>JAGQAX010000001.1:23898618-28698618 GCA_019142605.1 Cephalopholis sonnerati
CTGTTAGTCGGCTCTGTCAGTTCCCAACAACTCCATCCCAGCCAAGAAACCTGTTGCCGAGTTTGGTTTCCATTTGCAGTCCATTAGACCAATCGTGTTTGAGCTGCAGACAAACAGTCCACATAGGGGGGTGGAACCATTGAAATAGAATAAGAGTAGAACGGACACTCCCATTAAAATCAACATAGCAGGATCATCAGAGCAGCGGCCATTTTTATATGTACTGTTGCCATTGCAACCGTTGTAGTGAGCTAACTTCCATATAAACTTTCATATAAACAAACTGACTGGCGGCAAGTCGCAAACTCACTGAGGTGAGGTTCTGCAAACAAGCAGTATTACGTTTTCAAATAAGCAATCTGTTAATTTGGAAATACTTTTTTTGTTGCCATTATTTGCATGTTTCTGTTGTAGCAGCCTCTGAAGAATGAGTGAGAGCTGGCAGCTGCTCTGCGGACAGCTGAGAGGCAGAGAGAGACCGCATGGTTAAATACTTTGTAGATCCAGCATATTTTCACACCTAACTTGGTGAATTAAGGGTTTATTTTGACCAAACCAGAGTTGGAGATTGCTGGAACAGTAGACTAACTAACCTTAAGGAAGATGGTTTTGGTGATGTGTGTTTCAAGCTGGTCTTAGTTCAGTGAAAGAGAGAAACTTGAATCGGTCTGCAGTTGCATTTCTCTGTTTAATAAGGAAAGAAGGTGTAAGAATAGGCCTAAACAGAGTTTTCAGACGAGTAAGCGTGACAGTTTACGGCCCCACTGACATGTGTTGTCACCATAACTACTAACAACATTTTCTTTTGAACTAGTCAAATGACAGCAAATGGTTACATTTCCTTTCTATTCATTATATTTCCATGGGCGGAAGGCATTGGCCGAAATTATAAAATGAACCAGGGGTGACGTGTTAATAACCTAGGCTGCTTCAGTTCTCTGTAGAGTTGTAGAAAACACTGGTTGGCCACTTAAGCACACGCAGCCAAGAGTAACATATGAAGTTTTAAAATTGGCAAAATGTTCCTTTAAGTCATACATAGCAGGTTTAATTAGGAAGCTACATTAAGTGTTTGAGTAAAACTGTAACTACATATGAAGGATCTCTGCAGTCCAAATGCTAAAGTCTTCCTGATTTTACTGAAGCTCTGATTTGTCTTTTTATTGTGACAAAGCTGATTTTTAGGTCAATTCTGTTGTAGATTCATGGGTACAGTTAATTGTTGTAATTGTGTATTTATGGTGTTTTTTGTTTGTGTTTTATAATAAAATGCAGTGATTGACAAAACCTATGGAAATGCTAATAAATCTGTGCTATCAACATCATGCTGTGTGTCTGTGTGTGAGTGAAATAAATCCTGCACACATGGTTACTACTGTAATACACAGCTCAGCTCTGTAAGTTGCTCGTCTCATGAGGCAGCATGATAAATGTGCCGAGTAAAACCTAGAATAGCTTTTCTTGAAGTTCAGTCTACATTCAAGATTTGAAAGGTCTCTGGGTTTGACTCAGCAGATCACCTGGTTATACTGTTTAGACCGCAAGACTTGGGTGAGCAGTTTCATGAATATAAACAGCGTGGTACATCTTTCACCACCAGTAAGTAATGACTAAGGTTCCAAAAATACACACACCGTGAGTTTGTTTTTTTTTTTTATTGTAAAAAGTTAGTGGTATTACACCTGTTTTAGCATAACTGTATACAAAAATATTTTAAGTATTAGTGGTGTTGAAACAGTACTTAATGGAAACATTATAGATTGCCTGAGAATTTTAATTCGAAGGTACAGTAGGCAGATGACATCACACCAGTTTTGTAATGACTGCAGTGTATTTGAAAAGCTCTTCAGGGGAACACCATCTACAGAAAGACTTGAAATATGTTATTTCCATGGCCTAGTTAGTTCAATCAATGTTTGTGAACATGAGCCAATCTCTCTCTCAAAGCCAGAAACCAGAGAAGTGAGTCTCAAACTGGTGATGTCATCAAGTGTTAAGTCTAGAGCTGCTCCGTAGACGACAAATAGGAGCGTGATTTTAGTGTGTTTGTTTTCTTTATAAATAAATTATATATATTATATAATAATACCCAAATGAGCTTTATTATGTTGTAGTATATATGATGACATCGCTCTAGTTTTTGGATTTGGAAGAGAGCTGTTCATGTTCATCTTCAGACCACAGGAGTAACATCTATTAATCTTAAAAATGGGCGTAGTTCCCCTTTAATCACACATACAGTCACACTACACTCTCATAAAATAATATTTTTCTACTGTGAGCCTACTAAAATCAATATCACATTATCTATTTTTTTTTAATACTTAAAACACTGACTAACCTTTACCCATAACCCTGATGCCAAACCAGTCCTGTGGTTTATTTCCCCCTGTGGCAAAGAGACACATCAAGACATCTGAAACCAATAAGAAGAGCTTCCCATCATTTTCTGAGGAAGATCAACATGCTTTCATTAAGTCTTCCAAAGAAGACATTTGCTTCCTTGGAAAGCATTTCTGTGTAGGAGGGGGGAGGCCAGTGGGATTGCATTAACACCACTCTTACCAGATCTCAGTGTCTGGTTTCCAATTTACAATTAACTTTATTTGCATAATATCCCCATCACTTATATAGGTTTATTTTGACCCTTCATGACTGAAAAGTTATTGTGAATAGGCTTTGCAGTGTGTGTTTGTGTGTGTGTGGCTCATTCCTGCGAATTCCTCTGGAGGAGGTATTTACTCAGAAAGCATATATTCAGACTTACTGGGAATTTAGTAAAAGGCAATACTGCAAGGGAATGCAGTGGGAGCAACAGAGAGACTTCAGTCTATTCAGTGTCATCTGTTTGATCATCAATTAGGAATCACCAAGCGAATACAATAATGATTACAATTGGCCTGCTGAATTTAAGAGTCAAGTTTGCAGGTCTTTTTTGGCAAATGATCAAATAATAGATACACTTAGTTAGTTAGTTAGTGGTAATTTATTTCAGTCCTTGTTAACAATCTTCCAAAAGGAATATGTAAAGTAAAAAATAATTAACACCAAAGCATTAAATTAAAAGGAAAAACATAAGACACACAAATTGTGGACTGAAAAAGGTGTACGTGAAGCTTAAGCTTATTATACCTACTCTATTTACTTAGCATATTCTCATAAGTAACTCATTTACCACTAGGTTTAGTAAAAAATCAAGTCTAGGACTGCAACTAACATTTTTCTGGATTATGATTTCTTGAAATTGTTTTCTTGATTAGTAGATTAATCCATATTGATGTCTTAAAATGGCTTGCTTTGTCCGTAGTCTGAAGTCCCAGAGGGATCAATGTACTACCATAACACATTTTAAAGCAGCAAATCCTCACAACCGAGAAGCTGAAACATGGGAATTATTTGCTTGAAAATTATGACTGAATTATCACAGTGGTGGAAAATGCATTTCCCATTGATGGAGTAATCAGATAATAGACTAATCATTTCAGCTCTACATCAGTCCCTGAGGAATATTAGCCCACAGGACTGTTCTGACTTTATGGAGGATAGACATTCAGAGTAAATTAGAAGAATTTAACTCTGTTATGTCAATACATTTATGATGTTGATAAAATTATGCTTGCTCCATGGGCCATATTAGATAACACTGAAGACTGGATAGAAATATAAAGTGGCTTTATTACTGAGTCCACTATGAATCTCATTTTGATCCTAATAACAGATAAAATTCAGATTATAGAGTTTTTTGTGTCCTTCTACCATCATAGTTTACATTATTCGTAGTCCAGGACATCTCCAAAAAGACTTGGACTATGAGCCTTCCTCACCATCATACAGACAGTAGGCTTTTGTACCTGCACAAGAGCTTTTAGTGGTTTCTCATGAGCACTGAGTGGGCGTTGGAGGGACGCATTACCTTGTTTTGGAGCGCAGAAATCCCCCACGGCACAAGGTAACTTGTGACTCTCCGGCTTTATTCAGCGCTCCACGTCTTCTAGCTTTTAGCGTGGGCAGCAGCTTTACAACCAGCGCTTGTGTCAGGCCATTTCTTGTAAATGCCCGCAGTTAGGAGAAAAACACTTCCGGAATGGGCCGGCCTTCAGAAGCTTGAGAACGCTGATTGGCCAGAGCGAGTCTGCGTTGTCAAATCATCTCCCAGCTATTTCATTCATAACACAGAGCACAATAAACTCGATTGGCATGTGTCGGGGAGTGCTCATTTGATTACATCTGTCATCCATCAACATCTCAGGATATCACACACAGAGCCAACAGCTCAACCGCGTATCAAAGTGTAAGTGCTTTTACTTTTGATTTCTACTCTAAAGGTGAAAGTTGCTGTAAGTGTTGCCTTAATTAAAGATAAATTACAGCATAATAATATCTCAGACAAAACTAAGTAGCCTAACATTATTATAGATATGCTGTCATGACTTATATCCTACTCAATTTGGTTCAAGGCAGCAATCCAAAAGCAACTTTTCTACATCAAGATGTCAAACTCTGGAGGTCGGAGACTGAAGCAGTGGCTGATGGAGCAGATCCAGAGCGGCCAATACTCCGGACTGCAGTGGGAAGATGAAACCCGAACTATGTTCCGAATTCCATGGAAACACGCAGGGAAACAGGATTACAACCAAGAAGTAGACGCATCCATTTTTAAGGTCTGATTGCTCTCTCGTCTAGTCCCGTGGTTAGATTACAGTAGATGGAGTTTTGGTTTGACGCAGCGCTGCGCGTCAAACCAAAACCTGATAACAAATCTTGATGGACCTGTATAACGCGTCTTCAAGTCTAGTTCTTTTATGATCGAAAGGAAATTATTATTTAGACCTTGAAATGTCATTGTTATAATTTTTTATAGCATATGAAAGTTGACTTGACTTAACTTGAAAAAACTTTTAAATTTAATTTTTAAATAGTAATAAAGCTTTACCCTATTAAAGCACCAGTATTATTTTTCAACACTAAAATTGTAAATGTTAAATTAATAAATTGGCAGTTATCATTACTGCAAAACAGATTTTCTTTTTTTCTTTCTTTCTTACTTACTTACTTATTTAGAGTAGAGCAATAAGGGATCACTTTTATGACTCCTCTTGAACTTTAACCCAATGTAATGTCATCTTAAAATTTGTTTTTTTCCTCCCTGCACAGGCCTGGGCTGTGTTTAAAGGCAAGTTTAAGGAGGGGGACAAGGCTGAGCCCGCAACATGGAAGACCAGACTCCGCTGTGCCCTGAATAAAAGCCCTGACTTTGAGGAGGTGACAGATAGGTCACAGCTGGACATCTCTGAGCCCTATAAAGTCTACCGCATTGTACCTGAGGAGGAACAGAAGCGTGAGTTTGTGATCAATTGACCAGCATTGATGGCCTTTAACAGATATTATGCATAGTGCTATCATTACATTTTCAAGTGCAATGCATGTTGCAGGATATAATTCCTGGATTCCTCTTGCAATAATAATAATAATCAAGAAAAGAAGATTTCTGAGACATAATGTATTGTTTTTTTTACCAACAGATGGCAAAAGCTCAGTGATGACCATGGCGGCTACCACCAGCACTGGTGATATCACTGACATGGACTGCAGCCCTGCAGAGATAGAGGAGTTTATTAAAGAGGTGAGACTACTTCTCACTTTAACACATATTGTTACTTACCTCTCATTCTCCCCCCGTCACATCTGTACACATTTCACTTCGCCTCGGTTGCCACGTAGCTTTTGTGTCACCTTTTTTTCTGATTACCACACTTTGCTGTCTCCACCAACACTTGTTGCACCGAGCTTGCCCACGCTCCCGCTTTGGTCTACATGACTGCAAAGTGTATAAAGGTGCTTTGTTGACAACAGCTTATTTGTTGCTGTCTTTTTGCAGGAGGAAGGCTGTAGTATCCAAGCCAGTCCAGAGTATTGGTCCCAGGGCAGCATCAATGGTAAGATAACCTTTTCTACCCTGTTTACAATACAATATACACACCTCTGATTAAATTATGCTGTTCACACTTCAGTGAGTGTTGTGGCTAAAAGTCTATTTTTTGTCAGTCTTCTCAAGTATGACTGTTTTGTCTTTGAGACATAAGAGCGTCTTAAAAACAACCACAGTGGAAAACTCAATGACTTGTCCCTGTGATTGTGGGTGCTAAATAGAGGTTATTTGCTCGTCTGTTGAATTCAGCAATGGAGGAATTGACTAACATCCTGTTGAACTTTGCTGACTAAGAGGATTATTTCTTTTTGAGATCGTGCTAGAGAAATGGTATTTCTGATGATGCAGCAAAATAATGACATGACAGTGTGGTCGTGTCCACTGTGGTAATAAGGGCCTTAACTCATCTCCTCTTCCTGTATTTCACAGCTTTCCCTCTGCATCAGGACCCTTTGCCGTCCGGCAGTCTCAGCTCAGGTATTCATTTATGTTATTCATGAAAGCGTAATAATAACATCAGATCATGAGTTAAGCATCAACAGTAATAATAACACAGATGGATTACAACATGCAGGCTATTCCGACATTATTTTTGTGACATTTACGGTTGTTATGTTTCATTTGCTAAGCTCAGTAAATGTTCTCTTCTCCAGCTTTCTCCCAAATGATGATCAGCTTCTACTATGGAGGAAAGCTCATGCACACCACACCAGTTACTCATCCTGAAGGCTGCCGAATCTCTCCACAACAGCACCTGGGTCGTGGCGCCCTGTACAGTTCAGACAGCATGCAGAGTGTTCATTTCCCCTCTGCTGAGCTCATTGAGTACGACCGCCAGCGCCATGTCACACGCAAGCTCCTGGGCCACCTGGAGAGAGGCGTACTGGTCCGTGCCAACCAGGAGGGCATCTTCATCAAGAGGCTGTGCCAGAGTCGTGTCTTCTGGAGCGGGCTGGGAGAAGTGAGCTCACCATTCAGCCCCATGCCTTGTAAACTTGAGAGGGATGCTGTTGTCAAGATTTTTGACACAGGGAAGTTTCTTCAAGGTGAGTTTTTAGTTCAGTGCATTTCTTATCAATGCTTACAGCAAGCAGCATCTTAATGGGGGATTGATAACTTGAAAAGATTGTCTAAACAGCTGTTCATGTACTTTGCATGTTCCAGCTCTACAGTTGTACCAGGAGGGTCAGTTTCCTCCTCCGGATCCGACTGTGACTCTGTGTTTTGGAGAGGAGCTCCATGATCTCAGCAATGCCAAAACCAAACTGATCATTGTGCAGGTAAGACCAGTCAAGTCATAACATATCTCGCTTAAACAGTTGACAGATTGAGCAACATTAATATAAATGTTTTTCAACCTAGAAATTGGAGTCTGTCTTCCCAAGACAGAGAAAAACAATCATTTCAAATGCTGCATGTTGACAATAAAAACACATCTTTCTGTCTCCTCTCCCAATGACAGATCACTGTGGTGAACTGCCAGCACCTGCTGGAGGCAGTGAACATGCGCCGCTCCCAGCCCTACTGCAACAACCCAAACCTGGAGATGTCTGATAATGTGGCCAGTGACCAGATGGCTCGTATCTACCAGGACTTGTGCAGCTACAGCGGCCCCCAGAGGCCAGCCTGTTACAGGGACAACATGCCCATCACTGCTTGAACTGTGAGCAGCAACACACCTGCCAGGAGCTCTCCAGCGTGTATCAGACTGAGTGTACAACATATTAGGGACATTCCTTTTTTTACTGACAAACACTGACAAGATGAATTCAGGCAAAAAACAGTCTCGTAATCAGTGTTCACTTTTTACTTTTTACGCTTATACCAATCACATTAAGGACAAGAAAATCTCTTACAATAGCATTTTAAAGCTGAAGCTGCAACCCGTTCTCAATATTAGGATGTCTCTGATATTTGTACATCAGTAATGTTTGTATGTTTTATAAGTGCAGTGCTAACAAAAACTCTGTGTTTAACTTCTGCTTTTTTATTACAAGAGAGTATCATGATCCAGCTCAATAGAAATAAGTGGCATGTTATTTTATATGTTACACACAACTCAAGTGTTGGAAAGCCTTAAGAACAGGTTCACTGTGGTGACTTTCATCACAGATGTTTCTTATATATATTTGTAAAGACTCGACTCAAAGCCTCGGGGCAGTATGACAGCAGTTTGATATATGCAATGTAGTTCTCAAAGCCGAATTTTCTATGTGTTTGTTTTTGAATTTGAGTTGCTTTCTTATAGATAACTGTTTTTATCTATTTTTTACAGTAAATGAAAAAGTTTTTCATGAGTTGATAAAAAAAAAATGGAATTGTAGGTGCAATGTGGCATTATATTACAGATAGGTTTTACTATCGGACTGATTTTTTATAAACTGCATTTCTAGTAAACTAGTTTGTACTGAAATACATGTGTTTGTCTTTATATATACTCATTGTTGTTTTATTTCATTTCGATTGTTGAAAAGTGACCAATACAAAACTGCATAGTTACCTGCTGAACTGGGCTGATGGCCAGTTTAGACTCATAGGTGAGTTTAGACTTCTAAATGTTGGATGGAACATAGGACCATTTTTTAGCTAATTAACTACAAGTTGCATGGCTTAAATTGTTTTCAACAGTTTTCCAAAGCGTATAACAGCCTTCAAGGGTTTTGACTCTCCAGGCAGCCATTTAAACATTTTAAATTATCTCTAGTATTAAAATCATTGTGGAACTGTAAACATGCTCTGCACTGATACTGTAACTGCAAAACCACACAAAGATAACATAACTTTGACAACAACAAAAGTCAAACTAATGGATTACCTATCTAATGTTAGTTTAAATCCCAAGTGAAATAAATACAAACCAATGGTGCATGTTAGGTTAGAAATAGCTGTCTTTAAAAACAAGTAACGCTACACACAGCATATTTTTTGTCTGCTTGTTTCAATGCTTGAGTGACTTAATATCACGCTTCATGGATGAAACATTCAAACTACAATACCGTACCATCACATAGAAGCTTAAAAAATGTAGATGCCTTATGCATAATGTCATACACGTTTCCCCATAATGTAGTCACCTTTATTAAGTATCTTAATCGATATTAAGGATCTTAATAAGAATTTCAAATATAACTCTTGTGGTCTGAACAATGCTTGGCTGCACACAATACAAACATCTGTGTGGTTGAAGAGGTGAAAGCATGATTTCACATGAATTTACAATTTCTGCAGACGTGAAAAAACACAGCACAAACTTCATTCTGTTTAGTACAGTGAGGAATTACTAAAAACTGAATTGAAACATTTAGTAAAAAGCTTTCAGTTCTTTTGTCAACAAAGTCCTTTGCAGTTTAGAAGAAACTTCCCCACTCCTGAGACCCGCTTTTACTATGAACACATTCTGTTTGTTACTCTGGCTCAGGAATTATGAAACTAAAACACTGTATGAAACTAAAAGAAGGATCTAGGCTACCTAAAGCAGGGAAACTCTTGGACAACCCCCGCTCCATCTCCCTGCTGAGTAACAGAGAAAGGACAGGAAGAGAGGTGACCAACTGCAGCCAGATGATTCACAATGAGACGATGACATCCCTTCTTCTTTTTCTTCTCCTATGTCTCACGCAGCTGGTCATTGAAGACCAGGGTACAGATGAGTGTCACACGTCAAACTGGGTGTATAGTGGCACTGGTGGCGAGGAAGTGCGTACAACATGTTTTGATGAAGCATCATATTGACACACAAACACACACACAGGAGATCACAAACACAAAGAAACATTTTCAGTTCCCCATATGAAGGGCCTGTTTTGATAATGGTCATTACAAATGCTGCCTCGTATGCTGCACACATGTACATCACTAACAGAAGTTGAACTCCAAACCAAATGAAAGACTGGCTCTCAGTGGAAATCGTATGAATACCTAAACGTTGAAATAAATACATCCAAATAAACAAAACAAGCAAATAGTTCAATATAGAAAAAATGAAAACACAAAACTAATAAAGATAATACCACTTGTGAATCCATATAATGAATTAGCACTATACAAACATAATTTTTTAGAAGACTTGGCCGGGTAGCTCAGTCCGTCTATTTTTTTCAATGATAAAAAAAAAAGTTTGCTGTAATGACTCACAGATCACACAGTGAGAGCAGTCATGTGCTTTTCATATGACATAGGGATAAAACCTTTCACTTAAATTAGAATATTTAATCAATGGTTCACTGAATAAAAACACAGGTGGAATACCGCGGCGGTGTGTGTGTGTGTGCGTGTGTGTGTGAGCGTGTGTGTGTGTTTGTGTGTGTGTGTGTGTGTGGTTATATATGGAGGAGTTCTGTCTAAGTTCCACAGAACAGGAACTTACTTCAAAAACTGTCACAGGAAACTGACTCTACCCCCACCTCCCCCCAAAATACATACTGAGACCTTTACTGATTTTATTATGTATTTATGATACTCATATATACCATGTGATCAGGGATATGACTACTGTACTCGTGAATATGGAATTGCAGCCTCACAAATAGATAAAATATGGACTTTTTTCTTATCGTTTTACAGTTTTACTCTGCGTTCTACTTTTAAAAACTCTCTAGTTTCTGTATTAATGTTTGCATTTTTGCTGTTTACTTGATGGCTAGACGCATGGTTATTCTGTTCGGAAGTGTTACAGACAAAAATTATCGTGACAGTTAGTTCAGAAGTATATTTTAAGAAATACGCTCATACACTTCCTTTCCAAGAGTTAGATGAGACGATCGATATCACTCTCCAGTGGTGTAGTGGAGGGTGTACATCGGTATTTGAGTTAAACCCACCTCTGTTTTTGGCCGTTCACAGTACACTGACCTTTCAGCCAAAACGCCATTGGAGTATATAGGGGAGTAAACCCACTTTATCCTCAGTAACCAGCCCATCTACCTAGTGGTAAACCCACTTTATCAATCACCACTTTCTAATGTCTATATGCTAAATGGGGAATGGAAATTGAGTTGCATTCTGGAGCAGCACTGCCATCTTGGGTAGATGAGTGTCAGGTGGGACTGATAATGACATGGCTGTCATGTCAGTTGTTAATCATCAGAAATGTATGAGCACGTGCGAAAGACAAATGGCTATTTGAAGAAAAGCAGCATGGTAGTGCATTGGTCAGCACTGTTACCTCACAGTAAGAAGTCCTGTGGGTTTGAACTCACAGGCCTTTCTGTGTGAAGTTTGCATGTTTTCCACATGTTCTCCGGGTTCTCTGGCTTCCCCCCCCACAAGAAAATACTTAAATAGCATTCGTAGGTGTGAACGTGAGCTGTCTGTGTGTGTGTCAGCTCTGAGATTGTCAACAAGCGGTTACAATTAACTTGTGCTGGTAGGTGGATTTTGTTTGGTTAGAGCAAGGCTAGCTGTGTTGTTTCCAGTCTTTGTGTTCAACCAGGGATGTCCAAACCTTTTTGAATGGGGGCCAGATTAGATAATGTGAAAGTACCTGGGAGGCCAGCTGCTTCTTGAATCATGTGGGTTATTAAAGATATATATATCACATACAAATTAGACAAATACAACTGTTTTATCTTCCTTTGAATAAGTGTTTCTACTGCTCCCAAATGTGGTGGCCCTCGATGTTGACTTTAAGCTTCTTTCTTAGTTTGTTTGCTTATTTACAGTCTGTTTATGAAAGCACATTAGCTCTGCTTGTCTAATACCTACTTGGTGTATGTCTACAAACTGTATGATAGTCCAGCCAACATGAATAAAGAAAACTCTGGGTATTTCAATGAAAAATTCCCCTGCGGCCCAAAAAGCATTTTCCCCATAGATCACCATTGTAAGTCTCTAAAACTGCCCACAGGACACCTCAAACTGCAAACAAGGTCAATTATGACTCTTTCTGTTGTGAATTTTTGATCCATGGAGGTTATATATTTTTGTAACTTTCCTGGAGGCCAGTAAAGTCATTTAAAAATCTGTGACATCATCACAATGTAGAGCAGGATTCCCTGAGCAGAGCCAGGGGAGAAACACTACTGTGCATATTCAGTGTGTCACATACCCTGGAAGTAAACTAGTAAGCTAAAAACTTCAGTGGTGTATGTGCCAGGCAAGCAACTTTATTGAATGAATCAGTGCCATCTTGACATCCAGTATCTAGGTATTATTGTAAGTCTACGGGCAGGTGAAATGTAGTATATTTTGAAAGACAAGCCACTGGCCGTTTAAAATCTGTCTGTAGACCACAACTGGCTCCTCATGTCTGTACAAGCTAACCTGCAGTTTTAGCGGTAAATCCTATCAGACATAACAAAAGGATTTTCCAGATACCACACAGCAGTTGACAATCCACAATACAGTCCACAATATTTGTTTCCTCCAGATACTGTTTTCAGCAAGCCAACAAACATGGTGCTGGTAGACCAGAGTGTTAGAGCACCGTACCTCTTGCTGTAAAGGACATGATATCCTGTGATATGTTTTTCTCCTGGTCTGAAATGCGGTGCAGATGTTAATGTTTCTGAGAAATCCCAGACAAAGGACTGTAGAGAATGAACCATTTTTCACAAGGCGAGGCAACTTTTATGTCTGATACATGGTTTACAAACATGCCTGTATTGTTTTAGCCCTGTCATGTTAAATTTCGAAAGTAGCACATACAAAGCAATGTATTGTGGTACTGACACTTTTACAAAAGACCAAGATTTGATTTTTTCCCATGTCTGTGGGGAGGAGAAGGAGGTGCGTTGTGTGCATTTCTGCTAACGGAGTCTCTTTTCAGTCACATTTTCAGCGTCTGCAATGTGGTTCTCTGTGTATTGCAACATCTCTTTGTGGCGTCTGAGGCTTCCCACAATAAATCATTAGAGACAAGCGACAAACAGAACTGATGTTGCCACCATACGTAACCATGGCCGCGCTTCATAACATTTCAATATTCTGTGCTATACAGTAGCCACTTAAAGGAAGCAGCACTGATTTTGTAAAGAGCAGCGCTTCAAGGAAATCGGGCAAAAATGAGACTAACTGCGAATTGAAAGATTTCCTGATACATTAAAGGAATTGCTTTGTCTATTTTTGTTGTTTCCTGATTTGTCCGTATTGCTGACTCCTCAGTCCTCTCAAGCCATGTCCCTGGGTTTGGTTGCAGGCTCAGCACTGACCTTTCAGTTAAGCTGCTGTTGTTTTCCACTGCTTATATCAGCTTGAATTAAACAGGAACAATCACAAGTTCTAATAAGGCATTACCTTCACAAAGCACATTTTGTTATTTGTGTATTTTAGAAGCCTTTTGTCACCCTAAAAAAAATCTTTCCTTTAATGACTCTAATTATAGACCTTGTTCCTGTCGTGCCAGGTGACTTAGACCACATACATGCAAAGAATGCCGAATTGGGAAGTTGTGATTTACCCTAAACAGGTTGAGTTATGCAAGCAGCAGTGTTGAAGGCGTTGGTGGTGTCTCTGGGGGGAACGCTGGTTTAGAATCAGAGTGGGTGAGATGAGAATAGCCATCCAGAGAGGAACTGGGAGAGAACTGAGGACGCTGTAAGTGGAGAGACAGGTGGACGGGGAGCCCACATCCTGGGACGCAAGGAGAAAGCCACCTAACCGCACACGTTGTGTACACTTACACACACACACACTATGGTAGCCACTGATCAAGGATCATATCCTCTAATCGGTATCAGTTCATGTCCTTCAAACCAAAGGTCCCCAAAGCCTCGTACCTACGAAGTATTCTTCATAGTTAACTGTTATTTCGTCAGATGAAGAAATCTGAAAATTGCTTAAAATTATGAATGTATGACTCATGTGACTCTTCTACATCAACATCTATATTCACGGTAACAAGACAGAAATGCGCAAAAATGGGAAATTGTGTGATGTAGCAGGAAAGATGTAACATGTAAAAGTGAATATAAGGAAGTATGCTGATTTACGGGAAAGAGGTTTATTGTAATCTACCATCAAAATAGCCAACATCAAAATATCAACATCACTCCGTCGTTCCTCAGCGTACAGAGTCTTAATGTTTTACCATGTGATCATAAATTACCCAGGGCCGCACAATATAATTAAGCACAAGGGTTATCTTTGTAGCTATTTTTGTGAGAAGGTTTGTGAGAAGAATGACTCACATCTGACTGATCTCACAGGGGTTTATGTCAACTGCTGACATTTATAAAGTTCAAAATAAGCGTAGGTTAAATCAGTAAACATATACTGTAGGAAGAAACTACATGTAAACTTACTGGATTCAAAGTCATGTTAAAGAAGGAGAGTACATGTGTATGTGTATGTGAATCAGTGGGTGAGGCGACAGCTGAGAGTTGCATCAGTCTCTGTCCTGGTTGCTGCACTCTTTGACAAGAGTGATCCCTGACCGCCTGATCTGTCTCTGGACAGGAAACACAGGAAGGAGCCCCGGGAGATGTTCCAGCACACAACTTCTCCCCTAAAAAGAGGAACAGTCAACACAGAGGCCAGCTGTGGCAAAAAGATTTAGACAATTTAAGTCATTTGTAAACTCTGGTTTATAGGAATTAGATATGAATGGGAGGGAATCCACACAGTCGTGGTTACAACTGAAATGCTTGTTTCAGTGCCTTGGAAGTACAGCGTGTGGGCCACTTGCATAGAAATACTCATTGATTTTTCATAACTAAAATGCATGCATGGTGCATTCCTGTTTCGTATTCAAGAAAAACAAAACTTATCGGTGGTAAAAAAGGGTGATGGATGTCGAGGTGGAGGGGAAGACCGGGGTGGGGTAACAGTCCCTGGGGTACACGAGCCAGGGGAGCATGAGAGCTGTATTGACATGCAGCTCACAGCTCAGTGCTCACTGTGTGTGTATGTGTGTGTGTGTGCGTGTGTGCGCATGCAAAGCACAGAGGTGGCAGGATGTGGCCACAAAGGTGAGAGTTATGAGGTAACACAAGATGCCTGATGAAGAGATTTTCTGACGTCTCAATAGATAATGAGAATTTACCTCTTTTTATGAATGTGTGCTGAATTTATGTTTGAAAAAATTGCTCTAACAATGTCGGACAGGAGATTTCAGGACAAAATAATCAGCAGTAAAAATCAACAGCTCATATTTTTTACACACAACATTATTTGCAACAAAACATACTCCGCTGTATTTTTGTTCACGTTTTTTTGTATAATATGTGGTTGATGATATGTAACTCAGTTATTGATTGAGGAACAGGATCTTTGTGGTTTTAAACCTTGTTTCCAACTGTATCATTAGACCGTGTGTAGAAGTCACATTGATTACACAACCTCTTTCTGAGTAAGATGCCACACACCGTCCAGGCAACAGGTGCTGCCGGAAAGGAGATTATTTAAAGTTGGTCTAAAATGGTTCCAGTGCAGCTGAAGGCGACTGTGGGCCAAGCTGCCTGTCGACCACACGCCTTAGTAGAAAGTACAGTGACAGTACATACTTCCCCCTTTGAAAATACCAGAATCAAAACATGACCATCACATGACTGAGGTGGAATTACCTGCTAGTGCAGTGCTAATATAATTTACATAGTGAATGTGTTCAGTTAATTTCATGGTTGGTGTACTGTATCATCCTGGATTTATAGATTACATATGATGAGCATGATGCACCAATAAAAATGCATTTGACACATTTTGGATTGCTGGAGGGAAACTGAATCAGGTGAAATTGTGAACAATTTGCATGTTTAAAAGCAACAACCCGATGGGGGTAAAAAAATATTTTTGTCACAAGATTTGCATGTTACCATTTTCTGCTCTTTTCTATAGAAAGAGACAAAAGGTAATAGTCCCGGGGACCAGTGAAGCAGATCTTCTATGGCTAGTTAACCATGATGCTTTGCACAGTTGACATCAATAGGCATTGCACAGGGGAAAGTCCTGCTTAAGTAACTTAGGGCAAAAATGAAGGCTCATGTCATAAGAGTCCTCAAAGGCATGAGAAGGAAATAGTGAAACTTGTAAAAAAGAGGAAATAGCTTATTGTTGGTTTGCTGTTGTTGAAAGACATTTCATATATTGTATTATTTCTAATTTGCTGTTTTAAAAAATTGTGTTTATGCTCAAATATTTTAGCACAGAATGAGAGGCAGCATGGACAAATCACACTGAGCCACTGCAGCACCATGTTGCCATCTAGTGGCTGTATAAAGCCATAGGTTATTCACACTACATTTTTTTTTTTTGCATGCGTTTGGAAAAATAGGGTTAAAATGAAGAGTTAAGCTTTGAAATGTATAATGTAACCTATTTTGAACCACATGCATAAACACAATAGAAGCCTTCATTTGTTTCACAGAAAAAAGTACTGAACGATTTCTCATTGAATATCTAATTAAAGTTTAGTAAGGTTTTCTTTTTCTTTTGTAAATTTAGCCATGTGCCATTTTTACTTTCTGTTTTGCTTCACTTTTTTTCTTCTTCTTTTTTTCAAACACATTTAATATTTTTCTTCCAAGTGCTGCCTTTATAACACTGATCACAAGCAGGTTTTGGCTCTACTCACCCATCTTGATGCACATTGCAGTCAATTCCATTCCCCCCATTTTCCAAAGTGATTCCTTCAGGGAAAGCAGATCGTATCTACCTTTGCGCTTTCTGGGCAAATTGTTTGTTTGTTATTTCTGCTACATTAAAACCTAGAGAGGCCGTACACGTGACCACTGCAATTACAGATATTTCCTTGTGATTGCCCTGCAGAATATGTTGCACACAAATTGTATAGTGATTACAACATGATGATAACATTTATAAATGTAGCTCAAGAATAAAAGCAACAACAAGTAGAAGCAGCAAGTGTATTTATTAAAGCTTTAATATGGTCAGAAATGTTGTGTTTATTCAGTTTGACAACCGTAGTCTTCTCTGTCAACCCTGCTCGCTGTTATTTCAACAATTACAGCTGAGCATAAAGGAAAAGCAAACAGGAAAAAATAGATAAGGCCAGAGATTGTTGTGGTCTAAACAGATTTAAGAGCCTCAGTGGAAGTTAAGCGAAAGTCATTGGGGAGGTGCACACATTAACGAGGGTTGTTGTCTTGTGGAGGATACTGAAGTCTGATCTTACGGAAATCGGTCATCACATGAAACCACTGCACACTGATACAGTGACTCACTGCTAAAGTTACTGTATTTATCCTTTTAAAGGTTGTTTTTTACTGTGAAAATAGACTTTTGAGGATTGTCTGTGTTTACAATAGTTACTGAACTTCAGGTAACATTTTCCCCCCAAAAGTGCACATGTAGAATTTTTTAAATGACACATTTAAATAGTTTTGATTCCAGGGATTGTTATATGAAGGTTTAACAGTCTGGGACTGTTCAAACGTGTATTTAATGTGCTTTTCTGTCTTTTCCCCTTAACTTTAGTTAAATTAATGAGCCTCACAAGCAGATGGTGGGGAAGCCCTGGACAGCTCCAGAGACTCTGCCTGATTGTTTATGTGGCTTGTTTAGAAACTCTTTTTATTACTAAGTCACTCACGACACGACAGGCAACTCTGTTACACACACACACACACGTTTCCAAGACTTTCCACATTGAGCCTAACGACGATCTCTACCTCATCTACACCCAATTACTCACCGACCCTAATTGAATACTTGGCAGAGAGAACGGGTGGTGATGGCGTGCACTGAGCTCAGGAATCATCAGTCTTGGTCATTGGCCCCATTAGGTAGCTCGAGTGACCTATGATGTCACTATGTAGTAAAGTGAAGGGAAACTAATGGACAATGTGTCTCATAACAGAGATGCTGCTCACGCTTTTTATTTTATCACACTGGTTTTAGAACCATGACTTGACCACATGTCCAGTTCATGGCTGTGTGAGAAACCTAGTTAAAGTTGTTTTTTTCATTGTTATTTTAGACATGAAATTGAGAGAGTTCCGTCAGAGTTTGGGGATGTGAGAGTACCTTTAGTGGCTTAAACAAGCGTGTTTCCATGAGAGAGGGGCTTTTTTCTTGTGTCTCACGTGGATAGAGGTTTTCAGTTATATTTTGAAGTTGCATAACACTGCAGAGTGTGTGAACTCGCAGATCAAGATGGTTGACCTTGAACCTAGTAAAGGTTTTATAAAGTTTAAAATGTAGAAAATGTAAGGTCTTTGAGACACTTATATTCACACTCAGCACTGCGTCATGAGTGTATCATCCAGTTATCATCTGATGACAAAGAATTTGTGTAATTGTACATGCGTTTATATGTAGTGTGTATGTGATGAAGCATCAAAGAAAAAGCAAGCTGTATTTTTGGTTGCACCATATACGGCCTTCGTCCTCAGCCCAGTAAAACTCTGTGGAGTTTGAAGAGGGGACAGCTGTGGCTGAAGATTTACTCCACCTCCCCTTAAAGCTCAGCCAAGGCAGCTGAGCTCTCAGCCTCTTCATCGCATCCTGGATCCAGGAGAAAATGAGTGCGGAGCAGAAGAGAGGGCCCGGTCTGCCTTCGGCCTCTCCCAGGGGGTGAATTACGATTTCCCGAGTAAATATGAACCTAGGGAAACAGCCTGAATGGTCATCCATCAGCCTGGGTGTCTGCATCCTCCTGAACAATGTGCGACCCCTGGGCGCAATGAAGGTCAGAAGAGAGGTGACTTCCACCTTCGTGCACATACACACAAATCGCAAATATTCTCAGACACACCACACCCTGCTGTAAAAAGTCTCAGAGTAAACCATCTTGGGGGGGAAAAATACACACTGGATGACTGAAGTCTTTATATCAAATCAACAAAAATCATGTGCCCTCATTGTGTGACCCAACACATAGTGATGGCATCAACCTGAAACAGTTTTCATTCATTACATCATGAGTTTTAGATCTATTTTAGCTCTGTGCATTACAGTGTTGCTTCATACACGGCTAGATTCGGATTTCTGTAACAAAATATAGCAGCCTGACATATACAGTCATAATCTCTGATGCAAAAATCAGTCATACAGTCACCAGTTTGATTTTTCATTTCTTGCAGCACCAAATTATATTATTAAAATGTAATAAGTGTAGCAAAATTCAAATCACGGTATTTAGTGTAATTGTTACCAGACATGTGCAATAAACCCATGAAAAATGTGAGGCAAAATACATATACTAGAATTCAATTTATACATCATAAATCCACAGTACAGTATCAAGTACTATCTGCATGGGGATATCATATCACTGTTGAGCATCAGACTGAAATATTTTAAATGTTTCTACAACACATAAAACAAACCACAAGAGAAGATAACTATAAAGACACAGCTCACTTCTTTCTTTCATCATTTATTCTTTATTATGTGGTTTTGTGGCCACTCTTGTTTTTTTCTCTCTTCTTTAATCTTTGAGGTTTGTATTCACATTTTTTGATGGCTTTTTCATTACAGTATATTTTTTCTTGAGGTAGCAATTATACGCTGAGAGCAGCATCCATCTCTCGAGCTGTGTCTAATCTTGCAAAATTAACAAAAATTAAAAGGAGTAAAACCTTTTGCCTGTGATTAAATGGTCTGTTTTAAGTAACAGAAGACTTACCCAATGCCAGCTTTGTAGTATGTACTGTTAGGCAAAAGGCGAAGATGGCACCAGTGATGTGATGTTGGGCTAAAAATGCAAACAAACACACAATGAACACACAAAGAGGCTGGCGCATGATTTGATATTTATGGGGGGCCTGCTAATGACCCTGGCACCACTGTGAACTCGTCATCTATTGGTCTGATGGCCACTAAGCTCGGCTAGTCGGTGGGACGGTTTATGGCGTTGTGTGGACCAAGTGGCAGTGTGTGGAGGGATGGGATCTATCTGTATCTCTGTCTGGGATCCTGACAGCTCTGGCTTTAGTCTGCACCCAGACCTCCTACATGCATGTCTCACTGTTTACTGCCCCCGTCTCACGCTCCTCCCTTGCTATACATCTATCATTTCAGCAGGACCACACGCACATATGTGACATACACAAATACAAATACACATGTACCCTAACTCAGCATCTCAGGGTAAAGGTTATTATCTCTTGATTATAACCTCAACCCAAAACAAAAACATCGCCTTTAAACTGGATTTAAACTCTTGAGTAACCCTTCAAAGAAGCAAAGATGAGCACATATAGCATCATCTAGGAAATGTTTCCTCAATTTAAACATCTAAAACTCACTTGATTCTCACAGGGACTGTAAAACATGAGCACACACACACATACCAGCTCAACCAACTCACTCCCTACTGTAATTTTGACCTCCCCCTGCGTCATCGGGCTCCCCCTGTACAGATGTGTCGTAGGGAGACAGATTGCTGCTCATTCCACACGCAATTTCCTGTAATAAAAGCAGTTTGAGATGATGAGTTCTGAGTGAGCTGATGCCAGCTGGTGATACCTGGACACTGGGGAATTCTGCCCACGTCTGACCCTCAGAAAATTTGCCTTCACATTGTCGTCAGCGGACATTTTCTGTGGCTTAGTTAATTGTGGTTTGTTGTATGGTGTCAAAAGAGCAAATTCTAATGTGCTCATTGGCATTTGTGTTTATGTTTATGCATGCATGAGAATTCATGTGTGTATGTGTTTGTATGTGAGCTGCGATTTAATCTATGTCGGTAGAAAAAGGAGAGATTGTCAAGGTCTACTTAAAAACCAGGAAGAACCCCCACCAACTCCTCCACCTCCCATTTTCCGTCTTGTCCTGTCCATCCATCATTAGTCAAACTGACTGCAGCTCCAGGGCCATACGCACTCTAGGCATAACCCTTCCTCTAACCCTTAAACCCAACCTGCCTTCGACTCTCACCTTTCCCACATTAACAGACTTCCTGGGAGAGCCAGAGCCGCACTTCTCGCCTCCTCTCTCTCGCACTCTTTGTCAGGAAATGACTTCTATCTCTGCATACTTGTGTGATGTTTTTCTTTTTTCTTCTTGCACTTTCTTTCACTCTGCTAGCCCCTCTGCACAGTGAGAGCATCCATCTGTTTGGCCGGGGAGTAGCGCTCCTCTGGGTTATTTACACCTCTTATTCAATGCAAGTGTTTGAGATATTGGAGGGTAGAGAACTTTACTTGGAAAAGAAGTGTTTTGATTCCTTCTCTGGTGTTATGCATCCAAAAGCACTTCAGGCAGTTGCAATGCATTTTAAATGTAGAGGGTCAGTGAGCTACATAAACCACCACTTTCCTCTCATGATATTAGATATCTAGTCTAATATCTAGTTTGATATGGCAACAAATTTGACCAATTTCAGCAACAGTAACAAGTGAAGACATTGTTAATTAGGAAGTACGCATTTAAGGACACTGGGAGTTTATTGTTGTCTCGTTTGAGGACATTGGGACTTATTTATCGTTGACAGTGTTTACTTTATTATACTTATTGGGTCCTTCTGATCCCAAATAGCAAGAGAAATTAAAAATGCATACTGAAAAAAAAGTTCAAGTCTCAGGAGGATAAAAATGTGATATTTTGTACTTTTAATGAATAAGTATTCTTATTCAGATGAATAAGAATAAGTTGATACTAAATACAAATTAATTACAAAATAATATAAGAGTGTTGTTCTCTCTCCTTCTGTGTGTGTGTGAAAAAGAGATCTTTGTGTTTTCTTTTTTTGCTCTCAGAGGGATTACCAGAGCCAGCAGATTGCTGTCTTACATGAGCATTAGCACCAGGTCACACAGACAGGATGTTGATAACATCCTGCAGAACTCCACCTCTCTCCCCATTTCTTTCTTTCTTTCTTTCCATCTCCCTCTACCTTTGCATGCACACACCAGATAAAGCTTTATCATAAGAACCAAACAAACAAAAACAAAGAAGAGAATGTACCTCTGAGAAAGAACTTACAATACATTACTGTAACAGGTATATGTGTGACTAATCAGAAAAGTAATCTTTAGATACGTACTACTTTGCCGAGTCATCCAGAGTCATACATTTCTGATCCCACTCACTGTGACAGATGGCACTTGGTTTTTGTTAGCAAATGTTAGGAAATCCCATCATTGGTTAAGATGCTGAAGTTTCACTCTGACTGTTTGTTGACTGTATGTACTCCTGAGTAATCTAAAACAATTGGTTTTAAACACAACAAAGCCATATTATACCTAAACGTATTACTCAGAGCAGTGATATTGACCCCCAGAAGACTTCTAGTGGAGCAAAGCAAAATATCAAGATGAAAGATTTCTCCCGGGAGGACGTTTATCCCCATTCACTTATAACTAGTGAAATGCCACGTACTTCTGCTATATTAGCGTGGTAAACTCTTGATTTCCATCGTCATTTCACTCCATCATGGAAATATTTTCTTGTGTGACATTTAGACAAAATTTCCCAAAAGGTCAGTCTCACATTTTCTTGAAACTTTGGGGTCTCTGCTGCAAGTAGAAATAAAGTTGCTTGATTGATGACTCTTTTTAATAGAGTCACTGGAAAAAAACTGCAGATTTTTTTCATCCTTGTCTTCAGTTCGTTTCATGAGCTCGCCTTTGTTGCTAGATGATTTGCTGTTTCACATTTCATTATGACACAGTGATACCCACACAGCGTCCTCGCTTTGGTGGAGCCAGTGGAGTCCAAGTCGAAGCTAACTAACTGTGTTATCCAACAGCTTTCAGCAGCGTTGTATAACTGTGTCCTCCATGCTCTGACATTAGATGGAGTATGAGGGTTATACTGTGTTTACTCGCACGCCTCCCGTGGGTTGGCAGCTGTCCAGCAGGCTCAGGACTGCTCAAGCCCCTTGTCAGGTCCGGCCTGTAGGCAGGATCTTCTACGCCTGATTACAATACTGTCACAGAATGACAGATGAAGGCTCTAAGGAGCCCTATCTTTAGCTCTGGGTAAGGCCTCCACTACTCCAGCCTCCACTTGGCTCTTAAGGGAAGAATGGAGAGACGAAGAGGAAGGGAAAGATGAAGCAGCAGATGGAGGCTGAAAATAAGTCACTACATGGGAAGAAAGTCACCTATGTTACTGCAAATGGTGTTGTCTTAGCAAAAAGAGTTACTGGAGCAAGAAGATGTGAGATAACTGTAGAGAGTAACTTAAATTATGGAAATACTTTGCAGGCCATGAGCATCAACGGTAAGTGATGTAAGAGTATGTCTACATTGAGCGTTTCTCTTCTGTCTTCACTCCCTGACACAGTTGTGTTGCTGTCAGGAAAGAAGACAAAGCACCATTTACCCAGGCCTCCCTCTGTCTGTCCACCTCCCCTCTCAGGCCTCTGTTGGTTTAACCCTGGTGGGCAGCAGGCAGGCCTGACAGCACCCAGACACTGTCATGTGATTTATGGTGCGCTCTGAGAGAGGAGAGGAGATGACCACTCAGATTTGACCCCTGCTGTCTTATCAGCCACTCATCAAGATGTAGACAACACTCAGACTTATTGTCGTTTACTCATCCAGACCATGAGCCATGGCAGCACAGAGGAAAGTTGTGGTTAGCTTAGGTAGTAGACAAAATAGTGATAGTAGATAGTAGAGAGATAAAACGTACTGTATATTATTGTTTCATAAACTGATGACCTAAGCGCAGACATTTCCAGTCAAAGTCCAGTTGTTACACCTCGCCTAGACTTGGGCTAAATTTATGCTCTAATGTCTATTTTGCAAGTGGTGATGGTGCCTTTTGTGGTTGACGCTGTACGGCGGTGGCGTGTGGCTGTGAGTCACTCATTGGGATGAGAAAATCAACTCACCAGTTTGTAAACTATCCTCCTGATAGCTAGCCAGGTCTTGGTTTTCAAATGTAAACTTCAGTAAACACTGAAGTAAAGATGGAAAGAGATAAGCACCAGCCAAACTAGCATCCTGCTAGCCATTGTACAGGCGTGGGACAATAAACTAGATGACCTCCAGAGCTGTAATATCCTTTGTTTCACTGAAATGGCTAAATCCTGGACGGTGCTTTCAACCAGGTGACGCTTTTCTTATATGCCAATCTGACAGAGCAGAGGACTCTGGCGAGAGAAGGAGAGGTGGCGTGTGCTTTATGATGAATGAGGACTGGTGTGACAGAGGGAATGTGAGGTGTGTTCTGAGGTGGCTGCAGAGCGGAGTTGCTGTCCGTGTTCAGGAGGAGCGACCATCCTGCCATCTTATTGAAATCAAAATATGTAATCAAACTACAACACATGCCCCTGATGCATGCGAGATGGAGCCAGTCATGCCCTGTTTATACCTGGTATTAATGTGTATCTTGGGGTATCCAATCACAAGTGGACTACACTAAATACAAGTATAAATGACCACCAAGATGCATTGTGATACGATCACTCAAAGCAACGAATTGGACAAAGTGTTGTGTGACTGTCTGTTGTTTTGCTTTTCTGAAGGAGATGTTAAATCCTGCTGAAAGCAATATCTCCAGCTGTAACAACACAAGTGACATAGACAGCAATGACAAAAGAACACAAGTGGTCAGCTGGAGATGCATGACATGAGTGAATGGCAATGTGTCTTGGCTGTCTACTTGTGTTTGGATCATTGAAATGCATTTAACACCACATATAAACAGGCTCTCAGAGTTTGGAGCACATCATCAATATCATCAATGAATTCACTGAATCTGCGGCAGATTTAATTTGTAAAACAACAGAAGCAACAGTACCAAAAATTACAGTTATACTACTCTACAACCAGAAACCACTGATTACTAGAACCATCCAGGATGCATTGACACACAAACAGCAGCTCATCTGGAAACATGGACAGCTACAAAGCAACAGCCTACAATATAAGTTGACACAAAAAAGGACTACGTTGCAAAGCACGAGTTGAATCAGCTGACAGGATCACATTTTGCTGGAGTTGTACATTGTATGATTTCAGGCAATGAATAAATGACTGAGGGCAGCACGGTGGTGCAGTGGTAAGCATTGTTGCCTCACAGCAAGAAGGTTCCTAGTTCAAACTCGGGGGTGGGGGAGCCCTCCTGTGTGGAATCTCCATGTTCACCCCGTGTCAGCATGGGCAGTCCAAATACATGCAGGCTAGGTTAACTGGTGACTTTAAAGTGCCTGTACGTCTGAATGTGAGTGTGAGTGGTTGTCAGTCTCTATGTGTCAGCCCTGTGACAGTCTGGCGACCTGTCCAGGGTGTACCCCTCCTCTTGCCCATTGTCAGTCCAGATGGGATCTAGCCCCCTGTGACCTTTTACAGAAAATAAATGAATGAAATAAATGATTGATTGATTGATGTTGTCTCTTCTATAAACATCTCTTCGTGTTTGGGGTTTTTAAAGTTAGCAGGTACTCATAGATATAGTTTACAAAGGCTGCTAAACTAAAAACTATATAATGAGAATAGTATCATAAAAGGAGAAAGACATATTTTTATGTTGTGTTTTTGGTTATTGTTTCTATCATCGCTTTTTCTCTGCTATGGCCTAATTCTCATATTTTATTGTAGTAGCCATATACATCTGAAGATCTTTTCATCATTTTTGCATATATATATTTTGATATTTAATAAAGCAATTGGCATCAAATGTGTGGTCTGTCATAATTTGGGGTTTAGTGAACTGTCGGTGTCGTATGTTTTGTTGACAATACAGGTTTCTCATCTTTGCAGTTCAGTCTGTCTCCTGTAGGGGGAGTCCTGCACAATGTTATGATACCAAAGGAATTTCCATAATCAACAGCACCCCACTTGAGCACACTTCGAAGGCTTCAGTGGCTCATCGTCAGTAATGAAACACCGGTTATGGCATAAAATCTGGAAAGCAGGCTTCCTTCCTCAGATATTAATATCTAAATACAGAGTAGAGACATTTGAACTGTATTTTGCAAAGCTGTGAAAAATTAGGACTCAGCATCATGATGTGAAATCCCTGTTAATTCAACCATAGTGGATATTATAAGTATACCTGGTGATTTCTTTTACAACCCAAAGAAAAAGAAACATTTTTCCACCGAGTTCACCACAGAACATCTTTCAAAACAAGCACCGGGCTGGGTTTAAGGTGATGTAAACACAGATCTATTTCTGTGGCTATGACACACCGTGGTTTCTCTGGAAAGGGAACAGCAGCCCAACATTACAACAAAGGAGGCCACACAGACAGCAGTGGTTAGAGCATCTCTCTGGACCCAGAAATGGACTGACAGATGGATAAAGAGATGAAGGGATAGACCATCGCGGCCAAATGCAATGAATGTACAGAAATACTATAGGCCTATGTCTTAAACTCCAAAAGTTAAACTGCATGCTTATTTACGGGCATAACCACAAGTGGACGTGGAAATGAGCTAAATTATATGCTCTTTATATCACTGTACTTTATCCGTTAAGAGGTCAGTATCCATTGGCAATGTCGGCTCAAGTGCTCTGGAGAGCACAACATTTAATGTGAGTGACCAGAAAGAAGAAAAAGGGAAGTAAGGGGGAATTTCATTTTATATGACTTTTAAGTTTTCCAAAAATCACTTCCATTGCAGAGAATAAAGAAGTGAGAGAAAAACATTTTGGAGCGCTGGAGAGGAAGAAACGAGCCAGATCACTGTGGTAAAGTCACCCTGACACAGAGACACAGAACAGACAAAGAGCTCCCCCTCGTAAACACAGCAGTAAGGCTTCAGCATTCTGGCACACGGTGACACACTCTGCATGCGCACACGCTCTTAAGCCCCAAACCAGTAAATATAGGTATTTTAACCTGCTTATGAACACTGACTCATGGAGAGAATTTAATCTGTGGGTGTATCTGGTGGGTGGGTGTGTGAGCTTCTTTTATCACGAGGGCCTCTGTGGCCACCGCCGAGCAAGGATCGATCAGACGGCAGACAGTTGTGGGCAGACGTCACCCACACACTCCTCCTTTCAGTGAGCCCTGGCCCACCCAATTTACCCCATCAATCAATGGATTAGGTGCCAAAAACTCTCTTCCTTAATCCAACAACCTCCCTCCCACACCAAACACACAAACATATCGCAACAGATCTTGCTCGCTAACACTGCTGACCACGCTGGAGCCCATCTCCAAAGAGCAAAGGTGAATTGAGGGTGTGGCTGAGATCAGCTTTACTCTCACTGTACCACACACAGACACACAATCTCAAATGTGCCAGGGAGATAAATAGACCGATAAGAGCTCATCTGATCTTTCTAACACAATCATGCTACATAGCAGATTTGTTCCTGTCAGTCTGCCAAGCAAGGTTGCCTAATGACCACACATGCACACAAATCTACATGTGGAGCAACGCAGGCATTCTACTCTTCATCACCCATGTATGTGGGAGCTGGAAGATAAAGAGCAGATGATGTGCGCAATGCGGATGGATTTTTTATGAGTGTATCTGACGCGGATGAACATGACGTGTGTTATTTCGCGATCCACAAAGGTCACAGGCCAACGTGTTGTTCAGTTTAATGTCTCCTGTGTTTTTTGGATCGAGTTTCAGCTGAGTCAAGACTGGGGCAGATGCCGGGTCAGCGTGTGAGGCACAGGAGAAGACGTCTTTTCTGGGGGAGTACGCCACAGACATAGATCATTGGAAGACGACTATCAGGGCAGGTCAGCCACTCAGCGGAGGCCCAGAGAGATTGAGGGTTGATAAGGTTGGGGCGTTGTCTAGGCTGGTTATATCAATATATCATATATCTGGCCATTTTGGTCACTTTCTGTACTATTCCATTGCAGAACCACTGGTTAATTGTATGACATTTGCAGAAAGGTGAAAATGTTCCCAGCTTGCTGCAGATGCACGCCGACGATGACTAACTAGCCGCAAAAGCGTCATCAGATTTACAAACAGATAGCAGCAACCATTTTTCAGAGACGTTAACGGTGACAGCATCATTAAACACTGATGTCATCTCTGGTGCCCCTGAGTGAAATAACTTAAGCATGACAGCATTCAGCAGCAACACATTCACACACACACACGCAAAAAGTCTGTCTGGACCGAGGGAACAAAAAGTGTCATGGAGTAAAAGCGTTGGCTGATACAGATCATGATAAGATTACAGGACAAGTGTCTTGATACACAGCCTCCTGCCACTATGGGGAGTTGGTACAGTACATTATCAGACTGCCTGGGGTAAATCAAGGTGAGACATGTCTACTTTTCTTCCCTCCTTCATGTCACCCTTCCAGTGTTCGGGCCCAGCTTCTGGTTTATTTCCACTCTGTTCAGGTCAAGTGTGACGCACATTTGAAATGGCTAGGAAAATAATAGCTGCTTTTCATTTCAGTGGTGTCATCCCAACACTAAAGAAACCTCACTAAGTTACTATTTGGGTCTCCCGCTTGGACCCACATATTGTGCAGCAGCAGAACCAGCTCGGCCAAGAAACCAATGAAAACACCACAGACAGGAAAAAAAGCTTTATTCTGGTGTGTCTGTGTTGCAAAGCAGGAGGGAGAACAGTCAGTGGAATGTCTTCTATATTTTGGGATTTAAGGGATTGCTCCTGTCTTGGTTAAAAACCCTATTAATGTCATCCCAAAGAAAGAGATTTGCATAATTACAATAAATTCCTCCAGGCATAAATGGAATCACCTTTTATTCTTTACTACTTTTTTTTTTTTTTTTTTAGCAGCTACATGTTGATTTCTAGCTTTTTTGTTAATTTACACCTAATGTAAAAGATATACTAGGCAGGATTTTACCATAAAACAATGTACAGACTCATATAAAAGCAGCCCCTCTCAATCATCACTTATGATCCACTAGAAGTGTGTGGTGGTGTATTTATCCACAGACACTCTGTCTTCTGCCTGTTTTTTCTTATTCTCTCCTTATGTATTGTATTCAGGACGTTTATGGGTATGTACTCCCACAGCTCTCAGATAAGGTCAGAGCTGTATAAAAAGGTAGCAACCAGGTGCCAGACCATAAGCAACACATATCAAGGAGACACTGTGCCAAAAAAACGCTAACATAGTGAGGCGAAACACCAAAGGAGAGTAGCTCTGAGGTTGGCTTTTACTTTCATTTTCACTGGTGAGCATGTTAAACATGAACAGTAACCATCATAGCACAGTAGACCTTTAAGCTGCTGTATCTAAACCTAGATATTAGAATTAATATAGTGTATGTTTCACAGCACAAAGGTTTTTCTTTAAAAAAGAGAGATTGTTTTATATTTATTATCTGCTTTGCCATTTAAAATGATTGAAAGTGACACACCGCTGATTACAGTGATTTAAGCTAATAATAGCCTTGGCTAGTAATTGAAGTTTGACGGTACATTTAGGCTTCATGCATCATTTTTACCATGAGAATAAATCAGCTGATTAATGCATTACTGTACTACATAAATTTTGCATCACTACAGATAGGGAGTCTCATGTTAACTCCATATAAAAATAAATAAATGAATAAATAAAGGACAGTTTTCAGCTTGATGTGATGGATGTCCCGCTGCACATCTATACTGCATATCTAAGTCAACAGACCAGCAGTCAGCCCCTCACAGCAGAGCAGCGAAGTCATGACTCCTGTTAAAAGAGTCTATTCATTTATCAGCCATGTTGTTATTGCGCTGACACAAAGGGTTAGCAGTTCAGATAATGCAATTTATAAGCACGAGTAAAAACAACCTAATAGAATAATGCCGGACTGTGTTGATGTGCGCTCGTGTTTGCATGCCTGCATGTGTGTTTGTGGCTATGACGTACCCATGTATGTGTGTGTAAAACTGCCACTGCTTGCCTGCTTGTATTTCCCCTGCAGGGATACTGATAGTCCTTCAGATAAGCCCCATCTCCATTTACAATTACAGCTCCTGAGATTGAGTCTTTTTTCTCTAATAAGTAAATTACCTCTAATACCTTCTGTGCTGTACTTGGCTGCTCTCAGCCTGCTCGGGCCCTCATGGAAACCAGATGTTACACCAGCCTGCCAGCACATACATCCACCGTCTAATGTATGATGGGGCAACACACAACCAGCACTCGGAGGCACATGCATTCACATGCATGCACATGTGCTCAATGGATGTGATAAGTAGCCGGTCATGTTTTTTCATTCTCTCTTTCAATTGAAGGTGAACCCTTAACCTCACCATCAACATCTCCAATTCTATACACTTTCTTCTTCTCAACACCACCTTCCTCTCTCCTACCTCTCTTTATTTTCCCCTCTGTCATCATCGCTCCCGTGCTTTTATCAGTGTGGCCAGCTATATCCCCACTGGACTCATTTTTTTCACACAATAACAAACACAGATTTTGTATTGAGGTTAGGGCCAAATCCAATTGGCTAATGAAGGTATCAATCGATCTTGAAGTGCAGCACTAGCTGGGTGGGGGGCGCGGATTTCTTGGTGATCAATAGCTCCACCTGGAAGACTTATTTATCCACACTTCTTGTTTGACATTCCTCAAGAGCTGTGTATCAATAATGTAAACACCAAGAGGCTGTTAACTATTGCTAATGATATATCCTCAGTTTACAGATGTATCCATCATTGGTTGGTGATAACTTCTGGTTTTGGACAGTGGAAAGAGAGGGTTAAAACCGATACCATATGTGGTGCTCAAAGTTTGATGAGTACATGTGCGTGTGGTTGCAGAAAATCATGTGTTTGTATGTAGAATGTGTGTGTATGGTGGTGTTTGTGGAGAGGATGGGGGTTTGTGGATGCTCACACTCAGTGATAGTCTGTATTGAGTACTCTGCCATGTGTGCCAATGAACATGCTGTTTCATACTGTGTGGTTTCCAAAAATATAGCGGTATGGACACACACACACACACACACACACACACACACACACACACACACACACACACACACACACACACACACACTCACACCCCCGCCCCACCTCCACCCTGCACAAACACACAGCCAAACACTCAGCGCAGACACAGTGAGAAAGCACAGGCTGACCCTTCATGTATGCTGTTGTCTGTGACCCTTACCTGTTTCTGTGGGTTTTACAGGCAGCTTCACACCGCCGTGTCACGCATCGCCACACTGAAGGCCCCCGAACACTGACTCTTTGTAAAGCAGTGCGTGGGAAGGACCACACCGTGTTCATCTCTGTGTGTGTGTATGTGTGTGTGTGTGTGTATATACATCTCTATCTTCACTTTTGATTTTGTTTTTTTTTTTTTTTTTTTCATTGGTTAAAAGTAACTGAGTGCATCTTCTCAAAAGCAAACTTTAATACAGGTTTAATGCTGGAGAATTAAAAAACATGATTCATTGCTATAGATTGAACTATTCAACAGCACATAAATCACTGACATTAGCTTCACCTCGATCAGCCAACACATTAAAATACTGTTTATATGTTGATGCATCATTAATAGCAATCCTGTAATATAGTATCTCCAATGAATATAATTCCTCTTAAGCAATAGAAAAACATTTACACTGGATTCACATTGTGCCACTCACCTGTACCTGCGTGGAAGTTTGAATGTAGGACCTGTAAGAATCTACAAAATCCAATTACAGTGACCAATATTCAGTTAAATTCAAATTTGTAACCTTTGACAGCAAAGATACAAATATTTCTTGGAACACTTTTGAAAAACAATTTTCTCATCAATCTCTTGTTGTTGCATTTTTTTTGCTCATATCATTACAATTTACTTTTATGTCTAAGCATGAGCAGTTTAAGAATTTTAAAGTAACTGGGAGACCATCTGCCTCATGTTGTCGCTATACATCATCAGACTAGATGTGCTGATGTAAAGTTTTGAACTTAAAGCCATAACTTAAACATTTCTGATAGGGATCTCTTACATTGGACTATTTAGACTATTTTCATAAACTGTTCATGCGTTTTCTTACGAAAAATAATGCACCCACAGTTGTACATATCCCACGTATTTTGAAAGGTTGGGATCATGTTACCAATGGGAGTAAACAAGGACGCAATCCCAAACAGTCTTTTAAGGAGGCAGGTCGGGGTGGTGGGTTGGTCACAAAAATGTGGATTTTCCCCCTGGAGATGCGTGTTTGGAACCGTGTGAACTTTGAGTGAACTCAGCGTAATTTTAAGGTACATCCTTACCATTTTTCTTTGCCTAAACCTAACCACAGTAACTTTACTTGCCTAAGCCTAACCTCTGTAACTTTACGTTAATTACATAACTGTGCATGAAGGTTGAACGTTACTCATGGGGTGCTAATTTGTAGGATATAAAACGAACTGTTGTGTCTGCATTTTTGTAGGATATATGAACCATTCTATGAGGACATGTTTGACTATTTAAGCATTGTGACTGAAACATTTTACAATTGAAAACAAACCTCTCAGTGCTCTCTAGTGGCCAAACTATGAGGCAGTGACATTGTTTTTAAATTACCCCAAACATATCTTTGACATTTCTGTGCTGCATTTTTATTTACTTATTAACTGGCAAATAAGCTGATATTTATAAGTCTGTCATATTTTTTATTGCCCAATCTAATCTAAGGTTGAGCTCAATTTTTTCATGGTGGTATTGCTCCTTTATTTAACTACACAGTCTGACTACTTTCTCAGGGAACGTCAAATTTCCAATACGAGTATTCTCTATCTTGGTGTTTTACTTGTCTGTTTTACATGCATATTTTTTAGGGTATTCTGTGTGTCTTTGTGTCTCGTGTTTGTGTGCCTGTGTACATGTGTGTGTGTGAGCATCCTTAGTGGAGGACAGTGGTCCATGTATTGGAGCAGCACAGGGCAAATGAGGCCCATCTGGAAACCATTGGCATTGGCTGAAGCCCTGCAGCTAAAAGAGCTTCTGCCCTCCTTATCCTCCTTTCACAGGGCAAAACCTCCCCTCTCTGTCTTTTTTTTCTGTGTCTCTCCATTTGTCTCTCTCCCTCTCAGAGATGCATACAAACCTTCACATAGAGAAATGTAGGTCTAAGGTAGATAAACTTTTAGAGGGACAGATGTAAGCACACATACACACAGGGTGACTGACATGACAGACACACACACACGCACACACACACACACTAAAAACATCCCTGTTATTGGCAGCATCTCTTCCATTCTGACCCCAGAGGGAAGTGGTGGGCTGCAGATCCCTATCATCGCAACCCCAGAGACACTGAGCTGATTGTGTATGTGTGTTTATGTGCGTATGTCTGTGTCTGTTCATGTGTGTGTGCGCGCGTGTGTGTGTGTGGATATAGAGGAGCCCTGAGGCCACAGGAAATCCACAGAGACAGACAGACTGAGAGAGTGAAGCCTGTCAGAGAGAGATGGGGAAAAGAGAACTGAGGGGAACAGAGGTAGAGTAAGTTTGTCTGCTACTAATTTCATCTCAGGTCAATTCTTCAGCATCAGTGTACAAAAACTGATGGTTGCTATCAAAGATGAGGGCTCTGATATAGAGGCCAGTGGAGCTGTCAGTCTTCTCCTATCATGTTATTATAACAAACAGCTCCTATTGTTGATGTTTTTGGAGGCCAGATTTCTGCACAAAACCTCACAATGAAAATCTTAACCTCTTTTGGGCATGATGGGCTGAAACTGACCACCTTCTGTCATGCGTGTCCCTCCTCTAAATAGTTCTTTGAGTCACTTTCCTGTTCCAGCGTTGCTCATGTTAACGTGGATTCAGGAGGCCGCAGTCGGAGCAGCTAACATCGGCAGCCTCTTATGACTCAAGGCCTTCTGCTTCACTCCACTCCGACCTGGCTTTGGTTGCCCAACTATTTAAATCTATTGAATGTTTATTAGGCGAAACGGCCGACCCATGAATGTTTCCCCTTGTGAAAGAGTTGCTTTGTAGAGGGGAGCAGCCAGGCTCATCCACGGCCCCTCAGCATGTCTCGGCGGGACACTGTTTTCCCCTCTCCGTGTAGTTTTTTTTTTCATCTCGGCGTATTGTGATTTCATTCAGGCTGCTCCTGCGGCCTTTAACAGTTCACTTCCACTCGCAGTGTAGAACCTTCATGGCCGTGCGCTCTCGTTTCACAAGACCACCCACACACACACATTCATCTGCTGCCTCATTCGCTCCTTTCCTCTGTCTCTTTTACATGAACGCAAACACACACACGCATGCATGCATTAGACAGTGCACTATCCAAACAGAACAATCATCATTCTTGCATTTATCCTCAATGATGGAAGAAAATCATATAGGGGGGGGGGGAAAAAAGGAAAATCAGTAAAAAGAAAGTGGAAAGGCTGCGTCTAAAATACCTCCCTGTGTGCTTTACCTCCTCTGTCTACCAATGGACATGTGTCCTGTCTGTCTCTGTGTTTGATTACTGTGACTGGGCTCAGTCTGGGGACTTAATCTCACTGGACTGCTTAATCCCTTGGTGTGTTATCTGTTTTAATGTCTGGCACTTCCATCTACATCCCGCTCAGCCCCTGGACTGGACCAGCATCACCTGTTGGCCTGAACAGAGACAAGCATTAGCTGTGGTACGGCTGCCTCCGCCCAACCACCACTTTTCTTATATTAAAAGCTTAGTTCACCCAAATCAGGCACACAAAATAATTCTTGAGCTCACCCTCAATGGTTTTTAATCACGCAAATAGTTCTTTTTAGTAGTTTTAGCAATGCATCTTTCCAAAAATAAATAAACAGTAGCAAGCAGTTACTGATAGCTTTTTATATAATTATCCTCAGATGACATTTTCAAGGGCTTTGTGCAAAATAAAGCAATAAACCATTTGTCTCTGTTAAAAAAAGGACTATTTTATTTTAGATGATATGAAAGACAGATATTGCAATAAAGTCATTATTAACTTGGTCATATTTTATTCATTGTGTGAAATAATGCATGTCAGTCTTTCGTAAATTGATATCAGTTTTCATTTTTTGAATACACACTGTGCATTATTATAATAGGAAATAGTGATATTGTCAAATAAACATGTATATAAAAATTAAAGGAATATTTTTTATTTTACTGCAATACTAGCTGTGAACTTATTTAATAATTTATTCAGGTTTTTGTATGACTGTATCACTATATAACACATTAAACTAATCCCAAATTAGGAAAATGGATTTCTGGTTATATGAGCTTTTACTGTTATGATACATTGTGAATGAAGTAAAATAAAATGAACAAAAATGCCTCTTAAACTTTTGTGTTCATGGTAAGAACACACGTTTATATATACTGGGCGAAAGGGATAGCAATCTCTACTTCCTTAATCAATAGCTTGTTCAGGCACAAGCGTAAGAAACAGACACGCAAACAGACACACAAACACACGCTCAGCCACCCACCGAGGGTTTTAGAGCCACGGTGGATATCAGATAGATGGCAGATCCTCTAAAGCTCTAAAACTGAGCTTGCAAATTACCATCACCTCCTCCAGCCTTTCACATGCCTCTCTCTCTGTCTCTGACATGCAGGCTCTCATGTTACGTTGTGTAGCTTTTGCATGGTTTACAAGACAGTTAAGTCTGGAGAAAGCCCTGTAACTAAGACAGGAAGACCAGAGTTGTTCCTGAAAAGGCTTCTCGGTGACACTGTTTTTACTGGCAGTCAGAGGAAAAAAAAAAAATCAGCTCAGCATGGTGTGCTGCTGCTTGTGTACTTATATCAAGAATAACCCAACCATTATAACAACAATCATTCTTTTCTCTCTGCTGTGTTGTTGATGTTGTCGTATTCCAGCAAAAAGACTTCAGTTTCAAATATATATGTAAGACATCAAGTATATACTGTGTATACCCTACATATCCGTGTGCCCACATATAACTGATGAACATGCTGTTGAATATAAAGAGTAAAACTGTATCACCAACCTGGACAAATTGTTATTCTTTTTTTTTTTATATTTTAGTCTAGATTTTACTCAACAGGAAATGTCTCTAACTCATGCAAACAACAAAAAATGATTCTCAAGCCAGAAATCAGAGATACTGTGTAAAAACTGCAAAACAATGGAAAAGCAGAAATTATATTTTGTGACCTTTGTCTTGACACATGACAGAATGCTAATCAAATCATGTTACCTAATTTGACTGATATTTAGTCCCGTGGTCATTAACCTTTACCATCAAAAGAGGCATTTTTGACCAAAATAATAATAAAAAGAAAATCTGTGTGGAGCCGCAAAAGACATTTGAGCATTATATGAAGGTAACACAGCCCATTAAGTCTAAATTAGCCTATTATTATTATTAAAAGGACTAAATGAGCATTCATTGATATGTTTTACCACTCTGCAGTGGGCTCTTTATGATTATTCAATACTTTAACTTTGAAGAGTTGGTGGTAAAAGCAAACAAATCTGTCCACACCTTATTAAATGCTTTACATTCCTCTAAGACTTTTCCTTTTTTGGATTTGAAATTAATAACTAGCCTAGCTTGAGAGACTCAAGAGGAGCTACTGCTATTGAGATTTGACAAAATTTAGAGGAAAATTTAGAGGTGCTAGGCCATAGATGTATGACGCACATTTTAGCTGATGAAATGTTAAAACATTTCTTTTGTTTAGTGTATAGGCTACACATTTTTACAGTTGAAGACTGTCAGAACTTCTTAAGGTTTACAACGATAATAAATGAAAATTAAAATGTTTAAAAAAATAATCATTATTCATTAACATATCTTTTGTCAAAGCCACAGGGAGCCAATGGAGAGGAGCAAAAAAGCCGCTTGTGGCACTGGAGCTGGAGGCTGCCTACCCCTGATTCAGTGTGTGAATGTCATGTAAAAAAAATACTACTCCTAATACTATGGAGAAGTCTTATTACTTCTATTAATAATGATTATTATAATAATCCTTTCTTGTTTATTGTTTAAAATTAATCCTGACAGTAAAGTGTATTTTGTCTAGACTTCTAATTCAGCGTAGGGACTGATATTAACATTTTATGACTGCTTACATATGCTTGAAACAATGTGTAGTAAGACTGAGATGGTGTGATGTACAATTCAAAAATAGTTCTGGCCTCACGATGACACCAGTTCCCACTTATGCAAAATGATGTTCAGCTATTCGCTTCCTGCCTCACTTACTGTAAACCCACTGACTCTGTCTGTGCACAAGTGTGTGTGAGTAAGAGTGCTAGCGTTTTCTGCACACACTTGCATTTGTGTGCACTTATATGTGTTCTCAGGTGATTTTTGCGTGCACGTGTTAGCGAGTGTATGTTGTGTTTACGGTACATGTGTGTGTTTTCTGAATGTGTGTGTACGCATGCACTTGTGTGAGAAGACAGAGAGAGAGTACCTTGTTAGGTAAACTGTTTGACATTCATGTGGAAGATGTGATAAACAGGAAACAGCGAGACCCCCCGCAGTGTCCCACAGCCACACGCCAGGGTCATACCAAACATCCCCAATATAAACATGTCTGATACGTGGACATTTATAGTTATCAGCCCTGTCAAAACATCAAAGCATAGCATGAACATTGTCTCCCTGCAAAAATGGATTTTCTGATATAAGTTTTACTCACAAAGCCTGACAGCTGCACACTTGGCAGGTTAATATAATGAGTTTTTTTTATTGTTATTTATTTTTTAGTGAGGATAAGAGCTGTGGAGATGAGTTGTCTGGAACTGTTTGTATATCTATTCATATTTAATATCATGTCTACATTCTAGACAGCATTTTTAAAAGGAAAAAAAACCCACTATTTTAATTCAGCATCACCATTTTTCAATCTGTCTGTCTCCTAAAGTCTCTTACTGTTGTTCAGGTCTGCCTCAACCCAATATTACAGTGTAGAGTTTGTTCTCTACAGTGAAACCTAAGGGTAAAGTCAGAGAGTGAGGCATAAATGACATGTGTCTGTGTGGAGTACATCACTCTGGCAGTCATGTGGTAAATATTGTGTTTCCTGTCTCCTCCTTAACTGTTTTGGTAATTGGCTTGTGTTAACCTCATGACCTAGTGACTGCAGGCCCAGGCCTGGCCTGTGTGTGTGTGTGTGTGTGTGTGTGTGTGTGTGCCTCTGTAAGTGTATGACAGAAGACTAGTGAATGTGTTTTTCATACATGTTATAATTTGATAACTGCGATTAATCAGATAAAGGAAGCAGTTTGCCATCTCATCCCGCAATCATAAAATAATAAATGACAATATCCCAAACACTAACAAACACGTGTGACAATATCAAAATGTAAACCATCAAAAACCTTATTAATATTACACATTTTTCTCATTTTTTAGTTCATTCATGGCTCCTACAATCTCCTTCATGTTTTTTTACTGTCAACATCTACTGCACTTTATACTGACATGTGGCACACTTTTACTTTTCTTACTTTCCTTGTTGTTATTTATAGCATAAAACAATGAAACAAACAACAGCAGCATAACTTTAAAGTTGTTTGAAGTTTAATGAAGCTAGGTTAACTGTTCCTGCTTGCTTGCTGCAGATGAATCAGCAACTCATCAGCTTGCTATTCAGGTCCATCTCCCTGACCTCAGGACTCTTTGACTGCTGAGAAGGAAACAAACACACATAAGAACAGTGTCAGTGTTTTAAAGCAGGGTACTTATCTTAAATCAGGAACTTGATACAAAATAGTGTATTTTGGGCTTTTCGTATATAAATGATATAGATTAGATGGGTGCATGTATTGAGATGTCTTGATTTGAATGTGAACTTTTTTGCTAATAGCAACAGCAGGAGTTGTTAGTACAATGTATGTGTTGTTATTAATGCACAAACACCGACTTCCCTCCTCCATGGGAAAGAGCATGAGTGTGTGTGGTGTGACTATCTGCGTCTTCAAAAAGAATTTTTTCTTTTCAACCCAATCGCCAGAAAAAATGTTGGCATTGAGCGTTCCAACAACGCTGTGGTTAACGTGTGGTTAGGTGTAGGCACAAAAACAACTTGGTTATGGTTAGGAAAAGCTCATGTTTGGCTTAAAATACCCAGTTTGGGGGCCACAATCCTTGAACAAAAAGCAGAAATGTCTTGGTAAAAAAAAAACAGCTTATCGTGGCACTATCTCCACCAACACCCACGTTTGGAGCCTAAAAAATGTTGTTGAAAACACACTGATAGATTGCTGAAACACAACCAGGTTTGTTGTTTGTTGGTCCCAAATGGTGGTCTGCAGTTTCACTGCTATCTTACGTCCTGATGATAAAGTCAGCTGATTTATTAGGTCACTTTAAAAATGCTGGCATGATACATATGAAACATGTAAATGTTTTTGCTCCTAACTTTATTTGGTCATAACATATCAGGTATGGAATTAATCAGCAGATACTCAGAATTGTCCAAATGCACAGTGCCCTCCAGATATATGCCTGGTGGAGAAGGTAATCTATGATTTGTTTCGTATAATATGTTCAAGGAATACATGGTAACTTGCAGGGGTCTCGTACAGGAAGCACTAAGCTTCTTTCTAGACATTTTTATTGAATTTCACATTCATCATGTTTTTGTTTCATGTTGTTTAATTTTTTGCCATTATTTTTTTTTTGTGCACAACACAAGAGTTGAATATCAAGAACAGAATGTATTTTACAGAAACAACAATATCCATTTCTAATAATTATTCCAAAAATAATACCATATAATTTTAATGTGATTTCAATCTTTCATTTATTAGTTGTAATATTCAAGTCTTTCTTTTTTCTTTTACCATTGCATTGTGCCTGTACTGTAGAGATGGGCTTTGCAGCAATTCTCTGGTGTGCAGAACCAAAAGAAAATACATAAAAATCACACTGCTTTAATAACCATGTTATATATACTCCGAATGCAGGTTTAATTCTACAGAGATAAGGTGTTTACATGACAGTCATAATATGTGGCGTGTCACCTTCATCTGGTGATGATATAAATATTAAAGTGCCTGTAAAGACTCTGATTGAGTAAATGAGAGAGAGAGATGACAAAATTGAAGTGGCTTGGCGCAGACGTTGACAGTGAGGTTGCATTAAGTACAAGTTGTGTGACAGTTGTGTTTTCCTGCCCAGATGCCTGGTGGCTGCACCAGTTCTTCCTGCTGAAGCTGCTGTCTGACTGTCCTGCCAAATTCAACTGAATTAAGTTAAACCCAATATTAACTTCTACAACTACTAACCCTGACAGTGGTCTATGGGTTAGAGAGTTTGCCCTAAAAAAAAAAAAAAAAAGGTCAGGCTGGATGTCCTTCCTGCTCACTCTCTATAGGTTATTCTGCATGACAGTGTCAGCTAAATGCATATTTGTAACTCTATAATAGCAAAATTTAACTTGGCTCCAAGGTCCCTGGTCTGCAATGATTTGTATTTTCCATGTCATGTACACGAGGAAATAAATTATTGTAACTAAATGCCATGATTACAAGTAAACATCTACTGTGTGGGCATGTGCGTGTGTGCATGCAGTTAGTGAGAGCACGGGAAAGCTCGGGGGCTGAGACTGGGGCCAGTTAGCGCTGCTGAGTGGTTGGAGATACAGAACAAATGAGCAATTAGGGAGCTCCTCTGTACCCCTCTTTTGTCCTGGGAGGCTGATTAGATTGGCTGTGACGTGCTTTAAGAAAACCCTCTCATCCCCATTCCTCTGTCCCATCTAGTCTTCTTCCACAGTCAAGTTACCAGGACTTGTAGCTAGAACAGGTGACAATACAAAATGGATCATATGAGATAAAAAATGTTGATTAAAATGTTTTAGATTAAGATATAAATGAAATTTACAATTAGTTACTGTAATAACATGGGTAAGAGTTTGGCCCCTTGCCCCCACCACTTAGCCCTAACCCTCCATGTATCCTGTTTCTTGTTGTGATAGCCCTCAAAACGTAGGATTCTTAGAGGCACACTCCAAACTGAGTGTTATGGACAAGCAACAAAAGAAACAACAAATGTCTTTTCTTTGTTGATAAGGATTCAAAATGTAATTAACATCTTACTATAATGTCAGTGTCAATGTCAATGCCTTTGACCAGGGTGTAGGTTTAATTCCAACTTTGGTGGGGACACATATTAAATGGGGGGGGTGGGGGGGTATGGGAGTCCTCCCCCAGAAAATTTTGAGCTTCAAACACATAATTTACTGCCTTCTAGTGAAGGTTTATACACCAGTTTATGGTGGAAATGTCATTATATAAGAAAAACACAAATTCAGACAATAGTTGATGATCACAAAATAATAATATAATGAAATATAGCACAGTAAGGCTCTCAGACAGTCTGTATTGCTTTCAAATATTTATCTCCCTGTGGATAAACTTTTCTTATTTAATGTTATACCCGCCGAGTCAACCAACATTTAAGCATAGTTTACTTTTCCATCCTACATTGTGTCTTTTGTTTGGGGAAGTAACCTCTTTAAATGTGCATGTGGCACCTATTCCCGTTAATTATAAATTAATTCATTTTAACTGATTTGTAAACCCCTTGACTTTAATAGCTCACGTGTTTTTCAGAAACATTTCTGCTCGTTAAAGACTTTCTGCACATTCAAAACATATCCAGAAGAACTGTGTTCTCTGAGAAGCCAAGAATGGTAACAATTGTGAAAAACAGTTGTACGGCAAAAATAAACTTATGTTTTAATAAGAATAACGTCAGAATGTTTCAAGAAAAAAAACTCCGCCCTCTATTATCCACTTCAGACCATCTTCAGACAGACGAAGGCCTCCGTTTGAGACTCTCTCTGGAGGAAGCAACATTTAACAGGCTGTGCACTGCTCTTCAACAGAAGAGGAATAACGACACTAAGTGAAAACACTTTCCATTATGCATAAGACAAAATTGTCCTGTCTTGAAAAACTAAATGCACTGTCTGTTACTGAAGACTTGATTTGCCCTGTATTTTTGTGCACAGAACAGTTAGTATGAGGATAATGCGAACGACCTAGATCAAATATTGGTAGGGACAACTCTATCCTCCCAAAATATAGGAAGGGCCATGTACCTACCTTCCATATGCAAACCTGCACCCCTGGCCATCAGTGACCACTGATGACGCATCAGGGTCTTGAAGGTTTGTGCCATTTCATAGAGGAAGATTTCAACCACTACCCTTGTAACTCTGTTCTGATGGGCAAAAGGGTACTTGAAAACCAGGGGTAGGGGTAAAGATAAGGAGTGGGATTGGGCCTTTGTGTTTGTATTAAATTTTGAGAGGAGAATCATTCAAATTCAAGAGTTATACTCAAAAATAAGTCAAAAAGAAAGTTGATATATTTTGACTGCTGACATGAAAGTGAAGGTTTTATAGCTTATTATGTAGTCACATTGAAACATTTGCTCATGAAACAGTTAATATTTTTAGAGCAGAATCGTCCATTTAAGTTTCGTTCAGACATTTTTAAGATGGACACAGACATTACATTCCGCATTGAAACCAAATCAAGTATGTGTTAACATATATAACCTATGCATTAACACATTTCATACACATTTTTCTCAAAGCCGGTGGTCACATGCCATGAGAAAAAACTGTTGCAACTGATTTATTTAATCAGATTTAGTTGGACTGAATACCTGCAGAATCTCTCACGGCACATGACTGGCTGGTGCTGAGAGGGAACATTGCTTGCATATGCATTTTGCAGACTCTATTGTTCAATGAAACAGCACTAGCTGAGCCAAAATGACATCACAAGGGGCCAGCGGTCCAAATGTGTGACGTTTCAGTCAATGTCCAATTAGGCCGCCCGCACTTCCACTCACCCATCCGGCCCTATCACGCTCAGACATGGAGGCTGGTCCAAACACAACATCTCTTTGTTTCCACTGGCACTGACCGCTCAGCAGCGCTGGCCTCTCATCAGCTCTGATCTGTAACACTGGCTCGTTCTGTAAAACTAATCTAAGACTGAGTCCATGTGTCTGGGTGTATGTCAGGTGTATTTCAGTGTTCGTATTTATAGTTGAGCCTCATGTGGTACACACTACAAATTCCCCACGCTGAGAGTGAGAGGTGCTTTTGCAGCTGAAAATTATACTGAAGTACAGGGAAATTTGGTGACTGTGAGCATTTCAACCAATCTGTGAAAAACTGAAACCTACAATCTGCTGAAAGAAATCACAGTCAGATCAGCACCACATCCTGAAAGACCACAAATCAATAATTTGCACCAGTATTTTCAACTTTGTCTGAGCTCAGTGTTGTACCCAGTAAAATCTGATATCTGTCAATCATTTCACATGCCGTGCACTCAAAAGCTCAGCAAACATCATCAGAAAACAAAAAGCATTTCCCGACAATAGAGTGGGTTGTCATTCTGTTCGTGCCATGTATGGTGTTACCATGGCAGTGCAGAGTCAGGCTATTACGGTCCATCCCCAGGGAACAGGACACGACGGAGAGATATGAGCGGTATCTGCAGCTACAGAGTCCATGACCCCAGTGTGTAAACAGAAGGCTTGTGTGTTGTGTTGAGACAGGAGAGGACAGTACAAACTTGTTACTGGGTCATAAAACATACCCATACAATAGCATCCTATCACATCGCTCGCTATCGTCGACAAAAATCAAAGAAAACCTTGACGATAAACAGGTTTAGAAGAGACAAAGACGAAACCTGTCTAGAAAGAAAAGACAGGCTGTGTTTCACTGTAGAGTTTCACTTCCTCACTGAATGCACCAATTATGCCAAATTTAAAGAACAGTTCTTACAGAGAGCCAGTATCATATGTCAAGAAATCCCCCGTCAGACAAATGAGGGTGAACTAAACATTTTGGCAGAATATACTACAGAACCAATGAAACCACTTTTTTGTTTTACTGTTTTCTGTTAATCTCTATAGGACTGTACTGTTTAGAAAATTTGTCTTCTTGTGATATGTCATCTATGTATGTTCATCTATGAAAACTCAGAAGTTAGCCTTGACAATAACACGGCATGATGCCTATAAAGTTTATTTGATTTTAAAGAGAGAGAAGGAGGCTGATGCCACTTCACCATTCCGGAAATGACAGAGTTACAAAAAAACAGCAGGAATTAAAGGCACAAACATGGAGAGATGGAGAAAGCAATGGAAAGAGAGAGAAACCAGTACCACTTCGCCATTCTCCTGGGTGGTCCCAGTTAGGAGGAGTATAGAGGACAGGCAAACAGGCAGATGTAAACTGTAAACCAGCTCTACTCTACAATGGGGTGAAATGCCGCTGGCACTGGCCTGCAGAAACAACATAAAACTACTGCACAGATATTTAGGGAAACGCACAGCGAAGATGACGGAAAGAAAGTAAAGCGCAGAGCCGAAGAGCATTCTGAACAACACAAATGTGATGAGTCACAAGAGTCCAGAAAAAGAGGAGGGGAGGTAGGACTACAGTTTCTTAAGAAGCAGAATAGTTTCTTTTGTAGTAGACTTTGGATACACAGGTCATATAATAGCCTGCGAACCGTTGGCTGACTAAGGAGATCAGACAGCCACACACACAAGCACGCACACATACATACTGAAAGCTAGAACAAGTAGGAAATGACACAATTTGCTTGTGATTCAAACTGTCAAACATGAGGACGTTGACCCCAGCTGAAAGGGAGCAGTGTAATCTCATAGCAATCAACTGTATGCTTAAATGGAGCCACGGCCCGGCAGTTTACCTCCACAGCAGCAGAGCCATGTGAAGGTAGGGGAGCTGGGCGGGCTGAGGTCGGCCCTGTGGGAGTGGGGGTGGGGGCGAGGGGGGGCTTTGGTGACAAATCCTCTCCTGTGGATGACCCATTGGGAAACATGCGTGTCTGGCTTTCACGCTGCCTTCTCTGGTACACTGGGAAGGAGGCATGTTAAACTGGCTGGGAGAGACAGGAGAGCAGAGCTGGCTGGCAGGCAGGCAGGCACTCATCATCCCTCACCACAGGAAATTAAAGTAAACAATCAAGACCTCACATCCTGTCCATGAGACCACACTACGCTCTGATCAGAAAAGTTTGAGACTGTGTGTGTGTGAGAGAGAGATTATGTGTGTGCATGTGCACCTATGAGAAGATTGGAGTAAACTAGTTCAGATGGGTCGATGTGTTCTGTCTTCTGAGTCATTTAAGGATCTCTGAGCTTTAGCATGTTGGCCTTCTCATGCATATTGTAGTATCCTCGGCGGGACTGTCGACTTGGGAAACATAACTATTAATAGGCATTATGTCATAGTATTACTTGTAATGTGTAACATTAATTATATTTAAGTATTAATTTATTAATTAGCATAGCAAATGCATCTGTGATAGTATGAATTTAATGTTCAGTATTCCACTGAGTTTTAATGTCTGTATTTTCATTTTTATTTTTGACTTCCACTCACACGCGACGTTCCAGAACTTTACATTTGCTCACTTTTAATTTGGTACTTGCAGAAATTTTGGATCATGTTCCAATGTAGCAGTAGTCCAACAAAATAACCAACATTCTTTAATCTCACACAGCCAAGGTGGGAGCTGGTGTTGTTACGATTGTTTGATAGAGAAGGAAAAATATATTTTGAAAGATTTTCTTTTCTAAAATTGAAATTAGTCTTTGGACAATTTGCTTTCAAACCATTTTCACGCTTACATATGTAATTGGTTGAAAGGGAAAGTGCTGACATTGGTTTTGGAGAGTCTTTCCCAAAGTAAGGGTCATGACCCAACATGGGTCACAGACACGTTTTTATTGGATCGCCAGTTGAGAGAGTAAAATGCATAACAATGCTATAAAATATTAAATCATTTTCCTAATTAAAATAGAAGAAGTGCATTATTTTTGCCATGCCATTCCTGTCTCTCTCTGTTCTCATGAATCTTAATCTTAATATATGTGGAGGAGAGGGTGGATCTGACTCATAGACTGTGGTGATGCCTCACAAACAACCTGTTGCTCAGAGTGGCCACACCCTTAATTATGCATAACTTTACATCTTGATTAAAATACATACAAATGGTACATTTTTTTTAGCACTTCCACATTGGCGTCATTTTTCAGCCCTAGAGGTTACCACTGGCCTCGATGTATTTTATGCAGGGAGCTGCTCAGTAATGAGAGCTTAAAAATGAACCAATTGGACAAACATCTCCAAATGCAGCATTTTTAGCAACCCGAGCGAAAGAAATATTTCCTGTGCAAAAAGGGAACTTTCAAGAGACAGTGTTTTGACAGCGGAAAAGTAAGTCAGTCACATGTTTGTTTGTGTGCATTTAAATTGTTTGTTTCAGGTCAATAGTGTGTTGCTAGCTAGATAACATTGTCAGTGTTAGCAGCGATTGACTTTCTAACAGTCTGTCCCTGATTCGCACGCTAATGTGTGTCTCATGTGGATCAGACAGCAGAGCTCATTTATTTAACAATGTTTTGATGGTGGAAGAGTCAGTAATGTGTGTGTTAAGTGTGTCGGTTTCCATGCCTGAAAAATATCAGAAATTCTGTGTGTGTGTGTGTGTGTGTGTGAGTGTGTGTGACTAATGTGGTGCTGACAAGTCAGAGTGGGAGAGAAACTTAACATTACACTCAGCAAATTTGATTATGCTCTGATGTGCTATTATAACAAAATGAATACATTTCATATCCATTTTAAATTCATGGTTTGTTGTGTTTTTTGTCAGTAGTATATAAATGTAGATGTCGTGGCAATTCATGATGTATTTTTGTAAGTTTTGGTCTTGGAGAAACATCACATTTCTCCTTTGGGTTTCAAGCTGAAACAGTTTAGGAAGCCCTGCAGCTGAGGAAAGGGAGAAAATACCCCATCATTTAAGGGACGCATCCTTTTAATGGTGCAAATAAGGCAGAGTATACTTTGAATTATGCAAACAGAGAGAATAAAATGACAATCTGCTAAACTGGATCCTTATTTAGCAGTGCTGAAACACTTTCAAGTCTCAAAACAACTAAAATACTAGTTAACCTGATTGTCCAGTTCAGTCCAGTCTCACTTTTTGATTTCTGTCCTCATCTCTTCCTCTTCACCTTCACGTCCTGCCCTCTTAATCCACCCATTTCCCCTGACTTCTTCTGTCCTCCCTCCTTCCTCCACTCTTCCTCCCCTGCCTCCCCCTCAGGGGTTCTCAGGTTACCACGCGTCACTGATCCAGACAAGCTGGGGATTCTTTCATCGAGCAAATTACAGGCAATTAGGAGCCCAAAGGATAACATTTAGTGTGCAGGGGAAGGCCGGAGCAAGAGGAGAGAGGGTTGTGCTGTGGAACACCCAGATCCTGGACAGAGAGTCGAGAGAAGTGTGCGTGCGTGTGTTTGTGTTGTTGCATTTACATGTGTAGACTAAGGCCTGATAATCAGCTCTCCAGTCCTGAAGACATGCTAATACACCAACCTTGTTCCTTTACCCAGTGCTGGCACACACACGGATGCATATACCCCAGAGGAAGAAAGTAAATCTTAAGTGAAAAGTACCAAAATGGACAGATACAGTCACAATGGGAGTGCCACACACACAGGAGTGTTTAGAGTAGCAGCATGGTTAAGTGAACCACAGCCATATAAACTGCAGCATTCTTCAGGACCTCTGCAGCTTCAATCCAATATGTCTCAGTGCTGTGTGTGTGTGTGTGTGTGTGTGTGTGTGTGTGTGTGTGTGTGTGTGTGTGTGTGTGTGTGTGTGTAAAAGAAGGAGAAAGAGAGAGTGAGTGTTAGTGTGTGCTGCCATCATGCATTTACCATTCTGAACCAACTGTGAGAGAAGACTGAGGAGATTAGATCTGAATTGGATGAATAAAGGGGAATGGAAAAATGTATCTCAGCATCTCCGCACGATGGGGTTTGATTTCTCCGAGTATCTCAAATGAGTCCAATTTCTGCTGGGGGAGCTTTGTGCTAAATGCACATTTGGTTTGTGTTCTGTTTGAGTGGAGTTCAGAAGGTCAACTTCATCTCACTGATCACTGCTAATAAGATGAGGTTTCATCAAACAATGAGGAGAATATTAGAAAGCGACTCCAGATGGTTATTTTACCATTTATCACACAGGCAAAGGCTATATCTGTCTCTTAAATCCTCAACAAAGCCTCAGAGAAACTCAATCTTGAACGCTCTTTGGGACAAGTCGATGCCCTGCACTCTCTGGGCAATCACTTGACACATATGGACACCACTCATTTGGCAGCGGGGTCTGGTATGTGCTCAATGTGGAATTAGCAAACTATTACAGCAAATTACTCCTCGCTGTAATGAGGTGAGAAAGGAAGAGAGAGAGCAAGAGAGGATGAGTGCACAAAGGATGGTGCACTCTACAGCTGTGAACAAACCGGGGCCTGGAAGAGCTAACATCATAATTCCAGGCCTATCATTGTAATCACAGCTCCATCACAAAATGGATTTTGTCAGGGCACGCCAAGTCCACTAAGAGCTGCTCCAGTTAAACATTAAGCAGCTGGTCTCTCTCTCTTGCACACACACACACACACACACACACACACACACACACACACACACACATGCAAAGACACAAATACATTACATGGCTCTGTGTATTTGCGAAGGATAAGAAGCTTTTGCAGCAGAGTGTGAGTATACCTGTGTGCATGTGTGTGTGCATGTGTCCGTGTGTGTCTCTGAGTGTGTGTGTTTCAAGTGAAGCCTGGAGCTGGTTTGGATTAGCTCTGTGTCTTGTTCAATCTGACAACAGTGACGTGTGCCCCTGGTGGCCTGCACTATTGCAGCACTGTGAGGGTGCGCATATATGGCTGCCTGTGTGTTTTTGTGAGCGTGCTTGCGCATTTGCGCGTGTGCTTGTGCGTGAACTTGTGTTTGTGCGTGCACCAGACGCATCACTGCTGGCTGGGAATGCGGGGAATGCTTCTGGCTCTGACCCCACCCCTTGTCCTGCTTGGCCGGCCCACTCCAGAGGGACACTGATGGGGAGTGATGGGGGTGCTTGTAGCTGATGGGGGCGAGGGGGGGAGGTAGTGACAGTTCAGTAACACTCACCAGAGCCTGCCGTCCCATGTCGCAGAGTGGCATCGCCCACCCTCAGTGCCAGAAGGGAGAGTTTATTTTTTTAGCTCCTGCTCTCCCTAGCGTTGGCTACAGAGGACCACCGAGCGTGGGGTCTCTCTCTCCCTCTGCCCTAAGCCTCCTCTCCCCCGGCCGGAAAGAGATTTATTGGGGAGGGGGGAATGAAAGAAAAAATGCTTGTGACCTCCACTTAGCTAGAAGTAAACACACGGCTGTGGTAGTTTAATCAAAAGTGCACGCTCTCTCTCACTGTCAGAACAGCGGGGTTATGGGAGTGCTGTACACAGGTTGTACTATTAGAGCAACGGATGGGAATTTGGCGATGTCAGGGCAGGGGCCTTTACAATATCCTCAAAATGTGAGGGAACATGCCCTAAAATAGACAAGGGAGAAAAATGCTGAAAATCTGAAAATAAATTGAAAAAATACAGACTATTTATTGCCCTAAAAATAGCATTCACACATGTGGCATCTGGTTCAAGAGGCTGAATTCTGTTTTTGAGATTCAACAAAAAATTCAAGATGAGACATGAATCCATTTTTTTACTCAATGGTTACAGCTGTGTGTATGAGCGCAACTCATCTTTGAGAATATCTCCATCTGAAATCAGACCCAATCTTCCTGCCCAGCAATTAAAACACACACACCACTAATAACCTACATCTGTTTGACATCATATTTATTTTACAAGGAGGAAGTCTTTACCACTTGTTTGGCTTTTTCAGTTCAGTGCTCTAAGAGCCAGTCTGTGGGTAAAAGTTCCAGCAGTCCTCCAGAGTTATGATCAATACATTGAGCTAATTAACCAACATTTGTGCAGTTGGGTTTACAAACCTGTGTACCAGTTCTTTCTATATACATGGCATGTACACAATATCCTGTTTTTTTTTTTTCGTAATTTTCATTTCATGCTAGTTACAAAGATGTGCAGGGGACTTGTCCCCCTCAATATAACATGCATTTGTCTCCACTAGTAAAAACATTAAAGTAGCAGAGGACTTTTATTTTGTATAAATTTAAGACATTTATACCATAAATTAATGCAGAAAAGGCAAAAATGAGTGTACAAAATTTCACCAGAATGCAGAAAATGAGGTGTTTGATGCTCAAAATGTTCTAGTGTAGGCCCCCCAAACCCCTCATTTCAGGGGTCAGCAACCTTAACTATCAAAAGAGCCATTTTTGACCAAAAATAATCTGCCTGGAGCTGCAAAACATATTTGAACCTCATGGTACCACTGCGTGTTAAGTCTAAATTAGCCCATCAGCATTAAAAATAAGTTTAAATAAGCATTCAAAAACATGTTTTATCATATGATGGTAAAACATATTGCATATTGCACTCTGCAGTGGGCTATTTATGATAATTTGGTACTTTAACTTTGTATCGCTGGCAGTGAAAGCAAACAAATCTGTACATGCACTATTAAATTCTGTAATGTCCTCTGAGAGTTCTACTTTTATGGACTTGGAATCCACCACTGCTAGCCTAGCTTGGGAGGCTAAAGACTAGCCAGTGCTGTTGAGGTTTCGCAAAATGTAGAGGAAAATGTGCCAGGTCGTAGACGTATAATGCATATTTTAGTTGACAAAATGTTAAAACTTTACTTTTTTTTTTTTAAAGTCAGTGCATAGGCTACATATTTTTTACAATTGGAGAATGTAAGAATTTCTTTAGGCCTACAACAGTGATAAATAAAAATGAAGATGTTAAATTAAAAGTAACCCAGAAAAACAGCAAGCAAGAAAGTGTTCAATTTCATGTGATATTTTTTGTCAAAGCCACAGAAAGCCACTGGAGAGGGGCTAAAGAGCCACATATGGCTCCAGAGCTTTCCCATTCCCCATTTTATATGTGTCCCCTCACAATGTTGAAACAAAACCTATGTCTTTGGCTGCTTATAAATGTTAAATGTAAAAATAAGGAATTATCATTGACTCTTAAGCATTTTAACAAAGTGTACTGTGTTATGTTTTTAGTATAATACCACATATCACTCATGTAGTTTAGTTATTTAGTTTCATGTTACAAATTAAATTGACAATTTCTGGAATAACTAGAGAAACCAAACTAAACTCTGTATAATTACTTAGAACTGCTTGATTTTCCAGTAAAATGTTTGAAACACAGGTGCGTGATTATGCTGATACAGAGCGGGAGTAAGACATCACTGTTAAATGCCAGTGATTACACCACTGTTCTTCGCACTGCCAACAGTTACACAATGTTTTTCACATATCAGTGAATAAGACAGTTTTTCCATTGGGGCTGCACTGCCAGCTCCTCTATCCTTTTTCACTCAAAAACATAGTCATTGATCCCTATCTCACCCCCCGTATCTCCATCCAGTGCCTTCCAGTTCACAAACGAACAACAACAATAACTTTCTTCTCTCAGCTTCACCTTTGTGCTGTGTTTTGTACGCTGGCCTTCCACTGACCTCCTCCTGTCTCTCTGTTTCTCTTCACTTCCTGACATTTTCTTGGTTATGAATCCAGTCAGTATGGAGCGCAGTGTGGACACACAGACATGTCCTGTGCATCTGAAAACCACACTGACCATTTTAAAGAACAGTCTGTGGGTACACACAGCTCTGTACACTACCAGCACTAAATAAACAGGCTCCTGCTCCTCAGGGGAGCTGGTGAATGCAGATCCAGCCGTCTGACCAGCTCCCCTCACAGGGCAGTGGTTGTGTGCGGCCTGAGCCTGGCCTTCCTGTCTAGACCAGTGGAGATGGGGTTAATGAAATGCTCAACGCTGTCTGAAAGCTGTCTGAACATTTGCTGCGGCATCCATCTTCAACTCGTTCCTGCTGAAGCAGACCATCACACCTCAGCATCCCCCTCACTCTCCTCCCCCTCCACTGCTTGCGTCCTTTTCCTCCACCCTCCATCCTCAACCACTAACTTACACTCACTGTCACTGTGGAATTCTCCCCCCCCACCCCACCCACGTCTCTTTTCCTTTCACGCATGCGCTCTGTCTTTTCATGGAGAAGAACCGTTTATGAGACAGTCCTAGAATAAATGGTGGTCAGCAGTTCAGCATGTTGGCTTGTCCAGCTCTGTAAATATGGATGACTGAACCCAGCCAGAGGGAAAATGTGTGAGTGTCTAAAACAGCGGCTGGACAGCTCCGCCAACGAGAGCACCTGGATGGTGTTAATCACAGCTTAACATAAACACCGCTTCAAAACGGCTGCACACAAACGACCAAGTGCACGTGCACTCAAACTGTCTCCTCTATGTGTGGGGACACGTACATGCTAGCAGAGTGCCACACAGACACTTGCTGATGTAATACACATTGCACCCACGCAAAAGCATCCATTATAGAGTTTTCCTTAAGAGACCCAAAAATGAATGCAGGACAGCACATCCCACAAGCTAGCCTGATATTTATAGAGGCCATTTTGTTACCACTTCATTATTCAGTCTGACTTTGCCTTCTAGTTAGCCATTTTTTGTGAGGGGAGGACTTGAATTTTCCCTCCCCAGTCACTAGTGACTTATGTGAACACTCTGACATCATTTTGTGATGACAACAAGACTGCTGAATTAGCCTAAGTTATAGAGGACCCATTTTACCAAATTTCAGGTTTGTATATGGTTTCTACTATAACATGTTCCCTGGCTTTAAAAGTCTAAAAAAGATTTTATTTTCTTCATACTGTGTGTATGTCTCTTTAAGCCCCCCTCCTGTAAAAGCCCTGGTTACTGTTTCTGGGTCTTCCGTATCTCTGCGTCTCTGCGCAGTTGGGGAAATGACTAAATCGGAGAATAACAACACTTTCTGTCGTTAAGAACCACCAATAAATGCATCTAAACACAACCACACATGTTTAAGCAAGAATATGATCTGCATTTAGGAGGAATTCACAACAGTGGCAACCAAGTTTACATGTTTCCCTGACATTATGTATGTTAGCAGGGTACTTCATGTAACAGTTTAGGCTAAAGACTGTAATGTGATGTGAAGACTTCCGGCACACTATGACATCATACTGTAGCCAGAGTCGGGAAAAAACTGCTGGAAACAGAGTATTCAGAACGGTCTGAAGCCTGAGGTTTTTGTTCACAGGGATTACTGCTACACGGTATTACTTTATCTTTTTAAACTTTGGCCACATTTGATATGAACATCCTTTAGTGTAATCCTGTATATTAAGCACAACATATGGGAAAGCATAATAGGTAGGGTGTAAATCACTAGTTTCATCACAATACGATATTATATTGACTCTTTGGACAATGATTCGATATTTGCGAACATCACGAGGTTTGCAACAATACAATGTCAATGCAGTTTAATTCAATTCAGACCCGCGATCGATATGAGACGATATCATGTGCTTATTTAACACAATTTGTTACATGAGAAGCTGCCACCACTTTCTTTTTTGCTTTTGGCCATAAAAGATAAAAGACAACACATAAATAATGCACATGGGATAAGTTAACCTTCAGGCTTCCTGCTAGAAAGCCCCTTTTGGAAGAAATGTTTTCATTTTAACCCAAACCATCATCGTTTTCCTAAAACTTAAAGGTAAAATTCTTCCAACAGCCATAAAACATGGATTATCAAAAACATAATTTCACAAAAGCCTAAATTTCAGTTCAATAATAACTGTCAGTGTTCAGAGACAAAACAATTGTTTTATTAGCTTAAGCACATTTATGCTGCATAATTAACGTAGTGGCTAGTGGACTTTTCTTTTCTTCGTAATTTAACAAATTACATGTAGTATTCGTGCTTTTTCTGACTTAGCACTGGTTAAAGTCACTGTGTCTCATCTGCACCTCTCGACAGAACAGCACGGTTGAATTTCAGCCCAATTTTCCTGAAACAGAGCAGCTAATGTTGCTGCAAGAAGTTAGCAGAATGAGAAGCCCGGTGATAAAGCACAACAAGATGTTCTGATATAGCATAATGACAAACAAGACTGAAATGATTTCTGTTAAAAATGCTTTGATAAAATCTTGATGTTCCAAAGTTCTGATTCTATGCAGCGCTCACAATAATGCAACAATTATTGCAACAACATGCTACTGCCACAGTGGACTGACAGTAGCATACAGCATACCAGTACTTAGTAGAAGTACAAAATGACTCCAATAAGTAAATTTAAAAAATGAAACATATAAATAATCAGTAGTTATCTCACTACAGACCACAGTTCAACACATTTTGTAATTTGTAACCAGATATTGTTTTCTACTGTACAGTGCACACACAGAGATAAAAAGGGGGACACATTTCACCACAGTATGCTCTTTTCATTTCAAACTGATTTGCACCAAAGTGTTTTAAAGCGGTCTCGTGGAACTCGGCCATCTCAGTATTTATCTCTCTGGGACCTGGACTCAGCCATAATGGATCATCCTCACTGTCACATAAGATACAGTCAGCTCTGTAATAAGTAAACACATGCTGTCACACATCAGCCCATCAAGCCAAAGCTCTCTAGGCTCTCCAGCGGAGGGGGCCCTTGGTCCAGCATCTCTGCCATGCCTGTGCCTGTGTTTGTCGGGGCAAACAGGAGCCTGGGCGCTGAAAACAACCATGCTTTATTGCCCTGTGTCTGAGCTGAAATAAACACAGTTAGCATGCCACGAGAAGGTTGTGTGTGTGTGTGTGTGTGTGTGTGTGTGTGTGTGTGTGTGTGTGTGTGTGTGGGTGCGTGTGTGTGTGTGTGTGTGTGTGTGTGTGTGTGTGCGTGCGTGCGCGCTCGCTCATCAGTCAAAAGAAAAAGACGTATTATCTGTTTAAACTCGCTTGGTGCAGCCAGGCCACACAGCAGGCCTGCTGCCTTTTTCATTTCAGCTTACACAATCTGGCTCTTCTCTCATATCTGCCATACTTAACATTTTTTAAAGATCTTGACTTTAAATTTCCATTCCTATATCAAGTGTCCAAACTCTAGTAATGTTCGAGTGTGATTGGTGGAGACAAGCACTATTTCCAAGTTCAAATTTTTTCCAAAACCATCAAACATAACAGTTTTGTGGAGTCGATCTGCTGTATTTCAGACATACCTGCTTTTGATGGTATTGGTAAATGTGAGTAGAGGATCTAGTAGCATTTGGGGATAAAAGTCTTCATCTGTTCTTCCATTTTCTGCCTGTCAAGTTGATCCGTCCTGCCATGCTTTATTTTCCTCATCAGACTTACCATATGACGTCCTCTGAACTGTTTGCTTATCCTTCTGTGTAATAAGCCCACAATCGGGAAACCACAGTGTCCAAGCCCCAACCACAACAGACCAGGTCTTGGTTTTCAGGACAGGGTCTGGTTTTTACTGGGAAAAGGACAGGATGATGGCGGGTAAAGTAAGACCAGTTTTGAAGATATACTGTATGTTGCTGCCAGTGTGGGAAGAAGCATTCAGATCCTAAAAGTAGCAACACCACAATGTAAAAATATTCCATCACATGTGGGAGTCCAGCATTCAAAGTATAAATACAAAGGCATGATCATACACTTAAAGTATTAACAATAAAAGTACTTTTTGTGCACCATGGCCCCTTTCTGAAAGACATTGCAAATATTATACTAGCAGATTATTATTATTACTGATGCATTAAAGGTCCAGTGTGTATGATTTAGGGGCATGTATTAGCAACTTATTTATTAAATTTATTATAATGTATTTATAAATAATATTTAAAACTATGTTTTCATTCACATATAATCACCAGAAAGTACAATCATTGTGTTTTCGTTACCTTAGAATGTGCCATTTATATCTATGTATGGTATGGGTCCACAGAGTCTGCCATGTTATTGTACAGTAGCCCAGATCAGACAAACCAAACACCGACTTTAAATCAACCCAGTCTCACTCCGAAGTGGTTGAATACCAGTGCTTGGGCGGTGACTTCCGTTGTCAGACACAGATGAAAAAAGCTGTCCTTTCACTCCCAAATGGCCGGTCGCCATTATTGTGTAACGCACCGGGACAACAATGTAAGTTAAGAGGGCGAAAGTCCAGGGAGGGCTGGTGGGAGGGGAGGTGGATGGCTCCAACAACCACTAACTTTCACCTGGGAGGCTGGTGTTCACTTCCTGTATGATTGTAAAGCCAAATCCTGATCTTATTTCTAAACCCAACCACGTGCTTTTGTTGCCTGAACCCAACCACGTGTATTTGCTGTTGAAGGAAACAAATGTCAATTGGCAGTGTTGTCCTGACGTGGTGCATTTATTTTGAAAGAGACTGCATGCAAACTGTACAATTCCTGTGAAAATGGAAGAATATTTTGAAAACAGATAATGCATGTAACAGGCTATGGTTTCTTGTGCATATGTTTTTTTTTCCATAGATGATTAAGCTTTAAAGTAACCAGAAATACTTAAGTGAAGTACAAGTACTTAAGAATTGTACTTAAGCACTGGACCTGATTAAATGCACTTTAGTACATTCCACCATTTATTAGTGGCAACCCTTTGACCGTCTTTACTGCGCAAATTTTACAAAGTGAGATCATTTGTTTTAAAAAGTAGAAAATTGTAAGTCTTTCACAAGTTTTCGCTCGAATCTCTCTCAGATTGTTTACCAGTGATTCACATGGATTCTCAGGACTGTCTCATCAGTGAGTATTGTGTAACGTTTCTTTTTTATTACGTATGTTGTGGTTTTTCTTGCTGTGTAGGGACTATGTTTTATGTTCTTGTACAGAGAAACTCGGACTGAACCTGTGACCTTTACTTTATGGGAGGCACTGTAGTGGTCTCACTTCTCCTGTGGAGCCAGCTGGAGTCTCTTCACTCCCAGCCCATTAGCACTCTGTACATCCAGCTGTGTCTCTGTCAGACAACAGGCCTGATCCACAACACATTACCAGCTCCTCCTCCTTTGCTTCTCACATGAAGATCAACCACACAGGAAGAGAGGTAGTAAACTAGGATCAACAAGTTAGTTTCAGTGTGTTCCTTTACCTTTTTACCCCAGAAAAAACACACACGCACGTTTGGTGACCTGAGTGGTTGTGAGGCCCAGACCTCCCCCTGTCTGCTCACACATTGATTAACCCTGAGAGTGTTTGGCCATTAGAGCCCGATCTGCAGAAATCAAACCAATATGTGAACTCTGTGATTAGTGTCAAAAGTGTTACAACGCCTTTCACTCAGAAACCAGAGCTCGGTGCATTCCAGTCCTGCTCCCCATATCTCTGGTATGAAATACAAATACTCTCCGATGAGGGAGAGACGCACAGGAGAGATGCAGCGTGGGGGTTATCGAGCAGCTACATTTTTTCCATGTCAATTCGGAGAACATGTCACCCTGGTGCTCCCTCTCTCCCAGCTTCTCGCTCTCACAGATACACACACACAATCAGTTATGAAAATATTTCTCCAACGTCAAATGTCCAGGGGCTACTGAGGCAACACAATTCTCCCCAGTGGGAGGCAGATCAGAGGAGAAGTCTGCACTCTACCTGCTCTAGTGACAGACCTCCCTGAAATCCACTGGCTGCCTTTCACCTGTAAAGGCCGCCGCACCGCACGAATCCAATCCAATAATCCCAGAGGGCGAAGGGCAGCAATACAACAGAGGCTTTCTCCCAGTGCAGACAGAGCCCCCAACTCTGAACACCAGCCAAAGATATAAATGCCTCCTGTATAGTTTATGCCGTCCAAAAAACCCAAAAGCCAAGGACAGGAAAGAAGGAGAGACAGTAGGGTTACAGTACAATGGCAGGGGTGATGGAAGGATGGGGAGGCAACAGGAAGGGCTCTTACCACACTGCGTGGGTGATGAGGACACAGAGGCGGTACAATGGTGTAGTGGGGATGTGTATTTACACTAGGGGTGATTTCTCTGCCCCATCCCCACCGCTGACTCAATGGCAATGTGCTGACTGGAAACTGCAACTTTCCATTTCATCTGGACCAGACATCTTTTTTAATACACATCAATTTAGAGGAGTCTCTGACCTCGAGTTGAGTATTTGACATAGAGCGGTCTCCCTGGAGACAGGACTTTCTTGTTTAGCATAATAATCTAAATTGCAGAGTCATAATTGAGATATGATATCATGTATCTCTCTTAGGGCTGGCTGGCATGAAGGCAGAGAGCGAGCAGGAAGTTGGCGATAGGAACAAATTGTTAAGAGGAAGGAAATGTTTAAGTCAAGAGGGATGATAGCTGCTGATTCTGCCGAAACACACCTCTTAGGACAATTTAGGATACCATCGAAATTGGGCAAATTGTGCTACCACTCTGATTTTTTTTTTTTTTACTGACTAATCCATGATACTTTAAACTTTATTACATCTTCAACACAACTTTCCTGCAATGTCACTTCAGCAACTAGGGGCATTTTGATCAGAGCTCCATTCTTTCATTATCTTTGTTGTCAGGTTGGGATATCCCCATGACCCTGAGCAAGAAGTGGTTTAGGAAATAGATGGAATTATGGGAGTGCCATTATGGAACAATGCAGTGAATGCCAGAAAGATACGGTAAACAGATGCAGGTTTGACTTATCTGACTCTTTCTGACAGCTATAATGTTTACATAACAGATGTTGGCTTTCTGAATGACAAATAGTCATGAATTTAACAGATGGATGAAGGCATCTATGTTACGTATTCTGGGTTTAAAAAGAGCTTTTTAAAAATATTTTTCTGTTAAATTCTCCTTGCTCTACCTACAGCTTGTCCTCTTGTACTGCAAAATCATTTTAACAAATCTGATGTGTGCACTCTTTGACTCAGGTCCAAGCTTAGCACACAAGATCACCATCATCAGAGCAAACAAGAGAAATAATACTTAATGCAGTGGTTAAGAGGTCTAGTACCAGCATTTTGCATAAATTTAAAATACATCAGGGAGAGATTCTAACTTGTTCAACATTCTGCATTTAGACAAAATTAATGACAAAATGAAAATGCTCATCTTCATCTCAACCAAGTGGCAACTCCTGGGCTGAAAAATGAAGTGCCAAAAACTGCGGTTCTTTGAATGGCCACTTGAGTCTGGCTCCAAAAGCAAGTTAACCTCCACAGACGCCCATGTTAAAATGCTGACCTTTACAGTAGGAGCAAACGTGTTTACAACCTGAAACAAAAAAGGATTTTGATCTCTTTAGCTAATTTGAACATTCATTGAATTTTTATATAACTCACCCATTTGTATTTCATCAAGGCTTAAAGTTATGTATAATTAACAGTGGGGCCACTTGAATGACAGGCTGCCTGCCTGTAGTGTCCTGGACTTCTCAGTTAGATCCACCTCTCACTCCTCCACAGCTCCACCCTCTTGTCCAAAAATGGTCACTTCTGGCTCCAAAAAAGCAGGATGGAAATGGCAAACTTGAGGCTTCAAAACAGCAGTCTACAAACCTATGGATGACATCAGGGCAGCTACGCCCTTTATTTTATACAGTCTATGATTTCAAACTGAGAAACAACAACAATCCCCTTTTTAGATTTTACTATCTCAAGATATAGCAGTTCAAGGATCGCTCAAGAGTTGCTAATCTTGTGAGCTCTGGAACATGCCTTAAGACAAAATACAGACACGGTCGTAATTTATTTTGTTTTGCATTAAGAGGTGACCAAAATATTTTTGTCAGAGAGTATGTGAGAGGGACTGTTTAATATCTGTATGCTTGTATGCATACTGTATTTTGCAATGCATAACATGTATATTTAGAAAGTTTTATTTACTTATGAATATGTGTTCCTTAATTTATGGTCAATCCGTAGACTTATTAGAAAAATAATAAATAGCCAGAGTCGTATCTGTGCTGTGAATATTAGATGTAATGTTAACAAACATGGGGTAATGTCCAACGAGCCAGCAGTATATGTGTCTGAGCTTGCACGAATGTATGTTTTAAATTTTAAAATGTTAGAATATGAGTGTACCATAGGAAGACTAAGTTACAAGTCCACTTCACAGCAAGTGAACTTTTATAACTCTTTCAGCAAAGATGCATTACATTACTCAAATAACACTAGTCAAATCAACAAAATACTGAAGTTTAAGTATATTTATATTTCTGATCCATACATAAGGGGATCACTCCACCAGAGGCAGCATCAACCAGAGTCTACCAGCCTGTGAGTCCTCACTCCTCGCTGTCGTATTTGACGCAACATACCAGCCTTATTGACAAGTTTTCGTTGCAAATGGAGTGTGTACGCGGTGTGGCCGCCCAGGCTGGAAGGTGCACATATGGGCCGCAGCCCCGCAGCGGAGGGCTGAGCCTATGGAGGTCTGGAGCTCTTCTCTCCACAGGTTTAGTCTACACGACTCGAGGACTAGGCCCCACATCTGGACATGACCACCATCAATGCCATCAGCACTAACACAGTACTGAGGCACGTGCGCCCCTGCGCCCACCATGGGGTATGGTACACACAGGCTGGTACAGGCCCAAGTGGAAACATGGAAAGAGGTCATAATACTTTTCACTGATAGGTTACACAACAAACACACCTAATATTTAGATAACGTAATGTATTGTTTAAAGGGTGTGCTGTATTCTGCATGTAGAGCATCACATGCAGGTGTTTTTTCCTTAGTTACGAGACAACCAACATTAAAAAAAATACAAGTTTTCCAGCTCTGTGTAGCTCAGTCACTGCATATGGCTTCATCTTTCACTATCTAGAGATGGGTGAAAATATGTCTGTGTGTCTTTTCTGTCTGCAGCTATGATGTGAGGAGCCCCACTGAGGTGTTAGGGGGTAGTAAACAGATATGGAGCAGAGCGGACTCTTATGGTCTACCTACCAGCAGGCCACTCACAGTTCACTACACATGGCACACTGGAGTGTTCTTTCTCTTTATGACTTTCTGTTTTCCTGACTGTCTCTCACACACTCCGTCTTTACCTCCACTGTCTGTCTCCTCAACCTCAGAGCAGAATGTCACAGGTAAGATGCCAGTTTGTCAGTTCACCAAAATGTGCACACAACGATCCATATCACAGGTTGTTTCCACACAAACACACACATCTGGTGTTTGCCTGCCTAAGCCATCGAAAATTTAAGAGTCACTTGATCACAAAGAACAGATTGTTTCCCACTATCTTTCTTTTCTTTTTCATTCCCTCTGTCCTTTTGTGACACACGTGGGAGAGCAGGAGCATCCAACGTCGCATGTGATGGTAAAATTCCAGCAGCCTCACTCGGATGTCCCCTCTTCCTGCTATTCTATATATGTCACCAGGCCTTTCGGAGGGGGCTCTTATGGGAGCCGTGCTGGCGAGAGATTTGTCTTCGCACACTCACGCACACTTGGCATGCACATATACGTGCATATACACAGATGCCTGACACACACATACACAACCAAAGAGGGATAAATGTGAGGGATCAGTTGCAGGGTCTGGGTATGACCGTGAGGAATGCCAGCCGAGGGCTGTGGTCTGACACCTCTCGCTGTCTGTGTCACTGTCAGCCATGGGAAACACTGCGGCCCAGGAGAGCTCCGGCCAGAGGGTGACGTGATGGGGCAGGATGTGTTTCCAGTGGTGAGGTTTAACCATGCATGTGGACATGCTCAGAGACCTGTGGAGGAAATTCTCAGCACCCCATGGCTTCTTTTTCTTGTGGGTGTCGGGAGTGGTGTGCACCAGCCGGCCACACACACACGCGCACACATTGTACCCAAATATCAGCCCTTTCACTGTGAAACAGTAAACCTGGTATTTCATCTTTAGTTTCACCTGCTAACAGGAGATCTCTACCTGGAATTTTCCTAGCTTTTTGGCTTACTGTACTTTTTCAGGACTAAATACTGTGATAATCCAGAGAAGCATTTAAAGGCCCCTTGGTGACCATATGGTGGTTTAATAACTCTAGCTGGAGTGATTCACCCAGCTCTACAGTGGAAGTTATGACTGCTCCCTGATGCTCTCTATAAATCCAAGCCTGTGATAAAAGCATCAGTCATTTACATTCAAAAGCAATCTGGAATTTTAATAGTTCCCATTGCGCTGCATGTTGATTTCCTTTGACAAGAATATGAATGGTTTCTGTGCTTAATGGACCATGCCAATCCTTCAGAGTCTCACAACATGGCCACACGTTTTCAATCACAAACTGTACCCTTCCATTCATTCTCTTCTTTCTCTCTGCCTCTCACACAGTGTTTATTTCTCTCACCCCCTCTCTGTAACCCATCCTCGCTCTCTTCCCTGCCCCTGAAACCGTCTTTCTTGCCGTCTGATAGAATTAGGGAGTCCTTGAACCATGGTGATCACACTTCCTGAAGCAATTACTATTAAGCAGCAGGTGGCCAGAGAGCGTAGCGCGGAGAGCGCTACAGAGGCGGGAGGCTGTTTACATGGAGCCCAGCAAGGAGCCTGATGACACCCACACCAGAAGCAGCCAGAGGTGCTTTCAATAGGCTGGCAGAAAGAGCGTGGGCATGTGGGGGCGGAGGGCTTAGGGGGCACCAATCTGTTTTTACAGGATCCAAGCTGTCAGGATTTTACCCACATGGTATGAAATGTTAGGAAACGTTACATTACAGACAGATGTACCTCAGTTTCACATGGAAAAACCAGAGGTCCGGTTACACACACTGTATACAGAGAGACAAGAAATGAAGGCAAGATGAAAAGAGGCGAGTTGAGAAATGGTTCCTCACATTCACGGCAGTTTGGAAGTTGCTTATGAAATGGAGATGTTCTCTTTTTTCGTAGCGTGGCATTGGTAAGTATGTTTCAAAAAGTACAGATTGGTGCAGACAGAAGTGCAGATTCTAATAAACATCAGATGCTTAATGCTTATTTCTGAACTATGACAGCACCCTTCAATGCGTCAAAGGCCAACGGACCAAAAAAAACGACTCAAATAAGTCTCTTACAGCTCAAAGGATTTGTTGCAGTATTACGTTATTCCACTCTATTTAGAGACTTACATAATGCCAACATATTCATATAGAAGTCCTACAGAGGGTCTGAAGCTTTTTTAAAACAAAATTCAAAACTAGGCGATTATTCCCACTCCTCGTTCCTGTCAACACAGCCACCTCCTCCACCCCATCAGCACATCATTTTATTCAACATCATGGTCCTCAGGACAAATTCAAGCGTAAACCAGCTGTTTATTTTTGGAATGGTCTGCGTTAAATCTAATTTGTGCAGGATGGGTGCTGGGAGACCCAGGAATCCCCTGCAGCCCTGAAGGAGGAAGAAGAGGAATGTGACCCCCAGAGGTCAGCGGTCCCCTCTCCTGGGTTACAGGGGCTCCTGCACAAGGGCTGGGCCAGGGTCACAGGTCAGTAGGCTCGCTCATTCGGCTCTGCCCTGGCGCCTGCCGGCACAGCCCTCAATTTGTAAAGCGGTAGAGGGTGACCCCAGAGGGCCTCTCCTGGCTTCCCTGGCCAAACACAGGTCTTAAACACTACCAGCCTCCCCCTGATTCCCTTGTCTCCCCTTGACTCCCCGTCCCAAAACCAGGACCTATAGTCTAACAGACACCCACACATACACACACACTCAACACCAAACCATCCTTAATAAGAGGAATTACCCCAGGCAGGGGCAGGAGAGAAGGGGAGGGGGGAAGCAGGTATGCCGCCATCTCCGCCTCATTACTCAGTGGATTTATGTAGGATCATATGCCCTGTGTGTAGTGGCGCACTCGGGCGCTTAACTTCTTGACCTGCACTGTAAATAAGTAAATTAATAAATACGAAGTGAGGCTGTCTGGGGATAGACGTGGATCAGAGAAACTCAGATAGGTTAATACAGCAGATTTAGTAAAGAGGTTGTCATTAGCACCAGATTTAAGATTCAAGTACATATATGAGCAATTTAGTGTTTCAATGAATAAATATAGAGAAGCTGTCAGAACAGCTACCCTCAATGATGCCAACTTCTGCAGCTCATGCTTCGGAAAAAGCAAAGGTAACATCCAACGTCTGACTGTCTGCTTCTGAGTGAGTTGCCAGTCTGTCTGTTTCCACTGATGAGAGAGACTGAGCTGTTTCTGATACTGACTGTTACAGAGAGACCAATTATCCTGGCCAATGAGGACAGGCCTCTGACAGCATAATTACAGGCAGCCTTGCCTCGCAGCAACCATATGCCTGGGTATGGCTACCAGTCACCCAGCAGTTGGGAACAAGAGACGAGAGGAACGCAGAGTTGGGACGTGGGGGTGGGTCTGAAGGTGTCTTAATCCACCAGGACCCAATGTCCTGTCTTGTCCCAGACTCTGGGGCCTCTCTTTGGGCTGCCGAGAGTTGGAGCTGGGGCCTGATTTGGCCCAGCTGGAGGAAGCGGGCGATCAGAGTTCAGTTGGTGCAGACAGAAGTAAAGTAAACAGCCGTGGTCACTGGGCAGGCCGTTAGCAGGCCTCGGACAGATGAGCAGGGGGCCGGGAAGACCACACACATACACATACAGCCAGACCACACAGGGGCTGGAGCTCAGGGGCCTACGCACGCAAGCACACGCCCCATCGGCAGGGTTCCCCTGTGGGCAAAAGCATGCTGCAGGTCAGGGCGGAGCAACATGGAGCACAGAGGAACAACAGACTGGCACAGGGCTGGCCAGGGACCCTCAGAGTGCCTGGATGAACCTTTACATGGCCTCAGAACGAGGGAGAGACTGGCGTGTCTGGTCCCAGTGACTGGAGACATAATCCTCCTATACAGCAGAGCTGTAAGAGAGAGTAAACACAAACAGGAAGAGATTCATAAGTACGCTGCTGTTCCATTGCCAAATCTTAAAGTGCAGTTTGGAGAGTGTGTCCGCCTCCACGTTGAAGGCACGCACTCTCTTCTAGGGAAAAACCACACTTACATTAGCTGGGAAATCACATCATGTTGATAAACCAAAAGTCAAATAAGCAATTGTCAACAAGATTTATTTTTTGTTTGAGTTATTTGCTTTACAAAATGTCCCAAAAGGGAAAACGGCTACATTGGAGGACATAGTTTATTGTTTCATCAATTATCGATCTTTACATTCAGAACTCATTACAGTGCATATCGCATCATAGACCTCTTTTTTTTTGTTTTCCAATAATGTTGTACAAATAACTGCATTTGGATACAGTTGTTCTGACGCTGAATAGGGGATGTCATATAACATCGGATAAGCTTGAGTTTAGTATTTGGTATAACTGAAAGCTCTCTAAATCCAACCTTGTATTTTATTCACTGGAGTGGAATTTCAAGAAGGAAAGACACTGTGCGGAGGGATAAAACCTGAGCAACTGTCCCTGTTTGTTGATTTAAAACACCAATATAAATTCATAACCTAAATGTAACATAAAATATGATGCTGTTCTTATTTTATTTTTTCAGACAAAGTTTTATACTAATAAAATCCAAAACAGGAAAAGAGTATATCACATTTCAGAAAACTCTCTCTCACACACCAACACACAAACACCCACACACACATACATACACACACACACACACACACATACATACACACACACACAGTTACAACTTTGGCAAACACATTAGCACGCAAAGGCTAAACAAAAATAAATATATACCACACACACACACACACACACACACACACACACACACACACACACACACACACACACACACACACTCTCCCCTTTTCTCTCCACATAACCATCAGTCTCTTTCTTTATCTGGACAGTGTCAGAATGACCCATGGGAGAGCCTGTGAATGTGTGTAAGTGTGTGTATGTGTGTGTGTGTGTGTGTGTGTGTGTGTGTATCACCCTGACATGGGGTGGAGTGAGGAGTAATGCTCTCAATCACAATTACTCCCCACTGCCACCAGTCATGCCGCCTGCCTCGCATCACCTTACCACTGGCGCATACACGGGCATGTACACTCACACTCTCGCGCACACACACACACGCACTGAAACACAAGGTCAGCATTTCCACTGGAAAGACATGATGTACTCTGAGAGTTCGGCAGCGGGTCCAAGCTCACCTCCACCGAGGATCTAGTGCAGCTGTCAGAGGGATCAGGCAGCGCAGGGCCGGGCTGCACCATCTGCCTGCTTACAACACACACCCTTTTCTGTGTATCAGTAATCCTCAGCACCCTGCCTCCCTCTTCTTTCATCGCTTATCTCCACATTTAATACCACATTTATGATAACGAATGACAGGTAGCTTGGGCTGTGATCCCTCCTCATCTGGCCTTTATCTCATAATGGTACGAGCTGCATTCTTCCTTCGAGCACAGAGCCCTGCATGCCTTGATAAATCCTGATCACAGGGTGGGCAAATCACTTGCTAAAAGTTTTTCTGGCTATAAACGAGAGCAGTTGAGAAATAAGTTTGGGAATTGCTGCTAATGAAATATGCAGGCCGTTTGTTTGTCCGTAAGATACGTGTGCATGCATTGTGCATGAGAATGAGAGGAGGCACAAGCAGCGGCATTGCTGTATTGTCTCGGGACGTGTTGTTGAGCTGACCTTGAGATTCAAGGTCTCTCAAGGTAAAAGGAAGTACTCCTTAGCAAAGTCTGATTGAACTCTGAAGTTGATGCTGACGTTAGCTATTTGGTGTTTTTGAGCTAAGCACAAGTTGACAGTTTTTGTCTGGGGGTCAAGCTTGACAAGGACGTGTGTATGGTTCAGTGTCTGGACAGGAGGCCGGGGTCACTGGGGTGAGGAGTGGCTGTGATTTAAGGTCATGGATGCATACTTGAGGAAGAGGCTTGGCTGTAGTCTGTTAAAGGTAGAAAATGCTGTTGTGAGGCAGACGGATGATTGAACATTGTGATGGTGAGATCAGGTCAGGGTTGTGGTGAGTCTAGGGGGGGGTCTGTGGTACTGAGGAGTGGAGGCAGAGAGTTTCAGGGGGAGCTGGACACTTGTCTGCTGGGTAGGGAGCTGGTGAAGGTCACGGAGCAGTGAAATATGACTGTCAGGTAGAAGGGAAGAAAAACACAGACTCTGTCCTTCCTGCTTTACCACAAGAGTGTCTGGGTCCTCGCCGGGTGACACAGTGGGGTCATGCCCTGTATGAAGGCTAAGACAAGGTTCTCACACACACGGGTGCATACAAATAAGATGGACATTCACTGACAAGACCCTCATGTTATTGGACAAATAGAAGTGTCTAAAGTGTCTCTGCAAAAGTCAAAGCAGACAATAACTTCTTTGTCAATTGCTTTTTTTTTTTTTAGAGAGAAATACAGCAATCAAGATAATCATTTAATAAATTCAATTAAAAATTAATTTTATTTTATTAATTAATTTGATTAAATTCATTGTATTTTTAGAAAATAATAATAATAATAATAAACAGAGTTGAAAAAGGAACGTTCTAGTTAAATTATATCTTTTCAGTTACCAAATTAATTTAGGATATCACAGAAACTAGTAATGCTTTATTAATATTAATGCTACATTATTTACCTTTTAAAATTATTTTATTATTATATATATTATATTATATTATATTATATTGAAGTGTAGAATAATTTTGTATTCTCTATCAGGATTTTTTTTAAATGAATTAGCACAAGTAAGGGTTTTTTTTATCTATATGTAACTATTACTATATGTAACTCATTTTTATATTTCACGTATTTATAGTAGTTATTGTAGTAAGTGAGACTTGCAGAAGCCTTGGTCCAAACGCTTCAAAGGGCAGAAGTATTAAAATTCCCTGTTTTCAGACATAAAGCTGTGGTGAGACTGAGCCTGACTGAAAGTTGAAAGACTTTGGCTCTGATTCCTCTATTGTTTGATCAGACAGCAGAAATCCTCAGCTCTCTAAATTGGTCCTTAATGAGACTCGCACGTAGGCCACTTCCCTTTGACCTCCGACATCCTCACGCTTGTCCCGCGATTCCTCTTCGGAAAAGGAGGACCGACTGGCGAGGAAACCTTGCTGAGGGAGTAGAGCTACAGCACAGGAAGGCTCGAGAGAAGGAGAGAGAAAGAAAGGTGACTCATTTAATTTTCAAACGTGAGCATTTGATCCTAAAATGCAACAACCCTTCCCGTCTTGGATGCTGCCAAACGCTGCGTAAATTGCGCAGGCCATGCGTCTCAGTGGTAAACCTTGTGTGTGCAGATGGTGACCTTTGAAAAATCCCACAGACTTAATGATAATACAATTAATTTTCATTTTGGAAAAGTTGGTGAATACATAATAATAAAGTAAATAAAAAATAGTATGGGCCTTAACAGCATGTAAAATAAAATGATTTTATTCATCAATTTATTTATTGAAATCTAAAGCACCAATATCATACAGAGAGCATATGTGAATACATTTTTTTTAAGTGTAGGAGTTGCTGTTATAATGTCATCTTTATTATGTAGCTTTTTATAGACAGCAGCACTCCTCTTTAAAATGTGGTGTTATTCTCAGTGGTAAAATCCATATTCAGAGTTATGTTTAAGGTCTGTCAGACAGAGCTGGATGGATGGGCTCAAAGTGCACTCTCCGTCTGACTTTGACATGTGAAACACGTCCAACTCTCACTGCTTTCCAGATGATGGCTTCTCTTTTTTCTGTTATTATTGCTGTCTAACATGTCCAGTACCGACGACGCTTTGCACCAGTTATATAATCAACACACACTACCCATGAAACATTAAAAGTCTGCTCTTAAAATAGCACCTGCGCTGAAGCTGAAACACAGCTGGCTGTCTGTCTCACAGCTCTGTCCAACAGATGAATTAACTACCAGGCCCTTCCATGTTGTTAACCTAAATGTACTATTACTATTATTATTATCAGTAGTAGTATTAATTAACATGGAAAAAAAAAGTAATATGAAACCAAAAAAAAAAAAAGTCAATGACATCAGGGAGCATTCAGGACTGGCCACAGATCTAATAGTGTCAGTCATCAGGGACTCCTTCAGGTGTAGGCAGCCTGTACATTTTAATATCAGCTGAAGTGTTTCTAAGACATTCAGACCAGCCCATATTTTTTAAATCAATTTTTTGAATGTCTCAATATCAAATGAAACACAAACACACCTGGGATTATAATTTGAATTTAATCTGCAGGTCAGAGAAATGGTTTCCCCATGTTCCACCACTGAAATTAGACAATAAATATCAAAAAGATTTCTGCACTTTGCAGAAAATGGATGTTTTCTTTAAAAAATAATAACAAACATATTTTCTGCTTTAGGAAACTGATCACATTTTCTACAGCTATTGCTTCACCTTAGAGGTACTTACATTTTATCCTCAGTAACCTAAGAAATATTCACATAGAGCCCAGTTTAATTTCTTAGTCTGTTTCATTACATTACATCACATTAATCTGTCAGATTCTTTTGTCCAAGACAGAGTTTCAGTGTTGGATAGTAAAATGGCTTTCACAACACTGCTGACTTATTTTAATCTTCACTAATGTTCACTAATCAGTATCACACACACGCGCGATGACAGTGAGTGTGCAACTGAGTGACCAGTGTGAGTGAGTGTACGGTTTTCTAATAGATCCCTCTAGATGGCGTTAACATGCTTCGAGGGTCTGTGGATTATGATGTGAAAACAGACAATTCACTGAAAAAGAAAATCTTAATTGCTGCTCTGTTATTTTGTTATTTTTGTCATTTAAAAAAAGACTTATCTTTATTTCATTCTTCTGTGTCAGTGGTGTGCACAGAACGTGTTGGTATTTGGCACAGGCAGCAGCTGATAAGTTGTTTGTTGACAAGAGTTATTTTGAGCGCACAAGTGTGGCATAGCATAAAAATATGATTAATTGGAAAGTAATACTCAGAATGAAAAATGTGAGTTGCTCATCGTTTAAAAAAAAAAATCTATTCAGATTTATGGTTGAGATAGAAAATTGTTCAGAAATGGAAGAATCCACAGCATCTCTCTCTCTCTCTCTCACACACTCACACACATAGATGCACAAACACACACTGACCGGGTCATCGCTCAGAGACACTTTGGTGTGCCTGTTGCCCTTTCACATATTTTCACATATCTGCTGCACTAAATGCTCATAATTGATGCATCTGTCGGTCAGCAGGCAGCACATGATTGGGCTAAAACAGTCCTGCAAAGGGGGGGTGGGGGGGGTCATGAAATAGAGTCTCACAGACCCCTTATATCTAATGATTTGGGGTCCTGGGGTCCCTAGGCTCCATGGCTGTGTGGTCCTAAGCAGACACAGCAGGCTCAGTGAAAGGCAGCCCTCTCCTCTGGGACAGAAACAACATTCATTCTCTGGATCAAATAGCAGCATAACACTCTCGTCGACATCAGATCTCATTACGGCACAAAAGCACTGTTGTGTCACTCAATATCAAACAGAGACAAGCATTTAGACAACTTACAAGGTCAGTGTCAACAGAATGTGGAAACACATTTACCTTGTGAAAGGATTTCACCCAGTAGATTTTATGGCAAGTTTTTGGTTCTCAATTTAATTTTAAGAAAAAAAAAAACATAATGAAGGATATTCCTTATATATTTTTTTTCAATACTATTTTTTTTTAAAAAGGAATTCCTAATTTGCTGGTGTTTCTCATGTGTCCAAGTTTTTCCCCTTATCTATATATAGAAACAGTAATGGAATAAGATCCTGAGGCATCCAGAGATGGAATAAAAGCCAAGGGGATCTGAGTGATTGCTACTATAAAACGTCTCCCAGGCCTTGTAGAGCTGTAAAGGACAAAGAGAGATAGTCGAACAGGCCTGTTCTCAGGCTGCAAACAGGCGTCTGGCTGCCTTCAAGACAGCTCTGTCTCTCTCCCTCTCTTTCCCTCTGAGTCTTGGTCTCTTCTTTTTTCTCACTTTCTCTTTGTTTCTCTTTCTATCTGCGTCTTTCTTTTTTTTTTGCTCTCTTTGTACCCTTAACTCTCTTTCTGAGTTGCTTCTTCACGTCTCTTTTGGTGTGTGTCCCTTTGTAGAAAGCATCCAGCAGTGGTCTGACAGGGCTATTTAAGGGTATGCATGCGTGTGTGTGTGCGTGCGTGCGTGTGTGTGTGTGTGTGTGTATGTGTGTGTGTGTGGGTGTGTGTGTTGGCGGGGGTTAAGGCAGAAGTCTGGGGAAACAGTAACCAGAGAGTGTCCCTGATGTGTCGGATGGGGTCACAGAGAATCGGGGGTCTTCTATGACCCATCACTGAGCAGAGCGGTCGACAGGGAGTTCTTATCACACCACACTGTCATTCAAAAATCAGCCTTTCCATACATGCATACACACATGCGTGCATCTGGCGTGCATGCATGCAAAGCTATGTTAGACTTTTCTCCTGAGTTTCTGTATACGCAGTCACTGCACCACATATATCATCTGCTAAAACTTTACCATCCAACCTTTTATTTGTTATTCATCTAGTTTCCCTTTAGAGGAGACACACGCAGGCATGTGAAGATGAAAACACACATAAGTATGCATACAAACAAATATACAGATTGACGTCACAATCAGAAATTACGGGGTGTTAACGTGTAATTAAATTGAAGTTGAAAGTAAATCCAAACCTCACTTCAATGTCAAGGTAAACAGATACAATTTCAGAGTTTCCAAATCAGAGTTTTGCTTCACGTGCAAAAGTACTCAAGAAAAAGATTAATTATGAATAACAGCCATTAAATCCAAATTTACCCACATTCCTGTGCACTCATTACGGGCAGAAAGTGGATTAATGCTTATGTGGGTGAGTGTTCAAGTACTTTAATTCTAGTCTTTTGTTTGTGTTGAGTGTGTCTCTGTGCCTCTATGGTGTGTGTGTGTGTGTGTGTGTGTGTGTAAGCGGTTGGGGGAGCAGCACACTATGAGGAGAATTCATGTTAGTCAGCTCTCAGAGAGGTCTCAAATGTCTGTTTTCCTGACGTGTGATCCATAAATATTTGAAGTGGAAAGGGCTGCGCTGCGTTGTAGGACAAATCTAATTAACCCAGAACTTCCTAAGGGTTCCTCCGTCTGCGGGGCTGCGTGGGTGTCTCTTACATCGCCAATTCACCTCCCTAAAAGGGTCTGACTCCTCATTTAAGCCACTCAAACCTTGATACATTAATCAGTCACTTAAATTTAAGACCTGATTTTGGTAAAGGAGTTGAGGAAGAATTATTGAGAGGAAGAACTGCTGATTTCTGCTTTCCATGACTTTGTCTTTATGATAAATAGTCATTATACATTCTGAAATTGTCTTGGAGAGCATCACAAGTTCACACTCCAACACAGGAATTTGCTTGGACTAACACAGAGTGTTAATATAAACATGAAATTAATAAAATATAGTGGAGAGAAAGCACCATGTTGCATTTTGACACAGCTGCCTGAAAGATGATAGCCTGTATTTAAAAGAGTGTTGCCACTGTGGTGAGACAGAAAAGGAAGACAGACACAACCATATGACCAGAGACAACCCTTTTTTCTGTCATTCTGTCCTGTTTCTCATCAGACGATCCATATAAAGTTCAAATTACGACACTTGGCATTGTTTTTTTTACTCCAGCCCAGTCTGTGTGTTGAGTACACAACAACAGTAGCCTATGATTCAGTGCATTATACATCTCTTCCCTCTCTGGTCTCAATCTGACCCGGGCAGGAAACACAGTGCTTCTGAAATACTAAAGTGCTGCTGATTCCGAGATAGTCTGCCATCCTTTTATCCAGATGAGACATGAGGCCTCTTCTCCTTAAAACCAGCGCTGGAACGCCCAATTGAAAAGACGGCTTGGGTGAGGATGTAGGGAATGAAAAGCCGTGCATGGATCTCATTCCTGAGGCCTGGGGTTGCTGATTTCATTAGAGCGCACCACACTATTAGAGCCGCCTCAGTTTGCTTTGCACTCGCTCCGAGCCTCACATTTCCATAATGCAGCAGTGGATTCAGTTTCACACGAGAGGGCCACGCTCAAACCATTTCCGCCGTAAACCGCTCGCTTAAGTTATTATACATTTTCACAATAAATACAAAGGGAAATGCGGCCAACGTCTCGTTAGAGGAGGTTAGTTTTAAAGCCACGTCAACCCACGTGGTGTTCCTGTTGATACAGTGTCATGTGTCGACTCTGTGATAGAAAAGCACCCATACTTTACTTCTTTAACACGTGTTCCATTATATATCTTAGCCGATTTTTATCCACAACACTGGCAGCCAGCTGAGGAGCGTCTGCTCTTTGGCAGCTGCACGAGTTGAAATAAGGTGAATGAAGGTGCTGCGTACTGTAACAGGTATGTCTTCATCTCCATAAAAGATCACCAGGAAGAGTATGGCCTCACAGGCAGCCAATGAGATCTGTTCAGGTCCGCTCTCTCAGAGCTGCCAGCAGTTATTAGACACACAGACGGAAGGCTAACGCCTGCTCCAGATGTTCCAGCACAAGCAGCAACAGGGAATTGGATGAGACCTTGAATTAAAAAGCATCACACACTGAACATATAGTGCACTTCCCCTGTGCCCCTTAGAAGTGCTATTCCATTTCACTGCATACCACCAACAGTGGACCACTGAGGCAGGATAATGAGAAGGGCCAATTAGGAGCTGAAGTTTCAGAACAATACTGCCTTTATTATGATTTCTCAGTAGCATTAGCACAGCCAGTGTGTGAGCTGCCTTTGGAATACAGTCACGAATGAAATCCTTCTGTTTTTAGTATAAAAAGGGGAAATCTGACTTTAGATCAGAGGTAGTCCATTTTTTTTAACTTCATTTATTTTTTTGTATGTATGTCTAGCTTTGTTAACAAAGTTGTATGTGTTTTCTGCAGTGGTGGAAAGTCACTCAGTACATTTAGTCAAGTGCTTTTAATGACACTTTGGATGTACTTTTATTGAGTGTTTCCAATTTATTCTTCTACTGAACTGCCTTTTAGAAGAAAAATATCTGCACTTCACTGAAGTACATATATTTGCTAATTAAGAACATATCAGCTATGACCCATTGCTATATATCAACTTAACTAGCACTATGTAAACTAGCTAAAACTGGCTCCCCTTTGACAGCACATTAAAAGCACATTATGTAATTTTCTGCCGCCAGGGGTCTCTCAATCAAAACAATAACAAAAGACAGAGCAATGTGGTCAATACAGTCACTTTCTCCTGGTTAGGATTCATTCAGTGCTTATTGTTCAAGAGGTTTTTACCAGGAGCCGAATTATCTACAGAGGTCTCCTCCTCTCCAAAACAAATGTACCTAGTAATGTAAAATAAAAACAAAATCATTGTTTCTCTGACACCATTCAGAACAACAGATGCAGGACCTGAGCTGCTGCTAATGTACGCTCAGTTTGTTTCTCTGATAACTCAAAATCCAGATGTCTGATGACTAACATCCTTCATCTGGTGAAAACATAAAGTTAAAAACGACCAAGATCTAGAAAGTGTATCCTAAAAATGTGGATTAACACTGGATATAAAGTCAATTTATAACAGGTCCCGGCAGACAAAAACAACCCTTATGCAACCCTGATATGTCACCACTGACAGGAGATGGCAACTAAATAAAATGAATGGTGTCCTTAATTAAAATGACAGATTTCTCTAGGTTGAAACACTGTTAGGGATGTTTGGGATAATGTAAATACACAATTCAACAAAATATATAATACTGGTCTGGTAGTTTTTTGACAGTTTTATATGAGAAAGTTACACATTACATCTTTAAAATGCTGCTAATAAATTATCAACATTCTGGATGTGGGCATTGTACATAAAGACAACTTTTTACTTTTAATTCCTTAAGTAAATTAAGCTGATAATAAATTTGTTAATTTGTTTTTTAGTTACGTAATACTTAAAAGACAGGATTTTTATCAACTGTGATTTGAGTGTCATAATTCAGTGTTAGCACATGGCTTTTCTACATGTCTACATGTTTTTGTTACAGCTATTTTAAGTTTTTATTATAAAACCTGAAGTCCACAGAAACCCTCTGAGTTTGTGCAATTCATTTTCCATACAACAAACCTTTTATCTATAAAATGACCAAGACAGAAGTGCAAGAGCATTTTTGCTTTTCTGAGCTGTGATGCTAATGAAAGGCTACTTCACATAACAAATGAGACATTACAAAGAGTTGTTTAGTCTCAGTGGTTGTTTAGTGCAGACCACCTCAGGCCCAGAATGACAGACAGAGAGAGATTTGGTTTGGGTGAGTGTTTTCTTTTGCCTGTACGGTCCCTTGTGGCAGCAATCAACCTTGTCATATAAAGCAGTCTGATGGTTTGTCTCAGTATTTATTATTAATCTCATATGTGTCTTCCAGTGAGAAAAATTAACAGCATTTGCTCAACACGTTGCAGTCTGGTAGCCAGAACGAGACATCAATATTATCACAAAGTGGCAATTTGGAGGTGACACTGTGAGCCAGAGCAGCTCACAAAGGCTCTGCGTGTCTGTTAACTTTAGGCTTTATGCACAGATAACATATGAGTCGTGATTTAAGTGTTTTGATTCTGTCGCTGTCTCCAAACCATCGTGACACTATTAGCATTTGTGGGAAGGTGAAATAATCAGTGGAATGGGGGCAAATTGAGTTTCCCAGCTCAGACAGAAAGCCACAGCGACTGATTCATCAGTCACCCCAATTAATACACCCTCAAAAGGGAAAAAAAAAGTCTCAAGTGGTGCTGTACTTAAGTTCATTTGTCAGATAAAATAAGATGAAAAACATCATGTATGAACCGGATGAGCTGACAAGCATCAAAGAATGTCTTTGTAGATAATGTAATGAGTTAACGAGTTGTTAAAACTATACCCTAACGGATAAAACTACTGATTTGTGGAGTTTTAAGCCCCAAATAATAGCTCCCCTCTTCCCCCTTCTCCCTCATTTGGGTCTTATCTACGTTGTAGTGCTTGATGGTGAGACAGTGTTAGATCATGGAGGGAAATAGAGAACATGCGTGCCATGTCGTCAAGTCAGATAAGAGACTACTCAGAGTGTGTGTCTATGTTTAAGTGCAAGTTTATATGTGTGTGTGTGTGTGCGTGTGTATGGATGGCGTAGAAGAGTCTGGGTCTCTGATTGCCTTTGCTAGGCTTCCCACATTAAAGTGGCCTCTGCCTCAGGGAAGAGATTCCTGGCTGCATGGCAAAATGGAGAGGGGTGGGGAATACGGCAAGGAATAGATATGGGAGAAGGGAGTAAAGTGGGAGGGTAGGGGCATTTAGGTGAAAAGGAGCTGCCAAAACAACTCCCAGGCTTCATCTGGCCTGCATCCAACTGTCCGACACACACTTGTTCACTCTCTCTCTCTCTCTTTCTCTCTTACAAACACACAAATACACACAGCTTCGCCCCCACCACATGTTCCTAAGTGCGGACCGCCCAGGGGGTAGCCCCCTAACCTCCCTGCCCCCATATCCCGTTCCTCTCTTCCCCCTCTCAGCTTTAATTGAGAAGACAAATGGATCTTTCAGAGCCCACTACCACGCCACCATACATCAGTCATGACAATGTTAGCTTTATAACGGCGGGCTTGCCGTGAGCCGAACCATATGTTTGGCCCGCGCCACACGCACGAGCAAACACCTCAGTACCATGCTAATGGCGCCCCAGTAATTGCCTGTTGTTTTATTATTAAAGGTAATTTAGGCCCTAATGGAATTCATTCAACATTGTGCATCGGCCCCACCCAGACGGCACTGTGGAGAGACCACTCTTCCTGTGTCGGACATCAAGAATCCCTTTTATCTCTCCTGAAGTAAAATATTATTCTACATGATGACACATGCGACAGAGAGCCAGATACCATCCCCTTTTTCATGCTAGCTTCTCTCTAGCCTCTGTAAGACAATGTATTTTCCCACAGATGGTTCCTTTCATCAGTCGGTCTCTCTGGTTTTCTCTTCATATTCCCAGATGAATGGATGTCTTGTCTTTAAAAAGAAAAAAAAACAAGCTTGACCCTTTAAAAGAAAATGTTTATTTTGTTAGCATACAATAACCACAGCTCAGGTAAGATTTGATAGCACTCTTGGCCCTGTGGGGTGTAGTTATGAAATGCTAACAAAAAATGTCATGATGTTGCTGAAATTTCATTCTCAAGCACGAACATGTATCTAGAATCTAATATAGCCAGACGACCCCACTATAATCGTATACTGAAATATAAAAGCTAGCATAATAGAAATGAACCTAAGTGTCCTCTGTGGACATTTTAACAAATCAGATTTGACCAAGTCTGAGCTTACCGGGCATAGTAACAAACTACTGACAGTACTTCAGAGGTAAGAAATAAGTCTGCATGTCATAGCAATGTTTACTGCATCTAATCAGTGTTAAAAACCTTTATGCAAGTGCCTTGTCTCCAGCGAGTACTGAGTACAAAGTCAATCAGTTGAGGGTATTAGAGTAAAGCTAAAATTAACATTCATCACATTAAAAGTTACCTCTATGTCACTCCCGTTAAAACAGCGAGCAAAACAAGGCACAATGAGCAACACAGCCTCACAGAAGTACAGTACATGAAATGGACACAACCTCTTGACAACGCATGGTGGGCACAAAATGTGTTTAAATTACGTGCTGGCAACACAAAAACAATGCCAATGCAAAGTCTATTATAAATGGTTGTGGCTTCATTTTGAAATGGTAGCAGTTCATACATTTCAGTAAAACCAGAGCACAGCTAAATACTGGGCTATGATGTATCACCAAGCAAGTGAACCATCCACCTCAACCTGTCCTGTAATGTGGTCTACTTCTTTCTTTACTCCCATCAGTGCACTGGTCACATGACCACAGCCTTCCCAAATACGTGGATTATACAGAAATTACTGGCTCATGATTACATGGGATACATATGAATTTTAAAGCATTACTTTAGGAGAATTGCAGAGAATAGTCTGTACAAATGTATTCTCAATTTTGCATTAGTACCATAGCCTAACATAGGTCTCTTCAGATGGTGCATCGATTTTCAGTGAAGTTTAAAGAAACCAAACCAAAGGTAGAGCACAATGATGTAGTTCAGGGGGCCTGGACGTGTGAACATTCCCAGAAAATATCTGCTTAGAAAGCTCACAACACATGAGTAACTGCCATCAGTTTTTGGATAAATAGGAGCCAGTAACAGCTTACAACAAAGCCTGAGAACAATGTATTTTGACTATATCTGGTGGGCTTTGACAAAAGGATTTGCACCAGAGAACTGTAAATTAAAGAATTACATCAACATCAGCATAAGAAGCACAAAACATACAATTATTGTAGACACAGTCACAAATAATTAGCCGAAATGAAAGTTTGAAAATCTAGCTTCGACGTCATTGTCTGATGTCAGCATCCGGAATCTGCTCCAGATTCATGTGAGTGGGCAGAAACAGACCACTGAAGCTAATTTATTAAAGGCTAGATACAGAGTTATGTGAACGTGATAACTGTGGATTACAGCACAGCTGTAGAGAAATATGATGGATTGTGTTACAGAAGCTCATCTTAAAGAAAAGCAGATACTGCTCACACATGAGAAAATGTCACATAGACATCCACAAACTGAGAATCTGCCTTAAGATTAACTAATGTGTTGTGACGTACTGCACCTCTGTCAGTGAAAGGTCACTGGTAACACACATACATACAAAGTTCTGTATGTCCCGCAGAATGCCAGCTTTGGATTTCTATGGACAGTGTACATGCATTGTGTCTTTTCAAAGTACATCTCCATTTTGACAGTAAATGTACAGTTTTTGCTCATTACACAAATACAGTCTTTTTAAAAAATAAACATACACCCTAGGTAAAACACTTTGTTTTGGGGTTTGTATTTATTTAAGTTAAGTCAACAAAAGCACGTAGTCAGGTTAAGAAAAATCATCATGGTTTGACTTAAAATAAGTACTGCTCTTACAAACATAATGTCACGTCATGTGATATACCACTACCTTGGTATGTTATACACACTAACACTACCTTGTTATTAAGATAACTCCACTGACTTTTGGTTTCACACAGGAAACAAACAGTGGGCTCCCAGATGAAAGTCCAGTGTTTGTTTGACTCATCCACCTCCCCTTCCACCCGCCCAATACAGACTTTCTTGCTCTTTATACTACTGTACTTGCCAGCAGCTTCAGAAATAGCTGCCGCCTGGTGTGTATCATACCGCCATGAAGAGTGTCTCTGTGCATTAGCATCTGACTCTGACCACCACTGACAAAGCGGCAGTATTTGACAAGCTGGGAGTGAGAATATCACTTTATCTTTAGTGTCTTTCAGCTTTCATTTTCCCTTCCTGAGATCTCCAGTGTGCTCTCTCTTCGTTCAGCTTGATACGTTTCCTCACCTCATTACCCATACTGTACTTTTTCTTTCACTCTTGCCCATGTCGAAATCTCAGTTTCTTTGTTTCCCAACACAGGAAGCCAGTGTGGTACCCTGGGATCATCTGAGGCTGTGTGATCATCATTGCTCCTCTTCCTGCGCCTTGCTCCCATGGTTTTTCATGCCTAGCATCCAGCATGCCTATCCTCTGACTGGACTTACTCTCATCTGGGGCCAAAAACACCAAAATAACAATCTTCCCTCCCCTCATCTGCTCACTCTTACACTCTGGTCTCTTTTCCACTGTCTTCCAGCGACCCACATGTGACACTGGATTTTATCACATCGTTGTGAGCATGTTATGAGGTGTAACCCACAGCGTGTTAGATTCCTTCTTTCTGTTGCTATGACATTGGTCTTCTCTTATTTTTTCTTGTTCTTCCCATCACTGTTTCTCTCTCTGTCTCTGTCTCTCCCTCTCTCTGTCTCTCTCTCTTGTTCCCAGCAGCATGTGAACATTAGTCGAAGTTTTTATCAGAGGGCTTCCAGCAGAGCTCCAGCAGGCCTTCCCAGGAGAGGAGGCTACAGGAAGTCGTAGGATGATAAAAACTGGGCCATTACTGGGCCAGCTCAGGACCCCAGGGTTCATTACCCCCCTCCTTCTCCTAATCTCACTCCGTGACTGCAGCACAACATAATCCTGAACACACCTCAAACTCATTACATTATCAATCTGTGCTGCCTTATCATTCACATGGGAGTTTTGTCTTGGATCAGGCTGGAATTGTGCTTGTGATACTGGAGAAGAATTAGCCTGATAGGCTGACCTAATTTGCTAATTTGTTTCACTTCATTCATTATTTGAATCACCAAAAATCTGAGATGTGGGAAGATTCAGATGTCTGGAACCAGGCAACATAAAAGTTGTTTAAAGAAGGTATTTTTGCACAAATATGTGAGAGCAAGAAACGCCTGCATGTGAGACTCTAAAAACTCAAAGAATTTTAGAGGAGGAAAGTAAGAAGTAGAAAATGTAGTCAGATAATTTCCTTTCCAACAAGTAAGAAGAACATTAAACGTCTCTCAGCACTGAGCTATTACTCAGCACTCTGCCAGGCCCTGAGAGCGGGTGCAAGGAGGACATAAGAATAAAAACAGCTGCTTCTGAGGTGACGTCACAGCCTTGAACACCACTGATGTAGCTCCCAAGAATAGTACACAAAAACATGGAGCTGCAGCTCTTGAATAGTAGCGTGGGGATGCAGAGAATTAATTGGCAGCATTGGTCTTGTTGAAGTGATGACAGCTGATAGAGAGAGCAGCTGGAAATGACAGAAACACCAGAGCTCAGCATCGTGTAGCACTCAGCAGCAACACTGACAGAGAGCAGCGGAGAACCACCAAAGGAGGAAACACAGGGAGAAACAGGAAGGGAGAAAGAGGCATGTTAGTGATTATTTCACAGATGACCAGGACAAGATTAAATGATTTGCGCAATTTGCTTTTTTGATTTAATGTTATTTGTCGGATTTGGCAGTCATGTTAGTGTTTTTGTCTTTTCAACAGAAATGCTTGGATTTATTTAAAGTGTTTTGTTTTAAGGAGTGGTTGGGGATACAAGACAAGTGGATCAATACACCTCTCATATCTGTACGGTAAATATAAGCTACAACCAGCTGCTTGTTAGCTTAGCTTAGCTGGGAATAGGTGAAAATAGCAACACTGGCTCTGTCCAGAAGCAACCAAATGTGTTTAATACTTACAAAAAAAAAACAAAAAATGAGACATAGGCACAATTTGTTACTTTTGTGTAGAGCCAGGCCAGCAATTTCCACTTGTTCACAGTCTTTGTGCTAAGCTGAGCTAACTGGCTGCTGGCTGCAGCCTCATAATTAGCTCACAACAGGCCCCCAGGAACGCTGCTCCATCCTGCTTCCCATTTTTCCCCAGTGGTCACTTGTGGTATTGCAGCAAAAAAATCCACTGTGGCCCTAAAAGCATTTTTGTAACTGTAAATAAGGTCAGTTATGACTCTTCTATGATGGGCATTTGATCCATAGAGGTTTTATATTTCTAAAACTTTCCTCGAGTCTAAAAGAGCAATGTAAAAACGGTGACATCATCACAGTGTAAAGTCTATGAGCTTAGCAGGGACTCGCAGGCGGAGGCAGCAGGAGAGAAAAGGGGGAGAGAAATACCACTGCGCATATTCAGTGGGCCACATACCCCGGAAGCATACCCATAAGCGAGAAACTTTTTTGGCGCATGGTGAGCAATTCTACTGAACTGAAAAGGCGCCATCTAGTCCAGCTTCTAGCTATTTTTATACATTTATGGTGCAAAAGCGCAGAAGTGGTATCAATCGTCTCATCTGAGTCTCTGCGAGATGGTGAATCAGCGCAAAAAAGTTGATCTTATCATAACACCACGTACACAGTACAGTATTTTTATTACAGTTTACCAGAATGACCCTTCTTCACAGTAAGTAGGTTTATAAAATGTTTCTTGTTGCCTCTGACATTCCTCTGCCAATCCAGAGAGAGCAGCCAAATGACCCTGATGCTCCTGGGACGCCCTGTTCCCCTCCCCGCTCATACCAACAGATCAGCCCAGCTAGTTTCCTTATCTGTTCCCCACTCAATTACCCCGTGCTGCAGAGGGCATTTGAAGCCTCAGACGAGTGGCCTGGAGGTTACAGTGGGCTGAACTGAGAGGAGGCACAGGCTGCTGATGGCCTTTTAACCCTCCTTTTACAGAGATAATGAATGATGGGATGGGATGTAGAGGCTCAAAGGTTCAGTAAGTTAACCCCGCTGGTAATTATGTAGAAATATTTGTTTGTTTATTATGTAAAATCTAGATAGTAAAGTCATCTGCTGATCTGAAAGCCCGGCCTGTATTGTAATCCATTTTTTTTTATAATAGTTCTGCTGTTTTGTCTTGTGACATTTAACAGCACAGTTTATGATTTAGTTCAAGTTTTTAAGGAACATCTGTCCTACATATTTCATTGACTCATCCCTCAGTTTATGGTATGATGCTAGGCAACAGTTTCCAGTTAAGACTGACTAGTAGTGTTTGATACATTTCAGATGACATCAGATTATTTAAAAAAAGTAATTTTTTTTAACTGTCTTACTAAAGTTTGCATCCCCCGTGGTAGTGAGCATTACAGTAAAGGGATCATATTTAACTTTTTTCACATCTGACAAGAAAAATCGTTTTAATAAATAAATGAAAGAAAATTATGTTAAGTTGTAGTATATAGTCTATTAAATATATCGTGATTTTATTTATGCAACATTTAAAAGAAATAAAAGTGAAACAACAGCAAACAATAATGCCTGTTTGTAAGATGAAATATTTCATGTTTTCTAATTGATATATAACTTTTTAACCATGTCTTTATGGTGGTATTTAGGCCCTGGTTGTCAGGTTTCACCTGTCTATTTGACAATGACAATTTAGTAATAAATGTATGAACTTATCTGTCATTGATATTACACTGTACTGGATAGTTGGATATTATGCTCCATCATCTTTGCAGAATTTTTGATATCTAACCTATCCCAGGTGGCACATGACTGACCTTCAACATTGAAATATGATTGAAATTATGTCAGGTGTTGCTTCAACTTTAAAACAACATTTAAACAACATTTCTGATGGTGATGAAAAGGTTAACAAAATTTCCATGAATCAGCATTGAAATTTCAGAAAGGTCTGTTCTGAATCAACATTTAGAGTGTATCAAATAACAACGTTTAAGTGTATGAAACAACATTCCGAAATTAACATTGATTCATCTTTCAAAATCAAAACATAATTCAACAGTGATTCCTCCATGGTTTATGATGTTGATTTTTACACATTATAAACCCAGTTAGAATGATGTGCTACATCAAAATGTTCACAGGAGGCGTCTGGAAATATTACAAGCTGTTTTCCTTCAAATAAGACAGAGCATTGATTTGATTGGATACTCAGACATGTTTTGAGGCCTAATCAAGAGGTCTGCGTGAGTCTGACAGAGATGTGTTAGAAGTCGTGTTTCAGTCCAATGTAACACAAATTTTAACCAAATTTTCAGAAAATTGGCAAAAACAAAAATGCAAATTTATGTTTTTTTTTCCATCCACCACTATTTCAGTGTATGAATATTGGGAGTTGGTTCCTCAAGATAAGCAGTAGGTGGGGCTTATTCTGTTGTCAGGTGGCATTACACTGCAGAAGAAGAAGTCTAGTAATGGAGAGTACAGTGGACGATGGAAATTAAGAGTTATAAACAACTATTATTACATCTCCAGAGTTTTGGTAACAGCTCTGTGTGCGTACAAATGCATGTTAAAAGCCATCCAGAGACAATAAAGAGAGCTCGCAGTGGCCTATGCAATGATGTTAAGTCGTGATTGGACGTCATCCTATTTGTCATTGAATCTTCCAGTTTTGACTGCACTCCATTGCATTTACCCTTTATGGATACACCAACTTTTCCACATTCCCCAAGCAAGAAAACTTTTTGCAGTATTTCTAGATTTTTTTTTTTTTAATATTTGGCATTTCCACATAGGTTTTTTATGCCCAAGTTGAAAATGTAAGTAAAAACAGGTGGATGGAAACACACCCAGAGAGTTGGGTTGAGAGAGTGTGACTGTGTCGAATGGAGAGGGGAGTTTAGCAAGGAGAGCTACCATCTCTTGTCACGTCTGTGTCTCTGTGTCTGCAGGATGTTTCCCTCCTTTTAAGGCAGCAGTGATGTCCTGCTTTCCTCAGAAGTGCAGCTACAGAGTGTAATGTAGCAGGAGATGTCCAAGGAGCCACATCTCAATTATCCATCACCTTAATGTCCTTCCACAATCACATACTTGCCGTGATGATCTTTCCTGCTGTTAATTGCAATTCTTTCTGATTTCATCGGTGAGTAACCTTTGATTGTTGGATATTCTTTTTCATGGTGATGACGATCCAAAAGCACTTTATGATCACTTAAGAGTGTTTTCCATTCCTCTGTGTTCTAAACACAGATGAAATTACCAGTTAAGCCTGCTTATAATTTAATTTTCCTTCAACTTCTGTAAATCCCTCAACGCCATTTAATCAGAATTTCCACCCTCATACACAAATAAACCTGCTCATCTCTTCACCTTTTCATCTCACTCTGTGTCAGTGCCATTAACATTAGAGATCAGGTCTGATTGCTTTATTCTGTCATGTTATCTATCATCCACAGATAGAGACTTATCTCTCTGTCAGCACCCGGCTGCTTCATATAAGCTATCACACTCTTGGTGACAGGGTCTTCTCACCTGTCCATCCATCACAGCCAAGACACTCAGTGGCATCACTGGGTGTTTTTATGTTTATCAGTAATTACAGCGGAGGTGTTGAGACTGAAACCAGCTGTGTAAGATTCAAGCTCAGCATTCAGTCAGCTGATACAAGTCTGAGAGGGGAGTTGACAACAACAAGTGAGTTAAACCTCTTCAACGTGTCTGCAGGTCACACTATCCTGTGTAATTTCACATGAGCACTGCTAATATTATATTCTGCCTCTTAAAGTAACAATCATTGGCGCTGAAGTGATATGCACACATGGGAAGTTTTTTATGTGAAGCACATGGTCAGCTGGAGCTGGAGGGATCCGATACTGAGCTCAAGGACGCTACAGCAGAGCAGATTGTTACTGACATGGGGGTTTGCACCAGAAGCCCTTTGGCTGAAGGGTGGTCTCCCCACTCACTGCACCACTCTGCAAGCCCGAATGCCATCAACAGAGAAAGATTTAAGAAAGACTTTGTTGTGTATACCAGCATGCCTGCATGTGGGTCTCATGTGCATGTGCGCAGAAATCCGACTGCAGCAATGTTCTCCCCTCTCTCTTTTTCTTCATGTGTGTTCCACGTGTTCCAGCCACATTTCTGCAAATATTTATACCGGGTGTAAAACGCTCTTGATCTCTCTCCCCTGTTTACTCTCCTGTTCTTTCTCTCGACCGACTCTCACACTGACCTTTTTTCATTCTGACTGAGAGTGACAGGAGGGAGGGGACAAAAAGTGAGGGGGGCAGAAAAAGAGCAAGTGAGTACAGAGTGAGGTCAGGGGAAGAGAGAGGGAGTGAGGAGAAAGCCTCGGGTGGAGAAAGAAAGAGACCTGAAGTGAGAAAGAAGCGAGCAGGGGAGTGTGGAGAGAGCGTTTAGTGTGATTGATGACTTGTCATCTTATAAAAATCAAAATCCCCATCTACCAAAGCCCTATTTTAGCAAAAGCACACAATGCAGTCGTGCAAGGAGGCCTATTGGGCTAATTGTGGAGTAATTTGACATCTGTTGACGTCTGAAAACGTGTTAGCTACTATTGAGAGAGAGAGAGAGAGACAGAGAGAGAGAGAGGGAGAGGGTGGTGTTGTAATGATCCCTGCTTGATTTCTAAATGAGGCACATGCTGCTGACCAAGCTGGGTGCACACGCCTCTGAAATGAGAACAAAAACACAGATCTAGTTACAGGACCAAGTATCACATTTGTGGTCTTTGTCATCAGCTTAGCTGCGCTCAGAGCGCCTTGATCATCTGGGTTTGTGTAACGATATTTTGCCTGAAACATGAAGTGATGTGTTGCTGAAACTAATGAGTTTTGTAGCTGGGTGGCCTATTAAACACACGCATACACACACACTTACAAACATATACATATTGCTCATCTTCTCAGTATTCATTTGTGTTTTTACTGTCATGATCACCAAAAAGTCTGTAAAGTAGTGCTTGATATTAATCTTGATCTATTGTCGCATTCATGTGCTCCTCATTTATCCCGTTTCCTGAGTTGAGAAGGCGTTCTTCCAACTTTGGTGTGTTTATGAGCTTTTAAGTCATAATGTGGAAACAACATGGCGCTAAAAAGAAGATGTGTTGTATTTTAATGCTCAGAGCATTTAAAAAAACACGATGATCACAGTTTTGAGCTTTATACCACTGATTAAGTCCCACACTTGTTTCTGCACCAGCACAACCCCTAAAATCACAAAAATATTACTTTACCTGACTTGTTTTGAGCGTTAATGCTGATAAATACGTTTTCTCACTAATCCAGATCACTTTATGTAGACGGCAACTAATGGTTACAACCTAAAACCGTATTGTGCATCACATGTGAGCAAAAATTGACATGCAATATGTGAATTAATAAAAGGTTTATTACCATCAACTGAACATTTACATTTATTTAGCGTGTTTCTGCATGTATCACATCAACTCGGCAAGTTGTGTACCAAATTTTGTTGTTTCAATTCAGTCAGAAACCCAATTTTCCTATTATTGCCACATCACTTGAATGCAGACTGCAATCCTAATCTAGGGGTAAAAAGTCCTTATTCAGGATCAGTAACGGATGTTATTTTACAACTATCAACAGCTGTATGCCCCAAAAGGCAACACATCAGTCATGTAATTCATATATTTTGGAGATACCCGTCATCAGATATAAGAGTATTTTATTAAACTAACTGTTAAATCATTAACATCTCAGTAACAGAGAAAACATTTCTCCTGTCAAGACGGCATTAGAAAAGCTCGTTTGTGGATTATTTTTAAATAACTGATGTTTCAAAGCTGCTAACAGGGTGCTAACATGTCTCCAGCTGTGACGAGTCCTTCAACTCTACCTCCACATTCCTTCCAGTGTAAAAGGCTGCTGTTCTCGATCTGTGGAAGGGAAACAGAGCTGGTAGCTGGATTCCTCCGCAGTGTGTTGGCAAAAGCTGTGGAAGAGGCCTTAGGATCATTAGTGAGGCTGGCATGAGAGGTTGAAGGGGATCTGCTAACACTCTGCCATTATTCAGCAAGAATGAAGACAGCTTTTGCCTGACTCTAATCACAGCGGCAGTTTTATTCTCTTTTAAATGGCAGCTGTCAAAATAGGTCTTTTAGCACAAAATAGTCAGGCACGTTCCAAGCATTGCCCGTGAATAAATTGCTGACCGAGGCGTGCTGTAGACCTCTGTGCCCTCCCTCGCACTCTGTGCATGACCTTGCAACAAATCTGCCAGACTGGCCTTGCTCTCCTCTGTGCAAAGTCTTGGTGAACACCTGACTTAAGAATAAAGGAGCTCAAGAGAAACAGAAAAGACAACATGAGCGAGAAGGATGCTGAAATCAGGCGAAATGGAAAATGTTGGATATATATGAAGAATCCGAGGCAAGGCTGAAGGATGCGAGAAGGAAAAAAAAACAAGAAACGCTGTCCTCTCTATGCACCAGTGCATGACATCACAGCACTCCCAGCTTCCATTAAGGCCTAATAAATGAAGGGCTAACGAGGCAGAGTGGGTGGGAAATATGGGAGGAGGGGATGTGGGGTGGGGGGTGGTGTGGTGTCCTGCCACTCCAAGCCTCTGTCAACCCCATCAGGAACACTTGAAGGAGGGGTGGGAGTGGAGAGAGGTTTGTAGCAAAGCAAGGGTGGATGGAGGCTAAAAAAACCTCTCGGCCCATTAGAGAAATCAGGCCGGGACTCTAAAAACACCCTGAGAGCAGAGAGGCCGAGTGGCCCTGGTGTAAACATACGGTGGGTGGCAGCCCCCGAGCTCTCTGACAGCCAACGGCGGCCATGATGGATCTGTGGAGTTATCTCATTTTCCACTGTTTTAATTAGAGGCCAGGCTGTGAGCCTCGGCAGCTGGCTCCGCTGTACTGACTCCTGCGGCCTGACAGAGAAAAATGTCCACCAATACTGCTGCCAAGTTCAGCCTGACCAGAGAAAGAGGGAAAAAAAATCATACCTCTGGGATCCATAATCCTGTTTAGTAAGCAGGTTGCACTTTGATCGATATTTTCCTCTGATCATTGGAGTTGATTTCTCTTCATATTTATGTGCCTTTCACAATGTGTTTTGTTTCTCTAACTCAATTCAAATGAGAGAGGGCCATGTGGATAATTTGGAGGAGAAAAAAAATCACCTATATTTACAGCTAATTAGAGCCATGCATCTTAGATGACAATGATAGGATGAGTTAAGGTATCAGGTATCTGTCCACAAAATGGGTCTGGACGAGAACTCATGGTGTACCCTGTTATTAGGTGGCACTCTCAAGCCTGTAATCCAGCAGAGCACCACAGTGATGGGGTAAGAGAAGACGAGCGACAATGGACTCAAACTACCTCACACAGTTATGGAGGGGCACATAAGAAGTTTTTATCTCTGTGTATGCAATTAGAGGTTGTAGGGCATAATGGACTCAAATTAAAAATAAAAACGCTTAAAAATAAAATTCTTCTACACATATTAGATATATCAAACATGATTCCTTGAATATTCAAAAGTAAAGCAGGGGAACCTGAAATGTTTTCCATAGGTGTTCTGTAATTTCAGTGGATTTAGTTGCTATAGTAATCTAGAAAAATCCCCCCTTTCTTACAGTTGTTCTGTAATTTTGACAGATTTAATTTAAGGTTTATAGAAATACAGAGAATTAAAGGCTGTGAGAGGAGAGAGCTTAGTAGTGGTCGTTTTGGACAAAACTCCTTTTCTATAATCTAAAATCAATAAAGATGAGTTCAAAAAGATTGAAAAAAATTAACCCAGACATATAATGATTTCATTTAATTTGAAAATGTCATTTTTTTTGTAATAATTTCTACTTTTCTGCTCTTTTCTGTGGCTGCAGCTGTGTAAGTGTGATAAATCATTCTTTGTAAAAACCAAACATTTTTTCATGATGATGTACATAATTTTGACTGGACTGAAATAGATGGACATCATTTTAAGATTATTTTGCATCTGTGCACATTAAAGTTCACATGTATATAAACTGTGTCAATTAATTCAACTAACAGATAGGAGTGGGTTGTTAAAAGAAGGTTGTCAACGATCGAGTTTAATAGAAAAGCTGTTTATATTCCTCTAAAAAAAGTTGTCGATATCTGAATCAATCTCTGTTATCTGTTATTAGAGCACAAGCCACAGATTTATACGAGGACATTCCCAGTGAAATGTGGATAACAAGCCTTTTTACATCCCCCTCCTCGAACTTGTTGAAACGAGGAGAAATGGAAAGAAAGTGCAAGCGCGAAAGCTGTTTTACCGAGCACTGGAAGAGAGGAAAATAAAATCATGTCATTGTTGTTTACACTGGACCCCCCAACTGAAGGCCTGTGTGTGCAAGTCTGTGTGTGTTCCACCATTTTCACTGTTTAGGCTGCGTGTTATTGTGAGTCGGCCTCAAAGGAAATTTTGAAATTCACCACCGGAGACCAATTTAGAGTTACTTTGCTGAGTACTTCTGTGCTCTGCATTCACACGCAAATTTGTTTTTGTATTGTAAAACATAAGATTCTTAAATATATGCATTTATTTATTAATTTTTTTTATCTAAATACTGTACAAAAAACTATGAAAACTACTGACTGATGTGTACAATGTTAGCCAGCTAAGCATGACATTTTACAGATAATTTGGCGTTTACTTTATTTCTTTTTTAATATATTATTTAAACCTTTATCTGAGAACAATAATCAGTGTATGCTGATGACCATTTGATGATGTGCCAGGTAAATACACACACACACACACACACACACTGTAAACACAGACATGGATCCATAGACGCACACAAACAGGTACACACATCCAGATGCTTTATGACCTCAGCGAGTGTACTGACAGTTTTCTCAGACTCTGCCATGTGTTGAACTTCCTGTTGGTTCAGTGACCTGCCTCCTGCTCACAATAGAATAATCAGCCTGGTTTTTACACACAGGTCAGTATCTCACTACTACCTTATCTCTACCTCTTCCTGTTCTCTTTTCTTATTGTGTCTCCCACCACGCTGCTTCATCTCTCCTTGTTTCTCCACCGTTTCTCTCCCTCTCCTCTCTCTGCCTGTTTAGAATGAACAGCGGCCTCCATTGTAGAATGGCAGGGTGTTATGACAGCAGGCTACTGTTAACTGTGTTTGGTTTGGGAGGACAGGGGAACACACACATGCAGACGCCTTGCAATGCACACACATACACAAGGACATTGACATCTTCATCTTCAGTACTGCCATTGTACATGAGCATGCTCGCACACACACACACACACACACGCATACACACTCTCATGCATATCTGGCATCAGCCTCTCCAGATGGAGCTCATCCCCTGCCTGCCTGAAGCCATATTTTGACTGTTTACTCAGAATTTCTCTATATCTGGCCATTGTTAAGCCTGCTTGGCTCTGTGAATACATTCAGAAACATGTTTGAAGTGGGCGTGTAGTATGCGTGTCATGTGCCAGTGGAGAAGCACTGCAGGATGTGTGTGAGTGCGCGCTTTGGGTGAAAGTGAGAGGATTTTAATAAGTGCTGGGTCACAAATGTGCAAGTGTTTGGTGTCCAAACATATCTGTGAGGCCACTAACTTGTGAACTGTTTGACCTGCGCAGGTGGGTGTTATTCTCCGAAGCGCGTCTTGCCTCCTCAAGACATTTGTTTGTACACATGATGAGTTAGTGTAAGCTGCAGCAGGATGTTTGGGACCTGAACATGTGTGAGAGTGCACATCAGTGTGTGGGTGGGTGGGTGTGTGGGTGGACGGTCGGTGTGTGTACGCGTTTGCACCCAGACGTTAGCATGAGTGTTTGCAATGCCCTTAAAAGTCGCGTTATTCCTCTGAATTAAAGGCCTCCATCGAGGAGCTTGAAATCTGTCATTGTGTGAAATTACATGCCTCCTATAGTTGTTTAATATAGTACATCGTAGCTGCTGCAGAGAGGGGAAAATAAACGCATTTAAATCGTAGAAAATAGTGGAAAAATGAAACGGTCGACAGAGCGGAGCCTCATTGCGCTATTGTCTTCCTCTTCTCCACATTCACTTTTTCCACATTTAGCATTGGCTGCTTTGATGCATGCTGAAGGAATGCAGGGTGAGTAATCACAGGGGGGAGAGGGGGGAGGGAGGAGAGAGGTGGATTACACTGATGAACTGGAGAGGTGATGGAGACAATTAAAGAGGCCACAGGGTGAGAAAAGATGGACATTTAAGAAGAAAGAGAGGGCGGATGGAGAGGGAGAGCAGGAAAGAGAATAGAAGGAGAGTAAGAGGGGCCTCCCTGGTCGTCGTTACGCCTTGTGCGATCATTTGGGTTGATTTGGATTAATGCTTTAATTGGGAAACACACACAGACCGTTAACATCTGTATCCCATAGCAGTGGAGTGGCCGCCAAGACAAACCAGTGCTGCGTCACACTGACATATTCCCCCCAGTAATAAGAGCGCTCAAGTAAAGGCTCTGTGTGAGAGACACAGGGGTTTAATGGCAAAATAGTCCGGGCTTAAGACTGGGGAGCTCTAGGTCATTAAACTGGCACTGCCAACCCAGAGTTAAAATCACACACACACACACACTCACATGCACACAATGAGCATCTGTAGAAGAGCAGAGAGCAGAGAGAATTATAGAATTACGTTTGGCTTCACAGTATTTCCACTCTGCCCATCTTGCCCTGTGCATACAAAAGAAAAACGACTCACCACATTTTACAATTCCCTGAAATGTTGTTAGCTCGTTTACCTAGCTACACTTTGTTGTTTTAAGGAGGTTTGATAAATGAGAGGTCAAACTAACAGTACGAAGCTTGTAAAAAATGATAATAATAGTGTGATGCTGAGGATTAATATGCTTATTTTAATGCTGCTCTTTACAGCAACTACAAGGAACTTTAATTTCGTGGTGATTTCAGCAGTCCCTGTGGACAGAAGGAATGAAGACTGCATTTCCCATGAGCACCACTGCCTTGTGTTGTAAGATCTTGATCATGCTACAAAAACAGGTTTATTTACTTAAGTGCTCCTGCCATTGAACTTTATACTAGTCTTGAATAGCCTGTCCAATCTCCACACTTTGTTTTAGGGGTGACCAGATCCCAACGAACCACATATGGGACAAAGAGTATGTTTGTGATGGACAATGTGGGACTTGTTACTGACCATCACCATCAGAATAAAGCACCAATGATCCAAGGGATGAGGCTGTGTCTGTACTTGCTGCTATTTCTGTCCAAATGTGCACACATAACACACATTTTGTATACAATGTAAAAACAACATGTATTTCTCTGCATTTTCAGTGTTAACCAGCAGCTGCATGTTGGGTGTTCAATGAAACACAGAACACAGAAAAGGTAAAGGCCCTGCGTCACAGACAGAGTGAACTCTATGTGAGCATTTTGACCACCAATACAATAACCTGGTCTGCTCACAGCAACACAGTTCAGTATTATCACTCGACCGTTTTATCTCATCTCAATCCTTCATTAATGTTTATGTGGCTTCTACTGTAGATGTTAACAACCTGCCTCTTCTGCTCATAGCTGGAAACAGCTGGATGTAGCTGTGTGTATATGCTTGCACACACACACACACACATGCGCTAGTGAAGTATCTTTTTCTTTTTCTTTTTGTGGTATGCCACTGCACATAATACAATTAATGCTGCTTCCATTCACTAAGTGTGATTAAACAGAAAAGTATGAGTTCAGCAGAAACGCGTCTGTTCTATAGTGGTTTGACTTTTGAAAACTAGAGCCAATCAAAATGTGGGACATCTTCCCACATAAAGTGGGACACCTGGTCACCCTATCCGTTTTAGCGCTGTGCCAGCACTTGAGAAAGGTCTGGCTAAAACCATCATAATTCTGCACTAAGGGGAAAAAAAACCTTTGTTTTGTTTGGATTTCTTTAAACCAATCACAATCGTCTTGCGCAGTGCTGTACCCAGGATGCAGCGACAGTGCCTTTGCAAAACTGTAACATGCAGAGAGCAGAAGGGGAGAAAAAATCCATCTGAAATAGGCAGTCAGTGGCAGACTTACTGATGCAGTCTATTTCCTGTGAGTCAGACTAACTACTAGCATAGTTCAAGTTAGTCATCATGCTCATTATCACAGAAAGCTTTGCAGTGCTTTTGTTGACAAATGCAGATAACATATGCTACATTCAACTAACATTAAAGTGTTAAATAGATTTGTTTTAGCCATCACAAAAATTTCATACATTTATGTAAAAGCACATCCCACAATGTACTACAGGAATAAAATAGACATATGACATACTTGTCTAGGAGGAAGAGGCCCAATCAGGGAACTGTTTTGAATCCTTTGAATCCTGTTTTTCTCTCTATCTGTTGAATGACCAACTAAGGTTGACTTGTTTTCAACTGCGCTAAGTTCTTGTCCCTTTTAGATTCTTCTCATTCTTTGGTCAATTCTTTTCTTTCTGTCTTTGCTGACCCTGCCCAATCATCAGTCATAACCACAGAATATAATGTCAAAAATGTAATTCCCTGAAGAAAAATCTCCTCCTGCTTTGCTTTAATTGGCTAACGTACAACTCACTGCAAAACTTTGCCTTGGAGTGTGTCGTAAACCATCAAATTTGTTTGGCAGGGAATCAAACATAGCTACAGGCATTAAGAATAACTATATAGAAATAGTCAGTCTTATCACTTATGGTCTAATTTGCTTATGTAGGTCATATAGAGGCATTCGTATTAAGCTGAGACTGTTTCATTACCAGTTAAAAACTCCTTGTAGCTGCTGTCTAGATTGTGGTTGAATGTTTGATTTTAGGTATTGACACAAGACACTATAAAAGAAAATTGCAGAGCTTGAGAAGCAACTTGTTTCTTTTGTCATGCTGCACAATGTGATATGTGACATTACACACACGGTTTGTCATCCACCCACCGAAGATGAAACATTTGTGGTGTGACAGTTCAATCACACACTCAAGCCTCATACAGAAGAGGCAGTAAAACCAGGTTCAGGCCTGTTCCTAAGTGCATCTGCCTGAACTAGAACTCTACAATTACTCAAGCCCAAAATATAAAGTTAGAAAAATTGAATTAGATTAAACAGTTAATCTTTTGTCAGTCCAAGGCTATGCATAACGTCAGAGGGGTAACACTGTAACATACATGTGCATAAAATTCATGAGCACACACATTCTTACAGACAATTGTGAGAAAGTGTTTTCATCGTGACACATCGTCATTCATACGGCCGGGCCGCCTCAGAACAATGTAAGGCTACACACCCTGTCTGTGTGACTCTGTGACCTCTGGGACCCCCGTGCCCCTGGCTGCCCCTCCTACCCACACTGGATCCCTACTACACCACTCCAACATTGACCCCCATTCATTTAAACCGACCTTTCTTATCAAGTCTGCCAGTTTTGGCTGTCGCACACAGATACACGTAACCAGCCCCTCTCCTCCTCCTCCTCCTCCTCCTCCTCCTCCTCTGCTCCACTCTCCCTCAACCATACACATGTCAAATCACTCCAGTTTCCTTCTTCTGCATTCACACACATCTGAAACCGCATGCTGTGAGAAGCCATGCTGACTCGATGCTCATGGGCAGCGCAAAGAGCAGAGTCGGGTGTCGAGGCCTCAGATTCAGCGCGCGAGGCCAAGAAATCAGACCTTGCGGAGGGTGATTAATACTGCAGAAAGCCCAGGCTTAGTGAAAGGCCACAGCATCCAGAGAGCATTCCAGCCGGGCTTGGAGCAACGGCGCTCACACACACACAAACACACACATACACACCGACTGCCAAGACGGCTTTCGTGACTGCTTCCTCTGGTCCCTGTACGGTTTCACATTCACTCCGTTTGATCATGCAAGCCTGCGACTCACATCACCATACCTAATTAACAACGAATGGTGAGGGGAGACACTTACACGAATGCAAACACACTATGGCAAGTACAGTACACACACCCCCTGGCACTAAACACACACACTCCTGAGCAATATGACCCCTTACTCATGTATGGATTAACAGTGCTGCCTGTCAGATACACACAGTTGCTCTTTGGCTGGGTACCACACACAGTGACCACTGGCTCACACACACACTCTCTGCTGAAGAGCACAGTACAGTCAAAATTATTATAAATAGGGACTTATGAATGGAAATGAAAAGGAAAACAAACAGATTGCATAAGAAAACTCCTTTATTCTCTGTATGGGAGTACTGACAGAGCTGTGGAGGAAGATGTTTACAACACAGATAACGACCGCTCCGAGCTCCAATTTCATTTCGGGAAACATGTTGCACCTAACGATCGGTTTCTATCAAAACAGCAATCTGACTTGGGGAAGAGGAAAATCCGCGGGGTGAGAAAGAGAGAGGGAGAGCTCTGGCATCTTCCTGACACTTTAATGAGTGCCTGTCTTCACTGCAGCATGCCGACAAGTTTCACCTCAACCTCGCTCCATCTCTGGGCCTCAGGGCTTTGGGGTTTTGGCCAACCTCCCCTCATAAGTGTGAAAATTTAACATGCCATCTCAAGCCAGCCCTGGTCTAATGAGGCTTAAGAGCACCACCAGAAAATAGACAGACTTGGCATCATTAGGTCCAGAATGTATGCCGCTGTCCTGAAAGACACCGTCAGAGACCTGAATCATTCACACTAACTTTGTATAGCCGCATTGCTCAGAGCCAAGAGCATACCTACTGTTCCACAGGCAGCAGCTGGTACTGTCTGATTGGCTCCATCATTAACTATCCCTGCCTCGCTTTGATGGATTAGCATGTAGGGAATGGGGAAAATATACTGTTGATGTTGGAAGATATCTCTGTTTGTGTGCCTCTGTGAGCCTGTCCAGTAAAGAGTGACCCTCTCATCATTCACCGACAGGAAAACAAAAAGATCAGACAGGCCCTAGGGAGTATAAACAAGGGGTGGGCCAAATTATGGGTGCTAAAATGTGGCAGAGAAAGGTGGTTTCTTTGTGCCTATTTACTGTCTAAAAATACAGCTATGCCAACCCAAAAGGACTGCGTGCCCGCAGAGGTATCCGTGCCAGCACCTTTTATATAAAGCATCTTCTCTTGACTTGTGAAGTGTAATGAGCATCCTGAAACATTCAATTACAGATTTTCTACTAACGAGATAAACAAAGCATCAAACGCAGCTCAAAACAAAGACCTTGATGAGGAGTTTGTACTCAGGTAATACTGGATGTGAATGTCTCTGAAGTTACGGGGGTGGAAGGTGTTGACAGTGTTAGTGTGTTCCCTGAGAGAGCAGCGCTGGTGTTTTCCCATATTTACGTCAGTATTTACGCATGTGTGTACAGGTCCTTTGAGAGGTTTACATATTGAGGGGTAATAGGATAACTCTGGCCTCTACCAGCAGAGAAACAGGTGCTTATCTTGTCAAAGCTGTTGTGCTAAGCCGACCTTTGACCCCTGGTTAAGAGCCAATTGAGAAATTAAAACAAGAAATTTGCACGCCTCCGCCCCCCCCTCCCCACTCTCCGCTCCTCTCTCCTACATATGCGATTGCAGGCACAAAAACGCATGCATGTGGTAAAGGTCAGCCAGATGATGAATCATTTTACAGCTATTTCCTAATATCCTTCACTGGTGTTCTGCAACGCAGCTTGCTGAAGAGAGCGGTAAATGAGAAGAGAAAGACATTAACTGGAAAAAGAAAAAAAAACTGAAATGAAGAGAGGGATATGGAGCCTGTTTTAGCCAACAGTGGACACACAGAGCTGAGTTTGGGGGTTCTGGCGTAATGTGGAGGAAGGGAAGATCGAGGGGTGTGAGGGGGAGTGGACGGGGAAAAGCTCACCGCTGTGTGGGGTCTGTCTCGCGTGCGTTCACCAGCGGGGTCTGGGTTATTGATTTTCAGGCATGAAGCAGGAATATTGTCCAGGGTTTTACTTTGCTCTGCAGAGCCTGCCAAGCTCTTTCTAGTAAGCCTCCTCCAATTACACATGTCTCTCTCTGACAGATAGACTGACACTGTCTCCTCATAAATATAACTGCAAACTGTAATATAACCACAGCAACTGTGGTATTAACAACAGTGAGTCTATTCATTGCACTTTCACAATTTAAAAAATCACAAGAAATTAAATCAGTTTTTCATTTCAGGTTACTCCAAAGTAAATGCAACCCAAAATTAGACTCAGGATTTTTACTGTAAGGCTGCCCAAATACATTTTTTTCTTTTCTTTTTTCTCTAAATGTTTGTAAAAATCCAACTATAAAACAACTATAAAAATCTAACTAATTAAATATATGATTAAGCTACAGCTTCCAAAAACTTGTGTCGATTATTTTCACTGTGACTTTTATGTCCATGTTGAACACCACACAACATGTGCAATTACACATCAATAAATAAATGTGGCAGTGCTCATTTCACCACAAAACTTTTCTAACCCCATTTCAAAACTCCGTCTAAGCCACAAGTGAAATGAGTCTATAAAACTTCTGTTGTATGAATTTTTGAGGAGAGTAACCAGAATCCACATTTACATATATCATCATCATTTTTATAACAAACAAATATCATAAGAGAACATGTTTTACAGCAAGGGTGTAGGCTTTGTTTCAATGCTGGAGCAGCTACATATGAAAGGGGGATTTGGGGGCCCTCTGCCAGAAAATCTTGAGAAACAAAACTTAATTTGTGCATTCTGGTGAATTTTATACACCAATTAGCTGCTTTTCTGTCATCTTATGGAATAAATATCTTTAATTTTGTCAAAGTAAAAGTGCTCTGCTACTTTCATGTTTTTCATAGGAACAAATGCACATGTTCTAAATACTGAGGGGGAACGTTTCCCCCGCATCCCGCTGAAATCTGCACCCATGTTTTACAGTATAAAAAAGACTTTTCATGACATTATATTACAGTGTTGGTGAGTTCTAATATAATCAGATTACAGTCAAATGTATAAATGTTGGTCTGGTTATCAAGCTGAGAGTGACTGTTATGAGAAAGCAACTTTATTAGCCTCTGTCATGTCTATCATCATACCCCTCACACCACACATAGAACGCAGGCACAAATGCATGCTGACATGAACACTCCTTCACATATGCATAAACACAGATGCATAAACAAGCAGCTGAATAGCTGAGGGAAGTGCTCAGGCAGACCAAAACAGACACGCAGTACTTGGAGAGAACAAAATTATACGAGCCTCGGATATCAGTTACTTTGGAAAACAAAGTGAAACTCAAACACAAAGCACCATTTCATTTAGGATGCAACTGCTATACAATTCAAAGAAGCGCAATTTATTTTACTTTGGAGAGAGCTACATTATGATCCTTTGGTTAATGTTGAAGACATCAATCATGTGGCCACTGATGGGACGGCGGTTCACTTCATAAAAATCCTCTTCCAGTGACATGAAAGTTAAACAAATGAAAACAGTCCAGTGTTTTGCCACTCAAAGAACGTGATGAAAACTGTGTGGCCGTGCAGCAGAAATAAAGGGCCAGTAATAACAGCATGAGGTTAAAAGAAAAAGCTCTCATATTCATGTATTAACACATTTCCTCAGCCTCAGCTACTGACTGCTGTGAATTTTCCTCAGAAAAGCTAAATTTGGGAAAAAGCAACAGCAGGAAAGCCGTCACCCTGACAGCCTCAGCAGCCCCGTGGGTCAGGCATCAGTCCAGACGTGTGGCTCTGAACATGATTTAACCTTTCACAATTAAGACATAAATGACGGCTGCATTGATTTGAGGATTTGTTCATGTCTCCCTTTAGGATATGAGTGAAATACTAATACATAATGTTTGGCATCATGATGGGAAGAGATGGACAACAAACAGATGTGAAGTACAAAGAAAGAAAACTTACACCAAAATCCTCTGCGCTCTCTGTGAATCCATGTTACTGAAGTTGACAAGTTTAAAGCCAAAATAACAAATAAAATACAGATCAGATTATGATGTGTTGTTTTTCATTATCCTCATTAATTATCCCTATTGCCAATCAAAATAACTCTTCTTCTTTTGTGGTCTTTGAGTACTACAAAATGTTTAACCCTGCCTCCCACAGAAAGAAGCTGTCAAGTGTTTGGGGTTAGACAAACTGAGCCTGTGTGTCTCCCCAGTAATCTTCAGGCTGCGGAGGACTATGGAAGGTGAAGAGGAGCCTGTCCTGCTGCAGCCTGAGGGCTCAGAGCAGATCTGGGATTGAGGTTGATAATGAGCAGAAGGATAAAGTAGAGTTATGGAGGTCTTATCACCCCGAGCCCCTGGGTCACACGGCACTGCTGGTGGTCAAAGACTCCTTAATCATTACAAAAACTCACAGCTCTGCTCAGCAAACAGGTATTAGTTATATATGACCAGTTGAGTCTACTGGCTCTCATGGCCCCTTGAGAAGAGTGAAAAATAAGATTAGGATTAAGATTTCCCTTTACTATCAGGAAAAAAATGTTGTGTTGCATCCTGCTGGGTATAGAAAAGAAAACAAACATTTTATAGGTCCACAAAATCAGTCTCCTATTCATTGTCTATAGAGCAGTTTCAGATGTGACATCACAAATTTGAGACTCACTTCTGTGGTTTCTGGCTTTGAGAGAAAGTAGCTCATGTTCACAAATATTGATCCAGCTTTCCTAAACCATGGAAATAACCTATTGGAGGTTTTAATTTAGGTGTTGTTCCCCTTTAATGTGGTTGCAGGAGGTGTTTAAGAAAGGATGACTTGACTCCTGGTCAGTTGAGCTTTAAAAACGCCCCTGGGTGATATCTGTGTTGCCCAGTCAGAGTTAGCTGTGTGGGGGTCAAAGAGAGAGACAGAGATGAGTGTGGCGTGTGGGGTTAGCCAGACCTCAGGCTGTGATTTGTTGAAGTGCATCAGACGGGAGTCGACCAGAATCTGAATAAATCACCTCAGTGGCACCAGTGACAAAACCTTGATAATGCCCCTATTTTAAGTGCATTTGTGCGCCTCTAAACAGGCATTAATTAATGTGAGCCAGTAAGTGGGACAATTGTTTACCTTATTAAGAGACAAGAGTCACTTTTCACTGTAAAGATCCCCTCTAGACATGTTTAATACATAAAGAAATTCTCTGCTTTGAATAATAATGTTCTGGCTGATATCGTTTCTCAATTAACTAGTTGAATTACATCTACTCTTTCTCTATCATTAAATACATAAATATGCAAATATTTTTCTTTTTCAAAGTGTAACTGCTGAACTCAAGATGTCTCCTATACATCACTGAAAAGTCTATTTTGTGTTTATGTGCACTGGAGGCTTCAAGTTTTCACATCACACTTGTGTAAATTGCATATCAGATCACCACTGGTTTCCATACTAGTTGTGATGTCACCCAATCGTGCTCTACGTACATCTCTTAGACTGAGATTTAAGGTGAGCATAGAGTGACTTTCCCCTTTCAGCAGAGGAATTTAAACTTTAAAGTCAAACTCTGCAGAGTTAAGCTCAAAGCTCCCAATGACAATGAGCACAGCACATTTTTGAGTGGAGTCGGACTTAAAGGGTCACCTCAGCATTTTTCGACCTGAACCCTATTTTCCCATGTTTTTATGTCTAAGTGACAGATGGCAACAACAATTTTTGAAATTTGTCCAACATTGAGCAAGAATGTCAGCAGCTTCAAAACTGCACATTGATGAGCAATTGTTTTGCCACTGACAGGCTCAGATTATTATTATAAATGTCTGGCAGCATTATGGAAAGGATCCATACAGAGATGGACCTTTTTGTGAGAGGGTAAGATCCTTTTTGTTTAACCAGAAACAGCCCCAAAATCGGCATCACAAACCCACCAGACTCCATTTAAATAAAGTCATTTTAGCAGGTATAGAGCTGGCATATTTTCACATCTAACTCAGTGAATTAAGGTTTTATTTCAGCCAAATCAGAGTTGGTGATTACTGGAATAGTGAAAAAAAGAACCAAGATGGCTTTTCTTAGTTGTATTTTGTTTCTGTGGACTTTGAATGAATTGTATTTTACTATGACTAAATGAAGATAAATAAATGAAAAGTTTATTTAAATGGAGTCTGGAGGGTTTGACAAAAGATCTCTCTCTTTCACAAAAAGGTTTATCTCTGTGGGGATCTTCTTTATAACATATTCAGACACCTAAAATAACAATTTGAGCTTGTCAGTGGCAAAAACAGATACTTTCAGTGGATGTAAATTGATGGTGCGCAATTGCTCATTACCGTTAAGCCTGTTTTGCAGCTGCCGGCTGCAGCAGTCTCCCTCATCACTGGACCTATTTCAAATAATTGTTTTTCCCATTAGTTACTTAAACACAAAAACATGAAGAAATAGGGTCCATTTTGTAAAATACTGAAGTTACCCTTAAAGCCAGCTTCCTCAACAAGGACATGCAGAGACAATTGGAAAAGATTCCCAGTAAACTCCCAATGTTACACAATACAAAGTCAAACTTGCGCTGGCAGAGCGGGGAATAGGAGGTCAGTGTAACTTGTGGGAGTATCATGCAAGTTCTCAGCCAGGATGAGACAAGCCAGTATTGTCTTACCATTACTATTCTTACTCCAGGCCGACCACAGACACAGCAGCTGATGAAAAGATTGATTGGAGGAGGTTAAAAAGCAATTTGATACTGCTGAGTTTGATTTAATGACGTGTTTTAGGATTAAAACAGTATCAGCAGCAGTGGGCGAGCAGGCCGAGTGGGTGACAAGGAACAGAGCTGCTTTCTGCTAATCACTATCATTCCACTTGTTAGGAAACTTTCTGTTACCCTTTGAAATAAAATTCAAAAATCTGAATATTTTTTCACAACAAACGTCAGCACAGATATTTAGCACTAGCAGCAGTGGTTCATCAGCGTTTCCCTAGCAACAGTGGTGAAAACAGGAGCAGGCCTCCACTTCTTCCCTCATGTCAGTATGTATCCCATTATGGTTGTACTGTGTGGACAGAAGAGCTCTGCCTGCTCGCCACAGCTTTATTTATTTTACTGTCTTTCATCTGCAAACCACTACCAATCTGCATCAGAGGGAAATCCACTCTGTGTATCCCATAGGTGTCATTTAGGATTGATTCCCTGGAATTAGCAGACGTCGAAGTGGAACCATGTGGCTGTCTGTCTGTCCATCTGTCTGTCCTTACCAACACCTGTGATAAGGCTGTTTAGACACGGAGAAATGATATGAGACATATTACTGCCTTTGGTTATCCACACATTAATTATGGCCTCTGGGGATCCACTGAAAGTTCACCTCATGAGTATGTGTCACAGTTAAATATTAAGAAGTGATAATAGGCAAGAAGCAAAATCAAACCATATCCAGATTTGCCATAAATGCTCCAGAGACTCCTGTGTTAACACCAGATTAACTATTTTCCCCCTCCCTAAAACATTTTCTAGATAAAAAAAAGGCAAAACATTTGAGATCAGTGCTGCATTGCCTTGATTCCCTTTTAATCTTATTTCCATCTCTGTGGTACAAAACCAATAAAATGTCGACGTGTAAACACGCTGATCAGCTCTTCTTTTATCTACATGGGGACATTTAACTGGAGATTTTTTTTTTCAAGTACGTTCCAGCGTCTCTGGTTCACATGACCTCTTCAGAAAAACTGATAAACTGATGTGAATCCACTTTTAGCCGAGCAGAAATCCAAGGTCAAGCTGAGATAACTGGGCTCCAGCCATTAAGCCCACCGCAGATCAGACACAGGTCATTATTGATTATCATCTTCAAGTAGTAGTGGCTACTTATTTTGCTATGTAGACAGTATGAACAGCGATCTATAACCCTTTGGTTGTTGGAGAAAACTTATGACACTGAAGTAAACAACGGGACCACCAACAGCTTCGATATTGCTGAATGTATCCTGGCTGTGTTTATCATACGTGTCTCAACACCACCACAGAAAAACAGGGAATTCATCAGAGGGTCCTTAAGTGGTTCTTGACTTGAATTTGGCAAAGAACGAAACTTTTGTGGGTAAATTTAACTTGAGCGACACATAAAAGAATTTGCATGCAGTTTGTCTGACTTCTTTTACTGTGCCGTTTGGCCATGCAGTTTCAGTCTGCATGTGTAGCATCATCTGGACTTTTACTCAGAGACACAGCCAATATCTGATATAATGGTAAAGCCCTGTCGTGTCTTTAATGTTTTGTATGTGTGTGTGTGTGTGTGTGTGTGTGTGTGTGTGTGTGTGTGTGTGTGTGTTCACATATTGATTTCTGACTTTTAGATTAATTTAAATGAGGCTTTAACAAACCTGGCACAAGAGAAACTGGGAAGGCAAAGCAAGTAATATACAGTGCATCACAGAAAAACCTGCTCAAATAGGACCTGAAGAAATATAAACATGCACCACCACCAATTCCAAATTTCCTTTTATTGCTGTAATGAAAATGGAAAACCAATACAAATTCCAATGGTAACAATGTCAAAAACACTGTATAGCAGCAGAACATATTTGCAAAACAGCAGTGGTGTAGCGAAGGTTATACCCAGGTATACGAGGTATACCCACCTCTATTTCTGACCGTTTACAGTATACTCACCTATCAGCCAAAAAGTCAGTGAAATATATAGGAACGTATACCCACTTCCTCCTCTGTAATTCACCCATCTACTTAGTAGTACACCCGACTCATCAACTACCACTACACCACTGAAAACAGTAATGTGAAACACATTATGAATAAGGTAAATCTATTTTCTTGTCTCAAAAGAACAGTATTTAACAATGAAAAGGATACCCACAGTAAAATAGTAAAAAGTGAACAATTATTGCGCAAAACACTTTCATAATTACATCAAGACATCTAAACCTCTTTGGTAACATTCAAATGTTTGTATGGGATATGAGGAACTGTACACTTTCCACATGTATTTCACTTTGTGGGCTAAAGTCCTAAATCTGAATGTATAAGACACACAAATTTAAGTATTTGTGTTGCTGAAAATGTGTACAATAATTTCTATTATGTGTAGAAATTAACACAGCAGCTACTCATTGATAAGTTCAGTAACATCCTGGCTGGCTGACACTGGGATGGTCTGACTAAAAAGCTGATACAGTTTGGTGGCTGTAGACACGAGACAGAGCCTACAGCGCTCACAGCACCAAAGAAAACAATATGATTGCATTTTTCATCATGTTTAAGGATCAATCAGTTTATGTATACAGTTCCTAAAAGTGGCCTAATTGTTTTTGCCTAAGATTTTTTAAACAACATGATATCACTGTTGTTTTTGACTGCGTGAATTTACACTTTCGTTTGATTGCTACATGGAAGCAATTCTTCCTGCGTTTGGTTGAAAGAGAGAGCGAGACAGAGTTGACTGATCCAACATGAAACATCTGCCACCTGATTGATTCCTGAATCAAATTGCCCATAGCAACGGCTCAAGCTTGGGCTTTTAAAAGAGCTATTTCACCCTAATACATGGCCCATTACCAAATGGCCATTCATCACATTAACTCTGCCTCTAGAGAGCTGCCAGTGTCTCAGTCAGTACAGTGCCACAGTGCTCTCTGTCTCCAGTCAGGACACACTCAGCAGCATGTCCACTTTGCCATGACTGTGTTTACCTCAGGAATACACAAACGCAGCCTGCCGCAGGCTCTATTAACGAAGCGAGAAGAAACCTCTGCTGATACACTCAACAGAGACTGATTGACCCTCTCATGTTATATGCGGATATACTGTACTGTGCTGTACTGTACATATGTTACTTGCCATTTTGCAGGTTTTACAGTGATGTACAACTGTAAATTCTGTGAGACTGTTACACTCTACATGCAGTTAATGCAGCATGATTTTCCCTCCACTGTCCTTGAATAACCATGATCTTTCTAATGAAAATAAAAACACTGAAGGTTGGTTCTAAGGATACAAATGCAACAATCAGAGCACTCACATAAAAACACAGACTATATATTGTTTTAAAAAAATTCACAAAAATAAACACTTTCGCCAAACCTTTAATTAGCATGAAGCCGTGTGCTTTAGCTGGAATTAAGGAGCTTCAGGCCCAGCTGTGGTGGAGCCTGATTACTTAATAATATGGTGATAAACACAACTATCAATCAAAGCCCCTGACAGGACTTACAATTCAGGAGAGATCAGCCAAAATAAGAGCTGCTGACTCTCTCATTGTGGCGGTGCGTATGGGGGTGTGTAACAGGATACCCGCTACAGTCGGCAATGAAGTTACTTGCACCAATGTAATGACGGAAAGAAATAAAGTGTCACTTTTATTTACAGAGCGCTACTGCAGTAACTGCAGCCGTCTCTTGAAAACAACAGTTGTGCAATCTAAAATCTAAAGTCGCTCGGCGCGGAGGACAACAATGACACCATGTTTGAAACATTGGTCATAGCCGCAGTAAACACACCTTACAGTGAAAATAAAGTCCTCTGGAAGACAAAGCAATAGGCACACATTTTATTTTACAATGAGAAAATTATCATTATAATCATGTATTTTTGAGGCCATAAAATACACAGTAACTCCTAACACACATCATCAGTATAAACTGATGCACAGACTGTTGGATGATGTGTAAGATAAAGAGGCTGAAAATGTGATGCCTGTCTTATTATAGTGCAAACCAATTAAATGACTTGTGAATTTGGTATTTTTATGAAATAACTTGAATAAACACAGATTTCACTGGGATCATTAGGAGTGACTCTTGCTGGCCTGCTTTCATAAAATCTGCTTTTTTACATCACAGCATAAACTATTAAAGCAATTACATAAATGTTTTTCTTTCTTCCTAAACTTGTAGTCTCAGATAAACCTATGACAGACACAGTGTCAGATTAAATATCTTTTAAGTACAAAGGTGTTTGGTTAGGTCCTTCAATTACATTATTACTTTTTTTCACATTTCTTCTGCAGTAAATCACGACCAGAAATTTAAAATGTGGATGAAACTAATTGATTTAAAGGGAATCTTTGTGAAATTCGAAGTGTATTTCTGGACATGGTTTTCTCAACATGGAGGTGGCTGAGCTGGCAGCAAGCAGCTAACGGTGCTTGCTCCATAAACAGTGATAAACAACAGCAACAGTGCTGACTGAGCTAATGGTGTTAACCTGGGGGTATTGGAGGGTGGGCATGACAATGCTGTGCTGATATCACCAGTAACCACCATATGAGCGCAGTGCAAAGCAGACGTGATGAGATAGCCAGTGGTTTACACACACACACACACACGCATTAACAGGCACGCACAGCCAGACCAGCTTACCACAACAAACCACAGAGAAACACAGACTACAGCACACACAGCAGGAGCATGACTTCATTCTCTGCTCAAGACGCCATTACTCTACTATTTCTTTACATAGCAAATGGTGCTGATTGGTGCTGTTATAATGCTCTGAATGTTGCATACAAACCCTTTAAGGCTTTTTTTAAATCTTGATTTCAATATAATATATTAATGGTAAAGATAATCTAAATAAGTACTTATCATTACTGTTGGGTGAAAACCTTGTAACTTGAGTTTTAGTTATTTTCATTTTTAACTTAAATTGAGCTGCGAAAAAAGTTTTAGAAAATGTATCTCTATCAAGCTAAAAAAAATGTTTTTCTGGGATGTGTGGAGATGCAGGTTTTCATTCTATGACGGTGACATGTGTTCACCTTCCCTGTGATTTACACTGTGTATCTAATAAGATGGAAACATTTTCACCTAAATTCAGTTTACACACACAATCTGTTCACACACAGACACATATCCTCAGTGACTACCTCTTGTTTTGGCCCTTGCCGCAGTCAGAGCTGCTTTTTCCTCGACATCAGTCCACTGCGCTGCTAATGTTGCTGTTTTCTGTTGGTCTGCAGTCTTCGCAGCGGGGATGACGTGAAATAAATTCTGGCTCTGAGAGGTAAATCACTGCAGCTCTGGGGGACTGCAGCTATTCTCTCTCACCTCGCCACTTTTAGCAGACCGTGGCTGATTTCCTTCCTTGCGTGACTCCGGAGTGTAAACACACAGCCAGAGTGACTCATCACTATTTCTCACTTCCATGGTCTGATATAAACACATGAAGGGGTCAGGTGTCATTTTGGGGTGGTGAGTGGGTGGGTGGAGGCCAGTATGTCTCCCCATAAGACATCTTCCATTCTCCAAAGAATTCACAGCTTCCTGTGGCCAAAGCCGCACGCCTGCCCACTCCAGCCTGGAGGAAGGAGAAAGAGAAACACAGTTAGAAATAGGGAGAGAGAAGGACAGACAATTTGGGTGATAGATTACCTTCTCTGCCACGCTGCTCTTCAGCAAAATGGAAAGAATGCAGTGGTGATGAGCCTGTATCTCTTTTCACCCCAGACAGGACAAGAAAAAGAGTGATGGTCGGAGACAAGATGGAGGGGATAAAGTTGGCTTCAACTGTGAGGCATAAATTAAGTTTTAACATTCTGCTTCTTGTAGTGGCAAATTGATTTATAAGTCATGAAATCTTGTTTACACGCAGCCGCCAACTTGTCTTTTGGGCCGATTGGCACTTTGTTAAAATGAGATGTCTAAGAAAGTCCTGATCAGCACTTTGCCCTCTTGAGCCCTGCGTTATTGCAGGGTAGTCGGGGTGGAAGGGAGGGACAGCCACTTCCTTTCAGGCCCCAATCTGAAGAAGGGCCAAATACAGTCCAACATCAATCACTTTGCACTCCACAGCTTTCCCAGTGCCATTGTTATAGAGCAGGCCAACGGAAATAGGCCGGTAGCAGGTGGAAATCAAAAGCGCTTTGACAACTATAGGGTAAAATTCCTCCAAAGATCGTCACAACATTTACACAGGCCAAAGGGAGAAATGTCTGGCCGCCAGCACCAGTCTGGACACACAAATATCTAGTCAGCAACATTCTCATATGGACTAATACACGAATACATAGAGAGCCATTACGGGCACACAAAACCAAAGGCAGGGACACAGTGACAATATTTTAATCTGCATGCACTCATATGTCAGCCATGTCACAGAAAAACAGGTGGAGGGCCACAAATACACACTCTCACCAACATGATTCCACCTACACTTATTATTACACACAAAACAGTCTTCTTCATAATAATATTTGCTGAATCGCTCTAATGACATTAACAAAATTTACAAATTACATTTTTATCAGGAAAGTGAATGAATACAAAGAGGAGGAGATAATGTGCTCTGAAGAAATACAAACAGCATTTTTGTCATAACGCAGTCAATTCGAAACACACAGACATTAGACACACTCCACTTAAGATTTTCTTGCCAGCATCAAGTAATCCTGATTATTTTTGTCTGTATAGTGCAAACAAGAGCTGCTTGTGACCCAAGCAGCATCACTTTTCATGACGCAGATTTTCCAAAAGTCAAACAAATAAGCAACATGCAAAAATACGCGGGTGTAGATAGTTTTAAGTTCGTCATTCAGACGTTTATCGAGGGTCATCCTCAAAAAAATGTCATTGGTTTTAATCAGAGAGAATTTTAATCAGTCTGGTGTGCTATGCATGATCAAGTTGAAATCAAGCTGTACCAGTGTTGTCACAATACTGGAAATTTTAACTTCAATACAACATATTAAAAATATATTTGAGGGAGGGCTTAGAATTTTTTTTTTAATTAAAAGATTAATATAACGAGGCTATAACATGACAACAACAACTCTTCTTTTCTTGATCAGTAACAGAAAACAGCAGAATGGCTTCAGTAAACATTAAGAATTAGAGAGAGCGAAAGAGCACAACTGGTACAAGAGTGTTGATGCTGTGAAAAGTAAGTATTAAAAAAACTATTTCAAATATTCAGAAATTAAATGTATTAATAAATTGATATGTCTGACACCATTATGTTGCACAGGTGTTATATTTTTACATGATCCCATGACATTGGCGATAGTGAAGCCTGGCACCTTGTGCAACTTGACATTAGATGGTAAAGTGTTGAGCTGAAGTTCAAGGTCAATGCAAATTGGCTGAGAGGTTGCTACATTTTTTTTTATAATCACAGAATCTTCAGAACAGCCTTATTTTCATCTTGGCTTTCTTTAATAATGTACACAACCTCTAGCTTTAAAAGGAAAAAAACCCACAATGTGACCTAGTGTAACAAGACTTGTGTGTTCCAGATGTTACAATCTCCTGCTGTTTCTATTTTCATCCAGAGCTTTATCAGTTACACAGATTTTATGTCGACTTTTTTCCATTGTTTTGAAGGTGGAGTTCTAATATGCTTTATTGCTTGATTTATTCATGTACATGGTTAAAACACTTAATTTTTTTTCTACATTTTGTGAGCAGCTAAACTTAAACATATACGTGCGCAGAGTATCGGTGACAGGAAAAAAAACAACACAGTGATTTTCAAACAACTTCCAGTGCATGCCCGGTTAGGAATAAATGCAAATGTTGTGATATAAACAGATGCAGATACAGACAGTAGCTTTGCACTAAACCACTTAGTTTGACTTCCTCCTCTTCTACAGCCTCTGACAGGATGCATTACAACAGCTACAGTGTTTGTGCCTCTCTTGTCTTTCTCCCAGCCTCTCCCTGTCCTCTCCTTTCCCTGGCACTGCCCAAAGCACCCACCACACCCACCACACCTCCCCCACAGCTGTACTCCTCTCTTTGCTTGGGATCATAGGCTAAAACCTGGCAGGATCACTGTCACATGATGCCCATGCGTGTGATGCTTCACTGGGACCCCCCTTCACTCAGGAAATGCTCTCGGCCTTTTTCCCACCCTAGTGTTCCACTGTGGAGAGCCGGGCATTACAACCGAATCCAGTTACCATCCCAAAGCATTCCTGACTGATTCCAACCACTGCCTGGCTATGGGTTCCCACAGACAATGAGGATATGCCCTAATTTCAAACCGGCTGGAGCGCTGGGTATCAAGTTGTGAACTACCAAAGCTGTTTATGGCAGAACAGAGGAGTTTGAGCTCCACAATAGGCAATTACCATGCCCACTCATCCCCCTCCCCTTCATTCAATTTGTGGTTTGTCTGTAGGTGGGTTCGGTTGTGCACAGATTAAAAATAGCCAAGCCATTCCAGACAAAAACTGCGAGGGACATGGAACACACATTGCACAAATGATATCTCCCATTGTGGTGTACTGTTTGGGAATTCTTAATTGCTTTTTCCGAAGCAGCTTGCCACAGGAAAATCCCCCTTCAGAGTAAAGAAAAAAAGAATAAGTGGGCTGTGCGTAAACACCATAGATATTATGTAAACGCGCATGTAAACACGTACGTATAAACCCATGTCGCCCCATGTGCACCCATCAAACTGCCATTAAGGCTGTATCAAAGGAGCTAACCTGCAGCAGAGCCGGTTGTGGCCTGCATCTGCCCTCCCTCTCTCTTTTGTGTTCTCCACTGTGGTTTCTGCTTCAGCTCTTGTTATTGATGTCTCTCCCTGCATCAGACAGACCATGATGGACCGGCCCTGGGAGGTGTGCAGGGCCGCAGGGTGGGGCACCAAACAGGCTCCCACTCACTGTGTGGGACTGAATCTTCCTAGAAAGGCCACAGTGGAGAAGAGAGGAGCAGTGAAGCGGCGTAGAAGGCGTCTAATGGAACTTTTCAGTGTGTTTTCACTGGACTCTTTCCGGGAATAAAGAGCTGGATGGCAATGCACAACATGTTTTTCATCCTTATTAATTATCAGCACTTTGCACAGCTGTAGTTACACTGACAGTGATCATGGGAGCAGAAATCATGGCTGCTTTAACTTAACATGCATAAAAAGATTTTAATTATAATTCCAGTTACTATTAGAAATCTTAGATTTTAAAAATATATAATTATTTGATTATTATGTTATCAGGTAATTTTAAAATTAGCTGCCTTAAAAAAAGAAATTATGAAAAGTTATCCTTTAAAATATCAGTAACTTAATTATTCAGCAATCCAAGAGTGTCTTAGTTTAAAATACTAAATATTAAATTTAAATTAAACCCCTGCCCTTAAATTAAAACATCCAATATTTTACTTTTGTGCAGTCTTCATTAGAACAGAGACGCAGACTACATTCAAACACAACAGTGAAACTAAAAGAAACCTAAAAGTTTAAGTGATTCAATATTTAGTCAAAATGTCTTGGTGTCAGTTTAATAAACTTTGATGAACAAACATTGGACGCAATAATGGAAAAAAGTTTGACTTAATCATTCTGTCACTGCTGAGGGCTAACATGTGGTATTTTTATAAATATATTACAATGCTGTCAATAAACCAAATATTAAAAAAAAAATCCCCAAACACCAATTTGATTGTAAAACTTTAAAATATTCAGGAACATTTGTATCTTTTTATTATAATATTGCTGTATAAATTGAGGATGAATACAAACAGACACTGTCTATCAACTAGACATATAACAGCCTACACTGAACCCACAATCACATATTTTTCCTCATGTGTAAACCTTGAAGTCTGACCTCGAAGAAAGCAAAATATATATTTTTTCGTTGTTTTAACTTTTAATTTCTCCATGCTCTGGGTGTTTTGTCCTGTTTCACACAGAAAACAGCTTGCCAACTTGCTAAAACACCAATTTGCTATGAACAGGTATTGAAAATTATGGAACATTTTCCCTGCAAGTGCTAACCACATTTGGACAGTTTGGAATTTGTAAAACCTCTGGACCTGCCAAATCCTCCCCACTGCTGTCCTTCAAGGCAAATTATGTGGTGCTGCCTATGATAACAAAATAAACCAGAAAAAATTGAACATGTGCCTTTATTTTTTTTATCATTGTCTGAAAGGCACGGTTTCTTCTCAACATACAGCTGTCAGAAAGCTGAACTAAATCTGCTTTAACATGTGACAAACGGGAGAGTATACTGGAAGAGGAAAATAGTGATGTGAGTGGGCTTTCTTTAATTTGACAATATGGCACACCAGGGACTGCTGCGGGAAGACGATGTGAAGTTTTCACCGAGGAGGCCGGGGTTCTCACAATAACGTTTGCATCGATGACTCATGTACTTTGGCATAATGAGCTCCTATCTGTAGAGCGCTGGCTCTTTTTAACAATAAATAAATAATTACATCGTGTTGAATGCTCCATGATGCAAAATACAAACGTCAAAAGACAACCAGACGACCTAAAGCTTACAGATAATTTTATAACCCCTACTGTGGAAGATAATGAGGTTTGAGATAGATGTAAAAGCCAAATCTCACACTCATCCGATATTCAATTAAATCACTAAAATTCGAGCTCAACGTGCAAACATAAATTCAGTTTCATTTATGCGCTGCAATATTTACACAACATCGACGACTCTTTATCAATTACAGCTGTTATAAGTTTGCAAATAATAACTGTAGCTATTGCTGCAGGTGTGCAGCGGGAGCAGACAGGTGTTAACACGTGACACCGCATCCTGCCAACCAATATGAAATGACAGAAACTCCAGACAAATATTTAGACACTATATTAACAATGATAGAGTTTCAAAAAATAATTTTACTCTTATGTATAATTTCTTAGATGTGTAGCCTCCACTAGTCCAAAAATATTCGGAAATATAATAATGTAAAAACATCATTATGGAAGTTGTTATCAGCCACACCTAAAGCTCGTTATTAAACTTGATGGGATCATGTTTTCTATGTTAAATTACGAAGATATGTCTAGGATCATCCTCTGCTCACATGCAAGACGTTTTTAAACAAATAAAATGCGACGAAAGATAACAGCACTGAACTAAATGTATCTGAGATCAGCTTAATAACCGCTTTACAGTTTCTATCAGACTGCGACACCTGCGTCATGACGCACGGGCATTTAAAACTCTCCTGAGGAGACAGCAGGGTCCGTTGTGTCATATGCTCAAGGACACTTCAGCAGGGCGGATGTTCACAATCTATAACTTTGTATTAATTCTCATACTGACCTGTTTCCATGACATCTCTGTAATTTTTTTGTGAAAAGTAACAGGGACAGTTTTTTGACCAACCTATCCTGTGGAGATGCTGTGCCAAGGAACTACTTTCTTTTGCGCCTTCACACACATACAAACACATACACATACACATACACACCCACACACACACACACACACACACACACACACACACACACACACACACACACACACACAGGGCACGGAGCAGATATCTCGCCAAGAGAATTAAAAAGTCGTCGAGCGCACTTCTGCTGCAGCTGATTACCGGAGAGGGTGGTGCCCATCAAATACACTTCAAATCCATGTAGAGACGCAGTGCGCGCAATCAGCGGTCTGCTAGCAATCCCGTCCTTTCTCGTTCACATAAACACCACTTAAACGAAAATATACACGGCCACCTACAGCGCAGGGAAAGTGATGAGGGGGTACCCACCTCGACATTACACTGTTTTCAATTAAAGCGACAATGCTGAGTGAACTACAGGCGACACTGCGGAGACAAAGAGCCAGGAAACCAATTAGGATGCAGCTTGAAATTATTTGTTTGAAAATAAAAATAATTATAATAAACTCGTGTATACACTCAAAATGCGCAATTAAACATTTTGTCGCAAAAATAATTATTTAATATATATTTTTAACATATAAAATGTAGCATTTGTTTATTTCAGAGTTCCTGTAATATAAAGAAGAGATAAATAGGGTTATTTTCTAAAACGCACTATTTTTTATCTTCAGTATTTCCGCGCAGTTACAGCTTGCCACTTGTATGTGTGCATCTGAAGAGTTACACCATTTACTTGCTTATCCTTCACACTCGTAATCTACATTATATGAGAAATTATTATAAATAAAACCATAAAAATCCCCATGGTATTATCCAAAGATCTGAAACTGCAGGCCCTCACTATTAAAGACCATCTGTAATTTGTAAAATCCGCCATATTAATGAATTTAAATGTTTTTACCCCAACGGGATTTTTTTTAAATATATGTACGTTTTCATATATTGGAAATAATATTAATTTAAAATAAAACATTTCTGTTTTTTTCCAGATTGTATCAGTTCAAGACAGCCGTTTGAACACACAACATCAAGTGCGTGCACTATACAGAAGTTAAACATTTAATTCAGGCAATTTATTTGCTCCACTAACTGATTATGTGATTTTCATATGTTTGTGTTGCTTCAAAATCTGATTCAAGTTCAAGTCGGATGAGTTTACGGCCGGTTGATCGATCACTCTGTCGCACTGTCCTCCAAACAAAGTCCCGGCGGCCTCTCTGTGACCCTCTGCGGCCCTCCGAGGAGACAAGCTGGCTTATTTCTCAAAGATGTTCGCTTGTACAAAACATTTCATCTACAAGTTTGACACTTAAAATTCTCTGAGTCACTTTGGACCGGGCCTCATCTCCCCAACTGTTCAATCTGTGTCTGTGATCCCAAATCAAATTACACTGCTGACCGCTGCAGCTGCTGGATCTATAATCCGCCGAGCTGCCTAATTGGTTAGAATAAGCAATAATTTTGGAGTTAACCATGACGTGACTTGTTCACACGATGAGGCACGGTGTTGCTTTATAGTGTCTGTGAGAGCACAGTCTGTGATGTCAATATTTTAATGTGCAATGGTGAAATTAACCCTCAGCTAAGTGCCACAAGACAACCCTGAACGCAGTGTAAATATTAAAGTATTCTGTCTGATAATAATGCTCAGGCTGCACAAGAAAAGGCCTAAATTATGTATTTTGGGCCTGTTGGTGTAGTGCGCCATTGCACAAGAGTTGACAGACGGGAGAATGTAACCAATAAGAAACTATGTATGTGTACATTTCTGTAGTACGCTGCAACAACGTGATGTTGAAGGGTCCAAAGTTGGTTTCAGTGCACTAAATAACGGTAAGACAGTCCGGAAAGCCTGTCAGGACTGTGCACTCTGCGGTGTACCTCCACCTAAGTGGCCGAGCATTCCTGAGGATGCAGCGCTGTCAAATATTTCATGATGGGACGTCATGGAAAAGTGCATGACTTCGTCTGCGATGGAGCAACAGGGAAGCTCTGACCTCGGGACTAAAGCCTAAGTAATGACGAACACAAGCGGCCACCGACGCTGTTACAGCAGCTGTTCGCTTGTAAAATACGATAAAATTACCTGTACAATATTTTTTAAATTCTGAAGACATATGCATAGGTGGCACACACACAACAGTGCATTCTGCTGTTCTGATGATACTTGTCATTTCCGGTTGATCACTGCATTATTATTGAATATTAAACTAGAATCTTAGTTAATAAAAATAAGTGGTTTTAATCTTTTTTTTATTGACAAAAGAAGAGTGCACTCCTGGAGCAGCGCATCATCATCCAGCACTGGTGCGTAAACATTTAACCACGGCTTTGGGTGGACATGCAAGTTTTTCAAAATATATATAGGCCTATACATAACAAAGAAAGAATAACATGACATGGGGCGAATGAGCGTGTGAGAAAGAAAAAGCGCCCTAATGGAATGAAGTCATCAGCGGTAATTAAATGCAGTGGGCAGAGGGAGGACGGGAGCGCGCCTGCCCCTAGTGCACGCTGGGTGGTCTGCTACACTGATAAATGTGTGGCCCTCACTCCAGGCGAGTGGCCGAGCAGGCACCGGTTAAAACAATACTTACATTCATTTATCCATGGGTTTAAATCCCCTCTGCAACAGCAAAAACTAGCAGTGACACGTCTGTTACCTTTGGGCTGACAATGAAAATCTGACAGTGGATTGATTTCTCGCTTTCTGTGGCAAACCGCCTGAAACAAAAGAGGGACTGGACATTTCCGGTAAAAATCAATAAACACTGACATTTCAGTTATGAATAGAAATTTGATTTAAACACCTTTCCGCTAATTTAACTTATAAGCATACTGTCACGTTATTTTACAGAGCAAAAAATATTTTAGGAGCTGCTGGTGACCTTTACGCACAGGCAACATGGTCTGGCTTTGCGCACAGAGCAAAAAATCTTCATCCACTATTTTCTCCGGTGTTATTTTCCACTGTGTCAAAACCAACAGTCATCATAAGCCACTAGAAACAGTAACGCCGGCAGAGATCAGAGGCACAACAAGCCCGACTAACTGAACCCATGGAGAGGCAAAAGGTTGCAGACTGCGGCTATCGAGATCTCAAGGGAACAATAAGCAATCTACTGTCAACAGTTTTAGGTTATGGACTGATCGTCTTTCAGTAGCTCTCCCTCACAGCTGCGTAAAAGGCAGTAAAACTATCTAAAAAATTAAGCGTTTCGAATTTGGAAACAGAAACTGGTGAGCATCTTCTGAGTGAATTACAACTCGGTTAAAGCAAAAACATTCAGTGGAGCTTAGGACATAATTAAGGCTTCGTTTTTCTAATTATCCTATAAGACACCATGTCACATAAAACAAACTGAACATCCACTGTGGCGCTGCATTAAAGCGGCCTCAGTGATATTCTGACTGAAAAGTGTTAAAGCCACTTTACCTTCATTCCTGGATGATCCGATGGTAAACTGCCTGCAGGAGTCGATCTCAAGTCCCCGTCCGAGTTTCTGTGCTCACAGCTCGGCAGAGCCTCTACCTCACTCCTCCTGCGTCCCTGCGTAAATATTATGACTGCATTACACAAACAATATTCATGTGTAAAAACGTCCAACATCTACACGGGGACGCCGCGAACAGACGGGCATATCGCATCAGATTGAGTATTAGCTGATCTAACGGGGCTTTTGCTTGATTTTTTATTTAAAGAAGGCCAGGGAAAATGTTTACATTCTGCTGTATAAACATCCTGCCCATGTTCCTGTCTATCTTTTACAGAAATCAGGAGGGTGGCTTTGAATATGAGGGGCATGTTCTCTGGTAAATACTTTTCATACACTAAAAATGTTTTATAAAATATGTCAATAGTTTAATAACAATAGAGACATGACCTGTTTGCCGTGCTGGTGCACCACTCGTGTGGCCTGAAATGGAGAGATGCTATTTACACGGCAGGTTTGTGAATCTGTAAAGTTCACGTAAACATCATAAATATTCAGGATTACAAAATAAGAATGGAAATAAAATAAAGTTATATAGAAAGCACTGCAATCACAATCTGCATCTAAAGGCCCTGTCCAGTGTAGTTACCATCAGTGTGTGGTCACATAATACATGATAATCCACTTAAAATTCGCCCTATTCCATAGTATATAACAGTAGGGTATTTATGTTATTGTGGGCTATACAGGAGATATATTCCTTATTTCAATGTAAGGAAGGGAAAAAAACATTTCCCTGAAAAGTGAACGCACACAGATGTGCATGCTTACAGCCCACCACTGGAGTAGGAGGGAACTGGGCGGGTCCCAACATTAGGATGGCCAAGACATCCAGCTTCCAATGCGCTGATGGCAACAGATAAGTAAAAAGTGAGCTCCTCGGACGCACGACAACACACCAACTGAAGTGGAAAGCGGCTCCTGTTCTGCTCCTTATCCCATTTCGGACGCTGCGTACAAGGCGGTACGGCTTCAGACTGCTGCAGGACTGAATCAAAAGGAAGAAGCCTGAGTCAAGAAGACACTCACGCCTTTGGCTCGTGCGTCAAGTTTGCCTACGGTTACTTTTTTGGCTCTTTATGTCAGCGAATTAATACCAGACTTTAGTGTTTATAGCTGGAAAGGTGGAAAGCAATCATTTTCGTTTGCCATCTCGAAGACTAAATTTAACTAATGACGGCAGAGGTCCAGCAGCCCCCAGCGCAGACTCCTGCCCAGAGCAGCCCGATGTCTGCCCCGGAGAAGCCGCACGGACAGACGGCGGTGATGGAAACCGCCTCCTCCACTACGAAAACCAAAAAGACAAACGCAGGGATCCGCAGACCAGAGAAACCCCCTTATTCATACATTGCTTTGATAGTCATGGCTATCCAGAGCTCTCCAACCAAGCGCCTGACGCTCAGTGAAATCTACCAGTTCCTGCAGAGCCGCTTCCCGTTTTTCAGGGGCTCATACCAGGGATGGAAGAACTCCGTGCGTCACAACTTGTCTCTGAACGAGTGCTTCATTAAGCTGCCCAAGGGCCTCGGCAGACCAGGGAAGGGCCACTACTGGACTATCGACCCGGCTAGTGAGTTTATGTTCGAGGAAGGCTCCTTCAGAAGGAGACCCAGGGGCTTCAGGCGCAAGTGCCAGGCGCTGAAGCCCATGTACAGCATGATGAACGGCCTAGGATTCAACCACATCCCCGAGTCCTACAACTTCCAGGGGAGCGGCGGGGGCCTGTCCTGTCCGCCCAACAGCTTGTCTCTGGACAGTGGGATTGGGATGATGAATGGACACTTGGCAGGTAACATGGAAGGGATGGGTCTGTCCGGGCACACCATGTCACACTTGTCGACCAACAGTGGACATTCCTACATGGGAAGTTGTACAGGATCCACTGGGAGTGATTATCCCCACCACGACAATTCCGCCTCCCCTCTGCTCACCAGCGGAGGAGTCATGGAGCCTCATCCTGTCTACTCGAGCTCAGCCTCGGCGTGGGCTCCGGCCCCCTCGGCCTCGCTGAATAACGGGGCCTCCTACATAAAGCAGCAGCCTCTGTCTCCTTGTAATCCAGGGGCAAACCCGCTGCAGCCAAGCTTGCCCACACATTCACTAGACCAATCTTACCTGCACCAGAACGGGCACAGTACTACAGATTTACAAGGTAAGCTCAATAGGCTCCTAATTCACCTCTCATTTAAATACTAAAAAATGTAACATGCTGCGTAAAACTGCGGAGAATTTTATTAAGAAAACGCGTGTGTGGAAAATGAAATCAAAGAAGTAAAATGCAGGAATACTTACAAATGTCAAACCATTTAAATACCAGAAGGTCCCAACAATTTTCTATGCAGGGTCAAGCCTGGCGCTTCTCAGATTTTTATGGTCCTCTGCCAAACGTGGGTCTAATGGAAATATTCAGCAGCCTCACATTACTTATTTGGAAATCGCTGCGTTTAATTTGCTGTCACTAAATACAGGCTTATTTCTATTGTGGAAATGGAATTATAATGAACCCCGGTGCAACTGAAAGAAAGCGCCTATTTTCTCCCACAAAAATGTGAGCTTCATCGCAGTCCTGCTCCAATTTAAATAGCTCACAGTATAAAATCCAGATATGGGGGGCTGAAACTCGCACGGTTTTAGTTTCTGGAAGTGATAAAAAAAAAAAGAGAGGGAAGGGAGAGTCTGCCGGGACAGTTTAGAGCCGTGCCAATCTCCGAGCAAGAAAAACAAGCGCGGTCAGGACCAGCCTGCCTTGCCCCGAGGCCCTGAGTCCTCCGGGACTGGCGTGCAAGAGGGCCACTGTCAATTAGCCCTGCAAGCCCGCCTCCCCTTTTGACAATCTTAATCGGGCTTGCTAAATGGACTTTGGGTCTGTGAGGAATATACACATGTTTCTGAGTTAGTAAAAGAGGGTGAAGCTCCATCTGTCCTCTTTAAATTTAAAAGAGAATTCAACTTAGGATATAATTAAAAAAATATTGGAGAAAAGATTTGATGTTGGCTGTCCTTTTAATGCACACAAATAGGTATAAAAACAGCATTGTTTAGGATAAATACTGCATTAAATTTAGCATTGTTTCAAGTTAATATGAATCAATATTATCATATACTTTATACTTTTATTACTAATAGATCCACGAAATTAAAGTCAAGGCTGTGGCTGCTGTAAGAGGAGATGTCTATCATTATTAACGGACAATTAAATAATAATTAAAGACAACAGAAATATTTCTATGATTATTTAATCATTCTATTATTTTTAGATGCTTTCTCAGAGCTGCAAGCAACATTTAATTAAACTTGTGGCCTTATTGATCTGTACTGTTTTTAATCCCTTTTTGAAAATACCTCTCCACAGGTATTCCTCGGTACCATTCCCAGTCTCCAAGCATGTGTGACCGAAAGGAGTTCGTCTTCTCGTTCAACGCCATGACGTCCTCAGCGATGCACTCACCGAGCAGCGGCTCTTACTACCACCACCAACAGGTCTCCTACCAGGACATCAAGCCCTGCGTCATGTGATGCCTTCACGGACAAACCTTGCAGCCCACAGGACGGTGTCACAGACTTGAGCCATGCAGCAGGGTGAACTGAAAATAAGAACAAACGAGTAAATAACCACTGAGAGACATAAAGGCATGCCCCGGCCCATGGAGAGCGCTCACTGCTTCAAGTAGACCGGACTACTTTTCTGTACACACAGCGACAAAGACACGGAGACAGGCCAATCACAAAGCAACCACATAATAATAATAATAATATATAATAATAAAAAAATATACTTTTTTTTCATGCCATCAACATCGACCAGCGGGGTAAAGACTGGGTGTATGAAACCCTGCTGCTGTTTGGTACTTAGTCCTGCAGAGCGGATGACTACCACTTCACACTTTTGTTTATTCTTTAAGTAGGCCAATGTAAAAAAGCACACGTCCATTTTCTCCGTCTGAAGTTCTTACTTTTATTTTCTTTGACAAATTAGACTGAGGCTTTTTTTTTTCATTTTTGGACATTCATACCAGCGTTGAATTCTGAAATGAACAATTATGGGCATCACATATACATGTCCATATATACTGTGTAAAAAACGATGAAGGCACTTTTTGAATAGCCTATAAGCGCATCTTTTTATTTATTCTGTAGGCCTACATATTTTAATTTCAGGCGAATTGGCCAAGGAGGTATATTCTGTATTGGCAATATTTGTCAGAACGCTTGTTATTTGTTTTAAAATGAAAATTGAGGATATATTGTAAGCACTGTTATGTCGTTTGTGTTAGATATAGACCATTACTTTCTGCACTGTATACTTACATAATGTTAGGAAAATTAGCAAGGGTCCATCAATGAGGGCTAATCTTTAGGGCTATATTACAACAAATCATTTGTAAGAAATAAAATATATCTGTTGGGCTGATTAAGCCTAAATCCACAAAAAATATCGATTTCATCACACACACCCATGATTCATTCCAAATTTTGGGAGGACACTGCAAATAAATACCCCACAAAAACTGTAAATCTAACGTCAGTGGCAACTACCACACAACTCACCCCAAATTAGAATTTAAAGAGTGGCGCAATTTCTGCTTTTTTTCCCCCTAAAAATTACAGTTTTTGTAATTCAAAAGAATTCTAACACAAATGTAGACTTGCAATGATTTAACCAACCAAACTAAAAAAAAGGGTAAACTGACTTCATGTTGCTTTCATCTATTGGCAAAATTTTTGGTGATACTGAAGCCAAAAAATAAGATCCACACTACTTGTTATAGTGCAGCTCATGACTGAGGCCAAAGTCTGACAGTTTCACCTGGCAGAGCAGCTCACGCTTTTTTATTGTAAACTGACATAAATGAACAAATCTGATTTTCAACAAAGCAATAATTAATTGATTATAGGTTTTAAATAAATGGTTTTAAAAGTCACTCGTATTATGCCCTCTATGTAACGAGAGTGTACGCAACAATTAAGGCGGAACAAATCAGAGGCAGAAAAGTGAAAAACCTGCAGCACTACCATTGCTCTGCTTGTTTCCATCCAAAGGATGATTATGTTAAAAAGCTCAGGGCTGTTCACACAGGTGTAGATTTCATCCCTTTCAATATTTAGAAAATGTGCATTTGTCCCAATAAAAACACAAAAGTAAAGGGGACTTTTTTTGTTGCTGTTGTTGACAAAATTAAAGACATTTACACCATAACTTGATGCAGAAAAGGCAAAAATGGGTGCATAAAATTCACAAGAATGCAGGAAATTAAGTGTTTGATGCTCAAAAATTTCTGGCAAAGGACCCCAAACCTTCATTTCATGTGTTTCCCTCAATGTTGAAATGAAACCAACGCCCTTGGGGGTCCAAGATGCACCAGCCTCTGCCAAATAACACAAAAAAGGGCTTTGAGACAAAGCAAATCCCAAACTAACAACTTAAAAAGAGAATAAAAGGTTCAGAGGGTTTTACATTAAACATGAAGGGATGTGGTGCACGCTAAAGCTTAAATTCTCCTCTAAAAACACTCTTTACTTCTAAAATATTTCCCAAATATCAATTGCAAAACGCAGAGCAGAGGCAGAGGAGTAAGACACACACAAATTATGAGTAAGTGAATGTCTCATCACACCATGGAAATACTACAGGCCACTAATTATATTACAACATATTACAAAAGAAACATGAGCCAACTTACCAAAAATGCTCTTCACTGGATTTCCTATTACTTGTTGACTGTAGCAGCTGCACAATTCATAACTGTTAGTCTTGCTAGCTAGTATAACTGACTGTATATTAATGCTAATGCAAGTAATGTTAATTTGAATTGGCACAAATAAGAACATGAGGATAAATTTTGAGGTTTTGATGAGGACAACATAAGTATGTGTTGTTGAAAATATTAACAGGTGCTCCTAATGTGGAAAAACATGGCGGGCAGTGATCTGTTTCCTAGGTATCCACATTTCACGCAGTCAGATTTCTCCAAGTTAGATCTAACTGAATTGTAATTTAAAATGTCCTCCTGTAAATTTTACTTTGTTACGCTGTTGAGGCGCCTGTGTACACACACATCTGTACTTCAGGCTGTAAGCATGCTGTGTTTAAATCCTTGTGTGGCTTTGAAATCTCACAACATGACCACTGACTGAACCCCAGTAAAAATGAGCGTGCCATCGAGCACAGGGATGGCAGGCTCAACAGCAGGGGGAACAGCGCATTAACAAACTGATGACATTTGCCGAGGTTCAATGCTCTGGCGGGGCTGAGGGAGAGGAGATGGGGCTCCACAGCTGTTCCCTCACCAGGCCTGGATGACAGCTCCATAAAAAGCCCGAGGCCTGCTCTGTGCAGACAGACATGCTGTGTGCTTGTGTCTCAATACAATCAAGGCTTCGGTGAAACCAGGACACTTGTCTGGCACTGCAGACTGACAGGAGGGTGAGCAGTTACCAGGTAATGTCTGTGCAGAGATGCAGAGACACAATTAAAACATTACAGGGCACAAGATAAAGGTTACTGGGTGCTGAAGTCTGGATGAGTGGCTTGCATGTGTTTAATAATTTTAGTATTTCAGTTTGAGTTAATCTCTTGCTCTGTAGTACTGCAGACAGAGCCATCACAAAAAGGCAGCAAGACATTGTCACACTAAATGTTGTGTTTCCCATTATAAAAACACCAACTAGATGCATAATCCAAAGTTTGCTGAAAATAACTAATGTAATAGTTAAAACAATTTTAATAATTTGTATTTGTGTGAGCTGTGGTCTGAGATATCATGTGTTAAATTTACCTTTTGACCTTTAATCACTGCGTCTTCAGTCAGTCTGTGTTATTTGCAGGGATAGCTGAAGGGGCAACAGGCTTTCTGTACAACTGGACAACAGCTATGAAGGATGTGTGTTTTTTCAGTTGGTCTGCAGATTGATCTCCAAAAAGCGCAATCAGTGCAATTTCCTAAATGCTGCAAAAGAATGTGAAGACGCCCCCGTCAAATATTTGTCCAAATCACACATTGACAGTTTAGTAAAAGAAGACACTAAGCCAGAACGGGTACAGTCAAACGCTTTAGTAGAGAATGTTATAACGTGTTACAAACAGATGCATCAACACTACAACAGTTCAGCCAGGCATGGTAGCATCTCTTAATCGTTAAATGGTGAGGCTGGCTTCAGTCTCAAACTAGCCTGACTAACCTGAATGCCATGAATGTGCCATTTCTACTGACAAAAGGTACAAATATCACAGTTTAAATGTAAATGTACAAGGTCTATTTCCAAAATATTGTTAAAAAAGACCTCAGCAAGAAGAAAGCACAGTGAGCAAGTACAAATAAAAAATTAAAGCTCCAACGAGGCTACACAAACCTCTAAATTTGTTATTGTGAATTAAAGTTTAGATGTTTGTTATCTGCATCTACATCCAGATGCTAGTCAATGTACACTCAAGGACAATTATGTTGATTTTTTTTAGAGAGTACCTAAATCCTTGGTTTTGTGCAAGGATGAATAGTGCAAGTTTTCAACTGTGTGAGAATCGTCACCATTTAAAGGCATTTTGTATGTAGTCTGTAATCAAAATGGCATAAACATTTGCTAATATGTTGACATCTTCTAAACTTGGTTGAAACAAAACAGTATTCTCAAAATTTATGGCAATTTGTGTAAAATAAGCCACATTCCTATTTTACAATTTGGCAATTGAATAGGTAAATAATAATGTTATTATGGTCAATGAAATATTACAGACTGTGTGAAAATTTGATTAAATTTGAGGAGTGGTGACATATATCAAAAAAATGTAAATTTTACTAGTATGCTTTTGGACTCGTAATAATCAGGGTTGTATAAATTGTGTAAACGACCACATGGTGGCGTTATCGGCAACAAACACTAGCCAGGTCTTTGGCCCATGGCCTCAGTAAAACGTGTTTTGAAATAACCAACAAGCATATCAACAGGTCTGAAACCAAGGACCTCTTGGCGGAGGTAATACTGACAACTGGTTGTGGAAATAAAATGTACTGAACACTTCACAACAATCTACTCCACACTTGTATTGTAACAAACAGACTGCATATTCAGTCTATAGTCTGAAAGGATAATAACCGTAGTCTATCTCTAAGAACAACTCAATAAAGCACCTTCAAGGACTGAAGGCTCTCGGGACACACAGACCAGGAGGTGTGTGTGAATAAACAAGGCACATACTGTAGGTGTAACTTGAAATGATATGTACAAAATACTTCTCTAGTAAACTTTTTGATTCAATAATTGCATATTGTACTCATATTTTAAGCTAATTAGCCTTAGCAGTCACTTTAGATGGTTCAAATAATCCACGTCCTTTTTTAATAAATCCATAAATATTAAAAAACAAACTAAATTCTTCTTAAGGCATTTAAGGTTGCTCCACATTTAATATTTCTCGGGCTGAGTATTGCTTATTGCTATTTCTGCTCGGCCTTTTCATTGGTGTCACTCTCAGCATCTGGTGGTGCCGTTTTAGATTTCGGACCTGTTGATGGTCTTGGTCTCCTATTGGACGCTCCAGACCTCTTGCCTCCCCGCTGGCTCTTGGCCAGCTCAGCCTGCAGATTGTGACCATTCAGACTGAGATCCTGCAGAGCCTCCAGGGCCTGCGCTGCAGCCTGAGGGTCGCTGTAGTCCAGGAAGGCCCTGTGTTGTGCTCCCTGCCAGGTGAGCCTCAGTGGGGCGGCCTCCCTCTCTCTGAGGGCTGTTTTCAGCTCGCTAACACGCAGCCCAGCAGGGATTCCCCCCAGGTAAACTGTGGTCACATTCAGAGGGAGCTTACGCTGTGACGTCACTTCACCTCCACCCTCCTCTTGGCCCTTCTCCCTCATGTTCTCTCCTCTTTTTCCCCTTCCTCTCTTACTGATTTCTCTCTCTTGATCGCCCCCACCATCTCCTCTGCTGTCTTTCCTCACTCTAGCTGGGCGCTGTCTAGCTCTCTGCTCTGACTCCGCTATTTTCTCCTGTTTGAATTCTCCCTCCCCTTCTTGTTGCATGTTCTGCTTTGGCCTCCGTCTGGTTTGCCTTTTGGGTTGACCGGTCTGCAGACCAGGCTCTGCTGTAGTGGGCGCCACCCCCAGTGTTACATCCTTTCCGGCTTGTTCCTCTAGAGCACGCAGCTTCTTCAGGATGGGGATCTTCTCCAGCTTTTCTGTGTCCAGCTGAGGACACAAAATTGGATGGCCTCAGTAAGGCTGAAAGGGGAGGGGTGTCACACACACACACACAGCAAACAAATAGCCCTGCTCTGAGCCAACACATGCTCATACCTACGGATGAGTTAAATTAATAACAAAGTGAAAGCTGACAAATTAATTTGGTATTATTCCATCCTGCTCACAGCCCATGCTGCTGTAATAGCTATCTTTATAGCAGCAGGACATTTCACTTCCCAAGCTGTTAAAAATAAAAACTGCGCTCTTGATTTGTTGGGCCTGTAAGTGTCTTGGCAGCCTTTGATATGAACCAGTCCTGTAAAGGATATACGGGGCTATTGTTTTTACACTGGCCTGTTTGACCTGTCGTTCCCCCTGCCCCTGCAGAGCCAGGCTGGCTGGGCAGAGGAGCCTTTGATGATCAGACATGGCCTTCCTGCCAGTGAGGTCACTGGGTCCTGTTTACTTACATGCGTGTCTTAAGAAGCCCGGAGGTTACACACAAACTCTCCACAAGTTAAGAATAATGCCCCCATCATGTCTAATTAAAGACAAATTATCAGGTGGAAAAACACTCAACAGCTTTGTGCCAGTGTCAGTGAATCAGAGGCAGTTTAAGGTCCAGACTTACATTTAAATATCAACAGAGGATAAAGTGTGATTTTAAATTATACATGCACAGTAAATTATCTTGTTTTGGTGGCTGTTCTTTTGCCCGCTTGTTTTTCAGGGTTTTGTGTTCATAGCTGGTTGTTATGTATCTTAGCTGTAGTGAATTCTCAATATACATATAAGCAATGTTTAGAAAACGATAAAATGCTGACTAGTTTTATTATTATTATTACTGATTAAAAGAGTAAACAGAAAATAACAAAGAAAGCCTAATACTGTGACCATTATTGGAGCAGAGAAATCAAATGCATACAGAAGTACAATGAATGTAAGTGCTCTGATGAGGTGTGGTGTCATTACATGTCCATTAGAGGGCGGTGTTGCTGAGCAGAGAGGCTAAATGAATAGATAATCTCAGCACAACAAGCTTCTGTGTTGTCTGTCAGCTTAAGAGTCACAAGAAATAACAGCTAGAGCTAAAATATTATAGCACAACTGGCCTACAGCTGTCCAATAACACATACACTTATGAACAAAATGACTGTTTGTTTGTAACACATATTTTAATAGGCTACCTTTTAAAGTCCAACCCAGAATTGAATCCATTACAATTAATTTTATCGCTCAAAAGGAAACATTGTGCTAAAAAGTAGCCCAGACGCAAACTGTCCCGTAGAAGAGTGAGAATATTTTAGCGTAATTTAAACCTGAGCGCTTAACATGCAGCACAACACAGATTCTAATTCTGTTAAGATCGTAATATTTTTTACATAACTTTGTATAAGCTGGTTTAACATCAAGTTGAAGCATCGTATCATGTATGCCAAATGCTTTTTATAGTACAATCATTGAAGTAGGCTGCCTTGCCTCCATACTGTTTCTGATTAAATTAAATGATTCCTAAGGCTGATCACATCCATAAGGACTGAATCGCTGATGGGTTGCTTTAATAAAGCTGTTATCAATGATGACTATTGAGGTTTTATATCCTTTTTCCATTTTTCTTGATGCTATATTTATAAACCAACCATAAAATCAAATAAACCTGAAATTGAAGTCTGATGTACTTTATGCCTGCACTGTGGACTCAGTGGACGTAGTACCACTACACACAAAAACAAACCTTTATTTTAATTTACCTTAGTCCAGATGATTCCCTGTGGCTTGGAGATCCCACAATTTGTTTTAATAACTCTGGTGGGCGTGAGGATGTAGTCCACAGTCAGGTCGTGACTTTCTATCAGCCCCTCTGGAATGTCCACCACCTGAAAGCATCAATATACCAGTTAGCACTGAAACAACAGCTAATTAGTCCTGTGTTTCATCAACAACATTGTTCTTAAAATTTTAAGAATTAAGAGAGGAGATTGTTGAAATCATATTTTCTATTTAGTTGCTAGTTACAATAATATATATGCGTGTGCTCACATGAGTGTAAGCTGAAGACCTTTGGAATTTGTGTCATGCATCTGTTGACATTTTACAAACTACATCACAAACTGCTACAAGTTCAGGTAGCTTTAATCAAATAATTTAACCTGTTCTGGACAAAGTAAAGAAAATACCAAGTTTTATGACACAACATGTTCAGGATTCTGATGAGTAAGTAAACTAACCTGGCAGTCATGGACAACAGTAACCACCACAGTGGACTCATTCACAGCTCCCATAGAAGCCATCATGCCATATTCCATGTCAGCGTAGCCCTCTCCTTTTCCAAGCCGCAAGCCTGCATGAGAAGACAGGAGCCATAAAGGGCAGGTTTTACATTATGTTATAAAGAAGAACAGCCTGCATTAATCTTCGGTGCAGCATTTTCCTGCATGGACTTTATCAAAGATCCACTTTCTGTGTATAATTCAGAAATCACCAGCATCTGCATCACATTCTGCATTATTTTAAAAAATAATGCAATTACAGGACTTACTCTAAAAACTGCACTGAATTAGAACACACTGACATGTTGAGGGTGGCTGCAGTAATGTTTTCAATTCATAAAAATAACTTAATCAAATGTAGACTGATGGGAACATGGATGAGCCCTGTGCAACAAACGCTTAATGAGAACCATGTGGTGTTGTACACTTAGAGCCATTTGGAAGTGTATGCATTATGGTAAACATGTCTGTTTCACCGCAACACTGCTTCAGTTATCTCAGGCATTCTGAAAATGAGGATCAAAATACATTGTGAGTGATGGGACAATTTACATGGAGGGCAGAACACAGCAGAACCCACAAGGAGAGAAATGGATCTGATTATGCCCCCATTCTCATTTCTGTTCTTCTTCAAATCTCTCTGACAGGGTGTCCTTGTGCCTCAGAGGGCTAGAAACACATGCGATGATCACAACGCAATATTAAATATGACTCAAGATGTTTGTCACATGACATGTCCTTTCAGTCTACTGTCATTTATAACAGTGTGATAAACAGCCATTATAGGATAGAATTTCCAAAGATCAAAGTGCTGGTTTAGCTGAGTCATCACATTTCAAAATACACAGTATTGGATGGAACATACTGATGATTTTGTCTGTTATTAAGTCATTGGTACTTTAAAGTCCAATGTGTGGGACTAAATGGTATCGAGCAGTGAGGTTGCGGACCTGAAACTTCTCCTGTGTACCATGCATGTAGGAGAACTACTGAGGCTCACGCAAAAACGTGAATGGCCCTATCTGGAGTCAGTGTGTGATTTGTTTGTTTTGGACTACTGTGGACACCGAGAAAGGGTAAGACGCATGTAGATATATCCGGCTTATTCTAAGGTAACAGAAACACAACAGTTGCTATTTTCAGGTGATCATGAACTAATGAAAACATGAGTATTGTACACAATTTCTGCCAATAGATGCCTCTGAATCTTACACACTTTAAACTGAAATAAATATGTTGTGTTCTAAAGTTCTCTAAATCAGCGACAACACAGGCCACACATGTGGCTTTATACTGGTAGTCTCGAAGGTGTCAGTCCTGGTTGACTTGGTGACACCTGTAGTTAATTACTGGTGGTAACAGCAAATGTGGTTTAATACTACAGGTCACAGAGTTCTGGGGGCAGCTAAATAGAATGTCATTTGCCTTGTCTGCCTGTTTTGGTTTGTTTTGTTGTTGATTGCTAAATATGATGTACCGTTATAAGTGTAGGTGTTATAAGCTGTAGCTTCAGCCTACATCTTTTTAGGACTGCTGAACTGTCTACGTTACATTAAATTACTTTAGTGTAATATTTTGCATTGTCCTATTTAACTATCTGCCATTTCTGTGAGAGCCTGTGACTTTATTTACATGAATTTGTAGATTAATACATGGTGTTCTTATTTCTATTTGCAGACCAAAATAAATTCTAAATTCTAATTCTGAAGAAGTCAGGCAATAATGGCTTTTTTTTCATCATTCTGTGAGCAGCCCTAATGGGTTTGCAGACAGCAGGTCACAGTGAAAGAGTTAGTTACATCACTAGGAAGTTGGAGGTGTGCAGTCTGTCGCCTGCATCTCATCTTTTAACAGTTGTTACTCCTGCCTGTTCAATCACTCACTGCAATATTTTAAACTGATCTGCTGTCAACAAATGCCGAAAATGGCTGTTGTCTTGTTATGCAGACACACTGCTGAAGAGTGATAGTGGTGGTGCTAAGCTCACTGACAAACACATTGCATTTCCTGTGACTACTTGTATCAAAGTCAACCATGTCTGACTACTTAAACGCTTTTAATGTGAAGCTGCAGCAGTAGCAAATGTTGGTTTTGCATTAGCAGTAACTTAATACAGCATTTTTTCTCACAAATGTCAGCCTCAACACCCAGTTCACAATACTGCAAATATAGAAATACTGCCATACTTCTCAATCTGCTCAATCACTATTGGGTTACTTTACTGGCCAACAGATACTGTCTTTAAGGTATACTATGTAGGAATTGTCAGTTTCTGTTTGTAAACAGTATTGTTAATTAAAGTAAAAGCCAACCCCAGGTTCACTCTAGTTCCCTATATTTCTGTTTGCTTTTCTTTTGGCGCTGTGTCTGTGATTTTTATAGCCTCCTCTTGGATGCATTCTGCTTACATTCTGGTATCTACCTTTTTATTAAGTCCCAACCTCACCTAAAAGCTGTGCCTAGGAACATTCTGAAACACAGCAAAATAAGTGGAAGAGTCTCTGCAGATAAATACACTGTCACACGTTTCAATTGGGTCATCAGTGATGACTGAGAGGGATTACTTTTGTATGTCTGTACATTGATTTACAGGAAATAATATAATACATTTAACAGACCAATCACAATTTTTGAGATTATTACTAAATCTACTGTCTATTTATAATTAAAAGTGTGTGTTTTAATCTGGTTTTCACTAGATCTGAATACTTTACTGTCTGTATGGTGACACTGGTCCTGGGCTCACAGCACTGTTGATCATATTATAAAAATACACAATTATATAGATATATTATTACACATGTGTTTATACTAATATAGCATCTGTTAGTAAGGCAAATTTGCAATATCTTAAAGCTCCTAGTGTTGAAGTAAACTGGTATGGTGAAGGGGTGAATCGTTGGTCACCTTTCTCTGACACCGCCACAGAGCCGACCACCACCAGGTCTACCTTTATCTTCGCATCCAGGCCAACAGGCACGCTGAAGTCTTTCACACCCTGAAGGAAGAAGCGTGGGAGATAAAAGAAAAGATATAATAGGTTTAGACAGAGTCTTCTGTGTTTATGAATCATAATGAAATTAATGAAAATATGTAAAACCAGCAAGTTGAAACCTGAGAGGAGGAGCATATGCGTAGTTGTTCTTTGCTGGCTCCCTGGGGAGGAGTGATTTTATTGAAAAGGCCGGTACGAAGACGAGGAGTTGGGACCAATAAAGTTTTCCGTGCCTGCAAAGGATTATCCCAAATATTAGCCACCAGACATTTACAGTTACTTAATATGATTAGCAGATTGAGACTGGATTAGAGAAAACTCAGTGAGCGATGGCAATGTATCAAAATATTATGTGGATCCAAATTCAGCAGATGCAAAGCACTGATGTGCATGAAATATCACTTTAAAAAGAGAGAACATATGGATATAATACAGAAACTTACAGTCTTATCTAGCAAGTTCTGGTGTCTAATAGAGGATCTGGAATCAGTCCTCTTCAATTATTCTTTTGATTTCTACTTCAAATCCTCCATGTGACTCAACTGACATAACAAAACAGAGATTTCTGTAATACAGCCTGAGGCACTCTGGTTTTCCACAGTGCAGTGCTACCTGCAGCACCGCCAGTCGGGCACCCTCCAGAGGTTTATCAGGATCCACCTTCACCTCAGTGGTCTGGGTGAACACCTGCAGCTCAGACACCTTGGCACAGGCTGTGAAAGCACCCTGATTGAGAGAAGAGGGGGGTACAAGGGCTGACAACAGTTGCTTTTCAGAGTCTACTTACTTCTAGAGTGACAAAGCGCGCCTGCTGCTGGGGTTTGTCTGGGTTTACTTTGACTGTTTGGCTGGACTTGAACTCGTGTAGGTCTGCAAGCCTGTTGCATGCTTGATTTGCACCCTGGCCAGTGAGTACACAGTAAAAGAGACGCATAGATGCAGAGACAGGACAGCCATTAATCAGTCAAAATTCAAGAAAATCAGTCAAGAGCTGCTGTGAAAACCTCCTACCGTGGTATCATTATTGTAGCAAAGATTTTACCCACACTGGCATTTACTGCCTTAGAACAACTGCTGCATACTGATTTAGTTTACCAACATATGGAACACAACACAGTGACCTGTGTTTATTTACATAACTGTTTAGGAAAATATTACTTTGTTCAAGCAATTTTAATTTCATTACTTATGAAAAACACAAAAAAAAATTCAAACTGCTTTGAGGTCGAGTGTGTAGGATATAGGGAAATATGCTGGCAGAAAGTGAATATAATTAGTGTGTTTTCTGGGGTGTATAATCACCTGAAAATAAGAATTGTTGTTTTTGTTACCTTAGTGCAAGCAATTTATATATACATAGGGAGTGGGTCCTTATCCGTGGAGTCTGGCATGTTGCACCGCCATGTTTCTACAGTAGCCCAGAATGGACAAACCAAACACTGGGCCATTCACATTTTTGCATATTCGTGTTGGCCACCATAGTTAACAGACCCTCCTCAATAAACAGCATCAGAACAACACCTTCATTTGGTGTTTTTAGCAGTTTAAATCACAGGGTCCATTTGTTTTGGAGAGGAAGCGACATCTGCCGATAATTCGGCTTCGGCAAAAACCTCCTGAACAATCAACACTGAAGGAACTCTAACCAGAGGTGTCAGCTGGTTGCAATCTGCAAATTCACAGCTAGATGCCACTAAAACACCCTATATTTTACACACTGCACTTTTAATGGACTTACACTAGACTTTACTGTGTAACTTCATAAACTGTTACTATTGATATTAGTTTGTCTTGTTGTCAGCACCTCTGTGTGTTCAATATTTGTTTTATTGTAGTGTTTGGACTTGATATTCATAATACACACTGTCACTACATATGCTGTGCTGTGTACACATGGCCCCCATATATAGGGCAGTTAACATATCAGTGTGTATACCACCATGTATGGATACGATTTGCATTTATGAATAAGAAGATAAGCGTTTGCAATGTTGACATTAATGCCACTGTATGTGAAATTACAGTTTAGTTGTCACTGTATTAATCTGAGTCACAACTAGCTACACAGCAGCATTATACTGGACCTTCACTGCTCCCTAAATTTAAGTGCTTTAACCTGCCTTGAAATTAGGGATTCTGTTGTGGACAGGCCTGGGGAAATTGGCCAGATTATTATCTTCGATGTAGTCCCAAACTTTCTGACGGATGTCCCATTTCGTCGCTCCTGGAGAGAAAACGACACCTGGTTTAACAGCAGACTCAGAGTGAAGTGAGGCTAACATTAGCCAAACGTTGCCAACTGCTCCACATTAGCATGCGTTAACTGTCATTCATAGTCACACAACAAACGTCACGAATATTTCACCTACCGAAATTACTTCTACAGCATGCTCAGTTGTGTTATTAGTGATATAAATTAGTTTCTTCACAGACACAACGGGCTTCGTGATAAATTCAAAGTGAAGCAAGACGACGCAGCGTTAGCCAAACATTTACAAATGCTTTACGTTAGCATGCGTCGACATTTATTTTTAACGACACGAACATTCAACCTACCAGGTTTTATTACTATAGACGGCTCCATTGTGTTATTGGTGATAGAAATTAGTTTCTGCTACAACACTCGGTTACACTGCACGCAGTAAAGTCACATGTGAGCGCTGTAACATAATACTGATGGAACAGCTGCTTGTCAGTGTTTATCATTGCTACGGCGGCTCAGAACAGTCATATTTAACCAAACGCGAAGCCGAGAGCATCCATTTGGCAAACGACAAACAAGGCAATCTGTCAAAGAATCATACAAAACCAATCATTGTGTTACAGTAAAGGTTGGGAATACCTGTGAGTATTTCTATTTTTGTTTACCTCCTTCATCTTCTTGACTAGGAAAGGTAAGTTTGTTTAGTTCCTTTTAACAACAAGGTGATTCAAAGTGCTTTAGATGAGGCACCAAAGGCCACAAAGCATTATAAAGAAACCAATAAAAAGATTTTTGAAGAGTAAAATAGTATGAAATACAAAAATGAGATAAAATTAAGGCCTCATGATAGTGTAACGATATTCAAACATATGCTCATAAAGTATAATTTATTGTCTAAACAAGTGTGTTTATTGGATTTTTAATATACCTCAAATATTACATGAAACACAATAACAAAAAAAACAAGTAAGGTATGAAATAGAACATTCACAGTAAGGCATCATCTTCAAGGTTCAAAATAAATAAACAGAAATGCCACCTATACAAGTATTGGCAGTCTAAAGGAAAGAAAGAGGACACAAAAGGCACATAATTATGTTGCATTCAAGATATTAAGTAGACCTCTGTAGCCTTCTTTCCCTCCAGAAATGTCATTAAATGTCTCCATATCTTAACAAAGGTAGAATATTTACACTTAATCATAAAAGTAAGTTTTTTGAGGGCAACAGAGTGTGACAGTCCAGTAAACCAGGTTTGTAAACTTGGTGTGATAGTTGATTTCCAGAATCTGGCTATGGTGTAGAATATGATTTATTGCTTTAAACTTACCCAACAATACAAAAGCAGCAGTATACCTGCATTTACAGAATAAAATACATGCAAGTTAACCTATTAGAATTAGTAGTGCCACTTTAGATAATTTGCTTCTAACACAATCATGCTTTAACTTGGCTTAAATTCTAAATGCAAGACTTGTGATTTTTACTTGTAGCATGTTTTAACATTGCTACTTCTACTTAAATAAAGGATTTACATGATTTTTTCTTGTGGTGGTTCAGCATGTAGACCTTCGTTTGCAAAGAAATTGCAATGCATATGTTAAAACATATGCAGGGATTTTTATTTCTCAAGCCGAAACCAACTTTGAAACTGGTCTGTAGCAGTCATATCTGGTATTGTGTTGGTCAAACTGGTTTAAAACCTAAATCAAGCTGTCATGTACTGTGTGTGTGTGTGTTCAGGCAGCCCCAAGCAGCTAGTGATGGGTTTATACAGGAGGACATGGGAACGTTGAGACAGCTGTGGCATGGAGCATTTTTGCAAAAGCTGCTTGCTGCAGGAGTCCAGAGCAGAGATGATTATAGTTGGAAGAAGAGGATGGGCAGTGTCCCTGGTGAGGAAGGGACCGATTCAGCATCTGCTGCGGAGTGCAAACCAGCAGGATGGGGTTGTGGTTCAATGTGGGTCTTGCATGGCAGCTGGTAGTCTTGCATGACACTATAATTGTTGGTAGGCTGTTGTCAGTGATGACAGTGTGGTCTTGCAGGGGGCAGCAGTAGGGAAAAAAGTTTATATTTGTAAATGTGTGTGCAGAAAATCAGCTCAACCTTGAAGGCGAGGTAATTGGCCAGAAGCTGACATCATATAGTAAACTGAAGATGGATGCTTAGTGTGACTGATGATGAACAGAGATTTTGTGGGATGAACAGGACTGGGCCCAGAGGAGCACCAGTGGAGAGGATACAGTATCAAAACATGATACCATTCCTGTGAAGTGTGACCGGAAAATTTGATTAGGTTGGTGCCTCTGGTCAAAAGCTTTTCTAATCTGGATCCCCAGCTATTGTAAGTCATTTGTCATTTACGCATTATATTAAGTTATTGTTTTTCAGGTTTTTCAGCAGCAACCTTAAAAATTCTAAAAAACGTAAACATTTGGATTCAGGTTTCAAGAGAAAATTTCAGATTTTCAGGTTTTTATGCTCAGTACATTTGCACTTGTCATTGTTATAAGTAATTCAGCATTAAGGTACCATCACCTCAGAGGACATTACCTCAACTACTAGTATACACATATTAATTTATTGCATTTGGATACCACAATTTTAACATTTCTTTACCAGACGTGTTCAGTACTGCACTTCCCTTGTATACAGGTGTCAGTCAGACAAATGAAACTATAGGAGACAGGTGAAACACAGCTTGAAAACATCGTAATACAGCTGAAAGGCCACATAATCCAGTACTGGTTTATTAGATTTTAGATATTTTCCATCTTTAAACTAAAGGACACCACCACAGTTTCTTACATTTTACTGTAACCCTAACAGTAAGTTGAGCTGGAGCACCACCTGCAGGCCTTTAAGTTTCATGCCCCCTTTAGCCAAGTTATTATTATTAAATGTAATGTCCACCCACTTTGATCTCCAGGTAGGTATCTGTATTCACATGTGTGTATAATCTGTATACTGCAGCATCTCCTCACAGTGTACATTACCTCCCTGAAATTACCACATTAAATCTGAGCCCTCGTGGTGTTCGAGTCATGTTTCCCGCAATCATACTGGTCAGGATTTTTGCAGTGAAATTCTGGTGGATGGCTGTGTTTGTGGCAGTTTTCAAGTAGTTGCAGATGGTCTGAAGTAACCCACTGAAGACAGACATCTTGGAAAACAAGAACTGTTTGACATTCTTCCCCAAGTATTGAGAAAATGAGGAGAGTCCTCATCTGCCAGTGAGCTCTTTTCTGTACAAGGAGCTGTCAGACAAGAGGGGAGAAAAACATTACACTTGTGAACTTATAAGGATCTTTGTAACAGTAATACTTTAATACATAACTGCCACAACACGATTAACTGTATGAAAAAGTGAATTTCAGTAAATATATGAGAGTAAACCAGCATGCACAATACCTGGACCTTGAAAATGAAGCAGCTAAATGGAATTCAGTCATCAATATTTTATTATTATATGGGTGCTGTTCCTTCTGTGTCATGTCAAATGTCCTCTGTTAAAAGGTTTATAGTGCAGATCCACAATTAAATCTTCAAGTGTAAAGGACAGTGTATAAAGGACCCTGCTTGCTCAGTGATTTTACGAAATGGATATACAATATTTCACCACTGCACAATATCTTAATGTGACATATCAATAAACTCTTGTATCTTACATGTAACTTTAAAATGCTTTAGATTACCTCCTGCAAATGTATAGTGTAATTAGATGGCAGATTTGATCATGATATAATAACTGTTCTGGAATTTTTACTGAGAAAACAGTTACAGCAACAAGACAAAGAGTCTGTAGCCATGCTGCCAGCTCTGTGAGGCTGGACTGTGTGTTTCTAGATAAGTGCTAATGTCAGCGTGCCAGCATGTTCACAATGACAATGCTAACATGCTGATGTTAAGCAGGTAGGCTATAATGTTTATGCTCACCAACTTAGTTTAGCATGTTAGCGTGCTAAAATGTGCAATGTAGCAGTACAGAAAAGTACAGCTGAGGCTGATGGAAAATTATTTCATGTAGCAGGTAACTGGTTATAAAACAAAAGTATCAGGGTTCCCACAGTCATGGAAAAGCCATGTAATTTCAAAATCTCATTTTCCAGGCCTGGGAAAGTCGTGGTATTAGTAAAATCCTTGAAAGTTTTGGAAAAATCATGAATTTTTGGATGGGATTCAGTGATCTACAGTAATCTTCTGAGGATTACCTTCAATTTAATGTAACATGACAGCGAATTGAGCATAGTGTTAAAAAGCAGACCATGATGTCAAGCTGATAGATCACATGATTCCTTTCTATGCAACCAATTGGCAAATCTCATTCAGGACACCCTATTTAAACTGCTATGGCCTGCCTACTGTTACTGCTTCCTCTGCAAGCCGCTTTGCAACCTGTCTCCACTCCAGCTCCTCCTTTTTCATGCTGTGTCTGACTTATCAGTGTCATTTCTGTTTGTCATTGATGCTGCTCTGTTCTGTTCCTTGGGGTCTTTGCTGCTGCTCTCCCTGTCTTAGGCTTTCCATGTAGGCGCATGGAAGGGCAGGGAGGTTTGCTCTCTCTGCCTCGGGCTTTCCTCATTTGCACGTGGAAGGGCAGGGAGGTGTGCTCTCTCTGCCTTAGGCTTTCCACGTAGGCGTGTGGAATAGACTTTCTGCATGGGCCCAAAGAAAGGCAGAGAGGCCCCAGAACAGGGCCACACCGCTAAATATAATACTGCAAATGGAAATAAAGTTTTATTTGACTAAAGTGTTCCTGACTGAAATTAATTTACTGTAGCTGTTGATTTAATGTAGCTGTAATATGCATTGATATGTGACTTTTTGTTTACTAGGTACAATAATTATAATACAATAATTTTGGAATTTTGCTGTGCACTTAAGTTGTAACAGATGTCACCTTTACAGAGCTGCCAAATCTGATCGATGGTCGTTTTTAGGGCAAAACAGGATTGCATGATTACCTGAAGGTGTCAGCTCCCGTCACTAGAGGGCGAGCTCTACCAACAAATTCCCCTCAACAGAAAGCCTCACCATTTCCTGCTTTTCTGAAGGCATGGGATTCAGATGGGTATATTTGTTATTTGAATATCCTTAAACTGTGTTTGATTGCCACATATCTCTTTTAATCATCAGCCTTGCTGTCATCCAGGCATAATAATCCCTGAGCTGTGTATATTTGACATGAACAGACCCATCATCAGGTTTAATAACTTGCCTGCAAGTATATCCACAGATTGTGATACCACAGTCATGCACACGCACAGAGGGATACTCATTCACACACAGGCGCACAGACAATGTCCTCCCCCCCAGCGGTCCACAGACCTCCCTGACACCCCATTCTCTGTGTCTCTCAGTCTGGGCAGGCTGCCAGCCCAGCCCTCCCTCCCTTTCTCTCTCTCCCTCTTTGCCCTGGATCTCTCTCTGTGTACTCTGTACATACCAAGCCAAGCCTCACAATGCTGCATTTACTAAAACAAGTGGCTTAGAAATGTGCAGTGATGTCGCTGTTCCCAGACCTGTCTCTCTGTGTGGTGGAGCGGCTCTGTGAGGCAGCGCACTCAGACGGCTCTGATGGCAGAGCGGGGCAGGTGGACTGAGCGAGAGGAGAAACCAACATCACCTGTTTGGGAAATCTAGAACGAGGGAGGACAAACAAAGAAGGAGGAGCAGGCTGTTTGGAGAGCAGAGGTCTAGCTGTGTCTACCCACTCACCCCACCCTGCTTTCCCTCATATGCACACACACTCAGACACACTCTCCCCTTGCCTCTCCCTTACTCCCTCCCCGCTTGTCTCCTCCACTCTCCGATGCTGGTGTGGTGAACAGCAGGACACTCTCGGCTGAGCTGCATGGAGGCACAGGGAGGGGCAGGGAGCCCAGGTAAGAGCCATTTTCTATTCTTCCTTATCTCTCTTCCATGGCTTTTGTCACATAAACACGGCTATTTGCAGACTGTCTTTGTCTTTTGAATGACTTTCCATGTCTTTCTAAAAACAGCATGTGCATGATGTTAATATTTGTATAGACACTTTCAGATGATAGGACTGAATAATATTTGTCAGAGGAGCTGGTTTGAATCATGTAACTACATTTTCTGATTATCTAGGCAAGATGTAGTAACTGATATATGTAAGGGCACCGTTACTCTGTCTCAGATGATTTTCCTCTCCTATAGGATCCAGTTGTGTGGGGTTCATTTCTACATCCAAGCTTCATGTTTAATTTTGTTGCCTAGCAATGCTGGCCTTTTTGCATGCACACACTGTAGGTCAACCATGCAAAAGCTGGACTGATGAAATACAAATTGCAGTACAATAGTGGATGCATATGGCCTTTGTGTGAAGGCCATTCAGTGAAGCCGGTGCTGTGTGGTAGATTGCACATTGCCTCAGTGCCACTATTGCACTGGAACATCTAAGCATTCAAAGGGCTGATAATGTAACTATGTTTATATAGAGTGTAGGCTATGTATTGAAGGGAATCTATAACATAAGCTTTGATGAATAAATAAAAAATAAAATATGCATCTCATAATGTACAAAGTGAGTCAAAGCAGCAGAGGATACTTTATTGGTTAGTGTATTACATTAGCTGCCTCTGAACCTACAGTGTGCACTCAACCACTATTAAAATGTTGCTTTATTACTCTATTGTACCTTTGGGTAAAACAATGTCTATGCAGCCACTATAAGTTGCAATTTCAGCAGATATAATGGGAGATGCTTTTTTCCCTGCCAGGGCTTTGTTCTACTTATCATTGTGTCCAGCCAGTATCTGAACACTACGTGTTCATGCTGACAGCCACAACGACATGCCCATGACAAACTGGGTTATTATTTGGTCATTATGACGAGATTGAATTAGAGTGAACAGCATTATTATGATGTATCACAGGACAGAGTGTGACTTCTGGAAAGCAGTATTTGTATTGTGGCTGTTCTGAAAAAGCAGCTACAAATTAGCATTCACAGCCCTGTTTGGGAGGAAGTAATATTGCTGGAAAATGCACCAAAAACACTATAAACTGTTTGGGAAATTAAGTCTGGAGTCAACATTTCTTTACTCATCCCTTGTGCACAGTAATTTGGTCATCTATTTTAAAGAATTCTGTTGAGAAATGCTCATTGCAGAGTATTTTGTAAGATGAATCAAAACATTACTATAGAGCACAGAAGATGGAGAGCAATCAGCAAAAAGGGTGTTGAGAGAGGACATTAATTCCTCCTGCCTGCGCTACAAACTACGATAGATTTATTGAACCGAGACACTGAGTTTGATTCAACTTTTGGCAGATGTACAGTACATCATTCTCATATCTCTCCCTCTCTCTCCTCTCTTCATCTGTCTGTCTGTCTCGCTGATTCCCAGACAGTCATGGCTGACAGCTCGGGGCACGGTCAGCCATTGCCTGAAAACGCCACATTTCTGATAGTTAACCAGCAGTAACTTAAATTCTTGGTATTTACTCTAACTTCTTCACAGCCGGTTCGGCAGGTGGTGGCTAGATCAGACCATCTGTGTAAGCATGTCCTCCTTTACACAGATAATACTCTTACTTTCTTTAAAGCTCTTTTCTTCTGTCACCGACACACATCCTGACTGAGAGCCAGACTCCACCAAAATACTAACCATTTGGGCATATGTAAGCAGACAGAAACGGAAGAATAGAACAGCAGGGAGTAATGTAGCTACACAGGGTCATATCTTGGATGGTACGTGTGTCTGTGGTCTGTAACAGGAGTAAGTTCTTAAAGCGACATGCAGTAAAGTCACGTGTATTTTACATTCCTTAGAGAGCAAAAATAGCTTATCTTTTTAAGAATGCACTGCAAGTTGCAACAACCCACTGTTCTTGTGATGACATTTCCTGAAAAAAGGCAGATTTTCCAGTTAATGGATAAGATTAGCTTGGATGGATGGTTGGATAGATGGATGATTACCTGCCTCAGAGCAATGGTAGAAAGGTCAGGAACTGCAATCCTGCGTTATTTCTACAATGAGTGTTTGCTGTAGAAGGTGATGGAAATGAAAACCAAACTTGCTGGTTGATAGTCTAAATATTGAATAAACATTTCATTTTAACAGCAGAGGTAACTTTATAGTCTTTCTGTTTCTGTGGCTCCTCGCTGGGGAAATCAATCAATAGCCGGCAATGAACACTGTGCTTCTCAGGGTGAAAGCAGAATCCATCATGTTGTGGCTTGGCCTTGGCTGTAACAGACTTTTAATCTGAAATGAGAAATTCAACTGTCTGGGAGCGTACTGCAAGTAGAAATAGCCTCACCACCCATCTGGTGAGGCCCATCAGGAATCTGCTATACTCCCACACTTCTTTCCATCAACTCTGCATGTTATCATAAAAAAGCCATACTGCCGTCATCTTTGCTAAATGTTGCTTCACAGATGAGTCTTTCTTCTGTTATAATTTCATTTTAAATGTCAGTTTTTTGATAAATATTTTGTCATTTTATCCATCGTGCTTGATTTGTTGCAGTAAAATAACCTTTAATCACATCGTAGGCTCCTGTAGTTTGGAAATTGAGATCGTTTATGTTGCTGTTCAATATTCTGTATTCTCTCCTGTACTCCTGTCCTCACCTCACTCAGCCTCATCACATACCCCACTGTGCTTTCAGCTGTGTCAAACAGGCAAACAGAGTTTGTGCATACTGATGCATTTGAAGGGATGCTATTTTAGGTACCCTCTATTTTCAGACTTTGTTAATAGCCTGCGTGAGCCTGTTTTTCCTATTTTGAACGGATGTTTGAGATTGAACAGTGTGACCAGGCTCTCTTTATAGAAACATCAATATGACAGTAATGTAACAGCTGTTGAATTAGACGTCTGCCCACAGCCAAGGAAACCAATCTCCTTTCAAGGAATCACACACCTATTAAAACTTTCAACACCGTGTGTACACATAGATTTAAACATAAATTGATACAGGATTGACTGAAGGCAGAGTGTGTAGACTATGAATGATGTAAAGAATGAAGAAAAACAAACATTGTGATATTCAAAGTATTACAATGGACAGGTGATGAAGTTACGTGGTGAATAAAGTCAGATTTAGTTTTGGACATCGAGCGGGGAAAAAATGGGTTATATAATGAGGATAATTAACAAACACGACTGACAAATACTGGAGCCGACATTGACTTCTTTCAGTATTTGAGATCTCTTGTGTTATTACCCCAAGATGTGTCTTTGTAGATTTTACTGCATTTTCTTGAGATCTACATTTAAATTTAAGGTATAGTGCAGATCTTTTAAGTGGGGTTTTATGAGGCACTTATTCATAGTAAGTGTATTACCTACAGTAGATGGCGGTTGGCACACCCCCACTTCGGAGAAGCTGGCTATAAGCAATGTACTGCTGTGGACAGGGTCAGCAGCAAAACATTAAAAACATTGTAGCCACCTAAAAATGATGAAGAAGCTGTTAACTGCAGCTTCAGTCTCCCATCTATGCTCTCATCAAAGCTGCCAGACTCCTTTGAGAAAAACAGTAATTTAAGGTCACTAAACAGGGGAGCTGTTTTTCTACCCCTGCCTCGATCAGTTAGTTTGTTTGTGTTAGTGTGTGACTTTGGTGAATCAAAACTAACCCTTTTAAATGCCAAAGTCACACAATGACACAAACAAAATAACTGGTTGAGGCAGCAGTAGAACAGCAGCACCTGTGTTCAGAAATGTAAAATTACTGTTTTTCTCAATGGAGTCTGGCTCTCAAGAGAGCGATGTAACAGCTTCAGTTCCAGTACATCCCTGTCTAAATAAATAGACATCGGCATCTAAATATAATGTACAATTAAAATGATATTGAGTCTTTTAGGTGGGATTTATTTGAGGTGGCTAAAACATGCTTTGCTGGTGCCCCCATCCACAGCAGTGCATTGCTCCTGTAGTAGTACTCTTGCCTGCTTCTCCAAACTGGGGTCATGCCCCAGTTTGACATCTACTGTGTGTATTACACTGACTATGGATAAGTACCTCATACAACCCCACTTCAAGAGATCCAAACCATCCCTTTAAGTAAAGCAAATAATCCACTATCTCTAATGTAATCCTACATTAGAAATCTAAGAACCTTTGATCAATATCTCCACATTTTTATTCTGTGCTCCCTCTCACCATCTGTGTATGTGTCTATGTGCTAATAGAGCCCAATAAAGACATCCAGAAGCTGCTGAAGCCCTCCAGCTCAGGCGACCTATCCAAGGAGTTGTTCCACCACCCAGCAGGGGAGGAGGAGGAGGGCGGCCTGTCAGGGCACACTGCTAGCCTGCTGCACATCACCGAGAAGAGACGTGAGTACCGAGGAAAGAGCGGGCGAGATTAAGAATGTGAAACAGATGAATATTCATTGGTGATAAAGAGGTGTTATAAGCTAATTATGGGTGGAAAATGCTTCGAGCAGGATATCTGATCGATAGCAAGTGCGTTCAACAGGAGGGCAGAGGATATCCTGCTTTTGTTAAAGACTGTCTTAACAGTGACAGTCATTAGTGAATCAATCTAATGTAGTAACACATAATGAATCTCATATATAGCTATATCATTAACGTTTCACACATATAATTTTGCACTATCTACATCCTCAGTCAGTAGAGTCCAGGTTTATCTTCTCTTATCTAACACCCACAGAATGATCGCTGCTGTTTTAGGCTTTTAGGATCCCACATTCTCAAAGACCACTGCAGCTTAACCTTGGTTGAAAGGACTCATTGTGCATCGGTCCCATACAGAGGCTCCCCTGTACGCTCCAGACTCAGAGCCCAGGGCATAGGAACACAGACAGAGATACTGGGGCTACACGGGTGACAAGGCAACCTTTATCTGCTTCACTAACCAAACACTTTTATGGAATGACAGCTCATCCAGAGGCTAATGTCTGTGTCTCAATGATTTAACATGACCCACTAACTAGCGGAGGCACCTGGCAAGTCAGCTAATAGTATGTGGCAATGAAGCAAGGAGAAAGAAAGAAAAGATCCCATTCTGAGTGAAAATGTAATCAAAATTATCACCACTCTTATTACAGTACATCAATCCCACCCACTCCCCCATCCTATTATTGAGAGATCAGGAATCAAATAAAAAATTGTACCTGCTCTTTAGATTTCATTGAGATTATTCATTAAGGTTTTGGCCCATTGCAGCTTCCTCTTGCATGTCACTGAAACAAATGACTTCCTTACGCAGCAGTTTTATCTCCAAAAGGGGACCACAGTTGCTCCTGAGTCATCTGAAACATTTATTTTTAGGCCTGGAGCAAACAGCCTACCTTAAAAAGACAAACATTTTCATATCCCAGAAAAGAGCAAGTTGTCAGTTGGTTTGTGGCAACTAAATATCTGAAAAATGACAACATGCAGGTAGAACAGATGCACTAATGCATACAAACACACAGAAAACTGCAGTGCGGCTACATTTTGCCTTTGTTATTGTGATTGCACGCATGGAATTGAATATTAAAAATTAATGGTGACTGCTGTGCAGTAGTCTTAGAGCGAAAAAGTGTTCATCTGTTTGTATTGATCTTTAACAGGAGACGTCAAAGGGATGAACAGAGAAATGCAGGATTCAAAAACTTCAGTACAACTTAAATTAAAACATGTCTCGCAGCTCTGTTGGATTAAACCACGCTTTATTCATCAAACATTCTCAGCTAACTTGTTTTCATCAGGGTGGTGAATAAAGCATGATGCACTAGAGAAGAGTTTCACAAAATGTTTCAACTTTGATGGTTTTCACTGTGTGCACATTCTCAAAGTCAAAAAATCACAGCTTATTTACTTGTCAGCTGTTGATTAGCAAACAATGCAATCAGTCACTGTGAGGAAAAATAAACACCTTCAACAGAATATATTGTTTTGCCATCAAAGCCTAGTCATCATTGCAATCTGTTCAGGCTTGACTGATGACCTTAGAGCCGTGATGAGGGAGGGAGGGGATTACACAGATCCAGCATGCAAGGCACATCCCCTCCGCTCCCTTATCCCCTTCTCCCAAATGTGAACTCCTCCCTCTTACCCATCCTCCCTGTTCTCTGTTCCTTCAGTTAAATCTGTCGGTACCTTTCTGTGTGCAGAGAGGAAAGAAAAAAATAAAAGGAAAGGAAAACCTTTTTATGGAAAATCAAATTGAAACCATGCAAACAATTATTTGTCTTACTGTGATATTCTGAATTAAAGGAAATATCAATTTACTTTTCAGTGAACTGAAGTGCCCTTCATTTCATACACATTAACTACAAAGGCATGAATATTAAATGTGAGATTAGGGGCATGCTGGAAAAATAAAAATATAAAAAATAAGCCAAGACAGAGTTGAAACGGATCAAAAGACACAAATTTGACTTGCCACCAGGCTCTGGGCTTGCTGTAAGAATAGGCAGTGGTCTTTTACATCATCTATCTGCTGTAGGCGCAAAGTCCTTTTTTTTTGTCTCAGCGTGAATTCTTTATTGTCAGTCCTCCCCACTGGCGTCTCAAAGCTCCCCTGATTGGCTTTTGAGATGGAGGCAGTTGTTTCAGTGTGTCTGCCTGGGAGAGAAACCGTACTGATCAATTATTCAAGGAGAAAGGGTGTGGGAGAGGAAAAAAGAGATGGGGAAGAGGTGGTTAAAAAACAAGCGCAGCAGAATGGGAATAACCTTGTAGCCAGTTGAAATAACGGCAGAAAATAATGCAGTGTTTTGTTTTACATAATGCGTCCCTTCCTCTTCATCTACTTTCTGTCTTTTTCATTCGTCTCTTTTTTTAACATTTACCTTCTTACAGCTTCATCTCTCTTTCTTCTCCCATCATCCTGCCGCTCCCTCTTTTCTCATCATCTCCTCCTCCACAATTTCCAGCCTCCCTGTTTCTCTGCCTTCAGTTTCTTCACTCTTCCTGAAAAGAGGGTCAAAGAGCCTGATAGCTGTCAGCAGGCACCCTCCACCCTGAGGGAAAAGTATGAACATAAACACAGTCAAAAGTCAAGTGATGAAAAATATGAAATGAATAAAAACAGGGTCTGTGAGATTCTTGTCAACCGATGATTGTGTTCTGCAGTGTGTCTCCTCTGAATGTAGTCAGCCGCTGTCAGACGGCAGACAAAAGCTTTGGATGTGAAATAGTTCTGACTGTTGACAGCTGCTTTCCATTACTGTTATTTGATTATATGTGGTTCATATGGTGTAACTGAAACTGGTTTGCTTAACCGCTTAATGAAGTGCCTTCTAGAGACTGTGTATTCTTGTACTGTAAAGGAGTAATGTGAAGTCAAGCCTCAGGCAGCTCTTTCCGCACGCTGATATGGAAGTTGAATATTCGCAATTTATGCTGATGGCAATACCAGTCGTGAACAGTAAAAATCATTCTATATCAAAATGGTAACATGCGCACTAAAACTAACGTGTGGTCTCTTTGGTTAACTGCTGAATTATTAACGATGTGGGCATGAGAGACTGACTGTGACTAAAAACAGGTATGGATGAGTCAGACTTTATAGGAATGAGTAACAGAACGAATGATAACATTAAAAACACACACACATTTTACTTACAGCTTTATGCTGGAGCAGACAGATCACGATACAGATTTAATAGGTGATATCAGGATAGAGGACTGTATGTGTGTATGTGTGCAATAAAAATGTGTGTATAAAAATAATGGGCGTAGCCTCCATGACATCACCCATTGGTTTGTTGACTCTTGTTTTGAAGCACGGCTGTTTCAAGACAACTATGCACCAGAGATTTCCACTGAATAAAATGATTCAATCATCCAGATGTTCTAAACTTTCCAAATGTTATTAGACCGAATGGATCAAATTCTAATTCAATCAAGAAAGACAGGAGAATGAAGTAAAGATTATATTTAATACAGAATATGAGTGTACAGATTAACAGATGATTTGTGCTGATTAAGATTTAACAGAAGTCTTTGGTGCTAGGACACCAGAGGAAGATATTTGGTGGTGGAGGGACATCTGAGTGGCAGCAAGATAAATCCCCCCATGGAGTCCAGACACTGATGGTGGTGGTGGTGGCTGATGACTCTGAGGATGCTGACTGCTGAGGCAGATGAGGCCGATGAATCCGTAAAGACTAGGTGGTGATGGGGAGGTGGGGGGCGTGCATGACGGCAGCAAGAAAGAACTACAGCCGAGAAAGAACCATATTTAAGATTAGGAGCAGTAAGATGACAGGCTGACAGAGAGGGTGTGTCGCTGAGCTGTTGGTTGATTGTGAATCAGTTGAAAAACAGCTGATGACTCAATTGACAGACCCAGACAATGACACCTAGAGACAGTGAGTGAGCATACATGCAAGGAGTGAATGGCAGGGTGAGAAAGAAAACTTACAGCCTGAGCATGAAAATTATTGTCTTCCTGACTGAACTTTGGCCAGAGCTTTATTAGTGAAATTAGTAATTTTGCAGGAGTTTTGACGATCAAAAAAATTATCCACTGATTTACAGACTTCTCTTTTGCCATGTAAATCTATTGGAAAAAGTCTTTCTGGGCCACGTAACATCATGTGACAGATGTAATTACACAGTTTGGCCACTTTGAAAATTAGCTCCAAAGAGCCAGAAGTGACCATATTTGGACAAGAGGGTGAGGCTATGGAGTAGCAAGTGGCAGGTCTGACTCATAGACTGTGGTGATGCCTTGCAGACAGCCTGTCACTCTAAGCGGCCACAGCCTTCATTATGCGTAATTTTTAAGCCTTAACAACATTTAAATGAGTGATGTAAAAAAATCACCCCCATACAGTTGTCATGAATGGGAAAATCAGCTACAGAGACCATAAAGCTATGAAGTTGGACATTTTAACGTGTGTGTTGGGGGATTGACTCACTCTTGGAGCCAGCTTTAAGCAGCTGTGAGAGGAGCTGCAGTTTTTCAGCACTTCGACATTGGCTTGAGTATTCAGCCCCGGGAGGCTGCCGCTTGGTTTGCATTGATTTTTCCAATTTGCAACATATAGAGGAACAAATAGACGGGGACTTGAATGGAGCCCTGAGGGATCCCACAGGGGATTACTGCAAATGAAAATGAGAAATCACTTGTTTTAAGGGAATGCATCTTTTGGGGAGTTAAAATCTGTGCTGGCATTGATTAATATAGATAAGTTATTTGTCTTAAAGGCTTTTTTCTTTCCTGTCCTTTCTTCTTATTTCTTTCTTTGTGGACAATTATAATATTATTTTCTGTTATATGTTGGCCACACGATTGCTGGTTTTGTAAATATCTGAGCATATCAAACCTTGATCGGGGCTGGTATGTGAGCTAGTGCTGGTTATGAATATGACAGTAGAGTGGAATAGAAGGTTTGAGATAAAGGACAGGCTAGATTGGTCTTAATATTTCATCCCCTTGATTGCTTCAAGACTTGAAAGTCTCATCACATTTTTATTGTTCATTTCTTATTTGTAGTCTCTCACAGTCTTTGCTCCCTATTTTATTCATTTCACATGTCTCCTGGCAATTTTGGTGTTGAGTGTTTCTAATATATCTGACACATGGCACAATGACCAGCTACTGCTCCAGCGTGATGATCAGTCTTGTTTAAATCAATAAGTGCTCTATGGGGAGGATGGTGCAGGGAATTAAATTCAACAGCAGACAAAGAGCGGCAGGAGAGTGGGCTTTGCCTCTTCAGCTTGAAGCATTTAACAGTCAGGAAAACAGGCAGGCAAACGACATTGGGATAATAACAGCTTTCAACCTGTCACGTAACCCATCGTTTTCTCCACGAAGTCACGCCCACAAACAACTAGTGAAGTGTTTCATTCAGACTTGACGTTGCGTGGCATGCAGGCATCCACTGATTCACAAGGAAATACAAACACACCTCCATCTGCCAGCTGTCTCCTAACATCTTTCTCACCATAATGGTAAATTAGTTCAGCTCTATTACACAGAATCGCTTCCTAACTAAAGTGATGCTGAGACAAGCAGATGCTCTTGGACCTTTGTATGTATGCATTACAGAGTATCTGAATAAATTTCACTTTACATACATTAAAATTTTATCTTTGGAGGCAGCCTTATTGGAATGCTGAGCCTGGCACGTTGACACACACCACGTGAATTTGACCCTGTTGTATGCAGCAGTAGTGTCTCCTGCCTGCCGAGGAATCTTGTGCAGGAAAGAAATGAACAGGTGCAACACACCCAGGGGAAAGATGGAGATCACAATGCGTTGAGGAACTGGCTATTTTCATCTCCTCTGACTTTAGCTCTTGTTTCAATTCTTCAGTGACTGCCTGTCTTACACACAGGTGTCATGCTGAAACAGAGACTCTCAGTACAGCGGCAAGCTCCGAGGCAGACTCGAGAATTCTGCTGTGTATGAGATATTTTTGAAGTAGAGAGCACTTAGCTCTCCAAGAGATGTACTGATAAAAGTGAATAAAAGAGTAAAAATGTTCGTTGTTGAAATTGATTTTACTGTAGTACTGCAAGAGCCAGCTATTGATCTGATCATGAGTACAATTAAGATTCAACTGCGTTTCATGATGGGCCGAGGAGCTCTGTGTTGAGAATATATACAGTTTATTCACCACTTCCTTTTAAACAGATTTCTGCACTGTCAGCAAAAAACAAACAAACAAAAACGAGTGGATCATTTTAATCTCTCAACATCCATCCTAACTAAAAGTATGTTGTTTTCTCTCTCTGCCTCACAGAACCACTGAGTAGTGTGTCTTCTTTAGAGGTGCACTTCGACCTCCTGGATCTGACTGAGCTGACTGACATGTCTGACCAGGAACTGGCTGAAGTTTTTGCTGACTCTGATGAGGAGAACCACAACGAGTCCCCAGCAGGTAAGGCCTGCAAAATATATATATATCTATATGTTCTTACAGTAAACACAAATAATTTAAAGGAAAGGGAGGGGAAACCTTTTTGTGTAGACAGCTCTGCTTCCTTGGCGAGTGCACAGATTTTAATCCATGCAAATGAAAATACAAATGATCAGACACAATGTCCTGTACTAGCATGATATTTTCTTTGCACACTTTTGCCCTGTAGCTTTATTTTTAAAAAGCCTGGCTGCGTCAGTGTATTACTCGTATCATTTGATTATTGAGGAATGCACTTCTTAAATTAAATTCCCTCCCTGCAGTCCTTTCCCTCAACTCAGTGGCTTTTTAGGAGTAAAAATGTCTGCAAAAGAAAACATAAATCAGTCATTCCTAGTGCGGCATTACTCAGTGTGTTTGTGTGGGTATGTAAGAGAGAGTTTCACATCATTATTGCCCGGCAGGGTCCTTTAAGGGCCTGCTGAGCAATGATGATTTGAAATGTCACGTGACTCTCTTCTGAGACTCATTAAAAAATATTTCACAGTGCCTGGATAAATGCCCTTAAAAGGTTAAACTGCCCTTTTACATAGTTAAACTCTGTTTGAGTCTTATGAGAGACAGTTTTATTTAGATTCCATCAAATAATGATAACATTTATAATCACTGCTAGGAGTTTCACCATTCTGGAAAGCAGGAATTAGAGAAACAACATTGTGTTGAGCCTCCTGCACAAATGCATACTAAAGAGGAGAGACAGTTCACCCTGCATGTGTGTCACCGCAGCAGGTACAGGATAAAGGCAAGCACGTCTTTCTCCTGCTTCGCACAAGGAAGCACAAAATCTTTCCCATGTTTTATTTATGACCTCCGAGCCTCATCCTGCATGCGGACGGTGAACTCTCTCCTCCTCCGGCACCCCTGCCTCTCAGCATGCACACAGGATTTCATGCCAGCTCAAGATTTAAAGGTCCACCGACACAGTTTAGACAATTTCTTTGAAAATATTGTGTATTCTGTGCATACACTGTGCTAGTCAAAAAGTTTAAAACATCGCATTCGTCTTAATAAAAATGTCAGGCTTTCAATTGTGATGCTGTCATCGGCCAGGGGTGTAACCAATTCTCGTACTTTGGCTGAGAGGAGGTTCAAAGCAGATATTCATCTTTCTGCTGACAGTGACTTGAAAAGAACCTAATGTTGGACTCCACTAAAGCGCAGGGCCGGACAAAACAGATTTTGGGTTGTCGGACATGGTTTTCACCCAAGTGGAGAGACAGTCATCGTAAAACTTTATAAGGAGTTCTTTCTACACGCTTCTCTTATATTTCTTATGATAGCATCTCCTTTTCCTTTTACAACAACAGCATTATCTCCCTTCCTTCTCTTTTCTGTTTATTACTAATGTTCTATATCATGGCACTGCTTGTTAAGTGTGAGTTATGGTCCCTGTGGGCCATCTGTGCTGTATGCTGCTGTCTGCAGCTCCACAGCCAATTATTTAAATTAAAGCGAGAGCGTCTTATGCGCAAGAAAAAATTATGTTCTTTGTTTCTCAGTAAAACCTTGTGCATTGTTGAGTGTAGAGTGATTTGTGCTCAAATAAAATGCTTTACCAAAACTCAAAGCAGTGTTCTAGTTAATTATATACGCTGTGGGGATTCTTAATTAAGGCTCAGCCAGTTTATTTCTCGCCGCTGCTTGTGCTAAGACAACTGTGGTGTAGGACAGATTTATGTCTGTCCAGATGTTGATGCCCTAGATCATAGCAATAGATTTACTTAAGCCTGCAGTAAAAGATATTTTTGACCACTCTTGAGCAGCAGAGACGAGCCGTGAACACAACACTGACATATTATCCCCTTAAGGGGAGACTCTACAGGTGAAAGATATGTATTGTAAAATTCCATTTATTTTTTAGACAACAAAAAATGAGACACTATGTGAATCGAGTAAGAATATTTCTAATAGATATCACAATGAAACTTTTCCAATTAATTACTTAGATTAACCTCCTGAGACCCGAACATTTGTTTGGTGTGTATTTTTATTTTCTCCTAGCTAATTGGGATCAATAGGACCCAATAAGTGTAAAAAACTAAACATTGTCGACGATAATTAAGTCCCTGTGTCCTCAGAGAGACAACAGTAAAGTCCCATTGCCCTCAAATGAGACATCCATGAAGTCCCAATGTTCTCAGTTAAGTACTTCCTAATTAAGAACGTCTTATATTGTTACTGTTGCCAAAATTGGTTGCCATATCAAACTACAAACATTATTAATCGTAAATAAACAAGTTTCAACCATAAAATGTGACCAGGTTTTGTACCGTGTCCACTTTTGTGTCAGGAATGGCTGCAGATTGACTTGGCAGAGATGGCTGCCATCTTGCTTTTACATGAATTAGTGTATTATGGTGTCACTACCACTAGATGGCACAAAGAATGTCCATGAACGAGGACAGGTCTAAGTTAAGTAGAATTAAGTATGAGGTTAAGTAAACCCAAAATGAGATGTCCCCATACGAGGACATGGGGTTTCAGGAGGTTAAGACACTTATTTTTTGTATTGGGGTCATTAGCTCCGTAGGTAGGGTGGGCGCCACGTGCACAAAGGCAGTGTCCTTTCCACAGTGGCTGCAGGTTCATTTCTGGCCCACAGCCGTTCCTGCATTTTGTCGCCCTATGTTTTCACCTGTAGTGTCTCCTTTCCAGTTAATATAAATTTATTAGCAAACAGTTGCTTATTAACACATCCAGCAATTTCAGAGAAATATTATAATTCATTTGGAGTTTTGTTTCTGGCTAGCCGGGGAGTCTAAGTTCAATATTCAAAGTCTTTTAGCTCTGTTTCTGAGGGATATATCAGTCTCTTTAGCTGCTAAACTCCTCACTATTTTCACCAGCTACTCGTCAAATGTCTATCTGAGCATATAGTGTAGAGGGACGTGGCACCACAGTAGTCTGTTAACTTTAACATTTTAATGGCTTAAATGAAACACTTGCAAGTGAGTTGCTAGTCTTGGGTGCACCGTCAAAAAATGAGCACATATCACGATTCACTTCCTACCAGTTTTACTGTTAAACAAAAAATTATGATGCTGCTTTAAAAAATGAAATCAAAGGATTGATAACATTGTTTTATTCATGAATTGATACTTCATACAAAATAGAGTGACACCATTTATCCAACAGTAATTAGATTCAGGTTCTTTCAGATTTAATGCATCATTAGAGATCACATTCTGCTATGATTTGATTCACTCCAGTTCAGTCTGATTAATGATAACAGCTCCAAAATGTTATACAACATCTCAAATGCAAATTTCACAATAATTAAACCCATGTATAATTCATTATCTTGACGACTTTGACTGGCAAAACATAAGCCTCAAACAACAACCAGTCAGTAAATTACATTAGTATTTGACATACATGTTTACCTTTCAACCCATTTTCTCATAGCCAAGCAGACTAAACAGTTTTCCTTGGTCCACCCTTCTTGGCTCCCCTCTCCAACACCACGACCACACCAAGTTCCCTCGTTAGTCACAGGCCACAGCTGCTTTTCAGCCAGGTGCAGGAGACGCAACAGCCAAGAGGCTTTCAGTCCAGCGTCTCACATCCGCTGCTCTGCTAATCAAGATGAAGTCCCGCTGTCAGAAGACATACAGCTGTATATCACTGCTGATGATGTTAAACGCCTCGGATCCGTGAGAAAAACAACATCTCAACAATGATTAAATGTTTGCACTCTCAGGATGACACATTCAGATGATTGATCTGTTTTTATTGTTAATTAATGCAAGTGACGACCTCACAACGACCAGCGTGTGTCATTCACTCTTTTTTTTTACCTGTAAAAATAGATCAGCCATCTGAGAACACAGCAAACATTTCTTACTCATGGAAAGTCTTTAACCTTTTGGTATTTTGCACAGCACCTTTCTTTCACTTCCAAAAATCTCTTACTTCTACCTGTCAGCTGTTTTTGTCTCACACTCTCCACGGACACAATCCTCTTGTCATCCACCCTCCATCCCTTAGCTTGTCTTTATCCTTCATTCCCAATCTCTGTCTGCCTCAAATATGGCTTTTATAAAGCAGGGATAACAATCTCAGGTAGATGCAGCTACCAAGATTCCTGTAAAGAGTCTACAGACTGTAGAGAAACTGCAAAGTGTTTCCTTACAAGGTTAGATTTACAGAAAATCATATGTTCACTAATGAGATGAAATCTTTTCTGGTATAAAGCAGTTGCATGGAGTTCTTGGTGCTGTGAGTCATTTTGGATAAAAGTGTCTGTCAAACAACATGTAATATATTGTGCAGGAGATACAGTAGGATGCTAAGGCTTGCTCATTATTTCCCGCAGGACAGTCATTGGCCCGTCACTTGACGTTTTGTGATATGAAAATTCTCATTGCCGTCATAAAATTTCCTAATTATCCAACAGTATTTTATCTTCTAAAGCAGAAAATAATATATTTCACACACGCACAAAGATATTCTATTGCCCCATACAGATGTGCTGTGCAGACAATGACAGTGTGTGTGTGTGTGTGTGTGTGTGTGTGTGTGTGAGAGAGAGAGAGAGAGAGAGAGAGAGAGAGAGAGAGAGAGGATTTTTGCAAACAGTGACTTATTGCACAAATCTCAGCTGTGAGGACCAGCTGTTCTGTTTCATCTGGATTCCCTAAAACCTCCCTCATAATTTGGCGCTGTAATTTCACGCAAGGCAATTTTTCGAGTTTCAGTAAGTCGGCTTATTTGTCCGTAAAGTCGTCAGTGAGCTTAGGGTGGGGGACAAAGAGACGGAGTTTGATTTAATTACCTTGTGTCAAAGGTTGCATTGCAAATGTGTCAGTATTGAACTGTGCTGTGTGAGCATTAGTCTCTATGGGAAACTGCTGAGTGTGTGCCAGTGTGTTGAGGGCATGTAGGAGTTGAGGGAGAGGTTAAAGGAAGAGGAGTGGAGAAGATGGGTGAGCGAGTTCATGCTAAATGTAGGTCCTTGAATAATTCACTTTTCCCTGCTGGAAACAAAAGCCTCGTCCTTCAAAGCCATCTAAACAGTGATCATAATCTAAGTTACTACACTAGTGTATTATTTATAGATGCTTCTGTCTTGTTTGTTTTGTTTACGCTGCTGTCGGTCTTCATTTTCCCTTCGTCCATTCCTCTCTTTCACTTTCAGCTCTTTGGCAGTTTGAAGCCTGATTCAGTTTGCATCTTTCATGGACAGTTCAGCCAGAATGAGTGTACATAATCAGTTTTACTTCATGGCCAGAGAGCTGAGAACATACAGTACTTAGTGTTTCATAAAGCGTCTCTGTGAAGAGAAGCTCCAGAGGCACGGAATAAAAGGCTGACTTTGTCCAGTAGGTTTGCTCTTTGTTTTATACTCAAATGAGCCTATTTACACACATCCCTGAAAAAATACCACAGGCATAGCTTTGGCCTCGTATTCTTTGTTGCTGGAGCAGTAACAAGGTTTTAACTGATGACATTGCACACTGTAACCTATTGTGTTTCTGTCTGGCTGATTTTTGTTCAAGTCATATGAGTTGTGTTTTGGAACAGGTATTTGATCTATGGATGTGTAGTCAAGCAGACATGAAAGTATGCAGAAAACAGAGAACAGAAACAAATTCATCATCCATTTACATTTTTTTTTAGTAGGCAGTGTCTCCCAAGAGGGCTCCATCTCTTGGGAGAGACCACAGATGGTTGTCACACTGTTTATCTCGGCACATATAACTCCCTGAAGTTTTGTGTTGGAGCTGTCAAATTTTGACACAAATAAATAGCAAAGTTTCCAACATCTCCAGCTTTATCACATAATTGATAACTGGTGTCAATTACAAGGAGGTCCATTACAACCTGCCCAACTACTGGGCTAAGTCGTAACAGTAAGAGTAAATAATTAAAAAATGAGACCACACCAGTGGTTTGCAAAGAACAAAAATAAATCACTTTAAGAATGACTGTAGTACACAGTGATTCGCTGCTCCTGCTACTTTTAAAAACTTTAGAGAACTTTTACTGGAACATTATGTACTATTCAGTGTGGGTACCTACCCCTGTCAGCCATTTTCAGCATGCTGTAGCAGCATGGTTGTTTTAAATGACCATAGAAGAGACACTTTATATTTTATTGAAGATACCTCTCGCTTAGCTATAGTTGTAATACAAGTTACATTATTCTAACTTCAACAGTGTCAAGTATAGACTTGGCCAAAAAAAAGATTTTCGTTCCTGGAAGTGATTGTTTTGGCTGTAAAAAGGGAAAGTGGGTGAAAGTGGTGCTTTTACAACCATTCCCCTATGTTTGTTTTTGCAGCGGAGGACAGAAAGCACTGCAAACACAACTCTACAAACGACACAAGCATAACCACAACACAGCACATCCTAACCAGTGACCCCGAAGCAGGCATCTCCCAGTCTGCTGTCAAACACCTGCAGTGATGTCACTGCTTGGGCTGCAGCCAAAAAATAAGCATGTTGTAAAGCTGTAGCCCACTGAGAGGCAGTACGGCAGCAGATTTCTGTCTTGGGTCATTCAGTGGTTATTATCTATTTATCCTTAGGACCACAAGAGCACTTTCTATAGACCCTCTATAAAAGCTCCTTTGAATGTAAAAGGTCAGATTCCAGCTCAACTTGCTGCCTTTGGGGCTGCTTCAGGCTTTTAAAGACAATACAGATTATTATCTTTGCAAACTACTCACCACAGGTCACAAACACTGATTGGGCTGTGCTGGGATCAGCATGTACAAATAAATCAAGTGTTGTTTCCCATAGATGGGTTTAATTAGAAAGGTGCTGTCACACTCTATACGTGCATGCATGTTCATGTGCATATATAGACACAAATGTGACAGTTGTTTTCCTGTGCTGTCACAGGTTTTCTGTAGGAGAGTCAGAAACACTAAGTTATGCAGCAACACGCTGACTGAAGAATCCAGTGGCTGCTAGCCAGCAGCACAGAAGGAATACAATGCAGTACCCCATAGCTCAGGGTACTCTGTGCTCTGTGTATGTGACTGCAAGAGAGCCAGAGAGAGATAAAAAGGAAAGTCTATGTACGTTGTAGAGAGGGATGTAATCACTATACCTCTCAGGTGTGCAAACAGTCCTCTGTGTGTGTGTGTTTCAACATTTTTTCTGCATTCATGTTCTTTTAATTAGATTCCAGGGCAAAAACAGGTCAACAGAAATCTCAATGCACACATGGGATGGAAAAACGCCATGCCTAACACACACAGTGCAGACACACATTTATATAACAGCATAAACACCAGCAGTCAGTCAGTCAGCAGGTGGTCATGGCGCTTGCTGCAGCAGACTGCTGCCGAGGAGATTGTTGTCCCTCTCATTAAAATCCAATGGAGACGCCATCAATCTTCTGAGATCAATATGTCTCCTCTACCTCTCCCTTTCTCACTCTCTCTTTGTCTCTCAGCCTCTAATGTGTGTGAGGATATAGATGTGGCTTCGGGGAGATATATAAGCCAGGTACTAAGTATGACCTTCACTTAAGAGACCCAGCACTGATATGAGAAGTGTAAGGAAGAGCAAGTTGCCAGCTCTCTATCAGTCTTTCCTGCTGTTGCCTTTTTGTCCTCCTGGTAGGCTGGACATCCCCACCAAGTGGTGTAAAGCAGCAATGGTCACAAAGCTGAAAATAAATCTTTCTATGTCTAAATTTAAAACAAAAGAAATGGAAGGTATGAGATGGCTCATACGAAGAGAAAACAGCTTTTAGTGTGAGGACTTTAAGATGCCTCGACACAAATGGTTTTATTTTATCCATCATTATCTCACATTATATAACAATCCCTCAAAATGCAATCAGTATGATCCTGCAGGCGTGCTATAAACACTAAAGGCTTTCAATGGCAAGCAAGCAAGAACTGTATCTTGCAAGACCTCTGGTTGTCAATGTGCTGTTACAAGTGTAGAGCTGTGTATACTGACAGCAGTAATCATTGAGACAATTGTATGTTCTAGCTTAAGTTGTGTGAAACAGGATGAATGGCAGGTGTGCAGAGTGATTTTCTTGTGTTTGTTTTCATATCTGTCAAGCATGGGTGGAGTAGGAGACAATGGGCCCCTGGGCACAGACATGCAGAAGGCCCCGCTGCAGACTTTATAGATGTTTAGATTCTTTTTGTTGTTGTTTTGTGTCTTTTTGTAATTGTTACGCATCTCTGTGGTTTTGTGGCTTTTTATAGTTTCTGTGTGTCTGTGATGGTTGGGCCCTTTTTGTAGTCATTTTGAGTTTATTTGCCATAATAATAATAAGAAGAAGAAGTATGAATTTTATTTAGGCACTCAAGGACCGCTTACAAGACACGGTTAAAAAACAAACAGTAACCATAACAGTATCCATAGATCATAAAGTCAAATGTATCAGTAATATACAGTTAATAAAATAACTACACAAAAATCCTAATCATAAACACTAGCTATACTGTAAAATCATCATCATAAAGTCACCATCAGTGCAAATCTCCATGTGTGTGTCATCATTAGATTAGACTAAATTATGACAGCTTGAAAAGGTGTGTTTTCAGATGGCATTTTAAGGTAGAAAGGGAGTCAATACTGTGAATGTCTTGTGGTCGAGAGTTTCAAAGGTGGGGGGCAGAATGGCTAAAGGCTCCAGAACCCATGGTAGTCAAGTGGACAGATAGTGATGTCAGCTGGATTGCAGAAGAGGATCTAAGAGTACAAGAGTGTGTGAAGATATGAGAGTTGTGCCAGTGTTTGCTCTGGAAAACTATTTACCACTTTTTTTGTGGTTGTTTTTCCCTTTTCATAGTCGATATGAGTCTCTGTGTCTCTCTGAAGCTGTTTTGCCATGGATGGATTACTGAATAGGCCTACCAGGCACAGACCCAGGGGCCCAAAGTGTCAGGGGCCTCGCTAGCTTTCACCTGCAAAGTGACACTCAAATTAACACATACTGGCCAAGAAGAGACACATAAACACCACATAGAGATGCAAAGGAAATGTAAAGAGACACAAATGACCAATAGATAAATAAAAACACACACACAAAATGACCACAACAAAAAAGAGGCTAAATCACCACAAAGTCTGTGTGTGTCTTTCCAGTCCTGTGTAGAGGAAGTATTGGGGCCTTTTACATGTCTGTGCCAATCCACCATGTGTTTTGTGTCTCTTTGTGGCGGTTATATGTTTCTTTATGTCTTCCTGGTCGGCACGTGTTCATTTGAGTGACATTTTGCAGGTGAAGGCCTGAGGGTCCGCCGATACTTTGGGCCTCCTGAGCATGGACTCTGGATTCCTGTTATTAACAAGTCATTCTGTGTTTGGTTCTCAGGTTCCCACCAGCCTGTGCTGCCCCGAGGTGGATACATGCGCTCCCCCTCGTGGACACGCTGCAGCAAAGTTGAGCCCCCACGAGAGAGAAAGCACCACAGCGACTCGGACACCGCAGAGCCCTTAATGAAGCTGGAGAGGCCGAAGCAGCCGTGATACCTGATGTGAAACAGCAGCGAGAGAAAACCCAGAGACGGACAGACACATCCAGAGCGGGAACACAAAGCGGACCAAGAGGCCCCCCCATCTGCCACTGTGCACTCACATAATGTTTCATGGTGCTGACGAGTTCAGGTTGAGCTCTGGACAACGTGTTCTGTACTCTAAAGATGTTGAGATGTGCAATACACATGCTCTCCTCCTCTCTTTCTCTCTCTCTCTTTCTCTCTCTCTCTCTCTCACACACACACAATCATTGTATTTTTCATGCAGAGGTTCTTAACGTACTCTGGGCTGCCAGACAATTTTAAGCTTTGTTTTTGAATGACAGACAGGGTATGAGGTCAGCAGAATAACAGCACCTCCATCCTTACAGCCTCTCAGGGTGGGAAATAGCCTGGACAGTGAGATTGGTTTCTAAATTGTGTCCACAGCGTGTGGCCAGTCCTTCCATGTGAAGTTCAGACACTGGGATTCACATTGAATTACCAGGATTTGATTTGAAACATAAATCAACAGAGCTGGTCAAAATAAAAATCACTCTGAGGCGATATCTTAATGTGTTGGCTTGAAAATGTGACAGGGTTTTTTTTTTCTGTTGCCTGCAATAAAGGTAACTTATCCAGTGGGAGTGGACATCACTGAGGCTGCACTCTTTATATCCATCACACTTTCTCCATCCTGATGAGGAATGTGTGTTGTTATTATAAATGCCTAAATGAAAATTTTTGCACTTGTCTCACTGGATTGTATTTACAGTGCCCCGCAGAATTATTGGCATTTGGTGCAGATGACACACAAGATAAACAGACCAAGTAGCAAGCTATATGCAATACACTTTTCCAGACTCAATTACTTTTTTTCTTTCAAAATTTATTTAAAGAAATGTTTTCTGATTTCTTTATCAGTGTTTAAAAATGATGGCTGCCAGAGTTGCTGCTGCTAAGGTGATTAGAGTTGGTAGACGCATTGATCTGATGGGTGATACTTGAAGCAGTTAGAAATTAGGGGGGAATTGCATCATAATCAGGTGGACTTCAGTGAGCTTTGCATGAATGCCAAAAATATAACAAAGTGCCAACAATTTTGTAATCATCTTTTAAAGGATGACTTCAACTCATAATGGAATATTTCACATCTTTCTAAGCAAAGGTCATAGCTGATTACTTGATTTATTTATCTCACGTTTAGCTTGTCTTTACCAGGAGTGCCAACAATTCTGAATGCTGTGACATGATGGATCAAAAGTGACACTGGGATGATAGAAAAATAAATAAAGGTCTTGAAAAAGTTCATTTTATTGTGTCATTTATTTTAACTACACTCATTCTGTATTGTGTGGTGAGCACATGTTTTGAGTGTCATATACATCTAAATTACTGTTAAAAAAAAATCTGGGGACTTCCTTAAATGAAATTAATATGTGCAGTATCAAAAAAAGGCAGAGTGGGAACAGCTGATTAAATTAATTTGTACTCACAAGAGGCTGTCAGCAGGTTAAGAGTTAATTTTGTGCTGCTTTCATTTAATAATTAATTTAACAAATGCCAAAGTGTGCCCTGCAGAAGAAAAATCACACTGGTTGCTCAGCATCTGAATAAGATGATACATCCTTCAAATATTTCCAATGCAGTTGGTTATATATATATTTTAACTTGATATAGATTAAACATTTTTTAAAATTAAGTGTAATATAATAATTGCTTAGATCTCAGAGAAAATACTTAAAAAAAGGTGTAGGTCAAAGGTTTTGGATAAGATTGCAGATCGTACACTAATGCTGGAATAAAAATGAACTCATTTAGAAGCACATGCCCCGTGCACAGCGCTGTCAGCCCTCCTAAACTGGTGCAGGTGATGGCAGGAAACATCAGATTGATGACAAATAAGCAGATACATCGCACCCAAGAGGGCTGAATAGCTTCTTCTTCTAATTTAGTCATCCTGTTTCGCCCATGGCTTCATCAGGTTCTGATTATGAATGATGAAGCCATGGGTAAAATGCGCTGATTGTAACATTTCAAGTGAAGACTTAATTAAAAGAAGAAGCAATTCAGCCGCTGTGTGTCTGCTTATTTACTATCAAGCTGGAATAAAAATATTGTTAAATCAATAACACTATTACTCTGACATTTTTAGAAATTGTATATAATATTAAAAACTGGTCTGATAATACAAAACAAAACTACTGTGAATAAAGAGACAGAAGAGTGGGGTATAAAAGTTATTTAATATCGGTGTGAGCCACAACAGCCTCACATTCATTTGTCATCACATCTCAAAGAAAAATCAATAATCCTCGCTGACATGTAAAAAGGAATATTCATCAGGCAAGAACAAGGACAGTGCATCATCAAGCAGGCACAAAACACACAATATATTCCATTTACACTGATATACAACCAGCCTGCTCATCATATAATAATGTTTTTTTATCTGGATGACAAAAACGTTCCAGTGTTAAGCTGGAAAACCTGATAGAAAAAAATTAAAAAGGGCCTTCACTGCCCATACTGCAAGGCATTTAGTTCAAGTACATTTTAAAACTGTTTACTTGGCTCAGGAGCTACTGGTTTAACCATTAAGACACTGTTCACATTACGATGACAGTGTGTAACCAGCTCTTGTTAATACATGAAATGCTACATGGATAGTTATACAGCTGAGATTGCTTGGCTCACAATTCGGGAAAACATTCAAGCATAAACCACAATTGACTAAAAAAGATGAATTCCTGAATAACAGCAATTTGTTGTCATGTTAATAAATGTTTCAAGGCATCGAGGTGCATCCATGGAAAAGCCAATTAACCCTCTCTTTACTTTAAGACCCTAATTAGCATGTAACACTCACCAATATGACTAACAAAAAAAAGGACAAAAAGCATAACCAGACTGTAGTTTGTGTATTGTGACCAAAGAATTGTCCTGGAAGATGATGTTATTTTAGCAGCCAGGGAAGAAGACAGAGACTGTGAGGTAGTGTGAGTGAGTGAAGAGAGCGTGGCCTGCCATTTTGATAGCTTATATTACTCATCAGTTGTTCCCACGTCTAATGGGTGTCTACATCAATGCTGACTCTTGATACTTCGGGACACTGAGAAGGAGACAACACCCTACAGTACATATGATCCAATGACATTTGTAAAATCAGTTATATGCGCATAAAGCACATTTACAAACAGTTCTAACAGCTGCCTTTAGTGAAAAATTAATAGGAACCACGCTGAGAAAGGCTGAAGTCTGCTGGAAGGCTATGATGGTGATGACAATGCATTTAAGTTGAGATACTGACTTCATTGTACAACAGTGTGAGAAAGAGTAAAAAAGACAGTCAACGGTGCCTTTGAAATCTGAGAAACAAGAGAGGAAACCTGGTTCCCCCCTCGCAAAAACACATTTATATATTTAGCCATCAACATAATGAGGTGGTGGCCAAGAATGGAAGCATTCTTATTAGATCTCTTGATGTATGGTTTGATAAAGACAATGGGCCTCAGAGTAAAATTTAACTCATATGATACCATCACATGATACCAGCACAGTGTGTAACTGAACAATACACACTGCAGCTAATGTAACTGTCACATGATGTCCACTAATTCTGAGTGTTAAAAAGTATGTCTCCGTTGATTTCTGTTTTGTAACTTGAGCTCAGTAACTTTTCAGACCACAGCCACAGATGATTCTGTGGTGTGTATGTCAGTGTCATTGCACTGTAAGACTGCATCAGAGCGTGGAAGGAAGGCACCTTCAGTGAAATGTAAGAAGCCTGAGCTCACTGACTTCAAACTGACCTGACAGTTAAGTGATGAGTAATTTTTGCATAATTCCCTCAAGAGTATAAAAACTACTATTTAAAAAATTGTACCTGTGCACGACATCACCATCCCTCCTTTTGCAGTTGTCCATGAGATGAACAAGGGGTTACTCTCAGAGCCCTGACAGTCTGGACCAGATGGTGCTCAAATTCTCACCTGAGTCCAGTGGAATATTTGCCTTGAGGCTGCATGTCCACCTACAGGTAAAGGGCTGATCTGTTTTGCTGATTCTGGGGCTGTTTTTCCTCCGCTTTGTTCTTGTTCCAGTTCTTTAGCCCTTCAGGTAGAGAGGTGTCCTCCTCAAATTCCCCCAGCCCTTCAACAAACTCCTCATATGAGGTCATCTCTTGAAAGGGACGGGCTCCTAGCAGCTCCACCATGTCGGCTTTGTCTAGAATCTCTTTTTCTAGAAGACGTTTTGCCACCTGCAACACATGACCAATATAGTAACTGGTAGTTAAATGACAATGGCTAACTACATCAATATAAAGGCATTATTTTTTAATAATGACAAGTTATACTATTACAAATAGATGATAGGGATGTTGAGGTTCACCATCTTCCTCACAATTTTTCCAACCAGGTTTTAAAAAAGATAATTTAAACTAACCATAAATGAGCTATCAGAGTGCTGCATCACACTGTCCAGTCTCATCACCTTTACTTCTTTCCATCCTTTTCATCAGTGATAATAGAGCTCACCTTCTCAACCATTTCTTTCTTGTCGGTGACGAGCCGAAGTGTTCGCTGGAAGGCAGCATCTATCAGCAAGCGGACCTCCTGGTCTATAAGCTGGGCTGTGGTTTCACTGAAGGGCTTCTCAGTTACTACATCACCCTGCTGAGGGAGGTTGAAGGACACCTGACCCACCGCATCGTTCATTCCAAACTGTACAACCTGAAGTGTGAAGAGAAATGAGCAATGTAAGTGAAAAAACGTATGTGCCTTTGGTTACAACATCATTCTCTGACTAACAAAATGTACAGAGTGACGTCTAATAGTCTGAGCAGTAAGGAGACTATAGTCTAATCTTAAAGTTGGTACTGCTGTAGTCTGCAGGAGGCTACTTATTAGCAAAGCTCAACTGAAGCTGCAGTGTTTTTCTTGTCACTACAATTCTGGGAAAATCAATGTTGAAAATCACTTAGTGTACTAAATACAATCACTAATTTTGTAACTAGTGTTGCAGTTGATTATTACTTATTTTTAAGCATTAAAGGAACATTTGTATATAAATTATACAGTGGATTGAATTTGTAAAGAAAACAAAGAATCCAAAAAAGGCAGACATTCGTCATAAATTGAAGTAATCGGGGTCCTTGTGTAATAACAGCAAAACTATATCAAAACATCTGTTCACAAACTGTCACACAGTATAATCCAAATCCTATTAATCCATTCATCTGCTCAATTCAAACACATGCACCCAGCCACACTCAGGATGTGCTACTTGTATACATAAGTGTTTTATGTTGTAATGTTATAGCAAATATGAATGTGTTTTTGGGAAGTACTGAGCATGTGGCTGGATAAATGAGACTTGAATGTTACTGCATAGTGAGAATTTGTAAACAGATGTTTTCATATAGTTTTGCCTTTGTTGAATACACACCCTGACTACCCTCTATTTATAATGAATGTTTGCCTTTCTTAGATTCTTCGTTTAGCATGGAGGCATGTGAGAAAAACAGTTTTCTTCAATGAACTCAAGGTAATGAGGTGAGTCGTTAATATACAAACTGTCATCCTGTAGGTAAAGTATTCCTTTAATATGAGTCATCACCATCTATTAAACAACTTCTATTTCACCATAGGAGAGTGTATTACTCCCAATCACATAAAATGTAATGACAATGGATTTTTTTAAATTACATACAGAGTTTACTGCCTTGTATATCTGTTAACACACTCGTTGTAAAATGTGGTGATTACCTGTGCGTAAGCAGACTGTGTCACCTTCCTGAGGTCATCCTGAGCCCCAGTGGTGATTCGCTTAAAGAAAACCTGCTCAGCCACTCGACCCCCCAGCATCATGCACATTCTGTCAAACAGCTGCTCCTTGGTGAAGAGGTATTGTTCCTTGGGTAAATACTGCGCATAACCCAAACCTTTCCCTCTGGGAACAATGGACACCTGAGGGAGGACATTATGATGGATAAATTAACAGTATAATTATTTGGTGAAATCCTCACAAGGTAAGAACATATTTATTTCACATAGTCAAGCAGCATTGTGAGAGAAAAGTAAAAGGAAACAGGGTGACTACCTTAAGTAGGGGGTCTGCATGTTCTAGGAACCAGCCTGCCACAGCATGTCCGGCCTCATGATACGCTACAGTAGTCTTCTCTGGAAGCTGCAGGACCTGAGTCTTTTTCTCCAGACCTGAGGGCAAGGAGGACGTCTTACCAAACTGCAGTGTGTGTGTTTTGTTTTACAAAAATCAAGTTATCTGGCTCAATTTGCACCTCAAGCACATAGTAGATATAGCTGAGGGGTGCATTGAGTCAAAGACTGTGTCTTCGAGCACTGAATGAAATTGCACTGTCAGTACAGTAAAATCAAATCCTTACAGGGAAGTCTCAGAGATTGGATATACTGTGATTTACTACACTGACAGCCTTTACCTCCAATTAAAGTTCACTTCTTTGGATTAATATAAAAACTCCATTACACAGAAATGTAAAGCAAAGCTAACCACTTTCAGACCAGTGCTTTTACTGCTGTATTACTCAGTTAGGGTGTATAACCTACATGCAACAGTCCCTCTTTGAGGACAGTCATAATATAGAGTGCATAAATGTGGTTAACTTACCCCCAATAACTCTCTCGACTGCCTGCTCAAAGTGCTTTGTATTGACATGCTGGTTGAGGTGACGTGCTGCTATTAGAGCTGCCTCATTACACACATTAGCAATATCAGCCCCTGAGACACAAAAGATGACACAACAACCAGGTTAGACTGTGATGTGATAAAAAAAAAAGACAGACTGTATGATCCTTATAGATTGATCCAAAGAGTGAACTGTGTGCACTCGTGGACATGAGCACACATTTCTTGTTCTTACCAGTAAAACCTGGGGTTAGTGCAGCGAGCTTCCTGGCTAAAGCCTCTACTTCTATACTAGTGTCCAACTTCAAGGGTCTTAAATGCACCTTAAAGATGGATGCCCTTCCTTTAATATCTGGTGGGCCTGTAGAAAAAAAAAGAAAACAGACATGTCATGAATTTTTACGACATTCTCTTGTTAAAACAAAAGAATGATTAGCACTGAGCAAAAGAAGATTAAAATGACAGATACTGCAGACGTAACGTCATCACATGATAATGTAACTGATACAGAGGCAACACTACACTTGTAAACTGCTGAGCAAGGAAAGATAAGTGTGTCTCAGATGCTAAAACTCCTCCAGATGTCACATTTACAAATATTACAGAAGCACATTCAACTGGTCCTGGCAACCACTTAGCTCTTCTCCTGCAGTACAGGTGTTCAAGTCATACAGCTCATTTTCAAGATGACACTGACAAATGTTTAACAACCAATACACAGCTATAAACACCAAGGTTGTTTATGCAGTTTAGATTACTGCAAGGCAAACAACAGCAGCATAAAAGAGGAAGTAAAGTACATCAGCTGCAGAGAGTCAAATCTGAAATGCTGGTGCCAACAACTATAATGTTAAATTAATTTTTTAGAGCTGTGCATCAAACACTGTACATCAAACTAGGACGTAAAGACAATATTGAAAAACAATGTATGGCAATGTAAAGGACAGTCAACAAGGGGGTCAACTGTTTTCACAGGGCAAAGTGATGAGGTCGACGACACTCATCTTGAAGACAGCTTCTCAAAAATGTGAATATCCCTAGATCTGGAGGTCTGTTTTCAAAGTGGCGGCTAAGAGTGACACAAAGGATAGAGCAGAGTGTGTGACGGAGCATTTGAAGGATCCATTGAATCTGAGTCTTTAACCAGAAGTTAAATTTGTGGCCTAATTAGACGACCTTAACACAATGCATTATTTGTGCAGGCTACACAAACACTTATTTTTGTTTCAAAACAAGTGACATAATGATATAACAACTTATGTAACTTATCACTGATCAAACATTAACTACCTCTGCCAAGTAGGTTACGCTTCAGGTTCATTTTGTTTGTTTGTCAGTGAGATTACAGAAAAAGTTTTTCATTAACATTGACAGAAGTGTGTAGCATGGACCAAGAAAGCACCCATTAAATTTTGAGTGGATCCAAATCTTGAGACAGATACACAAATTATTTTTCCCTTTCATTGCGAGATAAGGCATTTGGCCTTGGTGGAGGTCTGTGCTCTCTGACCGCCCTTCTACTTGGTAAGGTGACTATTTTAAGCACCTTTATCAAACCAATACTGTTTACACAGAACAACAGAAACACTGAAGGACAGAGAACTGAGAGAGTCAACAACACAGAGAGGAGCGGTGCATCCCGTCCCTCGTGTTGGCCTCCAGTCATCTAATCCTTCTTTTATAGAAAGCCAGCTCTCTCATTTTGACCCAGTTTTCTTTGTCAGAGAGAAAACTGCCCTGCCCACTATTGTCCAGCACTGCTGGCGTACAGCAAATTAGATCTTAGCAGGCAGAAAAAGATCAAGCATTTTAACCACAAAGACAAAAGCGTGTTGCACAGTATGCAACACACGCTTTTAATGACATAACAAATGAGCAGGCGCTAAAGAACAGAAGCAAATCTGAGAGGCCTGAAGCTAAATTCTGTGTGTCAGTAAGGTCAAGCTTAGCACCATGTCTGAAGCAGAAAAAAACAAACACAAATCTGCAATAGCTGCGACCACGTACACACATGCATTCACACACACAAACACACTCAAAAACACTTATCACTACACTACAGTAATTAATGATGATGCCGTGAAAAGATTTCACGGCCCTATCTTACACCCGGCAGCGGCGCAGTGCAGGGCAACTGTGATTCATAGTTTCAGACCAACAGTTCTCATTTTCAAGAATAGCTCCCACATTATGTAAGTAGCAAATGTACTTGCACCCATCTGTGCCCCCATGAGCATGTGTGTCTTAAAATGAGGTGTGGTCAAGCGCATTGTTGGCACATTTCTATTCTGAGGCAGCAGAAAGTCACTGTGCCATTGACCAACAAAAACTTGGTCTCAAGTCTACAGCACAGTATCTTCCTGCTATTTAATGGGCGCATTGTTCAGATAGCAAGATGCACCTACATAGGCAGGTTCACACAGTACATACACTCTGCTTGTTACACACAAAGGGATGTGTGGATGGGTTGCGGGTGTGTGAAATAATACAATAGTAGTAAGGAAAATATTAATTACATTCTTACATTCATTTAAAATGTAAACATAGCAGAGAGCAGAGCAGACCTGCTGTCTGACTCCCCATTAAGAGAGACACTGTGCTCATTTACGCACGAGGAGCAGCGCAGCTTTACTATTTCAGGAGTTAAAAGTTCACGTCTGTTTTCTATGTCAGATTTGTAACTACAGATTTTAGTTTTGCTACAGTGACATTTCTCTTATTGCACTGATCTCAGCAAAAAATTGCTCACTTCTCCAATTTGCCAAATCCACCATGAAAATAGCAGTGCACCAGGTGCAGATAGATTCGATTGGTTGAATTCATGTTGACTGAATAAGGAACTAAAGACAACTCCTTTGCCCCTTGCGTCTTACCTTGTACCCAGATTATGCACTATTTAACTCTTAACTCTTTTAATAGGGAGTTTCTATAAAAAAATAAACATCAATGTCAATGAAACCAGTTCTCAAGCATCCACAGGAGAGAGGAGAGCTTCAGAGGAGGCCGATCTCAGGCAAGTGCTACAATTTACCTATGTATATATGTCGATCAAAACGTCCTGGCCTCAGCAGAGCTGGATCCAGGATATCAGCTCGATTGGTGCCAGCTAAAACAACCACGTTAGTGCGGCTGTTGAACCCTGTTAAATGACAAAAACAAATAGCATTCAAAGTCCTTGCAAAATACTGCACCAGGAATGGGAGAAAGGCTTGAACGCTGAGAGAGATGACGTAACTACCTACCGTCCATTTCCACAAGCAACTGGTTGAGGGTGTTTTCCTGCTCGCTCTGGTTGCCAAAGTTGCCCCCGCCTCTCTTCCTGCCAACTGCATCAATCTCATCAATGAAGAGGATGCAGGGGGCATTTTTTCGAGCCTGTGGCAAACGTATCTCTAATCTAATACAGGACAGACAGAAAGAAAGAAATCACTTAAAAATCAGAATTCATTACAAATGTGCTTTGCATCAGTGCCTACAGTGTCATAGATGGTGCTCCTTTGGAAATTCGTAGTGTGCCGTACAGCAATCATCAGATTAATTAACAGACAACTATAATAATACCAACAACACCAAAAACAAAAACATCAACAAAAGGGCTCCTCTTCCGAATTATAGACCTATTCCCCACATATCATTGAAGCGCTCTACAAAACATAACAATCCAGAAAATCATTGTGTTTACAGATGGTCTGGACCATGAGCTCTATGTGACCCATCATTCAGCTTTAAAATTACTTGGAAGAGTGCGACATTTAGCCCAGTACTGACCCTCGCTGGTCCCACGCCAACAAACATCTCCTGGAACTCCGATCCATTTACAGTGATAAAGGGGACATTGGCCTCTCCTGCAGTGGCCTTCGCTAGCAAGGTCTTGCCAGTACCAGGTGGACCCGATAACACAGCACCCTGGAAACAAAGATGTATAAAAATGCCTCAACAAATACTTCACAAGGTAGAGAAGTGTCTCATTTTAAAACCTTATTCTTAGCTCATATTCATCTTTAGAGGAAAAAAAATCCTCCCTATGACACAATACTTGATAACCAGGATGGCGCACCTTTGGGATCTTGGCTCCTAGGTCCTGGTACTGCCGCGGGTTCTTCAAGAAGTTGACAAACTCCATAATTTCTAGTTTGGCCTCCTCACAGCCTGCGACATCCTTGAACCGGACGTTGATGTTGTCTTTTATTACCTTGGCCTTTGATTCACTCATGCTGAAGGGGTTTACTCGCCCCCTACCCCCCCGACCTCCTGCCATCGGTCCCTGCCGTGTGGCAAAAAGTAAAAAGCCGACCAGCAGTAAGGCTGGGAGAATGGTGAGAAGGAGCGTCCTGTGGGGGGAGGAGAAGAAGCTCCATTAGGCCAGCAGTAACATGAGCAAATCCAATATGCGTGAAAGTCACCTGGGTATAGTTTCAGGTACTCATCAGATGAAATTCTCACCCATCACTTTCACTGCTGTAGAATACAGGCACTTTCTGTGAGTCCAGTCCCATTTCCTGCTGGGCCATCTCCAGGTTATGCTCAAATGAGTCAACACTGCCAATGTTGAACCACAAATAGCTCTGAAACACACACACAACAGACAACATATAACATGCAATATACAGTGTATATGCTTTAAACTATAAAGCAAGGCTATGTAAGTTTTTGAAGAAGAAATAACAAGGGAGACATAAATCCTTATTTTACAATATAAATAAATGTTTTGCTGCTAGTCCTTCTTCATCTTGTAGGACCTGTAGCTTATGGTGGCTCCTGTTGGCAAACTCTTGTGCATGAAAGTTAATTTTTTTACCTTAGAAATTAAAGTTTGACCAAATTATCTTAACTCAAAATCCACTTCGTAGCATGTTCACTTGCATCTCATGAACCTAATCAGTGAAATAGATTTGGATGGAGTTTGCTCAGGAAAAACCTGGTAAGACTGCCTTGAGTTTTGCCAAATGTATGACTCATCTCCCCAAACCCAATCAACAGTGCGAACTATACTAAAAGCAAATGACATAAAAGCATTTTCATACAACTAACCACATTTGATGTGTCCACTCCATGGGCAGGAATTACTTTGACATACTGTTTATTTACAACCTCCAGGTGTGCCACCTGTGTAGAGAGCACAAAAACAAATTTGTTTACAGCGTTGCAAAACAGAAAGATAAAATGCACTCCCATTTGGAAGATACCAAAAGTATAACCCTCTCTGCCTCTTACCAAGCCTCTGTTTAAGTAGTGATTGACAAAGTCCTTCCAGGAGATCTGCATCCCTGTCTCTCTGAAGTAAAAGTACAAAAAAGCCGAGATCATGCCGGCTGCAGCGATGGCAGAGTAGCGAAGCGCTGATTCATCCAAGGGAAAATCATCCTGTTAGATGAAGAAATTTTGTTTGGAGATCAACTGATTAAAAGGAGAGACTGTGTGAGCGTGCCACAGAAAAACAATCCACTCCCCCTGCATCTGCAGTGTGCTGCCTCTCAGAGCAACTATGAGCACCCTAGTAACTGCAGAGTGTGATGAGTGAAATATGTTTGAAGGAAAATATCAGTTTCAACATTTTAACGTTTAGAAAGTTTGACAGCAATACATCAGCTTATATTTAACACAATATTTAACTTGCACTAATGCATCAAATCAGCCTTAGATTTGACTTTTAAAGATATCATATTCCAGCATTTTACTAAATATATTCTGTGTTATTTATGTGAGCATTACTTGAAGGCAGATTTCCGGTCATGATTCACACCTGAAAGCGCGTCCACCAGTGTGATTCTTCCTTCTTTCCTCCTCTTCGTCTATCGTCTCCGTCATCATTTGTATCCCTCTCTTCCCTTACATGAGATTCTTGCTCTTTGGTATCTTCATCTAAACGGTAACAGAAGAACAGTCATACACTTCTGAGAATGAGAACAGAGGATGCACAAATGCTGCTTGTGATGATGACTCCAACCTTCCTCACCTTCAGCTGATTTGTTCACGCCGGTGCTTTCTTCATTCTTTGGGAAAAACTTTTCAAAACCTAAACCAGTTCAACAGCAAACACAAACAAGAAAAAAATAAGTGCAAATATCTCACACTGACCTGGAAAGATGTAGGTCACTGTGTTAACTTATTTAGCTGCATCACAGAGTGTAACAGCATTAGGGGGTACACTACCTCTTGGTGGTTTGTTTGAGCTGAGTAACCGCACAAGTGGGAAACTGTGTTGATATAATCCTCCACATCTCCTCTGGATCAGTGACGCCTTCTGAAATAAAGATACCATATGATGACTACGTGGACAGGAAGTATACAGCAGAAAGGCTTCATTTCAACATGCTATATGTAGCAGATGTTAGACCTAATGTGAAATGGCAGACATGATGATCCACAGTCCTGTTACATTAACAGCTATTATGAGTCACGCATACACACTGGCTTTCATGTTAATATGAGAAATATGTCCTGCTTTTCTCCAAAGAACATTATTTACAGGATTACTGAAAATCTCATTATGACATGGACATACTGGACTGTGTCACAGTTAACCTAATTTTATTACAACACTGTTGCAGATAACCCACTTATGCACTGAACAGTGCCTTTAAAGCTGCTGTTTACTCACATAACTGTCACTGGTGAAGATCAAACACTGATGAAATTATACTTAAAGGTTATAAACACTTTTGAAAGTAAGTAAAATATACGCTTCTTCCACACAACTGCAAAATCTTTGATTGTTGTTGATCACTGGAGCAGCACTGATCCTGGGTTTTTGCAGCCAATACCATTATTGATACCTGGGATAAATAAAAATCTGACGAGAGCTGATCTGAAGAAAAAAATGGGAGTGATGCACTGGGTCAAGACACTAGGTGTAGGTAACTGTAAAAAAACAGATGCACTTCAAGGATAGGGGAAATAGTCGTGTAGGAGCAATGACTGTCTCAGCTTACTCAGCTATAAGTACATGGTGTGGGCTGGCAGTCTATAAAGACATCTGAGGCACTCTGATTATGGTTAAACTGAGTGAGCTGGGAAGTCACTGCTTTTATTCCTAATTGCTGATCTTTTTTTTTTTTTTTTTTACATGAACACATAACATAAACAAACATTTTGTTTACATAGCAGGATTTATCTGATCAACACTGCGTTCTTGTCGAACCAGAATCTTTTAAAATGTCAGAAACTGTCAGTTTTACATTGTGGATATATTTTTTAAAATATTAATGTTTTTTTTTAATGAGAAAACTTTAAAGGGATACTTTGCCTAGAAAATGACCTTTTGTAAATCAATTAGTGATGCCGTGTTATCTTGAATTCTAAGAAAACACAGTTTTCCTGGTATGCCTCCAGTGAAAACTGGGAACACGTAATTTCCTTAATCGTATGCTCAGTACTTCCAAAACACAAGCATTTTAGCTGAAAAAAAAAATGTATTCAAGTCTGGCTTTGAAGAAAGCATAGATACATTCATTTTCAGTTCAGTTTTAAAAACTAAGATTATAAAAAAAAAATGAAACTTCAAAAATGAAACTTCTATTACTGCAGGAGTTGTGTGAGAGTTTGTAGATGGATGTTTTGATTAAGTTTAGCTGTTTCTAACTCTGTTTACATCAGTTAATTACGAATGTTTGCCTTTCCTGAACTCTGTCCACGGTGGAAACACGCAAGAAAAACAAAGGTTTCTTCCCAAATTTAAGATAGCCTGGTTGGACTTACTGATTTACAGATGGTCATTTTGTGGATGAAATATTCACTTCAGTAAAATAATCCTGAAAATGCAATAAAACACTTGTTGCTGCAGTTTACTGTAATTTCAGCCCATATCTGCCCATAACTAATAAAACAGCTGCCAATATCAGCCTGTCTGTGTATGGGTCAGGCTCCACTCACCATGCAAAGTCCATCAGAGAAACAAAATAGAGGAAAACTCACTGTATTACATAATGTTTGTTTCATTTGAATAAGCGCCATTCCCTTGAAGAAAATACTCCTGGTGTGACATCAACACTATACTGTATGTTTGATGCATTTTCATTCAGGAAACATGGTTTGGAACACAGTGTTCAGTTTTTAAGTGCAGCCCTTCATCTGGCAATTCACAGGCAAACATTCAGTCTGCACTGTGAGTTTCTTTGATTTCATTTTCATACTATAATAGAAAAGCATGAAGTCCAGTGAAGGACACAATATTCCTGCCAGAGAACCTCTGTTACATTTATTTTTTAAGGAAAAACAATAAAATAAAAAAACCTCCTGTGCAAAAGTTCACTACTTTTAGATCCCAACCTAATGCGCACAAGCAAGTTTAATTTTTATTCAATAATGTGCATATCTGTTACATTTCCTTAGCCTATTTTTAAAAAGTAAATGCAACTGAATGAGTACATGAGGGTGATATAACAGACCTGCATGGACTGAGCGCCCCTCCCCACCACACAGTAACTGAGACACACCCCCTCCAAACACAACATTATGAAACTGAGGAAACTGTCTCCTAAACTGAGCATTATCAAACGGAAATACTGTGAGAGTGCAAACAACTGAGGAATGATACATAAACAGTGCAGCAGTTTGTTTGTTTACAGGTGTTTGGGGGGTCTGCAGCCTGCACCGAGGAACACTGTGTTCTTTCCCACGACAAACCCTTAATGCAGCCACACAGGGCTCCAACTCCTGCAATACACTCTTATTTAACGCACATGCAAGAAGCTGTTGCAAAACATTAAGTTTGCATTCTTATTTTTATTTGGAAAGGACAGTACCTGACTTTACATAATAAGAAGAACAGAAACAATGTCACCGTACCGACGGGAGTGCGCCGCCGCTGCGGAGAGTAGCAGAGATGGTGGATAACTCTCGGCTCCAGGTCCGAACCGCCCGCACCCGGTGCCGAAAGGGTCCCACACCTACAGACAGCAGCCCCATCGTATCTGCTCCTTTCACTGGGCTCCACTGGAGTGATCTCCGAGTCCAGTCAACGAGCTTCAGAAGTACCGTGAAAACAATGCCAACTCGTACTCTCGCGAGATCTCGGTTACAAAACACCAGCATGAGGTTTCAGATGTGGAGCGCCTATGAAGTGCAAACAGCAGATTTATCTTTTATAGTTTTAGGATGAGAGCATATCTGAACGGAACCTGTATATCCTAAAGAGGATATGTCAGTGTATTTAAAGCCTGGGAGTTTAATTTAGTTTGAAGCCTGTTTGTTTATGTTTTTTTTTTTTTTTTAGGGACCCATGTAATGAGGGGGTTCACTGGGTTTATTCTTCTCATGCATACATGTGTGCATCAATTTGTTTATTCCAGAATTCCTCTTAATGATGGTGCTGTCATTAACATGTAAATATTTTGTATATTGAACATGACATCACATAACTTAAGTGTTCAGTGATTGAACTGGGGTTCATCTGCATGAGACGTCCTGTACTTTGCGTTGATGGCAGAAATCCAAGTCCTCCACTGCTCCACATGAACACATGTGTTCTCCTTATGAACCAAAAGTAGGCGTGAGTGACTGATGCAAATGTGCCCTAACATACTATATGACTATGTAACAAAGAGGTGTCGGTTTCATTCTAGTTCATGGTCCATATATAACCCAGTTTGGTTTCAAGTGGGTCAGACCACTAAATCATTGTATAATAACCTATAAATAACAACTCCTCCAAATTTCTCCCTTTGTGTTAGTGTAAAAGTACATTGTGAAAATGTTCACCCAGTTACATCATAGATGATGAATGTCCGGAAACAGTATGTCTCATTAATACACAGGAGTTGTCTATTTCTGTCAAACAGCTGTCAGTTAATATGAAAGTAATATATGGGCCAATTTTGCAATTTGGGGTTTCGGTTGATGGTTAAATGTGATGCATTTTATCATTTATCATAATAGGTACATGCTGGATTACCAAAGGGACCTACCAGGCAGAGGTGCAGGGGCCCAAGGAGTCAGGTCAGCCCCCGAGGCAGAGCCTGTGTTTGAAGTTACCATTATCAATATTTCTTCTAGAGAGTTAAATGGTTCAGTCAAAACAAGGGATATCATGGTGACTGTGTGCTGATAGTGAGATTTTTATTTCTATTACAATTCTGTAGCTGCCTGTTAAAGTTAAAGTCAAATATAGACTCTTTGAGTTGGTGGTTCAGTCCAACAACCAACCCAAGGCTGTTGGTTCAACGACCTGGGAATGAGACACAACAATCAACTATCTTTCTCCAAAATTGCATCTTTAAAAGGCAGAGTTTATAATTAATAATGATTCATCCATGAACACATGAAAGTTGAACTTGACTTGAACGCAACACTGCAGCTTTAATGCAATTATAACTTTATTCATGCACTACTCCACATGTTTTACATCAGGGCATGGCTTTTACACACACCATGTATGTCCATTAGTTTGAAAAAAAAAATACAGTACATCATGCTGAAAGATAACACAGCCAAAACTCATTATTTTAAAACAAATACTTAAGGTCAACATGTACACATTACCAAAGGTGTCACTTAACATCTTTGTCTCTGGACAACATGTGCTATAGATACTTTAAGACTGAAACCATTAACATGATGGTAAGTGTATTAAGACGTTTGGATAACAGCTGTATGTAACCTGACTATTTTAGGCACGCATGAGTATTCACATCTATTTGCTACACACTGCACTAAACTGAACCGGATTAAACACAGATTAGACGGTCTAAGACTAGTTCACAGTTCTGAACAAAAGGAAAGCACATTTAAATCCTTGTTCCTTTTCTTTTGCAGTTAAACAATTCTCCTTACAGGAAAATGCATGCGATGATTATAGCATATCCACTGCCACTATATGTACTTATGTCAAATTCAGGTTTTAATGATTGTATAGGTTTCGCATATTGACAAGAGGGGTAATTGACAATTAACAAACTCAAAGCAGGCCTTTGTTGAAAAGAAACATTGCTTTAAATCCTAGAAATATTTTTTATTTTGGCCTTATGAAATGTTACGCAGGTCAACAGAGGCATGTAATATAAATGGAGGATGGGTATGGACTGATTTATGGACAGTACCTGTGAGATAAAGAGTGTTAGGACTCATGATGGAATATGTGTAAAACGGGGGAAAAGAAAGAGTGATGTATGATCACACAGTCTATTTGATTTTGTAATTGTTCTCTTCTTGTAAGCTAACTAAATAAAAACACACAACTAGAGGCTGAAAGGCAAATTTCCAGGTTATATAATTTTGTGATTTAGCTAAAGCTGTACTTGTAATCCTTAGTTCAAAACCATTTTTCGCATATGGCAACCTTAGAGTTAAGTTTTCAGCAAAGTTGGCAGTATAGGTTAAAGCAGTCGAGGCTTGTAACAGATAATATACAACAACTGCTGCATGCATAATCACCTACTGATGAGGTGGCTTTTCTCTATAGGGCATTTATTTTGTACATTTATACAAGCAGACGCACACACCAATGCGAATCACTCACGCAAACACACATACACAGTGTTCAGTACATCCAGTTTCAGTATGAATTAAAAAGTTGGATAAAAATATATATATATTAATTTCCAGATGGGTTTCTAAGTACCCTGCTTCATTAAGTAGTGCACAGGAGGATAAAGACACTACAGTATAAACATATGCACAAAACAAACCGAGGACAAAGACGAAAAGCGAGTCTCCTGTTAGACTTTAGTTGATCGAGTAGAGCACAACATGAGGCAAAGTGCAACATCCAGTAACATCAGGTGGTCCCGTCCAGACTCATGCATCTTTCGCGTCTGGTTCCTCGTCCTGCTTGCGTTCAGTCATTCGGGCACAACGTGGACAAGTTGTGGAGTTGTCGTAGTAACAATCTCTAAAAAGACACATGACAAACATCCACATTTATTTGTTAAATAATAGGTCATATTAACTGTGTCCATTTGGGCTATGTGTCGATTTCTATTTAAGAGGAGGAGCTCAGTGCTCAGGCAAGAGACTCCCTGGGTTTTGCAGGACGCAGCAGCGCACACTTCAGCGAGCTCTGTGACCATCTCAGCCCATGAGCACATGTTTAACTTTATAAAATAACCTGTGTGCACCTTTGTAAAGATGCAGAACAAAAATCCTGTATTGTTGTGGTTTGATGAAAATGAGAAGTTGGACTGAGGCAGTTCATGACACAAACTATGAGCTAACCTAACCCTAATAAATTTTAGCACTATTTATTTGTACATATTTTCTAATGTAGCATTACGATAGTCAATATGAGAATTTATCAGCAGTCAGCTTAAACCAATTTGAAAATCTGCTGGGAGGTTAGTTGTGGTTGCAGCTGTGCCAGCAGTACAAGGAGCACAAACCAAAGTGTATCTTTGTTTACTTGTTGTAAGTTTACTCTTGGGCTCAAGGCAATGATTAGGTTGATAAATATCTTTTTTACGTTTTGGTTTTGCTAATTAATCCAAAAACTGCCAAGACAACCCAATGTCAGCTGACAAGGACACACATCAGCCACAGAAGATGTAAGGCACCGCTGCTGGGTGAAATACCAAGTGTTAAAGAAGTCCTGTTCAGGCAGTAGTAATGTTTTGCTTTCTACAGTATGTTGTGGGACAAACTCATTCATGCCTTTCTTATCTCTCTGTATGCAGCTCGAAGGTATGTTAAGACATGGTGATCTGAGACTAGATTGGCCCAATAACTGCTTGTCTTTGGGATTATAAAGAACTCCACTCAAAAGTATGGATTGACACTTTTTTAGTCTCAAGGCTTTGATATATTGTACCTGTTACCGCAAAGCTACATTCAAAACTCCAAATGATCGCATAATTAGTCGCATTTTTTTAATGTGACCGGCTGGTGGTGACTAACCTGTGGAAGACAGCAGAGCAGTCGTGGCAGACCGAGGTATGACTGTCAAAAGGGAACAGTATGTCTCCTTCCTTACACAGCTCACACACAAATCCTTTGGCCTGACAACGCTACACACACACACACACACAGCACACACACGCACAGCACACACAAAATTGGACAGAAAATCAGGATGATTACATGTTTTCTACTCCTTAAGCAAACAATACAATTGTCAGTTACTACCTTATGTCTTGTTTAATAGAGGATAATACAACAATAAGTGATGTGTGATTCATACACTGTGGCAACAACATTACTAACAAAGAGAAGTCATTAGTTTCGTTCTTTGCCCTGCGTGTATGAGCTCACCTCACAGTCTAGTTTGATGTGCTTAGCAAATGTGGTGTGGATCTCTGTGAGGGAACAGCTGAGTCTGCCACTGTAGATGTCAATCAAATCCTGTAGTGAGTACATGTCATCGTTCTCCACAAAGTGCTGCCGATCTTGTAACTGGGGAACACAAATACAAAAGAAAATAATTCATGAGAACATGCGTTTTTTGGTCTATTGTAAAGTGTTTCAAATACTTCACAATTATCTATGCAGGTCTTGCCAAGTTCTAAAATACTGTGAGAACAAATTATAACATGTATTTGAGTTAATACTGACCTTGCACCAAAAACAGTCAAGTTTACAGTATTTGTACAGACTGATATCACATGCATTGTCTCAGTTCTACAATAGAAGCCTTTGCAGATATAGCCCAAACTCTCCACTTTCACCACACGGTGGTGCTGTTGTAACATATTACCTATTGGTCACTTCACATCACATCATGTCAGTCTACATAGCGCTTTAACTGCACCATACAAAACCAGTTAAGTAAAGAGAGGCTGACCTGTAGTAACAGGCGAGCCTCCATGGCTTCCTTACAAGTAATAAAATAGGGTTTCATCAGCAGAATATCCTGACGGAGTTTCTGTAAAGGAAAACACACACATTGCTGTCAGTCTCATGTAATACAGAGTTGCAGTTGTTTTCCCATCTCACTACATGTGCTAGCAGTCTCAACATAATAGCGCCTGATGCAAAACATAGTGACAAAGTGCTACAGTAACTACAATGAGGCCATCAAGGATGAATAATTTTGAAAAGGATTCTGGGGATAAACCTGAGAACACAGGTGAAAAATATAATGAAATGCAGATTTCATTTTACATATACAAAGAACATCTTCAAACTCCACAATATCTTACAGGGTCTTTACTAGTGCTCACAATGACCTAACTGTTTAGTTTCCTGTATAATCACTGGGGTCTGATTATGATGATTTAACAACAGCATATTCTAGTGTTACTGTTGTCACTTAACATATTCATGTATTCTAATATGTTTTTTTTTCCAGGATCCATGTTCATATGTCTCTGTGTGTTCTGTGTTTCTTGCCTGCCTAAAAGACAAATTTCCACTCTGGAAGAATAAAGTTATAGTTGAAGTTAAAGTTGAAAAAAGTGAAGCTACCCACCCTGATCTCGACCAGTTCCTCCACAAAGTTGAATAGCAGCGGGTTGATTTCTTTCAGCTTCAGCACAGGTCGTGACAGCATCAGGGCCAGGTAGCGCATTGAGGAGCGACAAACCTGAAAAGAGACACACTGTCAGAACACTGACTGACTAAATATGCCCACATGAACATACTAATATCCCTTTCATACCAACACAGTAATTGGATTCACAACTCTCCTCCTGACCTGGTTTTAACTTGAAAGTGGGTCAGATGCTGACCGGCAGGCATTCCAGTTCGAGATGGGAATATGAGTCAATGTTACTGATGTTTAAACAAAATCAAGCTGAACCCACTTGAGTGATCCTTTTTGACTTGATAGTGCCAGAAAAGACACAGCGAGACTGTTTAACAGACTGTGTGGCGCTCCTCATGACTAGGAAATTGATTGTGACATGTAAAATTGGTGGAGTGCCTCCCAAAGTTTATGTAATGGTTCTGTAATGAAATTCTGTGTAATTCTGATGTTTAGCAGTAACATTTATAAGAGTACATTGCAGATTTGAGTTGAGTTTCAACAGTGACAAGCACACGACAATCTACAGTATGAAAACAGTCTCAATATATGACTCAAATGCTACTTTAACACGTGTTAAGACGACCCACATCATACACTGATACTCCTGTTTGAAAAGGTGTGGCTTAGAGTTATACTTAAATCAATCCATAGTTTGATGTATAAAAGAAGAAGGGGTATTTTTAGATGTGGAGTATTTTTTATTGTGGCTGTTGAGGGTACCTTGCGTGCGTCAAACTCCCAGTTGTGAATGACACGAGCTGGGACGATGGCGGTGTCATTCCAGTGGCATGTGCTGCAGTAATACTGGCCTGTGTAGTCACACTGTCTGGCTTCAGTTGGCACGCCCCCTGCAAGATAAATACGGCACAGTACAGTCAAATTATGACAAGGAAAGCGAGATGTACTTAAATATATTTGAAATACCCTGACTGAACATGCATTACTAAGATACATGTTGAAGAGTCATTTTTTTGTAGCTCAGTAACTTCATGCACATGCTTATCGAGCGAAGTTTAAGTTCAAGTCAGTCTACGTATTGCTTTTAGATTCTTTAACATAAATTTACAGAGTCAATTTGTACTCACTCAGTGATATAGGTGTACGACATTCTGCACAGCGGTAGTCTTGCCGGTCTAGTCCTATTTCAGGGCAGATGCTGAGCTCGTACTCCGACTGGTGGCTGACCTTTGACCTGACGCAGGGCTTGGTAATCAGGTTCATACACTTACTATGGCAACGATAATAGCAACCTGAAAGAAGACAGGCATAATCACACAGCATGCAATGGCATTACTATACCTGATGGTAGGGATGCACAATAATGTTGGAATGTCATCTGTATCGGCCAATGTTGGCTTTAAAATTAACTATGGATCACAATCCGCTAACTTTCCTGGCTAGTATGCAAAATGCTAACCACAGACTTAGGCGTTGGGTACTGTTATTTGCATACACTGAAAAGCATTTTATTTGGTGTCTCCATCTGTTGGTGGGCAATTACGATAAGATATATCATATATATATATATATATATATATATATATATATATGATATATGATGTTAATTCCACTACAAAAGAGACGGTATGGTACTTGTGGAAGTACCATATTGTCAGTCTGTGCATGACAGCTTTGACAGAATAAAAAGGATATTCAGATAAAGCTATGATCTTGCATGGAGTTTTGAATGATCTGTGTGTTCTTTGTGTGTGCTATTCTGTGCTATATCAGACTGATGCATTGTATAGTGTGTCTCACCTGTGCAGGTATACCAAGTTTGAATAAGGCCCCAGATAATAGTGCTACACTTGTCGCAGGTCTGTTTCACACTCTTGCTCTTTTCCTTGGAAAAGCGGTGCTCCAGCAGGACTCTCAGATTAGGCTCATCCTCCTCTGGGTCCTTTTAAGAAACAAAATGCAAAAACAAAATTTACCACAACCATTAAGATAGCAGTAACACAGTTCAAGTACCATTTTAAACGATAGTGACTACTGCAAAATATGTCCCTTTTAGAGGTTTTGTAAAGGTGAAAAAATGAATGATTCAATAAGGTTTGGGGAGGTGCTCCTGAAGAACAATCTCTCTGTGATAGGGTTATACAGTTAATCTAAACATTATCGCAATATGACCAAATGCAATAACCAAATATCCAAATCGCTTCACAACATACCATTATAAATGAAGCACTGTGGTGCTACAGAGAAGCCCCCACTTCAAATCATATTCCAGGTATACAGGAAAATACTTGTTTGGTGCAGACCCCAGCAAAAATCACATTATCATTTTTTTTTTCCAGTGAAGATGAAATGCAAAAATAATCATTCCCACTAAAATCATGACTTGTATTGCCATATCTGTCCAAATAAAAGCAATATGATTTTATTTTGCATATCTTTCAGCCCTACTCCAAGGAGCCACTAAAATGCTAAGGCTGGGCCTGCCTATTGGAAATATAAATACACCAGCACGCCATTTCAACATGATACAGAAGATCATCAGCACTCTCTATAAAATGCATTCAAATCCTAACTGCACTAGTAACTGACTGATTAATTGATTTTTTGAGTATTCAGCAAGACACTAGATTGTACATAGGCTGATACTGTACCTTCTGTAACTTACAGAACATTTCAAGAAACACAAAAAAACTGTCCCATTTGAAATGAGGAGTTACAGCAGGAAGTTGGTGCTATCCACCAACATGTGTATCACCTTATCAGTCTCCGAGAATGCCTGCAGTGCTTGCTCACCTTTATCTCACACAAGGCAGTGGCTAAAAGGCCAAAAGTGATCCAATGAAAACAAAAGAAAGACTTTACTTGAAATGTGCCCTGCAGGATTTCGTATGATCTCCTCAATACAGCCCCTGATGCTGATCCCCACCCACTAGCAACACTTATAAATATAAATCCCTTATTTTCCAAATACAAGTAATTGCAGACTTAGTTTACTAAAATACCTCTCCAGAAATGTAATAGAAAGCTAAATAATATATTTCTATCTGCAAACATTTTGTGTGTACAACTGTGTAGTCCTTCTAAACAAGCATTAACTATTATAATATCATGTTATCCACTTCTCATTTCACTTCTACATAGCCACAGATGATGGAGTAGATTCAACACAGAATTACAAACTTTTAGTTCCAACCTTAAGTTCCTGCAGTTTGAGACGAAGGTGGATTAGTTTCACCACAGTGTCCTTCTGTCTCTCTGAGTGTTCTGGCAGCTCCAAGATCAGCTTTTTACACTCCTCTATGGCCAGTTTAAGCTGTTCAATGTCCGAAGCCACAAACGAACCCTGAAACAGCAAAAGCATGTGCAGTAAATACAATAGGTAGCTCTGTACAGCACTCAGAGTTTTACAACTTGAAACCGTATCATTTAGTCAGGAATAATGCTTTACTTACCATCGGCCTTGAGAAGTGGTCTTCAGCTAGACCAAGGTCCATGGTTCGGTCTGAACTGTGTGTTCTGGATCCAGAGAACAGCTCAGGCCTTGCTTCTAAAAAGAAGAGAAAGTGGCATAAAGTACTATTCTTCTCCTGAGCACACACACTACGGTCTGGTAAGACTCACTCAGTCATGCATGCTAATTTCACACACATGACTGTGGTCGCCACTCAAGACAATCCCTACACTCTGACTCACCACTCAAGAAGTCCAGAGGACAAACAGAAGTCCAAAATGGACAACTGAAGGAATCCCACATATAGTAGTTGTCTTATCAGTTCAGGTAATGTGTAACCAAATCAAGTGACAACCAGGTGAGACTCCTCCTGTGTCATTACAACTCCTGCTAAACTAGCTGCCCTATTCATGTTTGCACCTACATGTTTACAATCCATCTGTTCCATGAAGATTCACGTGGTATGTTTTCAAATCAATTAAATCACAGTGCAAACATTCTTCTACTACTGCTGCTATCAGTAGTACCACTGCATGTGTGCTCTGTGTATTGGACCATTAAAGTCCCGACAAATGTAAAATGACTCTGACCCTTATTCATCATATGACTTTAACTACTGGCCTAACTTTAATGATAATACTTTAAGTCAAATGACAGTATTTTACTTACTGTATTATACACAATTGCTTATGTGCAATTATTCACTGTAAGATCAAGAGTTAATATTTTCATAATACGAAGCTGCAGAGTTTTTAGGAGATGAAAAGAGTGATTATTAAATGGGGTTGACCCCATGGTTTCTGATGTGTGTGACCACAAGGGCTGCATTAACAAATTTTAGCTTTTGGCCACTTGTGGACAGCAGAACAAGCTGAACACACAACATTGAACTTGTCACCTTTTGAAGTTGTTCACAAAATTATTTACACATCCAGCAAATACAGAGCAACATTTGTATTCATTTGGAGACATGTTTCTTTGCCAGTCTAGGTCTTAAAATTCATTCTCTTTGCTATGTGTTGGTCTTCACCAGCTCCTGAGAAAGACATCTGACTCTTGAGCTGCTTAATGCTGCACTATGATGAGCAGCTAGTCGCTACCATTGTCTATGCCATTTGTTGGCAGGGCATGTATATTTATTACCCACTGTAAAAAATACTGATGTGTGCAACTCAAGCAGAATTTGAAATAAGAGGCTAAATTTAGCTTTTTATTTAAATTTAGCTCAGTGTTAGACTGAGGAAAAAGTCAGAGAAATATACTTGTAACACCTTCCCAAACACAAAGTTTGATTAGCTAACATTTTTTTTTAGTTAATGTGAATTTTTAGAGGTTTTGTTTTCCTGTGTGACAATATCAAAAGGGAAAAAAAAGAGGCAATAATATTACGCAATGTACAGTACATGGTGAACCCAAGTCTGTCTGTCAAATGAAACCTGTGCAAAATTGACACTCTGATCATACCTAGATGGCCTAAACAGTGAATACAGAAATTACAATTACAAATCAAGCAAAATCAATATTTTGCTTATCACATATTTTAACAAACTTACTCTCCATGTTACTAAAAAAGTGCAGACAAACACTGTTGTTACCTGCGTACACCTCAGAACAAAACATGGTGGGTGAATTCAGCTTCTCAGTGCCAGACAGAGAGAGGACAATGAATGAAGCAGAGAAACACAGATCACACTCGTGAATTCAGCTCAGTGTGTCAGACTTGTCTGTCAAAGTGAATGTAATCAAACAAAGACGACTTTCATTCCCAAATCCTACAATAAAGGAAGTGTTACTAAAATACTGCTTACACTTATGCTTTTCGTTTCCTCTGTTTCAGCTATTGTATGTCTAACTTCCTTTTCCATAAGCTAAGAGTTAGTTCAGTGTGTGCTTACTCTGTATGTGTTAGGATTTGTTCTGTAGGATCTATAAATATTTGAGGAAATAATCTGTCAGATCAGTTTTCAGAGAGAATCACTGCTGCATACAGTGAGTGAGCCATACTGACATGATCTAAGCAAATAGTAGCCTCACTGTATTTGACACTGTAAGGAGAGCAAGTTTGCTTTAGCAAGTGAGTGACATTTAGAAATGCAGAAACCATGATCTCAGAACACACCACAGACTGACCACAGGCAGAGAACAAGTGCTGTTTTTACACAACAATTGCAAGTAAGATACAAAATTTAAAAGCTGCTTGCCACAGTTCATCAGGACCAAACATCTTTTCAGAGGGAAACAAAACATTGAAACGATGGCTGGATGTCTGCCAAAGAGGAAAAGACAGATACAATTTCTGGCCAAAGTAAAAATTTGCGTCATCAAGATAGGAGTTAGAAGGCATTCATTTCTCAACCTTAAAAATATACAAGCTGCACCTTTCCATGTGAGCACATGATTTCAGGGATTGTCCCTGGTACATCAGGAAGTGAAACAGGAGTGAAACCAGAGTTGTGCTGTGCTCAAGTCTTAATATGTGTATCTTGGCAGCTCCCTACAATGAAATGTAGCATATGACATAAAAGGTTCAGTTGCAGTCTTAACTGATAATGTGCTCGACCAGCTTTTTCTTCATGACGTCTCTGTGATCACTAGAGAGAATAAATAAACCCATAAGGTGCAGTGGAGTGCAGTATTAGCTGCTGTCATTCACCCAAGTGAATGTTTTTTTAACTTTTCCATGTGAATCAGAGTAAACCTGACAATGCAGGAGCACAGTCACCAAAACTATCCAATGTATGAATTCAGGTTTCAGCCTCTTGCTTCAATAGTAGTAAGTCTGAGTGTCCATGAAGCAGACTTGAACCTAAAGCAAATATTTTTCCGCCTGAACTGAACCACAGGTGTGAAAGTGACCTTAATGTGAGGCCATACTCTGAAATTGAGAAAGCTATGTAATGACTGGCCTGTGAAGAACTTTACCATGCAGTGGGGGCGTCTTGCCTCCTTGCGGGCCATCTTCTTCCTCTCGACGATCAAAGGGATTGAGGCGTGTTTGACGGAAAAGTGCAAGTCTCTCATCATACTCCATTTCATCGGCTACATCTAAAGAAGAGATTAGAGAGATTACTTTACAGCTAGCAGGAAGCTGGACCAATGGCTGTCATCATCAGGGTTACCTCAGACTTTACAAAGCCAGACCAGAGCCACAGAAGAGCATATACACCCATTTTCACAGGCTGAGTGGAGTTTATAAATTGATTTTTTTGCCACAAATACTCAAACTGAACTGATGTATTGATATGTCAGCAGATTAAGAAACTGGTCCAGAGCTGCTAACCATAACCTCAACAAAGAATGGAGGCCTCTTTAAGTGCTATCAAAGCCAAATGACAGCAAGATAACAGAAACCTCAAAACACAACTAAATACATAGCCTTGATTTTTTTCTGTTCCTTGTTCCCAAAAGGCTGTGTTGTATAACACAGACCACAGTATGCTAGTGTTTTGAGGATGCACGTCAATTAAAATAACTTACAAAAAACCACAGCACTGCTATTAAAATCAATGTGCTCTATTTAGACAGACAATGACAACACTGTCACTTAGCAGGGTGTAAAACGGTTTAGCAGGAAGTCATTTCTAACTCAAGATAAAAATACAGCCATGTCATTCACTGTATAATTTCTTTATGATTTACACTGAACTCAGCACATAGGGTCAAACATGAAAGCACTGCAAAGCCTGACTAACGTTACACGCACAGTTTGAAGCCTCACCTCACCGACAGTAACCAATCAGGGCTGTTGTTGACAGTCCTCCCCAATTAAGTGTTAATAGTTTTATTTCGAGTAATACCGCTATATATGCAGGACACTGAATAGAATTAATGACCCCTTTTCTGTGAATACAAAAAGAGCACATAAACATTGTCCGAATGTTGACAGACAGCTAACGTTAGCTAGCTAACTAGCTTTAAAAACAAAACAACCATCTGCTCGGATGCTAATGTCGGCTAATTTACCGGGTCGGTCAGGTCAGAAGCTTACCCCGTTGTCGACCTCATTTATCATTAAGGACTCGACAGCTGTAAAATATATGTTATGGTCGATGCTTTTGATTAAAATGAAGAGTTCTCCCTGTGTTGTTTTGCCAGCAGCAACATCACATCACAAGGCAAAAAAGCGTCAAGTCATCCATTGTTTTAAACGTTTATTTCCGGTTTGTCTTTTCAAAATAAAACCCTTCTATGCAGTATCTATATGATTAATACACGGAAAGAAAGAATAATTTTGGTAAATTACCTGTATTTAATAAAAACGTTAAATAAAGACACTATATCTCTGCTTCTTGTCGAAATTTAGCATATTAAGCTACGTTGTCTTTTACCGAAGTACTGTAGGTTGCTTTTACTTTGAAGACAGACCTCTTTCCCGTTGCATAAAATGTTAGGTACCTTCCAAACTTCCTCCGAGATGGAAAAGCATCAGCAGCAAAGTGTAGTCATATGCCATGGTGGGCTTTTATTTTCTTTAAATGCATTGCAGCTATAGATCTCAGAACATCACATAATGACTGCTGATTGAATCAGAGATTGCACTCATGACAAAGATGGAAATTTCACATTATACTACAGAGCAGGGCAGGCCCTGGACATCTAGGGGGCTCTAAGCAGGATAAGTTTCAGGGGCCCTACTTTGCCATACATAGACAGTTAAGGATACAAAAACAAAAACAGATATCATAAGCAATGATAAACCTTATGCAGTAAATTTTTACCTCTATCAACATTATGGGCCATAGTTACAACTGGATGTGAGGAGCAACAGCTTTAGTAACGCTTTAGTAGCTTTAGTAACAATTTAATTTTCCAAGAAAGACATCCATAATTTGGCAGCAAACATGAAACTTAACACTACAACAACCAACCCCAGGGGCTGAAGATGAGTCAGCTTCAGTGTGGGATGATGATACACCTGGTAGGAAAAAAACATTTAACATTAACTTTTTTTTTTTATTTCATATTGTAAAAATACACATCTGACCACACATCTGTTGAGGTGTCCTCTGTGGATGAACCAGGAGTTGGAGTATTGTCATCTCCAGCTGCTGTGTGAGAATACAAATAAAACATGCATAACATGAAGAGTAGATAAAACATAAGCAATTATACCAGGTAACATCCATGAACAAGAAGACAACATTTTCACTTACCAGTGCTTCCATCCTCTCTGGTTTCACCTCCACCAAAATATTAGAGTATTGCTCCCTCTGAAAAACAAGTGATATATTAATTACTTTATTTATTTATTTCAATAACAATTACTGTAAACAGAAAATAATGTTAAAAGAAAATGGGTAACTATACAGCTTTAGTTTAGTATGATTTTTTAATCCTTTCATACTGTTCATATTCTGACCTTCACAGTATGGAGCAGATAGTCTTTGACCCTTTATTATTAGACACTATCAACAAATATGAAGCACAGATATGTTGTGCATCACAACCAACGTTGCTTCTAATTTTTTCCATGAATTATATTGAAAGTGATGGATGTAACAACGCTGCTGAATGATAGGGTTCACCATAATCATTTGAAACTCCACACTGAGTGAGTGCATTAGTCAAACAACAAAACAAACTGGTGTGTAAATTTCACACAGACACTACAAAGACACATATCGCACACACTAACCTAATCTCCCATTCAGGTGAGTGATAAATGTTGCTTTACTTGACTTTACCTTGAGCTTGTTTGTTTGCCTCTTCGACCTTTTCTTACTCTTCTGCTCTTCTGCTCCTGGGGAATATGCTCATTTCAGGTGCATCCACCTGGGGCCCCCCTAGTGGCCTGCAGGGCCCTCCGCAGCTGCTTAATTTGCTCATAGGGAGGGCTGGCTCTGCTACAGAGGGCATGCAGAGGTTGTTACCAAGAACAGATGGTTTTCTGAGCTCTTTGTCTAACAAATGTGATGAATATAGGAAGCCTAGTTGCAAGTGAAATAGAATCCTCGCAGTAATTAAGCTTAACAGTTTCTACAAATGCCCTCAGTGTTGCAATTTAAGTGGCTTTTCAAAATGATAAAGAAGCATTAGTCGCAAGTCAAACTAGTTTCCTCTGAACTGTTGAGTCTCCTTTTGGTTAAGCCTTGGAGTTTCTTGGAGTCTTAGGCAAGAGCAAAACTGGCTTGACACTGATTAGCTTCACTATAAAATCATAACCACATATAGGGAAATAGGATATTGTTACAAGAATGATCAAATTAATGCTGTAGATTAATACAAGCCACTTCAAACACCACAAACCACAGCTACATTCTGATATTCTCATTCTCAGACTCTTTAACGTGACACTGGAGTGTCAGTATTGCATTTTCTTAAGTTGATAAAAAAAAAGAGAGAGAGAAAGGATCCCCTTTAAGCAGGTAGATGTTAGGAGATAATAGTGCAATCTCATTGTTCAGTTGCATCAATTAGGCTGATGTCCCCATTTATAAGATAGAACATCAATACATGTCAGCTCACTACAGCAAATACAGTATGTTTCATATAAATTCTAGTCACCAGTTTGTCATTTGCCCGTCACGCTGTGTCTTCAGTGCTCTATAAAGTAAATTAGATGTAGTCTACATGGTATAAATATGCTATAAATAGCTTCATTATCTCTCCTATAGCAGGGTTTTGCCAATGAAAATATGTCACATAGTGATTGTGTTCATCCCCAGAGGTCTATTGCTGAGGTTAGAGACATGCCTTTTGGTCATATGGATAATTCTGAATCACAGCTTGAGGTGGAGATTCTTCTCTGCTGTAAACAGAGCTGCTTTGTGCGGTTACATAAAGTCATATCCCTACTGTAAACACGCTGCTCCCTGCAGATAACACAGTCACTCTTTGGTCATCCTTCAGGCTAATCAGCAATAGCCTAATTACAATCAAGTGGCCTGTTTATGTCTGTTTCCTCATGTTACTTATTCATGTAATAAAATATGATTTAATTTCAATTATCTATTTATTTTATTTACTTCATTAACAATGAGAGTATCTGTAAAGGATTTCAATATGACTGTAGTCCAGATAAGATACAACTAATGTCTGATTCTAGATAGTATCACAAGTTTGACCAAACTGGCGTAGGTTACTGTCAGAGAGTGATCGCACTGACTCAGAGTGTCCATCATGTTCTTAAGAGGAGCAGATCAAGGCACAAGACATATCTGACCTTGGCTTTAATGTTGTATAACAGGTAGTTGTCTCAATTTAACAATCACCCAGGGTGTTATGTGAATCAAGTAGCCACTGCTGAATAATTCTGTCATGCCCAGCATGGAGGATCAACCCTGATTCATAAGGATATATTCTTAAAAAAAAAAAGATAATTAAATAAAAATAGTCAATGTAAGAAGAAAATACAAACTCAGTAATAAAAATAATAAATAAATTACATTAAAAGAAAAATAATATGATGTATTTGAACATTCATATTATTTAGCATTCTATAACTTATTTTAAAAAGTGTATCTAAATCTATTTTGTCATTCATTTACAATATTTAGGTCAGGTTTGGTAGTCCCAAACAAAATCAGCACAACTCTCGAGTACATGGACTAAATCTTTTTACATTTTTTCTCAGCAAATATTTATCTCCAGACAGTTAATATAAATAGCATATTATTCATCATTTATTTCTTCATTTTTTATGTTTTTTATTGATTTATTTTCCCATTTAGAGAGCATGGCTTTCTTAAATACATGTACAGCTATGTTTTTTTTATACCACTTAATGTTTCTGTCTCTGCTCATAGAATGAATCTGTTGGCTGTTACTAGATGAGATCAGCTGTATTAAATAGCACTATTGTCAAGCTGCTCTCTGTCTTTTCATAAAGACCTTCTAATTACTTTTTATGATTGTTTACTCACTCAAATTAAAAATTATTTACAGTTAGTTAAACCTGAGACTCAAGGAGCAAAACCTCAGGCCAGATCTGCACAACTGTAAAGCACATTGTCAGCCCCACACTTTTGTAAAACATTAGAGACACTTCAATAATTAGACACAGAAATCTACCATAATGCACTTCTTTGACATTTTAAGGCTCTGCTTTTCCAAATGCCACACATATGAGCCATTAATCAGACACAGCAATCAGACACTTAGGTAACTGTAAACTCATCAATCATGTAAGCACTATTAAAAGGCAACAGGTGTGTACCTGTCTACAACAAAAATGAAAGGCAATGTGCTGGTTTTTTTTTTTTGCTGTGTTTATGTTCGATTTAAAATGCTCTAGGTTCTGGTTTTCAGTGCAAAAATATAACACTGAAATACAAGGAGGTATTAAATGATTATTTTCATTATGTGTGCAGCATTGGCCTTGGGTGTGTTTGGTCAGTATATTCACAATTTATTCATGTATCTTCAATATCAATATCAATAAAGAATCAGGTCATATAAACCGTGTGTGTGCCATACTGACATTTTTGTTAATATAAATTGTTTAGTGTTTCAATTCACATGAAGATCTGTGTGGTTGTATGAATTGTGTGTAGTGTTTTGACAACACGAGCCTTTTTATTGCACCGTAACATACAAATAATAGCTTGAAATAATATTTCATCAGATGATTTTGTAGCAGTATGGATGAAATAAAATAGGTTATCCGACTGCCCGTCATAATCATCCAATTACATGATGTCGAGTGCATGTCCGGGCCTGTTGGAGACGCTCCATCCAGTCACACAGTTAATACTGACTGTATAAGTTTAAGATTTGTGCTCGCTGAGACAAGGCTGTGTGGAGTTATTTTTTTTTTACGCATGGTGACGTAGGGTACCACTGTAACTGAAATTCTGTTGCTACGCTCCCATGATGCGCTCACAGTCCAATACTCCATAAGATTGCGGATGCTGACTCTGACACACACATAAATTGTTTTGGGTTAATATCAAAATATAAAATGGGCTTACATCACGGCACTTACTCATTCAGGGTATCCCCCCATAAGACGGATACGAGACACTCCTAAATTAGATTTAAATATGAATTTATGCCAGTTGTATCTGCGGCGGAGCTTGAACACTGTCATTTTATTCTTACTGCCCCCCCCCACCCTCGGAATCCATGGTTGAATTTAATATGAATTAGATCTGATGATGTTCCCTGAGATTAGTGACTGTCCATCATAAATCAATCAATTGGCACTATGACTCTGAGTGCATTATGTGGTTAGGTGCGTTTTGGAGCAGCAGTTGAAGGCTCAGATGGAACCGCTTCTTCCGGTTAAATGAGCCAGAGAGCGCCTCAACAGATCAAAGTGCAGCTAATCACCGTCAGCAAATGCCCTTCAGAAAGGAGGGAAACAGCTGGAGGCTTTATAGCACGCGCTCTCATGCTGCACCACCGCTAAACTCTGGTTTTACGCACAGAGTAATTTGGTTTATGCGCAAAGTGATGCATGCAAACAAAGCTCTGTATCTAGGTTGAAGATCAGCGAGAACACTTGAGTTTTGCGTGTGTTTGGGTCGCACATGGACTTAATTAAACGCTGCTCATGTTAGTAATGTTTCAAACTAATAGCCACAGTCAATATTTCCTGTCAGGAATTAATGGAACAAGCTGAACACGAGTAACAGGCAGTTTGTACTTTTAACGGGAGCAAATAAAAAATGTTCTGACCTGGAGCTCATCCTGCTGGTGATGATTTGTTCCAAAAGATTTTAACTGGATAAATGACAGCTTATTTGTCTGATGTGTGGCGAAGTACAGACTGTCTTTTAGCTGTGACGACATAATAAATGATCATAAAACATTTTTTGGAAGGTGCAATTGCTGCGCCACGCGCGTAAAAATGCCCATCAGTAATTAACTTGGAGAGGCTTGTATCAATCCTGCTGCTGTGTGATGGCTCGGGTATTAAATGATACATACAAATAAACGCATTATTCAGTGACATAAAGTGAAAAAAAATCGGTAAAATATTTTAATCTAATGTCTCTGACTCAACAGACTGAGAAATTATAGAGCAGTGTGAAAGAGAATGAACTCAACATGGCCTGGAATTAAGAGCACACATTAGTTTCTGTTTTCTCAGTGACACCTCTGGGGCAAACAATTTAAATAAAAATAAAAACAAATAGGTTAAAGATGTGGGTCAAACCCCCTGCAGCAAGACAATCTAGAAAATCTTTGTATTTGATCAGGGTGACAATTTATTTTTAGCCACAGATCACCAGCTTTGACATTAAAAGGTCCTTTTTTTGGTTTCCATGTTTTATGCCCCTCATAATCTTCTAAACAGCAAATACTGTGACAAAAAGTCCAAAGTAGGCGTGCAAGTATTAAAATGGTGGTAATAAAACAAGCATACCATTACAAGCAGGGCAAAAATGTCAAGAAAAAGAAGACTGAGTTAAAAAAAAGAATTTTAAAAGATATATTGCAAAAATATCTAGGCTGCATAAAAAAAAAAACGCATTCATGCATTTTAACAACAGTTTTATTAGTTTTTCTCCCTCTCTTGTTCATTCTTTTTTTAAAAAGCTGAAACTGTGACTAAAATTTGATTCATTTTTTTTCTATGTGGAGCGACGATAAAATGGTTTAAAACAATTAAGATTTTGATTTTTTTTTTTCCTTGAGAACCGGATGAGGATGATGATTTATATTCGTTACGCTTGGAAATCCCCCCTTTCGACAATGATGCTATTTATTGCACAGCAACTGAACTTGATCATGAGTTTAAAAACGGAGCATTTCAAAAACGTTTCTGTTGTGTTATATATCAATAGCCCTTTTGTCTGCTGCATTTCAGATTTTTTTTTTTCTGAGGCAGAAAAAATGTTCAGGTTGCTACTGTATGTTTAAGTTTAATGAAGTGTTAAGTTAATGCCTTCTGTCTTGACTTATAATCTGCAAATATTGCAGAAATACTTGTAAAAACGTGATGAACTGAGACTTTCACAGTTAAGAAACCATTAATATCAGCCATATTTGGATAATCATATACAGTATATCTCCTTATTTGACACCTCTGACACATCCTGTGGTGCCAACTGCTCAGCCATCCCTGTGCTCTTGTGCACAATGACGCCTTTAGTGTGAATATTTAGTCTCAAACAACCTACTGACAAACACAGGCTACATTATACCAATAGTAAAAATCACTGAAAATATATAGGAAGTGTAAACAATAATAATGCTGCTGTTTTTATCCATTTACCACAAGCTCATGTTGTTTTGGCCTCTTTATTTGGGACAGCAGATAACATGTCAACAATTTCAAGGATTACATATAACACACATTACTGTCTATAAAATAACTGTACAACATACTCCTGTCTGTTTTACTGAGTTTATAGTTAACATAGTTACATTCTGTAGTTATTTGGTGTCACCCACAGCATTTACAATGTGTGTTGAGTCAGGTGTACCTCAGCACTGTAGCGCAACCCTGTCTCATCACCTTTAATAGAGGTCATCTTTTAAGATTTATATAGCAAATACCACAACCATAGCTACTGTACATTACAATCCTCTGTAACAGCTCCCACAAGAAGAACAAAAAATTAAGTTATGGTATTAAAACAAACAAACAAATTTAACAATGCTACAAAAAGTCAAATAAAAAGGAAACTGAAGTAATAATTCAAAATCAAAAAGACACGAAATTCAGTGTGTAAATTATATATTACAGCAGCAAATAATATGGCAAGCATTATTCAAGTACAACAGTGTACACCAGTCTACAATATTGTCAATACTAGTATTAACATTTCACAGGATATGGCACCATTATCTAACTAGCAAAGTTCAGTTATTTTTGTCTTGTCAGAATCTTTTCTTCTATGTTGGAAATAACTGTGCCAAAGCACTTAAACTCCAGCACAGTGCACATGGAGGATCAATTCTACACTTCATGGCTCAAGTACAGACACATATGACTGCATTTCAGTTTTTCTAAACGTCAGTTAGAGTCTAACATGTTTGTCCTATTTACACAAAATCCTTAGGATCAATAAAAAATAATTAAAAATAACAGATATGATAAAAAATTATGAATAATTAGTGGTAAGTGTCTTCAATTCTAGAGCGATAGATTGTATCTCAAACTACATTTCATGACAATTTAATCATCTGACATTGTTAGACTGTCTTTTATATAAGTGCTCCAGGCCCAAAGTCCCACTTATTTGACCCACATAACAGAAATAAGGCTCCAAATGTTTTGGAAGCTGATCCTGTTTGCACATATCAGAAAACCACACACACTTCCAGAAATAAAACTTTGACGTGCATTCTTTCAAAAACCCTCAGGCCTGCCACCAAGCCATGACGTTCATGTGATTTTGAATGTAATTTTTTCAGACATCCGGACATTTATTTTTGGGGGACCAGCCTGATTTACGCACAACGCCACCAATTAGAACTGCGACGAGTGTTTTAACATGGCATTTAAAACGAACACAAGGCTTTTCTTTTGTATGTCATCTGTTTCTTGCCCCTCTTGCGCAACGCTTGAACAAATTATCTCGGTCAGTTCACTGGGAAACAAATTAATTGATATGTGTTTTAACTGCAGTAAACACCACTCTCATTTGAATAAATGCTTCTCTGCTTTTCAAGTGATGATGTGCGCGAAGACCTGTAATAGGCCTATGGACGGCGTTTAAGTGACGCAAGGTGGGAAGCCTGAAGGCCCGGACATGGACATCATCACACACCAAACCCCACGTGGGAATTGTTTCTCTGTAACACGTCACAATATTGTATGAGAAAGCATGCTTTGTCAAGGAGTTGCCTTTGAATATGTGCACCTACAATAGATCCAAATTCTGGCATCATGCAGACATTTATGTTTCAAGGGGAGGTAACACATTAATCAGCCCAAATGATGTCTAAATCAATGACTGTGCCCAGCCTATATAAAAAGGCAGCTGCACTACATTTACTCAATCTCAGTGAAGTAAGAAGTCCAGCTCAAAGATATAAATAAGCATATTTCCAGTTCGGGTTTCCAGGTATATTTTCTTAATTTCTTAAAACGAGTAAACAAGCTTTACAGGAGTTCAGACAGATCACATATTTCAATAAACAAAGAGAGGCACTTCATACAAAAAAAAATCCAAGTTCAGAGAGGAAAGGAAAACTTGTTTTAACAAAAATACAGTGCTTGTCAGTTACTACAATTTAGTCCAGTGGTTGTTTTCGCTAAGAGAGTTTCCAAACTAAGGATCACTTAAGAGAGTCACTTTTGGTTTGTTTGTTTCACAGTGCAGGGGCCTGTGCATCCAACGCAACAGTAAATAAACCAGCATTGAAGTCACGTGTGGACATAATCATAAAATCCACGATGAGATGTACAAAAGTATTTATCAGTTACGCATGTTCAGAAGGCACGTGCCAGTTCAAGTATGCATCAGTCACGGCTTACTTCAGCTTTTGACACAAAGTACATTCAAGAAGATGAGGTAGCCGACATTGTTGATAACTTGATGCTCATTATCTTCCTGTATGTGCACGGTTTCATTCAAACACCGAAGCACCAAGAGCACAGCACCAGCTCCTGCAGGGTTTTACGCAGCTCCTGGCTCCGGTACGCGTAGATGAGCGGGTCGATGAGCGAGTTGCAGATGATGAGGATGAGGAAAAGGTTAAAGTTTCTGAAGAAACAGTTGCAGAAGGGGCTGGTGGGACAGGTGAGGATGAGGATGAGGTGGAGGAAGAAGGGGCCCCAGCATACAATGAAGACCCCGAGCAGGATGGTGAGGGTCATCGCTCCCTTCATGCTCGTGGATTGGCGCCTGCTCTTGTGGAAAGCCACGATGCGCCGCGAGTGCAGGTGAGCCAGGAGGAACATGTGCAGGTACAGCACGGCGTTAAACACCAGGGTGGTGCAGAAGAAGGTCACGAGGCACACGATGACAGCGTTGTCGGTGTGGTACACAATAAACAGGATGCTGGAGGTGATGCTGGCCAACCACACCACCACGATGATGTTGACTGCGCGCTGCGTGGTCATGATGCTGTGATAGCGCAGCGCGTAAAAGATGGTGATGTAGCGATCCGCTGCGATGGTGCACAGAAAGGAGAGCGAGGACACCACGGAGCTGCAGATCATTACATCGATGACGTTATCCAGGTGGCGCAGCATGCCAGGGTGCACGTCCAGCAGGCCGTGGTCGTTGAGAAGCATGAATATGGTCTCCACCACGTTGCTGACACTCACCAGCATGTCGGACACCGCCAGGCAGCAGATGAAGTAGTACATGGGCGAGTGCAGGTTGCGGTTCTTGAAGATGGCCAGAACCACCAGGATGTTCTCCACCAGGCTGATGAGCCCCAGCGCCAGGAAGAGCTCCTGCGGGATGTGGATCTGCACGCAGCCAAACGAATTTCGCTCTCCGGCGGTGGAGTTGGTTTCGTTCTCCAACATGAAGTCATTCAGCGGGATGAAATCCACGTGGAGGATGGAGGGGTTGTGCTGGGACCTGTTGGTCATTTCCATGTCTGACCTTCTATGTGATGACTGATTTAAAGGCTGCCTTGCTGGATGTTACCTCAGCACAGTGGGAAAGCGAGCTTCACCAGTTTTCTCTTTGGTTCAGAGGATGCTTCACCATCAGCTGTTGGAGTCACAGTTGGAAAAATCAAGCGAGTTGTTCTGGTGTTGAACCCATCATTGCGTTGACTGTCAGATATCCACAACCCTTGACAACAGGCTGAAATATTACTACTATTAATTTCAGCCACGAAATAAAAACTTCTCTGCTGAGAGAACAGTCACGTTGACGCGCCGCAGCAGTCCGGAGAGTTTGCGCGTGCTGGAGCAAGTTTTCTTCTTTCTTATGGATGCAACTTTTCCAACACAGAGGTCCATAAAATGTGCTTCTCCATCAAAACATTGCACTCACAATTCATTGTTTTTCATTCTCATAGGACGCCCGAACATCTGCAAACTCCCGTTACCCGCTCAGACTGCTCTGACCAACAGGAGAATGAACAAAATGCTTTTGCTTGATCATTTCTCACGGTGATGCTGGGTTCTGAGGGACCTCAGGCGCCTCCTCCTCTCACGCCAACGTCAGCTGGGCTGTGGTCCTGTATCAGCAATGTTTGGCACGCCCGCAATTTTAGATCAAAAAAAAAAAGAGAGAGGAAAACAGGGCGATGATCAGCAATGTTCAGCCAAGTATTGATCTTTTATTACTCTGGCATTTTGTTTCAAATAAATGCAGACCAAGTTTCGGTTATCTTTACGAGTGTGGTTTATTTTTAAGAGTCACAGTGTCACTAATCTCAATGTGACACAGTGTGACCACTTAGGCCCTTTCTTGATCATTCCTTATTGACGCAGTGTAAACATATTTTCAGTGCATTTAACTTTTTAAGAGCATTTTCTTTTGAACTCCTGCATTTGCAGTTTGCTTATGTAGACCTTAAACCACTATTAAAGGAAAGGGCAAGAGTTTTTTAAGTGGGTCTTAATACCATATCATATCCTCCATCACTCTGAAATGATTTTAAGAGTGAGTCACTTTGTGGCCTGCAAGAACAGAAAATTTCACAGCAAACAAAAACATTTCACTGTGCACATGTCAGTATTAAAACAGACAGGAAAATATATGAATCAGTGCTTTACATAAATCCAGATATGAGTTTGGTTTCTCAACCTTCAGTTCTCAACAAGCAGATCTGAGTCAAAAGTGAAATTCCACTGTAAATGTTGTTGCTGTTGCTGTGGGCCCTTCACTTTCTGAGTCATGCAGAAGTTAAAGTTGTTAAAGACAAGCTGGTACTTGTTCAGCTGAGCATTTCTTCCCTAAAGTCACAAAGCATGGCTATATGAACATCTTTAAGCTGTGTCATGGACCCGCAGAGAAAGTATATATATATATATATAAGTGTGTGGAACAATCCATGAGTCTGTTTTCCATTTAAATAACACTGCAGTTGGTTTTGAAGGACTGGGTTAAAGAACATACTGAAAAGTTACATTTCCTTATCACAGATGAAAAGATAGTGGTGTTAATGTAAACAATATTTGGGTACACGGTGTGAAAAGATGTCTTAAACTGACAGTTCATGGACACCACATCTGAACTGGACATGTTTGGGGTCATTTGCATCTTAAAAAAAAATGCCCACATCTAGTCTAAGACTACATGTGGTTAATAAGTTGTCTATATGTTTTCAGTGATGTCTGATTTCACAGTATTTTAATAATTTTGCTCCACTGTGAACTTTTAATTTTGCCGCTTTTAGACGTGAAATAGTATTTTGTTTTTATGTTTCGCCATAAAAATGGCAATAAGAGAAATCTGAATCTGAATCCTTGACCCTGTTTTGACATCACGTAAATGGCGAGTGTGAGGTGCAGGACGTATCGATGAGACTGTTTAATGCATCATAGTCGTAATGAAATCTGTATAAACAGATGTAGTTTGTTAATACTCAAAACATCATACATTTAGGATACTGTTGACAATTCAGAGAGTGCTTTGTATTTATAAGCAGTTCTTTATATTTGTGTATTTGCTTCTTTTGCCTATAATTTCTAAATTCCACTCGGTTTGTTTTCAAAGTATGTTGTGTCATCAGCCATAGACCTCAGTCATAAAACACTCGGCACTTCAAATGCAAACTGCATGGACAGTGTGAGATGACAGCTCTCCTTCTCACATGTCCATACATGTAACCACGACTGCTGAACAGTGGAACACATCACATTTTCTCCAAAACACACATTTAGGCCTAAAATGATTGATCAATTGTTGACTGACAGACAATTAATCTACAACTACTTCGATAATTGATTGATAAAGTATTTATTAATGGCAGAAAATGGTCTGTTGTTTGGACAAGACATGTGAAGACATCACCTTAGGCTCTGCAAACTTGTGACGCAGCCCAGTCATCAGAGGAAAAAGGTGGCATTTTATGTTTCTGTAAACCACAAACACATGACATTTGCACTTTCATTTGTATTATATTGACGTTTCTGAAGTGACTTGGTATATGAGCTGACTGTCATCAGGAAGTGGAGGTGTGTTTGTACGTGCTATAGTACACCGCTGAAGAAATGCAGTGGAGAGAAGCCGAGCCTGCTGCTGCAAGAGGATATGACCGGCAGGGACCCTCCAGCACTTCAGCTGCTGAGAGCAAACACCAACCTGTGGTGCCTTGGCTCAAACTGCCCTCTGATTGCAACATAATTTAGATCATTCTGCTGCAATGAATTTTAGCGTGGGCAGTTCTTGTAGGATGCCGTCGCTGATGCCAACCTAGAGAGAGCCCATGTGCATCAAAAAGTTTTGCTACTCATTAAACAGAGGTGTGCTGGGACTCTTCCTCTGGATCATAAAGACAAACTGGAAAAGACAATCAAGACCAGCAGGGCCGAAGGCAGATGACCAGTGAGTATTTTTGTCAGTTGACTGCATTTTGATTGGACATCGACATAAATAGTAGCAAATTTTCTCTTTAATTACGAAAATAACATGCACATTAATCAACAATGAATATAATGATTAGCTGCAGCCCAATGTGCATTTGCACTTCCAATCCTTTATTACCGTGCATTTTTACAAAAGGTAGTTAGGTTAAAAGAAATCTGTGCTGTCTTTTTATGAGTGGTGGATGAGGACAATTACGTTACTCATTCAGATTTGCTACAGGTCTTTTTTTTTAATTCTGAGGTCTAGTACTTGCTGACTGATTTCTATTAAAGGGGTTATATGCAACACTCAGAGAATATTTAGGATTCAGAAATTGGGCCAGATTTGTCTGCACATGGCTGTGTCAGCGGCTAGCACCAAACAGTGCTAACAGGTTGAACAGTGCTAACAGCGGGAACAGTGCTCATAGAGCCAAAGTGTGTTAACCTGGGTGGGAATCCCCCGTTGGCGGGATATTGTTATCAGCAGTAGCCTATCTCTGCTCTATGACCACAATGCAGAACAGCGGCAATTAGCTAGCCTGTGGGGCGCACACACACACACACACACACACACACACACACACACACACACACACACACACAGGGACTCACAAGCACAAACACGCGGAGGGACTGTCTCCTACATTAAAGAACAGAGAAGCCTGGATTACACGGAGAAAGACACACAATCAAAGTGTGACATTATTCTCTGCTTCGGACGCCGTTACGCAACTATATCTTTACATAGCAATGAGGTTTGCCGCTATATTAGTGTTCTGACTGTTGTGTACAGCTCCTTCAAGTATACAGTAATGTCTGTCTGAAGCAGTGGTGGCAGTCTGACAGTCTCTGCTCCTCACAGACACAGCTCCCTCTGAGCCACTGATATGAAAGCCTTCCTATACTGCCAATGATCACATGCAAAGTCCTCACGACCTCAACCATAGCTCCAGGTGGACTAGGAACAATGACATCATTTGACAGTCAAGTACAGTCACACTGTGTTATCATGTGGCTTGCTGATTAACACAGTTAGCATATGAACAGCTACAGTACGTGTACAGGGTGATTTGCTCAGTGTCTCTTTGTGACCAAGAAGCCTTTAAGTTGACTCTAATTTAATTTTTCTATCTTTAATCTAATTCTGGTGTGCTAATTATGGATAAGAGATGGATACAAATAGGGGCTCCAACTGGTATGCTAATGTCACATCTTTTGTCTCAGAGGCTTCACAGAGAAACATGATAAATTTGTTGTCATGAGACAGATTCTTCCCTCTGCCAGATGGAAACCATGTGAGGGCGTTGCAGGCTGAGACATCTCAGCATCTTGCTCCAGGCAAAATTATGATAAAAAAAAAAAAAATCCAGGAACACAAAATTGAAACACTGGGGAAATGGTGAGACATAAACGATGCAGGACTGATATGTTAAAAATTTTGTTGGCACGCTGGCAGAGACACAGTTATAGCCCCAGGGTTTTAACTGCAGAGGCTCAGCTATCATGAGCGAGGTCCTGAGTATCTGACTGAGAATGCTTAGGAAGTATTTAAATCAATTTAGGCCAAATTTATAAAATATCTGCCATACTCATGCACTAAATTTAACTTGACGGACAACAGCAGGCCACTGGAAAAGTTCCGGCCAGTTCTCTGGACCATTTTATTGGGTGGGGTAAGCCACATATAATCAAATATGGGCAAATCAACTCAAACTGAAATGTGAGAATCAGTCACAAAAAAAATTGGGAGTGAGGGGACATAACAGAGCAGGCAAACAGCAGACATCCTGCGGTAATAATAAGATTTACACAAGAAAAAAAACACACACACTAGAAGCCCAAGAAAATGTGATTTGATTTTCAGGCAGTAGTTTTCCAGTGAAATGACTCGGCCCTTGTGACAAATAACCATTTAACCGACATATTTCTTCTTAAATAAAACAAGAGAACAAATGTTATCAGTCCCAACAGGCTCTCACCAAGATTTGTTTCATAGATGACTTTTCTAAAACACTGTGATACTGCTTGTGACAGAGCTTTTAGTACTCAAATAATGAACATTTTTAATGTGTTTATTCCCTCTTTTTTGGAGATCTTGCCCTTGCACAGAAAGAAAGACCATCTTTTAATAAAACCTTTCCTTATAATCCTTAAAGCTAACATTAACTAGCTGAGCTAAGCAGTCATCTGCAGCTCAGCGCAGCCCTGAGCTAAACCTGTGCTTTAACAGGGGTTTAAGTCCTGGTCCTGACAACAACAATGGCTGCGTTTGGGAACTGCCATCCTACCTTTATACAACTGAAGACTGATGTTACCTGACTGTAGGGTGTACCCAGGGAGAGGGACGAGTTCATCCTAGAGCTGTCACCCATAGCCACAGTCAAGTCAGAACGCCTCTCCCTAGGCAATCAAGGTGAGGCAAGTTGTCCTGCCCAAACACTATACAGCAGGACAGTAAGTTCAGGACAATGATACCACTATTGTGTGGCCTTAAAGCAAAACCTAAGACCCAAATTGGGCCACTCTGTCCATTCCAGAGCCTTGGGTCCAAGTTAAGAACAGTAATCCCCTCTGCAGCCAGCCCCTTTCACTGGCGTTCTGTAGCTTGGGAATACATTTCAAGTTCTGAAAATCTTACCTCTCCATCTTCGCCAGTACATCACAATCTGGCTGGTGGTCTTCTCTTATCATCGACGTCTCCGTTCGACCTGCCAGCAAATGGATTTGATATACTGGACTAGACTACTAGACTGGACTACTGGACTACAGACTACCTGCCAGAGTGGCCTCAGTATGCCCAGCTTGGAAGCTGTGTCTCTGGGATGATCCGGAGCAGCACTGGTACTCCACAGGGAACTGTTTTAGCACCGTTTTTGGAGCACTCCCCATCGACTTCTGCTCACTTCCCCGGATCCAGTAAGGAAACCTTATTCTCACAACGAAGGTTTCTGAAGAAGGCAGTGGTCAGACACCATGCAAACTCTGAACTCCCAGTGCTTTGTCCTCTGCATTGATGATTCTGTGATCAAGGAAGTCAGGTCCAGCAGGGCTGTAACACACTGTTTTCCAGGTACGAAGTTGAATGACATTCTAGCACAACTTCCTAATTTGTCTTCTCAGTATACCCCATTAGGAAAGATGATGTTCACTTCGGTGCTTATGTCATTGCACGGCAATTACTCTCCACTGTCAGAAGTAGCGATGGTTGTTTAAGGCTTTTGCAGCTTTACACCTGGCTTCAGTCGGAGAGTTGCCATTTACAATCCGGTTTTAAAGAAAATTTTAATCTGTTCTGGGAACACTTTTCTATATTTAAACGCAATGAACTCTATCCAAATCAAGAAAACTCACTAATGCTAGCTGCAAATGTGTATTATTCATTTTTCTTGTTCCTCAGCAACACTTTCTAGCTCCCCCTGAGGCATTTCAAGGCGTTCCCAGGCCAAATGAGATATATAATCCCTCCAGTGTGTTCTGGTCCTACCAGTTGGATGTGCCCACAAAAACTCGAACTGGAGGCGCCCAGGAGGCGTCCTGATCAGATGCCTGAGCCATCTCAAATGGCCCCTTTCGACACAGAGGAGCAGCGGTTCTGCTCCAAGCTTCTTCTGGAAGTCTTTTGGCTGCTTGTATCCTCAATCTCACTCTGTCACTACGCAAAGCTCATGACCACAGGTGGGGGCCGTAATGTAGATGGTCTGGTAAACTGAGAGCTTTGCCTTCTGGGTCAGGCCCCTCTTCACCACGACAGTACAGTGCAACACCTGCATCACTGCTTATGCTGCATCAAAGTACCTGTCCATCTCACGCTCTGTTTAAGATATTCCTTCACTTGGGGCAGCAGCTCACTCCCAACCCTATACACATAACACATGTAATGTAATTATTCTATATCCAACTTTTAGTTTCGGCCACTATGTTATCATTGGTCTGTTCAATCTATGGTCCCTCTCCTATCAATCCTTTCCTCCATGAAGCTTTTATCATGTCTCACGAAAACAACTTTTTAAATGATATAAGAAACTCAGCTTAATATCAGTGACTCTGTCCCCATGGGTATGAGGACTTTCAGTTGTTTACAATAACAACTTCAATGCTCATCTCATCTCCTGGGTGACTTTTTGGCCTTACTATCAGAGGGAACCTTAAAACACACTGCATTTTAACCTACAGACGCCAAACATGTGTCTGGCTTTCTTGAGCAGCTCTCCGAACTCTTCTCTGTTGAAATGCCTGACTATGATATCAGTCTGATTGTGACTTAAGTGTATCTGACCACAAATGGATAATGTTCCCATAATTTGTCCAATAATGCTCTCTTGTTTTTAATACTTCCTCTGTGGCCAGACTCACAGATGCTCTCATCTCTTCTTCAGATGTCATTGGCTCAAGTTAAGATATTGATGCTGTTCATGATAAGTTTAAAAATAGCTGTGCCCAGATCGTGGACCAAACGGCACCATTTAAGCAGAAAAAACCTCTCAAGTTTTCCTGCCATGGATTACTGCCAGCATGCATGCCATAACTTTGACATTTTAGGAGATTCTATGAGAAATTTTAATACTCGGGGAAAAATGCCAGAGCTCTGTATTTTTCCAGGGTTTGTTCAATGTAATTAATAGTGCCACAGAGGCTCCTCTAAGTGTCAGTATGTATTCCTACCCTGAGAAATGTGAAGAATTTTTCCAACCTGTTTTCAGGATCAGAAAGCACATTCCCCCTCCCGCACAGGACACACTTTATTTTAAAATCACTGACTTCTTTTCTCTTTGACACAGTATCTTCTGACAGTGGCTGTTTGCAAGATTTCTAAAAGAAATATAAGTATCAGTCAGTCCCTATATTTTGTACATAACAAACATGTCACAGTTGACTGGTTCTGTCACTGCTTATTGTAAGAATGCAGTTGTCCAACCTCCTCTAAAAAACGCTCTTTAGACCCTTTACTAGATCATTTCAAAACAAGTTCCAAAATGCTTTTTGCTTTCTCTGTAAGGTTCTAGAAAAAGCTGCTGCTGAACAGCAAATTGCTTTTTTAATGGAAATGGACTCTGAGACATTCAGACTTTCTTAAATCTGAGGAAGACAGGAAGGTATGTGAGACTGATGTTAACTGACAACAGGTCAGTGTTTAACACCATAGTGCCCTTTAGGCTTACCACAAAGTTCAAGGTGCTGGAATTTAACACCTCACTGTGCATGTGGATCCTAGTTATATACAGGGGCACTTTATTTTATATTGTTTTCACTTTTACTTTTCTCATGTGTAGTTCTTTTTGCTTAATGTTGGGTAACTTTTAAACTGTTCTAAATTTGTTTTTAATCATTGTTTAACTGCCATTTTTATTTTGTCTCATTTTGAAAAGTGCTATATACATAAAGCGTATTATGATTATCATTATATTACTATATATAATATAATATATATATATATTGGAACTTTTCAGCAAGTTATTTGGTAGGAAAGCACAGTGATCTGAGGGAAGGGTAAACATAGTTGTTATTTACAGAAGAGCACATATAGTGGCTTTTTACTTGATCTGTTTTACTTGACATATATATATTTTTACATCAGAGTAAAATCTGTGCAAGATGATTATTGTTACAGCATCCCTTCAAACATTAAAAGTAATTTCCCCAAACTGTTTTGGTGGGAGTCAACAATCAACTTTAAGTTTGCTCCTTTTTAATAAAGATGGTTAAGGTCGCTGAATATGTGCTATTCCCAACACAAAATCTAAGAACTAAAGAGGTTAATATTCCATTTGTAAAAACAGGTTGAACAGATTCAAAATGCTTGTCTGGCTCAGAATTTAACCATTTAATACTTCCATGTTCAAGTAAAACAACTAGTGTGTTCAAAATAATTAATTACCCTTCAGTTTCCACCTCTGCATTTTTAAGCCATTGAAAGATAACATGAACTTTCACGTGTTGAACTTATTTCCCAATGATTCGTTTTAAGTGACAAGAACAGTTGGCCTTGGTCAAGGAGAATATAATCTTTCTTTCAAATTCTGTGGCAAAAAAATAAACATCAACGTGCTGTGACGCAAAATTTTGAATTTGTAATGCATGAATGAACCTATAAAACAATATCAACTTTATACTTATTTAATAAATCAAACCACTGTTTGTAAACATGAAAAACTTTAAGAGCTAGAGACCACAGCAGGAAGAGTAGCCCCCATTATGTGTTAGTGCTGCCCGCTGAATATGATCGGACATGTTGGAACTGCTAAATGTTTTTACAAATGTAACATGTTAGGTTCAACTACTCTGTTTCCAGGCTCTGATGGAAATGTTCCACATGTTCACAATTGGCTGGATTGTTCAAGAGGTTTATCTTTCTTAAAATCAATGCCTCTAAAGCAGAGAAGTGGACAGGCTCGCAACGCTACGTCATCTCTTCATTTCACGTGAGCACTCAAAAATGTTGACAATTAAAAAAATATATTCAGTTGTGCCACTCCATCTTTTTTCATTAACATTTTAATTATTATAAACACCATTAAATATTTGATTTTTTCTTGTTGTCGTGTTTTTTCCACCTGTCTCCCTCCTCTCTCAGTCCCACTCCTCTTCATCTCTGTAGGGGTTGTCCTCTCTCGGGGGCTCTTGAAACCTGATGTTTGCCAGCATGTCCCTCATTGCCACCATTAGACGGTTCACTTCCTGGTTCAGCTCCTGACCGGCACGGGCCACTTCCATGTCATCCTCCTGCCTCGGTCCACCCTAATTAAGAAAAGAGAGTTCTGCTAATACACAAATACCTAGAATCTAAGTACTTTTTTATGTTGGCATTTCTCAAACTGATTTTTTTCCTCTGTTTAACTTTCTTAACTGTGTCACATTCTTATCTCTGTGGATTCATTACCGACATGGCTAGCCAATGTAAGACAGCCACTGACATATCCAATCATTTTCTTATATTGTATAATTTATTATGTGTTGTAAGAAAATCCCTAAAAGTGTTGAGCAACACTTAAAGTTGTAAGAATGTAACCATAGTGTATCGCAGAGAAAAAAGTGCTGCAAAACTAGGAGCGCTTGAGATGATCTGTTTCGTGTTTAGACACGTGTAAAAACATCTTGTGTGTGTGTACAGAAGCAGCGCACCCCTTTATGACACCAAAACTAAGTACATACATACTTTTTTACTATATGACTATTTTGGTACAAATATTTATCCACCAGTGTGGCAGACAACCTTCCAAGATTGACTTGCCAAAAAGAAAATCAATCTAATTTGGAGCTTGGCGAGTATTTATTTCAGACCATGGTACCAACACATCACCCCAACCAACTTTTACGATGCTTTCAGAAACACACTGACACATTCAATATTTGCGTGTTGAATAAAAGGTGTCTGTGTTATCGAACATAACATTATGCTGTTAGCTGATACAACATTAAAAAAGAATAACTGAGCAGCATATCTTCTCTGGTCTTAACCATATTTCTGTTATCTTTACTGTATCTCTTCCTTCTCCATGAGTGGATAATATGATCAGGGTGGATGAATTATCCTGATGGAAACATGCCTCGAGCCTGTCTTAACTTTAAGTACATATAGCTGAGCCATAAGGTGCTCAATGTGTGGGTGTACCGGATATATATATATATTCTTAATGTGGCAGCAGTTGGTTTGTGCTGCACACTAGCAGTGAACTAAAAGACCAATAATGAGGTTGACATGACTCTGTAACTCGTTGCATAACCTTTATAGCCCCCTGTGTACATTCCTTTTAATGTAAAGCACCTCACTCATCGTAAAATTGCCATTGCCCCCCCTGTTTTAACCTGCTTTAAACAAAACCCAAGCCTCTGAGTCTTAACATTATGCCCTGGTAATTATAATGGGCTGTTACAGACTGTGATGTTATCATAAGAATCTTTCATATTATTCTGATAGTTAAGTTTGGTTTAAAGAAAAATAAATCACGCCCAGTGGAAATGGTTCAATTTGTTGCTTTCAGTCCCTTCATCAAATACACTGCCTTTCTTGTGCCTGAAGTCAGAAAATTTCAAATTCTACACATAGTGTCTTTTACGACAGACTAAAAGGAACCCTGTGGAGTTTACTTGTACACAAACAAGTTCTGTTCACATTCAGTGTTGCTAAAATGCATTATGGAGGTCTAACAAATGTGTTGAAAGTGTTTCCTTCCATATAAACATTGTGCAAAGCAGACTTTCAAAGTAAATAAAATGCAGAGATTGCGCCGTGTTTAGATCCTTCTTTACTGGCATGCAATCTTCTTCCCTGTCTTCGTTGCCGCACTGTGGCATTTCTTGGTGCCTTACTGCCTCTTGTTTATCAGTAGAATAGTGTGAAACCACTGGCAAAAATGTGAATTATATAAGCAGCATGCTTATGCTTGTGCACGAGAACAAACACAACAGGGATCTAGTCATATCATATAGCTCAATAGCAATACTAATGGTCAAAAACTCCACAGGGAACCTTTAAAATCATGATCCAAAATGATTTTTTCCCCCACAAATACAGAGTATATAAACTAGGGCTGCCCCTTGGGAAATTGAAGATTCAAATCATCAGTTGTAGACCCCTTACTCGACAGAGATTGCTTGAAGTCTAGCAGTTGTTTTTGTTAGTTTTTACTCGTCAGTGTGCTGTGCAATGTACTTTGGGGACTTTTTCTTCCCAAGATTTTGCTGCAGGGTGGGAGCTCTTGACTTTCACGTTGCTCTTTGCTACAGACAGCTGCGAACAAGACGCAATTACACAGAGAGGGAGCAACTTTCCACCTTAAGGCTCAGAGATAACATTATCGTCTCTCTTCTTCTTGGAAGTGGTGACTTTACAGCAGACAGATGATTAACACGACAGTCTGTGGTTTTTATTTAATATCTCGAGTCTTGTGCAAAAAATGTTGCACATTTCTGATCCATCCTCAGTGCCATCAGCTTGTTTACTATATTACATCTGTGGCACTAAATGTCCCACTTAGCCTGGTTCAAACTTTCTAACTTTATTGAGAATTTTTTTTTTGGTCATATTGACATTGAACAGTCAAATCTGATTCGACTGACAATTCTTAGTCGGGTACAGCCTTAATATAAACCTTTTTTTTTTTTTCGTATTACAATATTAATATACATCTTTATAAATGTTATTATACAGTGCTGAGTCTGAAAAATTAAGCCTCAAAATAACATGCCACCCTCCTCTGTATTTCTGATTCACTCGCTGAATTTTGTGAGAAGATATGATTACTTGCTCCCAAGGGCATAGGTTTTGAGCCAGCATTGGGGGTGTGCATTTTCTGCATCAATTTATGGTGTAAATGTCTTTAATTTTGTCAAAGTCCAATGCTACTTTCATGTCCTTAATCGCTCTACAGTTCCACAGTGATCTACAATTGGTTAGCTGCACTTTTCTGGAGTCAGACAGCACCTGTACATATTTATTATCGGGGCCAAACCTGGTAAATATGACAAAAATGCAAATCAGTGTGTGTTTAAGTTTTGGCGACAAAAACTACTCGGTTAAGGAACACTGACTGCTGGTAGGAGACAAGACAAGAACTAAGCCTACTGTCTTTAAGTCTCATGCTTTGTACACCACAGTGGTCACCTCAAAAAAGCCAATCTGCTGTGGTTTAGTAATTCCACATCTCACAGTCCTGCTCTACGTTACAATGTGTTTGTCGCCATATGGTAAGCCATATGGAATGAGGGGTAAGCAAATAATGTGAAGTGCATGAGCGGAAGGAGCAAACACTCATTTGTTGCTGAGGACAAAAATATGGACTAAGGAAAGCTCAAGAATTGTGGCAGTTAAAGTTGTTTGCTATCATCCCCAACCTAAACTGATCAATATGTTGCTGATATTTCAAACAATTTAATTATTACTCTGGTTAACTGAGTGAATTCATACAAGTAAAAATAGAAGACGTCTTTTTCACTTCCACTGGACTGACTGGCTAACTAGCCTCAAAGTAACATCCACTTCTGTGACAAAAAGATCTTAAATAATATACTTTCTCCCATGTGTGAGATTATGCTCCTATGAGACTCAGAAAATGTCCCACAATATGAGAGGAAAATAGACTTGACTTGGCTCTATAACTTGGCCCTATATATTAATAATGGAAAAACATATATAAGCATCAAGCTTCAATATTAGGAAAGGGACAGCCAAGCCAAGGCCACAAACAACTTTGCATTTCATGAATGTTACTATTGTTTTCGTCTCTGGAAAATGGTGAATAATCAACGGTGGATTAACTGTAACAAGGTCATATGCCTTCTTTGATATTTTGTAGCTGTCATCCCCTCGGGGTAACCATGAGTCAATAAGGTTATTATGATTTCATAGCTTGAGACACTTGAAGACGTAAAGTTTAGAGAGATAAATCACTCACTGTGAGCTTGCACAATTAGTTGAAATTCAGTTTGATTTTGATGCAAGGCTTGTAGCTGTTAATCACATGATGTCCCAAAGTCTAAACTATGAGTTCTTTATTAAAGTCCTCGAAGGTTTGTATGATATGTCAACACAGCAGCACCAAGATTCATCTTTAGATGACATCACTTAGCTCTTCAGGTTTACGGTGGCTAAAATTCTCAAATCATAAATGACATGTACAACAAAAAACCAAATAAGTGAAATAGTTTTAAATTGTTTTTGCCCTCTTCATCAACTCATGGAGGACAATCGTATTGTGTGTCTTTACATAAGACTAAAGCACAACCCTTACTTGCCCTCGCACCTTGCAACCCCTGATTAATTCATTTTTGCACACCTATTTCCTGACAGCCTGATTCATGCAACTCACCTGAAGGTTGAAGTTTGGCAGCAGAGACCGGAAAAACAGCGACAATGTGCTCTCATTGGTTGCACCAACATGCTGCCTGTGCGCAGACACACAAACACACAGAAATCTCATTATGGTGAAAAAGCAAATAAAGGATAAAAAGCCCATTGGTTTGTAAGGCACCACGTGTGCATCTTCTTTGACTGTACGATACAATTTCATGTGCATAAATGTATGGGTACTCAATTACCTCTCTGGTCGGGTGTATGACATCACTGACTCCAGCGGAGGCAGAGGGTCAAAGCCCATCACAGGCTGACTGGTCACCTCCTGCAGGTATCCAACAAATAGCGTAGAGGCACTTTCTCAGAGATGCATGAGTTCAGAGATTCACTAAGATTAGCCTACTTTGACAATTTTGAATCTGCAGTTGCAGTATTTGCAGAATGATGGATGACTTTGGTCTCCTGCCAGACAAATCTCACAAGTTAATCACAGCACAAGAAATATAAAGCATTTCTCTTTGATCATAAAAATGCAAGGCTGGCCACAGCGTGGTGTGTCTAATCTTCAATCACAGCTTTGAATGCTGATCTGAGGATGGTGACCTGGTGCTAAATCTGTTTACAGTAAAGAATTATAAACACAGTATTACAAAACATCTGCTGCTACAAACAGCTTCTTTTTTTTAAACCTTTGGAACTGACACATTCATTAGGAACATTGTTGAAATATATATACTGTTTGGTTTTTTTTTGCACTACACTATGTGAGCGCAGAGTGCACTCTTGGAACAGACAGAGCAGCAGAACATCAGGCGCATTGAAAGTAAAACTGAAACACCATTCTTTTGGATCTAAACTGCGTCTGACTCGCCTGTAAAGCAGCTGCTCCTCTGCATCAATCTGATCTTATCAGCTCTGAGCAGGTCGACAGATCAATTATCTACCCTGCGACTCATACAGTGCAGCTGAGGACAGAAAACAAAGTCATGGAGAACTCCGCCTGCACTGCCCCCCCTCAGTGTTAGCTACTGACACACATAGACAGTAATTCTGTGGGAAACACTGCAAAAACTAAGAAGCCACATGTGGTCACAGTTATGGAGGGTTATGTGTAAATACGTGAATGTGCAATATGTATAATGTCATCTCAGATTTGATCCAAATGTCATGCTTCTAGCATTAAATGCGATTGAAATCAGGGAGCACAGGAGCATGCATTCATATACACTCTATCAAGACAATCTCAGATTGGGGCTTCAAAGATTTCTAGTGTGATTATAAATTCATTAAACTCCTCTGGCTTCTAAGAATATGTGGAAAACCTTACAGTGCATTAGAACATTGACTTGAGATTTTAATGATAACCATCACACCCCTAGTATCTACTGGTGAGTGGACTGAAGACACTGTAGATAAAGTGAATTGTGTGAAAGTGTGGTTGCTAATAGTTTCTTACGAAAGGCAGACTTGAGGTGGCTTCTTTAATCTCAGAGAGGAGGACGTGGCGATGGATGTTCCTTGGCGCACTCTGGTACCTCTGCTTCCTCCTAAAACAGAGTGATGAAGTTATGCTCACGTACTGAGCATCTCTGCACAAAAAATGTGGCAGCGGAGCAGCTTACTTGTTTTGGCAGTCCTCCACCAGAGGGTCTTTGGCATCGACTCGATGCAGCACCTCTTTCACAGACTCTTCCAACCACAGCATTACTGCTGCCTCCCTCCACAGGCTGTGAGTCCTTCCCACGTACAGAGCCGTCAGTTCAGCCAGGGCTGGGGGCTGCCTGAAGACAGAGAGAGTAGGATGAGTTTTCTAAGTGAAGGTAACAGGAACATAATGGAAAAGCAAAATGATTACAAAATGAGGATAAAAATAACAGCCATGAAACAATTTATAGCAATAATATAATGAATTCTTTGTAATTAATGGCCGTGCAGTATTAAATAAGTGTGGGAATCTCTAGGCACTTCACGACTGACTCCAATTCAAAGAGCTACGATGTGATTTTATGCTATTTCTACGCATGATTTATGTTTTCTCAGCCTTGTCTCACTCCAAGAGCGTCAAAATTCGCTGCTTAGGCAGTGTCCCCGCCATCACTACAATAGCGCCGGAGCACTGTTAAGCATCTGTGTGAAATGAATCACGTTAAGATGCTCAGAACAAAGGATGTAATTGAAAGAGCGTGAGAGTCCGCTCAGGTTGGGAGGAGGGGAGGTGGATGTGTCCAACAAAAATCAGAGTTTGACTCAGGAGAGGTGGTAACTGTGCTTTTTAGTGACACATTGCTGCCTTTCAAACTGCGTTTGTGCCATTCAAAGATGGCTGTTTTTTAACGACTTCCATGCTCTTTTACTTACAACAACCAAGTAGTTTTATTGCCAAAACTTAACTGCCGATGGCAAAATATGAGAAGAGATGACATCCGACTGCACTGCAAGACTATTCTGTATTTTCAAAACATGACGAATTTGTAATGATCCCCAATTACAATAAATGGATGAATTTACTTCCATAAGCTTTTATATCATTTATTTGATTGTCTCTGGTTGGCATCTGCAACTGGCTGTTTTTTGTTCAGCCCCAAATGGAAACGTAAAGTATGGTTTCTCATGTTTGTTGTGTTCACTAAATCTTTTAGTTTTTTACAGCTTGCAAACAGTGTGGTCCAGGTCCCTTTTCCCCTCAATTTAATGGAAGGCAACAGAAAACAGAGGGAGCATACATTACCCTAACTGGCTCTTTGGGCCAAAGAAGGCATGTGAGGTGACTGTGGCATCCGGTTGCACAGTACACAAATCCAGTAGAGGAATCAAGACTGCAGAAAACAACAGCAGCAAGATAAGTAAGTGAAATTTTACATTTACAACTACCTGAAAGTAGGGCTGTACAATTACAAAAAAAAGTCTCAATTCATATATCTATGCAATCTTATTTCTAAATGACGACAATTAACTCACTCCTATTTCCCTATCCATTCATGTCCTGCTGAGGTCACGTGTTGACTTATTTGCTGCGGAACAATCCTCTCTTTTCTCTCCTCTGCTGTGTGCTTCACTCATGCACACAGACACAGGGCAGAGAGAAAGGAGGAGAGAGAAAAGCCACTGACACAGGTGACATTACTTGAGTTAACAACCTGCTGTTTTTATCACTAAAAGTGCAATAAATATTCCAAACAAGTTTAATATTACCAAAGACAGACACATGTCAACTTCAAACTACTTGAGCCGAAGCTGACAGGCATCTCCTTCTCCGACAAGCGTTTGTTGCGACTCAACTTATGTCTGTGCAGCAGCCCAGAGTTTTAAAAGCGTCTGTATGTTCAGAATTTTCGTAGCTTTGTGGCCTGATTGTACTTTCAGATATCTGCCTTATTTTACCATTTCATGTTTGCTTTCAGATAGCTAGAATTTGTATTAAGTCACTACATATAAAAACCTGATACTTCCTGTTTTGACTACATCACAATAAAAGCCATTAAATAACAAAACAACGTGGAACATTTATTGTGGAGAATTCACTGTAAATGAAACATCCACTGTTTTACAGCTGCTTAAACCATGACAAGCGTGTCATATAACGATCAGGGTATGTGTTATCTTTTCCAAAGTTTTTTTTTTATATTCAGCAGCATTTAGGTTAATCACTCTGATGTTCCAAACTAAGTGATGAAAAGAAACTTTCTGGTACAGGAGAATTTTAAGTTTAAGTCCAGCACTTTGATATATGTTGTATGTAAGTCAAGCAATTTGATATGAATTACATTAATGTCATCTATTTAAAGCCCTGTCTAGACGACAAGCATCTCAGGCATGTTTTTTCAGTTGAGCATCTAAGAGTGCAGTGAATATTTTTGTTGAAAAACATTTGAATTGTGTGAGAGAATCGCCAGTTCAATTCTACCTTGATGTCTATGGCAAGTAATCACTTCTACTTTATAGAGATCTTTTCAGTCACGCTATAAACATTGTGAAGAAGTGACTCATGTCTAAACATTCATAGACTGGTGTTGGTTAATTTCTGAGAGTCTTACCTCCAGGGAACATGATGAGAGCGTTCTGCAGCTTCTGATCAGCTTTGTGTCTTTCTTTGTTACTTTCTTCAGGATCCATGTCTTCCTGCTGACTGAGATGGAAATGGCAAAGCGCAGTGGAGAATGCAAAGTTTGGCAGCTGGGACAGATTTCTGTGCTCCTGAAACACCAAACAAACCATTTCTGTATCAGTTAACAGTGGCACGAACAAAAACACACACACAAACACAGGTATATGCACACATATGCACATATTTGTCACACTTTACCTCCCAGTCCTGATGTAACTGGAGGAGAGACCGGTACTCTCTGGAGCGCAGAGCCAGGTAATCAATGAGCAGGAGCATGCAAAGTGGGTCAGAGTCTGGGTCCAAACTAATGAAAAAGCAGCACACAAAACCAGAAGCAAATGATTACAACAAGCCATGAACCAAAAGGCCCACTGACCATATGTCTGAATTCAGGTACAATTAAAAGTCTCATCCCACGCTCCAGGCTGGAACATTAAAAGCAACTTGGAGACACTGTTCTGTCCTTAAAGGCACTGTTGGTTACAGCTGTTATTTAGCTTAATTTAAGATGTTTCCACTTCAGGCTGAAACCCATTAGACATCAGCTTAAAAATCCCCCTTCTATTTGCTTTCAGGGCAAATTTTGAAGCTTGGGCAGCAGAACGACTTCACTAACCAAGCAGTGGCTTTGCTGTGCACAAATTGACAATGTTAGCGAAATAAGTTAATTCTGACTTCCTTTAAGATCCATCTCAAAGTATTTAATGCTATCTGAGCCAGTTTAATAATGAACATAGTAGTTTGAGTTTGAAAAACAGAGGAATAAAATTATTAGTATTGATTCTTTTCTCTAAAACTTAGAAATAAGAGTGTTGTTCACATCATATATGTCAAATCACCCTTCAAACTTATCTTGAGCTGTTATTTATCATGTTGCCATTTTGAGCTGACAGTGATTTATTCACTGCTGGTTAGAGAGGAACAGCTGTCAGCTTGTATTCCCACACTGCTGCTTTACAAAAACACCAGAACATAGCTGTCATTAAGTAAGGAAGTCAGAGCTTGATGAAAATCGTAGATAAGCATTGACCATTATGTGGTTAGGCTGTAAAGCTCAAGCTATGGCAGACTGATGGCAGCAGTGCCTGGGAACAGCCTTCTTTAGTATGTATGGAGCCATGCGTACAGTACAGTAAGTGGTCTCAGTACCAGCATGACACGGGAGATTCTATGTTATGTTATGTTACGGGCTATTAAGAGTTACATTATTTTGGGATTTCATAACATATAATGGAAAATAATTTGGTCATGTTATCATCTCGGCCATCTTCCATTAGCTTGTACTTCACTGTGTCACCATTAAAGTTTAATAAATGCGAAAAACCATTGAAATATCTTTAAAAAACATCTCACCAACAATAAAACAGCACATTTGGAAGGAGACAATTTTTTCCACCTCATTCATTATTTTAACGGGGCATCTTTTATCAGTTGTCACACTTGTCATTAAATACGACATATCACCACAAAATGTTACTTTTGGACTTCCCCCTGTGCCCACACAGCATCGCAGCTGTCAGAGTACAAATCTATTAATTTAGTTAACACTCTCTGAAGATCGTCTTCCAAGTCTGATGACTGCTGTTAGTGGTTACTTTATTTAGAAAATTAAAAGTTCTTTTTCCTTATCTAGCATGTGATCATATGTTACAATTCCATGTGATGTCAAATAACAAACACAACAGAGAGAAAACAGCCTCTAAACTTTCCTCTGTAGGAACAGAGTGCTGGTCAGAGATAACGGGTTAGCCACTGAGGCACCATGGGACAGATGCATCAACCTCTGTTTAGATTCATGTCTAAAACTGTGTGCACGCACAAAGGCAGAAATACGTATACGCATTCTTTTCAGATTAAAAAAGCCGTGCGCACACTTGATTCTGTTTTATAAACCCAAATTGTTGTGGTGCTGAGTGTACATGCAAAAGCTTAATTTCCACACCCACAGTTTGCCATGAACGGACTTAAAAAAGCCTTTAAACATCCGTTAGCATATCGATACTTATGCCACTCCACTGTTCATTAGACCTGTTGATGAGAAATATGATGAAGAAGATGCAATTTCAAAGACCGTAGCGAACTGGAGAGGTTCTCAAATAATGCCAGAGCAGCTGTCATTATGCAAGGCTGTGGCGATTTGTAGCGTCCTTACCACGAATTCCTCACATTTCTGCAAACCATCATTGCAGTACATTCTCAATCATTATTACTATTAAACGCCAGAAGGCTGGTCAATGATTCTGTTCCATTTCTTGAACTAACTTTACAAAGTGCCTCACAGGATGAAGTCCACACTCATTTAAGGGGAAATTCATGTAAATACAAATAACAATGAAATTCATCACTTATACATAATTTAACTTTATAAATAGCCCTTTCATTGACATTTCACAGAATGCTGTGCAGCCTGCAAAAATAATAATACACAATCAGTGGTTAACAACCTCACAACAGTGTTTCTTGTCTCTTAACCTATATTTAATCTGCTTCTTATCATATCATCCGCAGCTATCTCAGCTGTGCACATCTTCACCACACAATCTTTTTCTATAAATACCAGTTAATGTGTGGGAAAAGGTGTATGCATAGTTTTTTGTGTAAACACTGTAGATGCATCTGGTCCCTGGGACGTAATGACTGAACTGAGGTAAAAGCTATGTTATTGGTCAACCTTTAACGGGAGAAGCGGGTGGGTTTTACTGTATAGGTTTTACTGCTTTCCTTCGACTCTATAACTAGACTTTCAAAGTGCTCGAGGTTTTCCCTTTGTACCTCAGGATCAGTTTGCAGTACTCCAAAGCAGTCCGTGGGCATCCTCTCTTCTCCAGGAACATCATGTGCTTGTAAAGAGCCAGATAAAAAGCCCTGCAGACAGAGATGATGAAATTGTTGAATTGTGGAGTCCTTCAAAAACAATTTAATTGACATTAAATCACATTATTAATCTGGGGTACAACAGATGCCTCATAATAGAAGAAGAAAAAAAAAACGAGGAAAAAGAAACGACCAACCTGTTCTCTGGTCGCAGATAATCAAGTCTGCTGGTACCTGACGTCAAACTGAATAAGGGGTGACAGGCACACTCGAAGCTGAACAAAGCCCTCTCTGTAAAAAAAAAAAAAAAAAAAGCAACAAAAAACGTTGTTTATACCAACAACAAAAATATATTTGTGCATAGTCTTCTCATAGACAGTCACCTCACCAGCAGGGCTTTGCATCCAAAGACAAGTTCAACAGATGTCATGTTAAACAAAATTGAATCACCAAGGAAATAAAACAAATGTCATTTTAAAATTATACATTTTTTTTACATTACATAAACAATTTCAGCTTTCCAGTCCAGGACAGGGCCTGTGATAATAAATCCAGTATTATGCCTCGCCTGGAGTATGATCTTTGACTTTTTTACGACGGTTGTTTTGTTAGTTGACATCTTACAAAAGCACACTGACGCTGAGCGCCAAGTCTGCACAATTACAGAGCTCGATATTCTGACAAAAATTAAGGAAGGCATCAGCGATTTGACCACAGCCCTTCTATCAACATCATGGGTCATTCCAATAAGTTAATACTATCCTCCACAGGGACGGGTATCATTAAGATTCTAACAGTACTTCCACTCTTACCCATACTGCTAGTCAATACAATACTTTAATGGTTCTTTTAAAAAGGAAACTAACTGAAAACAGAATTAACGTTGCTTTATATTTTCTTTGTATTTATGCACTGTTATAGACTCTGTAATGTGATGATGGAAATCTAAACAATGTAAATAATCAACTATTTACTGCAAAGAAAATACAGAAGTAGAGCAACACCAGTGAGGCATGTAGGTAGGCTGAAAAAAAAAAACCTAACAATACACGGTAGTTCTTCTGGAGGAAGATCAACATTTTTGCCTACTCAGGCAGAAATCGGGACCTCTCCTGGCTTACAGTGCTCTCTGCAGTCGAAGGTACCTAACATACCAGAAGTGGATGGGGTAAAGAGAGATGGACTAGAAGCTACGTGGTCAAAAATAGCAACCAGCATTGTCCGCATCAGTTCTTGTGAAGTGTAACCAGACTGAGAGCAGGGTCTCTCTGTGTGTGAGAAAGATACTCAGAGCTGGCCCTGCCCTGCTCCTTGCTCAAGCCAATGCTCCGACACAGAGATATCTCTTCAGGATAGAATTGAATAGCAAATTGCTTCATGGACAAATGTTTAATTGTTATTGCAAATTAAAAAACACAGTTGGTGAGATAAAAAAAATGTTGAAGGTTACATTTATGTAGCGTAAAGAAACAGACAATCTATTTTTCTTAATTTCTCCAATGCTGACAGCAGAAACAAATAACTATGGTGTACTGTAGTCTTAAATAATTTTGCCCCAGGGACCTGTTTAATACTGGGTGTTGGTATCCATCTGTGATGGAAACTGATGCACTATGGTGCGATGCCCACAACACAAAAATCATCTTTGAGATTTGCTTAACGTTTTGAATGTGCATGGCTATGATATTAAATGCACTGACCACTGAGTTCCTTTAAAAACAGAAACACACTTATTTCTACTTATTTTTCAGATGATTTCTCTGTTCACTGTACAGAGGCCGCTTCACACTAACCTATCACAGTGCCTGTAACCAACACCTGGGAACTTCAACTTCAAATTAAGATACTGAAATGATGACAATGCATTTATAATAAGAATGCCAAACCATGTTGACTCTGATTTGACAAAAAAAAGCATAAGATTGTAAAGGCAAAGACAAAGACTTTTTTTGTGCTTATCAAAACAGATCACAGCCACGTCCTTGTTTGGAGCAGAGAAGTGATGAATTAATAACCACAATCATACAGAATGTGACTGGTCCTCTTTGCCATTATGACATAGACTTAATGCGGGTAATAATGTCCAAAGAGGGATTGTGTTACTTCTTTTCTATGCCAAAGTAAACAATCTATTAAAGCACAAATTGGAAAAAAGGGAGCTTTATTGAGCCAGAAACAACCCCTTAGGTTTAATATCTGATAATAGCTTATGTAATCGTCATGTATTTAACACAACTAACAGGGTCAGTTTGCCTTTAAGCTAAATTAATCACTTGCTTTTTAACAGCCTCTGCTTGATGGTCTTTGGTATAGAATTGATATGATTTAGAAAAGGAACAGTGATCCTCACCAATGAGGTCCCTGGCCATCTCCTGATCCTCCTGTATGCGGCAGACATCTGAGAGTTGCAGTAAAGAATCAATGTGGTAGGGGTTAAGCTGTAGCAATGCCTGGAGAGAAGAGGAAAAGAGACAATGGTGAAACTGAAAGCTATGGATGTAGACATGAGATGGACATGTTTTCAACAGTAGAAGTTGGATTACAAGACATGGATCACAAGTGAATAAAAATGCAAGTAGTTACACTATTTCTGTAGATTTGTCAGTATGTCCACATGCACACAGGCTAACTGCCATTAGCTTGGGTTTTTACTGTATAATAATGCAGACTGAGAACAAAACACAAAATATAAAACTACTAACCTCACTGGAGATACAGGCAGCATAATTTTAAGTTCGGTGAATGCATGTATTTTTTTGCTTATTGGGACTTAATGCTGACTTCTCTCCTAAAGTTTTAGGTATGCTGTCTTACATGACATTAAGCAAAGTAACTTTAGTTGCAGTTGTCGATTGTTTATACTGATGATGATTCAATTCGATCGTTTCATGTAGATTCAAGCGTTGAAAAGGCTAGAATAGAATACATCATCAATGACCACTCATGCCACCCCTATATGACAGATTATTTTATGCATTCCGGGCAACTAGGGATGGGTATCGTTAGGATTTTATTGATACTACTACTCTCACTGATATTGTCAATCATTATCGGTCCGGTACTTTATCAATACTATTATCAGTTATTTTTCATTTGTAAGTAATTGCTTTCAGAAAATATATTAATCTAAAAAGAATGAAGTCAAAACAAGAATTTTCAATATCTTAAATATACCTAAATGTTGTTTCTACAGCAGCGAAAGTAATTTTTACAACTGCAAAATTACCATACATTCCTGACATCACAAGAGTGAGTAAAGTTTAGTATTTATCAGTTACTGTAAGTCATTCCTCCTGTCCTCTGTCCTGCTTTCTTATTGTGTGCAGGTAACATTACAGCTGGTGAAGAGAGGAGGGGGCTGCTTGTGTCAGTCAGCAGCTGAGTTCAAGAGTATCTGCTAAATTTTAAGATAGGTCGCAAACGAAAAAAAACAGTTACACTACATACAGAGAGCTGTCATTTTAGCTTATCTGTAATAATTTGCCTTTAGCTGACCGAGCGTGCTGTCATGCTGTCCTTGTGTGAAATGTATTGTTTGTGGCAGTGGATGAGAGACAGCGGACAGAGCAGAATGAAATATCGCTGTTTACAAGTTCATGCTTGCTGAACACGTGTATTGATTAAGTACTGGCTCATTACTGACTAAGGATTACCAGCAAGCACAGTAACGAGCATAGTTGCCGTCAACTCAGGTAGTTTTCAAGTTATTTTCACTTTGTTTCCACAGCGGTGTCTCTGCTGTTTACTGACTTCATTACATGTCATGCAGGTGTGTGTGTGTGGATATGAAGGAGGTCAGCCCCGGCACAGAATGCAGGTGAGAGGCTGGAGGATGTCAATAAATTAAACCAAAATATTAAAATGTCCCGATAAAAGAACCAATAACGTCAGAGATTATCAGTAATATGGTCTTTGATAATTTAGCCCTGGAGCTTGTTGAATACCGCTACCCATCCTTACTGGCAACAACAATACTGAGGCTGCCTGATTTAAAATATTACTACGTCATAATCAAACTCACTGACACCAAAGTGCACAGCACAGATTAACTCTCTTACCACAATGTTGTTGGGATCCATGGACTCAACGGCATCCAGGAACTTGAACTGTACTTGTTGGTAGTCTCGACTGTGCTCAAAGGTGAAGTACTGAAGGCCATCCTTTGACTGCAGTAAGGTCATTGAGATTCCTGTGGAGACATCAGAGTTAAGAACAACAACACCACATAAAGAAAGACTCTATAGGGCAGGTAAATGGTGAAGATATACGTGAGTCACACTAACAGAATTGGATAGCCAAGAGCACATAACAGATGAGCCCTTGCAATTCATATCATAGTTTAGAAATGTCTTGTACGTATAAAACTAATCATTCCAGTTGTAATTCTCATGCCATGTTTTACATTGTTATAAAAGCTAAAAACAAACTAAAGCTAACTGTTGCAGATGATTTACGTATAGAAAGCTTGGCTGTGTAGCTTTACAGCCATTGCGTTTATCTGCAGTTCAACAGTATTTTTAAAAGAACATTATTACTTCATTATCATAAATAAAAACAAACATGATTTACTGAGCATATTCATGTTTGCATTTTTGTGTCTACCCACACTTTTGACTGTGCGAAAATAACAGTTAGTCATGGCATATCACTGTCAAGCAACAAATCACAGAGCTTTTAAACAAGATGCAAGACATTCTAGATCTTTGCAGTGATATTACATTGTTATAATAATAGGAAGGCGTTGGATGTCACAGTCTGAATCTCTGATTATGTTGCTGCCTCTGGATCATTCTGTTGATGTATTTTGATCTTGGTAATAATGCCTTGCTGTTATACTTTTATGTGGGGGGATAAAAGGGTAGTCATCCTGTATTGTTGTCATTGCTGCTCTGATGATTATGTTTGTCTTTTGATCCAGTGCTGCTGAGTCTGTGTTACTCTGACTTATGTTATTTCATGTTTTCTTTCATATTGCACTCTATACTGCTGAACCAAGTTGCAAGTTGAAAGTTGAATAAGTCAGCAAATGTACTGAACAAAGTATCATGCGTTCTGATTGGGTTTCTCACTTTAATAGCTATAAAAGTAGACATTTGTGGGAAAAACGTAATCCAAGAACATGATCAGACACGTTACATAATGCATCAATGGTGACTTTCAATGTGAACACAATGAGGCAGTCTCTATGATGACGTCAATATAACAAAAGAAACATTCATCCTAACTCTATATCTAAAAATATGTTTTGCTATTAATGCTTGCATTTACACAAAATCAGGTATTGTGGTGAAAACGCCACTTATCCCAATGATATGAATTTGGGTAGTGGTAAGGGGGGTGGACACAGCTGAAAAGAAGCTGAAACAGAACACAACCCGACATCACTGCGGTGGCCGATCATGTAACCAGCTATCAGAATAAAAAGAAGGCTGCTTCCAAGGGAACAGGAAATACAGTCTCTTTCTACTGTTAAATATTATAGCGTGTAATAGATATAAAGTACGTATTAACAGCTCATGTGTACTATCTTACAAAGGAGAGCACTCGCTTTGTTTTTGTGTGAGCACACATATGTATTTAGTGGCAGTAAAGATACGTCAGTAACGATATTCAAAGGTAATACTGCAGATCTTTTAAGCCAACATAACCAAACTTACCAAAGACAGATACTCAGTTGCTTTGAGGAGAGATTGGCTTTCTATAGTTAGTGTCCACCCTCCACTCCCCAACAGTGACACTCCCACAACGCCACAAAACCCTACAGCTAATTGATGGTGTGAATGCAGCAGTTTCTTACCATTAGTAAATCCCTGTGCTTCGCCTGGACTACAAGACGCAAAACCGTCTGATAGCACATAAACAGCACTAAGCATTTGTTTGTTTGAATTATGTAAAATCAAAAAAACATATATGCAGTAATTTTCTGTATGAGAGGCTAAATTCTAATATAATAACTTAAATGTGTGATATCCAGAGCATCAATAAAGCAGCAAACAACTATTTGCTACGTAATCTCATCCTGAGAATGAAGTCATGCTACTTCTGCGTAGGTTGTAATCTGAGCTTCTCTGTTTGTTGTCCAGCTACACATGCATGCACCACAGATAACACCTTCCTGACCAATTAGATTATTATTATTCATTCTGCCAAAATTAGAAATGATAGAAATGATACATTTAAAAAGGGAAATTCAGATGACAGTATAGAAAAGTCTACCTGGGCGGCTGAAGCGAGGCCAGCTGTCCTTAGGACTGGTCATCCAGGTGCTACGGTGAAACTGTCTGTTTCTCTGTCGAGGTCTGTCATACAAAAACAAAACAAAAACATGAAAATATAAAAATGAGCACAATAATATAATATAAACATGCAGACATTTAAATCCAAACAATCTACGGTCTTTTTACCTCTGATCCCCCTGAACAGCTCGAGCTCCAAAATATCTCTTCAGCTCCGTCTCTGGGTTGAGGTTCCTAATAAATTCACACACACACACACACACACACACACACACACACACACACACACACACACACACACACAAAACAATTAGATCTTGACAGATTAAATGGCAATGAGGGTCAGCTGAGGAAGCACATTTTGAGGGAAACATAGGAGGAGACATTTTAGACGTGTGGGTCCATGGGTGCTCTAGACTCTACAGCACAAATACAAAACAAAACCCCCAAGGTATAATTTTGATATTATTTTTTTAACATTTTCAAGAGGTAACACTGACAAGTTGACTGGCAACCATTCTGAACACATACTTAAGATATGGAGGGCAAATTTAAGTACGTAATCATGCCAGTGGGACACCTAATCCAAGCCCCATAGTTTGTGACAGTATGCCACTGTACACAACGTTTTTGCTTGTCTTAAGGCTTTTAACAAACACCAACTTCTTCGTGGTTGTTTACGTAGTATTAAATTATGGACACTTAATTAATGATGTAATGTCTGTGCAGTGTTTGCACATTTATGTCGGGCCATTGATATTAACAAAAGGGGAGCAAACTTGCTCACGCTTGCATCAGTGAAAACAGCCGCCCTACATGACATCACACACTTTGCTGTCAACAGTAAATTTGTCTTTGAAAACTAATTGAATTGGCCGGCTCCTGCGTCACTATTGTGTGGCCAAATGTGCAACATTTTTCAACAATATGGATGATATGGGTTGTGTGTCACTTGCAGGTTGTTGTATTTGATTCTTGATTAATGTTGTGGAGCACTTTCTGGTAAAATGTCTGTCTTTTATTGCAATGTATATTTGTTGTGGTTGTACTTGTCTGACAGTTTCTACAAAAAACGGAGAGTTTTCGAAAGGATAAATAAGCAAACCAACAAGCTTTAACCTTTTGCAAATACAGTGCATCTCTGGTACCAGACTGTCTCCAAATAGTTTGCTTTTCTTGCTTGAGCCAAGCGCCACCACATGGTGGCAATTAGGTATCACAGAAATGTATATTATACAGTAGCAGGTGAGGCTACTGAACTGACCTGTGACTAAAGATAACTCAGCTGTGCACTGGTCACGAGACATTTTTGTATTACTACTCCAATACACATATTCATGTTTAATTGTGTTTATTTTGAAGTATGTAATAGTTTTAATTTATTTACCACAAATCTATGGGAATAACACAGCACACTAGAAATCAGAGCATTGTGTGGATGTACAGATAAATACTTGTGTCACCAGGCAAGTCAAGTCTGGGCAGTGGAAAAAATGGTATGTGACCTGAATCTATCTACTTTGTCTACATGACAGATGTTGGTCTCCTCACCTATGCTCAACTTGTAGCACAGATTTTCTGTCCAAGCCTCCGCAATCCTCGGTTTGTAAACTCAGACCATTGGAGTGCTCCAGGTTCTCCAGCAATAAATCAATGTTATCATCTGGTACAGCCTCCTGAAAGTCATTTTAAAAAGACAACCTTTAATTGCTGTTTCCTTGCAAAAGGCAGCTTTAGTTTTGTGTGTGTATTTTCTGGTTGAAAAAGTATTGCAAGACAGTGTTATTAGCACAATGGATTTCATTCCATTAAATAAATGAATTAATGACCACTTTAACAATATTTTCGTTAACAAAGAATAAAGTGTAGGTTATCATGCATTGTATTTAATGTCTTACCATAACAGTTATTGAATCCATTCCCAACAAATTTACCTGTCCATTTTCTGATGTCACTTTAGTCTTCTTCTTTTTCTTCTTCTTTTTAACTCTGTCTCCAGACAAAGACTGTTCAAAAAAGAGAGATGACAGTTTAATATACGCAAAGATGTACATTTATATCAGAAGAAATTTTAAGTCAAATCAGAGGGTTACAGAAAGAACATACTTCTCACATTGCTTTAAATTTACCTTGGTAGACGCTTCCTCTTGCTTTTCAACTGGTTTCTTAGTGTCTCTGTTGTCATTCTTTTCCGTGCCACTTGTTTTATTTCCGTCTGGTTTCTCTGCCTCTTCATCAGCTGAGATCTGCTCTGCCTCATTGTCTGCATCACCTATCTGGTAAATATGTGACATTGGAAAGAGAATGTGTTACATACAGAATATATAGAATAATTGATGTTATTATCATATTATCAACTATTAATATTAACCATGACAACTGAAAAATGTATTTTACACATGGTAAAAAAACATATGCATTCATTCAGCCGTGCATTATGATTCTGACAAGGGATGAATTTAAAGCAAAGTTGATCTTAGCATGACATAATAATGAGGTGCTTCCTGATTTACAGTGGTCCTTTGCTTCATAGCACAAAGCTAATCTTTAATGATTGCTTAAAATCAACTGTCTAAGTTTCTTTTTATGGTCAAAAATTTTAAAAACTTTAACCTCTCTCTTGAAATGTGTAAAAGTATTTTAAAATCAATTTTTACAGAAGAATGTTATTGCTTTAACAAGTTTGATTATTTGCCATGATTCTTTTTAGCCCCTGACTCCTATATGTGTTGTATCTGTTGTTGTGTTGATATGCTTTCTTGTGACGTTATCTGTCCCTGTTTGTACTTGTGTTTGAAACTTAAAATTGTGTCACCCATCTTGACCTGTACTTAATCCTTTAATGAACCGTTTCTGGTTAATTAAAGGATAAATAATCTATCTATCTGACAGGTGAAAGTGGAGGTCATCATCCAGTTACAATGTGATGTTCTGGAGGGAAACCTTTGGGTCCTTAAATTTATGTAGATGACACTTGACATGCTCCACCCAACCAAACACCATCGCAGACCAAGTGCCCCTGTCCTGATGGCAGTTGGTCCCCTGGCAGGACAATGCGACATGCTAAACTGCAGAAACTGCTCAGGAATGGCCCGAGCAACATGACAAAGATCTCAAGGCATCAACCTGGCCTCCAAATTCCCAAGATTCCAATCTGATCCAGCATTCATGGGATGTGCTGGTACCCCAGAGGTACTGCAATTCCACAGTGGGTCGTTCTTGGATTGGACTTGGCTCTGACTTGGCTCTGACTGGACAGAGGACCTCTGAGGGGTGTCCTGTGGTGTCGGCACCGGGGCGTTGACAATGGATCCTTTGAGTCCTGTGGGTTGTGAGGTTGGCTACCAACATATACCACAAAGACTTGATCAGATTGGGATCTGGGGAATATAAGGCCAGGTTGACACCTTGAGGTTGCGGTCATGTTCCTCAGGCTAAATTCTGAGCAGTTTTTGTGGTGTGGCATGGTATATTGTCCTGCTGAGACGGGCGTTGTCATCAAGGAGGCTGCTGTCATGAGGGGGTGCACTTGGTTTGTGAGGTGTTTGAGTGGTTGGAGCATGTCAAGTGGCATCCACATGAATGTCAGAACTCACAGTTTCCCGGTACATCACTGTGCTTCGATATTGTGGCTGATCAGTGTTTATTTATCACAACACAATGTACTTTCAGTTAAGCTCTTACTACATTATTGACTCAAGTTTTAAGAATTCAATTTGATCAAAATTAATAGAAAATCGTCTTTACCAAGAAAGAAAGAAAAACAAGAGAGGTAAGTTGCATCCTGTGCTGATATTTAGCTGTCTCTTTTTTTATATGTCACTGGGAATACAATTTTGAGGCTAATAAACATTAGGTTGTTCAGCATACTGTACCTTATTTGTCAGTGTTCTCTCATTGTTGGTGCTGTAGACTACTTCCCAGTGATTTTCTAAAGACCCTAATATAATGTATTCAAGTTTAACAGTTAGCTACAGATTAGCAGAGGAATCAGCTAACGTTAACGCCATACGGCTAGCTTGAGTTAGCAAAGTTTATCAACAGAGAGCTCGCAGTGAACGTCTGTCAGGAAGAAACACAACACAGCGTTATGTTAAAAGTAACACGTAGCTATTTGGGGAATTACACCGTCACCTTACCAATTCATAAATGTTGCTGACGTTTTTCTGAGCCTTGTTTTTCTTTGCCTTTCGGCTGCTGGCTTTGCTGTTAGACGGGGGAGACACATTAGCCGTGTCTAGCTGCTCCTCCTCACCCGCAGCCTGCTCCTCCGGGCTGTCACCCAAAGTTAGATCCCCGAGGTCCAGGGCCTCCTGACCCCGCTGTTTCCCTCTGAGCCTTCGCAGAGCCCGGGTAGACATTGTCCGCTACTCATGGGACACATACACGTCAATATTTGCGATTAAAGTAGTTTTTAGTCAGTGACAGACACAGCAGACCAATGAAACGAGGGGTCAATTCCATTGGTTTCTTTTTCTTGTTCTTCCAAATGTTTCAACGCCTCTGGGTGCGTTACTGCCCTCTACAGGACGGATGGAGAATCGCATCAATAACCAATCATAACATGGAGTGTGCTTTTATTCCTATTTTTACAGTGTTCAATCAGCATCACTTCTCTAAGATCAAATATTAAATAATCCATTTAAATGACAATAAACAGACAGTATGCAAAATCAGAAGGCAAGTGATACATACAAAGACCATGATGTAAACAACTGGAGCAAGACAGCCTGCTCATATCCTCCTGAACTATTGTTTGGTATGTATTTTTAATTTCTCCTAGCTATTTTGGATCAGTAGGACCCAATACGTCTAAAAAACAAAACACTGTCAGTGATAATTAAGTCCTGCTGTCCTTAAACAAGATGATAAGAAAGTCCCATTGTCTTCAAACAAGTACTTCCTAATTAACAGCGTCTCAGCTTGTTATTGTTACTAAAATTGGTCAAATGTGTTGCCATATCAAATTCCAAACATTCATAATCATAAATGAACAAGTTTTAACCATAAAATGTGATCAGGTTTTGGACCTTGTCCGCTTTTGCGTTGGGATCGGCTGCAGACTGACTTGGCAGAGATGGCTGCCGTCTTGTTTTCACATGGATTAGTATATTGTGCTCTTACTGCCACTAGATGGCACAAAAAAACTGTCCATGAACAGGGACAAAAGGTCTGAGTTAAGCAGAATGACATATTGCGTCAAGTAAACCCAAAATGTGATGTCCTTATATGGGGACACAGGGTCCCAGGAGGATATAGGAGGTGCAGTTGCCTTTAACTTGGTGATTCTCACTTATTTAAGGTCTGAGGATTGTATTTCCCTCTTTCATATTAAATCGTTTTATGTAGGCTATTTTTCTAATGCACTTTGATTTTGTATCTAATGGAAATCTGTATTGCGCTCTATTGTTTTTAATTTCTTTTAAAGTTAAACTTTGTAAGTGATTTGAAATAGCCCCACTATGTGAAATGATTTTTTTTTGTCTTTCTTTGCCTATAACACTAATAAAACACTACTGCTCCAAATTATCAGTGTGTTTTTCAGTTCTCTCGTGCAGCAGGAGGTGGCAGCATTAACCTAAATAAAACCGCCCAAACAAGACAGGCAAGTTGTGAGTAACTTTAACCTTTATGAACTCAGTACTAAATTTAGAAAACTACATTGTATTGTATTTATTACTGGTATAAAATAAAATTAAATAAAAATAACAGCTTTTATACAAGGCAATATGGAAATCTTGTGTAGAAGAGTTCATAAGATGTATTAAAATAATAAAACCGTATATCCAGAGTGGTGTACAAAGATAGTTTTTCTCACATTACAGCCCCACAAACCGAAATGAGGAAGTATCATTGCACCTCTATGGTATCCACACAGACGACAGCTGCTTGACAGGTCAGCTGTGACCAAAAAAAAGCACACTTAAGAGGCATGACAACAAAAATGATACAAACACGCAGAACTTGTCCGACAACCAGGCAGATGTGTAAATCACACATTGTCTCTCATTGTGTCCAGCACGAGCCAGCAAAGGATGGAAATTTAGAGAACAATGAGAGAAAAAAAGATGAGAAGGGGAAATTCTGAGATAATGAAATCTGGTGTGTTTGCGAAAGAGGGAAGTTGCAAATATCACTACTTAAAATAATCATGCGAGGGAAACTTGTAAAATAAGAAATATGAAAGCAAAACCCTGGACAGATCATGAATTAGGGGGCAAAATGAATTTATTTACAATACATCAAAGTACAGTCACAAAATAACAATAAATGCCTAATAGCCTGATACAGCCAAAACCCATTGATCAAAATAATCTTAGCAAACAGTGCTATGTTGTCCTGTAGCACTGTGCTCAGAGACCTCAAGAAATCGACAGATATACAGGGGTTAATAACATAGGTAGGTACATAATACAATGTATTGCAGGAGCTGTGCATGGCAACACAATACAGTGAATCAAACACAGCTTAAAATAAACAGTGTGGTGATTATCACAGAAAAAAAGGTTTACACTTTTATGACAGCAGTAAAAATACCTACATCTCCTACAGTCTTTCACAACTTATGCAGTTGGTTGCCACCTAACAGTTACAGCATTTCCATTTATCTCCAGTGGTATGTTTTTTTGTTCAGAAGTAAAATTCACTTACGTTCTCCTTTGAATTCTCAGTTCTTAAAAAAAAAAAAAAACTAACTAACTGAAAAACAATTTCCTCTGTTTAAAGATATTTCTCTGCAGGTTGAGGTATGAAGGTGTGGACCCAACATGTCGTCACAGCCAGTCACTAGCTTTAAAAAACTATTCACTCGTCCAGAAGCACAGAATCTGGTGACGCCCCGCTGTGGCTGGTTTTGATGGGCTTCATTGTATCGAGGTCTCAGGCAGACAGAGGAAGGGTTACAGATGATGGGGTTCTGGACTGGTTACTCAGTAATAGGGATGGGGTTGTCGTAGGCTGCTCCCTCCAGGTCGTCTACCCTCTTCCTGCGCATCTCAGGAGGAGGTCTGGGTGGTGGATTCTGAGGAGGTTGCTTAACGCTTTCTCCTATTCCTGGACCTCGGCTCACTTCCTTCCTTGGAAGAATAGGCTCCCAGTGTTCACCTCGGAAAGCTGCCTAGAAAGCAAGATGATGACAAATAATACAAGTCAGTCATGGTTGGCTAGAATAAGACTGAGTCAAGCATGCCAGAAAACCCATGAGTGGATTACTGACCGGGCCTACCTAGCACAGGTTCAGGGGCACAATGTGTCAGGGCACCCCTTGACCTTTATCTGCACAATGTCACTCAAATTACAGAGCATGAAGAGACTTAAAATTACCACAAAGGTACACAAAAGACAACAAAGAGATGCAAAGGAACTACAAAGAGATACAGAATAACTACAGAAACAGGCAAAACAACCACAACAAGATTCATAATGACTAATGAAAGATGCAAAACAACAACAAAAAAGAGAAAACCGTCACAAAGTCTGTGACTTACTCTTGTGTAGGAGAGGCGGTGGGGCCCTCTGCATGTCTATGCCCAGGGGCCCTTTGTCTCAAAATCTGCCCATGTTGAAACCTATTGTTCAAACCCTAACAACAATTACGGGAGGGTACATAACAGTGGCCCTTATCCTGTACACTTATATTTGTGTGCACATTTATAATTAGATAAACTGTGCAGCCTGGAAGGCTTCATAACTTTGGTTGCCACATCATGTACTGCTGAAGAGTTCAGGCACACCCCTGACTGGTCAGATTTCATAACTGCAAGGCCATGTCTCAACAGAGGTACCAGTAATGAAACAATCTCTTCCTTGTTGCTATTTCCTTGTTTCCGTCAAGTCTGCCACTTCCTGTCTCATCTCACAACTTTATCAGTGTTGAGTATAATTAACCTGCTATAACTGGAGATTGATATGGTAAAAGGTACCAACTTACCACAAGGTAGATGAGGCTGGCAATGCCAAGGCAGACGCATCCGAGGACAGTAGCAAGCATAAAACCTCCAGGTACACAGATTCTACAAAAGACAGAAAGAGCTTTTGAGGGCAAGAGACAATAAAGAAGAGGCCTTGTCTTTTGTTGGTGAGACTGTGAATGAGAGGAATGCTGTCAGGCAAAGGAAAGTGGCTGATATAATGAACTCACGCAGCATGTAAAAACGCTCTGACATAGTAGTTCCTTGTAAGTGGCCCAAAGGATTTTACACACACGGTAAAGCAGTACTGGCCCCTGAGGAAAAAACAAGAGACAGGAGTGAGTGGTGACTGAAGTATGGCCTACATGTTGCACAAAACTAAATCATATGAAAATGACATCACTTACGTTCTCGCCACACTTGTGCCCTTGGCCCTCTTGCTTCTGGGATACTCCAGCAGACACACAAAGGTCCCAGCAGCACTTGTTATCTGTCAAGGCTGTTTCATCTCACAGGGTTTACTTATAATAAGCCATATAGTCACTGTGATAGGACATCATGGCAAATTTAAACAAACATCTGTGACTGAGAGCAGGTTGAGCACTGAAAATGATGGATGGACTGATTGTTTCTGATATAAAAACGAATATGCATACAAATACAGGCAGACATGTTTGTGCTGATTATATATCGCTTCGTGCCTTAAAATGGTAGAATTTAAGGCTCGGTTTGAATATTTTGAAAAATGGTATATATATTTACTTAACTGCCTTTAGTCACATCTGTAGCTCTCTCTTAGGCGTGTGATTTATGAATTCTTACACAGCATGCGACTGTACTTAAACTCTGTTAGCTACCATTTCCCTCTGCACAGACTTAAGTTTTGATGGTGCATATTTGAAGTGAGACTATCACTCTGGTTTATGCAAAGTATAAAGGATACATCGCATAAGCAGCAAACTGCCAGCCTCTGAACTGTCCAGCCACCCCCACAATGCCTCCAGTGAGGAGAACTGAAAGAAGGAAGCAGGAAGATAAAATTAAAACTTAAACAAACATAGCCTCCCCTGTGTGACTACACTCAAAGAGAAAAGTATGTTAAATTGTACATTTACTTGACTCTAAAATTCAGTTTAATTTATTATTTAAGCAGGATTAGAGTACAGTTGTTGTATAAAGTATTTAATGAATTTCAATTAAAATGTTCTTAAAAGTTATACATTCATTATTCTGATTTCTTATTAATATTTTGGTAGAGTTTTGATACTCACTGAGTCCCGCAGCCAGGGCCTGTTCATTGGCCCACATCGCCCATTCTATCTTCCCCATCGCGTTCACTCTGCACACTGCTGTAAATCACCAGAGAGCGTCTCCCAGCTTTGATTGTTTCTACAAGGAAGAAAAGTGTTTTTACGAGATGCGAGGTGTGTTATGTGTGACGACGAGGAGGCAGGGCGTGAGGCTCCAGTCGTCATTTCCGAATAGTGCAGGACCAGTGTGAGAGGAGTGGCCAACCAATCTAACTTACCGGACAGGTCTGAGTATTTATAATAAGGCAGGTGCAGAACCTGAATCTCATATTGTATGAATGTGTTGTCATCCGTTTTAAGACCGTCACTCTGCATTTCTTTTATAAACAAATCTCTATAAAGACGTCAGATTTTTGCCTTAGATTAAGGAATGATCCCATGTTTACATAGTTGAGTCATAGGGGATTTTTCAGCAGGTGCTTGCTGCCATTCTGAACATTTCAGCTTTTAAAGTCAGGCACATTGTCATTTCTTTACTCTCTTTTGCACCGAAAAAAAAAAGAAATCTTGAATCTGGAAATGGCAAAGGACAAAACAACAAAACATTATGTTTGCTAAAATATATTTTATTTCATGTTACAGAATAAAACCAACATGATTTAAGGATGTCCTGTAGGTCTTAAATTCAACTTGAAAACATAATTGAATTGACCAAAATTATAACACCCTCCTTAAACACGTGGCTACAAACATAAATGCGAACCCTCATAGGCATGTGCTCAGATAGGGCAGAGAGCACAAGGTCAGCTGCAGTGGTGAACTGTATTTATGGTTGCATCGTGCATTGCTTAAGTGCACGCTGGCAGTACTCTTAAGCAGCAGCAGTATGCCCATTTATTTACCACGTCATACTCGAGCACATGTTAATGTCTATAACTGAAACAGGTAGTCAAATACCTCTAAAACAAAGCAATAAAGAGATGAGAGGCACACCAGTAATGTTTGATGGTTAAAGGAAGGCTGGTGGAGATACCCATACACCAGTGCAACTGGGCTGGACAGCCACAAAAAGGTTCACAGGCTGAGATCAATGCAAAACAGTGTCAATTTATTTAAGACAAAGGTGTCCTAAATCAGTTGACATTTTTTTGCATTGATCTCAGCCTGTGAACCTTTTTGCGGCTGTCCAGCCCAGTTGCATTGGTGTGCGGTTATCTCCTCTGCCACCCTTTCTTGGTTGTCCATTGTACCGACCCACCCAAGACAAATGTTTTTGTTGCCCTAGTAGGTGCAGTTTCACAGCAGCCCTCAGGCTTGGCATGATTAAAGGAAGACATACTAGCATTCACAATGATAAGGAAAGTATCTGGTGTTGCTGTGATTTGTAAAAACAAAAATGACTAAAGCAAATTTTGATTCTGATGAATTAGCTTCATTATTGCTCAGTGGGAACTTTGTCCATTTAGGGCTGCAGGACTTCACACGGTTTTCTTGGGCAACCCGTCAGATCCAAGTAGATGCTGAGTGGGATCCTCCACAACACGAGGGCCTGGTCCAGCCTTGAACACAAAACAAGACATGATCATTACACCAAACAACATATTGATCCTGGGTGTCTGTGTGGTAACATTTAATAATGCTATTTTACAGCTTGTTCTAATAAAAGCTAAACCTGAATAAAAACTGCTGTTTAATTAAACTCTTTAGTGTAAAAACAGTAACATGGAGGAACTACTGTACATCATAATATGTGCCACAATTTTCAACTGAAGTAGTGCAACACAATGTTTCGTAAAAGCATGCTAAAAGGAAATGTGGACATAAATCGAAATGAGTCTCGCAACCTGACAATTGATGTATCACATCTGTCTACTGTAGTTTGTGCAGCCTCAAGATAGACACCAAGTAATGCAAATAAAAAAAAAACTGATAACAGTGATTTTCTGTTGCTTTTTAAAGTGAATTTACAAAAGAACTGAGCTACAGAGTGATTACATCTGTCCGTATATGTTTACCTTGGTACTAATAATGTAGCTGATACCCTTCGGCATAGGCTCTAGACCAATAGCCTGTTTCAGCTCCTCAGAAAGAGCAGCATGGTTGACAGGAAGACCCTTGATAAACCTGCAGAGAAGGAAGAAACATTCAATGAGTAATTTCACAGGCTGAATGCAAACACACCTTAATAAACAGCTTATTTGGAGTCAAAAACAACCCATCTATCACTGTCTGTTTGTGTATGTGTATCATATCTTTAGATACATTTATTAATTTGTATGTCAGTCCCACTACGAGGAGGACTGCTCACTCGAGCTAAGTAAGTCTGGTGACTGTCAACTCACTGTCCTCCGTTGGTCTCTGGGGGGAAGAAATGTTGAACCGCCTGAACAAACTCCGGAACGTGCTGCTGCAGAGTGAAGATAACGGCGTTGGGTCCTGCATCAAATGTGTAGGCCAACTAGAGGGGAACAAACAGAATGTGGCAGTCATATAAAGAGTTTGAAAACACCCCGCAAGTTTCACATCTTTGTTTCATCATCTCAGAAATTCAGCTGCATGAACTGAGAGAAATTTTTCACACAAGAAAAAAAGAGCATACACTTAATAGCAGTGATACAAAAGTGAGGAGGCTACAGTTGCACATAATATATGGAGTACATGATTATAAGACATACGCACCGCCACAGAGAAATGATCTGAAGAACTTTTACAGTATGTTTGTAGTTTACATATTTTAGCCCCATAAATTACAAATCATGCAATGCATAACTGATATTTTCTACAATTTTATCACCTTCAAAGCAGCCACATTTACATTCATTATTGTACTGTATTACAGAGAGAACTGGACCCATCACAGCTAACAGTCTGTTTGCTTGCTTTTATTGTTAGAATTGTATTAAAGATACGGTGCGCAAGATTTAAGGGGATTTAATGGCATCTAGCAGCGAGGATTACAGACTGCAACCATGTGAAACTTCTCCCGCTTAGAATGTCTTCAGTGGTCATTTTACAGGAGGATTTTAGTAGGAGCCAAATTATCCACAAAAATCTCTTTCTCTTCAAAACAAACAGACCAGGGGCCATATTCACAAACATTCTGAGAGCACTCTCAGAGAGGGATTAGGAAAGCTCTCAGAGGAACTCTGAGAATGGAAGGGACGGAAACTTTTACCTTAGTGAGGAGGTGTGGTTGACCATTTTGCTAGGTATGATGCATTGTTTTAACAGGTGTGATTGGTTGTCACAGACACATGCTTTTGACTGTGAAAGTCGGCAGTTCACTTTCACTGTTAGTGTGATCACTTTGCTGATGGAAGTCTGAGACAGACTCAAGTCATCACTGCTGCACTGTTGCATTTTTTCAAATTTTCCAAATATGTTAGTACTGTGATCATTTTATTTCTGGGGTTACAGCATTATTGCATTAGGTGGGAACTGTTTGCATATCCCTAATGAGATCAACCACACATATTATGCCTGCACAATCTAATCTGTAGCATTTCATTTACTCACTGTCATCCAGTGTTTGGAGAATATTTCTCCAACCTCTTTGTGTTTTAAGCATTTTCTCCCCTGCTTAAAAAACTCTAAGCCTCTTAAAAGTCTTCCTCCCTACTCCTAACAGTTTTCCACTTTTAAGGTCTTATCTTTACCTTGCCTTAACTTTAAAGGGAAATTCTAAGAAAACGTCACAGTTCTGAGAATTTTCTTAGAAATTCCATCACTTGGAGCAACTCTTTGTACTTAGAAGCTTCGTAAATACATCCCCAGGTGATTAAAACTGGTAAAAAAAAAAAGAAAAAAAGGAATAAACCAGTTTCATGTAACAAAGCAATGCTTCTATTATGCTGTTTGGCTTGTCGCAGATGGGCCACTAGCCCAGCACCTGTTAATGTGGGGTCACCTTAATTCTGATCTAGAAGTTCAGGAGGTTTTTAACGGAAGCCAAATCATCCTCAGAGGTCCCCTCCTCTCCAAAGCAAATGAACCAGGTGATTTAAACCAATAAAAACATTGAATAAAGCAGTTTCACATGAAAAAACAAAATCTGTGTTTTTCCGACCCTCTTGTCGCGGAGGGGATGCTAATTATGGTGGCCGACACAAAAACCTGTCTGTTCTGGGCTACTGTAGAAACATGGGGGTGCAACATGGTGGACTCTGTGGACGAGGACCTGCTCCCTATGTAGATATGAATGACTCATACTGAGGTAACGAAAACACAACAATCCTTATTTTTAGGAAATTATACACTAAAGAAAACATAACTATTATACTGTATTCCACTTCATCCAATATATATCCCCCTAAATCCGACATGCTGTACCTTTAATGTTGCGTATTAATGCATTAATAAAAGGTAAATGAACAGCTGTCCAACACTACACCAAGATGATTATTACATAGATAATTTCCTGCTCCTTCTCAGAGACAGAAGTGCAAAGCTGCTCACCCTTGTCTCCCCGTAGTGTCTGTTGTACCGATGCACCAAATTGATAACCTGTTGAGACACACTGTTGAGGTAGAAGATAGGAGGGTATGTGTCAAGGCAGGTTGCATGGAACTGGTTACTGTCCTTCATGGTCAGTTCAGCAAATGCAGAAAAGTCCTTTCTTTGCACTGCTTCAATCATCTGTGTCATCCGGCCTGGGACAACAGACTCGGCCCGGTGCTACACACACAGAACACATTGACTGTCAACAATTTGTTAGCTTTAAACAGTGTAAATTAAATTCATCTCCACTAGTGATGTTAGTACACTGAAAAATGTAACTTAAAGTGAGTGAACAAGGCACCTTTAAGAGACAGCTTGTTTGTACACTGGTTTGCATCCCAGAGGTGCTGCCCACTGGCTTCCTCTCAGCACTGGCCTGTGAAAAAGTGAATTAATTACACCTGATTTAACATTATCCTTTTTTTATTTCAAGCATGCATTATGTGCACTAGTCAAGACACTTGCTCAACATGTTGCACAAGCTATTGTCATTTATAGAAGGAAGAAATTAGTATGTGACCTTCACAATAGAGAACAAATGTGCCAAGACATATCTGACTCACATCATTATTTCAGTCTCTCTCTCAAACACGCTCAAATTAACCTACCACGAGTACAAGGATTCTGAGCTCAGGCCAATGAGTCTCTGGCTCCACCTGCTGGGCTAGACTGTCCTTTCCATCATCTTTCTGTCCCATGATCCACTGGACAAACCCTCCATATATACTCCGGCATGCGCTGCCTGAGCCCTGCCGTGCAATCCCAGACAACTCCCCCTCTACGGCAAAAACCCGGGCCAGAGTGTAAACTGCAACACAGTGACGAAAGAGGGGGTAAGAGCAGAGGAGACTGTGAAAAATGACGATGTAACAAACATGAGATAGAATGGGCACACACAGGCAGCAGAAAATAGTCTGAACTGTTTTTTTTATCCTATGCTGAAAAGCAACTGTTGAGCTTTCAATGAAAGAAATATTCTAGCGTCATTAGTGTAGTGCTCACACTCACCTAGACAAGCGAATCCAGCTGCTGAGGAGGCGAGCCCGGCAGCAGTGGGGAAGTTGTTTACTGAGCAGATGTGGACTTTGTGAGACAAAGCAGTCGAATCCAAAGCAGGGTCCCCATCATTACGTCTCTTCCTTGCTAGTCTCCGAACTAAATTCAGAACACAGAGAAATGACACAGTGGCCTGTACTCTCTCTAACTCTCAGTTTATGTCCTCTCTGTGCTCTTGAAGAGGAACAAAAAAGACAGGACTCACTCTCTCTCAGACAGGATTGTAGTCTTGGATGGGTTATGTCCTCCTCTTTGCCATTGAGCCATATTCGATCTTCCTGAAATGATCTGCTGGTTGCAACTGTTGTGGTGGTTTTCAGCTTAAATGACAGAAGAAGAAAAGGTTTTACCAGACTGTGTTCACAGTGTTTGAAATAGCACAAGTAAATATAAATGTTTCAAGCCTGACCACTCAAGCTTCAACTACCACTTAACACAAACATGCTATGAGAGCCATACTTAAATTAGCCTCTTCCTTATCTTTTATTTATGGAGTCTTTACATGATGGGAGGAATACCCAGACATTCACTGTAGCAGCATCGACACTGGCACACTCATAAAGCTCAACACCTGTTTTCCTACAGAGCACAGACACATCCATAGTTTTCATAATTGATGACAACGCTGTGTACATAAATACCTGGTCTTGATGCAGTGTGACGCTCAATGAGGAGTTAATAGGTAGAATTAATTCTTCATTTCTCTTCCCCCCTGAAAAGGAAGTTTCATAGGTGCGTAACTGAGGTACTATCAGATTGATACAATTGAACAGTATGAATATGCTCAACTCAAAAGCCACCCTTTAATGCTCAGTATTCACCATATAAGAAACACATGTATTGTCTTTAAAGATTCACTATGTCCAGTTTTAAAATTCATACATGCCACTCCTATGGTTTAAGGCAGTTCAAAAGTATTAGTAAACACAAACAACACTCTCCCAAAGCCAAAAACTAGAGAGGTAAAACTCAAGTGTAAAGTCTGGAGCTGCTCCATAGACAATGAACGGTGAGAGATGTCCTAAATGACACTGAGAGCACCCAGGGAATGCTTTGAGTATATAGGTACACTTTCTGTTTCAAGACTGAGAACACTACAATAGAGTAAAGCTCATTTGAGTATTAAAAAAGATAATAATAACACCTTGTGTGTCCACAAAATCAGCCTCCCATTCATTGTCTATGGAGAAGCTCCAGACTTTATACCTTATGACATCACAAGTTTGAGACTTACTTCTCCAGTTCCTGGCTTTGATTGAGAGTAGCTCATGTTCACAAATATTAAATGAACTTTCCTCTGCCTCTGAAATAATATATTTGAATTCTTAATTTAGGTGGTGTTCCCTTTAAGACAGGATTTAGTTACCTTTGCATCACAAAGCTACAAACCAAACGTTACTACACATGGGATAAGTCGAAAAGATACTTACAGTACTTGATGACTGCTATATTTACCGGAGCGGTGCATGTAACTATGTTTGGCGTGTCCATACTGTCCCCTGGCATAGCTGTATGTGAGCCTTTGCTTGTTTTGATAGTCTATACCTGGGTATAGACATCAACTATACACGGCTCCTCTAGTGGTTAGCAGCTACAGTTAAGCTAACTATACAACCTTACTACAGCTTTTCCTCGATGTCTCCCGATTGGCTGGCGTTGAACATGTGGCAAACACCGCGACCAATCAGAGCCGAGCTATTTTGATGAAACAGTCGGACTAGCCAATGAGGGATCATCTGACCACGGTCGTGCGGAATGGGGCAAGAACAGAGACCATCCCACAGGCTCCGTTTATCTAATGAAGGAGGCAGGGTTTATTCAAATATTATATTCATTATAAAATAATTAGAAATTTAACGTAACTGATAGTTATGATGCTTTAAAAAACGTGCTGTAACTGTTGCAACTGTGCAGCAAAAGCTGAAATAAGAAAAGTTATTAAAAAACAAACAAACAAACAAACAAAAACAATGTGCCACAAAGTGTTGTAGTGCTCAAGTGATATATTTAAGTGGAATTTACAGTAATTATACTTAAGTGTTTCCATTTTGTAGTACATATTACTTAACTCCGCTAAATTTCAGAGGCAAATTGTAAATTACATTAAGCTAAGCACTACATGTCAATACATACTTATGATACTTTAAGTACATGTTGCAGATAATACTTAAGTTCTTTTATCTTGACTAAAGTTACCTTTTTAAATGCAGGACTTTTGTCATGGATATTTTTTCCAATTTACTAAAATACAGGATTGAAAACTCCGGGTATAACAAAACCTTTTGGAGAATTAGAGGTCTCTTATCTTCTACTTGGCAATGCAAGAACACAAAGGGCAAAGCAGTGATTAAAGTTGATAAAAGTATCACTAAATTGTAGTGTTTGTAAAAATGTATGCTGACTGTGAAGATGTGCTTACTGTAGCTAACTAATTCAAGGTAATGCAACAGTTATAAAATGTATTACCTTTGGTTATTCTACTGTGGCTTGTAAACTTTATCTTGTGGGGAAAAAAGCTTGCTTATTAGCTCTAGTGTTATTGGACTTTATACAGAACATTTTTACTAATAAATAATGTAACAATTAAATCACATTACTTTTTATTTTAAAAGTAGTTGGATACATTTGGCAATCTGTTAATTCTTGAAATCCAAAATTTCAATGGTTGATTTAGCAAAAGAGTCAACCATCCATAAAGAAACAGTATGTCAACTTTTTCTATGGCGGTGAGGATACTGTGTGATGCAGCTGCAACATGTTTCTAAATAATATGTGGGAAAACCCAAAATGGAAACCTTTAAAAGGGGAGCTGAACACTTGAAACTGATCATTTCAGAGAGGGTTCGTCCGAAAAACAAACATTTGAATTTAAGGCTTTTTAATTTTTTTTATGTAAACCTTTAAAGATACATGTCTGCAAAAAGAAATATATCCAAGTGCAACATCCAGAGCTAATGGGATGCTGGCCCTAGATAGAAAACAATGTATTGTATTCACAAAGAAGTCTAGATTCGTCTAGCTTCTTGTGATTGAGGAACAAAAGTCAAACATGGTGGAAAAAAACAGTAACTACTGAAAGAAACTAGAGGAGTCAAACAGTGTTGTGAGCTGTCAGGGGTATAACACAAGCAGAGCAAATTTGTAGCAATTTGATTGAAAAGAGATCGCAAAAGAACACCTTGTTTGACACCGTGTGTATTCTACCCCCCACCACTTATGCCACAATGTAAACTCTGCTTTGTTTTTCCCTCTTGGTAATGTAGTTTCCAGAGACACAGAAGCAAGTGTGGCATCCCAGGATTCTGCTAACAGGTCAAAGATAGTATCAGAGTCCCAGAAAAGCATATCCTCTCTCGATTTCTTGGCTTGTCCCAGGGCTCCCGTTTAAAATTAGTAGTCATCCTCATCATCTGAGTCCATCACCCTCCGTCTGTTGAACTGACAAGAACAGAGCACATATGATTTAAGATGGATGTGTGACTGATAATGAATCAAGCATAGGTGACATTTCAGTGCAACTTACTGTGACAGTTGTCTTCTTCTCTGTTTGCTGACTGACTTTTTCTAGGATCTCAATCAAGCCTGACTCTGAAATCTGACAAAAGAGAAAATCCATTCATTGCACTGCTGGCATGACGAGGAACATCAACAGCATCAGAGCTTCAAGCATTAGGAGGTACATTTCTTACCTTTCCTGGTAACTTTCCAAAACGAGCCATCTGAATGAGATAGTTTTCAACTGCATTGGCCTTCTCCGGTTTGACCAAAGCAAGATTGCTTACTGAAAAAAGTAAAAGTACTTTATCACCTTGTGTTCACGACTGAGTGGTATTACAGGTGTACATGACAACTTATTCATCACACAATACAGTTTCAAACTCAGAGGCTGGAGCTTTACCTTTCTTAAATGGAAGGTTGTACGGCACTTAAATTAGACTGAATAAAAACCTCTGATAAGAGTTAATAATAGTGTTAAAAATTACATTTTTGCATCACAGTTGTTCACATATTTATAGTATGCAAAATTAAAAATATTTTACATATCTTTTGATTTTACAACAGCATGATTTATTTGCAAGGGATTCCTTTCAACAGGCTAAACAATAAATCTGAGAGCACACTTACATCTGGCACGGGCAGACTGGTCGAGAACTTGAGCCAATATAGAGTTCCTCATTTCTGTTTCTCTGTAAGTAAAAAGTAACAATATTACCACATCGGCACAACCCGCTACTATTTGGATCTAGGACTGAGACCAGAAAAAGGGAAACAGAAAAATACAGTTATCAAACTCAAGCTATCAAAAGATTACACTGATAGGTTAGTATTACATACTGAGTTTGTAATGTTTTCAAAGATACTGTGGCTCTATAACAGTAATTATCTCACAATAGTTTGGAGGTGATTCAGTGCACAGATGTTATGTGATTTTAAGTCTGTTGATCTGAGTAATACAGAAACTGACTGTAGAAGTACAATGGTATCACTATACGTGTATACTTAACATGAATTAGCATGTCTTACCTTTGCTTGGCCTCCTCTGCTTGCTGCTGATTATTTGAAGAATCCTGAAAGAATAGATGAGACGGCACCATCACATATATGTTGTATTTCTGCATTCAGCTAACTGGAGGATGTAAAATCTAATAAAGAAAAGGATTTCATATCAGCCTAATACTCCCTTAACTTTGGTAATGGCCTCACAAACAACCTTAATAAGTGTCAAAATAAATGTCCCAATGCTGCTTAGTTATTTTATTAAACCTGAGCTTTTTTTTAAGCAAAGCTTCACCTTTAAAGTGGAACAAAATATTTGGCTAAAGATCTGACATTTGATCGAAGACCAAAATCTACAATGTGCCAGTATCAAGGTAACAGGTAAAGGTGTTCATGGGAGACACTTAGCGTAAAGACCAGGTCTGTATGGTTCAAGACAATGAGCACAGCTGGAGCCAAGTGGCATCTCCAGACTCATGTTTTACTATATTTTCATCACAGGGATCCATCCACTATGCATCAGGAAGTTCATTAGCAATATCTTCATGTCTACAAAGATGTATAACAATTAGCTATATCTTAATTTTTATGGATATCATAATGTGTGGTATGTTTGTTTTATTATTATTGTAATGTTTTAATCCATTTACGTTTACACCTTGAACCAAGTCAAGCAACTTCTCCCTTTACTTTGATTTAATTTAGGTGTCTAGGAAACCTTCTACCTCAACTGCCTCTCTTATCTGCTTTCTGAAACAGTTTAGCAATTGTTCATATTATTTTAATTTCTAGCTTTTATTCCCTATTTTCAAATAATATTTTAGTCTAACATTGAATGTCTTTCCCTGGCTTGATAGAGGTTGGTGAATTGTTGGCGATTGTCACTGAATGGGACACTTTAAATTTTAAAAATAAATTTGTCAGCACTCTCTGGGGGGCAAACTATGTAATGAGGACACCGTTTCTAAATTACCTTAAATATATCTTTAGCCCCCATGTACAGTAATGTTTTGTTAGTTGTCTGGCAAAAATTACAGACTCTTCTGACAATGAAGATACATTTGGAAGAGAGAGTGTCAATGACTTCAATAATAGTTATTGTTAGTGTTGTTCTTTGTTGTGTTGAGACATTAATTTTGTCTCTTCTTTACTGATTAAATCATACACCTATGATTTAACAGATATTTTGAGTCCTTGTTAAGCTTTGATGCAAAGTAGTCTGATATATGGAACAATAGGTTTCATCTGAGTATTTGTAGAGTCAAAACAAATCGCATACCATGTTTTCTTTGTTTATATTTCTTTTTTTTTTAGCTAAAAAAAACAATTTGGTTATGTCAATGGGGCATACATGCCATAAATAGCAAATATACGTTCAAGCTTGTAATGCTCACAAGAACCTAAATTGCTTCAACATTAGGGGATAATATATGTTCTATTAAGGATGTGTGATCAGCTATAATGGGGCGGTCATTCTGGACAGGAGACACAGGACTAATTAACATGAAATTAACACAAAAGGGGGGTTAAAGTAGATTCATTTTTTAACTCGTTGTTCATTTTAGCTCAGCTAACACTGTCATTGTCAGAGGGGTGTGCGCTGTCTTGTCGGTACCAAGCTAGCAGTGCCAGTGACATGATGCTGATTACTGTGATTTACAACTGACTACTGAGTTAGTTACAGTTAATTTACATTGAGCGTTGCTCTCACACGTTAGCTGTGTATATCCTCTGAGTGACAGTTAAATGAGTTGAGTTGTGGTGACTGGTTTAGCCACACTAGCTAACTTTAGCAGCACCGTTAGTGAACTCAGCATCTCCTTTTAAGGCGGGCGCAAACACGCTTCCGTGCTCATGTTTTGTCCTTACCCCTTGCTTTGCCTGGAGCTCCGCCATTCTTTGCCGCCTAATTGCTTCTAATTCGTCGTCTGCCATGGTTTACAACAGTAATTTGGATCCAAGAGGCTGAGAAGTGGTGAGGTAACGTAATAAAATGTACCCTAAACTCCCATCAGAGGTAAGGCCCTACCTAGTTCAGGGGAGTGTAATCAACATCCGATCCAACACTCAGGGTAAAGCAATCGAGCACAGATTCACGGATCGCATTAACAAGAGATCGACTGTACTCTAACTGGACTCATTTATGAAGTTGTGAAAATGTTTAAAATCAATATTCAAAGTCCAAGTTGTATGATTTAAAGTAATATGGGCCAATTTATTTAATATTTTGACCAATAATAGTCAATTATATAGACAAAGTAATGCTGTTGAGGATGGCGATGACTGTAAGTGTTACAGAGACTGGGAGGGCTTTTATAGACTTTACTTAATGGTACTTATACACAATATATTTTGGTCAGTTTAATTTAATATGTAATACAGAGACTTTGCTAATGTTTTGAAAAAAGACAAGCAGATTTTTTTTAAAAACCTTTGTTACACTAGGAGAGTCCCATTGACATTAAGAATCTCTTTAACAGGGGAGACTTGGCTAAGACAGGCAAAAACAAACAAACAAACAAACAAACAAAAAGTTACAGACAGAAAACACAAACAACACAAAAACAGACAAAATGAAAAGGAAGTAAAGCAAAAGGAACTCAAACCTCAGAAGAGAAGTTTAAAATAGTTAATTTTCTAACCAGGCGAATTAAAAACATGAACATCTTAAGCAATCTACCTAGGTCTTACCCTCTGGATTTAAAAGCTTTAACAAGACTAATACTTAAAGTTTTAAGTCATCCTTCAACATATTCCATGCCAAGAGTGCAGAATACATAAATGCCCTTTTCCCATTCCGTATGGACATTTGAAACAGAGAGGAATATGAGGTCTTGAGAGTATTGTCCGACACTTTTCTGTGTGATTAAGACACACAGGTACTGTGGTAGCAGGCCAAGAATTGCCTTACATGTAAAAGTGTATCAGTGACAAAGCCTTTAAGTGGCCATAGCAGGCCATCCTACCTGAGAGCAGGTCTATAACCCACAGTGGTGAGTCAGAGCTTTACAACTGGAAATGCACCTCAGGGAAGCTGCGTCAATCATATGAAGACATGGAGCAGAGGTATGCATATATAACAGCTCATCATAATTCACAACAGGTTAAAAAGTGGCAGGCAACAAGTCTCTTTATATATCAAAAGAAAAACACAACTTATTGCAAAAATAAAAACCCAGTTTTAGCCAAGCCTTTTCACCAGGTACTGCACATGTGGCTTAAAATGTAATCATCAATCAAAATACCCAAATATTTATAACAGATAACAACCTCTATTTCACTTCCCTTATGAGTGACCACTGATCCATATGGATCTTGACAATCAAACAAAAGAAACATTGGACAGAAAACATTTTATTTAATAGGTTCATTAAGAAATTGCATGACATAATAATTGTTTTAAATCTGTTAAATATTATGGTAGCCTAATAACAATGTATATGAGTACTATGGTTTGTTTAATTACAAAAAATATATATTGATTACAACATCTTCATTCAAATGGAGGAATCATTTAGACGGAGCATTGTGTGTTGTCAGCAGTTGTGACTGTTTGGCTGGTGCTGGGATAAATATTCTTGGTGGTGCTGCCTCTGCCTGTGATGTGTTTGACAGCTGATAGATTGAGGTAGCCTCAGGATGGTCATCACACTTGATCCCTAGCTTCCTCTGTATGTACTATAAGAGAACCGACTCAGGAGCAGAGGGACATGGTACTTTTGGCCAGGGTCAGTAATAGTGAAGACAATCTGCAACAGAACATTAAACACGAGAGAGATCAACCATTAAAAGTAAGCATCACATGCATACAACAGGTTAAATGAGGATATAAATTCAGAGTTGCAAAAATACAGTTACGCTACAAGCAAGAAAAGCAACATTCGAACATGTCAGCACATTTCCTCACCTCAACATGTGGGTAAAAGCAGGTCTCTCCCATATTCTTCCAGTACTGACCAGTCTCAAAACACATTTTATACACACCAGAAGTAAACATTTGTTTTGTGATGAGCCCTGGGCAGCGTCCATCAGCATTAGTGACCCTGTAGAGACAAAATGTGATTGGAGATCTGTGAATGAAATGTGCATCGTCCAATTGTAATTACTATTTTTCCTGTGATCATACTTTGTGACTATGTGTGTGGTATTTTATGGCTGTTGTCCTCAGGTTTTTACCCAGAGGTTATCAAACTCCAGGCATTAGTGGAGGGGTCTTGTCGGTAGAGACAGATGGAAATGTTTGAGCCAGGGACGCCCATCGCGGTGTTCAATACATGGGTGGTCAGAGGACTGGGTGAGCCTGCCATTGCTGTGATCTACAGATCAAGAAAGTAAGACTTTAAATGGATCTGTTTAAGTCTAAAGAAATCACATTAGACTCCAGTATTAAAACACAAATACTTTTCTGATGACTGGCAAAAACATACAGGCCTATGTTTCTTTTATTTTTCTTAAAACAACATTGAGTTGATAATGCCTTTAACGTCCATCTTAAATGTAGAGAGGACAGCTCTATTAAAGTTTTTAGACTAAGACCATGTCAAAAACTAAGTTCAAATTTGCCCTGCATGAGTATTTGGATATATGCATGAATTTTAAAACTGATTTCTGATCATTAGCTGTTAAAAGACATTTACAAAGAGAACCTAACCCTTTTTGTACTGAATGATAAGTAGGAGTTATTTGGGACTGAAGAGTGAAATCCCTGCTTCAGAACACTAGGTAGTAATGCTGATTGTTTGTTTCTGCAGAGTCAAAGTTTTTTTTGTCTGTTATCTATTGAAATTTGAAATACTAAACCAACAAACAAACAAAACAACTAGAGCCCATCTTGCAATTGGATCACTTCAGCTGTGATAGAGTGATTCACGATTCAAAGCAATTGTCGGCCATGGGCCTAAAGTTGGGAGGCCAATTGCCCCTTCCCTGCTTCCAACGGCTTCAGCATGATCTGCACTACACACCTGTAAAGTTTCCTGAGCCAGAGATGTAAAAACTGGGGTGCCGGTGGCCTCTTATCCCCTACTTCCGGCTCCCTTGTCAGACAACTGCCATCTTTAAATTCAGTCTTCATTTTGATCTCAACAACACACCTGTCAAGTTTTGTGACTCCGTTGTGCATGATTGCAACGTTACTGTGATGACAAAATCAGTCCACAGACAGACAGCTGGCAAAATATATAAAATGGCCTCTGTGGTAGGTCCTGCTACAACTGGTGACATCCAGACACCAGGACACACACAGACTGACAAGGTAAAAACAGTACCAGCTCTTGGTATCTTAATTTGGCTTGCAAATATCAAATTGAATATGTAAGTTGTGATTTATTATGTAAAAAGCATTCTACACACTTCTAAGAAGTCTTAAGTATTCTATAGCTACAGTACAGGGTAGTTGTTACTGAAATACCAGTGGTAAAATCTGACCAATAAATAGAAACCCTGGATATAATATTTTACAGTCCATATATATACAAATATATGATGCTACATAACTTAACATTTGGGACTGTTAAATAAAAAAATCTTCTGTTTTTTTATGTATATCTTAAAGTTTTGTGCTTACCTTATATTCAGGCAAAATCTGACCCTTGAGTTGCTGCAGCCTGTACGCACTCATGTGAACTGATGAATCAAATCCAAAGTGAGCCAGCAGTTATAACCCCCCCAAAAAGGAGTAATTTTATGGTTTATTAAACAGCATCAGATATTTGTCACATTGTCCTCATGCAGTCCTGCATTCTGCCCTATTCAGAATGAGATTAAGTACACATGTGCTTATCGTTTTGTCAACAGAAGACCGGTTGTGCAAGAGCTCCTTTTGTCATACTCTGCTTAAGCACTTTGAACTTGGTGAAAATGGATGATGATTTAACTGGATGAAGCATAAACCAGCCTGCCTTTCTAGGGACTCATGGCTGGAGGAATACTTAGACTTGCTGGACACAAAACAGGCAGCCTGCCCATTAAAAGACTTCAAAAAGAGCCTGGAAGACCACTGGGACACTGTCTGTATACTTTCACCAATGGTAGCTTGCTCCCAGTTGAGACGGCTTGTATATAAGGATGTATGAGATTTAATGTATGTTGCAAGTTCTGGGTGTCAGCCTTGCACCCCCAAAGCTTTCTACCATAACCCATGGACTTTTTCAGCAAATGGAACTTGCTCAGGTTAGGACAGTTTGTCGTCTGTAAATGAACTGATCTCAACAATTAACACTGATTATTCCAAACTACATTTCCTGATATGATTCAACAGTTTCAGATGTTTTTCTAGTTGTTTTTTAAAAAACATTTTATCATGTCCTGTTTAAACTTTTAATTTAACATTAACTACATAACCACTTGGTCACATAAACATCTTAAAGGGATAGTTCGGGATTTTTCACATGAATCTGTATGGCATCCCCGTCTGCAGTCTCGTGCAGACACATTGACTTACCCCCGACAGTGTCCTGTGAGCCGAGTTCTCGTCCAGTTTTGGTCAAAGTGAAAGTAGTCCCGGCAGGTTTCCTGGGGTCAGCAAAGTAAAACGTTTTTCTTCCCAAAACAGTATGTGTTCGAATGAGTGATTTATTTGCATAACAAAACCCTCGTAGTCCAAAAAGTCACACCTTGTAATTGCTTGGGGCTACTTTCTCTCAATTGAGATCAGTGCGCGCTGCAGCCGCTAGGTGACAGGTAGCGTAGGCTACCTGTTTCATCCACTTAGTTTAGTGTTTGGGAAGTTAACGGTACCATGTCTGACTACAGCGACGACGAAAGCATTGATTTCAGCACACAACCAAGGGGATATCTTTATGAACCCGAATATACGGATGCTGAAATTCATCAGATGGAAGTAGAACGGGCAGAGAGAGAGAGGGTGGGCAGAGAGGTGGAAGGTGAAGCCGCAGCTGGAGCTGCAAGACCTCAGGTGACGGAGAAATGGTGGTGCACTTGTTTCAAGTGCGAAGTAATGCAGACCGAGGTGGAATGCTACTGTTGCCACGAATGGGACCTCGTTATGCCACAGATGCAAGACCTTTCTATTGACGAGGAGGCCGGCGCGTCAGCATCTGCCTGCATCACCAACAATAACGATTTACCTGCGCTCCTGAATGCGGGTGTCTTGGAGACTTTTTTCCACGTCCCGAAAATAAACTGGAAGAAGCGTCCCAGACCAGCTGGACCCGATGGCCAGTTGTCTGCAGAGTGAGTGTCTATCTACAGGCTTTTAGATTTATTTTATAACCTTATTACCCTACTGTACAAGTGCTCAATTATACGATGACTTGTTATGGCGTAATATTGTTATTAGTCTGAGCCCTGTAGTAGGCTACTGTAACCTACAGTCAACACACGAAACATTGAATGAATCTAAACAACAATGATAATCTTATACATAACATAACATTGTATTGGTGACGCATATCTTTATTATTGTGTACCACCAAGTCATTTATGTTCATTTCAACTTCATGTCTGTAGCAAAGCTTTGGACAACCTCCTGAGCATCACCGTGTCTCTTTCCCACTTTGCTCAAGAATGTCCTTCAATCCTAAGCACTGAGGCCTACCTAATGCATATTATTACATGGGAGGCCTAAGGGTTACGTCCCTATGGCCCAATGTGTACTAACAATGGACATTTTCTCGGAATAAACTGATAAACATAAAAAAAACTATTAGCATACAAAATCTACAATCGCCTGAAATGTTGGTGCATAAATATTGACACTTTCCTGACAAAATGTTGTGCTGTCCATCAATCAAAATGTATTTATATACTACAATAATCACAACTATGCAGTTTACTCACTATCATTTCAAATAGATATACTTGATATCATCAAAGATATAGAGTTCCTATGCACAGCCAATTCCCAGGTGAAGTGCAGTCATGAGTAATCCAACAGAGAAGAGATGAATCACCGCACACTGGTAGGACTTTTTTGCTGTTACTTTTTTTTTTTTTATAAAAAAGTAACAGCAAAAAAGTCCTACCAGTGTGCGGTGATTCATCTCTTCTCTGTCAGACATACTTGATATATCAAATATGCACCAACTTATTTTGTGTGTCTATTTCAGACAGTACAGGCTGGTCGCCTATCGCATCGTAATGGAATGGGCCCTGAAAGGAGAGTAGCTTGGTCCAGGCAACAGGAGAGTTCTTCCCTCCTGTGTGGTGGAGCTAATAAGAAAAACATATCCATCACCAAATGGACAATATGCAGGGTTCAAAGAGTCAAATGATGCACTGCAATTGTTTTAGATGTTCAAAATACAAAACCTTTACTGTTCCTTTTTTACTTTTTTACATTTGCCATTTTTTTAAGTAGAAAACCTTTGAAAGTGTCTTACAAAACAAACAATATAATTTGTCAATAAACAGAATTCTATGACACTATATTTCCATTCTCAGTCATCTTTATCAGCAGCAGGTTTCTTGGGAAAACGTGATGTGTGTTCTGAAACCAAGTCAGCCTTGTTTGGCTTTGGTGTGGGGGCAATGTTGGCTGGTATGGTGACTGGAGGATGGATGTGGAAAGCTGGGTCTCCGAGCTTCACATTCGTGTCAAGCCGTCGTTGGATGACCTGCTCCACCAACTCTTTCCGGAACTGCTGTGTTGTTGGCTCATACAGCTTTCTTGCAATCCACTGATTTGACTGCCTTGAGTGAATGACATTGTACCTCTCTTGTCCTGGGAATGAGGAGAGTGAGGGGACACAAAAATGATTAGGATGGTATATGACCATTACATATGAAACTGAATATGGTGATTTGTGTGGCCTGTGACAGAGCAATGATGAGATTACAAAAAGCTGTAACTCTAAAACAGAGGTGTCAAAAGTAAAAGTACTTTTGTGGTGTAATTACAACAGTAGCACATGATATTACATAGCTGTTACACCGTTTACTCCATTGTACCTAATGAGATAGACTGTGTTATTACTGAAAAACCTAACAAGGACCCACCACAAACTCAATCCAACCAGGGCAGAGTCAGCTGATCATAAGACAAGCACACAGGTCTACTGGTTACTCAGATAAGTAACCTGTGTTGGAAGGAGACGGGGTTTCTTTTTTTTAACTTTTACTTTTGGCACCTCTGCTCTAAAATACAAAGGCAAACAAAGATGAAAGTCATCTATCTGAAAATGTAACATTTCTGAGGAAAAACAATTATACATACATATACATACATATATATATATATATATACACACACATACATATATACACAATTAAAAAGTGATAAAAGCAATATTATGGAAACAGAATATATATGTTTTCATAATATTGCTTTTATCACTTTTAGGAGCTCTGTGTGTGTGTGAAACTTGCATACAGCTTACATATTCTTTGGTACAATTTTGTTTACCTGGGGTATTGGGACAGCAGAGCTCTTCAAAACCCGTCTCTTCCTCTGTACTGGGTATGAAGAAACGTAGTCGTCCTCGCTGAAGTGCACACTGCAAACGCGAAGGTTTTTCATTTTCGGTAGTTTGGTGTCCACATGGAAGCCCAGAGCAAGTAGCCAAAGTTGCCTCATAGCTACGTCCGTCACAGGGAAGCGATGGAATGTGTGAGGAGACTCACTCACATCTTTGTTGGTACAGCCGGATAATCGCAAGTGCGCACCATTTTTTCAAATAAACATATATTTCTGTAGAAGCTGATTAACTTCTCGCTCTAGCTCTCGAACTAGCTCGTAAGCGTCGCAGGTCTGTACTCGGTAAACACTGTCGAACAACTGATGAAAGTTGTTGGCTAGTGCGCACAGCTGTTGGCAGTGACAGCGCGCACTGATCTCAATTGAGAGAAAGTAGCCCCAAGCAATTACAAGGTGTGACTTTTTGGACTACGAGGGTTTTGTTATGCAAATAAATCACTCATTCGAACACATACTGTTTTGGGAAGAAAAACGTTTTACTTTGCTGACCCCAGGAAACCTGCCGGGACTACTTTCGCTTTGACCAAAACTGGACGAGAACTCGGCTCACAGGACACTGTCGGGGGTAAGTCAATGTGTCTGCACGAGACTGCAGACGGGGATGCCATACGGATTCATGTGAAAAATCCCGAACTATCCCTTTAAACTCTGCACTCAGTCTGCTCAGTCTACTTTTATGCTACACCAAATTTTTGATGCATAAAGGGTATTATGAAAACATCCAGTATATATTGGTATGATCATTTTCTCCATGTGGCCCCAGTGTCTTGGTTATTACCTCCATTAATCTGTCTCTTCCTCTCTCATTTGTCTTTCTCACGCTAAGATGGCATTTCAGAGAAACAGCTGGTGGTGGAGAGGCTGCAGGTGGAAATGTTTTTGTAAAACATGGCTGATTTTGTTTCAGTGTAGTGAGTCAGCAGGATACCATATGTTGGTGAAGAGAGAACATATTGGGGAGACTGCTCTAAAGTTTTTTCTTTTAAAAAGACTGTCTACAGAAAGTGTATCTCTTGATTTGTTTTCAACTTGGCTGCCATGTTGTTTTCACAGGAGTTTGGCGGCACATCAGCGATGGACAACTTTCTCTGGGTGGAAACTGATGCAGTCTGAGTCTGGGCAGTGTTGATGGTATCATCTTGAACCAGGCACACAGCAGCCCTCAAAGCAAGACACACAGTATGAATAATAATGTGCGCAACTTTGCCTGAGGGTCAGACTGACCTTTGGTCAAACCATTCATGCACTGAGAGAAGAGATTCAGAGAGACTTGTAATTGGTGATATTCACCATTACCGGCTTTCCTCTGTTCAGTATGGACTCAATTATTGTATGCTATATACACTCTGGATTTGTTTCACACTATTCGTGTCCAGTTTTGAAGCAGTATTTTTGACATTTTATGATTTTATAATCAATCAGGTAAAGATAGTTATTGATACTTCATTATTCCCATTTTTGTCTCACAAATATTTGTTTCTCTTTCACCTTTGTCCTTCATGTCTATCTTGGTCTCTAAGAATAAAAACACACTCCCATACTGTATTTATACTCAATATGAAAATACTTTTACTACTGTGACAATGAGTATTTCCACTTGGCTTATCTTAAGAATGCAAACAAAAACATGTAACACCATAGGAATAACATTGTTTTCTTTAAAAAAAAAAGTGAGAAGTCCTAAATCAAGATTAAAATCAGACAGTTCAACAATTACAGTAAAGTTTACAATAATACACAATATTACACACTGACCTGGGCCTTTGCATGTCTCAGAAGTGCCAAACACATGGTGGAAAAGAGTTGTAACATTCTTGTAATAGATATGAAGTAGAGTCACACTCAGAGAGGTATCATACAGATACTTACAAGCAGAAAACAACCAGTTTATCTCCTGAAAGATCAGTGTGATTATTCAGTTTCTTAAGGATTACTGCGATTTACAGTACTTTGACTAGCTAAACTCTGATTAGAAGTATACAATAAAGAAAAAAGGTGAGTCAAGTGTCAACAAAAATCCCTGTTGAGAGATCAAATTTGAGAGTTTACACATTTCTTTTGTGGTTACAAGTCATTTTACAGTACATATACACAATATTCCACTTAAACCCTTATTCTGAAAATAATAAACCTTAAGTAAGCTGTTTGCATGGTTTATAACTGTCCCTATGTCATTAATATTCCTGGTTCTGTATTGTTTGTACATTATCTTATTAAAGATGTGAGAGTTTTGTTCTTGGGAGAAACTGGTGAAACAGCAGAAACATTGTGCAGAACCCACTGACTACACATAGATTATTACTGTATGTACAGTCTGATAGTGGCATGTGCTGCCTGTTTCAGAAAAGGGCTTTTAATGTGGACTAGATAAATTGTTAAGCTCCTTACAAAGTGTTTTAATCAGAGAACCCTATTGTCTCATTTGGATTAATACTGGAATATTGGCATTGGTGCAAACCCCCTCATATCATATAATAGGAATGCCTGCTTAGGGCGGATTATAAAAAGTTAAATTCACCTCCCTGCTTCCAGTTGTTCTTTATAATTACTCTGTCACTCTTTTAGTCTGACAAATTCTTCTCAATCAGATGTGCATGTACCTGGTGTATATAAGTCACTTGTGTCAGTGTTTCAGTTTGACGTAAAAGTATGGTCACAGAAAAGAAGCTGCTGTGATACAATTAAATGTATTATGTTATCTGATATGTACACCCTGCTGGAGGGGAGTTGAGCCACTGATATGAGTGTTGGCTTGGCGGTTGTTGTTCTTTTCCTCCATGTTTGGCACTTAATCCATGTCTTCTACGTCTTCTCTTGTTCCTCCCTCATATTTCCTCTTCAGGGTCAGAGCTGTGGTTGCTCATCTGTGACAGACAGACAGACAGAGATGGAACAGTGATAGTTTAAACAAAGAGGTATTTCATTCAGCTGCAAGCTCACAATGACTAAGTAAAATTTAATGGTGCAGGTATGAATTGATTTCACGGAAGTGGAGTCTCAGTAGTTGTTTCGTGTCCATTCACCTCACAGGACAGAATCTGGTTATCTTGTCTGTGTAATTTTAAAGTCAAAGCAAAATTTTCTAAATAACTGTGATTAGTTTAAATTCAAATCTGATCTCTAAAATGCTTTAAATTTCTGAGTGAGTTTTCCTGCTTATTATTATTCTGATTTAAGATGTTTTTATCCACTAAATGGGGCCCTAACAGACACACAGCTTAAAGGAAGAGAGTGTAAGATTTATTTGGATTTAGTGGCATTACAGCTCCATTTTGACTTTGATATTGCAAATACAAGCGGCTGAAGTGAGTTTCCTCTGTAGGGTGGCTGGACTCAGCCTTAGAGATAGGATAAGGAGCGCGGACATCCGGAGGAAGCTCAGAATAGAGCTGCTGCTCCTTTGTTGAAAGGGGTCAGTTGGGGTGGTATGGGCATCTGATCAGGATGCCTCCTGGGTGCCTTCCATTGAAGGTGTTTCGGGCACATCCCACTGGTAGGAGGCCACGGGGCAGACCCAGAACACACTGGAGGGATTACATCTCTCATCTGGCCTGGGAATGCCTTGGGGTCCTCCAGGGGGGGCTGGAAAACGCTGCTGGGGAGAGGAACGTCTGGAGTGCTTTGCTTGGCCTGCTGCCCCCGCAACCCAGCCCCGGATAAGTGAATGAAAATGGATGGATGGATTTTGACTTTTGTCATGAGTCTCATTAATATAATCAGAAACTAGCATCATGCAATTTAAGTAAGAGGGACAGCCCTTGCTGATGCACTTTTTAGTCATCCCTGAACAAGTGTACTGCACACAGACTTCAGGCGCATTTACCGTGTGGTTGTCATCATCAGGCTCCCTCAGGTCAGGGTCCTCCCTGTGGATTCGATGGCGGGAGCTGGGTGGAGAGAGGGAGGAGAGGGAGTGCTCGGGGCTGCTGGCAGACAGAGCGTACGGTGAGCCAGCTGGACTGTCCTCTCTCAGAGGAGACCCTATGAAACAGGAATGAAGAGAAGCATAAATAGAGCTTAGGTGTGGAGTTAACTGCAGGTCCTGTTTCCTGTGGAGTGTTAAGAAAATACATGTTTTCTGTGGGTCAGAGACAAAAACGTCTGTGCGCATCCCACTGACTTTGTACCAGATGACAGGCAGAAAGCAAGAGTGGGAGTGACAGGATGAAGGACAGATGAGGAGATAGCGAGGGGGAAGCGAGAGACAGCAGAGCTGAATAGTGAGAGACAGGGGAATCAAGTAGAGCCAGAGATAAATTAATATGAAGATGAGAGCTATCAATCGCCCAAGGTCATTCAAAGTAGACAGAACACACACATGCACACACACTTTCCTGAGGGTGTGCACCTACAGTTGCAGTAGCCACAGGACACATTCTCTTTTTAGCCCACAGTCTATCTGTACATTAATCCTGATGTTATGATGATGGCTTCTAGATTCAAGGTTAAAGTTTGTTTTTTTTACAAGAACATGTTAGTGTAGCAGTAACTGAGGACACAGGGCTCAGGGGAGGGTGAGCTGCACCAAATGAGTGGTGTAAACTCTGTTCAGTTTATGATCAGTTTAATTAAAATTCCAGTAAAAACCAATTTCCTTCGAAAGGATAATAAAGCTTTGTCCTGTTTCCTCCCTGTGGGCTGTTGCACTTGCTGGCAGGCGTAGTCACTGTATTGTGATCAAACGTCCACATGAGGGCAGCAGCAGCTCTTCCCTCCAGACACACTGCTCTGCTGTTGTTCTCAGTCTTTGATATTTGTCTTTTCTGAACCTTCATCAGTCAGTTCCTTCAACCACCCTGTTTGTTCAGCATGTTCCATAATTTGCTCACAGCCATAAATCCAGACACCCGCACTCCAGCTGATATCGGCCGTGATTCAACTTTTTAAAAAATTCCTGACTGAAGGGAAATAATTGATTTGTCAGGTAAAACAGGAGTGGCTCTGGTGGTGCAGTGCATTCCCATCCCCCAGTTTCCCCTGCAGCACAGATCCTGAATCATTTTGATTGGGGTTGTGACTGGTGGAGCTAATCAAGCAGAAATCTGAAAGTGGCATATCGCCAGAGTCCGCCTTAAGATGTTTTTGATGTGCGAATAGATTATCTATCATTCGATCTCGCACCTACCTGCCTCCACTGTCTTTGTGAATGAGTGTCTCACCTTTGTGGTCATTCCTCTGTGTGTCCATCCTGTCAAGACTGTCAAGCAGCCCATCGATCTGTGTCTTTATCAGAGTCAGCTCCTTTTTAATCACCTGCAACTCCTCCATGCCCACTGCAGGAACGACCAGAGTGAGAACGAAAAGGACATTAGGAAATTACACAACTTGAAAATCTCTTCAGGGAGAGCTTTAAAGGAAGGGTTAGACATATTGGGAGATGAACTTATCTGCTTCCTATGAGTGGCTGTTTGCTTTCCTAACTCTGAGCAAGAGAGCAAAAGGGCATATTTCTCAAACTGTCTATTACTTCAACAAAATGTGACTATGAAAGAAGAAAAGTGCATACACAGTAAACTATTTGGGGCATTTTTACATTAAGACAGTGGGTGCTGGCATCGTTTTTGATCTTTTGAACTACTTGGGCATCATGTGCAGAATATATTTTGTTTTTCTGATTTGCCATTCAGCTGTGGTTTGAATGCAACTAATTTCCTCCGCTGCATCTTTTCTCTCATCAAAGTAGCATCACAGAAAAAGAGGTTAAAACTGTTGACTGAACTTCAATACCCAGAAATTGTGTGCTGCGACTTCAGTACACTACACACAGCCTATTTTCTCTGTGGCTGCTTCATATGAAAGGATAAGAGGCAAAAGCTCTATTGAGCCAAGCTTTATATTCATCATTTAATTTTTCATACAGAGAGAGACATTCCCCTTATCAGAGCTTTAGACAAACGGTGGGCTATAAATCTGCAGCATCTAATGCCACCTCTTTCTGAGTCCATTCATATTACTCACACTTGGCTGTGGTTGAACTAGTGGAGTGGGCTCTGGAGCTTTTGGAGTGGGTTCTGTCTCGACTGCGTCTGTGCCCAGAGGAGTAGGAGGAGGAACGGGGTCGCTTGGCCAGACTGGGTCCCAGCGGCAGAGGAGACAGGGATGCCGGCACACGCTGATAGTCATACACCCTAGAAATTCAGCAGACACAATTTTAGAACAACTCATCTTTAACTATCTGTGCATGCAGCGAGTTTGATGAATTTGTGGGAAGGTGTGTGGTGATTTTGTGCAATCCAAGTGTTTGTCTGAAATCATGATGAAAGAGAGCCCGCTCACAAGTGGGAGATGGTTGTGCACGAGGATGGAGTTTCTCATTTAAATCAAAATTTGCCAGTCTCAGGCTCTGTTTTATTTAGGTGTGGCTGCTTGTGTTTAGGCAGCACTTCAGCTTGGGAACTTGACTTTGGTTCAATAATAAGGAAATGGTATTGTAGAAAAACATGTTCATAGTTCTTAAAATAAAGCATCGAGAAAAGTATCATTTTGCTATCAGTATTAAAACTAAACAGGTATTGTATTGGCAGTAATGTTGAATCATTTCAACCCAGTCCCAGCTCAAACAAGCGAGTGATTCAAGCTGAAAAAAGGAGATATTAAAGGAAAGGTGTGACAATGAACAAAGCATCTGTTCAAGCATCTCATAGATAAATATGGATATTTATATTCTATGTTCCTTTGTCTTTTACTTTCTATCTCTGTTTCTGTCTCTCTTGTGCTGGCGTTGCCTCCTCCCTGTGGACAGCTTCATGTCTCTATCTGTCACTAAATGTAATTGGTTCTGTCAGGGCCAATCAATAGCTCTCCGCCAGGCTAGTAGTGCTGGTGACAGGGGGTGTATCACAGTCAAACTCTATAGTGCTTACTGAAACCACACTGTGTGTTTGTGCATGTGTGCTTGTGTATGTTTAAATAGAACCAGAGGTGATGTTGTGAAAGTGACCTCACATTTGACCTCAGCACTCACGGACTCAATGTCCGAGTGAAACACAGCTACAGGCTCGAAGCCAACCAACAAGCAATGAGCAAAGCTGCAGGAAGTGTGGGAAGAAGGCCAATCAAATCTATGAATGATTATACTAATGTTTATATTTAACTGTAGCAGCTGTGAAGGCAGCACGAGATTGAGAGAGAGCTTTGGCTCAAAAAACAACGAATAAGTATAGCCGGGGTTTCTGCTGCTATCATTAAACTAAACTTAAGTCCTTCCTAATACCACATACAATAAAATTGTGATGCTTTTTTCATCCCGGTCAAAAAATATTGTAGGGACAACTGGGCCTATAATTATTTGATGACAGTTTATTATGCAGGATTTTCCAAGAAAACAATGTACAGATGCAGCCACCTAGAATTTTCCATTCCTCCGTGATGGGGCCGGGCAGATCATTGGGGGATCCTTGCTTGGACCTTCTTGGCTTCTTGACTAGAATGACATCCTCCACAATGATGTAATGAGCATGGGGTTGACTCGTAACGCCCCTACGCATCATGTGTGGAAACCAGTTGCTATCTACGCATGCAGGGGAGCAGTGATATAGAAGCTGAAGTCATTTACTGCGCCTGAAATTGGCTGAGAAATCAGCTGCTCTTATCATATTTGAGGTGTTTTGAGGGGGTGTTCTTCACGCACAGCATACTATTAATGATTACTATCATATCATGTCATATCATGATGGTCAGGTCATGAATATGTTATGCTGAGGAGTTTTGTAAAACCTGATATTGATTGTTTTTATGCATAAAATATAAACTGTAGTGAGATGGATGATAAAATAATTGAATATGCTACTTTCTATTCTGGTCATGAAAGCTCAGAGATGCGTTATTCAACAATAGTGCACGAAAATGAATGATACACAGTAAGAAATCATTGCATGTGCGACACACATTTGAGCAGTAGACTTTATCTGTCAATATAACAGGCTAAGATAAACTGACTAGGGAAAAACTTTAAGTATTATGTTTGCTTAATTTAAAACAATTAAGTACAAATTTGTCGTAGACAGTGTCTCACAGTTTATTAAGTTTCCCCCTAAAAGAACAACTTACAAAAAGACAGGTTTTTCAGTACATTGAATAGACTTAGGTAAAAGTAGTCCCTCTCAGTCATCACTTATGACTCACTAGAACTGTGAGGTGGTGTGCTTATCTGCAGAGACTGTGCCCTCTGCCTGTTTGGGACATTACTGGGCACAGTGCACAGGTACAGTAAGGTCAGGACTTCATTAAAAAGTAGCAACCAGGTGCCAAACCGCCTGACGACACATCCAATAGGAAGCTACGAAAATTGAAGAAACAGCGCCAAAAAACCTTGCAAATATAGTGAGGTGAAATGCCAAGTGGAGTGAGTATGGGGTTAGCTTTCACTGTCACTTTAACTGGCAATACTGTTTACACACAGTAGCTGACAAATCCTGCATAATATAATGCTAAACATTAATTAAATACGTTTTTTTCAGTATTCCTCAGCTGTTTATAACAATAATTTATTGTATAATTTATCAATGAAAGTAGCAAAAAACTGATTAACCAATTTAAAAATAATGAATTAATTTAACTTTTTGCTAAAACTGACACTTGTCATTTGTAAGATGACGAGCTTCCTAGCTACTGTTGCTAGCAGTAGTGACAGTGGTTGCTGTAGGTCTGATGACGCTAACTGAAACAGCCTCCTGTACGCACAATGTATAACATCTCCTGACAAATGTTACTGTCTATGGCAGGAAAAAAAAACATTCAAGACCTTTGCTAATTAAATGTGTGACCTTTTTATGAGGGAATGGAATTAAGTACTTTTCAGACCTGCAGATAGAAAAAAATCTAGATCTTGATCTAGTCATAGACTCTGGATCGAGGGCAGTATCAGCGCAGCCTAAATGGTTACTGCAAAGCCACGAGAGTGAAAAGCTCTCCTGCTGTGTGTCACCAGCCAGCAACAGGGAGGTAATTCTAAGTCATCGCTGAGAATCTTCACCAACAACAAGGAGGTAAGCTGTCAGCTCCAAGGACTAAGAGTCAGGCGGTAATGTAGATTTACTGATTGAGCTGTTAACCAGTCAGTCAGTCAGCCCGGCTTCCTGAAAAGTTTTCTGTTGTTTTCTGTTATATTCTCTGAAGCCTCTGGACTTGATACTGAGATTTCTGCACACACCGTGTTCTTCGCACATCCACAGCACGCACACTGACACACACACATCACAATGTCACGTAAGGATGAAGTGTATTAGGCCACCATAAGTGTGTGAGATTAGAGGCTTTGAGCATTGTCCGTGTGGAGAGACACAGAGACCAAAGACTTTAAGTCCTTTAGAGCAGTTTGCAGGGGCAGATAGACAATGTGTTGTTACACCAGCTTTGAAGTGTCATCTCAGAGAATGGAAGCTCAGACAATGAGAGACTGTAGACGAGTGAGGATTACAGAAAAGTGTGTGAGTGTGTGTGAGAGGGAGTGTTTGTCTCTATGGATTAGACCCCACACGGAAAGCAGCTTTGTCAGCTCGAGCTGTTATCTGTGTGTTAAAAGACACTTTTCTATCGTGTTCCCACAAGAGGACAGCGGACAAAAACAGTCATTTCTCTCTTTCCCACATATTGATACTGCACAAAACAACAAACACAGAAACAAAAACACACACTCACAGTCCCCACGCACTCACACCCAGAGGCAAACACATGTGCGTACACACATAAATATGCACACATATGCTTCTATCCCCCCCACACACAGCTGTCAGTAGTGCTAGCCAACAGCATGGGGAATAATCATGCACTGTGTTAAAAACAAATTGAAAATCAGTGGTGAGTGTTTCCCCCAGAGCAAAGACTGAAAAATGCAGAGCAAGACAAACCAAATGCAAAAAAAAACCTAACAACAACGAAAAGATGACAGTTAATACTCAGAGCAACAGAGCATCGACATGAGCGAGAAATTCACTGGAATGAGGTATATCCTCTGTGTGTGTGTGTGTGTGTGTGTGTGTGTGTGTCCTATGTGACTGCCCGCTTTTATTCAGATGTGCTGAGAGTAGTGTTTATGAGTGAGGCCTAGGGGACGTAGGAAGGTCCCTGCGCAATTTCAGTGGAGAACCAACAATACAGAGCCCCTCTGAACATGCTCAGTCTAACTCACTACCTCATCTACCTAACCACTAACCACGTAACTGTGCATGGCACGAGAGTGTATTCTGCAGTAACATGGGCAGATGTGAGCACCAGTGTTGTAGTAAACTGGTCTCAAGACCACTTTTTGAACATCTCAGTCTTGTCTTGGACAAGACCGCATTTCTACTCCATCTTGTCTCAGTTTCAGACAAGGAGGACCCAGAATTTTATTTCAAGATCACGACTGTGGGGATATCACTGCCAAAAAAAACAGTGTTAATTGATTTCAGCTAGTGTTCGTATTTGTTTGTTCATAGGAAACAAAGGAAAACTCCCATACATAAAATTGACCTTTGCATCGTCTTTTGATTATTTTATCAAGACATTTAACCCAGGGTGGGGGGTTTAAACTGTGGGATGGGGGAGCCCTTCTGTGCGGAGTTTGCTTGTTGTCCCTGTGTCAGCGTGGGTTTTCTCTGGGTATTTCAGCTTCCTCCCACAGTCCAAAGACATGCAGGTTAACTGGTGACTCTAAATTGGCCGTACTGTAGATGTGAATATGAATGTGAATGGTTGTCTGTGTCTATGTGTCAGCCCTGTGATAGTCTGGTGACCTGTCCAGGGTGTACCCCGCCTCTTGCCTATTGTCTCAATTTGTTTCCTGTGGGTGTTTTTATGGGAATGTGGATCTTTCAGATAAATTTGAGGAGTATCTATGGTTTTCATGTTCTGTATTTTATTGTAAGTGATTCATGCAGTGTGTGACTCGTGCTGATCTTGGTCTGGGCTCAGTCTTGTCCTGTCCTGGCCTTGGTGATGACTGGGTCTCAGTTTAGGTGGTAGAAATCTGGACCCTGTGGCTGCACCAGTTGGGAACTACTATTGTAGAGAACTTCGCCTACGCCTGCGGATTTCACTGGCAAATCGCAGGGGATGAAATGGAGGAAGAAGACAACCATGATGATGTTGTTTTTGCAGTGAGTCCATGCATGTTTAAGCTGTGATCCAAAGCCAGCAGCGCTGCTAGTGAAGGAGAGACGCAGGCTCATCCCTGCTATAGAGCTGAGAATAAGCATTTTATTGGATGCAAAATTAGTATACACCCTTATGTGCAGGATGAGTCATCAACATTTTTTTTGTTCTAGTTTTTCAGGAAATGACAAACTCTAAAATACCACTAAGAATACCTACAAAATTACTTTTTTTTGTAATTGTTGGGTCAGATACTGGTGATGATTAGTGCAAGACATAAGGGATAAAAAAACAAAACATAAACATCTCCTCTGATCTCATGGGAACTTTAAAATATAGTGAATCATAAGTGAAGGGTTATTGGCTCTCTTACTCTTAAGTAAAGATTCATTTTTACTTTAGTCCAACACAATTATAGTTTTGTCTTCTGCCCTCAATTTGGTTTGAAGAGCAGACAACAGGATATAAAAGGTTTGCTTTTGACTGAGAGAAATAGGTTTTCTGTTTGGATTGACCAAGTGCGCAAACTTTTTCTCCACTGTCAACACACTGACAGATGCACTTGATAAGAAATATACTGATTCAATATCTATATGTACCAATAATGCCTCATGTTGAGCGTTTTTCAACATAATGGTCATGAGATTTTCATTTTTATAAGGCGCCCTGATGTGAAATGAGTGATCACTGGATTATTTGTATTGATATAAAACCCAAGTAACTCATATGTCAATATACAGTGCTATGATCATTCACAGCTATATGCTGCTGCAAATGCTTCATGTTTTAAAATTCAAGGCAGACTCTTTAAATGGATGCAGCTTAATCAAATGATTTAACTAAGACTGCTAAACACAGGGCCCTATTTAAATGATCTATAGCACATAGACTAAAGTACATGCAGCACATACATAGGGCTATGTCTGCTGGTTAAATGGTGTACAATGTGGGCACAAAGTAAGGCGCAAGGGGCAAAGGGGTTGTATTTAGTCACTTAATTAACCATAGGTTTGTTTTGGCCAAGTGTCATCTCCCATTCCCTTAAAAAGCCAGGCCTGCACCTGGTGGGAGAAGCGTTTGGTTTTCTGCTGAGAGTGATGCAGTAAGAGCAGTGATGTCACTGCAGCAAATATTGTGGGAAATTTAAGCAGCAACACTAAAAACTATAGTGATAAACTTGACAGAGGAAACAAAAGTAAAATTTTAGCATCTGAAATAATCAATCAAACTGTGCTGCCCTTTGTGTGGAAATGCGCACAGTGTCTTCCTTAATGGGGAGTCTGCTGCTCTGCTCTGTGCTGTGTTCACATTTTGGAGAATGTAAGTAATATTTTCTGATTAATGGTGTATTATTTTTATTATTTTACTCTCAAGCCATCCACATGTCTCTGTGTGTGTAACAAGTAGAGTGTATGCCCGTTGTGAATCCGTCTATGTAGGTGCATCTTTTTATCTAAATAATGAGCAAAGGAATACTTTACCATTGACTTTGCACCAGATTTTTGTGCTGCAATCGTTTCCTGCTGCCTCAAAATAGTGATACACCAACAGTCCGCCTGACCACACCTTATTTTAAGAACCACACACCCATGGGCACAGGCACATTTGCTACTTACACAATGTAGGCACTGGCCTTGAAAATGACAACTGCATCAGTCTGAGACCAACAATAACAGTTAGCTATGTGCCGCTAGGGCCAGAGTGATTTTAAAATGTAGCTTGAGGGTGCTCGAATGGGACCATAAATCACAAATCTACAATCTGGGAATCTGTGCAAAAAGTGTGCATTTGTGTGTCTGTGTGTGTGACGACTGAGCTCCTGGCGGTTTACTAGTAACAGGCAGCATTGTAAGCAGAGACAGGATGACTGACAGCTGTGTCGCAGACAGCGATGAGGAGCGAAGACTATTGACGACAGCCAGGATGAAGAATCCACTTTAGCCTCTTCCTTTAGCCTCCTGTGACATGCAGACAAGCAATAAGGTGTGTGAGCTGCCATGCGTAGCTTTCTGACAGTACCTGTCATAGTAGTCCTCGTGGTAGCTGTCATAGTCCAGGTCGAATTCAGATCTGCAGGAGAAGTGGAGAAAGAGACGCAAGGAGGTGGTTAGTAAAATATTGTCAAAACTATGCGATGCACTTTTACCGGTGCGATCACACATTTCACTTAACAAACAGTAAGCTCGGTTGGTGTGTCAGGGTGTAAATGTGTGCGAGCCTCAACAGAGTTATATGGCACAATCACTTCATCTGGAAAGAATGCAGTGTTCATGATCTCCAGCCAGCTAGAAAAAGACTTTGGATTTGTTTTGCTGCAGCATCCAAGGTGGAAAATCCATAGAAAATTGTCTCGTGTGCCAACTGTAGCACTCACTGAACATCTCCATACGTGAGCTTGGTGAGGCAAGCAGTGAGGCAGGTGAGTGATGTGACAGGGACGAACTTATATAGGCTGCTAGCTGTAGTGTACCTGCAGAACAGACCAGAAGAAGTGAAGGACAGAGAAGTGACACTAAGCCAGGGAGAGATCACATTCTGGTGTGTCAGACCTCAGCATTCCTCCCTAATCCGCACACAGAGTCGCTAATAATCCCTCCATGTTTCTCACCCTCCCGCTGTCTCTTTGTCTCCCTCGCTGACTCGCCCCCTCAATCCATCTCCGTCATTCTTTTATTTATCTGTCATGCTTTCTCTTTGTTTAAACTGACCTCACTCATTTCTCTCTTAATCAGTCTTGCATTTTAATTCAAGAGCTTTACTTGCAAAGATGAGCCAGTGTTACTTGCAAGTGCATATCTGCATTGTGAAAGTAAGCAAATATATGATTTTAAAAAAAAAGAAGATTCCTGCATACTGCTTTGAATCAGTGGCCTGCATCATGAGTTTGACATAAACATGCAAGTAAATGATTTTTTGGCCACTTGGTGGCAGTGGAAACAAGCTGTGAAAACAACACTGACATATCACCACCGTTCAAAGGAGCATTCATTCATTTTCCATAACTGCTTATCCAGTTAGGGTTGTGCATGAATGTGCTAAAGGTTAATTGAATGCATCCCTTTGTAACTAATGAAGCTTCAGCAAAAGTTCAGGTCAGGAAGACAAAACTCTACCATTCATTTCTTACACGCATGCTCACGCTCTGTCTCTGGCTGTCAGTGTGTGGGGCTGCCGATCGAGTCATCAGCTGTTCTACTGTCGATTCAAAACCAACCAATAGCACAGCGACACACCCTCTCTGTCAGCCTATCATCTTACTACTCCTCACTGTAAATATGGTTCTTGCTCTTCCAGCTGTCCTGTCATACTGCTGCTGTGTGTACCCTCCACCTCCCCATCACCACCTAGTCTTCTCAGATGCAGCCTTTATTTGCCTCAGCAGTCATCAACCAAAGTTATTAGCCACCACCACCTCCACCAGTGTCTGGAATCCAAGGGGAGATTTATCTTGCTGCCGCTCAGATGACCCACGATCACAAATAATCTCCGTCTGGTGTCTAAGCACCAAAGACTTTTTGTTAAATCTTATCAGCACAAATCATCTGTTAATCTGTAGACTTATATTTCACATTAAACTTCATCTGCATTTCATTCTTCTGTCTCTTCTTATTGAAATAAACTTTAACATGAGTGTCGTTACCATCGCACCAGCGAATGACACTCATTTTATGGCACCTGAGGATTTACGGGACCTGGCATGACAACACAATACCGACATGGCTAATGCTAATGGCACTTCAGACAACACAGCTACAGATTGTCAGCTCATATGGATATTTGAAGGAGTTTTATTAACAAATCAGTTTTATATTTTTATGAGAATTGTGCCTGCCAGGTCTGAAAAAACAAGTCTGAACGTCAGCCACTATGGCAACAAATTTGAAACGACTCCCTAAGTTGAAGCATTCGACCAATCTTGGTAAATATCTGTGAGTGAATGATGATAACAAGATTTTTTTTTTTTAAACGGAAGACATGAATGTAAACTAGTATATTTTTTGGGACTGCATACATATTTCAAAATTTAACTATGTGAACCACTTCATTTTTATCTGTGTGAACTGAACTTTGACATCGCTCTGGTGAAGTGGTTATGTGAGGCTCATTCTAAGCTAAAAAAACAGGATTCTTAGTTCCAGGTGATTAGACAATAATACAGAAAAAGTTATGAAAGCTATATTTCCTTTCTGCCAGTAGATCTCCCCTAAATCCTGCATGCTACTCCTTGAAGTTAATATGGTGACCTTGTTACTTAGCCTACAAATCCAGCAGTTACGGAGCAACATTATTCATGTTTCTGGTGAATGTTCAGGTGAATCCACCTGGTGAATGTTATTCCGTCATTTACTTTCTTTTAGCTTCATTTTCAGTCTCTACCAACTCCTGAGGGAAATATCTGTCTCTTCAGCTGCTAAATGCTCCACTACATTCACCAGCTAGTCTCTTACTGTGTCTGTTTCGGTGTTAAGTGCTGGGCAGGTAGTCTACAGTGGGCTTTTAGAGATTTTTTGCTGAGAATAGCTTTCTGCTGCAGCCGAAAACTATGCTGGTGAGAGGCCAGAAATCAAAACAGGCTGAAAGACACTTAAGGCTCTGTAGAGCTGAGGGGAACTGTAGATCATGTCATATTTCTCTGAGTTTGTCATGAGAAGGGAGCTCTTTACATCCATTGTTAATACAAAAATATTGTTCATTATTGGTGCTTTAAAATAAGATAACATGAAAAAAATGTACCTAAAAAAACAACAAATTACAGATAACAAAGCACTATCACTGAATTTATATAAACAGATCTCTGACACATTTTAGAGTGACTTGTTACCACATAAGTATCCAAGTGACAGCTCATATATATTAGTAAAAAATATGTGAGTTTTTCAGCACACATTTGAGAAGCTAGCACGTACAGTCCTTGCCATCGTGCTTATCTGTAACTCGGGCAGGCAGTGACTCTCCTGGTTGTAGTCATGCAGCTCATCTCAAAGAAGAGATGTTTTTCCGTACGTCAGGATAAACAGCAGGGGACTAAACCTCATACTTCTCCACATTTAGAGTTACACACATGTACAAACATACACAGACAAACATCACCAGGCTGTGACAAGCTGGAGGTGTGCTTGTGTGTGCGTCTCTGGATCTGAAGTGCAGACTTATTTTGGAGTGGACCGTAATCACGTCTCCTCCAGTGTGACTCTCGCAGACTTTTTTCTGTCTCATGCCAGCTGATTTTCAGAGCTCAGGAAGCAGGAAACCACAAACTAATTCTGATGCTCATGTCTCAGCTGTACACTTGCCAGAAATGCAAAGATTTCAGTCTAATTCAAAGACTGCCCTCTGGTATCCTGCTTGAGATACAGGAGGTCTCCATGATGTTTTATCTAATTTTCTGTCTTGGTACTTACGCATTTGAGGACACAAAAGTAAATAGGGCATCTGTAGTGCGTAATGCTTTTACAGTACATCTTGTACCTGTTAAGGACAAACTGAGGGAAGGACAAGAGACACAGTGACTCCACAGCTCCTCAGCTGAGCTGAGCCTTCTGCTCTCCAAGTGAATTCAGCCAGAAGAGAGACAGAAAATAATACCTATTCACTGAAATCCCCACTGAGGGGGAACTAAGCTGCTGTTCACTCTCTGTTTGTTACTCTTACACTGGCGCTCACTGGTTTACCTTCATCACTGTCGTGTTTATAGGCCTCTGTGGCAGAGTAATTATCTGGTTAAAGCTTTTAATCTTCTTTTTTTAATTTTGTTGTCTTATCTGTTGTTATTTAATCCATTTGGCTAAATTTCCCCTAGTTTTTAATGTCTACATTTGACTTTACTATTTTTTAAATTGCCTATTATGATATCATAATCATTTAGCAATCACTAAATAATGATGAATTCTTACATATTTCTTGTATTAGAAGGTCCGGTGTGTAGGATTCAGTGGCATTTAGCTATCTCTGACAAGCATGTACGAGAGCTACACCCAGCTGACACAGGACGACAATATGACGTCAAAAAGATGTTGGACTCGTACATCAGACAGATGTTAAATTTTGGTAGGAATGAAAATCAGGTTGACAATATTGTAAATGTCTAACAGCATCAGAATTTCACATTGTGTGGATGTTGACATCACGTTTTGAAGACAATGGGTTTTGTTCTTCATACCTTACGACTGAATGTAGTTATTCTATGTCGAGATGATGTTGGCACGAAACATTTGGAAGACATTGAATTTTGTTTTTTTTAACAACACACCTTAAAACCCACAAAATATCAATGTCATCTGTCGTCAGTATTCTACATCAAACTGAAGTTTGCATTAGACGTTGTCCTGACCTTGGATTTTGGTCACCCCCGTCACAACCTCAGTTTAATCAAATATCAACGTCTAATGACATTGGTGACTAGCTGGACAGTGGCCAATATTAAAATCGCGAAAATGCCAAAATACGAAAACATTAATGGCCAAGTCCAGAGCCGGTTTTTGGTTTGTCTGTTGTGGACTATGTAGAAACAACATGGTGGCGTCCAAAGGAGAGGAACTGCTCCTTATATAGATAAAAACAGGTTATTCTTGGGAAATAAAACACAATGATTCTTATTTTTTTCAGGTGATTTTAAACTAATGAAAACATAGTTATACTCCTATATATCCTACACACTGGACCTTTAATGTTAAATGATACAGTCTACATTATTTAAGAGATTTGAATGAATAATAAGGAATTCAACTAAAAAATGTAAACAGTATAGATCATATATATCATCCAGTTTTAACCACTGAATGGCGAATAATAAATATTTCTATACTCATTTTATAATGAGGGTTGGGTCATTAAAAATGTAACCATGGTGCAGTGATGACATGACACAAACAGGTACTTTCATTTGATTTAGCGACGCTAAATCTATGACAGGTTAGCACAACCCATTTAGAGTGTAATTACATTCAATGTGAGCAGCCAAGTGCCTGGGTCACTGTGTGTGTGTTTTTAACTGGGTGGGTGCATGTGTACGTATGTGTATGTGTGTGTGTGCAAGAGAAAGAGAGAGAGAGGGAGAGAGGCAGATGGACAGCAGGGTCACTAAAGGCTAATTAATTTCTTTTCATAATTTCTCAAGTGCCAAAGCAATCCATTAGACATGGCTGGCTATAAATCATCTCAGCCTCAGCTTGCCTGTCTGCCTGTGTGTGTGTGTGTGTGTGTGTGTGTGTGTGTGTGTGTGTGTGTGTGTGTGTGTGTGTGTGTGTGTGTGTATGCACGTGCCTGTGTGTGTGCATTAGCCAAAGACGAGTTGCTTTTTGTGAACAAAGCATCCCAGAGATTTCCTCCAACATGCACACTCAACACCCGCCGAAGGCAGAAAACCATCAGTTTCACCGCAGCTAAATCTATGAGAGAACCTCGAAGGTGTGTGTGTGTGTGCGTGCGTGTGTGTGTGTGTGTGTGTGTGTGAGATGAATTATTAGAGATGTAGTTCAATTGGCTTAGAGCCTTGACAGATGCAATTTAAATCTCACTGACAATGAATCAAAGTGACATTTCATGTAAGATTCTTGTTTTCTCGACTGTGGTGACATCTTTGGTGATAAATATTCACCGCTGCAGTCTTTTGTCCTGCACTTCTTTTACAATCAATTCCCGATATTGTCAGCAGTTCTTTGTTTAGTTATCAAACTGGACAGTTAAAATAATGTGTTAGTCAATACAGTACAAATGATGAAATGATGAAAGTAACCAGATCTATAAAAATTGACATGCCTCAAACATGCTATTCCGATCATTATTTCCAGTAACATAGATACATAGCAGGTCAATGTTACAGTGTAACATAGGCCTGCAGTTGGACAGTAGATCTAAAAAGCAGCAGCTGAGTTCAGGCCCAACCAGAACAAGTTAGTGAGTAAATTGCAGCTAAAAATAGCCTAAAAAATAAATAAAATAAAAATGAAAATCCAGTGTAGAGCCACACCTGCATGACTCTTTAGTACCTTTTCATCTTTGAATGCTTTTTAAGGTAAGTGTTGAGTTTTCAATTTTAAGACAGTCCCTTTTTACTTTGCAGTAGCTCAGCAAATCATTTTTAAATACATGGGAACATAATGTGCGTGTCGTACATGATGTTCCTACACACGCAAGACTGCATGAAATTAGGTGTACATGCACACGTACACACATTCAGATGTACTGTAGTCTCACAATCCACCAGGCAACGTGTGCAATAAACTAAAATTTCCGTCGGAATTAATGAAATGGAATAATAATTGGACATCATTCTTCATGCATGGTACAAAGATTTGTAAAGCACACTTGTTGCAAGAAAAGGAGGAATTAGTTCCAGTTACTGCATTTCAACACCTATTATGAGCTCTCTCTCCTCCACCCCCCGGAAAATGTGATGGTCATTGATTTACATTTCAATTTGTATTAGGGGAAGGACAGACATGTTTCATGAGTGTCTTGTGCACCACTGAGAATACAGATTTAACACCGGACGGAATGCAGGTTTATTAAAAAAATTATAGGAGTCGATCTTGGGAGATCGCTGAGAAATAACAGAGGGGTTGTGGTTTTGCAGATTATTCCTGTGTGCTAACAGTAGAGGTCTTTCCTTAATCAGTTCTGCAGGGTTCCTGAAGCAGCAGCTAGTTATTACCCCAGATGAGGAATGATCTAAATTTCCGGAGCATGTAAAACACAGGTGTGAGTGTTGTATTCATCACTGATAATGAACCGTTGTGAGTACAATACTCAAATGAATCTAAGCAGCATATGTTTATATTATACCGCCAGAACACAGAACTGGTTTTGTTTCTGGACAACAGGCCAGTCTGACATCAAAAACTGTAATGGCTGAATAAATAACACTGGACAAAATAGTATCATCAGCGTACAGATGTATTTGGAAATTATGCACAAAAGAAACATGTAATCATTTAATATTACATACATATTACATATTACATGATGAGCAGCACAAGCCCCAGAATGAATTCAGAATTTTCCTCATAAACTTCTATTTATTATATTCTATCTGACCACTCCTGATGCAGCAGAGTAAGGATACCCAGCCTGACCTGGAAAGGATTTACCAGGACCCAATGGGCCGTGCTGTGTTCGGACAAATATTTACAAATAGTTTGTGTCAGGTTCGTCCTACTTGATTTTTAGTGAAAAATATTATTAAACTTCGAACCATTTTAAGGTACATCATCACCGTGATCCTTTTCCTAAACCTAACCCAAGTAACTATACTTAGACATGTAACTTTATTTTAAGTATGTAATTTTAAATTTAGGGTCATTACTTTGCAATTAGTTTAGTTTAGTTTCATAATTTCATTAGTTTCATTGGTCGCTTAGGCACAGAAAAAAACAACAACAAACAAATGTGAAACTCTATTAGGAGCTGTGTCTTGTCAAATTAAATTTAAAATCCTCATGACTGGACCATGTGGGAATTTAACTTGAAAGGACAGACACAGAAAGAGGCCATGTTCAGCAGTCAGACAGGAGTCACTTTACAAACCCATCACAGCCAACAGATATCTTTCCTTTCTTCTGTAAATATTCAGTCTGATAAATACGATAAAGTTGATCATTCTAGTGCAGGGCTACCCAGAGCTTTACATCTCTTCCACAGACAAAAGGCCTACACAGGATTTCAGGTTAACAGGCTATACGATGCTTGTTAAAGTTGGCTAACAACCTCAGACGCAACCTGCCGCCATGCTCTTTAAAGCTGGCACAGAAAAGGCACAATAGTAGCACCCAGTGCCCGACCTAGCGTGTTCCAGGCGGTAAAGTTGTATGGCCCTTAATTTCCAGGGCTGGTACCTGCAGTTATTCCACAGGCTAGTTAATAACATGTCAGGCAGGAAATCCAAAGTGTGGGATCATTTTGAGAAGGTGAAGGACCAACCCAAGGTGATATGTAAACTCTCATCATTTGTCGACTACAAACATGACATATCATCTGAAACATGTAAGTAGCTACATGCCCATTAGCCACTTAGCACAATCATTACTGTTTTGCCGACAGCGTCATTAACAGGCGGCTCGCTCAGTGTGTGACGTGCACTTGTAGATAAAATATAGGCCTATATTAATGAAGGTTCATTAGTACGGTTTTGTATTTCTCTGTAATGTAGCACAGTGTTAACAATGTTACTGATACTATTCTTTCTCACACCTTGAACTCAAACCGACAGGTGAGCAGTCAATTAATAGCCCTAAATGATGACTATTGGTCGACTAGGAAAATTCTTAGTCGGGGCACCCCTATTACATACGATATTTATGGGGCACTGATTCGTTAGATATCATACGCACCATTGTATAAAGATACGTTGCTGCGCTGGGCTGCTTCTTGTTAAGTGCTATTTACGAAACAACACATGAATGTAACAAATAGGCTGTACATGGTAACATCAGTTGGTTCAGACATAAATGTGCTACTCAAGCTGCAACCTATGAAGCTGACAGAGTTTATTCATTTATAACTATTTGTTAATATAGAGCCTTAAACCTCTCTCATTGTTGCACTGCAGGGGGTTAAGTGTGTATGCATTCATTGTAGAAAAGGATTAATGGACATAAGTCTCATGTTATGTGGGTGCCTCCATTTTTAATGGTGTTAATGTGCTCCTCATTGTGCTCTATAATATAGCCATTGTTTTCACATCTCACCTGTTGTTATACAATTAATCATAGGAGCAAATCCAGTCAGATTAGAGTGATGCTGTGTGACAGTTGGTGACAGTCTCAGTGTGAATACAAAGGTGGCTTTATTGCTGAGCTTATGGTGTGCCTGTCAGTAAAGCTGCAGTTCAAGTAGAGATCTGTCACTAAGTTCTTCCGACCTGTGAACCCCAGCTCATCATATTATTGTCTAAACACTGGAAGCATATTTCCATATTTTTCCCCCCACTGCAAACGGTGCCAAAGGACAGTTGCCAAAATAATGCAGTAGAATGGAGAGAGAATCATTGGATCGGACCTCGCAGACTACCTCCTGCTTTCCTTTTTACTTCTCGTCTTAACTCCCGTCTGACTTTTTTCTCGCATATTAACAAACTTGTTCAGTCATGCTTTTTTCTGTTAAGAAATAATTCTAGGATGAGACACATTCCCTCCTTTAAAGTGTTGGGAAATTAATCCATGCTTTTGTGTCTTCACGCTTAGATTTCTGTAATTCTCTGTATGCTTGCCTCAGCCAAGGAGCTGCAGCTCGCCTTCAGCTGGTTCAAAACACTGCAGCTCATCTTCTAACAAAGAGAAAGTACAGGGAGAACATTACTCCAATGCTGGCCTCTCTCCATTATCTACCAGTGGAGTTTAGAGGTAAATTTAAAACTCTGGTAATTACCTATCAAGTAGTGCTACAGGGTGAAGTACCTGAGCACATCTCTGGATTGTTTGGGCTTGTATCCAAGTACAGGAAGCAACTTAAGCATTGGCAGTTCTTGCTACTGCACTTTGGAATAGTTTACCTGAGATCATCCAATTTAAAGGTCCAGTGTGTAGGATTGAGGAGGAAATATTGGTAGAAATGGAATATAATATAATAAGTATGTTTTATTTGCTGTAAAATAACCTGAAAATAAGAATTGTTGTGCCTTCGTTACCTTAGAATAAAGATAACATATATCTACAAAAGGAGCAAGTCCTCATCCATGAAGTCCAACATGTTATGCCACCATGTTTCTACAGTAGCCCGGGGCAAACAAACTGAACACTGGCTCTAGTTTGTATCAGCCACCATAGTTAGTAGACCCTCCAGGATGAGAGTGATTCTTTTATGGTGATACTGCTGTGTTCAGTGATTTTATTGGTTTAAACCACTGGTTTGGTTTATTTTGTAGAGAAAGAGATCTCTGCAGATGATTCGGCTTCTGCTAAAAATCTCCTGAAAGTCTGGATCTTATGCTATTAGAGAAAAAAGGTGAGCACAAATTAGCAGGTGCTAGGCTTGTAATGCCAAACAGCATTGGAAAAACATTAATCTGTGATGTGAAACTGCTTTACTCTGTGTTTTTACCAGTTCGGAATTAAATGATTTAAATCACCGTTTCGTTTGTTTTGGAGAGGAGGAGACCTCTGCAGAGAATTCAGCTCATGGTAAAACCTCCTGTACATTTGGATCAGAAATAAGATGAACACACATTAAGTTATCAGAGGAAATAGGGGAGCACTTGCTAGAAGAGTGGCTAGTTTGCAACGTGCTGTACAGGTTAGGAGACACACTGATGAAACGTGAAATGTTAATGATAATTCAGCTCCCAGTGAAAACCTCCTAAACAATGAACACTGAAGGAATTCTAACTAGGAGAAGTTTCAGCTGGTTGCAATCTGCAATCCTCACCACTAGATGCCACTGAATCCCCCTAAATCTTACACACTGGCCTTTTAAGGGAGACCTGTGTTGGCTGTTTTTGTACCTGCAATTTGGAATCATTTCATCTCCTATATGAGATCGTCCAATGTGATGGATAAAAAAAACAAAAAAATCTTAAGACTTATTTGTTGTCCCTACTTTTACAGACTGATGTATTTCCTTTCTTGCTTATATTATGACTGCACTGCATTACTTTCAGAAGCCTGCCTCCTTGGCTTTGTGCTTACAACTTTAGTGAGGCACTGTAGAAAATGTTTTATAAAGCACAACCAGTCATTCTTACTTACTTATCTAAGCTCAAAGCAAATAGTTTCTAATTAATTTTCTTTTGCACATATAGGGGCAACAGAATTCTGCATCCTTAGTAAACAAATAATACTCAGATCAAGGTCTAGTGCTGAAACTTTGCTGTTTAATCACATTTACAAGAAGTAGTTTAGAGTGTGCAGAAAGAATCCCCATTTTTATTTGACAAACATAATGCGGTATGTCTCACCAAGGTCCTTGTGGCTTAAAGATGCGATAACAAACTGTTTCTGCAATGAAGATGAGTATGTAGATGGTTTGACCTTTTTTCATCTCACATCATACCTGTGGTAATGTGCGGTAGCTCTGGTATTTAATTTTCATTCCGCAAACACAGATAAATAGGCAGCAGGTGGATAAATAAGAGAGATGCTGATGGGTGGGAAGCAGAAAAAAATTCAAGTCAAGTTACGGTTTAACTGAAAATGAGACATAGACATTCGCTGGTTATGAGCCCTTCCACGTTCCCTCTTAGTTTTACTACCCCTACAGTCCCAGCAGTGACTCCCTGAGCTCCAAATCTTGTGATAGACACGAAAAGGTCAAAAAAAGGTTGTTATATTGCGTACGTCAAAGTGAAGTGCAATGAGACATGATGAAAATACAGCTGATGAAACCTTAGGACAGACTGCTAGACTGAAGAGTAGAAAATGTGTCAAGGGCAGCTATCAGTTACTCTTTGCCATTATATCACCGCAGGATGTTTTCATATACGGCACAGCTTTAACACACACACCTGCTAAACAATCAGAGGAGACATAGAAAACATTGGTTTCAGCCAGTATTCATTTTGTCAATGAAGATTTTGACAATAAGTATTTGTTGATGTCCTTTTGTTTCATGACTAAATTGTAACAACAACGTAATGAAAAGAATATTGACAGCAAAAAATAACAAAACCTGACAAGTAAAACAAAATAATATAGGCGGCTCTGTTTGAGCATTGGTTGTATTAGTGATTAGCCTGCCTTGCTTTGCTCACATATTGTTAAATTCAACGCTTACAATAAGCATCTGCTCCTTTAAAGATTATTCATGTTTTCCTTTAACTCACAAACTCACTGGCAAACTTTTAACATACAGTATTTTGACTCCATATAAAGTGAACAAATGTGATATTTCTCAGATAATGCTCATCTGCCTTAAAAATGCAGTTTACACATTTTTTTTATAACTGCTGATTTATTAAAGTTCTACTGAGTGAAACATGATGCAGAGGACTTCAGTGATATCAGCAATGTAAAGTAGTAGTAATAATAATAAATTTAGGCATTCGTTTTTATATGAAAGAAGAAGCATTGTAAATCAGTAACACGTTCTCACCCTAGATTATTAAACAAATAGTTCAAGGTACGCTTACTTCTCATTTGAAGGGGATATATTCTTCAGCAAAAACCATTACAGTATCATGAACCTGTCCAAGGAACTTATGACTTAAATACTGACTCAAAATTAGATCAAAATTAAAACCGATTTCCACTGACAAAATTTTTACAAAACAAAACCAAACAAAAGACAATTAAATGTGATTTTAAATCAACTACAACTTTCAGTGAGCAGCATGCCCGCAGCAGAGCGCCTCCATTATAACCACCTGAAGCTGTCACACTGACCTCAGAAGCCATGCACACATGTGCGGCTCAAAGATATTTTTACGCAGGTGCTCTGTTCTTTCTCTGTGCGCAGATCTGCAGCCTTCCCACTGTGTAAATTTACATATAACAGTATAACAAAACAAGTACAGTCTCTTTTTAAATGTTTAAGATGTACACCTCATTGTGCCAGAGGCAATGTGACGCAGCAGAGCAACCTTAAGGGTGTCTTAGCATTTCACATTAAAATCAATTAGATGAGTGCATCCTGTAGTTAAAAAACAATCCATAATTTATTCAATACCAGTTAATGTAGCATACGCTTCAAACCCTGCATAACCAACTGCATTATCACTTGGCAAAAGTCAAAACCCACACAGTGAAGCTGGCAGCAATCAGCTGGGTTCAGCAATGATGCATCCAATTATGTTCAATTGGTGTAGGAATGATAAATCTTGTCTGTTGGGAGCAAAAAGAAAATTGTGTGACGTTATCGAGCCACTATATCGGCAGAGAGAGGAGGTCGGGGTGGGTGAATGGATCAACAAAATGTCAGTTTCTTCTGACACTCAGTGTTGGTTTTCTTTTAACCATGATCGTGATTGTTTACAAAACATAACCAACTGGTTATTATTATAACCATGACAATGATGGTCCCCTAACCTGAACAAAATTAGTCATATTTGTATTTCTAATGAGTTGTTTTAGTGCCTAGATCTAACCAAACCTTTACCGTAGCAGAATCAGATGATAAAACAGTTTTATTTTTGAAATGGCTATTTGTAATGGTTTTGGAGGACACTGACAAAAGATGGCATCCTATCAATAGTGGCATCAGATCAATGCATCATTATGGAGGACATGGCCAAACAACACATTCTGCCGTAGACTTGTTTAATCACAAACATGCATTTTCCATGGCCTTGGTGGTAAAAAGAAAAAAATGAAATATCTTAACAAGGACCCAAAAACTCAGCTACAAACACAGGGTGTGTTTACAAGTCAACATGCCTCCCTATCCAGAGTCACTGTAAAATATGAGAAAAACATAACAAAGCTGAACAATCAAGAGACAACACACTGGACAGCCCACATCTGCACAGAGTGACTGACAACAGCATGCAGTCAAGGAGAAACGAGATTACTGTGCGCAAAAACTGTGCCGTGGAATTTTCTTCTTACCCCGTAAAAAAAATAAATAAGAAAACTACATTTGTGTTCATGGATTGACAATAAGGGGAGAGACAGACAGAGAGAGAGGAGAAGAAAGAGAAACCATGGGATGTTAGGGGTGAGTATGATCAAGATGAGAGCAGAAAAGCTTTGATGGGGGAGGAGGGGAAGATGAAGGGAGTGCTGGCAGCTCCTTCTCTCTCTCAGACACTCTCTAAGGACAGACTGAGCTAATCTACTCCCTCTTTCCCTTTCATTTAATCACTGTCGCTGTTATTCTCTCCATTTTACTCACATTCACAATTTCTTCCTCTGAGTCTGTCTTGTTTTTTTGTAAAAAGCACAAGTGATGCTTTAGATATGGCTACCTACATGCATCTGTGCAAACATTATACATTATTTATTTATATTTTTGTGTTTCTCATTGCTATGTTGGGTAAAATGTTGACTCTAGTTAAAAGTTAATCTTGATCTTGATCTTGACAGATGTATACGTATGTGCACATGGACACAGATTATTACAACCACAAATCTGTATACTAGTTCTGATAGATTAATATCAATGATGTCATGTGTTTGCCGCATTAGCTATGTACACCAATTCGCTCTGGCTGGGGTTTTGCACATATTACGACATAATCTTAAGTGTCAACTGTCAGCGACCTTTCTACAGTGTTTACACTGTGGTACCACCAAGCGGCTGAAAAATGAAGCCAATGCAGAAGTGCCAAAAACTGCAACTCCTTGACTGACCACTTCAGGCTGGCTCCAAAACAGTGTAATTCCCCACAGACCCCCATGTTAAAATGTCCAACTTTACAGCAGGTATAAACATGTTAACAGCCTGGTGCAAAAAACGTTTTTGGTCTCTATAGCTAATTTGCCCCTTCATGACGACTGTACAGGGGGTGAACTTTTATATAACTCACACGTTTGCATTTTATTAAGGCTTTAAGTTATTTAAGGGCGTGGCTTCTTGAGTGACACTTGGTGTTTCTCACAGTCGAGGAAGGGTCTTTAAATGGCTGACTTTCAAGAATGCTACATCATCATATCCTGCCTAAGGATGGTTCCAATGCCAAGGACAGAGGCCTTCATTCAAAGACTTTTCAAGGATGCATGTGTGTATCCTCAGAAAGTATAAAGTACCCACAATTCTTTGCACATGATTTGCTGGAAGTGAAGGCGGGGCCTCTTTGATGAAACCTGCGCCAGCGGAACTCAGCAGGATTTAGACAAATATGTCATTTATTTGGATTAATATCTCCGCGAGTTTTTACCATACAAGCATAAAAAATACTAACAGAAACCTCATAATTTACACTTTCCAATGTGTCCACTGTCAGTTAATGAGATTTTGAAAATACCGTGATTAATATAAAACATAGAAGTTTTTAAATTAATCATTTACAGGAGTGATAGAGTGCTCAGTGCCACAAAAGTTTCATTTAGACTACCTGTTTATTTTTTTAAAGTATAATCCAGAAATAAATCTTCCCTAAAAGTCATTCATTCATTTCCATAACCACTTATCCTCTTGGGGGTCGCGGGGGGGCTGGAGTCTATCCCAGCTGACATTGGGCAAGAGGCAGGGTGTACCTCGGACAGGTCTCTAACAGGTCCTATGCCTGATAACACAGGGCTGACACATAGAGAAAGACAACCATTCACACTCACATTCACACCTACGACCGATTTAGAGTCACCAATCAGCCTGCATGTCTTTGGACTGTGGGAGGAAGCCGGAATACTGTTCCAATGTGTGTTCACCAAATGCTAGGACTTGTCCTACCGAGGAAGGATCCTTGATTTTGAGAAATACCAACTGTTTGCAAGGCATGGCTACAGTCTATGAGTCAGATCACTCCTCCACAGCTTCACCCTCTTGTCCAAATTCAGTCACTTCTGGCTCCAAAAACCAAGATCGCAACGGCCAAAATGTCAAACTCAAGGCTTTGAAACAGATGGGTGATGTCACAGCAGCTACATCCATTATTTTATTCAGTCTATGGGTACTACACTACACAATCTCTTTACTATCACTGGTTCTATTGGAGGCATACTGCATATCACAAACCAACTGCCAGAATAAATGTTGACATTGTACTGCAAACCATGGATGTGTTACATTTGTATATTTCATACTGGATTCAATTTTATGTTGTGACAACACTGTGGTTAATGGGTGGTTAGGTTCAGGCACAAAAACTGCCCTTTAAAACACCCGCCTTTGTCACTACAAACAAAACTGGTAATGTCCCAAACTGCTGTTAACAAACAGCAGCTTTTGTTGGTCTCAAACAGTGGTCTGCTGCTGTCTGCTGCTTGGCAGCCATCTCACTGAGGTGTCACGCCACCCACCATGCCCTCCTGTGCCTGATGAATAACTCAGCTCATACACATATCATCTGAACTGTGTCATATGAATGAAATGAACAAATGTAACATATTCATGGTTTGCAGAATTGTACGACACCAACATTTTATTCCCTCCACAGGGCTGCAAATCAGTGAGCAAGACTGCTTTATGGCAACACTGGATTTACAGGATTTTTATTACGACCTTCCTTGATTTTCCCATCTGACATTATTTGACATTCCCATCTGGTTATTTTATGTATAATATGTCAATATTGCCGTATAAAACCACCTACACACTCCTGAACGATTTTATCCACACTGCCAACCCCTACACTCAGACACACACACACACACACACACACACACACAGTCACACACTTTTACAGCTCGTCCTGAGGGAGAATTAACATTTGACAAAGAGCATCTTTATTATTTCCTGAGCTCCTACTTAAACATGCAGTGATCACACACTCTGCTGCTTTAATCAATGACGTGTGCGAGACAGTGGCTGATCAATAACACATTACCATGTAATCTGCTCCTTGACATCCATTACTGCTTGGCCCACTGGTCTGCATCATTTGGATATACTGTATGCGCTGCAGGATGGTGATGTACAGCTACAGGCCAGAGCATGAGAGGTACTAGAGTAATGGCAACTTCAGGAGCTCATAAATTTATATCCTACATGCATCAAGGTTAAATTATAGCCCGAGAGCAATTTATTCAGGGGAAGAAATAGAGGTACATAGATAAGGGTTATGTGTCAGATTGCACTCATCCTTCCTCACTTTAGTTTAAGTAGCCCTGAATGGCTGACAGCCCTTTAGGTCTGATTGCAGCCACATCGTCACAAAGAGCAGCGGAAGAGCAGTACATTGATAGAGAGGAGCTGGGGAGTGCTGCTACATCAATAAGGCATTGAACAGGAGCCAGGGCCAGAGCTGGGGCATAACAGGCAGTACATGATATCGGACAAAAGACATGCATCAGGGAACGGGAGACTCAATAAAGAGTGTCCCATAGGAGAAAAGTTTTTTTCTTTTTTTTTGGTCCATTTGTCCATCAGAATGCATCCCTCTTGTCCCCTCATAGGTGTACTCATCAAATGGCAGGAGGAGGCAAAGCCACCTTGCCAAAGCTCTCAAGCCAGAGTGGATAAAGTGGAGAGGACAGGGAGAGTGAGAAAGGGTGGAGAGGAGCGTCTATTAAAGAGACAAGGAGGATGGGGACAGAGAGAGGAATGAGTCAGATTCCCCTTCAGCTGTCGGGGTGTGGACATTCCTGACTGATGCGGCGGGCTTGTAGGATCAGCCGTGGCAGGGACAAGGCAGGGTGTAGCATGGTATGGTTACTGTTTGATTAGCCAAAGAATGTCGGAGTTGGAAAAAATGAGCGAGTCTCATGAATCAGATTGTGTTATTAGCATCATTACCAGCAAACAGTGATGGAAAACTGACAGTTTCATTGTAGCTTGACATGTGAAAAATGCCTGTTTGGCAAAACTAAGTCACATAAGAGACAGTGTTTTTAAATGTTTTCCCATAAGGGACAGAATAACGTGTGCTCACAGTCTGTAACCATTAAACCTTAATGTCACCATTTGCAGCAGAGCTTTGATCACACAGCAACTGAAGAGCTTCAAAAGACTGAACAGACGCTCTACAACACTGAAAACATAAAAGAAACATATCAGTGAGAGGAAACACAGTGATGTTGCAGATACAGTATGGAGGAGAGGAGAGGAGAGGAGAGGAGAGGAGAGGAGAGGAGAGGAGAGGAGAGGAGAGGAGAGGAGAGGAGAGGAGAGGAGAGAGGAGAGGACTGTAAATGGCAAAGGACTGTCTAAACAAAAGATTAACATAATCTGCCTTTCAAATCAGGCGTTCTTACAGGTGTTTACTGTGATTAAAAGCCCAAAGAGCTTTTATATTAATTGCACATTTAGCACTCTTGCAGGACTGGATATGAATAAATAAATGACACTGCACATGTTTTGTTGTCACAGTAAAAACACTTCCTATAATCCAGTCTGATCAGGTGCTGCATTTGGCCTCTGTTTGATACAGAAATACAGAGCAAGTCTAAAAATAAGATCACAGAGCCAAAAACTCCAACCTATGAATTTAAAGCACTAGAGGACATACAGTATAATCTATGTCTGTGTGTGTGCCGCAGTGATTTCTGCACGAGCGTGCGTGCACAGTATGTGGGTGTAGGTATGTCTGCACACCATAAATATGTGCATATGTAGATAAGTGTGGGTTTAGCTCGATGTGTACGCGCTGTAGAAACATGCACCCCTCAGTAGCGTCGACAATGAGGCCTAATCCTCCTGGAGGCAGAGTGTTTGGAGTGGGATAAGTCCAATTCTTCTGCATGACTTGAGACCATCTGCACACAACTCAACACATAACAAAATGAGCAAACGATGCTACTTTTTTTTTTTTTAAACCAACTTTGAAAAGCTTCTTTTGAATTAAAGCTTGCTGTTGGAGCTTATGGGGAAGTGAGAGGTAGTTGGAAACGAGGGTCGACATGTCATCTGCCTGTTAGTGACGCAGTGCATGCGCGTCTTTGTATATGAATATGTGTGGCTTCTCTCCAGGAGGGCCAACTGCTTTAGCTCGGTGCCATTCATCAAAAGCTCAGGGTCTCGCTGGGAGCAGTAATTGGAAATTTCAGAGTTCAGGTTATTTAGTGCTAATTAGCAGCATTAGACAGCAGTAAGGTGACAAGTGACATCCAGGGCACTGACAGAGACTCCTCCCCTCAACCTAATACTCATAAAGAGCTACGGGAGCACAGATATCAAGACACTTCCTCTAACAGGGGCGACTATCCCCTTCAGAACCGACTTAGAGCACAAAGTTAAAAGGTTACCCGAGGCTGCCTGGAGTAATTAATCCTTTCAGCCTTTTCAATTCTGTCAAGCCCCTGCATCGTTTCGTTGTCCTGAGCTACGCTGTTGTCCTGAAATTATCAAAGAATTAAAAGCTAAAAGTCACTCCAGCTCAACTGCATGAAGGGCAAAGCAGCATGGTTACACTGAGCTAAAATTAACTTCTGTGCTCGCTACCGAAAGGAAAGTAAAAAAGACAAGACACTGTCACAAAAATACCAACGCTTCGAGTGTGTGTATGTGTGTGTAGCTGTGTCTAGTTAGACTTTGTCAGCCAGCCACAAAGCAAACAAATTCTCTCTTCGGACAGCAAGAGAGGATCTGAACATTTGGGGGATATCAAGGGCAAATAATAAGCTGCCATTCAGAAAGGCCCTCAGAAGAGCTGTCTGTGGTTTTAACGGTGATCGACAGCGCTGACATTTACCGAGTCAACCTCAGACTGCAGTCCGCAATCCTCTTGGGACAAAACTTTAACCTCAGCTAACATTAGCTACGCTAAGTCAACAGCCTCCCTGTATCTGCCTCGCTTTTGTTAAGATAGAGATTGAAAGAGGCAGAGGAATCGAAAGTGACGAGACAGGGATGTTTCAAAGGAGGGAGACAAGTTTACGACTTTAAGACGTTGTGTTTGTACAGCTCAGACAAAAACTAAGTGGGTTGGTACTGCAGAAAAGAAGCCATTAGCGGAAGTTTAAGGAGATCCAAGAGTAATGCAGCACAACTGAATGTTCACACAGACTCTGCTTCTAAGGATATAAATAGAAAATGGTGACAGGTAGTGAATATGATAATGTGTACACATTTTGCGATAAAAACAGCGAGACAACACAAATTTATTAATCATCAGATCATTTTTCATTGTGTTTACATCATGCCATCCATTCCTTTATCATCTCCAGTTGTATTAGGTCACTGGTTTGTGAACGTAGCATGCGCATGTATTCATGATAAAGCCACAAGCTAAACTGTGATGGAAACGCTGTGAGCGGAGGTAAAATGAATGGTTTAAGAACACTGCAATCGTGACTCTTTACAGGAGCTATTAGGAAGACAGCTGCAGATCAAGAGGAGAATATTTCAAGCAGCCCTGTTCAAACTGAAGTTGACAACAATCAACTGAGCACAAGTGCTGTTGGCTTCTTAAGTAGTGCCAGTGAATCTCCACAGCACCTGATGAGGAGCTGGCCCATGCTGTGTATGAGAGTTGTGTGGAAGAGATTAAGTGCCAGTTCTAGTGGTACCTGTTTGTACAGCGAGGCTGTAACTGACAACAGTCAACAATAAATAATCTGATGAGGAATAAACCTGCCTCAGGCATGAACTGTCCTGAATAGAGTAGGCCTGCGCCACTGTGTTTTAACATCCGTCGTAGTGGTGGTATTTTGAGAACCTAATATTTTCTAAGGTGGTATATGGTGTAAAAAGTTTGACAACTGTTGTATTTGGTCATTGTAGACAATCAGTGAGTGGGACTAACTGATGGAAACACTGCATTTTTGTGTAACTTATGCATCAGTGTCATTCAGCGTTGCTCTCCTAAAAAAATCAGATTCACAGCAGAACTGAGATGCTGTCTTTTTTGTTCAACACATTTTTCTTCATGGTCAAAACCTGACACACACTACATTACCTACAGTGCAACTCAACAGTTTGTTCAGACATTCCCGTGTGTTATGCGGGTGGTTGTTAATGTACAGTAGTCTTAGGCCGATATGAGGTGCAGCTACAGAGGTCTGGTGAATTCACTTCTTTCTAACTCCACACTTTTTTTACATTTTCAAACTGATGCTGACTCAAGTGACATCACTGGAGGCCAGTTATCTTACCTCACACAGCTTCCTCTGGAGCTCACACGGGCTTTGTACATTGTTTTTCACACGACACCTATAAATAGACTCTGATGTGTATGAACTGTGGGGTTCCCCTTCAACAATTTCTCAAAATATATTAATATCATGATATAATTTTACATATTATGTGATAGATTTAATTCACATTGCCCACCTCCACAGTGATGGCTGAGGTCAGGGGTGGAGGAATAGGTCATTTTTTACAGCAGACATTTTGGCTCGTCGTGGCAGGAAAATCACAGGTGTTATTCATAACTCATGGCTCAACAACTGCTCCGTTCTATTCAAGTGTCCCATTAAGCCATGACAGTGTGACAGTGAGCCAACATACACAACAAACCTTTTTTTTAAACAGCAGCAGGCATTTTGACTTGTCATAGCAGGAATAGAACAAGCGCAATTAATAATATCAATAATGACTGCATTCCATTTATGTGAGCTCATTGCAGGCTGCAGGCTGCCTCACTGTCATGGCTTATTGGGACATTTGATGGAACCGAGTCAGTGTTTATGAAATTTGTTTCACCTCAGGCCCTCTTGTGCGGAGCTTGCATGTTCTCCCCATGTCAGCGTGGGTTTTCTCAGGGTTTTCTGGCTTCCTCCCACAGTCCAAAGACATGCAGGTTATGTTAAATAATGACTCCAAATTGCCAGTAGGCGTGAATGCGAGCGTGAATGGTTGTCTGTCTCTATGTGTCAGCCCTGTGACAGTCTGGTGACCTGTCCAGAGAGTACCCCGCCTCTCGCCCAATGTCAGCTGGGATACGCTCCAGCACATTCGCAACCCTGAACAGGATAAGCGGTTACAGACAATGAATGGATGAATGAATGTGTTTTTCCTGCTACAACAAATCAAAATGTCTGCCGTGATTAATTTAGTCAGCAGAGGAAGGTCTACGAAATGATGAAACACCAGAGTGTGAGTGAAGCATTTGAAGGGCATTCGTCAGTAGGTAACACAGGTTAGACTGAAAGAATAAATGGAGTCTACAGCAGAGCTACAGGGAGGTGATTCTGAGGTGTGTGTGTGTGTGTGAACCTCATGGGGGCCAAAGGTCAAAAACAGGTCTGGTTTGTTTTTGCTGAAACATTCATTAGCATAATATGTTGCTTGCCCACTGGGCACTGTGGTGAAGGAAGACCAAGCCACAACAGGGTGTCCGCTTAATGATCTGTCTTTAAAATCAGTACCTGTCTTTGTATCGTGGCTGCTGAGTCTGCAAAGGTGCTGGTTTCCCCCTCCTATGGGATGCTTTTTTGCTAAGTGGAAGAAACCATTTCTATTAAACTGACTTAATATTTATATGCAAGTTTATAGCCAATTTAGAGAGTCAGCAAATGATTGAGAGCCACACAGTGCAGTTGAAAGTTGTCCACCAAAACTGCCAACTTTCCAATTCACACGACACTCATGAGGTGCCACTAGTTACCATTCAACCAGTAGCTTTTTCAAAGTCATTCCTAAAGCTAGGACCAGACGACAGGAGTTTTAAAATCCTGACTAATTTTTAAATCAGGATGTATTATGCATTTAAGTAAAAACCTCACATATGTTCTTCTCTCTAATGTTAAACATGCAAACACTGCAAGAAAATAATGGTGCATCACACTACAAAGTATTATAAAGATAGTTCTGCCAGAGGGAGCATGAATTTAATCCACCTCATGTGATCTCATTGGGAAGCAGATGTAAACAAAATGGAGACTGACGTGGTGTGACACCTTGCTGTAATGTTAACAATGCTTCGCAGTAAAAAAACAACAACAAAAAAAAAAACAAAGCAGAAGGCAAAACAAGTCTGGATGAGAACATGGTTAGGGAGATGTGGTCAACACAGTGTCTATTCTTCAGCGAGAACTGGAGGTGAGATTCACTATCCATTTTAATGTCAGTCAACAGTAGTATACTTGCTAACATTTTCCTCAAGAGCTAGACTGTTCACTGGTGCTTGGCAACACCGTCAGCTGCTCCATACTCACGTAATCATATCCGTAATCATCCAGATTTTTAATCCTTAATGCCAAACATGTTTGAAATTATCTGGGCAGCCTTTATGAGTCTACAAGCACCTCAGGAGGTTCAGGACTAGATCTGTAAAACTCTTACTTTACCAGATAATCTAGGCTGAACATTGGTACAGACCAAGGTCCTAGACCAGATTTTTCCTCTGAGTGTTGAGAGGAATAAATCGGTCCAAAACTCCTGCATTTTGAGGGGGCTACAGTCTGATGCAGTCTCCTAGTAGTGTATAAAATGTAATCGATAAAAACTGACAGTACTGAAATACACTACAAATGATTAAAATATCATACATGCATTTTATGTCATGTTCCAGGGCTGCACAAAATGTTTCTGAGGGCCGCCACTGACCTGCAGGACCGCACTTGAGCAGCAATGTTCCAGAGAGTGACTATCATGATTTGGCATTGCGAGTGCATACATGCATGCATGTGTCCTGAGGGTCACTGGGGTCACTGATATTCTGCAGTGCCCCTTCGTACATTGTACCACTTGTGCTCACACACTCACACTTTTTTATATACTCCCACACTTATCCCCACTCCCTCTATTCACCCTGCTAACCCCCATTACCCCTCTGTGCTGACAGAGAGCTTTTCCAGTCCAGGCCACAGAAAAGGCTCTCCTGCTGCCTCCCAATCGCTGACATGCTCAAAGAGCCCTCCCCTCCTCCTCACTCTTTTCCCCTGCACTCCCTCAGTCTCTCTTTGCCTGTATTGCTCCCATCGCCCTATCTCTGTGTCATTCTGCAGCTCTCTCTGTCATCAAAATGAACTTTGAGTTAGTTTTCTGTGTGTTCTGGTCTCTGGTCGGGCTCTGTAAAGTTGCTGTCAGCTTCAATCTGGTGACCCAAGCAGCAATGAGTAGTGAGAAAAAACACTCAACAATCCCTTAGAAACATAAGAGGGAACACTGGCCACTAGACAGTAATACGCTGGAGTCTCCAAAAGTTGCCAAATATCAGCAGCCAGCAGAGTTTTCATTAGCTCATAACTTTATGAGTGCACAAGTTCAGTGTGCTTAGGAAGCTGTGGCGCGTGTGTGAACTTCCTGTGCTCCTGGACTGGATTCTTTAAGTGTTTTTAGAGATACTGTGTGGTAAAAGTCTCTTTTGAACGATTGTTTATATGGTTTTATTTTTCACCGGGCCTGGAGAGGCAGGTTGCTCCCCTAAGCTGACTGACCGTCTAAATGCAAGCCGGTATTGATTGTCCTTCCTGCGGCCTTTCACACAGCCTTGCTGAGGACACATTAAATGTGTTATAAGCCATTAAGAGCTCCAGGCCTCAAATCTCACCTGTCTAACTTAAAATATATTGACATATTGTGCTCTGGCAAACTTTTTATTTTTTGACATAGCCTCTGGGTGTGTACTGATGCCTGAGCAGTGTGTGTGTGTGTGTGTGTGCGTGTTTGTTTATGTGTCTGTGTCTATGCAATATACGCTCTCGGTACTGAGCTGAACACTGGGGAGCATGTGTCAGTGTATGGTTGTGTTGGGTACACGCAGAAACATTGAATCTGTGTGTGCTGGTGAGTGTGTGGTTTGTGTGTGTGTGTGTGTGTGTGTGTGTGTACAGGGAGCAGGCTCGTCCTCTCGCTGCCCCGGGGGCTCAGAGCCCATTTCCTGTTGTGCAGTGTGATAAGTTTCCCTGTCAGATCCTCCCAGCACCACTATATTTCTGATAAGCTCCACTGCTAGTTTTCCCGACCTCTGGCACTGAGATCAATTTGAGATTGATTCAGAATGCCCTGCTGGGCCGAGCTGGAAGATCAATTTGAGATGGATTGTTCACGCCAGGGGGCCAATGACACGCAGTGCAGTGCTCACTTGCTTTCTCTCCTTTGCTTTCTTCACCCCTCACTCTCCCCGACTGTTATTTCTTTCTCTCTCTGCATTTTTCTCTCCTATCTACTCCTCTCTCTTTCAGTTGTTTCACACTGTACTGTTGTTGCTCTGTATTATACCCTTTGTGTCTTTTGCATCAATCCTTATTCATGCCTCCTTTTCTCCCTCTCCCACCTGCTTCCCTCTCTTTTCTCTTCCCAGCCTCGAGTAGGCAGTAGGGATAGAGATGACTTCATTAGCAGAGGGACCAACCCCTGTAGAGTGATAAGCCTGCAGGACAGGAGCGATAACTCATCTGGCTTGGTAATACACACAGCCACAGAATAAAGATACCAACACACACACACACACACACACCAAAACAGCAAGAAAAATATTTCATTTTCTCGGTTATGCGATCATGGTTATTCTTGCCACTGCTCCCTGAGCTGTTGGTGTCACCACTGCTGACTCATGACCTTTTGCCACAGAGCATCATGTCTACAGCTTCCATATCACTCTCTCTATATCCACCTGTCTCCTATCTTCAGTCGCTCTCTGCTGTCTCAAAAGCTGTGGCAGCGGCCCCGAAACCGGCAGATGCACCCTCCTCCCTTCTCTGAGTGACCTTTTCCTCAGCAGTACATCCACCTCTGACTGCACTGACCTTTACCTACAGTACACTCCCCCCATCATCTCTCCCAGGAATGGACTGCAGACAGCACATCGTCTGTGCATCCACGCAGAGAGAAAGCCGACAAGGAGCAGAAGGAAAAGCTGGACAGAAAAATGAAAATAGCAGCGACACTGTAAAATTGATGCTGAAGTGGAAGGGGAAGGTACAGAGGGCTTTGATGAATAGTTAGTGGGCTGCTTTTTCGTCACAGCACAAGCAAAAGCTTGCCTTAGCTACACTTTGTTGCCAATGGCGGTCACTCACTTGCTCACTCAGGGATGGTGTGTGAGGATGGTGGGTTCGGCCTGCCTCAAATGAACTAGTGTGCACCAGGTGTCGTCCCAACATGTTTAAAGGCAAGTGTTTAAAGCTGTTCCAAATGACCACACTAGAAAGCGGGAGAGAGACGAGGAATTGTGCGGGTAAGGTCACACACTGAAAAGACAGTCTCTCCTCAAAGGCACTCGGTGGTACACACAACTGAAGTTGTAAGAATGAAAAGAGAACTTAAAATAGAAGTGTGAAGGATTTAGTGGCATCTAGGCGGAGGACTGCAGATTGCAACCAGCTGAAACTACTCCCATGTATCAAGCATCAACTCACGGTTAGAACTCCTTCAGTATTCATTGATCAGGGTTTTGTTTTAACAGGGAGCTGAACTATCCATAAAGGTCTCTGGACCTGGTCATTACAACTGGTAAAAACTCAGCCTCTCTGTGATGAGCGCCTGCTCATGTGTGCTCACCTTTTGTCTGATCCAGATGTTCAGGAGGTTTTTACAAGGAGCCATATTATCTACAGAGGTTTCTTCCTCTCCAAAACAAATGGATGTATTGATTTAAAAACTCTAATAAAGCAGTTACAATTAGTGTTTCTCCTACGCTGTTTGGCTTGTCGTACAAAGGCCACTAGCCCAGCACCTGCTAATGTGTGTTCACCTTAATTCCGATCCAGATGTTTCATAGGTTTTTACCAGGAGCTGAATTATCCACAGAACAAATGGACCCAGTGATTTAAACTAGTAAAAACACTGAATAAAGAAGTTTCATGTTAAAAATCAGGGTTTTTCCTATGCTGTATGTAGTAGAGGCATGAAGTATGGTGGCCGACATGAAAACATGAGAACAAAAAGGCCCTATCTAGAACCAGTGCTTGGTTTGTCCATTCTGAGCTACCGTAGAAACATGGTGGTGCAACATGGTGGACTTAAGACGTGGACGAAGACCTGCTCTCCAGTAGATATAAACAGCTCATGGGCGGTAACAAAAGCACAATGATTCTTATTTTCAAATGATTATTCACTAAAGAAAACAAATTTACTATATTACATTCCTGTCAATATACCCCCTAAATCCTACACACTGGACCTTTAGGAAACTAGCGCCTACGTCCTCACTGCCACACATCCAGTCAGTCACTATGTGAAGTGGACATGATGATTGGATTGTCAGTTTGAGAAAGTTACAATCAATTGTCATGATCCCTCTCAATGTTAGAAAGGTATGTGGGGGCTAAATTTAAAGATTTATGTCGTAGAACACACAAAATCTTGCTGTATTGAGCGGGGAGCGAGCCATGGTCTAAAATATGCACCAAGCAACAGATTTAATGCTCATTCTACAGTCAGACACTGACCTGACCGGCCGCAGAGTGTCTGACATGGCCAGAACACCAGAAAATAGTGACACACAGGTCGAGAACTCTCTCCGCACCTCATTTAACTTCATTTCACTGAGGTGCAGGTGCTATTTGTGAGGAGAAACTAAATGGTGAGAGATTCATCACTGTGGACTGGAGTGCTTTTCAATATACAACAAATGAACATCAAAAACCAAGGTCATGCTGCAGTAGGTGATTTTTTTCCCCCCTCATTTTCCTTTAGCAGTTGATTTTCTGGGTATATATATCAAAAACTATCAAATACATGCTGCACTGACTGGGCAAGTCACCTAACACAGGACAGTTATTTGCTGTAAGGAAATGAATGGCAGCCTGCAGGATGGTTATACTACCCTTTACACTGCCCGGATCATGAGCTCACACTAGGCTCCTGCAAGGATCAGGAGCAACCTATGCACAGTTTATCATCATAACCCGACATCCACACTGGAAAAGAGTAGAGGGCAGGGAGTAGATCGAGCACTATATTTTACATATTTTTATTCATGTGTTTTTACAAGCAACACCATGCTGTATCCTTCCATTAACAGTACTTAAATATGACTTAATATACATAATATGAGCTTTTGGCCCTGCACATTATGCAACCGTTCTTTTGGAAAAAAAAAAAGTTCATCACTGTCATTTTTATAAGCGATAATTGGGATGTTGTGTGTACAGATGTAGATGTGGGAGGTTGTCATAACATCTGGCAATCAGACGAGTTGTGACAATGACAGTGATGTCATGTCACAAATAAGTCCAGCAAAAAGAGATTGTTCATAAAAATGGGGGAACTTTGACATCGTTTTCTTAACTGCAGATTCTCTACATTTGCCCTTTGCTTTTTCATTGCTTGTGGTGGTTTTCACAGATGTCAGCCAGCCGAGCCTCGGGCGAGATACACATATACAATCTGACAAAATAAGTGACAAGTCGTGCATGGGAACAAATGAGATGGAGGAAGACGTGACTAAAAATACACCCTGTAAAAAAAAAATTTAAAAAAAGCTGCATCCTGTGGTTTTACAGATCTGTTCCCAATTAGGTTTGGGTGATGTGGAGAAAATCAAATATCACAATATTTATGATCAAATACCTCAATACTGATATTGTGAGGATATTGTAGGGCTGACTACTGGTGCTTTCACAAAATAATTACACATAATCATTAGCAATGTGGGTATAATGACTGAGTGGGTAAAGGGGTAATAATAGAACAGCTAGAACAGTCTGGTAAATTCAGAAAATTACATCACTTCATTGTAATGCAAAGGCAGGAAAAGACAGCGTACATGATATTACGATATCCAAAATCTAAGACATTATCTACTCTTATATCACAATATCAAGATTTTACCCAGTCCTATTCCCATTGCCATACATGCCTCTAGAAAACCTTTAAATGTCCTGTGTGTAGGATTTAGGGGCATCTATTGGCAGAAATGGTATGCAGTATTCTTAACTATATTTCATTAGTTTATAATCACCTGAAAATAAGAATTAAGAAAGAATAGAGAAAGAAATAAGAATTGTTAACTTACAACGAGCTGTTTAAATCTAAATGCCTCTTCCACAGAGTCTGCCTTGTTGTTCTTCAACACAAATGCTGGCTCTAGATTTGGCCGTAGTTCTCCAACACCAGGGGTCAGTGACCTCAGGCACGTTCACCACCATTGGCACACTGTAGCTTAACCAGTGGCACATAAGCAATAAGTGTGCAAGAGAATTTCTTTGCAAATGTCAAAGTGTTAAACACCATTTTGAGACCATACTTGAGAAAATTTTAAATACGACTCATCACATATGCTGGGTAACTGGTATGGAAGGGAAGCTCACACCCTCAAAATGTTTGCTAATGCTAAAAATCATAATTCTGAAGCAAGCTATCCCACTGCTCACTGCCTTGGAGTTACCAAACAAAGATAAAGATAAAATTAGAGGGCAACAGACTGCTGGTTTGAAAGAAACCATGGTATTAGGCATCACACTTGATGAGAGCATGGATGTGAATGACATACCACGTTTGGCAGTGCATCAAACGACAAAAGGTGAGGACTTAGCCAAAAGTTTTTATGGAGCCTTATAAGGGAAAAGGGGTTGGCATTACATTGATAAGACACACTGATTTACAAAAAAATGTAAAAATGGCACATGGATGGACAAACCAAACATTGGCTCTAGATAGGGCCATTCACATGTTTCGTCGACCACTGTATATCTCCTACACCCTTGGCTGACGAGAGAAATTTCAGTTCTGCAACCTCACTGCTAGATACCACAAAATCCTATAGACCTTTAAAGGATAAAAAACAATGACTGCCCAGCTCATTCAGTGTAAAAGTCCGTGGTACAGGCAGGCAGTCCAAAAATGCATCCAAGGCATCAACGCGTTTCGACTAGAGAGTCTTCATCATAACAGTAAGACCCAAATTGTAATTAACCAGAATTATATTTTACTGGCACTAGCCCACTTATGTAACCCATTTCCTGTCGCCCTCTTACACATTTTCATAATATCTGCCATCAGATTCAGAGCCTTTAAGTTGCGACACGCTGTGTATCACACAAAACAGAGAGGACATCATCACCCACTGCTCCTGCCAACTGCAGACTTTCTACCACCTCTCCTGCCCCTGTTAGTCTCTTTTAGCCTATATGACAGATGGGCCCGCTGCATCGTTTCCATCCTAACTTAAACTCCACTATGACCAGCCCTTCTGATAATTAGAACAGATGAGAGAATATTAAAAGAGTGAAGAGCGTGGAAAAAGCAGACAAAAATACCAGAGACCAGATGCTCAGTACGCCCTGCCACTTGGTGTTCAGGCCAGTCCCCTCTTCACTGAGATGCAAAATGGAGCAGATAATGAAATGAGCACTGTAATGACCTGAACACAGGCTGGACATTTCTACAGAGGAAGCTACAACCACAAAGCCACAAACTAAGGATCAGTGTGAGAGGACTGCAGAAAAACGTCGGGGTCTTTGCAGTAATATTGCTTTGTCTCTTCGATAACAGTAACACGGTGGAGACACAAAAAAACTGCTTAACTACAGCAGCCTTTTGTCCTGGTTAGCCTATACAGCTCTTTAAGTAGTTAGATAATCATAAACACACACACACACACACACCTCTGGGGCCCTTCCTCTGGCACCTGAGCCTCCTTATAGAGGCCACACAGTACAGTGAGCTTTTATAGTAGTGCACTGGAGCACACAGAGGCCACGGCTGCAGCGGCGGCAGCAGCATCTGGGTTGTGAAACGCCTGCCACTCTCTCTACCCCATCTTTCCTCCACAGCTGGGGCTCACCCAGCTAGAGGGGACCTGCGACAGTCAGAAAAGCACGGACGATAAATGATGACAAAACCCTTATGTTGTCGGGGTCGCGCTGGAGCAAATGGCCTGGGGGGAGACATATGTGGAAGTGGAGGCAGGAGGAGAGGAAGAGGAGAAAAAAAAGTGTCTAGTATAATGAGACTAGAAATAACTTGGACTACATTAAGACATAAAATAAAATAGAAACTTTTATTGGGTTTAAGTGTAGAGAGAAGGTATAAAATTTAATTTTTGAGCTAAATAATCCAACTTTCTAGCAATAATAAAATGCTGGCAACGCGCACGGTGTTTCATGAGGAGATTACACTGCTTTAGCGTCTTAGACATGAGTTGGAAAGTTTGTTTGCAAAGTAATCTAGGCCACAGGCAGCAGTGTTTGTTGGCCGGCTCTGTGAGAACAGTGGGAGGAGGGAGAAGACGGGGCACACTGCTGCCAGCAGCACGGAGCAGGATTATTGGAGTCTGGACAGAGAAATTTTTGGTGGCTGTCTCGTGGTGATTTACATTTGTGGCTATAGCTGTATTGTAGTTTCTGTTTCTGGGAAACGATCATGTAGATTGGCTTGTCTTATAATTTATTTCTCTCTTCCCTAGGACTTAAAATCTATACAGAGTTGTGCAGGGAAAGGGATAAACACATTTGGATGCTGCCGTCCAATGAACATGAAAGCAAAACCATTTTAATCACTTTTTATGTTTGTAGTTTCTCATCATGTGCATATGAATGTTTTCAGCCATGCTATCAGCGCGGCTCTAGGGATGGCAATGTTGGTGTGTCAGCTAATTTTGGTCCAGAGTGAAATTTTTCTACAACTATTGAACAGATTTAAATGGCATTTTACACACAGACATTCATGCTGCCCAGCAGATGAACCCTACTGACTCTGGTGATCCTCTGACTTTTCCTCTTGTGCCTCCATCATGTTGTAGTTTTTTTTTTTTTATTGAAGCTGGCACAGTTGTGGAAAACATGCCTGTTTGAAACAGGCTGATCAGACCTCCAATATTGCTGCTTGCAGCTTTCTCCACAACCTCTCATCCAAACAACTTCACACTCAACATGCGCTTTCTTGGGTCCTAAATCAAAAGCCTTCAGTCTGGAAGTTACATCGCTGATGCTTGAAATGGTTGATTTTGCAACAGTGTAACGCCTCTCGCTCTCTTCATCTGTTCTTGAACGTACTGTAGCGAGTGATGGAGAGCGAGCTGTACCCAGCATGCTGTTCGGCAGTGTTACAGTTAATAGGGGACCCCTTTCAAAACACCACACAGTGTGTCCATATACTATTGATAGATCTCACACTGACTGACTGACTGATCACACTCAGCATTGCACTTTCTTGGTACCTCAGCAAGACACCGAAGAATTGTTGCCGAGAAAATCGGACAGACGTACAGACAGGCAACATTTTAGTAAGGTGCTGTAGGATATATTGCCATAAAAGTTTGTACACACATTTATATTGCTCTTGGTAGAATTGGTAATAACTTTGGTGATCCCCTGACTTTTCATCTAGTGCATCCATGAGGTCAACTTTTTATTAATATTAAATAAGTATTTCATTCCTGTAAAGATTTTTTTTTTTATCAAACTGGGCTGTCTATACAGTAGAGAGATGCAAATACTTCTGAAATCGGTGCTCTCTGACCAGAGAAAACAGAGGAAAAGAACAGTGACATTTGTTTTTGCTCAGGAGGTAGAAAACCTACAACTACCAGAATGCACTATGCCTCATCAGACCAATTAATGCTCCTGCTAATAGGTGATGTAATGCGAGCTTGTTTGTTTTGACACAGGAAACAATATGGAGGCCTGCTGGTAAAAAAAAGATCTCAAATTACAGTTTAATAGTAAGCCTAAATATGTTTCTGAAAAGAATCTTGGTTCACATTTTATCAGCACAGCTTAGTTATATCATTTGATCTCAGTTTTTTTTCAGCCTCCATTTTTACTATACAGTTAAGGTAAGTGGTGGTCACTCTCTGTTCACAAATTCTCCAATACAGCTTAACAGTGCACTAAAATATGTTTCTGAAAAATTTTAGGCAAGAAATAGGCTTGATTTTAATTTATATTTGATCAGCACTGCTTAGTTGTACTGTTTGTATTTTACATCTGAGTTTGGCCTGAGTTAAAGACAGAGAGAGGGGCATCTGTATCTCTCAATTTGCTTCTATACTCTGTGTTCATGGTGGGGAGAAAACGAAAATGCGCAAGTACAATCTGTATTTCAAGCAACAGCCCCAGAGCCGGTGAAAATGGGCAGATTTGAGCTGTTAGGATTTATATACACACACTACTCATTTATGATACAAAGCTTGTTGAAAATCAACAGAGTATCCCTTTAATGACGTTCCCGTTAGCCTCAGCTGTGATACGTTTTGTGCTAATTAGCAAATATGGTGACACACTAGACGAAGATGGTGATCATGATCAGCATTATACCTGCTTTACATCAGCATAAGCGTTGTCATTGTGAGCATGTTAGCATGCTGATGTTAGCACTTTGCTCAAAGCACTGCTGTGTCTAAGTGCAGCTTCACGGAGCTGCTAACACGGCTGTAGACTTTTAATCTTGCTCTTTTCTGTGACTGTACAGGCTGGACGGGTTCTCAGCTTGGTTTAGTTGACTGAATGTGCCCATAAACCCGAAATGGTCACAGAGAGACGATTTTAAGGCCGTGTAATCTCAGGCTATATCAGGACCACTACCTCAGGTGTGTTCCATTTGTGGTTAGTCATTCCGTGTGTGTGTGTGTTGTATGACTAACCTCATTAATGCATGGCCGCTCGCTGTTGAATAACTACATGGTGGAATGGGCAAATAACGTTTGGGGGGGGTTAAGGTTTAGGCAGAGGTGGTCATAGGGAGTGGAGGAAAGAGCGCAGCCAGAGCTGGATTAACTGTTTTGAAGGACACGCTGGGGACATAATATATAATGCCCCATACTGCAATATTCACACATTACCCGACATACTACTGTACGCCGTGATGAAACCAACACAGAGGCAGGAAATGGAGCTGCCAGGAATGAGAAAAATATCAGTATTTATAGTGGGGATGGAAACATATGTTGAGTCCCAGTTATGCAGGATGATAATGAGATTTGCTGATTTGGCTCAGCATCAATATTATTACATCTGTTAATATTCATTTCCAATTCTCGTTTGTATTCCTAATATATTTTGCATGCTGCTGTCCTAGGGTGGATGTTCTGCAGAGTATTTCAATATTATTTAATATGTCAACCCCAGCTGCTTTAATGTGAGTATCTCCCCTCTTACTATCTCCATTGTCAGCAAAAAGGCTTGTCTGCCCGTGTTGGTGCAGCTATACACACCAACGTCCTTATTCCACATCTGTGGAATTAAAAATATTGAAAATTTTCTTTTCTGATAATGTGATGTTTTCTAAGAGCCTTGCTTATAGTTTTCATTTCCAATTCTCTGCTGCTGAAAGCACGATATATGGTCGTCCAGAGGGCATGTAGGAGAGCCAGTAGGTTGAGAACTCAAACTTCACACAGAGTACTTTCTGTGGTTTATGCTCATTAGAAGAGCTCAAGCCTACCGAGCTGCAGTCAGAGCAAGAGATGCAGTTCAAGGAGAGTGTTGGAGGTAAGAGTAATGAAGGCATGAATGAATTTAAACAAGCTCTCACACCGTCCTCTCTCCCACTGCCCTTCCATTCCCCTCGCCAGCTATCTAAGCACACCGTTAATGTTAGTATAGCTCCGCAGCGCTGTATTGAACTGCCAGCAATAAACAGTAATCAGCTCCACTCACATGTGTGCACTGCATCAACAGAGAGATTAAAACATTGACAGATGAAGACAGCACCTCTGGCTAAAATCAATAGCAGCTTACACACACCGCTGGTATGAAGCTAATAACGAATAATGTTGCATTGATTGCGACGCTGAGGCGCATCCATCGAGTTACAGAGAAAGGGTTGCGGCAAAGAAAAGAGCGCATGGAGGGGGTGGAGGTGGGGGGTCATACTCACCCATAAGTGGTGTTGCTGGCCCTCTTACTTGCTGCCCTGGAGCGGCTGGACTTCAACTCTCCACTCATGCTCATGTCTGCATGGAAAAGCAACCAATTAACTTTGTGCTGATACAGTACAGAGCATCATAACAAAACACAGCAGGGGTACAAAGCACAGAGAAGAATTTTCAGATGATAAACTAACCTGAAACCCCTCTGGATTGGCTGGTTGTGTTTATCCTGCACCTAGAATTACTCTTTATTTGAGCAAAATGAACCTAAACTGTTGTAGTTGCTGTCATGATTTGACATGATAATGACTGAAGGGCTGGCTAAGACTGACAGTGACTGTTTTTCACGTACATCTATCATCTATCAATCTCCGTTGATTGCTTCTGCCACTCCGAGCCAGCTGTTCGCCTCCATTTTTGTCTCCTGTCTGCAAGCGAACATCAGAAACCTGGTGCAGCTTTAGACTTGCCTCAAAAGCCAAACCCCATCTCTCTCTGTGCTCGTGCGTCTCTCCTGCAAACACCCCTGTACACATGTACCGATGGACCATTTAACCACGAGCCATCTTGATTACAGGATATGCCAACAGCTCACTGCTCACGTTGGTCGTGGCTCAGCAGTGATTTACCAAAGGTGAGTGTAAAATAGAGGAAAAAAGTGAAGGAGTAAAAAGAGGAGGAGAGGAGAGGGGGCCGGTCTGACATGGACAGATGGGTGGTGAATGGAGTGTGACTGGGCCAGCTGCACATACACTCACACAGCGTGACTGTCAAATGGCTGGAAGCTACAATTAATTAAGTATGGGGTTTGAATGTGTGAAAAGAAATTTAGACACGTGTATGCGCCTTTACCTCCCACAGCAGTGATAATTTCCTGACAGTTTTAGTCAAACAGTGACCTGCTGGCTAGAGCTTCTCTGCAGCCAACTCTGCTGGTTAGGAACTGGCCCCTGCTGCTGACACCTTAACTATTATTTGCCTGAGCTTTGCATGCATGCACAACCAGAAAACCACTGCTGTGTTGCAGAGATGAGGAATTTGGACAGATTAAATATAAAGTTGGGCTGGGCAATACATTGATTGATTGATTTCTTTATTTTGTGTCACACACACAAACATGTGCCCAGTTATTACAGTATCATTAGTGATGAGTCTAAAGCAGAAGTACATCCTGATCCAGAAGTGGGTCCTGGGTCCATTCTGAATGGACCGAAAGTGACTCATCAATGTGTAAAATTTATTTTGAAGTACAGTGAATTTCCGGCACAGAGTGCCATTCCCTGCTGTAGAGTGAGTGACTAATGAACAGCTACATAAAGAGACAGCAAACTAGCTCAATGACACGGCCAAACACAAGTATGACGCAGAATACAATGAACTGTGTGGACCTTGAACAAACTAAGGAGAAATATGAACCCGTTGGGAATCACGGATCTAAAGTACATGTTTTCCTACTGCTCAGTCCCCAAACAAAATACTCTGCCTTTTGCCCCAGGCTCAGAAAACAAATGCAGCCATAAAAGAGGTTCCTCTTTTAAAACATAACATGAACATAAATGGAGGTCATTTTACTGAAAAGTACGTCCCTCATGTCTGCATATGTAGGAAAGTAAAACAAAAATGAGCCTCATTCTTAATTTCACCTGTGAGGCACAACAAACAAAGTCTGTCCTCCTCTGAAGTGGCATTAAACCTGCCGTTCTCTAAAGCTAATGGTTATGTTCATGAGCGTAACTGTACACATAGTGATCTTAAATTATACTTAACATAAGGCTCTACACTGTAGCTAATCTTTATGAGACATTAAGTTCATAATTTTGGGTTACACCATATATCAACAAATATTTTGCTTTATACATGAGAAACATTTTGCTCCTAATCTCCTGGACATCACAGAGTAACCTGTTCTGGGGTATAAATGACAAGTTGTTCAATTAAAATAAGGATTGGCCCAGGGATGACCGTGAGAGATGTCCCAATTAAATGGCTTTTTAGTAAGTCTCTGATCTGACATCTTCACAAGTCTATTCCAGAGCAGATGCATTTGAAGTTAATGTCTGATGTCTGGAGGTTCCCATCCCGTACCTACACTAATGGCCAAAATTGCAGTCAATTTATGGACTCCCAAAAATGATCTAATTGCTCTATGATGCACAGTGTTACAATTTAATTAGTGTTAAGGTTTGTTTATTAATGTTATATTGATATAGGACTAGATATTGTATGAGATTTTGGATATTGTAATATTGTACGTGTTGTCTTTTCCTGGTTTTAAAGGCTGCATTAAAGTCAACTGGCATAATTTCTGAACTTATCAGAGCTGTACTATTATTTGCCTTTACCCACTTAATCATCATATCTACATTACTGGTGATTATTTATCAGAAATGCCATTGTGTAAATACTTAATGAAAGTACCAGTGGTCAACCCTACAATATCGCTGCAATATCGATATTGCGGTATTTGGTTAAAAATGTCAGGATATTTGATTTTCTCCATATTGCCCAGCCTTCATATAAAGATATATTTGAAATATCTCTAAAATACAATAAAGTGACAATATTTGTGTGTAGAAAATACTGGCATTTAAAAAGATATGTTAGAAATATGCTAAATATAGCTTCTGGAATATGATACCCAAATGAGTAGAGGCATTAATTGTTAATTTCACTCAGGTAAAACAGATATTTTTACTATTTCAGAAGCTGTAATTCAGCCTCTTATATGAGAAAATGAGACAGTAAGTAATATCATATTATTACAAATATTACTGTAAAGTCACTCTGATAACTAGTTTCACACCATGTTGTCCACCTCTATTGGATAGGACATACTGTTTATCCATCAGTGTAATATTTTAATGTGACAGTAACTACACCTTCCAAGACCGAAAGATATCTTTAACAATATACTCGACAGTACTTGACATCCACACAGACTGGGGCAGGGGTGATTGTATGGCAGGAGAAAACTGAGTTTTATAATGTGTTTGCTGAGCGACATGACGACTGTATGATTGACTGCATGAAGAAGCCATTACACAGGAAGAGGGGAGGATGCTGCTGAGCACAGTTGTCTCGCTCTACGGGAGCAAAACCTCAGGAGGTAATCAGACTGTTATTTGGTAAACAAAATCCTATGTGCTACAATTAACTTCTCCAGTGCAGACTCCACACACACATGCACCTAAACGAAAATACATACACATATATTTATATGAAATGTATTGATTACATTATTATACTGAGAATTGCAATTTTTATGGGGGTTTGCTCGGCTACTTACACACAGAGGCCTGTGTAAATATCACTTAAGGCAGTGATGATCTATATGATGCTCAGTAATTGTGTTGACTGTGGTGATGATGAATGTGATGATAATAGCAATTGATCGTTGTTGTTGCTAGAATGCAATTATACATTTTCCCTGAACATTATCCATAACTGTAACACTTTACTTAAACCCACACGTTTTAGCATTCATTAGCACTACATAAACAATTCATAAATATTTTATAACACAATATAATGTAGTTTTTACACACCAGCTTACAATGTGGGTGCCTACAGGAAGAGTTAAAGTTATTGACAAATATATTAATGTATGTTTATGATCAAATGATAGTGTTGTCAACTATTTTTGTATCAAATGTTTTAATACTGCTTCTAAAATATTAAATAGGGGGTGGTGAATTAAGTGTTACCTAATCTGATCTTTTTTTTCTCATCTGTGCTTTTTAAAAATTATTATTTTATTTTATTTAAATTTTTCTTTATTAAAGTTTTGTTTAGTTGAAAAGTTTTGACTCTAACATTAATAAATTATTAACAATAAACAATCATGTATGAATGACAGCACTGGTATCATTTATGGAAAACTGATTCATGATTTTTGAAAGTTTTTTTGCCATTTAGTATTATGTTTTCCCTACACTTATATTGGGATGCATCAAAGACAATTATTGTACATCATATGGCAAATCACAAAGTTGTATGTATGGTGATATTATCATTATCATGGGTGGCATCATGTCATAATAAGATTCTGTGAGGAGCCATTATTCTCACTACAGATCAGCTGAATCAAAGACTCCCGTACGAGTAGATCATACAGAAATCAGACAGTAGTATAATAGACACTGTGCTTGTGAAATAGGAGCAAAGGGCACCAGAGGACACATCAAGGTCACACATGATCAGCTATAATGAGTTAGAAAGCCTCCGCCTCTGCCACGGTCTGCAGTCTGTCACTGCGCTTTGTATCAGCGGATGTCAGGCTGAGTGCCACACTGTCGCTTCATACTGAGCCAAAGTGGGAGCCCGCTTAATCACACTACCTGGGAACATAATAACACAGTAACAACGTGGAGAAGCTTCTCTTATTCTGAATTACTCGTAATCTCCAAAGGAGGCGGGAGACTGGACGGCCTTTAAAGACCTCAGTTAGTCAGTCAGCATCCTGAAGTGTCCTTTCTACCAGCTCCCGGAAAACCTCCTCGTTCTCAACCTGTGCTTTCACCTCCCTGCAAACACTGTATCAGGTTAAATTTAGTATTAAATAATCTTTTTTTGACATTGCTACTTAAGATTAGGCTTCGGGTGATTCATATGCAATCATAAAACTCAAGAAAAAAACATTAAGACAGTCATGAACACGACTGAAACACATGAATTGAGGGACTTAGTGCACAGCCTCATCCTCTACTATCATTTTCCCAAAATATTAATCTTGTTGTTTAGAAAAATGGGCATCTTAATTTGCCTTGAAACTTGTACTGACACATGCATACACACCAAGACAATTGTTAACATATGGTAATGGGCATAAGAAAATATAATTTACCACTGTATGTTCTGTTAATCTGAACACTTTGAAGTCACTGATGTGTCAGAGATGGGATAATACCACGATCAGATAAAAGCATCACTCAATTTTCTGACTTCTACCATCATTTTCTTTCCTCTCGATTCTTCAATTTTTCATGCAATGGGTTGAACCACATCCTTTTTTTTTTCTAAATATATTTTTCATCTCAAAATCACACAGCTGATTTCGGAACAGAACACAAAAGCACGAGCCAATGACTGACACAAATATTTTCATTGGTATTTCAATCTAAGAAAAAACGATATTTTGTAATCCTGCTGCTCGAACATCTTCTTTTCTCAAACATTTCACTTAAAAAGACAAAGAAAACAAAGCAATTATGACTGAACGCCTTGGCAACAATAATTGAAACTATGGCAACTGAGAGTGTGAAATTGACTTCTCTTTAACTGGCTTTGGCAGATTCAAAAAACGATTTCATACCTTGGTGAAAAATGAAGTACGGTACTTATTTTCTTTCTTTTTTTGTAACATTTTCCTTTATTACTGCCATTTTTTTTCAATCTAGGCAATGATACTGCTAAAACGTCATAACTTTGTGATTATCTTAGCTCAGAACAAAGTTGTCCAGACAGAACTTTAGTTGTGATGAAGAAGCAGAAAGAAGCATAAGTACAAAATAAATTTTGCCACCTGGATTTGTTCCATTCTTCAAATATGACAAAGGTTGTTCCACTTGTATTTTGCCTTAAACTTCCAATTAATTACATAACATGTAGATTATGTGCACTGTTGTCTTACTTTCTATTTGCATCCTTGCATATTTAAACCATCTTATAGATCATAAAAAGAGCCTAGTTTCACTACACACACAGCTCTTTTAGCCCTCACTTGCCTCAAAGTTTATTAATCAGGCCACAGTCTGGCACCCCACATAGGGAGAGAAGGTAGTTTGTCAAATGTGGATGTAAAAGCGCAGCGTGCATGCTTCTTGCTGCCAGGCTCCGCACTCTGTCATAGTGCATCCTCTCCATTTTTCTGTCTGCAAATGACCTCAGGTCATACTTAGAGCCAAGTGGCAACCATGAAGCTTTAGTTTCCACTCTCAGGGCTAACTGCAGAGTAATCACAGGCATCACTGTCAACATAAAACATGGATTATGACCTTAACAGATAAATAAAATGAAGCAGATAGAAAAGGTGGGAAGGGTTGATATGAATAGACGGCATGTTGAGAGAGGTGCTGATGTGAGTCAGAGAGAAAACTGATCTCTATACACAAGCGTGGTGAAACATGAGGTGAGTGAAGGCTCAGTGAGTGTACGTGATCTGAGCTTAAGACCCTGAAAAGATCCCACACCACGGCATACCACAGACAGACAGCCTAAGATGAGTTTCACTTCCACTGTTCAGTCTCTAAGCCTGTGCTGAACTCTACTGAAGACTTTACTTTCCCAACAGACATTGGGAGTAGAGAGGTGTTTCTGAACTAGTGAGAAAGTTGTGAGGAGATGCAGCAGCTCAGATTAAGAAGTGTTCACTAAAGAGATGCACTTTTCATTCAGCGATTGAAAAAAGAAAGCATGCATTAGTCCATCACCAGACATAATTGAGTCTTCGGATGTTTCTGCTTCACAAACCTTTGTGCTCAGAGAGCAGGTCCTGACCTTGCCAGTGTGAGAGACAGGTTGATGTGATCATACACACCTTCGCATTGTTTGGTGAAGCTGTCAGAAACACCTCTCAGTGCTTCACAGTGTTTACATCATAACCTAAAACATCCTGGCACCAACCATCAAAACTGCAAACTGATTGGATCAAGGTGCGGAGAGAGACAGGAAAAAACAGTTCTGAGGCAAAAGTGAGAAGGAACGTGGGATCCAGACGAGCAAACACAGGCTCAGTCTATGAACAGGAAGGCTTGTAGAGGGAAAGATGGGAGGGCAAAACATGAGAGGCACAGTGGAAAAAAAATTGTCTTTCAGAAACACAGTGCTGCATGCAAACACCTACTGACACATGCATAAACACACCAACACACAGGGATAAACCCCTGTATACTCACATCTTGGGCTGAACAGGGTCATATCAGGGATGCAAAACAACCAGGAGAGGATTTCTTTTCTTCTCTGTTGCAACTCTCTCTTTTTACGTCCTCACTCTTGCTGTGTGTGTGTGTATGAATGTGTGTGTGCCTGTGTGTGTGTGCGTTCAGGCTGCCGTTTGGCTAACTGCTGTGATACTACTGAGTCAGTGACAAACCAGCTAGAGAAGCACCAATGGGATGTACCAAATGTTTTCCTTTGGCAGGGGTGGATAGGGGTGCACTGGGCTGTTCCATTAGCAGGAGAACTGGCAGGAGGATTGGATGAGTGTGCAGCTGGTTTCCCCTCAGCAACAGGAGCTTGGCTGGAGCTCAGGGCTTACAGATCCCAGCCAGGCGAAGAGGAAGCTGACGGAGTGTGTGTGTGTGTGTGTGTGTGTGTGTGTGTGGGTGTGTGTGTGTGTGTGTGTGCGTGTGTGTGTGTGTGTGTGTGTGTTAATACACATGTCAAAGAGCAGCAACCTGAGAACATCGCTGTGCACTTCACACTGACAATGTGCAGCATAACAGACATACAAAAGCAAACAGAATGATACATGCACACACTCACATGGGGATTCAGAGGAGAAAAGAGACTTGACATGTTTTAAGAGGATCATTTATGCGTTAACGATTACTTAAAGTAGAGGCATTCATGCAATAATACACACCGAGGACATGGACACATCTCCTGTGTGATTATGCAAGACAGGAGACAAAGGGATTAACGACGAGAACAACAATTGCTGTCTCACAACGGTAAATTTGCTGAACTAATAAGCAATTATAAATTGAAAATGCTCAGACAAACAGTGACTTAATCTGCACACTGGACCATACTGACGAGGTGAGCTACATGTAAACAAACTGAAGCTTTAATAAATCTCCAGCAGCATCATTATTACTATGTATCACAACGTTATTTCCATCACTGAGATCTTGATTATGATTAATACCACATCTGAAAACACGCCCAGCTAAATCACTTTTTTACATATTGCATGCTGTCTAATCGCTGCTCCGTTTTTGTTTGTGTGGTAGTCGGAGAGAGACTACACCTGAGGGTGTTAAATCTTTCTGGCTCCCAAGGAGAGGCTTTCATGTGGGTTTAATTAGCTTCTTTAACAACCAACACAGAGTAAGACTGGCTGTAAGCCAAACTTTAATCTTGGTCAACTCTAAAATGATTATTACCTCTTTTCACACTACACTTAACCCAGGCACAATTGCATTATTAAACTGTTAACCCTTGGATAACTGGGCTCTCAGTCGTGTGAGAAGGAGCTAAATAAGCTCTGGGTCGTCGATCTATAAGGCACAACAGCACTGAGTTAGAAAAACACAATGTGAAGAGTAGTGTTTTTGTTTTATTGTAAAATACAAAGACCTTCGTGATCTTGATGCTGATGGGTACGACTAAATTCTGTTTTTTGATATGTCTCCATACGTAAACTAAGCTACCATGTGAGCCAGTGGCATATTTAAACTCATATAAATAAAGTAAATAAAGCAATGAAGTCACACTGGCATAATGAAAACATGGGATGTTGGCATAAAAATCTAATAATACATTGTATGGGTATTCGCTTTAAACACACAGGTTGTAACCAAGCTCTCTGCTGCCTTGTGTAGGCGCAGCCTCCTCAGCTCAGATTTATTTGGTGAGACTGATATAATACGTAATGCCAGGAACAAGAACATTAGGATAAAATGGCAGAGATTTGCATATCTAAGATTACCATCTAGCCACAACCACAGTGAATGAGTCAGGTCATAGGAACCATGATTAAACTGGGATGGTTGAAGCTTCATTTTATGTGTGATGTTCTTTGACTTTTTTATGTTTTATGTGAGATTTTAAGTGACATTTTAGTTTCAGTGGGCTTCATTCATAAACAGTGTGTACACACAAATCTGTGCTTAATCCATGCATTTGAAAGTTTTAAAAAATAGTCTAGGATTCATTAATATTTTCTTAATTGAATTGTTTCCTACTCTGTGAACAAATCTAGGACTGCCTCATGAGTATATGCACAAATGATGAAGGCCTGGCTGTCTTATAAAGTGTACACACACCTTTTAACTAAATGCGAATTGAAACCACACTCATTTAAAAAATAAAAAAAAAAGCTTTAATAGACACTGATGTTTTAAACACTATTAATTTACTAATGCATGCACTTATTTCATTCCCAGCCTTTTAATCTTATCAATTATTGTCATAATTAAAATATTCTGCAGTAAATACTTCGTGTCCCAGTCCTAGTTTACTGTGGAGTATATGAGAATGTCTGTGCTGACACGTAACAGTTTTAGTTTTCATTGTTTTTCTTTAGTCCCAGCCTGCAGGAGAGAGAGCGCACTAAGCCTCCTACAGACTGTGAGATTTTAGCAGTCTTATATGTTGCTCACCTGGCAGCTGTAACTCTGTCACAATTTCCTTCCATGCTTCATCCTTCTTTATGCAATCATGGTAAGAGCTGGAGGACACATCATACAGGCAAGGCTTCTGCTGCCACAACACGACAAGGTTTTACTCTTTTCTGGAATCCCACACGTTTCTTTTAGCACGTTTTGCCTCCATGGCGAGCTGCTATCCATCTGTTTGTTTGGGTTTAGCGCCAGTGTGTTTCTGTTGGTTGCTGATGTAGGTTGTAACAGCAGTCACACTGTGAGATGGTCATCCCAAATTTCTGACACTGTCAAAATTTTATCCCAGGCTGTCTCTGATTGCAAGACCGTGATAACGGCCGTCCAACCTCTCTCACTGTGCAACTTAGGATCACCGTTTTAGAGCCACAACCAACAAATAAGCACCCCATGAATGATGTTACATACTTAACTTAAAGTTACATAGGTGAGTTTTAGGCATGTAAAGTTAATTTGGTTGGGTTTCAGAGAAGAAACATGAGGCGTCTTTAGGTTTAGGCCACTACAGTTATGTAGGTTAGCTTTAGGAAAAGAAACATGGTGATGACGTACCTTAAAATAACTCAAAGTTCACTTGGTTTCTCACGGGACACAAACACCACTCTCCTAGAGGAAAGTCCTGTGTTCTTGTTGACTTATCCACCACCCCTGCCTCTTTACACAGACTTTCGTTATTTACACTTCTTCCTCCTTTAATCCTGTCAGAGCATTGATCACGTGATTGCCACCTTCGCGATGATGTGCGTTATACATGAATTACTGGCTCATGATTACCTGAGTTATATGACTTTTCGTAAGTATACGTGAGAGCAGTGCATAAGAAAAACCCAAATACTTTGGCTTAAGTAAGAGTTTGAATGCAGGACTTTTAGTTGTTACTTATATTTCCAGACTGTGGTATTGTTGCCTTTACTGAAATATAAGATCTGAGAACTTTTCCACTACTGCATGACAGACAAAATGATTCAGATTGTGGTAATTCTGAGATAATTTATTTAATTTTAAATGTTTGTGATAGTTTTAGTGTGAGTTTGAAATGCCAGATGGCACCACATGAACTACAGCTCTGACTGCAACCACAGTGCTAAAAGTGCAGCACATCATGGTGCTGCTCCGGCTTGTTAAGCACACAGGGAAGCAGGAACATGTACAGACAGTGCTCTATATATGTGCTAGCACACACACCAAACATGAATGCACTTGCTATTTATAAATTGTGGAAGAACGGTTTCTCCTCCTTTTCTATTTGTTTGTGGCTTTGATTCATCGGGTCTTTCCAGACAGGTGAATTTGGGTTAACTGTTGGCTATCAGAGGAATTAAAGGAGAAACAGCAGAGAGGCGAGGGAGGTGAAAGAGGGACAGTGGGGAGGGAAGGAGGTAGTGGAGCAGAACCCGGCTTGATGCAGCCCAGCTGACTGATTCACCATAACAGAAAGGGCTGAGGGGGAGGGCGGAAGCAAAGAGAGAGAAAATTAGCCTGCAGGCTGAGGAAATGGTTGCAATGAGTTTAAAAGTACAGGGAACAGAACAAATATGGACTCAGTATGACAGCGGGGAAGTAATAAGGAAAAATGAGACAGAAAACTACAAGTGCAGGAGAAAAAAAATAACTAAAGCTGATATACAGGAGCCTCACTGAGGACATGTTTACAGATGAACAGAATAAATGTAAGTACATTAAAGGGTTATTGATTAGCATTGAATCACCTTGGTTCTTATTGTTATTTCCTACAGACACATTACTCTAATAAGGTGAAACTATAGGCCTGCAGAAAGACGTTTACTTTAGCTGACGTATTCAAGCTGTGCCTAGTCAACTGACAAATTGACCACATGGCAAAGAATAGAAGCTCTGGGCTATACAGTGTTGATGAACTCTCATGAGGAGGCAGGCAGCCATTCTGAGGTTCAGCAGTCAGCTAATAATAACTAAAAACAACAACAACAAAAAGGGTACCACAGGCCCTCCAAAAAATGTGAGACAAAAGTTTCCCTGCATAGAAACTTAAGTATGGAAAAACAGCAGGTCATTTTTTTTGGCAGTTGTGTGATGGATCTTGAGAAGTCAGTACGAGATTAATAACCAAGATCCTTACGCCCTTTTTCTTATTCACACTGAAACTGGTAATTTAAAACCAAGTCACAGCTGAATTGTCATAAAGATTGAAATGCAAATTGTTTGAAGAGAGAACTGAAAATAAGATATCAAGAGTGTAGAGCTCAGTATGAGCTTCTGACACGTAAGAATCATAGCACAGGGCTTATTTATTTGCCACACACTCCAAAAAATATCTAATTTAATGTTGTTGTTTTTTTAAGTTTACCTTCATTGTGGTAGAGACATCTTCAAACACACTGAGAATTAGAGTAAAACAACAATATACTAATATCAAAATAATCATGGAGCTCATTCTGGTAACAAGAACCACACTGAATTATGACTGAGGGCTAAAAGAAACTTCTCATTGCTTCCTGATGTGCTGTATTTACTATTAACTATGCTTTATATTTTGTATTATACCTTGGTGCACATGTGAATGATTTCATGTTTGAAATATTTTTTTATTTCTAGCATTTTAAGCATCTTTTTGAAATAAACAACAACAAAATTACACACAACAGCAACAGAAAAATGTCAGCATTCATTTTTCTCGTGTGTGTGTGTGTGTGTGTGTGTGTGTGTGTGTGTGTGTGTGTGTGTGTGTGTGTGTGTGTGTGTGTGTGTGTGAAACTACTAGTTTCTGGCTGTGATCATTGCACACAGGTACATTTCATTTCCCACACCTTTTGTTGACTATGCGATCTTTGTTACTTGGGCAGATCTGACACCTCTTTCTCTTTGGCTGGCCCTGTCTGCTTCTTTCCTGTGGCAGGGTTGTGGCTTTTGTTGCCCCACATTTTCCTCTTCCCATTGCTTCAATGATTGGGGTTTGCAGATGGGGGCAGCCTTCAAGTCGACTCCTCGTGTGTGGTGTAACAAGCTCCATTGAGGAAGAGCTGTCGTGCATTGGTAAAGCCATTCTTGATTTCAGGTTGCTGAGCCGTGAAAAAGGTAAAGGCATTCAGGGTGGCGATGTCAAGCATGTTGTACCACAGCACCATGGGCCACCTCTGTGTTTGGTGCTTGTAGGTGTAGGAGCCAACCATCTGGTCCATGGTGTCTACACCTCCTTTGGTCTTGTTGTAGAATGTGATCACTCCTGTTTTTTTTCTTTCTGCTATTTTCATTCACCACTTTGTCGTGGTGTATTGTGCTCAGGTGAATAGACATTCCTTTCTTTCTTGCATAGCTAACCACAGCAAAAACTACAATTTCTTAAAATTTATAAAAGATAAGTTAAAAATTCAATTTGGATGATATCAAAAACATGTTTTTTTTTATTTAGAAATACCTGAAATGTGAAGTGATAACAACTTTTCATTACAAAGATGCTGCAAGAAAACAACCTCACTGGGTCATTTTTGACCCTCTTATGCATCTAAGGGTTAAAGCAATTGTTTTTAAATGTTTACCTGAGGAAAAATGCACTTTTTTTCCCTCCAATATATTGTCTTCTTGTTTTTTATAACCTTTGGTGTCAGCTGTAGCCGCCCTGACCTCAGGGACGCCCCACATCAATAAAAAAAGAACTCAAACCAATGATATTCTGACACACCATGACACACTGTGGGTTATTTATGTCTGTGCAGCGACAGATCTAACATCTATCCTTGCACATAAAACAACCTAAACTACAGCATTTTTCTCCTGAAAGTACAGTAATTTACAGCAACAAAACATAAACATAAATAACATGAACGAAATGAAATAGCAGACATATCAGATGGTTTAGTCTTACCGATGTCACGCTTATCATGATTAGCCTCTGGGCCTGCTGACCTCCTACTTGTTTTAAAATGAAACTCATCTCTCAGTTCAGAACATTCACCTGGGTCCTGCTTCTCTGGTGTATCACATTTCTGTTTCCTTTTTTCCATTTTGTTTAGAATCTGCACTAAAGTGCACTTACTTATTTTTTTTTATGTGCATGTACAAAATGTAGAAAAGGTATGGGGAAACGTACATCAATGTCAATGTGAAACATTTATAATTATGAATAATGATACATTGACAAAGTTGCAAAACTGAACTTATCTGCAAAATTAATGTTTTTCATTTGTTTCCCCACAGTATTTTCATTGTTTTGTTGTGGCATTTACAGCAGTACAGGTTAGGGAAAGATCCCGAGGAACCCAAAGGGGGCAGTTTTACAGGCTGAGGCAACACTTAGACATATGTATGGAGGGTTTCCCCCAGAAAAGATGTTAGGCCTAGGGGCAAGTATCTTTTGACAGGGACAGCCAAGTGACACACTGGTGGTAGCATCAGCATTGGGTCCTATAGTTTCTGCACCCCTTTTTCTACTGCCTGGTCAAGGTCGGAAAGCCACGCTGTTATTCCATCTTTTTTTTTTCCACAATATTTTTATTGAGGTTATAGCAGCATGAAATACAGCCATTTACATTCATTGTATGTCAACAATTTGCTGCATTAAAACAGAACAAGACAATAAACAAAACAAAAGCAAAACAGAAGTAGGGCTGCAACCCAAGATTACTTTCTTTGTCCATCAGTCCTGTCGATATGCTTCCTCAGCCAATCAATCCACCAAAAGTCAGAAAATACTGAAGAATAATAAATAAATATTGGACTGAGCAATCAGAAGATATTCAGATTCCAGAAATTAGGACTACAGAGCCTCGACCTTTCGAATGAAAAGTAGTACTCAAACTGTCCAGTCAATCAACAAAACAATAGCCATCAATTCAACAGTTAACAGCCGATCAGTTAAACGTTACAGCTCTAAAAAACAAAAACAAACAAACAAACAAAAACTGTCATTCCATCTTGATGTACTTTTTTAAGAGGTATGATTGCGGAGTGGTGGAACAGAGTTGTCTCGACTTTAAGCCGGCAGTGTAAGTAGTAACAGCACCAAGTCGATGTCTGTGTAAAAGGGACAAGTGGCAGGATGGGACTATGGACGGGGTAGCAGCTAACTCAAAGAAGAAGAACAGCGGCCAAGAATGTCTGCAAATTGGGAAAACAATAAGGGCCGGGAGCTTCTTACCGAGATCAGCCACCATACAACAGTGACAGTCAATGCATGTTATTGCCATATTACACCATTGTTATGTTTGGAAAGCAATGCTGACACGCTAGTTTGCTGTAATCTTTACGGTGTGTTAGAGTGCAACTTTTGGCGGAGATACAGGCAACATAACGCTATGCAACAGTCAGCCTTCGTCACCACCAGTTCTTTGATGATGGTTTGGTGTGTCTGGGCCTCCCAGTGAGTTTGAGGAGGTGCTGGACAAGATGCACCTGCAACGGGGAGAAGTGCAGCATGTTGTTAAGGACAAAATGTGATGGAGGGGTGTCATTGCAGCCTTATGTCCCACAGGGGATAAAAAGTAGTAAATAAGTAAGTAACTGGTTAATGTTAGTAACATGATTTGAACCAAGACACCACTGAAACAACGCTATTTTCAGCTAACGTTGGCTGCTGACTAGTTAGCTAGTTAACTGTAACATTACTGTCAACATCAACTAACGTTAACTTAAATACTAGCAAGCTCACCTCACTGACTGGTGTCAGACACAATCAAAGAATTGAGAATTAGTGTTGCTCAGGCCCACTGGGCTGCCAGGCTTGCAACACACTGGTGGAAACCTGGTCTGATATTGTAGGGTTGGAACAGCATGTGGAATTTGGACTGAGCATAGCAGGGGTTTCTTGGGACAAAGAAACAGCAGTTAGTTGGAGAAAAGTGGTTATAGAGGAGATTCAGAGGCAGAAAGAGCCTGCTATACGTGTAGTCTCTCAGGCAACCAGGGTCAGTGAATGAGTTGGGAAAGTATAGACAAGAAGAAGCCTAGCTGGAGGGCATGGACAGAGGCACAATTACAAGAAGATTCATGCTAGGAGCAATTTATGACGTGCTTCCAACTCCCAAAAATCTCAGTAAATGGAAAGAAGAGGACCCAACGTGTTGTTTATGTTCAGATACAGATTCACTCCAGCAAATTCAGGCTATAAAACAAGCCTGTCTACAGGGTGATACGCCTGGAGACATAACCCAGGGCTCCAGAGCAGCACTGGTGCTCCCTGCTGAAAATTTTAGGAGCACCAGCACATAATGTAGGAGCACCACTAAACCTAAATCAACATACAGTGCAACACATTAATATTTTGTTGATCTTACCTGTATTTCTGATAAATAGAAGTAAACATGAAATTATACAGACTGACAGGTAACTCATTGATTGGACAGTTTTGGCGATTGTCTTCCTGCTACATCAGGACCCATGTGTGAAGAGAAAACTAATAATTATTATTAGAATTATTACACTGCAAAGTGACCACTTGTGAATAATAACTAACAGGTAGAGACAGGACGAAAGGAGGAATCTTGTACTGTAATGACTCGGGGCTTGTTACTGTGGGGTCACTGTCATACACTGTAATGGACTTAATGAGCTGACAGAGTACACAGAGTTGGATACAAATAGCAGTTTTAATAGCTTTTTACCTGATAATCAGGGAAAATACCCACGCTGACGAGTCCGTGTGTAACCATGGTTACCAAATGGCTGGCTTAAATAGGTTATACACATGGTTTTATACACATCAGATCGAGGACAGATATCATGATCAGCAAATGTATTTATAAGTAGTTTATCTTTTGAAATCATGCTAAAGATCACACATCTGTTACCATAAAATCTTGTGTTTGGTTCAAACAAGTTCACTGTGGACCGAGATCCACCATTAGGGCAAACAAACCTGACTTATTTTTAACTGAACTTAACTGGTTAGATGTAAAAACAACCTAAAAAGCAGTTTAAAGGTACACCAGCCTATGACTATTATTGTAAGGCAGCAATACTTGTGCAGCTCTTGAGTGCGAATTTCCCTACAGTGACAATAAAGTACATCGTATCGTATCATATCGTATCATATTGTATCGCATCGTATCGCATGGTAATGTATTGCATCTTATCGTATCATGTCGTATCGTGTCGTATTGTATCGTATCGTATCATATTGTATCATATTGCATAGTAGGCCAGAGCAACAGAATTGTGTCACCTGGCAGAGGGCCCAGTTGTTTTTTGATGGCAAAGCCTGATAGACATTACGGAGCCTAATTATAGGTCAGATCATCCTTTAGTAGGGAATTCTGAGCTTCCACATGAATGCTTACCCAAAGTTTAGCAGATTTTACTGTGTATTAATAATCATGGTATGGTAAATGTGCTTGTATTTGTAAAGTGCCTTTGTACTCGTCTGACCAGTCAAAGCTCTTTTACACTACAGAGTCACATTCACACACTGATGGCTGAGGCTACCGTACAAGGTGCCACCAGCCGTTCTTATTCTGAAGTTATCAAAAATGTCGCTTTGTCAGGGGTTTAGGTGTCAGACATCTGGTGGATGGATTCAACAACCCTGGATTTTCACCTGGTGTTCCTGGCGTAGAGCTTTTTTCCTAATCCAAACCATGTGCTTTTGTTGTGCCTATATTGGTAGCACGGTCCTGGAACATCAACAGCAGATGCAGGAGAATACCTAATGAGTAATATGTAGACGTGACAACCACTGACAAAGCGGCGATATGTGATGACTTGGGATGAGAACGTGTTGGTGTCATCTGCTTCTCAGTTTAAACGCACAAACACATTCCAAAACACAAACCCCAGAAGCAATTAGACGTTCAGTATCTTGCCCAAGGATACTTCGACATGCGGACAGGATGAGGCGGTGATCAAACAACCAATCTTCCGATTAGTGGACCACCCTCTCTACCTCCTGAGCCACAGCCGCCATCCCATTAATATAAATAAACATCATTTCTACACAGTTTAGCTGTATAAAACACAGAGGAAACCATCAGTGGTTAACTCAACTTGGTCAGTTTATGAGACGACATGGAGCCAACACACACCCTCCTCTCTTGATTAGCTACTCTGAGTGTTCACATTGAGACGGACAGAGCAGAGCACCAACATCCAAATGAAAATCAGTGTTCACCGAGGTATTGCTATATCTTGACATGATAATCTTCTTTTTAAATGCACCGCTGCACTCTTTTCCCCCACCATAGAGCACTGCCGACAGCTCATACATTATCATTGAGTGCCTTTTCTCTTTCCTTCCCCTTCTCTCTCCGTGTCACACCCACTGACTCCCCCTCACATCGTCCTCCTCTGCCGCTCTCTCTAACTGGAGTGTCTCAGTGTGAAAACCTCATTATGTACTGCTACTGGACCTGCAAACTCAATTGGACAGAGAGCTATAGTCTGGGTCTGAGCCGGCGTGCTTTTGTGTGAGTGTGGATGCACGTGCACACATGCCTGTTTGAGTGTGTGCAGGCACCTGTATGTGTGATCAGTGGTGAATAAATCAGGAAGGGCTCCATCAGTGTGACAGTGCCCAGGTGGTGAGATTTTCCCCTTTTTCAAGCATTGGGTAACTGTGGCGGCAGCGTGATTTGGCCAGGCTGATGATAAGAGGCCTGCGGCCAGCTACACATTTCACAAGGCTCTAACTGGCACCTCATTCACTCTGCTTTGCTGCCGGCCCCCAGCTATTACACTTAACAGACTCTCTTGTTCAATAAAAACCATTCTTTAGCACCGCTGTGTCGTTTTTGTGTGTATAGATATACATTATCTTGGGAATTTATGGTTCATATATATTGTATTTGCTGTTATTTTGTAAATGTTTCAAAATCTGGATATGACAGAGAGGGATCAAAGCCTTGGAGTCAATTTTTTTTCCTGTTTTGACTAAAAAATGTTTGCCAGTGCACAGTGTTGTAAAACATGGAATTAGACATTGTCTTTGTTGTTAGATTCTGGTTTTAATGCTGATAAGTTGAATGTGAGATAACAGTGTGTGTCCTCTGTCCAGCCTGATCTCAGTTTTGGATGGAGCTGTCTCTCCCTGGAGCATCTCTCGGATACAGAACACACGCGCTGACTGTGCGCCGTTTCCAAACTTGTGATGTATTGAACAAAGAAAGCTGGCTCGGCGAGGAACAGAGCAGGTTCCTCAGAGGATAATCCAACTTATATTGGCCGGTCTCTGAAGAAGCAATTAGAAGGAGGATTCAATTACCGTATGCTCAGAGATAGTGAGAGTGTAAAACTCAGTTAACTTTGCAGTAGCGCCTCTTCCCTTTCCTCATGCAGTGAGACAGACACAATGGAGAGTGTGGCTGAACTGAGTAGCATTCTCAAACAGCCCCATTCATCATCCCCCACAGCCCTATCTTTCTGCGTCAGGGATAGCCTTGTTCACTCGGACTGCCCAGCTGTGACGAAAAAAAAAAAAAAAAGGCCTCTTAACTAACCAGACATTTCTGCGTCAGCCAGTGAGCCTGACAGAAATCAGAGCAGAGAGACACATAAATAACATACCAGAGCAAAATACTACAAAGGAAACATGAAAGTGAGTCTGATTCTGACATGTTTGTAAGATTTTTGCTCTCACGTATGTTGGATTTGCTGTCATTTTTACCGACTAATTGTTATCTTTGAAAACACTACAGAAATAAATATTTTTACTTACTTTGTGCAGAACATGGACAGTGGTGACCAAGAGTGTAACTTTGGTTTTTGGGGCTTGGATCCTCTCCAATAAAAGGGGGAGTCTGGGGGTCTTCCCTCAAAAGAAAAATTGCAGTTTGAATCCCATTTCATGCATTTCTACATACATTTAGGGATTATATTTACCACAACAAAACCTGGGAAATTATTAAATTGGTCATTGTGCCACATTCTGCTAGAACAGTACTAAACATGGAAATTATGCACTTTTTTGGAGCATGTCAGAGCAAAATCAGGACATCAATTCATATTCTCAGACAGAATCTGACAGCTGGCTAAAAAATAATGTAGTGATAAGCATGATTTTGAAAGTGGGATGGACACCAAGAGGAATTTGAGAGAGAGGGACATGTACCCTCATCCCTAGTTGTAATCACACCTCAGGCGATGACTTAATTTTTATTACATTAACTCCTGAATCTAGCTGAATAATCTATAACCCAACCAGTCCAGCCACTGGATCCAGATTAGTCCTTAGTCATTAGTTCAAGGTCCACACAGTTTAAAATATTCAGCGTCATACTTGTGTTTGACCATGTTGTCGAGCTAGTTTGCTATCTCTGTTAAGTAGTGGTCTGTTATCAACTCACTCTACAGCAGGAAACAGCATTTCAAAATAAAAGCTAATTTGTGGTCCATTCAGAATGAACCCCCGACCCACTTTTGGACAGCTGCCCACAAGTTGGGAACCACTGATCTATAACTAACCTGATGTCTACTGCACAAGACAATACCTGATAATATCAGTTGTAGGCGACAACTGGCAACAGGTATCTAGAATTACATAGCAACAAGACTAAGTAAAGTGATTCACATTTGATTTACTCTTTCTTAAACTTGCATGTAAGGTGCCAAACTTCGGAGCAAACAGTTGCCTGGTTACACATTCAGCAGACACAGAGCAACATTCATTTTCATTTAGAGTCTTGTTTGCGTCAACCTGATAAAATTTAGTCCATTCACTCTATTTTAGCTCTGTTTTATGTCTCCACCAACTCCAGAGGGAAATATCTCTCTCTTTTTAGCTGCTAAATGCAATACACAGTTTTCACCAGCTGGTCTCAAACTTTGTCTGTATGGTGTTTGGTGTTTGACAGATAATGCACACATGATCCTTTGTTGATTCAAAACTGATTTCAGCTGCAGGGCAGATTTCACTCAGCTTTACTTGTGCTGCAGACAGAGGAACAAGTTGATGACTTAATGGCTATTTAAGCATTCAGCTTTGGGTGATTTTCTTTGGCCACGACTGACACTTTACTAGATAATTACCAAATATTATTGTTGTTTTGTCCTCTGTCTTTCTTTTCTGTATCTCTAAAACTATGTGTTTTATAGCAGATGACTGTCAGCTAAGCTTTGTTTTACCACTTACCTCATATTGCAACGTTAAGCAAGCTAATGGACTAATGATATGTTTCCTGCCTATTGTGAATGATGACCCATCAGCTTCAATTTCAGGTCTAAGGACAATGTTTCTGTGCTATATGGGCCTACTTACAAACACTGCAGACTCTGTGTGTGTGTGTGTGTGTGTGTGTGTGTGTGTGCGTGTGCGTGTGGTATATAAAGGGTATTTTGCTGTCTGAGTGAGGTTAACATCATGTGCATAATATTTATGCAAACAAATAATTCAAAATGCTGCTGTAAATAAAGGACCCAGGGGTGCAGTGCAACTGGAGCGCACAGGAATGATGCTTAGTCACTTTTTTTTTCTCAGAGAGAAGTAAAATATTCACAGTTTGCATCATCCAGTTGAAGTTCATGTACGTGTTTTAGCGCTTGAAGATTCCAATCATCACCAAAGTGTAAGAGAGGCAATAAAAACAAATGGAATGGTCAAAATTGTCATATTAACATTTAAAAGTGTGTTGATTGATTCGCAACATCAACTCGTGCAGTAACAATGAGAGTAACAATGCATGAAAACATTTCACCTTAAAAGTTGCTGGTAGCTGCCAGTGGAAGCCTCTGAGCAGCACAGTGGATTCAGTTATTTTTTCTCAGTCTATAGCTAGCTAACTTTTAAATACTAAAGATGAAAAGTCAGTTAAACATTTTCATTTTGTTATAGTTGCCTAATGTATGCAAACTTGCCACTGCAAGAACAGTGGTTACATAACCTTAGAAATGAGCCATGACTTAACCGTGCGTGTGCAAACATTCACACATGCACACGCACATGCTCGTCATGTGCTCTGTGGTACTTAACAAAATAGCACTACACCTGTGGGACTAAGCACAGGCAAGCTGACCAGAGGGTATCTGAGGGCAGCGGGACTCTGATGGTTAGAGAAATGAGCTTGTGAGATTAACACAGCATGGAATCTGGATGAGGAAATTTGTGCAGACTCAACCCTCCCCTAGCAGCTACCACTGAGGGTATAAAAGGTTGTTGTCCGGAGGGTGGGAACAGCTGGCTTGGGGAGTATTTTTCCTGCTCCACGAGCTCCATCATCGGTACAGGTCGCTTTATTGATGCCGTGAGGAACAAAACACTGCAGTGTAGCTGCAGTATGGATTCAAATATATCAAAGATTTAAAAGTGAATGGATTCACTGCAACTTTATCCAATAATATTCTACAAAGCAGATTCACAACAATAGAGATAACAACACAAAAGCAAGTACAACAAACTGTGTGATCCAAATATGCAAGGACACTGTTTCTTCAACTATTCCACTCTGCGCTAAAAACCCAAAGCATTGCTGTTTGCTGAAAACCTGAAAACATTCATCACAAAACATGCATTCATCACATTTTGCCTTGACTATGATGGTATTGTTATGGTTAAACTCTGGAATCTGGAGAAAGTCCTTCAAATGTCTCCTGCTGGTCAAGAATGAAAAAGTTTGTAGACTCTGCACAAAGTAAAGACTTCATTTGTACAGCAACTTTCAGCACAGAGGTTACAGATATAGATGGAGGGAAGGGAATTATAGGCAAGATAGGAAGTGTCATCACTTCAAAACAAACAAAACACAAAATAGACAAGTGAGTTATAAGATGCATCAAAAATTTGCATGAGGATGAACATGAAGAAAACATATCACTGATCTCCTTCCTTGCTGGTCGTGGGTATTAAAACCCATTTTAAAATATTAAATAAATATTGAAACGTGTCTCTGACTTGGCACTGATCTGGGATCTATAATCTTATTTTTGTCAAGTTCATTTGTTTAAAAATATGAAGCCATTCCATATGAGTACACATATAGCTTATCGTATTGTCTTCCTCTCAGTTCCAACTATGGATTTTACAGCACAAAGTAAAAATCAATATGCTGCTTTTATATGTGATAAGGAGATGGCTGGTAACGGTATCAGGGCGAAAAAAATCAAAGGCAGAGAAACACAGCGAGACAGATGCAACATACGCAGTGTCTCTTTGTCTGATAAAGCACCTTTTCATGACGATCAAAGGGTCTTCGCACACGTCTGCTGGCTCCTGTCAGACTGTGTAAGACAGACCAGGACTAATGCTGCTGACATGTTACTGGGAATAAATCAAAGAAATCACGATTCATTCAAATCAATATGTGAAACAAATGTTACATCATGTACAAGCTTGACTGACATCTGTATCACTCCTCATAGACGGAGGCTGTGTAGTCCAGGTGCAGGGTTGTCAATTAAATGCTCAGCTCTTGTTGAAGTGCCTCTGAGCATCCCAAACCTCTGCTGTGTATAGGGAGGAAATGTATGTGTTATGAAACTATTAACAGAATTCATTCATACAATATGTGACTATAAGGAACCTCCATCCATCATCCATCTGTCCATCCATCCATTCATCATCTTCCACTTCTCCTGAGCCAGACTGTGGGCAGCAGGCTAAGCAAGGCATTTCAAACAACCCTTTCCTCAGCAACATTTTCCAGCTCCTCCTGGGGGATCCCGAGGTGTTTCCAGGGCAGATGAGATATATAATCCCTTTGGTGCTCTCTGGGTCTGCCCCGGGGCCTCTTACCAGTTGGACGTGACTCTTCAAAAATCACCACCTTAACATAGTGGTGAGTTTTGTGAGTCCCTGTGATCCTGGGAGCTGATTTGTTGGGGGGCAGTGGCTCCTGGTAGGGTCACCCAAGGTAAAGTGGTCCTAGGGGAGGGGCCAGACTAAGAGCGATTATGTGATGTAACGTCAAACCACCTTTGATATTGTTAACTTGCTCTTAAAAGCGTGACAGTTGATATATCATACAGAATGAACAATGTATCGAGGGGCTATGTGTACGTAAAAGAGGCTGGTCCTGGCAATGAACTCCCACAGCTGTCATCAGTGTTATGTCCACCTGCAGCAGGCAGCTGTTCTCATAAAGCTCTGATAAAACCACTGCACTACCTGTGCATGGCAGACAGCCGATGTTAGAAAGTATAGCTGGTGAACACAGAGAAGCATTTAAAAGCTAAAGAGCCAAATTATTCCGGCGGGAGCTGGTGGAGACCAAAACAGAGCTAAAAGGAGAATGAATACTGGACTTACAGAAGATTTGTTAGGTGGCCATAAGCACCTCTCCAAATGAATGCTTTATGGGCAGCTGTGCAGAATTTACAGGGATATATTAGTAGAAGTTAAATACAATATTCATCCATCCATTTTCGTAACCGCTTATTCTCTTGAGGGTCGCAGGGGGGCTGGAGCCTATCCCACCTGACATTGGGTGAGAGGCAGGGTACACCCTGGACAGGTCGCCAGACTATCACAGGGCTGACACATAGAGACAGACAACCATTCACACTCACATTCACACCTACGGACAGTTTAGAGTCACCAATTAACCTGCATGTCTTTGGACTGTGGGAGGAAGCCGGAGTACCCGGAGAAAACCCACGCTGACACAGGGAGAACATGCAAACTCCGCACAGAAGAACTAAGCAACACTAAGAATCATTGTGCTTTTGTTACCTTAGAATGAGCCACTGATTTCTACATATGGAGTAGGTCCTCTCCAGGAGGTGCACCAGGCTTTTGAAGCCAAGTTGCCAAGAAGTGTAATTACACCGTCATATGATGCGAAATGACTAATTTCACAATCAGGATTTAACCTAATCAGTCTAATAACAATTGAAAAGTGTTGAAAAGTGTCGCAAGATTGAATAACGTTATCCCCATTCAAGTTAATGGAGCGCTAAACCAGAAATAGCCGGCTCAGCTGGCAGAAGTCTCTAGTGCGGTTACTCCATGGGTCACACAGTGCTGAAGCAGTGCCAATCATCCAGGTAATTTTATACATGGCAACGCACCTGCATCCGAGACGGTTGAATGTGCAAATACCTTTCTTCAAATTAATACATGGCAGCTGATCCATTTTGGCTTCATGCACCACTGAGCAGCTTTCATAGAAATGAACAGGGCCCTGCCTCCACTGCTATATCCACTTCTATTCATACATCCATGTCTTCTTCACAGTATGGCATGTTGTTTTACAGTAGCCCAGAACAGACAAACCATAATCCTACCTGGCTCTAAAGAGGGCCACTTGTGTCTTCACGTCAGCCACCATAGTTGTCCTACATGCTTGACACGTGGGAGAAGTTTCAATTGGTTGCAATCTGCAGCCTCACCACTAGATGCCACTAAATCCTACACAGTAGACCTTTACGTTGCTCTGTATCTGATGGATGTTTGCTAGCATGTTTTCCAGACTAACTTTACAAAGTAATAAAGTGTCCATGTTGTGTTTATACCCTTGTTGTACTGCCTCCAGATGGCCAAAAAATAAAAGTACAAGCCAGATAATCATGGTAAACTTGCCTTTCATGTTGGATTATGTGTTAGGTTATTGTTATGGTGAAGCCATATACCTTTTGTTTTTAACAAGCCAATAAGACACTAACTTGCCTGACAATTCAGTCGTCCTCCCACAGCAAACAACCTTTCAACAGGTAGGCTGGACCCTGCATGACCGCTTCCTACTGACAGCATCATATGTGTGACTTAGATAATGAGCATTGGATTATAGTGTGCGTGTGTGTGTGTGTGTGTGTGTGTGTGTGTGTGTGTGTGTGTGTGTGTGTGTGTGTGTGTGTGTGTGTGTGTGTGCGTGTGTGTGTGTGTGTGTGTGTGGAGAAGCTTTGTATCAGTGTTAGTTCAGAAAAGCAGTAATGATGACGAGGCTGCTCTTTTTAAAAATAATTGTCACTTACTGATGTGAGCATTCTGCTTTTTGGCAGGCCTAACAACCTTCATGACAATACTCATTGAACCACTCAACCACTGACCAAGAGCCGACGTGTCTCTCCCTCATACACAGTAATTGTAACAGATTATCCTCACCCGACACATCAGTCCTCTTCATCCTTTGCGCCACTTCTCATCTGCTCGCTCCTTCTCCATTCAGCAAATGACACACTTCCCCCACTCTGTCAGGCTGCATCACTCTTTGAAGTTAATGAGTCAAAACTATCAGTCGTTTCGCTTTTAATTAGAAAACGGACAGAATGATTACATTTTTAATTGAAGCTGTCATTTTCAATTAAGATATGACATCCTTGAGAAGCCCTCTCCTCTCTCAACTCTTTATTTATTCATTTATCAGCAGCCTTCTCAAGATGTTCCACTCATTTGCCTCCTGATCTTTTTTCTCTTCCTCCCCTCTCGCTGTTAGGGACCCTTCTCGTCTGACGGCGGAGGCCCCTCTTATGTCAAGCACTTCTTCTGCTTTACATCATGTAGTCTCTAATGCCTAATTTTTACTCCCATCTCACAATCATCTCTGGTCATCCCTCTTCTGATTTTATCATTTAGAGGAATACTTCACCCCCAGAGTGATCATTTGTCTCTCAAGTACTCACCCTGTGTTACTTTGAACTTGCGAATAAAACTTCTCACTTGTCTCCATGGGGATTCTTGATGAACTAAATTAAAGGTGATCGCATTTAACAACAACAAAACTTCATCAAAACATCTGTTTATAAACTCCTACAGTATCATCCAAATCTCATTTATCCAGTCGCATGCTCAGTATATGCCAAACACATGTGTTTTTGCTAAAATCTAACTATTTAAACACATCTGCATAAACGGCACAAGCGTGTTAATCAATAGTGTGTGAGACTTTCAATGAGGAAGCATTTTAAATGGTATGGTTTAAGCAAAAATGCCTGTGTTTGGGAAGTACAGAGCATATGACTGGATAAATGGGAGTTGGATTACACTGCTGCGCCCCCCTTGTATTCAAATTTATCAAAAATTTTCTCTGTTTTTGGATTCTTTGTTCACCATGGAGGCATGAAAGAGGAAATGCAAGTTCTTCATAAATTCAAGTAACACAGGCAGAGTAGTAGGGTGAAGTATTCCTGTAAATAAAAGAATCTGAAGAGGCCCGACCAGAGATGATTGTAGGATGGGAATAAAAAACCTCTTAGGAGTGGCCATTGTTTTGAATGAACAGTCACCTGTAGCTGCCACGTAGCTCCTCACAGTACGTGGATTGTTCTGAATTTGATGAATTTAGTGTTTATCAGACCACAAATAAGACAAGAATTAGCAAGCTAGCGCAGCCTGCAATCCCTGTGACTTACTCCCTGCTGCAAGGACACTACTTTGCCGGAAGGAGAGTGAATGGCAGCTCGGGCCTCGGACCTTAGCAATTTCAGTTTTTTTTCCCTGGGGTTCACAGTGGACTGGTGGCCAGCGCCAATGCTGGGTGAAACCAGTGTCATGCAGCAACAGAAAGTTTGCTGATCCAGCAGGGACTCGGGTGGTCAAAAGGGCGAGATCAGACCTCTAGCACTCTGCCTTGCTCTTGCTGAATTCGAGTGGCTACAGGGCACTAAGTGAGGAGCTCACTCAGGGTCTCTGCTGGGATGCAACTGCAGAATGTATATAATGAAAACACAAAATGTGTGGACTCTGTGTTGTGATCAGTGCCGGTTGTTTGTTGACATTAGTGGACTCCATTTCTTAGCTATAGTTCGCTAGTGTTGCACTGTAGTGGAGCTAAAGAGAAGGAAGGCATCCAGGAACATTAATACATTTCACATCCTTTGGATTTTCCCAGAAAATTCATCCAGAGTCCTTTCCAAAGAATTTCAGTCCACAGGCTGTTACAGGCAACCGAAAAAGTTGGCGAAGGTCTCAGCTATTAAGTCAGGTACAACCTGTTCACCCATTAGCGTTACAAAATAATTGATTCATGTAAAAAGTTACATACATTTCCTTTAACTTTCCTGGCATGATTCACTGAGTTGATTTTAGTGGCATAACAACAAATAATGTAAGGAAATTTGTGTGGTGAGTTCAGTGCAGACAGGACTCAATTCAACAACACAAAATGTTAAAATACATCCTATTTCATTAATGCTAGAGAAGCAATCTATGCAAACATACCATAAAGTCTTATCTAAAATGGAAAATATATTATAAAAGAATAAAGAATTAAGTGCAACCCTGCAGAGTGGCTGTCATTAAATGTTCAGAGGTTGACATTTTCCAAAATAAACATTTTCAACAAAAGTTGTCCACATCGTTTCCCAAGAGCTATTTCATAAAATGGTTATTATGGAAGAGAGATTTTTCTTACAGCAAAGTTTCATAGATTGAGAAAACAGACAATTTGGAATAACCTGTGGTTTTGGATGCTGCCTTAACTATGTCCTCTAACAGATTCGTTTCTGTGCTACTCTGCCAAGCCAAATTTTAATGGGAAAGGTATTCCAAATTTTGTTGAGCTGCAAAACTGCAAAACATACCTTGTAAGGTATCTTTTGGATTTTCTGAAAAATTGCTTTCCTGTTTCAGATTGGTAGCAGATTGTGAATATACAATGCTCTCTAGAAATAGTGCTGTTGATCTGTGGGCTATAAAGGACCCAGGATGGCTGTATTTCAAGGCAAACTGTCAGTTGGTTTTGTAAGGCTTTAATGTGACATGTCTATATGGATTCTAATTATAGATGTCCTATTCATTCAATTTTCTCATTTTCTTTTCAGAAAAATCATATATAGCATTTTATGCACTGAACTGTGAACCATGAATCTTTGACGTTCTTCAGCCAGCTTCACAACATGACCTTTTAATAACAAATATGCAGCATTAAAATATTATAAAAATGCAAATGTACAAGACCATGTGCTTTATGTATTATGATAGGGAACTATGAACCACTCACACCATTGTGTGTGTTGACAGCACCACTGCATATAGTTCATGCAGGGGCATTGCTTTAGCCAGACAGGATGAAGCCAGACAGGATGCACAGAATGTAAGCACAGAAGTTGTAGTTGTTCAACACTGTTTTTCTCTTGTATCTGTTCCTTTGTCTGTAAATGGGGGAAAACCTTGTTCAAACCAAAAAGGGACACCATGTCTGACAGGGAGACAAAGGTGAGCAAGTTTCTAACCAACGAAGGCAACAGTTTTTTTTCCTTTAGGTTGTCAGTGGAAGCAACAATGTATTAAATTGGTGGAACTTGTTTATGGACTGTTGGTGTGTCTCACCTCACTGAGGATATGGATATATATAAAAAATAGGGCTGTCAAGCGATTAAGAAATTAAAAGGTAATCTAATTAGCTACATGCTTTGTAAATAAATAGTTTAAATTAATCAATCATACATCAACTTTTTGCTGTGGAATTATTTTTAAAAATTCAATTCAAATACATTTTGGCAGATGTGTCGTAGTAAAGCTGCAAGATTTTGGACCCAATTGTCCCACTGTCATCTGCCACCTAAACTGGTCTGTAGTCCATTGCAATCCACTTTGCAAGGGAGCTGGACAGTTAGGAGTTAGTTAGACAGGATCGTCTGAACACCTGGTCGAGTGTGGCTTAACAAAGCTGGCTGCTGGTGCTAGCATCAGCTGTGCTAAATGCTGCTAAATGCTTTGCTTTGCAGTGATATCTCAGGCTTGATGTACTCCAATGGTACAAAAATTCTTTACTGCAGAAATAGCAGAGAACAGTGCTCCTATCAACAGTTCCATCTGTGCGTTTTCAAATGGAAATGTCCATTCATGGGGCCAAGCAGCGTCGTCTCGTCTGCCTCCATCATATGACAAAGCAACTGTGGCCTTCCATGACACACCAGGTCAAAGGGCACCTCAGAATGCGATTAATTAGTGTACATTTTTTTAATACGTAATTTTTTGTGTGATTAATTTATCAAATTAACATGTTATTTTGGCCCTAATAAAATAAATAAAAATTCACCATTCAATTTAAAGCTTCGAAAGTAACATAATGTGTATTATAATTTTACAATCTTCTACTTCATGGTAAGTCTATATTTTATGTGACTTGAAAGCTACAGTGTAACTTTTATAAAAAATAACTTTGTGTCATATTTATTGAAACTGTCACTATATTCTGAGAGAAGTACATGCAGCAAACATGCAGTTAATGACTAGAAAACAAACAAAAATACTACACCGCACTACTGCACAGTTTGTTTGGTCATTACTGGAAAACCTCACCTCAGTACGCTCGTGACTTGGCGCAAGTTATTTTGTTAATATGGAAGTTAGTCTGCTATGATAGTTGCAATGGCAACACATGGAAATGGCTGCTGCTCTGTTTTACTCCCATTCTATTTCTATGGTGAAGACGGATTCATTGAATTTTGTGTACAATGTACAGTCTTTAACTACAGTACATACAGTTGCTGAGCACAGTACAGTTTAGTTGTACAGTATTAAAGCTGGGTAACGTGTAATTATCTATCATAATGTCTGTATCATTCCACATGTCTGTACCTTAATCATATATTTCGCTTTTCTTGTCTTATTTGTCCTTCACACCCTTTGTCTTTTGTTTTTGCCTGGTCTCTTCTATTGTCCTCCTCTCCCCTCTATCTTCTCTCCTCTCCTCTCCTCTCCTCTCCTCTCCTCTCCTCTCCTCTCCTCTCCTCTCCTCTCCTCCAAACCCGGAGGAGTGGGTGGCTGTGGCTCTTTACGGTCCATTTCCTGGTGAGGAGGCTCTTGAGTGCAGCCCGAGCCATTCTTTCCCCGTACAATGCTGTGTTCTCATTAACTCTTATCAAAGTTCATCTTGCATCCAAATGCTGTGGGCCGCTCAATACAGACTGTGCTGAAAAGGGAAAATGAAAAAGACAAAGGAAGCCATAGAGACACAGAGAGAGAGAGGCTGAGAGACAAAACGACAGGGGGAGAGACAGAGAGAGAGACAGCATCATGTAGATAAAGGACAGAGAAATAATGGTTTAATGGTGATTGAGGACGGGCAGAATAATCACTGCAGTCCTCTGACTAGACTGAATATTGGTCTGATGTAAAATTAAACCATGTTCATATCTGAAACTCTGATACGCACGTTTTTTTCTTTCTATAAACCAATACTTTTCTTTGTCCGTTTGGATATTTTAGAAGCGGAAAAGAAGTTAGAGAAGCATAACTGGCTCGGACACATAATTAAATAGAATTCATAATCGTAATTCAATCTCACTCACACAGTAGAGGCTCTTTGATGAATGCCCTCAAGTTATTTGCTTTCAATCCAGCATCAAAAGAGAAATGCCAAAGCCAGTATACTCATAAACCACTACAAGGAGCATGGCAGAAATGAAAACACTGTCCCACTTCCAGTAAACAGAGGACACGAGCAGGTGGAGACATAAAGGGAGTACTTAGTGCAATCCTTACTTGATTTGTTCGGATGATTAGAAATCACCCCCTAATTCTGTCTGTAAGTATCATCTACCTCTCCTCATAAACATACGCAGTTACTCCTCCTCCTGTATCATCAGATCCTACAGTGCAGCTGGATTTCCTCATTCAGATGTAAGAGCTATAATTGGAGACTGATTGCAGCTTTCAAGGACTATCACAAAATGCTTAAACACATAAGAGCCCTATTTATAATATGGGAAAAAATCCTGCTGTCTGATGAGAGCTTTTATGGAAACTTGTAATATCATCTGATGGATATTTTGTGCTTGGTTTCTGTTGCTACGTCCGCATGAATAATACGCCCTGTGCTATTCAACATACTGCAACATAACTTGTGCCTAATTGCTCTATTTTTATGAAGTCCCTTTTAATGACTGGGTTGTTTCAGCTTAGCAGTCATTTTTCCTCCTTACATCAGCACACCGAAAATGTCAGGAGGTAACTGAGGAGCAATTCTGTCTTGTAACCACACATGGACAAAGTGTTTGGTCTTATATGAAAGGTTCAGTGTTTATTTTTGTCAGCACCATCCACATAATGACCAAAACCAACAATCAGTGAGTCCCTCACTCATAACTCAATATTCTCAAGCTTAATCTTTACAAATGGTTCACGAGGACATTGTTTATTTTTATTTCATTAAAGCTGGGATAGGCAGTTTTATTTTGTTGTCACTGGGCAAAAATCCAGTAATAAACCTTCAGCACATTGTAATTCAAGTGTTCTGAGAGAGAACTTCTGCACTTCTGCTTGGCTCTGTTTTAAGGCTTTAGAGTATCTAGGGGCAGGAGACTTTAGCCAATCACTGGCCATTTCAGAGAGAGGGCGTTTCTATTGGCTGCGCCACAAATGCAAATGCGCATGCACTTCCCTTCAGGTGGTGAAAGCTTGGTTCAATGGCGGAGAATCCTGCAGAGGAAGTCGCTATTCCAGTATTGGCATAAATAAATCAGTGTATGGATAACCGTTACTTTATGAATCACGCGCATATGCCTGTGATTGTCTGGTGGGAGGGGCTTAAGATGGAGAGGGAAGGGCTGCAGGAGAAGGGTATTTTCAAATACTGTTGCCCCCCTTTCTAGTTTTCTGCCAAAGCTGGGCATTGTAATTTTAGCAAATGTTACTCAGACTTCAGGTAACTGTGCATTCGTTGGGGACAGTTTTCCAACACATTCTCTCTCCGACCTTGTCACATATCCATGTTTGGTCATGGACTTTCCACATCCCGATATGACATGCAAGGTACTGAGTGTGCTGGTTGTTAATGTTCTGGGATGCCGTGTCAGATTCAGCCTGTTACATGCATTGTCTGTTTTCAAAATACACTCCTGTTTTCACAGGACATGTACAGTTTGCATACAGTCTCTTTCAAAATAAACTCACTACTTTGGTACAGCTGTGCGAATTGACCTTTTTTCCTTCGACAACAAATGCACGTGATTAGGTTTTGCCTATACACGCACATGGCTGGGTCTAGGAAAAAAGAGCAGAGTTTAACTTTACATTCATACGGGAAACGCACACCTGACTCCCAGGTGAAAGTCAGTGTCACCACCCCTCCTTTTGCCCCCTTAACCTACATTGTTTGCCAGCTGCTTTTTCCCCTGACGCTGCCAGGCGCCAATACACGATAACGGCAACCAGCCATGTGAAAAGATGGCTTTTTTCGTTTGTGTCTGACGCCAGAAGTCACTGACCAAGCACCAGTATTCAATGACTTTACAGTAAGACTGGGTAGAATTTTCAGCTGCTGACTGATACACATGTACAGTAGTGCCCTTGTGAGTATTTTTGGATGCAGGATGGTGTTTGTGGGAGTGACTGAAAATAAACGACAGTGTCCATGACTATTTTAATGTACAGCAGTGCAACAGTGTGGCTGACTGATTTGTTTTAAAAGTTTTTGGACAACAATGAAGCTCTATGAAACAGGAGAAATAAGTTAAGCCAGGCTATGGCTACAGAAGCAGCATGATCCAGTTTTAGGCTTGGCCTTTCGAGGGATTTGTTTCCCAATAAGGGATAAAATAGAATAAATTCCACTCCATGTGGTCAGTCTCTACCACTGTTCAGTTAAGGACTGGCAAAAACATTAAGACAAAAATTAATAATAACAGCTTTATAGCATGCAAGACAGTAGCTCAAAGAAACACAAGCAGCTGCCAGGATTGTGTATAAACGCAGCTGAGAAAAGTGCAGCACTGTATGCCAGGATGTAAGTGGAAAATGTACCGTGCTTTGACCTTGTACCACCCATGACAACCTCATGTTCTTTGTTTCTTAAATAAAAAAAGAAGAAGTGCATATTGGAGGCTGTTACCAAAAGACGCAGTCATTTGGACAATTTCAATTTTACACAGCTAACAATCCGACACTGAGGAGATACTGTATATATGCTAGCAAGTGACAGTGTTGTCTAAAAAAGCTAATATTGCTCACATACAATGACTGTGTTGTTCAGCATGCAATAATTTGGAGTCATGTTTGTAGACTGTACCCTTCTTTGTCAGTAGTTTTAAGTGGCAGCATGTCAATTTATCAATAATTCAAGGAGCTAATCAATGCCCAAACAGGACATTTGCTCATTAAGCATGCATCCCAACAGGGCTGGTAGAACAACAAACATTTAAATGGTAAGTATGATATTCAATAGTTATTACAGAATGTTTTCAGATTGTAAAAACTATGTGGGCTTCTAAAGGAAGGAGAAAGTGTTGTTTGAGTTAGCAGTGGAAATAAAGAGAGAAAATGTTTTGGAAGGAAGGTGATTGCAGAATAAATGAGGCATTCAAAAGCAGTGCTCTTGTCTCAGGTGAATTTCTGAGTAATCATCAGAGCTGGGAGATTATTAGTAGTGTTGCTTAAAACAAACTTATCTAGCCCAGTGGACTTCTTCTCAGCTCAAGGCTTTCGGAGCCCCACAGCACACATCCACTTTACTCACAGCTCAGTTGCCTGAACATTGTGGAAACCCTTCACCCTCCGTCGTGACTCTGCCTCAGCTGCCAGAAGCACCCAGAGGAGACTGTCTGATACCATAAACACCAGCAAAGAATTTAACCATGATGGATGGTATTGGAGAGTGTCTCCACTTTGCTCAGAAATTCGGTCCCCTAACTCCAATATTTAGGCATTTTCAAATCAATAACTCATGTTCCTGAGTCTGTACGTATTGTGCTGAATAAACCTCATGAGTTATTTAGTGCAAACTGCCTGTGCCCCCAAAAGAATCAAGTCTGTAAGGAAAAAGATAGTTTAGGGGATTAGATGTTCTTTGTAAAAAGGAAAATACAGCGACTAATGGGTGTGTGTGTGTGTATGTGTATGTGTTTGTGTGTCTTGCTATTGCTTAATGTGTGTGTTTAGAGACAGCCTTAGGTCTCTGGGATGGCACTGTTCTGCTGCTCCCACTTTAATTGGCTGCTGGCCCCTCAGCCTCGCCTGAATGGAGAGTCATTTAGGGACCTTTCACTCTCATAGAGGATTGTCGGTTGCCGCTGCAGGAGAAATTGCATTCCTGTTTCCATACAATGGCTGGTCTGAGTTGGACGGGGCAAGAGTATCACTGTCATTATCATGACAATAGGAGCTAATTCCACTGCCACTAGCGCCATTCTGAAACCCTCTGCAGCACCAGCTTATCAGGGGGCACCATGAGACCAGCAGGAAGCTACGCGAGCACCGCGTCTGAGGCGAAGATTTACACAGTACACACTCACAGCCAGACACACACAAACACATTCAGGACTCTTTGTTTAGAGAGGCATCCACAGGAATGAAGCAACACATCAGCAAAAAAGTTTATTACACAGCACATCTCACTTAGTGACACGCAGTGGGGCCAGACATGAATCTAAATTAGTGCTAAGGTTTCTTCAACGAGGACGTGATACATGTCTGAACCAGAGGCACCATAACTGTTTTTCAGTGTGGGTAAAATAACTCCAGCGATCTATCATTAGCTCAGTCATTACAAGTGCATGCTGTGCAGCCACACATTGTTCAAGCTGACAGAAATTTATTTTAAACTCTAGAAAAGACCTCAAAGTTTTTAAAAATACCATTAATACAAATTTGATTGTCCAAGAGCAAAAAAATTCAAAATTATTGCCAGCCAACCACCCCATCACCTTCTTACCCTGACCCTTCTGTGTAATCAGTTAACCATTAATACCATTAACTTATTTATTTCACAGTAATTAGTATCTAGTTCCTTAAATGGACAGGCAGAGGATACTTGCTGTAGCTCTGGTTGAGGGTGAGAGGCTGTCACCAAATAGTTTGCTGGGTACAGAGAAACGGAGATCTGTGTGGGTACATGAGACCCTAACAAAGAGAGTTGATCATGTCGGACCCGTTGGTCCAGGAGCTTCCCCTCAATGATGGCCATTTCCAGGCATATGTTAGGATGACTCAGGGCAGTTTGACAACCTGCTGTCTATCATCTGGGCTGTATAGCTCTGGGTGTCCAGCGACTGCTACCACAAGTTACTCCTCTATTGTCTTCTAACTATAAACTTGTCTATGTGATCACCACAGAAAACCCACCTCCATCTGTTTGGACAATGGGTAAAAAGCGAAGATGACGGGGGCGTTTTTCCTCTCTGAGTTGAAGTTTTTCCAACTCAAGGAGTTCAGAGCGCACTGGCAAAAACACCAGGAGCCTAGAGCACAGAAATGCAACACGTGGACTGAGTTTTGTGACCACGTTACACCGAACGATAGAGATCACAGGAGTACGCGCTTACTGGGGCAAAACTCCTAAGATTTTATTCTGGCACTTGAAATTCATCTGCAGCAGTAAAAATCACTTGAAAAGTTGTTCAGTGTAAGACCAGCATAACAGTCAGTTTGCTAGCTGTTTCCACCTTCTATCAGTTAGGTAAAACAGCTACTGGCTTTTGATACATATGTACTACCCCCTTTTACACTGCCTGATTAAGGCAGATATATCACACCATTATGCCGCCTTGCTGTGTTGTATATAAGGTATGATTGCAGAACTGGGGGACAGAATGGGGAGGTAGTAACAATACTTGAACTATATAACCTTTATGCTGACAGTATGGGGCCCATTAGAACCATTTTGATGAGCTGATGAGTAAACAAACCTGACCAGCCTTTTTTGTTTTGTTTTGACAGCATCAGGTTGTGAATGCAGTGTGAGCAGGCACACGTAACATGTGACATGAGATTTTGGAGGAACACTTAGCATGCAGAGGGAAAATCTAACATGTGTTAAGTAAAATGGGAGACAACTAGGATGTTGGTTTGCTCCCGTTGCTCCCAGCTGTTTAACCCTGCAGCCTCATCCCTGTTTTGTTCTTTTGAACCATTTCACTGCAGCGCTGCACAGTGGTCTGACCCCATTATCCGCAGCCTTTATCCCTCTCCTCCCTCTGAGTGTATCATCATCTACCATCCAGCAGGATCCTCCTCTGTTCACTGAGAGGGCAGTATGGTGTTGGACCTCGGAGGCGCCATTAAACACTCAGTGACCTGGTCCACATTTAAACCAAATACACACAAAAACCACATACCCACTACCCACATCCTGTGGTGAATAAAGGTAACACATCTGGTGGAATTACCAGGGTCGATCCCTGGTGGGAACTTCCTCAGAATTTATTTACTACATTTAAACTGTAAAAAATGAACAGTACAAAAGCAACATACCAACACAAACTAAACACATCTCCTTAATGTTTAACCCATTACATGATATATACATTTCTTGTTATTTTTTTTAATAAATACTATTTAAGAGGTCAGTTTACATTAGAGGTCGTACACAAACCTGATCAAGGGAAATTATGTAGATCACAAATGATGTTTTTGTGATATTTAGTGTCTAACACTTACTAAAATATTGTAAAATTCCCCCCAAAAATGTTTCAGATATGTGAATATTTTTGGCCTAAAAAGTTAGATTGACCAGGAATTTATTCCTTTCTCTTAAGCTCTCTTAAACAATCCTTGCTGTAAATAAGTTGCTAAAGTTAAGTTAAATTTAATACAGTTAATTATTCAGTCTGAGTTTTGCAGATCAAGAAACAATGCTGCTGAGCCATTAACTGTACTCTATGTTAAGGTAAACAACTGTGTAAGGTAAATAATTTTATCAATTCATAGTCTAACATTAATTCCTCCTGTTCATTTTATTCTTTCATATTTCACAGTTTAAACTTTTGCTTTGAAGCTCAGCATTGTTTTTCTGTTATTACATTTTCTCTTTCCTTCTCTCTCTGTAGTCAAAAACTTCTGGCCTCTACGTGCAGACTGATCCAGTTTTGTTGCCGGCTGCTGAGTCACTAAACGCTGTGGGCAAAGCCGCAACAGAAACACATCTTTGAGGAAGCTGTTTGTTAATTTACATGTGTGATTCGGACAGAGGTCAAGTGAATCTACCGCCTTCATACTGTACTGTAAGCAACCTTCTATATTTATCATCCATACTGGCAGCCTGTTTTTTGGCATTGTACTTATTGTGTATATCAGAATCCATCTTATTTGCACCTTACTGTTAAAATCATTTTATATTTTGCACCTACTGTTGTGCTATTTTAGTCTTATCTTATCTTATGTCATCTTATCTTATCTTATCTTCAGGTTCGGATCTACCCATGGACTTAAGGACTCCTCAACATAGATAATACATCCCAGTAATTTAATTGGTAAGTCTTTGTTTCTGAAATACAAAAAGACATCAGCAACAGTATTTTGTGGCCTTTTACACTGTAATTGTTACAAGACAGTCCTAATCTTTCTGAGGCATTACTGTAACAGAAACTTTCACTGTCCAAGGTGCTGAATCAATCCTTCAACAAATAAAATTTTTCTTCCAAAGTTTTTCACGAGTATCTCGACCAGGATCTGAATCCCACTAGGCCAACACTGGATATGATATTTGAAAGCTCAGTCAGTCTCAGTTTGCTTTTCCTCTCCAAGATCATGTTACTTGTGAACATAAGAGCCACTGCCTCACAGGATGTTCTGTAATTATTTGCACAGCTGCAGTCAGGAAATTGTTTTAAATGCCTTGTTTATCAAATCAAACATTTAAATCCCACTTTGTTGTCAACTTTTTCTTATTCAATTGTTGGGGATCAGACAGAGAAATCAGGTCACTTCGAAAATAAAGCAGTCTGTCTTCTGTATTTTTCTTACCGAATGGTTATTTTCATTATCTCTGGTGCCCATCTGGTGTATGTGTGCCAGCTTTACTAGTATAGCAGTTAACAAAAATCACATGCTTCCCAAACTAACTGCTCCTGTTGTGACTGCTCTTATACACTCTCTATATTTAAAAATACATTCCCTTCCTCCTTTTTTTTTAGGATTTCTCTCTTACACAATTATTTTAGGGTCAGAGGAATATTTTCTGCAGGTCAGGTCATTATAAGAAGGACTGAAGCTCATTTTACTTTTGCAGTTTCTGAAAGTTATTCGGGTTAAAAGTGTCAGATAACAAGACTAAGAGAGTCTACAGTCATGCCGGCGGCTCTGTGAGGCTGTAGGCACAGCAGTGCTCGGAGCTAAATGCTCGCTTGTGCTCAGCATAATATAATATATATAATATCAATATGATATTTACAAGGTTTGCTGTTGTTAAAAATGTAACAAGCTAATGTTTGTTAACAATCAGTTAACACAAAGTACAGCTGAGGCTGATGGGTCATTTTGTAGGTAATCTGACAAATTAGAATTTTGACCTGATGATGGCGCTTGATGAAAAGTAACAGGATCACCAAAATTGTTAAAATCTATCCTAATTAAACATGAATGTCTGAAACACATTTCATGGCAATCCATTTAATAGCTGTTGAGACTTTTCATTTAAAAACTCAAATGTCTGGGGTGCCCACTAGCTGGTAGAATAGGCGCCTCATGCACAAAGGCTGTGTCCTTGCCGCGGTGGCCATGGGTTCGATTCCAACCCTCAGCCCTCTCCTCTCTCTCCCCCTTTCACACAATAACCGTCCTATCAAATAAAGGCAAAAAGACCCCAAAAATAACTTTAAAAAACCTTCAAATGTCAAATACATGGTGGCACAAAAGGAAAAGTCAGAGAATCACCAAAATCCATAAGGTTCATCATCTGGGGATCATGACTCATGAATTTCATGAAATCTAATAGTTGTTGAGATAATTGAGCCTGGACTAAAGTTGTGGATGAAGTGCGTGTTTGTATTTTTGGGCTAGAAGGTGTGTTAATGCAGGTCAGACGGGAACAAATTCTTTGTAACACAGGTCGACATGTCACAGGAATCACAGGACTCTGTTTACTGGTTGGCCGTGGATATTCACTGGCAGCAATAGGCGCTTAAAGTTAAACTATCCCTAACTTTAAGGCTGTACTTCCCTGCAGAATTAAATGCCTGCAGCTTGAAGCGGCCACCATGGCAGCTCGCCCCAGGCTGCACTTTGCCACTGCTTGGTGTGTTTTCACTGTAAAACTATAACTACATAAATGATACATGCCTGTTTTCCATGATGTGTCCTTTGCATAAACTTAGATGAAGAGAATATGCACACTGTGGAGCACTGTTGCTTTTGCTTATCAAGAATATACAAAAAAAAATCAGAGCTTTAATTATGTAGTCCTTTTCTTTAGTGTTATTTTAGTGCTGCTGTTATGTGTCCCTCTGTTCTTTGACAAATAATGTGGTTTCAAGGCAGCCCACCATCATAACTGTAAGAAGTATTCTCTTCTCTTTCTCCTCATTCCTTCAAGCGGCAGTAAGAGCACTGAAACATTTTTTAATGATGGCAGACCAAATCGATTTTGAGGTCACATGAGGCCCTGAGGATGAAGGAGATATAGCAGCATTTTCATTCCAAGTGAAGCTGCTCACTCAGAAGGTTTATATACAGAATGAAACAATGAATAAGTAACATACAACCATTTAATAATAAAACATTTGCATTAAACATTCAAACACGTACAGTATATACAGTACATCTAAGCTACATTGATCTGTGTACATTGATTGAAAAATAAAACATGAGTGGTCACTGTCCCAGTCAATATTTAACACGTCCTTCAAACACCTAGGTTCAGCCCTTTGAGACATCAGGTCACCTGCCATCCTCCCACCGGGCAATGTGCTCTGCAGCTGTGAAACACACACAAACACACACACATTATAGAAACAATCCAAATATGTTTGGAATTTTGCATCCAGAGCTCAAAAACACAGTAAACTAGAAACTAGAATTAACGCCTCCTGGTTGTATGACTTTGCCAGCCACTCAAGTTGTAGTAAACATGCATGTCTTTCCAGACTCATATGTTGCCATGTCAGTATACACGGCTTCAAATATGAACACTGCTGAAGTTACAAATTCTGAAGCATGGATGCTTCACACACATCTCCAGCCCAGCGGCACAGAATATCTATACAGTCAGCACAGTTTCAAGATGGACACCCAAAATTAGTTTCACCAACTCAGCATCCAACCAAATGTCTCCCCTTCTGTTCCTCCGTTATGACACTGAGTAATGGCCAGAAAAGTTTTTGCAGAAAATTATGATGTCACAGTGAAGCTGACCCCTTGGATATAAAATGTCATCACATCACCATTTTAGCCTGTTAGACGTTTGTGTGAAAATGTGTCATAATTAGTGTATGAATTCTTGAGTTATGGCCAAAACATGGAGTGTGAGGTCACAGTGACCTTTGACCTTTGAGCACCAAATTCTAATCAGATTAACCTTGAGTCCAGGTGGACGTTTGTGCCAAATTTGAGGAAATTCAAATGTTCTTGAGATATCATGTTCAGGAGAAGAGGTTGGATGGACGATGGACAGACGGACAACCCAAAAACATGCCTCTAGCTATGGCTGTCGCTAGTGCAGAGGCATTAAAAGGAAAATAGCTCAAACGTGGCTGTGAGGAAGCTGTTAATAATGTAAAGCTTGACATAAGAGACTAGGAGTCCTCTTATTGCATATGGAAACACACACACGCACACACACACAACACGCACAGATAGTACTCTGAAGAAACATAGCTTAGTGTCTGCCTCTGGCTATGTGATATCCACTTATCATTTTATCACCAATTAACACAACACAGCAACGAAGGCTGGAAATTACTCTGATGGCAGGAGAGGGGCTCTGTGTGCATATAATCAGCTGAATTTATGAATTTCTCTCTTTGTTGCTTCAGTGAAATGTTGCTTTTATTTCAAGAGGAGGGGTGGGAAAATGATTGAAAAATATTCATGTACGTTTAGCTTTCTTAATGACCTCTACACTGCAGTTTAACTACCGCTGATATATCATCTGACCTTGAGTCCTCCTTTTGATCGGTCCTGTTTTACACGTACACAAACTACAACAAGGGAGACACTGAGAGGTCTTCAAAAAGCAGGTTGTAAAAATGTCGTCCTGGCAACGTTGACCACATTCAGCGCAGATCACTCAGTCAGCTATGAGTGGTCAATACCAGATTACACACCAATCACTTGCAATGACGCACTCAAGTGGGCAAAACTAAACATCTGCCACCGTCTCATTCCTTACAATCAATGTAAGTGGTATGTGTGTGTCTAAACACTGCGCGCCTTTGTGGAGCTGATGTATATTGATCGCTCAAAGGCTCTGGATGGCGAGCAACTGAGTGCCATTGATTTAGACTGAGTGCCATGTTTAAATGTGTGGGCAGGATCACACAGAGATTTCAATGTTGTGTTCATATGATTAATGGACACACTGGATTAGCATCTTAGATGTCACCCTGCTGTGATTATCAGCGACTGAGGCTGTGAAGTAGGTATTACTGATTGTCTGGACACAGTAGAGCACAGCAGGTGCCGCTATCCAAAGAAATACAAAACACGGTAAAGCTCTATTAAGTGATATTTTTTACATTAACAGCTGAATAAAATCAATGTGTAATGTGAAAGACTCGCTTGTATCGCTGAACTGACCACCGGAGTTTGCTGCTAACACTTTTATTTCACTGTTGAAGTTTTCTGGCCTTCACATTTACTTCATGGCTGAGTCTTATATCTCGTAAAAAATTCAATCTCAAACACCCATGTGTTACTCAAGGGTTGCTGGACCGGGGCGCCTTCTTGGCTCTCTGCTGTCATCTCTTAAAACGGCATACAAATGCCAGAAATTATCATTTAAAAATAGGAGTTGGTGGACCACACTGGACACAAATGTTGATGAAATATTAAACTTGCATTCATCAGTTGGACAGCAATGTTGGATGTGAGATTAGACAACTGTTTGTAGCTATAATCCCTTGAGAAGCTGATGCTATATCAAGCCTGTTTCTGCTGTTAAAAAGCGGCTGATTATTACTGTAAACAGGCTGCAGAAGTCACTCAAATCAAATTTAGAGGGGTAATACTGTAGGTCAACAACCTTCGAGGACCCCTCTGTGCTGATGATACGAACCCTTTCTCAGAATGGCCTGTCACCGACATCACCACCAATCATACTCAGGCAAAGAAAATGAAGGTCGGGACTCACATTGAATTCTGTTCTAATGATATTAACACCATAGTATCAGAGAGAGATGGATCTGCCTCACCATAAAAAACCAGAGCCTGCTGGTTTGTGCATCAGTTGGAGCTGGATAGATAGCTGCATGCCAAGGTTTTGGGAGAAATATGAGAGAATAAACCAGTCTCTCATGCAAGTCAACTCTGGACAGTTGAAGAAATGCAGCCAAATTTGTTTAGTGGCGAGAGAGTTTAGAGGTAAGAGAAAAAGCGATGCTATCAGTGATCAGCTATGTGGTTTTGGGCCACAGTGACACAGTGGTTTCACCATTTCAAATGTTATCAGGTCACTAAATGGCTGTTATCAGTCGTTATTACTGCTATTACTGTGCTTCAGACAGGGCAAACTGCAGAACAGAAGGTTCATATCAACATGGTGAAATGGCTGCAGTTTTCTTTTACTTTCGTTAGGTTTAGGTGTCAGAACTACGTGATTAGGTTTAGGACAAGATCTTGGTTTATGTTAAAATAAGTATACTTGTTATGTAACGTGACTGAAGTTAAGTACATTATGCTAACTTTTGGTTTCACGCGGGACACAAACAGTGGTCCCTTGTGTGAAAGTCCTGTGTTTGTTTGACCCATCCACCATTGCCACCTTCTCTCTACATGGACTTTTTTTGCACTTTATACTATGTGACCTGACTTTCTCCTTTGCTCTCATCATAATCACTGGCCACTAGAGATCGCTGCTGAAAAATAAGCAGTAAATGTAGGCAGTAGAGTAAGGCTATACTGTGCAACTTGAAATCTATGCTCTATGGATGACACCTGAAATATTAATTTAATGTGCTGGTAACAGCCTTCTAAACCAACTGGTAGGTTTAGGCCCACTCTAACTCACATGCATGAGGCTAATAACCACGCAGGAAGTTCTACCACATCACACTGAGTTGTACAGAAAGAACTCTACCTTCCCCCTCTTAATACGTTCATCCACGCCTCACCCAGAAGGAGCCTTACCATGCAGGCAAATGTATCGGTTCTGCGTTTTACAGCGCTGGTCGTTCCAGTTAAAGGCACTTGACGCCTGCAGCTCTACACAGTTTCCAAAGCTAGGCAGAGAAAGAGGAGTAAGTGACATTGTGTGCTGAGGTTTTTCTCTGCATTTTAATTTTGAGCTGCTGATTAGAAAATTTTACAGACCTGAACCAAAACTACAACATCCTCCAAATAGTCCCAGATATAAAAATCACACAATAGTATTTAATTTATACATGATTAAACGTAGTTATTACACTGATATAATTATAAAACTAGTTAGTAATCACAGATAGATAGATAGATAGATAGATAGATAGATAGATAGATAGATAGATAGATAGATGGAGTGAGGGAGAAACAGAAAGAGAGAGACATCTAGTGGTAAGAGTAAAGGTTGCAGGTCAGCCAACATCTGTCTTTCTCTGATTAGTCCATATATAAAAAAATCAAATTTATTTGAAACAACCTTAGTGGGAAATGTAATTTTAAGATGAAAAAATAACAAATTAGATCACAGCATGTATCTCAGTATCTTTTCGTCATATTGTAGATTCATAGGCTGACACATCTGTAGATGAAAAAGCCTAAAGCCACCACCAAAAAAGTAATTTTCTACCTTTCAGATGATGTTTTTAGTCTGTTTGTTTGTTTAGCTCCATTGCACCTGTCCATGCCTGTTCATGATGTACTCTGCAGTAGCTAATGTCTGTTAGTAAATGTGTCTCTTACCCTTGGTTGTCAGGTTGCCCGAAGGCAAAGCTGCTGAATCTTGGGATCTCTCCTGTGTCCCAGCGAAATGAGTCTTTCAGAGGCTTATATGTCAAACCTGTGGAGCAAAAACATTGCTGTTTTATCCATGCAGCATCTCCACAACCTCCACCTGGCAGTACATCTGGTCAAAACGACAGCAGAGTCTGGCACCTCATCTGGTCGTCCTACCCGGTGTTAGAAAGCATTACAATATCTTAACATTTATTTGGATCAACGAGATGAAAGACTGTACCGATCCAGAAGTTTCGTGTCTCAAAGTCAGTGTTGGTGACCTCGTTGCTTGTCTCCAGCTGACTGAGATAAAACGCCAGGATGTCCTGAACCTTCTGATTGTGGATCTGAGCCAGAATACCCCCTCGTTCCTGGTGGTGTAAAAAAAGGGAAAAAGCCACACTGAAAGCAGGATGAAAATCCTTGTATGTAGACGTGTATGATGGTTGTCAAGCTTGTCTCACTCTCTCGGTGGGCAACACACACCTGTCTCTCACCTGACAGTGACTCTTGGCTCCATAGTAGGTGTCAGCTTCTGAGGACACCATGAAGCAATCACCATCTATCATCACATCACAGCTGTGGAAGGGAAACTGCACTTTCTCTGTTGGGACACAAGACATCAAAATGTGGGGAAAATCAACAGTAATGATGCTGACTATCATCGTGGATCAGGGTCAATGAACACACTTATAAATGCTGAAATATTTTTGCAATTAGTTGCAAATGCGGGTGAAATTTGTATAATTATGGAACTCAAATCAAGTTGCGACAAAACATTTTGCTGATACGAATGCAGAGAAATACACTGTGAAAATACACTGAGTAATTTAAGGTGTTAAACTGTGCCACTTCCACTTGCTATATACTGTAAATCTCATTATGGCTAAATGGTCTTTCATGCCACCTTTCACCAGTCTGTATATTGGTGCTTGTTGTTACCATGTCAGACTTGGCATCCCTTAAGATAAATACAGAGTGTAGCAGCAACCACATGAATTCCCTCAGCGTCTGTGTTCCTGCGCATGCTTTTGAATTTGAAGCCAATCTGTGTCTCAGAGTACAAATTGCTGAGGTATATAAAACACAAAGAAGCACACTGCACTTACCTGCACACTCAGCACCACCAAAGCCAACATCACACAAGCAAGAGCATTCTTCTTCTTTAAAACGACCATGTACACACTGCACACTGCACCGTACTGAAAAACAGACACTTGGCACAGTAAAACCTGCGTCTCTGCTTTGAATATTTAGGAAAACAGACCAACTGAATGAGGCCTGATACCAATATGTGTACTATGATGACTGGTACCCTGGCAGAGACGTCCGGTGAAGCCCGGGTCACACGTGCACTTGCAGGATGAGATGTTAAGATGGCCGTGCTGACCGCAGCTCATTCGACACGGATTCTTTGGAATCTCTGATAACAAATGTGCACACACAAACAAACATACACATCAGATAATTTTACCCAAATCAGTTGTCACTGTAGGTGACACTGTGACTCTAGTTGAATGATATAGGCAGAACACCAAACACACAAAACAATTCATGAGTATCAAACATGCATAGAAAATAACTAGAAACAGGGAGCACAATATTTCATACGCAGATAAATTACATGTTCACATCTGCCATTTTGTGAAATTAATTTGCATTGCTTACAATCGCTTATCATAACATTGATGGTAGATGAGCAGAGATGGCCTTGAGGAGCATAATGAACGTAACTACATTACTGGTAGTAGTAGTGGAAGAAAGAGGACCATTTTTATCCTTTCTACATACAATAAGTATGACATGCATGTCTGCTTCAAGGCTTTGTGTTTAATCCTTGTGGAGTGCCCTAATGGAACCCATTAATATTTAAAGCAAACCTCACTAAGTGCACCCTCAGAAAGATATTATGAACGTCCCATGACAGTTAAATTAGCCTCTGTAGCAACCCATATATTTATATATTGTCTTACCACATAATCCACCTACATGGTCCCACAGTCTAAAGCAGCCAGACATGGAAGAGGTGCAGAGAGAGCAGTACAGCCCCGTCTTATAGGGCATCACCAGGCGACCATTCACCTCCCAGTTACCCCTGCAGCAGCACAAAAAATATACTGCAGAACATACAATCACACAAGACCTAGAGTAGCTGCAGGGAGCTGAAAGCTAATGTTAAAAGTGTCATTCAAATATGGCCACTTCTGGTGCCAAACCCTGCAGAAGATTCACCACCACAAACCTCTGTGGGTCACCAGTGATGACTGAGAGGGATACACATTATGAATGTATACATTATTTTTTTTGGAAAATCTGCATAGTATACCTTTTACTGTATATACTAAGGACTTCCTGGAAAGCAGTATTGACTATTGATAATACTTGGTATGAATGCTTTGTGAGTTGGATTGCAGATTAAACTGTTTGTATTTTGTTTAAAACTGAGCATAATAACACGATTAATTAATTTGCCCATTTTCTATGCCGTTCTCAGATGAATTTAAAAAAGCATTTTGGTGGGAAAAAGTGTGTGATTGTTACCCAGGGGAGTATGCACAGACAAAGATTTCCCAGAGGTCTCCTTCTCTCAGACACAGCTGGCTGGCACAGCCCACGTGACTCGAAGTGGCCCACACCAGCTACAAAACAACACAAGGTTCAGACACACTGCATCAGCACTTTTAAAGACTAAACACACACATAAATATCTGAGAGCATCTGTAGAAATGTGACTCCACAGAAACATAGGTACAGTTTGTATCTGCTTGTTAATACCTGTGTATAGTGTTGACAGGTGGCGTTCTCCCTACAGTGCCCACTCAAATAGAGAAAATCTTTTTCCTCCTCAAACCAAGATTGAATAACATCAGAAAATGAGGTGTCACCATAAGCAGAGAGGTGTATGTTCCAGCCAACATGTCTGACAGATGATGAGTGTTGAGGAGGAGGGTCTGTGTGACATGATGCCGCCCTCTCCTTTGCAAGTAGGGCCAACTTCTCACTCCACTCCTGTAAAGACGATAATCACATTTAATATTGCTACACATATTTCACTTATAACAATTACAGTAAAACTTGGTAAAGGAAATGTAAAACATTTTAGCCTTCTCTGGTTGTATCTTACATGTACACAGGGGAGGTCTATTGCTAACCAGCTGGCTGACAGAAGACTGAAGTTAATGTTAAAATGTGTTCCAGGTGTTTCCTCTGTATTTTGATTACATTGTTTAAAACTGGATCAGTTTGATAAAATCAAAGGTTTGCAACTCTCCCTGGTTTTTAATAGTGGGGTCATTTGACTGATTTGATTGATTTCTCACAGGTCATCTGTCAGCTGACTCATAAAACTTCTCTGGGACTTTTTTGATGTATTTCTGAAGCTGTTAAATTCCATGTAAATAATGAATAATCAATTATTTATTAAAATAAATAATTAATTAGTAATCACATCAATAATTACCAACAGGAAATTTTTGTCATCAACTCATTTAATTATCAAAATATGCTACTGAGGTCTGTCAGACCTGGAGCTGCACCTTAAATCTGAAATGAAGGTCATATTGTACTTTGTAGATACTGATTAAAACTGGATGAAAGGAAAAACTCTTTGGCATGAAGGTCATTCCTAATAGTGCATGAGTGATTTTCTTTACCCGCTTAATCCTTTTCAGGGGTCGGAGCCAGTCTTACTGCGGTCGCCCAGCGAGCAACAGGCAGGGAGACACCTTGGGCGAGCTGCCAGTGCATGGCAGGGCCAACAAACACAGACTGACACTCATTGTGTGCTACACGGGTATAAACACTTCACTGAGGGGCACATTTTCCAAGATTTGCAGTGGCCGATTCAACCAAACAACACACAAACTTTCCACAATCAATCACTCTGCCATATTTGCTGAAGTACAAACATCACATTCAGGTACTCTCGATACTAGGAAAAGCAACAACATGTGGAAAGTTACAGACTCAAGGTTGGGAGGAAAAAAACATCATGAAAGAAATGACATGAATGAGTGAAGCTGAATGTTTATCATTTTTGCATTTCTACATGTTTATTATTCCTCTGAGGAGGACTGGTATGTTTTAAACTCACTCAGGCAGAACTTTCTAATAAGACACCATTTAGTAAGAGTTTATAGGTTGCAAATTATGGCTTCATCAAAGGTTAACAAAGTTACTTTTTCCACAACTTCTCAGGCTGTTCTAATTCACCGTTGGCACTATTATTCGTATATTACCCACATAAATGTGAGCCAGGAGGCTGCTATCATGTGACCTCACATGCTGCAGGCTGTCCTCCCACATATGACAGGAACAAAGGAGGATGTAAAGCGACGTAGTATAAAGAGCGACAAAATCAAAAGGTAGATCAGGCCTCCAGGAAGTGCACCAGACTTTGGAGCCAGTTTGACACAGCGTCTAAACCGTGTAACTACAACTTCTGGGTCAGTTATGTGATGCCATGGGGCCTGAAAAGACTTTTTCCTATAGACTTACATTGTGAGAGAGACATCGGTCAATCACTGGTTACATTTTTGGAGCGCCACAGCCTCCACTAAATGATGCATTTCACTGTCAAGTTTCGATCAATTTCGCTTGATAACATTTTGAAAGTCTAGAAGAGCTACATGATTAAATCATTTTATCCCCATTTAAGTTAGTGGAGGGCTTAACTGGAAGTTAGCTGCTTGGCCAGCAAAGTCCCTAGTGTGCTTGCTCGATGCGTCTAATGATGTGGCAGATCCAGGAAGTCGAACTTTTTTGGCTTCATGCACCACTGAGCAACTTTCAAATGATTGAAATTTTGTAAAACTTTCCTCGAGCCGAGAAGCAAATTTAAAAATCTCGGATATCATCGTAATGTAACGTCTATGGGCCGAGCGGGAACTCGTAGGCGGGGTCAGCAGTAGAAACTTGTACCCCGCCAGGAGAGCAATTTTCACTGGACTAAATAGGTGCCATCTTGGTTCATATTATGCACTTAACGTAATCTGACCATGCCCACTTTCCCTTGTACATAACTATTTGTAAGATATCATACGAACTATAAGTTGTAGCGTAAGGGATAACGATTGGAAATCCAGTCATTATTGTTCCTAATCCTATTAACCCTCTGTTACTTTGACATTTTGTGGGGTCAGCTTGTCTTGAGGTATGACACTGATGTGTGGTCAGAGCCGGTTCAGACCTCCATGGGGCCCTAGGCAAAATTCTGCAAAGGGGCCCTCCTCACTGAATTCAACAGCCACACCTGACACCGCAGTGCTTCCACTCATCCCCCCTTTAAACATATTGCACTGTCGCCAAATAACATTTATTCTTAAGATAAGATAAGATAGAACTTTATTGATCCCACACCGGGGAAATTCACGTGTCACAGCAGCTCAAGCAGAACAGATAGAAAGTAGAGTGACAGCAGGGTAATTATAAAAATAGGCTAAAATAAAATAAAATAGAATATAAAATGTGTATATAGCTCTCTCAGAATTTAACTATTACAAAAGACAAAAAATAGCAAAATACAAAATGTTAAGTACTAGAATAAGCAGGGCTATATACACATGACTATTTACAATATATACACCTTTCACCCATAGATATATATGAAAGTGGAATGGAGGTATGGGCATACGCATTGTTATATGAATGGCTGTGCAGATTGTAAGAGAACACACATGGTGTGAAGCATTAATAATACTAGCAATGAACTATGTTGCCATGTAAAGGCAGATCCTGCCCAGAGTTGTAAAATACACACATGGTGTGTAGCATTAAAAATATTAAGCAGCTTCGTCAATATTCCATTACTTTCCATGTATGTAGTATAATGTTTGCCTAATTGCAGTTGTAACTACAATACTGACACACACCCAAATACACACAAATGCACGCGACAGCGTGCACATACACACAGACATGCAGACTGACACTGACACACATAAGCATGCGCGACAGCACGAACATTCATACACACACACACACCCTCAATGATACATTTACTGCTATTAATGATTTGTATATTGGTGCAGCGAAACTAGTCGGCAGCAAGCATCAGGCACACTCAAAATTTCATGCGTAATTTTGTATTTGCAGTTGTAACTACGCTACAACTTATAATAGAAGCCAGCAAGAGGCACACAGAGACTGGGGGGCTCACTCGGGGGCTAACCCCCTGTAATGTAGGTCAAACACGGACTAGTCCCTCCCACTCTCCCACCCAGAGAGGGAAGTTACCTGACTGCTGCTCCCGAAGTTCACTGTCATGCTGTTTCTTTTTCCTCTTTTCATATCCCGAGGGAAAACTGCGCTTCATCGTGGCCTGTTTAATCTCTTCACGCGACACGCGCTACAATCCGGGGAGACACACACGCGCTGCAGACGGTCACGTCGTCAGTTTTTTTTTCTCCCCGCATCAACGTTGCCGAGGTAACGGGGCCCCCATTGGTTTGCGAGGCCCTACGCAACGTGCGTAGTGTGCGTATTGGGTGAACCGGTACTGTGTGTGGTGCAGAAAGGCTGAGCCCCATTGACTCCATTGTTCACTGCTCTCTGATGTCAACCAGCCAAAATCATCAGCTCACACTTTGATGCCACCAGAGGTCACTGGGCAATATTTCATCTAAGACATTTCATTTCAAAGCACGTCATGTTGCATCCGCTGTGGGATTTGAATGTGTCACTATGAAAGATGTGGGTTTGTACTCCAAATTGCCATCTTTGTGGCACCATCGACAACCGTTATATGAGCTTCACCCATTCCTGCTCCTGTGATCACGTCCCCCCTGTACCCCAGAACCTCCAGGGGCTCCCTGTCCAACAACAGATCCAAGTCAAAGTTCTCCTCACTCACAAAGCCCTTTATAACCAGGCCCCCTCCCACCTCATCGTCCTGCTCCACCACTGCAATCCTTCCTGCTGCCTCCATCTCTCTGATGCCAACCTCTTTTCTACACAACTCAGGAGACTCTCTGGGGGAGACAGACTGGAACTTTCTCTCCAAACACATCTGAGACTGTACCAATCAGTCCAAGTTCAAATCGCCAACCACAATTCACCTTTTCAGCACTGCTTTTAATGTGTAATTAATGTTGTGTTATACATTTTTGGTGTGTTTTATGATCATTTTAACTTAAGTAGAGTGTCTCTGTGTACCCCTATCATTGTATTGTTGTACACCAAATTAGCTAAATCAATAAAGCTCCATATTTTTTGCTGCAAAACTCTGAAGATCTGTTTTTTTTTCCCACTCTAACTGTGTTAAAATGAAGTGCTGGAGCTTGACAGTTCTGAGAGAGATTAACAAAATACAATTTCACAAACAGAGGTCATGATTTACATATCAAAAGTAAATACTGAACTTTGAATTTCTGTCTCGGAAAGTGATGGTATGACCTCATAATACTTCCTCAAGAGCTCAAAGAAAACCTGCAGACAGGGTGTTGGGTAAGAAAGGGAGGAGCATCATTCATTTACAAAATATTGGTATTTTATCTCAGCCTGAAAGCAAAGCCTTAAGGTCTATATTATAATCACTTCAACACAATCTCACCACAATGCTTACTGGTGCGTTCCTGTGTGGGGAAAAAAAAAACCCCTTATTCAGATATTCACAAACACAGCAAAGCCTTGAGCCTTTTAACGGTTATCAGTAAAGCTCTTTAATATGCCTCTTCAGCTCAGCAAAGCTTCCTCTGAGGGTTTTCGTGGGGAAATTACCTGTAATACCAGAGTTGTGAATGCAGAATGATTATCCACATCCTCTTTTTCTCATTACTGCCTTATCGGTTGAGAACAGTTCTCCGAGGCTGAAGAGCAGTCGAAGAAAGGGGGCTCAGTCTGCAGGGGTGGCTTTGAGGATGTAATCTATGACAAAGTGACAGTTTGCCCTGGTACAAATCTCACATTAGGCCCAAAGGATATGTAGTGCATTGTGGGTTTCATAATCCATCATTACCTCTCCGTCATAATCTCATGCAGACGAGACAGTTGTGCAGATAAGCACTGTATGGTGAAGCAATAGATGGAATAAGATAGGGAGAGGATTTACTGTAGCTGGATGTTTTGCAAAGAGTAGGATTAAAAACACCTGAGTCAAAAATTAATAGTAAGAATTGCGGCACATTCAGCAACGCCTATTACTCTCTAACTGTTTTTATCAAGTGGCATTTTGTGTGTAGTATTTTAACTATATGTGTTGATCATCAGTGTGAGAGACTAACAAATTTAAAATGTCTCTCAGTTTCATTCTTATTCTGGTATAAAACAGTCGGTGGCATCATCTCACTGTGTGACCCCGGCAAGACTACACACCGCTAATTGATTTTGGCTTCGTTCTGACTGTCCACACTATCACTCAGCCTGCAGCAGAGCAGAACAAATGATGCACTAACACTACTATTTCACACTGTTGAGACTATCAGCACCACAGAGGAAGACAGCTCAACTAAAAACCCTTTTTTATCCACACATTTGTTTAGTGAAAAAGGAGTATTTCTTTGTGGGAAAAAAACTATGGCGGCTTTGATGGAGTTGTACTTAAATAACAGTTGCCTTGTGTTGCCAGGGACTAAAACAAATGGTCGCACTCTCAAGTGTCGTTCCTGGTCCCAAATGTTGTCTTCGAAGAGCTGGAGACATTTGATTGGTTAGGTGCTTTGTGTGCCTTACTGTACTTTCTCTTTGCTGCTACTGTAACTGGTGCAATTAGACAGAAATACAGAAAGAAACACAGCACTGAACTAATTTCCTGGACTTTGTTTTTGGCACTGCAGGCCTATCAGAGCTGTTGGCTCACATCCACATCAACAGGGTCTCCCATTCTAGCACAACACGTCTGATCATTACTAACACCATCATTATCATTACTGGTTTTCTCTGGTTTTCAGCTGCAAGCTCATTTGAACTCAAAAGCATATTGGTGGCAACACGTGGCCAAGTGTCTCTCTATAAGTGGAGGGAGAAAGTCTACAGCAGAGAATGGTAACGCTTGATAAGAGACAAGTGTTAAACTAAACTTTTGTGTGAAAATCAGCAGTGTGGACTGGACTGTGTACCACCTCAGGTTTTTAATAAGAGCGCAAAATGTCAATAATGTTGGACTGCACTAAACACACTTTTGGGCAACAGCAGCATTCGCACCACTCAAACACACACACACACACACACACACACACACACACACAGGAGAAACAGACAATAGATGCCACAAACCATTTTTTGCATGTTAGCTGCCATGGGTTTGACCCGGCTGCGCAGTCTATTGTGCTGTGCAACAATCTGCGAGTGCTCCTTCACCCCGAGCCCTGGAAGAAAAACAGAAACGCTCATTTAGTATCTATGCCCCTACTGCTGTCACCGTGGCAACGGAATGCAAATGTGTTGGCGGGATTTTTGTGTGTGTGTGTGTGTGTGTGTGTGTGTGTGTGTGTGTAAAGGTTGGAGCATGGGTTAATACAGTCAGTCACAGTTTCACTGATGATTAAACTCAAGGGTCAGCTGAGTTAAACACACAAAATTTAAATCAAAACTCAAAACAATATTTTTTCAATTACTGTCATGTCCTGAGTGGACGAACGTCCCCTTAAAACAGACGTAACACACATGCCATTATACAAGATCAGAATGCTTTAGGCCTATATACAAGCATAGGTGTAGATTTTATGGGTGGGAGATAACCAAGGGACACGTCCCTCTTAATATTTAGTCCATGTGCATTTGTCCCCCAAAATAAAAACATTAAAGTAGCAGAGGACTTTTATTTTGACTAAATTAAAGAGATCTGCACCTTACACTGTGAAGAAAAGGCACAAAATGGTGCATGAAAATTCACCACAGTGCAGAAAATGAAGTGTTATACTCCAAATTTTGTGTTAAAACAGATCTGCTCCCTTGTATATAGGTACTATATAACACAATGGGTCCCAACTGGTCCAGCCACGGGGTCCAGATTTGTCCTTAGTCATTAGTTCAAGGTCCACACAGTTAAATAAATTTAGCATCATACTTTCGTTTGGCCATGTTATCAAGCTAGTTTTCTGTCTCTGTGAAGTAGCTGTCTGTTATTCACTCAGTCTATAGCAGGAAACAGCACTTCAAATTAAAAACTTTGTGCCAGAAATTCACTGTACTTAAAAATAAAGTGTTTTTTACAAACTTGACATGTTTGTGAGTCACTTGCAGTCCATTCAGAGTGTGTCTTTAGGAGAAGTTATAATTGTCAAAGTTACAGTATAGTAATATATGCACAAAATGTCTATATATCCGACTGTAACTATATAACATGTTGTAAATAATTTATTACAGGTTATATACTGCTTATAAATAAAGGGGTTAGAATTAAGTTTTTGCTTTACTTAGAAATCTTGGAAGCCATGCTGAATAAATCCTGTATTACATATTACTATATTAAATTGTGCCTGAGATCATTAAATCATTATAGTAAGAACAGATTGTGGATTAATAACATTTAAGAGCAGACTTTGATCTGCTCTCATCAAAGTCACTTATTTATTAGGCTACATCTGAGCACAGTTTAAAGGGAAAAAAAAGTTAAAGAGTAGAGATTCAGCTCCCCAGTGACGGGTTAATGATTTTGCTTGCGTTTGGCAACATGCCACCAAAATGGCAATTTGTTAAGCTGATGCCAAACTTCTGTAGCACAGCAGGCAGCGACAGAAAAAGTTGGGCTGCTGGTGCTTTGCCAGAAGGATTTGGACAGCTAAGAAAGCCCCCTTGAGTCTACAGCTTAAAGGATTGCAAACATAAGATAAAAACTTCCACTTATACAATTGTAGTCTCTTAGATTACTCATTTAAATTAAAAGGAAAATGTCTATTCTATATGCCAGTAAAAAAAAAAAGTGTGCTACTTCATTAAGTTCATCCTGCAGCACCAGGACAATAACAGCCTACTGTCCCTCGTGGCCACCTGACTCGCGTGTTTACCGGTGATGGTGGGCATGTGGAGCTCCGCTGTGTCTCTGTTAATCCGGTTCGTGTAGATGCACGCGGGCAGCAGAGACAAAACGACAAACAGATCCAAGCACCGGGACGCTGGTCCAGACCCCATTGTGAACTGTGAAGTGTCTCCAACAACAGTGAGCACTTTGCTCCCAGTCCTCCTGCCTCCCTGCTCCTCTCCTCCCTCTTTTCACTTCAACAGCTCTCACCCCGGGCTGCAGCTCAGCACATGTCTCTGCTCAAAGGGTTTCACTGTTCCTGCAAGTAGACTCACTGTGGAGTGTCGATAACTGCATTATTTATTAAACCAATAGATTAATTCTCTAATTCGTCTTATTTTGATAGTAATTCATGCTAAAGCCCTTTGGAACAGTTAAAAACCGAAGAGCAAATTTTAGAAGTTATAGTGCTATTGTGTAAAGAGACAAAATATTCTCTGTTATGTTTCATTTTATTTATTTATTTATTTTTTATTTGATAGGGACGATACAATTTAACATAGTTCCATTACAGAGCATGGGACTGATGTGTTGCACAGAGAGTTTATAGCTTTTGCTGATTTTCAGCTCTTGTCCCTAGTTGGGCTTTTACATGTAGACTTAAAATATTATTAAAAAATATACAGTTTAAAACATCATACAACCACAATACACTGAAATACATGAAGGGGAACAATAAAATATATAAACCACAATCCACACACTACAATACACAACATATACTACAAAATACATAGTACTATACTACAATACTGTATAATTACTGTTTATTTAACTACTAGAACAAAAACAAAAATGGAAATATATGACTAAATCAAAACATCTCATAACACATTTTTGTTTCTGAATACCACAACCATGGAAATATATATTTTTTGTATTGTTTTTTTTTTTATTATTATAATATAATATCACAGCAGATAGTGGCGAGAATATTGGAGTAAAAGTAACTAGTGTAAATATGCTGCATTATAAATTACAGTCTTCAATAATTTTTTTTCATAACTAAAAGAATATGTGTACCCTATTTGAGATAAATTTTAATGTTGTATTACTGGATTATTATCACTGATTTATCAACATGTGAGCAGCTTTTAACTGTTGTGCACTTCCTCTACTGCGCTATAGAAACTTACCTAAAAGATGATCATGTGATTTGTGTGTACAATCGTGATCTGTAAAGCATGACAACAGCTGCAAAATAAATGTGGTAGAATAAAAAGTAAAAGTATCAACATGTGGTGGATTAAAATAGAAAAAAAAGTAAATGGTAAATAGACTAGATTTTTGTGTAGGCTAACACCTTTCTAGTCTTCTGACCACTCAAAGCACTTTTACACTACATACTACATTCACACATTCATACACTAGGAGCTAAGGCTACCATACACCCAGCCAGCACTTGTATGTGTGGCCCATGTGGGTGCTAAATGGGCTGAAAAATGGGCCATATTGACCCCGTGCCAGTTGCCCACATGGGTGGGTTTACTCAAGCGGGCTTCACATGGGTTATGCCAGGGCTACCTGGGTAGCGACTGTGTATGGATCCAAAATGGACACCTTAGCTGGGGTTCACCTAGGGTAAGCCCATGCTTGTGGGCAAATGTCATATAGGATGTGTTTTCCAGCCCATTTACTACCCACATGCGCCCTACATACAAATGTTGGCTGGGAACATCTCAAAACCATACTTTACCCACTTACTCCTCCATAACCTACACATCTACCTAGTAGAGTAGTAGCCGCTTCATCAACTACCACTACACCACTGCAGTACAATACTTGAGTAGGTTCAACGTAAATACTATTTTCTACTACTGCCAGTCAGTCATTCATGACAAAAACAGCTTAATCATCTCTATCATCATTTCCCGATTTCAACAAAAAGAGAGCTAAACTCTTTGTCAAGCATGATGATGAGCGCTCATCATCGTAAAATGGGAAGTTTGTTTTGAGAGACTGATGTGCATCATTTCTGATTCACTACAGATGAAGCTTTGTTCCTGAGCGTTGGGCAGGCTGAGGTGCAGGAAGTTTGTTTTTCTTTTGTTGTTGCTGTTGTCTAGCAAAATCAGTTTGGGATATTTTTTCAAAGTGAAGCAGGACTTTATGTGGTGCAAAATGACCAGATAGGTGTGAGTGTGGAAAGGTACAGGATGGAGCTGTCTGGGTGTCTGTTTAGACAAGGTGACAATGTTTTTTTAAGGACCCAGTGTGGGAAGCATGAATCATGCTTCACACATTGTGCAGTGATTCAGTGTCTGGAGATGACTGCAGAGCGACACAATAGACTCACACTCATTTCTCTCCCCAGTGGGCTGAGTGTATTTCAGTCCCCTGGCTGCGCAGTTGTTTCTTATCTCTTTGATTTTGCTGCATCAGTAAAGGACTGTCTGACCCTGCTGAGCCAAACGACAGCTTCGCACACAGTCTGTTCCAGGCTCAGTCAGACTCGGCCACCCACTAAGATGATTCCTCAGGTGAATCTAACAACCTCAGGAGCCACTGTAAGCTTCCTGCTTGAGCTCAGAGCAGAACTCAAGAGCCTGAGCATCCTCATCGCTCTCTGAACTGCAGTGGTGTCGGCTGCATGCACTGAGGAAGGAAGTCCATCTACACACTAAATGTTCTCTCTGCAGCAGCACAGTTAAGTTGCAAACTCAAACCAAGACACACTCACATCTTTACTATTTAATTTCCACAAAGGCAGTTTTATCTGTAGAATAGCAGGTGCAATTTTACTTCCTTCATAACTGACAGTAGAAAAAAGATACTGAAGATACAGTGCAGACAACTGACAGAGTAGAACTCGCAATGTAATTTAAAAGCCATATAATATTTACTTAGCTGGCAGTGTCAGTGTGGACAGATGCAACTTGACTACCTGCTAAACATTTCTATTACATAGGCGTAGATTTCGGGGGGGGGGGGACGTGGGGGACACATCCCCCTCAATATTTAAAATAAAATAAAATCATGATAGTAGCAGAGGACCAAAATTAAAGATATTTACCACAATGCAGGCAAATTAAGTGTGTCATGCTCAGAATTTTCTGGTTTCGTATGTGTGTAACCAGTGTTATCTGTGTTATGTTCATATGAAGGGACCCAGACCATGGATATCTTCAGAGGCGATCTCCATTTATTCCTAACAACTCTGAGAGCAAGAGGTAAAAACAAAATCCTCCGTCAATTACGACCATATAACTCGAGCACCTCTCCCATGGAGCAAAAAGGACGGGCCCTGTCACATTTAATTCAGTACAATAAAACACAGCGAACATATCTGACAACAAGAGGTAAAAACAAAATCCTCCATCAAATACCACCATATAATTCGAGCCCCTACACAAATTAAGTGACACAGGAATATGTTAGCGCATTATACAATAAGTTTAGGCTGAAAAATGAACCCATAAACATAGCTCAACAGCACTAAAACACAAAAATGACTACAAGTACAACATGGAGCACAACAGCAAAAGGGGAGAAGTAAGGCAGGAGACACCCCTTTATAGGTGGCGTACCCCCAGAGGTGAATGTATAGGCACAGAAACTGAGTATCAAATGTTCCATATATTGAATATGGAGGCCTAAGTGTGTCAGGTAATAACAACTGAAGCAAGTTTTGTGTAATTATAATACTTAATATTACAAATGTATATTTGACTTTGTTACACATACTTATGGGGTGCTGTTTGTAAAGTGGCCCACATTACAATGAACAGCAACATTTTGCCACAATTAGCTTCAAACAACATTTGAAATATGTTAAATATAATGTCACAGCTAAATCTAAATATTTAATGTTAAACCTAAATGTTAAATCTAAATAATAAATGTTAAATCTAAATCTAAATGGTAAATATAAATGTAAAATATAAATCTAAATTAGTTTGTTAATTTGTTATTTGATGCTATAAACATAGTCTGACCACCCGGGTTTTTATTTTGGTACTTTTGCAGACTGGCAGTGTGCATTTGCGAATATTTACTTTCACCAAGCACATTTAGATTTAACATTTAACATTTAGATTTAACAATTTAGATTTTACATTTAGATTTAGATTTAACATTTAACATTAAACATTAAATATTTAGATTTAACTGTGACATTATTTTTAAAACATTCAAATATTGCTGTAAATGTGGTAAAAAGTGACTTTAAAAAAATTCCCACCCATTTATAAATGTTGGTTGAAGCTAAATGTGGCAAAATGTTGCTGTTAATTTCAGTGTGCGCCACTTTACAAACCGCACCCCATATATTACGGATGTATAATTGACCCTGTTACACCCCCCTTTGCCCACTGTTGTTAAAATGGTTTTATATGTGTACTTACTGTTGCTGTTTATAAGTCAACTACTGTATGAAGAGTGCTGACATTCAACAAGCAACAGGGAGCTGGGTGTAAATCTTGTTTGATGTAGTGATGGTGTGTGGTTAGAAAAAAAACAAGGGAATGATTATTTTTGCAGCTGCAAACCAGCATTGTTATCAGCCTTCAGTAATAATATATAATGGGAAAATAAATATTTACTACCTGTCATCATCACTCATCTTTTAATATTCCCTGACTCCACTTAATCGCTGTCATAATATAGCCGTGTCAGGTCTTTGTTGTAACCTGGGGAAAACGTGTCATATTTTGTTCAGTCTGACTGTGATGGTCACAGCCACACATAATAATGTTTTCCCAATCCACACTCTTTAGACTCATTAGTTTGTTATCTACACAGGTTATTTTCATTTATGGTCAACCATACCTGAACAAGTTACATCACACAGTTGGTTTGATTTAGAATCTGTTTATTTGCTTTTAACCTTACATTGTTTAATTTAAGTTTACACACTCTAGCATTGTCAGGATACACAGGGAAATTGTTTGATATTAATCATCTGTTTCTTTGTCTTTGAGTGACTGTGGTTGTTTGGGGGATTTGGGTTTAGTTAGTTTTGCTTTTTTGTTTAGTTGTAGTTGCAATCCATTTTTGTTACCTGTTGTGTATTATTTGGCTTGGCCAAGCCACTGTATATGCTTGCTCGTGTCATTTTGACAAGTCAGTTTGTTCAGTTAACACTCTGTTTAGTTATTGTATTGAGAATAGTTATGTTATGTTGACCTCTTTTATAGGCCTAGTTGTTCATCTCTGTTCATTTTTTGGATAATTAAAAACCCAGGATTTTGTCAACAACTCCTGTGTCTTTGTCGCCTCACTACTTGGTCCCTGACACTGACAGTTCAGGAATGCATCTATGAATATGTTCCTGTAGAGGGCACAGCTTCTCTGTAGCTGTCCATCACTGAGAATGAACATTGTGTCCATCACAGGTAGCAAATGCAGCATTCTGATTTCATGTTGAGCTGACAGATTCTAGTCAGATGAATAGGTGATGTATAGTAATTTTAAAAAAGGTTATTTAACCTTTTTCTACAATATATGCATTTTTCATTTAACATAACAGTCAATATTGGCTTGGTTGGCCTGTGTTTGCAAAAATGATTGCTGTAAACAAGCCTTTAACAACGTCAGAAAACATTAAAACTAGTCATAGAGGGATATAATCCTGATTATTTTCCTCTCACATATGATCAAGAACGTATTTTCTGTCAGTTTTCTACCACTTCTGTATAAACAAGATATAAACTGAGCTGCTTTGACCGGAAAAGGAAGTGCACACCAAGTTTAGTGCAGGGATAATAATGTGGTCACATTTTTCTTAAAGTCTCCTTTGCCTGATTGGCTCTTGAAGGGTAAACCCAACATTCCTCAGCAGTTCTCTGCAGCAGCTTTCTCCAACTGCAGACTGTGGTCATTCTCTCACCTGCAGTCCCTGCACGCACTCAAAGTTCACACTGCCTGCAAATTCTAACACATCTGAGGTCTGACCGTTGACTCCGCGTTGAACTGGGATCAGTGGAAACATGATTGCTGAGATTGTCTTCGCCTTGCTGTGCTTCTGCTCGCTGCATCCTACTTCTGGACAGGTGAGTGAATACAGTGTTACAGGATAATGCAGCTGGGTGCCTTACTGTGTATGACATCATTTCAGTTAAATAAGTTCAAAGCCTTGCTTGCAGAGACAGTTTTGTTCTGTCAGAATGATTAATGATGGCAATATGAGTCTTACGCATGGCTTAAAAGGCAAAAGCTTCTTGAACTTGAGTAGTTTTCCTCAAAACAGCTCCTACTGTAAATGTCCTCACTTGACATCACATACGAACGTTTGTGACAGAGCAAACTTTGTGTAACCTTCACTTTACATGCAGGCTTCAGGAACAAGACCCCAGCGTAGGGATACTCAACTTGCTTTGCCACTTTTACAAAAAGACAGGAGGCAAATTAATAAACAAACTAATAATTAATGAATCAATATTATTAAATGTTGTCATGTATTGGGATTTTTCTCTTTTTGTGTAGGTGCTTTTGTTAGTTGAGCACATAGGCTCACATAGTCACTTTTGTTTTATGTTTTTTTTCTTGTTGTATAATGCCATCGTGAAGCACTTTTTAAACTTTATGTACTTACTTAATATGCAAATAATTAGCCCAGACTTCTGTTAGGGATCCAGGATTTGGCACTTTCTTATGCACCCTGGCACTTTACTTACTTAAAAAGTCAAAAAAGCAAATTAATCAATTTATTTTCACTGTGATTTTGAATTGTCAGCAAGCCACCCAGCACCTTGTAGCGGGTGTTTAAAGTTACATTTCAGTTTTTCAAAGTTCTTCCACATTAAATAATCTGAGAAATCTGGTTATATTTAATAGTACTGTACTGTACTGTACTGTCATCTTGAGCTCCAGCCCTGCATGCCTCCTACACACCGTCACCCAGTTAACATGAAGCCATGTGAAATGTCGCTTAGCACAGGCAGAAAGAGGCCTTTGACAACTACACTATAAACACCAGCCACCCCTCCCGACTGACTGAAGCCTCTCCAAACCCCAGTTCTGTCCAAATCAGAAAGGTGTTTTCAACAAATATTGACTCTTCTTACATAACCCCGGCTGGACGAAAACACTAATTGGTTGTCTGAAAACATGCATGAGACGACAGGGCAGAGGGTGTAGAATGACGCTGTTGAGGAGGACATGGACAGAAAACAAGTCAGAGCCACTCCCTCAGCCTTGCAGCCAATAGAAAGGGAGGTTGTAATGCAGGTGATGTTTATACTGAGGGTGTTTTTACCTGACTGACCCTAAACCCTAAATCCACCACATCATAAAGATAGCTTTTGCTGATTTCATCCCCTCTCCTTAGATGACACATGGCAGTTACATAACTTTATGTATTGAGATTTTAAACATCCACAAGGGGTCACACCTAAAAACCACATCATAAGAATATCAGCATTCAGAGAGAGCTCCTGTGTTTATAACTGAGTTACAGTAGCTTTGAAAGGAGGAGGTTCCTGTTTCCAAATACTTACAGTGGCCAAACATACTCTGATCCTACTGTATTTACTTGCTCATATAACAGCCTGGCCTCTGTGCTGCACAGGTCTTCAAGGGCATTCCTTCAGCAAGCTTTCATTTGTTTACATACTGTTCAGCTAACTCTGTTTTTCAAGTTTTGTTCAGAGCTGTGATTTTATTTCATACTGTTCTTTTAATTAAACAACTTGCACAACAAATACAGCATTACATTTACTTTGGTAGGGTAACCTCAGGTATCCATATGTTTAGGTGATTATAGGCAACATTCAGTATGCACACCAAAAAAAAAACATGCAAGTTGGGTGTGGTAAAATGGAGAATGCGTCATTGTAGGTCAACACATTTTCTACCTCAGACACTATCAAAAATACTGAAGACATTTTGGTTGTAAAAATCTTAAACAGCACCTTGAGTCTTGTGAATGAATGTTACATTAGTTACCAGGCAAATAAATCAATGACATCACAGGCTTGTGGTCCTGCATTCTCTCTTTTATGTTAAGAAATATTTCTTTTTAACTTACCTGAAACAGACACACTGTAATTACCTGAGTAGGGTTGTCGGGTTGTTCTTGGAGAAGACCTTGAGAAGCTACCAGTATGACACATTATCAGTTGTGGACCTTGATGTCATTAGGTGTTAACACAAGACAGGTAGAAGAAGAAGGTAGGCCCAGCCCAGGTTGATCAGTTCTGGGTATGTTTCTCATGGTTGGCCCCTAGATGGTCACTTAGGAGCCCAGGCGGAATCTCTTCCCAGCAACCAAAACCAGTGGCTGCTCCTTGGCAACGGCTTTAGTTGCCTTTCTGTGGGCCTGCCCTCTGACCCCTGCTTCCCTCAGGAGCCTTGTGGTGGAACTAGCCTCAAAGCTCCTGCAGCCCACCTCCATTAGACGGACTTCAAATTTCAAGTCTTGCTCTTTTGCTTCAGCTGGAAGCTCACGAATCACAGCTTCTTGTGCTCACAAGCCTCTTGGCATCCTCCCATAGTCAGCTCAACAAGGAAGGCATGCCAGCGGGAATCTTACCAGAGGGTCAGATCTGGTCGCAGGTTGGTCATTGCAATTTCAGGTGGGAATGTGATTCTCTGGCCTTTGTTTGCACACACTTCCCAGTCCCTCCCTATCTCTTGCCTTCCTACTCAGACCTACTGAAGGTGGGCTTGAGTAGGAAGGCAAGGGATAGGGATAGGATGAGCTCCTCTCCTTCCCAGATGAAGGGTGGAAGGTGTGGGAACTTCTCCTGGGTCTTGAGAGGCATGGCGTTCATGCTCCCTAGCCTGTACTTGGCTGTGCTTCCAGGTGTATCTGCCTTGTGTCAGGCTGGTCTTACATCCCACCAAGATGTCCTTGAGGGTTGCCGGAACTGCACGCAGGGGACAGGCTGGATCCTCTCCCATACAATAATTTAGGTGTGTAGGAAAGGGCAGGACGTTATATGTGCCCCTGATGGTGAAACTCAGCATGTAAGCCTCCATGCTCCACAGTTCATACCATATGATTTTCCTCCTCTCTACGGCATCCCACCTTGTCCAGCTGCCTTGCTTGGCTTGGGATACAACTTTGGCACACTTGGCTGCTTCTTCTTAGAGGTGTACCTCCTTAACCACCAGGAGCCAGCATTCAGTTGGAGTAGCCCTTTGCCAGGTAGGTTTAATTTCTCCAAGGCCAAAGATAGCTCTGGCTTGTTGGACATGGACCACTATGTCCCAGTGCCAGAGGGCAGATAGGGTTGAAGCAACACCTCTTACCACCAAGTCCCAAGACACTGTGAGTGTAGTCTTGCTTTTGCACATTTGTATTCCTCCACCAGAGCAAAGATACACAGTGACAGGGCTCCATTCCTGTAACCCTATGTTACTGAGACATCTCAGTAACCCAAGCCATTTCCTCACTTGTATGTTCACCAGTCTCTCCAACCTATTGGCATGAGATAGACTGACCTCGAAGATGGTGATTGGCCACATGAGTTGAGGCAGCTGTCCAAACCAAAAGCACCAGAGCCTCAGTTTCCCTGGGAGATCAGTGTTGTGGATCTGTTTTAGGCCACTGATTGTATCCTGCCTAAGTTGCTCCAACTGCTTGTTGTTTTTTAACTCTGCGTTGTACCATTGTCCAAGGATTTTGATAGGCTTCTCCAGGACAGTTAGTACTGGCTCATCATTGATGTGGAACCTTTTATCAGTTTATCGACCTTTCACAAAGGAAATGCTGCAGGACTTGTTGGGTTTGATCTACATTCGAGGCCATGTGATGTTTCTTTGAGTTTGCTCAATAGGTGTTTGGTGCTCCCCTCCAATCACCCATCTTATTGCTTGGTGAATGCAAGAGGAGAGATGCCTTTCTCAAGGCACTGCCATATGGTGGTGTTGTCCTGTGTTGTTACACAGAAGTGAAGGTCCTGGAGGTACGTTTTGATTAGTCTTGTGATGTCCTCTGGGACCTGGAAGAAGTTGAACGCTGCCCACAGGGTCTCATGAGGCACCAACCCACAGGCGTTTGCGAGATCCAGGAACATCATGTGGCAATTTTCCTTTTCCTTCTTAGCATTTTGGATCTGAAGCCAGATGATATTTGCATGGTCCAAACATCCTGAGAAGCCATGTGTCTCTGCTTTCTGCAATGCCATTTTCAAGAGGCTGATCTGGCGGAACCAGCTGATGATTGAAGCGTTCTTTGTTGGGAGGGGGTTAATGTCCCTCCTGCCCTTCGCCATACCTTGGGAATGATTCCTCAGATATTCTTTTACATCAAAGTGTCATATATACAAGAAATTAACCTCACAAATGTACTGCCAGAAAGTCAGGTGACATAAGAAAGATGTGATGAGTGAGCTGGTTAAGGATTACCCCACATGAGACTGGGGCTTGAGTCCTGTGTGAACCTTGGTTTATTATTTTTAAGCTTAGTTTAATTATTTATTTATTTATTTATTTAGCATGTATAACACAATGCACAATGTGAACATAAACTTTAGCAGAATAAATGAATGGACCCATTCCTGTTCACATCACATTTCGATGTAGCTCGAATGAGAGGGAAAAAACACCTGGGTGCAAAGAGCATCTGCCTAAAAAAATCTATATTCACTCTATACTCTGACACAGATTGATTCTCAGTAAATTGTAGCTTTCAGGACATTGTTGTGAAGTATTAATCAACATGTAATGATATTAGTCATTATGTTCGTTTTGTTCCAGGACTGTCCTAGTAGACAGGAGATACAGGGATCTCTGAAGCAGGTCCAGAAACTTCTTTCAGCCCATGAAGCCTCGTACTTACAGAGCCTTCGCAACCTGAAGAAGAAAATAAATCTGTTGCAGAACAGCACAGGGAAGCAGACCACAAAAGCTACCAACAGTAAGCAAAATCCTCAGAAAGACTATTATCATTATTTCAATGTTGAATGTTGAAACATCTGCCACTTTGCATCTTTATAACCTCCAGGTACCTGCCCAAAACTGGACGCACCCATCAATGGGAGGAAACTCGGCAAGTCACACAGCGTGGGCCATGAGGTTCATGTTCTGTGTGACCCTGGTTATGAACTTGTGGGGTCAGAGAGCAGGGTTTGTCAGGAGAGCCTGACCTGGAGCGGCCAGCAGCCTACCTGCCGAGGTTAGACACCAGTGCTGGTCTTCTGCTGCCTTCCCTCACTGTGAAGGTCACCTTCTCCACTGCCTCCTCCGCATACTCTTTCCACTATTGTCTCTCCTCCTCTTCACCCTGATCATCACTCATCCTGTTATCTAACTCACTGATCACTTTTACAACCCTGTCATCGTCCTTTTGTAACATTTCCCTCTTCTGCTCTCTGCCACCATCCCTCTTTTTGTGCATTATGCATGTCAACGTTTTTCTATGTAGAGATACATTTCATATGTGACCCGTGATCATATTTCCTCTTTATGTACTGTGGTCGTTGTCCAGAGAGCTTTCTGAATGCCATGACATGCGATATTCCAACCTGTGACAGCTCACTGACTTTAAGATAACAGCTCAAAGGCTGTTTGATCAAGACAGAGCTTCCTACATTAACTTATCTGCTCCCATTTGACTGTCTAGCACGCATATGCAATGATGTCACGTCCTCTTATCTGTAAGCATCAAAGATATTTGGTTGCATATGTCCTTGTATTTAGAAGGTTCAAATGTAGCCATGGAGTCTCCTTGTATAACCTTCCTTTCTGTCTGTTCCCCCAGACATCAATGAGTGTGCGTCCTCTCCATGCATGAACGGTGGGACATGTGTGGATGAAGTGAACCAGTTTTCTTGTGTCTGTGCCAAAGGCTGGGCCGGAGCTACCTGCCAAAGCCCTTTGCCAACATGTAGGTATAATACAGTACATACTCAGACCACACACACGCGTTGGAGATGTAGTTTCTTTCACCATCTTATGCTCTAACCGAGGGTTTGGATCTTGATTACACCAAATGTACTGATACTTTAATACTGGGAGATACATATCAAGCATCAGACCAACAAAAACAAATATAATCAAGGCAACACTTTTCTGCAGAGCATTTTTTTATAGGCTAGTGTCCAAATACTCCCAGTCTGCTAAAGGAGATTACATTGGCCACTGAGTTGGCTTGCCAATGCAAGCCGGTGTTACATACCACATACTGGGTTTTATTGAATTCCAGCCTGAAGTCCAAAACGATGGTGGTTGAGTGGCAGCAGCCTGCCCCCCTGATGTATATGGTGGACTGTGAATTTCTGGAGCCCAGTTTGTTTGTTTTTCTCTATTGATCTAATATTTGCACACTTATGCACAGTCTGTTTCTGTAGATCTGTTGACATTAGACAGTGGCCCACACAGGCTCTATTTATCCATTTGGGCAAACTACAATTCAGCTTGTCACAATCATAGCTACACACTCATTCATTCACTCACTCAATTAATGATACCCAAAAGCTAGTATCTGAGGAATTTCAAAGCTTTGCACTCATGGGTACATGGTGACAGATCGAGTCAGGCATAGAGATTATACTGACCATGATACCGGGTTTTTTTTTTTTAAGATTATTTTTTTTGGCAGCTTCAGAGTGAAGGTGGGAGAGAGAGGAGATGACATGCAGCAAAGGGCCATGGGTTGGAATTGAACCAGCTGCCACTGCAGCAAGGATGTAGCTTATGGGGCATCTGCTCTATGAGGTGAACTACTGGACACCCCACGATATTGGATTTTTGAGGCCAATATATGAGTATTTGAGAGTTTTAAAATAATGATAATGTCTGATGACGGTAGTTATGTCCATTATTTTTACAGTCTATGGTCCTTATATTGCTGCAGCTTATGTACTAGCCTGGTTCTAGCAGAAGAAAAACAGTTTATCAAAAAAAATACATGACATCAAATGTTATCCATGTGACCAGATTTAGGCAGATGGCAAGATTTTTATACGTAGATTTTTAATCTAAAGAATTCCAGTGTACAAAATTGTGCAAAACTCGGAAAAAAGGACTATAAACAGTCCACCTATGAAAAACCCTGATTGAATTACATAAATCATGAGCATGTGGTTGTTTAATTTTGAAGCCTATTTAATGATATAATATTGAATTGTACATGGAGAGTACAGTGTGTGGAAAGTTCAACACTTAATTGAACTGAAAAATGGCAACTTAAAAATAACTGAAAATACTACAGCAGGGTATAAAACACTTCCGCCCTGCCCTACTAGCTCACCTGGTAGAACTTGTAAACCATCTACAGTATCAAGGCTGAGTCCTTACTGCAGTGGCTTGAGTTTGACTCAAGCCTGGGCCTTGGACTGCATGTCATCCCCTCTCTCTCCTATGTCTTTCCTGTGGCTCTCCTAGCTGTCACTGTCCAATAAAAAAGCAGCAATGCTGAAAAAAATATTTGAAAAAAACACAAACTTTTGTCTCTTTCCTGTCTTCCTCATTTAGTCTTTGTCACCATGACAAACACCTCTGCCGCCACCTCCTCAGCTACCACTGCTGCTGCCTCTACCTTGCCAGCTGCCACCACTGGGCCCTTTGTCCGTCCATCACGTTGCACTATAACGCAGGGGACCACCCACTGCACCTGTGAGCCGGGATACACCATCTCTGGCAGGGACAGCAACACTTGCACTGGTACAACTAAAACCTGCCCTGTGACTAAACCATACATACAGTACATTTATCCATGTGGGATGTTAACTGTGTGTGCATTGTACACTTTTAGATATAGACGAATGTGAGCTGTTCCATAATGGCCAGGCTGGGAGACTGTGTTTACATGCTTGTGTTAACACCCCTGGAGGCTACCGCTGTTCCTGCCCTGTTGGATACAATGTGACCCGCGATGGACGCAGCTGTAAAGGTGTGTTTTTAATTTTTTTAATTTCAAAAATCTGCACTCAACATTACAGAAAGTATTTCTACAAGATAGTATCTGTTAGTCCAAATGTTGCTGCTACAACTCAAAATAACAACACATCAAAAATGGCTCCATTTCACAAGAGTGGAGAATTTCATTCTCATATGGCATGAATGATAAACCAACTTTTCTGTTTGAATAAATATCTTATTGTGTTGATGTTTCCTCACAGACATTGATGAGTGTGCCACCAGACAAAACAACTGCACAAAGGACCAGATGTGCATTAACACATACGGCGGTTTCCAGTGTGTTCGTGTGGACTGCCCCAAAATCCCCAATGCTACATATGTCAAGACATCGCCTATGTGAGCATATCCTTAATCATTTTTCACGTCCAAGTTCACTCCCCCAATGTACAGAGATGTTTTTATTTGAGATGCACAATAAAAACACTGACAGTGTAACTAGTTTGATTCCTTTAAACAACATCTCTGTTTTTTTCAGGCGTTGTGAACGTAACCCGTGTCCTGTGGACAACAAGGCATGCTCTCAGACCCCAAACTCCTTCTCCTATCATTACCTGGCTGTTGTGTCCAACCTGTCAGCTCCTCGCGTCATGTTCAGGGTCTCAGCATTACGTCCAATGGGTGACACGCTTCGCTTCTCCCTACTGGGGGGAAAGCAAGCTCGGCGCCACTTCACGGTCCAGCGTTCAGATCGTCTGACAGGTCAGCTGATGCTGGTGAGCCCCGTGCAGGGCCCTGCCACGCTGGAGGCGGAAGTGGAAATGAGCGAGCTGGAGAGACGAGTCCAGCTGGGGAGGTATATCACCAAAATCACCATGTTTGTTTCCCAGTATGATTTCTAAAAAAAGAAAGAGATGAAAGTGAAAACTCGCTTAGAGCACAAAGGCCAAACAAATGTCTGGTTTGGATTTAACTACGGACTCTATATTTGGTCGTGGATGTGTGATAATCTGATGTATCGTGGTGACCGTCTTTATAGTGTGCTGTTGCTGAAGCAGTTGCTGCAACATGAATAGGACAGATTGACTCTCAAATGATGGATGGATCGACATCTGTCTTGCACAGCTGCGTGCAATAAATGTTTTAGAATATGGGTCCTTCAGGGGCATTGATGATAAGCTATAGACTGAATCACAATGTTTGTTTACAATACCTTCTGGTTAGAAAGCCCCTGCATCACATCCATGAAATAAAACAGACAAACAATAAAACAATGCCTCAGTTGGTTAGTTTTTAGCCACCTTAAAAAGATCCACCCAAACAAACACAATTAGTTCAAGTGTTAGCGATATCCAGAAGGTTTTCACCACTTTACGTTGCCATCAGACAGCCCTGTTCAAATGGGGGACTGGAGCTGTTCTTTTACTTCACAAAACACAGGAGTTGCTGGTCTACAGCTGCCTCGGTCAGTTAGTGTGTAAGGTAAAGGGGCGGCAGTAGCTCAGTGTTTGGGGACTTGGCTTGGGAACCAGAGGGTCACCAGTTCAGGTCCCCTTACAGGAGAATGGACTGGTAGCTGAAGAGGTGCCAGTTCATGATCCTGGGCACTGCCAAGGTGCCATTGAGCAAGGCACCAAACCCCTACCTGCTAGGGGAGCAGGTGTCTGTATTTCGGGCCTGTGTGTGTGTGGAACCTGAAAAAATTTAATATCCCACTAAATGCTTTCTTCTTTCTTAAAATGGTGGAAATATTCTGAATACAGTATATATGTAAACTAATACAGATTTTTTTAGATGGGTCTTCTTAGGTGGCTAGCTGATCAAGGACGGAGCAAAGCAACACAGTACATAAAATAACAGCAGAAATGTCCAATAGGTCGGATCATCATGTTCATACATCTTTAAAAGTGACAGTTATGGCTGAAAAATGACAATAGAAATAAACACGTTTGCCAATGGAACGTATCTCTACAATTCAAACCAATGGCCAGTTGTATACCCAGAACTGAATGTTGTTGTTAGCGCAACATCACATTGATTTGGTCCATAGAAATGCAAAATGAGTGATGTATCTTTGGTTGATTTCATTACAAGAACAAGAGTTTTTTTATGGATGAACTGAAACATATTTATTTAACAAATATAAAAATGTTTGTAGGAGATATAAAAGGTGAGTGACATGATGTAGCAAACAGTAAAACATCATTCAACTGGAGGAACTAGAAAATGTTGACAGTCCACCCTGAGGGAAAGTGCTATTTTTGGAAACGACAGTCCTGCTTTGTTGACATTTATGTTATGTATACTGGACATGTAATGCCGTGTTAAGATTTTGTAATTCTCTTTTCTATCATGTTTTATTTATATCCTGTTTCAGAACAGCTATTATACAAACATTAAAACACTATATAAACCCTAAAACGTGCAGTTTTTTATTTGCAAAAGCATAAAATGCTTTGGTACAATGTTCGAATGTTGCACTCTCTACCTTCTGCAATATGCTGTAAGAGCAGTCTGATATATATTTAAGCAGTGATATATGTGAGCAGCGGTTGTTTGGGAAACACTTCAGTTCTCGCAGTACAGAGCACTGCTGTTCAGCGGACAGACAGCCAAAGACAGGCTGCTCAAAGAGCCACTGTGTTCTTACAGTGCATGAATAACTTTAACTTTTAAATTTGAAAAACAAGTACACACAGAAAAAATGCACATGCACCCTGCGAGTAAGGTTCATGTGATGATTTTTCCTTCATGAGGAGGTGTAGATTTGGAAAAATCGTGGCATTTTAGAGAAGTGTGATGAAATGTGTCACCTCTGTGCTGCACAGGCAGTCTATCTACTCCTTGGCGTTACATGACTGTCTGCAAAAGAAAACCACACAAAAGTGCATCTGTAGGATAGTGAGATAAAGTGTAGGCTCACTGGAGACAAACAGGATGTCTTAAGTTGCAGAGGGGGATCCATACTGCTGCTGGGACTCACCGATGACACGGCTGAGGGGGCGGGGGTTGGTGGGGGGCTTTAGCCACGGGATCCTAAAACAAGATTGCACGCTGAGTGAAGAAAAAAGATGCCTAGAGATAGGGAAGCAGACAGAGAGTGATGGCTGAATAGAGAGGACTAAATAGGAGACGATTCATGCTAGCCAGTCAGTCACAGGCTGAGGGGTGCGGGCTGAATTAAAAACTCTGTCTTTATTACCACAGCAGAATAGGCCTTTCACTGTTCTTCACTCTGCCGCTGCCTCTTCTGTCTTAAAGGAAGAATAAGCAAAGGGAGAAGTAAATGGGAAGCCATTCTTATGTCTGCCCCTAAAGGGTCCACAAGAGGTGATGATTCAGTATCCAAAGTTTAACCAGACTCCTACTTCTGTCCTCCTATAAAACCCCAAAAAAGCCTTCCTCTGCTCATTTTTCACTCTACATTGCTTGTGCAAGGTCCAGCCTAGTGCACAACAGCAACTTACAAAAATATACACAAACTGGGCTCTGAGAAAATCTGCCTGTGAGAGCACCTGGTCTGAAATGTGGTGTTTTTTTGTCTGTGCTGTTCCACTTTTCACCCCTCACTGTCCTCTCTTTTCCTCCCCACCTCTCCCTTATCATATTACAACCACCTTGTCATCCTTCTATCCCCACTCCTCCATTTCCACCACCCTTTCTCTACTGCTCTCCCAACGCGGCTGAGTCACACCATGCAGATAAAAACCGCTCCTAATGAGTGCTGGCAGTGTGTACAGGCACTGAAATCAATATCCTGATCTCAGTCTGGTTGTGTGGTACGGTCATAAGAAACCAGCACACTCTCTGTGACAGCAGGCTGGGCTATCACTGGTACTTACTTTTGAAGGGGAATACCTCGGCCTCTTCTGAAGTTCAATGGAACAAAGGAGAGTGAGACCGGGTCTGCTGAGGCTGCGGAGAGTGCAGACAGGACTCCACAGTCAGTTTGGCTCTAGGCCAGTTAATGTGGACATGCAGGTGAGGGGAGGAAGGAAGGAGAGGGGATAGCAGGCATGCCAGTTGTGCCCTCAGTTGCTGTGGTCAGGGAAGCTGAACCTCCCTGTGCTACAGAGCAGAGAAAATATGAAGGTGTAGGGTACATTATTTTCGAATCGTTAATCAGAAACTTGATCTGCTCTTGCACCACTGAAACACTGTTTTCTTTTTCTCTCTGTCTTGAAACCCTCTGCCTTTCAGTGCATATTTAGTTATTGTATATCCATGCAATTATATTTATCTATATATTACATAAGTGTATATTTATTTTTGTGTTTATATCTTAAAGCCACTGCAAAAGAAAACCTGTGTTCAAGTGCGTTTTCAAACCCCAGTGCTACACTGCCCCCTGCTGCTCCAAGAGGGGGCATGCTGCACACTCAAATTTATTATAGGCTTTAAACATAACTACCAGCGTCACCAAATATCATGCCCACAAATATTAACACTATATTAACAGTTTTACCCTCCTAGCTCCTTAGGTTATGTTTTCCATTGTGTTATTTATTCACTCATCATTTCCTGTTTTATTTTGATCGACACTCTCTCCTCCCATTTCAGATACTTCACTTCATCTTCACCATGACTGATTAACTGTGTTCTGGCCATTTTTTTCCAAATAAAGACTCTTTTTTGAACCGAATTCCTGTCTCTGAGTCGTGCTGTTGAGTCCTTTGTGCTTGTGGTTTCTCCAGTGCAGTATGTCACTCAATCTCAGATCAGCAGTACCACAAACCTTTGTGTCTGAACATGCCTACCCACAGGACAAAAGTTAGGTGATGATTGGTAAAGGCAAATCAATACTTAGGCGTGAAATTTTGTGACATCCTGCTGTTTCGGGCAGGCTTTGTGAGAACTTACACCTTGAAATAAATTCAGAAAACAGACAACAATCTTAACCAATAAATAATTTTAAAGGGCAGTTCTCAACGATGAGTATTTGGTCAGACAACATTTTATATATAGTAGGCTATATGAAGTGAAATGTGATAACAGGAAGTATGGATCGATAAGGACACCTAACTTTCACACAGCAGCTGGGCTCACACATAAAAATAGAGTGAGAGAATTCATTATGACATCAAGATACTGGTAGGCCACTTGTCACTGAGCTGCTTTATAAAGGACACAATGCTGGACTGCTCAGGTGGTGACAGAGAGCAGATTACACAGGCAGGTATCCAGAATTCCATGAGGATACACACAGACACTGAGGACTGGTAAGTGAGCTATAACAAAGAGGTGTATGTGTTGAATGGCAAACATTTTAATTGAGAGACGGAGAGAGAAACCAACATGTACAGCAGACCTCTATCTTAAGTTGTGCAACAGGGCTGTAAATCTTTACATTAAAAAATAATAATAATGTCCACTGGTGACATGTGACAGCTGCATTCTCGTACAAAAACTATTCAAACTAATTATTTTTGGGAAAACCTTTCAATTCTATCAATCTTACTGATTGATAATAAATCCCATTGTATTGTCAAATTTATATGTCGGTTAATTATTTTTCCGTTTGACCAAAGTTTCTGAAGAGGTTTGTCAAGACCAACTGGACCTCAGCACCATACTGCTGGACAGCAGCGGCTTCTTCCTCTGCATTTATTTGTAAGATGTAAGCACTGATTCATTTTGATTTGAATATACAACAAAACTGATATATAAATATCACTAATAGCTAAAAAAAAAACTGCTTGGTAATTTTAATAAAATCATGCAGGAGTGAGAATCCGCTCAGCATATCGGCATGAGCAAAAAGTGTCCACATCTGAGGGATCAACACTGTCCTCCAATGTTCAGTCTCCCTCTTAGTCCTTGTAATTTTGAGATAACTGGGTCAGTTATGCTGTATCGATTAACATGTAACATTTATAGATGGAGCTTACCCAATAAATCTAGATGCAATTAATGCAAGGGGCTGTTTTCAGAGACTGCTGCATTGCATTGGAAAAAACAGCCAGCATGATGTAATGTGTATAGATAACGCTGTACTAATAATAGTGGCATCTGCTTGTCTGCAGGTTTATGCCAACTCACCGGGCTCTACAGTACCATATTCTTGTTGTGTAGTTCTTAACAAAGGAACCAAGCTAAATTTTATCATGACTGATGTATCAGCCATTTTATGATTTACTGTAGATCTAACAGTTTGATGTATGATGGCACTCAAACAGGATGTATTTAATTATCAATTTGTCCTTTTTGTTAGTTTTTTTCGCTGCTTGACTGTCCTCAATCCCAAGCTGGTGAAAATGAAAATGCAATAAAATGGATTTTCCAGGCTTTACACACTTTGGGCATTTGGATTAAGAGCCTTATGACATGGAACTTGGACAGGACATGGTTTGCTGGGGCTGGTTGAATCATATATCTCAAACCAATGTTATGAGTTTCATGGACAAGTGTGACATTCTCTGTACATGTGTTTTGTGTTATATCAAGAAGAATTAAGTTAAATCCTATTATCCCTTACATGTTGAATAATAATTTGCTTATAATCTTTCGATTTTTCTCCTTTTTTAAGGATGAAACTGTGTTTAAAAACAGAGCTAATGTTGACTAAGTTTTGAATGCTTTGGAAGATATGATTTTGTTGTTATAAGTATGTTACTCAGACAACAACTCACTGTCTTCCTTAATATTCAAAATGTACTACTCAGGAAAGATCACAATGGAAAAAAAGGAACACGTCAAAGCAGCACTGCATCTCGTTCTTGCCATCAGGTGAACAGACCGTACTTGGTCGTGAAGTATGGACTTGAGGTAACATACTTTCTGGATAGAAAATTAATTACAATTTCTACACACTAGGGTTGTTACAGAGTGTTATTTGTGTGCTTTTTGGGTAAAAATTGTGAAGACATACCAAAACCTAAGTCCTAAAAACAGGATGTAGGATTTGCTGTTAATTGTATTATCAAGTTAACTAACATTATTATTATGTGATTGTTTTATGATCAGTCATATCGTAATAGCTGGAGAAGTTTCTACGTCTGTGATCTGTCTCTCCATATCTGTTAAAATGCCAAAAGTTCTAAAAAAAAAAAAAAGGAAAGAAAGAAAGAAACAGGGATAACAGGGTTGCAAAGTCTCCATATGTCCAGTAAGTTTGAGTTTAGCAGCTGTAAAGGTGAATAAGCTTGTTCACTCAATCCCATGGCTCTTGAGAGGTGTCTGTCTAACTGGTGTGACCATATAATAATAAAGTCTCCTCCCAAAAGTCTTGCTGAAGGGTATTTATTTGTGAGGGAGCGAATAATGGATTCTAGCCCCTCCAATAAGGAACAGTTGGAAGAGTCCGAGTTAATTATACTAAAAACTATAGATAAACTAATAAAATTATTATATTATTGAATGAAATGAATAATTTCTTATTTTCTTTGGTATTTTTGTCACATACAGATGTGAAATTACTGCAATACAATTTATGCTGATGTTGTCCAACTTGAAATCATTTGTTAATGGAGGTATGTGTACAAAATCTCCCCTCAAATGAAAGGGAGATTCTTGAAAGAGCCAGACACCTAAAATCTTAGTTGTCATTTTACCTGTTGTTCAAAATTATCTGACTTCACCCTACTTAGCTGTGGACGACTTTTCTATCCACATTTCCTTATCATCTTTTGTCAGAATCAGATCCTCACCAAAGCGAGGTTATTGTAACACACCCATCACGTTTGTAGTAGACTCGTGGACTGTGGACTACAAACAGGATGTGTCTGTCGCGCTGCGTATTTGCGACAGTGTCGTAAAGCGCCAATGTTGTGGTCGGAAATTGGACCAGTCGTCCTCTGAGCTGAGTTCTCAGTCGCCCTTCACCAGAGAAAGAGTGCTCTTCTCAGCCAAAACAGACACCTACTCAGCGTTAAACAATGGCGGGGACACTTGCACGGAAAGCTATTGACCACCTGAAGAGCAAAGAGTTCAGGGAATATTTGATGAGGTAAGTTAACGGAAGCTGTTAGATTTATATTAGCACGCATGCTAAAGTGACGCTAGCTTGTCGGCTGGCGAGTGATTTACAGCTCGGTACGTTAGCGTTACCTAATGTCTAACAGCTGTCTAAACTTACTGTCTTGGTCTGTTCAGACGTTTTAATTAACTCCCATGACTACTTTCAACGAGTTATGCCTTTCTATCTGTTACATTTGGCATAGTTTCTCTCGGTTCCCGGCTACTTTTCAAGGACGATTGCGCTTTCTGTAACATTACCAAGAAGTGCTCAGTTAACTTGTTCTCCAGTTTATGAGGTAGGCTGTAAATGGAGGGAAGACTGTGTCTGAACTCGTTTTTTAAATTTACTCTGAATAAACTCCGTGTGAGGAATATACAGTAATATGATACAGAAACACCCCCCTAAAATCCCAATGAGCAAAGCTTGAAAGTGGGTCGTAACCTGTGAGAGGCTCTAATAGGGTCGCAGGGAAACAACCAGCTTTCCACTGACAACAGTGTTTAACTGTGTGATGCTTTAAGGCTGTGGCCAGTGATAAATATGGCTTTAGGGACAAAGGCAAGCAGAGAGGATTACTTTTATTACTTTTTGTCATGTTGTCAAAACGTTGGTTAATGTGTACATGATGTCCTGGTGGGGTGTGCACTTGCCACAGAGCAGCAACCTGTTTGAAATTCAGTGCACAGAGCACAGACTAGTGATGCAAGAAGCCATCTTTGTTTACATTTGTCACAGATAAAGATGGTTATCTGTGGGTTTGTTTTTTGAGTTTTGTGTGGACCATCTTGAAAATCCAGTAGGAAGTCAAACATATGTGCTGTGAATGTGGGCGAGGCTCACATAATGTACGGCCTTTGGCCCTTTCTCTGGTTTCTTTGGCTTTCTGACAATTTTGGTGGTGTGTTTTGTCACAGTGTAGAAAACACAATCAATAAGTTAACCTTTACCTTATGTTATGAATACTGTGATAGACAGTTGACTCTAAGTGTGGTTAAATATTTCCATACAGGTAATAAAATGTGACCTTATTCATTATATCCTAGTTTAGTAGTGTGGAAACAAAGCTGATGATTTTATATCCTGCAGAACCTGGGCTCTTAAAGTTTTGAGTTCTATTGTCATTTGTGACTTCATCGGGCCTGAAACAGACCCATGACCTATTTTAGGTGGCAGCAGCTCACGCAAATCAGTATGACTTATCTGTATTTATGTTCTTTTCTCTTCTATGTGGCCCTGAAAAATAAAACACGTCAACAGCACGGTAAGTGCTCATGGTTTCTCTCTGTCAACATATCTGTTTCTATCTGTGTCTCTCTTCATCTGTGACTGCCTGCTGATTTATGTCTGCCTTTCTGTTTGTCTCGTACCTCATATGGATATATCATTTTCAAATCTTTACTGTCCTGGTTTTCTCCTATGTATTTTTGACGTCAGTACTTTTAATAATGGGACTCACAATACAGATTTTACTCTTAAGTATTCACATGTAGTTCTGTTCTTTTGTACAGCCAGCTAAGGATAAATGTCCAAATTATGTACAGTCTATGGTCCAAACTATATTTTTTCACTATGTGTGTATCCATACAGCATTTCTGGGGTCCTGTAGCAAACTGGGGTCTTCCAATAGCTGCCATCACAGATATGAAGAAGAGCCCTGAGATTATCAGTGGCAGGATGACCTTCGGTAAGTCACACAGACGCATGCACTGATAAGCCCAGATCTACGCATGCAGGGCACAGACAATACCCCCATCATTTTCTAGTTAGGTTTGTTAGGGTTATGTTTATATGTTGTACTTTATCTCAAGGTTACCTAGAAATGAAAGATTCCTTCAAGTAAACTACAAATGCAGTTATTGTTAGGTCACTTTGGATATTTTCTGCGACTTCCACTTTTTTGGCCTAACAGGGGCCTCAGAAAACACATTTATTTATTAATTTATTATTATTTGTGAGCATTAGGTCTAGGGGAGTAAGTGTAGCAGCAGTAAGTTGAGGTCAGCTCTGTAATAACCCTCTGTGTTTTCTCCCTCTTCTCAGCTTTGTGCTGCTATTCACTGCTCTTCATGAGGTTCGCCTACAAGGTGCAGCCACGCAACTGGCTACTGTTTGCTTGCCATTTGACCAATGAGTCAGCACAGCTTGTCCAGGGAGGTCGTCTCATCAAATACAAGTAAGTAATATTCTTTGCTGTGATTTATTTTGTTGTCGTTGTTGTCATGTGTTATGAAATGCTGTTGGAAAAGATTTTCAGAATTTCCAGTTATTTTAAACTTGGTCCTTATTTTGTCAGCATGACTTTTGACACTATGTCATCAATAACTTAAGAGTTTTGATAACCAGCAATGTTGTGTTTTTACATGCCTTCAGCCTTTGATATAATAGTGAGATTTAGGATAATAAGACCAAGGTTAAAATATCTGAAATAATCTTTATAGATTAATAGAGGTCATGGGCACTCTAATTGTTTCTGTATTATTACAGCATGGAGAAGAAGATGAAATCTTAGTGGCGGAGTGAAGCAGATGCAGAATGTTCACTGCAGAGTGGCGCCATACTGCTTCAACAGCTGTCTGAACCTGGACATCAGAACAAATGCATCTAAACATCTCATCAAATCACTGAAACCATGGCACTTGCTCCATTTTTTTAAAATGATGGTACCATGCTTGATCATGCCCAGAAAGTTTTAGTCACTTTTTACTTCACAGACAGAAAAAAACAGATGCTTTCTTCCAAGAATTAAGGTCAACTATGATTTATTTTTAGATTTTTCCAATATTCATCATGACACAAAAAATATCATGTAGGTAAATGTGCACCCAGCTAACCAGCCTGACAGTTAGCTGCCTTGCACACTGGATCCACCGCCTGTTGCACACTTCAAAACAAGACTGAAGTGATCATTACTCATCAATCATGTAATTTTAGGTCATCAGTATTAATATTTTTATTACTGAAATATTAATAATATTCATGTAAAACTTAGCCTGAGATCACGTTTGTGTAAATATGTCCACACTGTAGGACTTTCATTCATTAACCTTTACCTAAACACAGAGGACACACAGAGCTAAGATTTATGTTTGTTTTGCCCTTTAGCAAGATGTTACACTGTATAATGAAAACACAGTGTATGAGGATCCAGTTTGGCATGGTTTTACAACAGGGTGATTAATAAGACAAGCTGCTTCTGTCAGTGCTGACCAAACATGTACTGTGTGTTGTTGTTGTCATCATGTCATTCACATTAATTTATTGCCATTGTATAATTCACATTATTTTTCCCTGATAAATGATTTGATTCTCTGTGTTTGTTCAAATAAACCGTTTAGAACCAACTTGAACACAATTAATTCATGGAGTGAGTGATTTATTTGCAAAGCTTGTGTTTAATGACGTTCAACTTTTGCAGCTGCAGTGTTCATTTGATTCTTGTCTCTATGTCCTGCTTCATGGTCGTTGTTAGGAATCAGGTAACCTTTACAGTGTTGGATATTTCACCATAGTAATGTCAAGGAGGCCTCTGCTCTGTATTTACACATTACACTTTGTTCTGCAACCTAATGCCCTTGTTAAATGAACGCTAATATACAGAAGAGTCCAAAAGTCTGAGACCACATTGAAAATCTTAAATAATAAGAACATTTTAGTATTCAGAAACATTAAAAAAAAACATTAAGTTACAGCATGTAAAATTGCCAAATCAAAATTTTATCTAGTCATCTGAGGTTCATTCAAGCAACTCACAGCTAACTAACTTGCAGCCAGTGTTCACCTGTTAGAAACATGGCTGTGCCTCAAGTTTCCAGCAGATCTTTACTTAATACGTAGCATTGTGACAGTGGGAAACATGGCATCAGAATGTGGCATGTAGTGTAAAGGCAGTGGAATACAAATGCTAGTCCATTCCATTTATCACCAAGATCAAGGAGTCCTAAATGTCATGGACTTTTTTTTCACACAGTCACCTGAACTTAACCCCACTGAACATTTATGGTGGCACTTAAAGACTGAGAAAGCCGTGACATCACAGGAACATTTTTAAATTGTGCTGACATAACATGGGTCATCAGGTTTTGCACAAACTTGCGAGTCCATGCCACCTGCATGTTGTCATTGCCGTCATGCCGTCAGCAAAAGAAAGGTATACAAAATACTAAATAAAAAAAATTTAAATTCATGTACTTTTTTCAAAGATTCAACTTTTACTTAGATTGTTCAGCCAATATTATAATTTATAATGAAAAAGTGTTTGAAGCAAATGCAAAAATAATAATAATACATTTAATTTAAAGGTGCCTTTCATGACACTCGAGGTCACCTTACAGACAAAAAAACAGAAGTATCTTGGCTAGTGGTCTCAGACTTTTGTACCTCACTGTATCTTTTCAACAGAGTTAGAGTAAAAAAAATCAAATCAAGTGGAAATTAATGTCATAGGTTTCATGTTTTATGAATACAACACATACACATGAAAACAATTGCTGAGAGCTGAATATAGTAAACATTTATTCATATTTCACCACCATTTTCTGCATAGCCTACTTTAAATAAATGAGCCAGTCAACATAGTCAAAACCAGTATAACTACAATTTCAAATAAGTTACAATTACATTTGCAATTACATTTTTACTAAACTAGAAGTACAGATGTATTAAAAAATGATGAATACATCAACATCGAAACAGATGACCTAGCTACTTCCAGCAGATGGCAGCACTACAACAAAAGTCACCCAGTTGTGGGAGTTGTAGTCCAACGAAGAAGACCATCATGGCGTCCGTGAGAAGTGATGAGTGGAGGGCTGTGTGCGACAAATTCACCAACGCCCAAAACCTTACTCTCATAGAATCAAGAAATGACCCCGAAAATGACCCGTTTCGCTCCAAATATAAAGCCAGGGAGCTCCTCAGAGAAATATACTGCTCGCTTAAGAGTTTCGAGGCCGGCGAAGGTGAAGAGGAAAGCGGCGGAGAGAGCAGCGACCAGCCGCCGACGGAGCCGCCGGGGGACGAGCAGAGGGAGGACGGGTTCGGTCAGGGCTTCAGCGGCGACTCGCCAGCCGGGCTGCGGGCCGCTAAACTCGGGGCTGTGGACTACTATCTGGGCGTCAACCATGTTGACACAGAGGAGCTGTCAGCCGGCCAGGAGCATCTGACAAACTGCTTGAAACTGCTGGACAGATGCAGAGTGTCGTCGGAGAATGTGTCGCTGTTTATCCATGTCAGGGTAATGTTGACGTTAAAACACCTAATAATGCTATAAAGCTAACCGTCCGTTAGCATGCCGTTAGCTGTCAGTTTTCTCAGACAGCTGCAGCTAACATTAAGCTCAACCAAAATGTCTCAATAACAGTAATGTTGGAAGATAATAACGTTATAAATTGTGTCTGAGCTGCTCTGAGTCAACCATAACTAACTGACTACAGTATTATTAAACCCCAATAACACTAGCAATGTCTGCACCAGCATTGTAGGCCTTTGGGAATTTGTACCACCAGTCCCTGTTTACAATACATAACAGCTGCCATATTAAACGATTGATGACTTGTCATGTTATTAAGAATCACAGTCCATCAGATCCATCGGGTTCATTATGAAGTCATATAAATACTTGCCTATCCAGATCAATCTACTGTAGCAGGAGTTCAGATGATGCTGATCACTTATATCATTCATGTATTGGTTTGTGTTACCAGAACCAGTTGGGCATCCTGTGGGCAGGCCGGGATGAGACGGAGGAGGCTCAGGGATACCTTGAAACAGCAGAATCCATCTACCAGCGTTACATGAAGGAGGTAAGCCTGGTGTGTTGTGTGACTGTGAACTTGAAGCAGCTACTACACTGACTGATCGATGACAGGGCAGGCAGGAGAGACTGGAGCGGAGGAAACCATCAATGGTATCTAACTGTTTGCCTCCCAGGTTTCTGTCTTATTATGTAGCTTATTCATCATCTCATAACGTGTCTATTGTCTGACTATCATGATAAACACTGTAGTAATACACAGAGACTTTGCACACTTATCAAACATCTTCAGATGGCCTCAATAGGTAATAGAGTATTGCATTGTTGTATTTTAAGTAAAAAGTTGTGTATGTGCTGTTGACATTGCATTTTTCTGCATTCTCTGATCTTCTTAGGGTTCTGCATTATGCTTGTTATAAATCCTATCCACAAATTAAGGTGACATGTAATGCACTAGGTAGCAGAAATGGAGTAATGAAGTATGCTGGCTTAGTGCTGGCCGTAAATGTGTCACTTGCTTTGAAAATGTAGTTTCTAGCAACAGCAGGAGGACAAGATGGAACCATGTTTGTTTTGTTTTTGTTTGTCAGGATGGTAGTCCACCCACTGATATGACAGAGTACTTCACTACTGAGGAAAACTTGCTGACCCATCAGGAAAGGACCAAGAGGTAACTTGTAAACTCCACCATCCCCACACAGAAGGCCCAAACACATTTGTACATTTATAGACTTTCCACCTCAATCTGTATTGTTTTGGTGTGAGTTGCCCAGTGTTGGAGATATCGGCTGTAGAGGTATCGGCCTTCTCTCAAATATAATGGAACTAGATGGCACTCGACTTGTGGTGCTCAAAGCGCCAAAAAATATATATTTGAAAAACTCAACAGCAATGTCCCTTTCCAGGAATCATGACCTGGTTACTCAAGATAATCCACAGACCTTGTAGTAACTCTAGGACCTATTAATGTAGGAACTGTTTTCTGAGCTACACAAACTACACCCGCCAACCAAATCACTGCACAGAAGGAAGCATGCAAGGGCTATTGCTGTTGAGTTTTTCTTTTTTTTGCGCTCTGAGCACCACAAGCTGAGTGCTATCTAGTTCCATTATATTGGAGAGAAGGCAGATGTTTCTACTGCCGATATTTCCAACAAATTTGTATGATATTGGTCATTCATGTAGAAAATCCTGGGTTTGACTCTTTTATTTATTATAATCTGTCTTTCCCATATACCCATTCTCCTTTTCAATCTTCCCCCAACCATCTCTTTCTCAGGTTTGAGCTGGCCTACACCCATACCATGTACTACCTTGCTCAAGTTTATAAAAACCTTGGTGAGTCTGATCTTGCTACAGTATTCATTGGCTAGTGTATATTAAATACTTGAAAGTGTATGTAAAATGTCTGGCTAAGCTCAGTCTTGTTATGGTAATATCTTGCTCTGTTTGATGATGGCAATAATAACTGTAGTGTTCTGTCTCCCAGGTGAAAATGAGCGCGCTGCCACCTACTGCCACAGCACCCTGCAGAGACAGTTACAGTTAAATCAGTTCAATCCAATGGAGTGGGCACTGAACGCTGCTACACTGTCACAGTATTACATCACCAAGGTAGGGCACAGATTGATTAAGAGACTTTACATGAAGTGAAGTGATTTTGATTACATGGCAAAAAGTTTGGTTGTTGTAATCAAGATGTGCTGTGTGTGTGCGTATGTTCGTGTGTGATTTCTAGGGTCGATACATGGAAGGCAGACACTGCCTCGCAGCAGCTACTGTCATATCAGGTTTGGCAGGAGAGGTTCCTTCTGAGGCTGCAGCACAGGAGAGTGAGTATCTATTGAAATCTTAAATTAATATAGATATCAAAAGAAGCATACTTATTTGATTATTTTCTCTGTATTCTGTCACCGCAATCAATTACACTGAGACCTTCTCACACCAGGGATAAAAGTATGGAATTTTCATTGATAATTTTTTGCATTCAAAGCTGCTACACTAAGGTGACATGAACATTCGTTCACACATACTCAAGTCTACGCACTGTAGACAGGCTTGTTATTCCAAGTGTGCATTACTGTGTAGAAAAGTTACAGTGTGTTTGCATTTCCTGTAGGTGGCGCCATGTCATTGTAACAAGCTGTGCTTCATTATGCTGGTATTCATTTATCATGACTGCACTGAGTCCAAATATGTTTATCATATCTATGTTAGTGGCACATCGCCTTTTAATACAAGGCTTAATGGTCAGTTTATGCTGGTCATCTTATATTTTTTAGGCTCCGGGGCTCTGTGGATAACTTAAAAAGGACAGTGAGCTCATATGCTTCCATTGCTGGTATTAATAATATTACCACGACTGCTAATAATACTAATAATAATTAATAATACTATCGCTGATCCTATATGTTCAAGTTTTATAGGATACCTTTTACAACAACTACATGTGATCTCTGACACGTATAATGTCCACAGCGTAACATTAGCTAATGCACCGGGAAATTTCTTAATACTGCACTTTACCTTGACAGCGAAGTATGTTTACCCTCCTTTTTTGGGGTGAACAAAACAACTGTTTTGTTGGTTGGCTTGTTTTTATTGGTATCCAAAATGAGCAGAATCGAAACAGCTGCAGAAGAAAAAACCAACTGCGAAAAAAGAAAGATTCAAATTCACTAGGGATAGGCTCACAGAGATAGATAGGTTCAAACTTTTAAATTGACGCGCAATTTATTTACGTTCTCCTCTCTGTCTGAAAAGACATTCAGGCAAATGCAACTGTGTAGCAAAGCACCGGCATATCCAAACATCTTTTTCTCCTTCTGTGTGACCCAGGTGAGACAGAGAGTGAGCGCAGGGAGCAGCTGAGACAGAAGAGAGCAGACATTGCAAGATGTTGGATAAAATATTGTCTCAACCTCCTGCAGGACGCTAAGAAGCTGCTAGAGGTATGTCGTTGTTGTATACGTCTGGGCACTCATTTGTGGCAGCTCTTTGTACTCAAGTCCACACCTTTCATATGAACAGTGCTAACCACTGGCTGAAGAAAAGAGCACCACCCACAACAACCTCAGTGTTATCGGAGGCAATCAAAAGAAAAAGAAGTTTGCACCCAAAAATGGAGCACCAAAGATGATGCTTAAATAAAATGTGTGTTTGTGAGCAGGACAACATTGGAGAGTTGGATACTGATCGTCAAGAAGAGTTGATGAGAGCGAGGAGACGTGAGGAGGAGGAGGAAGAGAAGGGCAGGAAGAGTGCTCTGCTGTTTGGCTCTGAAGACACCTTTGACTCCATCGCTAGCCTGGAAGAGAAGGTCTGTATACTGGGTCTGATGCTACTGCTAGTGCTGTTTTTTTGTTATAGTACTTAGTGTTGTTGATCATGTTATACTGCTGTTTGTTATTAAAAAAATACCAATACCTCTGTGTCTGTAGCAGCAGAATTGCTTCACTTAATTGATGATACATCATAACAATAGCTGTCATGTTGTAGTAATTCAGGATTTTCATGTGTATCACTCCATAATCAGACAATAAATGCAGATTTAAGGTTACTGTATCATTATGAGATCAAACTCTCTGCTTTGTGTTTTCCAGGTACGCTGTTTGTTCCCACTGGACTTCACTGAGGCCAGAGCTGTGTTTCTGGTGGGACAGAATTATGTCACACAGGTATGCACAGCACATACAAACACATACGCACACATACACGCACATGCACACACTGAACCTGGGTTGGACACGCTACTATGATAAATTTAGACACGCTTATACAAGGAAACAGACACACACAGCAGTGGAGCACAGTTGAGGAATCCCACATAGCTAAGTTATTTAAGTTACGATACCAACAGATAGGTGATTATTGAAATGAATTTAATGATAAAAAGAAACAAGGCCATGTAATAAAATAGATGCTTTTGAGCTCTGGAGTTTATGCTCACCTCTCAGCGCAGTTTGTGGACTGTGAAGCCAGTTGAGATATTGTATTTGATACCGGGCTGCATAAACAAACTTGACACATCAGTGAATGTACCAAGCAGAGACCACACCGGTCTATATTTAAAAAATGTCCCAAATGGTGACCACACAATTAAGTTTCAGTTGCTAAACATGTTAACTTGTCTCCATCCTTTCACTCACTGTTGCAGGCTAAGGAGTACTTTCAGATGGACGGCTATGTGACAGACCACATAGAGATCTTGCAGGATCACAGTGCTTTGTTCCGGGCCCTGGCTTTCTTTGAGGGGGATCTGGAGCGGCGCTGCAAAATGCACAAACGCAGAGTTGACATGCTGGAGCCAATCTGCAATGGTAACTTTTTCTTGAGTTTTTTTTTTTTTTTTCTCTTTAAATGTTTTTATAAAATAGATCACAGTAAAAAAAAAAAAAAAACAACAGATGAAATAAAGTAATTCGTCAGTGTTCAACCCGACTGTCCATACAAGACAGAGCTGTGACGATCAATTAATCAATCAGTTGCTGACTTTTGAATTAATCACCAACTAATTTAATAACCACTTCATCAGTCTGAGTAATTTTTGGCAGAAAAAAGTAAAAATTGAATGTGAATATTTTCTGGTTTCTTTGCTCTGTTATGACAGCAAACTGAATATTTTTTTGTTGTGGACAATACAAGACATTTGAGGACGTCATCTTGGACTTTTAGAAAAACACTAATCAACATTTTCCACTGTTTTCTGTTATATTATAAACCAAACAACTGAGGTGATCCACCAAGGTGACAAAATTGATCGTCTGACTCTCTACCTCTCTGTTTCTCTACAGACTTGAATGCTCAGTACTACCTAATGATCCGCAGACAGATGATGTTTGAGTTGGCTGAGACCTACAATGAAATGATGGACCTGAAACTGGCGCTGGCCAACAGACAAGCTGACACACAGTCTCTAGATAACCACACCATTAAGAAATTTAATCATCTCTGCTCTGCCTCTGCCAAGTGAGTTTATATGTGTGTGTCTTTGTGTGCGTGTGTGTGTCTTTGCATCTACATTTGTTTAATCTAATTAATTTGAAATCCTCCATCCTCCTCTCCAGATACTTCCAGATGTTCCTGGACTCTCTGTGTTCTCCAGAGGGGAAGCATCCGGAGCACCTGGAGGAGGAGGTGCTCAGACCGGCTCTGGTGGCCCGCTTCAGAGTGGCCCGACTCTACAGCCGGCTGATCACCTCCTCACCCTCTGCTCAGCTGGACAACCTCAACAAGTCTCTGGAAAACTACAAGTAAGAAGATACGTTTGTTACTTTATGGTGCTGTATCAACTTTCTGCATATTTAAAGCTGAGCTCTCAACAGGAGTACTCAACAATGTAACAGCAATAGGTGACTGGGCGTGTGCCGTACAGTCTACATGCTCCCAGCTGCCATTTTGTTTGTTCGTGTAATGTGTTGACCATCACTTTCACCCTCCACCTGTTGTCTAGATACGTGGTGCAGTACTGTGAGGCCCACCCTGAGGCAGCAGCCGCTGTGGAGACAGAGCTGGAGCTGAGTACGGAGATGGTCGGCCTGCTCCCTCTCAAAATCAACCGCATCAAAGCAAAGATGGCTGCAAACAACTGAAAGACACCACTGTTCACTTACTGACCTGTTGACTAATAGTGCTAGATCCATTCAAATGAGCAGTCAGCCTAAATTTACCACCTGTATAGTCAATGGACACTCCCAGCAGTTAGAGAAACTGGATGACAGATTGTCTTTCTTGCGTATTTTGAATGGTTGATGGCCTTTTTTTTTGCGGTGGTCATGCTGCTTTCACAAGACCTTTGAACACGTTACACGCTGTATATATGTGCTCTCTGTGAAGAAAAATATGTGGTCAATTTACTTTTAATTCAAATAGCACAACAAATATACTCTGTTCAAGATTAACATCAAAATATCTTTCTCACAGTGGTTGATATCTTTTCAACACTTTGAATTGAATGTGAATTGACCTGTTTGTTACTGTACATTGACACTTTCTTCCCCACCAGAGTGGTTTGAAGAAGTCTATAACTAAAATGTCAAATGAAGACAGTCCCCTTAACATCCTTATGGTGGATATGTACATAACATACCAATCTTTTGTTTTATTTTCTTTGCTCTGTGACCCTCGTCTGACTCATACTTGTTTTCTATTGTTAATCATATTGGTTTTATATTTAATGTGGCTTTATTTTGTGTAAAGCACTTTATCACACTAAAAATATGTTTCTTCAGCTTTTGTCTCTGATGGAAAAACAAACGTTAAGGCCTACTGTAACCACGGTTAGTGTAACTGTGGTAATAACAATAGGCAGTGAGGTACAGATAAAGTTGACTTAGTTTGTACTACATGAAGGTTGTTGTTGCGCCTTAAAATTGAGATGCCTGTTCTGCAGACTCTACAGAAACAACCGTCCCAGTGAGAGTCGTTAAGTGGACTTAATGATGTTAGTTTATCAGACATAATCTGCATGATGCCAACTTCCAGGTGAACCTTTGTATTTTTTCCTGTCTCTGAGGAATAACGGTGTCATCCTGTTTTATGTACAGCAAATACTCTATGTAATGGTAATAAACCAATAAAGTAATATACACATGTTACAATAACAATACGTGCTTTTTTACCTGCAAAGAGAAGCTGGATGTGACATGGGTCCTCAGTTGTTTCTCTAGTATGTCTCCATATAACAGAAGTGCCATGTTAATTTAATGAGTTGACGAACCTTTTCTTCCCAGTCTGTTAATGCAGTGAAATGTCTAAAATGGTGTCTATTAAAATCAATTTATCTCTTAAACTGTGACAATGTGATGATGTTCAATAAAAGTTATGGTATATCTCAGCTTACATCAGTTATGTCCTCATGCTGTGTCCTGTATGTTTCCAATATTGTTATATTGTTACATTACACACACACACATATATTTACAGATTGCTCTTGGTTATGGTCCTAGTAGGGACAGTATGTAGCACTGCATTCACATCATCTAGCAGACTGTCAGAGGGTACTTTGCCTTGGTAATCGGCTTCAGTGGTGGTGGGTTTCCAGCTTGTCCATGATTTTCAATCTCAGTCTCTTCCTTGCTGTAAGGGAATCTGTGCCGAAAGGGCTTGTTTGGGCTTGGAACCCAATCTCAGTCGTCGTCCTGGCTCCCCCTTGCCGAAGCATGTTCGTTGTATCATATTAATCTCTAATTGCGATAGCAGTTGCCGTTTGTGGACGTTGGAACACTGGGCTAGGAGTTGTTTCTCTGTCAGCCTAGATGTTGGATTTCAGAGCATCCATATATCCCACATCCTCTGAATATATATTACAAACACCGGAGTGTTCACCTGAACAATGAACTGGACTGCACAGACAACATAAACATGCACTGTATAAGAGAGGACAGAACGAAGTCAATCTGCTGAGGAGACTCAGGTCTTTTGGAGTACAGCAGCTCCTTCAGTGATAGAGTGCATCACCCGCGGTGTGTGAAGGAGAGATACCGCAGGTCCTTCCTTCCTGCTGCCGTCAGACTTTACAACCAACACTACTCCCACACTCACCAAGACTGACAATCATCAGTCATCACTCGTGCAATATCAACACTTCCTATGTGTAATAATGTGAAATCAGCCATTCAGCCAGCCTATTTATTATAGTTCTCTTTTTACTGTTTACTTATTTTATTGCTGTTTTTTTTTTACTGATGTTTCTGTTTTGTACTTTTCCCTTTGCTGCTGTAACAGTGCAGATCTCCTCTCTATGAGACAAATACAGGATTATCTTATTTTATTGTTAATGTCCAGTGTGTGTGTTACACTGTTCAAAAGAAGACTCAAATGCGAAACACCAAGCAGGCAGGACTGGAGAAGAAAAAGTGAGTTTTAATAAAATAAAGCTGATACAAAAAAGACAAAAACCCAAGCAGGCAACAAAACCGAGGAAGCAGGTAGAGGAAAAACTAAACAACTATGAAAAAACAAAACCATACTGGTAACAAACTGGTTATTAAGTAACATGAAGGGAATCCAACCAGGAGCACAAAGACCAACTCAGGCTGGGATAATGAACCAGAGAACAAACCACAAACACAGGACTGACAAAGGAACAAAGGCAAAAACACAGGTGTATACACACAGAGAACTAACCACAAGAACAACACACGGCTGGAGTAGGCGGGCATGGGCAAAAGGAGGGAAACACAGAGATTGGCTAAAAACATGACGGTAAGCAAGGTGTGGTAGGTGACGCAGGGTGGAGCAAACATGAATAATAGTAGACAGGTTTGCAGGGAAACTCTGGAACAGGGGAGGACTAACGAAACTGATACAAAACAGGAAAACAGGCAGGAAACAGACAAAGGTAGGAAGTAAAACAACACATTAAACATGAAGAGGGTGACCTTCAAAACAAAACAGGCCACAAACAACAAGAGGACCATGACAGTGTGTATGATTTAGGGGCATCTATTAGCAGAAATGTTATATTATAATGATAATTATGCTCTCATTAGTTTATAATCAGCTGTTTTCATTACCTTAGAGTGAGCCGTTTCTAACTACCAATGGAGTGGCTCCTTCCCATGGAGTCATATATTATTCTACATTAGCCCAGAGCAGGCAAACACTGGCTCTAGATAGAGCCATGGGTGTTTTCGTGTTGGCGGACATTGGGTGAGAGGCAGGGTACACCCTGGACAGGTCACCAGCCTATCACAGGGCTGACACATAGAGACAGACAACCATTCACACTCACATTCACACCTACAGGCAATTTAGAGTCACCAGTCAACCTAACCTGCATGTCTTTGGACTGAGGGAGGAAGCCGGAGTACCTGGAGAAAACCCATGCTGACAGCATGCAAACTCTGCACAGAGGGTCGTCCCCACCCTGGGTTCAAACCCTCCACCCTAAGGTGGCCCTAAGGCCTTGCTGAGAGGCGACAGTGCTAACCACTACACCATATTTATATGGCAAAAGCAACTGGGGCTAATTTAACCCCAGTATAAAATGATCAAAATAAATCCACAATCATTCAAACTTCTGTCTTTCGATACATAAGTGGATCTTGGTGTCAGTATGAGCTCCTGTCAAAATAAATGTTGAATAAACATAATTCAAATTTAGATTTCTAAATTTCTGACATAATGTAAAATCAGTGGTGTTTAGATAAACAGCACATGGTAGAGACAGTTGGAGCACATGATTTGACTCATGCTGCTCAGGGCACACTGGCATGTGACAGGAGGAGCAAACATTTATTACCTTCCTGTCTGTGTTTGGGAACGGAGGCAACACCTTTTTCGAGAATATTTTCCAGCCCAGCATTTGACGGCCTCAGCGTCCTCAGTTTTCCTTGAACTGATTGATTCAGTTTGATCATCATGAAACATTTTATCATGAAATGATATCATCTATTTCTGATGTTGAACATAGTCTTATGACCAGTATTTAGGGTCTTCAATGGAGCACATAAGGAAATATGTCTGCTGCACCTATGCCTGTCTCCTTAATAATGACTGACTACAGAGGTCCCCCGCCCCTCTACTGTGTGGTACTGTAAATTAGGACCAGGACCCCTAATACATTGGTACTTTTAAAAAGCACTAAACAAAACAGAAGCAAACATTAGGAACAAACTGATTGACAAAGTCATGCAAAATTGACATAATAGAGTAAAGCACCTGTGAGATACGACAGAAATTATACCTCTGGGGTCTGTGGGTACCCCTAGTTGGTAGCATGAGGGACGGGAAATTGTAATTTCCTCAAATAATTCATACCAACACTCCTCTCCCACACACACACACATGCATCACACACACAACATACAAGGCAAAATATTGATTGTGACGTAAATTCCAGTTTGTCATGAGACATTATTTGTGGCTTCTTCGTGCAATGGAAACAATTTCAGTGCATCTGAACCTGCAATTCCTGCTTTCATTTATGTCCCCACCAACCTTTCTGATGCTTGTCAAAACGTGTATTGACATACCTGCTCAGCACTAGACACTTGAAACTAATGTGCTGTGAGTGAGAACTTTGCCAAGAGAACTTACTGGAAAATCCACCCTCTCTCAGAACACACATACAGATTCATGGTACATGCACAATACAGTCATAGTCATACTGGCATATCTAAACCTCACCATGTGGACTGATACAGCATGTTTTTGTAAGATTTATTTTTAAGATGTGCTAAAAATCAGGTGAGATGCAGTTTTTGTCAGTGGTTACAACTTATGTCATGACAGTTATGAGTTAGTGTGTGAAGAATAGATATAAAGTGAGTTAACATAAACAGAATGTCCCATACCATTGGATATATTAAGACTTTTAATTCTGGACATTTCTACAGAGGACTGTGATTGATTGGCTTCTCTCACAGAGCTGATCTTGATCTCAATGAGATTACCTTATTTAATCAAGGTTATAATAATGATATAGTGATAATGATCCTCTAGCAGATGAAGACTAACTTATATTCCCTTCGCAGTTCCCAACACTTGAAAACAAAAGATGCAAAAGCTGTAGAGTCGCAAACTGTGGCAAACACTCCTGGGATCAGACAACACAAGCCATTTGCTGAGCATGGCATTCTGTTGGAGAGTGACAGTGAAGTGGTGTATCTACATACAGAGTTTTATTGTTTGGTTTTTTTTGGCTATTATACATAAAATGAAATCTCATGCATCCTTATAGCCTCAACACGTTCTTGGGAGCAAGCTAGGAGTGTACAAACAAGAATGTTCAGCAAGTCCAGGTTTTCCTCCAGCCATGACTCCCTAGAGAAGCAGGCTGGTTTACACTCCTTCCAGTTTAAAAAACTTTTAGTAGGTAAGTAACCTGACGTACATGGGTGGTCGACAGTGACTACTACATTATTGTCTGGTTTCAGGCCCAGCAGGCATGTTTTAGGACAAACTGGGAAATTAACGTTCAACATTGTTTCCATGTTCGATTTTTGGCGGGAATCTTGTCGTTTGTGGTCTTCCTTGGATCAGCTGACAGGGTTAACGAATGCTCTGTGCACCTTATATTGTCTAATACTAAATCTCACACATTTAGAAGAGCTCAAAGCCGACCTCCAAATTGTGTTGTACAGAGAAGCAGTCACGTATATAGTTAGGTCATTCTAAACTGCTTACGACACACTGATGGTCTGTGAGTTTCCCAGGAAAATGATGTCATTCGATTACCGTATTTCCTTGTAGAAAAACTGCTTACATTAGCATGTTGTGGTCATCAGTCACTGCTCCACTTCCCCTGTCAACGGTCTCTGTGGGTTCCAGAAAAATCTTGTGTTCTTATCGTCACAAGGGCCCACTGCAGTCTTGTGAAATGATGCTGTTGTGTTTGCATATATGTTAACGACTATGTGTGTGTGTGTGTGTGTGTTTCCAAAAGTGTGAAAATAGCGCTCTCTCGGGTGCCATAAAGTCAGACAACAGACTTGAATCCCACATAATGTGACAGGGGTGGGAATGGAAACCAAGCTGACTATAAAACCTGCCTTTTTATAGATGCACTGACACACTGGTGGCTGCACGAAAACACATACCAAACATAATATCTCAGATATTAATGATTGTATAGCAGTGGTATTCAGCTCACAGTCCCGCTGGCTAATCTGGCCCGTGACAGGGGGCCAGGTGGCCCACCAACCATTTTTTAATTCACAATGAAAATAAATTGATTCACACTTGATTTTTTTTGTACTTTGAGTGTAAATAAAATGCCACAGTGCATAAAGCCTCAAAATAGAGCTTGTTTATCAAAAAAGTGCCCAAGGAGGATTTCTGGAGCCCCCGCCTCCTGTCATTTTGTAATAGACTCCTCCAGGCAAAGCAAGGTGAGTATTCCTGTTCTATAGGCACTGTAGCGTTTTGGTATGCTCAGTTATTGAGTCTTGTAGAGGTAGGAGAGGAGAGAAGCTCGACTGGAGACATACTGTGTGCGCAGCGATGTGTGTGAGAGGGTATATGTGTCTCATAAATATGTCACTCACAGTTTGTGTGTGTGTGTCTGTGTGGAGGCGAAGTTGGGCAGGCTAGTGTGTCATTTCCTGAGGGAAAATGATAGCAACTGATGTTACCACTTCCTGCAGCATCGTACCAATGTGTCATCTGCAACAGACAGTTCTTGCTCTCTCTCTCTCTGGGTCCTTGTCTCTTAGAGACAGACAAGAAATAGGCATGGGTGCACAAAGACACAGAAGAAGAAGAAGAGGAGTAAAAAGACCACGGTGACAGTCAGTGAGAGGAATGCAGTATTCAGCCCACAGAACCACCTCTGGCTCTGTTGTACAAGAACTCAACAAATATTTGACAGAGTGCTGACGGTAGCATGTACTCACACAGAGAGAGGTCACTAGGTCAGACTGCACCAAAAGAAAGCCATCTCAACATCATAAACCACAGTTTGTTATACGTAGTGCTGTACTGTGCATGTGTGTGTGGGTGAGCAGCTGGTCCTAGTTATGACACAAGGAAAGAAATTATAAACAAGTATTAAGACAGGACGTTTTAAAAAGGAGACGATGGAGAAATACCCAAACATTCCAGATTTATTAAATCTAGTTTTGTCTGGCTTTTATTTGAAGCTTCTCTCTTAAAAATAGTGTTAGTTTGACTTGTTTTACCATGAAGAAAAGTTGGGTTGTGTAGCATCACTACACCCTGTGATAAACATTAAGGGTGAGGCGCAGTGAGATGGTGTGATGTGAGATTAAACTGCTGATTCTCACAAAACGTGATACTCACAAAAAACCACAGATGTTAACAGCTAAGCTCCTCTCAATGTTGGCATGTGGAGCTCAAAAAACAACTCAAATAACTGACGACAGCAGCGCTAATCAACAGCTACACAGAATTTAGGTGTTCGATGGACTCAAGCTTGCAGAGCCTTTAGCAGGTGCATTCAGTGCAAATGCATGCGGTGCAGACAAACAGTAAAAACCAAGAGACTTTTCTTTTACACTTAAATCTAGTTCATGTGTCAATATGTTGTCAGTAGACACAGGGAGACAAGTGTAACGTTGTGTAAAATAAAGTAGAAATTTCAACATGGTGTTGTGGTCCAGCTTTTGAAAATTGGTTTGAATATTTCAGTGAATATAAAAGTGATATCTTCAGGGAAGGATTGGAAGAAGCAGACACAGAAGAAACATAATACATAACCAGAAGTATATATCACTGCATACAGACAGAGTGGATTTATTTTCTTTTGATGACACCACAGAGGAGCTGTAATTTAAAGAAACACTGATGTTAAAGAGATGTTCAAGCTTCTCTTTACCACTTTAAAATAATAAAATGGAGGTGCCCCGTGTACAAGGCAGCGTCCTTGTCGTAGCAGCTGCAGGTTTGGTTCCTGCCCACGGCCCTTTGCTGCATGTCATCCCCTCTCTCTGCCACCTTTCATGCTTCAGACTGCCCTGTCAATAAAAGGCCAAAAATCACCCAAAATAATCTTTAAAAATATTAATAAAGAAATAATAAAATGAAATATAGCAGTCCCCTTTTTTGCTTTGTTGTCTGTCTATTTTCATAGTGATCACATAACTCTCCTCATAACACCACTGCACGCCACAGTTCATGGTTAATGTAACAAAATAAACAGGCCGCTGGCTAACTGTTAATACTGTTTTCTAATCAGAGTAATCTGGTTTTACTTTCCAAACTAAAAGGGCCAACCTTGATGTTTCTGATGCTCACTTTGAAGTCTTTTTGATAAAGAAAAAGAGAGGCAGAGAGACAGAAAAATACTACTGATGAATCGTCTGTGGGGACAGGGAGCTCAGATTCAATTAAAGTCTCTGTTTTTAACATACTGATCTCCTCTTCAAAACACCTGCAGCTAGAAATATTAGATGTTTTTCCTAATCTGATACAAATTGACAGCAGAGAGATCCCAAAGTTTGACGTGTGTTGTCCTGACTCAAGGTTTTGTTCCCTGCTGTCAGCACTGACACTGTGACTAACAATTCTGACAACACACTGAATTCTTCTCAATATTGAATCATCACTTCCTCAGAATCACTTTGCATCACATGCTTGCAACATGAGTTACCACTCTGTAAATCTTTTTTCATGTCTTCCTCTTCCGGCTCCAGAGAGTCCAGGAGCATCCCGAGTAACCTCCGAGTCATGATTGAGTTAATCTTATAAATACACTTCATCAGCCCGAGGCACCGGGACACACCAGGTGTTCCACACTTGAAATGTCTCAACTTGTGTTTACCAGCACAGAGTTACGTCACAGTAAGAATAACACACAGATATACACAAACATGAGAGTAGTGGAGGAACTATTTTGATCTTCTATTAAAGTAAATGTTGCAATACGGTGGTATAAACATACCACGACAGCAGAAAGTCATTGAACATTTTACGTGCAAAGAAGCATTTACAGCAACGTGTATTTAAAGTATCAAGTAAGTTAGGGTGGACTGGGCATGGTTGTAACAACAGGATGGCTGTAACAGTACCAATTTCACCAAAAAGGATGAAGTATGAGTTATATAATACATTTACTGTATGATCACCTCTTTCCTGACATTGCATGTGAGATTTCACAGCTGTGTAAAGAAGGATGCAGGTTTTACAGCCAAAATACTGACCATCACGTATAAAGAGTATTTGGCGACCAAGTCTATATTTTGACTGGTACTGATACTGATGAAAGTGGTAGAGAGCAGTCTCTTGGGTAATGTGTGAGGTATTTTATCTTTCCTCATTACTAACCACCATGCTGCTACAGCTCGCTGAACCATAGCTGATAGGGGTAGAGATGATTATAACAGCTTTTTGAAGAGTTACTACTAACCCCGTAATGACAACTAATCTAACTTTCTCCGTCTATCTTACTGCTTTCTTCAGCACGCTGCAAGAGTTCATGAATAAAACTGAGAGGAGTGTGCTTGCACATGTGAAATCTGCATTAGATGAGGTAAGGCAGGGAGAGACAATAAGGTCTGTCTCCAAAGAATACTCCATCTGTTGTGTGACACTGACCAGATACTGCAAGAAATTACAAACCCTCAGATGAAGAGGATCAACACGGCTGCTATATGTGAGCTATGTCTTTAGCGTGTTACCGGCTCAGCTCCTTTGAGGGCGGTGGCCTTGTGGGTAACCTGTGTGAGGGTGTAACGTGTACTTCACTGTGTGCTTCAGTGTGTATGGAGGGAAGCAGCTCTCTTGGGGTGTCATGGTGAAGAGGCAAAGAGTGATGATAGCAGTAGAATTAAGTGTCAAGATAAGCTAAGGGCTACTGTTAGACCTCATGAGAAGGCCATGTTTATAGTTTTGTGGTGAAGACTACAGTAAAGCCATTGCTGGTGAACGGCACCCGAATGCCTTGCCATCCTTCTTTCTGCATTGTGGTCTGGACTGTTAGAAGTTAGTTACCAGCTAATAACAAGCCAAGCTAATTTACTGTTAATAAGCCAGCGTGTTTCCGACTACGGTTCGGAGCCGAAGTTGTCACTGGGAGAGGTAAGGATGTCTTGACTGAGGCTTGACTGTGAGGTAAACTGACAGGTAGGGCTGCAACTAACGATTATTGTCATTGTCGACTAATCTGTCGATTATTTCTTCGATTAGTCGACTCGTCATTTTATCGAAAAATGTGATAAAATGTTGAAAAATGTCTGTCTCTCCCAAACCCCAAAATTATGTCATCTAATGTCTTGTTTCGTACTCACGCCAAAAGGTTTTAGTTCACCGTCATGGGAGAGTGTGTAAAGCTGCCAATATTTGAATGTAAGAAGCTGCAGTAGAGTATTTTGGGGTACTTTTATAGTGCTTTTCTATGAAAAATGACTCAAACCGATAGTCGACTACTAAAATAGTCACCGATTATTTTATTAGTCGATTAGTCATCGATTAGTCGACTAATCGTTGCAGCCCTACTGACAGGTACAGGTCAACGAGATAGACCTCACTAAGAGCCGTTTTTTAATCTATGTAACAATTTTTATGTGTATTTTTTGTAATTGTGTAACTTTAAATTTTTCACTCTTTTTGTTACAGCTTACTCTGATAGTGGGGCGGGCTGTAACCAAGTGGCAACCTCTGGGACTGAAAAATTAAGCCAATGTGGAAGCACCATAAACTGTATTTCCTTGAATGGCCACATGAAGCTGGCTCCAGAGACGAGTCAGTCCCCATAGACCCCCATGTTAAAACTTAACAGCAGAAATAAGCATGTTTACAGCCTGGCACAAAAAAATGAATTTGGTCTCTACAGCTAATTTCTCCCTTCAAGGCAACTGTACAGGGAGTAAATATTTTTATAACTCGCTCATTTAAATGTTATTTAGGCTTAAAGTTCTGCACAATGAAGAGCGGGCCACTTTGACTAACAGGCTGTCTGGGAGGCAGCACTACAGTCTATAGGAGTCAGATCCCCCCCTTGCTCCTCCACAGCTCCACCCTCTTGTCCAAATGTGGTCACTTCTGTTTCAAAAAACGAAGATGTTTGTAACAGTGGAATTCCTTGTATTTTACATCAATTAATTAATTCTATGATATAATTGAAGAAGTTGAAAACATTGCTATTTGTTGTAGACGAATAAGGACACTCTGTGCCAAAGCTCAAACACAAAAATTCAGTAAGTTTTAGTTGTTGAGACAAAAGTGTTACAACCATACCTGGTCTCCCCTACTCCTCATGCCACATGGCCCTGATCAGAGTGTTATATGTTTCATCTGTACTGGAATAAATATCATTTTAATGTGGTCAAGGAGGGAAGGGGATAATTTTTAGTACTTTATACACCATTTGTGTAGTTTAATCTACAAAATATATCATACTTTATAAGCTGATCATATATTTCACATGCAAAATTATTTTTTGCTAAGTAACTGAAAACGTAGCTGGCAAATAAATGTGCAAGAGTAGAGTATAAATATTCCTCGTACAATATAAGGTGGCATAAAATGCAAATACTTAAGTAAAGTCGCAGTACATCAAAACTGTAATTAAGGACAGACCTTGAGATGATGCACTTGATTACATTCAACCCACAACAAACACAAGCATGCATACACACATCTGCAAGGCATGTAGAGACGCATAAAAAAAACACAAATACACACAATGATAAAGATGCACAGACACACAAAAGCAGCCAAACATTTACACATATTATAAGGTGAGGACATTCAGTGGTGATGTGCTGTTGGTATCTCAGGACATGAGGCTGCTGCTGTGGAGTCATGTGCACAGATAGACCACAGGACTATACGTGCCCTTTTTGCAAGGCATTTTTTTCTCTATTTTTTAATTTTACATTGTAAAACATTGTACATCAAATCTGTGTATGACAAAAATACAAAATAAAATGAGATTTTTTATTAAATGTTTTTTTAAGTTTATTTGTAGTTAATGTAGTTAATTTAAAATGCACATTTAAGTTTGTTAGAAAATAGATTAGATTGTTACTGACTGTTCCACAAAAGAAAAAAAAAAAACGAAGATGGGCGGAGATGTGTTTGCTCTCTTGAGGGCACGTATTGCAGATAACAGCTTTGTGTGTTCTTTGAACACAGGCATATTTCTGATGTGGCTAGCTGAATCACTCGCAAGGGCCTCGTCTCTGCTTTGAAGAGAGCGGGCCCTCCAACCACTCTCAACAGGCACCCCCACCCCATGGGCCCCCGTGCAACTGCACTGCCTGCACTGTCTGTATTTACACCCCTGCAGAGATGCTTTTCCTTGTGTTAATCAGACAAGTTGATGTTGTGATAGTTTATTGCTCTTGAATTACTGTATTGCTCTCATGTTTCTGTTTGTCCTTGATGAGTGAAACCACCAGTAGAAAGTACAGGGGTAATACACAACCCTCTCTTTCTCACACGGAGAAAATTGCTGACTTTCACTTAAAGACAGTTCAAAAGAACAAATTCAATTGAAGTGAATTCAATTCACGTAAAAGCAGAAGCTCTCGCAGATGCTATCGTCTTCTTATCTCACTACAAAACGAGCCCGCAGCCAATTAAGACAGATTGTTGCTTCCTCTCGGTCGTTATTATCAGAAACACAGATTGAATCTTCTGGTATTTCCTCAGTTCGAGTGCGCAGTTACGCAAACTCCGACCTGATATCTGATATTTGAGGCTGCTAATGCAAAAGTTTCCACTGAGGATGTTCACTTTCTGCACCAGAAGACTTCAGGAAACCATGACGCACTCAGAGGGCTGAGCTCCTTCAGGGGGAGTTGGACTGTCGGAGTTTACAGTTCACACTTATTCTTCACCACCAGCGCAACAAGGTTCATTTTGGAGAAGGAGTGCCTTTACATACTTTCTTGCTGTTTTCGTCAAAGAGAGACAAAGCTGAGGATGAAGCTGATTCTGTCCCTCGTTATCTGCTGCCTCGCCCTGCATAACGGAAAGGGTAAGTCGATATTTTATGACAAAATATTTGTGACTGTAGAGGCGGAGGTCGCAGCAGACTTCATGTGGACTTTACTTGGACAGGTTGTAGTGGAGACATGTCATCATCCTGACAGCTTACACACACAGCCTCACAATGACAGCTCAGTGAGTGAGCCAAAGTGGGGTCTGAGGGCCGTCAGGGGTCTTTGATTGAGGGGCAAAATTAGGAACTGTGCCACTGTGTGTCTCACTGTGTCAGCATAATGGGGTTACCGTAAGTGTCTGACTCATATGGCAAGACGTCACGTCAGGTTCGTCTGTCCTCACTGCTGCGCGAACAAACAGAAACTGTGAAGCCTTAACTCATCCTTACAATAATATTTTAAGATGAGAAACAAAGGTGAACACTTTGAGGTGCATGTGGGGAAAATATGTGGGAGCCCCTGTCTGCTGTAGTTCATATTAGATCGGAAAGCAAAGGCGTTTCAGTTTCCGAGTCAAGTTTCGTTGTGGCTTGTTGAACACTGTGTCTCCTACATGTTAAGGGGCTTTTTGGACTATTACCATGACATAAGGAAACAGCATGGGAAAACCCTAATAAATAAATAAATAAAAATAGCAATCATTTGGTATGCTTTTGTGATGTTTTTAAACAAAATATTACAGGTAGATTTGCTTGGATTTAATTTATTTATTTCAAATATTAAAAATAATAATAAAAAAAATAGAATATATCGTAGAAAAAAACCCCTAAAAAACAGAGACAAAGAATAAATAATGAACAGACTTACAATGAGAAACACAAATTAACATTTAATGTCCGAAAAGGAGTAGGAAGAAGCAACATGCTTGTCTAGCCTTACCCCCTAATCCCAAACTATACTAATCCATCACTAAACAAACTATTACATAAATACACTCTCCTCAGATCAACCACACATTTACACCACTGCACTTCTTAATACCTGATGACCAATATTACTCCGACAATATTTAGATAGTTGTTGAAATTTGCCAATTACAAGTCAGCAGCTAAATCAAAATTAGGGTTAAAAATGAAACAATAAAATGCCAAATCAATATACTGTAGGTGTCACATAACGTACATTCATGACACTAACTTAAACTCAATCGACAGGTTGTCATCAGTTCATATTAGGCCTACTGTGGCCTTTTCCATGACCGTCTGTTGTATTGACACATAAGATTGAAACTCCTTGTGACAGGAAGCCACCCATCTAAAAACAACCAATTAAATGACACCGATACAACTGTCAGATATCAGTGGCCTCCATGACAGATGGTGGTAGATTAGCTTTGGGCTGCATGAAATGTCACACAGACTACCAAGTATTTTTAAAACACTTTATCGATTTTCCGAGAGCCATGAAGCTCTTAAAAAATGTTTTAAACAATGCTAAGAGCCAAACAGTGTGTGCAAAACAGGAAAAGGTATGTTGACAGAGACCTTGTGCAATTTTTTCTTATGCAGCACTAATGAAACCATAAAGGAACACCCAGCATCAGGTGTCAAAATGCAGAGATCCCACTGATACATGATAAACATGAATTTTGTTTCCTTGAACTTCGTCTGACATAGACAGCTAATGCCTTAATGTGATGGTGCTCGATGTAGCAATAAAACAGTTAAGATAAGAAATCAGCTAATTTCTTAACACAGGATATTGGTGGAAAACAACTGTTAATGCTTTTAGCATCAGATAAGCTTCATGATCGACTTGCTGCAATGTGTTGAGAAAAGGCTGTGGTATCGTTTCTTCCTCTTCTTAAGGAGAATAATCTTCTATTCTGATGTACATTAACACTGCAGAGGCCCATTAGGCCAACCGTCTATTTACCCTGTTGCAGAATAATGTTGTAATCTCTCGAAACACTGCAAATATGGAACTAGTGAACCCTAATTGTCACACTGAACTGATCCAGATGAGCAACCAGATATTGCCCAAGAACTCTCTGACTGAAGTGAAATGTGGCATGAAGTATTGCATGAAAAAAAAACATAACTTGAACATTACCAACTTTCTGTCTCTCTGTAGGAGCGCCTAGAACTGCTGTGTATAAGTTTGTGAGATGTAACCCCGAGGGCGACCAGGCCAACTGTGTCACTCAAAAAAGTCCAGAAATGGCGTGGAGTCCAGACCTACCAGCCAAACTGCCTGCTTCAACTGCACAGTATCTGTAAGTGTTTGTGTGTGTGTGTGTGTGTGTGTGTGTGTGGGTTGAGATGGGAATGTCTTTGTAGCTATGAGCTCCCATCAATGTTAAATTAAGTCTGGAAAAACAAAATAATAAAGTACACTGTCACGGGTGTAGCACCAAATTTTGGCCCCTATCCACAGTCTCTGTGGGCCTCCCGCCCTTCATCTCTTCATCTATGTATCTCTCACCCACCCTTTCAATTTTTCTTTTACAAAGTCAGTTTAATTTATTCCTCTTCTTTTCTTTTTTTTCTTCTTTTTTTAAAACCCCAATCTCCCATTCTTGGAGAAAGGCATGACAGTGTACGTATGTGCTCTAGCACATGGCTCTATCTGCGTTTAGAGAGGTGCAGGGGTGAGAGGGGCCTCACAGAGCTTCCACTGTTTTTATAAGTTAGTCTTTCAATTGATTTATTCAACCATTTATGATGTAGTTTTGGCACTTATTACTTAGACATAAAGAATTACAAACAAAACCAAAGTGCTTGTTCCAGGCTTTTAGAGGGCCACCTGCCAACTTAGGCCCCGGGTTATCAGTCCCACTTTTCCCTCCACTACCCTGTATACTGTTGTCAGATGAATGCAGACTTTAAATATAGAAATGCTGATGCTGCATTGGATCTGTTATCTTGGTCAACACAACTCCAGCAACACAACCTCTGTGTGTGTGTGTGTGTGTGTGTGTGTGTGTGTGTGTGTGTGTGTGTGTGTGTGTGTGTGTGTGTGTGTGTGTGTGCGCTTAAGTGTAAGGTAGGTGGCCAAGAAAAGCCAAAATAGAAGACAACGTGGAGGGATAGGCAAGACAAAGGCCAACAGAGAGAATACTGGGAGGTTCGGCCTGCAGTTAGAAAGACCTTAAGAGTTCATGGTCTTTTTCATATTGTACAGAAGTAGGAGTGCACGTAATTTTAAGTGGTAGGTGTTGATGTATTGTTTCACTTCTCAGCAGTTTGGAATCAAGAGGAGAAATGTTGGTACTTTCTCTGCACTGAAGATAATTTTATGCAGATACACAGACCATGTAAACATACTAACAGATTATTTTAAGGAAGATTTTTGTATGGTATAAACACATCAGTAGAAAAAATGGGGAAATTAGAGGTGGCATATACTTAAAAAACATATTTAATGAGCTGTAAAGAGCAAAAAGTACAATGCAAACTTACTTCTGGCTTCAACATATTAACTTATATACAATTCCTCTTCATTCTGGTGTGTGTGCTTTTGGTAAAGGGACTGTCCATATGTGTCCCTTATGCTTGGATAGGCCAAAGTGAATCGATTATTATTTATTTCTAAATAATCTTTAATTAATAATTGCAGATTTTACTTCTTAAAGAGAGCATTCTTTGAGCATTAAAGGAAGTCATTGAACCACATGTATTTATTAAATATGAAAGTATGGGCTATTTGTCATGGCAAGTTTTCAAATAAACTTAAGTAACAATAGATTCATGTCTGTGCCTTACAATACATGGGAAGCGATCAAATTGTAGCCACTTTGAATCCTTTCGGCAAATAATAACAACAATCCATCTTTTTTTAATTTCTGTAAAAACTGAGCTGTTATTTAAAATTGTGTTTCCATGTCATTAAATCTGTTTTTTGTTAAGTCCACCCAGAAGTTGTGCTGTGTGTGCTGCGTGTTAAGCAGACATATATAGTACATCTACTGCCTTTGGCCACTGGTGTGAAAGGTTCATCTGTTTTTCGCTTCCCCAACCAACTTCTTCACAGTTAACTATAAGAAAACCCCGAACAATCCAATTCTTCTGGGACAAGTAAGAGTGGTGAATGAGTCATATTTTTAATAGTCTCTTAAAAGGAATTCAAAACAGCCTTTTATTTAGACTCTCTGTCCAGATTGTTTAATTTAGTAGTTTACCTTGAACTTTAAAACTGTGACCCTCTGGAGTCAACGTGCCAGTAAAGAATTGCATGTGTGTGTGTGTGTGTGTGTGTGTGTGTGTGTGTTTAACACATATGGTGGCACATGTGAAAGAGTTTATGTTTGATATGTGTGATTCCTGAGAAGGTCTGTGTCACAGTCTTAGTCTGAGTTTCCTCATTCAGGGTTCCTCTTAAACCAACACTGATGCTATCAGTTAATAACCTTATATTTTAAATACAGGAAACTTTACAGAAATGAATACCACAAATCATATTTTTATCAAGCTGCAGTCCATCTGCAGTGCTGATTTACACAGTGTGTTTTGTATTGAATTAACCAGGTGTAGCATTATGTATTCTGTGCATAAATAACTGCAAACTCCAAATTTAATCTGCCATAAAACACTGTTTCATGTCACATTTTCTAAAGCATATGGTTTGTACAAAGAGGCATAGAAAAGGTGGATGACTGACTGCTTTAGCATCCGTGTGCCAAAGAAGATGTCTGTAGGCTACTCCACTGAGCTACTACCATCACATTATTTTACCAGGTCTGATCAGTAAAATGGTTAAACATCCAACTGAGAATTAGACTGTTTGGTTGTGAAGCATCTATGAAAGCATAAAAATGATTTAGTATTTAGGAGAGACTGAACGAAAAAGAGAGGAAAAGAGTGATGTCAGAAGGTAGCAAGTACAAAGGATGGTTGGAGACAGAGTTAATGAGAGTGGAGAGCTTTGAAAATAAAGGTTCTTCTTATGGATTGTTTGTGTACTTAGTCAGAGTCTTATCTGGCCTCCTACATCATTTCAGCTTGCTTAAAGCAGCAATTGCCTCAGCAGCAGCCCTCCTTTTTGCTGCGCACCTCTAACAGGAAGTCAGAGGGAAGTGTCGAAAGGAAGTGGGCTGTGACGCCTGGTGGGCTGCTACTTCTGGTCCATTGTTTTGTGTCTGCGTATGTGCCACATAAGTCTGATACTGATGTGTGAGAAGTACCAGATTACATGTCAAAAGGGTACTGTAATTCAACATTTAACTTTTTTTCTGACTGATTTATTTCAACAACTACTGAAGGGAAGTATGTCTACAAAGCAGAGTATGATTCATGGTTTTATCAGTTCAAGTCAGGTTCAGTCAATGCTGTTTTTACATGTAGGTCTCGATTGTTAATGGGTGTTTTCGGACCAGTTCTGGGGACCCCCTGAGAGGAACTGCCCACTGGAGAGTTCCCCTGAGAACTACATACAGTCAAGGGCTTTTTTCTTGTTGCATTTGCACCTCCAATAGGAACACTGACGTAACTATTGTAAGCCAGTCAGCGGTTAGTGTAGCACCATCCCTTTGACTTTGACGAGCCAGAATCGCGTTGTAGTTCCACCGTCACATACAGTATATACTCGCAGTCGGTCCATTTGTCTGTGATTATTCATTATTAACTGTTTTTCTGTTTAGAGTTATCTGCTGTTTACATGGCTAACATGTTTTTTAAAAAGGTGTTTGCCGGTGCTGCATTGGCTGCATGTGATCAGTCCCCGTGCACTTACATCAGTCTTGGTTCCTCTTGCGCTAGGAGAGTACCTACTCTACAGGAGCTAAAGAAGTCCTTCAAAACAGTTTTTTAAGAACTACAAACAGTTAGTTGTTGGGGTGTGGACACAACAAAAAGGGGAGTTCTTATGTGAAACGTTCTTCCAGTCTGAAAATACCTTAGGTCTCTACTTAAGGGCTCTGTACACACAGGTGTTTTCCTTATTCTGGCTAAATAGAATTCTATTTATTGAAGTTAGGCTGAGCTATGCTGGAAGTGAGGTCACCAAACGTCATGAACCAATAACAATGACAAAGGTGTAATGCAAAGCTAATAAGAGGGTCACACAGATGTTAGTGTGACTCACAGGATGTACAGTAGGCTGTGCCATTGGTGGCCTATTTCTAATAGAATACTCTTCCCCTTTTTCTATCTGGTATCACTATTTTACAAGGGCACAGTTTCTGCATCCTGGACATAGCACCACCCAGAATGATTGTGATTGGTTTTAAGAAATACAAACAACCCAGAGTGATTTTTTCCCCTTAGTGCAGAATTATGATGAATTCAGCAAGACCTTTCCCCAGCTCTGGCACAGCGTTAAACGCAGTGCAGAGGTAAGTCTGGGTATGCGAGACTAGACAAATGTCACTCAAGCGCAGTCTGTGCACACCCACACAGTCCTCAGACGAGTTCTCATCAGCAAAAACAAGTGAAAACTCCTGTGTAGGCCCTTTAAGATGTGACATTATCTGCCTGATTGATGCACAGCTGCTGTGTATGACTTACAGCAACTGGTATGTTTTCCGCTTAGCGAGAAAGTTCCAGTAAGTAGTAGTTGGTGGAGTCTCACGCAAAGTTGATGCAAGGGGATTCAAAGAGTGTAAAGCGCTGGCGGACAGCTTCAGTATGAAGATGTTTGACAAAAAAAAAAGCCATGAAAGGTTTGAAACTAAGTCTGTTATTCTTCACTTTGATTTAGAGTTCTTGCTGCTGGATAGACTACATGTCATACCCAGTAAGGCAGCATGATCCCTTACTGCTGCAGTGTGATAGTGTGTGTGTATGAGTGGTTTTGCCATGTGTGGTAAATGTGGGGAGAACTAATGTGGGGGAGACTCTGGAGTGTCTTCTTTGTAAAAGTAATCATGCAGCATGGGAGGATAACTGTCCAAAGAGAGTGAGAGAAACAGAAATAATTAGGGTTTGATGTAAGAAAAGACAAACATGAGGAAAACAAGGTATGATGTGAGAAAATAAGCTAAGATGGACAAATGAGTCATGAAGAATGAGGAATTTAGCTTTTATAAGGATCAGGTGTTTTGGGGCTTGTGGCAATGGTAATTAACTGTACTGCTGGAGGACAATGGGAATGTGAGAAAATTGACATAATTATAGATACAGGAGATTTCTGGGTGTTGTGGGAGTTTTGGGAGAAAGTGTGCAGCAGCAGCTGAGAGAAACTTGAGGCTCTTTTAAACACCTAGAAAATAAAGAATTCATGGCAGAGCGAGAAATGGGTTGGAAGAAGTTATTATTATTTTATTTACAAAGTTGAGATTTTATTTTAAATCCAGTAGTTGGTGGTAGTGCAACATATTAGATGCAAGAAGAGCACATCTACCTGCTCCATGCTGTACGAAAGTAAAACTAAAAGCTCAGCCTCGCCACTAGATGTCACTAAATCCTACACAATGAACCTTTAAATGAGGGAGAATGAGTAAATGTGCTTTAAAGAGTTTGTAAGTACTTTGTTGAAATTTTTGTGGGGAAAAAAAGATCACAGACTAATTGTTATTTCAAGTATTTTCATGTGTCTTAAACATGTCTGCTCAGGATCTTCAAAGCTGGAATCCAAAATGCTCCACAAGTTCAACTGCAGCAAAGTTTAGGAACAGTGTCTAATGTTTATTTGTGAAGTTTGTGAAGTGTCACTCTATTGTTGTTTGCTGTGCAGTGAAAATGTCATTTACAATGAGGTAATATGAAAATAAGTATGATTTACTGAAAAGATGAAGTTGGACAGCCTTCTCAAACAGACAGCTACAACCTGCCAAACCCCATCAACTTTTTTTTAATATCTGACTCTTGTTGTGTTTCCAGAGAGGCAGAGCCTGAGGAGGGTGTGAGTCCACCATGGCTGGGGGAGGAAGCGGATGAGATGGAAGAGGAGTACGCTGAGGAGGAGGGCGAATCACCATTCACAGGTGAAGAGGGAGAGTCACCAACCGAGGAAGGCTCTGGCGGTTATGAAGGCTCTGCAGATGAGGGCACCTTCCTCGCAGCCTGGGCCTTTGCTCCTGCTGGGGCTGAGACAGGCTCCGGTGAGTCTGGGATTGAGAAAGACCTGAAGCTATACAAAGGTAATTTTGGGGGGAAAAGGTCCTGAATTTCATGGATTCAGTATTTTTTCAAATATATAAAAAATTATTCATATAGATTGATTTATCTTTGTTTTTCTGCTTCCAGATGAGAAACCCAGTGGCATGAGGAGATTGTTTCCCAGTAGGCCTGTGGTTGGTGAGGCAAAACCAGCAGAGCAGGAGCTGAGAGAAGACCACCTTCTGCTGTAGAATATACACCCACCCAGTCAAAGACACATAAACAAGGCTAGCATCTGTTTCATTTCTACCTTGTCTGTTCAAATAGTAAAACAAATATTGCATCACTACCTGGTGGTGTAAAAAGATGGTTGCTCAGAGTTTGACAAAGGCCAAATATATATATATGTTTTATATTTTCTGTGCTATTGGTGGGAATTACTCTTTTCAGGGGCAAAAGACTGTAAACAATGAAAAAGTAGCTGCCAAAGTAAAAGAATGGTCTGCATAAATGAGACATAGACACACTTTAATTTAGTTTAAGTTGGCAGGGACGTGTATTTTTGCTTTCTTGTGGAAAAAATATGTAAGTTTGACTGTGCTTTTTACTATAAAATTTGAAATACGCTTTCAAATAGTTGTAATATCTGTGCAATAAGATGACACCTTCGTCCACGTATTGCTCATTCTGTATAGCCGTGGTTCTAACCTTTTTTTTTTAGCTATGAGTCATGTGTTCCTTTAAGACACACAAAAACAAAGACTTATTTATATTATTTGATCCCTTTGTCTCAAATGTTTTGACACTTTACACTTACCCAGGAGAGTTATATAACATTGTTTGGGAACTTCTGGTCTGGAAAGTTGAACAAGAGATCCTCTCAAACCCAAACCCCTCAGGAACGGATTCACGCAATCTTAACCACTGTGAGCTGAAACATAGTATCAGAATTTGTACTGTGCACATGCATGCATTTTAACATGCTCTGCGTTGTCTAATTTGCATTTGAAATACAATAAAGGATTTATAACAACAGTGTTCAGTTGTGTTTTCAGTAGACTTTATTACAAGTGTCCGTTCTGTTAACTGTTCATCTCTGCAGTCAGTTGGGTATTTGGGAATGTCAAGTTTGGGTAAACAGGGTTTTAATGACTTTATCCTCTCCTGCTCCGGCATTCATGTTTATACTCACTGAGGACATGAGAGATTATCTTTGGATGATTTATAGCTGTGCTCTTTCCTACAAAGAAAATGGCTGATTTTTGCATAGAAAATTAAACTAAGTTGACTTTATTTTGACATAAAGAGAATATGTATGTAATGCATTACTGATGGTGACAACAAGATTGAGGGCAACAGCAGAGCAAAGCCAATAAAACTGAACTGCAATAGGTAAAATATAGATTCATAATTTAAAACTGTTTTACTCAATGAAAAATACAATTAAAGCACCAAACAGATTTGTTAATGGAAAGCTATTTTAAACAGTGGTGGAAGAAGTACTCAGATCTTTTACTTGAGTAAATGTACCAATACTACAGTGTAAAACACTCTACTTTCCTCGCTCATATTCAAGTAAAAGTGCAAAAGCATTTGCATCAAACTATACTCAAAATAGGCCTATCGAAAGTAAAAGTAAGAGTGTAGAGTCATATGTATTATTGGATTATAATTATTGATGCATTAATGTGTTGATCTTATGATGTTGCAGCTGGTAAATGTGGAGCTAATGTTATGACTTTATATTCTGCTGGGTAGTTTCAGCTATAACAATACATCACAATTTATTAGTTGATTTATATTTTGTATAAATAATATGAATATGCAAAGTAACTTAAGTTGTCAAATACATGGAGTAAGTATAATATAAAGTAGCATGACATGGATATACTCAGGTAAAGTACAAGTACTGCAAAACTGTTCTTAGGTCTGGTGCTTGAGTAAATGCACGTTTTCACAGTTATATTCCACCACTGATTTTAAAGAGTAAGGGGTATTTTGAACAGCATGACTAATGATTTGGGCCACTACTTCAAGTTGGATAAAGATCTGTCAGGCTGGTGTTACTCCAATATTAGCATGTCACACATAGGTCTATATTATATTAGCATATGTGTTGACAGACAAGTCACAACAAATTGCAGTAGAGAAATGCTTAAGATATGTCTGAAGAAATTAAGAAGCAGTGTCGTCATGTGTTTGTCCACCAGAGAGCACTGATAAGCTTAATTTTCGACTGCAAAACAAACACGTATATTGGTCTGAATTTTTTTATTACCAAATTGAAGGGATTCCTATTAAAACATCTATGTTATATCAGCCAATATATATATATATATATATATATACACAGTACAGGCCAAAAGTTTGGACACACCTTCTCATTCAATGCGTTTTCTTTATTTTCATGACTATTTACATTGTAGATTCTCACTGAAGGCATCAAAACTATGAATGAACACATGTGGAGTTATGTACTTAACAAAAAAAGGTGAAATAACTGAAAACATGTTTTATATTCTAGTTTCTTCAAAATAGCCACCCTTTGCTCTGATTACTGCTTTGCACACTCTTGGCATTCTCTCCATGAGCTTCAAGAGGTAGTCACCTGAAATGGTTTTCCAACAGTCTTGAAGGAGTTCCCAGAGGTGTTTAGCACTTGTTGGCCCCTTTGCCTTCACTCTGCGGTCCAGCTCACCCCAAACCATCTCGATTGGGTTCAGGTCCGGTGACTGTGGAGGCCAGGTCATCTGCCGCAGCACTCCATCACTCTCCTTCTCGGTCAAATAGCCCTTACACAGCCTGGAGGTGTGTTTGGGGTCATTGTCCTAACCTGGCCTCCACAGTCACCGGACCTGAACCCAATCGAGATGGTTTGGGGTGAGCTGGACCGCAGAGTGAAGGCAAAGGGGCCAACAAGTGCTAAACACCTCTGGGAACTCCTTCAAGACTGTTGGAAAACCATTTCAGGTGACTACCTCTTGAAGCTCATTGAGAGAATGCCAAGAGTGTGCAAAGCAGTAATCAGAGCAAAGGGTGGCTATTTTGAAGAAACTAGAATATAAAACATGTTTTCAGTTATTTCACCTTTTTTTGTTAAGTACATAACTCCACATGTGTTCATTCATAGTTTTGATGCCTTCAGTGAGAATCTACAATGTAAATAGTCATGAAAATAAAGAAAACGCATTGAATGAGAAGGTGTGTCCAAACTTTTGGCCTGTACTGTATATTGGTCTGAATTTTTGAATTACCACATTGAAGGGATTCCTATTAAAAACTTTTGTTATATGTTTATTTTCAAAAAATCAGCCAGGATATATTTTACCTAAATACTGATATTAGTATCAGCCCCAAAGAGTCTGTACACTGTAAAAAGAAACGATTTGTTTTAACTTTAAAAAAAAAAGTTAGTGTCTGGACTGCATTAAAATTTTAAGTTGAGTGAATCTGAGAAAACAAGTTGAGGTAATTTTTTGATGATTCAACATGTTTTATCAAATTCAGTCAGCTTAAAAATCTAAGGCAGCCTGGACACTAACTTTTTCAGTTAAAACAGTTATTTTTACAGTGAATGGTAAGGCTCTAATTAAAGTAACTAATGTCATAAGGACTTTAATTGCCACTGAAATAAGTAATGGTCATTACAATATGAAATAATGACATGGACAGAGTAATTAGGTCATTAAATGTCTGCTTCCAAAATTATGGGTTTTTTTCTGGATAATCAACAATTTTAATGACAAACTTATTTAATATTTTCATGATAATACAATGTGTGTAGTGTAGGTAGTGTCTCAAAGCTCTGACTGTATCCCATGGGCGCTGGGCCCCCTCCCCCTCGACAACACACACATGACCCGGGTCACATGACGGTAAGTCTTGATACTACCTCCTGGTTCAGACAGACAGGCTGCACGGAGCGAGGCTAGCTGTTAGCTTCAACTGTCTAGACGGCCGAGATGGTGAGTGCAAAAACTGGCGTCAGCTGTTCGGACCACACCGAGATGAACGGGGGTATTAACTGATAAAAACCCAGCATTTAGACGGACCCCCAGTTTCCCTTGACAACAGCTATTTAATGTTTAAACCTGACAGGAAAGCTAGCTGGGTTGGTCGAGTTAGCATCTGTACGAGGCCGTCTCTGCTTTCTAAATGATGTTTTCAGCTAGCTAACGGCCCAACAGCTGTGGAGACTCATGACAGCAACTAAACGTGTTGGTTAATAATTGAATTAACTTTAGCTTGTTTGTGTTTGGTAACTACAGCTGGCAGAGGGTTGAGAGGAATGTCAGTGCTAGCTAACGTTGGTGGTTGGTTAGCGGGGTGTGATGTGAAGTTGTGCCGTAGGACACATGCATGTTGAATTACAGCAACCACTCCTGAAATTATGTTAATGTCTTGATGTTCAAAGGAAACTGGAAAAGCTTTGATCGCTTGCAGGTTTAGTTAAGGACAATTGCAAGTTGACACTCATTGACTTTGATGCACTGTTTCTGTGTATTATACTGGGATACTCCTATATTCTCTCCTATATTCCTCCTGTGAATCCTTTTACGGGTTAAAATCAATCACAAGTATCTCACTCGTGTGCAAGCAGTGATAGGTCTCTCCTGGCATCTTGATGATTGGGCTTATCCCTCCAGATCTGCTGCATGCTGAAGCATGTGTTTGTGACTTTGTGCCAGCTCAGAGGAAAGTAATGTGGCTGTGCAGCCAATGATAAGTAGCTGAGTTAGTGTGGAAATAACAGATAGGGAGTAGCTGTGGAGGAGTTACATGGTTACCGCTTGAAATTGTGATTATTTCCGGAGTACACCCATCAGTCCCATACATGTGCACACATGTATAAATGTTAACTTAGCAGCTGTGGTGGTGTTTGTGATTATTACAGATAGCTACGTGCCATTGTCTGTAGTCTGAATCCATAGAGATATGTGTCAGCGAATTCTATGATATACTTTGTGCATTTAAACCAGAATGCTGCTCCGATCCTGTTATCCAGTCCAGTTATTTCTAATGTCAGGCTTAAAATGGGACTGACATTGTGTTTCAGTCTATTAGATCAAGATAGCCAAATGTCATGATGATGATAGATTTGCCTGTCTTTGTTTTCAATCAGACATTCCCGGAAAGATGAACCTTTAATATGAAAAAATACAGATGTCAGCTGTCGTTCTACTTTACAATATGCAGTCCATGCTTTTCAACATTAAAAAGACCATTTTGTTTGTTCACATTAATGTCTAATTTACTCCAAATACAGGCTTAGTCAACGTATAATTTTGACATTAGTCAGCTTTGAACAAGTTGTGTTCCTTAAATAGTCTGTTTACGTGTGTAATATGCTGTTTTCTACACTGTGCTGTGTGTTTTCAGAGTTTCCTAGGAGGTCTGTTTGGGCCAGTATGTGAGATAGACGTACTGCTGAACGATGCAGAAAACAGAAAGACAGCCGAGTTAAAGACAGAGGATGGGAAAGTGGAGAAACATTACCTGTTCTACGACGGAGAGTCTGTGTCTGGCAAGGTAAACTGAGTTTATATTATTTATAGATTAGGATGCAGAGCTCCACAAGGTTCAGTGAGGTCATCTTACACACATGGTGGCTAATTTAAATTTGCTATAATTGTATTTTATTAGTTAACAGCGCTCACTTAGCCGATAATAGCCATACCACAGTCTATTCTGGGATCCTCTCTTTAACTGAGCCCAGTGGGAAATAATGTTCTTTTGATGTGTGCACGAGATTTGCTCTGACTTCAAAAGGAATTGTAGCATCTATGTTTAGGATCCACGAATGTATCTGCTATCATATAGGCTTTATTAAGTAATATTGGAGGATCCAATATATATGTATTAACAGGGGATATTTCTTGTTTTCTACAAAGAGAGGATATTCTAGATTTTCTCTGTAGAGGTCAAATATATTTGTAAATTGGTAATATTGTAATTTTGTGACAATATGCTTTTTGGTTCATGTGATGGCTGATCTCATAAAATATTTCCTCTCAAGGTGAATCTAAATGTGAAGCAGGGAGGAAAGCGACTGGAGCATCAGGGCATCCGCATCGAGTTTGTTGGACAGATAGGTGAGCATGATTGAAGCTCTGTTATTTATGGTTATAATGAGCCAACTCTTTTGTTGTTCTGATGTTAGTAGGATGGTGCTGATGGATATATTCTGTTTACACTCATAACCTCTAAATTCCCTTATGCAGGTAGCTAGAAGTATTTCAAATGCTAATTTAGTGCATCATCTAATAGTTGGAAAACTGCTTGCCAACAGTAGCCTGCTGGCTTTCTCATGTGGCTAAAAGGTTTAACAGAGCATGTGGTTGTCATGTGCAGCCTGCCATAGTGGAGTTAAACCCTCCTCTAACTGTATACGCAGAAGGAGGAGGGTGACGAGTGTGATGTGTTGAAGGAGTGTAGAATCTGAACTGAACTAATGTATTAGTTTTTGTACTGTGTTTAAACTGTCTTGAATTATACACCAACACTCTATATTCACTCTGCTGTATTTCAGAGCTGTTCTCCGACAAGAGCAACACCCATGAGTTTGTGGATTTGGTGAAAGAGTTGGCTCTGCCTGGTGAACTCACCCAGAACAGGAGCTATGACTTTGAGTTTATGCAGGTGGAGAAGCCCTATGAGTCCTACACGGGAGCGAATGTCAGGCTAAGGTATATTTATTACACAGTCTGACATAAGGCAAACTGCAGCTTCTGTTATCATATTTATCACATCGGATGTATTTATGACACCCATGTGTTTTAGTCCCACATGATGTTCTTAATTGGCAGGGAACTCCAGCATCTGGTATCCACATTCAGTCCAATGGTAGAAAACAGGAGATATTGTCTTGTCTTATCTTGCACTGTTGCCCTACAGGAGGGAGACAGGAGAATATGCCTACAGGGATCAATGAATATATTGCTTAATATATTAAATAATTGATCAGTTGTTTTTGTTATCAACAAACTGCTGGCTACAGGTTCACAGATATAACTTGTACAGTTTTCTCTTTTGATTATTTTGAGTGTTTGTCAAATAGCTTGGTCAGTTGTAAGATGTGATTTTAACTTATGTAAAACTTTCTCTGTGTCATTTTATATCTTTTTTGATCAATTACTTGATCAAAAATTTGTTAACTAATTGATAATTTAAGTAATTTTAGTTGCAGTCCCTGTGTTAATAATAAGAATATATCTCAGAAACAACTCAGTTTTCAAATTTTAATGACAACTGGTCAAAATATGATGAAAACAAATTCTGGGTTGTTTGGGATAAATATGTCTACATGTGAAGGAGAAATTACTCTCCGCTCTTCTCTTTTTCATGACTGCAGCATGCTCAGCATTGTTTGAGTCTGACTCTTAAAGCTTGTGTTGTCTGTGTGTTTTCCTCACAGGTACTTCCTCAGGGTGACAATAGTTCGTCGTCTGTCTGACTTGGTGAAGGAGTACGAGTTGATCGTCCACCAGTTAGCCACCTACCCAGATGTCAACAACTCGATCAAGATGGAGGTCGGCATAGAGGACTGTCTGCACATTGAGTTTGAATACAATAAATCCAAGTAAGATCAATATCATTTTAACTTTTCTGTTGAAGTCTTTATTGCTTCCTCATAAACCTTAAATCCAAATAAGACCAGAGGGGTGTACTACAGAGCAAACTGGACAGAGCCAGGCTTTTTTTTGCCTTAGCCAAAGGAACAGTTTCCTGTTGCTCTGAAAATAGTGTAGAGGGGCAAGAAGCATCGAAAAAATGTAGCCAGGGTGAGCGATTTTTGTAGCAAGCCACACAGCGCTTACCCCGTTTGCTGATGCACAGGGCAAGTCAGGACATCTTCACTGGGAAAATCTGAAACAATTTGTTTGCTTGTTCCTATCATGTCCAGTTAGGAAGAGGTGTTATATACCAGCAGTGTAAAAACAGGCTTCAGTAAATCAGAACCAAGCATAAAAACCAACCAGGTTACCATGGCGATCGAGCCACTTAAAGAGAGCCATCTTCACAACGCGAAAAACCCTGGCTTTAGACTCAACATACCTCACTAACTTTTCAGTCTCACCTCATAGTACACCCCTCTGACCTTTGATCAGTTTGTTCAGCCTCTCATGATGCGTCTCTTTGTTAGATACCACCTTAAGGATGTGATTGTCGGGAAGATCTACTTCCTGCTGGTCAGGATTAAGATCCAACACATGGAGCTACAGCTCATCAAGAAGGAGATCACAGGCATAGGTAAGAATCCAGGATAGCCACATGTTAAACACACGAATGATACATACAAATGCAACAGGAGCATGTGCTAACTTTAGTTTATCCCCTTTGAGGTTTCTTCAGCTGTAAAATGCCACAGTTGGTATACTCTTCTGTAAACCGATTAAGTCCCAGTAAGAGCAGAAACTTTTGTCAGCTCTATCGCTTTATGTAATATTTGTCCTCCTTTTCAGGTCCCAGTACCACCACAGAGACAGAGACGGTTGCAAAGTATGAAATCATGGACGGTGCTCCAGTTAAAGGAGAATCCATTCCCATCAGACTGTTCCTCGCAGGTAAATCATCTCCTCTCCTCCCCTCCTCTCTTCCCTTGTTATAGTATCTGTTAGTTATTGAAAAAAATATGGTAGACAATGGTCAGTTTCCCTCCTATTAAAACATTTAAATAAGCGTATTTGTACATAAAGATTGAGTATAACACATGACATCATCTGTTTCCGTACAGGATATGACCTGACACCCACCATGAGGGATGTCAACAAGAAGTTCTCTGTACGCTACTTCTTAAATCTGGTGCTGGTGGATGAAGAGGACAGAAGATACTTTAAACAACAGGTAACACACTTGCACACACAGCACTTCTACATCTCTGGGATGATCTCTGTAACTGTTTCTCCAGCACACTGAAGCACACGTGAAAAAACAAGTAACATCCACAGTTGTGTCTGTCTACTGCAAAGTTTCCATCAAAGCTGTCGATTAGAGGCCAGAGAAGACACTCTGCAAGCATTAGATCACATGGTTTATAGAGACAGGCCTATATTTTAAAAGCCAGCAGAATGTGGTGAAAGAATGTGTGAAATTATATTTGGATGGATTGCATCTTAGCTACTACTACTACTACTACAAACCTGTCTGCCTATGTCAAGCCAAATTTTTCAAATTTGATTTATTTTTGATAAAGTATACATTAAGGTATCCTGTGGAGTTTTTGACCAGTAGTAGTAGAGTTTTTCTAACACTGATACCACTATTGAAAAAGCCTCTGATCACACCTAAAATGCTGGATCGGGTAGCAACGAGTGTGTGAGTCTATGTACTGATGTGATACCACGTCATTAAGAGTTTTGGTGAGAAACACTGAATGTAAACACTGCCACTGCATTTTTAAGTGGGATTACTCTGAGTTTTCATTCATTCGTTTTTCTGTCTCTGTGTTTAGGAGATTGTTTTGTGGCGAAAAGCTCCAGAGAAGATGAGGAAAAGAAACTTCCATCAGCGCTACGAGTCTCCTGAGGCCCGAACCCAGCCAGTCAATGCAGAGCAGCCAGAGATGTGAGGACGACACTATGAACTGAAAATACACACAGAAAACACACCAACTCTTCACTGCTGAACAGCCAGAGGTGTGAGGGCTGCCCCACTATCTCCCTGGACTGAGAAATGTATACATGATTACACATAACATACCTTCAGACATCCCCATCACCACTCCACAGCTTCAGACGAGAGCTGTCCGACCACCTTCACTCTCTCCCCGCCAGGACTGAAACACACGCGCATACAGACGCACAAGCATACAATCCAAGATGGCTGAAAGCTAAATGTCAAGGCAAGAGTGCAAATCAAACCGACCCAAGTAAGGAACAGTGAGGCAGCCTATTTCACCTTGGCGTCTCAGACTGACAACACACACACAAGCACACATAAATGAAGCCATACAGTCTCAGTTATCTGAATGCATAATAAAACAGGAGCAAAGACGGAAAAGAGGAGGCGGCTACAGACGACCGCCACACCGGTTATCCCTTTCTTCTGCAACAGGAGCTTCTGTTTGCATATTTTGACAGCACTTATCCTGCAATTTCTCTGGCATCTTCCCTCTGACATCCCCTACAAAATTTCTGGATGAGCTAGTCAGTGATTTAAAGTATTCAAGACGTGTGGGGATCAGCCTGAAGGAAGGACATGAGAGGCTAAGCTATGAGTCAACACACGCGCTCTGTGTTTATCCACAATACCTGAGTTTAAGCTATGCTAATACCACTGTGCTCTCGACCATCCATCTAGCTGGGAGACCAAGTGTTCCCAGTTGTTGTTGTTAAGTATGTTCCAACAGTCCGCAGGCTGCGTCTTCCATGCAAGTGTCTGTTCAGTGCAACAAATGTTCATCTTGACTTAATCTTAACATCTTAATTTAAGTTTATATGTCATTTTCAAACAGCTTTTTCATGAACATTTTCCACTCTCAGGGTGTGTTCGCACCAAACAGGAAGCTGATTTTTGCTTTGCATTACTTGTGTGATTATGGCTGCTGGGCTATTTCACAGTTCTTAAATGTTCAGTGTGCTAACAGTTGCGCTAACTTAATGGGGAAAGCAGCTAATGCTAACGTTAGTGTTAAATTACTCAAAGCATTTTGCTAAAAGGCAACTTAACAAAACAGTTTACAGTAACAAACATATTTTAAGAACATGTGTAGTCCTATGTCTTCGCTTACTTTTCTCTAGCCCTCTCTGTACAGTTTAAGTTTATCCTCCGTCTCTGCTTCTCAGAGACATCAGGAGAATCTCATCGAGATCTCAGTGCTGACAGGCTTTCGCAGGCTTTTTTGCACAACCTGAGGAATTTCAACTCGGGCAGATATGTAAATTGTGCTTATTCCTGTCATCTTGTCTGCCGTGAATTCACGTCCATTCGGTTGTAATTGTGCCATGTGAAAAATTAGCTTTGTGTTTGGTTTGAACGCACCTTTTATGTGTTTTCATTTCCAGTCCACATTTCGTTCCATTCAAGAAATGTGTTGGATCTGAGGTGAACATTATCATTTCACTGTAATTTATTTCCTGAAATAATTTAAATAGATAAAAATCATGTAGTGTTGCTATTAATGCTTATCCTCATTATCGGTTAATCTGCACATTCTGGATTAATTGATTAATTGAGTCTATAAAATGTCAGAAAAAAAGTGAACAGGGTCCATAATAGTTTCACGGCGCCCGTGGTGACATCTATTAGTATCTTTTTTTGTTTAAAAATATTTAATTCACCATTGCATTGTAGAGAGAAATGCAGCTAATGCTTGTTTGTCCTGATGCTTTTGTCATTAAGTCGTTCCTTACAATCTGACTGAAAAGCTTTATCAACCATCAAAATAGTTGCCAATTAGTATTCAATCAGTTTACAAATCAGTTAGTCAACTAACTGCTGCAGCTCTAAAAGCATTATACCTAAAAACTCAGTGCTTGTTAAAGGTTCTTTAGCTCAATACAACATTTCAACATCTCTTGTTAAGATGAACATTTGATGCAGTTTTGACTGGTGATGTCTGTCTGCCTCCAAACGGATTTGGAGATTCACTCTGAGTTTGAAGAAGTTTCTCTGGCACGAGGCCTTTTGTTTGATCTTTAAAGTGCCGCTTATTTATGACTAATCTTGAAGAATAGAAACTATTTCCTTTTTTGTCCTCCCTAAGTTATTTTAAGGGTCGGCTCACCCAAATTACACACAAAATCAAAACATTTATTCCAGGCCAGATATGTGGATTATCTGATTTAACAGGGGAGTCAGATTTCAGTAGTTTGAGCACCACAAATTAAATTCTGTTGACCTCCATTTTAGGAAGAGATGAAAGAGAGAGATATCAAAACTTGGACACATTAACTCTCTGAGGTTTAAATATAAAACATATTTATTTGTAATTTGGGTGAACTGAACCTTTAAGTTCCTGTGTCTGGGCTGGTGTCAGCTGACTCTCACGTCAGTCGATGTAAGAAAGATTTGCTTTACTATCTTAAATTCAAAGCCTAAAAAGGTTGAAAGTTGTGGTTGTCCAGGCTCTTGTATCTGAAAATGAACGACCTGTCATCACAACATGAATAACGGTTTTTATTTACATTTTCAGTGATGCATTAAAAAATGAAATGATGCTAGCCATGATCAGGAGATTCACTTTGGTATAAGTAGAATACTAATGTTTTAAAAAGGCTCATGTCTGCTATTGTAAGCGCTGGGAGGGATTTCATATCAATATACTGTAAACAATACTCCACTGTGACGCTCAGACCGGCTGTTTAGGTCCTGCTTTAAAGACACACACTCACAAACACACAGTGTGGTGATGTCACCGGTCTTGTGTGTAGGTTGAATTTGCCCTAATGCTTTGATCCATGGCCAATTTTGCACTTTCCCCCTCAGATGCTTAACTTTGTTTAAAAGGGGCATGGAAGCTGAAACTAAACATCACTCAAGGACAACTTCACCTCAGAGATCTCCTGTGTCTGTCATGGAAATGATACTGTCATTTATATATCACTACTTGCTTTTTTTGGACTTGGTAATTTTTTTTGTGTGTTTGTTTTTCGTCTCTTTTGTGTGCAAGTCATACTGACATGTTCTATGTTTCATTTCATAAACCTCTGAACACATCCTCAGTTGAGATTTTATTTGTTCCTTTGCAATCTGGTTTGCTTTTGTTTGGGAACAGTGTAATTTATTTTCAGGTGATGCTTTCTTTCTGCCTGTCAGACATGTTTTCTGTCTTTCTAAACACTGTACAGGTAGGGTGTGTTTGGTGTACTTTAAATACCTTCAGAGGTAATGAAGAAACACTTAAATGCCAAAACTCTCTGCCCCTGTCTTATCTACTGCATGTTAATCTTTATACAATGTCTAATCATGCCATCGACATGTGCGTGTGTGTGTGTGTGTGTGTGTGTATGATAATATGTGTATATACACCAAACCCAAATATATAGCCAAAATGAATCATGAATAAAGCAAATTTATACAGAATATCTTTTGAACAACACTCTGTCTTTAAAATACCACATAGTTGTAAGAGTTCAGTTCTCCATTGTTAACAGGTATATCTCACGTTTGGTACAAAGAATTAATTTATCATGTGGAAAATAGTCACAGCCTTTAACCAAGTTTTTTTTTAAGTTGCATCAGTAAGATGATTTACATTTGTCTTGGTCTGGTTTTATCAGTAGTTCTAGGATGACCACCAGGGGAACATTGTATTTCAGAGACACTTCAATAGCTTAATTCCCTGGTAAACAGGGAACAGGTATTTCTCTAAATACAGCTGATTGGACATTACACACAATATTGTCATATCTCAGACGTTGACAAGCAATGTTCTGTGAAGGTGGTGTGGTGAATTTAAGGGTTATGACACCAGTTTTTCCATTATTCTGGCTGCATGCCTGCTAAGAGAAATGAAAAGCTAAGTTTAAAAAACTTAAAAACCTCCTATTTTTCACCGGTTGAAATAAAAGCTGTAATATTTTTTGCAGACAAGACTTTTCCTCTCAAATTTTTGTCACAAATTTGTTAAAATCTGTTTCTGTTAAGATGTTGCCAGCCTAATCCATAACCCTTAATGTTCACTCTAATACCATAGGCCATTTCCAGTGTAATGTCCATGAATTTGGCAGTACATCCAACCGTCCTCACAAGCGCACATCACAGTTTAACCACTGCAGTTCAGGACCTCCACATCCTGCAATTTTACCTGCAAGATTGTGTGAGACCAGACACTTGCACAGCTGGTGCAACAATTGGTCGCTACAGCAGAAGAATCTCTGCACAGGACTGTCAGAAACTGTCTCAGAGAAACTCATCTCAGTGGCTGGTCTCAGATGATCTCGCAGGTGAAGCTGCTGGGTGTGGTCACATGTGGTCTGCGGTCGTGAGGCTGCTTGGATGTGCTGCCAAATTCACAAAAACGACACTGGAGACTTCTTATGGTGGTGAAATGAACATTCAGTTCACAGGCAACAGCTCTAGTGGACTTTCCTGCAGCCGGCATGCCAGTGGCACACTCCCTCAAAACTTGCCACATCAGTGGCATTGAGATGCCTCATAAAACTGCACATTTTAGAGTGACCTTTTATTGTGAACAGCCCGAGGCACACATGTACAGTAATTATGCTGTTATTATGTTTAAATAGCATCTTAATATGCCACGCCTGTCTGGTAGATGGATTATCTTGGAAAAAGAGAAGTGCTCACATACACTAATTTTACAAATGTGGGACCAGAATTTGAGAAAAGTCTATTGTGTGCATAATCTAAGATCTTTAACCACACTGAAACAATACAAAAGTGCTGCATGCTCTTAAATAGGCCCAGAGTGTGCATCCTGTACACTTCTGGAAACAGTCCTTTCTGAAGAGTTAACTCCAGTGAATGCATGACACTGGAAACCTTCAAAGATGAAAGATCGAGTTACTAAAGGCGGGGAATTTGCAAGGAGACACTAAAAGCAGGACTTTTTTTCAGATGGTGAGGCAATCATTGTTGTTGCATACACGATCTTCGGGTTCCGATATAGAGGAGTTCATTTTATGCCTGTTTATATTTCTGCTTTCATTGCGACCACTGTTCAGGAAGAAATCAGAGTTTGGATTATTTTAAGTTGTATAATAAATATTGTCTACTTTAATTGAAAATTGTATTCGTTTATTTTAAATACAAACACTTTTATGTTCATTTTGCTACAGGCACATGTGTGGGCAGCTACTGGTCCTGTTCCACGTTGTGTTAGCAGGAAGACGCTACTGTTGACCGTCCTCTGGTGAAGTTGGTGCTGTGTAATCCACATATTTACACCTGCTGACCAGCATGGAGCGACAATAGCACAGTTTTATCCGTAGTCCACAGAAGGTGCTGACTCCAGGGGTATAAACGGCTCGCAGAGATGTCAGTAAACCGGTGTATGTTTTTGTTTTCTCGGCTTCAACGCCACATTACCCCCCGGACTGCCCGCATCACCAGCAGGCAGCTGTCATGTGTCTTCTGGGTCTGTTCTGCCACACAAACAACACCAGGCTGGTTCTGTGGTTTGTAGCAGACATGTTTCATCCAACAGCTCCCCTCCAAAGCCCCCGGACACCTCCCTGTTTGTCCCCGTGTCTCTGAAGGCTGACTCCTCGGCAGATGGGGGTGTGGGAGTAGAGCTCACACAGCCGCTCGATAAAAGTGAGTAAAGCTGCTCTCTGAGTTTAGGTGTAGGCAGGGTGTTGTATTAACTTTGTTCTGTTTACCGACCAAATGGCAAATGAATGTGCACCTTTTACCTGCCACTGAACAGATGACCATTGTTTGGGGCTGGTGAGTGAAGTCAGTATGCCAGCCACTAGTGTATGGAGCTAATGTTGTATCCTGATGTGACCTGTGTGTTTGCTCTCTGTTAATCACAGAAATAAAAGTTATCTCCCATGTGTCTCTGATTCAGATGAACTTCTGAAAGTTCTGAACCGGTTTTATAAGAGGAAGGAGATGCAGAAGCTGTCAGCAGACCATGGCCTGGATGGTGAGACATTAAAGCACATGTTTTTACAGTTGTCAACAGTGTTGGAAAGGGCACTTTGGAAATGTAGTAACTAAACTGTCCGCATTACTTCATCAAAGTAATGTAACTTATTACATTTGATTTCTTCTCCACATATTTTAAACTGGGCAATAAAGCTATACCAAAAGAAGGCATTCCTGAAAGGCGAAAAAGATGCAAAGCAACAGAATGTTATATTCTGCATTTAAATGTTTTACCAAGAAGAAGATATTTAGATGTAACCCCTTTGTAATCACCAACATTTTGATTAGTCACTGTAATTTAATAAGAGAGGCCATTTTTTCCTCAGTAACTGATTACAAGTGCATTTATTTTGTAATGTAATTACACGTAACTAGTTACCCCCAACTCTGGTTGTCAATGCATTGTTTTCAAAAACATCTAATTTTAACACCAATGTAAATGTTACTTATTAAATGTAATTGTCTTCTAGGTAATGTTCTGTGTGACAGACCACAGTATTTTAAAATGCAGCATGCCTATAAACAATATATCATGATAATCATGACAGCTCATACTACTGAATTGACATGAGCTTGCTGTTAACGTAAACAGCTGTGGCTCAGGAGGTAGACCAGTAATTGTGAGGTTGGGGGTTGATTCCCTGGCTCCTGCCATTCACTGAAAAATCAAAACATTGAATCCTAAATTGCTTCCAAGACCAGTACCATGCATAGTAGCTTGCTGTCGTGTGTACATGTTAATGGTCGAATTAGACACTAACTGTTAAGTGTTTCTCATAAGAAGTTATGTAGAAGTACTTACTGTACAATTAACCAAATTTTTAAGCGTAGAAATTTAATGTAAAAACATATTCCAAAGTAAAGAAATCAATTAAGAGTCAAAATATCATGATACATTTGTTATGAGAGAAAAGTTATTAGTACAAGACGTACATTTACTTTTTTTTAAATTAAAACTGAAGATGCAGTTATGTCACCACTCCATACAGGTGGCATTAAAGTGTCAGGGCTGAACTTAAGCCTCTACTGAGGTTGTTTTAAGAACCGTCTTGTCCCGTTTGTTGCAGATGTTGTGAAATGATTTTCCACTTCTTTGGCCTCATAAATATTGTCATCAACCAGAGAGCTTTTATTCTGTTAAAACAATAAACTTTCATAGTAAAATGACGACTAGTAGACTCAGATTAAACAGAAAGTGAAGAATTTCTATAAAACATAATGTTGGTGTCACATGTGAGTCAATAAGCTTGTACGTCATGATGTGCTGAGGTCCTGGTCTCGACGCTGTTTTCGATGCTGTTGTCAGAATGAATCAGACAGAAATCTAACGAGTATGCTTTGTATGATGAGCCTCATGTGTCTTTCTGTGTGTGTGTGTACAGCTCGACTGTTCCACCAGGCCTTCATTAGCTTCAGGAAGTTTGTTCTGGAAGTGTCATCACTCCCCGCAGATCTGCATATCATCCTCAGTGACATCTGCTCTGGAGCAGGTTTGTCGGCTTTTAGTTGACCCTGAAGAGGGAGTTGTGTTCAAAGAGATAATATTTTTAATTACTCAAATTCAGACTTAAATCAACTTAAACTTTTGTTGTCCTCCAGGTCATATAGATGACATCTATCCGTACTTTATGCGTCATGCCAGGCAAATCTTTCCCATGCTGGACTGTATGGACGACCTGAGAAAGATCTCAGACCTCAGAGTCCCTGCTAACTGGTATGTTTTATAGAGCACGACTCATTACTCTGTTCTCAGTCCTCAGTGCAGTAATGTGCTGTATGTGCTGTTTATACATCTGATGTTTGAGGTAACAGTCTGCTACCACCAGGGATTGTAATTGATGAGATTTTATCAGTACCAGTGCCATTATCCAATCTGGTTATCAGTCTGATTTTTTTTATCGATTACCTCATTGCTTCTGAGCTGGAACTGGTTCTCAATTCCCATCCCTAGTAGGTACCAACAGTGGTGTTACACCTTCACATAAAGGGACAGTTCACCCACAGATCAGAAATACATATTTGTCCTCTTACCTGTAGTGTTATTTATCAATCTAGACTGTTTTGGTGTGAGTTGCTGAGTGTTTTGAGATATCAGCCACAGGAATGTCTGTCTTCTCTCAAGTATAATAGAACTAGATGGCACTCAGCTTGTGGTGGGATTTTGGGACGAAACTGTCCCTTTAAACTATGCTGGCTGTAGGTTTCAGTCACCATCTGTATTCATGTACCATAACTTGCACAACTTGTGTGTGTTTTCGTCAGGTACCCTGAGGCTCGTGCCGTCCAGAGGAAGGTGATTTTCCATGCTGGTCCTACTAACAGTGGTAAAACCTACCACGCCATCCAGCGCTACTTGGCTGCTAAGTCTGGAGTCTACTGTGGGCCCCTGAAACTGCTGGCCCACGAGATCTTTGAGAAGAGCAACACTGCCGTATGTATTAGTCTTGTTCTGTCATCTTTTATGTCTAAGGTGAAACTGATTTTAACACATCAGTATTTTTAAAGGTCTTGGGGACGACTTGTGTGAAGAAAGTCTTCAATCTGAGAAAGAAAAATGTCACCTCTTTTCCAATTTTGCAATGGAAAGATTGGCAGTCGACCCCCAGCTCCTCCAGTCCACATATTGAAGTATTCTTAGGCACAAAACTGAACCCTAAATTGCATCTGAATGTTAAAACTGAGTAGCAGGTGGCGCCTTGTGTGGTAGCCTCAGCTGTGTGAATGTGCGTGTGATAGTGATAAGTGTGTAAAAGCACCTTGAGTGGTTAGAAGACTAGACAGGCGCTTGACAAGTTAATTTACCATCCATTTACCATTTACTACTGTTCTGTGTGTATTTATGCATGTGTGTATTCACAGGGTGTGCCATGTGACTTGGTGACTGGAGAGGAGAGGACCTTCGTGGACTTGGAGGGTCGAGCAGCGGGTCATGTGGCCTGTACCATTGAGATGTGCAGTGTCACCACACCTTGTAAGTAAACATACCACATGCAAACATTTCAGTTTAAGAACATAAATATGACCAGAAACCTCAGCATTTCTCTGTGGGATGTCACACTGTGTTGCATCCTGTCAGATTCTATCAGCTAAATCAAAAATGAATGTTTGACTGCTGCTGTTTTCTTTTCACATTGACCCCCAAAAACTGGAGTCTTGTCTCTTTTAATCACAAAAGTGAACAGAATGTCGCCCCTGTCAGGTCATGTAGAAATTTAGGCACTGATGGAAATGATGAATTATGTTTGTGCTGATTTATAAACAAGGGCAGATTTTTAATTAATTTTTTTTTGTATGTCTGTGATCAGATGAGGTGGCTGTGATCGATGAAATTCAAATGATCAGAGATCTTGCCAGAGGCTGGGCCTGGACCAGAGCGCTGCTGGGTTTGTAACACACACTCTAAAACTTACAGTCAGACACACACACAAGATCTCTCACACTTGGAACTTACATCTCTCTGTCTCACACTGTTATTCATTTGGCCTGAGGCTAAACTAGTGGGGATCTTCTAAAACTTATTGCAGTATTTGCATTCATGGTGATCAAGTAATGATGATGAAGATGCTCTAATTGTCTTAGTATATCATGACACACACACTCACAGACACAGAATTTTTAGGCAAAATATGTCATCTAAAGGGGTGTTGCGATATATCATTATTAATGATAACCATAATATTTAAAATGAAATATTTATATCATGTTAGTAATGCAGACATTATTATCTTGAATCATGTCTGTTTCTTTCTGCCGTTCCTCCTTTTGTCTCCCTCCTCCTGCGCCATCTGCTTGCTTTTTTAACCATACATTAAGTGTAGTCGCTCTTTGTTTCCATGTTTCCAACTTTAGCAGCTGACATCTTTGTGTTTTTTTAGGTCTCTGTGCAGAGGAGATCCATGTATGTGGGGAAGCTGCAGCCATAGACTTCATCAGAGAGCTGATGTTCACCACTGGAGAGGAGGTGGAGGTGAGGATGTGATGTGTAATGCAGCTGGAAGAGAGAAGTGTCACTGATGTTGTTCAGTCCTTCCTAATCATTGTCTCTGGGTCTGTCTCTCTCTGTCCCTCCGCTCCTCTCTCCCTCTTTTAGGTCCACACCTATCAGCGTTTAACCCCATTCACAGTCTTGGATCACGCTGTGGAGTCACTGGACCAGTTGAGACCAGGAGACTGCATTGTCTGCTTCAGTAAAAATGACATCTACTCCATAAGCAGACAGATTGAGGCCAGAGGGCTGGAATGTGCTGTGATTTATGGGAGTTTACCTCCAGGTGAGTTTGTAAGAAGGATGTATAGATAGATATTTGTTTGTGTGTAAGGTAAAGACACAATCTGACAACATGGTCCTCGGTCCTCATAAAGACTAAAGACTGGCTGCAAAGATAAACATAAAATCTTTATGAATTTGTGTTCCATCCATGAAGCGTCTGCTCGGTTATTAAAGTAGGAGGTGGTTGTGTTTGAATAAAGTCTTGGAAGTCAGAAAGATCCTACTGGGCTTCATCTGTGCTGCAGCTGAACTCAACTTTTGTCCAAAAACATCCAAAAAAATCAAAGAAAGGCAACATTTCTGTTATTCATATGTTTTTTTTACCAACCACTATTTGAGCTTTTCCATGTGGTAGAGCCTTTCGTAAATAAGCTCCAGACTGACAGAGGAACTCGATTGTTCTGTGATCTACAGGCACTAAGTTGTCACAGGCCAAGAAGTTCAATGACCCTGATGACCCGTGCAAGATACTGGTTGCTACAGATGCTATTGGCATGGGCCTTAACCTGTAAGTCATGCACATCATATCACCATGAAGCCCCTCACCCTCATTAATGGTTATTTTGTAAGAAGTTGTGCAGATTCCACTAACTCACTTTTATTTGCCTTTCCCCCCTTTTCTGTCTCTTTAGGAGTATAAAGCGTATCATCTTCAACAGTCTGGTGAAGCCTAACATCAATGAGAAAGGGGAGAAACACATGGAGACCATCAGCACATCGCAGGCTCTGCAGATATCCGGCCGAGCAGGGAGGTCAGTCTCATTTTCACTCATACTATCCCCGTTCAGGAGGGTTAAAGGTGGGAGAGAGGATACAGTGTTAACAAGCAATTTTAGTTTCTGTCAAGTACATTTTTTATGTCTCTGCACAGCTGTGGCCGTCCGTCTGTCCCATTCATGTGAACGAGATTTCTCAGGAACACACTGAGGGAATTTCCTCAAATGGCATTTTGCCTCACTATATTCAAGTTTTGTTCAGCATTGTGTCTCTTGGATGCCTGCTGCTTACAGTCTGGCACCTGGTCACTTTCTTTTTATAAAGTCCAGACCTCACCTGAGTGCTGTGGGCGGTACACACCCATAAAGATTCCTATCATAGAAATTAAGTAAATAAAGGCAGAGGGCAGAGTCTCTGCAGAAAAATACTCCACCTAGTGGGTCATAAGCTGTGATAGAGGGATTATATCTGCATGAGACTATGCACTGCTTTTTAGGGAAAACCCTGCATAGTATGTCTTTAATACCTTTTATGAAATTCCTCCCAGGACTTTACAACATACATTATTTGAGTCTGGACAGATGGATGTAAACTGTAACTTGACTTGTTGGCGGAGACATACAGCTGTGAGGTGGTATTTTAGTTTAGCCTGTCTCCTCTGTCACATCTCCCAGATTCTCCTCCAAGTTTAAAGAGGGAGAAGTCACCACCATGCACAGAGATGATCTGCCTGTTCTGAAGGAATTACTCAGCCAGTCCGTAGACCCCATAGAGGTAATCATTTACACACAAGCATGCCATTGAACACACTCGCTTAGGTACAAACCTTAAAAAAACCAAGCTTCACTGTGTTTATCTCTTCTCCTCTGTCTCAGACTGCAGGTCTCCATCCTACAGCAGAGCAGATAGAGATGTTTGCCTATCATCTTCCTGATGCTACACTGTCAAACCTTGTTGTGAGTATAGTCAGATATTCATTCACTTAAATTAGTATTCCTCTCTGAGCACTGGGTAGGAGTGTTTTTTGTCCTCAGAACAGCCTGAATTCTTTGAGGTGTTCATTTGAACAGTTGCTGCATTAGTTTTGCGAGGGACTGTTCCCTCCATTGTCAGGCTGTGTGATCCTCTTTAGACTAGGCCTAAAGTTGTATTATTGAGACTGCAGTGGAAGGTAAACTGAAGCATTTGCTGTCTTTGTGCAGCCATTTTGACATGATGAATGCTTCGAGTGACACAGCACATTTTCCCTTTTTAAAATGGGGCTGTTAATTAAGAGACGTATATGGTTAGTCAGATGGCTAATAAGTACCCAGAAAAAGCTAAATTCTTACTGTTTCATCTATGTCACAAAAGATAGATGTTCAAGTCAAGGTGAATTTGCACTCTTAAAATAATCTACTGTAGTCGGGTTTATCACTTGCACACTGTAGCCTCTTCTTCTCCTTCTGTTTAACTTTGTGACTCCTCTTCTCTTCCATCTTTCTCTCACAGGACATATTTGTCAGCCTCTCTCAGGTGGACGGTATGTATTTTGTCTGCAACATTGACGACTTCAAGTTCCTGGCTGACATGATTCAGCATATTCCACTCAATCTGAGGTCGCGCTACGTCTTCTGCACTGCTCCCATCAACAAGAAACAACCTTTTGTTTGCACCTCCTTCCTAAAGGTAAGGATGAGTAGCAGTCAAGTAGGAGCAGCAGCGACACCAAGACACATAGTGAACCAATAAAACATTTGAGCTGTAATCATTAATCAAACCTGCTCATTTTTTAACTTTTTTCTTTCTATCAGACAACATAAATTTTTTCAGTGATTTATTGTTGTAAAAATAAATATGAAAGGTTCATGGGAGGATACTTCTTACAGGCATTGTACTTCTGCTCTGTGTCTTTATGGTTATATCACACTAATAAAACCAGATTAGTGCCAGAATTTAATTACTGTCCTCAACATGTAACCTTTGAGATTTATGGTGCACGCTGGAGCACGCAGAGTTGAGGCAACGAATTAAGTGGAAATAAAGTGTCCAATGCCCAGTTTTTGGCAGAGGACCCCCACACCCTCTGTGATAGTGCAACCATTGAAAATGACATTACAGAACAAACAGGACAAGACTAAAACACACACAGACAAGACAAACTCCTGACAATTCAGTAATCAGAATATATGAAATAGTTTGTTACACTCCAGTGACCCCACGCTGTGATACTGCTCAGGTCCCTCCGTTTAGTCGTCTGTTGAGCTTTGCATACTGTCCTGTACTTACAGCACTGTTACTGATTTGAATCTTGTTTCTCTTTCAGTTTGCCCGTCAGTTCAGCCGAGATGAACCCCTGACCTTTGACTGGGTCTGTCGTCATGTCAATTGGCCTCTGTCTGCACCCAAAAACATAAAAGACCTGGTTCACTTGGAAGCTGTTCACGATGTGTTGGATCTTTACCTCTGGTTAAGGTAACCTGTCATTTAAATGGGGTTATTACGGGCAGCTGTTTGATTTAAGCTTCATCATCATATTTCCGATCTCTTTTTTTTTTTTACAGTATAACAGTACATTTTTGTCTGTCTCCACAGCTACCGCTTCATGGACATGTTTCCAGACACGGCCTTGATTCGGGAAACCCAGCGGGAACTTGATAACATCATACAACAGGGCGTCCAAAATATCACCCGTCTCATCAGAGCCACTGACCCAGCCATCACTGACCCGCTGCAGACTCAGAGCAGCAGGCAAGGACAAACAGGTGGAATTAATGGAAGTGTCAGTAGTAATTATTTGATCAACAGCAGAGGTCAAAAGGGACAAAGACGCTCAGAGGAAGTGATGGACCGCTCTCTAGCTAGTCGCCTCGTGAGAGACGGTTTGTTGACTCCTGAATTGCTCCGGCAGCTGCAGAGGGAGTGGTCAAAAGATCAAAAGCAGGAATCCAACAAACAGAGCACACTCAAAACAGAAACCAAACCAAAACAAACCAACAACAACGGGAAAAGAAAAAGGAAGAAGAAGTGAAGAAAACAGTCACGTGTTGTAGTTGTATATGGATGGTCAGTGCTGTCCCCATAGAGGTCGATAACTGATACAAGCTTTGGATAATATCTGGTGGTTTGTGTCAGATGAATCACATTTTCCAGCCCTGGAGGGATCATAAAAAGCTTATAGCTTGAGCTGTAATCATAAAAACACCAACATTTAGTTTGAACACATGAGCAGTGTTTGATCATGGTGATTTGGTCTGGACTGAGATTTGCACCAGAGATCTGGGTCATTAAATGTTCTCATGTGATTTACTTGTTTTTACTGTGAAAAGGTCATTATTCTTTTATTTCAGCGGGAGCATAAAGTAACTCACAGAATCGCCTTGGAAACTAATTTCAAACTGTCAATTAGCCAAACAGCAAACTTTATTGACCTCATTTGAATTTGGCTTTCAAGAAACTGTCATTGGTTCACCGACAGTTGTCACTTGCAAACTGACGAGCCACATGGTTTACCACAGTGTTTCAGTGGACAGTCACTCCGTGTTGCAAATGCTGTTTCAGAAGCCCTGTGACCAAGAAGCATTTGAACATGCACTGTGTATGTGTTATGCAGGTCTGGAATCAGTTTCATTTTGCTTATATTTTCTTAAATGTAAACCCTCAGAACAGCACGAGCATATATCCAACCCGTCATGGCAATTACTGTCAGTTAAAGAAATCTCACAGTAAAGGTCCAGTGTGTAGGATTTAGGGGGATCTGCTGGCAGAAATGAAGTATAGTATTCATAACTACATTTTCATTAGTTCATGATCACCTGAAAATAAGAATCATTGTGTTTTTGTCACCTTCGACTGAGCCATTTACATCTACATATGGCGTAGGTCCTCTTCCACAGAGGCCAACATGTTCTACAATCAAACACTGCCTCTAGATAGGGGCCATTCATCTTTTTGCATTAGCCACCATAGCTCTCCTACACGCTTGACTCAGGAGAGGCAGCCTCACCACTAGATGAACTAAACTGTACACACTGGACCTTTAATTGCAGTTCCTGTAAACACATTAAGCTTAGTGCAGCCCCGTTAGTGTCTATATACAGATGAAATACCTTTTTTTTTTGTTTCTTTGTATATTTAATGTGAAAACATTAGTCAATTAAACATTCACTATATTTTAACAGTCTTGCTTTCACGTTTATATTGTGTGATGCAGCTCACACTGGGGAGCAACAAAATAACAAGCACATGATGAAAACTAACTAAAATGATCTTAACTCAATCAAGACTTTCACATGTGAATTGTCAATGGGTCGAGATGGAACAAAGCGCTCCAAAGAGATTAAATCAAATGTTACAGTTAAATTAAATTGCATATGTATTCATTTAAAAGCAGGAATCATGAGTTCATTTACTATAGGAAACAATCTCAAGTCATGTCAGATGCTTTTTTTTTTTTTATACCAAACACGGACAAACCACATCAGTGAAGAGGGACATCAGTAACAAGCTGGCATTAACAAACATGGATGTGGCGGACATAACTGCCTGTGAAATATAGTTACCTTTATTCCCTCAACATCATGCTTTGTTTCTCTTTAAGTGGCCCTAAGGTTGTTAAAATCATCCTGTTCAGTATCGTAAGTGTAATTTATCAGCTTTTTCCTGTTTTTCATCGAAGATATTTGAGGTTCAAATGTCCGCAACATTCCATGAAATCAAAATATTCTAGATGTCCCACTACTTTGCACTACTTTATACATGTTTCCATAAAATTTAGCTCTATATAGTTTTTTTATCTTTGGAAACTTTAGAATCTCCTTTACATTGTGAAATACCGGAACACCTCAGTTAAAAGACTAGTCCCAATGAAACACCCAGTCCCTTTTACTAGCCCGGTGTGGCTACACATTTTGACTAATACATGTCTGATTCAATTAGATGCCTGGTCTGGTTGCCAAGCAGTTCATTTTTATAGCAGTTATTTGGATGTATAAAACAGGTTGTTGACCACCCATTTGAGCTAACATTAGTTAGCTGTTTACTATGTGCATATAAATATATATGTTTGAACTTTTGTTAATATGGAGATGATACATATTGTTAGCTTGGTTAGATTCTCCACAATTCAATTGTATGCTTTTTGTGATACACTGTCTGTTAGAACTACATCAAATGAACAACACATAATATGCTATTCGAAGCCTAATTTTTATATAAGTAATATTCATACTGGTTCAGATAATGTATTTCCCATCTTTGCTGGTCAACAGTTTTGTGTAAAAGGGATTAAAGGCCTATCCCATATAGACGCCTGTCCCAGATATACAGTGCTGGCCAAAAGTATTGGCACCCCTGCAATTCTGTCAGATAATGCTCAATTTCTCCCAGAAAATGATTGCAATTACAAATGCTTTGGTATTAATATCTTCATTTATTTTGCTTGCAATGAAAAAACACAAAAGAGAATGAAAAAAAAGTCAAATCAATTATCATTTTACACAAAACTCCAAAAATGGGCCGGACAAAAGTATTGGCACCCTCAGCCTAATACTTGGTAGCACAACCTTTAGACAAAATAACTGCGAACAACCGCTTCCGGTAACCATCAATGAGTTTCTTACAATGCTCTGCTGGAATTTTAGACCATTCTTCTTTGGCAAACTGCTCCAGGTCCCTGAGATTTGAAGGGTGCCTTCTCCAAACTGCCGTTTTGAGATCTCTCCACAGGTGTTCTATGGGATTCAGGTCTGGACTCATTGCTGGCCACTTTAGAAGTCTCCAGTGCTTTCTCTCAAACCATTTTCTAGTGCTTTTTGAAGTGTGTTTTGGGTCATTGTCCTGCTGGAAGACCCATGACCTCTGAGGGAGACCCAGCTTTCTCACACTGGGCCCTACATTACGCTGCAAAATTTGTTGGTAGTCTTCAGACTTCATAATGCCATGCACACGGTCAAGCAGTCCAGTGCCAGAGGCAGCAAAGCAACCCCAGAACATCAGGGAACCTCCGCCATGTTTGACTGTGGGGACTGTGTTCTTTTCTTTGAAGGCCTGTTTTTTTTTCCTGTAAACTCTATGTTGATGCCTTTTCCCAAAAAGCTCTATTTTTGTCTCATCTGACCAGAGAACATTCTTCCAAAACGTTTTTGGCTTTCTCAGGTAAGTTTTGGCAAACTCCAGCCTGGCTTTTTTATGTCTCTGGGTCAGAAGTGGGGTCTTCCTGGGTATCCTACCATAGAGTCCCTTTTCATTTAGACGCCGACGGATAGTACGGGTTGACACTGTTGTACCCTCGGACTTGCAGGACAGCTTGAACTTGTTTGGATGTTAGTCGAGGTTCTTTATCCACCATCCGCACAATCTTTCGTTGAAATCTCTCGTCAATTTTTCTTTTCCGTCCACATCTAGGGAGGTTAGCCACAGTGCCATGGGCTTTAAACTTATTGATGACACTGTGCACGGTAGACACAGGAACATTCAGGTCTTTGGAGATGGACTTCTGGCCTTGAGATTGCCCATGCTTCCTCACAATTTTGCTTCTCAAGTCCTCAGACAGTTCTTTGGTCTTCTTTCTTTTCTCCATGCTCAATGTGGTACACACAAGGACACAGGACAGAGGTTGAGTCAACTTTAATCCATTTTAACTGGCTGCAAGTGTGATTTAGTTATTGCCACCACCTGTTATGTGCCACAGGTAAGTAACAGGTGCTGTTAATTACACAAATTAGAGAAGCATCACATGATTTTTCAAAGGGTGCCAATACTTTTGTCCACCCCCTTTTTTTATGTTTTGTGTGGAATTATATCCAATTTGGCTTTTTGACAATTCTTTTTGTGGTTTTCCATTGAAGACAAAAGAAATGAACATTTTAATATCAAAGCATTTGTAATTGCAATCATTTTCTGGGAGAAATTGAGCATTATCTGACAGAATTTCAGGGGTGCCAATACTTTTGGCCAGCACTGTAAGCCTGTTGAGTTCAGTGGTTTAAGCAAATAATAGCCCAGGCTACTAATAAAAGTTTAACGGTAATGTTCCTTGGGTTTGTATAATGTTTGGCTACATTGTAATGGCTCTCATAATTGGGCTGTTGCATGTGAAGCCGATATCAGTCTCTCAATTGTTTATCTACCGACTAGACATTTCTAAAATAGTTTTAGGTGTTAGATAGCATACATTCTGTTAATAGATTATACTTACTCTCAAAAGACTGGGGAAAGTTGAGAAATTGACACAGCAAAAGTATTTTTAAAAATGTCACTTGCTCACTTCCATGACCTTTGCTGAGTAACTCATCACTCATGTTTTGATGATCCTATATTTCTGCAGAATTTCAGTAAAGGTCAGGTGCAGTTCACCAGAGACACTAAGTGAAACTAAATTTCAAGAGAGCGCTGGGCAGTGAGAGAAAAAAAATGGGAGGAAATGATGGGAGGAAGGGGTTTGGCTTGTTGTTAATCATTGAGTTAGAGTGGAGGTTGTCTCTGCTCAGTGGACTCGGGTCAGTGAAACCAAAACAAGACAGGAGGGAAGAAACAGACTTTCTGTATTTTAATATGCGCACACACTGAATGTCTTTTGCATCAACATCTCACTGGAGTGTGTGCAGCTGTATGGTGCAGTGATCGAGAGACATTGTACATCAAGATGTTTGCGGTTCACCTTATTTCCTTCTTCTTCTCCAAACTCCAGGAGGACCCAACGAAGAAGGTAAGAGCTACTACACAGTGTTACGTTATACACACAGCTTAAACTAAACTTCAGTTCCAGTAAAGAGGCTACATTCAATGTGTGATCTGCTATAGATGAAATATTAGGAGATTTACAAAGATATCTGCAATATGTTCATCTGAGCAGCTGCCGCCTTGTATGTAACACTCACTGGCTTACATTTAGCTTCATATTAAACAAGTGTATTAATGGCCCTCCTTTATCTGACATAATTACTGTAAAATACTGTGTGTGCAAATTATGGCAAGTTCATCCAAAAATTATTCAGAAATAAAATGTATATTTCTCATTTATTGCTCTCATGTAGTGTTGTATATGTATAATTCACTGTGGGAGGTTCTGTCAGGATTAAATAAGAATTAAAGGATTTAAAGAAAAAACATCCTTACATTTGTATCTATTTGGCGTGCTGAGGTGTTGCAGACGTGCCCACAGCTATCTACTAAATCCAAAAGATAAGGCAGCAGCCTGTGCTGTAATAAGATGATCAAGGCGCTGTCATGATTAGTTACTGTGTCACCATTTGTTTCCATGAGCAATGATTAACATCTTCCCCTGCCAGTGTCACTACTACTCTCTTAGTGCGGATGGGTGTGACACACACTCTCCCAGGGACAAAGTATTGACACTGTCATAAGAAACACTGCTCACATTCACACTCCTGCACAAATACAGTACGACATGCAGCCAGGTACACAGCCAGAGTGACCTTGTTCTTAAACATGACACCACAGTGATACAGGGTGGGACTGAGCGTGGGAAGGCTTTTTGATTCATACTTTTTTGTCTTCCCTAAGGGTTTTTTTTTTTTATTTTTAATTATTACACACCCTTTATTTCCCAACCACTTGAGGCAAACAAGTCCATAGTCTTTCACCACAAAATGACCTTTGAGCTTTTAGTAGTGCTGAATCTGACATGCAGCAACAAATCATAAAGCATTTTTAATGTTTGCCTCGTGTACTGCAACTCAAATCTTCCACATCCTCACAACTATAAATACATACCCCATAATTTGAGGGTTAAGATTAAATGGCACATGACACATTTGTTTTGCCACTCCTATTTGTTTATGACTTTATTGTCAAGATAGAAAACAGAGATTAAATTAGTATGCATCATTTCCCTTTGTCTCTGTTTGCTGACCTTTGTTTCCTTTAATTTTTTTAGGTGGACAGGTTCCTGCACGCCATGCGCCTCCATGACGACGAGTTAAGTGATATCTCAGCTCGTTTCCAGGCTGAAATGAAGAAGGGGCTTTCAGCGGAGAGCAACGCTGCAGCAGCGGTGAAGATGCTGCCAACACATGTTCGCTCCACTCCAGATGGATCAGGTAACTTGCATTAATAGTTTTCACACTGCAGGTCAGTGTATTCTGAAGAAACACGTAATAAAAGTTGAATATTTTTTATGTCTTCTCCACTCCTGCAGAGAAAGGACAGTTTCTGGTGTTGGATCTTGGAGGTTCCAAGTTTAAGGTGCTCCAGGTTAAAGTGAGAGAAGGCATGGGGATCAGGAGGGGAGGAGTGGAGATGGAGGAGAAGACCTACCCGGTGCCTAAGGAGCTACTGAGTGGGAAAGGAACAGAGGTATGTTGGAGAGAAGGAGACACAAGAAACATGGACAGTGAAAAGCAGAGGAACAAGAGGAGGTTATTCAAAAGGGAGGGCATGTTGAAGAGTGTTGGATAAGGATGGGAGCAGAAGTTGAGGGGGGGTTGAGCAGCATGCAACAACAGAGAGGGGGTTAAAAAGGAGACACCGCAGCCTTCTCAGCCCTCTTCTTGACCGTCTTCCTATTCTCTCTCCGTCTCTGCCTGCAGCTGTTTGACCACGTGTCAGAATCTCTGAAGGACTTCATGCATGAGAAGAACATCAGTCTGGAGAAGAAACATCCTCTGGCCTTCACTTTCTCTTTCCCCTGTGAACAGTCCACCTTAAACCAGGTAATGACGCTCTACATCTATCCATCTGGTTTCCATCACCTGCACCTGCAGCGCAGTATGTTACTGTTGTCCTTTTATTTTCTTTCCTTCTCTGCAGGGATTATTGCTAGACTGGAGTAAAAACTATCATGCTCGAGGCCTTCAGGGGAAAGATGTGGTCCAGGCTCTCAGAGGGGCTATTGACAGAACTGGGGTAGGACATAAGCAGCTACTACTCACCTGTATCTGACCCACAAAGTATTTTTCATTTCTCAGAAAGGCCAGTAAAAGCACTGAGACAATCATACCCATTTTACATCACTTAGAGTTCACTGCATTTCTTCAGAAACACCTAATTCAGTATAGAAACTGTACTAAGGTTGATGTTAATTACTCAGTCTGTAACTCACTCTGCAGGGTATGGATGTAGAGGTGTTAGCCATGGTTAATGACACTGTAGCAACCATGATGACCTGCGGCTTTGATGACCGGCACTGTGAAGTAGGACTCATCGTTGGTGAGTAGTAGTGTTGTCATGATACTGGAACTTCAAACTTTGATACAATACCTTGAAAAATATCGTTAATATCGAAAATGTTGTTTTCCACTGGGAAAAAATGACACTGAGGGCAAAAAAAAAAAGCGCTAACACAGTGCTGTGGAACTAACACTAACCAATCTCACTCCTCTTGCCTAAACCTAACCAACCCAACCAACAAAGGTAACAAGTACTAGCCAATCAGAAGGAGAGTTGGTGGATCGTGTCTTCGCTATCCAAGGAAACGCAAAGTAATCAAAACAAGTTTATTACAACTGTTAATCACCACAACCACGAGGGGGCCTTGTGCGTACAGTCATAAATGTGCACACAGAATATTAGGCAGATTGGTCCAGTAGTTTGCAAGATAAGCTGTGAACAGACACATACACAAACTCACACATGCACGCACATGAACATTAACAACCCAATGCATATGATTTCCTGCAGGCTTACACTTTGCAGAGATAACAAGACTATGTGATGATGCTAACTTGTCTTTCTTGGTTAGTAGCAGAGAGCAGCAGAATGACTGTAAACATTCACAATAAGCGAGAGCGAGGAAGAGAGGCTTCATATACAGTACTCCGCAAAATCAAAACACCTGACAATATAATGCAGTCCAACAAAACAGCACTCTTAAAACTTAAAATATAACTAAACTGAGACTTTCCTAAGTGTCATAAAAGTTAGAATTTATTTTAAATTGACATATTTGGGCGTGCTATGATGAAAAAATAAAATAGAAATAGTTGCTGTGAACCTTATGTCCCTCCATGATCCATGAGATCCTCTGCAGCTGCCCTTTTATCTGTTCCTAATGTCAGTACAAAAACCTTTGGGGATGCTTCTTTTAGCTACAACGCCCCAAAAATATGGAACAACCTGCCTCTGCATATTGATAGTGGACAGTTTTAAACAATGACTCAAAACATATTTTTTTGACATAGCCTATAACTAGCAGCTATCTGTTTTAATATTCTAGATATGTTTGTATATATGTATTTTTTTATTACTTGATTAATTATTGATTGATAAATGTATTTATTCTCCTTCAGTGAGTGCTGTATAATTGTATGGTTTTATGTCTGTGCTGTTTTTCTCTGCGGTCTGAATTGTGAAGCACTTTGTGCTACATTTTGTGTGTGAAAGGTGCTATGTAAATGAAGTTCAGTCATTCACTCATTTAGTTTAACTGTTGCTCCCTCTAGTGGTTCACCATATTAATGCATGTGTGTAAGGACATTGTTTTATGTGAATGGTTTTGATCTCTGTTTGAACTATTTTGAGTAGACATTGAGACATATTCAGAAACTAGGGTAATAGTTGCCTGTGTAATGTTAGTTTAGGTACAACACGTTGAGATTGTTTGCAGAATCAAAAAAGGAGCAAGTTTCTTTTAATAGTATAAATATGAATGCATGGATATCCTGCATGTTTGTGTGTTTAGGTACTGGCACCAATGCCTGTTACATGGAAGGAAATGCGTCATGTTGACCTGGTGGAGGGAGACGAGGGCAGAATGTGTGTGAACACTGAGTGGGGAGGCTTCGGAGACGACGGGGCTCTGAATGATTACATCACTGAGTTTGACAGGGAAGTGGACGCAGCCTCCAACAACCCTGGAAAACAAACGTGAGGAGAACGGCTTTGTCTTTTCTCATGATATGACACGTTATGAAAAAGCATGTATGACACAATATCAACCTTCAACCCCATCTGTTTCTTTTTCCCTCACTGTAGCATGGAGAAGATGGTCAGTGGGATGTACCTGGGTGAGATAGTGAGGCTGGTTATATTAAAGATGGCTAAACGTGGGCTGCTGTTTGATGGACATGTGTCTGAGGCCCTGAAGACTAAAGGGACGATAACCACTGCACATGTAGCAGCCATGGAGGAGTAAGTTATCTGTCTGGCTGTCTGTCTGTGTCCCACTCCCTCTCTGTAAAAACAAATGATACCATACACATCTGTCTATTTCAGGTACAAGACTGGTCTGAGGAACACCATAAACATCCTCACCGATCTCGATTTGAACCCATCACCTGACGACTGTGCTGCTGTTAAACATGTCAGCACCATAGTGTCCTTCAGGTCCTCAAATCTGGTGGCTGCAGGACTGGCTGCCATTTTGACTCGAATTAAGCAAAACCGGAAGTTGAGGAAGATGAGGATCACTGTAGGTGTGGATGGAACTGTGTACAAGACGCATCCACAGTAGGTTATTATGGAAATATTCACCAAAAATCCAATTCTAATGTCAGTGGTGCACATCAATAGGCCCTTTTCATTTGGAGATACTGTATGTTGAATTATCCTCCTTACTAGTCACATCTAATAGCAAGTATCTTAAATTAACATTATGGCCTGTAAAAACACATTTGTATCTAAATTAAATATCATTGCAGCTGCTACAGATTACCCTCTTTCCATTTCAGGTATCCTAAACGTCTCCATAAAGCAGTGCGGCAGCTGCTTCCTGATTGTCAAGTCAGATTTGTGCTCTCAGACAACGGCAGCAGCAAAGGAGCTGCCCTGGTAACAGCAGTCGCCCAACGCCTGGCATCACGAAGGCGACAGGTTAGGATGCTGTGTGTGTGTTTCTGTATCCTGAATGTAGTTCATTTATCTAGGGCTGTGTATTGGCAAGCATCTGTTGATACAAATACATATTACAATACAGGAGTTATGATTCAATGTATTGAAATTTATACTGCGATACTGTAAGCAAGGTGATATATTGCGGTTTTTTTTGTTGTTGTTGTTTTTTTTTTTATTCTATTTTTTGGAAAACTGTCAATGCCAGTGGTGGACCATTTATGACTCTGTTGTCTGTTTCATAGGTCTGTGTTCTTTGTTTTTAAACACAACACAAAATGAACCACTGCCACAAATCTTTGTATGTAAACTATTAATTAAACAACAATACAGTGTTTTTGCAAATTCATACAGTATCACAAAACCACCCCTAATTCTAAACTCATCAGCTATCGTATCTGACAGGCACGTGCAGAGGGGAAGGCTGAGGGTGTTCAAGAACCGTCCCCTTTGCTCCCTGATGTCCAAGGTCCAAAGCCAAGATATTAAACTGTACATTATATGAAATCCAGTTACAGTAAAACTGGAAGTCATTCTACTGTATTGTTTTTTAAACATAAAGAGAGCTCAAAAGTTGAAATATCTTTGAATATTCATCTTTGACCTGTCATGAAAACCTTTCCTTCATAAGTTATATAAAATTTCCAATGGTTTCCTGTTGACCCTGACCATGCAAAGTTTCATGTGTTTTACTGTACAGGTTCTGAGAAATATAAAGGGAGAGTCCCCTCAGATTACATTTTAACAGTTATATTTTCTTTACATCAGAAATTTCATTAAAAAAATCCTCAATAGGTTATATGACTTTTTTCATGTGATTTAATTGTACAGTTTTTGAGAAATCTAAAGAGAAAATATGCTCAAATGACATTTTAATACAATTATAATTTCCTCATGTCCTCCTGAGACCTGACCTTTTGTTCTGTATGTATTTTTAATTTCTATTTCTCTAGCTCTTTGGGATCAATAGGACCCAATAAGTATAAAAAAACTAAACACTGTCAATGATAACGAAGTCCCATTGTCCTCAAATGAGACAACAATAAAGTCCTAGTATCCCAAACAAGATGATAATAAAGTCCTAATGTCCTCAAACGAGTACTTCCCTAGTTAACAGTGTCTTAGCTTGTTACTGTTGCGAAAATTTATTGCCATATCAAACTACAAACATTATTAATCATAAATAAACAAGTTTCAACCATAAAATGTGATCAGGTTTTGGACCTTGTCCAATTTTGTGTCGGGATCGGCTGCCGCATGACTTGGCAGAGATGGCTGCCATCTTGCTTTTACATGGATTAGTGTATTGTGCTCTTACTGCCACTAGATGGCACAAAAAAGTGTCCACGAACGAGGACAACGGGTTGAAGTTGATTAGAATGAAGTTTACGCTCAAGTAAAGCCAAAATGTGATGTCCTTATCTGAGGACACAGGGTCTCAGGAGGATATTTATTTATCATAGTCTCCTTCTGATTTCACCAGGTGCAGCACAATGATAGTATGATGCTGTTTTTTTTGTAAGATGCCAAGTTGCATTCTGTTTAAATATGGGTTGGAATAATTCAACAGGTTATGTTCCATGTGCCCCTTTTTAACTTTTAGCACCTGCCCCTTTAGAGGTGTCTGCACAGCCCTGATATCTGATATTATACAGTATCTCTGACGTGTGTAACAGGTGGATGAGACACTGTCTCCCTTCAGACTGACCCCAGAGCAGCTCCAGTTGGTGAAGAGCAGGATGAGGACGGGGCTCGAGGCAGGGCTGAAGAGTAAAGGCACGTCTACTATCAAGATGCTGCCGTCTTTTGTGTACCGTACACCTGATGGCACAGGTCAGAACACTTAAATGAAACACACAGTGAAAAATTTAAAGGCTTTTCAAAATTATTGTTTTGTAATTGAACGTACTGACCTAAATCATATAAAATCAGATAATCAATAAGCTATTTTTTGTGCGTGTTTCCAGAGCATGGAAAGTACCTTGCCTTGGATCTGGGAGGAACAAACTTCAGAGCGTTGCTAGTGAACTTGACAAAAGGTCTGCATCCGAACACGCAGCTTTACCACAAGATCTACACCATACCACTGGAGATAATGCAGGGAACTGGGGAAGAGGTAGGACGTTGTGATGTGTGTGTTAAATAATACACACAGAAAGCAGTGGAGAAATGAAACTATGGCCTGCCTTTGTAAAATATTGATAATGATTTAAGGAGGATTTGAATTAAGGAGCTAAGAAGCACATTTCTGGAAAATGAATTTGACCTGACAGCAGCTGCATGGATCATTTTTTAGTAAAAACCTTTCCTTCTCTGTCTCTCTGTCTGTCTCTAGCTGTTTGATCATATAGCACAGTGTGTTAGTGACTTCCTGGACTACATGGGGATGAAGAACGCTCATCTTCCTGCAGGCTTCACCTTCTCCTTCCCCTGCGAGCAGTCAGCTCTCGACACGGTGAGTATAAACACTATGTTAGTTTAGTTTTTTACAACCACAGAAAACTTATCCAGAGGAATAACAACCAATGATCAATCAATGCTCAAATTAATAGCTTCTCAGAGAAATACACCGTAAAAATACAAAAGTAAACAGACATCAAAAGGAGGAGCATTCATTTTCATCCTTTTCAACCTTTGTAACCTTTCTGTAGGGCACGTTGGTGAGCTGGACCAAAGGCTTCAAGGCCACAGACTGTGAAGGAAACGATGTTGTCAGCATGCTGAGGGACGCCATCAAGCGGCGCAACGTGAGTAAAAATACAGAAAACACTTAATAATGATTACCTGGGATTTCTCAGGTAAGGTGAAAGAATAATCCTGCATTCTCTTCTATTTGCACATTTCTGTTTATGTGCATGTCAGAGCAAAGAGCCTGTGAGATGCATAAAACTGTTTCATCACAAAGTTAATGTAAATTGTACCTTGTACCTGCAGGAGTTTGACCTGGACATAGCAGCAGTGGTCAATGACACAGTGGGGACCATGATGAGCTGTGCCTATGAAGACCCTCAGTGTGAAATTGGACTGATTGCTGGTATGTGACCTTCAGAGTGTTTACACTCTTTAGAAAGTGATGACATTGTGACTAGCTGTCACTGAGGCAAGGTAACTTTATTTATATAGCATCATTTAGACACAATGCAGTTCACAGTGCTTTTCAGGGGCATAGAAATACATTAAATAGAAGACCTTAGGAAACATTTAAATTGCATTTTAAGGACAATGAATAAATACATTGGGAAATTAAGACAATAAAAACAAGTAAAAGCAAGCAAATAAATATTAGCAGATTAAAGAAAAAGGTATCAGGTATCCAGGGGAGCTTATTCCACTGGTGGGGAGCATAGACACAAAATGCTGCTTCGCCATGCTTGGTTTTGATCCTGGGAACGCTGAGGAAACCGGTCCCAGATGACCTAATGGATGCTTCACATTGTACACATAAATCAGAAATGTATTTAGGACTCTGGCCGCAACAGTCTGGACGAGCTGCAGCCGTCTTATTGATAGATAGTAATTATGTTTGTGTGTGTATTGCTAAGCACACTGGATTTGGACTCTAAACATAATGACCATGTGACTCTGTTTCACAGGAACTGGCACTAATGTTTGTTACATGGAGGACCTGAAGAACATCAAGAAGACGGAGCAAGAGAAAGGAAAAATGGAAAGAGAGGAAGGGACCCCTGGAGCAGAAGCTTGGGTACAAGTCTCACAGTGTTTAGTTTGTCATTTAGCTGTGGTGTTGTTAAAACAAACTCATCTGTTTCTGCTCCCTGCAGGAGGACGGGACAGACAGAGAGGGAAAGGAGGGGGATGCTGAGATATCAAAGATGTGTATAAACACAGAGTGGGGAGGTCTGGGTGATGATGGCTCTCTGGATGACATCATCACACCTTATGACATTGAGGTCGACAAAACCTCAGTGAACCCTGGAAAACAACGGTTAGAAACACTCAACGTGTGTGTGTGTATGTGTGTGTGTTACTTGTCTGGGCCACATATTATTTGCATACTTATACATATGTAAATACAGTGTGTGTCTCATGCTTCAGTGACTGTGTGTTTTCAGATATTTTCAGGTGGTCATATGGTCTTTTTAACAAATGACTTGTGTGTTTGTGAGTGTGCAGGTTTGAAAAGCTGACCAGTGGGATGTATCTAGGAGAAGTTGTCCGTCAGGTATTGCTGGATTTAACCAGAGGAGGTTTGCTGTTCAGAGGACACGTCACTGAAGCTTTAAAAACACGTGGAATATTTGATACCAAATACCTGTCACAAATAGAGAGGTAGGAGAAACTGTGTGTTAATGGGGAGAGTATGCACTGTATACTGTATGTGTGTGTTTGTGAGTGAGACTGCGTGTGCAAATGCATGTCTCTTTCAGATAATTTCCAGATCCACAGAATAAAAGTTTTGTTCTCTGTTCAATGATGCCTTTTATATCCGCAAATGATACTTCCATTCTACCATCAGGGGAGACAGTGAGTGTGTGTGACTGTAAATGTGTGACTGTAGCATAATGTAATGTGTCTAAACTGTGTTGTCTCCCCCTAGTGACCGCCTGGCTCTACTGCAGGTCAGAGCTATTCTCCAACAACTGGGGCTCGACAGCAACTGTGACGACAGCATCATCGTCAAAGAGGTAGAACAGAAGATAATGAGCAGCACTATGAAATGTTTGTGCACAAACAGCTGTTTCAGACAGTTAAAAAACTATTTTAAGGACATAATCTTTGTTACACTGTAACCGATTATTGTGCAGGACAAACACAGGTTTTTTCTTGTAATATTATTAACAATAATTATAGTCTATTTTACGACTACAGTAGCCTTTCACAGTACCCATACTACCATACTGTTTAATTTGCCAGATAAGGATTTAGTATGTCAGTGTGTCAAATGCAGTTTGCCAAAAATACCTTTGAACCCTGCTAAAATGTGACATGTAGGGAAAAAAATGTGAAGCCGGGGATCCCACTAGCTCACCTGGTAGAGCAGGTGCCCCATGTACAAAGGCTGTGTCCTCACCACAGCGGCAGCAGACTCGATTCCAACCCGTGGCCCTTTGCTGCATGTCATCCCAAATCTCTCCTACCCTTTCAAGTCGGTTCTATTAGAGGCAAAAAAGCCCCAAAAATATCTTTAAAAAAATAAATAAACATGAGACCAAACATAGCAATAATCCACTTTATGATTCGTTTTACATGAAGACGCAATTCACCTTATAAGTAATGATATAAGTACCCTTACCCTAACTTTAACAGCCTCTCTGTTAACACTTCTTAGCTACGTAAACACCAACTTAGCATTTTCTTCAGGGCTACTGCTTCCACACCAAGGAGCAAATGGGCTGAAGTCTTCTTCACAGTAGATACTGTAGTCATTGCAGGAATAACTCAGGAGTAATTTATTAACACTAATCATCACGCTGTTTCATTTAAGTGTCCTTATTTCCTTGTTAAGCCAGTGTGCAGGAGCCTGAAACTGACACATCTAAACACATGCAGTCACCATTAACATTAAACTTTTGAACTTTGTTAACCAGTTACAAGTATTTCGATGTAAATATCAAAATTCTGCAACCCTGTGGCCTATTTCTTTTCTCAAACACCCCAGAGAGGTTAAGAGTTGAAGTTTTGACACACTTTCTGAGGAAATCATGTTCTCTGTTGCAACCTGACTTTGGGAGTCAGTAAGATTTCTTTCCACTGAATGAGGAGTGATATGATATTGTCTGAGTCTGCAAACTGTGGCACCAACAGTCTGTAACATGTTGCAATAATGATAATGGTTTTCATTGTTATACAGGTATGTGGAGCAGTGTCACGGCGTGCAGCTCAGCTGTGTGGGGCAGGAATGGCAGCCGTGGTCGATAAGATCAGAGAGAACAGAGGACTGGACCATCTGGACATCACTGTAGGGGTGGACGGTGCACTTTACAAACTACATCCACAGTGAGTTTTTTTTTTGTTTGCTGTAGTGGGTGTATGCTACAGGCACAAAACTACTTTAAAAGGATTCAGTTTAACTAAAAGTTTTGTTGTTTCAAATTGTTATACAACAGCTACTTTTACCTGTTAGCTGTTATTCAGCTTCTTCGCATTACTTAATAAAAACTAAGTTGTTTGTTCTTCTTCTGCTGCTGTTTCTAGTTTCTCTATAGTCCTCCAAGAAACTGCCAGAGTTATGGCTCCTCAGTGTAACGTGACCTTCCTGCCATCAGAGGAAGGCAGTGGGAAGGGTGCCGCCCTCATCACAGCTGTGGCCAAACAGAAGCCGGAGATGTAACTTCACAGGACTGAAAAATATTTTAAAGTCTTTTTTTCACTTTTGTCATTATTTGAAATTCTGTCAGTGCTGCTGCTCCTGTCGGTGCAGCTGTCGTCTGATCTGAAAGAGCTGCAGACTGTCGCGTGTCGAATGGATTCACCAACAGCTGCTTTCACCTGACAGCAGGGAGCCTCGCCTGAAGGACGTAAAACATGCAGAGATTTTTACTCACAGGCTCCCAAGTACTAGATTGAAACTAATAAATGTTTACAACAAAGCTTGCCAACCAAAAAACTGAAAGCCGTCTACTTCCCAATCATTACTAGATCAGCTGTGGGAAAGGTGTCACACCCACAGCTGCACAGTCACATGCTAGTGTTAGCTATGCACTGATTAGACTCTGCCTTTGATAACATGGCTGAGTACTTAGTTTAGGAAAAGAAAGAACGCTGATATCAAAAATCACACCCTGGAAACTACTCAAGGTCGGCATGTTATGTGAGACCAAACAAAAAGGGAAAAAACGGCTGTCAAAACAGTCGTTGTGAAGTTATCATGTAGGACTGATAATAAGATTCAGCTGTCAGAGTGTGATCCGTACATGTGGTGTGATTCTCTCAAGAACTGAACAGTCTCTTCACTTCTGTTAAGACACACACACACACACACACATTCATTCATTAAATCCACTGTGTTTGAAGTGTTTCTATTAAACTTTTCCACTGCAGTAATTTGTATTAGTTCTCCAGATCTTTGAACCACATGATTCAAACACACTATAAATTATTGCTCTGTTTATTCAGTGTCAAACTATGAAAGGTTCATGTGTAGGAGTTAGTGGCTTCTAGTGGTGAGGTTGCACAAGTCAAACTTTCCCCCTAAGCCAAACGTGTGGGAGAGGCATTGTTTAATGGCCCTTTCATGACCTTCAAAATTCACTCTTTGTGGCCCGCCACACAGTAATGGTTAATTAAGCAAGATCACTTGCATTTTTCCCTTCACCTCACAATGGCAGGACTGTCACACAGTTTGTAGATATGCATCAAATAGGAACTACGCAGGCAGAACTAATGTGTCTTCTTAATCAGATGGTAAATAAGCAAACAGAACGGTTACCTGACATCGTACATTTCCTGCTAGGTAGCAGACATGGCCACAGCAAATAAGCATAAAGTCAGCAGTGAGGGCTGCTGCATTCAGGAGTTGAATACATTTTCACTGAGAGATAAAACAGTTGTGTTTCAATTGTTTGTGATTTTTTTTTTTTAATAACCAATTTGATGCGAGAAGCTGTTGGCCGGCTGGTATTTTCATATAATCTAATCTGGCCCCCATTCAAAAAAGTTTGGACACCCCTGGTGTAGAAGAACTACAGTGACTGATGCGGAAACATGAATGGCCCTATCTAGAGCCAGTGTTTGGTTTGTCCATTCTGGGCTACTGTAGAATAACATGGCAGAGTCCATGAGAGAGGACCTGCTCCGTATGTAGATAAAAACAGCTCATTCTCAGGTAATGAAAACACAACATTTCATAGGTTTGGGTGATTATAACTTGATGAAAATACAGTTCTGAAATACCATTTCTATCAATAGATGCCCCTAAATCCTGCACACTGGACCTTCAGAATATGGTGTGTGAGACAAAGAGAAAGTGTGTGTGTTCAGTCATGGTCTAGGTTCATTGATGCTTTTCTAGACTGAAGAACAAATTCAAAATTGAAGTTTATTTAAGACACTCTGAGGACATCGACTAAATGGAAGTTTGAAAATCATTTAATTTCCTGTAATTTTGTGGTCCAAACTATTTGAAATATGAATAAAACATTTGGTGTCTGTATTAGACTCTTTTCTGCAGCCATATCAGTGTAAAAGGTGGTGTGTGTGTGTGTGTGTGTGTGTGTGTGTGTGTGTGTGTGTGTGTGTGTGTGTGTGTGTGTGTGTGTGTGTGTCAGTCAGCAGTATCTCAGTATTGATGAAAGGCAGGAGGAGGATTGGAATGCCGCTGACCACATTTCCCAACAATAACAACAACCGGCGCTCTGTTCATTCATTCTGGACCGTCTCTCTGTTCTCCAAATCCAAATAAACTTTATTGGCATGAATGTTCAAGTTACATTATGGCCAAAGCTAAAGGACATATTATTAGATAACAGAACATTGTATGCTAGAAAACTAAAAAGATAATTACACGATTACAAATACACATTTTACACTACAGAAACATTTCCCACAGAGCTTTCTCTTTTTTATGTGACAACAGTCAATATATTTTGCAGCTAATATTGCTCATTGACTTCTCTCCCCATATAGAAAGGGCACTTTCTGAGCATCAGGGTACACATATTATTTAGTCTTTTAAAGAAAACTCGAATTCTTGTATTTCCTCACAGCCTAGTAAGAAGTGAGATTTTGTCTCAACCTCTCTATTATGACACTGTGAATATAGCCTTTTCCTGTGTCCACTCAGTCTGTACATTATCAGCATTATCCTTAATTTTCTATCAGTCATGCTGGTTAGGTACTCTGCCACCATTTATTCTCTGTTGAGGTTCAAATATAATTCTAATCTACTTGTGATTTGGTGGTTTCATTCCACCATTTGACACAATTTTTTGATATGGTTGGGCGACATTGTTTGGTGTCTGTCCCGAGGCCCTGGTGTGTGTGTGAGCAGAGCTTTGGGATCAGCTGGTAGAGAGGACTCTCTCTGTGTCTGTCTGTCTGTCTGTGCATCTGTGCCATTTTGGCCACTCTGTCTGTCTGCTTTATCTGTCTTGCTGGATCCTTGCCCATTTGCCAGTGTCTTTATCTGGTCCGTCTGCGTAGTAACGCTGAAATAACAGTACAAACAGAAACATGAAGAACTCCACTGAAGGGGTTTGATGTAACAAGTGAATTGACATGTCTCAGTATCGCTGATTAAATTTCAATCATTCTCATTCTCTGCAGAAAATACAGTTAATATTTGTATTTACAAGTTGCATTATAATCTCTTACTATTGACTTGACAATACTGGATACAGTCCAACACAATGAGCAGTGCAATGATCAGTGTACTTATGCTAATCCAGTCATGACTGATTAGATGAAGTGTTGAAGATGAGGGAGAAAACAGCAGAGTGCAGGGAATACAGAAAATAATGCAAAACAAAGCATCAAGGGAGAGAGTGAAGGGAGGAAACAAATTAGGAAGGATTAAAGGAAGGAGGAAGGAAATGTATCGTGAAAGGCTGCGTGCTAACAGAAATGAAACAGTAGCTAATCTGTCAGGGATTAACATGTTAGAATGCTACCCGCCGTGGGCCACAACACACACACACGCACACACACACTGCACAGTAATCCCTCACTGTCCTAGTAGTGACCTAGTAGCTTCACAGTTAAACCACACATGCACTGACTCTGCAGCTTCAATGCAGCAAACACAGCTGGGCTGCTGAATCTGCAGCTCGTGCAGCACGGCACAGTGAAATGACTGAAACAGGAGCTGGCACGTTCTGTCACTCTTGTTCTTGTCCTCACTTTCCTTTAATGTTTCTATACAAACTCCTTCCTCTCTGTTGTACACTTTAGACACAATCATTGTACATACTTTTTAAAAAAAAATTTATTTTAGCCTTCATTGGAGTTTGAATAACCTCAAATGCCCCTCACACTTCCTGAGTCTTCCTGAATGAGCATTCCTCAGGGAGCAAGGTGTGTGACTCTTATTATGCATTCATTTTCCGTGTGTTTTTGTGTGTGTGTTCAAGACTGAGTGTGTGTCTTTGTCTTCTGTGTAAAGCAACAATCAGACCTTTGACACACTCACATGCACACACAAACACAGAAATGGTCACCAGTGGACTGGCAGAGTTGAGACACTGGTTCTTGAGGACCTACAAAGGGAAGAGCTCTGGCCCTTCTCTGAAAGGATTGTTCTCTGTTTTATTATCATGCAGTAGTTTCCAGGGAGCACAGGCTTTAATTTTTATTTGACAGTCACTTATTGTCTCCAGAGATACAATGAATCAAAGATTTGAACCTCTATATGGAATGGAACGTGGAAAGTTGAGAGAACACAATGTCCAGAAACAACATTGTGGTGACAACTGTCAGATGCCGGCTCAGCTTGATCATGGAAAAACATTATCACTGAAGGTAATTTAATTATTGACATAATATAATAATCTAGAGGAGCTAACACTGCAGGATCAGGATTATCTGTAATAAGTCTGTAGAAAAATACGAAGGAGACAGAGCGTAAACATGTACGTAAACTTGAAAATACTGTGTGTCGACATTTAACATCATGCTGCAAAGATACACTTGTCTGTTGACAGCTAGCTGTCTGTACTGTGTTATGCTAATGGTTAACTTACTGCCATATGTCACACCCTGTAGCTGGAGCAGGGTGACTAATGAAAGCTTATTGATCTGTAGTATAAATTTAGCAAGCGCTAGTGATCTTCACAGTGAGAGACATGCTCACAGGTGGCTAATTGTTATCGCTCTTTAATTAAGATCCTGCTGTTCCTAAAAGCCTTTTCAGCATTTTGAGCTCTTCAGTGAAAACAATCAGATGCTGGTTTTTAGAGTGTCAGATTGACATGACATGTTGATGGATAAATAAAGCATCATGCAAATGGTCTGTAGACAAACACAAGGACTAACATAATTAATGCTGTGACTGAGCGTAATGGCCTTCACTGGAGCAAAATTGCACCAATTACAGGATTAAGAGCAGATTTCACGGCCTCAAATGACCCCAAATACTTCTTTTGACTTGTTAGGACAGAAGAAGAGTTTTAACATGCAAAAAAAAGCAGAGGGTGATGCACCTTGAGAGAAGATGTTATTGTCGTTACTTTGTGTAAGTGACTAAATGTAGATGACACGATGTAACACCTATTTTCACTCCAGATTAAGTTCTATGTGTTACTGCTCTTTAACATCAGTCTAAATGGACATACTTGCAATGCAGCCAGGGCAGTCTGTGTTTTGTGTAAGCAGCACAACCCTCACCGCACGCATGAGTACAACAAGTCCAGGCAGGCTGACAGAGAGGATGTCGGCTGGTACTCTCGGGAAGGTAGAAATCACAAGTAGGAGAGGTAGACGGGTACCATGACAAAACAAAAACAACCACACCATTAAAATATAGTGAAATTTCTGGAATGCATAAATAAACATCACAGATGGTGTAGTGCAGGGAGCTTCCTATGAGCTTCCTCTGTGCTGTAGTTTGTCAAACAATCTGCTGTTCTGAGCAATTAGACATTGTAGATTTGGGTTAGCATACCTTTGTGTGGGACATTTACTAGAAGCACTGGGAACTTTGAAATATCCAAGTTACGTTGGTGCTGTTTCAGCCATCGACAAAAATATCTATTAAAGGTCTAGCATGTACAATTTAGTGACATCTAGTGGTGAGGGTGCAGATTGCAACCAACTGAAACTTTTCCAGTATGCTAAGCATGTAGGAGAACTACAGTGTGTGACGCAAAAATGCAAAAACGGCTCATTCTAATAGACCCTGTTACTGTTAGTAAACAGTATGATGTTTTTTGGTGGGTGGGGCAATTCACCACAGACATTAGCCACTGAGTGGTGCATTCAGAAATACTCATTCTGAGTGCCTAAACCTTTCTATAATAAATTCAGAAGTGATACTCCGTTATAAAGCATCATCTGTACACAGTGTCTTGGAGAACTCTTCAGCAGGGACTGGACTGAGTCCTGGCTACTCACTTTCCTGCACTGCTGCCTTTTAGATACGGTATTAAGGTGGTATTAACTCCACGGCCAACATTATTAAGTGTATAAAGGATTACAGTGCATCTGTGTCTGTGGTTGTTCTCTAGAGAGGCCAGACAACAGGCAGCTGTTGTCGTGATGATAATGACGTCACGTCTGTCTGAAAGGACAGCGGAGCCAGAGAGAGAGTGGCTGTCTGACCGGTCGACTCTCAGGATGTTGGAGTGAGTGACTGAGTGGCTCTTCTTTCTATCAGAATTATAGAAAAGCAGGTGGAGTGAACAACAGGCCAGACAGGTGCACTCTGTCATTAACACTGTTCTGCAATTTTTAAGAGGTACAAAGAGAAATGACAAGTCAAAGCATCTGAACATTGATCTCTATTGCAGACACTACTGTCTAAGCTTTCAATCCCAAAGACCCACACAATACAAGCAGTCTCACATGCAGGGAGGTGGGATCATACATTTTTCATTAGCACACCCAAGGTGATAAAAGACAGCGGCCCTTTTAGAGCGCAACATATGAAATAATATAACGAAACAATTGCTTTCTAATGTCAAAACATGAACCTTCAACCACAGAGGCATAAAAATGTAAACATGCCTAAGTACAAAAACAAATTAAGATCAGTGAAAGGTATTAGGCACAGATTAGGCACTGCGATAAATACCTGGATCATTCACTGCCAGCCAACAAAGGCACTGCAGAACACCAGAGAGCTACTTGTGTTATCTGAGGCAGAAAGGCCTGATAGAGATGAAACCAGTAATGGGAAAAGACAATGTAAAAGAGAGCATTCTTTTATAACTGCAGTCCCTCAAGGGAGATTCACTCTGTTACTATATTTTACACAGTACACACACACAGGCCTGAACAAGCACAAACCTATGCATTAATGGAGATGTCAGAGCGAGGGGCCTGCCTGTGAACAGGTGCCCCCAGCAGATGGGTGTGTGGTGTCTTGCTTAAAGGTCCAGTGTGTAGGATTTAGGGGGATATATTAGCAGATATGGCATATAATTTAACAAGTATGTTTTCTTTAGTGTATAATCACCTGAAAATAATAATTGTTGTGTTTTAGTACCTTAGAATGAGTTGTTAACTACAAAGGGAGCGGGTCCTCGTCTGCAGAGATCATTGCACCACCACGTAGTATCTACAGTAGCCCAGAACTGACAAACAAAACATATATATATATATATATATATATATATATAATTTTTTTTTTTTTTTTTTTTTTTTTTTTTTTACATGAAACTGCTGAATTTAGTTAAGTTTTAATCACTTGGCCTGTTTGTTTTTGAGAGGAAAAATCCTCTGGGGATAGTTTGGTAAAAAACCTCCTGCAAATGAACACTGACAGAATACGAATCACGAGAAGATTCAGCTGATTAAAATGTGTAATCCTCACCGCTGGACGTCACAAAATCTCCCTGAATCTTCTGTTCCTTGAAGGTCACCTAAGCAGTGCCCAGGAGACAAACTGGCACCTTGCCAGCTGGCAGTCCACACTCAGTACTATGGCTGTTCAGCCAATAAACAGATAGATAGATAGATAGATAGAGTGTTGACCAATAACCCTAACCCTAACCATAAGGCCAATGTCGGCCAATACTGACGACATGCTGATATTATCCTGCATCCCTACTTGTTCTGCACAGTTTTAACTTTTGTTTACACATTGACTCCAGTATGTTCAAACCAGCAAAGAACTCCACACCCATCTTCATACAGAGAGCAGACAATTAAGCCAGGAGAGATGACAAACCTGGTGCACAGGTTCAGGTGTGGATGACCCTGCCTGACATTCAAGTCCAGTTTGACCACAACACAGACACTGCAACTGCATTTAATACCTTCCTCCACCCCTGTCACACCTTGTCTCACAGATAACACTAACCTTACTACTGTCACATTCCCGAACTTAACCAGAGCTGTGTGTAAAACCCCTAAAAGTTCCTCAGAATCAAAGAAGCAGAGGCTTGCAGCTCTCCCACTCCTTCCTGCCTTTCGTAGCCAAATGACTATTTAATTAGAAGCTTTAAAGCTTTATGACTATGAGTCATTTTCTCACTAACACACACTGAACGGTTTGTAACTTTATAACTTCCCTGACACAGCCAGTCCTAAATTCCTCCTCACCTTACTTCCCTCTTCCTCTCCCTGTCCCTCCCCCCTCCCTAATTAGGCAGTCCCCCTCTTTCTCTTTCTTCCTCCTCCATCAGTGAGTTTGCCTCCAAGGCGTCAGCAGGCCAGCCAATCACAGAAAAGAGGATGTGGCACTCACCCTCCCATGGCCACTCACCCTGTCCAACCAATGAGCTCAGAGATGGTGGGCAGGGCCCCTGTTCTGGCCCTCCCTGCTTCTCTCTCCCTCTCTGCCTCCTGCAGCTAAACTTGCTGTCTCACTCATGCTTCCTGGCTTCACTCACATGCTCAGAGAGGGAAGAGCTGTAGAGTCTTAGCTGCACATGAAGAAGCTCTGTCTATTTTAAACCACACCGGATTGGACTCAGGATATTTGTATATCTCTTGCGGCGTGTGGCAGAGCGTATGTACAAAGTATAGCCAGGGGCAGAGTTTCAGTTCCTTTGTTTTACCTTTTTGTTTAGGATTTTTATCCTTCCGGCTTTAGGTGAGCGTGTGTGTGACAGAGAGAGTGTGTTTGAGTCAGTCTGCATGTGTGTGTGAGAGAGAAACAGGAGCAGGATGATTGCGGCCCAGCTACTAGCCTATTACTTCACTGAACTCAAGGATGATCAGGTCAAAAAGGTGAGTGAAGTCTATTATTTCTACCTCCATTTTTGTCATTGTGATGGTGTGGATGAGAGAGACTGATGGAGAGACAAAGCAGAGGCTGAGAAGAGAGGAGAGGAGAGCATGTGTTGGTAGAGGTCATTGAGTTTACTCATGCAGGCATCATCAGAACTTGCTGTACGGCTGGAGTTTTGCTGTACAGAACATATGAGGAAATCTTTGTTATATGATACATCTCTTTCAGGAAGTGATCAAACGTAGAGCATGCTGGGAGGGAAGTGCAGTCGTCACTTCACGGCCACTAGGATTTGTTTTTATTGTAAGACTTAAATCAGCCTGGCTTAGTGGGACGTGACAAGCCGCACAGGGTAGTAGTAAGATGTGTAGTCATGGCACATCACTGTTGCCATGATGTAAGTTTTCGGAGGTGTGGCGAAGAAGAGAAGTGAGGAAGTCAGAAGCACAATGCAAAGACAGATGAGCTGATGGAAGAGAAAGTATAGAGCTTGACAAGAAAGAGCAGGGTTATTTTATGGGTCACCAGGTTTCCTTTATGTTCTCGTTAAAGTGATACCTGATACTTTCATTTCTCTCTGTTGAGCTCATCAGAGTAGAAACAGGAAAAAGAGCTAATCTGCTTTAATGTTATAAAATATTCAGTAAATGTGCTGCCTGCCTTTCATCATTTTGTAGCAGCCTGTTAACAACTGATCCTTTGACATGCTCATTGTGGTTATAATAAACCCAGGAATATACTCTGTGTGTTTCCTTGAGAGAAAAGTCAACCAAAAAACTGGCAGTAACACACATACAAAGCTCCCTTATCTCCATATCTGCTCCTACCATATGTCCACATGCTCTGTATCTTGTTGAAAGTCTCCTGTAGCACTAATTGGTGTTTACCTCAAAGAATAAGGGTAGAATCGGAGTGCAAATGAGGAAAAGTCTCTAAAGCCAGTAAGGTTTAAAGCAAGATTAGATATGAAAAAGTTGTAGGTTAAAGAGGAGAGTTACATGAGTTGAACATCATGAATGTGTGTCTTTCATAGCTTCTCAGCTGAGCAGCCCACACTGTTAATGTGACTGCTGGTATAAAACTGACTGGACCAGTCTTAGGGCTGTGTGTGTGTGCGCTGAAGGAACTGAACTTTTCCGGTCAGACAACTCCAACAGTCTTAAGTAAATGTGTGATGAAATAATGTTGCCTGGCAACACACATAGTTCCATGCTGTAAAACTAACCCAGGTGGCCACCAGCGTTGTTAGACGTTGGTATTGGTTGTATTTAGGTTGTGATGTAGGGTGACCAAAATTCAGTCAATGCCAACATCGATTTGACGTAAAATACTGACAACAGATGACGCTGACATTTTGTTAGTTTTAAGTTGTAATCCAGCGTCTTCCAAATGTCTCATGCCAACATCATCTGAGATATTGAGACGATAAACCAATATCATCGACCAGATTTTCATTCCAACCAAAATTCTCCCCGTCATCTGTCCAGCATAAGAGTCCAATGTCTTTCTGACTTTATATTGACCTCTGGTGCAGGCAGGAAATGTAGGCCCATAAAGTGAAACTCAGTCAGAGGAAGTCTGTGACATCATAAATTTATTGCACCTTTGAAAAGAGCATTTTAACTTCCTGTTCTATTACCTGATATTTTTTATTGTCTGTGAACAATAACAACAAACTGCATTAGATATTCAACATGTCCAACTGCTGGACAGCGGCAGAGCAACATAAGTCACGAGTAGTCAGGAAAGGGCAGGCAATTACTAGAGAAGTTTCACATCCCCTATTGAGTGTATTTGAGCTGTTATCAAGCACAGTGTAGGTCACCATCCCTTCAAACCTACTGAGCTCGCAGATCATTTGTACCCATCAGTGTTGCACTGTTAAAGAAACTGTGAACAAAAATAAGTGAACCTCTGTGTGAGGATGCTGCATCTTATGATATGTAAAGCACTTTAATGATAGAAGAAGAATAGGACTATAATATTGTTTGTTTATCTTAGTGCTGTTGTTGTTATTGTTGTCTCTTTATGTATCTTACAATCGCTGTGTGGTACATGATGACTGTCCAAAAGGACTGCTAAATATTTATCTGTATTTGTCAGTATTAAATTATTTTTCTACACCAGTGGAAATGTCTTAATTACATGTTGTTTAAATGTGTATTTATTCCAAAGCCATGTCTACACATGTGCTGTCAACATATGGTGCAGGGTCCCTTTAAGGTGGCTCCCTGATGATGTCACATGTCATCACAAACTGCAGATTCTGCATTAAATGCTGATCTCTTCCTGTATAAGTGGAAAAAGTTCACAGCTTTCACGCTTCCGTCCCCCAGTCCTCTGTCTGCCTGTCGCCCCTCTCTCAGTTCAGCTAAATTCAGTGGTCTCTATTCACACGAGGCGATACACAGAGCTGCCATTCCCAGGTGTGCCTCGTGTGCCAAAGTCAAATCAATCTGTAAAGGTAAAAGACATTTCTCAATAGCCAGGATCTGATGTAATACAGCACTTCTCCCTCCTTCTTTACTCCTGCTCTCTTCCTCTCCCTGCCTCCCTAAAATAGGCCAGCTTTGAATCATGTGACCATAGGTGACAGGAGGAGGAGGCTTACACACAAATACACCCCCACACACTGTGCCAGGTGTGTAGGTATTGTGTATCTTTGCAAAGAGCAGGGCTTGTCTGGATCTAGACATCAGCCTCTCTAGTTGCGAAACATACAGCTCAGGATTTAAGCAACCATGAGTGAACGTGTACAGATAATCTCATTACTAATGTATTTTCAGACAAACTGTGTGTAGATGCAGCTGTCAGAGAGCCGCAATCAGCTGAGTGCGTCCTCACCTCACTCAGTCCACTGCAGTATCCTTGACTGTACTCTTTGATACACTGTGGGCTGGTAGCGGGCATCCAGAGCAGAGTGTGTGTGTGTGTGTGTGGACTGGAAGGAGCAGGAGAGGGCAGCCAGCGCAGAGGACAGTATTTTTCCACATGGCGAGGCCGTGTGTGCACACATCGTGCACACCTACATACACAATGGAGTCAGGTTACAGTGCTTCCTTGAACCACCTCGCAGTGACAAGGAGAACACGGCATTGTTGAGGGGAGGAATGCAAACAGAGAGGAAAGGGAGAAGGAGAAAGAGGGGAAGAAAAGGGGAGGGAGGGAGAGACACAGAGAGAGAGTTTAACTTAGCCCGAGGCAGTGCCAGAGAAAGTTGTGTGTCAGAGGTGTGTTTAAGGGAAAACATGGCCTTTACAGTTTCATGCGTACAGACTCGCACACCACAGAGGCCTCATGTCACCTTACTGGGTAATGTCACTGTGCTCAGCATCAGTGGAAAAACTGAAAACTCCCGTTTTGGTTAAAAGACCTTGATCAATCTAATGAAGATGAATCATCCTGGTTGGGCACAGTATTTGCTGTATTCATGTGAGGGATGAGAATCCACAGCAGAGATGCGAGCTGTGATATCAGATGATACCCTGCTTTAACAAAGTGCTTAGGCATGGTTTCTTTCTGCAGAGTGCTGAGTCATAAATGCTAATTTCTTTCCTGCACCAAGAACCGAGTTTAGTCTGAGTTCAGTGTAAAGAAATGTGGACAATGCCTGCTTTAAATCCTCCCCTTTGTAACTCAGCACGCCTGCTCATCCAGTAACACATTGTTATTCAAGTAGACTCTCCAAGGATGCATTCTTATTCAATTAGCTGAGTAGAAATGCATTGAGAACCCAAGTTAGCTGAGTGTACATATACTGTATATAAACTGGTTGGTGCACTGAGAGTACGGTCAGAAAGCTTGTGTTATTAAGTGAAAACATTATGTGTGAATGCTTATACAATGATGTCACATTTGGACGTTCACATCATGTTGATTCATTACAAACCAGATCATTAAGAGGCGAGGTGGTGAGAGGATGAGAATATCTATTAAGAGCAATGAGTAGCAGCACTGGCAGGCAGCAGCAGTGTAGTAGCAGTTGGCATGAGCAGAATGGGTTGGCAGCTTAAATAAGTGTAACCTCAGTAGATCTGTATACATCAGCTGACGGCTTGAGGGGTGCACATGACCCACACTAAACTAACTCGTGCTTAATATGCTCATTCACAGACATAAAAATCTGTTTTCAAGTTAATCACATTTGTGTATAGCCCCGTGTCGTGTAAAGTAGACTAAATGAGCAACCCCTCATATGCTATATAAACTTGTTACAGTTTATGGTTATTAACAGGTAAGCAAATGCTTGGCACTTGAGGCAGTTTATTAGATTTTGTGCAGCTCCTTCTGGACATACAAAAGGCTTCAAGCTTTCATACAAATGTAGTAGAACTCTGCAACAGCTCTAAATAGGCTTAGATGTGTGAGAGAAAGTTTGGACTTTTGCGTCATTGGACAACTGAAGTTGGCAAATAAAAGTTTCATTTTAAAAAGCTTTCTTTCAATGATTATTAATATAATTTTGAGACATGATTTACTATATGGCTATGATTGGCTATATGGCTGGAGCTGCTCATCCTGATTTGTTTCTTTGCATCAAAATGGGATTCTTCCACCAGTAGAAGATTTGTTTGACTGGACAAACAGCCTCCCTCTTTCACTCCTTCAACCACCTACTTGGAAAGGGCGGTGTTGCGATATCTGCATATATACAAAAACCTGTAGATACCCAAGTGTTTCGTAGTGTTTAAAAGTAGGTGTGTTTTACTTTGGGGCTTGCATCTCGACCCCACAGCCTTGTAAACTGTTGGCTAGTTGGTTTGTGTACAGTGTTTCCATGACAACGGACAGAGCTGACTGTAAACAGGCAAGAGGCTGTTAGTCGCAAACTGCAGTAAAAACTGCAACTAACATGTATATTGTGAATGCACTTTATGCGTGTCCAGAGAATGCCCCTAAAACCTCAATAATATGGACACATCCCACATGTCTTAATTGGACAACGTCATTTAGAAAAAGGCCTTATTCAGAATATCCAAACAGAATATGCTGTTTACATGACCCATATCAGAATTCAGAATATTGTCATATTTGGATCAACACTGTGATATTAGTGTGCATGTAACATTATCAGTGTTTGTCCCTCAGACACCTCAGCATTTAGCACATAGAGGTTGGAGAGAGCTGGATGAACTCAGTCACAAGGACCAATCAAACAACACAGTGAGTTAGAGACTGCACACAGCTGCAGACTAGACTATTGATCCCCAATGGAATCACCAGTACTGGGAACCATTTCACATTACAGGGATGCATCGCAAATATCGATAAATGGAACTTTAACAAGATGTAATTTGAAGAGAAGTGCAAATGTGTCAGTACAGGATGTTGTCAAGTTTGGAGAAATGCCAGGGCTTTCTGTACTCTGGATATCTACTCCTTATTCAGCCATAAGATTAAGTTGTTCTCACAGGTTACAGTGTACATGTGACGTTGGCAGTGGTGTAGTGGTGAGGTTAAGGTGGGTGTAACTAGATAGATGGGTAGCTTATCGAGGAGGAAGTGGGTTGCTATACTGTCCTATATATTCAGATGGCTTTTTGGTTGTTATTCCTGCGTATAAACTCCACCACACCACTGGATGATCTTTATCCCATTCTGCTTTCATTTCCTCAGATTTGACAGCTGGCCTGGGTCAAACAGACCACATGCAAATATATATGTATACACACAAATGCAACAGCAACAAGTTGTGTGTTTGCATTTCTAACCTGTTTGGTGCCTGAAGGGCGCTGTGTGACATTAGAACAATCTGCAGGATGTTAGTTCACCAAGTTGACTTTCAAACCCTGTGCTTTAAACAGTTTGCTGCTTTGCATTTGTCAGCTCTATCCATTGAGTGTTTAACAAGACTGAAACAGTTTTGTCTTTTAAATGAAGTTGTTAAATTATATGGTTAATCTGTTTGTTTACATATCTTGATATATTATAAATAGTATAATTTCAACCTAGTTCAGTTCTAGGTTGTCAAATAGTTCTTCTAAACACTAACATATTCTGAATGTGTTCAGTATGTGGTAGTAGCAGGTAGTAGGGGAGGTATTTGTGTGTGGTGAAAGAGAGAGCAGAGACACATGTGGTTGTATTAGTGTGTGTTTATAGTATAATTGAAATAACAGATGCTGAGGGCAAGCTGCAGCGTCATAAGGGGAGGGTGGTGTCAAGCACCCACGTGTCAGTGCTGTTTAAATGTCTCTTTAAACTGCCGACTAGAACTCAGGGTAAAATACAGCGCATGGTGTGTGTGAATGTGTTTGTGGTCCAGCAGGTTAGCAGTCTAAATTTATTTTACAGAGCTATGAAGGTGAGAGGTTACATTTAGTCAGCTGCCGACTCCCGTATGACAAGAGTACGTGCTAATGAGCTTTTATCCTTGAGGCAGACTCCACATTTAGACACAATATAAGGAATGTAACACCCACAGAGTTGTTAGCAGGTGGACAGTGCTCTTCTCATGTATGTGACCTAGCACATTCTGCACCTTAGGCAAGCTTCCAGGAGGTAATAATAATAGTAATGATAATAATAATAATACTTATTACTGTTAGTTTTATTGTGATTATCTGTTATATGTATTGTATTTATCATTAAAAGGAACACGAGCTAATGAGAACACACACAAATTATTACTAATACTACCACTACTAATAATAATTATTACTATTCAATGCTTTTTTGAATGATGAAAAACCTCCACCCCAACCCACCCAACTGGCGTCCTAGGCAACTGCCTATGTCACCTACAGGGAGATCCGCCACTGCATGTTGACTCACAACTTGTTTCTGCTATTCAAACATGACTGAATGGTTAAACAGCATATCATTACTGTTTGTCCACTTTAATGTATGATGGTGAAAGTCACATCGACCCCTTACTGTGGCAGAAACAGTCTTGTCACACTCTTTACTCACATGCTGTAGCACATGGTCTTTATATCAAACCTTTGTATATGTCACTGAGTTTCTTTTTTTTTTTTTTTTTTTAAATTTGCTTAACCATCTTTTTTTATTTCAATATGTGCACAAACATTATGTTGTTTGTTTTATCACAATGTGGAGGCATGTTGTGCACAGCATATGAGTCCAAAACAAATTTCCCTATGGGGACAATAAAGTATATCGCATCGTATCGTATCGTATCGTATCATATTATCTGACATCAAATTCCACATATGGTTTTATAGACAGTGAGGCAATTGTCTGCTGATTTTAACTTCCTTATCAAAAGCGCTGTATTTGTCTTTTCGTGTTAGCACACACATTTTCTCCAGTGTTTAGGAGTAGTTAACTACACGTAGTTCAATTACTAGTCTGACTACAGTTTGTAGTAGCTGGTTAACATTCTAACTAAATTCACATTTAAGTAGCTTTTTCACTAGTCAACTACTTTGGGTCATCTAGTTTATAAAGTTAATTACAAACTACATTATCATAGTGGGCGGCATGGTGGTGCAGTGATTAGCATTGTTGCCTATCATTGTTGTATTCTTGCCACAGCAAGAGGGTTCCTGGTTCGAACCCAGGGTGGGGGAGCCCCTGGATGGGTTTTCTCCCTGCCCTGCAATAGTCTGGCAACCTTCCTCTCTCCCTAACGTCAGCTGAGATAAGCTCAAGCCTGCCCGCAACCCCCAACAGGATAAGTGGTTATGGAAAATGAATGAATGAATGTTCATAGTATTCTTATGATATTTCTTGCCATACAGAATGTCGCAATACCACAGCTCAGCTGGTCACAGTTGTCATGTAATGACAGTCACCTCCTATTAACTAAAATCTCCTCTGGATTGAGACCATGACATCTGCAATTGAATACTATGAATTTCCCTAGAAATGTAGCCACTGTTATAGTAGGAAAAGCACAAGTATTTAAAACCAGTAATGATAGCTGAATTCCACTTTGGGGAGGTCCTGGTGTTGTGCACACTGGTTCACTGGAATAGCTGACTGGCACACTTATTGTAACTGAGCCATCGTTAATGTCAGTTTCACCTGTCCTATTCCCGCTATGACAAGTCAAAATGTTGCTGTGAAAAAAGGTTCATTGCTCCCTCCTTTCTCCTTTAAATACATCCTCGCTCAGGCTGCCTAGGTAAAGACTGACCTGGCTTAGTCCCTAAGTCAAACACGCCCACCCTGTCATCTCAGCTGTGCCAACATGAGATTCCAGTCTCACATTGTGATCATATCCTGTAATGTAGTTTGGAGGTAGCTGAATTAGTTTTTTAAAAGTTTAACTCTGACACGCTAAAAAAAACGAGAGTAGAAAAGATGTTTAACTTTCAGTTTGGTGAACTACAGTGTTAATGTATTTTCCCCAACACTGATTTTCTCTACTCTAAAAATCCATTTCTGTGGCCAGCAGACGTAAAGTACACTCACACCCAAACTGGGATTGTCCCGAACCTGTTACCAAACACTAGAGCTGTGTAGGAAATACAGTTAATGTGTGACTCGTAAAACAGGAAGTTAGAACATTCCTTTCTGATGTCACTTACAATGAGTAGTACTAGTGAATTATCACATTGACGTCACAGAGCATATTAGCATTGTTTGTGTGTGACTCTTAAATCATGTGAGCACGTTTGTGTGATCTTAGCAGCAAAGTATTTTGAATATTTCTCTGATTTTCTGGTAATTCTTTTTTTGAAACTGATGATAATCCAGTTATGGGTTAATCTCACTCGCTGTATTTTTAACACAAGGAGTTATAGTGAATGTGACATTTAACCAGAGTTATGAGTCTGTGACATTCTGCTCTCGGTGTGTAACACTTGTGAATAAAGTAGGTCTTTGCTTCATTAAAAAATGTGATGCAACAGTGGATTTCACCAGGATTGGTTAACATCCTGTTCCTGAAAGGCCAGACAGCTCAAGCTGCTGTGTGCTGTACCTACGACAGTTTACGCAGTGGGCAGTTTCAACAGGCAGTCTGACCGGTCAAGTCATACAGTATGTACTAGACGTGCTGATAATTGCTTGAAGGCACACCTAGCTGTGCTTTATCTGTGGATTTGGCACGACTGACGTCCTTATGGCGACCAGACAGTTTGTGACTTTTCCCCCCTGTTATTTATTTGTCAGACTTCTGTACTCGTCGCTGTCATACCCATAATAAAGTCACAAGGAACACCCTTCTGTGCAAACATGCCCTGATAACAGCTCTGAGCGAGTGTCCTGTACTTCCTGTTCTCACTATGTGTCACACTGATGATGCTGTACGTTTTCATTAGATACTGACTGCATGATATGACCCCAGTATGATAGGTGTAATCAAAGAACTGTCCAGAGTTGTGTTTTATTATGTTGCAAGAAAGCAATATAAAGATTTTATTTTGTGGCGGTGATTCATTTCTGGGTGAAGCAAAGTTGAGAACTGTTTCAGGAAGTGGGTTTTATACATGGATGACTAAAAGCATTATGGGACGGTTAGTCATGTGCACTGGTTCATCATGCTTACAGAAAATAAAGACTTATTCTTTACCAAATCCAGAAAATCTCAGTTACTTCAATCGGAAACTGAAAGAGAATTAGCCGGGGTGCCCTCGTAGCTCATACCATTAAAGCTGTGTCCTTACCGCTTGACTGCGGCCCAGGGCCCTTTGCTGCATGTCCTCCTGTCTCCGTCCCCTTTCACATCTGTTTCTCACTAAATGCTCAAAAAATATCTTTGAAAATAAAAAAGTGAATCAGCCAGTGTCAGAGGACAGTGGTGTGTGTATCGAAGTTGATATGTGGCACATGTATATGAACAGTACTGTGATGGTAAGAGATTGATGATAAATAGTTAAGATTACAAAAGATTTATTACTTTTTTTGTCTGATGTTTACTTTCAGATCGATAAGTACCTGTACTCCATGCGTTTCTCTGATGAGACGTTAAAGGAAATCACACAGCGTTTTCGGAGGGAGCTGGTCAAAGGACTGGGGAGGGACACTAACCCCACTGCTGTGCTGAAGATGCTGCCAACGTTTGTGCGGTCAATTCCTGATGGCTCAGGTTAGTACCTTTAAACCCATATTTTACCATGGTTGGATTATCTTAACCTCATTGGCACTTCTGTCATGAATGAGTTCAGGCTGCACAGGGCTCATGTGTCTTTGTTATATGCTCTCGTATGTTTTCTTCTTAAGTGGCTATGCCAAAGATTTCAGTCCTGGTTGATTTGGCAACAGCTGTTGGTTACTGGTGGTAACAGCAAATGCAGTTTAACACAGAGTTCTGGGGGCAGCAAAACAAACTATGATCTGATTTTACACTGCGCATGACATGAGTCTGCAGACAGTCCTCAAATGGCCATATGAGGCTGATTCACCCCTATCTAAAAATGCCCACCTTTACAGCAGAAATAAATGTGTTTACAGCCTGGTACAAAAAACGAGTTTGGCTTTTGTAGCTAATTGCGACATTCGTGACAACTGTACATTTCTACATAATCCTCCTATGTACATTTTTATTAAGGCTTAAAGTTATGCATATTTATGGGGTGGGGCCACTTGAGTAACAGACTGTCTTTGAGGCATTCGCCCCTTTTACACTGCCAGATGTTCGATGAATATTGGGCTGTTTTGCAGGCAAGCGTTTAGACTCACAAAGCTGGATTGGCGAGTTGATCTGCGGTGCCCAATTTTCCGCTGCATAGGGGTTAACATATTGGTGGGACCTTTTTGGTTTAAAAAGAATGAGGCGCCCTTCTGCCACGGGAGGGGCTGCTGATGACTTGTGGGAGGAGCTGTTGATGACCACACGTGCGACCCATTGGCGGTGGACTTAAAAACAGGAAACAGCTGATAGCAGGAATGAGCAGCTTGTAGCAAGAGGGAAAGGCAAACAACGGCGACACCAACCTGAAAGAAACTGTAAAGATGAGCAACTGGGGAGACAAGGAATTGCGCACCCTCCTTGCCCTCGCAAACACATGTATTGTACATCACTGTTTATGTCACAAGCTGAGCTACACGTTTTGTTACTTGCTCACGCCCCCCATTGCCCCGAAAAAGGCACATTCTGTGCTGCACTTGCTGCACTCCCCGATTTTGTTTTTATACTGCCAATGCTGAAAGAAGACTGATTGGGCTTTCCTGCAAATTTGCACAATTCCTTTTTTAAAAAGGGCTGTTGCTACAGTCTGAGTCAGATCCACCCCTAGCTCCTCCATAGCTCCACCCTCTCGTCCAAATACGGTCACTTCTGGCTCCAAAAACCAAGATTGTGACAGCCAAAATGCTGAAGTGGAGGCTTCAAAATGGGAGTCCACAAACCAGTGGGTGACATCATGGTAGCTACTTCCATTATTTTATAGTCTGTGGATTGCCAGTAAACGCTTTTAATGTTGAGCTGCAGCAGTAGGAAAGTTTGCATTAGCAGTAACCTGATACCCTCAACACCCAGTTCATAATACTGCAAATATATAAATATGGCAATACTTTCATGAGTGCGCCACAGGCTCAGTCACCGTTGTGTTGCCTCATTCAGAGGAGGATGGTGACTTAACAGTCAATTTACTGAAATAAAAATCTCTGAGATTATCACTTTAATTCTGTCAATCTGCCAGGGACTGCAGATGAAAATGACTCTGTGTGGCTAAACTGGCACATTCACACGCTGCACTCAAACACTCATGTTAATTAACGTGTATTGTTCCTTCTCAAATGAAATAAACACAAAACATAAACATAGTGCATTACAAATAGAAAATGATTCACTAAAATGACTATGATCATTTTTGTCTCCTCTTTATACCTCTCTGCCTCTGCTTTATCCAAATAACAAAGGTATTGACACAACAGGGACAGTAAAAACTATTTTGCCACCACCGATGTGGGGATAGAGGAACATTCAAAATATTTTACTATACGCAATATTAACTGAGTCATGTAGTCATCAGGAAAGTGTATTGCATAAAAGAGAGAGAGAAACAGACTGTTCACATCTGTCATAGCTGCTGTGCTTAGGCCTTGCCTTCAGGAGACAGGAAATCGCCTGCGGGAGAAAGTCACTCCCATTCATGAAGTGTCCAAATGACCTGATTTGTACTTGTCTGATCTTGTGAAGGAGATGGAAACACGGTAACACAGGGAAAACAAATATGCAAGCTATGTACAGACAGTTCTGGCGCTTTTACTTCAACAAGGTTCTTATAGGTGTGTTTTAGTCAACAGTGCTAACCATCACAGTGTAGAGAGATTAGATTAGATCAGCAGAAACACTTCTGACAGCTGATGATAACAAATAAAGCTCTTGAACGATGCAATCCAGGAAGACAAAACTGCGCTCATGAATAATTATACTATGCAGAGCGATGTTGTCTTGTAGGAAATGGGTGCAGCTTTCACTCATCATCTGGTGCATTGATCTAACCTGAACTCCTGGTACAGTGACGTATACAGTGCTTTTAAATATTGCCGTCCCCTCTCTCTGCCTGTCATTATGTCATTGTCAGCTGCATGCTGTCGAATCCTGATTCACTGCAGTTGTTCTGCCCTTGTAACTGTGAATGGGATTTAAAAATGTGTTCATTTTTCATACATGCTGTACTTTAGGAAGAGAGTGTGTGTCCACATAAACTGAGATGGATTTTATTACCTTATAGCCAGATGAATATTAATGCAGGCAAAGCTGTCTCTTCTCTCTCTTCCTGTCCCTGTCCCTTAAAGCAATGGTTCGCAATTGGTGGGTCAAGGTCCAAAAGTGGGTTACAGGTCTGTTCTTAATGGACCACAAGTGACTCTGAAATGTGTCAGGTCTCTAAAAAACACATTTTATTTTAGAGTACAGTCAATTTCTGGCACATAGCTTTTATTCTGAAGTGCTGTTTCCTGCTGTAGAATGACTGACTAGCGGACAGCTACTTGACAGAGACAGCAAACTAGCTCAACGGCATGGCCAAATACAAGTAGGACGCTGAATATATTAAAATGTTTGGACCTCAAACTAATGACTAAGGAGAAATCAATCAATAAGTCATGCTGTGTCACCTCGAATTGGTGAAGAAAACTTTGTTTTTCTCACATGCCTCCACAGAAAACGAGGAACATATTGAATTATTGATTGACTGGGGCACCATGTCTGACATACAAAAGCATCTGTTTACAAACTCTCACACAACTTGTACTTTCCAAACGCATGCATTTTCATTAAAACATTTACTATGTAAAACTGAACTAAAAGAGAAATGTAGTTATGCTCTCTTCAAAACCAGACTCCAGTACTTATGTCTTATATGTGATAATGCATGTGTTTGCTCCCACTGACCAACACAGAATTTAAGATAAGTAGAAAGACTGGAATTTAAAAGAAATATTTTATATTATCTAATCGCAACTGTCCTGTTATTCACAGAAACTAATACTGCTATGTTTTCTTTACTGCTTGCCTGTGCTGCATTTACATTCCTTTCAGATAAATTATCAGTCTGACCTGACCTTGCATTCTGATCTGCACATAAAGTCGTGGCACAAGATCGTAGTAATGTGAAATTACACTGCTGGGTGAAAGTTAAAATGTTTCTAAGATTACTGTGACTTTTTTCCTTGTCATAATGTGACATTTGTACATTTCTTATCACTGTCTACAACAGGCATTACAATTCAAAATTTTATAGAGGCATGTAGAGATTGACTATGTGTAAATTAGTTGACATAAGAATCAGTGGTCTCTCTACTCTGAACTCTGCTGCAGCAACACCAAGAACTTTCTGATGTGTTGGACATCTTGTTGCAGCTTTCTAATGGGCACTTGAGGCAAAGAGTTACAGTTTGATTTCTTTGTACTGGATCACAGAGGAATGATCGCTGTTAGGAAACACAGAAGTAAGAATGAAACAGGCTGCATGTGAGTGAGGGGGCACTTCCTGCTTTATTACCTCTTATCAAAGGTCGGTAAAATCTCTGAGTAATATCACTAATCAGTTATGAAAGGCAGTGAAAATGCAGTTATTATAATCACAAAGCTCTGAACCAGTTGTGTCCTCATTTCAGACAGAGAGAATAAAGTAGAGCCACAGTTTACTGCCAAGTAACCATGGACTGAATTTATTTCAGAAGTTCCCAGGATTCAATTAATCACAGGTCACAGACACTATCAACAGCAACGCAAGCCTGTTCTCATTCCCAGGGTGTCAAATACTACCGCTTTGTCCCAGCCCTTGGCGTGTGATATCGATGCCAAAGACACTTTTTCACGTCTTTATGAGATGGACGGGGCTTTCAAGTCACTCCAGTGTGAACACAACCATGGCAATACTTGACACAGAGAGCAAGTGACATGGTGTAATGAGCGAGAAGTCTGCACAGGGCGAGAGGGCGATAAAACCTGACTTTTGTCCAGGAGACCATGGTTGTAATACCAGAGTTAATGTAACATTAAATCACTTTTGCACCTACGTTTCAGGTGAAACCAAAGGTCTTAACATATCAGCTTAGTTATTTTAACTCAAAACGTGATCTTTTTTTCTCAGCCTCACGAAATAGTTTTGTTGCCTAACCCTAACCATTATCACTTCACAATATTAACCGTGTGTAACAACATATTTGAGCTGTGCGTCGCATAGATTCGCTAAAGGTTGCCTTGTACGTCGCTATGAGATGCTGAGGGACATGTCAAAGTGTTGGTATGTGGTGACTTAGTAATAAGAACAGGTCACTTTCCTCACACAGTAGAGGTTTCCTATTGCCACCGCAACATTTGCAAACATTTCAACACACTGACATCCATTTATTTATTAGACAAAATAACTGCTTATAATGTTTAAGGCAGAATGGGTATCTAACAAATTATCACTGCTTAAACAAAGTTTTCAGTTTCAATAGAGGAAAACAATATTTGATTTTCTTATGAAGCATCATTTATAATAAGCTCTTGACTGATGATACTGTTATCATAATACCCCTGGTGAGGTTGGGCAATCATTAACCAATAACTATACAGGAAGTTCATCTTGCAGAGCAGTAAAGACACCAGCACACACACATATAGACACATATAATGCATAGATACACTGTAAACCTTGCTGTCTATGTGTTTACTTACTGCTATACTGTATTTGGAGGAGTTAGATGACAGCTTTAGCCCAAAGACAAGACATCACTTCTATCTGAAACAGCTCTATCTTTCCACACACTACTTCTTCCCCATGTTGCCCATAGACGCCACATTGTCTGACATTAATTCACTGTAGAGCAATAGTGAGACCTGTATTTGTCTTCCACACTGACAGAAGGGAGACGCACTGTTAATGCATGTCTTCCTTTCGAGTAAAGTCCCAGTCCAGAGCTGTGTAATTAGAGTTTGTTCTTCAGTAATGTCAACAACTCTTTCCTTATGTAACGAACTGCAAATTGACATTTCTCCCTCTCTCTGTTTCCTCGTTATTCCCTTCCTGTTCCTCCATCATCTCCCCACCACGTCTGTCTCAACAGAGAAGGGAGACTTCATTGCGTTGGATTTGGGAGGCAGTAACTTCAGGATCCTCCGTGTCAAAGTGAGCCATGAGAAGAAACAGACCGTTCAGATGGAGAGTCAGATCTATGACACGCCAGAGGACATCATTCACGGCACTGGAACAAGAGTAGGTTATACGGAAATACAGGCACACACACACACAGTCGCATCAGCTCAACCTGAACCAACCTGTCCCCCTTTCCACCTCTGTTCCAGCTGTTCGACCATGTGGCAGAGTGTCTCGGGGACTTCATGGAAAAACAAAACATCAAAGACAAGAAACTCCCCGTCGGGTTTACCTTCTCCTTCCCCTGCCAGCAGACCAAACTAGATGAGGTGAAACTAAATTAAAAATGGATCAATCGATGTAGATGTTGACGTAGTTGACTTCTGTGTAACACACAACACATTTTATGTATTATCTTTTATTCAAATATTTGACGATGACCATGCCACAGTTTGTTGCCACAGTTGTTACGGAGACCTGTTCCCCAATAACACATGTGCCAGGCTCTGCCCAACAAAACTAAGTCTCCATTTAGCATCAAATACATCTCTGTCCTTTAACACTTCCCTCTCTCTGTTTGCTTTCAGGGCGTTCTGATAACATGGACAAAGCGTTTCAGAGCCAGTGGAGTGGAGGGAATGGACGTTGTCACGCTGCTCAACAAAGCCATTAAGAAACGAGGAGTGAGTCTTGTCTCATTGTGTGCAGTCTAACGTTATCAGCTTATTTGTCCTAATGCATTTGATTCAGTTCAAACCAGGATGCAGAACGGCACAGATGATAGCGAACCATACTGACCTGTATGTGTTTTCATTTCTGTCAGGACTATGACGCTGACATCATGGCAGTAGTGAATGACACTGTGGGAACTATGATGACCTGTGGTTTCGATGACCAGCGCTGTGAAGTTGGCATTATCATCGGTACTACAACAACGTGCATTTAAATAGTTGAAAAAAGCAGAATAGAAATGAAATTGAACTGTATTGATTTGTATTTCTCTGTGTTAAGGTACGGGTACCAATGCGTGCTACATGGAGGAGCTGCGTCACATTGACATGGTGGAGGGAGACGAGGGCAGGATGTGTGTGAACACTGAGTGGGGAGCTTTCGGAGACGACGGCAGGCTGGAAGACATCAGGACAGAGTTTGACAGAGAGATAGACAGAGGCTCTCTCAACCCTGGCAAACAGCTGTACGTCAAATCAGAACTATCACAGTCTTGTTTATCTCTGAGATAATCTGAATGAGTGGATCACAGCTGACGGTTAACTGTCAGTTACTGTACTCAGCCGACTGTTGGTTATTGTTCTGGTGATGATCTGACAACTGTTTACTCATTTATAATGAAACAAAAATACATATATTTCTAAGTAGTTATTTAAAACTTTAGGATAGCATTGATGTTCTTCTAAACATGCTGTTTTATCTTTAGATGAATGTAGCTGAGTTATGATGCTTTGCTTTAAGATCTAAGTCATCCTGCGTGCTCGCTGTTTACACAAACTGTCACAGTGGTCCTGCACTCTGTTAATATGACTAGCAGGGAAAAGGCAATGCTCCTTGTTGGCTCTTGGCCCTTGTTTTTTTTTCCCCACATGGGAGCCAAAGTCTGTTTCTCTAAAACTGTGAGATGCTTATAGCCTCACCATGAGAAGGGCAGTGTCTGAATCAGCACATTAAAGGAGCAGTTCACCCACAAAATGATCATTTGGATATCTGTTGTTGTTTTAAATAGTAAAGTTTTACTAAAGGTGCTTGTGTTCAGGTGCTAAAAAATCAACTAGTGGCATCTTTAACTATAAGTGAACAGCTGTCTGTTGCTCAGGATATTTAACCAGAGGTTCCTCTCATTTTCTCTTTCGCTGTGTCAGATTTGAGAAGATGGTCAGTGGTATGTACCTGGGGGAGCTGGTTCGTCTCATCCTGGTGAAGATGGCCAGAGAGGGTCTGCTGTTTGAGGGGAGGATCACTCCTGAGCTGCTCACTAAGGGGAAGATTGAGACCAAACACATCTCAGCCATAGAGAAGTAAGTCGCAACTGGCTCACAGACATTAAGATTTTTTTTTTCTTTCCAAAGTCTAGTTTCTTTTTTATTTCAGTTAGCTAAAATGTTTTTTAATTCCTATTTCTGGTTTTTAGATTAGTTTTAGTTAACTGTAAAACGCCTTATCTTAATTAAGTAGTTATTAGAAACAACACAGAACTTTAAATATACATATTTCTTGTCCATCATTGCTTCTTTGCCTCTGTCTTTTCTGCCTAGGAGTAAGGAGGGGTTGACCAAAGCCAAAGAGATTTTAACCAAACTTGGTGTGGAGCCCTCAACTGACGACTGCATCGCTGTGCAGCATGTGTGTATAGTTGCTGAAACAGCACTTGAATCTTGTGAATCCCTCTTTCAGAGATGTCTTTTAAATTAGGGAAGCAAAACATAACCAAAATAAATCATTTTTAATTGTATTGCTGCATTTTGGTATTACTAATTTATTTATCAACATATCTAAGATGAAAGCTGTCATATCTGAAAAGAGTTTACATAAAATAAAAATGATTTTGTTTCTTATTCTGAGGTTTATCAAATTTGGATGTGCTTCTTGATGAATTTTCTTCCTCCCTCAGGTTTGTACCATTGTGTCTTTCCGCTCTGCCAACCTGATCGCTGCCACCCTGGCAGGCATCCTGCTGAGGCTAAAGGAGAACAAAGGCGTGACGCGACTCCGAACCACTGTAGGCATCGATGGATCTCTGTACAAGATGCACCCTCAGTGAGTGACATTAACATTATTTCACATGCTCCGTCAGCAGTTAAATGTGATATCATGCATCTCAATGCCCCTCACCTTTCACAAAGGTCATCATGAGCTGCTCTCAGGTTTTAGGAGTTGGCTTACTGTATATCCTACATTATGTCTGACATGTTATTTATCAGTGTTCAGCATACACTCTCTAAATAAGACCACATTTATTAAAAACATGCAAAGTTAAACTCTGGACCTCTCTCAATGTATTTCAGATATGCTCGTCGTCTTCATAAGACAGTCCGTCGTTTGGTTCCGGACACTGATGTTCGATTCCTGCTATCAGAGAGCGGCAGTGGAAAAGGAGCAGCCATGGTGACAGCTGTAGCGTACAGACTCGCCGAACACTCACGACAAATCGCAGAAACACTGTCCGAATTCCGTCTGACGACCGAACAACTGCTGGAGGTGAGGACAGAGAGATACTATAGTGTGTGTGTTTGTGTGTCTGCATCATTTATGCGTGTCACTGTACTATTTAAAATGTCCTTGATTTCTCCAGGTAAAGAAGCGAATGAGGGAAGAGATCCAAAATGGCCTTTCAAAGAGCACACAGGACACTGCTACTGTCAAAATGCTGCCAACCTTTGTGAAGAGCACTCCTGATGGCTCAGGTGAGACACACACACACACACACACACACACACGCACTCACAATACAAATGTTGCCAACAATAACAATAACAGTAACATTTCAGGGGGAGAGCCAAAGTTCAGTTGCATGTGTAGCATATGAATGATTTGGAAAATGTATCTCCAAAATGCAGAATTTGGATTTTCACGCTGACGTCTTTGATTCTTCAGTAACTAAGTGTGTATGCGTTTGACATAGTCACTAATTTATTTATTTATTTATCTGTCTGTTTGTCTGTCTCGTTATCCAGAACATGGTGATTTCCTGGCTTTGGATTTAGGAGGAACCAACTTCAGAGTTCTGTTGGTTAAGATTCGTTCTGGCAAGAGGAGAACAGTGGAGATGCACAACAAGATCTACGCCATTCCCTTAGAAGTAATGCAGGGCACAGGAGAGGAGGTGAGATCCATTAGTTTGTGAACTTCACCTTCTGTTGCCTTGTTGGTACTGAGATCAGGGTAGGTCAGAGGTCGGGGATGTGACGCTCAGAGGTAAGTGGATAGGATAGACACAGGGAAGTGGGTCGCTAGGTAAGAGGTGGACAGAAATAGAAATTGATGATTGGTTGAGATTAGCATTGAGTTGACCGTCTGTAAAATGTAGATTTGAACTTAACTCTTGTGCACCAGCTGAAGCTAATCCTGTCTGTCACCTTTGGCCTTTTCAGCTTCACTCTCACTCCTCCTTGTGTTCCTCTTCCTCCTGAGGTACACAGGACAAGAAAGTTAGAGTAGAAATGGCACTATGTTATTGCAATTTCACAGGATTTTCACTAACTGCTTTTCAAGACCCGGCATGTCTCTGTCTAATGTCAACATGAGCTGAGGTCTAGTTAGACAGAGTGAGTGAGAAAACCTGTGTGGGTGTGCAGAGCCTCTTTAAAGCGTTACATGACTGTAGACGCAGCCTTGTAATTTACATATTTTAGAGCTTTTATTATACAGAACTGTTATATAATTTGACTGCTCTGCAGGCAGTACAGACCTACGACAGGGAAAGGTGTTCAAAGCTGTTGATGCGTGTCACTCTCTTAAACTAGGTGAATTTATTTATTTTTCCAGCAATGGTCTGGGAAAGTAGTTTGTTTTCACATAGACACAGTGCGGAGTGACAACAGTCCTTTGACGCTGACCAATAAGTAGGTAAATTAACACTAAATTACATATAGTAGGTAGAAAAGGTGTTTCTCCACTGCTCAGTGTTGATGAAGCTTTTTAAGAAGGTCCCTTTCAGGCCTGTTTTGCATACCCCTGATGGCACACTCCGTAGGTTATGTGACAGCAGAAATTTTGCCCTGGGCCACTAACGGAAAACACATGTTATGAGGTCACTGACTGAGGTGTGGCCGCAGAAACAACATGCTTGACTTTCAAATTGATGTATTGTGAAATAGTTTGAGTCCACTACATGAGGACACACTATATACTGGAATGTTTGGTGAATAGTGAACAGTTTTGGACGCAGACCAGGCCTCATATGACTGGCCACAATTTTCTAGTTAATGTGAGGATTAAACTGCCTGATAATTAGACTGAATTGTCAACTTGTTACACTCCATTTGCATCTTCAACAACATGAAAATGGAATTAGTGCTGCCCCTGCTGATTGGATAATCGTTTGTCCCCCGCGGCGCTCATTGGTTGTATTTCATTTCAAGTGAGAAACCACTGTTTCATGTGACAGTGCCAGAGCAGAATCAGTCAACTCAAACTCAGTGGAGCGGGCTGATTCAAAGGTCTTGAACTCAGGCAAAGGATTTAAAACACTCCTTCAATGTATTCTATAAAATCCATTTTGTGCCTTTTTAGAGATATACTACACAAATTTTCCCCAAAAACTATAGATATATATATATATCCATACAGAAGTACCCTCTGCCTGGATTTTCTTACTTTCTATGTTCAGGACATTTATGGGCGTGTACCCCCACAGGGCTCACTTGAGGTCAAGGCTTTTTAAAAAAAATAGCAACCAGGTGCCAGACTGTAAGCTGAAGGCGTGCAAGACAGCACGTAAAAATAAATATAGCAAGGCAAATTGCCAAAGGAGTGAATCTGTGGTTGGCTTTTACTTACACTTTCGCTGGCAAGCATGTTTACAAACCGTAACCAACAATCCTGCATAGTAAACTGTTAAATCCCAGATGGATTACATTGTTTACTTTCTGTGGTCAGTTACTTTTGTTAATACTGATCTGGCCAGTAATAAATATTGGAGGTTGTAATTAAAACTGTTTACTGGAAGCTCAAAATGGAGCAAAATACGCCAAATGTTTTTAATATTAATACGTCATATGTGTCTTCTTCCAGTTGTTTGATCACATCGTGCAGTGTATCAGTGACTTCCTGGACTACATGGGGATGAAGAACGCTCGTCTTCCTCTGGGCTTCACCTTCTCATTCCCCTGCCGACAGACCAGCCTGGATGCTGTGAGTGCCCCTCTTCTCTGATATAAACTGAACTGTTTCATACTTTCCTCGAGAGTCTTAATTCATTTGGGTCCGCCAAAAAAACATACATTACGAGTGCTGAGTGAAACTCCAAATTTTTCCAAAATAACAACTTTTCACAAGCCCTAGGAATATAATTTTCTGAGCCCCGAGCAGACCATGAAATCCTCGTATGCTCTGCAAGATGTGACAGTTTTCACTTGTTGTGTGTGAAGGGCATCCTGGTGACATGGACCAAGGGTTTCAAGGCGACAGACTGTGAAGGAGAAGATGTGGTGGGTCTGCTGAGGGAGGCCATTAAGAGGAGAGAGGTATGATATGAGGAGCAGCATCATTCAGTTAAGCATGGCACTGTGTGCAGAAATGTAGACTGTGATGTTAAATCTCATTATATGTTTGTTCTTTAGGAATTTGACCTGGATGTTGTGGCAGTAGTGAACGATACAGTGGGAACCATGATGACCTGTGCTTATGAAGAGCCCACCTGTGAGATCGGACTCATCGCTGGTTAGTTTACCTTTATATGGACTCTTTGTTAAAATAAATATCGAATTTTTTTTTTCTATCCATCTAATTAATGAGTCTGATTATAGGCACAGGCAGTAACGCATGTTACATGGAGGAGATGAGGAACATCGAGATGATAGACGGAGATGAAGGACAGATGTGTGTCAACATGGAGTGGGGGGCTTTTGGAGACAACGGATGCCTTGATGACCTTAGGACGGAGTACGACCGCTCTGTGGATGACTTCTCCCTCAACCCAGGCAAACAAAGGTTAACATCCCCCTCATAAACACACACACATATATTACGTGCACACTCTTTAATTCAGAAACACTGGACTCATTTCCTTATAAATGACATCCAATATGTGTCGATGTATCTGTGTGTCTATTCATGTGCATGTTTGGTTTCTGCATGTGTTTTACAGATATGAGAAAATGTGCAGCGGCATGTATCTCGGCGAGATTGTGCGAAACATCCTGATAGATATGACCAAGAGAGGATTCCTGTTCAGAGGACAGATCTCTGAAACACTGAAGACCAGAGGCATCTTTGAAACAAAGTTCCTCTCACAGATAGAGAGGTAAGAAAATTAGCACTTTTTTGTGTCTACTCCATTTTGCCAAGCTGTGAACGTGACAACATCAGTCCCAGTCAGTCCCAGCCCTTGTAAAACAGCATCTGCAGCTTTGCTTATTTCACTGTTCAGCTAATGGCTCAGTCTTCTTCTCTCTCCAGTGACAGATTGGCTTTGCTGCAAGTGAGATCCATCCTGCAACACTTAGGGCTGGACAGCACCTGTGATGACAGTATCATAGTCAAAGAGGTAATGTATAGCGAGATACAAATGTGTGCACATAACAAACCATTTTGTAAAAATGTGTTTACATAAAAGTTTTACTCAATTAAAACATCAGCACACAAGCATGTTTAGTGTCAAACTCTTGACCCTTATTGCACCTCAGTTGAATCGTGACCCTCATGAAAGTAGAATTCATTGCAAGTGTCCATTTCTCCATTATTTATATTCCTTTATATTCCACAGGCATTTTTACCAAATATAAATATGTACTTAAGTTTCTTTTATTACACTAGGTGTACCTGATAAATGGCAACTGAGTGTGTATAGTCAAGTCTCAGCCCCACAATATATTGTTATCACCCATGTCTTGTGAAAGATGCAGGCATATGTGACTGTACAAGAGGTGACAGAAACAGACATGTTAGGTTATATTTATTTTCAATGTTTGTGGAGCGATATGATGTAGTTTGATACTCTCTGGCTCAGCAAAGTGAGGCAAATACAGTCTGCTAAGTGTTGCAACGATGATAACGGTTTTCATTGTTATTCAGGTATGCGGAGTGGTGTCACATCGTGCAGCTCAGCTGTGTGGGGCAGGAATGGCGGCTGTGGTTGATAAGATCAGAGAGAACAGAGGACTGGACCATCTGGACATCACTGTCGGGGTGGACGGGACACTCTACAAACTACATCCACAGTGAGTGAAATTAATCAGAACTATTCACTGTCTACTCAAGTGCCTACGAAACAAAGATAGGATGTTACACATAGTGACTTTTTAAAGGGCTTGTTGATGTTCCAGTACAGCTAGTGACACCTTTACCTTATTTATACGACAACAGTATTTGTCATCCCCGGGGTGGAAATTACTGAGCAGAAGACAAGCAAATGCAAACAAAGGCCGGTCCAACCAGTTGTGGACAACAGTGATGAGCGAAGCTTTAGGCCATTATAGCTCAGCAAATAAGTGTTTGTGTTTACTCCTTTTTAAAATCCTGTCCTGACAGTTTTCTTTCTCAGGCATCTCATGAGAAATGTAACTGTGCCGTTGTTGTTCTTGTCGAGCTTCCCAAAGCATTTGGCAGAAAATCACTCCAGCTGATGAGAGCTGTTGTGTGCTACCTGCTTGTCTAAATCTAAAAAGAGAGACTGCAGAATCTGGCTGTATCAGACTGGCTTTTTTTCCCTCCTCAGTTATATATTGTTGTGTATTGCCAAGTGATAACAGTATGGGTATTAATTTACACCCAGACTCAGGGCCGTCCCTGTTATTTCTTGCTTGTGCTTTTATGCTTGCCATATTCATACTTCATGTACATAAAGAAAAAGTTCTAATCTCAGATGCGGCTCACATGCACTGGTCTGATATACTTATTTAATGCCATGTCAGTTAATGTAACAATGAGTTAACGTTCAGAAACAGATTGTCCAGTAAGCGCTAATGTGCTAACAGCATGTAGAGTTTGTCTTGTATTACAGTTGTGTGCAGATCATGAGTCATGCTTAATTTATGAACCAGTCATGTATGAGATGTGCTGACAGTTGCTCAACACGTTAGCGATACCTGAGGCTTAATGAAGTCTCTTAGTCAGCCCCCTTTATTTTATTCAAATAACACCTCTAAATCTCTATTAAAGGTTCAGTGTGTAGGATTTTGGGAAATATACCATCAGAAATGGAACATAATATGATAAGAATATTTTCTTTAGTGCAGTGGTTCCCAACTGGTCCAGCCACGGTGTCCAGATTGCTCCTTAGTCATTAGTCAAGGTCCACACAGTTCTTTATATTTAGCGTCATACTTGGGTTTGGCCATGTTGTCGAGCTAGTTTGCTGTCTCTCCCAAGTAGCTGTCCGTTAGTGACTCACTCTATAGCAGGAAACAGCACTTCGAAATAAAAGCTTTGAGCCAGAAATTCACTGTACTTCAAAAATAAAGTGTTTTTTTACAAAGTTGACAAGTTTTGAGTCACTTGCGGTCCATTTAAAATAGACCTGAGACCCACTTTTGGACAGTGGACTGTTTGTTTTTGAGAGGAGAAACTACTGCAGATAACCTGGCTCACGGTAAAAACTTATCATTAACATCTGGATTTTAAGTTATCAGAGAAAAAAGGCGAGCACTCATTAGCAGGTGCTGGACTAGCAGCCTGTCTGCGATGAGAAGAACAGCATGGCAGAAACACTGATTTGTAACATGAGACTGCTTTATTCTGTGGTTTTACTGGTTTAAATCACCCGATCCATTTGTTCTGGAGAGGAAGAGACCTCTGCCAATAATTCAGCTCCTTCTCAAAACCTCCTGAACATCTTGATTTTAAGTATGAACAATGAAGCACGGAAGGAATCCTAACCTGGGAGTTCCTGCTTGGCACATGGGAGAAGTTTTAGCTGGTTGCAATCTGCAGTCTTCACCGCTAGATGCCACTAAATCCTACACACTGCTCCTTTAACAGAATCTTTATTAGAAAAACATTATTGACCATGTCGTGTTTAAGCACATGTGATAAACAACCTGCCTAATCCTGTCACTGTACCATCACTGGTGATATGAGCTCATGTTGAGCTGACATAACCAGAGGAGCCTGTAGCCTTATTCAGATAGTTCTTACGAGCTCTCTGGAACCTGCAAGCTGTAATTTAACTTGTCAAACATGTAACAGATTCTGTCACTGTTTAATACCAAGTCTTTTGTCTTTTTCTAGTTTCTCTGGAATCATGCACCAGACGGTAAAAAAACTGGCTCCTAAGTGTAAGGTCAACTTCCTGCTGTCAGAGGACGGCAGTGGGAAAGGAGCTGCACTCATCACAGCTGTGGGCTGCCGGCTGAGACAGGAGCTGAACAATAAATAGAGAACATGTCCTCTGTCTCGCTGGTATCTCCCAACGTTTCTGTGTTTCCCCCCTCTCCTCCCTTCTGTTCCTTCCCTTTGTCCCATGTCCTCCTGAAGCCAACCAGTCCAGTCAACGCTCCTGTAGCTGCTTTAGCCCGTCTACGTGACAGAGGGAGGAGATAGCCTTCTCTGCTGTGTTAGGTAGCAGAAAGTCAGGCACTGTGTTGTAGTTAGATTATGTCTGATTAACCAATGTAACAATACCCAGACTCTTAAGGTTTTTGTGATTTCTGAGGTTAAATTTATCCATAGAGATAAAACACGCACATTCAACTCCTGCAAGAAATGTGCAGGGCAGAAACAGAGTCCACACACACTCCTGTAACGCTCCCATGAGCTGTGTATCATCGCCATCTGCAGGACTCCTCTGATAACTGCAGTCTGTTACAGTGTACCAAGTACAACAGTTGCAAGACAAGAAGCATTGCAGAAAAATGTTTATCCTTGCGACATGTTGAGTGAATGCAGGGACATAAAAACACTGTTTTAAACCAAAGTTTCCAAAGTGTGTCTGCTGTCTGCTGTAGGCTCCTCGCTGTCCCTACAACGAGAGATATGAGGTGATATATAAATGTGTAATGAGATGAAAGGGAATATTTTTGCTTTAAAATTTTTAATATCTTACCCAGATATGATACAATATGTTATACATACATTGTTGCTATTTATTTTATTTTTGTATCGGGCGATGTTGACAAATATTGCTGTTGCAATAATGAGGCGTACAGACAAAGCCACCGTCAAAGTCCCCTCAGCTGGTACCTGTCCTGTAGTGGAGGATTTAATAAGGTATGTCAGGGCAGAAGAGTAACATAAGTGGGACTTTCACCGTGATCTGCAGAAGATGTCACATGCTTGCTAAATGTGCAGATTTGGTCTAATTTATGACAGCAATCTTATTCTACCCTGATGTGCTCTGTACTGTAAAATATGACTAAAGAGCACATGTGTTTTACTAAGTAGAAATCCTGTTAGTTCTGATCTCAGCTGCTGCTAAGTTGTCGTTGTTGTCTTAAGAGGTGCTGGCTACCCTCATCATCACAGTGAGACTTATCAGTTACTTAGTAACAGCCATGAAACAGGAATGCGGTGCTAACATAGATGCCATTGGAACAACAATGGCCAAATGATCTATAAGAAGAATATTACAGTAGCTGAAACTTTAAGTGGAATTTAAACATTTTGGAAACAAAGCTTCTCCCTATACTCACGCTCCATACTCTAAATGCTCCTAAAGACTCAGAGGGATGTTTGAGTGAACTATGGTCTGGCTCATTCAATATATAATTCATGGAAAGTCCTATTTATTTTTCTCTGTAGCAAAATCAAATAATCATATTATTGCTGTCAATAATACTTATTAAAAGACTGGTGAATTTATCCACTGGTATTTATATTTTCATTGTAAATCCTAGACTATAAGAGAACAAAACAGGTCATTGTGGTGCGAGGAAGGATCTGTGAGATGCTACATATTTGTTAACTACAGTAAAAATTCGTAGTTCGTAGTGACCAGATTAGCAAAAATTCAAAACTGTTACAGTAAAAAAAGAAACAGCAATGACATTGCAAGCAAGTTGAATTTTAATTCCTACTTAATACTCACACTGCCAGAATATAGAGGGCCGGCATCTCCAGCAGGTCCTGAGCTGCCTTCAGGTGATCCCCAAAGTAGTAGAAAAGTCTGAAAGCCAGCCCCACGTCACACAGACACTTTATCTCTTTGCTTCTGTTCACAAAACCCAGACTGTATCTGTCCAACACTGTCAATCAATCAGTCACTAAATAAAGAAAAGACAAACCTGTGTCAATCCAATATTGTTTTCATTTGCACCACAGATTTTGCACTTATGTACAGATTATGTTTAGTGATGGTGTCAGCATGATCAGAGGTTGGTAGTGTTATAATCAAGACCATCTACATCAAAACAAAGTGTATCGAGACAGAGACAAGACCAAGACTTTAAGGGGTTGAGTCAAGACCAGACCAGTGCTCCTCCCACACTGCATGACACATTCACTATAAAATTGTATTTGTTTATTCATAGAAATTCCCACACATTGCCTTTTGACTGTTTTATCAGGACATGTTCTGCTGGGAAACCCTCTATCCTGGCATTTATGTGGAAGCCACTTGACATGCACCAACCTCCCAAACACCATTACAGACCAATACACCCCCCTCTATTGGTAACACCACTCCCTGATGGAAGTGCGCCCCCTTAGGCAGGACAATGCACCATGCGTCACCACAAACACTGCTCAGGAATGGCCCAGAGGATGTGACAAAGATTTCAAGGTGTCAACCTGGCCCCAAAATTCTCCAGATCCCAATCTAATTGAACATCCGTTGAGCATGCCGATACCTTACCTCGCAACCCACAGGACTCATAGGCTCTGCTGACAACGCCTTGGTGTCAGAGAGGTCCTGTGTCCAGGCCTCGACAGGTCAGAGACCCCATCATAGATCAGACATGGCTCTGGCCTTTCAAGGCCTGGACAAAGAACCTTTGGGGTACCAGTTTGTCTCACAGATGCTTTATCATTTTGGGATTTGGGGGATTTGAATGCTAGGTTGATGCCTTTTGGACCATTCCTGAGCAGTTTTTGTGGCAGGGCATGGTGCATTGCCTCGCTGAGGGGCTGTCTTCAGGCGTAGTGTTGCAATCAGTGGGGGCACTTGGTCTATAACAGCGTTTAGATGGGTGGAGTGTTTAAAGGGGCATCCACATGAATGTGAGGACCAAAGGTTTCCCAGCAGAACATTGCATTGTAATAAAACAATTAATGTTATTCACTTCACCTGTCAGTGGTCTTAATACTTTGGCTGATCAGTGTATGTGTGTGTATGTAAAAGTGAACAGTAATGTCCTGATAAAATAGTCAAAAGGCAATGTGTGAAGCTAAGAAGCTAAAATTAACTTAGCCCTCTTTATTCAATGCTCATCTTTGTACAAGCTTTTTAGTAATAGCCCCACAGCTGTGGTCTTTAAATAAAATGCTATTTGCCTATTTGACTTGTAAGACTATAAGATATAAGACTTCCAAAAAGCGTACCAGTTTTGAGACCAAGATCAATCTCAGGCACTACAGCACTTGGTCGCTGTTCAAAAAGAACATTAAGCTCTGTCAGGCTTCAGGACATGTGAAGTGTCCTTTAGTAAAACACTCAGCAGCAGACCTTCGACCCCTCTGTATCATCGTAACAATGTGTAGAAGACAACAGAGGGACCACTGCACACACATACATATGCTGTCACATTTATTAAACATATTATCAGCTTTAATTGAGGCCACAAACAAATACCCTGCTGTTTTGTGTAGACAACAAATACAGATATTTTTCATTTTTTTGTATTTTAAAAGTTAAAAAGTTGTTGCAGGGAATCAAAAGATTTTCTCTACATTCTGACACGTTAATGCCAACAGGGCTATTTACAGCATCATGATCCTGCTGCGTGGTCACAACCATCACACAGGTCCCATGGTTACATTTACACCTCATAAGCATCTCACATTAATATACTCAATAGATTACATTTTACATCACATTCTTGTATGTAGCAGCACTTAAACGTCTTAATTTAAACTCTATGTACACTGACCATATAAAGAAATTACAGTAGTGAAGTCAGAATGTATAAGGAACAAACTGTATGAATGCACACTGTGACCGATATGTTAAAGAAACAGTACTGTACAGTAAGATATGCATGATGACCTTATAATGAGGGAGATCCAGTGAAGTCTAAAGGAAATTTAAGGCTGGTTTTCACTTCTAAAATATTTAATTATCAGTTAATGTCAATGCTGATGTTGTGTTTATGTTAGACAGAGGAGGTGATGTCCTGTGGATGAATATAAATTGCTAATTCTGTGGTAATATTTAAAATGCTGAGCAAGTTGGATTGTAAATTTAAGTTCACTTTATTTCAAACTGAAAGTAAATACACAGATATATTGCACACAAGAGCGCTGAATTGCTTCTTTTAATTTAGTTTTTATCTGAAATGTTACAAACAACACGTTTGGCCCATGGTTTCATCAGGTTTGTTGAAACCTGATGAAACATTTTAAATGAAGACTAAATTAAAAGAAGGAGCAATTCAGCCCTCTTGTGTGTGGTTTTGATGCTGATGTTTCCTGCCATCATCTACTCCAGTGCCCGGGGTGTGTGCTTTTGAATGAGTTTATTTACTTTATTTCAGTTCTAACTGCTGAATTTATACGACAGAGCTCATCTGACAGCTGATTAACTGATATGTTGCTGCCGTCTCATAAGAAGAACATCTATATGGGCGACCCCACACTTACTTCAGGAGCTAACCTGCACTTTGATGTTCAAATGCTGGCAAGACTAAAAAGCATTTTTCCCCTCAATAAACCGAGTGACCGATAAATGACTTTAATTATCACGTTGTGTGTTATGATGGGTGAAGTGAAACAGAAAATGTCCCTGTGAGAAAAAGCCAATTTCTTTTAAAGAAGTCTGTGGCAATAAAAAGAAGGAAACACACAAAAACAACATTATTAAGGCTTGGTGCTCATGCCAGCGGACTGTTCATCCATCCTCTACTGGAGAAAAGCAGTGACCACACATAAACTCCACAATTACACAAAATATACCCACAGTTCACAGCGGAAAAGAAGCGATGGAAGAAAGGAAGGGAGGAGGAAAAAGAATGGACTTTTTTTAGTCTATAAAATGTCACAAAAAATTGTGAAAACTGCTCATTACAATTTCCCAGACCCCAAAGTGACGTCTTCAAATGTCAACCACCAAGGACTCTTCATTTACTGTCATAGATTACAAAGAAAAGCAGCAAATTCTCACATTTAAGAAGCTGGAGCCAGCAAATATTTGACATTTTGCTTAAAAAATGACTGAAACAATTAATGGTGGCTAACTTTCTTTTGATCAAATAGTCGATTAATCGACTAATTGCGGGCCTTAAGAATCCATGAATAAACCTCTCCTGTTGTCCAGTATCCAGGTGTAGTGTCTCATATATAACCATATTTTCACAGGCTTATATGACCTGCTTTTGCACAAACAGCAAAACATCCATCAGCTTGGCGGTTGCATTCATTTATAGCCCTCTTAAAAAAAACGTTGGTCCCAAGTCAGGTTCAATGAACAACTCTTTACTTCAAGGTCTTCCACATGCGTGTATGTCACCATAGTTTGCTCAACTTTGTTTGGCACTTGACTGGCTCTCCTCTGTCTTTACTGGCCGCAGTCTGTTTATTATCAGCATTGTTGCTGTACAGTAAATACCCTGTTGCCTTTCCACTGAGAATGTCCTCTTCATGATTTGTTTCAGTAGACACTTTTGTGCTGTAAAAGCCTGGCAGCTGGGGATTTTGTATCGTCCGGCCTCTTCACCGCATGTGTGTTGTTTGTGCTGTGTGTTTTCGACGGGGTCTGTTTTTTAGGCTGCATGCAAGCCTCTCTCTCTGCGTTTAGCTCAGCGCTGGCAGCCATGTTTATGTCAAAGGTGTTGTTTGTTTTGATGGAGGTGTGCGTGCTGTCATTGCGGTGGCTGCGTGACATGGTGACTCTGAAGGTGTGCGTGTGCTGCAGCTCCATCCTGTCCTCCTCTGACACTTTGATGAAGGGACACCAGGCAAAAGCATGACGGAAACCAGCACGAAACCTGCAGGAAGACAGAGAGGATTGGTTTTCTGCCTCTCTTTTGTGGGATACTTGAACTTGAGGAGTGAATGTGTCTTTTACCTTTGGTTTAGGCAGCAGTAGATGATAGGATTGTACATGGTCGAACTCATCGCCAACCAGAATATGGCCAGATACACCTGACAAAGACAGAAACATAATGCCCAGTGAATAAATTGATAAATAAGTCTAAAAAGAATGAGTAACAGACAGAAAGGCAGCTGCTAACCTGTTGAATATACTGGTTATTATAAATTTCTCTGTTAAACGATCCCAGTATGAAGTAGATGTGGTAGGGCAACCAGCACAGGGCGAAGGTCACCACCACGACAACCATCATCTTCACCACCTATCAGAGATCACAGAGAGAGAAAAAGTAAGCCAATATTGTCATACTTTAAACTCCCATATCACTCAGTTCAGTTCAACTATGCTTAACCTCAGCCTGCGTTATCTGAGCACTGTGATGATATTGACAGTGACAGTAAGTTTAGACTTATAACTTATGACAAAACAAAAGTGGGTGACCTTTCTCTTGGCTGTTATCTGGCTGTGGTAATGGTCCGTCGCCTCTCCAGGGATGTGCCCACCCCACAACGATTGGCCAACTAAACTGTAGGTCACCAGCATCACCAGCAGAGGGAGCAAGTAAATGAGCAATATCACTGCGTACTGGTAACTGCAGAGCGAGGGAGAGAGAAAAAAAGCTACTTGATTAATGGTATCAGACATTGTTAATGGGCTCTCTGGTTGATCTCTGTTAACATAGCTTTCTTTACTTCTAAACCAACCCCATTTACTGCCTATAGATGTCAATCAAGCCTGCAAAAGTGTCAGTGAGTCTTCAGTAACTAGTTTTTGGTCCAGATATTTCTCTCGGTTTAAAACCTTGGGAGCTTAAGACAAACCAGAGACAAACAAAATGTCAATATACACCAAAATGCTGAGTTCTTTTTTTTTTTTTTTTCTTTGACATAAAAAAATGCAACATAAGGGAAATGGTGGAGTGGAGTGTATGTGGAGAATATTAATGTAAGAGAAAATGAAATAGGAATGGCCATCTGGTCACCACCACTACAAAAATTGATTGTTTGGATTGTTTGTGTTGATTTCTCATTAGCTCTTGTTCTTGTTCTTGTTCCTGTAAACACAATAACACAACAATAATAATAATGACAACAAAAACAATGATAACAACAATACAAAAAAAATTTTAGATTTTAACCGTCTATACGGTAACACTATACTACACCATGAAAAATGATGATTATAATCCTTTAGAAATCATATTTATGTACCATCGGCAGCTAGAGGAAGTGGTTGACATTAAGAAATGCTATCAACAGCTAGAGAAGGCCAGACTGAAGGACAGATCGAGGAAGCACAAGAACAGGCCTTGAGCACCAGATGCATGGAGGCAGGGGTTTACCATAGCAGACAGGACCCCTGCTGCAGGCTGTGCAAAGAGGCCCCTGAGACACATCAGCACATAGTAGCAGGATGTAAGATGCAAGCTGGGACAGCATACACTGAGAGGCACAACCAAGTGGCTGTGATAGTGTACAGGAACATCTGTGCCGAGTATGGACTAGAAGTCCCCAAGTCCCGATGGGACACACCGCCAAAAGTGGTTGAGAACAACAGGGCTAAGATCCTGTGGGACTTCAAGTCCCAGACAGACACTCAACTACTAGCTAACCAACCAGACACAGTGGTGGTGACAAGGAGCAGAGGAGGGCAGATGTGGTACATGTGGCAATCCGAGCCGACAGCTGACAGTAACATCAGGAAGAAAGGGTTTTGATAAACTACTTGAAGGTGCTATGTTTTGTCATGTGGCTACATTTCACTTGTGAATACAGATCAGCCTTGCGCTAAATGTCTATCTATCTGTGCTTTTTTTTATCACAGTAATCACGCTCTGTCACCTTAGTTGATGTGTTCCTCCATAATCATCAGGCCAGTCGACCATGCACACAGTTCTGGGGTAGTAAAATATTGTCACGCTGTAGTAGCACTGAGGGAACGCCAGCAAGATAGCTACAGTCCAAATTACTGGCAATCACAACCTTAGTAGAGGTGGAGGAGAGACGGGGCTTCAGGGGGTGGATGATGGCCATGTACCTGAGAGAAGACAAAAAGGTTTAGTCATAGTCATGGAAATGTGATGTTTAATGTACAGGAACAGGTGGAAAGAAACCAGACTGGTTCTGTAAGGGGTGTGTCACCATCTGTGCTGCAGATGGTTCAAAGGCAAGCTGTCTGTTCATGAGAAAACCCACCCACTCATCCATCAAACCATTAGTTATGAAATAACAATTTAAAATCTCTTCAGTCAAGCTAATTAAAAAGATCTTGTTGGGTGTTCTTCTTTGACAGCCTTGATCAAAATCCTTCATCAATACTAAAGCACAGGGTGCATCTAGTAGCTAGAATTTATATTAAATTAGATTTTGAAAGGAGAAAATATGTTCTTCAGTGTTTGTTACCTCTGTTTTCTTACCTTTGCATCCATCATCCTGGACATGTTATTCTCAACCTAAAAAGCTTTATGAGCTCAATATCCTGCCATTCAAACTGGTGATGAAAAGGTGTGTCAGCAAAAGTGGAATAATGATGATAAATACAAACAACTGGTCGTAGCAATCAATTGTGAATCTTGTATATTCATTTATACTCATTTAATTAACAACATCACTCAGTTAAAGTCAAATGATTAAATGAACTAAGACCTTAAATCATTCATTTGAATTATTCAGGACCGACAGCGTGAATGTATTTGGATGGCTTCTGCCCCTTTTTTTCCATTTTGAGCTTTATGGATAAAAGCTGTGTGATCTAGCATGAAATTATTTGCATTAAACGAACACTTCAACCTCAAAATGACCATTTGTAAATCAAGAAATCAAGAAAGAATCAAGAATCAAGAAAACTTTGATTTTCTGGCATACCTCCACGAAAAACAGTGAAGATATTAGTTTCATAACTGACTGGGGACCACGTTTAACAACAGCAAAACTATACTGAAACATCCAGTTGTATGCTCAGTACTTCATTACATTTACGATACATTTCACTTTCAGCTCAGTTTCAAATGGTTAGGTTTTGGCTAAAATGCATGTGTTTGGGAAGTCCTCAGCATACAACTGGAGTTGTGTGTGAGTTTGTAAATGGATGTTTTCATATAGCTTTGCTGTTGATAAATGTGGACACAAAGCAATCAATAAATCAATGTGTTCGCTGTTTTCTGTGGAGGTGAGCAAAACAAAGGTGTCTTCATGTATTCAAGGCAACACAGCGTGACTTATTCATATAGAAATGGTCATTTTGTGAGTGTAGTATTCCTTTAAAGATGTAATTTCAGTGCCATTTTTTATTTTATTATGTGTTAAGGTCAGTGGAGCATGAATGAAAAGGAAAAATATTAACTTATTATCATAAATCAGTGAACCCTAAAGTGTAAGCTGAAATAATAAACCATAAATAACACATTTATTATGTCAATAAGAAAAGGTTGTATCCTGTCATCAGTTATCAGTTATTCTGGCTCTCTTGTGTAAAACAACCCAACCTTAGGCCTTTTACTTGGTTTTACATCAGTTTTTAACTCTCACTCCTCATTTTCCTTCTCTGCAGTTCACTCTTAAATAAAGCTACAATAATTAATAGCCATCAACTATTAAATAAATCGTCAGCTAATTTGATAATCAACTAATCAGTCTGAGTAATTACAAAGAGTCAAAATTCTCTGACTCCGCCCACTTAAATCTTTGGGTTGTGGACAAAACATGACATCTGAGGATGCAATCTTGGGCTTCGGGAAACGCTGATCGACATTTTTCACCATAGACCAAACAGCTAATCAGTTAATCAATAATCAACAGACTAATTAACACTGAAAGTAATCTCTAATTACAGCCCTGCTCTTAAACCTGTTCTGGCTGGCACGACTCACATCAGTCCCACCTGTAAAGGTTAAGGAGAACGTTTAGGGTTGTTGCTGTGATATGTTGAATCACTCTATGAATACAGATTATGTTTCACAGTTTATCAGTTTACCATGTGATTGTTTTTTGCTTGTTGCTGCAAGTAATGATACCGAGGAAAACTGATGGTTCTATAAATTGGAAACTAATGAGCAGGCGTTATCGAGTTTTAAGCAGATGGTACACTTGGTCTGATCTTAGCAGCTCATTTATCACTGCGTCCATCCTGAGCCACAGAGAGCCATGTGTCATATATGTCATGCACACATATGAGAGGAATAATGAAACGCTCCAATAAACCTCTCTCATCTGGAACAACTGCAGGTACACGTTTATTGGGGGCACCTGTGCTATGAAATGCAGCCTAATACAACAACACTGCGATAAATCCTGCCTTTGTAATGTCTATAATTTTCAGTTTGTTTTGACACTGTGTCAGAAAGGTGTGGATTTAACATCGTGGCCTTTCAGTCGCTGATGGTGTTTATTCCACTGAGCATTCCTCATACATAGAAATGGGGGTGGACAAACATTAGAAACACCTGCATCAGCACAATGCAGTCTAATGTACCACATCTCACCACAGCAGCCTTAAGAATGAACATAAGCTTCATTAATAATACAGTGTTAATTGCGGGACATATCACATGTTTAGCACAGTTTCATATGAGAACAGACCGACCATTCATGCTCCAGCACGCATTAATGACAGCTGTATCTCCGCCGCATGTTGACCCATATCTCCTTCATGCAGCATTTTCCTCTGTACTGCCGCTGCTGATATGAAGAGATGCTCGTATATGTGAATAAATGTTTCTCTTTAAGTGCAGCTGACAAACCCCTGACTGACAAAGAAACTCTGACAATGCTCAGTGAGAAATTATCTGATAAAGACTAAATACATGTTAGTACGAGTAATTTTCAAGATAATTTGTACTTAGCAACCAGTATGTTAACTAAGTAGGTTCTATGTGCTGTAATTAAAAACCATAACGACAGAGACATGAATATATCAGACAGTGTAGTAATGTAGCACTTAAGTAGGTTATTTGCATATACAACTGCTGAGTTGTTGTTTCAGGTGGTTATCCGTCCATTTCTGACTGTTTGCATTATGCAGCTCCTAAATGGGGTGCTGTAGGAGATGAGGATAAGTCCTCCATTAGTGTTCAGTTTCTAGTACAGTGTCTCTGTTCTGGTTTATTTCACGTAATTCCAAATGCAGCAAATGTACAGATTAAACAGCATCAGATTTCCCATGCATTATGTTTGTTCTCGCTAGGCAGCATGGGAAAAATGCACATACACATCACCACAGACATCCACCACTGGTGGAAATTTTAAAGACTACCTAATCTTCAGCTATTGAGGATTGAATTTCCCTGAAACAGATGGCATTATTGTTAATAACCATAGTCACCAGGGTAGTCTCCTCAGCTGTAAGAAGCCTCAATAGATGGCCGCCTCCAAGTTACCTTTGGTCATCCATTACTGTGGTAAAAACTACACTGAGAGTAGAGTCTGAATGCACTACAACATTACATGTATCACAATAACAACAAGGCAAACGACCTGTTTTCCCCTCTGAAAGTACAGACAATGGATAAAACCATGTAAAAGCCTAGGCTGAGTTGCACTTCCTGTCCAGCTTCTCTCATAGTCCTCCCATGCATGAGCATGTGATGATCCAGGTAGGCACAAAGTTGTGATTACTTGTCTTTGTTTGTGTTGTTGGTGTCTTCCTTTTCCTCTGTGCTGTCTTGTAAATTCAGCATTGTCTATGTGTTTATATTCTATGTATCATTTTGCTATATGGATTGTCATTCTGTACACGCAACATTTATTGCACGTCTGTTCGTCCTTGGAGAGAGATCTTACCACAGTTTCTCCTCCTGATGTTTCTTCCATTTTTTCCCATTACAGTAAAGGGTGTTTTGGGGGTAGTTTTACCTTATCTGCTTCAAGGGTATAAGGACAGAGGGTGTCAGATGCTGTGCAGATTGTAAAGCCCCCTGAGGCCAATTATGATTTGTGATTTTGGGCTATATACATGAAACTCATTTGACTTGACGTCGTTAGGCTCCATTGTTGCAGAGCACATAGACATGCTTCAAGGCCCTTTTTATTGACCTTTGCAATTCTGATTGGTGTGTTAACAGTTTTAAGGCTAAGTGTTTGCACTTCAGGATTTGGGGGTTTAGGTTGTGATGACCTGAGTGAATGAGAGCGTGTGTTTTGTGAATAGACACACCATACAATAGATGATTTGTCGGCCACTTTTGTGTAAGGTTTGGCAGAAAGAGTTTTGAATATTAAAACATGTCTGAAACAGTTGAATGGTGTTTTTTTAGTTTTGAGAAATGGGCCTTTCGTTTTGGGTAAATGGCACCATAGTTTGGGATGTTTAAACAGGCCCGGTTATGAGTGATGAAGCAAAACTGTAAGATGGTCTTTGCACATGTCGTAAGAGAGCTTTCTTACCTGTCCACTGCGATGGCAGCCATGGAGTATATTGATGAAAACATGGCCGTGATGGGGAAGAAGTTCTGAAATCGGCAGTAACCCAGGCCAAAGTACCAGTCATTGTGAAGCGCATAGACAAAGTTGAAAAGGGTGTTGAAGGTTGCCATGGAAACGTCAGAGAAGGCCAGGTTTACAATGAAGTAGTTGGTTACAGTCCTCATGCGTCTGTGAGCGAGAATAATCCAGATCACTGTGACATTACCAGTGATGGACACCAGGATGATGAGGGAGTAGGCTATGGCCCAGAGAGCCACCTGAGAGACAAGAGGAAGAGGAGAGGAGTGAAGATGAAAGGTAAGAAGATAGGGAGCAAATAGGAGAAGTGAAGGGGAGAAAAGAGTAGAGAAAGAGGAAAGGAGAGGGGAGGAGGAGAGGAGAGGGGAGGAAACAAGAGGAGAGAAGAGGAGAGGAGAGGAAGCAAGATAAGAGAGGAGAAGAAAGATGAGGAAGAGGAAATGAGAGTAGAGAGGAGGAGAGGAAATGAGGAAGAAGAGAGGAAATATTGAGAGATGAGGAGAGAAAACAAGAGGAAGAGGAAAGAAAAGGAGAAAGGAGGTTTTGGTTTTAAAGGTGGGGATGAGAGAAGAGAGGAAGAGAAGAGGAATGAGGAACCAAGATGAGAAGAAAGAGAAGATGAAATAGATGAAATAAGAGGAGAGAGGAGACGAGAGGAGTGGAGAGGAAACAAGAGGACAAGAGAGAGGAGAGGAAACCAGAGGAATGAGAGAAGAGAAAGAGAGGAAGAGGAATGAGGAAACACGATAATATGAGAGAGGAGAGGAGGAAGATGAAATGAGAGAAGAGAGGAGACAAGATGAGTGGAGAGGAAAGGAAAGAGGAGGGATAGGAAATGAGAGGAGAGGAGGGAATGAGAAAAGAGAAAGAGAAAAAAGGAGAAGAGGAATGAGTAAATGAGATGAGAGGGGAGAGGAGGAAGATGAAATGAGAGAAGGGAGGAGATGAGAGGGGTAAAAAAGGAAAAGAAAGAGGAGAAAGAGGAAATTAGAGGGGGAGCACAAACAGGAAGAAGAGGAGAGGAGAGGAAAGGAGAGGAGAGAGGAGTAGCAAGATGAGAGAGGAGGAGGTGAGAGTGGACAGCAGAGGAAATAAGAGTAGAGAGCAGGAGAGGAAACAAGGAAGAGGAAGGGATGTGAAGAGAAAACAAGAGGTGGAAGAAAGAAAAGGAGAGAGGAGGAAATGGGAGGAGAGGAAAGAAGAGGAAAAGAGGAGGGAGGTGTGCATGATAGAGGAGAAAGAGAAGAAAAGGAGAAGAGGAATGAGGAAACAAGATGAGAGGGAAGAGGGGAAAGATGAATTGTGAGAGGAGGGGAGACAAGAGGAGCGGAGAGGGAAAGAAAGGAGGAATAGAGGACTGTAAAAATAAATGTACTGTACTGTGAGTGTAGCTATGCTGAGCAGTTCAATGATGATATAAGAGGACAATCAAAATAAAGAGCACAGATATATATTGAAAAATGAATAGACCTACATAATATTCTGCCCCCAACAAAAGACTCCATTTGTGCACTTGGTTTAATTTGATGTATTACGTTTATCCGTCAGGGACCACAGAAATACATTAATTTAATTCAAAGAGAGGAGATGTATTGTACCAGATTTAGCTGCTGACTAATGTCCATCTGCAGCCCCTGAACAGGTACACAGAAATACTAACACCACCAGATGAACTTCAGTGCACTCTTTGGTCCATTTTGTCTCATCTGATCACAGTTTCCTCTAAAAGCTTCCAGGCTCTGCTGGATGTCTCTCCCCTAATGAGAAAGAGCTGGCTCTGACTACAACCTGTTCATCTCTGATCTCTGTTCTCCCACCTGCCAGTCGGGCTGCTGGAACTTATTCCCAGTCGTCTCGTTTCCGTCCTCCAGCCAGTCGGTGGTCACTGAAAACGGCAGTGAAGTGGCCTCCATGTCTCGTTCAATGTGTTGAATAAGACTCTCGGCATCCATATTTTCCTTCCCGTTCACCTGGTGACAGAAACTTCATATATAACTCCATGTGCGTCATGCGAGACATAATGAGTGATCCAGTCGCCCAGAATATAACTTGATTTGGAAAAAAAAAAAAAATCTCAGCAGTTCATAAAAGCTGTTGCACAATCTAACTGATTTAAGTATATTTCATTTTAAACTTATTGAAGCCTGAAACATTCATGCATCTCAGATTTCAGGCAATCACGCCAAGTGTGAAATTACTCTGTGCGCGCATTTGGGTCTCTGAACACCAGCGCCTTAGTTAATAATCATACATCATATCACCATTATGGCAAGTTCCCCAGCCTACTGATATGAGCCTAATCTTACAGTAGCACATGTTAGTTTTAATAAAGCATTTCCTTGAGCGTTGAATAAAGCTGCACTTTGTTTCAGCCCACATTTGATTGAAAATGCGCTTTGATAACTGTTACTAATACAAATACATCCATCAGCCTACATGCATTACGGACATTTGGCAGACGCACAATCACAGGTTTCTTTGGCTGCAGTACGCGCAATGGTCAACAGCACAAGTGATGAATGAATGCACTGGACGGCACCTGTGACAAAAGTTATGGGCAAAAATAAGACACAATCTCTGTCAGATTAATACTTACCTCTATGATTTGTGAATCTTAAAGTTGGTTTGTCCAATCCATGGTTAACAAGGTCCGAAAATTAGACTCCGTCTGCGTAATGGACAACCAGATCCATCCAATAATCCACCAGGACATCTCTACTCACTCTCTCTGACACACACACACACACACGCACATAGACACACTCTCTTCTCTCCTGGAATGTGTAACTAGCTGATTACGGCGCAAGCTGCTGAGAGTGACTGAGGCGCACTGACAGGCAGGCACGCGACTGTGCGCGTGGAGCTGCGCCAACTACACGTACAAAGGCAGAGAGAAAGAGGGAGGGAGGTAGAGAGAAAGAGGGATGAATGAAAAGCCGAAAAAAAGGAACAACTGTGGTCCACGCTGTGATTTTCTGCATCTTTTGTGTGTTTGAAAAAAAAAAGAAAACTGAAGAAATGACAATCTGATATTATATATTGAAAAAGAGAGACACAGGAGGAGTGGCATTAGTTGAGGGCATGTGCTGGCTGTGCGTCATTCAATCTAAAACAAGAAGAGTAGAGTATGAATGAAACAGGCATCATATCAGCAGGGGAGGGGGCGGACAGCTTGGATGGGAAAATGAATTTCGGCGGCTATCAATTTTCAGCTCCCCTGAAAAGCTAAAGTCCTTTTGTGGTGGTTTCCCGTGAAATTGCCTATAAACTATTCATTATGGTGCAGCGTGGAGTGAAGAGGACACAGAGGGGGGTGATATGCAACATGTGCAGGGATCGTGTCTCCTGGTCCTCTGGGAACAGAGCGAGAGCTCTTTGGGAGCTTTGACTGTTCATTTCCATTATGTGTGTGTGGATGAAGATCATGTACTGTGCGCTACGGGCCAAAATGAAATCTCCACTTCTTCAGTAAAAATGTGTTATTAATGGAGTTCACATAAAGTTCCATGAATAGTACATAGAAGAATATTACATTTTTAGTGAACCCCAGCTACATTGCACCAAGCTTTATATATTGCACTGCATCTGTGAACTTTACATGGAACTATTCAGTCATGCTGGTTTGCACCATACAATACCCTCATTCCCACTACTTTGTTTTCACTGTAGCTTGTAAATTACACTGATATTTCATATACTGTGCTTATTGTTTTGTGTGTATCCATGAACATAATTAAGTTTTCCTTTTAATTAAATCCTTTAATGCTATTTTTACAAACTTTGTTCTGTTGTATTCCCTATATGTTGTTGTTTTATTTTGTTGGAGATCTGTTAATACACCGCTCAAAAAAATTAAGGGAAGACAGTATAACACCAAGTCAGTTAAACTTCAGGGATATCAATCTATCATTTAGGAAGCACAAGTGATTGTGAATCACTTTCATCTGCTTTGGTGCAAATGAAAGTGACAACAGGTGCAATGGAGAGGCAAATACAAGACAACGCCCAAAAAGGAAATTGTTTTACATGTGGTGGCCACAGACAGTTGCTCTCTCCTTATCCTTCCTGACTGATTCTTTTCTAGTTTTGTCTTCTGCTAGTGTCCTTGTCACTACTGGAGGCATGAGGCAGCACCTGCAGCCCAATCAGGTAGCACAGGTATTCCAGCTCCTCCAGGAAGGTCCTCCAAACTGTCAGAAACAGACTGGGCAAGGGACCTGTGCTCACAGCCCAGCACCGTGCAACTCGACTGGCATTCGCCAGAGAACACCAGAATTGACAGGTCCTCCATTGGCGCCTCGTTCTCTTCACAGATGAGAGCAGGTTTATACTGGGAACATGTGACAGGCCTAAAAGAGCCTGTAGACGCCGTGGTGAACATTATGCTGCCTGTGACATCATCCAGCATGACAGGTTTGGTGGTGGGTCAGTGATGGTCTGGGGGACATATCCTTGGAGGGTCACACAGACCTCCATGTCATAGCCAACGGTACTCTGACTGCTGTAATGTACCAAGATGAAATCTTCAGAGTGACTGTTAGACCTCACACTGGTGCAGTGGGCCCTGGGTTCCTCCTGGTGCAGGATAATGCCCAGCCTCATCTGGCCAGAGTGTGTGGGCAGTTCCTGGATGACAAAGGCACTGAAGCCATTGACTGGCTCTCTTGTTCCCCTGACCTAAATCCAGCTGAGCACCTATGGGACGTTATGTATCAGTGCATCTGATGCCGCCAAGTGCCCCCCAGCTCATCAGCTCACTGATGCTCTGATCCAGGTCTGCATGCACAAACATTGTCAGGAGTGCATACAGGCACACAGGGGCCATACACACTACTGACTCACATTATGAGCTGCTGTGATAAAATCCATACAAGTTGGATCAGCCTGTGATTTCAATTTTTCACTTCGATTTTCAGTGTGATATTAAAATCCAGCCATCAGTGGGTTGATGATTTGGGTTTCCATTGACTGTTGTTACGTAACTTCACTCTCAACAAATTATACAACGTACATCAGCGAGGATTTTCAACTTGAATAATTCGTTCATCAAGATCTGATGTGTGATTTCAGTATTCTCTTAATTTTTTGGAGCAGTGGAGTAGGCTATACAACTACATTTCAGTGTGCAGTCCTGTATCGTGTAATTACCATAGGGGTGAACCTTAAACCAAAACTTTTGGGTCCATTCCTGATGTGACTTTACTCAGTGCACAACTTCGGTATGCTGTAACCCACAATCATCTGTCATCACTCGGGCTTTAGTGAAATTGTCCTCCTGTGGGGTCTGTTCTGTGGGTATTGACATGGCTCAAAAGGTCAAACTTTATTACAGTGTTGGTATGGATTTATGTGCCGTAGGAGGGAGATTAATTCTTGATGGGGAGTCTTTCCATTCCTTGCTGCCACTCCTCCCAAGATCTCTGCTTCTCCACATTGTGAGAATCTTTATGATGTTGTGCTCATATCTCTAAGCTACTCACAACCAGCATAATATCAGCACAATATTCATTATTATTTACATAGTGTGGAGCTCCTACAGTTCAGAGGCATGCATGTTCAGTTAAATGTTGACTATAAATTGCCCTGAGGTGAGAAGGTGAGAGTGAATGACTGTCGGTGTGTCAGCCCCGTGATAGTCTGGTGTGATCACACACATTTAATAAGCTCTGATATCAGAGCTCCACTGAGTGATCTTTTTGATATCTGAACTACTGCAGTGCTCCCCACACCTTGGTAATGTGTTTCAGATGAACTGAGGGCGTTGCAGAGTTAAAAATGAAGTTGATAATCAATGCCGAAGTACTTGCGAAGTACAGCTCTGTGTTTGCAGTTATTGGCAGTCACACATTTTGGAAATCTGCTGCTGTCTCCGTCTAGTTAGAGCTGTGGCATCTGAAACATGACAAAACACTTAAATGTCTCCCCAGAGATCGTATGAGTCAGTGTTCATGTGCTGCTGGTTTCAAAATTTGAACATAAATAAAAGTTTTTAAAATTTGTGTGCATGCAAATACACACAGGTGTCGAAGGCTTCGAACACACGCACTGCATCAATGCATGTGTGTTTAAAAGGAGATATACAGTATAAATATGTACTCTTTAACCGGTCACTTATCACCAACCATAGGTGCCATTAAGGACACTCACACTGCTGTACTTTTACAATGCTCACGTCTCAGTTAAGTACTGTGGTGATGTCTGGTCATTGCTGTAACGTTATTTGTGTTCTTCTACAATACATACATACAACAACAACAACATGGTAGTCAGTGGTAAATGTTGTGCTTTCAATGTGAAATGGTTTCTCTTTTGTTGCATCTTTTCTTGTGATTTCTGTTGCTTTTATTCTCACTGACAGTGACAACCCCTTTGCCGTTTGTTACTTCCCACATTGTGCTCTTTTTGTGTCTCTCTTCGCCCCTGCTCTGTGTGATTCTCCCTGCCTCTCAGGGGAAATCTACTCTATGTGTTCGCATGTGTTTGTATAGTAAAAAAAAGGGTGGAAAAGCCTGCTGCTTTCATCTGAACTCATTCTGTCTTTTCTCTGTTGTGTGTGTACAGTCTGCACTGCATGTGTGTACTTTCACATGCTCACAAATCCTTATTGGCCAGCAGAGCGTGGTGAAGGGCACGTTGAAGGGGACAGGCAGGAGAATGAAAAGTTTTCTACCGTGCTGGTGTAAGTGTACATAACGTGTGGTCTCCTGAGTGACTCTGAGCCTGAGGCGCTGCAGACTGACGAATAATAGTGGTGGCTAACCAGGGCCTAAAACTAATGAGGAAGGGATGAAACACATCCTGTCTACCCTGAACTGGCACGAACAAAGACAGATGACTGCATCGACTCACGCTGCCTCACATCTTCTGTTAAATGTTGCACCTGAACTCATATCAAAGACCACATCTGACCGCTGACATGCCTGAACATTTTGCACAGACTAATTATAGTCTCTGTTCCTAGTCCAGAAAAAACATCACCGAAAAACAAACAAAAATGATCATTTTCATGCCAAAGTGAACTTGATTAAACTGTTATATTCTCAGAATACAAATTAAGGACTACGTCTAATAAAATGTGAAACTGCTCAGATGTGCTTTACTTTATTTGGCACTCGTGTGGTCAGCCACATAAGTGCTTGTGGAAGAAGATAAGAAAAGGTGGAGGTGATAAATAAAAAATAACCAAACTAACAGGATTCACTTGACTGAAAAGCCACTCACACAGCTCCCTCTTACCAAATCAATGCACTTTGCAGGACACACAAAGGACAATGGTTGGCCACAGACAGACCTGTTGTTTTGGTGTATCAGGTCTACAACTGCTTATTCACAGGTTCTGCTTAAGAGCAGTCTTATAATTTAAAATCCTCTCAAAAACACATTTTCTATGGTGATGTATGGACAGCAAAGGTAGTCTCCATTTATGTTTTTTGTGCAATGTATGTTTTGTGGGATTTTGAAGTCTTTCATTGATTGATTTAACAGTTCAAGAGGGTCAACTTTACATTTCTGAGTTGTGTGTGGTGGTCAGTGTGTAGAGCTTTAACACAGGCACAGCACTGAGGCCCCAAAACAAAAGCAGTGCTTAATTTGGTAGCCCTCATTCAGAGGCTCCAAAGTCCTCATCTGGGCAATCGACTCCTCTGAAAACTTGGTATTTCACACAGGGCCAGTGCCTTACATCCTGCGTTTTGTGAATGTTGTGTGCTCTAGTCGGCTCACATTGGGTTGTCTCTTCACTTTTTGGATAAAGCAGCAAAACCGTAACCTAAAATGTTGCTTATTTACCTAATCTTTTCCTTAACTCAAAGGGTAAACACACAAAATATCTCATGCCTAACTGAAACTTCAAACAGAGAAGACTTTAGGAAGACTAAGATTTTTGCTCCTTGCACTGCTGGCACGGCTGCAACCATGAGTAGACCTTGCACCTTTTATCTGACTGCTGATAAATTCTGAAGCTGACCATCATAACTGGAAAATGTACAACTAAATCATGTTTAAATATACTGACATTTAGCTGGACTCAACAGATGCCCAAAATGGCTTATAAGGCAAACTATCAGTTTCCATGTATACAGATGTGAGAGCAAATATACATATTATAGGAAACAATGAATAGTGTATTCTGTATGCTTTCATACTTCAGTCTAGTTTGCCTAATTTTCCAAGTTTTGGAAATGAAACCAGCCCATACTTTACCACTTTGTCCAGCTTCCCGTTTTCATCACACCAAAATAATTCAAACCTTCCTCTTACAATGGTACATGCAAGTTATATGAAGCATGTAAACCATAAAAGTGCACTCAGAGCACGGGCTCCGATGGTGACAGAGCTTTCCAAAGTGTGCACAGCGATGTCCTGCAAAACCACACATCCAGATGCCCATTTGGGCAATTTCTCTGATGGATTTAAGGACTAGGCTCTTTAGATAATCCAGTCCCTGATGCAACCCAGTAGGGTGTTTGATACCGTAGGGTCTCTCTGCTGTACTTCACCACCAGGGGGCAAAGTTACATGTTTTAAGTTACATTACAATCCATAATGTGTTGCTTTGTTGCTATATTCAACTAAAGAAACATGTGCTTAATGAAGCAGAGATAATATTTTGTTTGTTTGCTTGCTTTTCATGTCTCTGACATGATTATACTCCTATCAACTGAGGCTCAAGCATTTTTAAGACTAATGTATCAGCGTCTAACATGGATATTCACCAGCATCACAATTCAGCTGGTGTTTGTTTGTATGAAACAGATACATTTTTATCACCACTTACCTATGCCCAATAGAAACGGCAGCCTTTTTTAAAAGCGTGCATATAATTTGTCATTTTTTGACAAAATCCTGAGTCCACAGATTAATACTCTAGAGGTTAGACATACTGTATGTAGGCATTGTGGGAATTATGGGCTGCAGAGGGGGGAGGGAAGTCAATGTTATATTGTGTTGTAGCACTGTTTTTATACTGCCAGACCTTTCTTAAAATAGGGCTTACAATTGGGTGCCCAAAAGACGTTTATTATTGTTATTATTTGTAAATAAAGGGAATAAGGAAGTGCAATGAGCTCATAATTCCTGGATACGCCCCTGGATAAAGGGGGTTTGACACATTTCGATCAAATTTGTGGCTCGGCTGTCACAAACGATTTTATTTAGCCTATCAATCAATCGAAAGAAATACATATTGGCTAGATAAACACGTTTTAACTGCGTAAAACTCCCCATTATTTGACCTTTCTCCCAGTCTATATAACCGCCTGTCCATCCATCCATCACTCCCGCGTGCGCCCACAGGTGTGGTGACGATGACAACGCGGAAGTGTGTTGTCAACAACGTAGCGAGCCGCTGGAGTCAACTGTCCTCAGTCAGACACCATGTCCAACAAAGAAGATACTCGATACTGTCACCGCTGCTCCTACCTTTTTATCAAATTCATCCTGTTCGCCTATGCCATCGGCTGGTGGGTGAGTAACGTCATGGTTACTGTTTGGTAAAAGAGGAGCGCGCGCTGTGTTTGCACTGATAGCCCGGCTTGTGGGAGCAGATAGACAGAAAGACAGACAGACAGGCAGGCAGGGTGTGTGTGTTTATGTATGTGCTCCAGCCGGGGCTGTGTGTGCTGTTCAGCTCCGGAGAAATACATATAAACACATGTTTTAATTGAGAGAAAATGACCGATATATGAGGTTTATCCCATTTTTAAATGACAGCCTTCACTGGTGTTATCTCCAGCTTTGAAGCGACAGGTGTTATACCTGTGGAGTAATGCTATTCTGCAGGCTCTGACTTTGATAACCGTCTTGTCTGCCTCTACAGTATGTGGCCGCACCCTCCCCTGTGCACCTTTACCCTGCTTTTACCTGGCTGATCTGTGCTGGGTAAACACAACCAGAGAGCAGATAAAGAGAGAAGAAAAGAGGAACAGTACAGTCAGGCTTTTTGTTTTTTCTCTGGTAGACTCCACAAACTGTTGGTGCACATTTTGTCATGTCCTGCTGTGGTAAGACATGAGTCATGTGTGGGCAACCGGATGACGGATCAGACAGTAACAAGGCTTTCAATGCTCTAAATGACAGAGTTGGTCCAGTAATTGTAGTGTTCAGATGCCAACCAGCATACTCTGCATGGCAGCCTCATGTTAGGTCACTTATATTTAGGCATATTAGTACAATACCGTACACACCTTCTTTCTCCAGAAGAGTGTAAACCATATCTTATAGGTGCTTGATAAAGTAATCCATAAAAATCTGTTTTTATGGACTATGAAATGACTGCTGTTGAACGGCATCCATCAACAGATTTGGGGCGCTACACTGATGATAAGGCATGATAGGTATGATTCAGTGCGGTAGTAGAGTACAGCAAAGGTAAGAGTAGCTGCCTAAATGAAGCCTGAGTGAATGAAAGCCTGGCTTTATTTTTATTTACATCTGATCTAAGTGAGCAACGCAGCTATTCTTCCCATGACCCACAACAACTTTACATTTGTGACCATGCACAAAACAACTCACATATAACACTTAACAAAATAACAGGACAAGACTAAAACATTGACACATATGAGCAGGACAGCTCCTGGTATTACAATAATTAAGATATATATTTTTTCATGATTTCATTTGATAAGTAACTGCCAGTTTGGGGCTAAAAGTTGCTCTGATTTTCTGATGATGCTCCATTATTGTAATAGTAGACCAAATATTTACATAATACTATACATTCACATTTGTATGTTCCCATATACACATTACATGTGCATCACAAGGAAAAGTTCCCAGGAAAAACAACATTTTCACCATGCATGAGGTTCATTACAGTGTATGAATCATATTAGATAGGTCACCTTTTCTTGTAGTCTCATTTGGAAAACATGAAAATATGATCAGCATACTAACAGAAAAATGTCCCTGCACCACACACATGACATAGTGAAACTTACCTTTGATATTAATTAATTAGGCTTTGACAACCATACCTTTTGTCTGTTTTACGGATAACCAAAATAACCCAGTACAAAGTAGTATCAAAACATCTCAAGTCAAAAGATACCTGCATTTGATCCTTTATTGGATTAGGGGGTCTTATCCCGGACCTTCCTGACTTCCCACCAGATGGGCAAACTTTCTGCTGCCGTCTCTGGAGCCACTCTCCTCACAGTCAGTTCAACGTCTCCCTGGTTAGCACACGCTAACACAGCAGGCAAAAGCCAACACCCAACACTGAGCTGTTAGACAGAACAAACTCACACAGCGCACCAAAACGCAACTTTACACATTTGTTAAACATGCTGGGGTAACATTAGCTGTGTGATACCAACAGCTTGCCCTGTTACTGTGTGTTTGCAGCCGGGCAGACTCTCACAACTGTCCCCAGCATGGAGCTCACATTCCCACAGCTGTCAGCTACAACCCATACAGTCTGTGGTGTATTGAGGTCAACCGCAGTGTATTTGAGTTAGCAGGTCAGCATGCAGAGATGCAACCAAAACATGTGAAAATATGGCAACATGTGCCACTGCAATCACGTGATAGGTATCGAATGAAGTAGGCTACTCTATTGGTATCGACACTTAAGGGTATTGGTATAATAATTTTCTAAACGACACCCAGCCTTAATGCTTATAGAGATGCTGTATATCACAATGTACACAACAAGGTTACCAAAGACTGTGAAGGTATCTGCTGATTGACAAGTTGGAGGTGGTAATGATGGGCTCTTGCTGCCTCTGCAGACAACAGATGTCCAGAGGACCATCAAAGGCCCCCAAAACCACAAGCAGATCATTTAGCTTTATCTTCCTAATTTCTAACAAACTTTACAAACATGCATATAATTTCAAATTCCCTGTGAAGCTATGACAGAAATACAAAACACAATAATAAGATGCAGTATTGTATTTTCTTATTTTATTCATTAAAGCGGCTATATAGATATTTTTCATAACAACTAATATATCAAATCACAATGTGACAGTGAAAAGTGTTGCTTGTAACGATGAACCTTCAGTATTATCACCTGAGTCTGCAGCTCTCCTGGGGCTTTACAGAGCTTTGTAGAGAGTTTCAGCTCATTGTGTCCTAGAGTTCATTTTAGCTACAGCAGGCATCAGGAAAAAAGCTCTAAAAACCCACTATGGTCTACCTGCTCAGCACCAAACAGCAGAAAGACACATTTAGAGAGTAGCTGGTGAACACAGTGGAGCACTTAGCAGCTAAAGGGCCAGATATTTCACTTTTAGGGGTTGGTGGAGACTGAAAGGATGAAAGAGAGTAAATATTTAATTGACATACAACAGCTGGACATAAATATAACTCCAAATGAATGATAATGTTGCTCCATCACTGCTGGATGTGTAAATAAGCACCTGTTCGCCATATCCACAAAAAGCAGTGGCTGCCTAAATGAGACAGATAATCTGTGAGATAAATCATACTCTTCTACCTTCTCTATCACCTTGTAGCATTTCTAATGGTATTACCACATGTGAATGTAAACAACAAATGAGACCCGAGGAGCCTCTAAAGCAGCTGTCAGTCATGTCGATCACTGCTCATGAACTGCAGTCAAACTAGGCCGAGCTGATCAAATATGAATCAAGATTCTGTAACTGCATTGTCTATTTCTCATCTCAGGTGTTTTTAGAAACATGTTTTAGTGCAGGGGTCTTCAGTGTTTTTCAGGCCAAGGAACCATTAGCTCAAAGAGATAAAATGTGTGAAAATACATATTAATTTTAATCCAGCATGTTTTGTCTTTTGCAACAACTTATCTTTGTGAAAGTGGAGTTTCTTTCCTGAAATGCAAATACAGATCAAGCCTGATATGGCCCGCTGCCTGCCAACCTCCACCCGCCTGGTTTAATGTGCCATGCAGTTTTTTACTTTATATGTAATTGAGGTACCTGCTTCATCTCTCTTTCAGCTAAGGGGTCCTTGGTCTGAAAAATGTTGAAGACACCTGTTAAGAGTATAGTGACACTTTCAGCCAGTATGACATAAAGGTATTTTCATCGAAGTTACCACCTGTCGCTTTAAAGGATATGTCAATGTTGTTTTCACATCTTGTCTCTGCTGCCCCGCCAGTGTGCAAATATTCTGATATTGTTTCCAAAACAGTGAAGTGTTCCCTAAAGAGCACTCTTTGTCCAATCTTACTTGTTAGATGAATAAAAACAAACATTATCTTAGCAGTAGAGGCAACTAAATATCATAAGTAATTGTTGTAGGGTATAAATTTGAGTGTTAATAGAGACACTTTGCAGCAGAACAGTCACGCATCTTCAGCTGCAAAGGATCATTGTTGAACTCTTTGTTCAATGTAAGTGCGTTAGTGCTGAATATGCTCTAAGATGCTGCGTTTTGTCCACAACAAGGGGGAAATGCCTTAATAATTACTATTAAATGTTTCATTTTTATTTTTAAAGCCAATAACTTAAAGCCATTTAATTCCTGGTTATGAAGCTTCTTTTAATAAATGTCTTGAAATAACTGATAGAGCTGAAACAATATACTCTGATGGCTTACATTATGTCAGTTTTTTCTGGGGGGGGTGTAAAGGTTTTTGTGCAACATAGCCATACCGTGCAGCTGCTGCCTCTCACAGGCAACATGACAGATTGTATATTTGTGCACACAGATGGCTGATTGACACCACACTTACTGTACAAAGAAAATCACTTGTTTGTTTCCTCTGTGAGACATTTCTGAAACGTTTATTCATGAGGAGAGAGTGCAGGAGAGAGTGGGATGATGAGGCGGAGGGAGTCCGTAATGGGCTTTATTATGGAGAATGAATGCTGCCTTGATAGGAGAGGTGAAACAGATTAATGAGTTATATTTACTTTGCTCCTGCAGCTTGTTGATTCAGTCATGTTAAAGAGACTTCTCACCACACGCTATCTGTGAGGAATGTGGTTTATCTCAGCGTGATACAGTCCAGAGTGAAGAGCAGTTTGGGTCATATTGTCACTTCCTCTGAGAAACATTGACAGTAGCAAATGTTCACACATACAGCATTAAAATGGCTGCTGTCTTTATTGACATCCACACCAACAATATGTCTCACAGAACTAGTAAACATATTTTTAATTGACTGCATATTGTACCAACATGTCTTGCAATTAGCGACACATGCTGATACAACAGGCAGCTTAATTGGCAGCATTGGTCCAGTTCTCTGGTAGCGAGTTTGTGTCTCCTGAACACATTGTTGTGGCATGTTTACAACCTTAGACCTTTGCTCTCTCATAGATCAACAATTTTTGAACGACCTAAAAAGGAAGCTGTAAGTGTATTATCCACTCTCAATGTCTTGCTTTCACTTTCATTATGTCTGCCCAGTGTTAGCCTGGAGGGGATCGTGCGTTTGGTCGTGTGTGAGTGCATGTGTGTATCTGTCTGTCTGCAACCAATCTTGCAAACTACTTATCAGTCAGCCTCATATTTTGTGTGTACATTTATGACTTTATGCTCAAGGGTTTGTTAAAAAACCTGCTTTATTGACCATTATATTCCATCAATGGCTGCTGACTGCCTCTCCCAACTGGCCCGTAATGGACATGTCAAAGCACAACAAGCCTTACTGTGTGTTGAAGGCCACATTTTGGCCTCAAAAACTGGCATCCATTAAAAAAGTTTGCTCTCATTTTGAACTGAATCATCTGCAAATTAATTCCATACCTGATATGTTATAATCCACTGAAGTTAGACACATCCATCCATCTATCCATTTTTAACCGCATATCCGAAGCTGGGTCGCGGGGGCAGCAGGCTGAGCGAAGAATTCCAGACGTCCCTCTCCCCAGCAATTCTTTCCAGCTCCTACCAGGGGACCCCGAGGCATTCCCAGGCCAGATGAGATATGTAATCCCTCCAGCGTGTTCTGGGTATGCCCCGATGCCTCCTACCAGTTGGACGTGCCTCTAACGAGGCTGTAATGGTGCTGTAATGTGAAGTTAGGCACATTACAATATAAATTAGTCCCTGTTTTGTTATCTTCATTGCCATCTTGACTAAGGGAGCCAGGAGGGACAATTCCACCAGGGGCAGCTACCACTCAGTTTTGTTACGTCGTACGGTGTTATGCAGAACAGTGAGCATTTCAGAAGCTGAGCATTTTGCCTGCCTGATTTCATAGACTTGCAGATTGTGTTGATTTGGTAATTTTTTCCTTGATATTTGTTCTTCTACCATAGGTGCTTTTTAGAAAAAGGCAGATGACTGGTTGCTCTGTATAATCAGAGATCAAAACCTTGTGTCAGGTGCTCGTGGAGAATAGGAAACAGTGATAAACAGGAAGGCAATCCAGGCACTCCAAAAATATAGACAGTGGGAAAGGAAATATTTAAAAACCTTAAATGTAGTGGCTAAATTCCATTATATTCTATTAGTTTCACCTGTCAGGTCATCATCTGGGTCACGTGATGGCCTCCTATTGGTTCCTGCTACTATGCAGGTGGGGCCATACCTTTATTGTATGTTTTTAAAGCCCTGAGGAGGACCTGCAGTGATCAAAACATCTTGGCTCTTTTAATGATTTTGCCCCTACAACAAAGACTTTTTAACATTTCCTTCCTTGTTGTCTCCATTTTTGGAGTGCTTGGATTGCCTTCCTGTGCTTTCTTTTCTTGTCTATTTTAATTGGGTTTTATAGTCGATTGTTGTTGTACTGTAGCCTACAGACAAACCTTTCAAAGTCCAGTTATGAATGACATGGATGAAAGGTTTATGGCTGTGTTATTAAAATACTTTCATCCCTATAATTATTTCTGTATTTCACACACAGTGCTTGTTAGCAGGAAAACGTGATTTGCTCTAGACCATGGCTCTGTCTAAAATAAACAAGACACATATTTTTATTAGCTCCTAGGATGCTTCTGAATCATGCTGCAGCATGTCTGCTGAAATTACAAGAACTGTCTCAAATGGCTGCGATCAGTGTGGGCATCCACCTGGCAGAGATCTCTATTCTACTGAGTGCACTTTTGTAGTTTATTGTTCCTTTTTTTCAATGACCTGTTCGTCACACTGTTTCAGTGTCCCACAGGAAAGGATGTCCGTGTGCTGGAAATCAGCTGCTGAGGCTGCAAACAGCCAAGCGAAATAGCATATGTTGGATAAACAATGTACAGGAGGTATTTCCTGCTTACTGTGGAACATAAATGAAGTCACACTAGGACAATGGCTTCACCTAATCCAGCATCACACTGTATGATTGGAAGTGTTACAGCTGACCAAAAGAAAAACCAAAAGTAAAGCAAAGCATGAAAAAGTAAGATGATAATTCATGTTCAAAGGTCATGTTTTATCATCTCTGAAAGTCATTCTGAGTTGTTGTTGTGCCAGTGTGTGTAGTGACCATAGACTGTAAAAATAATGAATGTAGCTACTGTGATGCCACCCACTGGTTTGTGGACTCCTGTTTTCAAGCCTTGAGTCTGGCATTACAACTGTCGCCATCTCGGTATATTGTAGCGGAGGTGACCTATTTGGGTGAGAGGCTGGCGCTGTGGAGGTGTGAGGGGTGGATCTGACTGAGAAGCTGAGAACATAATAAGTTGCCCGCCCATAATTATGCGTAACTTTAAGCTTTAATAAAATGTAAGCAAGTGGAGTATATAAAAATTCACCCCTTGTACAGCTGTCTTGACTGTTGAAATCAGCTATAGAGATCAACACTGTTTTTCGACCAGGCTGTAAACATGTTTATGTCTGCTGTTTAGTTCGGCATTTTAAAGTGGGGATCTTTGGGGATTGACTGTCCTCCAGAGCCAGCCCCAGGTGGCCATCCAGAGAACTGCAGTTTTTGGCACTTCAGTGTTGGCTTCATTTTTCTGCCCAGGAGGCTGCCGCTTAGTAGTGACATAAAGAAAACAGTGCATTTGGTAGGCAAAGCAGAGCTGGTAACAGCAGCTCACACTGAAACACATGCACACATTGGGACTTCCCAGGTGTTTGACTTTTGACGTTGTATTTGCATTGTAATTTGGGACTTTGTGCCCCACTGACTGAACAGTAACTGTTGTTGTGTGAGGGAATAATCTCAAAATCATCTATATTCCGGCAACTTGTAGCTTGTCCAGCCGTTGAACATATCGCTGTTTGCTTCATGTGAAAATTGTAAGGTTTCACAGTGTCTTAAAATAGGCCTTAAAAGTCATTAAATAGTATAAAAGTTGAATTTATTAGGTCTTAATTGCCACAAAGATTTTATCTTATTTTGTTTATCCATCTTTTAATTTATTTTAGTCACAATGAGTCAAGCTCCTCTGTGTGAAATTCCACATTTCTGTGGAAATCATCGTTAATCCTACCACTGAACCTAATGCTGTCTTTTTACTTAATACTTGCACTTACCTGTGGGCAAAATGTAGATTAACCTAACTCACTGTAATAAATATATTCCAACATAGAATCTACCTCGGCACAGGACCACATATATACATACTCACCTGCTATGCTTGAATAAGAAAAAAGTGTTTTGTCCAAAAATTCATGTTAAATTTGGTTTAAAAATATTTTGAAAAGGTTAATTAAATTTAAGTGTCTAATACCTGCACACATCCTGCAGTTTAACTATTGTCATAATAGTCTAAACTCCAAGACACAGTGATGTCCTAAGACATGCATTGAGACAACCTCCTCTATTATTTTCTGTGTAAACTCAAACCAGTTTTGATCACATTTATTAATTGCATGATTAAACCTGAAACAAGACTAAGTGATTCAGAGAATCTAATTAAAGAAAATGTGTCCGTTAATGTCATTTCATTTATTCATTTGCAATAAAATTGAATCATTGGTCACTGCGGTCCATCCAGTCTGATGAAACTGCAGATTATAATTAGACTTTAAAGGGGCTGTATGATTTCAGTAGCAGTGGTATCATACTCTCAAGGTTGTAGAGAATCCTAGCAACAGGCCAACTGAATTGAGAGATGTGATACAAAAAAGAAAGCAAAACAAGCCTTTCTCAAAACCAAAATCTTTGTTTTTTTTAAATTTAAAGAAGAAATCATGAGACATATGTATATTTTCAGCCCACGATTTTGATATATTTAGTTGATTACTTCATTAATTGCTTTGAATTATTTGCAGTTATTCCAGGTTACTGCTGACGCCCTGAGGACAAAGTCACAGTCCTGCAGTGAGTCCTTGTATAAGTGCATTTTTGTCCCATGTCTGCAGCTTGTAGCCTGGTTGGTTTCAAAGCCTCATCTGAGTTTCAGCACTGTGCTCTGTGCCCCTACGCACACTAATAGCACTGTGAAATTGTGTTGGCACAGTGTAAGGGGTTATATAATACAAGTTAACCTTGGCCTAATGCCCTGATATTGTCACTAAGTCATCTGCAGCTAAGTGCACGCTGATAAACAGAGCACTGCCTGTGTTATTATATTATCTCAGCTATTTTAGTTAAGATGTGTTAACACAAACCAACAGGGCACTCTGTAAAGATAATCACTCATGATCATCTTTACAAAAAAGAAATTAGAGTTACTCTGTTTATGGCTCTAAGTGCCTTCTGCTCCTCTTGGCTGAATTGAAGTGAGTCCAGGGTGGGCCTGCGACTAGCCAGCAGCAAGATACCCTAACAAACAGCAAGCAGGGACATGTAAGGAAAAGACATGATGGTGGATTATAAACAGTGCTTGGACCTCCAGAACTCACAGACGATTAGTAATGCAATAACACTGCTTTTCCTGCCTTCCTTCTTCCTTCCTGCGTCCTTTCCTCTTGTCTGTCTTAATTTGGAAAGGCTGAAGATAAATCGTGAGGAGGCAGACGGCAATTAGCAGCAAACATGTCAAAGAATGAGGTGTTTGCAGTAGCAACATGCTGAGATCTGACGTCTGACACTAAGCTGTGTGTGTGTGTGTGTGTGTGTGTGTGTGTGTGTGTGTGTGTGTGTGTGTGTGTGTGTGTGTGCGTGTGCGTGCGTGCGTGCGTGCGTGTGTGTGTTTTCTTGAAAGTCATCTGTGCTTCAGGGAAATTTAAAACTGAATTAAAAAGGTCGACTCCTCCTTTAATTGTTTTCTGTTGAGTGACTGCTGGCATGAAGTGATAACCAACACTGCAACAAGTGTGAACACAACAAGGCTGTATGTTTACTATAAAGTTCCTTCTTGTGTTTAGTGCAGTTTAGCAAATGTCAGCATGCCAACATGCTAAACTGAAATGGTGAGCATGGTAAACATCATACGTCCTCAACAACAACATGTTAGCATTGTCTTTGTGACATTAACATTTAGCTTAAAGTCTGTAAGTCTTGTTAAAAACCTTATTGTGGTTGCATTCAGTTCTACCTTCATATAAAGTAACATTGGCTAGGTTCACATTAGGGATTTAAACTTCTAGTCGGTTGGTTGGTTGGTTGTTAAGTTCTTGTTAAATTCTCATTGGTCGGACAGTTCTAGGTGTTGTTGTTCTGACAATTGTTGTTCAGCACCTTTGTGACGGTTTTTTGTGAACTGTTGGGAGAAATTTTCCTCAATGACTTTCTAACAGAAAGGGATCTTTTCGTTAAGGATAGACAAAATGACATGGTTTGGCTTAAAATTATAGATTTCTGTCACAAAGGGCATTCAGGAAGGAGGCCTGCAAGGAAAACTTCTCCCACTTGCTTTGTCTTTATAGTATTTGTCCCGCCTCCGGCTAGTGACATTGACGAGTGCAGCGTTTTACTCAAAGTTAAACTTTATCAAACTTTCAATTTTAATTGGAAAATGGATAAATAATTACAGAAGACATTTGTTGTCGGATTTTATAGCTATGGATTCATTTTACTAAGTCTTCAAAGACACTGGTTTGAGTTCTCTTGGAGTGTTCACATTTGTGCAAAAAATGCTGAGTCACTGCTCTGAGTCCACTTAGAGGGCTGAAAAGGACCAAGTGTGAAAGCACCCTTAGTAATCAGTGACTGAGCCTGAAACTGAGGCAGCTTAATGGAATTCAGCCATCATTCATTTTGTTATTTACACCTGAGTGTTTCCTTTCTTAGATAATCAAACCCATACAAGCTTGTTTAAAACTTTGTTTAAAAATCTGACCTCTCATGCCAGTTGCCCTTTGGTCTTGTTTGAGCTCAGTAATTACTTTCATGCATACAATGTTATCATAAATAATTTTCTCAGTGAAAATAAGATAAAGATAAACTACAGTTTTGTGTGTGTGTGTGTGTGTGTGTGTGTGTGTGTGTGTGTGTGTGTGTGTGTGTGTGTGTGTGTGTGTGTGTGTTCAGCAGCTTCAAGGTTGCAAGTTAGCAGACTCTCTTGACCCTCTCTCTGGATGCATAAAAAGAATAATTGAAGTCATTATAAATGGGTCATTGGTGTTTGGCCAGTCACTGCTTCAGCTGCCTGATCACATTACAGTCCTACATTTGCCATTTGGCTGTAATTGAATCTGTGTAAGTTGCCTTCTTAATTTTAGATTTGCCTGGAGCTCATTGTAGGGACAGGTTTAGTCTGTAAACTTTGTTGTCGTATATGCAGTGTATTCATTTTCTGCTTAAATGTACAATATAAATTAACAGGGAGAATAAAAAGCTGCTGCAAACTGCTTCAACAGAATTTTTACTTCTCATCTCTCAGCTGAAATCAGCTGTGTGGTCGGGCTGTTGCTCGAACTACAGACTGTATATCCGCATTTTCGTATGCCTGCCACCAAAAAAACAAAAAGACAGATCGCAACAAACCCGCCCCCCTCTCACTCACTCTCCTTCAAACTCAGATCAAACAGTAAAACTAAGCTCTGCTGATAAGATATAAACCAAGATTCTGTTACTGAGTTGCCTATTTCCCCCAAAATATTTTCATATACTTATTTTAGCTTTTTGTTTAATTGTCATTTAAGACTGAGGCTGTTTCTGAAACCACTTACTACTCACAATAAAGTCCACTATACAGTGAGGTAGCCATTTTATAGTGATATCCGAATGTATAGGGGTCATTACTATACCCTATATAGTGGACTAGAGTATCCCACAATGCATCATGTAAAGTAGTGTACAACCGATGTTCACTAACCACTCTTGAGCAAAAGCAAGTGTCACAGCCCTTTTCCTCTGTTTACTCTGGTCATGTAGCACCAATTTCATAACTATTTTTGTCTTTCTACTGCATAGACAGACCAGATTTATGAAAGGACAAATTTTCCTGCAGTGGAATTCTTTTTTAAGATCAAGAATAAGAGTCGTAACACCGTCACCTTCAATCATGCAAACTATGAAGCAATGAAGCAAACTATCATGAGACTTGAGCGCATGCGTGCATGGCCTGCTGCGTCACAAACAATTTGTCCTTGCATTTCAGTAGACTGCATGTCACTGTTTACTGCTGTGCTGCTGATGGATTGACTGTTTTATCAAGGACTCGTCAGGTGTTTGGATTATCCTGAGCAACTAGGACACAGTTTACAATGCTGCAAATTAAGAACACTGTTATTGTTGTGGGTTGGCAGCAGAAATATCATAGACAGATATTTTAGACAGACTCTCTGCATGGCTAATGTTAAGGCCCGAGTGAATAAGTATGTTTTTTTTTCTTTGTAATTTGGGTGAAATGACCCTTTAAGCTTTTGGTCACTCTCATTATGTCCCTTGAGGGCAGCAGCAGTTGCTGTCTCTGATTACATAATTAGCTGCTCACAGATGCTGATTTAATGCAGATTACAGATGCAGCTTTGATGTATGTTAATGTGGTGCTGAAGATGAGGCAAGCAGGGCACAAAACACTGGACTGGATAGTTTCTAAATTATTTTTGACAGAAGAATCAAGCCTCTGTCTCAGTCAGTTGTTTCTCTGGCTTTATGCAGGGAGCTCAGGTCCATCTACATTCTTGTAGAGAGTTCAGTTCAGTGTGAAACAAATATTACATTTGCCAGATGGTGGTCCTTAAATGGAGGGGTTTATTATAATCTAATTAAACTGGCCTTTTGAGAAAAGATGGAATAAATTATTTAATTTCTATGCAAATGAGCCTTGATGTGATGTATCCTTCAGTTAGTAGAGAGCAGAGGTATGTAGCCGCTCCGTAAAAGTGAGTTTTCCTCATGTTTTTAGTTGCACCACGCAGCCAGTGCTTTTTCAACAAACCAACACTCTTATCAAATGGAGACCTTAAAGGTGGAGTCTGTGTGATTCTGAAGACAGATTGTTGATATTTAAACTCAGCACTGAAACAAATAAGTCATGTGCCAGATCTGCCTTCCCTCTCTGCTCCCACTGGTTTTGTCTGTGTACATCCACAGCCTTTCCCCTTTCCTGTGCATGAGCCCTCTGTTGCTGATTGGTTGGAATAGTGTTGTGAGGCTCAGAGCCAGAGCTGTGTATGAACGCCAGATTTATTTTCAGCATACACACACACACACACACACACACACACACAGAGAAAAGACAGCAAGTGGACCATGAGGAGATCTTTGCTGCATTTGACTTAAGTGTTTTGGATTAGAATCGCTGACTGCACCTTTAATGTTCAGTCACTTGTGGCTGACCTGTTTACATATATTTGGGAAAGCCTGCAATTAACATCCATTAGCAGCTATAGAGTACTTGTTGAGACTGCTTTTAAACCTGAAGCACAAAGCCAAATAAGGCAGTTGATCAGTGTGCACTGGTATCTGAACACCAGAGAAGCCACGCCACCATCAGTATAGAGATGATTTTACTGTATATCTTAGTTGTGAAAGATCAAAACATTCAACTGAAGTGTGTTTGTTGACCTTTTCTCAAACCTTCTTCATTGTTTCATTTCATAGTTTTATTGGAAAAAAAATTGTGATGCTTTGAACACAGAAGTCACAACATAGTTTCTACCCTTGCCTGTGTGTGTGTGCACATAGATATAGATTTTAGGGGGGGATGCAGGGGACATGTCCCCCTCAATATATTTAGCATTCTTTTAACAGCCTGACTGACTATTTGCCAGTACATGGTTCTTGCTCTGTATGTTATTCTGTGCTTTGTACGGTGACCTTGGTAGTTTTAAAGGCGCCTTTTTAAATAAAATGTATTATCATCATTATTATTATTATCTGAGTGTCCCCCAGTGTTGAAACAAAACCTACACCCTTGTGTTTGTGTGTGTGTGTACTCACACAAACAGCACTGATTGTTCCCAGTAGATTCACTGTATCCCAAACTAAAGTGCTTTAGAGAGCCTAATTTAAGAAAGCTGTAATTTACAATGACAACACTGAATTATCTGTTACTGCCATCCACTCCAGTCTGGTGAAAATGCAGATTATATTTAGACTCTAATTAAGATGTGTGATGTCAGTAGCGGAGTTTCATACTCTCAAGGCTTAAGGCTTTTGATGCTTTTGTGCACTCTGGCACTTTATTGACATTCACAGTACAAAAAAGATCTCACTGTGGATCAATTCATTTTCATGGTCGGCAGGCCAACTGGCACCCTATCACAGGGCAGATTTGGCTGTACTTAGCATGGCTTTGAACTAAATGTATGCTAACATGCCCACAATGATAATGCTAATATGCTGATGCCAGGCAGGTGCAGGTGTAATGTTTACCATGTTTACTATCTTAGCAACTACTAATCAGCACAAAACTTGAAGTACAGCTGATGCTAATGAGAATGCCATTAGTTTAGTGTGTATTTTGAATGTCTGTTAATTCATGGCATCTAATAATCTGATATCCAATAGTTCCTTCACATAATTGTTGGGATATTTTCCTGTGGATCAAAGTGATGGACCGACAATAATAAAGAGTGTGAACAGCAGTGTTAATGCCTTAATGTTATTTTAGAAAACTATAAAATAAATTCCTTTCATTGGAACTGTCAAACTGATCAGCACAACTCTCCTGGACATAACCACTAAAATAAAGATTCATCTTCAGTCAGAAGCCTCTCATAAAGGATTGCCTTTGGAAGATTATTGTCCACCAGTGTCCAATTGGTTAGTATTATGTTACACCTTAGTATTGTCTTCTGTTATAAAATATTATTGTAAAATAAATCTAATTTTAACCTTCAGTCCAAACCCTCCCATTCAGGATGGGTAACCTAGTCTTTGGAAGATTCATTTCCACCAATGTCCAATTGGTTAGTATTATCTTGCAGCATATTACCTTTTGTAGGCATCATAAAATAAATCTAATTTTAACCCTCACTTGAAAACCCTTCAGTAAGAATGGGGTAGCCTTGTCTTTGGAAGATCAGTTTCCACAAAGTGGGTTACTGGTTAGATTTCTCTCACACATACACATGCTCACATGTGCAGAGGGGGCGGGTCTTCTGCTTACATCCTCAGAGGACTGTCAACTTGTGTATCTGGATCTGACTGTCACATAATTAATCACATGATACAATCTTATAACAACAGTACACACTTAGAACAACTTAACGCCGCCTGTGGAGAAGTTGATTCCACTCACCATCCTCTGCCCCTGCACTGCTCAGACATGGTAGTCCCCTGCTGAATGTTGCTCAAGTTCATTCAGTCCACCATGGACGACAGAAAATACTCTCATTGTACTCATTCACAGGCCTGACCTAATCATGGTCCGGCTGCTATTCAGATCTGCATTTGAACAGTCTCTTTCTTTTTGCGAGCTGACTCGGGCTGCAGATATTCATTGGCATTTGCAAAAAAAAAAAAGTGCAAGTATTATACGGGTCAGATTACAATCCTTACTGCCAGTAGGGCTGCAACTTACATTTAATTTCATTGTCAGTTACTTTCTTGATTAATCAAGTAGTTGTTTGGTCTATAAGAAAGGGGCGGCTGTGGCTCAGACGTAGAGCGAGTCATCCACTAATTGGAAGATTTTTGGTTAAACCCCCGGCTCCTCCAGTCCGCATGTCAAGGAATTAGTGGCAAGTTACAGAACACCAAATTGCTCCCGATGGCTGTTCCACTGGTGTGTGAGAGCTTCTGAATGGTTACTAAGTAGCAGGTGGCACCATGCGTGGTAGCCTCGGCCACCAGTGTTTGAATGTGTGTGTGAATGGGTGAATGTGACGTCATGTAAAACCGCTTTGAGGGGTGCTATAGAAGTTCAGTCCATTTTACCTTTTACCATTAAAATATCATAAAATGGTGAAAATGTCAATGTTTCCCAAAGCCAGAGATGATGTCCTCACAGTCTTGTTTTGTCCACAACCCAAAGATGTTTTGTTTACGATCACGTTATTGATTAAAGCAGTGGTTCTCAAACTGTGGGGAGAGCAGATAGATAGTGGATGACCAGGGAAAAAATATGGATTAAAACAAAGCTGAAATTATGTCAGGAAAAAAAACAAGAGTTTGCTGATGCTATAATGCTGACCTTTATTTCACTGAAATTCAACATTGAACTTTTTTCCTCAGTTTCTTCCCCAGTTATCATTAACGATTGATCAAAAAAATGTGGGGTAAGGGGATATGAACTTTTTCAGGCTCCTGAAGGGGGGCATGATAGAAAACGTTGAGAACCACTGAATTAAAGGTACCAGGAAATATTGAAATATAAAAGTTGGAATTAAATTTTTTTTTTCTATTATTTTAAATTACTCATACTCAATTCTCAAATTAGTTTTCAACTAATTTAATAGTTCTAACTATTCTAACAGCTCTAACTGCTGGTAAGTAATGCCATATAAATGATTGCCAGTAAGGCAACAAGTTAAACATTTGTTCCAGTAGGCTACATGTCTTATGATATGTGCAGTATTTATAATGTGAGTATTTTTGCCAAGGAGTTTTGTAAAGGTTTTTAGATCTAACAAATTATTTACTGTAAAAAAAAAAAAAAAAGAAAAGAAAAGATATACGTAGAAAAGCTTGAGTTTAGTTAATCTTTTTACCTCTTAAGTACTTTATAACTGTTTTATTTTAAATTCCAAAACTTAATAGCTAATCTAAGGGAACTGAAAATGATTCAGATATAATAAAACAGCTGTCAAAGGCCGGTTTACACATCCCTGATCACATTTGCACATATCATATACTGTATGTTGAAACCTGGTGACCCCATTACTTTTCTCTGCCAGTCCCTCCTCTACATATAACTTGTTTGTCATGGCTCCAGCTCAGCTGTTGCTGTGAAAGCAACATATAAATGAAGAGATCATGAAGCTTTGGTTTTGATCCGCTGACTGTTTTCTTCTTTTAGTCATATTTTTAAAATGCTGATATTTTATGCACCTGCTTGTTTCCCATCATGCTCAAACTGATGACTAACTCGTCCCAACTGCTCATTGTGTTTTACAGTTGATAGGTGGCTTCATCCTGGCCATTGGCATCTATGCTGAGGTGGAGAGACAACGCTACAAGACGCTGGAGGGAGTGTTTCTAGCCCCGGCTATAATCCTGATCCTTCTGGGAATCATCATGTTTATTGTTTCGCTCATTGGAGTCTTGGGTTCACTGAGGGATAATCTAGTCCTACTGAAAGTGGTGAGTGATGTGCTGAAAGCCGAGTAATTTATCTTCTGAAACAACAAAGTAGCTGCTAGGATAGGATGTGACTGTGAATGATCGATTTATTCTTTGTTTTTGTGAGTGACACCCTCTAAGAAAAGTGCATGCTTTCACTGTGTTTAAATTTTTATTTACAAAGCAGTAGTTGTTATGAAGCAGTATTTGAATATTAATCTCTATTTGTACCGATAAATTCATTTTAAAACACTATAAAGTAGTAATAATGGTTCTCCAGATATTGCTTCACTATAAAGCAAGGTGTGAAAGTGTTGTTAGGTGGGAAAAGGCAGATACTGTGAACATGAAGAACTGATTCCTACAGCCTATTTTAACACAGATACACTTAACGGGTTAATATCCTGTTGTCTAGTTGTATAATAGCAGTACCTGAGAGAAAATGACGAGCTGTTTCTTGGCAACACAGTTATAATAAAACAGTATATTAGTGGTTGAAGATAGAGGGTGAGAAAGACACATGACTGGGCATGAGATGTTACAGTTGCAGATCATGTAAGTGACCATACTGTAGCATTCAGGGGGCTGGGCATGTAGAGACAGCCCAGAAGAAATGAAAACAGACAGTACTGCAAATGCAGAACTTATCGACTACAGTTAAAGCTTGATCCAGAAAAACATGCAACCTCTTATGACCTCCATAACGAAGCACATCCCTGGATAAGGAATGCTAGAAAATGTGATTTGCCTGAGACACAAGTAGTCTTATATATAGAATATATTTAGAAAAGAACATTGGTGTCTGAGTTTAAAACCAGTTGCTGTCCCGTTGAGAAAAGCCATCAGTGGAAGAACATTAGGCACGCAGTAACTGTGCCTCAGTGTGAAAACATGATACGCATCCACACTATTAAGAGATACAGCTTTAAAGCCGTGATAACCCTAATTTCATTGTATCAAAGTTTACTGCTAACTTCAACAAAACAAAAAACATTATAAAAAAGATGAATGTTAAAATTTGAATTGTATAATGTCTAAGTGTGTAATGACTCTTCCTCTTTGTTGTCTGTTTGGTCACAGTTCATGTACACCCTGGCTGTGTGTCTCATCCTGGAGCTGCTGGGAGGAATATTAGCGCTGGTGTTCCGCAACCAGGTGAGCTGTCTGAGGTGTGAGTAATAGCCTGACATTTAGAAACACACAGCAGGTTGACATGCACCAAACCCTGCATGTCTCTTCTAGCCACATAATGTAGTATGAATGAATGAACCATGACCAACTACTGTACATTACATCACACTTAAAGGAACAGTGTGTAAGATTTAGGGGGATCTAGTGGCATCTAGTGGGGAGGATTGCATATTGCAACCAGCTGAAATTTCTTCTCGTTAGAATTCCTTCAGTGTTCATTTTTCAGGAGGTTTTTAGCGGGAGCCTCAGAGGTCTCCTCCTCTCAAAACAAACAGACACGGTAATTTAAACCACTAAAAACACTAAATGAAGCAGTTTCAAGTTTCAAATAAGTGTTTCTCCCATGTTGTTCGGCATATTGCAGATAGGCTGCTAGCCCAGCACCTGCTAATGTGGGCTCACCTATTTTCAAATCCAGACATTCAGGACGTTTTTATCGGGAGCCAGATTATCCGCGGAGGTCCCTTCCCCTCCAAAACAAATAGACCCGGTGATTTAAAACCGTAAAAACATGGAATAGCACAGTTTAGTTACAAATCAGTGTTTCTCTGTCAGTGTTTGGCATGTCGAAGGCAGGCCACTAGCTTAGCTCATCCTGTTGTGTGCTCACCTTTTTTCTCTCATAACTTAAAATTGGAATGTTTTTCAAACATGTTTTAGGTTACTGTTTCAGTGTAATATGAGATAATTTGTTACCAGTCGGCCTAAATTGTGCCAAACAGACAAGTTTGTGTTACATCACCCACCAGCAGGTGTGTTTATCAGTCCAGTGTGATGTGGTGTATTCTGGTAGTTGTAGGTTATTTACCTCTTGAGCAAAAGGAAGTGCCACAGCCCTTTTCCTCTGATTTCTCTAGTCATGTTGCACCAGTTTCAAAAGTATTTGTGTCTTTCTACTGCATAGACAACCTAGTTTCTTTAAAAGACCATCATTCCAGCAGTGAAATATTTCTTTAAGGAAGAAAGGCAAGATATCTACCAGCTGTGCTTGGTTGTTCCTTGTCACATGACATGGGGTGCACATCGCTGCATTCCAAAAATTAAATATTGTTCATCTCAGGGTGCAGCTGTCACACCTCGAATAAAAAGAGACTGTGTTGCTCTCACTTTTGAATGCGTCTGTCAAGCATCTTAATTAAAATCAGTGTTTTTCAGGGTGCAAAAAAAAAAAAGGAGGCACATGTACGTGTCCTAAAGCTACTTTAAATGTAAACCAAACAAGACTGGTGACAAGTCATCAGTCATCAAGAGATCAAAACATGGACATTTCTCTGAGCTTTTTTTGGTAGAGGATTGGTTTTAGATTTTGTAGGGGAGGAATAAAGGAGAAGGGAGCCATTGTTTAGATGAACAGCTCCAGGCGACAGAAGCTTTTTGCACTTTGAGTTAACGTCCAGCAGGTCATCAAAGGAAACACATTTAACTGTGCTGACTCTAAGCCTGGTGGAAAACCCCCTGCACTATGGTCAGAAATTCAGCATGGTGGGGCATATCAGGCAATTCATGAAAGTTTAATAAAATACTTTTTCCCTAAAGTAATTTAACTTTTAATGCAAAGCAAACATTAGTTTCATAGACTCCAACTTACTGTCATATACTGAATTATTATTATTCAATTTTGTGACTAGATTTCTCAAATAATCATTCCAGCTCCAGCTATTACAGTATGTGAGTTTGATAGATTCTCTGTAGGAGTGAAATCAGGTACTTGTTTCCTCTCATGATTCTCTAACACATACAGGTGCAATAAACTTAAATACATTTGCATCCAAATGAGCAGAGGGGCTGAAGTACCCTTCATGACTGTTGAAGATAAACTTTTCATCAGATACATGTCTGCTGTAGGCTGGAATTAGTACAGTGTGTTGAACTTCTGAACTTTTTGTTGTTCTGTTTTTGCATTCGTGTGACTTTATGGAAGTCATTTGTAGAAGTAGCAAACATTAAAAAACAGAGACGAATTTTTTAAAATGTTTTTTATCTCCATCTTATTTGCATGATGATCATGTTACAACCAACGACGCATGAGACATTAAAGTGCCTCATGTTATTTGTGACAGATGACAAGCTTTTATGTATATGAAGTCAGCAGTTTAGGAACTAAAAGGTGTTCGATTCATGGTTATTACAGTCATAGAATAAATTTGTTGGGTCATTAGACTTCACACAGAAGAAAAATTACACCTTGAGAGGTGAGGAAGTGCTAATGTGGTGATACGACCATGATCCATGATTACAGAGCCAAATGATTATGACAGTCTTTTACGGAGATATTCATTACGTCAATTTCCTTGATAAAATCTCTCGTTCATGAGTTTCCTAATGTGGCTCTGAGGGGGAAAGCTCGATTATCAGGCTCTCATTTCTCCTCTTTTTAATGCTTTCAATCATCTCATTTGCATGACTGTTACATCAAACATAATAATGGCCTGTCTAGGAATAACTTTCTTCAGCAACACTGTGTGATTTATTTAAATGCCTATGCATGTTTGTCAAAAGAAAATTATCAACATTATGTTTGTACATTTCAGCGTGTTAATGGCAGTTTTATTTAAATATAGTAAAAACCAAGCTATATGTCATATCTTTATTTCACTGTTGTCCTATTTACATCGAAATTAAAAAAATATAGCAGTGCATTTAAACAAGATTTCATTTTCTAGTAGATTTTTAGATAGATGGCTTTTTATTTTCAGCATCTAATTACCATGGACACTGCACTTAAGATGTTAATGCCATGTGAGCTTACAGTGAGCTCATTAATAATGGTCCAATGCCTTCTCTCTCAAAGGGAAATGCCTCCGTAGACTAACTCTAAGTCTATCAATCTGCCCTTTGTAATGAGGTATAAATGTAGCTGCCCTGCTCCTATAGACTCACTGTGAAGACCTGATGTGTTCAAGGAAAAGAAATTAAATAAAAGGCTCAGTCCCTTTAATTTCCATGACTCTCATGAGAGGAGCTGTATTATGTCTTTATTGTCTGTGGTTGAAAGAGAAACGACAGAGCGTCGTCAATCTGAATGGGGTAAAAAGTCAAATGCTTTGTTGTCCTCATCTATAATGAAATATAAATAAGATAATGTATCCCAAACAAAGAGTGAAGTGGAGTGACATTAGTGGAATAAATGAGTAGATCATTAAGTAAAAAGCTCTACATGAATGTACTTAGTGGAGTTTCAAGAGTTTCAAGTTGCAAATATTTATTCTCAGTCTCTGGATAGATTAATGGATTAACTAATGTGACCTCGCTGCACCAGATTGTGACTGACAGATGTGAGCTGTCCAACTGTCACATTTTAATATTCCAGTTCAGTGGATCAGTCACCTTGACTAATGAGAGCATTTCCTCTGCAGAGCTGCCTGTCTGACACATTGATTGTAGATTAGCCGTGTCATGGAAACAAAACACATGTGCTAACATGAGGTCCTTTATCCCATTAACACACAAACTGTTTGTCTTTTGTATTTCTCCCTCCTGCAGACGGTGGAGTTACTGAACAAGAACATCAGAAGAGGAATAGTGAACTACTATGATGACCTGGACTTCAAAAACATCATGGACTTTGTACAGAAGAAGGTACAGTAATGTTATGTCACTCCCCGTTTTCTGTCATTTGAATGTTCCTGTTGAATAGGCGACAGGACTGAAAGGGCCATATGAGCTTTTAGACTATGTTATAATGCAATATAATCCACACAACACACTTGTTTTGCATTACAAGACTGGAGTCTGGATTTGAAGTGATCTTAGATGATCACAGCAAGTTGTATACAGAATACTCAGAAACTGTGCAGAGCTATCACACCGCACCTGCCTCCAGAGTACATCATGCTGCTGCACACAGCCTGAAGCAGAAGATCTCAGTTTCAACTCGATCAAGCACATTGGGATGCAGTGTCTGACAGATGAGATGAGATGAGATGGGTTAGAGCATCTTTAGCTTCTGTACTGTGATGAACGTTCTAGTGAAACTGAATATTTTAGCAGTGTACAGTTACAGGAGGATTTTTTATCAAATCCTTTGCATTTGACTGCAAAAAATTGACAGGCTTAGGGTTCAGTGTGATACGAAGCCACAGCAGAGCAAACTGTTGACTCCACACGCACCTCCTTCGTCGTCAGATCACGAGGAGGATGAGGGAGAGATGAATGAATTAGATGTCCGCCAAACTGTTTTGAAAATTAAAACAAAGGTTTTGCCCACTCATATCCGAACACACATCTCTCCTTACCTCTCTCCATATTGCTCTTTCAGCTAGTCGGTGGTACAACCCACAAGCAATGCATGTTATATGACCAATTTGGTCAGCTAGTTACCCAGTCTGATTTGTTTGGATAGATGTTTATAAACGACCCTGAGTGCAGGATGAGTCATCGACCATGTGAAACTGTTTGACAGGAGGAGAAAAGACAGAGATTTAGATGTAAAATACTGTGCTACTGTTTTTTTGACATTTATTTGGCATTTAACAAGAAAAAATGATCAAGCAGGGACACATGATTAAACTGGGAAAATGTATTTTTTATTTTCACTGGGTCTTTAAAGCAGCTATAATCATTATCTTTATAACAACAATTTATCAAATGACAATATGAAAACAACGTGAAAAGGGTTACATGCAGTGAAGAACTAGAGAATTATCAGCTGCAGCTTCCCTCAGCTGCTGCCTTCACTGGGCTTTCTAAAGTTTTAGCTCATTGTTCAGCTGTCCAGCTCACTCCAACCGCTCTCATAGTGTCGCTTTCAGCTTCAGCAGGCAGCTGTCAGTGAAAAAGCTCCACACACCCCACTGTACACTACCTGCTCATCACCAGACAGCAGACAGACACAGTTAGAGACCAGTTGGTGAGCACAGTGAGACATTTAGCAGCTGAAGAGTCAAATATTTCCCACAGGAGTTATGTTGCTCTGTAGCTGCTGGACATGTAAATAAGCAAATAAGCAACCGTTTCCTAAACTTCACTAGATCGACTGAAAATGTGATGACATGTCAAAGTTGTGGGCTGAAAAATAATTTATGGCATAAATATTTGATGTTTTTTTTTCTGTTTGTTTGCATGTTTGTGTTTTTTGACAACTAAGATTGTTGCATGTTTAGTCATGAATATTTGTTTTTAAAGAGAAAAAAGATATGGAGCCAAGGCGGGGCAGCTGTGATCAATATTAATTCATGAATATCTTCGTTGATCAAGAGACTCTGCCATCTGTGTCAGCTTCCTCAGTGCTGCCAGGAGCAGTCATTGTTGCTGGAGAGATATCAGAGAAATATACTTGTGAAGTTTAAAATTTAAGTCAAGAAATGACTTTGCCAGATTTATTTTGGCATCCCATCCCGTCGACATTCTCATCAGCTTTGGCAAACTTGTAGGTGTTTATTACCTTCAAAGGGACTTCCATTTCATCATCACTCCAAACAAACGAAGCCCAGCTTGCTCTGGAGCAGATTTTTAATGTTTATCCTGTGATGTGATTTCTTGAAGATCTTAACTCACCGGCACTCTGATCCGCCTGCTCTGATAACAACAAACAGTGCCTCAGTAATTGTAGAAGCCATTTGGCAGCTGCGGCCTAAAGCTTCTTCCACAGTATATTTTTTCCTGTCATGGTGGAAAGCTGCTGCTTGGCTCAAGTGTCCTGCTATAAGAGAGATTTAAGTGTTTTCCTGGAGGACTTGGAGGAGAAAACAATCAGAAAACCTTAGTGGGGATTTAGTCTGTTTCCACACGTAAATAGACTTTGTGGATTGATCTGCGTTTGTGAGGACAGTGGCCTGAGTGTGGCCATGGTCATGTGTTCGTGTTGAGTAAATGTGTCAGTGGTGACACATGTTTTCTTGGGTGTGACTAAAGGATGGAAAAAAATCTGTTTGTTGTGTGTGGGTTGGTGACAACATGGGAATGTGTCATGATGTGACACTTGCTGTGTACTAACAGTGGTTTGTCTCCGTGTTCTTGTTAGTGTGATGTGGTATTATATATTAATGTGGATGGCAGTACTGTGATGTTGTTAGTTGTTTACGCCTCAAGATCAAGTGAATGGAAAACATGTCATGTGTATGAAATTTTACATAGAGATCATGTTAAAACGACCACCAATTTGTTTTTGATCCACTCAAGAAATTACATCTGAATTCATCATCTTGAGTGAAACACACATACGCGCACAGACACTCACATTTCCGACGTCAGAGTTGTTGAGGCTAAGTTTGACTATTTTTGTAAATTAGGTCAAGGGCACTTAATTCCTACTAAGCCTTTCAGCTATATCAGCTTCTGGTAGGAAAGACTTCCACACACGGACATCTATGCAGTGTTTCACTTTATACTTGAGCTTTCTGTCTGTTAGACTTTCATCAGAGCATACATGAATCAGCAACGGACAGACAGGTAAATGTCATCAATCACAGTCTAGTCATTGGCAGTATGCACCACACCTGTGCTCACCTCTGGTGGTAGAAGCTCCACCTCCTGGGAACTGTAGTTTTTGAGTATTAAGTGGAGTACTGTGAGGCAAACAAATCAAAGCCACACTTGTCATACAATATTGTATCCAAAATACAAAAAAGGGGTGTAACACAATGAATACAGAAAAACATAAACAATCACAAAGCACTGTATAAAAGTATATATATGCAGAAATCTGTTCTACAAATTTGGACTTGTCGACATTTCCAGCACCTTGCCAAGACTTAGCTGGGTGCAGCAGTGGTTGTCCTACATCGGCTACACCAGCTTCTTAAAGGCCACAATATAAGCTGAATGTCTTGCTTACCACCAAGAAGAAAAGGACTGGGCGCCCAGTAGCTCAGTGGGTAGAGCAGGCATCCCATTCACCAAGACAGTGTCCCTGCCACAACAGCAGTGGGCTCGATTGCAGCCTGCTGCCCCCTGCCAAATACCATCCACACACACAGACACACACACCACCGTCCCATCAATCAAAGGCAAATAGTCCAAAAAAATTATCTTTAAAAAAGTAAAGGGATGCTGGCTCAAATGAAACCTTGGTCAGCTCAACTCGCCTTCTGACGTTGCTCCACTTGTTCACGCAGCATTGCTCGCACTTGCCTGATTTGGCAAACTCAGTCCTCTTCTTCTGTTGGTTTCAGGCCAATGGTTCTCAACCTTTTTTAGGCCAGCACCTCCACTAACATTATCCAGGTCCCTTACTGCCCTCCATAAAAAAAAAATGCAAATGTCGTGAAAAGCCATGTGAATAGAAATTATATATGTAAGTGAAACATTCTGCATTCTGTTGGACTTATTCACCAATCTGTTGTCTCTATTTATCTGAAGAAAACAAAATTTAGGTGGCAGGTTACAATTCAGATAATAAAATTATAATAGAATAATTGTTTTCATAAATGCTTTCAAATATTTATTCACCTGTAGATCAACTTTTCTCAACTAACATTATTCCTGCTGAGTCGACACACACGTAAGCATGTTTTAGTCTCCTGTCCTCTTTGCTTTGAGGAAGTTGCCTTTTTTTAATTGTGCGTTTTTCCAGCACACCCTGCTCAAAAGTAGGATAGCTCTCTACTTTGATCCTCATTCAAAGAATTGACAAAAGAACTCACAACCGGACCATTTCATAGTTGACAGTGAAAAGCTGCATGTAAGGGATTCATAAAGAAAAGCATTGTCGTCTTCAGCAGGGAGAGACAAATAAAAGCTTCAACTGGTGGTGGTAAGAGCAAGTCTAATGATAGAATTATGAAAATGTGCATGTGGCACTAAAGTGACATTTAAAGCAGCCTGCCAAGAACACCTCAGCACCCTGATGTTCTCTGAACGCAGATACTGCCCCCGTTGAGAAAGGCAAATTTAGGCGAACAGGCTCAGATAGAAAAAAGAACAAAATACGGCAGGGATGAGGGTCATCATGCCTTATGTCTCATCAATAATGGTCTCAGCATTTGTGTTCTGACTGGCAGCCGAGGAGACGACCTGCGACTGAGACACTTTCCCAAATTGACAAACTGACAAGCTCCTCCGTTTGATGCAGAGACTGGCCCGCTGTGCAGAGGTGCAAAAATAGAATTTCACCTTTCCTCTTGAGCTCACTCGTTGTATTCTTCACAAAACTGCTTTCATAATTTTTCATGTGTCCAAATAAATGTGACACCCTGAATGCTTTCAAGGGCCAGCTGTCCGAGAGTGTGTGTGTGCGTTTCATCACTCTCTATGATGGCAGGTTTCTCTGCCCGCCTTTGAGTGTAGCATTTTGGAGCAGGTATGAATCCTTCTGCCTTTAGATGCATTTGAGACGTTGTACCTAGCATACTAAACATGCAGTGTTTCTCAGTTGTCAAAGTCCACCAAAGCTGTTGTTCCAGCTGTAAAATCGTGGAGCCCTAAATTTTATCAGGTGTGCAACAACAGGAAATGAGAAAAATCTCGTCTTGGAGCAACAAATCTGTGGATTAGTGGCAGGCCATATTAGATCCTGTTCATTTCAAGATGACCTTTTTATCTGCTGCGCCTCCATATTCTAACAGGTATGTGACATTTATTTCACCAGCAACGACTGCCTGCGTCTTCAACCCCGGGAAAGACAGTGAGGGCATTTTTTACGGTCAAAATTACATTGCATAGTTAATCAAAAAAAAAATTATCATATTATCTACTGCTGTGTTTTATTGCAAGAAGGTACCATTTTTCATTTCCCTCGTCAGAGCGAATCCAAGCAACTACAAGCGATGCCAGCACACATTAATGCCACGCAGCTCAAATATTTCAGACCATTTTTTATCAGAATTTGCACAGCGGGCACAGCAATCAGTGTTGTCACAGCTGTGCATCAGGATTTTTGTGGTTTATATTAAGATGTCTGGCAGCAGTGCAAACAACAAAACCATTCAGTCATTGGACAGACACTGACTTCATTTCCTCAGCACTGTGTGCTGTTTGATACAAAAGTGATCATGCATATTTATAAGTTCATTTTGGATTCATCACAGGAGGCATTGGTGGCATTCAGGCAAAGCAAGGCAAAATAATTGTATTTACAGAACACATTTTATTAGACGTAAACTTGATCTGCTTTACACTGAAATGCAAACAGAAACAAGTCGTGTGTGTGTATGAAAATCTGAATATCAGAGAAAATCTAATAACAACAAACAGAAAAAAGTAGTGGAAAAACACATTAATAAACCCAACACACTCAGACGCACACACACACAGTTACTGATCGAAGCACTGTGAAAGCACTGATGTTTTTAGATGTGAACACAGTAGTGATAGGCCTTTTGTTATCAGGGAGTTTTTGTCTCTTGGCAGCAGTTTGACCACATCTGGATCTTGTTCTGGGTCCTATTACAAAACCACTGCATGATGACCTGAGAGGTCTGAATACTAAAGGCTTTATGCACTCATAGAATTTATAAACTGAATTCAGTTTGAGCCACTCTGTCAACTGTTTTTATCGGGACTATTTCTTCAGCAGGAAGTAGTGCCAGTGAAAATATTTTTTATTTGAATTAACAGGCCACTTTTTTTTGGAAGATGCCCAGAACATTGGGACTCATTCAACAATATCTGTGTAATTTTTTTTCTTAAATTTGTTCCTGAGAAAGGTCCTCAGAAAGTCTGTCACACTGTTAACGTGCTCTTCAACTGCAGAATTGTTTGCACCTGTGTTCGTATAATGATGAATCCCCTTGTCCTCATAAGTTGAAATCAAACAGTTGATCATGTGTTTGGTCATATGTGCATTTGTCTGTCTGCAGCCAATCTCACAAACTACTGGACTAATCACGCTAATATTTTGTGTGATTCACAATGTTATAAAATCCTGTTTTATTGACTGTAACTTCCTGTCATTGTCTGTTGACTTCTCATTCCTCTTTTAACTGGCTGCTTTTCTGGCAAGCCTCACCATCTGTTGCAGGCCACATTTTGGCTCATGAACTGACATCCATAGAAAAGTTTGAACGGGAGCATCTGCCTATTAACTCCATATCTGATATGTTATGATCCACTAAAGTTAGGCGTGATGCGACATCAATGAATCCACATTTTTTTGTCACCTTTTTTTTGGAGCCTTTTGTCTGCCCGATTTTGCAAACATGCAGATTTTGTTGATTTGGTCATTTTCCCTCGACATTTCTGCTTCTATTCTAAAATAGTTCTTTTTGTCTATTTAAATTGTCTAATGTTGTAAATATGCCATTGTGCAAGTAGACCTAGGATGCAGAAATAGGCCTACTTTGGGCCTATAACTAGCGTGATCTGTCACTAATGGAGAATCTTTCCTAATCAACATAATTGATGTGGGGTGACATCTAGCTCACCTGGTAAGAATGTATGCCCCATATAGGCTGAGCCGTCTACAGTGGCCCAGGTTTGAGTCCTACCTGCGGCCCTGTGCTGCATGTCATCGCCCCTCTCCCTCCGACCTTTCCTGTCTATCTTAGCTGTCCTATCAGTAAAGGCAAAAATCGCCCAAAAAATCTTAAAAAAAAAAAAAAGAAACAGAATTGATGTGAATTTTAGTGTTTATATTAAAAGACCATTTTTTGTAAATACTGAAAATCATTATTAAATATATTGTAAATTCTAAAAAATGTCATTGTAATTTAAATCCTATAATAAGTGAAACTGTACAATTAAAGGCAACACATTGACGAATTATTTTGCACAAACATGTCACAATGCTGCACAGTGTACATAGATTCTGTTCTTACCTGAGCACAAATCCGAAATTATGAAATGTAAAATTCAAAATCTTCATATAATTAGAAAAGCTAGAAATGAAATCAGTTTGCGGCAGCCTTTAAAACCAGAAAAGGCAACAAAATCCAAAATCTAAGGTGATATTCCTGTGTCACAATATCAATATAATATCTGCATATTGCCTAACTCTGGTCTAGAGTTCTCTGAGAACCAGATCACACTGTACACAGTCTGTGGGTAAAACTGGAACACATGCTCTGGCTTTCTTGTAACAGTCACACAAACATTTAGCCGCTGTGGCCTCTTCAGTCATGTGAGTCATAGAGGAATTACATGTTTAATCACCTGACTGATGTATGACTATTCAACAGGAACTTATGTAACGATGTAACCAGAGGTATTTTAAGGTGAAACCAGCATAATGAACATAATCAGCGTGTGTTTTTAGTATTGAAGTTATTTCAAATGGATAGGTCAACATTGCCCTCTCAGAAAAACAAATCAGTCACTTTGCTCGTCTGTTATTGATACCTGACTTCTTCTATTACACCCACAGAGGCCCTGATTGATCGGTTTGGTCTTTAAAGTGTGTCTTATCCATCAGATAGGAGGCTGGCCTTACACTGGTGGGAACAGTCCATCATTCGTGCGGTACGATAGATTGTTTGGTCAGGTTGTATTACAGTAGATCCTCTGTAGATGCTTGTTTTCTTCACAAGAGCTTGTTTTCGCTAAAATTACAGGCCATTATCCTCACACATCTACAGCTGCACATCATTGTAAGATGAGGTTCATACTTATATTGTGGCAGGAGTGGAGATGTTATCACATTGTCCATTGTGTTCTTTTGAAAACAGAACATTGATTTTGCAATACAGCATCTCTAATACTTCGAGCTATAGAAAGCCGAGTGAAGATAACCAGTCTTAAAGGCTTTCGTACAACATAGAACATTAAATGCAGGGGAGATTATGTTCATGACATCTCTATTTTATTACAGTTTAAAGTGGAAGAAAACCCATACCTGTTGAGCTGCACTGACATATACTCACTGTATATGTCACATATGTGGACAGTAGTATTTTCAGCTAGACCGTTATTGTGGGCCTTTAAAAACCCTCTGAAGACATCTTTGTTTAAAATCAAACGAAGGTGTAAAGTGTGAGTGCTCATCATACAATATTCAGATGTGCTCAGATGAATCTCCAAATATTTTAAGAACTGGACTACGTAGTTTTGAAAAAGCAGACCGAGGTGAAAAAGAAGTATATATTTCCATACCTGTAGTGTACTAACAGCATGTAAAGTGTGGTAAATGTTTGGTCAAATATATTTTACTTAGAGTTGTCAGTTGATTAAAATATTTAATCGCGATTAATCGCAAGTTAATCACACATTTTTTATCTGTTATCTTATCTCAGGTTTTTAATACTCTCATCAATGTGGGAGTGGACATTTATGCTTGCTTTATACAAATGTATGTTTATTATTATTGCAACAATCCAAAATAATGACAAATACTGTCCAGAGTATTCTCCAGAATAACCTCAAAGGTAATGCATGCTCAAAAAACATGCTGAAAGCAAACTCAAGCCCAACAAGCAACGACAGATGGACATATTGACCTGAATGTAACATTACTTAGTTACTAACACAATGTGTCCAACCTAACATTCATAAAAGTTAACTAAACATCCCCTGTTTTTTAAGCAACCTATCGTACTCCGCTGGTAACTCAATTCACATCGGCAGTAAATGAAGATAACTTTGGTCTTGTTGAGATAAACATATGGCTTTGAAACTAAACTTGCCGTTCAAAAGACCCCTTTTCTTTATCAATTTCTGCTCACACTGTTTGTTTCTGGCATTCACAACGTTACTGCTCATCGATTCCTGATTTCCCAAACTACGGGGTAAGTCGAGGGTCATAATTATGTGTTAATCATGCGTTAATCGCACGTCAAAAAAAATTGTGGCGTTGAAAGGAATTTGCATTAGCACGTTAACTTTGACAGCCCTAATTTTACTAATATGTGGGTTAACTTTCAGTATGTTTACTTGTAATAAAATAAGAATTAAAAGTATCTATTTAACAAAGTTTTCTATGTGATGTAAATCTACTTTTCGTTGACCACTATGAAGTGCTGTATTTTTTTGTTCCCACTTGTTGAAATGCTTGTTTTGTTTTGTTTTGTTTTGTTTTGTTTTGTTTTGTTTTGTTTTTCAGTGTGTACTCTATCTCAGGAGTAACATCCCTGAGCAGCATAGATACTGCAATCTCAAACCTACATGTATTGGAGCTAGTGTGAGCTGTTTCAGTGTGTTTACTGGCAAAATTGTTTATTTATATGTGTTGTGTTTGTTTAAAGATATCTGCAAGACAGTTTAGATATGCACAAACATCAGCATATTCAACCACTTTTCCCCCAAATCATCCAATGCGTTACCTTTTGATTTTTTCATTGCACAGGTTCATTTCGAAGGGTTTTTTTAGGTGCTGAACTTTTCATTTGTGTGAGGAATAAGGTGGGGGATATGGGAGACACAACTCCTGTCAGGGGAAACAGAGGAAATAGGAGAGGGTCAGAGGAAGAAACTAAGGGAGGGAAATTAAACTGTGTGGAGGAATGTCCGCAGAGATAGACTGAATGTGTTTTTGCCCACAGTCCAGATGGATGGAGATTTCAAGGTAATTCTGTGCATGCTGCAGGTATTTTCTGCGGAGAGAAACACTCTCCTGTGGATCAGTGGATCTTTGTTTGTTTTGCAAAATGTTGACATTTTTGTGGCGTGATACGCAACACTCATTTTGTGCTATAAAATGCAGGAGCCGTGCTCTTTAAAGGTATTTGTAACCAGAACCTGCAATTACCTGCACAGTTTCCATCTTCAATTAAGGGATGTTGCAGTGGCAGCAGATATCTGTGGGAGTGAGACCCTTTTGTTTTCTGCTGGTTTATTATTTCTTTGCTCCCTCTTCTTCTTCCGTGTCTCTGTAGATAGAGAAAAGACATTTGGCAGAATGATGGTGATTAATATAGAATTTATTATTTTAGATGGAACAATGGCAGTGGTGGTTAAAAGTGCAGGTTAGTGGGTTAATAAAGAACCTATTGATGAGTGATTGGCTCCATTTTGTGTAAACAAACAGAGACACAGTATCACGGTGTCTGTAATACTGTCCTTATATGTTTACCTACATCTCTCTGTTTTGGATTTAAAAGAAAAGGGGTAAGCGTTAGGGCTGACACACCAAGCTAGTCAGGTGTCGGCCAAAGTCGGGCCATCAGTCAGCATCTGTCACTCTAGTTTTTGTGGTATGTCCCACACTGTTGGTACTATTCGGCCCTTGTCTGTCTTTTTTCAGCTGACTCAGCGTGTTGAATCAGTGTCAGACTCAGCAGAGCCTGTTCATTCATTCATTTATTCATTCATTCAAGAGAAAAAGGAGGTGAGGAAAACAAATGACTAAAGTCAAGAGGCAGTGAGAGCAAAACAAATTTGTTATATTGGGTTAATGTAAAGTATTCGCCATTGCGCTCCCTAGCAGAAACAGTTTATATTTTTTTGTGTTATTGTTTGCTAGTGCACAGCTTAGTTCTTCCAACATTTGGTTGTGTTGTTTATGTGCTACATGGTTAACTAGTGTCTTGAATCCATCCTGTCAGTCTTCCAGTTTCCCTTTTTTAATGATGATTACAGACTACCGCCGCCTGTTGTATGGAGAGTTATTTCCTCTCTTACTACTTGCTAGTTCGCTGTTGGATGTAGTTTTGTGGTGCGTTCAAGCACAACTTTTTGGCCAAGACACAGGTGATGTGAGGCAGTGCAACAGTTAGCCTTTGTCACCTTTGTCATAACTAACTTTTGATGTCGGTTTGGTGTGTCTGGGCCGTAAGTGAGTAGAGTGCGGCACAGGTTCCATCAAAGGATAATGGCTGCTTTATTTGATTAAATTGTTCATTAATGACCCCAAATAAAAGATGAAAGATCTAAAAATGTATTAACGGGTAATACAGGTTAAAAAAAGAAAAGGTCAGGACTCTATAAAATCTATTTTTTCAGTTAAGATAATATAATAATGGCGACACAGTGGGGCAGTGGTTAGCATTGTCCCCTCACCCCATTGTCACCCCTCAGCAAGAGGGTTCCTGGATCGTACCCAGGGATGGGGGCCTTCTCCGAGAAACTCCAGCCTTCTCTCTTAGTCCAAAGACATGCACGTTAGGTCAGTTGGTGACACTAAATTGGCTGTAGGTGTGCATGTGAGCATGAATGGTTGTTTGTCTCTGTGTCAACCCTGCAATAGTCTGGTAGCTTGTCCAGAATGTACACTGCCTGTCGCCCACCATCAGCTGGGATAGGCTTCAGCACACACACGAGCCCCAACAGAATAAGCGGTAACTGAAAATGAATAATTGAGCGACACTATAATGTCAGTAAGCTTTGGTTCGCTTTTTGACCTGAGTGGGTTTTGAAGGAAACCCAGCATAACTGCAAAGAGCATCAGCTATTCATTCAAAGGTTTATTTTGAAAAAAGAAAACACAGAAATTAAAGACTGAAAAGAAAGGAGCCAAGGCTCTGGTACACTGCAGTGTCTCTTACCATTATAAACAAGTTAATGTGGAATGGTAGTAAATGACAAGTTTGCCAAAATTGCCTTGAAAACCTTTTTTTTGCCAACCTCTAATCATGCATGAAAGATCTGTCACAACATTGCCGCATGAATGCCATGTAATAATGAAGGCAGGCAGCACATGATTGGCTGACTTCTGTCAAGCGACCCACGCTGTGAGAAGTCAGCCGGCCAATTAGCCACCCAGTTAGTCACTCAGTCAGCCAGTCTGCCAGTGAACAGCCGGTCATCAGTCAGTTAGACAGTAGGCTACAGAATCATTCACTCCCTCAGCAATTATTTCATACTCAGAGACACGACTGACTCTCAGGACTGTCTCCAAGTAATTGGTCTCTGATAAATGGTTGTCATCCAGCAATGACAAAGACAATACAAAACCACAGGAAAAAATGAAAGAGAAAATGGTAAAGAAAGGTTCGTCTGTGACACCAGTAGAGCCAGAGACAACAGTATTTGATTGAAACTGAGATGAAGGTGAAGGAAAAAGCATGACATTTGATTGGTGTTGTATTTTACTATAACTGCAGTAAACAATTGTTGTGTAATCCAGTCATAAATCTGAAAGTGACGGGGTGAGTCTCTGTGGTCTCTTCCCTCGTCTCCTGCAATCTCACTGGTGTTGACAGATCGGTCCTTCAGGTTTGTCTCGTGAGGATTTAAAACCCTCTGAACCAAAGTCGACATCAATCTTTCCAAAGATCGGACTCACTGCAGGACTGTTGGATTCCATTATAATGTACAGAGGCACCTGCTAAACTCATAACTCAGTGTGTTGTTATAATATTTTTGGACTTATACCCTACACTTGCAGACGTTAATCGCATCATAATTGCTGCGCCTTCCTGTGACCATTTTCTGGGTCCTGACCCGGTGCTGGATAAACGGCGCTGTGTGGAGTCACGCCAACGAGAGGAGGGAGTAACTTCCTGGCACACTGGCATCATGTCAGCATGCTGATCACACGGCCTGGCAAAGAGCGGCTTCATATATATTCATTTATTCATCCTCTCTCTATCTCTTGTGTCATCCTCTTTCTCTTTCTGACTCATTGTCCAATAGACATCTGCAGGAATGAGGCCCAAAACACAGAAATGAGTTGGCAGGTTTGCACTTCCAGTTCCCTCATCCCTAAATTGATGGATTTTGTTTTTTATGAGTTGTTGGATAGATGCTTGTAATAAAGGTTGTGTTCAACACAAGCTTAAGAGACTTTCCAGTTTTGTTCTACGACATGAAATACATCAGTAAATATCCCAATCATAAATTTTGAAGCATTTACATGTCTGAGACTAGAGAGGTTGTCGGGGGCGTTAAATATCATCACACCAAACACTCCTTCAAAGTATTTTAAGTCAAACTTTCCAACTTGTAGACTTATCAATTTATAGCATTGTCCAATTGTCCATTGTCCAAAAGTTGGAAGCTTAGTAGTGGTGACTGCGTTGATGTCTTGCAGCCGTGGTGTAGTTCATTTATAGCCCATCGTGAGCTTTTTACTTCTAAAATTGCATTTACACTTCAAAAATTGAAGATTATCTCGCTAAAGAAAACATGTAAATATCATAAAGTGTTTGCCACAGAGCTCATTTTCTGCAGTAATCCAAAATCCAACAGAAAAATTATGTGGCTGTTTTTGAGGCCGATGTTACCCAACTGGCACTGCACATAAGTGTGACATCAGGAAGACGTTGGACTCCTGCATTAGACAGATGTTTAATTTTGGTTGGCAATTTTGACACAACTCATTAAAATTATTACACCCCTTAAAATCAAGAGGGCAACCCCCTCTGGCTCTTTGGCGCCCCCCTAAAAATGAGAGCTAATAGTGCAGTTTTTGGGGGGTTTTCTACAAGTCTTTACTCCTGTGTCCGGTGTAGCAGCTGTCTACTCCAGTGAAAGTATAAACAGGGTTTCCCACACACTCCATTTATTTTTGGTGGCCCGCCACTATCAAAACATCTGCCGCCACTTTTTGATTTTCCATTTTTGGAGCTGGGCTATTTGTTAGCTGCACTGTTGGAATATATATACTGTTAGGTTATTCACTGCTTCACACTCTCACAGTGCAGAGTGTGCTTTGAGCACAGACAGAGCAGAAAAAAACACCAGGCACAGCGAAAGTGAAACCTAACCATTAATTGCGCTGGGTCTAAAAGTTTGCTTTCACTCACAAACAGCTGCTCCTCTCATCCATAGATCTCACCTGATCAGCTCTGATTGGATAAACTGATCATGACTCAAAACTCCACAAACTGCTGCAGAGGGGGGAAAAAGAAGAGCTCAAAACCTACAAAAACCTCCTAATTTAGAGCAGGGACACACAGGCAAGGAAACAAACACACAACACCGACCAGGAGGCAGATAGAGTTTAACAGGTTTATTGGAGGAGTTACTGAGAAAAGAATTCACCAAGGTGAGCGAATGGCAGGAGAATTGGAGGAAGCAGAGGGAATTAGTTGGCAGGTAAGTGAGCAGAATTCCTGGAGCACAGGGAACAAACAAGCATTAGGCGATAACAAAATACGCAAGTCACTAGATCATGGGCGCTAAATGTAGCTACCACAGAGACTGGAGCAATCTGACGATGAGTAAAAGGAAAGCCGGGGCTGGTACACTGTCTGCTGACGGGCTGATTGTAGCTTGATGTGTGGTAAACCTGGAGAGGGGATGAGCTGATTGCCAGCAGGTGTGTTGGTAGGCTGGGTCGAGGTTCGTGTCAGCACAGGAATGAGACACACACACACACACACACACACACACACACACACACACACACACACACACACACACACAGACAAACCTGGGACATGGAAGATAAGAGGAGTGAGGGACACAGTGAAACACGAGGGAGACACAGGAGCAGTACTGTGGTGGTGACAGATAATGAAGTTTTCTAAAGCCGCGTTTTGTCAATGTGACTCAAAAGCTCTCAGCCAAAACCAATAATAATTAACGTCCTCTAGATAGCTTATCAAAGCTCCTTTGTTTTCCCTCGGGAAGTTATAATATTTTTTCTCTCCAGGGTTTTGTCAATAATGGCTGAAATACAGGGCAATAAAAAATAATTGGTTGGTGTCACAGTATTTTGTGCAGGTATCAATTTGTTGATTTGCGCTGCAAGTGTTATTGATTCAGGAGCAAACTGTGTGTGAGGCTGCCGATTTCAGACGCTGGCTGAGTGTGGTGGATACAGCAGAGGATTTTTCACAAGAAAAAGGTTTGAATTGGGATTTTAATCCATAGTAATAATTGTTTTTGACATGAGTGGGAGGACAAAAGAGCATAGGTTCCTTAAATTGCAGAGGTTTTGTTTTGTTTAGTAAAAGGGATACAAACTTCTGAAAACAGTTTTTTGGATGTATTTTTGCTTCTGTTTATGATTCATTTTAATCACTTGTTTGTCATGTGATAAGTTTGTGATTGATTCGTTAACTTTGATCTTTATATTGATGTCACAAAAACAGCTTTAACATTGTAATATCATACTGTATTGTAGTATAATACTATTGATTTTTACCATATCATCCAGCACAGCCACCACCTGTACACTGATTTTGACAAAGCTGGGGAGAAAGAAACACACACACACACACACACACACACACACACACACACACACACACACATAAAACAGACTCATAATTACATGCAAATTGTTCTTAATTATGGCTCATTTCACTCTAAAATGTTACTGGCATTACGCCGGCACAGTGGAAAAATGTTGTTTATCAAGTTGTTTACTTTCTCTTCATCCCTCCCCTCTCTCTCATCCCTGCCTCCCACCTCTCCGTGTCTGCCTCGCTTTACATATCCTCCTCCATCACTCCCTTAATCTATCTTGTTGTCTTTTCTTCTCCTTCTAATTTCTGCTCTTGTCTCTACTCCCCCATCTCTCTCATCTCTTGCAGTTTAAGTGTTGTGGAGGTCAGGAGTATACAGACTGGTCAGTCAACATGTACCACAATTGTTCTGCACCTGGTCCATTGGCCTGTGGAGTCCCTTATACCTGCTGCATTACCACTAAGGTAGGTATACCTGTTAACATTACTTTAAGTATCATCATGTAAAGGACTGTTCCACCTGCTGTTACTGTTATACAGTGACATGTACTGGCTGTCTGTTGGGACTGCGGTCAAACTGTCAAACTAGGCAGCGTTGATCAAATATGAATCAAGATTCCATTACTGCATTGCCCATCTCTCACCTCAAATGTTTTCAGAAACATATTTTAGTGTACTGTTTAGCTGTGAAGTGAGCAAATTTGTGACCCAGCCGCCATGTTGAAAACATTTAGCCAAAATGAAACACCGCTTTCCAGCTGGAGCAAACTTCCACTTTACAGTTTAACAGTACAGTGGTAGAAATTAGAGTCAGCACCTCCGAGTCTCCAAGTTCCATCTCTCTGCTGGGAAACAGTGGATTCACCTCTCTGGGTTGGGAGAGAGTTGCTGCCCCAAGTGAAGGAGTTCAAGTATCTCGGGGTATTGCTTACCAGTGAGCGTCAAAATTGAGCGTGAGATGGACAGGCAGTTTGGCGTGGCATCAGCAGTGATGCAGGTGCTGCGCTGGACTGTCGTGGTGAAGAGGGAACTGAGCCTGAAGGCAAAGCTTTCAATTTAGTGGTCCATTTACATCCCAACCCTCATTGATGGTCATGAGCTTTGGGTAGTAACTGAAAGAATGAGATGGCGCATACAAGGGGACGAAATGAGTTTCCATCGTAGGGTGGCTGGGCTCAGCCTTAGAGATAGGATGAAGAGGTCAGACATCCGGAGGCAGTGCTCCTTCATACTGAAAGGTGGCAGCTGAGGTAGTTGAGGCAGCTGATCAGGGTGCCTCCTGGGCACCTCCTGTAAGAGGTTTTCCAGGCACGTCTAATTGGTAAGAGACCCCGGGGCAGAACCAGGACATGCTTGAGTGATTACATATTTCACTGCCATGGGATCCCCCAGGAGGAACTGGAAAACGTTGCTGGGGAGAGGGATGTCTGGAGTACTTTTGTCAATCTGCTGCCCCCGCGACCCAGCCCTGCATAAGCAGATATGAAAGGATGGATGGATGGATGGATGGATGGATGGATGGATGGATGGATGGAGTACACTACAATATGTTTCTGAAAACATTTGTGGCAATAAATTGACTGTGCAGTAACAGAATCTTGATTCATATTTGATCAGTGCTGCCTAGTTTGATAGTTTAACTGCAGTTGATGAGCACTGATTGACATGAGTGACAGCTGTTTCCAGACTCCTCTGTACTGATTGGTTGTTTTAATTTACGTGGGAAAAGGCCATTATAAGCAACACAAGGAGGAAGAACATGATTTTTTTCACAGACTATCCCTCTCATGTACTACAGTTTCAGCAAATTTGACAAAAATGAATTTCATAAAAGTAACTGTAGCTTTAACAAGTTTTGAAGAGCAGTGTTAGATTCTGCGTAACTTTACCTAATGTGTTTAGAAAAAGCAAATATTTCATTTTTTCCGACTCGATTTACTTAAATGCCTCTGAAGCCTTTAACACGGGGTTCATTTTGCATGTCATTATAGTAATAACTGTAATAGTGTAGAGTTACGTTTTAAAAACATCTCATCATCCTTATGATGGTGATTAAGCCTTTGCCATGCCAGACACACTCACAGGCAATTTTCTCCCACACAAAACAGCATGTGTGCTCTCTTTAATTTATACACCTGCCTACGCTCCCCAGAGTTTAGAGAGAACGGGAGCGAACAAACAAAAACTTTTTAGTGATACAAGAAACAGGTTGATAAACGGGGCCAACTCTGTCTCATAGCTGGGCTCATGAATCCACAACTCTGTTATCCTCCTTTATTGTTTATGTTTTTCTCAATATGAAATTCAATCACCACAGTATTGCTATTAGAAATTCATTAATATTTTCTACAGCTTTGTATTACTGTGAGTCAATTGTGAAAACAAGGTTAAAAACAAGGTTAGAGGTACAGGACAGTCTCTGCAGATAAATACACTTCTAGTGGGTCATAAGTGATGATTGAGAGGGATTACTTCAACCTATTGTTTTTCAGTTCCTTTTTTCACCCATAGTTCAGCTCTTTTATTTTTCCTTCCACTGTTTTAGTATGAAATGTTCTCTGTTAATGTCTCATGATTTCTGGCTGTATGGCTCACTACTGTTAGCTGTAAAGGAAACATTGTTAAGCCGCCTTAAGTCAGCAAATGTCATATTTTTTTCTGTGGTGTTTTCAGTTTACAAGTAATCACTGTAATAATAAGCTAATAACTGATTGATTCTCATATGGTTTGTTGTGAGATATGTTGGGGGAAAAAATTGCTCAGTTAGAGCTAGCGTCACTGCCACCTTAATTTTAGCCTGGTAAGACCATCCTGATGTCATGAGCTCATCATTCTGTTTCGCTCTCTGTATCAGTCTGGACTCTGTGCCGCCCCACACACTATGAGTGGGCGGAAGTCCTCACCTTGACAGACAAAGTCCTTCGGCCAGTCAGCATAACAAAACACCGAGCAACATCTTCTTCACCATCAGTGGAACCAGTTTAGGAATAAAGCTTTTGTCAAATCATCAGGATGGTCTCACCAGGCTACTAGAATTCATCATCTCCCCATATAATGTGACTAAAATTCCCATATTTGAGATGTTGTGGTTCACAGATTTCTTAATTAATGAATAAATTGAATTTGACACACTGGGTGAAGGATGAGAGACACTAACAAATACATCACCATGTATCCCAGAGACTTATTGTAGGTGACAGCTGAAGCAGAACACTTGACTTGCACCTGATTGACAACTGTTGCCCTTGAAACAGACTCAATGCACAGATTTAGAGATTTATTTTCACACTTTTTCCTTGGAAGTATTAAAAATACACTTTGCAGGATTTTCCTTAAAAAATGTATAGACTCATACAGAAGTTACCCCTCACAATTGTCACTGATGACTCACTAGAAGTGTGTGATGCTGTATTTTCATTTTCTTTTCTGTGTTTGGAAAGTTTATGAGCGTCCAAGGGACACAGCCCTGGAAAAACCCAAATAAAGTGAGGTGAAACGCCAAACGAGAGTGAATCTAGGGTAGGCTTTCACTTGTGCTTTCACTGATGAGCGTGTTTACAAACAGTAACTGACAATCCTACACATTTAGAGGTCCAGTGTGTAGGATACAGTGGCATGTAGCAGTGAGGCTGTCTTACTCCATACCAAGGAGAACTATGGTGGCCAATGTGAACATGTGAAAGGCCCTGTCTAGAGCCAGTGGTTAATATGTATTTATGGGCTCTGTAGAAGAACATGGTGGACTCTGTGGGAGGAGTCCCATTCTGTATGTGGGCTTAAACGTCTCATTTTAAGGTAACGAAAACACAATGATTCTAATTTTGACTTGATTATGCACTAATGAAAATCATAGTTAGGAATATTAAATACCATTTCTGCCACTAGATGCCCCAAAATCCTACGTACTGGACCTTTTAGTACCAGGTGCCAGAGTCTGCACATATCACTAAAAATCAAATACATTATAATATATAACAAAGGACATTATTAGTTTGGAAACAATGGAGTTGATATTTCCTGCACTCCATTCTTTACAATGTTGTTCATTGGTGCAAATGTAAAATTAAAGTGATGCCCTTTTTGTCCATCGATTGTGTAAGTAACATCTCAGATAATCTGGATTATATTTAGAAAATACATGATGTTCATCCATGCATTGTATATTATAAATGACTCATCAGCATCGGCTTTAATGAACAGTCAAAGTCAAGCGACAATAGCTCAGAAGTTCAGTTTTCTACTTCTAATCTTTGTAATTATCTCTGTAATTGCAGGCCTGTGTGTTCATATTAACACAAAGCAGCAATTAACTCCACTTGATCGAGCACTGTGTTTTAAGTTTTACCACCTGATTCCTTGAAATGTGTAACAGCGCCTGCAGTCAAGCTCATACAGTTACATTGATTTCGGCTGTTGCCAACCTGTTGTTGTGACATTACAGTCTATCATAGAGTGTACTGCAGTCAGTCACTTTGCAGAATCATGGGTGAGAAATGATGGCAGTGTGTTGTTGAGTAAATTACCATCCCATTCTTACTTCAAAGCGTAATACCGTACTAATGTTTAAAAAATCTGAAACCGATTTGATTAATAAAGCCAATAAACTGTGTAAAGTGACTTCAAGAGGGTGATCACTCCTCCCCTCCTCTTCCTCCTCTGCCAGACGGCTGAGAGCAGTTTGTCTCATCTCATTTGAATATATGAATTAATTTTAATATTTGAATATGGAAAATCACAAGCTCAAAGTCATAAGGCACACGTACACACACACAGTTTCTCTGGTGATGTCTTCAGCAGTCTTGTGGTTCGGGACTGTCATCTGTGTGTGCATGAGAGAGGCTGTTATAATGTGTGTCAGTGTGTGTGTTTCTCTGGTTGTCTATTTGATGTTTTCAGTTAAATTCCAACCAAAAATTTGCCTTCTTCTTTCTGCTGTTGATTCCTCTCAAGGTTGAAAGCTTTTCACAGACTTCTGCCTTTTTTTCTGCCTCTTAGTAACTGTATTTCCCCTCTGTGCTTCTCTCCCCTCAGCCTAATGAAGTGGCCAACACTCTGTGTGGGTACAAGGTGCTGGAAAAAACGGTAAGACATTAAAGACTGACTTACATGACTGAATAAGGCAAAGCCTGATGTCTCATTAAATCAGATCTTCTCCCTTAATGCTGGTTTTAAACATTTTGCCTGCTTAGACAGAGCAGTTTTAAAGGGGTCCTATGATGCTCATTTTCACATTCATACTTGTATTTAAGGTTTCTAAAAGAACATGTTTATATGCTTTAATGTTCAATAACACTATTTTTCTCATACTGTCTGTAATGGAACACCTGTGTTCACTCGTTGTCTGAGACACTATGTTTTTGTGACCATCTCTGTTAAGACCCCCCCCCCTCCAAAAAACACCCATTATGCTCTGATTAGTCAGCATTTCTGGGTCTTTCATGTCTTCGTCATCTATCCGTCATCCGTGGTAAAGACTGGAGCAGAGAATAGCAGTACTTTCTACCGTAAAAGATCACCAATAAAAGTTTCTAAACACAACCGCACATGTTCCAGCAGGAATATGATCTGAAATCAGGGGAGATATTAACAATATCAGCAATGAAGATCCACCAGTGACTGTGGTGACTGTGCAGAAATCAGGCCCTGCAGGTGCAGGATGTTCCTGGGACTTGCATTTTCAGTTATTTTTATAAAGTAAAGGATATTTCTTTTTAAATGTAAGATTATTTTGGCAGTGTTGAATGATGTGCCGCCAGTCTTAGATAATTCATTTACCTAATAATAAGTTCAGTCCTTGACTGTAACCACTAACTGTGAAAACTGAAGCTATGTTAACACGCAGTTTGTGTCTTACAGCGTTTGGACTTGATTCATGTCATCCATATCAGAGGCTGCACTGATGCTTTCTTCATCTGGCTCATGGACAACTATAAGATTATGGCTGGACTACTTTTAGGGATCCTACTGCCTCAGGTACACCACACACACACACACACACACACATACACACACACACACGCACACACATATAAACACAGACTTGTCACTTAAAACTTGTCATAAATGGTCATTTAAAAGGGCTCGTCACCCCAAAATCAAAAAATTCAGCCATATATATATATATATATATATATATATATATATATATATATATATATATATATATATATATACGTATATATATTCCAACTTCTCTGGAATATAACAGAACTAGAGGGCAACCGGCTTGTGGTGCTCAAAGCTCCAAAATAATACATTTGCAAAACTTAACAGCAGTGTCTCTGTCCAGAAATCATGACCATGGTTTCTCAAGATAATCCACAGACCTTGGTGTGAGCAGTTTCATGTAGGAACTATTTTCTATACTGCTAATTCACCTAGCACCACTGAGCTAGCTAACGTTACAGCTCACCTGTACGCCATTAATGTCTACATCTTGCAGTGTCACAAGTCTCTCATTCATGAGTAGATTCAAGCGTCCTTCTGTGTTGACGGCTGGTGTAACTGGCAATTCAGATAACACAGCTAACAACACTGCTAAAGCCAGTTTATATGAATATCTGAAGGAGTTTTATGAACAAACCCATACAGATTCCAACTGAAAAAAATATCACATTTTTATGCAAATTGTGCCTGCTGGTTCTGACAAAACAAGTCCAAAAGTCAGCCACATTGGCAACAGATTTGAAACGACACATCAGCATCTGAGCAGTCTGGGGAAAAATCTGTGAGTGAATAATGATTACAAGATTTTTAGTTTTTATTTTTTTATGGAAGAAATGAACGTAGACTAGTTCATTTTTTTGGATTGTGAACTTAGTTCAAAATTCAAATTGTGAACTACAGGCATGAACTAGTTCATTTTAATCTGTGAATTGAACACACCTAAAGGGATATTGGTTTACATTAATTCCCTGAAGACTAACTTTAACCATAACCACAACATGCATAACCCCTAAATCTAGTCTAAATTGAATAGTTTACATCGAAAGGAACTGCATTTTGTCTCCAAAAGGGAGGCGAGTCCCCACAATGTGCTTGTGTAAGCAGATTCATGACCCCACAACAGAGTCAACTATAAGACTGACATAAGACTTAGATGTCCCACTTGTCCAACGAATGTATTGATCTCATTGTACAGCACGTGTCACGTAAATATGATTTTTATCATCTTTTATGTAATTGAACTTTTTGTGATACTTGAAGGGTGGAGGTGTCGTTTATATCTGTGACTTTTAGAACAACTTCTGCACTACATCTGTACAATTTTTGCCAAAAAAAAAAAAGCTTGCAGACATTTAACAAGTGAAGTTTTAATTTCAGTGTGTCCAGGAATATCAGAAGCACACTGACATAAAGCATTTAGGCAGGCAACTCGGTTGACTAACCTGGGTAAAATGTAAATCACTTCACCATCTGTCACATCCACTGCACCAACAGTAAAAAATATGCACTTCAGTTTTCACAGCATGCATTACATGCCGGTCCATTTAATTGAGGTATGCTGTACATTTTGTTACATCAACCTATTGGAAAAAATATCCTGTTATAGTAAAAGGTTTTGGAACCTTTCTGACTGGTAGTTTTTTACCATTAAAAAACATCATCTGGAAGATGCTATGACATGTAAACCCACATTATACATTCACATTATACATCTGTCACTTTCCTTCATATCCAGTTTTTTTAACAGATCCATTAGAGGACATGGGCGTGATGGACACAGAAGTTTCATTACTGTGCCATTTCTGCTCTCTTACATTTCATTTTAACTTGTGTCATACATCAAACTCATGAGACGCACACAGACACCCACTGGCAGCTATGAATATAGATTGTGCTTGCCTTTAATAAGCATGTTGGACTCCACTGAACTGTGAATTTAAGAAGGGAGAGCAGAGGCTGTCATCCAATCCATATGTGGGGTGCTTCTCACTCCCTCTTTGTGAAAATCGATCCGGTCTGCCGTCGGGAAAGACATTTCAGTTCCCCTATTTTTGTTTGGTGGAGTGACAGTTGAGGAGCGAGGAGGCTGCCTGGAGGAGAGTCGAGCGAGAATACGAGACTATCCCAGCTGATCACCACAGTTTTACTGCAGGACAAATAACCTAACAGATTAAACTTAGGTGCAGTATCAACACCAAGTTAAGATTTTATTTGAGTTCTGATTCACTGTTTAATAAAAAATATTGGATCTGTGTTAACTGCAGGTTTTATTAATAAAAAAGCATAAAACTTTCATTAAAAAAAAGATAATATATTTTCTTTTAATTTTCAGTATTTATCACAGATACATGATATTCTGGGGAAGGAGAAGTATTTTGTGTGTCAGCTGTAAAAACATTTAAATTAAATAGCTGGCTGAAGTTCCGTGTGTCAGATAGAAAGTGTATTTTGACTTGAGTTATATTAAGCAGTACTTTACAAACTGTAGTTTTACAGATTTATATAATATAAATACAAAATACAGGTTTGTAATAATTGTGCAGAGGCTTGTCACCAACTGTTTATTAAAGTCAAAACATGCAGACACATTCACTTCTTTCATGCTGGAGCACATCTCTACACCACGACACACCATCACACCATCCAGTAAAGTGTGATTGCAGCTGTGGCAGGGTGTTCCTGTGCAGGTAGACCATTGGTATAGGGAGGACAGGAATGTTGAGTAGCAACTGACCACCTTTTTTTTCTTTATTTTTTTGCCCAGTTACTTCACAGACTCTTGTACTGTCCATTGACTGTGCATTTTGTTTTCAATGCAATTTAATTCACTTCAAAATCTGGAAGGAGCTCTAAACGATATTCAAAACATATTTATGATTAAGTTAACCAGGGGGAACTGGAAGGTGGGCGCTATGTAGCCAGCGGTAGCCTACCCACTGTACTGCAGAGCAGAGTGGCGGCAATTAGCTAGTCAGTGGGATAGACACACAGGACTCACATGCACACACAGCTGGACTGTCTACCACAACATCGGACAGAAAAGCTCAGATTACAACATTCACAGAGGGAGCATGACTTCAGTCTCTGCTCAGGACGCCATTTCTCCACAAATCTTTACCAAGTAGGGATTTTTTTGCTGTGTTAATGCTCTGATTATCACATAGAGCTCCTTTAATTGTTTTACAGTTATTTATGAGGGCAAACAAACAATTCCTCAGAGTTATATTAACATAAGTCATTTGCACCAACTCGATCTTAACAAAGCTAGCCACTAGCAAGCAAGTCAACATCCACTGATGCTCATAATGTAAAGCTGATAGCAAAACATCTAGTGCTAGCTTACTAGCTGCTAGCGTGCAGGCTGAATCCCCCCAAAGGCTGATTCATTTTATCAGTTGACATGAAATCCTGCTGGAAGAGCACCAGTATTTTTGTTGAACATTTCATTCTGGCTCTGACTGCAAGACTGGCCTTCATGCATACAGGACATGTGTGCTTTGACTGCCAACATGAACGTCCACATGAGTGGATGCCTCTAAACTGTTCTTGTGCCCCACGAGCCAAGCCTGTCCTGCATGAAACAATGATCCACATGCTGTCATCGATCAATCAATCAAACTCTTTTTTTTATAGCACCTTTCACACAGATCAGTGCTTTACAGTGTGCCCATGCACGAGAGGAGCACCCCACCACGGCTGCAGTCGCATCTATCTCACATTATCTGTAAAATATGCAGAGTATGCAGAGCTGTTAGCACCTGCAGAAGGACAGGTAACCCTATAAAGACATCTCATCTCGCTAAAAGTGGTCCCCGTCCTTGACTCCACTCCTAGTTTCTAACATGGGAGACATTAAGACACAAGGATAAGACCCAAGTGAGGGAAACAAGGAGACATTTAACACAAATGAGAAGCACCCATGGTGACCTCCCTTCCTGTACTTAGTTTCCCTCTCTCTTTCTGTCACCAGTTCTTTGGTGTGCTAGTCAGCTGGCTGTACATCACTCGTGTTGAGGACGCCATCAGCGAGTACGGTCACTACATGGATGTGCGGGACTCAAGCACACAAATGAGAGCAGCCAAGAGGCAGGGCCACATGGCCAAATGGTTTAAGTGTATGCCAGAGATGGACTGATGGAGGCAAAAAAAGCAGCGAATGGACTCGAGCCAACACTCACAGTTGGTTAAATCACCCCAGTGGATCCAGATACTGCTGCAGCCGCCTGCCTTTGAACTGCAGGTTTACTACACGCTCCCTCCACTGTGGAGGAATAATTGTGTTGATGTTTTGTTTTTTTGAGAAGAAGGAAATGAAACCAGATTATTGAGAGTTTGATATTCAAGTGTTCCTTTTTCAGTTTTATCGTTAACTTACTGTTTGTATCCAACACAAATACATTCACAGGGCCCACTCTGGTGTTAATTATTAATTACTGTGTTAACATGCAGTGTACTAATGCATTAGTGGGTTCATTTGGATAGGTGCTTTTAGCTGCATTGTGCCTAAGACACTCTCAGGGATAAACGCAGACACCAGTACAACCACTTTAGCTCCTTTGTTTTATAATATGACATGAAATGAATCTGTTTTCCTCCATCGCACGACCACAATATACAGCACTGACTTTTCTTATTTTTATACCTGTATTCATTCATTGTTTTTTTAAAACCAATTAAAGCATTTCTCAGCTCCTCCATACAATCACTGGTGAAGCAGGTCCATTATCCAACCACTACTGTTGCCATTAACTACAATGAAAGATATTGTGAGCTAAGACACTGTTTATGTTATCTGGAAGCAGGACATGTTTGCCTTATTTGTACATAGGACAGGAAATACTCAGAGGTTTGGGACTAAAATTCATTTGTTTTTAAGATTGAGTCTGTAGAATAAATTTTATACACAGTACCCTGTACATCCCTCAGTGACCACAAATACTCACTGAAACTTCACGATAGGTGCAGCATGTGTCGTCTATAGTGCTCACATTTGCTTCATCAGAGCCTTAACTTTGACTCCTCAAAATGCATCTCCTGTTCATCTTCACTCAGTTTACTGGTACGATGATAATCTGAGGAGAAAAAGCCTACCTGGCACTGCAGGGCGTGATGATGCGCTCCATTTTCACTGGGAAGTTGAAATTGCAGCAATTTCTACTGGAACACCCACTTAAGTCACATTTCTGACTCTTTAAGTCGGAGGAACCTCACCAGTCCTGACTGCTAGGTTGGTTGCGGCTGGAGCAGCTACATGAGCCACCCACCAGCTGCATGACTTGCCCACCATCATTTGCACCTTGGCCCAGAAGCAGTAGCCCTAAAGAAAATGCAGAGTTAGGGTTGAGCTAGTTATGAAGTATTAGGTTAGAAGCGAGGTGGTTATTGTTAAATGAATGAATACTTCAACCCCTAGATGACCATTTGTATATCAATTACTTAAGTTTTTACTGAGTTTAATTTGTGAAGAAAACTCAGTGGCAACCCTGTCTCCTTTAAATTTATGTGCTACTAACCCGCAACAACAAATCAATCTGAGACATGCATTCCTCCTGAAATTGTTTTTAAGCAATATGGCAAAATGTTTTTAAGGAACAAATCCGAACAGGTCACAAAATGTTTACACAGCTTGTACCTGAAGTTACAAGACCTTGTGACTTGAAGCACAAGCTACGACGTGTGTCAAAGTCCTGTGCTTTGTAGGCCGTCTATCCACTCAGACCACCTTCCTGCAAATTGTCGTATCACACTTGTTGCCACTGAACAAAATCCAGGCAGCATTTACTTTATATTAAAGATTTGGCAAAATGAACTTCCAGTGTAACTTCCAGGATACACGTTGCATATAAAAAAATAATTAAAAATGGCTAGCCAGGACCTACAGTAGATAAAGTTACCTTACAGCATCATACATCATATAATCCAGTGTTTTCAGTTTTACAGGTGTGTGCTTGTCGTAAGTGAAAAATGTGAATTTAATGTGCAGCTGAACTTTGTTTGGTTTGATGTGAAGTTGGGAACTGAGACCAAATACGTAATCTTTTTGAAGTCGATTTTTTAAATTCAGATTACTCTTCCTTTGCATCTTTAAGTGACTTCACTCTACATTCTCACGGATACAGTATTACAGTATACTGTACTTGCATCACTGCTAAATCATGTTTGCAGCCATTTCTAGTTTATTCTATTCAGTCATTGTTTGTATTCATTAGGATTCAAGGCTAACCAGGACTCACCAAGGTTCACGTTATCCCTGTTTGCACTGGAGGGTCAAATAGAGACTGCCAGAACTTTATCCTTGTACGTATGATAACATATCAGGGCCAAATATCTAATGTTCCAAAATCAAATAATTCAGCTTTTCTTCATCTTTCTGTAGAACTGGAGTGAGTTTGACTTTAACATTACTCACATGTTGGGCTGTCCCCAATTTTCGAACCCATCGCCCATCAGTCTGATGATGATTTATCCCGTTGGGCCACCTGCCAAAATTTCAGGGGTTCCACTGTAGCCAGCAAATATCCAGATAACAGATATCCAGGCCACGACTTCCTCTTCTGTGTGCCTTTTGGTATTATCTCTATAAACAGAAATCTGCATTTGAAAGCAGATTAAAAAAAGGGACAAGCTAATTTAAAGCTAAACCACGGTCAGAGGATAGCGAATGGGTTCAGAGACAGCATCTTGGCCAATGCGTTTTGCCTCTTTTTCCTCTCCACACAGACTGTTTTTCAAACGTGATTGGTCAGTACTACTCAGACTACAAGCCAGACTGCTTCAGAGACCAAACTCTTGTTCTGTTGCCTACAGATTCTTTTCACATATGCAGATATCTGTTCACAGAGATGAGGTCGTCCCTCACTCTGATTCATTCTGTCAGGCCTCAGTTATAAGAATCTTTTCAGTACTTGACTGTAACTTGTGAAGTTATTGGCTGGTGGGTTGAAGATAAAAGTTATTTGTGTATAACCAAATCATTTAGGCTTTATTTAATATGTGCCACATTTACTACCTACATTTTACTGTATGGGTTGTGTTGTTTTATGACATAATGGTTTGGAAGAAAAGACTTTTTTTGGTTTGCCCCCCAAGTCACTTCATTTGTCTGCCTCATTAAATCAGACATATCTAATGATAATGAGTTAAAAGGAGCGTCTTGGCTAATTAACAACACATCACACATTTAGCAGCCTCACTGGTCAGTGCAGGTTATCAGGGGAATTGGCAGTCTAAAACAATTTCAGCATTTTTTAAAGTGACAACAGATTTTTTTTTGCTTTAACTTATTTTAAAGTAAATGTTGACTGCACAGTGTAATGGCTACAGAATGATGACACCATCTGCATTAAGATTGGTTCCCTAATAGCCTTGCTTTCACTGTGCAAGTTTGTCTTCCCCTGTGTATGGTCTCCTGGGAAGATACAGCCCACTAGTTTTCCCCCCTAGCTATGAGTAACTATTCCCAGTTATCAAAGAGTATCAGTGTAAGTTCTTTGCAGGGACTGTCCTCCATAGCAGAAATGCTGAGCAGTAGAAGAACAGAAGCAAGTGTGGAAACTGTACCCTGGAAAAAAGAGCACCAATGCTGGGCTCTGAAGAAAACAGGGCGATCTGGTTGCCTCTACATACGACTTGGAAACACCTGGGGGGGGGGGCAAATTAGAAAAGTTGTCTGTTTCCACTTTAAATGACTTTTATTGACGTGGCTCTGATAGAAAGTGTAACTGTTCTTTACATTTTATGGTGCATTTTCTCTTTCAGTTTTGTGAAGTCAAAGCATACTGTATAATACCTATAACCAAAGAAGGTCCGTACATTTCCTGCTACCTTTAATGTGTACAGCCTGTAAGATGTTTTCTAAATATGCCACATAATATATTTCAGTGATGGAAATGTTGAACTTTCTGTAAATATCATCACTGTTATCTACAATTACAGTGCGTACCAAAGTGCCAGTGTTGTCACTATATAGGAGTAAGATGAACTTATTAGTTTTATGGTGCAAGGACACTCAGCAAACCAACCATCAGTATGCCATGTACTGTGTGCACATCATCCGTCATGTGCTATAAACAACAAGTGTATACATTCAGTATGTGAGTGGCCTCACTGCATCATCTGTCTTTAAAAGTTATCGTCATCGTCACTTCATTAAGTTGCCTGAAACTGCACTAATTGAAAAAGTGTGTTGTCAAGTTGTTTTGCTTGGTTGAGGGTGGAGAATAAAATGAATTAAAACTGCTCTGTTGTTTATCTTTGAGTGGACTGTAACACTGAATAGATCTTCCTGTACAGGGATATATGGAGGTTTGGCTGTTGTTAAATAAATGATGGCTGATACAGTATCACACTGTGTATTTTCTAGAGCAGGTTTCCCCATGAGTCACGAGCAGCGTCTAAATCTTTCATGCAAAAGTGTGCACACATGTATGTAAAAGTTCTAAGTATGAATACAATATAGATGGAGAAGTATGCAGACCCTGTCAGAGGACAGCCTAGATTTTTTACTACTACTATATTTTAAACAAAGCATATTATTTTAATCAAACATAGTTATACTATTACTTGGATGTAAAACTTTAAATGTCATAAAACGTGGTGCATACTACAAAAGCAGTAATAGTTATTATATAATATTCAGCATATGCTTAATTTGGTTGAATATTTGGTTAACAATCCAGGAAAAAGCCAATATCACCCCAGAAGTGTGCCAGTAACACTATGGAGGTCTTCAAGGGTTCAAAATGACAGAACCCAAAAGCCAGATCGACCTGGAGAATTCGTTCCAAGATCCCACTGGGCCCAATAAAAAAAAAAAAAAAAAAAAAAAAACTAGCCCATTTGTGCCTGAGATATAACAGACTCAACCAGGTCTCGGGTTTTGGGCCTTGCCTTGGTCACATACCAGGTCCGATCCTGTCCAAGTCTCAGTTCTTGGGTCTATTTTTTATGGACCCCACAAACCCAGTAATCAAATTTCATACCAAAAATATTGTTTTAATACTACAAAGTTTTATCATGTCGGACACAACACAGTGTTCTATCCTATCTTACTGTATATAATGTTAATAATGTTTCTGATTTCTACGTTTGCTTCTATTTTTATTCCATTGTCACTTATTTTGTTGTTGTTGTGAGCTGCACTTGTTTACGATAATTCTAAGCAGCGAGATCGCACAAAAATAGAAATGTTTAACTTTTTGTCAATACAGACATGCTACACATGGTTATATTGGTACGATCAGGGGTGCCCAAACTTTTTTGAATGTGGGGCCAGATGACATACCTGGGGGGCCAGCTGCTTCTTGCATCATATGGTTTATTAAAAAACAACAAAGGAAATCACATACAAATGAGACAAATGCAACTGTTTCATCTTTCAATGAAAAAGTATTCAACTTTCTTTGGTTCCAGAAAGCGGCAAGCTGCAATGTTGACTTTTTTGCTGTGACCATATCTGCTACCTAGCAGGAAAGGTTAGGTAAGATTTTGTTTGCTTGTTTAGCGTATGTTTGTGAAAACACATTAGTTCCACCTGCGTAGTTTCTACTTGGCGCATGTCTTCAAACTGTTTGATAGTCCTGCCATCCTGAGGGGAAGGGAAAATAATGCAAAGTGGTCTTGCTTGATCAACCAGTATTGTGTGGCAGGTCACATATATGTTGGAGGACAAGTCGCGGGCCATTTAAAATCGGTCCACAGACCACAGTTTGCCTCCAGGTCGGACTATGGACGTGCCTGGGTTAGATTCTCCACAATTAAACCATTCAGTTCATTTTATGGAAACCATGAGCACCAAAGTGTAATTCAGATTAACCAGTGTCAAAAAATGGTGAATGTCAACATTTGAAGCCATCATTAAGTCTGAATATGTGTCCATTCCTTGATTATTTACTCGGACATTGTGTGTCATCTCAGCGTACTTGGCTGTGGTTAAAACAATGTAAGGTCCTTTACACATAAGAGGAGCTCGTGTGGAAACTGTTGCAACGGAGTATACAGAGAGGTTTGATGTTTGTTTGTTGTAATCTCTCTTTTCCTCTTTCTCCTGTTTGTCCTGCTGCTTTGAGGACTTCCTGCTGGATGGAACCTATTAATATTTTACTCCTACCACCACCGCAGAGAAGAAAATTATTTCCCTGCCTTATCAACAACAAAGGAAGGAGCTATTGTGAATGGTCTGGGAGGAGTGGTCGTGTTGTTCTGCTCCACCAACACACAGCTTAAAATAACTTGTTTGGTTTCTTCCCACCTGCTCATATTCTCTACAACTCCACAACCATTATTAATGATACCCGCAGTCTCAGGCTTGAGTTCAAAGTACAGTCACAGCTGTGCAAGGCCAGTCCTTCAATTATTTTTTGTTGTGGATTCGATGCACCGTGTGTCCAAATGAAAACGTGATCATATTGTAAGCGATCAGAAATCCAAATAAACTGGCACATGACACATACAGTGTGTCATGTGCAGGGAGTGTTGTCACGGACGTCACAAGATTCACTTGTAAATGGCGTGGTCATGTAGTTCAGTATGTGAGAGCAATGTTTGCATGAGATGTATCTGACCCTTAAATGCATCAACGCCATATTGAAACACTGCCATACTCCGAAAAACGAGCATCAGAATCAGAGGTATTTTTCTTACTGTGAGCAAATGACATTTAAATTTTTACCAGGAAGTATCTTTATCTATTAGAGTTGGAGGAACATATAATGCTCTGTGCGTGCACGTATGAGATCAGTCACAGTGGCTCTGCCGCAGTACGAAGCCTCACTGACCTTGCTGACAGTGTTTGTTTCCCTTCTGTCTCTCCTGTGAGAAACTTTGAGTCGATGTGTGTGACTGTCGGTCATCTCTGCCCGTCTCACTCTCAATCTGTCTATCCTTTGACTTTCACTTCTCCTCTTCAGCTGTTCACACTGAGCCACATGAGCAGGCAGATGTACAGACAGCAGAGGAGAGTCTTACATCACTGTGGGTACAGAAGCAGACAGTATGTTCTAGGTGTTTTTTTATAGCAGATGCTATTTGCAGCCAGGTGTCTGTAGCCAACAATGCTACTGGCACTCAGGGTGTATACAGACAATGATGCTATTTACACCTGGGTGTATCTAGCATCATGACAGAGGCAAGCACCCAGGTGTCTGTAGCCAACAATGTTATTTACACCCGGGGTGTAAATAAGCACTGTAGCAACCAGCAAGCATCACAAACGGATCTATTCAGCTATTCTACTAAAGTTTATGTACACAGTGTTAATTCAGCAGCTTCATACTTCCTAAAACTCAACATGATAAGTCAACTGAGGTTAAAAAGCCAAATGCTGACTCACACAGGACTGGAACCCATCTCCTCAGCCCGTTCTCATTCCCACGGCATCACATACTACCACTTTGTCACACCCGTCAGCATGTGATATTAAAGCTGAAGGCAGCCTTTGGTGTCTTTATGAGATGCAACAGGCTTTCAGCTAACTCTAATGTCAACCCATCTGCTGTAATACTTGATGCTGAGAGCAGCTGACATAGTATGAGGAGTGAGAAAGTCAAATCCAGACTTTCATCCTGGACGCCACGGCTCATGTCCAATGTGAAACCAGAAGTTAATGTTGTTTTGATGTAACAATTTACACATGGTTGTCACACACTGATGTCACCAACACATTCTCCCTCTGACCTCGTCACATCCACATATTATGCACAAGGTACCCTGGGCGTGTTTGTTGTTGACGTTCTGGACACCGTGTCAAGTTCTGCCTGTTACATGCATCGTCCTCTTTCAAAATACAACTCTGTTTTTACAGGAAATTTAACGTTTACATTCCGACTCTTTCAAAATAAACGCACTACGCTAGACAACACTGCCAGTTGATGTGTTTTTCCTTCAACAACAAACACACATGGTTGGGCTTAGGCAACAAAAACATGTGGTTAGGTTTAGGAAAAAACAACAGAATTTGGCTTTGGAGTCTTAAGGGACACAAACATAGCTCTCTGGGGTGAAAGTCGGTGTTTGTTGGATCCATCCACCACGCCTCCTGCCTGCTCCAGTTGGACTTTCGCCACCTTACCTTTTGTCCTTGTAGCAGCGTATCATGCCGACGTTAAAGGATGCCTTTTGTCGTTGCCGCAAGTCACTGCCCAAGTGCGGGATTTCGACGACTTCGGAGTGAGACCGGGCTCATGTCACTCAAGTGACATTTTTATGTGACAATACATTACAAACATATGTTTCTTAAATGAAAACATAACCTTTTTTCCAAGCCTAACCACAACCATTTCACAAATTTAACCATGTGTTATAATGTGTTTTAGCTCTGCGGCCTCCGTGTCGATATTAGACAGTGACAGTTTGTCTGTATTTGATGACCTGGGATGAAAATGGGTTGGTTTCCTATGTTAAAGTCCTGTGCTTAACCTATTCACCTGCCACATCTTAATATCTCTGTGGACTGTGTCGCTCTTTTTACTGCATCATGGGTCAATGTGGCAAGTATGAGCTAATCACAGCACACAGTGGGACCCATAATACCGTGTCACTGGGATTGATGTAAATAGCCTAACAGCAGCAGTGTGACTGTTTTCACCTGGATGCAGAACAGTCGCTGTTGTCTATTTTGATATATTATTTACAGTCATACAGAGATTCTTCATAGTGAATACAACATAGAGCAAGTTTATGAGAGTGTGTAATCTTCCCACTCAGTAATACAAGATATATTTTGTGACTAAAAGGATGTCCATTGACTGCAGTTCAGCTACGATCAACAGGTTATATCCTGCAGTGAAATACACATCAGTTCTCACTCCAAAGGTCCGTACAGTGTCATAACACACTGACACTAAGGCATAAATCCACCTTTGGCTCATCAGGGGCAGCTTACAAGATTTCACTCCACCAGCTTCTAACTACAAATTCAGTTCTTGTCTGTTGTCTTTTATCTTGTCAGCCCGCCTGAGTCAAAGCTCATGTTTTAGTTGAAGTTGCATCCAGAGCTTTCACTGTGTTATTAGTGCATCAATGAGTTACTGATTTTATTTGCTGTTTGACTTATTTACTTCTCTCAAACCAAATAATTATCCCATAGAAGAGTGCTGAAAGCTAAAAATACATCAGCAAAAATCGTATAAGCAAACTAATGTTCCAGTACAGATGATTTAAAACTCTCCGATGGCTCGTAGGCACAGCTGCTGCAATGTTATTATCACTGTCAAACTTAAACACAACATACAGAGACCAGAGCTGTGACACAAGCTATATTTCCTACTCGCCTGGGAACATTTGGACCCACCAAGTTGGCACACACACACACACACACACACACAGTCTCCTCCCACCCATTCAACCTCAACTAATGGACTGCTTGCATGAAGTTAATGGCCCCAGCACAACTAGCAAATTGTTGAATTATAAACATGCTCCGGTTGACAATACCAATAAGCTCAACTGAAATCGGAGTCAGTGGAGTGGGAGTGAAGCACTCTACACCATATTTGACATATCGAAATAGAGCACAGGTTCTGTAGTTATCAGTACACATGCAGTGAAATGGGCCAAAAACACATAGCTCAGTAATATCACATCTTATGACTGTGAAAGCTTCAGTTAAATTTTTGAGGTTTGAGTCAAGAAGCAGAACCAGTTGTATGCCTCTGTGAACCAGTCAAGCTGCACTTACCGTTTACATCCATGTGTGTTCAGACTCATAGGTAGGTATGACAGTAGACAATGCTTCAAATACCAATGTTGCCGCAAAGAGGCTACATATTCTAAAATGTGGATGCTTCACACACATCCATTGTCTCGTCTCATTTCAGATCTCATGTCCTTTCAAGTTTCCCTCTTCTGTGATTAATTGCCCCGCCATTATGTGTTCCTCCTGTGTCTCACTGTCTCCCTTGTCTTCAAGTCCCTGTCTTACCTTCCTTTGTTGCCAGATCGTCTTTACTTTTGAGTGAGAGTTCCAGTGTTTCAGAGTGTTCCCTGTAAGTGTGTTTTTTGACTTTTTTTTTTTGCCTTCTGACCAACCTTTTTGCCTGTCGAATTGGATACCTGCACCGACCTGAGCCTGACTGAAAACCTTGAACTTTCATCCTAGTCTGTGAGTCTGCTTTGTGAGTCCATCTCCAGTTTGTGCTTTACAGTAACATGTTTCAAACTATAATTTAAAGGTCCAGTGTGTAGGATTTAGGGGCATCTATTGACAGAAATGGTATATATTATTATTAAGTTTGTTTTTATTAGTTTATGATCACCTGAAAGTAAGAGTTGCTTTTTTGTTTTTGTTACCTTAGAATGAGCCATTCATTGCTACATACAGAGCAGGTCCTCTTCCACAGAGTCCACCATGTTGTTTCTACAGTAGCCCAGAATGGACAAATCAAATACTGTCTCTAGATAGAGCCATTCACATTTTCGGCCACTGTAGTTCTAATACATGCTTGGCACACAGGAGAAGTTTCAGCTCTGCAACTTCATCGCTAGATGCAACTAAATCCTATGCAATAATATGAACACAATTTGACAGTTTGTCGAAAATAATCCAACCAACATTGATTTAAATGCAGCCATGTTCATCAAAATGAAGTAAAAACAAGCCTAATCAACACCCAAAGTACTGCAACACACCTTTACTTTTATATAACGTACTCATTTTGTTATTTATGAGCCAGTGTAACTGAGTCACAGCTGTTATTAATATGTGTCAATGTGCAGACTTACTCCCTGAAAACATGACATGAAGTAACTTTGACTTTGCACAAATCTAAATTAATATTTTTCTAAAGACAGATCTGCATTTCACTGCCTGCCCACCAACAGAGACAATCCTTTCTTAAAGTCTTTCATGTGCATTTAAATTCCATTTAAGGGCTTAGCTTAGATAATGGGTTGTTTGCTATGAGCTTGTGTCTGCTAAGTTCAATCAGAGAACTAATGAAGACATAAAAGAATAACAGATCTTTTTATCATCTAATTAATTTGGCTGACAGCAAAGGATTTTTAACATACTGTATATCCAACAACAAAACTTGTAAGACAATAACTGAAGTAATAAACCTGAGAAGCTGTTGAAGTGGACTCATGTAAACTTTTTTGCCTCTCTCTTTTCCCACTTTGAACACACACACTCACACGCATTATCTCACACGCACACTGACACTGTGTCACTGTTTGCAATAATGTGTGGGAGGGTGCTGGTCATTTATTAGTCTGGTAGATGGCCCTGTGTCTGGTCTGATGCTGACATTTAGCTGTGCACAACATAACAAACTGAGCTAATCAGTTAGCGTGGACAGCAGCAGGAACACAGATGGAGAGCTGTGTCCTCAGAGCCACATGGCTTCTTACAGACTTACAGAGTGGAACTATAACTAACGTGTTCTTCTCAGATCAGCTCCAACACGTGTACGTACACATACCACATCAGAGACGTGTCTAGACGTCATATCCACATGTATATAATCCTCTCTCACTGTGACGGGGTACAACTGAGATATTTATCTATCTGAGCAGATACACTGTTTTGAATGTATCAACCAAATGACCACACCATGACAACCAACATTATGTGAGACTCATTTATTAGTCTGGTAATCAGTCTGATCTGATGCTGGCATTTACCACTGAAGACAGCACTCAATAAACTAGCAACAGGGATAGATTGAGTCTGAAAGCAACAACAAACACAACATGCTCTGAGCCAACCACAATCAAAGATCTAATTATCCAGATAACATGAAACAAATTATATTTTGGATATTTTCCCACGGTGGCAAACAGCTGCTAAAATATGCAGTCAACACTTGTCTAGTCTGCAATCTTTAATGCCTCGTACACCATCGTTGTTTCTCCGTCCACACAGTAATTGAAATGGCCATGCAGTAAGGGAAACTGAAATTGAAGAGTGTGTTTTTTGTAATGAAAGAGGGCCCCAGGTGACAAATATATTTACTCTGTTTGGGTTTGAAGTTGTTAAGAGATCATGAGCCAGTGAGCCTGAAAATTAAAAGGTCAGCTAGAGAGACTGACAGATGGACAGAATCTAGAGGAACAAACAGAGATTGATTATTTATAATTAATGTGTGGACTGAATTCCAGTGACAAGCCATATTAAAGTTGTGGAGGCATTTCAATCAAAAGCAAGAATGTCAGTCTCATGGTGGCACTAGAGGAAAAGTCAAAGGATCATTGAAGTCATTTGGGTTCATCCTCCAGGCGCCATGAATGCCTGTCACAGATGTTAAGTAATGCAGTAAGTTCTTAAGCTGTTTAGGTCTGGACCACAGTGATGGACTGACTAACCGACTGATTATCACCATACTTATAGCCAAGCTGTTAGCAAAGCTACAACACATCTCACAAGTTGAGATACAAAAAACCTAGTGACAGGGGCATAAATATAGACAGTGCAGGCAGGGCGGTTGCACTGGGGCCCATGAGGTGAGCAGGCCCTCTTACATTAGGCTCGTTCGAGATGAACTGCGCCTCGCCTGGAAAGTAGACGAGAGCAGGCGGCCGCAGCAGGGGGTGGTGACAAATAGCCACGATCAAGTCGGACAGTTTCCTGATAGTTTCCAGCAGCCTTCAGTCCATACAGGAAGTCACAGAAACACTCACATCCTGTCCGATATGATGTCAATTTATTAAAATACTGTCAGACTTATATATAAGTTCATTCTCAGTCTCCATCAGTCATACAATACATATTCCGTTATGAGAATAAACCTTCAAATCGGAGAGCAACTGCAGTGCCTGGCTCTGAAAACTGCAGCCGCCTCGCTCTCGCGATTTTCCGTCCACTTTTGTAATACGTCAGAGCAAGTCAGGATGAAGTCGGACACAAAACTAACTGGCATGCACTGTGCGCCGATCGTCGGTGATCAAATCTGCGCAGGCCTGACTCATCTCGAATGAGCCTAATATGTATATATTTATACATACATATGTCAAAAAATAAATGCTCATTTTACATAAACTACATATACATTATTTAAAAAAACTATTCAATTAAATGAATAATGTCATAATCCTGGGTTTTTGTTAATATTGTGTTATCTTGTGGACTTAGTTTTGGGGTTTTCTGTTTGTGTTCTTCTTTGTTTCATGCTATTTATTCAAGTTTAATCTGTTTCCGCCTGTTTTCTGTCACATCTATCTCGCTAGTCCTTCCCTGTTCCCAGAGTCTTCCCTTCACACCTGTTCTGTTTTAGTCTTGTTTGCTCCACCCTAGTGTTCCCCTCCACATCCTTGTCGTAAGCCAGTCCCCATTTACCTTCTTTTGTCCATGTCCTCCTACTCCAGCTGTGTCTTGTTCTTTTGATTAGTTTTCTGTGTATTTATGCCTGTGTGTTTCCCTTTGTTCCTTGTCAGTTCGTCTGACTTCATACCTGTGTTCATTCCCGTGTTTTTGGTGTCGCTCCCTGCCTGGTATCTTGTGCTCTATTTGGATTTTTTTTTTTACCTGAGTTCATCATGTCATCCTGGTTGGTTTTCAGTTAGTGTTTGTTCTTCTGTCATTTGGACTTTTTGTTACCTGCCTGTTCTGGATGTTTTTCATCAGCTTTATTAAAGCTTGCTTTTTGTTAAACCTCACACCTTGCTGCTGCTCTGCATTTGGGTCCTTCCTGAACTGATACTTGACAAATTCCTTATTTTCTTTAGTATTTTTTGCCACATATATATATGCAATGATTATTTCTGGGTAATATGTGTGTTGGTATTATACAATGTCGAGTCTCCATTTGATCATGTGATGAGACGATTTACGCAGTAACTAGTTTAGGCACATAACTAGCATGCACAAGGGACCGTCATAATAGCGTGCACTGAGGCCCGCTGTAATTACCTCATGCCACTGCCCAATGACATCACCCTGAGCTTGAAATTGTATTCATACTTAATGCCATCAGATGATTTTGCCTTATGTTGTTTTTGGACATAGCCTACATCATCCGCCAGCAGAGCTCCTTGTGTCAAAAGAAGTGAAGTAGTTGTTGGTGACTGTAGTTATGTACAAGATTAAAAGGAGAAACACCACAAATGACCTATTATCTTTGCAGGTTTACTGACAATGCTAAAGTGTGAGATGAAAGGACAGTGACATGTTGGATTCATCACGCTGTGTATGATTAATTCACACAAATGTTTGACAGCACAGACAAAACTGCTCATCAACTCCAACAGCAACAGCTGCTCACTTGTTGATAGTGTCATGTTTTCGTCGCATTACTGTGCTTCGTACTGTGGGGCCACCATAGCAAATGCCTCCTACTGTATTAGAGTGTATTCCACTTATCTCTGTGACTTCTGCTCCACATTTACGAGCTGATCTGAAAATCTCTCTAACACCATCTCACTGGTGTAATATAGGCTACTTAAGAGGAAGCGCTTGTTGCTATGACTGCAAAGGCAATATTCTGGAGGTCAGAGCAAAACAGTCGGTGCAAACCATTACTGTGAAAGGTTGTGACACCCACTTTTATTCAATATATTTGAAAATTTCCAGTTGAGTGAGTCTCTCTCTGTCTGTGCTCCTGAAGCCATTGGAAGCATCATTTTTATGAGAGCCTAAATACATTAAAGAAAAAAAACAGGAACATTCTTCTGCTGTATGTTTCTGTGTAACCTTCAGTGTGTATCATTTGGCTGCATTTCATCATGATTGTTTTCATTTCCTGAGTTTCATGTGTGATCTTTTGCATCAGCGCAGGTTTTATGGCATCGCTGTAGTTTGAAAATCTGCATTGCTATTAAAATGACCTCTCATGTTAGCTTCATGAAAACAAAACAAACTCACGCACTTTTGCTGCTGAAGCTGATTTTATCGGTGGTTTTATTTCTGCTGTGAGGTGGAGGAGCAGCGGTGCAGGTTGCACTGATTGAACAGTAGAATTCCATTAAAATTTGATCACAGCGTTGTTAGTTTCATAAAGTGTTTCATAAAGTGGGTCCCATTTTCAGCATCACCTTGCTCAGCGCGGTTACTGTGACACAGAACAGTGATTACTGGGTCAGGACCATGGCAAATATCGCAGGTATCATGGTGCACGGCAACAATTCATGAATACAGGAGCAGCAAAATGGTACTTGGACATAATGAAAGAGAAGAAGAAGAAGAAGAAGAAGAAGAAGAAGAAGAAGAAGAAAGGCCTGCGACCTTGCCTGTTCACATTTGATGGATGAACCCTCGCCTACTTTAATACCATCTGTCCAGGTGCCCTTGAAAAATACTGTCACCTTCCGCCTGCTCCGGTGGAGGTGCTCAATGACCAGCGGTCACGGTCCAGTGGTTTATGGTTGTACTGAACGTATGTTGAGAGGTAGAATTACATGCTCTTTAATACAGTGTGCTCCCCAAAACAGAAAACATGTTCAGTTGAGGTCAAAGTAACTGATGTTCTCAGAAATAGAAAATAATTACCTTTTTATTTCTTCCTTTAGAACCTTTACCTTTATTTGACAGACAGAGTAGACGGTGGTGGTGAGGTAGCATCTTGTCCTCAATACAAATAAGAAAAGAAAAGAAATGGTAATAGACTTTAGGAAAAACAAAAAATCTCATCACAGTGGACTGTACATTAAAGGTGAAGAGGTAGAGACTGTTGTAAGCTGTAAGTTCCTGGGGGTGCACATAGCTGAGGACCTGACCTGAAGTCTGAACACCTCCCACATCATCAAAAGAGCCCAGCAAAGGATGTTCTTTCTGAGGACTCTAAAACGTAACAGGCTTTCTCAGGAACTTCTGATCCACTTTTACCACTGCACAATTGAGAGCATAATAACATTCTGCCACACTGTGTGGTACTCCGGCTGCACCGCAGCTGAAAAAAAGGCCTGCAGCGAGTTGTCAAGATGGCTGAGAGGATCATCGGCTCCCCACTACCAAACTTTTGTGACATCCATTCAAGCTGTCTTCTCACACAGGCCACTCACATGAGGCAGGACCCCTCACACCACGAACACCCCCTCTTCACTACTTCACTCCCCTCGAGCAGACTGAAAACCCCCATTACACACACAAACAGACTGTGGAACAGCTTTTTCCCCAGAGCCGTGGACAGACTCCAGAGACTATAAACGCCCCCCACAATTGACTGTGCTTTTTTTTTCACCTCGTATTTACCGTCTTAAAAATGCAGATATGAATGTGTGTGTGGTCATGCGAATGATGTGATGAGCTTATGTGAGTGTGTGTTGGTGCATGTGTACACATTTATATGCTGCGAACTGGATTGCTTCAATAAAGTTTTGTTGTATAACACAACGACAATAAAGGATCTGTCTATCTATCTATCTATCTATCTATCTGTCTGTCTATCTATCTATCTATCTATCTATCTATCTATCTATCTATCTATCACCACTCAGCTACCAAGGTGCTCCTTGTTTTAGCATTTTGTCTGCAATAAAAAATTTAGCAGCATACAGTGATAGAAAACATGGGGAGAGGAGGGTGGGTGCCATGTAACAAAGGTCAAACCAGATACATTGACTTTACCAGAAAGCATCACAAAAACAGCTTTAAAAGGGCAGCCAACAAGGGGCAGTAAGTACAAAGGAGTCAGAGTCATTCATTAAAGTAACATAAATACCATCTAAGGTGGGAAGCAGCAAGGAAATGCCATGCTTCACAGAAAAGTCATGCATCACATTAGCTTGAGGAAATTTGGAAAATAGTAGGAGGAAACAGATGATTCACATTTTCCAACCAAAACAAATTGCAACATTTGGATGAATTCTGGCTGTCAATCAAATCTAAATTAAAAAATAACAACAAATGCTCAGGCTCTAAGTTCTTTCTCACCCTGCCATTCACTCCTTGCATGCATGCTCACACATGGTCTCTAGGTGTCATCGTCTGGGTAGGTCAATTGTGTCATCAGCTGATTCACAATCAACCAATAGCACAGTGACACACCTTCTCTGTCAGCCTATCATCTTACTGCTCCTTTTTAAAAATATGGTTCTTTCTTGCTGCCGTCGTGCACGCCCCCACCTCCCCATCACTACACAGTCTTTATGGATTCCTCAGCCTCATCCACCTCATCATCCTCAGAGTCATCAGCCGCCACCACCAGCACCAGTGTCTGTACTCCATGGGGGGATTTATCCTGCTGCCACTGAGATATCCCTCGATCTCAAAATATCACTTCTGGTGTCCAAGTGCCAAAGACTTCTGTTAAATCTTAATCAGCACAAATCATCTCTTAATTTATACACTCATATTCTGAATTAAATATTATCTTTATTTCATTCTTCTGTCTCTCCTGATTGAATTTAGCAGCTGTAAACTGACTGCACAAGACACACCTCTCACCAACCTGACCTAGTTGTAATACCTGAACATGCACTGTGATTGAGAGTTCATAAAAACTAGTTAGCAAGCAAGCTAACTATAAGTGGTAGAATCATACAGCTTTTGATCTGTTTGCAAATCTATAAAATGTGAAGTGATTTGAAGGAAGACTTCAACCACAAAATGATCATTTGTATATTAATTACTCACCTTTTATGCTGAATTCCTGAAGAAAACTTTGTCATTCTCACATGCCTCCATGAATTCAAAAATTGAGAAAATTCTTGACAAGTTGGAGTAAAAGGGGGACTACGTTTAATAACAGCAAAACTGTACCAAAACATCCATTTGCAAACTCTCACACAACTCGCGCAGTATAATTTGAGTCTTATTTAACCAGTCATATACTCAGTACTTCCCAAACACATGCATTTTTGTTAAAATCTTCTATTTACACACTTCTGCATAAACAGTTTCATGCACAGACAAGTGAGCAAGCACATGAGTTTGAACTGTGCTCAATGGAATGCCCGATCAGAGTTCAAACATGTGAGACAAACAAAAATGTATTCATTAATTCAACGTGACAGGGGATGAGTAATTGATATACAAATGATCGTTTTGTGGGTGAGGTGTTCCTTTAAATTCATGCAACTTGTGCACTATAGTGACAATAATTCCATGATGTAAATGAGCCTTGGACGTTTAAAGGCAAAGATACAGAGTGAGAATCTGACATGTTGCCTGCCCAAACCAGCAGAGTCCAGTCTGAACATGATATCTACCTGTTGGCAGTACTGGTTGAGCATGGAGGTGTGTGCTGTGCTGTCTGAATATTCCTGTGTGAGTGCTTTATGTGCACACTGTTTGTCCTCATGTTGTGTGTGTCATGGGTGTGTGCTCCTTTTTGTAATTTGTGTGATGACATTCTCAACTCATCCATTATAATTAATTCCTACCCCCTGCACCGTGTCCCAACTTGCCCACACACGCACACACATAGCTGGGCAGGTGTCACTGCGCAGGAGGGCCCCCTGTTGCTGCTCTGCACTTTAGACTGTTTTTATTCCATCATTGGCTTTCTGAGTGATTACACTTAAATCTGCATATATGAGGTGCTTTCACCTGTGTTTTAATGTAGGGTTAATTAAAGTTGGTCTTTCCCTGAGGGTCATCTGACCCTTTCTCTGCGGTGGTCTTACATATTGAAAGTTTTACATAAGCCCTCTAGTACACCATAAGTCTCTTGCATGTCACAGTGGTAAAAGTATAAGTGTGAATAATAAAATTAATGATAGTTGAATTCCATGTATCTGCTTTAGTTTCAGGTTTTGTGCATGCATGTTCACTGACTACATTTGCATGTAGAAAACATTACCGTTTTTGCCCTTGTTAAAAAAAATACAGTTTTCCCGTTGAGCTGTTTACATGACTCATGAAAATTAATCTTCCATTTATATTCGTGTTTACATGTAGCCGTGCATACTCCGATTATCTAGTCTTAATATGTTGTTTATCACAATTAAATATGAGACAGTGGAATGGCTGGAGCTGCTTTTTTGCCTCTTTTTTTTTGCCATCGGTAGTGAACTTTTTCAACTGCCAAACACAGCTCCTTGTTTTATTCCTTTAGCCCAAGAAAAGTGATTTGAGAGCATGTTAACGTTAAAAATAAGCATGTTTCTTCCTCCAACCAGAAATGTGGACTTTTCTTTAGGGTATGCATTTCTAAACCAGCCTTGAAAACTGTTGACTTGTTGGTTTGTGAGCAATCCTTCGCACAGAGCTGACCATAAACAGGCAAGAGGCCGTGTGTTGCTGTTGTGAGACATGTATTCTGAATGCACTTTATACATGTCCAAAGAATGATCCTAAAACCTGAATGATATCAGCAGATCTCACATGTGTTAATCAGAAAATGCTTCATTTGGAACATGACCTGATTCAGAATATCCAAACGAAATATGTTGTTTACATGACTAATATCAAATTCAGAATATTGCCTTATTCAGAATTGGAGTATTTTTTTTTTTGCATAGTCATTGTCACACTGTCATGGTTTGCTTACTGGGAAACTTGAACAGAACTAAACTGTGAATCACTTTTCAAGGCTTTGACACGAAGTGCGCGCAATGACCACATCTTTCAAAATTTAATAACTGTTATCTAACTCAGAGTCAACACCACCAAAACTCTGTATTCACAAAGTGAATGCTGGATGTCTGGACGCATCTGCAGAAGATTGCCACTGATGGATCAGGCATGCATAAACATTCTTTCCTAGGTGTTTTGTAAGAGAGGACATCAGGCAATGCAAAAGAAAGTGTTGACTAGCACTGTTGTATTTCTAGTTATCCTGTAGGCCTACATGTTAATATAGTGAATATGTATAGTTTATTATACAGCATATAGTATTTGTATAAAGCATTTCCGATTTATTTCTGTGACATGTACTGTCAGGTATTTTATAATGTTAGTTGTTTGAGGTTTCCACTTGCCTTCTCTCTATTATTGTTTTATCGTATTACATTATGTATTATTGCCTTTTATACCTTTTATTACTTTAATAATGTATACCTGCATTGAGGCAGATCCTAACATTATGTGATTTGTTCTATTTGTTTATTTCTACTCTACTTGTGCTTCTAAGCATGAACAACAATTAGGGAACATATATGGCTAATAAATCATGCTGACCACTGTAAAATCTATACAGTGACCTCTGTGGAAAACCTGAGAAGACAACAGGAGGAGGAGAATAAAAGGTGACAAAAAGCAAAAGACCACTGGGAGGTAAAAACACAAGAATGTCAATGAGGGAAGAATAAAGAAAAGGAAATGAAAGGATTGGAATATAAAGGGCGAAAACTGAGGTAAGAGGGGAATAGATAAGTGTAGAAAGACAAAGGAGAGGCAACACGGCTAAATTTATGTACAGATTAACCTTGAAATTGGTCTTTCTCCAAACGTGTTATGGCTTCCTGGCTGACATTTGTGTAATGTGGTTTTGATCCTTTGGCTTTACACATCGTGTCAGCTTCTGCCTGTTCCATGCATTGTCTTCAAAATACACCTCCATTTTCACAGGAGATGTAGAGTTTGCATACAGTCTCCTTAGAAATAAATGCACCACCTCAGTACAACACTGCAAATTGACGTTTTTTTCCTTCAACAACAAACACACGTGATTATTTTTAGCCAACAAACACACATGGTTAGCTAACCCCTTAAACCTTAACAAAAGCACATGGTTGGGTGTAGCAAATAAAGAACAGGGCTTGGCTTTACAATCCTGCGGGAAGCGAACACCAGCTTCCCAGGTGAAAGTCGGTGGTTATCCTACCACATTTCCCCCTGACACCACTGGGCAACGTTAAAAAATAACGGCGACTGGCCACATGTCATGCCGACATTAAAGGACAGCTTTTTTTGCTGGTGTCCAAGTGAGACTGGGTTGTGCAAACACATGAGGTTATTTTTTATTTTCACAGCAGTGCTTGCATGTGAGTGCATGTGAGATCCGTGTGTTTATCCCACTGAGTAGCTTGTTTCTGCTCCTTTGGGCTCATACCGCAGTTATCACTAATATTGGAACGGCATTGTTGCAGAAGCCTCCACCCTCCAGTTTGTCACCAGGTTAACACTGTCAGCTCTGTCAGCACTGTTGCTGTCATTGTTCACACTATTAGCACCTTCAGCCTGGGCCACACTGCATGCCTGAGCTTGCAGCTCGCACACTTGAAGCGCTGACACATACAACGTTGTTGCTGCTGCTGTATCTACTGTATTTCCACAATAAAAACCGATACTCTACTCATTAATGGAGCCCTGGGGTCGTGCATTGTCGACAACACAGTCATGCAAATATTTCACAATAAAAAGCCTTGTGTTAACACATGAAGGGAGTCTGTCCACAGAAATGTTGTCAGAGTGCTTTTATTTTGAAAAGAAAACAGGAAAGGTTGAGCAAAACATAAGTACTTAAATTTCTGTGAAGGATAAAGACATTTAAACTGTAGTGAAAGATGGTATAATGTCAATATGATTATGAAAAGACCATTCTCACTCTCTATTTCTTCTGTGAGCTGCACGCGGTATGCAGAAAAAATTGGCAAGCTTTTTCACTACTCATGCGGGCTGTGTAAGCTGAATCTGAGAAGTTAAATGTTTTGCCCTGTGGAGTTAGGGATGTGACTGTAAAAATCCAGTCTGTGATAAACTTTGAGATCTTAATGAGCTACACATGACTGTGCGTATTAAACAGCTTTATCATTAATGTGAAGAGGGAGATCGAAAGGTCAGTCTTGACAGGCATTTGGTGCTTTGTTAAATGTATGATGATAATGAGTCTACCAAAGAGCAATTATCCATCTGTCCTTTTCTCTCCTCCATCCACTGCCTTTTTCTTTCTTTCTTTCTTTCTTTCTTTCTTTCTTTCTCTAAATTTGGCTTTGGGCCTTTGTAAGAAGTGGTGGTGAGGTGGGGAAACATCTCGGGCCAGTGACAGAGACATAATGAAACTGTACAAAAAAGGGAAATGAGTGAATGGATGTGTGAGTCAGGGGAGTGATTGGATCAGAATGTGTAAATATGCAGTAAACACCACAGTTTACTGAATGTCATCCTCATCCCTCAGAGGGCTGCAGCCGCTTGATAACTGCATCATGGAGGTTCATAGCCAGCTCGTGGCAGAAACTCTCCCACTATCTGACAAGATAACAGAAGTTTTCAGCAGCAGTGACCCGACAGCTCTGCAGCAAATTCATCTCACTGGATTTCAGATGCACAACAGGTGTCACCTAAAAGTCAAACTCTACATTAGCGCTGTGACTTCTTCAAGCTGCACGTTTTCAAAGTACAATTTGATTGTGTCAAACCATTATCTTATTTTCTTGTCACATCCTGTCATTCTTTTTGAATTACAGTCATTATTTACACTGAAGTATTAAAAAGGGAAATAGATATGATTCTCTGCAGTGTGCTGTGATTAGATTTCTAAAAAATGGAATAGACAATGAGCTTTTTTTCCAAATCAATCTTAAATAATTGAGATACTTTGGATCATCTGAGACAAAGACAGACAGCAATCTGATCATTAGTGTCGCTCCATGTTAGCACTGTTATCTTTTTCCATTGTTGTTGCCAAGTCACTCTCAGTGTTGCCAACCGAGTCACCTCAAATGACAGTATAATACTATCATGAGCCATAAAATAATTGCCACTGTATAAAGTTTTTTAGTTATTAGTACAAAAAATTTGGAAATTACGAGATCTGCTGATATTTAAAATGTGAAGATTACTCCAAAGAAATTAGATCCAGGCCTAAATACATCCTAAATCATTAGTAAATTGAATACACTAGGTTTTTTTTTTTTAGTAACACTACTCTTTTACAGTTTGTAACCACATGAAGTGATACTAGATGTGATACACTTATAATGTTCTAATAAATTTTGGAGAATTGATACTCTGTGGTACAGTGAGAGAACAATTATAGCTCTTTGGCAAATACAACACAACTGTTCAGGAGGAAATTACCTCGGCTGAATCACATTTGAGAGGTGTGTGAGCGGCTATCAGGGACTGAACAATTGAGGGAGAGCTCTTATATCAACCGAACTCCTGAACTGAAAAAATCTAATAGACCAGTCCACCTGGGAATCAGTCATGTGAGGAAGATTAAACACTTGAAGTGCTATAATTGACACTAGAATATTTTCTTTCTCGTGTTAATAATAATAGACTGGATTTACAAAGGAGCATGAAAGCAAAGAAAGTGCTAATGTTACCGCTCTGCACGTGTGGCTGACAGCTAGACCTGCAGGGGAACAGGAAGGCAATGCAATAAAAAATGCTCAGGTAATAGATATTATCAATGCACATTCCTGTACAACGAAAGTTTGCTTGGCAACTCTTCTTATCACAGCAGCAAATGAGTAAAGCAGTATAAAATATAAATGTAAAATATCAGCATGAGGTAGAAAAGAAAAACAGTGAATATAAAATATTATATAAATAGTGGTTTATGTTAAGGTTTAAGTAAGGTGCAGAAGTAAGGTGCAAAATGATCAGCTCAGGCTTTCAGCAGAGTTTTTGCAGCCTTGGGGAAGAAGCTGTTTTTAAGTCTTTCTGTCCGTGCCCTCATGACTCTGAGCCTGCCAGAGGGGAGGGTGCCAAAAAGACATTATCCAGGGTGTGTGCAGTTAGACCTGATCTTTTCGGCTCTGTTTCTCAGCCAGGCAGTGTGAGTTTGCTCCAAGGATGGAAGAGGGGCGCCAATTACCTTCGATGCAGTTTTGATGATCCGCTGCAAGTCCTTCCTCTCCTCTGATGTGCAGCTGGAGAACCACACTGTGCATCCATAGCTCAGGACACTTGTGCACACTGGTGCACTGGTAGAAGTCGGTGAGGAGTTTCTTTGGAGGCCCAGTTTTTCTGAGGGACCACAGGAAGAATAGTCGCTGCTGGGCCTTCTTCACCACTTCTCTGGTGTTCACTCCCCATTTCAGGTGCCCTGACAGATGAACACCAAGGTACTTGAAGCTCCCCACATTTGACCATGTCATTGAGCTAGTTAGCTGTCTCTGTCAAGTAACTGTCCAGTGTCCTTCTGTCGGTCACTCTACAGCAGGAAACGGCACTTAAAAGTAAAATATTTGTGCCGGACATTCAGTGTAATCAAAAATAAACTGCATTTCTTACAAACTTCAGAATGGACCCACGTCCCACTTTTGGACTGTTGGGAACCACTGCACTAGACTTTACTTTATTTAATGTTTGTTTGAAACAGAGTCTCTATCCAAACAACCATAAAGACAACACCAAAATTTTATATGATTAACAGTGTTGGGAAGGTTTCTTTTGAAATGTAATAGGTTACATGTTAGCTATTCTGTCAAAGTAATGTAACTTATTACATTTGATTACTTTTCTAACAAATGTTTTTAATTGGACAGTAAAGCTGAACATGTCTGGAAATAGGCTGTGCCAAAAGACGGCTTTTCTGAGGTGAAAAGACGCAAAGCACCAGAATGAATGTGATACTCTACATAGAAACTTTTTTTACCAAAAATAATATATTCAGATGTAATTCCTCTGTAATGACCAACATTTTAATTAGTACCTGTAATTTAATTACACATTTTTTTCTCAGTAACTGTAACTGATTACAATTACATTTATTTTGTCATTGATTCACATGTAATCAGTTAATCCCTAATGATGATTAATATCCATTTCCCAAAAGCTTACAGATATTAGCTAAAAGATGATGCAACACTGAAGTACTATCTTCTTTATTTTTAGTCCGCTATACATTCTGAGAACTCTTTTGCACACATTTATACGAGCTCACAGAAGAGTGTAAACACATAGTACACAGTTAAAGGACATGCACATTACAGTACATGCCAGAAACATTCACAAAAGTGAAACCTGTCAGAGTATTTACTTTAAAAGATTCATTTTACTCTTCTTTTACCCCATTTTTCATTTGACTTACAGCTAAGGATGAAAACCAGATACCAAAACTCTATATTGCTCTATACGGCGTCACTTTAAAAGTGAGGTGTGTGTAAGCCAAACTAGTATGGTGTCTGTCATGTTGGCATGTAAAGTTTACATTATAGCTGACCTAATTCCTGTACTGGTCTGTGTGTGTGTGTGTGTGTGTGTGTGTGTGTGTGTGTGTGGGCCCCCACTGGTATGTTATTGTCTGACCACTCTGAAACAGAGGCCGTAAATCCTCATGTCTAAACTAACAATACCATGAATGGTATTTCTGGTATTTTTCGAAAGCCTGGCTGGAACGTATAGGAACGAGCTAATAGAAAAAAACACATGCATATAGAATAAGATAGAGTATTATGGTATAATGTAGTAGTACAATGGATTTATGGAGACAAAAGGCATTTTTAAAAAGTAATCAGAGCCACTTGTTGCATAGGTTAGAAGGTATGAAGCTAAATGATACAGCATACGATGAAGACTCAGGCTGTTTGGGACGGATATGATGAGAGCATTTGCTTTGATAAATCAGGTTAACAGGCATCCATCCATCTATTTGAGGACTGAGGGGAAACATGAAGATACAAAGGAAAAACACCACAAAAATCTGTAACAAAGACATGTATTCCCTTTTCCTGAAAGTATCAGTTAATCTATCCTGCCTTGTTTTGCATCATTTATCCTGACAAATCTGTCAGAGTATCTCCACCTCCTGGCTGCAGCTCTGACTGAAGCAAATATCATTCATAATGATAACAGCGTTGGCATTTTAAAGTGTCAATTGAAAGTACAGCAGTCATTAATATCATCAAACTGACTAAAGTTTTCTCTGATGTTTCACTCATTGTCTGTAGGTTTAATCTGGATATCTGCTGTCATCTCTTGGTCAGCAGCTGCAACTGCAAACTGGTTTATTTTAATCAGGGCAGGTAGGCATGTACAGGTATAGGTAGGTGGTTTTACAAAATAAAACTCGTTCATTTTTTTACCTTTCACGTTGAAACTGCAAAGTGAATATCCACATTATCTGACATAAATTGGCATAAACCACTGCTGAAATGGCCGACAAATGTTTTATCAGATAAACTAATTCATTCAAATAGTAACAGTTTTGTTTCAGTGTTGTGTTTCATAGCCAGTGGGTGGCAGCAAAGCTTAATCGTGTAGAGGGAGCAGTCTGTGTTGCCATGTCCGTGTATTACTCTTTTCCATAGCCTCCTGACGCCCGATCCTTTCTTTGGAATGCACTTTCAATTTCTCCTAGCTATTTAGGATTGGTAGGACCTAATAAGAATGAAAAACCGTATCATTGGCTTTGAACAGTAGGTAGCTTTTGGAGAGAAAATGATGTCCTCACATGAGGACAGTGGGTTTATTTTTAATTGTCACAAGTGTGTAATGAAGTAAAAACAGTTTATTTCAATGCCTGAACATTTTGTGCAAAAACAAAACTGAAAACAGTGCAACATTTTCTAACTCTGTGGGTTAAGTGTCCCTGTTCAGGTCTAAAACTGCTTATTTTAATACCTGAACCTGAATACCTAAAAGTCTTGTGATCTGTTCATTTTGCAGCTCTGTATGAATTTCCCTTGCTCCAGACTCCAAGCTAGGAATGTCCCTTTTGTCCACCTGTCAACAGTCTGTCACACCTAACTGCCTAACACCTTACTCCAATCATTAATGCCCAGTGTCCTCAAATGTTACTAAAATTGGTCAAATTTGTAAGCATAATTAAATTATGGATGTTATTAAGCACAAATAAACAAGTTTCAGTCATAGAATTTGCTCAGGTTTTGTACGTTGTCCACTTTTGTGTCGGGATGGGCTGCAGACCAAGTCAAGCAGACTGAAGTATAAGGTACAGCCAACCCAAAATGTAATGTCCTCGTATGAGGAGGTGCAGTCTCAGGAGGATGGTGTTACTTACAGACTCTTTTCTTGAACATGGTTTACACATATGTAAGAAAAAAAACAAAGTCTAGTTCTCTGACTGATTATTTCCTAGGCTACTGCATAAAACACCAAAATTGGTCCATTTACAAGTGTTTGAATAATTTTCAGCCTATGTCAGCAGGATCTGGAAAACCTTGTCCATGCATTTATCTTCAGTAGACTTGACTATTGTAACAGTGTCTTTAAAGGTCTCCCAAAAGATCAATCAGACAGCTGCAGCTGATTTTAGAACAGTGCTGTTTGATGTACTCGGTAAGACCAAGACGGTAGATCAAATCACTCCAGTTCACTCACTGGCTTCTTGTCTGTCAGAGAATCAACTTCAAAATACTACTGCTGGTTTACAAAGCACTAAATGTTTTAGGGCCCAAATACATTTCTGACCTGCTACAATATGCACCATCCAGACCTCTCAGGTTTTCAGGGACAGGTCTACTTTGTGTCCCCGGAGTCAAGACTTAACATGGAGAAGCAGTGTTTAGTGTTTATTCTTCACATATCTGGAGCAAACTCTATGAAATCTGCAAGTCTGCACCAACTTTGAAGTTGGTTGAAGACTTATCTGTTTGCTGCAGTCTTTGATTAATCAAATATTTATACATCTCTTACACTGCACTGCAATTTTTATTATTCAAACACTTTTATTGATTTTAACTGCACTCTAACTTTCATTCTTGTATTTTATGCCTGTCTTGGTATATTTTAACTTTTTATTTTCTATTCTCTAGTTCTTAAATGAATTACTTTTAAATGTCCTTTTATAATGTGTTTCTTTTGCACCTTGTCTTGGTGCTTTTGATGTTTTATGTAGCACTTTGAATTGCTGTAATGCTGAAATGTGCAATATAAATAAACTTGCACACACAATAAACTCCTTCCAGCTGATTTTTCACAGTTAAAACATTTTATATTTCTTATGTGTGCCCTAACACATATACAGTCTATTAATGTAGGATCTAAAAAATAAAATAAAAACATTTTTGGGGCAGTGGAACACAGGTTCAAATAGGTGTCACAAAAATCAGCTTCACCCTGGCTCTTTTTATATAACGTGATTCATTTTACTATATTGATAAAAGATTGATTGGTTACGTCACATGATATTTACTTTATTATTATTATTATTATTACTATTATTACAGTTTATGGTATAATTCCTAAGATATTAGAGGGTGTGTCTGTGTTTCGGGAATCATTTGCGTGTTTCTCTCGCGATATCTGGCAACTCAGCGAGCAGCCAGTCTCGTGTGAGCCCGTCAGGAAACAGACCGGAGGTCTCCTGTCAGCCGCGGAAATGTTCAAAACAGAGAAACTCAAAGCTTTGGTGAATGAGCGACTGAAAGCCGCCGCCGAGGAAATATTCAGCCTCTTTGAAACAACTATCAAAGACTACGAGCAGATAGTTTTACGGTCACAGCAGGAGGCGGACCAACAGCGGAGCAGGCTGGCCGGGTGGAGAGGTGAGTTAACGGTTAACGGCAGGTTCACTTCAGTCTGTGGACAGCGGTGACACTGAGGGTTTTTACTCCTGAATTAATCACAGTGACGCTTATTAAGATGTCCTGAAACCTTCAGTCAGCTGGACCACTCCCTGAATACTATAGGACACAGTGAGTAGCGCCATTTTGCATCCCTGAAGGGAGGAGGGGGACGCAAAATGGCTGTTCCCGGCAAAATGTGCCACACAACTGTTTTGTTTGTACACTGATTCTGAATACAGGCAACAGGGTGAGGATACCAAAGCCTTTTCTGCCTCACCTCCACCTCTGTGTTGTCAAACAGGTTGAGAGAAAAAGGATGGAGTTAAAAGTGCTAAAGCCAGTGGGAACAGATTATTTAATACCTTATTATCAATAAGAAAAAGAAGATATCTTTCATTATGAAGAGGTCCTCTCCTAAATCCACAATATGCCTCATGACAAGTGTTTGTGCATGCCCAAATATAATTTATAGTGCCCAATATTTTGGCCTATATTGCTGTCCTGTTCATTTATACACTGTGTGCACAATTATTAGGCAAGTTGTATTTATGAGGATTAATTTTATTATTGAACAACTACAGTGCTCTTGGTCAATCCAAAATGTTAATAAACCTCAAATTTGAATATTTAAGAAAGTAAAAGTGAGGTTTTGGCTTTCTTAGGAGAAAATCTATGTGTGCACAATTATTGGACAACTATTAGTGTGCAGAATTATTATGCAACTAAATGAAAAATGAAAATTTTCACATCTCACTTGTTTATTTTCATCTATTAAAGTGAGAATAATAAACAAACAACTCAAAATCTACAAACAAACATTTCTGACATAAAAAAAAAAAAAATCAGTGACCAATATAGCCACCCTTCTTTTCAATAATGGTCATAAGCCTTCCATTCATGGAGTCTGTCAGTTTCTTGATCTGTTGACGATCAACTTTTTGTGCAGCAGCAACCACAGCCTCCCAGACACTGTTCAGAGAGGTGTACTGTTTTCCTTCCCTGTAAATCTCCCATTTAAGAAGGGCCCACAAGTTCTCAATACGGTTTAGGTCAGGTGAGGAAGGGGGCCATGTCATTATTTTTTCATCTTTAAGGCCTTTACTGGCGAGCCACGCAGTGGAGTACTTCGACGCATGCGATGGAGCATTGTCCTGCATAAAAATCATAGTCCTCTTGAAAGATGCAGACTTTTTCCTGTACCACTGCTTGAAGAAAGTGTCTTCTAAAAACTGGCAGTAGGTTTGGGAGTTCATTTTGAGTCCATCTTGAACCCGGAAAGGTCCAACTAGCTCATTTTTAATAATACCAGCCCATACCAGTACCCCACCTCCACCTTGCTGGCGTCTGAGTCGAAGTGGAGCTCTGTGCCCATTACTGATCCAGCCACGGGCCCATCCATCTGGTCCGTCAAGAGTCACTCTCATCTCATCAGTCCATAAAACCTTTGAAAAATCTGTCTTCAGATATTTCTTGGCCCAGTCTTGACGTTTCAACTTATGTGTCTTGTTCAGTGGTGGTCGGGTTTCAGCCTTCCTTACCTTGGCCATGTCTCTGAGCACTGAACACCTTGTACTTCTGGGCACTCCAGGTAGGTTGCAGTTCTGGAATATCACAGCGCTGGAGGATAATGGGTTCCTGGTAGCTTTACGTTTGATTCTTCTCAAATCTTTTGCAGTTAATTTGCGTCTTTTTTTCTCAACACGTTTCTTGCGACACTGTTGACTATTTGCAACAAAACGTTTGATGGTTCTGTGATCACGCCCCAATATCTTGGCAATTTCAAGAGTACTGCATCCCTCTGAAAGACTTTTTACAATTTTTGACCTTTCAGAGTCGGTTAAATCTCTTTTTTTGCCCATTTTGCCTGAGGAAGAGAAGCTGCCTAATAATTATGCACACCTTGATATAGAGTGTTGATCTCCTTAGGTCACACCCTCCCTCGTTAGACAAATACACATCACCTGATATGCTTAAATCCAATAAGCATTCAAGTTTATACAGCTTGGAGTTGGAGAATATGCACAAAAATGATGATATGATCAAAATACTCACTTGCCTAATAATTGTGCACACAGTGTAATAACTGGTGGCTTGATGGTAAGCTATATAAATATTGCTGAACTTGAGGAGGGCCTGAAGGGCAAAATGTCATCTGATACAAGAGAAATTTGTTACTGATTTATTCTTTTATTAGCTTACACATTTTGGTCCATTTTACAGTTTAACTGGTTGGTATATCAGTTTTTTATTATTATTAACATATTTATTTATTGTTATACTGTGTGCTCTTATCCTTTAATTTACTTCTTATCTACTGTGCCTTTGGTGCTTCCTTACTTCCTCAGATTCTGTTCTTAATGGCTGCTCCTATTTTAGTGCTTGTGTGTGAGTGCGTTTAATTTTTATGAAGCACTTTGTGTTACAATGTTGTTTGTATGAAAAATGCTCAAATAAAGTCAATTGATTAATCGATTTAAATGCGCTAGGAGCCACAGAGTGTGACACTTGTTCCCCACTCCCAAGTCTACTGCCAGTGATCAGCACCTCAGTACAACCCTTGGTGTGCGCTACTTTTCTATATTATATTTCATATTAACAGGCATGTTTATTTACAGATTTTGTTGATAGTATGTGGAGTTAAACCCCCACCATGTTGAAATATCTTTACAGTATGAAGAAGGCAGTGTCTGATATGACGATGTATAATTTGGTTAAACACGTGACTATAATCAGTGTGACTGCATGTTTCTGTGATGCCCTGTGAGCCTAAGGCAAAGAGACAAATTAACACAAAACTTTAGATACTTAAAGCCACGAGCATAGGTGTAGATTCTGGAGAGGATGCAGGGGGCACGCCCCCCATTTAGAACATGTACATTTGTTTAATAAAAACATGAAAGTGGATGGATTATTACATCATATACACATGTACATTTACACCATAAATTGAAGTAGAAAAGGCGCAGATTTGTGGATAAAAATTGCTAGACTGCATGAAATTAAGCGTTTGACACTCAAAATTTTCTGATGGAGGAGTTCCTAACCTCCCATTCATATGTGTTACAAATCAAAATACTTCATAAAACTACAGTTTAACTTTATTTTCTCCTGTGTGATCCTGTCCAGCCCCGCTGCAGCTCTCTGTCCAGGAAGAGGACGCTCCCTCTGAGCAGGATCACTGTGAGAAGACCAACCTGTGTGAGGATGACCAGGAGCCTCCGCAGATTAAAGAAGAGCAGGAGGAGGCACTGTGGACCGCTCAGACAGGTGAAAAACAGCAGGAGGAAGCTGATACCAAAGACTCTATGTTCAATATAATATATGTGCAAAGGAATGAAGAAGATGGCAGACAACTCCCACATCTAAACCAAAAGGTTGAGAATAAAGGAGACAGTTTGCCCAGCAGCTCATGTGAACAGTTGAAATCTGAGCCTGATAAAGACGGCTGTGGTGCGTCAGAGCCAAACAGTGACTGTCAGATGAGTGAAGTAAGTGACGATGAGTTGAGAGACAGGCTGAAACCACAGCAAGCTGGTGAGACAGCAGACAGACCGTACACCTGCAGCATCTGCAACAAGAATTTCAGGATTAAATCCATTCTGACTCGCCACATGAAGACACACACGGGAGAGAAACCGTACAGTTGCAGTGTCTGTGGTAAAAGCTTCATCCAGCGTTCCTATCTGCAGACTCACATGAACTCTCACTCCGGACAGAAACCGCACACGTGTAGTTTCTGTGGCAGAGGGTTCACGCAAGTCGGAAACATGAATGCCCACATACGAATCCACACGGGAGAGAAACCTCACAGCTGTGCTGACTGTGGTAAAAGTTTCAGAGAGAAGGCCGATCTCATCAAGCACACCATAATTCACACTGGTGAGAAACCTTACATTTGCACTGTATGTAATATGAAATTCAGCGCTCAGTCTAATTTAACGCGCCACATGAAGACTCATTCAGGGGAAAGGCCGTATAGTTGCACCGCCTGTGGCAAAAGATTCATTCGGCGCTCCCATTTAATTATTCATATGAAGACGCACGCAGGAGAGAATCCCTAGAATGGAGACATTATATTTGCTCCATGGTGTTTACTTGATAATTTCCTAGATAGAGTAAAATAAAAGTTTTGTACAAACCATTTTCTATGTGTTGCCAGTTTTGTACTGTAGAATAAAGGACTTTGCAGTAGGGATGGGGATCGAGAACCAGTTTCAAACTGTCAAATCCATCCAAATCTTGTGCCTCCGAGTTTATCACTTCCTCTTATCAATGCTGGCATGCTTTTTCTGACAGTTGCACATCACAGAACAGTATTGTCAAACTCATGCTTCTACACTGCTGGAAACTTACAATCAGGAGTCATGGTGGAGAAGAAGAAACAGCCCAAAGCATGGCTTCCTTTTCACAAAGAAAGATGACAACAGTGCTGCCTGTAATGTCTGTAGAATGATAATTTAAAGTAAGGGTGAAAATACCAGCAACATGTTGAAACATTTTCTACACAACTTGGGTTTGAATTCCAGGTTTAAAAGATTTTGGTTGAGAACTGGTTCCAGATTAAACAGTGGAGCTTTTGCACATCTCAGATACATGAATGCCTTTTTATTGTACTGTGCTCCCACACTGTGTGGCCAGAAATCAATAAGGTAATCTATAAAGAAAGCAGAATCAATAAAAGCATTGCTATTTATAAAATCTTATCAGTTCCCATCCCTGCTCAGCAAACTGTGAGACTGCATGTTGCTCCAGGTGACGCTCAATTGTGTTGAGTGCAGTCATCAAATTTAATTTCTGTTGTTAATTTCTTGTGGAGCGAGGTATTCTGAATAAAGTAAGGCAATTTTACCCTCTTCAAAAATCATCATCAGTTTTATCTGTGATGTTCTTTCCAAGTGTTTGGAGATGATATATTTTCTTTGTCACCTATGCCAAGGAAGGTAAGAGTTCAGTTCAGTTTGTTTGTTTGTCAGCAGGACTACAGAAAAAATAGGTGGACAAGTGGGCCAAAAAAGAAAAAAACAACACTTAAATTTTGGAGCATTCCAAAATCACTGGGCGGACACATGAACAATTTCCCACTTTTGTTAACATTGAAGGATCAGGCATTTGACATTAACGAAGGTCTGCACTCTCAGAGTTCCCTTCTAGTGCCATGAAAAGAGCAAAGCTCACTGTTGGTGTTTCCCACAGACAAGGATCCTTCCTTGGAAGGATGAGTTCTGCCAAGGAAGGATCCTAAGAGAAGAGAGGCAAAGCAAGAGTCCTTCCTAACATTTGGTGAACACACATTGGAACAGGTTTACGAGTGTTGCCAGGTGTGCATCATTGACCCTCAGCAGACTGAGTAGGGTTTCAGATTACTGGGATAATTTTGGCCTTTGCACTCTTTAGTGTTGTTGTACAATTGGAACAAGTAAGTCATGTGACTTTAAGGGAAAATATACTTCTGGGTTATACTTCAAAAAACAAACAGGTAGGTTAAATGAAACTTTAGTGGCACTGAGCGCTCTATCACAGCTGTAAATGATTTAAAACTTTTATGTTTTATCTTCATCACGGCATTTAAAAAATCTGATTACTTGGTAGTGGACACATTGGAAAGCGTAAATTATGAGATTATGTTTGTTTGACAAAACCTGGAGATATTAATCCAAATAAATGATATATTTGTCTAAATCCTGCTGAGCTCTGCTGGCGCAGGTTTCATTGAAGAGGCCTTTAAGACTTTAAGAATCAACCTTGATCTCTCAATAGTTTCTAACTTCCCTACTTTGTCTCCTCCCTGACCAAATTTATTCCTACTGACAATGTTAATCTTCAAGACCTAGTCACAAATATGTAGTGTCATTTTTTTAAAAGGCTCAAATTCCTAAACAGTAGGGTATTACAGTTTTTTTAGGAAATGTTATGTTAAATGTTATCATAGATAATCAAACAGGAGCTGGTATAGGTGAAGTTTCACACCGTAGATATCAGGGAAATAAAAATACATTTCTCTTGACATTATAGAGGAAACCTCTCAACTCCTGGGGTGTAAACTGACTGATCTTCACTTCACTTTAACAGCCATATGACTAGAGGCAGTTTAATTTGTTTATTTAACCGCAGGGGAAAATAAAAAGTCAGTACATGTCAGCAGCAATTTCAGTACCAAGATTTTACTGTAAAAAGGAACTTTTTCTTTAAATGTATGATTACAAGATACCAAATTCAGCAAATGTTGACCAGTAGTTGTTCTAAACACCTAAAAACTAACATAAAAACACAATGTCTGCATTTGAGAATGGAATTTAAAGGGACAGTTCACCCCAGAATGAAAAATACATATTTTTAGTCTCACCTGTCGCGCTATTATCAGACTAGATTGTTTTGTTGTGAGTTGCAGAGTGCTGAGATGATGATAGAGTTGTAGAGATGGCACTCGGCTTGTGGTGCTCAAAGCGCCAAAAAAATAACATTTGAAAAACTCAACAGCAGTGTCTCTTTCCAGAGATCATGAACCAGTTAATCCACAGACCTTGTTGTGAGCAGTTTCAAGCAGGAACTATTTTCTTTCTGGCGACAGGCCTAGATGTAAACAATAATGGCGTCCTCCTCAGCTGAACTGTGACTTTAACTGGATCAGTGGTGCTAGGTGAGCTAGCAGTAGATGCACACTTCCTTCTGCACGGTGATAGAGTTGGCAGGTGTACTTCAGTATAAAGAAAATAGTTCCTACATGAAACTACTCACATTAAGGTCTGTGGATTATACTTGGTAACCAGGTCATGATTTCTGGAAAGAGACATTGCTTTTTTAATATTTGATATGTATTACTTTGGCGCTTTGAGCTCCACAAGCAGACACCTCTACAGCTGATATCTCCAACACTCTGTAGCTCACACCAAAACAATCTGGATTTATAAATGGCACTACAGGTAAAAGGAAAAATATGTATTTTCATTTTGGGTTGAACTGCCCCTTCATAATCCAAATCTGAATTGCTTTTTATCTTTCATCCTTTTCCCCCTGTTCTTGTACTTTAAATGTAAGGCATGGTAACAATGTTTTTTGTGTTGGTCATAAGCAGGGGAATTAAGTGAATTCTTTAAATTGCTGCTGCTTTAAAATAAAAGATAGTAATAATAAATAAATAAAAAAAACAGTACCAACAAAAATCATTTGGTCAAATAAAATTCACTGTATCAATGGTGGCTGTTGTTTTAAGGTGGAGCCACCTTTATAACATCATGTGTTTCCAGAAGATAACAACACAGACATGTGACAGTTGTTCAGCCACAATTCATATAACCCATACACGAACTTTTGTAACTTCTAATCAGAGTCCACATTAAAGATTAACAGTAACAGAAATTCCAACCAGGAGTCTGGAACCTGAGCACAAAAACACCAACCCACCAACAGCGGCTGAGATACTATTTTTCTTTTTCTTTTATTTTTATTGATTTACTTTTGCACGAAAGACCACAGATACTGTGCCGTACCCAACACCCTGCCTGAGGACACAGGTCAGTGAACACTGCACATTAAAACTTCAACAGCACAAATGTGTATGATGATGCAGTAACTTTCTAAAGCTTATCATGCTGTAGTAGCATTACTGCTCTGCTGTAATATATTCTTAGTTTGGTTTGCCATACCAGTAACGTCTATACACATTCCACCTAAGTCAAGGACTATATAAAGCAGCAACACATTACCTTCAAGGCCGTTTTTAAAAGACCTTTAAAAATGTTCAAGGAAGGGAGTGCTTCTTAAAGGCGACAACATTTTGAAGCTCATTCCACACCCAGGGTGCATAAGAAGAGAGAGCAGCTATACCAAGCTCTGTGCGCACCCTGAGGACATCTGAAAGAATACGAGTTGAAGGAGTGCAATAGTTGCCGGTATGAAAGCCTGGATTTATAAGTAGGTGGTTTACCTAACAATGCCTTGGCAATAAACAACAACATGTGCATTTTTCTTCTCTAATGCAGAGAGGACCATCCTAAAGAATCTCCTCCTGTTCTTCACAAAGGGGTGTGAGCCCCTCGGAATACTGAATATTTTCCATCCATCCTCTATGCAGGTTTTATTGGGGTTTTTATATTATAAAATATATTACAGTCTTACCAGCAATTATGGTAAACCACTAAATGAAAGTGCAATAAAACAATAAATAAATAAATAATAGAAAGGAAAAAAACATTAAAACAGGCGAGTAAACATAAACAGATGTTGCAGTTGTGAACAGTGATCAAATGCACATACTGTAGGCTACTACACTTTCTGATCTTAATTCAGTTGCTCCACACCCACTCCAGTCTTTGGGTTTATTAAAAACAGCATCAACACTTTGTTTCAAAAACTCAGTGGAGCTCCCCCAGATATTGTCAAACACTGCCAGCTTTCCTTTAGTAATATGCCATTTTTTCCATAGCAACACATGTTGATAAATCCTTAACTTATTGATTCATACTTGGTGTGTTCACATCTTTCCATCTTACAGCTATTGCTATTTTAGCTTGTAGTTAGTTCAGCTTATTTTCACATACATGTATAAAAAAAAAAATACAGGAAAAAGAAATTAAAAGTTAAAACATTGTGCAGGAGAGGTTAGAAGCCAAATATGGCATATAAAGATACCTCCCTTATTAAATAACAACAATCATACATAAAAAGAAAAAAGAGTTCCAAAATAAGAAGTAATACAAAATTGGTAAAGATGTATATTTTACAAAAAACAAAACAAAACACAAATTACAAATGAATCAATGAAGTGTTAAGAGTCTTTGCAAGTTAGAGTCCTTTTCAGATGTTTTTGAATAATGATAATGTAGACGATGATTGTAGAGATGGAAGAAGGTTGCTCCAAAGAGATGGTCCTCTTTATTTCAATAAATATTGATTAAGAGAGGCCCGACAATATGTAATAAAATCATTAGTAATAAAATATTTTGGATAAATACCTAAGATGCACAGCTTTGGCCAAGAGGGGATTTTCAGTTTTGTTATCTGGTTAACCATGTCAAGAACTGCCCTCCAAAGACTTTCGACCACATCACATTCCCGCAAGCAGTGAAAAAGTGTTCCTTTAGCATTGTTACATTTGGGTCTGGAATATTGGAATTAAATTTGTGTAGTTTTAATGGTGATAGACGTGTTCTTAAAATCCAGTCAGTTGGTACAATTTACAGTCCAGTCAATCTAACTCAAAAATAACCCTAGGAGAAACTGCAATAGTAATGTGTCATAGGTTTTACTGGTTCTAATACCCCCCTGTATTGTAAATTAAAAGTATACCTTCATGGGTTTAGTGGAAAGCAAAGTGTCAACATTTTACAGTTCCATTGTCTGGGTGAAATGATGTTAATATTGGAGGGTCTGTGTACACCCATCAAACATGTTTGGTGTCTTTTCCTGATTAAACACTTTTTAAGTGGACATTCTGATATATTTTGTCTGTGTCTGGGGTACTACTACCCAGCAACCTTTTTTTGCCAAATTTTCCACTTAGAGTTTGTGCCACACTTCTTCTATAGGTGTATCTGCATCTAAACTGGATGTAAATTGTCAAGTATATATTTTGTATCTATAGCATCATCATTCGTTGTTTCGTCGTACGTTTGAGAGTTATTGTAGCGGGTTGTAGTGCAGGGGAGGTGAAGGGTTGGGTTGATGTGGGGATACAGAGTGTGTGTGAGCTGACTGGTTCTATTAGCAACTATTATATTTGATTCAGCTATTCTATCAGCATCTTTACTCTTATTGTCATCATCTAATTTTTTTCATTCACTTAAAACAACTTATTTAAATTAAATTAAATCACAATATAGAACACTGTGTCTCATGATGCATCTTAGATGGGATGGGATAGATGACACATACGGGGCAGTAGTGGGAACTTCTGTTTGTTATGGTCGAAAGCATTTTGGGATATTGGTGGTGATCATGTTTTATGGGTCCAGTCCATGGGCCCAGGTTAGAATTTTTACTAACTCTAGATTATATTTCAACAAAATAACCCTTCCCAAGTGGCAGCTTAGTCAAAGACATCAACCTTCAATGGCACCAACAGTTAAACCAAAGAATGAAAAAACCAAGGCATGTTTCAAGTTTGGTCTCATTTAAGGTCTCAGTCTGAGTGCTGATATGCATCATGGTTTTCATGGACAAAAACAATTTGTATTTGCAGAAAACTGAATGAAAATATGCATTATAACCTAATTTTACAGATTCAAAAAAGGTCACTCTGGGGTAAAGGTACCCCCTAATTGCACATATACATTCAGAACAGGTCATATCTGATGGTTATATGTGAAAGAACATCCTAAAAACTAATGTTTAGATATAATTATATGAAAATATCATGTTCAGAAGCAGAGATATGCACTTGTGTGATGCTGGCACCAAATTTCGAACCTTGAATTTACCTTGATCCACCAATGGTATACTTTAAATATGTTATTAGGATGTCCCAAGAGATCACAAAAACCTTGAATGATTACTATTGCAATTTCTCCTGGGTTAAACCACAGATAGACTGGACTATTACTGCACAGCAACTCCTTGTCATCCCTGCTGTGTTGTGTGGCAGTGGTCAGTGTGGCTTTCAGCCCCCTGGCTGCGCGCGTCTAAATGAAAGAAGAAAAGAAGAGTGTAGCGGAACTGCAGGCGACGTCATTTCCGTTGCGCGAAGCTGAAACTTTGGCGCCCCAGAGACACCAAGAAGATGGCTTTAAACATTGAATCGGTCCGGTAAAGTTAGTTTACGCGGAAAAATAACGTCAGCTAGCTGTGTCAGGGCAGTCTCTTGGCTGTGGAGATGCAGAGCCGTTCAAAGTTTAACAGAATAAACTCTCTTCATGTCGCTGCATCGTCCTGTGAGGTTAGCCGCCCGTTGACAACACCGTCTCTCCGTTAGCTAAAAACATATCGCTAATAAGTAAACAGCTCCTTTAACTCTGTTAGACGAGCTGGCTGTGTGGATGAAACACACATAAATACACACACCTGGCTGTTTAATCAGAGTCACCATGAACAGGACCAAACTGAAGATAACCAAGGTGAGTTCAGGAGCGTTAGCTAACCTCTGTTGTTTCTCTATGGTAACATGAAAACCTAACGACACCTGTCCTACTTTATTGTGCCTGCAGTCTGTTATTAACTCAGCTGTCTGTCTGCTCTCATTGACTTTTATTTATCCCTCCAGTGCAGCCATCTTTTATTTATTTATGGTCATAAATGTAGGATATAAGAAACACACAACACCTGATTGATATGATTATGTACAAAGAACAAGTAAGGTTTTAAATGGATGAATATGTAACTCGCATATACCTGTGTTGTTTAAATGAAGATGATCAGTGAGTTATTGCTGTTATTAGGAGTTATCTGACAAATGTTTAGACTTGATGTGAAGCTTCAGTGTGTGAGGATGGCGCTTTCCACTGCTTCCAAGATGCTCAGTTTTAACATGCTGGACAACACACTTAACTGTGAGGTGTTTGTAAATGTTTGCTGTGTGATTTCTGTCAGGTGCCAGGAGGGCAGAGGAACATCTCCTCTTTCTTTTCCTCTCAAAATCACCAGAAGGTACATTTTATTATTCTTCTTTTAGTGAGTTGTTTCTGTCTTTGTTTCCTTTTCTTGCATTTTGTCATTTGACTTTCAAAATCTTATTTTGATATTGTTACTCAATGTCATTGTTGACAACTTAGACCAGTGGTTTTCAAACTTTTTGTGCCCAGGGCACACCAAAGGACAGGCCAAAATCTCAAGGTACACTTGTATTTGTATCTGAGCACAATAGCTTTTATAACATGTGTTATCACTCTTATCACTACAAAAATGTTTGTTTTTATGTATGTTTGTACTAATATCAAATAACAACTGACAACCAACTATTACTCTTGAAATATTTATGGACAAAATAATTCAAGAATTCATTTTAAACTATTTAAAGTTACATCAAAGCACCAATAACACATATTTAAACAGGAAATAATGTAAGATTATGTAAGATAATGTGATGTGTCACACTTGTGATGAATAGGTTTTTTAAAACTACATTAAATTAAATTCCTTTTTATAGGTAGCGTTTGCCTCTCTATTAGGAAATGAGTGTGCACAACATACTGACACAGTCAATTAAAAATTCATCCATAACTTTTTGTATGGGCCCAGTTGAATATTGCAATAGTAATATGTGGTTATCACAGAATCCCAAGGTGCACATGGACTTGCATGGCAGCACACCATTTGAGAACCACTGCTTTAGACAGATGAAAACATTGGGAGATAATCAGTAGTAATGTGCATATAGCACTGTAATAGGTAGAGGGATATACTGTTCATTTAACCCAGTAAATACAGTCACAAGTTCAGAAAAGTATAGCACTTGACTGTTAATAGCTATAGTACAGTCTTTTATACCAGAAAAGACAACATATAAAATCATATTAGGATCTCAAATTCCCAGACAATTAATATTTTTTTGTAATTTTCTTTTTATTCAAATTAAAAAAAAAGAAATTATCACGTACAAAGCCGCTGGCACAGTTTACTTTTTTGTAACTGACAAAACAACATCATGCGGACAATGAAATAGACAAATAATTATAAAAAAAAAAACAAATGTGAAGATGAATAAGCAATTAAACACTGCCATTTAAACAAACGAATTAACTAGCTAACAAACAAAAACAAGGCAATATAAATAAGTAAATTACAGTAATCAAAAGAAAGGACCCTAAGTGTAGCAGGTCAGCAGGGGTAGTTACTGTAGTGCTGGGTGGTATGATTGAACAACTGCATCACAACATATCTTTGGATTTTAGCAGCGTCACAGTGCGTCACAGCATCTATTGGAGAATCTAGTTTGGGCGTTTTTACATTGAATTGCCCATTGATTGCATCACGTCTAGGGGCTCACAGCATGACGGTACAAAGAGTTAACATCATTCAGGAAATAAACAACAGCACACTGATTCATTCGGTACATCAGCCAGCACTAAGTTACCATACAAATTTTATTTGCAGTCTGTTCTATATGGCTTAATAAATTCAATTTATCCTTTCCAATGTTTTTCAGATAAAGCTGTCTTAAGTCTAAGTTCAAAGGTTATTTTTTCCATAATATAAATTTCATGCATCACATTTAATCAGTCAGTTCAAGTTAATTAAAATTAAAGTTAATTAAAGTTCCCAGGCAATTAATATTACATCAGTATAGTATCTAGCATGTGTAATTGTGCTGTACTCTTTGCTTTGTTTGTGTACGCAGCACATTCTGCTTTTCTCTTAAAGTCATTACTCTCCTCTTGAAGTTGCTTTTGTCAAGGATGTTACTGTCTTATTCATTTAATTCCTTTTATCCAGTACATTTGTGTATTGTGTCTCCTTATTCAAATTATCTTCTATTATTTCCTTTCTTGTCTCTTTTTAACCTTTTACGTGTTTATGTATTTTTGTTGCTTCCTTGTCTTGTTTCTTCTTGTGCTGTAAGGCACTATTGCATTTCCCTCTGATTTATGTACATAATCTGCTAATAATTTTTAGGTTATATTTAAAAAATGCTCATTTGATTGTGTTGTTTTTAGGGCTTGTCATCACCCAAAAAATTATCTGTCGCTGGCTCTGCACTGGCCAAGACTGAACCTCACATCAAAGATGGTGAAACCTCTACATTCAGATGCCATTCCCCCTTAAAGAGGAGTATCCTTGGGGACCTTGAAAACCTCCTACCCTCCTCGCCAGATCTTGTCCTCTCTGTGCCTGAGACCCCCAACAGTCAGATCAGGCTTGCTTGCTGCTCTCCCTCCAGAAACCAGACCAGCAGAGAGGTGGTGAGCCTGGCAAAGCTCGGCCAACTGTCCCCCATCTGCCGCAGTCCACGCGCCAGAGGGAAGAGTGTACGGAGAGTTATGACTGAGGAGGGAGGAAAAACCAAGAGGGAAGAGGGATTGTCTGGCCCTGTAAAACGACTCATCAGCCCTCCTCAAGAGTCTCAGGATGCCAAGAGATCAAGACATGTGAATGCACCAGCACAGAGAACTGCGCTCAGCCCTACAGGTGGCAGCCTGAAAGTAATAACACCTGTGATCGGCCCTTTGAAGACACCTCATTTCTCCAGCAGCCAGTCAGAGGGTCGGTCTGACAGATCAGAGGGTCACAACAGAGGCGCTGAAGTGGTTTTTAAAGACAACAAAATCTGTGGTGGGGAACAGGGAAAACATCGGGAAGAGAGCAGTGTGAATGAGAAAAAATCAGGTTTTACTGTGATAACAGATCAGAAAGCATCCGAGACAAACCCACACACTCGTCTGGATAAGGCTACTCTTAATACACACGTGCACACACCAAGTGAAACCATCACACCTGTGACACAGAAAAATGCCAAGGAGGAAAAGACTGACATAAAGACGGGAGCTACAAGAACAGCGAGGACATCATCAACTGAAGACGCAGATGATGTGACACCGTCGGATCAGGAGCGAGCTGGAGGTACACTGATAGAGCTGAAATTTAATTTGCAACCTACGAAATTATTTATTTATTTATTTTTTATACAAAAAACGGCATGTTGTTTACATGATCAAATATTACACTATTTCCGGCTCCAAGTAAAAGAAAAAAAGCAGATGTGATTACTCCTGGCTCTGCTTGAGTACATCTGCAAGAGTTCAAAAGGGTTTCTCTGAAGCAAAGTGTCTTATGAACTTCGAGTTATAAATACAGAGTGCAGTTTTTTTATTTATTTAACAATGACTGTATATTGATATCAGTATTATATTAATAGACTACACCTGCAGCTCTAATTCTCAATCATTCCTTTAAATTTAGTTTTTTTTAATTCCGTGCTAACTGCTTCTTCTTTTTTTTCTCTTTTGTCCCACAGAAAAAAATACAGGAATGACATCAGCGTGCCCTGTAGAAGAGAGGGTGGACGAAAGCTGGTTTGCAGAGCAGATGGATCACAATGAAGGTCTTGTCAAAGAGGATAAATCCAAAAAGCCCAGGTGAGAAAACCACATACATGCCTGCTTGGACAGTGTTGCTGCATAGTTTAATCAGGTTATGTGATGATACATTTTCTTGTGTCAGAAATGGGCACATGACAAGGGTAATATATGCATTCAAGCACTTGACTTGGTGACAAATAAGCTTCTGTAAAGCTCCTGTCTCACTGTGTCAGATCGTAGATCGTAGTTGAAGTGAGATTGTGACTGTTAAGTTGTTAATAACAGCAGTACCTATATGTTTATTTGTCAAGGTGAATTAATTTTTTTTTTTTTTTTTTTTTTTTTTTAGAAATGATGCACTGCAGATGATTGATAACACATAAGTATGTACTGCTTTGTCCCTGCAGTAAGGTGCCAGACCATGTCATCCTTTCTGGAGGCCTTAACAACCGCTACTGGGTTTTAGATGTGGAGGAGAGGCCTGGCAACAAAACACTGACCATCTCATGCTCCAGATCTCTACATCCTACTGAGACATGTCTGCTGAAAGATGGATGGTAAATTTAATGAGCGCTGTATGCTGATGTGTGCATGTGTCTATTTCTATTCTCTTTTTCTCTTGTGGTATTTAAAGGTAACCTGTGGAGTTTTTGACATCTAGTAGCACTATGGAGCTGTTAATTTATGAGCTGGTTCCCTTTTAGCTAACACTGACAGGTCATGTTAGCAAGCTACTGCAGCAGCACATTAGTCACTAACAGACACACGAAACAAAAAATTTAAATGCTCCACAGACAAACACGGGACTCGGGACAAGCTCTCGTTACTGAGCACCTCACCACATAATACACACACCTCTGTATTTTAAATTGGCTTTGGTGAAACCAACGTTTATGAACTCTTTCTTCTGTTTTTTTATTTTGACATCATGCTGGCGATTGAGAGTGAGGGAATCACAGCAGTCACAGGCCCACACACGGCATCTGAGCTGAACAGACCAGCTCAGACTAGGAAAATGAATTTACATATCGCAGCATTGTTATGCATTTCGCTCTGCTAATTGACAACCCAAGACTCCAAACTTTGGGAACAACTGCAATACACAGTCCTACCAGTAGTTTCATGCTGTATCATTGCCCTACAGGTGGACATAATGCTCCAAGAAATGTAGCAACAAAGGCAGGAAAGTAAACATTACAGGGCTTATAGGGCTTATATTAAGAACAAAATGCCTTCCACACATTTTAGAGCTCAAGGATACACACAATGAGCTTTGGTGCAAAACACAGACTGTAAACATTATCTTTGTTTGTTTGTGAGAATGCTCCACAAGTCCCCTTTTAAAGCTCTACTGTGTAGGATTTAGTGGCATCTAGTGGTGAAGTTGCAGAACTAAAACAACTTCTTCTATCCTATCTAGAACCAGTGTTTGGTTTGTCTGTTTTGGGCTTCTGTAGAACAACCTGTATGTGCCTGTATGGGTGTAAAATTTTCATTCTTTGTGCGTTTCCAGGGAGATGACGCCTGTTTGTCGAGGTGATGTGGTGCATCTAGAGGGCCACTCTGATGGTGGATCCTGGGTAATGAACAGGGAGCAGGGTTTCCTGGTTTTACTACCTGACAGCCTCATTTCTGGTACCAGCATCTCCAGCTCCATCCGCTGTATGAGGCGTGCAGTACTGGGAGATATGTTCAGGGTAATACAGCTAATATCGCTACCTAATTTTTATGCTATGGTTGATTTGTTTTTCTTAAATTTCCAATTTCATTTTGAAATGCACAGCACAGATACACACACTACAACACAATGCTATACTCTTTACCCTCTCCTGTTGTTTCTGTTTGCTGTGATGCAGAGTTTTGACGGTGGCTCCAAACAAATGTTGAATGGCACCATGGTCCATGAAGTCTTCCAGAGAGCAGCTACAGCTAAAGATTTTTCTTTGGAGACACTGTCTAAACTTGCAGACGAAGCCCTGTGCCGTCCTCAGTACCTGGGAGACATGTAAGTGGTCAGATAAAACCCCACAGGGTGCTGCAGAACTTGAGTCAAGAAATAAAGAAACAACAGAGCAGTTATTTGTGAATGTTTCCTGTAGATTTAACAATTTGTTGTAAGTGATGTTTTTGTTTTTCACTTGATGCGTTTGTGTGTATTCTTTGTCTCTGTTAGTTATATTTGTGTTTTGTCAACTTGTATGTAGGTACAGTTTGGGTGTAAGTCAGGAGGAGATGAAGCAGGAACTGCATGATTATCTGCCCTCACTGGAACACTGGGCAAAGGAATACCTCAGCACCCAAACCCCAAAAGCTATCAGCCTCAAATTGTATGTGTACACACACACACACACACACACAGCGCTACAGATTTTCCAATAAAACTTTTTAGCTCTGCTAGACTCTATCCGATTGTTTTGTATACATATCTTGTAGTAGTCATTGTAATGCATATGAAAAAGCCCAATTATCTAAACCCAGTGGGAAAATAAAGTTTTATCACCTTAAAGAGCTGATTATATGTCTCTGTCTCTGTCTCTGATGTCCTCAGGCCCAGCAGCAGCAGCAAAGCTCCCAGCAGGTGTCAGGACTCGTCAACTGTTGTCACGGTAGCAGAGCTGGCAGACATAGAGGAGAACGTGTGGTCACCGAGATTTGGTCTGAAAGGGAAAATCGATGTGACGGCACGAGTTCAAATCCAAAGACCACGAAGTAGTAGAACCCTGGAGGAGAAGACTGTACCCCTGGAGCTGAAAACTGGAAAAGAGTCAAACTCGATTGAGCATCGCAGTCAGGTTAGTGGACCACAGCGTGCTCTACTAGGTAGACACAAACATGTCAACTGGTTGGGTCAGGTGAGAAGCAGGTTTAAGGCCTATGCACACCAAGTCTTTACTTTGGATCTGACATTGTTGTATGTTTAAACATAAATACAGCGTTGTGTTGCGTCCATCACGTTTACACACCGACCTCAGAACTTACGTCTGTGATTAAAGCTTCCAGATCAGGTTTGATTTTCCACATATTTTGGCATTTGTCCAAAGCCTTTAGAGAGTTGTTTGATCAACAGGTAGTGAAGAAAATGTGGTGTAACCTGCAGGACATCTGCAACAAGAGAGAGGAACAAGGTGCTCAATATTATTTCATAACACAGATAGGTTACTTTAAACAGCTCAGATGGTAATGTTCAGATTGATGATGATGACTAGGAGGAGGATATAATAGAGGATGAAGACCGCACACAGACAGAAAGATAGCGACAGTGTGGAGACAGAGAAGGAGAATAGCTCAGCCCCTTCAGGTAGCCGCAGTGCCAAATGTAAGATGCGGCCAGAGAGTGGCAACAGCCAGGGAGGTACCTCAAGGGGAGAGAAACAAGAAAGAAAATGTCTCTTTACATTTTGTCTCTTACTGCAATTTTTTGCAACAAATAGAACAATAAACCACATTTGACTCTGTGTAAGTTTTTTAGCAGATGACGGATAAAAAATTCATTATGAAAAATACAGACTTGGTGTGCAAAGGCATTTACACTGATATTAGGTCAACTGACTTGCATGAGTGTGGTTTCAAGATATCCATATAGAAGTGTTTTCTAACCCTAACCCTGTGTGTAGGTGATTCTTTACACTCTGATGAGCCTGGAAAGATACAGTTCTGAAGCTGGTTTCCTGCTTTACCTCAAAACGGGCAACCTTCACCCTGTAGTGGCCAGCCACATGGACCGCAGAGGTACAGTACACCCACAAGTGCTTAACCAAAGTGCCCAACACTTATATTGTTTTATATCAATAATGATTGTAAAATGTTCTATAAATGATTAAACACACACGCAGTCCCCCTGTCAACTAAATTATGCATTCTTGAGCTACGACACAATGGTGCCTTGTCTTACTACACTCTTTCACAGCAGCGTCTCCTCCGTCTCTCTTATTGCTGAGCTTTCTGTTTATCACAGAGCTGCTGAAGCTGAGGAACACCTTGGTTCATCACATTCACAACTGTGTGGAGAAAGAGGGAAAGCGGAGCCGTCTGTCTCGACTTCCTGAGATCCTGACCAACAGACAGACCTGCCAGTATTGTCCTCAGAAGAGAAACTGTGCTTTATATGAGAGGTGAACTTTTTAAAAGCATTTGAAGCCATGGAAATGACAAGTATTAAATTTTACCAGTGGCATAATCCAGTTTATACAATACACTGTTAATGCAGAGGGTTGAGATGGTGAGTTTAAACCTTTCTCAACACCTTTCTTCAGGGCGGTCGGTGGCAGCTCTGCAGATGTCTGCGAGGATGTTGTGCGTGACTTCCTGCAGGAGGAGACAGGTCACCTGACCCCGCCACATCTGAGCTATTTTTCCCATTGGCTGCTGCTCTGCTGCCTTGAGGCCGCCAGCATGGAGGCCAAGAATGGCCGAAAGCGCGTGTGGCTTCAGACGCCTGAGGAGAGGTAAACGGCTCAAATTTAGACATGTAAAGTCAGATCCCCCCAAAATCATACTGTATAAAATACTTAATAGTATTTGCTCACTCTGACCTGTGTTTCCAGTGAGAAGAATGGGAGCTGTGTGGGGAACGTGCAGCTCAGTGGCCCAGTGACCGAGCCGTCTGAGGGGGTTTTCCTCCATCGTTTCCAGCGCAGCAGTGTGGTTCCACAGAAGGGGTTGGCCAGCAGCGGTTTAGCCAGTGGCGATCGCATTGTTGTTAGCGACCAGGAAGGTCACCTGGTTGGTTTGGCAACAGGATACCTGTGTGAGGTCAGCAGAACATCAGTCGGCTGCACTCTGGACAGGTGAGGACGAAGTATTTCAACTGAAGGATGACTACAGGACAGTGAATTGTTTGGACATTTTTCCCAGGCTGCTCAGTTAAACATCCCACACACTAACCCGAGTCACACCCGTTTCGTTGTTTAATGTGTTTTATAGGGACCTGTCTAAGTTCCGAGATGTGTTGTTTCGATTGGACAGTGATGAAGGTGTGGTGGGCCTCAGCACTCACCTCACCAATCTCTCCAGACTGATGGAAAACTCTCAGGACAGGTAGGAACAATAAAATACAGTAATACAAATTATAATAGCATAGTACAGCATGCATGTCATGGCTAAACCAGCTTATACCCAGGAAATTAATCAGGTCTAATTAATCACACTTCATGTTTGTGCAGTGATCGTCTGAGGGAGCTGGTCGTTGACCTTCGTCCTCCAGAGTTTATTTCCGCCCTCAGTTCTGTTTTACCAAGAGAGGCCAAGGACACTGTGGCCAACATCCTCAAAGGTGACAAAGCTGCTCTGCTCTTACTCTCTGTCTCATTTACTTTCTTTTGTTCTTTTCTATACTCAGTTTTACTCTACCCTCAATGATCTTGGGGGACAATGCTATGAATATGCAACCTCAAACCAAAAGACTATACGCTCTTTGCCAGAAGTTTTATACTTATACCAGTAAAACATTTTCTAACATTAAATTAATGACCCATTATTGTGCATTATTTTATTCTATCGGTTGTTCCCAACCTTTTTCCTTAAGGGACCCATTTTCTATCATTAAGTAAACTGACGACCCCTGTCGTAAAAATCAAGAAGGCCTTGCAACCTCCGTAAAGCTTTGGTGACCCCCAGGTTGAGAAACATGTCTCTAACTGAATGCCTGTTACTTTATACATTAGTGTGTGCTTATGCGTGTTTGCAGGTCTCAACAAACCCCAGAAGCAGGCCATGAAGAAGGTTTTGTTATCCAAAGACTACACACTCATTGTCGGCATGCCAGGCACAGGCAAAACTACAACCATCTGCACCCTGGTAAACTCCTAACCATGATCTATAAACTTCACCTGAGCTATAAATCAACATTATCTGCTCCCTAGTGAGACCTGAACTCCAACCCTGTGTCCCCCCACCTTTGTCTCTTACCTCTCTCATGTGCCACCCTCCATCATTCTGTCTTTACTTCTCGCTCTTTGTCTCTTCCTCATTTTTATTTCAGGTTCGCATCCTTCACGCGTGTGGGTTCAGTGTGTTACTGACCAGCTACACCCACTCTGCTGTTGACAACATCCTACTGAAGCTAAAGCGCTTCCGGGTTGGGTTTCTGCGTCTTGGGCAAGGGCAGAAGGTGTGTTATGGTTTGACGTCTGTTATTCAGTGTGTAAAGTACAGTACAGAAAATAAGTCTTCGTCATTTTGTAGATATATCTGCTGTTTAAAAATTCTCCCATGTGGTAAAAAAAAAGCAAAGCACAAGTCACTATTAAATATTACTAAAGTTATACAGTAATATGTTTGGATAGGAACATAATATTTTGAAACAAAAAGAGGAACATTAAAAAAACTCAAGTGTAGACATCTTGTTTTGTCTCCTCTGACTTGCTGTGATTTCTCTCTTGTTCTCTGCTGCAGGTTCATCCAGACATCCTGCCGTACACAGAGGAAAGCGCGAGAAAGAAGGGCCTTCACACTCTGTCAGAGTTGGAGCAGCTTTATAACAAGGAGGTGAGTTAGTTTGTGGAATATTATAATCACAACAACTTTGGTTTATATAAGTTGAAATCAACATTTTATGCCTCTGCACCAGCGAGGCAGGACATATCTCAAGAATGCCCTGAGGGATTGTTTTTGTTTGTTTGTTTGTTTTTTTTTTTCAAATTTGGCACAAACGTCCACTTGGATTCAGAAATGAAATTAATTGAATTTGATGGTCAAAGGTCACTGTGACCTCACAAAACATGTTTTTAGCCATAACTCAAGAATTAATTATGACAAAATTTCACACAGATGTTTAAGGAAATGTCCAGGAAAAGTGAAGCGATGACATTTTATATTTAAAAGGTCAAAGGTTAGCTTCACTGTGACATCATAGTGTTCTGCAAAAGCACTTTCCTGACATTTTCAACATCATAACTCAGGAACAGAAGGGGAGACTTTTGGTCAGACACTGAACTGGTGACACTCATTTTGGATGTCCATCTTGAAACTCCGATGACTGTAAAGATCGTCTGTGCTGCTGCGTTGTAGATGTGTGTGAAGCTTCCATGTTTTAGAATATGAAGTTTCTTTGCAGAATCACCCATTTTTGAAGCATTGTCAACTGTCATGGTTACATATGAGTCTGGTCCGACATGGATGTAAACTGTAACTGCAACTTGACAGAATTTGCACAGGCATACAACTACAAGGCTGTGATTCTAGTTGTTTAGAATATTCGATATGAGATCTCAGTGTCTTTCCTCCATTAAGACACGCCACTTATTTATATTACAACTCACAACATTTAAATAAAATGACTGAAGTTTTTACCATTCAATATGGATCCTCTCTCCTTGTCCAGCTGGTAGTGGCAACCACCTGTATGGGCATCAAGCATCCCCTTTTCACACGTCGGCGGTTTGACTTCTGCATCGTAGACGAAGCCTCACAAATCAGTCAGCCCATCTGTCTGGGGCCGCTGTTCTATGCCAAGAGATTCGTCCTGGTTGGAGACCACCAGCAGCTGCCGCCCATAGTACAAAATCAGGAGGCTAGGTAAAGTCTGCGTGAGTGTAGATGAAGTGTTGTGATAAAATGAGAAATTAACTGTTGCTTTAAGTACATTAAATGTATTTATTGGTCATGAGGGTAAAACACGAGACAGTTTAATGGTTAAGGTCAACATTCTGGCATTTTTATATCATGTGTATTTATTAATTAGCACTGTCCCTTCTTAAATAAACTAAACTGAAACTGAAATGTTTGATATGTAAAATGTGACAGGGTCAGTTTGGTTAGAAATATCAATTTTTGTCTTTTTTTTTCTGCAGGTCACTTGGGATGGACGAAAGTCTATTTAAGCGACTTGAGCTCCACAGTGACGCTGTAGTCCAGCTCAATGTGCAGTACCGTATGAACAGGTACACCTACATACACATACAATACTGTATGTCTCATTAATCTTGTCTTGTTAATTATGTGCTCATCCTTAGACAATTCTTTACTCTGCTTGAACTTGAGCTCTTAACTGCTGACAATGCGTTAGCACACACTTTATTATCTTTAATGCAAGAAATCTGAATTTACTTTGATCTTAGAGATAAACAGCGCTCTCTCTTGCTTTAGTGTTGCAGAAAGAAATTAATTCTATTTACATTACAACTACAAAGAAGCATGGCAAAAGGAAAGATTCCTTCTCCATAATAAACACTGTGTGCTCTGTGTTTTTAGGCAGATCATGTCTCTCAGTAACTCCCTGATGTACGAGGGCCGGCTGGAGTGCGGATCAGAGAGGACAGCCACGGCCCTGCTCACCCTGCCCTTCCTGCAGTCTGTCCAGTCGGAGCTTAGGTCCTACTCTGAGACTCATCCACAGCACGACCTGGAGTGGATACAGGCCACATTGTTGCCCAGCAACCCTGTTTGCTTCCTAGATTGCTCCATGGTTGGTAGAAAATACAGTTAACTTCAAGCAGTAGTTTTCGAAAGGTGCTGTGTTAAGGTAGAAATGAGTCGAGAGAGCAGATCTTGATATTTGACTGGGATATGTAAATTCTCTTACTGAAGGTGCTGGTTAGTTTCAGCAGACCTCCAGCATACAGATTAATTCTGTTACGTATGTTTAAACCTTAGTTTTCAGTTACGCTAAAATGTTAAAAGGTTTAACTAGCCACGTGTTTAGCTACTGTGAAATTTCAATCACAAACAGAGCCCCTTTCACTAGTCAGGTGTGGCTACACATTTTGACAGATAAACACAGGTCACAATTAGATACCAGGTCTGGTTGCCTGTGACACTGTAAAGCCGTTCATTTTTCCAAAAGTTGTTTGAATATAAAACCTCTTAAAGCCCGCCGGATCAATGGCTACCCACTTGAGCTAGTTACAGCTCTGCTTACATAGTGCATGTAAAGATAGATGTGTAAACTTTTGGTAATAGGAGCATGCTGTACATTGTTAGCTCGGTTAGATTTTCCACAATTCAATCATTCAGTTCATGTTACGGAAACCATGAGCAGCAAAGTATAGTTCATTAAAATTCATCAGCATGATAAACAAGAGAAGGAAAAAAAGTTGACTCCCTTCTTTTTGAAGCAGTCATAGCGTCCGAATATGTGTCCATTCCTTGATTATTAATATTCCTTAAGTCTGTAAGGGTCCACCGATCTAAAGAACCAAAGCAGTTTTTCATAAGTTGTAAATATTGTCACAAGAAGTCCATCGCTTCCTGTCTGCTAACTTCGTATTTACCATGTTTCCTGAAACATGGTAAATACTGTCAAGGTGAAAGGAACTGAAGGCCTGTCTCCAAATAGATGTTAGTCGAATTTAGGGATTGAAGCCAGTATAAGCCTGTTAACTGACTATTAATTGAAGTTATATGGTATTTTTAGCTCAGACGATTAATACAGGCTTTATTAGTTCTGCTTTCTGGTGAAAGGTCAAGGAATTAAATCAGTTGCTTCAGCTGTTGAAGAAGAAATGTATCTGATATGGGATTGTTTTTGGGGTTTTTTTGGGGGCTGTTGTGAGTGAGACAGTGAAGGTGTGCTGGTCAGCATCTTGTATCTCTCATCTGTTTCCTTTAGGTGCCAGCACTGGAGTCTGTGGAGCAGGGAGGTGTAAGCAATCACACTGAGGCTGCTCTTATACACAAGCTGCTGTCAGTGCTGATGAAGGTACATGAGTTGCCTAATTCATGCTCAGGTGTTCATGTCATAATACAGCAGTCCATGCATAATCCTTAGGGTCATAAATTGTTTTTAATGCAGTGAATGAAAGTGAAACGAAATAATTGGTGTAGCTTGTTATTGGTACTTAACCTCTGTTTATGTGACTTTCTCCAGGCAGGGTGTAAGCCCAGTGATATAGGTGTGATCGCCCCCTACAGGCAGCAGTTGAAGAGTATCTCTGCTCTGCTGCAATCCTCTGCTTTCACCGGTGTAGAGGTGAATACAGTGGACAGGTACCAAGGACGGGACAAAAGTCTGATCATCTTTTCTTTTGTCAAGAGCACTGCAGAGGAAGGAAATGTAAGTGCTTCTCTTCCCATCTCCTTTTTTTGCCTCCTCTCCATCTTTATTTCTCTTCTCTGTGCCTCAGTCTCTGCATGGGGGAACAAGTGAGTGAAAAGGTGAGTGAGAACCTGATCTGACTCTCTGCTGCGTCTCCTTTCATAGTTAGGAGAGCTGTTGAAGGACTGGCGTCGCCTGAATGTAGCCATTACCAGGGCTAAACACAAGCTGCTGATGGTGGGCTCTGCCACAACGCTACGACGCTACGCACCTGTGGAGAAACTACTCAACCATCTCCAGCAAGAGAACATGATATCCTTTAATAACATAATACTCTTTAATGTGAGAACAGTTAGCATTGAAGGGATGATTGCCAATTTTCAACCAGCTTTGTATCATAACAGGGTGTTAATGTAAATGAACTGTGGTAAACTTCTGTCCATCTTACCAGTGCCCAGGTGTTCCTGCTCATTTCCCAGCTGAAGTCCGGCATTTTTGCTGGCTCTGGAGCTGTTCCCTGAACCGCAAATTTTACTTACGCATTTTCGTATGACTGTCACTATGGACTCAAAGACCAAGGAAGTGCATCAGAAGAAAGATCCGCCCCTGTCTCTCCCTCTCAAACTCGGATCAAACTGTATACCTAGGCAGTGCTGATCAGATATAGAAAACAAGATTATTGTTACTGCACTAGCTACTTCTCCCCTAAAATGCCTTCAGGAACATATTTTAGTGCACTGTTTGGCTGTAATACAAGAATCTGTGAACAGGAAGTTGGCACCCTACTGTTTCCTGTATCGTAAAAATGGAGCCTTCAAAAACTGAGATGGAACAGTAAAACAGGGCAGTACTGATCAAATATGATCAGGAATATTTCTTGGTCCGGTGTGATGCATTGCATTCTGGTTGTTGTAGGTTTTCAACCTCTAAAACAAAAGCAAATGCCAAAGCCCTTTTCCCTTATTTCCTCTGGTCATGTAGCACCAGTGAGTTTTGCACCTTTCTACTGCATCGACTGCCCAGTTTTATGAGAAGACCATCTTTCCAGCTGTGAAGTACTTCATTAACTCCAGTCATTCATTCTGAAATCTGGTGTTACTAAACTAGTTACTGCATACAGTTTTTTCTTTATATGTTACAGAAATGTAAAGTCTGTTTAACAGCAGGTCACCAGTGTTCCCAGCAAATGGTGGTTAAGCTACAAGACTGTGTCTATGCAGTTTTCGAATGACTTAACCAGAGTTTTTGTTACATGTCCTGTTTGTTTTATGTTTTTTTAATGTGTCCTGTATCTACACCGTTTTTTCCCTGAACCCTTACTTCACATTATCCAGCTCCCACCAGCTGCTCACAAGGCCTTACCGAGCATGTCCCTGTGATAGAAGTCTGTGAAGCCTTGATGGTGCTCCAGGTCACCTCTCTGTCTCACAGTGGAGCAGCCAGTAAATGTGGATCGTCTTCGCAGCACAGATTTCATGCCAATCTGCAAACACACTGAATGATCTGGAGCCTGTGATCAGTGGCATTTGCATCCTACAGTCAGTGCCTGTTGCCTCATTTTACAGCCTCATCTCTGATTATTTTGTGTCCCTGCTAACAAGGACTTGATGATGTTTAACTGAAGACACAGATTGCACTAATGAACCCACTAGGAATGACACCAGGGGAGCATGTAGGTGTTCGAGAGGGCACTGTCTCTGATTATTACTGCACTAGTTAAACACTACAAGTTTTAGAATAGAATAATTTTAAATAACAGTCTCTGTTAAACAAAGGACTCAAACAGAGGTGGCTTTGTTATATAAAATGTACACAGTGCTCTGTTCACCACCTTTCCAAATGCCACATTTTTTTTGCTGATCAATAAGTGGTCAGTTTGGACCAATAAATCATACTGACACAAGTGGAGAGGAGCAGCGAGACCTCTTAAACTAAACCTCCTCACTGAACTTCTACAAGCCACAGCTGCTATTCTTACTGTTGATCAATTTTAAACACAACACACTTGAAGCTCTCCGTATTTAAAAGTATCTACAGACCGTTTAAATCATGCCTGCATTGCAAGGCAACAGCTTGGGTCCGTGTTTACTTCCTGTCAGCTGATGTCATTCACATACACTGCAAAACATTCCAACAGGAAATACACAGCGACCGATTTAGAGTGCTTATCTTGTCAAGTTTGAAACAGTCTATAGTTACTGTCAATGCTGTGAAACGAGGTACTGAGATACTCAACAGCTACAATGCTTGCACTGCATCCATAAAATGGTTTAAATATGTTGAACTGACAGTGGTGGGTTACGGTACTATGCATCAAACCTCAACAAGGACTGGTCACTATTCATCAACTCATATTTATTGATCAAATACCTCTGTGGCTACACTGTGACAATATTTTAGACTTGACTCTTGATACTTTCTGTAAATATTCACACACAGAAAGTCATTATTGATGTGAACTTGGAGACCAAACTGTGTTATTTATACTTCATGTTACTCAACAGTCAGATAAGCTCAGAGATGTGTATCAGTCAACTGAACTGCAGTCTTAAGAGTGAAAACCCAGGACTAACACTGAAAAATAAAGCATCACAGTATTACAAGAACCAGAATTATTTGTAGTTCTAAATTAATAAATCAATATCTTTCTAGCTCAAACCTCAAATATGAGAAATATTGCATCAGTAGTGCTCTATTTAAATTTGTGAATGTCTACAGCAGTAAAGAAATGGAAACAACACGTGTATATAAATAACTAGTTTCTCTTTACTCATCAGTTTACAGTTGAACAGTCCATGACAATAGGCTGAAGTTTTTGAGTCCGTTCCTTTGTGTACAGCAGAGTATGAGCAAAGCTGTGCGCAGACAGAATGAGTACACAGGAAACATGACAACCAGTAAAACTGCAGGAGTTTGTAGGAAACCATCATTTATAAGAAACATATTTGGCTCAAATGTAATGTAATGCTAATGAACTGTGATAATTTTACTGATAGAGCATGTCTGATAACATCCTGCCAGCAGCTAACTGTGATTCTACTTCGACACAAGCTCTGATTTTACATGTCTTGTCCGTATTTTGTTTTTACTTTTTTTAACATTGTGGTTTTTGCTTTTTGTCGTGAATAAATAATACAAATACTATCCAAGCGTGAGATCTTCTTTTCATCTCGTATTATGTTGGCATGCTTAGTGTTGTTTCTATATTATATTTATAACCAGTCTAGATAGTAATCTGTTTTTCTTTTTATTTAAACCATGTCTCTTTTTTATCAAATGGTGGAAAACCTGTGTCTTCTCCTGTGTGCAGTAACATAATGGCAGTCCCTTCATCTCCAACTCTGTTTGCTTGCATGTGTCCTCGGCTATAGTGTGATTGTTCCCTGCAGCACAGTGACGGCCTGTCCAGCCATGTTGATTCTTCCGTCGTCTCTCACTTCTAGTTCCAGCTCCCCACCTCGACTGGAGCACTGGTAAGCTACACAAACACACAGGCGAGATGATATGAGTGTCACTGTGTTTCAGTTCAGTAGCAGAGCGGGAAATGACACGTTTAAAAGTTTTCTTCTATGGCTGTGTTAAATTGCACTCGTTTAAAGTCTGACAAGTTGCCACATGAAATGTTCATGTGGAGTTGGTTGAATAAATTACCCAGCATTCTCTTCTTTCCTAGTTTCTTAGACCAGTAGCTACCCAGCACGGTGTGGGCCGAACCTGCAGGAACACAAAAGAAATTAAATCTGAACACAGAATTACAGAATTTTATATTTCACAAGACACATACTGAACATTGACCGATTTTACTGTGTGAGCGCTCCACATCTGGCACTGTACATGTTTTTGTATTTTTGCCACTAGGCTACCTGTTGCATGTTTGCAAATGTAAACAATTTGCAACATAATATCACACTCTGGAACCCGACAAAGACTGTCTGAATGTGTGGCCACTGGGGCTGCTGTAGTAGTATTAGTCGTAGTAGTGTACCAGTGACAGGATCCTCAGGGATGCCGTTCCATGGAGCAAAGTATCTGGAGTAAAAGTCGTATCCTGGCTGGCAGTCTGGGGATCCTATTGGCAGATAAAGAAGGATGTTTTTATGAACCATAATAATAAGCTTTATTTACTTGGCCTTTCAAAACACAGTTACAAAGTGCTTTACAATAGAAAACATTTAAAAACATAAAGAATGAAATGAATTAAGAGCCAAAAACTAGGCACTTAGTAAAACACATTGTGAGATGAACTAAAAATGTCATAAAACACAAGTCAAAAAGTGGGTTTTTAAAAGTTATTTGAAGACTAGACAGAGTTTATAGCTCTGTACACTTCAGGCAGGTCATCCTTTAGTCTACAAGCTCTGACTGCAGAACCTCAATCACCTTGGTAAATTTATTTTGACCCTGGAACAACAAGAGGTGACACATCTGAGGAGCTCGGTTTGTGTGAGAGACATGGGGCACTAACAGATCAGATAAGTAACTTGGAACAAGGCCTCTCAGAGTTTTATCAATAATAACTTAAAATCTGTTCCATGAGTACAGAGCAGCCAGTGTAAGGAAGCCAGGGTCAGTTGAATGTGGTCATGTTTCCTAGCCTGAATAAAAATTATGGCGGCAGAGTTTCGGAAGAGCTGAGGGCAGGAAAGGGATTTTTTTTACTGATGCCAGAGAGCAAGGAGTTACTGTATTCTAATGTAGTAATTATGATGGTGTGGATAAGAGTTTACAGATTTTTGGTGGAGAGAAATGGTCTAATCTTTAAAATGTTTCTGAGATGATAAAAACAGGATTGAACCATTGATTTGACATGTTTGTCTAAACTTAGGTTTTGAGCAAAAATGACACAGAGATTTCTGCAATGCTGGCTTATTGAATGGGACTGTTCACCATGGCTATTTGATATTTGTGAGTCTGCACTATCTTGACCTGTGATCATAATCTCCCATCAGCATTTAGCTGCAGGAACCTTTGTGACAGCTGGTTGACGCTGTACCATAACTTGTAGATTTCACACAGTTGTTGACTTAACGGTGTTCTGTTAACGTGACATGTTTGTTGGCTGATGGACAGAAACCTTGAACAGACAGTGTCGTAACATACAGACAAACTAATAGTTTTTAAGTTTTAGCGTGCCATTTTAGGAAATTAAAAGCTGTTAGTTAGACCCTGCATGTCTCAACTTTGGTATCACTGTAAATTTGATATCACTGCGCGTGGTGCGGCCCAACAAGTCATAAAGCTGTCCAACAATATCCCCCTGGCACTAACTCTGTCTACTCCTTTGACCTTAGGGATGCTAATTGTTATCATGATCATCCAGACAATAGCACTCTTGAATATCAAGTTAATTTAGTTATTCTAAAACACACCTTCTCTAAATCACTTCCTAAATTTTTACCTTTTCTTCCAGAATTAAAGACTCCTCTCAAAACCTCTTAAAAAAAAACAAAAAAACTAAAAAAAAGCTTCTCAGTTTTCCCCCTGAATTATCTGACCAAATATACTTTTATCTCTGTATGTATGGAGCCCATTTGTCTTTTTATGTTTGTTTATTTTTTAATGTAATTGTCTTTTAATACTGTCACTATATACTCTTCATATATAAGTATGTCATTCATGTGTGTTTTATATGTGCTGTTATTATTTACCTGATGTTTTGTACATGTTCATTTGTCAAAAAATATGTAATAATCCAGTATATCCCCCAGATCTAAGCAAAGGATCTAATTTTTTAGCTCTCATCACCTTTCATGGTGAGGATTAGTCCTTTGACTTTTCCACTCCTCTCACTGCTCTGCAGAGCAACAGGATCAACTCTCAGACCGGTCAGCACTGACCTGCAGAAAACACACACATGCAGCACACACGCAAAGTTACAAACAAACCTGGCAAAACACAAGTTAGAGATTAAGGAACTACTGCCCACTCATAAGATGAATAACTATTATACTATGAGTCTGTGTTTTGATTGTAACCTGTCACAGCTGTCAGACAGTCGAACCATCAGTTTCCCTGTGTTGGAGCTCAGATAAACATCCTGGATGGGGAGGCTTCCAACTGCAGCCTGTGTCCCACACACAGAAGCAGAAAACCGTTAAGCACAGACACACACAAACACAGGAATGTAATCACAGTGGCACATGCTGCGCATATAGAGGGGTTTGTGTAGATAGTGAGGCAGGATTCTACTGTAAATATGCTCTCACAGAGAGAGGTGTCTTACTGACCTCGATGATGTCTCTGAACTCATTGGGATCCTGTGAAAATGTGATTTTAGGAAAAAAAAAAGTTAGAATGATAGCATTTTGTTGTCTTTGAAATTACTGTGCAAAGTTTCTTTTGGAAAATCTTATCTTAATTTAACCTTAAAGCCCTGAATGTATCCCTCACCTCTTAATAATAATATTAACATAAATACACATTTTGAGACAAATAATTGAACCTATAACAGTAGATGCCAGGAATGTCTTGTCCTGCAACATTGTCCCGATGTGTGTCTCTGACCACATACTGTACCTGCTGGGTGGGTGGGTTGAGAGGAAAGTCCATGAGGTATCCCTCCCCCTGCTGGATGACAGCCAGATCTCCACTCTTGGTCTCAAACACCAGTTTGGAGTTAACATTCTCTAACAGACGTAATATATACACAGAGAACATTATGCTCACAGGGTAGATGATGAACAGTGTCGAGGAGTGAGTAGTTGCATTTAATGATGTTAACAGAGTTATATAGATATGTTGTAATTGTAATCTGTTACAGTAACTCAGAAAAAATATATGAAATTATCAAAATGTTGGTGATTACAAAGAAATTACATCTGGAAATATTCTTTCAGTAAAAAGTTTATATGTAGAGTAAAACATTGATTTTGTAATTTTGCATCTTTTTGGCGTGCAGGAATGCTTTCTAACATGTTTGGCATATTTATGGACAAACGGGGTCATGAAAGCGGCTGGGACAAGTTTAAATGCAACACCAGAGGTGGCCAAACTGTCGAAACTTCTTAAAATGGGGGATTAGATAATGTGAAAACACCTGGGGGCCAGCTGCTTCTCACATATAATTGGCTTATTAAAAACACACACACACACACACAAATGAGACAAACACAGCTGTTTGGTCTTAAAGTAAAAATGTATACAACTCCTGAAAGCAACTTCCCTTGCTGTCAACGTTACGCCTCTTGGCTGTGGTCGTGTTTGCTACCTAGTAGGAAATGTCTTCTGCTAGGTGACTGTTTACCGCTTGTTTATGAAAACACAATAGATGTGCCATTATGAGGTGAACAGAAGAAAATGCAAGGTGTCATTAACCAATATTGTGAGGCAGGCCACATGTTGTATATTTTGAGAGACAAGCTGCTGACCACGATTGGCCCCTGGGCTGGATTTTGGACATGCCTGCCATCAAGGGTAGAATGGCTTACAAGATGCTGTCTCTACATCCAGACAGGCTCCATTTATTTTGGTTGGTTCTACCTCCTGTTTACCAATCAAATCAATGCACTTTGCTCCAAGCAGATTCACCTTTAGAGCCACAAATTAAACAGCATTTTCCTTCTGAAATCAGAAACATCTCTAACACTCCTGTACAGTGTAAAGCTTGTTCACCAGCAGTGACAATGTTGTCAACACTGACATCCTTGATGTCCTAATGAAACACCTATAGGTTAGTTAATATAACAGCAATCAGTCACATAAGAAAAGTAGTTAAAATGCAATCAAATGTAATGTTACATTACCTATATGAAGTACTTAAAATAGTTACCTATTACATTGATTAACAGGGTAACTAATCTGTAACATGTTGCATTTCAAAAGTAACCTTCCTCAACACTGCTGATAAAGAAGTGTTTACATGTAACAGACTGATGTGGGTGTAATGTGGGTATTACATGGAGGGGCGTTACAATGTGGACAGGTAAATCATTACAAAAGTATTTCAACATGCCTCTCAGTTAAACTTAATGGATTTGTGTGTGTGTGTGCGTGCGTGCGTGCGTGCGTGCGTGCGTGTGCGTGTGCGTGTGTGTGTTTGCTTGCTTTGTAACTTACTCTTATGCTTGAAAAGCACTGCTGCAGAGCCCAGAGTGGCATGACCACACAGATTCACCTCATTGGTTGGTGTAAACCATCGAAGTTTGAAGCGTGACCCTGTTAATCACATGTCAGACAGGTGTTTTAACACAAATAGAACTTTAACATGTAGTCTACACATAACTGTCCGCTGAGCCTTAAATTTAAATGCAGCCATTATCTAAAACAATTAGGGAAAATGGATTTCCTCAAATCTAGCAAAATTTTTCCCTTAAAGTTTTATGTATTGACCATTTTTACATTAATAAAAAATGTAGATGTGTTATGTTAATGTGTAAGTAACTGCTTAACTGCAGGAAAATGCACTGTAACCATGTACAACCATTGAGGCTGAATCGTATTTACTTGAGTCTATATTACTTATTTTGGCATGACTGCATGAGATTAGTCTTTTCGTATAATAGCAAAGTAATCGTGACGTGTGTACAAATGCAATGTTTGTTATTTACAGTATTATAGCATGTAAACTGTAGCCAATATTTCAGGTGCATATACAGTATGAAGTTAGATTCATTATCAAATTAAGCCTGAGACCTGTTTAAGTTCTACAGTAATATATGGTGACTGTAGTAAAATTATCAATATTCATTTAAGAGATTCTTAATCTGTGTGTGAATAACGGACATTCCTCTGTGTGGAGACTGAGTGGCTGCATGCTGCATTTTTAACTGACAGCTCATTGCATTGTTCTTCCCCTTCCTAACAATGCAAGTCTTAGCTGTGTGTTTAACGTACCTGTCAGACTGCTGAGGACAGGTATTTTTTCTGAACACATAAAGGAAAAATGGCCTCAGCAAACTGCACAGAGGTTCACAGCTATGTCTCTTTAATCTGCAACCAGCATGTCTTTAAAGGAATACTTAACCCCCTGAATTACCTTTTGTAAATCAGTTACTCATCTGGTGTTACGCTGAATTTGTGAGGAAAACTTTGTTTTTCTCGCATGCAAACTCTCACACAACTCATGCAGTTTAATCAAAGTCTAATTTATCCAGTTGTATATTCATTACTTCCCAAACAGACAGCCCTCTACAATGGAAACTGAATTAAAAGTGAAACTTAGTCATGCGCTCTGCAAAGCCAGATTCCTTTGATAAAAACTGTCATTTTCCCTCACTGGACACAGGTCCACCGCTGCCTTGATCTGCTTTATTTGTTTGTATTGTTGTGTGACTTTGGTGTTTTAATAGTTAGTTCGAAATCACCAAAGTTCCACAAAATAACAAATTAAACTACGAATCAAGGCAGTGGGAGACCAGCTGCTTCCATGTTCAGCCAGGGAAAATTACTGTTTTTGTCACTGTAGTTTGGCTGTTAATACAGCATCGATAAGTTTGAATTTTAGTTGAGCTCTGCGCCAGATCTGGGTTTTTTTTAAATTATTATTTCATTTACCAGAGGCATTCAATAAAAATTAATTTTTCTTCATAAATTTAGCATAATACGAGGTAACTGACAAACAAATAAAAATCACTTGGGGGGTGAAGTATTCCTTTAACACTGACTTGTCATTCTACCTTTGTTTCTTACAGCTGCTTGATTACCTGCAATGATTAACATGGTCATTATGACTTTATTAAAGCAGCTGCTGAAGTCAGAGGCAGTAACTTAATGTTCATCTGTTTGCTTCTCATCAGTGCACCTGGATTTTCCAAACAGATCCTAAGGGCATACATGGTAAGTGAGGGTCGCCCACACTTGCAAATAACAAACCTGCACTTCCCTCTGATGGTACAGTTGTTTGTGTTTTTATCCCATGAGTTCTGTGTCTGCTGTGCTCACTTGTGGTACTCATAGCTACACAGGATGTAAAGGTGTGCCCATTTAGCATATTGTATACTGTATATTAGGTCAAACCAGCTGGACGTGTACAGCAAGTGGCTTGTTCTATGATGCTATTCTGAAGACAAATGTTACAGCTCTTACCACGATAACATCACTGTTTCTTATCCAGCACTAATAATTAAGGTCAGTGTCACAACTTCTATAGGCCAGTAGCAGGCATTTACATCTATATTCACACGTCTTTATTGTTCCAGGTATCCACTTATTTGCTTGCAACAGTTTTATTCCCAGTCAAAGAGCCTCAGCAGTACATGGGTTGTACATGGGAAAAGGATCATAAAAATATTAGAGATGGACATTGCGGTTGAAATATAATTAACCCTGTATTATCTGACCTGTTGTAAAATTGTCAGAGGGGTTGATCCTGGTGATGAAAGCTGTTTCTGACAGGTTCATCTCTGTTGCTATCTTCTGATACAAGTCATCACTCAGCTCCTGTTTGAAACACACATATAATACACAAATATACATCTTCACCTGTGACATGTAATCATTTCAAACACATGCACATAGATGGATAGATTAAAAACATGTCAGGGTGCTACAACTCTGCATGTTATACAACAAATTCTGTAATCATGTAACATATGAGCAACAAAAACTGGTAAACTTTACTGACTGAAAATCTCAATTTAATCAGTAAATGTAACAAGGAGCAAACAGCCAAATATACAGTTTAAAAACAAAAAGCTTTAGTGTCTATATCTTTTTAAGCCCTAATGCACGCTGCCATAGGCTTCTCTGCATTATGGCATTATTGCACAATAACCTTTACTCACATGCATGAGTGGACAAATGGCCGCGGGGTTTCCTTTAAAAGGTAAATTGGTGAAGGCATCCAGGGTAAATACTGGAATCTCCATTGTGTTTAGGCTAAATATGAAAATGATATGAAACTAAAAGAGTCTCCAGTGAGGACAAGAGGGTTGACAGAGTCAGTCCACTGCTGTCGATGGACTTTACACCCTGTCTGTTTGGTTTCAAGCAGAGGTTTAACAGGCGCCTCTCACCGCCACCTTCCCACTGGTTGCCAGATTTGCAGCCAGTGCTTTCAGCGGCATGACCACTGTTTAGACGCTTATAGTGTCGGAAACGAGTTTGTTGTTGTCATATGTGATGGTACAGGCCTTATAAGATCTGTTAAAAAAATAGAATAGAATAAAATAAAATAACAGTTAATGAATTAACTGTGGTTGCCAGATAGTTCAAAGTGCTTTTTGATGAGTGTTAAATCTGCATTTTGAGGGATCAGATTTTCTTGCAATTTCCAAACAATGTCCGATTTTTGCTTTTGTAGATGATCATTAAATAATCAGCATGTTTTGGTCTTTAAAGCGAACTGAATGCAACAGTCTCATGAGAGCAACATATCCTCTAACAATACACATTAAAAAGGCTTTCTAAAAAGAGAACAAAAAAATATAAATTAAAGATTTAAATAGAGCAATGTAAATATGTGCCCGAAATATAAGTGAAGTAATAAAACCTTGTGTAGAGAATATTGCAGTTGAATAAAGTAAGCATAAACAGGAATGTAGTAAATGTATATACATAACGAGAAGTAATAAATAGGCTATGTGAAGAGGTGTAAACAGTCAGTAGAAGTATACATGGATAAAATAATTGGTCAAATGAACGGGCATACAAAAAAATGTGTTGAATTAATGGCCTACATTTCATTAAATATTCAGGATTCTTTCGGGTAATATAAACACACGCAGCCTGTCAATCAGTGAAAATAGTGTTTTGATAAAACTTTCAGAAATAACAGCCATTTACACTCATCCTCCCCTAACTCCTCCTCTTATGTTTATTTTTTATTTTATATCCTAACCTCATCACTGCTGCAGCTGTTGTTGTTATTAATAATAATAAATAGTTATTAAAAAGATAAACGTCCAAACGGTAATTTTTCCCCTCGTATCCAAGTCTCGCGATAACATACCTGAGCGGGGTTGCTGGAAACGGTAGTGACACCTGAGGCTCGGGACAGGAGCAGGAGACCGGGGACGAGAGGCGACTGTGAGATAATTTCATCGTTTTCAGACATTTGTCACCGTCGTCTGACATATTTCTGTCCGGGGATATATTTTGTTGCCCAGTGGCGGCGTACAACCGTTGGGAATTGAACTAGTCTGCCCCGTACGTTTGACCGCTGTCAGTGTCCTACAGTTAGCCGTAGCTGTTAGCCTGCTAACTGCTAATGTGCTCAAGCTAACATTAGCACGTCAGCCTGACAGCACAGAGACGTTAGCATCTTGAGGGAACCCAGAGTCCAGGCTGACAAATGTCCTCCTGTGGCGACCTGCAAAGAAGTAACTTAACTAAAGAATAGATAAAGTCTGGTTAGGGTATGTTTGGAAAGGTCTTCGGGAGTCGAAGTTGAACTGTGGTTGCTGTAGCTAGCAAGGCTCTTGGTTTTACCAACACTTTGAGACACAGTTGGAAAGAGGAAGTAAGAAACGTTAGCTTATATGACTGCTGTGACAGCTGCAGGGACATGCATTATAGCGCTTAATTATCAGATATTTCTTACCAAGGTTTTTTTTATTGCATACTGTTTATAATTCCGGATACACTGCTTTTGTCTCTGGTATTTGCTTAGTTTCCCACAGATTGCAAAACTTGTTTATAACACTAATGTAAGCTTCGTGCAGAAATGATGTGCTGATGATGCCTCAGTGTTATGCATATTTTGTAGTTGAATGCTCTTATTATAATGTACTTTACACATATAGCACAAGGCTTTCATAATATGTCATCATTAATAGTAAGTTAGCTAACGCTAGACTTTAAAGACATTATTAAAACAGCTTGTTTAACATATATATTTATTAAAGATACCTGCACAGACAATGCTCAGAATAATTTAGTCCTTAGACTTTGGGCCCAGGACTCCACACACTACGGAGTGTTAGGAGGTCAGGGGATACTGGAAGCACAGCATATTTCAATGATGTTGTGATGGGCTGAGGCCAAGTGTCTGCGTGTTATAAAAGAATTATTGACACAGTAATTAAATGTGTTGCTCCTGTGTTGTTTTCTCTGTGGCAGTGAGGATGTCTTTGAATGAAGAGGGTTATGTGGTTCGAATCAGAGGACTACCATGGTCCTGCACACAGGAGGAGGTTGCCAGTTTCTTCTCTGGTAAGAATACACTCACTTTATCTTTACAGCTTCAGGCATTAATGGTCTTAATAAGTTTAAGACTGAAATGACACACCTGCAGTGCATTTTAGTGACTTCAGGGCTGCACCGCAGCATTGTTATTTTGGTTGCATAGGTTTGAGTGGAATTTAGCTGGCCTCATTTACATTTGATTTGTTTCCAAGAGTCTTCTCCCCCCCCTACAGCCTGTCTTGTGGTTACGCACAGAAACAACCTGTGTTTCTCAACTTTTTCTAAGCTGTTACCTCATCTTTATGTTTCAAATTCAGGATCTCAGGTGAATCAGACAATGATAGTGTTCATTTCTTTTCTCTGGAGCTCCAAACAGTTCATATTATATTGGATCCAGTTGTACCCTCTATTGAGAGTTTTTCTTTTATGACAGGAAATGTTTCTGTGTAGGCATCCTTTTGAGGAAATCTTAATCACTCTTTCTTTTTTTTTTTTTTTACAGACTGTGACATTGTTGGGAAAGTAAACGGAGTGTGTTTCACCTACTCTAAAGAAGGCCGTCCCAGTGGAGAGGCATTTATTGAGCTGAAAACATCAGAGGATTTCAAGAATGCCCTCGCCAAGGACCGTAAATACATGGGGCACCGATACATAGAGGGTAAGCAATATAAGTGATCACAAGAGACTGATGTGCCAGTGTGTGTTCACCTGTGTCAACTTTCTCTTTGAGCGATTGCTGCATCACATGACACTATTAATAGCAACAGTCAAAGTGCAACTTACTTGTCATCTCATCAGTTTACTTTGGAGATGTTGTTTCCCTTTTGCCATGATTATAAAAGATTATTTCTTGGCTCACCGGTGTTACATTACCCATACAAATAGACATTTCCCAGCGTGTGTTGTGTGTCTGTGCATGGGTGCAATATGCTTTAAGCCAAAAAATATATATATTGTTTTTAATTGTCCTTTCAGAGTTTGACGTGTGTATGTGTGTTTATCTGTGTGTCTGACTTAGTGTTCAAGTCAAACCGTAGTGAGATGGACTGGGTGCTGAAACGTAGCGGTCCTGCTGACTATGACAGTTGCAGCGGCTGCATGCTGCGACTTAGAGGCCTTCCCTTTGGCTGCAGCAAGGAGGAGATTGTTCAGTTCTTCTCAGGTACTCGAACATTTAAACCTTTGTAACATTATTGAGTTGTAACGATATTGCACCATTTGTTAATCTGATGGATAGTTGTTCTGACACATTGTAGTTTTGTAGTTTGTTTTTTTTTTTGACTATCATCACCAGAGTGTAAGGGTGCTGACTGAACTAAAGCTACTGTAGCTTTTAAATGTGCAAAAGAGCCTCTTAGCCTGCAGTGCAAAACAATCAAATGATACAAAACCATTAAAAGAAATGTCAGCTGCATGTAGGCTTTGTATACATTTCACTCCTCCTCATGCTGTTTCACTTAAAATGACTCTGTAGGCATTATTAAGACAGGCCAATAAGTAGTTCCAATGAAATAAGTCTAAGAAAACGTTCAACTAGTTGTGTTTATTGTCCCAAGTCTAAAGGCCCAGGCACAAGATGTACTATGCAGCATTCTTTGCAATATTCTTCTAAAAGCATTGTAGAAGCTGCATTGTCATGCAGAAGTACATCACAGATGACCCATTATAAGTATTTGGCAGCTTATTTTCCTGCAGAGACTCTGCCCTTTGCCTGTATTTTCTTATTTTCTATGCTCGTGACATTTATGGGCGTGTACCCCCACAGCGCTTAGGCGTGGTCGGGTTTTATAGCCACCAACTGCCAGACTGTAAGCAGCAGGCATCCAAGAGACAAAGCGCCAAAATATGCAAATGTGGTGAGGTGAAACGCCAAACAAGAGTGAATCTGGGATTGGCATTACTTTCACTTTTGCTGGTGAGTGTGTTTAAAAACAGTAACAAACAATCCTGCATAGTGTACCTTAAAAGCCACAGTATGTATAATTTCTGTCAGATAGTAGTGTCTTTAACATTATTCTAATTTCAAGTTTGTTTTTACAAAGGTAGAACAACAGTTAAATTTACATTTACAGGCTCTGGCTTACAGAGTACCATGATATTAGAAAATGTGACTTTGACTGTGTCGTGAAAAATTCCACTTTCCACTTTGCAGATCGACCCACAACAACACACCGCAACATAAGCATACACCTACATTCAAAGTTCATTGACAGATTTGCCAATAATTAACATATTTTTTTAACATTTTGGATTTCTCGCATATTACAAAGTGGTATTAATTTGACTTGAAGTCAGTCAGCATGTCTTTGTGTCATGGCCCAAAGGCCTAATGTATGTTTGTTCTTGTAGTGTAGTCATACTGTGTTTGCCAGTTAGTCCTTGTTATGAACTGTTAGTATGCCTCTTGCTATGTTAGTGTTATGTTCACACTTTATTAGCATGTGTGTGCAGTATGACCTGGCTATCATGCCTCCTAAAGGGATTCATAAAAAAGATAGGATGGGCTGGGCTGGTTTGGCTGAGGGCAGACAGTCCCATGACACTGATCTGGGGTCAGTACTGTGATTATGCTCACTGGCAGCCTTTATCTAAGATAATCAACACTTAAGAATTATAATGGACCAGTGTCACTCAACACTAATTAATAATAATTTTGCCATTTGCCTAAATTCAGTTGTGTAGAGATTTTTTTTTGTCTGCGTTCACTTTAATTTTATAACAAATTCAGTCATCTGAGATGCCCCTTTTTAAATACAGTCTAATCAGATACCACAGCTGATGTTTATCACCGTTATGACATTTATATTAATCCTGAAAGCTCCAGTGATGCAGTGGGTATTGTTCTATCTATTCTACACATCTATCAGTCTACCTACCGACCTATGTATCTATGTGTGCTTGGGTTAAAGGGTTGAGAATCGTGCCAAATGGGATTACTCTGCCAGTGGACTACCAGGGGAGGAGCACAGGGGAAGCCTTCGTGCAGTTTGCCTCAAAGGAGATAGCAGAAAAGGCTCTGGGGAAACACAAGGAAAGAATAGGGCACAGGTGGGACAGACGGGAAAGGGACGGGCTGGACTGGGTTGGGCTTCTATTGGAGTATTTTAATGGGTGGTCATATTAGAGTAATTATGGTGTTAATGGGATGGGCTCTGTTATGGTTGAATGATAAGCATGGGATGGTGTGCTAGAATAATTATGGTAAAGTGGGTAAATTAATTGGGTGGGTCATGTGATATTTATTAAAATGATAATGGCATGGGTTTAATGGGTTTATGTATTGTAACAATGGTGACATGTTGAATAATGGGATGAAAGGTCATGTATCTGATCTGTATATTAAAGGTGGTGTGAGTATTTTATGCCATACACAGTTTTGCTGTTACTTGTCTTAGACCTGGGAGCTCTGTTTAATTGTGCTAGAGCAACATTTGGGTACATAAGATCATTTTATTGGCACTTCCTTATATCCTTTTATACATGTATTGTACAGATAATTTACTGTGCAAGAGGGGATTAAGTGTAGAAGTATAGCAGAGGTCAGTCAAGGCAGCCTCTTCCATTAAATCATCAAACTTCTCTCTGCAGTACTTAATATTAAAATGATCAATGCAACACCTAAAAGCCCTGTAAAGATTTTTTTATTGTAAATAGTAAGAGGTGAAATCCTTCACTACAGCCCTAAGCCCAGTTAATGATGAGATTTTGTTGAGGTTGTTCAGTCATTCAGACACCCAGCTCCAGGTTAAAATTACTTAGACCACTATTAAGAATATTTGTTTTTTGTTTGTTTATCCTATCTCTCTGTAAATTATATCTGTATGTAACCTGAGCTAAGCCATTTCTACTCCTTAACCCTCTCCTCTGCCCCCCTCCACTTCATGGGCTCATCATTTTGCAGGTACATAGAGATTTTTAAGAGTAGTCGCAATGAGATCCGAGCCTACTACGAGCTGCCCCGGCGGGGAATGGGTGGTCAGAGACCGGGGCCCTACGATAGACCCATGATGGGGGGTGCCAGAGGAGGGTTTTTTGGGCCCGGGCCTGGCCGTGGAGGGGCTCTGATGGACACCATGAGGAGCGGAGGGGGCTATGGAGGAGGTAAGCTGAGTTCTGTGTTTCTGTATACAACAACATTTGTGGCTGCAAACGTGTGGAACAGCAGAACAAAACAATGATAATTAATCATGCAGAAGCCTTTCTTTTAGTTTTCTAAAGTACTCTGAGCAGTGAGGCAATACTCTCTCTAGTGCTGTTATTTAAAGTCGCCCTCCAGACACATTTTAAAGTGCGTAAAAACACTTACTATTATTTTGTTTAACATGATTTTCCTATATAATAATAATAATAAAAAGTGTAAATCAAGATAGTTAACGTTAGCATTAGAGGAAAAAATGTTTGAGCCTCAGTCAGACCCAGACTCAGATGAGGAGCCTATTTTGCACCAAAAGTTGACTAGGCAGCGCATCAGAATAATACGTGCAATTAGCATCTTTTTTTGTTGTTGTTGCTTATGTTGTTTGTTAGCTTGTAGGCTAACTGGCAGAGGCTGACACTGTTAGTGGTTGTAAAACATACAATAATATCTGTTGTGATGGGGTTTTTCATAGATAGTGGAAGGAAGCTCCACAGTCCAGCTTACATCCAAAAACTTGGACTGGGTTGCAAACTGCGTTTTCTGAACTGACAAGTCCGTGCTGTGCCTGAGGTTTCGGGCTTCTTTGCTGGTGTTTTGTTTAAGTCTGTTCCCCCATCAATACGTGTTTCCCGTGTCACACAGCACCTTGTTTTTGTATTGGTAAGATACCACATCCAGCTCACCCAGCATTTGTTTGAATCTCAGATTTAAAGGAATGAACAGATGTCACCCCTTTAATAGAGGAATGTGAAAACACCTTTCTGCTGCCAAACTTTCAAGTCAAGGTCAGGCATTTTAGGGGACATAAACATAAGAAAAACTAGCTTGTTAATTTCTACTTTATTGTTCAAGTATAATGTTAGTAAATTTTCACTAAGGAATAAGTACAGATGAATAGATTAAACTGTTTGAAATATCATACAAATAATCAGCAAAAACAGTCAAACCAATAATATTCAGTCAGCTGTATGAAGAGATTGGATATTTCCAATTTCGATATATTTTAGCAACCATCTCTATTTTTATGTGGCTGGTCTATTTTATTTCCTCTACCCTCGGCTCCGCACCCTCCAGCTGGTAAAACAGCATAGAGCTGTGTAAAAGAAAAAAAAACAAGCATAATCTGTAATAATAATAATAATAACTTTATTTATAGAGCACTTTTCATACAAAAATGCAGCACAAAGTGCTTAACATGTGTTTAAAAACGTCCTATCCCTCCCACTCCAACCCGCCCAAAGCCCCAACCCCAATATATAGAGACACACGCACAGCTCCCTCACATACACACAGACACACATACATACACACACACACATACATACACACACACACACGCACATACCCACACACGTGGGGTGGATCTTTAAAACATGCTAAAACCATGTGGATGTTTTTACATTTCATATTAAAATAGATAAATTAAATCAATGCATCCTGCAGTTAAAACAATCTGTAATTAATTCCGCTAATTGATTCAGTACCAGTTAATATAGCCTACACTTCATAACCCTGCATAACCAACTGGATTGTCACTTGGCAAAACTCAACATGTTACAAAGACAAAGTCTGTAACAGGTAAAAAACTCTGCCCCGCCTATGTGACGCACTGTGTCCATGCCAACTGTATTTCGGGCATCAGTGCCATTATTTCCTTTGTCTGAGCCAGCAGGAAGCAAAGTTTGTTTTTCAGTTCTGTCGTCTGTGTTGCGGAGCAGTCTGTGATGTGAAAGAATGAGCCCTGCTTCAGTTGTGTTTTGTTTGTCTGTGTCCAGGTTACGGTGGCTTTGACAGCTACAATGGCTTCAACAACTACTGTTTTGGCAACGGCATGTTTGATGAGCGAGTGAGAGGAGAGAGGGGAGGAAGAGGTAAAGTCCAACATTTGTTTACCCTCTACAGTCTGGCATTTAGAAATGCTGAACAAATGTTTGAAACCCTCAAAACAGTTAAGCATCCTGAAAGGCTAAACTGTCTTCCAGTAATTTATTAGTTTACATTTCATGTGTTCGTTTAAAAAAAAAATTCTCTTTCACATGAATGACCGTTTGGCACAAATTTAAAAAATTTGTACTCCCCAAACATTTTAAAATTTTTACATCATGGTCATGAATAAACAGAATTAGGATTGGGTTTTGTAAAGCATCAAATTTTGACCTTGTGGAAGGTTATATGAGATTTAATTCATTTAACAACATTCATAACTTAAAAACCATATTTACTTCTTTTCCCCATCAAGTAATGACATATTGTATTGTATCAAATTACTTCTCTCTTCTACATTACTAGGTGTTGTATGAGTAATCTGTGGATTTCTTTGTGTGCTTTGGCTCAGGGATGGGAGGACATGGTTACGGTGGTCAAAGTGATGTTTGTTCAGGCTTCCACAGCGGCCATTTTGTCCATATGAGGGGTTTACCTTTCCGTGCCACAGAGGGAGACGTCGCTAAAGTAAGGACACACTCGCACACTGAGACCAGGGGTCTCATTTATAAAATAGTGCATAGGATCCATAATAAAAGTGCATGTGTGCACAAAAGCTGAAAATGGTGTGCAGCAAAAAAATGTTCTGATTTATAAATCCTTGCGTCTGCCTTTCAAGGCGCAATTTCCTTTTATAAATCCCAAATCAACTTGGAATTGTCTGCACGTGGATCAGCTTTATACCTGGCCCTCTACACTACCACATTCAACCAGAAATGGTCAATGCGAAGCGCCTCATGAATGTTGATGCGTAGAAATGAGCCTGCTAATCAGTGCGTCTTCACAGTGAATCATAACAACACCCAAGAGGAAGAGCAAGAAAAGGAATTTGTCTGACAAAGAAATCGAGGTGCTGGTAGGTGAGGTGGAGGTTAGAGAGCACATATTTTTTGGTGACCACAGCAGTGGGGTCACCAAGAGAAGAAAATACAGCAAGTTACAACATATTGCTGCTGCGGTTAATGCTGCAAGTTTAAACAAGACCATCCCTGAAATAACAAAACAAACTAAAAACAGTGGTCAGATCTAAAGGTGGAGGCAAAAAAAATGCCACTCACAGTCTGTGGTAGTTTATATAGTCCATATTTGTAAGATGTGCTGGGTGAGGTGACTGGAGAAGGCAGAAGAAATGTCACATAATAATAAATTATTCTTGGCCATCATACTTCATTGCAACAGATGGTAAGATAGGGAAACTGGTGTTAAATTTTATTCTGTGTTATTATAAAAAGGTCTTAAAATTTAACTTGGTGAACGCTGCAAAAACATTGTCTGTGGAGTCAGATTAAAGACCTGAACATAAATTTTAATTAATGGCGTCTCTGTGGCTGTCTCCTGTTTACGTTGTCTTTCTATTGTATGATTGGTTTGGTTAAGGAAGTCAAAAAAAAAAAACTTTGTGACTTCATGTATTTAAATGAATGTATGTATACGTCTTTGTTTGTTTGTGTAGTTCTTCTCTCCTTTGAATCCGCTGAGGGTCCACATTGATGTGGCTCCGAATGGCAAGTCGACTGGAGAAGCAGATGTGGAGTTTCGCTCCCATGAAGACGCTGTGGCAGCCATGTCCAAAGACAAGAACCACATGCGTATGTTCTCTCTTTTTCTCTCTTTCTTTAGCTCATGTGACAAGGCTTGTGCAGTATCTATTTTTTCATACCTTAATACCGTCCTGACATTTTACTGGGTATACAGTATATGATGGAGCTAGTGTATGGTGCTCCCTCACCCCTCCTCCAATACAAACTCACAAAATGCCAAGAAAGATACACTCCTACACCCTCTTCCTTATTGAACAGAGAAATACGACCATACACCTGAATTCCAGTTTCTCTCTTTCACCAAACTAAGACGGATTTAATTGTCTTGTTAACTCATGGTAAACACACTATCTTTATGTGACTAGTTGCCCTATCCTTGAAGAGCACCTGATTTTTAACAACTAACTACACAGTGCCTTGACCCAGTGCAGCAGCCCTATTTTTCTTCCTCACACTTCACTCAAACTCGACAGAAACAAAATCAAACTCAACAAAACCGTCATTTTTAGTCTTATTTAGTTGTCAAGTTAGTTAGTTCACATCCAACAATCACCAGCTCTGGACTGGTTCCAATAAATCCTATAAATCCTAACCAAAACTTGGTTAGATGTGAAAATGTGCCGTTTTCCCAGTGTTCTCTCAGTCCTCTAATGTTATCCCTCCCACTCATAGTTGGTTCTCAGCTCAGCTGCCTGCTCCGATAGTAGAGACTGACCTCTGGTGGCGTGTGCCGGTATTACATACAATACATCCTCTCCATTTGAGTTTAATAGAAGATGAGCTTCTGTATTTCTGTAATTTCCAGATACCCCAGTATACCAGAGTACTGTGATACTGCCTAAGCCTACTGTTGACTCCACTTTTTCAAGCTACATTACGCAACATTTGTGACACAAAACTGACACAAAACTCCACAAAAATGGATCAGTTACATCTAAGCAGAAGATTAGCACAACATCACAAGCCCATCAAACAAACAGCCAGGGTTTTAAAAGGTTATGTCTGAGTGGGACAATTTGTTATCGTGACACTATTTGAAATATTTCAGATTGTAGTGGGACTATACCAAGTATCTTGTTTTTTTTCTTACATTCGAAGCTTCTATTTAGGTTTTTAAATTAAGCTTCTTATGTCTGTCATCAAATTTTATGACATCACTCTCCATTTGATGCATGTATAGGTGCTGTTTGTGCATGTGTGTGGGTATTTCCAGGCCTGTGTGTATTTGTAAAACAGAGTGAAAATTTCCTCTCGCGGGATTAATAAGGGTATATACAATTTAAAAAATAAAATAAAAAATAAATAAATAAAATCACCCTAAAATAAAAAATCTTCAGCTTGAATAAAATGGTTCACTGGATTTTTTGATTAAATAATATTTAAATTAATAATAACTTAAGTAATTTAACAATATAAGAGCTGTTTTTTTAAATGAATTTTTTGTCTTCTTGACTTCACAACTCTCTGGAGTTATTGGAAAAGTTTTGATTCTACAAGTAGTTTTATACTAATAATATTATGTAGCCTAATATTTATGTGCAACTATGCAAAAATACTTGGTTTAAACAGACACTTGTTGAAAAAAAGAAGAATTAAAGTTGATATAGAATTTGAATGTCAGCGTTGTGACTGAAGCTTCAAAGTGTTTGGTGCAGCCCTAGATTGTTCTTAAACTGGGAGATCGAGCATGCTAGTTCACATTAAACGCTAGGAGAAACACAAGTTCTTCAATATGAGTGATGGATTGATGTTTTCTCCACAGAGCATCGCTATATTGAGCTGTTTCTGAACTCAACAGCCAGTGGAGCCGCTGAAATGAGTGAGTGTTTAACTTTTAAGATTAAGTAGGAATAAATGATGGATTTTAGTTCTTTACCTTATAGTTAAACTCACACTGTCATTACAGTCATGAGAAATTACACTGACCTATCTCTTCAAAATCCTCTCAGGTCGTGGCGGCAGTGGTTACTACAGTAACTCGGGAGGGGGTGGAGGCTCACGGAGCAGCGGGCTGCGAGGTTCATACTGATGATGTCACCCCACTTTTCCAATCCATCCTGACCGTTTGTCTCGCGTCTCTTCAGGCCACATTCTCTAGATTACTTTTTCTAAGCAGGAGAGCTGATCTGAGGTCAGTCACTTGTTGTTATTGTGGAGTTGTACGAAAACTTCACCTCTGATACTAAAACAGACCAAATACGACCTGAACAAGCACTATTATTATTATTATTATTACACCATTCCTAAAAGCATTTGAAGAACAAAACAGCTCGTCAACATGAAGATGTTGGAGCTGTTGTAGGTGCTGAACATGGTTAATGGGTCATATGGAGACTTCCTGTTTGTCTTACATTTTTAAAAGGGTTGGTTATTGTAATATAGGTTTTTACGATTCACATGGAAAAGTAAATTTTCTCAATTGATCTGATTAAGAGAAATCAAGCACCTTTTTTCAGAGTTTTGAATGGCATTGAGAGGAAAATAACTTTATGTGTTACAGTTTTAGTGACTTTATTGGAATGCACTTTTAATTTGTCTCAGTTGACGTCTCACTGTCGGCAGGAGACGTTCATTAGTGCAGAGACAGTGCCACTGCACTGTCGAGGCTGAGTGTGGTCACTGCAGCAGTAAGACGCAACGTCAAAACATTACAAGATTCTAACTTTTAGAAAAAATATCTATCAAAATCATTGTTTATTCTGGTTTAAACTTGTTTTCAGCATCCTGTAATTTACTGATTCAAACAGATCAGCTTTTCTGCTTTGAAAGTTTGATAAATGTGAGCCAGTGTGTTTTTTTATGAATGTTTTCACAGTTCATTACAGAATTTAAAACTAAGTTGAATATTATATTCCACTCTCAAAGAGTGGAAGTAAAATAAAGTCTCTATATTTGAGCTGTAAGATAGCTTACGCAGCTGTTGTACATTTTGCCTAATAAATTTTATATTTAATTCTCTTTCTGTCTCCGTGACTCTGACATCACTTTACAAGAGGTATGTGTGTTACAGCAGTGAATATATCTGAATTTTAAAAAAAGAATTATCTGTGTATGAGGTGTGTAATGACGAAACAAAATCAGAACACAAGAAATAGACTGCAGTACAACAAGAGTAAATGTTCACAGAGAAATTTCAATGACAAAAAACTTGTTTGTAATGTGGTTTAATCAGAAACTGCTACACAGTCAAGGCAACATACTGTTGGCAATAGAGTTAATATTAAACTGGCAGGATTTAGTAAGCTAAAGGGCCACAGTGATTATCAACATTATGTACATACAACATGTCCCATTGAAAGCTGGGAGCAACACTGTACAAAAAGGGTTCAGGCCTGGGTGCATTTCAGAAACAACTGCCTGTAGTACTTAATGATATGATGAATTGGTTTAGTTTTAAATACTTTAAACAATAAAAACCCTCAGTGAAATAAACCCAGGCCTGTTTCATCTCTTCATGGGAATGAATACTTCCAGTTCTTGAAAAGTCACAGGTTGTAAACATCGTATCGAAGTACAAAACCAGAATGTGCTGTGGAACTCGTAAAACCCGTCACTGAAGAGCGTACAGTCATCAGCATTAGTTTGAAAACACAAACATTAAAAAAAAAAAGAACAAAAATAGTCTAGAGTTTCAAACGTTCCCTCTCAGGAATGGAGCAGCAGTAAAATGTGGTTCTTCTATAACGTTTCCATCTGCACCGATTACAGCTAACTTCAAGTGAAGAGGAAACGCTCAAACAAGTTCCCAAACTTCTGAAAGTAAAAATGACTGTGCATAACACAAAATCAAATATAAATACTCTCAAATTCATCTTTATTACAGGTAAGAGGATTGGCAAGTGTTCAAATATATTTTGTGGCTGTGGTGTCAGACGTGTGTAACACTTTATGTTCTTAACCACTATCTAGTCAGTGAAGTGGTCATGGTGTGAGCTGGCCAACAACTAGGTCAGTTAAGACTGATTTCAGTCTGTCACCAGAGAGGACAGCATCTGGTGTGCTGCTTGGTCCTTAAAGGGATAGTTCAGATTGTTTGAAGTGTCGTTGACTGAGGTACTTATCCACAGTCAGTGTGTTACCTACAATACATGGTGGTCGGTATGCCTCCAGTTTGGAGAAACAGGCAGGTGTACAGCACAGACACTAAGCCATGTACTGCTGTGGACGCAGGCAGCAGCAAAACACATTATAGCCACCTAAAAATACACTGTTTAGAATATTTTCACCGCTTTACCTTGCTGTCAGACAGCCCTTTCAGACAGGGCACTTAAGCCATTATCTCTGCTCTCTTTAAAGCCATCAGACTCAATAAAAACAGTAATTTTACCTCACAGGACACAGGAATTTCTGGTCTACTGCTGCCTCCATCTACTAGTTAGTGTTATTGTGTGACTTTGGTGAATCTAAACTAGCCCATCAAGGCAGTGGTAGACCAGCAACTCCCGTGTTCTGCTAGGTAAAATTACTGTTGTCAAAGGAGTCTGGTGGCTTTGACGAGAGTGTAGATACACTCTCCCTGTACAAGTTCCCTGTTGGAAAAAGGCTGTCTAATAGCAAGGTAAGGGGCCGTACACATGCTGTGTTTTTTGCGTGCTCAAATTCATTATTTTCAATGAGGATGTGCGGCAGACGCGCTCAAACGCCAGAGCAACGACGTCCAGGTGCGCACGTGTTCAAGAGCGCCTATTTTTCAGGGCACAACGGTTGCACCCTGAGATAAATAAGAGTTTTTGGAACGCAGCAGCGCGCACAGCATGTCGTGACGAGAAACAACCAATCACAGCTGACAGATCTCTTTCCCTTCTTCCATAAACATCAGTCTGTGGTAAATATGGAAAAGTTGTTCATTTTGGTGCAGGGCTGCCAGAGCTTTACTTCTGTCTCATGGACAACATTCCCACACACAATAGGCCCACACACACAAACAGCGCCTGGAACAAGATCAGCTCTGCTCTCAGGTTTTGAGGTAAATAGGCTGTGATACAGTACTTGTTAAGGTTACTAAGCAACCTCAGACACAACCTGCCACTGCGCTCTTGAAAGCAGGCACAAAAGTAGCATCCAGCGCCTGACCTCGCATTTTCCAGGTGGTTAAAGACACGGCATGTGTGCGGCCCCTAAGGCGGTAAAAATATTGTCAATATAGCATACACTCACACTGATATAGATTTTTAAGGTGTCTAAAATATGTTTTCCTGCTGCTGCCGTCCACAGCAGAACATGGCTTATCTTCCGTAGCGGTACTTCTTTCTTCTCCACATTGGGGGCACGCTGACAGCCATCTACTGTAGACTGACTATGGTTGAGTACCTCATACAATCCGCCTTCAAAAAAATCTAAATTACCCCTTTAAAGCAGCTTCCACTGCATTAGTGTCTCCAACAAACAGTGAAATGTGCCTTTAGTCTAGATTTCCTTGGCTACTAGTGACGCCTAGTGTTGCTACTTTGAAACATTTTATTTTAGACTCTCCCTACAAAAATCCTGTCTGTAGAAATCCAGGGCTCATTTTGGCAACATGAAGCACAAGTGCGTAATACTCCTTGCATTCACACAGGCACAAACGGTACCATCATGGTTAAAAAAAAAAAAAAAAGCTTTTCAGTTCCTTTGAAAGTCACAGCCACATGGGGAACTAGTCTGCTCATAGTGTCAGCGTAGCAAAATTGGCTTGGAGCTGTGAACGTTCCTGGAATTAGTTTGCAGAAAGTCTTTGTCTCACTGTCACAACCTATGTTCCCATGTTGCTCCTGTGCTATTAAAACAGGGACAGAAAAAAACAGTTCTCATTTTCTTGCAGTTATCTAGTTAATTTAACTATCTAGTTAAGTTGGATTGCTCTGTCAGGTTGACTTGATCCTTTGTGCCTGTGTAAATGTTGCCTTTATGACTGTGTTAGTTTCACTTCGCCCCTAAAGAGGGCGCTCTGCAGTCTGACTCTGTAACAAGACTGTGATACTGTATTTATAAATTATATAATCTCATGTGTTTGGCTATACACTCACTGTATACAGTTTGAGGCTTAATACATAAATTATAATGATGCAGTACAAAATAAGACTGATAGTTTGATTGAGAGTCTGCATATAGCTGCAGCAGTGCTCATCACAGTCAGTGCAGTTTCACTTTCAGTTCATCATAAAGTCCTTCCTCCTTTCATAGCAGAGCTCCGTCCTCACACAGCTCTGTTTCACATGACTCCCTCTGTCAAGGTCATTGATATCTAAATTTAATCTGAATGGTTTCTTTTGTATAACTGATGTATATTTAAAATAATCTGACTGTCTACAAATATTCTCACTCCTCCAGTTTCAAAGTAATACATGTTGGCCTGTGTTACAGTGGGCTGATTGCCTCCTTCTCTGTGTGTGATTACAAGAGGAGATATTTTAATGTATACTGCAGAGCATCTGCAAACAAAGTAGTGACGTCAAACAAAGCCAGGTCAGAGTGACGCAGACGCCCCTTATTTTGTCTATAAGGGACCTTTTCAACCTGTAAATAAAATAACGTACTAAATGTTCATGCACACGGCCCATTTCTAGCAGCAAACTCTGTGTTGAGAGAAGTTGAGTGATGGATCTTACAGAGGGCCGGAGGGCTGAGATTTACGACCTCAGATTGATTGAAGCTGACATAACGACAGTGTGGGGCTTCCTCACGTTGGATTGGAGGAGCATCGCTGGAGGAGGAGGGCGTGGCAGGTGTCACAGACTCGGACTGGTTTTGGTGAGGCGGGCAGAGGGAGCTCATTGTCAGAGCAGCTGTTACAGAAAATCTCGCCACAGTTCCTACAGTGGTGCTGAAGAGAGAGACAGGAAGTCAGAACCACAGGAAGTGACTGATCTTCTGTCGACTGAGTAATCAGTCTGCATGTAGACTATATCCAATATGACAATATTCTGAATTTGAGACATGTCACGTAAACAGCTTAGCAGGAGTACTGTCTTTTTCGTAATAAGGACAAAAACAATATTTTGTGCATGTAAATAAAGTGAAATATTTAGTTTAGCACAACTGTGAATCCCTTTGAGGCTAAAGCCACGACTGTAACATATATCTCCTCAAATGGTTATGTTTCTGCATGTTTCCTCTTCAGCCATGGTGGCTATCAATGCTAACAAAAACTATAAGTTATTTTCTGACTGCTGCTGCTGGAAACTAAAACAAACTACTTCCTGCATGAAGAACGACTTTGCTGTCAATAATAGGTACCAAAACAGGAAGTAAATCAGAATGGAAAAGCTCTCAAATTGTTTTATCAGTTGGCATTTATATATGCAAAAAGGATATGGTTCACTAACTTCCTCACCAACATCAGGGGCCTACAGATGATATCCAGTCCTAGTTTTGACCGTCTAGATTTCAGATGTGGGAACACATGAAACTGGAACTCTCCACTTCTTATTTGTGATAATGTGTTGACTGACCTTTCGTCTTGAGATGGAGAACTCCTTCTCACACAGCTTACAGTGGCTGGCTTCCTTGTCCTTCAACCAAACCTGACCCCCCTGCAACAACATGACATAGTGAATTTCCGTTTCACCCGAACTTCACATCATAGACATTATAAACCAGCACAACGCCACTAATACAAAATATGTACTTGATTTTTTTTCTTTACCTGAAGAGCTTTGTTGGCCTCTTTGATGTCTTCAATCTTCAGTTTGGATCTGAGGACAAAACCGTTATAGGTAAAGGAAATAAAAACAAACCACCTCGGGTCATCAAACCTTTATTTATTCTGAGGGAATTATTAAAAACAGTAAAAACTATTAGTGAGAAGCTCTCTTTTTAGTTTAATTTTGAAAGGCTTGTTTGTTCTTTCTCAATAACTGGAAATTTCACTTCTTTGCAAGAATGTAAATTACAAGTAAATCATGCAAAGACACTGGTGTGGAACATTAAAGCTACAGTTGGTAACTTTTATGAAAATAACCTTGTGTCATTTGCTGAAACTGTCTCTGTATTCTGAGAGACATACATGAGACAGATAGTCTGTGAAAACAAATCATGTCCCTGCTCCTCTCCCTACTGCATCTAATGGCATTTGCTAGAGTCAACTGCTGTGCTCCAAAAACAACCAATCAGAGTCAGAAGTCTAATGTAGCTGTCAATGCTCGTGAAATATGGCCAAACTAGGCAGTGCTGATCAAATATGAATCAAGATTCTGTCAGTGGTTTATTTTTCATCTCAGATGTTTTCAGAAACATTCTCGTGTACTGTTATTAAAAAAAGTTTGTGACCTGGCCACTGTACCAAGCACCACCCACCAACGTTCGTGTATTGATGCCAAATCTTCCACGTTGATACATCTAAGAATTGTTTTTTCCCCACCCCTCGTAAATACAACTTTCTTATGGCAAGTACATTTTTAAACTTAAAGCATACATACTCGCTCAGTTTGGAGCCCAGTTCCTCCAGAGCTTGTTCTTGGTCCTCACAGATGGTCTTCAGTTGAATGTTTTCATCCTGGAGACGATGAAACTCCTGGACAAAAAACACAATGATAGAGTACATCTATCAGATCAAATCAGATCTCATTCTGTTAATTTTGGGTCACACACACAGGTATGTAATAAAACATAATACATGATATCACATACATGGTACATTAATTTCTCTCTGTCTTCTTACCTTCTTCAGTCCATTGATCTGCAGCGCCTCTGTGCTGAGCTGAGCCACTGTATCCCTCTCTCTGTCTAGATCATTCTGTAACGTCTGCCTCCACTCCCTCTCTATCTTCAGGTCCGTCTCCAGCTGCTGGCTACAGGAACACAAACATGTATATACACACCAATAACAAGAATAAAGATGACAAACAAGAGGCAGAGACAAGGATATAGTGAGTGACAGATCATGTAAGACCACACTGGTTTGCATATATGTTTGTTTTAGTATTTTACTGGTCCTGCGTGCATGAATCAGGCCTGTGACCGTAATCAACTGCTGGCTCACCATGCTACACAGCTTTTGGTGTATTTACCTCTGTTGTGTCTCTGAGCGCTACAGCTGCTCTAAATATATGTATGTGTGTGTGTGCATGACTGTGCCAATTAATCTGTCTTTGGGGGGTTTGCTTACAGTTGCCTTTCTCTGTGTTCGATCTGCCGCTGCAGGCTGTCGGCCTTGTTGGCAAAGTCCAACTTGAAGCGTCTGGTTCCCTCCTCGGCCGAGGTGCGGTGCCTCTCTGCCTCCTGTAATCTGCACCATTATAACCAGGGACAAACTCAGGACCATGGAGAGAAAAAACTGGGATGGGGCGGGGGTTAGGAGGGACAGGGAAAAAAAATAATAGAGGAAAAGAGGATGATGGGAAAGGGGCTGGGGTGTCTGGGTGGGAACATGAAGGAGGGGTGATTGAGGGTAAATGAAGGTCGCCTTACAACACCAGAGAGTAAAACTTAAAAGAGTGCAGGGGTTCAAAACAGTAAGGAACACAAAGGAGTGATGAGTCCAAATAAAGACGCATGGTGAAACAATGAGGGGAAACCACCTTCAAGCAACTGAATGGACAAGAAATAAAAGAGGATAGCTAACTGAATGCAGCATCTCAGAGCACTCAGACAGAGCGAACAGTGTCGTCTTTTTCAATGACGTGCAGTATATATTCACAGCATTTTGAGAAATACGCCAGTTTCATTGTTTTTAACTCAATATTACACAGGGAGGAAACATTCATAGCTTGTTTCCAGGATATGAGGTCTTTTAATAAAGGTTACATCTTAGATACTTGGACGATGAGGAGAACAATCCCACAACACCCTGACTGCAACTGCTGATTTAGAGCTTTATTTCTCCTTAAAATCACACAGTAAATGCAGCTGTTAACAGCCCTCTGAACGAGGCCAAAAACTCAAACCACACCCAACACTTTCAAAACATCTAACTTTATTGGTAACGGTGGTAAAAGACAGTAGTTGTGAGTTTTCAACAGCTGTACTGAGTGTTCGTTCTTCTATAAACTGAGAGGAGTTACAGTACTATGAACATGGAGTTAGAATAGGTAGAATGATTACTTCCTGATCTATCACAAAAGTCAATAAATATGCCAAGACGAGACACAACGACACATCAAGTTCCCTTGAGAGAAGCTCCAGAGGTTTACTTTTTTTTTTTTTTACACTTGGCTCAGTTCTGTTTGTTTTACAGAAACAAAGCACATGATTTGAGCTAAAGCTGCTGGTCCCACTGAGCTGTATACATCTGCAAAACCTGACTCAATCTTACAATTTTCAGTTTAGGCAAATCTATACATGGAGAAGATGGTCTGTGTCTGAAATCACTCCCTCTTCACTTTACACTGCACTAGATTTACCCTCTAGTCTGAGTGTGAAGTCTGCTATCCTCAAATATTCCAACAGAATGAAAGAAGTAGCATCCATAACACATGACCTGCTTTCTGCTAACAATCCTACTATGCAATCTGTAACATTTTATACCATTACCTGTCAGTGATGATGCAAAATGACAATGGTAAGTGTCAGGTATCTTTGATTTCTGCTCAGAATAAGCTATTACAAGTAAGAGAATAGTGGGTGAGTGAAGAGGGGACTGATTTCAGACACAGCGAGGGTCATCACAGCCAGTCAGAAGCAGGTCAGGAGGTGCAACACATGCAGAGCAAACTGGCAACAAATTAAAAGCAGGAGGCTGCACAGGCAAACTCCTGTGTGACTAGACATTAAGGATGGGAATCAAGCACCGGTTCAAGTTGAGAACCAGTTTCAAATTGTCAAATCCATCTAAATGACTGTGCTTATCAATTCCTTTTATCAATGCTGCCATGTTTTCCTGACAGTTGTGCATTGTATCGCAATGACGTTGAACTAAAGCTTCTACGCTGCTGGAAACTTGCAACAAGAAGGAGTCACGGCAGCGAGAGGAAGAAACGGTACAACGTGGGCTTCAGTTTGTAATGTCTGTAAATAGATCATTTCAGATCATGGTGGAAGCACCAGCAATATGTTAAAACATTTTTCTATACAACATGGGCTTAAATTCCAGGAATGCCATGTCTTTGACACTCTACAAACAAGTGCCACTGCTTCATTAGCGCCACGCAGGTAGGTTAAGCAGATTTTTTCCTTGACTGAGAAAACCTACAATAAACCAAATGCTGTACAAATATTGGTTTCATCTACACTGTGTTCTCACTCAGAGATAAATAAACACTTGCATTGATGCTGAAAACTTGTGTCGACCTTCTTTTCCCCCCCCCATACAAAAAATTGATCAGGAATCAACAAGAGAGTCAATAAAGAATCGGAGTGATAAGCAGAATGGCATTAATATCAATAAAATCTTCCCATCCATGCTGAACATCTGTCATGGACACCACTGACTGACTGTGATGAGATGCAGGCAGCTGTAGAAACACTTTGTGTAGGTTGTATGATAGTTTTATGTCCCTGCTCGACCTAAACAGTGTCAGCTGCAACAAGGTTAAAAAACAGCCAAGCATGAAACAACAAGTTACTCAACAACCTCTGCAGAGCCGCCATAGACGCCACTTAGGGACAGTACAAAAATTATTAGGGGAGAGTTCAGAAAATAGGGAGGGTTACACATTTTTTTCTTTCTTTCTGCTGAGCGGATTTCAGTGTAAACTTTTTGGGAGAGTGGCAGTAGTGTCTTAAGTGACTTAACGTTATCTCTCCAGTGAGCGGGACATTTGCCACTTCACTTTATTCTGCATTTAAGCTGAAAGCATGTGACCGGGAATGAAGACGTGTCAAAAATGCTTAAGCGTCATATAAAGTGACAGTGATGACTTTTGGTTAAAGAAAACAAGAAATGGCTGGAATATTTCATAATCAGGACACATCAGTTTGATATGTTTGCTATAATAGCGGCAACTGCCAATTTAACTATCTATTGTGCTGTTAGCTTTAAGACAACTATTACTCCATTGACAAATTAAGGTTTGAATCACACACTCTTTGTGCAATTGATGTTGTGGGGAAGCCTTAGACATTGATATTTGAATTTAGGTTGTGATGTCAGGACAACGTCTAATGCCAATGTCAACTGATGAAGTACATTAACGACAGCTGATGTTGATATTTTGTTGGTTATGTTGTTAAGTAACCAAAATCCAGCGTCTTCCAAACATCTCCTGCTAACGTCATCTTGACGTATGTCAATGAAGATTCTCAGTTATCCAGGTCATGGTAATCATGAGCGCTACATCGTAGGCAACTGGACTTGCTTGTGTTTCTTGAAGACGTTTTGCCTCTCATCCAAGAAGCTTCTTCAGTTCTAACAGAGCAAGCAAGTGCAATTGCCTACGATATAGCACTTATGGTCATCTTGACGTAGAATACCGACATTTAGTCGTAAGGTATGGATGTCTACTCATCGTGAATTCTAACATTGTTAGACAATGTCTGTCTGATGTAGGAGTCTAACGTCTTTCTGACACCATTTTGACATCCAGTGCCAGCTGGGTGATCAGAGGAGGGGTCCAAAGAAAATATTATTAACAGTGGGAGGGGCCTGGCTTTTACAAAGTGAAACAGTGTGTTTAGCAACAGCTCCCGTGCCCCAATAACTTTTGTACAGTCCATATATACTACAGTGACTGAACTCTGGTAACCAGTGGCTCTGAATATTACCAGATTAAGAAGTTGTGATACAACGGGAAAGCCCACTATACTCATTCTAACTCAATGTGAACAACAACAACAACGACCCTATGATTACACCTCAGAGTCAACTATCTTACTGTCAGTGTTACTGCATATAAACTGACTACTGGAGACAGGAAGAATGTGTAGCATGTGTATGTATGTGAGGCTGAGCATGTGAGTGAATAGATAAAGTAGTGTATGATTAATTAAAAATGTTTCTATTAAAGTATAACAGATGTAATATTCAGACAGTTCTCTGACCAGCTAAACCAGGACATTCAGAGGAATCTTATCACAAACCAACAAGGTTGTCTGAGGACGATTTAACTGAATTTCATAAAAACATGTTGCAGTGGTCTCACTCTGCTGATGATGATCATGTTTCAGTAATTGAAGGACCAAACCATGCATTCAAGTTTCACCTGATTCTGTGGCTGCTCCCCAGCCATTAAACCATCTGAATATTAAGTGCAAAAAACAGGAATGTTCCTTTAAGTTAAGTCAGTTTATTCATTCGGTCAGAAGCAATCGTGTGTCTGCGTTTTGCGTGGGTATGTGCATGTTTGTCCTCAGAAGGAGATGTCCTTGACTAGTTTGTACTGGTGCTCTGTGTCTGTGCTGGCACACTTAACAAATGACATAGCAAGCGTTCTGGTCTGACTTAGCAGATCCTTATCACTGCACAGGGGAGCAGGGATAAAATCAGGAAATAAACCAAACGTGGTTCCAAGGGAGCAAAACGAATGGATGGATGAGTGGATGGATGGTATAAAAGAGACAAACAGAAGGGAGGAAAGAAGGAGGAAAGAAAGGAAGGAAGGAAGAAAGGATGTCAATACATCAGTATTCTAAGTGGCCCCAATTACACTGAACACTTTAAGTGACTTTCAACATCACAGGCACAGCAGTAAGGGTAAATAAAAGGCATTAAAACACAGAAATCTGATTTCAGGCAGCCAGGTTCACACTGTCATCAGATTCGTTCAGTCTGGATATATTTCCCTCCACAGTAAGCGTATGAGTGATGAGTATAGGTGGGGAGGAGAAGCACAGAAAGGTAATGTGGACAGATAGATGAATATAAATAACTACATCAGACAAAAAGTGGAATTTTCAGGTGAGGTGAGCACAGGAGTACGCTAGATGATAGACTAAAGCCTGATCTCTCTCAAGTAGACATCACGTTAAATTCTGAAGGGGAGATTTATCTGAAACAGCTGGTAAATAATTTTAAACAGTAACTCTGTCTGAACATGTCTACCTTCTTGATTTGATTTTTCAGCTACAACACAAAACTCCCACTGAAAATAACAAGAATACCGGGGGCTGTGTCCTACCAGCCTACTGTACACTTACAGAGCAGCAAAAAACATTCACAACCAATCACAAATAGGATGGAACAGACTCAAACCAATGGGAGAGGAGAGGGGAGGGATGGACCGTGTTGACTGGTAGACGATGAGGTGAGGAGGGATCATAAGGCACCAATGAACCAGCTAGTCTCATAATAACTGATGGAAATAAGGAGCATTATACACTGACTGTGGTGCAGCACAGCATGCATGAAAATATCAACAGGCTCATTTATAGACAAGATAAATTAAAGACTGCAAGGTTTCCCCAAGGAAATAGTTTTAGCAAATCCTGACGCATCATGTCTTATAATCAGTTGAGTTAAAAGGTGATAGCCTGAACAATAGCGGTAAATACACACTACATGTGAAATAGTACTTCTGCTCTTTTCCCCTGAAGGTTAATGTTATGTCTCATATAAATATATTCAGTTTTATGATGTTATGATGTAAGTGGAGGTAGCCTTTATTTCATTTGCCCTGAAACCTGCTTTGGGACGGTGACTTCATGCATATTTTTGGCAATTTTAGCAATTATATAAAATGTAATCTCTAAGGCAATCGCAAACCCTGCCAAGTCTCTGTCAAGTAAAAGCTTTGTATCTACAATTCTGGAAAATTTTGTGCAAAGAAAAAGACCTTTGGACCATGCCAAAAAAAAAAAATTACAGCTAAAACATGATATTTTGGAAATCTTTAAGGTTTTCAGTGAACAATAACAATGTTCAATTTAGTTTTAACTTTGGACAGCATAGAGATTTAAGATACAAACACTTTTTAATAGTTTTTTTTGCCATTTCATGAGAAACTTTGCTAGCTGCCTCTAGTGAACTGAAACTGCCTCTGCTTCCATCAAAAGAAACAAATACAGCTATATTAAATAAAACCTTATACATGTTCAGGGAAAAGTGAAGAGGATGGTATTTCACAAAACACAGGCCATCTATTTGATGACTGTTTAGACCGCCATTGAGTAACCAATTGTATCACAACAGTGAGACTCAGCTCAGCCAATGACAGAGACTTATCAGTCCCATCATACGTTGCAGTGTGATGTAAAAACCCTTCTGTAGTAAGGTTTTGTGCTGTGGAACATTCTGTGTATGCATAGGAGAGAAATACGGAGGTTTGGAGGAGACAAGGATTACCACCTTTGACTAATTTCCTATGAGAAACCCTGAAACAGTGATGAGGAGTAAAGAGTCAAATCATTTTCTCCATGTTTTCTCCTAGTTCTCTTCTTGATAGCTTCAAGCTGCACCATGCAGAACTCTTTAAGGTTCTGCTTGCAACATTCAGAGCATTAATACAGCAGCAAACCCTTATTAGCTATGTAAAGATATGGTGGAATAATGGCATCCTGAGCAGAGAATAAAGTCAAGCTACCTCTATGTGTGTTGTAATCCAAGCTTCTCTGTGGTTTGCTGTGATAAGCTGGTGCGGACACATGTTCTTGCATGTGTTTGTCCAACTGGCTAGCTCATCACCATCACTTTGCACTGCTAGCCGCTAGCTCATTTATCTACATGTTGCGAACCATGTCCAGACAACTCATACGCTATGAATTTCACATAGAGCCTGTTTAATAACTATGTACTTTTTTATTTGGCATTTGACGATTTTGGTCTGAGAACTAGTCCTTTTTTTGTAATTTCTGATACAATTTTGGTTCAATGGTACATTAAAGCTGTTCTAATGTACATCAATCTTACTTTGCTAAAGTAAACTATTTATGTTTTGGTAAATCAAAGAAAGACAGCAGAGAGCCTGGTTTGGATTGAAGGAGAAACTGAGGAGACACATGGGAGAACGTGATTTTCCTGTTCTGATTAAGGCGTGCTGTTCCTTTACAGGCAGCGAATCTCACCTTTGTTCCAGCTGCTTCATGGTGGCAGTGATCTGATTGGTCTTCTCCTCCAAACGAGTGATCACGTCGTTCTTCTTCTTCATCTCCTCATCGGAAGACTAACAAATGAAGAGGAGTCATAAGTAACTGTAATCGTCACTGTATGTGACAACAAGTCCAGCCAGGTGAGGATGTGTGTGTTTGTACCTGCATCTTCTGGTACATTTCTACATTGATGGCTTTGACTTCATCCAGTTGATGTCTCAGTCCAATCAGCGTGTCCTGTTGATGAGAAGCAAAGACTTCACTGTCTCAGTCACATTTTCAAATGACTGCTTCTAGTTTCCTGCAGCAGTTGCACTTTAATTTAACATGCTCTTCTTTCATTTAAGGGCTTTATTTTGACTTTGATTTCTTGATCTATCATCTTCTCAATTATTTATTCCCTGGGGGTCTGAGCAAAAATAAACTCAGACCTATATATATGTATGTATATATATACATATATATGTATATAAATCAGGCCTGTTTCCAGAATAACATGACTTGGGGTGCATCTGAAGCTAGTGGGGGTGCACTAGACTGAGAGTCAGTAAATCAGTCTGTATTGATCTGTGAATGAATGTGGATTATTTTTACAGTATCTGTTGTCCACAGCTGCTTTATACTGTATAAAAAGTTTCTTCAGTTCATGAAATCCCTGCAGCATCTGAAGGCAGCAGGACTGATATGTTGATAAATCCACAGCCTCTGTGAAGTGCCAGGCCAGAGAGCAGTGCCATTATACACAGCTGTTCACTGTGTTTATCTCTATTAAACTGCCTGAAAATGACCCCGGGCTGCTACAGTATAACCATACAAACCTCTACACACAGCAGACTGGTTGGTTATAACTCGATATTCTACTTCTTTATGAAAGAAAGAGTCGGTCACCAGGGCTTGTCATAGCCTCTTTTCCAACTTTGAGGTAAGATACATTAGAATTACTACTAAAATAGAGCGGGTCCGATATGATCACATAAACGGTTTCGCCAAATCAAGTTCCTAATTATTTTTCTGATGTTATTATAGTGACTACCTGATGCAAATCATACTCCATATGTCTTCTTAGATTTGTGATGATGTGTGTTCATGTTGTGGTGCACTGAACCATCCAGGCATTTCCTGAGGTAAAGCTTTCCATTTGCCAAGCTGTCGATATCACGTTAAACAGTTGCACAGCTGTGCCCGAGCTATGAGCTATGTGATGTGACTGGCTCAGAGAGTATTTAATATTCACCATACTTGCTGATTTATATTCACCTTCACCCAGTCCTTTTGTACATTGCATTGCTGGACATAAAAGAACCAAAATAGAAGGTGCGCATGGAGACACCCACACAATCCGTTCGCCAAGACCTGCCACCTAGCATTGGCATTTATTATTCAAATTTCAATTGAGGGTGCAAAATATTAAACTGAGGGTGCTATGCATGCTTCTGCACCCCCGTAGAACCAAGCCTGTGATAAATACCAGCCAGTTTTGGAGCTTAGTCATATTCATGTGTATATATCAAATTTCAAGAGCTTCCTGTTAGTGAGCCGAAATATTTGACACACTGTATGTCACAATGCATGATACAAATATTCCTATGTCACGTGCCCTGTGGTCCTGTGCAATAATGATGCTCTCCAGTCTGACAGCTGATTCACCTGATGATGTTTTCTGTGATACAATCAGCCTCCTCACAAAGCTGTGATGATGCTGCGGCCATAACAACTCCCGTATGTCACAGCTTGGCTACAAATGTCAGCTGGGGGTGTTTATGTAGCAGAGCTCACATGTTGGTATAAAAAGGCCTGACGCTGGCAGGGCTGCCACAGAGAGACGGGCAGAGAAGCCGGCACAGTATTACTGCTCTGTGAGCAAGTACGGGCTGGTGCTATATTTTTAGTTTCTGCCCCCAAAGGGCTTGTTATCATGCGCTCTCTCAGTGTGATGATACCATGTCTCAAAAACAACCACATCATTCTTAGGATCATTGTTTTAACTCTTTGAGTCGAAATATATCTCTCAAAAATTACTGATTGGGCCTTTCTTATCAGTTTTCAGTGTTTGCACTACATTGGCGTCACCACTGACAATTACCATTTTAGGCCTGTTATGATAACTACTTTTGTTGGATGATATACTGTCAGAGAAATAATTGAGATAAATGATATGGTTGTTATTTTGAGACTGTTTTATTCCACTGATATATTTATAATAGCATAATAATGTAAGTACACCACTTTAAAGAGTAATTAACTTAACATTTACATTAGAATTGGTATTTAACACCTGTTTATATTTACGAAAACTATCTATAAAATGATTGACAAGCCTTGCGAAGCTCCAGGAACACCACAGTTACCTCCATAATCTGTTCAATGTGCTGCCGGGGATAGACAACCTGGGAGCTGGGTGGTTGACTGGTGATTTTACTAAGTAAAGAGACTGCCAGATGAAAATGCACACTGCATCCTGACCTGCTTTTCATGAATATCTTTCTCCAGAAGTTTCATGGCCAGCTCCATTTCCTGTTTCATCGACACCTGGACGACCAACTCATTCTCTACATCCTAAAAATAAACCATATAAATGAAAATGATCTGTTATTACCTTTGTTATTACAACATTTTATACACACACATGCAGTCCCAGCCTGACCTGTCTGAGCTGACACTCCTCCTTCAGTTGCCTCTGAGCCTCGTTGTACATCTCATCCAACCCCTGACGTGAATGTTTATACGTATCTCTCTCCACTGTCGCATCACCTTGGGCTACCTAGATGAATATCATCAACAGGAAGAACATGTCAACCAAATCATGAATCTGTTTTACCAGTTTGTAGTCAGAGCTGACAGTAACTGTTGGAATACTGAAGGCTGTAATTTTGTGTTTGTGCGTGTGTGCCAGTGTACCTCTAAATGTTGTTGTGCCTTCAGCAGAATGAGACTGTTTTCACTCCTCAGCTGCTGGTTTTCTTCCTGGAGTTTGATGATGTTATTCTTGGCTATGGCTAACTGCACACACAAGACAGAATATTTCAGCTGATAATGAACAGTTTGACACTGACACTGTGATTTAATCAAAACATATCTGACTAAATCATCACATCAGATTCTATGATTGCTCAACATTTAACAGACAACACAGGTGGATCCAAAGTAAACTATAGTTCTTTGGTGACTAGTGTAACATTAGGGGCTGTACACATGCTGCATCTTTAACCGCCTGGAAAACGCCAAGTCTGGATGCTACTCTTGTGCCTTTTTTGTGCCAGCTTCCAAGAGCGCAGTGGCAAGTCGCATCTGAGGTTGCTAAGCAACCTTAACAAGCACTGTATCACAGACTATTTACCTGACATTCTGAGTGCAGAGCTGATCTTCTTCCAGGCACTGTTTATAAGTGTGTAGGCCTATCCTCTGTGGGACACATAAAAAGCTCTGGCAGCCCTGCACTGACATGATCAACTTTTCCATATTTACCACAGACTGATATTTACGGAAGAAGGGAAAGATTTCTGTCGGCTGTGATTGGTTGACAGATGCACAGAAACGGATGCGCACCACGACGGCATTGCTCTGGCGTTTGAGTGCGCCTGCCACATGTCTACATTGACAACAATGAATTTCAGGGTGCAAAAAACGTGGCATGTGTACGGCCACTAGCAAAGGCAGCATTTTATTTGTAATGGTTGTTATAAAGAAAGGAAGCATATTACATTAATCAACATAAAATAAAGATAATACAGTGGTTATTGTAATTTTTAAATCTTAAATAGTAAATATAAAATATATTTATGGGTTTCTTTTGTTGCTTGTGCAGCCATCTTGCCAATGACACTCTTCCCCTATACATGAATGCACAAAACAAAGGGGTAAGGGCACAGTGGTAGAGGCAAGGGGTATACTAGGATTGAGATTTAAACTCTAAGGTTTAAGTACCGACTTTCACAATTAGTTTATATCTAACACAGAAATGCTGAGTGTGGGTCTCACCTCCTCTATGAGTTTAGAGTTGGACTTCTCTAGAGAGTCCACTCTGCCCTGAAGACCATGAACTGTGGAGCTAGACACACAAACACACACAACCACAGAAATTATAATCAGCTTCATGTCATGTTGAATCTCACTGAAGTTTGAATGCCAACATTTTTTCAGAATATGGGGCTGTAGTAGTTGTGTTATAGTTCACGGCTGAAGAGTTAAAATGTAACTTACACAGATGTTTTCCCTCCTTTGAATTGATACAGCTCAGTGGATAGCAAGGTGTAAAAGCTGTTATCATGTGTAGGAGTTTTATTGGCACTCACAGGTTTAGAGGAGTGAAGTGTCTCAATAGCTACAGCATGTAGTGCCATGTTTAGCTTAGCATATGTTCAGAGACAGCTCATACAGCTCACTGAAGACAGTAACTAACAATGTTATTTATTGTCATATCACACATGAGGTTTGTTTACAATAATCCTCCTAACTCATGAACATGCAGGTTTTTAGCTCTATCACAGCTGCAGAATTTAAACTAAGATTCACAAAACCATAATTGCATTTAGGCAGCAGATCAGTCCACTTTCATTTAAATGAGACACGAGGTTTGTGGAAAAAAAAAAAGAAAAAGACAAACTGAAAGAGGAAGTGTGACAGACAGTCTGTGCTTTAACGACTCTGTCTGTAGGACAGATGGGACAGAGTTGCACTTCTGAAACAAGCAGACGGGTTCAAACAAGAACTGACTGAGCACTGATTCTATTTTAATATGCAATCAGCCTCCCGCCTTTGATTCGAGGCATCGTACCTCTACTAAAACATCAGACAATCAACAGATGAAAAACAAACTGAGAGGATGAAATCAGGCAGAATGACTGCCTGTCTCAATCAGCCACTGCTCAGGTACAAAACACACAGAAAAACAAAAGTCTTACTTCAGCTGTCGGTTAAGTTCCTCTACGTAGTTCTTCTGATCCAAGATGGACGCTATCTGGCTATTCCTGTTGCCATGGAAACAGATATAAAACAGAGCTCTGCATCATATTTAGGGGGGCGGAAGAGACCCAGTGTTTTTTGAAGAAAGAGGAAAGACAGTAAAAGATCGTACCTCTCTTCACTCCTGTAGTCATCAATGTCATTCTTCAAGTACATGGAGAAGTCGATCACCCCAACCTCAAATACAAAAAATAAATAAGCTTAGTAAAGATCACTCAAAAGGAAGTGTATGAGTCATGCCTTCAAGGACCGGTGTGTAGGATTTATAGGGATCTATTGGCAGAAATGAAAGTGTAACAAATATGACATATATTCAATGTCATGTTTTCATTAGTGTATAATCACCTGAAAGTAATTATGGTTGTGTTTTGTTAGCTTAGAATAGGCCCTTCATATCTACATAAGGAGCAAGTCCTCTTCCACAGAGTCTGCCATGTTGTACCGCAATGTTTCTACAGTAGCCCAGAGCGGACAAACCAAACATTGACTCTAGATAGGGCCTTTGGCATTTTTACATTACCTGAAAGTCACTGAACGTTCACGTTAGGGAGGGGTGAATAGAAAGGTATTCAGTTGGTTGCAATCTGCAATGTCACCACTAGATGCCACTAAATCCTACACACTGAAGCCACCAGAACATTCACAGGGATCAGGGATGTTTACAATTACGCAGTTTATTAAAACACCCACAAAACAAACAAGATGCTTACTGTAAAAGTGACTGTAGACAATTAACATACAGTGCATGTAATAATAGCCACACACACAGAAACTACCACAGTCCAACATAGAGATACAGTCTAAAGAAACCTTCATGAGTTGATACATAAATAAAATGTAGCAGAGCTGGAAATTAGTTGTTTAGTCACTTAGTCAATAAATTAAAAAATATTTGGCAACTATTTTGATAATCGATTGTGTCAACTATTTTTCAATTAAAAACTAGTGGGGGAAAATGTTCTTTAGTTTAAGCCTCTTAAATGTGAGAATTTTCTGCTTTTTTAATATTATGAGTAACTAAGTATTCCAGTTGTACAGTGAATATATTTGGGTTTTGGACATCGGGCTCTTGAAGGTTGTGCTTGGCATTTTCTCATTATTTTTTGACATTTTATAGTCTAATAATTTATTGTTAATTATTAATGGATAATGAAAATTATCTTTAGTTGTTGCCTTAACACGTAGTAAACCCAATATTGAGTTTTTAACATGAATAGACTTTATCATCTTGGCTTCAGGACTGTAATGAGACCTAATTTACACCTGCCATTAATACAATCTCTTTGTGATAATTTGCTTTGCCCTGTGATCAGACAAAGACTGAATCTAAACAAACACAGTTCCAGCTTACTTCATGTAACAAGTATCTGAGCCACATTCAGTCAGGTGTGAACACAGTCAGGGTGTTTGCTTTAGTGTGTGCACTCAGGACAAAGTCTCCACCTATGGAGTAGAAACATGACACCACAGCGTCTGCTGTCCATCTGCCTGGTGCCAAGATAACAATGTGACGAAACAGACAATTCCTGTCTGCATTTCTGCTTCACAAAACTAGAGTCACTGAAGATATAGTCAGTGTTTTGTGTCAATGACCTGGAATGAACAGAAAGTGGAGTAACAGTGCAAGCAGAAAATTAGATCTAATCATGGTAAAAAAAAAAAAAGGAGTGTGTAATGCATACCAGCTGTAATGCAGCCACGTCACCAGATGTTTTATACCAACGTTAAGACCAAATCTTAACGTCTGTTGTAAATGTGGTTTTGTTTAGTCCAATGGTCTACATGTTGTCTCAAGACTGTGGTTACCTGAGAATCCAGGTCCTCGCCTTTGACACACAGGTTAGCATCAATGACATTCAGGCCCACCAGCAGGCCCACTATCACTGCTCCCTCCTCCTCCAACATCAGTGCTGAATTCTCATAGAAATCACTGTGGAGGAAAAACAACAGATTCTTAAACACTGACTGCAGCTCTGGTAAAAACAAAAAGGGAGGGGCTCAGTAGTGTTTTTACTGTGGATGAGAAATGTCTTTATTACAGGCTTCATTTTTGATATCAAATCATTTTCAGGAAATTAATTTTCATTCAATGCAAAATCAAATTTATTAATTAACTAATTTAAATACTTACATCTGATTATTAGTGTTACAAATGGATGATTTTTTTTCCCCAACATCAAAGAACCAGCAGTATTTTAGAAAAATGTCGCTATTTATAGGTTGGCTGATACCTCTTTCTCTGCCTCACAGATACCTCCCAACAATTTTCTATATATTTCTGAGTAGCCTATAACATTAAATAAGGCAGAAGGACAACTGTTGGATGTGTGCTGCTGCTTTCAATTGGCAGTTCAACACCAATAGAGGCACCGGGGACCAGCCACGTCATTTTACCTTTGATTTTTTCTTTAAGGTGGGCTAAAGTCACTTAAAGTACGGCCAATCATAACTCTATACTATGCTAATTACTTAACTTGTCACGAAAGATGATTCATTGTGAGTCTGTTATGCTAACGTCACTACCAAGGGTGTGAGCTTTTATAGTTCTTCTTTTTATTATCTGACAAGTGCAAACCCAGCAGATAAAATCTATGGTAGTTGCCCATGGCTGTTAGCAGTGCTAGTTGTTTTCATTTGCTGTTGCAGAATTGCAATTGGATTGTTTATAAAGATTTGAGCTAAGCTAACTGGGCTAACATCAGCTGTTATGCCCATTCGCTGCACTTCTGCCTCCCTGTCTGTTCACCTCACCTCTTTGCCTCACTGACTTTGGTCACTAAGTCATCAATTGACACTCCAAAATTGAAACAAGGTCAGAGTGGGGGGATTCAAAGCAGTGTGAAATGCCTCAAAAACCTTTGATTCGTGTTCGGCCTTTTAAAACAATAGATGTACCTCTGTGGTTCAGCGTCAGACTCTTTCAGTGTGTGCAGGCCTTTAACGTTTAAGGGCCTGATTTGTCAATCAAGATGTTTTATGATTTAGTTTCTGTAGCCAAGTTATGTTCGTTTATAAAAAGATTTATTTTGTGAAGCTATATTTTCCTGAACAAGTCAAATGTACTTGCTGTTACAGTGTACGTGTGTGTGTGTGTGTGTGTGTGTGTGTGTGTGTCACCATATGTACATATGTGTGTACCTGAGCAGGTCTTTTCTGGTGATGAGGAGTCGCAGGTAGTCGGCCAGCCGTTTCTGCATGAGAGCCAGACGCAACCACGCTCTGGCCCTGCCTAATGGAGTCCTGGAAAAAAACACACACACAAAAAGACACAGGTAATTACATTGTATTTGTAGGAAGTTTATAGGATCAAAAGCTGGTGGTGCTGGGACATTGTTAGATTGGTCTTTGGCTTTGTTTTGTGCTATGGTTTGGATCTAATTAGGTTCTGCTTTGTGTGTATTGCTATCTACATCTAACACGAGCTCATCTAATTAACCCTCCCTTCTTTTCTAGACTTCAATCTCACTGGACGACCATGATTCATTTTGCCTTTGTGTCATCTCAGCAACTAAAACTGTATTTTAATGTATAACAGTATTTTAAAGAGAAAAAAAAATTGCAGTGCCCTATCTGGTATTGGAAAAATGCTGCTCAGCTTCATGTCCGTTGGTCTGACTCAGCACCAGCAAAGGAAACACACTCTGTTCCTCATTTTGCTGGATCAGACGAGACCTGAATATTTTTCACTTGATTTCCTGCCTTGAAGCTCTGCTATATGGTGACTGACAACTGAACATCAGAGTAAAGCATGACATGGAAGTCATGTGCATGAGTGAAAGTAAAGCCACCAGAAGACACCACCTGAATATTAATGCAGGATGCACCAGTAGGGTTTTTGAGGTTCATCTTTTACCACCCACATTGGGCACTATGAACACTCATACTTTTATGTCATAGTCACAGCAGGAAGTAACAGTGAAAAATAAACAAAATGCTGATTACACAATCAGCTCCATACTGGCAGCAAATATACTACTGCATCATTACGGATTATGATTTCAAAAAGGTGTCTGTAACCCAAGACTGACAGTATAATGACTAATTTCAACCTCAGATGTAACACTGAATCTGACTGTCTTTGGAAAATGTGTCTACACTGGCTCCAGCAGTTACACAGACACAATAAAGATGCAGAAAAATGGGGAGAAGTGAGGTAGCAGGAAGAGGAAAGGTGAAGTGAAAGTAAATCACACGCAGGTATTTCCCTGCTCTGGCTCACATCACATTCTCATGTTACTGGTGCATGAGAGTGTGTGTGGTTGTGCTGTGGTTCATGTTCCCTCAGCCTGATGTCAGGTTAAGTTGTGTGTGTGAACACAGGTGTGTGCAGTTAAATGTACTCCTTACTTAAGCCCGGGCAGGTCTCGTACAGAGGCGGAGATCTCTGCCGCTTCAGGACACAGTTTCTCTACCAGCTCCAGAGGACCCCACAGAGACTTGTTAAACCCCAGAAAGGACTTCTTCACTGCAGAGCGAAGAGAGAGACACATACTGGCGAATAAAAATCTGGGGATGATGCATTTAATGAGAGAGGCAAACACAATTGTGCAGCTTAGACATTAAATTTTAATAAGATGTGAGGTTCCTCTTACCTCTGAGGCCATGTTTGAGGCAGTGCTCCATGACGACAAAGAACTGCTGGAGAGGAGGGTAGTCTGAGTCCAGAGTTCGTCCAAAGCTCAGAGCCGACTCGATCAGCCCTTTAATACTTAGCTTGGCCATGTTCAGCAGATTGGCTCGCTCCATGGCCATGGGGTCTCGCAGGGCTGCAGGACAGAAACGCAGAACTTAAAACATGCTTAAAATAACCTGGCCCAGAGTTAAAGAATGGTCACACCGTCATTTCTGCGAAATATCATTCGCTATACATGGTATGAACTTTTTTTATTTTACAGATAAAGTTGCTAAAATCAATATGGAGTCAATTGCTTTTTCCAAATAAGGGATTTGTGATCATTTTAAGAATACCATGTTGATTTTAATATGAGTACATTTATCGGTATTGAGAAGGACAAAAAGGGTATCAGAACATCTCTAGTTTTAAAGTGACAATAAAACTGCAGGGAAAACACATAATATTTAGTAAAACTTGATACATAATTCCTTTATTTATGCATAAAATACAGATACAAATCAAAGGGATAGTCCTCTCTTAATGAACTATCACATCCAATCCAGTCATTCAACATACTCAGTCTTGTGAGTACAAGTTATTGCCTTACAACTGGTCATTATCAGAAACCTGCTGACTGTGTAGGGAGGTACAGTAAATGTAATGGTGGTAGTGCTTTTGAACGGACAAAAAAATATAGTATTTAGCTTTTCCATAAAAGAAAAACTCTACAGCCTGTGACAGTAACCTCCCAAAGAGTTATGCTTTTAAATGCCTTACACATGGACCTCTGAGTTAATGTGTAGCCAAACACCAGGGCAGGACAGAAAAATGTCAGGTGGAAAAAGTGCTAAGATGTTGCCTAGCAAAGCAGAAGAGCTTTAATTGCCCCAGCAGGTTGGCCCAGAGGCAGAGACGCTGACAGATCAACAGATGATTTCTTGGGAGCAGCATGACTTTTGGGTGCCCTTGGGCTGTGAGTCCTGGGGATATGGGTAAAAACAATAACCCTTTGACTGCCTGTGTCACCATGTGACTTCTAGTGTAGTACATCAAAAGCTGAGGAAACTAAAGCTACAACACAAAAAGGTCCAGTCAGTGTGTAGTATTTAGGGCCAGCTAATGGCAGAGATGGTATATAATATCCATGACTATGTTTCCTTTGTTTATAATCACCTGAAAAAAGGAATTGTTGCATTTTCAGTATCTCAGAACGAGTCGTTTGTGTCTACATATGAAGCAGGTCCTCTTCCACAGAGTCTGCCATGTTGTTCTACAGTAGCCCTGAACGACAAATCAAACACGGCTCTAGATATTTGTGTTTTGTGTTTCCACTTTAGTCACTGTAGTTCTTCTACACACTTAGCACAGGGGAGAAATTTCAGATCTGCAGCCTCACTGTTAGATGCCACTTAATCCTGCACACTGGACTTTAAGTGTCTGGATGTTTCAATGCTGATTTGAGTTTGAATGCAATTACTGGGATTTAAAGGGGAACATCACTGAACTTTAGAATTCCAAGAAAGTTAAATCAATATTTGTGAACATGAGCTGCTTTCTCTCAGCCAGAAACCAGAGAAGTAAGTGTCAAACTTGTGATGTTATAGGGTATGAAGTCTGGTGCTACCCCATACACATGAATGGGAGACTGATTTTGTGGATCACAGAAAGTTTGTTTTCTTTTTTATACCCAAATAAGCTTTATTCTGCTGTAGTGCTCTCAGTCCTGAAACAGAAAATGTACCCAATAACTCAAAACATTCATCTGAACGCTCTCTGTGTGTCATCTATAACAGCTTTTTTGATTCAGTGAGTGTGTCTACATGGACATACATAACATGTTTATGATCAAGTTTTTGGAGTATTCAATTTATGAGAAACTAAAATATGCTAGCTGGAGTAATCCAAAGAAACTGGGATGAATATGGGGAATATGAATAATCGGATTTCTCTGTGCTCATGTAAACACCATATCCTGCCTCATAAATGGGTTATTCTCAACGAGTGCAATTACACAGACAGCAGTTCCACACTTTACACCATATGACTTCACAAATTTGAGTTTTAGCACTGTAGTTTTTAGATTTAGGAGTGAGTTGATCATGTTTACGAATATTTTTGACTGTCTTAGATCATAGGAATAAACAGTCCCCTTTAAATTCTCTTTAAAGGTTACTCTCCTAATTTATTTTCCTACATTCTTGTTACAAAAAAAACAAAAAACATCACAACAAACAGGAAGCCCTGCTGCACTGAATGCCTGAAACAACTGCTCTGTTGTTTCAAATGATTCCAGGTTTACATAATACAAATGCGAGTCTGTGATGGACACCAGAAATCTGTCAGAAGCTAAATATAGCTGTGAGTGTGTGGGGAGTCCTGCTGACAGACTGGTTGATGGACGCACAAACAGAGAACAAATAGAGCCCAGAGCTCTGCTAAAACTACAGAAGATGTCACTTGACAGAAAACTAATTTGCGCATATTGGTGGATTCAAAAGTATGATTCACTTGTCAAGCAAAGATGCAAAACCTCTGCTGCTTCCAGCTTCTTAAACGTGATTATTTGCTGCTTTTCTATCTTACATAATTGGTGAGGCAATGTTTGATATGAAAGAGAGATGCACCAGTTAGGGCTGTCACATCCACACACACCAGCTGACACTATTAACTGTGCTCCAATTAGCAGCTGACTGAATGATTGATTGTTCCTGAACATCTCAGAGGAGAGCTGATCTGTGTCAGGAGGCTGATAACGATAAGCACAGTAAGACTAGGTCACATTTACTCATGTGTCCCTCAACAATCAAGTCACTGGGTGTCTTCAGACATGTTAATATCAACCTGACACTCCCTTCATGAACCTCACGCCCCCGTGATGCTGATCATACTCTACCTTGGACGGTCCAGTCTCCAGGCAGAGACGTCCTGTGCTCCGACACTTTGGGCAGGACGTGAATGCTCCCTGAAATGGTCTCGGATGCTTTCCTGGCCAAAGCGAAGATAGGAGCCTGCCATCGCCCGTCTCCTCCACCTCCTCCTCCTCTCACTGTGCTACTGCTGTTAGCTCTCTCCCCAGATTTCTCCTCCTGCAGCCTCAAAATCCCAAACACCTGAGCCTTCTCTTTGCTGCTGTCCGCCTCAGACAGCGCCAGGTCGTGCTCTGCGGGCGATGCCATGTTCATGTACCTCTGAAATTAGTATAGCTGGTGCCGCTCGGTACCGAAACAGCCAGATTCATACGGTTAGCTAACCGTTAGCGAGTTAGCTTTGATGTACAATTCACCCGGCGACCATTGTGACAACCGTTAAGATAAAAAACACCTGCGGTAGCACCGGCTAAAGCAATGACAGGTCTGGCTAAGAGGCAACGATCAACCGTCGATCCGTCCCCGGACTGTACACCGTAGGCGTCGGTCTACATGGTGGACGTTAGCAGCGGCGGCGACAGCGCGGACAGCAGCTCCTCGGGATTGAAGCCTTTTCCGTACATCGCGGTGGTGTACAGATTTGTTTACAGCCAGCAGACCTAACCGACAATTGGCTTCTTACGGTCCCGCTGCACCCTCCGGAGGGGCGGTGTCAACACGGGCTCACAAGACACACAAAAGGCAGCACTACGTAATCATTCCAGCGGCTGCTGTGTTGTGGACGTGCCGCCCCCTGCTGGTGAGAGTGAGAACTGCACGGCAGCCTCCAGGTGGAGGATGGTACTGAGTGGAGGACAGAGAGGCTTGGAGACAAGAGCCCAGACAGCTATTTTAAGATATGTGAGTTTAAAAAAAAAGTCCAGCATTTACTCTGAGTATAGCTGCAGCTCCCACTGAGATCAATAACGTGTCTGCAAAAGTGAAATGTAGCCATATACATTTACTTAAGTACTGTAATTTGAGGTAGTTTGAGGCTACTTTGCTTGAGCCCCCGGCCCCCATATTTTTGATTTAAAAAAATGAAGACAATATTTTGCTATGCTACGACAGGCAACCACACACTGCCGTTTGAAATATTCTTCAGCAAATGTAATCATGAATACATTCAACAAATTGCCATTATTGTTGTTACTACTGGGGCGGCACAGTGATGCAGTGGTACTGTCGCCTCGCAGCAAGAGGGTGTGTTCAATCCAAGGAGGGAACCCTTCTGTGCGGCATTTGCACATTCTCCCTGTATCAGCGTGGGTTTTCTCTAGGTACTCCGGCTTCCTCCCACAGTCCAAAGACATGCAGGTTAACTGGTGGCTCTAAATTGCCCATAGGTGTGAATGTGAGTGTGAATGGTTGTCTGTCTCTGTGTCAGCTCAGCCCTGCAATACTCTGGTGACCTGTCAGCTGAGATGGGCTTCAGCCCCCCCGCGACCCTCAAGAGGATAAGCAGTTACGAAAATGGATGGATGGATTATTACTACTGGTTCTAATAGGGTGTACTGCAGTTCTGCGTGTGATTTGCAAGTAGTATTACTGTACCGCAGCAGACAGCTGCTACTAGGGATGAGCAAGTGCACTTATATCTGTACCTGTGTCTGTATCTGTTCAACCAACTAATTTATCTGTATCCCTGTTCTTGAAATGGGCAGGCTTTAATCTTGAAGTGGGTGTGGTTTAAAATGAAAATGGGTGGGACTTAACTGGAAGTTGTTATTAAAACCTTAAGTTGACATGGTTTCATCATAAGTTGCAATACTTATTATTCATTAGAAAAGTATTTACAGAACAATCTCAGATTTGAGCATCAGATTATTTTTTAGCAGAGGAGTAATAGATTGAGCACAGCTACCCAAATGAGGATTTTTCCTGAAGTGCGGATATTGAAATCAGATGGTACTCGTACTTGTAAAAAGTACATTATTTGTACTGTATACTCATTTCATCCAAGTATTTGGCTCAACCCTAGCTGCTACTATCTCTCTATTTCATCACTTTCAAATGTATTAAAACTGCAATGTAATATGAGTGTTATGTAGGCTATATCACTGTCATAGTTTAGTTTTAGTAGTAAGTGTTAGTATGTCATAAAAAAAAAAATTGATGGGCAGTGCACGTTTGTGTGGCCCTCAATCATATGCTGGCTCCACAAAATGGCATCCAGTCATCAGAGCTTTGAGAACCCCTGATCTAAGATTTTTTTTTCCAAAATTCTCTAAAATGGTCAGTTTTTGACAGTGATGGTTGGGTCACTGAGGGTGTCGACCAAAAATGGGCCCCCGATGTTACAAGTAATTAATCTATTCACTTTATGCTTTTACTTCACAACAACTCAGAAAAATATATTACTAAAAATACTTTTTACTCCACCAAATTATTTTGACAGTTATAGTTACTTTTTACTTAACAAATGAAGATTTGACATATAAAGCATATGGTCTGGTAAATTATAGATAGAGATTAAAGATTACTTTTCCAAATGTTTATAAAATATTTAAAATCAGCTCCACCTCAAATAACCACAATGATGTAATGATGACTTTCAAAAAGCATTTTGAGAGATAAAATATACAGATAATGTAATAAAACAGTCAAATGAACAAATTAAATTCGATTTCTTTAAATACTCAAACAAATACGTACAGGGTTTGGTTGGTGACTTATCTATAGTCTCTGAAGTGGGTGGGGTTCTGCCTGGGGAATTGGCATGGTAACCTCACTATTTCCACTACTTCACTCTGGCTCTACTTTCAATGTAATATGATGAACCCACAGAGGAAACTTCTTAAATGGCAATGCAAAACAGAATTCAGTAGAATTTAAAAGCATAACGGTGGAAACAATTAACACCCACACAGTCACCAGTTAAGAGGAGGAAGATGTACATGAAGAGAGTCAAGATGAGTCAGCTGTGGAAAACCTGTTTCAGGTTTGAGTGAATAAAGCATGCTACATTAATTTATGGCTGCTGCTATTTTAATTATTGCTTGATCTCTTGATTACTCCCTTTATTATTATGATTTTTGTTTTAGTCCATAAAATGTGGGAGAATTGCAAAACAAAAAAAACATCACCATTTCCCAGAGGCTACGGTGATGGCTGACTAGTCCACTAAAACCCAAGGATAATCTGTCTGCTATCACAGGACTAAGAAAAGAAGCAAATATTGACAATTGTCAAAGCTGAAATTGGTGAATTTGTAACATTTTGACGTACATTATCCACCCATTATCCAAACTGTAGAATAATTACTGACCAACTAGTCAACTAAAGCTGGGGTAGGCGGTTTAATTTTGGCTCCATTAGGCAAAAATCCCATTAATTAACTTTGAGCATATTGAAGTTCAAGTGGTCTGAGAGAACACTAGACTTTCGCACCTCCTCTCAGCTCTTTTTTCAGGCTTTGGAAAATCTGGGCCATGATGGGACACTTTGGCCAATCACAGGTCACTTCAGAGCGAGGCCATTCCTATTGGCAGTTCTACAAATGCAGATTCGTGTACATGTCCCTTCAATGAAAGCCTGATTCAATGGTGGAGCATTGGTGGAACAGCAATTCATGAGTAATTCACAACCCTTTAGTGATGTCTTGGATAATGCTAAAGCTTGTCAGAGTATAAATGCCGCCTCACTGTCTGGATTGATGGGTGACTCATTTATATGTAAGAGTCAGTTGATACTGATCAGCTGCAGGACTTCAGCTGAACTAAGATGATGCTTCATTTAATTATAGGGGCTCTTAATTAACTCTCACTGACATTAGGCCTGATGGACAACACATAGATTGCTGTATATTTATAAGGGTTAGGGTCAGAGTGGAAAAGATGTAAACTGGATATTTCTGGTGAATTTATTACAGAGATGCTTTGTGTCAGTGCAGTGATGTGGATCCGCTGATTGGTATTGAGCTGTCCATGAGTCATTACAAGAACATTTTATGAGACCAGGTTGCAGTAGGAGTTGACGGGGGTTGTCATCACATACTAGGGTTATAGATAAAAATAACACTTGCCAGCCTACCTTGGTTGTAGGCTAACCGCTCCATGCTCTCACTATGAGTGATGCCCCAGCGGTGGAGACTCTGAGGGGAGTACATGGCGACTGGGACTCTCCTCTGCGCACTGCCTTGTTGCAAAGAGGACAGTAAATCAAGCAGATCCCTGAGTCCTGAAGTGGCTTCCTCTGGTCTGGTTTCTGTTGAGCTGGTGCCACACAGTCAAGTTTCTTTGGACTTTCTGATTCTCTGGGACCAGATGACCCTCTAATATGGCGTGTTCCAGTTTGGCCAGTCTCAGGATGTGCTGGGCTTCTGCTGAGGAAGACAGCCTGGAGCAAAACAGACAGTGGAGACAGAGCTAATAAGATCTTAGAAGCAGAGAGAAGAGTTCAAAAACAAATTTCAGCATCAGCATAAAATACTTTTGCCATATATGCTCCCATACTCTATAACACAAAACAAAGGATAGTTTCAAGAGTTACAATGCAACACATCCCAGCTTTGTTAAGTGCCAAAACATCCCTGGCTGGGCACAAGCCGGGCACAGGTGGTTCACAACCGCCGGCCCCCCAGTATGCTCAGATGCACACAATTTTGAGACAGACAAGAATTGCTGTTTTGAAAAACAGCTAACCACTTGCATTTTAAGCCAGTTTCCTGAATGGCTATCCAGTCTGATTATCAGGCCATTACACTGTCTCAAAATGTACTTATTAATATAGACCCAAGGGTTAGTCACTGTCTGTAGTCTCTGTCACAGACCATTACATCTTTGCCTCCCGTTTCTCCTCACTGATACAAACACCACTCACACATACGCCACATGAGACATTTCACTGTCGTCAGTAATATATGCCAAGCAGTTCTTCCTTCAGATATTCCACTGAACTCTGATGAATCTTGATTTGATGTGAAAATAATAAAGTCACCACCAAAACTAAACATCATAGAATAGAGGGAGGTTTTACCTTTTCTTCGAGTGGTAGCTTATGAGTAACGGCTCCAGTTGGCCTCCACATCACCATGATGTAAGAGGAGGATGTAAAAGCCTTCGACCAAACCAACTGATGAACATTAGCTCCATTACAACACGCAGCAAGATAGACTGTCAGAGCATGGAGGCTCCAGTAAACTGCCTTACAAGAACCACTGGTGTATTTCTTCTATTGTTGTTTTCTCTCGTTCTGCCTCTCCTCCTCTGTTTGCCATACTCTCTCTCTCTCTCTCTCTCTCTCTCTCTCTCTAATAGCTAAGGGCTGACCAGAGGTCATATGACTGGTTTCTTGCAGATCCGTACGTGCACCCTTTAGCTGACTGTATACTGCCTGTGTTAATTTTCTGAATGGCTGCATTCAGCGGAGAATTCAAAATTCAAGCTGCTGCCTCCCATTGTTAATGTCCATTTGTTTTTTTGTTGTTTCTTATTCTGTTAACCTAATTCAGTGACTTTCACAGTGGGGGGGCTCAGCCAGGAGGGGATCAGCACATTGGAGGGAAGAGGAGGGAAAATGCTGAAAATAAACAAATAAAACTGAAATGTAATTATTATTATTATTATTATTATTATTATTATTATCCCATTTGCCATGCCCATCATTCTAATGGCCTGCCAGTCAAAACATCATTCATAAAGTCATAAGCTGTCAGTTATGACCTAGTAGCAGTCTGCAGCTGCTTCTGAAATTTGGCAAATACTATTTAACATAGCATTTGGGGCGGCACAGTGATAGGCATTGTCGTCTCATAGCAAGAGGGTTACTGGCTCAAACTTGGGGTGTGTGAAATTTGCATGTTCTCCCCGTGTGTTCTCTCTCAGCGTGGGCCCTCTGCAGGTACCCCAGCTCCCTCCCACAGTCCAAAGACATGCATCTCCATGTGTCAGCCCTGTGATAGTCGGGGGACCTGTCCAGGGTGTGCCCCACCTCCCACCCAGTGTCAGCTGAAACTGTATATATTCAGAGGGTTTTTTTGTTTGTTTGTTTGTTTTTGTACAATTGTCATTAAGTTGTTAAAGATACCTTGTAAAAGGGGGCTACCAGCCATGGGGGGGCCAAACCATTTGGAGGGCTTTGCCATGGAAAAGTTTGGAAACCCCTGACCTGACTGTTATCTGCCTCTCACACAATTCCTGTTTCTTTATATGTTGATTTTTTTGACTTATTGTTTGACTCTAGTTTACTTTGCTACGTGTTTGCCTCCCTGTCAATATCCCATGAGTCACTATCTTAAAAATGTGTAAGCCTCTTCAGCTTTTTGCCGTCCTGTGCTTTTGTGACGCTGTTCATACATTCACCAATAACAACAACAAACAATTATGCATCAGCATTTGGACTTAGATGTATTTAAAATTAATGTAATTGATTTAATATTTTCATACTGATGCAAGAAAGGGAAAAATGCATAATAATATTAATCTCTTGTGGGGCTGCAACAAATGATTGTTTTGATTACTGATTATTTTGCCTATTATTTCCTCGATGACTCGTTTTGTCAATAAAATGTCAGAAAATTGTGAAACACGCCCTGTGTAATTTCCCAGAGCCCAAGGTGACGCCTTTAAATGCTACGTTTTATCTGACCAACAGTCCAAAATTCCAGGCTATTCAGTTTATTATCATGTATGACAAAAAAGCATCAAATGTGCACATTTTAGAAGCATCTCACTCAAAATAGTTACCAATGAATTTTCTGTTGTTGACAAATCGACTAATTGTCGCAGCTCTAATATGTTGCATTCAGAATCTGTTGCATGCAGCCTGCATGGCTGTTCATTTTGGTTCCAAATCAACAGTACACATGTCAGGCTCTTTTTCAGTTTATCTCATCTTTCCATCTCTGTCCTGTCGCCCTGCATCCACATTCCTCCACCACTCTGTGTGTCTATTCTCTCGGCTCTCTCATCATCCCCGAACCACACCTAAACAAACACGCTACTTCCAGGGTGGTATGTTTGTACCATATGACCATGTTAATCCCTGTAGGAACACACCCTTCAACATGACAGCTGATGCAGCCAATCAGCGCTCCTCAGTGGAACCTGTTCACACCAATGGAGTGAAGAGATGCTGCATCATTGTAGTAACAAGCCTTTCATTCTGCAGCAGGGCTGGAGTGGTGCTGTGCTCACTGATTCTGATACTGTGGTTTATAAAACAAACAGAGATTATACTGTTCTATAACAGCAGATGAGATGGCAGCAAAAAAAAGCAGAAGAACGTGTACTATAATTGTACCAGCTATGTTTCACACCATCATCCCTCATGAACATGTACAGTATGTTGTCATGCGACTATTTCATCTCACCTCAGGCAGTAGAAAGCACAGGGCTGGTCCTTATTTCTGCAGCTTGTCAGTGGTCTGGTCCCAGAAATGATAAGTCTGTGCTCAGGAGACTGCTCAGGATGGGCTCAATCTCTCGACTTCCTTGCAGAATGTGCAGTCCAAGATGTGTCAGTCCAGCTGTGGCAGCTACAGGCAGCAGTTAGTGGCTCCTACATGTCCCATGATGGACACTTCAGCTGGTAACAGTACTTCCACAGAGATGATGAACAGATACAGATGTCTTCTAAGTATGTTCTTTCACATATTCTTTCAAAACACATCTATCTATCTATCTATCTATCTATCTATCTATCTCGTTTAATCTAATCTCTATTACAAGGCTGTAAAAAAAAAATCAAAAAAGAGCTTCTGTACTTCTGAAGCAGTAAGCCGGTAAACGCTGTGGAGATATCACCGACAGAAACCACAACCATCACCCCACACAACACCCAATGACAAGAGAGCAGGAAGCCAGAGAGAGGGGGAGGGGTTTGGGAGTAACACAGCAAAGAGGGGAGAGGGAGGGGAGACGAGGCTCGTAGGGGGATAAATACAATGAGGTTGAAACAGGAGGAAGAGAGGATGGGAGAGTACAGCAGCTCACACGTTACCATTAATACACTGCTCGTATGAATGGAAAACATGAATGAATGAAAACATACGAATGTTGGTGAACAGTGCTTTCTGTGACAGAGGAGGGTCAGGCTTATTGTTACCAACCAATCCATGAACAGAGAGGGAGGTCCTTTTTGACACAGACCAGGGATTGGTGTGTGTGTTTGTGTGTGTGTGTTGGTGAATGACTTTGCAGCTAAGAGAATAAAATAGTATCACTGCACTCAGAGTGTAGTCTGACTCTCAGAGGACTATCAGATAAGGCTCATTCTGCTAATGCTTCCTGTAAACCAACACAAAGACTGAGCCGCACAATGACAGACAAAAGAGATTATTGTACACTTGGGTGGATGATAAAAACAAATACTCAATGGCCCAGTCAGCATTTTACCATAAAATATCAACAATAATAAACTCAGAGTTCAGAGTTTACTCACAAAAGATTAAAATATCATTTGTGTTTCTAAATTGAAATACTAGCAGGTTACAATTTATGGTAACAATTCTGGACTTGGGGCGACCATTTCTGTACATCCTGATGACTAGACTGTGCCTCTGTTGTAAAACACCAACACATGGTGGCAGCAGCTACTCTTAGATCTGATGATAGAGTGCCTTTTTAAAAGCTAGTCTAACAAAAATAACAGGAAGCTAAAAAATGCTTTTTCCCAGAACGAGAAAATATTTATTTGTAAAAAATATATACAGTAGAAATGACTCATTTAGAAAGATAAACAGGAGATATTTATGTACAGTCAGAAAGCTCTGTCTAAACTACAAAAATAATCTGAAAAGAAGCAGGCAGCATTGATGAGCAGATTTGATAACTTGGATGGGATTCACTGTTTCTTTCAATTTAAAGGGCTCAATGTGAAATTCAGATTTTGTAAGTTGTCTAGACACAGTTCTCAACATGGACCAGAGGGTGGGCACTGTGGTGAGATACACCAGTAAAATGCACTAACATGTACACACAGCCGGACCAGCTTAGCACAACAAACCACAGAGACACTCGGATTTAAACACACAGAGGTAGTGTGCTTTTATCCTCTGCTCAGGAAACCATGACGCTGGGTTCACACAGGATGCAGAAGCACCACAAAGCAAACCGATGTATGCTTCCTTTTGGCGTACGTGTTAACCAGTTGGACTGTTCACACTGGGCGTGCTGCAGCCCTGAGCTCATTGGCCGGTTCATGATGCAGCCATAGTTTAAGCAGCTGGTCTTTTTTTCCCGCAAACCAAGAGCGAATCTGGCAGAAAACACACTGATAATCTGTTATACACAACATGAAGGATATGATATAATTTATCTAATTACAATAAATGATAAAATATGGATCCAGTTCTTCCACATATTTGTCAGCTATGTCTAATCTGAGTCTAATCTGAATGTTCGGCCGATTTGCCGGCCAGCTGCGAGCGTTTACACACACAGAGCCGGATTGGCGAGTTGATCCGAGGTGCCCAATTTTCCGCCTCATAGGGTAGTCATATCGGCCGAACGGTTTTAGTATAAACACAGCGAGGCGGCTTTCCGCCTCGGGAGGGTCTGTTGATGATGCCGCACGTTCGACCCACTGGCGTGGACTTCAAACCCGGAAACAGCTGATAGCAGGAATGAGTATCTAGTAGCACTAAGGAGATGCAAACCAGAAGATGAGCAACTGGGGAGATAAAGAATTGCGCGCCCTCCTTGCCCTCGCTAATGAGGAGGCCATTAACCGTCAGATGACGGGAACATGAAGGACGGGCCGATGTACGAGAGAATCGCCGAAGGACTGACCAGCCGCGGCTTTCCTCAGTATGTCACTGTTTACGTCACACGCTAAGCTGCACGTTCTGTTACTAGCTCACTCCCCCCATTGCCTCAAAAAGGCGCATTCTGTATAAACACAAGAAGGCAGGCGGCAATTTGCCGCCCTCCCCGATTTTGTTTTTATACTGCCAATGCGGAAAGAAGAGGGATTGGGCTTTCCTGCAAATTTGCACAATTCCTGTGTAAACGAGGCTACAGAGACACACACCTCACACAAGCTGATGGAGACGGAGTTTTACATGTGAATAGAAAAGAGCAATGGATAACATATCAGGTCGCTTTTGCATCCAATGTGAACCTGGCATTACTCCAGTATATCTTTACATAGCAAATAGTGGTTTACTACTGTATTAAAGATATACTATGAAAAACAATGTATAGACTAAGACAGACGTAATCCCTTTCAATCAACATTCATGACCTACTGGGTGTGTTTTGCCATGTGTTTTTCTGCAGAGACTCTGTCCTCTGCCTGTATTTTGTAATTCTGTACTTATTTTTTGTATTTGGTATGTTTATGGGTGTGTAGCCCCACAGCGCTCAGGAAAACACATATAGCAAGGTGACCTGCCAAACAAGAGTGAATCTGGGGTTGGCCTTCAGTCTCACTGACGAGCATGTTTACAAACAGAAACCAACAGTTCCTGCACAATCTACCTTAAATGCTCTGAATGTTGCAAATAGAGCCTTTAAGAAAAGTTAGATTTAGGACTTGTTTAATGCTATTTGGACTGAAATTTAAGACCAATTTTACAATAACCTTAATTGAAGAAAAGAAAAAGCATGACCCAAAATCAATTCCTTAGGGTTAGGAACAATTTTGCAACACTGCGCAGGATACGTCCCTTTCACTTATATGATTGGTGTTTTGTTACTGTGTTTAGACACCACAGTACCTTTGCTTTCTGTGTAGGTGTACACTCGTTTTTTGGAGATCAGTTGCTGCTGACCCTGGTGCTGGTATCGAAGATGGGGAACACATGTGGCAGAGACGATTGTAAAACAACTGGAAAGTACCTGGCATTTGTTGGCAGGTTGTTTTGGTTGTCTTCGTTCCCATCATGCCGAGTTTAAGACACTTTTTGCATAGCATACAACGAGCCTCCTATGTACTGCCTTGTGCTGGTTACAGTCATATTATATATTATAATATTATAAAGTTGTTTTATTGTGGCATTAGTGTGTTATTTTTATGCAAAAGTAAATCAACCAGTGACGCTAAACAGATGCTCAAATTTTTCATTTCTCTTAGTGACCAGGTTTAACAGGTACAAATGCACTCGTTGCCCAGCGGGAGGGAGTTATGGAGCTGTTGGATTTGACTGCATTAGATTTTACTGCACGTGTATCTGATTGACTAAGAACTCAATGTTTATTTTAATGTTATAACTAGTAATAAAAGGATGGCTCCATCGTCTACATTCAAAATGTGAGACTTTTTTCTGTCTGCAAATTAAGAAATAAAGCTCTTGATAAATAAAAAAACTCTGACATTATGGACTTACGGAGAACAACAAGGTGTAATACCAGCCCTTTAGTCCTCAAACTCTGCAGCGTAGAGCACTTGCTGGAATTTCATCCGTACCTCCATCCTTTTTTTAATGGTAAGTCTCTTTAGTGAAGGCAGAAGGCTGAGCAGAAACAGTTCATCTTCATCTCTGAGGTTGCTGAGCGCATCTGCAGAGCTTATCTCAGTGTCTGTGGTGGTTTGCCTTCTGCGTTTAAGAGAGACTCCCATCTCCTGATGGTTGTTTGAACAGGACTCAGCGAGAGAATAGCTTGTACTAACGACGGGCATGGGACAGTGCTGCTCCTTCTCGTCTTTATCTCGCTCTTTCTCTGTGTCATCACCACTTCCAGCGACCTGTGTGGCAGGAAAGCAGCAAGTAGAATTACTTTTTTTTTTTTTTTTTTTTTATTTGCAATTTTTTAGAATTATTTAACATATATGTAGATCAAAAATGACAGAAAAGAAAAAAAACAAAAACAAAATATAGCCAAATAAGGTAATAACCATATCAAGAAATAAGTGACAATAATGATGATAAATTAAGAAAATTGAATAGAAAAACGAAAAAAAGAAAGAACAAAGAAACAAAATAACATTACAATGTAAATACATTATCTCATAGGATATATTTAAACAAACCTTTAAATATAGATTTAAGTTATAAGTTAAAAGTTAAAGGGTACTTTCCCTAACAACAAGGTATTTCACATTTCACACACAGATTTCTATAGACATGATACCAACACAGCTAATTGTATATGCTCACACACGGGTGTGTGTGCACCCAACACGTAGTTGCACACGCATTCATGTGGACGGCAAAGAACAAGGAAACACCTCCGTGCTAGCAAGTAGAATTACTGATCAAAACAGACAACAATAACAAGCTTTAATTTCTTTGCCGATCACAGCCAAACATATCAAAGTCCCTTATACAAGATATACCCAATGGGGCTGTCACTTTTTCCAAAAATCAAGTTCGAACAAATCACAAATGGGGTACAATTCAATATGTTTGAGGTAATTTAGACACAACACAGTTTGTCCACCAGAGAGCACCAACATTTCATTTGTAATTTGTCTCACTCAGTAAATATTACAACTCTTAGACAGTAACATTTAAAGGCTGCGCACACCCCAAACATTGTTGTTTTTCAAGTTACGCTTGCTCAAAACCATCTGATCACACCCACACAGGTCTAAACAGCCAAATAAGTGTGTTAAAAAATACTGATATATCTCATATCTTCATTCATTGGTTGATCATTCCTGTATTTTAACTTTTTACTGTAGCTTAATTTACCCTCATATTATGTATTGTAATACTGCTTGGGCTGCCACACTAATGTGTCCCACTTATCTCAATGAGTTTTTTTTAACTCCAGAGAAATTTTTGAGAGTGACTACCTTTGCTATAAAATGCAAATCATCTGCTTGTCTCTTTAGAAAATATCAACTTTTACCAACTTTTACATTTCACTCATGACCCGCCTCGTGTTTTCCATAACTTTTTAAAGTCAGACATTCACTCATATTAACAATACACTCTGAGGACTTCTATCTTCCATATTGTCACACTTCTCTTAGTCAATATTCACTTAAAATACAGAGGACTGTCTCTTTGGAACAACCTTCTTCCATCTCTGGAATCATCATCTACATTATCATGATTCAAAAAACGTCTGAAAAGGACTCTATTTTCCAAAGATTTCTAACACGTAACACTAAAGAGAACTCCCTCTGCACAGCCAGTCTCAAGGATCAGGTGCTGGTCGGCCTCAGGAACATCTCAGATTTGTATTGAAATTATCTTTTGAAAAATGTTTTTGAAGAATGTGAAAGTAAAAATATTGAAAATGAAAAGTGAAATAACTGTGATAATTAGTCATGTGACCCATGTATATTATATAGCACACCTGTGAGTGCTCGTGTGATTCTGTTGAGCAAACCCGAAGAGGCCACGGGTGAAACGTGTTGTTCACTCTTAATAAAATCACAGTAATTGAGTTCAGTGTGCAGTGGTTTATGTTGGTGATTTTACTCGTAACACTTTATTAATTAATTTGTTTGTTGTTGTTTTTTGGTAAATTGTACATCTTTAACAATTTTGTATTACTCCTCAGACTGGATTTTTTTTTTTCAATTATGCAATCTTCATTGTTATCTTTTTCTTTTATGTATGACTGTTGCTATTTAATAGGGGAGGTATCTTCATAAGCCATTTTTGCCTTCTAACTTCTCCTGCATTGTTTTTACTTTTAATTTCTTTGTGCTGTATTTTCTGTACATGCACATGCAAATAAACTAAACTAAACCAAAACTTTCAGCCTTAAAATTATATATGGAGGCAAAAATAACATTTGTTACATAAAGTGTTTTTATTTTCTTTAATACACACACGCACGCACGCACACACACACACACACACACACACACACACACACACACACACACACACACACACACACAGTGCCCCTGCAGTCAGTTTTGTCCCACCTATGTTGACTGTTGACCAACGGGTTTTCACTTTGTGCTTTTATTTTGAAAGTGAACCGGATATACTGGGAGGCAGACGTTAATGATGGTGCTATCGTTGTATCTGGATGTTATCACGTGATTAGCTCAATAAAAAACATATTTAGTTAGCGTTAGGGATATTGTGCCATGTCTAAATTTATATTAAGTGTAAATATGATGAGAGTTGCTCCACTGTTAGCATGAGGCCCAAGTTAGAGAGTTATAATTAGCTACAAAGTTATCTGCTAACAAGTCACCTAGCTAGTCTTTTAAAATCACAGGAGTGAATCCATCAGAAATCAGTGACAGACAGGTGAGCTCACCTCGTCAGTCTCTCCTGTGCCAGTGTCCACCCTGGGTTTGACATACGCGCTGAGCCAGGCCAGCTGGTTGTACAGCACCGGGACGGGCCTCTCCACCGGGTTCTCCTCGTCTGTTAGCTGAGGGAAGTTTCTCTTGGCCATTCGCTTCTTCGCCTTACAGAACTTGTCACGTAGATTTTTCCACTTGAGCTTCACCTCCTCCTCAGACTTCCCCATGTTGTCTGCGATGTCCCTCCACGACAGATGTCCCTTCAGGTTGTCTTTGTAGTCCCGCCGTGTCTGGTCGTACAGGTTGGGGTGTTCACGGATTAAATCCGCCAGCTTCTTCTCCACAGTGTTCATCTTGTTTTCTCTTTATTTACTTCGTCGCGAAGTCCTTTCGTCGGCAGACAACGATCGAGGTTCGCTCTCCTCGCCTGGTCCAAGCTGACAGAAGGAAGTGCCATTAGTTCAAAATAAAAGTTTGCCACTGACTTATTTTTTTGGTGGAACTAGTACTTTTATTCATTTTTATTTTAAAAGCGATGTTAATTCGTTGGTTTTTATGACAAACTTCATGATACTGTAGGGTAAATTTCATATAAACAAATCTAAATTTGCAAAATCATCACCCTTTGTAAAAGTTTTTTGACATATATTTTTTTATTTAGTCTCTTGAACATGTAAATAACAAGAAAAGTATATCAACCACACATAATAACTTGCTATTTGGTAATTAATTTTTTGGAATTTATTTTTTAGTCTCTGTCCACAAACCAACGTGTGCCATCATGGTGGCTATAGGTCCATTATTTTTTTACAGTCTATAGGAGTCTACTATTTGATTTTAAATGCTGTCTCTCTGTTTGTTTTTGTCTTCATTGGTCAGTTTCAGTCTCACTTGTCTTTCTGACAATTTTTGCCTCGATGATGTCTGGCTTTGTATTATTCTGTTTTCAATAAAGCTGAACTGAAAAAAAAATCAGTCAACCACTGTAGCCAACTTAAATACAATTTTGAATTACTTGTACTTTTACTTAAATATTTCCCTTTTCTGCTCCTTTATACTTCTACTCCACTTAGAGATGCACAATATTAATTTTTTTGCCAATTTCCAATATGCCGATATGTAACAACCCATTTCACCAATAACCGATACTAATATTGATATATCCACTTTCTTCTCTACCTAATTTAGTGATCATTATGTCTCCTCTGTAGTGGAATTAATATTATATCATACATGCATACTCTTTTTGTGATGACCCACCAGCAGATGAAGATATGTAATACAATATTTTTCAGTAATATTCAGTCATTGTGCAAATTAAGAAAAAGCATGTTGGCCTATTCTGATAGTTTATTTTAAAGCCGATATGGCCGATACCAATGATGTACCCGATATTATTGTGCATTCCTAACTCCACAACAAAGGCCATTTTGAAGGCCCATCACTTCAAAATGGTCTTTGTCCCACCCTAAATTGTCCAGTGCTTGTTCCTTGGCATGTTTCTGTTTTGGGGCCTCAGTAGCCTGTATTTGCTCTATAGTTTCTTTCTTTTTGATGCCTTGTTTTATTTGTCATTTTGCCTTTGTTTTTATTGATTGCATGTTTCAGTCTTTGATTACTTGATTGTATTTTGTGAAGCACTTTTTGAATTTCATTTCTGTAAAAGGTGCTATATCAAATACATTTTATTATTCTACTGTTAGTACATCTCAGAGGGAATATTGTAGCCTACTTTTTACTCCACCACATGTATCTGACAGCATTAGTTACTTTACCAATCTAGATTATTAATACAAAATAAAGGTCTAATTAACTAACAAATTGTGATGTAGGTGTTATTCTAGGTAAAACTGCATGGCAGTATATAAAGTAATTAAACTAGCTGCACTCTTACCACCTGCCACATTGTTTTAAACACATTAATGCATCAATAATAATACAAAAATCTCATGTATATTATCTTTAAAAAGGCCATTGTGCATAATGGGTATTTGGTACTCAAAGTATAATTTTAATGCTAATATTTTTGTGCTTTAGTTAAGTAAAGGTTTGAATGCAGGACTTATTCTTGTAACATAGTATTTTTAGATTAGCATTAATACTCTTATTTAAGTAAAAGATCTGAGCAGTTCTTCCACCATTGATTTTTTAAATCAAATTTGATTACATTTGGTGAGGAAATGTTACTAATAATAAAAGCTTGATTTTCCATACACCAGTATCACATTTTCTGGTATGAAATTATAATAAATATGACTTCAATATTGGATAATTAAAGCACCAACAGATGGCACAGTAGTCCAACATTTGAACAACTAAACGCTCTCCATCGCCCCAAATAAGAGCACATAACTGTAAATACAAACAAATCAAACACAGACACCATTTAAACTCCTGTAATTAACAATGGATGAATGTAACCATTGTTAGTCAATCTTTCTACGCATATTTTTTCTACATGGCCTATATGTAGTACAGTCTTCACTTATTGTTACCACATGTATCTGTTTAAATAAATTCAAATAAATAAATATCAGACTCTATAAAGTCATTACAACAGAGGCAGCAATGTAACTTACAAATTATAGACTTGTGACGTTTATTCAGCGGTGCGCTGTGCTTCCTGCCTGTGTACACTAGATGGCGTATTTGCTCTTTTCTTTTCACCTCTACATGATCTTTCACTGTCCCTGTGTTGACTCTGTTCAGAAGGTTCAATAAACCAAGATCTGGGGTAACTCTGAGGACACACAATACTGTCCTAGTCATAAAAGTCATTTTAATGTGCTTCTCCTCTGAAGACACAGAAGAGGAAATAGAAACATGTGGCTGAGTGTGTTGGGTTGTCATTGTCCATAATGTTATGGAGATTATAGTATTTATTCTTTCTTTTCCTCCCTGTGTGTGCGTTTCAGGTTTAAAAATATTTTTATCTTTGCTACTGAAACATAGTAGTGGTAAGCACACGCCAGAAGTGCTGGTTATGGTATAAACTTGATAATTAACTTAATTGCTATCAGGTTTGTGATGGCTTTTTAAGTGCATGCTTTGTGTATATATAAAGAATATATCCTGGAAAAATCCAATTGTTCACCAAAACATCATCATAAATCATGTAGTGTGGTGCGCAGTTTTCTGGGTTGTTTCTATATTATATGTGTAAGCTGCTGTCCCTCGTCTGAAAAATATGAATGGACTTGATTTGCTGCATTACTTATTTTATGCTGACTTGTATGTTGTATGTCTGCAGTGCATGACACTGAGGTTTAGACGTTTGATTATCAAAGGCCGGAATTTAAATGAAGGCTAATTTAAATAGTTTTTAAATGGTAACCACATGAAGACTCCCGGCAGGTGTGACGAGTACCCACATCACTGCATACACTGTCATTTACATGTGAAGGCCACGATGGCCAGTCGTGACAGATCAAACATGGTCTCTGTTGGAGGCAGGCTAAGTGTCACCTGGAGGATTCCTCATGTGGGACAGTCCAGATTACAGGGACAGCACTATGGATAACACCAATTATCAGGACATCAGCTATTATCACAGGGATGTCACAAGTGACGGCACACCCAGTCACAGTCACAATTACAGTACAAGTGACCAGACTTCTTACACAGGGGCTACAAGAGGGGGCAGCCTGTTATTATTCGGATCCAGAAAGTCAGGACCCCTTCATTTAGAGAGATAACAAAACACACATTATACAGACAGCACAAGTGATAGTTAGTTTTATTCCATCTGGACTGGTCAGCATGGAGAATTGTCACTCTTGCTGCTGACAGAGAAACAACTCCAGACAAAAAATTGCAGGTCAAATACACATGACGTTTCGTCATAGCTTTATCGTGCTTTATGTGCAGACAGGATCGTGGCAGGTATCTGTTGATGTATTGATATTTAATTTGTTTTAATACAGTATACATTTCTGGGGTTATCTGTATAGATTCTTTGAGGCTCCGTCTTGGCTCAGTGTGATGCTTCATATAACAGAACAACAGCTCTATGTGTACAACAATTTTGAGAATGAAAAATAGGATCATGGTGCAGAACCCTGCAATAAAAGGTTCAGAAACTAAATGCCAGGATAAAAACTGGAACCTTCTCCAAAAAGAGAAGAACAGTTAGTGATGTAATGTAACTACGTACATTTACTCAAGAACTTAAATACAATTTTAGGGGCTTTTACTTGACTTGAGTATTTTAGTCCAATGTAATTTTCAACCCTAACTTTTTTGGCAACCATTTTGATAATTGTTGAAATTGTGTTTTCATGCAAAAAATATGTCATAGTTCCAATTTCTTATATATGAGAAATTCTGCCTTCCCTTTTAATTATTTTATTTGTGATTGATTAAATTGATTTACATTTTTCTGCAATGAGTTCTGCAACTTTTATTTTTAATACTTAAATCTCCTGACATTTTCCTGATTGTACTTGTACACTTTTGGTTATTAACATTTTCAGTGCAGGACTTTTACTGGTAACAGAGTATTTTTACTGTTTGGTATTAGTACTTTTACTTTAGTAAAGGATCTGAATACTTCCTCCACCACTGAGAACAGTGGGACCTCATGAAATACCAGAGGCCACATCAGTCTTGCTTCCAAACAAATGGAAAGCTTTGAAAAACACACACAGATGGAGGTATCTCTCCTCTGACAGAACATAAAATGTGCTTTTCCGCTTTGATTTAGACTTTTGGCATGAAAGGCAACCAGACTCACTAATGCATTACAATTTTGAGCAGACCAGCATCTTTGCTCCTGCAGTGACTGTGGCAGACTGCCTGTCAGCAGACGGTAGGGGGCCACAAGAGAGCAGCGGAGCCTTTATCTTCCTCCATGAGCTGCAGTAGCAAGTTTTCCACTTTGTGTGACTCGAAAGCTCGACAGAAAAGTCATTTGTCAGCATCAGCAAATGAAAGCTGCATGATTTCTGTTTGTAAGGTGACCATAAACAAATCACACAGGGATAAATTACCAGTTTTGGGAAAATATACTGATATCCAGAAAGTTAAAAATAATTGCAGAAAGTAGTGACACAACACACAATCAGTTTTACAAAATATTCAACCATTGTTGTTTCACTTGGAAGAGATTCAAAAGATAGAGAGACACACTATATCCTAGTGTAATATAATAACTGAGGTTGTTCTAGATGTCTAATAGGAAAACATAACTTCATCTGTTGTAGCAACTGTTTTTCAGATAATACAGGATACAGCTTGCAGTTTAGTTGGCTTCACACAGCACATTTTGCTATATGTGCTAACATGTGCAAACAACTGCCTAGAGGGAGCCACTGACTGTGCTGCAGAGAGACCATTGGATTTGTAACATCTTGGCATCTAGCAGCTACCAGGTACAGAATAAACCAGTCTGCTACTAGTCCACTGCAGTGACTGAGGGTTGGGTACCTTGCTCTACAACAGTTATGCTCACTTTATGGCCCACTGGCCAAATCTGACCTTCCATAGAGTGGCCCACCAATCATTTTCTAATGAAAATCAGTTGGTTCACAATTGACCCTTTGCTAAATCCCGCCCCCCGATGCAGACTGTTTGTCATCGCATTGTGTGCAGATGAACGTTGTTTGACTTCCCCCGGAGATCCCTACCTGTCTCGCGGTGAGGTCCAGGTGCTGGCAGCGGCACGGGGGGTGAAGCCAAACACCGTTCATCTGCACACACTGCAATGCCGCACAGCTGGTTCCATATCAGCGAAGTTTCCCTTTATATTAATTGTCTTCTGTGGCGATCACCACATGTACACTGTGATCTGTGGCCTATAGTTCAGCTTTAGCTTCTAACTATCTTTGTCTTTTTAACCTGTTTCTGCTGTAAATTAGGTACCAGAGTGCATAAAAAAAGCATCTAAATAGAGCTTGTTTATTGAAAAAATAAAGTGTCAGGGAGAATCTCTGGACCCCCCAAAGAGGTCTAGGCTAAGCCCAGAATGTCCTCAAATCCTATACACACCCCTGCGTGGAGCAGCTATTTGTTAATTATCTGGCCCCTGGCCTCTGTCATTTCACAAAAGTGGCCCTACAAAGCAAGGTGAGCATCCCTGCTCTACTGTGTTTTGATGGCAGTTGTTATGTCTCAGCCACTTTCCCTACCAGGCGGTCCAGGAATTTGAACCGCTGACCCTCTGGTCACGAGGTCACTTCTGCAACCATTTGGCTACTGTCCTCCACAAATGTTTTTATTCTGCTGTTTGCACGCTTGTCCTCTATGTCTGGTTGAAGTATTTTGTTGCATAGTGAACCGACACAACTCACAAAAAGTTCACAATCCCAGAGAATAACTTTATATTTACTATGTGTTTATTAAGTCTGCCATAAATTTGACAGAAGTGAATGGTTTTGGGTTCTCAATGATGTGTTTGTCTGTCTGCTGTGTTATCTGACCTTAGTGGGGTGACTCAACATCCCAAATCATCTCCACACACTCTCCCTCTCAGCCACAACACACACACACACACACACACACTGTGCAGTGTGAGTGACATATTTATCTTTAGAGGAAAGGAGGAGGGAGAGCAGAGTAAGATACGCGCCTAAAAACAGACACCAGGCAGGTAGTCATGGATAAATCTGTGTGTGTGTATGTGCGTGTTGGCATGAGTATCTGAGACAAGCTGAGCCAGACGGATCATGTAGATCAGCAGTAGAGCCAAAATCTTTAAATGGGCAGTTTAATAGACACAGTTGGAGGCCCTAAAAGAGAATTGACAATCTGCCTTCTGCGTCGTCAAGGAAACACAGTCATTTTGTCATTCTTGTCTAGACCTGATAATCTGTAGACCTTAATATCTGGTGAGAAGGAGACACTTTTTCCAACCAGAGTCATCCTCTGCTATCTGAGCATGTGTCTGTGTGTGTCTGTGTGTGTGTTGTTGCTGAGAAGCTCTTTCCCAGACCAGTGATAAGTGTCACCTCAGTGGGGGCTTTGACACCTGGGCTGGTGTAAAGAGGGGGGTGGGGGGACGTGAGAAATCTGGGGTTCACACCTCATTGACGGTAGGAGATGATCCTGTAACTAACCTCCTAATACACACACACACACACACACACACACACACACACACACACACACACACACTGATACACACACACACACTCATACTAGAAATATTTAAGGGTCATACCTGCAGCTTTGTAAGTTTTAGCCATTAATGTTTGCTTCATGACTGCCGACCATTGTCCAGATAACATTGTACATTTCCTAATTTGTAGCATCTAGTTTCCAGTGCCTGATGATACACTTTGGAAAACTTAAAATCCACTTTATTGTGTTTGACCTTCATTGTATTGCCACAGAAATGCAGTTGTGAGCTTTGATGCATGTCTACGTTCCAACAACTGAAATCTGCACACTGCCAGGTAGTGTTGTAAAAGCTACACTGTTAGTAAATCAAATCTTTAGGACAAAAAAAAAGAAACATTACTCAAGTTTTGTATTTTTGTTTTGAAGAACAGTGTAAATTTGATCCTTTCTTGCACTGAAAAGATCGCTGTTTGACTGTGTGTTCACCCATTTTGGATGTAAGAGTGTCCTTAAACGCACCAGAAAAGATAGTGTGACTTTTACAAATGAATAAATAAAAATGAATAAACAGGATGAAATACTCTCTGTGATTGATATCAAACAGGTTTTAATATCTTAAATAGAGGGAAAATTAACAGTTTCCTGGAAGTCAGTTCAGTTTTATTTGTACAGCACATTTCATACACAGATGAACTCCATGTGTGTCACAGTAAAACATACAAAACATATAAAATAACTTCAGAAAACAATGCACACACTCACATGCAAAACACAGTCAGCACTCACAAGCGGACTAAAACAGACGCACACGTACATATGTGCGCACTAACACACACTACAAAGTCCCTTCTTTATGCTCCTTTTGCAGTTTTACATAGACCTAAACAACAGCGGCATCATTCTGCTCCAGTGTGTGATTATACACTGCATCCCAGCATCCTGCAATCGAAAGACACGTGATGGGCATGACGTAACACAGCATCATCAGCCTCTAGTGTGACATATAAAATATACATCAGCAGCACTTTATAAACAACAATACTGGCATAACATGTCAGTCACAATCATTTGCCTGCTCTGTTATACGGCAGCTGATCTTGTCTTCTGCTTGGAGAATACGAGGCTCTCAAATCTCATTTACAGCTGGTGTTCCTCTTCTTTGAGTTAGACGCTAACTGCTAACAACTGCTTTATAAATCTCCTGCTGTGGGTTGCCAGCAAAACATATAATCAAAACGTCACACCTATTCCACCCTTGGTCACATCATAGGTTGCATAGGAACACTCAAAACCAACGGTCAACAAGTGTGTATGTTTCCCTCCATACCATACTGTAATTGTCATTCAAAAGGGGAAACCAGAAGACCGTCTTGATGCTAGTTAGCCAGTTAGCACATTAACAACACAATCAAATGTTGAAAGAACAGAGTATATTTAACGTGCGCCAGTGAACAATAACACAAACCATCAGGAAATGTTTCTGCTTAAGAGCTGAATGACTAAAGAAAAACAATCTTACCTTACATAACAAGTTTGTTTTGGTCTCACTCCCTCTTGACTTTAGCTCTTTGTTTACTTTCCTCACTTCTTGTTCCTCTTCTTGTGCACTGAGCTGAACTGCCAGTTAGAGTGATTTCATATGCTGACAGGCTCTGCTGTGCTGATGCTGATTAAACATGCTGATTGGTGGAGTCCAACTAGTGCCAACAGAGGCCAACAGTGCGGGACACACCACACTGTTGGCCCTTGAGGGCAGCAGACACTCTCCAACAGCCCAACTTTGACCGATGGCTGACTGTTGATTTGGTGTGTCAGGGCCTTTAGAGAAAACAATGATAATACAGATACAATCCTCTGCATTTGTACTTTTGGACCTACTCTCAGGGTTTTAGTTTTGTCTTTGTTAAGTTGAAGACAGTTCTGAGACATCCAGTGGTTCATGTCATCAGTGCATCTAACAAGCTCATTTGAGGCAGGAAATCAGTCTGAAACTCATGGTATGTTTTGGAAAATGTTTGCCTCTCATGTAAATTACATGACAAAACCACAGGAATTATCCTTTCACTGTCATGACAGCCATTATTTTGTCAAACCGGATTCCCGCTATGGAAATTAGACCTCTTCTCAGAAACATGTCGACATGTTAAATGGTTATTTTTACAGCGATGTAAAAACGTGCCCCAATTTTTAATGGAGAAGTTTATTGTCACATTGTTTCCCCGCTATTTGAGACATCTTTTCTGTCCAATGAGGAATACGTGTGTGGTTAATTCACACACATTCCCACTGAGACAACTAATGGCAGCATCAGAATAGAATATGACAATGTGTGCACCAGTGTAGAGGAGGTGACGTGTATGTTCCTTAGGTTCTTTAAAGCTAAATGGCAAGGCTCCATAGCGTCAGTGCGCCGATCTTGTAAACTCTTGCTGCCTCTCTCACGCTCACACACACGCACACACACACACACACACACACACACACACACACACACAAACATACACATCCTGTTCCTTTTGACGGATACATGCTAAAGACAGACTGGGACTCATTTGTACTATTTAAGGCTTCTGCGAGAGTTTTTTTGTCCTCTCTTGTGCCTTGCTCAGCATCATCTTCTGGGTGTGTGCACAATATTCTGTTTTACCTCTCTCATTTAATTTCAATCCTTCATCTCAAACACAGTCTCTTTCGCACACATGATCACTAATACAGACAGACGAAGGTAGAGATATGAGTGGATAAATCTGAAAATGTCCTTGACACGTGAACACAACTCGCACCTACACTAGTGTTTTCAGGTCGTATTTGGAAGTCTGAGTTTAGACACAGCTCCGCTACTTTTCTGTGGGACTGCTCACTCTCAATCATCAATTATATCATGTCAGTACAAAAGAACTCACAAAATACTTCAAAACTTTTCAATGTACTTTTTTTCTGTCTGATGTCAAATGAATGACAAGAGAAGAGTGATTAGATCAAATGCCACCAGTTCAGTTCAGGTATACTGACGGTCAAATAGCAGGAATAGTTTGAGAAAATAGAAAGCACCTCAGTGTGTGAAAACCAGCATCTACAGTAAATGTGGACTGACCACCAAAATGATGCATTTTCAAAATGCTTGGTTTGGACACAGTCACAGAAGAGAACTGTGTGACAGGACACAGAGAGGGTGGTCGATTGTGTGTCTGTGTTTGTCAATCCCATGTTAAAGGGAAGTGTCTGTGCTTATCAAAGAGCTTGATGAGGTGACATGTACCTGCTGAAGAGCTATCAGCTTTTTTACTGTGCTGTTACCCCCCAACCACTGTGTGTGTGTGTGTGGTGTGTTAGTGTGAGAGTCGGGGGCAATTATCAAAGCCTGCAAAGATATTTTCTGTATTAAAACATTTATTTGGAAACCTCTGATGTCTTTGTCCACAGGTTGATAACAGGACCTGTTGAAAACTCACACCATCACCTGGAAGTAATCTGCAGTGTTGTGGATTCCTGGTTTTCTTCCATAAAGTTCAATGAATTTTAGTATATCTCTTTTTTGGAGGGGCGGGGAGGTTACAAAGTGTGTATTCCCACTGAAGTGCGTCACAGTGTGGTGGTGCTGCTCATTTCCCTAATTTCCACTGCATGGTTGAACTCAACTCGACTCAACTTGACTTGACTTTTCTCTATTTCATTTTCAAATGTAGATAGCACCCCTTCAGTGTCAGCGGGATTCTACGCTGATTGCCATGATAATGCCACGTAAAACTGCCGTGGCATCAACATCCATGTGATACTTGATGAATCCCTTTATCGGCAACCACACAGAGGCATGCCTGCACTTGGTCAATTGTACAGCTTAGCGTACGGTGTAGCTTTGTTGGGCTATCATTTTTTTTAAATCTTTTTTTAAAAGCCGCTGCTGTAGAGCGCAGAGCTGTCTGCCTGCAGGTTTGAAGGTGACATTAAAGCTGCATCTGGGTCTGCACTGCCGTCTGATATACAGGCATCAGTGTTAAACTGAAGCTGTTTCATAACCGATTAGAAACTCCATGTAGTCGCATTACATAGCAGTCCACTTCTGTGTTTTGGTACAGTTGATGTTAACACCTGATGTGTACTGTACTATACTGGAGTGCACATGAACTGTACTTGGGACCAGCTTGCAAGTGGACTCCACTTCAGATCGATGCATTGTGCCCAGGTACAGTGCAAAGTGTTCACACTAATCAAATGGACTGGACTTTGGGGTCAAGTGTAATCTGATCCAGGTCTGGGTCCCTCATGTGAACACCCCTCAAAAAGTGAAGATTTGTGCAGTGGTCTGAAATGTTTTAACTCTATCTAGGATCTGCTCAGCTCAAAACCTCGACCAAGGTGGCGCCAAAAAGAGCACCAGCTACTGGCCACAGCTTTTGCTAGTGGAACACCAAAAAATAGTGAGATGAGTTGAGCAGTGCTGTGCCAGAACAAGCAATGGAAATGCAGCAGTAGTTTACAGCTCACAGTGAAGTACGCTGTTTGCAGTCTCATTTGAACAGTGTGATAACTCTTTGACACACAATGTTGTCTCTACATTCTCCCAAAGAAATTTCCTCATGTGCCCAGTTGGAAAAAGATGACCTGGCAGCACCTGGGGTGCACCTCCTCACCAGTTAAATGTCCACATCCTCTCCCTCTTCTCTCATTTTTTTCACTGTGATCAAAGAGTTTCCAGTTAGGAATTTACAGCCATGACTTGTGATTTACACAGAGGAAGACGCCACCGTGGTGTGAAAGACTTTAAAAGGTCTGTTAAACTGCTTCTTTTCCATTTTTCTCTCAGACAGTGATGCGTGTCCTAAGTAGATGATGAAAGCAATTGTGATGACTAATTAAGATATGCATGTCATGTTTTGTGGCTTGTTTCATTGAGCACTGTGCTCACTTTAAATCCCAGCTGGCTTGAATTTCTGCCATGTGGACTGACTGGCAACATAAAATAGACGATGGATTCTTTCTGAGATAATTAACAAAAGCATTTTAAACAGTCTTTGAAAAACATATTAGACATAAGAAACAGACAGCAGAATTGTGCCGTCAGCTAACCCAAGAAGTGCGCGCTCTTTACTGAAACCACCTGTTGCTCACAGTGTGGCACAAACAGGAAAAAAACTACGCTGCCAACATCCTTATTGCAAATACTGTAAGTTGACAAGATGGCAGAATATCTAACAGTCCTTTCACTTGTTAAAGAAGATGCACTGTCAACAAGCTGCAGATCAAAGCAGATTTCTGAAGCAATCATCCTGAGCAGCCCTGCACTGAGCTCTGGGATTTCCCTGTTATCCTGACCTTTGACCATGACCCCCTTTACCCACCTCCCGAACCTGCCTGCTTATTAACCTGGCCGTCATGCATGTGACCCAACAGCACTTCAGAGGAAGTCCCAACACAAAGTCATCTGTGGAGGGTTAAACCGTTACAGAGAGAATGAGAGACAGAGAGGACGATGTGAATGAGAGCGAGGGGATGGAAGAAAAAGAAGTCAAAGTGTCATGATTCATGCATTAACACAGGAATGCCATTGAGAAGTGGAACAGGCACGGTAGTTTCCAACAGCGGGTGGGGGTGTTGGTGGGCAGGGGGCATGAGCATGCAAACGATGATATAGTTAAAGGGTGAATCTGCAGACGTTCCTCTGATCTTGTAAGGCTTTCAAAATATAACTGAACATAACCATACTGCAGTATATAAACAATACTACTAATAAATAAAAGTCAATACTGAAAACGTGTTTGTCCAATTTATCTATAATATCACCTTTTGAATTGATATTCTCACAATAAGCAGATCTGGAGCCACATTATCATCCCTTAGGAGTCGTGTTTCTGCCCACCTGGCCAATGTAAGACTAACATTCAGTCTCTTTTAGCTCTGTTTGTAGTCTTTCTAACTCCTGTGGGAAATATCTGGCTCTTTAGCTGCTAAATGTTCCACTGTATTCACCAGCTAACTGTGCCTGCCTGTCGTTCGGTGCTGATTATTAGTACACAGATGGGTTTTTGGAGCTTTTGTGCTGAAAATAGCTGCCTGCTTCGACTGAAATTAACGCTATGAGAGCAATCAGAATGAAGCGAAACTTTAAAACTGCGGCCACAAAACCAAAACAATGGCACTTGAGGAGCTGATTAGAACAGATGAGAGTCAACTGATAACTTTCTGTGGGATCGAATTCCTGCCAAAACTGCTATACCGTTAATGTAAATAAAATGTTAACGTCGGGACCCAATATTAGATTTTAAATTACAGATTTATTTTTCCACCACTGTCGACAGAACTAGTGGTTGAATACCCACTACACTCACATAGGCTACACTGTGGATTACACAATAGCAAAACCCACAGACATCTGTGAAGATGACTGTCTCACAGTAAGAGACAAAACAATGGATGTTTTTTTTCATCATTAGGAAGAACACAAATAGCTGCAGATGGAAGCAGTCAGTGTGTCAACACATGCTGCACGCACACTGTGGACCGCTGTTTAAAGATTCCCTCCATTCAAAAATGTGTTTTTCTTATGTTTATGTCTCCTAAAATGTCTGACCTTTTCTGACTTGTATTCAGAGTTTGACACTAGAGAGGTGTTTTCACATTCCTCTACTGAAAAGGGCGATGTCTGTGCACTCCCCTAGAACAAACGCCGGCCAGCTAGATTAGGTACGTCAGTAATGCAAAAGCCAATCGCTGTCTAATACAAAAATACCTATAGGCCTATTGACGGAGTGCAGACAGAGAGAGCAGAGTTAGCATTAGCATTGTGAAAGTTTTGACCTGGTAGAGTGAGCTGCCAGAGTGGCACAAATGTTGTGACAGATGTTGTTTGTTGGGCTCAAACACTGGTCTCCTGGGTCGAAGTCCAGTGTTTGCTGGACCCCTCCACTCCCCACCCAACCTCAGCAGACACCAAGCTTTTAACACTGGAGTTGGTAGAAAGCCCAGTGCATCTCACACAGATGCTAAACAGTGCCCCTGGCATCACTATAATGACACCAGGGGCACTGCCCAAGAGGCTTATTTTGACACTCTGGGAGTGAGACCAGGCCGCATTAATGCTGTGTCAGCCACTGCTGGTTACCCTACAACCTAATACCCTGACAAAAAACACAAACAAATAAAAGATACTAACCACATTTACAATTCTGATACGTCTGCTGGTCGCCAATTTTTGTGCACAACCTTATTGGGTCTGACTGAGGCTCAAACATGTCTGGCTGAATCTCTCTGATGGTCTCTCTAATGCTGATGCTAGCCACCTTAAAGCACACTGCTGTTTCACTGGTCATCTTAGTGCAACCAGCAGTGGTTGGCAGGGTGCGAGTCCAGATTCAGAATTTCTCAAGGAGGGAGTAAGAGTAGATTTGCCTCCAGATCCTTTTGAGAGTTTTGTTTAAACTATTATGTGGGACATCCAAGTTAAACAAAATATTAATCATAGTATTTTTACAAATGTGTCTGGAGGAGGACTTTCAAGAATTTCACAAGAATGGCTGCTAAAATTAAATGTGTGTAAAGAATGAGGACTAGGCTGTGTGCATGTGTGTGAGTGGTCTTGTGGGTTTTTGTGGATGTCAAACCAACAATATACTAACAGACAGACAGACAGGTACACAGACAAAATTCCTTTCGTGACCCAGTGGAGAATGAATTATCCAAACCTCTTTGCTCTGAGCAGAACTAAAGAATTATATTTATAGTTGTAGGGGATGAAGGATGGATGTGTCCGCACAGTTGTTAGGAAGGTACAACTGCACTAAATTCCACAAAAACACCCCCACACAGATCTGCTTAATAGAGACAGAAGAGAACACAGTGCAAAGAAGATGATGAGCAAAGAGAGAAAGTGGTAAGAGTGATCTCAGAGAAGAGAAAACAATACAGAAGACATCAAGAGAAAAAGAAGGAAAGAAACAGAAAGTGGTGCGAGGATAAAAGAGTTTGCAGCTAAAACGCTCGCAAACACAAACAACCAGATGTGCCACACAGCTCTAGTTTGCATGCTTACATACAGAATGCAGAGAGCCATCTTGGTTAACCATAACTAGCTGTTGACACTGCTGTACTGCTCGCTGAATACTTTCTATGATTCAATTATTTTTGCACAATATCACACCCCCACATAAACAAAGATGTATTGTGTCCGTCAAGTCTGCTTGCATACTTTTCTGTATCTGTATAAAGATAACTTTACAACTGCTCAAAACAGACCCAAGAAACAAAACAAGACAGACAATGCTGTTTAAAGGGGAACTTCACCAATTTTACATGTCAAAATATATTTACAGGTGTTGCGGAGGACTAACGCATATGTGAACAACATCAAAAAGATACATCTATCCTCACACAGGAGGTGGCTTAGGCTTTGGTACAGGCCCTTGTCATCTCACACCCAGACTACTGCAACCTTCCTGGCTCGCAGTGTATCTGCATGTGCCACCTGACCTCTGTGTCCGATCCAAGACACTGGTTCTTGCTTATCATGCTGTGAACTGCACAGGCCCGTCCTACATCCAGGACGTTGTTAAACCACACACCCCTGCTTGTCCTCTACGCTCTGCTACTGCCAGTCTTCGCTGTCCTGGCTCCTCAATGGTGAAACAAACTCCCAGTTGACATCAGGACACATCTCCCATCAAAGACTGAAAACTCATCTGCTTAGACTGCACCTGGCCCATAAAAAAATTAAATAAAAAAAGTCTCTATCTTTTATTGTCTCTAAATTTGGCACTTAAATAGATCAGCGTGTTTGACAAAGTTCATGTTGGCCTGTTTGCTTAATTCTTTCATTTTTGTGGTTGTACCCACATGGCTGAATGCACTTACTGTAAGTCATTGTGGATAAAAGTGTCAGCTAAATAAAAGGAATGTAATGAGAAAAAAAGGTCTGTGCAGAGCCTTTTAGCTGCGTTTCCATTAAAAATTTTCAGTATAGTACCTTCAGAACCAACAGTAACCCCTACGAACATGTGCCTAAGCCCAAGATCCATTTGGCATTTCCACCGCAGACAGTTCTGTCAAATGTAGGCTGGGTTGTTGGTACTCACTGCTCCATCCAGCTGTGCTTGTTCTTCACCAGTGATGCAGAGAGAAGTCTGCACCTGGTTTATCGTCCACAGAACGGGGCTGCACACCTGCATGAACAAAAAAGAACAGGCTGGAGTGTGAGTTTCTCTCAATGGGATATTTAAAATTAGCAATCAAAGTTGTCATATGGGAATTTAAGATATGTTGATGGTCCACGTCATCAACTCACACACTGGGTACCATGCAAATGGAAAAGGTTCCACCTCAAAAGCTGCCGGCAGTCGACCCAGTGACTTTAATTACCTTTTTCTTTGTCTCCAGCTGCCAACTGTTAACTAGCAAAGAGGAAGAGGCAGCAAAACATCATTTAATTTAATATAGTTTACTCATGTATGTAAAACATGCCACAGTATGAACAGTGGTTACATAACCTTTAAAACCAGCCACAACTCAGCCGTGAGCAGAGTGACTGTACTCTACTGACCAATCAACAGACTGCAGTGTTTCTAGCTCCACCTTTTAGTACCAGATCTGTGTGCTAGGTATCCAAACGGAGATGTGATGAAAATGGGAACGGTAAGGAATGGTTCCATTGCTACCGTCCACAACTTTTCACAGTGGAAACATAAAAATAACCGTTCTAATGCGAACTGAGCTGACCTGAACTGAACCGGACTGCTTTGTGGAGACAATGCTTTTGTGTTTCAAGAGGGAGCTGTGTGAAGTCTGATAAATTCCCTTAAGAGATGTCACTGTCACTGACGGCTGGGGCTGAAGAATACAAGTTTGAATACAAAAAAAGACTAAAAAGACTACAAGTTTGAAAAAAGACATCAAGTTTTAATGAAAGGACTACAAGTTTGAAAAAAAGACTACAAGTTAAAAAAAGACTACAAGTTTGAAAAAAGACTACAAGTTGAAATAAGACTACAAGTTTGAAGAAAAGGCTACAAGTTTGAAAAAAAAAGACTACAAGTATGAATATGAATACAAATTTTTAAAAAAGACTACACGTTTAAAAAAAAAAACCACAAGTTTTAAAAAGACTACAAGTTTGGAAAAAAGACTACAAGTCTGAAAAAAGACTACAAGTTTGAAAAAAAAACTACAAGTTTGGAAAAAAAGACTACAAGTCTAAAAAAGGACTACACGTTTAAGAAAGACTACAAGTTTGAAAAAAGACTACAATTTTGTAAAAAAGACCACAAGCTTGAAAAAGACTACAATTTTTTAAAAAGACTACAAGTTTAAAAAAAAAAAAGACTGCAAGTTTGTATAGGCCTACAAGTTTAAAAAAATGACCTTCTGCATAGACATCACTAAGCTGAAGTGATAAAAAAAAAAATGTTTTTTGTACAAGGCACATTTTATACAGAGCTTAAAATTTGTAAAAATAAATGGATACATGGTTCTTCATTCTGCAGCCCTGTTTCTAGCTCCTTCCCTCAAATGTAGCTGGGTGAACAGGCGATTTGAGTAATCTTGCTGGTGAATTAAAGAGTTGACTATATGTTAACACCAGATTTATTCATGAATTTTTCAAAACCTGGGAACCCCAAATCTCTTCATATTTATGACACATAACTGATCTGTAATGCCTCACACATATACTGAAGGAAGCTGACCAACTACAGTCTTTACAGCTGCGTTCTTCAGGTCTCCTTCATCCTCTAACACACCCTCACAGACAGTCACACATGAGGCACACGACTGTCATACACATCGACTAAGACACACAGTCATTGAACATGTCTTTTGGATTTTAAACATCTACTTGTTTTCCTCTGTTGTTCACACAGAACACTTTCGATTCAGACTTTCTCAAAGTAATCAGTCTCATAAATCAGGAAACTATTGTCTGGTCTTGGGATGAGCGATACCCGGCATGGCTCTTCTCATTGAAAGCAAATCAGCATTAGCACTAATAACAACAAAAGTATTACTTATGGAAAATGTAACTGTATATTTAAGGCATGTCTGTTAGTGGAGACAGTGGTGAGAGACCAACAAAATGGGAAAGAATTTAGGTGGTTGACATTAAACCAAGATCATAATTTGGGCTCAAACACAAAACACCACAACATGGAATGAGTCTCAGCTGCCAAACAACCAGGACGCTGCAGTTAGCCCCATACTGTTATATTAGAGGGGGATCCCTGTGTGTGTGTGTGTGTGTGTGTGTGTGTGTGTGTGTGTGTGTGTGTGCGTGTGTGTTATCGCTATACTACACAAAAACTGATTGTTAACTTCAGATGTCTGTACACACACAGTCTTTATGTCAGCACAACATCTCCTGACAGCATTAAAAATGAATTAAACAGCCTGTGACCTCTGACAAGATGTACCCGAGCTTCGTACTATGCAACCGTCACCATCTTGATATATTAAACATAAAATACACCCATCTTCTTATGTTCATCTGTTGAACTTCTGCGACATCCACCCAGCCATCCATTTACCGTGTGGTCTGACTATCCAGATGTGGGTCATAGTGGCAGCAGGCTGAGCATGGTGGCCCAGATGGCCTCCTCTTTAGCCACATTCTGCAGCTCTTTGTAGAGGACGCAGAGGAATTCCCAGGCCAGATGGGATATGTAATCCCTCTAACGTGTTCTGGGTCAGCCTCTCTTTCCACATGCATGGAATGCCTTAACATGGAGGCGTCCTCCTCAGACGACTGATTCACCCCAACTGACCCTCTCTCTCTAACACCATGTCTACACAGGGGACATTGCATAAGCAGCACATTAGCAAAACGTGCATCAGAAAATGCCTTATGCGTGGTGAACAGAACTCAGTGTGTGACCCACCATGATGCTCCCAATGGTTTGTGGACTACTGCTTTGAAGCCTAGAGCTCAGCATTCTGGTTGTCGCCATCTTTGTTTTTTTTTTTTGGAGCCAGAAGTGTCCACATTTGGACGACAGGGTGGAGCTGTGGGACAGCAAGGGTGAATACGACTGAAAACCCATAGACACAATCGTGACAGCAATTTGTCAATCACAAGTTGGCATGCCCTAAAGCAATGGCTCCCAACTGGTCCATCCACAGGGTCCAGATTTCCCCTTCGTCAAGGTCCACACAGCTCAATATATTCAGTCATACTTGCGTTTGGCCATGTTGTTGAGCTAGTTTGGTGTCTCTTTCAAGTAGCTGTCCGTTAGTCACTCACTCTACGGAAGGAAACAGCACTTCAAAATAAAAGCTCTGCGCCAAAAATTCACTGTACCTCAAAATAAAGTGTGTTTTTTACAAACTTGACACTTGTAGTCCATTCAGAATGGACCTGCAACCCACTAGTTGGAACCACTGCCCTAAAGCATACAATACTTTATCATCTATTTAGCTCTAAATGAGACGATAATTTATAAAATGAAAATCATGCTGTGAAGAAGACTTAAAGCCAGCGACTGGGACCATAAAGCCATTAGCAAAATGTTAACTCAGGTAATAAATCAAGTAAGAGTACAATCAGACTTCATAGAGTGCTCGAGGGAGGACGTTTTTCTGTAGGCCGACGCGGAAGTGAGTGTTGAAGATGAGCTCTGTGGCAATAAACGTTTATGATACTTACATGTTTTCTTCAGTAAGGTCATAATTAACGCCACTTATAGGATTTTCGAAGAGTGAATGCAATCGCCAGAAGTAAAAAACTAATGTTAGGCTATAAATGAACTACATCACAGTCACATGACTTATGGTCGCCACCACAACGAGGCTATAAAGCTATATTTGGCATAATGATGTTCTGTAGTCTCAATTAGCTACTTGTTAGCAACCATCTTTTTCAAGACACCTAAAGGCTTCAAAATTCATGAGTGGGTTATTTACTGATGTATTTTGTGTCGTAAAACAAACCATGAAAGTCTCTTAATTTTGTGTTGACCACAAACCTTATTTCGGGCCTCTAACCCAAAACCCAGGACGAGGAAACCGGGAGTGCTAAAATGCTAAATCATTTCTGTTTTAGGACCCATTCCTCCACCACTCAACCAGTGACATTGCCTCCTGCTACTTCTGCATTAGCTTCATGGAGGCTATGTCCACTTCTTTTATACAGTCTATATTTGGAGCCTGCAGAGCTACAAATAAAATATGTCTAATGTTTTTACTTCTGAAACTAGCTTAATATTTTTTGTCTCACTGGAAAGACTTGAAAAAAACTGACACTGTTATTTAGCACGGCTGCTTTGGCTACTTTATAAAGGTTGTTTGGTGGATGTTGGAAGGGAGCAGCATCAGTCCCTTAATTGTTGAGTTTACGAGCCCCTTTGTTCAGGGATAAAGGTATATGGTTGGTGAGTATAGCCCATCTCAGTTTGTAGAAGCAGTGTATCCCCTCTGTAGGCTGACCTGGTTGATATCAACAGGAGACCAACCAATCTGGTTGTTTTTTGTGTCTTTACTTTAGTGTGGTGGAGAGTGTGGGTGAGGACAATGTTTTGGAAGTGTTTCCCTGGTTTCTAGAGGGTCTCCAGTTTCTGGTTGCCTTTTGGCTCTGGTGGAATCACTGCATAAGTATCCACCACCAGTATCTATCCGAAGACTATTTGGATAAGTGGAATTAGTTAGATACGGTGGAGAGCTTGGACTCTGTGGTGGCTCTTTTATTTCATAGTTGCACATATTCCAGTACAAGTGTTTTTGTCTTGTGGGTCTGTAACCTTAAACACAGAATAGCAACAGCTTTTTGTCGATTCATGATGGTGTGATGTCGGGATAAATTGACTTGATCATGGTGTAACTTACAATTCGTAGATTTAGAATTCAGTTTGCCAAGTAATCAATGATAATAATGGCAGTGAGGAAGTTGTTAACCCTTAAATGCTATGTTAATGTTTGGTTTCCTGTGTGCAACGTGGCAGCTCGGCCAAGCAGTTTTAGCAGTTGGCCCTACAGCTCATGCTCTGGTATGTTTTGTTTGTGTAAGCTTTGTTGTAGCATGGTTTTGTTCTTTGTGTTTTGCGTCTTGGGACGTTTTGGTTGGCCAGTGAGCCTTTGTTTAGAGGAACCTTTTGGTGTGCTGCTTTGGTTTGGCGCTCATGTGGTCATTCCAGTTTTGTGTTTATTTGGTGGCTGGAATTTTGTGAAGGCAGAGCGTTGCTGCTGCTTTGTCCTGCTGCAGGACACTATATTGGGCACTTGTGATGGGCTTTGGGGCTCATTTTGATCTCAGCATTTTGTACTTTGGGTCAGAGGGTTTACCTCACTTCCTGCTGATCGAACTAGTCACTTCTCTGAATTCTTCGCTTTTCTGTGTTACTACTAAAGCAAATAGACTTGAGGTATGTGTTGTTTTTACACATTTGGATATCACTTCATAAGAGCTCAAAACTGTCATGCACCAGTTAACCCATGCTGCCATGTGACTACATTTACATACCACTTCACTTTTTCTAGTAGTTTTCTCACCCTTAAATCATAAAAGAATTCAAGGTTCCTGGTATAAGATTGGATCTAGTTAGATGGGTGGCAGTGGCTGAAGCCTGTAGTGAAGCCTCACAGCCTGTCGCTCAAGCAACCTCACCCTCAACCTGCATAACTTTAAGCCTTAATAAAATGTAAACATAGAGTAATATTAATGTTCACCCCCCCCGTACAGTTGTCATGAAGGTTGAAATTAGCTGTAGAAACCAAAACTGTTTGTACCAGGCTGTAAACATGTTAATTTCTGCTGTAAAGTTCGACACTTTCTCTCTGGGGGTTGACTGGCTTCTGGAGCCAGCCGCAAGTGGTCATTTGAGGAACTGCAGCTTTTGGCACTTCCATGTTGGCTTCATTTCTCAGCCCTGGAGGTCACCGCTTCATCACATGACTCTGCGGTAGTCATGGGTATTTATTGGCTCCAGTTCCAATTGGCTGTAATCGGCAATGATGGAAATAAGACACCCAGGTGGACACACCCTTTACAGCTCAATACCATGACCCACCACCACAAAATACAGTCTGTCCAAGCTGCACTCGAACATCGTTCATGGTAGTTGGAGAGCAGAGAGGAGGAGAGACTGAATAGGTAACAGCTGTAAAAAAGATGTTACCATTGTAACATTATTACTGGCCCCCATGCTGCTTTCTACTGTTTACTAACATGTTTCCTGGCACATCTGTGACGTTGAATGTGACACACACACACAAAACCAAAACAGAAAGACATACTCATCTGCAGCAGAGCCTGAAGACTCTGATCTAATAGAAATGGTAAGGGAGTCTATCGCCTACTTTTAGCAGGTTTTCCCGTGTTTAAAAAACACATAGGGTATATGCTGGACCATGTGCCTCCTTCTGTCACTCTCTTCCAACATCCACCCTGCACCATTTTCTGTTGGTTTGCTCCTTCAACATCTCAGCAGCACATCACCCAAACATCTGTGCACTGCTGTCACTGTTGAACTACACACTCTATCGTTTGTTTTGTGTTGATGTTAGTTAAATAATAAATTACATGTGTTTAAAGTAAATCTCTTGCATGGACTCAGTCAGGGTGATAGTGAGAGGAGATGGCAAACACATTGGAGAACACACACACACGCTCTCTCTCTCTCTCTCTCTCTCTCTCTCTCTCTCTCTCACACACACACACACACACACACACACACACACACACGTACACAAAAGAAATGGGGGTCCCAGGAGGTGTCTCTGAGGAGATGGGCTGACATATGGCCAGCAGACCACTGCACTGGGTGGAGCAGGGTGTGTGTGTGTGTGTGTGTGTGTGTGAGTGTTTGTGTGTGAGAGTGAGGGTGGGGCTGCTGAATGGTCTGACTGAGGGTGCAGATGAATAGACCAGTGGTTAGAGACAGTTGAAACTCAATATTCATTTTCACTGTTGCCGTGCTGCTGTTTGTGTGTGCCCCTGTGTGTGTGTGTGTGTGTGTGTGTGTGTGTGTGTATACTTTATGTTGATTGTGTAAATCTCACTTTCCAACATCCTATTGTTCTCTACTCTTTTAAGTATCCAAAAGAATCCAAATAACAGAAAATATTTAATTTTTTTTATATATATAAAATTAAAGTTAGAGAAATGTAAAGCTGTCTGAAACCACAGCAAACAGTTTCTTGAGGTTCTTGAACAACAGATTTTGCTCAAACAAGAAACTACTTTATTACTTCTTATTATGGTAAAGTTGAAAAAAACTAACCTGAATATAAATATACAATTTAAAGTTTTCTAAATGTTATCTTTTGTTTGCTTACCTCTCCTTCTTCAATCCTTAAAAACTGCTTATATACAGTGTACATTAATATATTTTATATATAATTATACTTTTGTTGATCGATTAAATTGTACAGTGTTTTCTTCCTGGGTTGTAAATGGTCTAGCTGGGTTAGTAGGTCTCCTGGAGACAATGTCCTCAGTCAGCTACAGTACAAAAAAAAAAAAAAAAATCAGTGTGAATGTGGAGACCAAAGGAGAAATGGGATAACGTAGGAGCAGGTCGTCTTGGAGGGTCAACCTCATTTCATCAACATGTGGGAATTCCTCCACTCTGCCAGTCAATTCCTAAACATAAACACATACAAACACACACACACACACACACACACACACACACACGCACAGAGCCAGGGGTTGTTTGACGGGCTATTTGACTGAATGGCCTATCGCCATGGTTACAGCAGCACTCCATCAGTCCATTCAAGGAACAGATGGCCGATGTGCAACAGGAGGCATATGTTTCAATGAACACACACACACTCGTATTCACACAGGGACAGACACACAAACACACACCCACGACACTCTGTGTCTTATTCACACACACATACACACACACACACACACACACACACACACATGCATGGATGCGCCCCCGCTCAGAGGGAGGGTATTGAACAACCAGCAGCATATGTTCCACTAGTCAGAGAGCATTCATTCAAGGACAGACAGAGAGAGGAGAGCAGGAGGAGGAGGAGGAGGCGGAGGAGGAGGGGAGAGGCTGTGGAGGGGAGAGATGGAGATACACGAAAGGCAAAAGAGCGAGGGAGCGGTGGGCGGAGGTGAAGAGAGATAAAGGGGAGGATGAGAGAAGGGAGGGATGGAGCTGATTGGAGCTGAAGAGGGAGGGAGAGCTCCGACCCACCACTGGAATAACACTGACTGAGTAACCTGATGTTGACGTGGTGGTGAGGAGAGACAACACACCTCTGTCTTTGGCTGTTGAGGAAAACCTCAAAGCACTAAGGTCGGGTATGATTTCTGAAATGTACATACAAATGAACATAAGAAGGAAGTTTACAATTAAGGCTGGCTGAATACTGGATTTTTAATAACACTATTATCATGGCCAAAAAAGTTAAAAAAAAAAAAGCCATCAGTTAATTCATCTTAAAGTCCAGGTGAAACAAAAATAAATATGTGTTTGCTACACCACAGAAAAATGTACCAAATTGAAATTATAAAATCATCAAGAATAGCAATTTAGGCTTCAAAATCATGTCTCTCAATCTGCTCTGAAACATTGGAGGTGTGTTCGCTGGAGGAGCTGAGCCAAAGATCGAGCCCCTGCAAGTGAAAGGCTCTCGCTGGCAGCTAACTCTGTAGCATAGTAACGTACACGACCCCCAAGCCAAAAAACAGCCAAAGCGCAGCTACAGATTAATGTTAGAAGCAAACCCAGTAACACACACAGTGTATGATTAAACAGCACACACCCTCCCAACCGAAGAGCAAGAGTGCCGCTGCACGGCGACAGCCTCTTGTTCAGCAGCTAACATTAGCACAAAGCACACACCCGCAGCAGTGAGCAGTGACTACCTGCGGGCCAGGTGGCCAATTCACCAGTGTTTATATGATTGTGGCATTTAACAAAGATGTTTATTCATGTATTTATTAGACTAAAAGAACTCAGAGAGATTGTGGAACGTAGTGATCTCAAAGGGTGCAAACGAATGCTATAGTAATTTAGTTTATATATATATAGTGAGGGAGGGGTTGTGTTAAGGATGGCTCCAGTGCATCATCAAACCATGATTTCGGGCCGCTAAAAAGTTTAAGAGTATAACTCCACAATTCAGGACTACACAGTGCCCAGTCTTTTCACATTTTAAATGAGTACTTTCTGACACATATAATGTGTTTAGAAAGAAATCACTGATATTACTTTACCTGGACTTTAAACTTTGTTTATTGTGAATGTTGTCTCTTTTCTTTGCAAATGAATTTCACTCAAAATACGACTGTAGGGATGTGCAGAGAGTCTGTAAATATAACTGTAAAGAAAGAAACTGACATGATTTAAAAGGCACAGGATCATCTACATGTACATTATTGACATAATTTCAATATTTAATTTTCAAATATGATTATTGTCGAAAATATGGGTTTAAATTGAGATTTTCTTTCAAGGAAATTCCTATTATCCTTTAAATTAGGACCAATTCATGTAGTTCTATTCAGGAAACTTCAAAGGTAATGATGAGGAAATTACAGTCCCAAAAAACAGAAAAAAACACCACCTTACAGATAATTGATCTTGTCACAGTTCATTGTTGCCTTTTGTCATAGTCACAGCAGCACTACATCAGTCCATTCCAAGGACAGTATAAAATAAGGAATGCTCATGATGACAGTGACAGCGTTCGAGGAGCCAGACTTTGGTGTTGGTTCTCTTGGAGTCAATGGGACGAGCACAGTAAATCACACCATAACCCATCATGTCTTTAGTGTTTCAGTTGACATTTTTTTTCTAAATATGCACAGTTATTTTCCTTGTTACAGCTCTCTAAACAGATCATGGCTCCGTCCAGCAGAAGCTGAGATGCAGCTGCAGATGCAGTGTTTTCAGTATGAAATTCCCTCTTTTTGTTTCTGTAGACAGAGGTATACTTCCTGGAAGTCGCATGCATTTTTGTCGCCTTGACAAAACACCTGTGGAGTAACACTGAGAGGGAGTTACTCCTTAGTGTCTGACAGTTAAGCCTTCCTGATGAGATTCAGACTTGGTTGTCACTTTAGTATGAGAGTGGAGGGGAGAGATAAAACACGAGGAAGCTCCAACACATCTTAGGGTCATGACACACCAAGCCGACGGCTGACTGTTGTTTAATGTTGGGCCGTCAGTGAGCATCCGTCGCCTTAGTTTTTGCAGCGTGTCCTGCACCATTGGCACAAGTTAGCCCTTTTCACTGTTTTTTTGGCCGATTCAGCATATTGAGTTGGTGTGAGAGCCAATCGGTGAATTAGGGTCAGCGATGGGATCACACTTGGGGGTTGGTGGTACTGACTCATTAGCCGCTATTAGCTACACCTGGAGGGAGTGCTGGAGAGGTATTTAAGCTGAACTGGCAAGACAATCTGAAGACAAAAAGAGACTGAGAAAGTGTTTGACAAATTATCCATATAAATACACATTCTCTCTGAACAACCATGAAGAGCGAGCTGGAGGACTGGTCCGACAGAACAGCACCCAAAGGGTGTCCTGTGGACTCATCTGGTTTGAGCGAGCTGGTCGCAAGGAGCAAGAGCGGTGGCCTGTTGGTGACTCAACCCCTGTTGGTGAACGTTGTATTAGTTGGCCATTGGCTGTAGACTTTTGGGCATGTTCAGGTGCAAGTTTTGGGCCAAGACATAGGCGATGTGAGGCGATGCAACAGCTTGGTGTGTCTGGGCCTTTAGTTAATACAGCTAAAAGTCAGACTAGTTTCTCATCTCAGTTTGTGTTTGCTCACTGTTCTTTTCTGTTACCTCCTCTCTTTCTCTGTTCAATTCCACTGCTACACTAGGCAGGAGTCTGGAGTGTGCTAGTTTTGGTCACACACACACACACACACACACACACACACACACACACACACACACACACACACACACACACACACACACACACACACACACACACACACATACACAGAGCAGTCTGGGAGTTGTTCCCTCTGTGTTCTGGCCTCAGCTAAAGAAAGCAGTTTATATTTATAGTCTGTGCTGTAAATACACAAGAGTTATATTTGGTCACTATGGCTCTGTATATTTTTGGATGCCTGTGTCACTTTGGTGCGTGCCTCTGTAAAATCGACAGAAACAACAACAAAATAACAGAGCCATTTCTGTCGCCAAGATTCTTTCTTTGTGTGCGTTTGTGTGTGTGTATACACACACACAAACGCACACACACACACACACATATACACAAAGCCACCAAGAAAACAAACAGGCCGTCTTCTTTGCATGTCTCTCTGAATGCAACACCAGTTTGGATGAATAAAGAGGCATCACAGCATAAATACAGCTGTTCATTTAGACAAAAGAAAGATTTGCAATATACTGTGTCTCTAAATGTGTTTACAGGTTTTCTCTGCGATCCTGAAGCTCACCCCGAATCTAAGGAGAAAACACCAAGTGGGAGGTTTTTACATAACAACACTTCAATTTTGAAGGTACTTGTTAACTTACTAGAACACATGTTATTCACTGTATAATGATAACAATTACCCTCTGTAACAGCTGGTTTGTTGGCAGCGTGCTGTGTGTTAACAAGTGGTGTTGTGGTTGAGGTAAATTGATGTCTCCTCTCACGGTTTCTCCCAAAATGCTGTAATTGGATGCTTCTCAGAATTTGAACAAACAAGGGAGTGTCATCCATCTCACATCACTGACTGACAACCTAATTAGCACAAAACAAAGAGCCTGTTTACCCCTGGTATTAATATGCGTCTTGGGTGATCCGATCAAAAGTGGACAGTGCTAAATACAAGTGTAAACGACCACCAAGGTGCACTGTGATCTGATCAATCAGACCACTTGCCGAGGTGGTCTGGGACACATCTGACCACATATCTTTTGTAGCGTAAAAGCTAATGTGTCCTGATGCGTACTGATGACTGAACACATTCTCACTCCGGCCTCATCACATATTGACGTTTGGTCATGGACTTTCCACGTTGTCCACATAAGACGTGCAAGGTACCCTGGGTGTGTTGGCTGTTGATGTTCTGGGACTCCGTGTCAAGTTCTGCCTGTTACATGCATTGTCTTCTTTCAAAATACACTTCCGTTTTCACAGGAAATTTAACGTTTACATACAGTCTCTTTCAAAATAAAGGCACTACATTGGTACAACGTAGTGCCACAGGTTTCTTCAACAACAAACAAACATGGTTGGATTTAGGCAACAAAAACACGTGGTTAGGTTTAGGACAAAAGAACAGGGTTTGGCTTTGGAATCTTACAGGAGGCGAACACTGCTCTCTTGGGTGAAAGTCTGTGTTTGTTGGACCCATTCACCAACCCTTCCGCTCACCCCAGGCGGCTTTGACCGTCTTAACTTTCGTCCTTGTCCCGCTGAGTTTCCCTCTGATACTGCCTGGCGCTATTAAACTATAACGGCAACCTGCCATGTATCATGCTGATGTTAAAGGACACCTTTTTTTCGTTGGTTTCTGACACCGCAAGTCACTGCCCAAGAGCTGGATTTCGATGACTTCAGACTAGAGTGAGACTGGGCTCGATGACAAGGACTCTGTGGTCGATGGAGGACATGGTGGTTGTTTTGGTGACAGCGCCCTAATGCTCTACATTTAACGACAAGTTTGACAGAGTGTTGCGTGACTGCCAGTCGTGTTGCCCTATGATAGGAGAAGTGTTGAATTCTATTGTCAGTGATCTCCAGCTGTACTGACACAATCGCTAATGTGACTAGCGAGGAGCTAGCAGCATGGACATAAGAGCTGTGCATGAGGTGCTCTGAACTTCTGGCATAAGTGACACAGGCAGTAACAAAATCTGTACACAAGTGGTCAGCTGGAGACACACGATAGATACAAGAGTGAACAACGATGTGTCTCGGCTGTCCGCCTGTGTTCAGGTCAAGTAAACGTGTTATACCAGGTGTAAACAGACTCACAAGGTACAGCCAAGGCTGATGGGAATGTCAGGTTTTGCAAGTGTTTGGTTCTAAACAAACATAAATAAAACTTTTTGACCTGATGTTGACTCTAAGAGCTGATCACACTCGAGCAGATGCACACACACATCTATATGGACCTGTACTTGTATAGTGTCTTTCTAGTCTTTTAACAGCACAAAGCGCCTTTTACACTACGAGTCACATTCACCCCTTCACACACTGGTGGCTGAGGCTACCATGCAAGTTGCCACCTCCTACTCTGCTTTATCACACACACACACCGATGGAACAGCCATCAGGAGCAATATGGGGTTTAGTATCTTGCTCAAGGATACTTTGACATGCGGACTGGAGGAGGGGTTGAACCACTGCTTTATGTTGTGACCCCATACTACTACTACTACTACTGTACGTACTACAATCAGGGGTATGCATAACCAGACATGTTCCACACATGCACACCAGAAAACGTGATGAGGACCTCCTTACAGCAAGAGGAAAGGCTCCTTCTGTCGTTGTACTTGGCTGGACAACATGAAAAAGTTGGTTCCCCCTCCTCAGTAGGACCAAATATAAGGAATACAGTACAGTGCATGTAAATAATAAAATGGCCTTTCCATGAAAGCTAAAGAATCACCAAAGTTATAACAATCCATCCCGAGGGGAACATGAATGTCTGAGCCAAAGTTCATGGCTATGCATTCAATTGTTGTTGAGACATTTTAATTAAAACCACAAATGTAAACCTCCTGGTGGTCCTAGAGGAAGGGGGGTGGGGGTCACCCAAGTCAGTAAGACTTCAACTTCAGAATTATGCTCACAAGGGAAATATCAAAATATCCAAATCACCTGTGACAAACTCCACAGTATAACTATTTTACACCTTCCCAGAGGTAAATGTGTGGAATCACTGTAACTCCCTCAAAGTGGCTCTTTGGTTCGGTTGAAGTTTGTTGAAGTGGCTTTGTGGTCACAATGGGATCCATTTCGGTGCCGCCCATTGTGGCCACTGCTGGACACCGCAAGGGTTTAAATCAAATCCCCTCAGTCCAGCTGGGTTAAAGTGGGTGCCTAGTTTGAGGACGTTGGCAGGAAGAAAAGCCTCAGAGAGTTTAGATAAGTCAAAGAGAGAGTGTAAGACAAAATAAAGTAGACAGCTTGTTGAGTGACTGCCACTGGAGAGGAAAGAGGCCTGATTCAGTCCCTGGGAGGAGGCCTCCAAAGGGGGTTTGACTGTTTGTCTCCCTGTTGCTGGAGGGACCACGCCCAGACCTCCACCACACTAGCAGGAAGCTGATCTGTCGGGCAGCCAATAGGGTTTCCTGTGGTTGAGGCAAGACTACCGACTCAAGCTGCTTGTGTTCTTAACTCTTCTGTCTTACCCTCTACATCCAGCTTCTCTCTTTTCTCCACTCTCATCCTGTTTTCTGTAGTTTTCTCTATTCTTAGACTTCTACCTCTCTATCACACACTCCTCCACTCCTCACCTTCCTCACTTTCCTCCTCAGTGTTTTCCCCTCTCTCCTTTACACTCCTTCGTTTCCGTCTTTCACTTTGTTTTTTTCTGTCTTCCTCTCTTTTTAACCTTCCATCCCTCACTTCCTCTTTACCCCAGAAAACATCCCTCCTCCTGTTATTGTTATTATGTAAAAGGGGCAACGGGACCCCAAGTCGCGTGTGTGTGTTGGGTACCCCACCCTTGTCGCCCCTCCTCGTGTACACACCCACTCCACTCACCACAGTTACTAACTTAAAAACGCACTCTGTTGTTTCTTCTGCTGCCTTAGGACTGAGAGGGGAGACAGGGAGTAGATAGTTAAATCACATCCCCTTAAAAAACTCTCATAACCATGGGGCTGTTCAATCCCTGTCCCTCTAACCCTGTTAAAACGTCAGCATGAAGATAAAATGTTTAATCTTTCCTAAGTCAGCAAAGAACCAATGGTCCCTTTTGCACATGCACTAACAGTTCTACATGTCATATCATATGTGAAAATGACATGTCGCTCTTGTAATCTGCATATGTCCAGACTAACAGCATTCTGTAACTCTTCCTCGGCAGCTCAGTGTGAATGTAATGTAGTCACATTAAAGCAAAGACCTGGTATATTCCCATAGTGCCACCGTGAGTCTAGAGCCTTGTTTCCCCAAAGCAATCAGGTTCAGTTCAGTTTCGTTATGCATTAGAAAGCTTATTTTTGCATTTTCATCGTCAAGAGTTGTGGATGGTACCAACAGAACTGTTCTATTCCTTCCCTTTTTTTCGTCACCCCTCTCATGAAGTACCCAGCACGCTGATCCTGACACTAAAGGATGAGAGAGAACTCTCACTCTTACTCTACAAGGACTCAGTGCACAAACCCCCGTTCTGTGGACAGTCAACAAGGTGCAGTTGTTCCTGTGCATCACCTGCAAAGAGGACATACAGCGAGACTTGGATGGAGCAGTGATGCGCCTTTTACTTTCCAGTAACAACCCTGCCTACATAGAGTACTATCTACGGTGGTAACACTAAACAGATCAAGGGTTTAGGTACATGTCCATATGGGTTACATACCGGTTCTAAGGATATAATACCGCAACTGATAGAGGCCCAGCTTATGGGTCATGCTAACTTTGCACTCCTCACCTCCACTGTAGAGAATCAGGGAAACAAGAACTCATGTAACAGAATATATTGGGGCAATCTTCACAAGTTCTCTATGCATATTGATGTTTTGAAATAGTTTTAAATTTAAAATTAAAAGGTACACTATTACTACTACTTTGTAAACACGTTTGGTGTTTCTCCTCACTGTATTTGCATATTTTTGGCGCTGTGTATCTTGGATGTCTGCTGCTTACCGTCTGGCACCTGGTCACTACCTCTTTATACAGAGAGGTACATTATGACCTCACCTGAGTGCTGCAGGGACACACGCCCATAAACGTCCTCAACACTGAAGAAGAAAAGAAGCAAATACAGAGCAAAGTCTCTGCTGAAAAATACACCACCACACATTCTAGTAGATCATAAGTGATGACTGAGAGGGATAACTGTATGAGTCTAAAGGCTGTTGTTAGGAAAATCCTGCTTAGTATATCTTCAACATGTAAGTAATCATACAACTACAACATTTTAAAAGAAAGGGAATTATTTCCCCCAAAAACCACAACACAGTAACACAAGGAGTAAGGTTAACACCAATATAAAAGATTACTGTCATAAACACGGTCCATGTGCTGAGGGGGGTTTTAAGTCTGGGGGCTTTAAAGCTTGTGGGAAGTGAAGAGAGGATGATGTAACTCTCAGCTCTGTCTGTCATGCCAAACAGTCTCACCATCACTACAGCAACACTCTGATTTCCCCTCATTTGTTTTCATTTGTTGAGAAATTCACTCACATTTCTTTACTGCTCTGCTAATAGGCAAACACACACACACACACACACACACACACACACACACACACACACACACACACAAAGGAATGAGAGCACTCAGGCAGTGGAACTTTCTCCGCATCCTTTTCCTCTCCGGTGGGTTTTTACGACGTTCACGGTGCTACAGGAAGACGGCCTGACTGTAAAGGCTATACATTCCTCATCAACCCAATACACACACACACACACAGCATTTTGATCCCCACACACTCAATATCCTCCATGCTATTGTGTGAAGATAACATCAGCTGTTACCACACATAGTGAAAATGAGCAACTTCAATGGGGTGAGTTCTCATTTGTGTTGTTGCATCAAGTGTTGTAATCTAGCTCTGGAATTTTTAGGACAACAAATATTAATCATGTTTACTTGGTCTTAGGTCTTAATCACAATTTTAAGATCACAGTTTCATTATACATCCATCCGTCATTTTCACAGATTAGAACACTGAGGCTGATCGACTGTAACTGTAAGTAATTCACACCCCTGTCCAGTTGGTGGCGTGTGAATATTAATTAGCTACTGTCTAGTGAGCTCTTTGATCTCACATGCATGACTTTGTTGTCTAGCTGGCTTTAGTCACCTAATTGGAGAGCTATGCCATTATTTACCATTGCAAAATGTCACAGCAGCTGAGTGACCGCAGTTTCTGAAGGCAGCAAAACATCCTTTCATTTTGTAGTTATAGTCAGTGGTGTCGTGGTAGATGATGAGGTTGGTGGTAGATGGATAGGTTACCAAGGAGAAAGTCGGTGTACTGTCCAGTAGCTTTTTTGGCAGATGAGTGGGTATACTATAAATGGCCAAAAAAGAGGTGGGTGTACCCAGTATCCTGCACATACCCTCAGCTACACCACTGATTATAGTTAATTACTGTATGTGAACTTGAATAATCGAAAAATCAGCAATCAGCTTTTCTGATACAGCCTTTAAAGAAACGCTATTGGTCAACCTTTAGTTCAAATAAGAAAGGATGCACCGGCCTCAAGAGAAAACATTTATGTCAGTACAAAACAGTTAAACATATAAAACTCTTTGTCCATTAGTATCCATTACGGACAACTCACATTATTCTGTGTATGACAAAAGCTGAAACTCAAGTTGCCTCACTTTGTTTTTGACATGTTACAAACGGCTCTCGGTATCAGTTTACAGAAGGGTATAAATCTGCTGTACTGATGCCCTATTTCAGCCGATATCTGACACCAGCATTACTGTTTCTCCAGTTAAAACCATTCCTTTAAAAGGATTATTCTACTGGACACACACAGCTTTTAAGATCTTTCCCCTTTTATTGTCAAAGATAAGAGGTGAAAACAGGCTCGAGGATTAACCTCTAATCCACTCCTCAGTGCGTTTTCAAAGTGGCTCATTTCTGTGTTTGTTTGGTGAGTGCTCATGCATACTGCTCATATTCTGTCACAGTGAGAAAGGTAAGATGCCCTGAGATAAAGGAGGGGCTTTAAATTGATTGAATTTAAAAGTATGTGCACAGGATTATTTTGAGACGTACAAAAAGACAAATTCAGGTTAAAATGGCAAATTAAATGATGTATTCCTAATCTCTTCATTCTGCCTCCTCTTAATCCCCATTTCTCTACCTACTGCATCCTTTAGACAAACATTCCTGACGGGTAATTCACTAATCAGTTTGTTCAGAGAAATTTGATTCCTCTGCTCCTTTCATCATGTCTTTCCCATCCTCTTAACTCCTCAAATCCTCCCCTCTAATCCTCCTCTTCTCTCCTCTCTGTTCAGGGTTGAGTTATGTTCCCGGTGCAGGAGGCTGCGACCATCTGAGAGGAGAGGAGAGGAAGAAATGTGACATTATAGCGCAGATAAGAACAGATGAAACATTAGAGAAGAAGGACATTTAGCTCCACACTGGTGTTACCTCGGAGCCAGCTGGTATCTTCCTGTGTTACGGTACGATTGACCTCTGGACCGTCTTGGCGGACGGCTCCAGCTCTGGGGTCCTCCATCATGCCAGTTAGAGTAAGAATGAGGATGAGGGTGAAAATGGCCTCCTCTCATCCCTCTTCCTCTCTCCCACGGTCTCTCTCTGTTTTCATATTCACTCGGGTCTCCTCTTGCCTCTCCTCTCTCCCTCCATCCTCCTCCTCCATGACGATGGTCTCCTGTCGTCTCTCCTCTTTCTCTCCAGTTCTCTCCACCACCCGGAGGCCGACCTGAACGTGAGAAATGTAATATTTAAAGGACAGGAAAACTTTCTGACAATGCCCTGCCGCTGCTTTCCTGCAAAAGAAAAACACTACATGGTAACACACCCTGACTGTGGCAACATCCACAGTAATACGATCTTGCTTTAATACGGCATTTTAAAACAAAAACAATCTCCATTCACATGAGCATTGTAGCACTGTTGCAGAAACACTCTCCGTCCATACTATCATGCCTGAAAATACAAATCACATGACCACTTATGCACACTGGGAATGCATATGCCGATGTAGACAGGAAGCAGATTGTCTACTCTGCAGCTGGTTGCTTAGTTAAGAAGATGTTTTGGTTGAACTGATGATGAGGTGGAACTGTTTCTGAAAGTTACATGAGTATAAAACCCCGTTTCCACCAAACACTTTCGGTATGGTACCTTTGGAACCAAAGGTAACCCTTCAGACATGGTACCTAGACCCTAGTGTTAACACCGCAAACAGTACTCTTAAATGTGGCAGGGTTATTGTCACTCACTGCTCTGTCCAGCACTCACTGTATTTCCTCATTACAGCTAACACAGAACGAGGTCTGGACCTAGCTTATCATCCACAGAACGGCGTTGCACGCCGACATTTTCTGAGCAAAATAAAACAGGCTGCAGTGACAGTCTCTCCATGGGATGTTTAAAAATTACGGGTTTTTTGCATTTTGTCCTTCTAAGGCAAGCTCAGGGGTTTAGTGTTGCGTAGCCCACAGGAACAACGCTCTGCGATGCTTTTTTTCCTCTGAGTGAGGATTGGAATATATGCCGTTCACAGAACCTGGCTGAAATTGGTATATATAAACACTTGAAGTGTCCAGTCATAACTAAAGGTGTATGTCATATTGAAACTAAAGTAATGGTCAAAGTTGTCATATGGAATATTTAAAGTGTGTTGATTGATTCATGTCGTCAACTCGTGCATTTTGTAACATTACAAGTAAACCTTCCCCCTTAAAAATCGCTGGCAGATGGCCCGAGAGGCAGCAGTCCTTTCATTTTATAGTTAATGTTTACTAATAAAACTCTCCACAGTATGAGCAGTGGTTACATGAGCCTCAAAACCAGCCACAACTCAGCCCTGAGCAGAGTGACCGTCCTCTACTGACCAATCAACGGACAGCAGTGTTCACAGCTCCTCTTAGTACCAGATCTGTGTGCTAGGTACCCCAACAGAGGGGTGACCAAAAATGGGAATGGTATGGAATGGTTCCATTGGTACCATCCACAACTTTTCACAGTGGAAACAGGAAAAAAGCGTACCGAACTGAACTGTATCGTACTGTATTGCTCGGTGGAAATGGGGCTTAAGGTGGTCAAAGCAGTGATAAACTGATTGGTTGTCGCTGCAAAGTTAATATGGTTACCTTTCTGAGTATTTCTGGGAGTATTATCTATCGGCAGGGGAAGCCATGACAATGGGAAAGGATCACCCACACAAGAAGGATAAAATCACAAAGGGTATGTAGACCTAGCCAAAATGTTTTGACTTGACACGTCATGACTGATAAGACCCAATCAGGGAGCGAACATGGGTGTCTGTTTAATCGTTTTGACTGAATCGTTTCAGACTGGAACGCAACGCTCATTTTTCAAATTAAAGTGGGGTAAGCACCGTTTTCAAAAGTCTCCATTTTAGGGGTTCCAAAACGCACGTGGATGTAGCCTGTGTCTGTCTGCTGTTTGGTGCTGAGCAGGTAGAGTGCGGCAGGTTTATTGAAGATGGATGAAAACAGCTGCCTGCCGCAGTCAAAACCGACACTGATGGGAGCAGTGAGAGTGAACTACAACAGTGAAGCTGCGGCAGTGAAGTTGTTTTTCTACTGAATTATGAGCCTACACTAGCCCTAACTTTGTTAGGAGTCTGGGAACAAACTAATGTAACCAGTTAGTGACAACTCGAGCAAATCAATTCAGCAATCTTAGTAGATGTTGGTTAAATGCCACACTATGTGCAAAAAGGCTCAACAATTGCTCCTCTCTCTCTCCCAAACACACACACACACACACACATACACACACTCAGCTTGTCTTTAAAGTCTGTCCGCAATTATTTCAAGGCTTCCCACAGAACAGCCAAAAAAAACCAAACGGCATATCACAGAGGACGTACACACTCATCAAGTCTGACAAACGCTGCCAGTGTCGAAAGCCGAATTATTCAGAGAAAGAAAAGTTTCACGATGCTTACAGATCTCCTTGTCAACTGTCATCTCACAGAAAAACAAACAAAGATGAAACATATGTTTTATATTTATGGTCTGTTGCTCGACTATTGGTTACAAAATCTATTAACCGGCAGAAAAAGCTCAAAATTTCCCTACTCCTGTTTAGCTACCATTAAAATCTATCCTCGCTTTCGGAAAAGCCTGTGACAAACTTTTCACTTAAGGAACTTTGACAGATGTGGCAGATTTTAAGCCAATTACAAAGTGCTTGAAATAAAACATCAAGTCCAACTTTAGATCTTGCCAAAAGGGAGCTGCAGCCTGCTCGGCTAAATCAGGCCACCGTCCTGTCATCAATCTACTCACAGAGTGTGAAAGTGCTGAAAAAAGGCACATGAAAGCACGCCATGCTTAAGTGGATGTGTCAGTCAGGCCACAAGCACCAACACTTCTTTCAGATCTGTTTCTGTGGTCGGCATGTCTTTAGAAAAAGTCTCAGTTTCTTAGAGATTCAGAATAAAACCAAAGGAGGGAGACAAATAAGATTAAAGCAGAGAAAATATGTTCTTCCTGTGTCGGAGGAGATTTAAATGTGTGTGACGGAAAATGAACACTATCAGAGGACAGACTGGAGGAGAGAGGTACATCACTTCTCTCAGCCAAAGTAAAACGCACTCTACGAATCTGAAAATGAGGTTGTTTTCATTTACTTTTTGTCTTTTTGGACAGAAATAACCTGAAGAGACGTGGGAGAGCAGCTATACTGGATTCACTGCTGGAGTGTAATTGCAAGGGCAGGCGGGCAGAGGAGATATTTGCTGAGGAGACTAAACATCAGGCCTGGTTCCAAACAAAAACCAAACCGGGCCCTCAACGATACCACATAGCGCCACCACTACTCTCACGCACACACAAACTCTCTGTCTCTCTCCCCCTCACACACACACACACACACACACACACACACACTCCATATCCCCACAGTTCTGTAGTAATGATTGGTGTCTGCGTCTGGCAGAAATGAAACACTGAGGTATAAAGAGTGTACAGCCTTCCATCTATAAAACCCCGAACATCCTCATGAGACCCACAAGGGTCGACTTGGGCAAATCGCAGACAGTTCGGCGCAATTCGGAGACTCTGCGCCAACACGGCACGCAGAGGAACAGTCACAAAAGGTTTACAAGAAGTCACGGGGTTGAGCAGAAACTATGGGTTCACGTTTCATAAGCTGCTGCTGAGTCGTCTTCTGAGATTGACCAGTGAGTGTGTAAACTACAGACGAGTCTTGCATAGATAGGGAGCTCATGTCTGTACAGTGGAGACCATCATATAGAGACAGGCCACAAGTTTGTAGGTGTTTGAAAATCTGAGTTTAATAAGACAGAAAGGCGTCTGGCTCTGCACGCAGCACCAGAAAGAGAACAACAGCGAGAAATAATGCAATGAAACGAAGAAATATAAAAGGCTGAAGAGTTAGACGGAGGGGAACGACTGAGGGGAAGGGGAACACAAAGAGGGGAGAGACAGAGGAGAGAGGTCTGTAATCAGTTAGTCTTGTTGTGTGTCTTAAAATAGAGCTCTCTCAGCCTATAAACAGAAACCTACTATTACTAGTGCACTGACAAAGCAAGTCTCGGATCCAATCGTGCACGTGTGCGTGTGTGTGTGCGCACATACACGGCGGTATGCATTAAGGCCGCAGCACACATGGAGCTCGTTACAGCGCGGCCCTCTGGGTAATGTGGTTCTGTGAGGGGCACCAGAGAACTACAACCACAGATGAACTGTCAAGATTAAAATGCTGCTTCTCTGTTCGGCTCCAGGAGTATTTTCATCAGTTTCTTATATGAGCCACAGCGTTTCTACTTCTCTGTACTTTGGACAGTGATTGGAAATAGAGACTATTCCCTAAACATCAAAACTAAACTATCAGAGCCTTAAAAATAATGCAGATATCATAACATCACTTTTATGTTTTTAGGGGCAATATTGCCTTTTAATTGAAACTTTTACAACACAGAAAGGACACCCAGGAAGACAAAGAGATGTGACATGGGACAAAGGTCCCCAGCCAGATATGCATCACGGACTCTGTGGTTACATGGTATGCATCTCAACCACTGGGCCACCAGGGCGCCCTAGAAACACCATAATATTTCTTAATTCAGGTCAAAACGTTTTTCTCTCTCTGACCTCTATTTAACCAGGATGGTCACAAGATCAAAAACTCTTTTTTCCAAAGAGTCCTGGCCAAAATAGCAACATAATTATGTTACACGAAACAACACAAAACCAACAATCACAGACAGAGCGAGTGTTGAGTAAGAGTAAGGAAAGGGAAAACATAAAAGGCATTAAATCACTTTCAAAACACACAGCATCTCAACAAATAGAAAAATATTATTTAAAACAACTGCACATGCTCATTTCAGTGCTTGACATCATTAGGATTTTATGTCTAAAATCATCAAAGACGGATTTGAAACTGTGGAAAATTTGGCAAATTTCTGGACACATTTGCAATACTTAAAGGCACCCAGGTGTCCATAGCCAACAATGCTATATACGCCCCAGTTGTAAACAGCCAATCTGACTGGTCTATTTAGCTATTCTTCTAAAGATGTACACAGTGGTAATTCAGCAACTTCATACATCCTAAAAACTGAAAATAATCTGCCAACTAAGTCTAAAAATAATAAGACAAACAATGACTAGCTTGGGACTTAAACCCTTGTCTCCTGTGTGAAAGACCTGCGCTCACTCACAGTGTCTTACTCCCCTAATGGACTGTGTTGACCTTTATAATACGTCACCTGACTCTCTGGCTGTACCTTTGTGAGTTTCTTCTTGTAAATTTACAACTTCAATCTGACATTGGCCAGTACTAACCCTTACTATGACCTCTTTGCCCTAATCCTGACGCTTCTGACCCTGACGAATCAATGTGACGAGTACTAGCCAATCATAGCAACATAGTAAGATCCATACACACTGCAGGGATGGGTCTAATTTTTTTTAAGATTTATTTATTTACAAGGACGATGCACATTAATCAACATTTCTGAAAATGTGCCAGTGTTAGCCAGCTGGCTAGTTTTCAACTGCAGTCCTTTGGCAAGATGTTTTGAAACCAATAAAGGGATCAAATTCACAGGACAAAGACAGCATAAAGACATAAAGACAGCACTAACTACAGCAATTAGAAATAGTCAAGATAGAAAAGAAGCCATGCAAAGCAACAAGCAACAGCAGAGCACCAGTACAATACAATAACACAACAACAACAAACAGCACGTTAGCACAAACAGACATGCAAGCAACACGAAGCACCAACACACAGATTAGCATTACATTCAGACATGCAGAGCAGCAACAAAAAGTAAAAACAGATGAAACACAACAGTCATTATGTATGGTAAATTGCACTAACACACAAGCCATGCGACAGAAAGTTGGCTAAGCTGTTAATAGATTAGATAAATAGTCGTATAGCTGCAGTGTGACTAGTCTCACGCAGGGGTGCAAATAGACACTGATACTTTTATCATACATAGAGCTGGGTATGAGTACTCAATACCTGTAAGGTACTGGCCGAAATAACCCAGTACCAAGTAGTATTGAAACTTCTACACTCAAACAATACCTGCATTTGATCCTCTTGTACCCAGATCTAGAAAAAAATAATGACTTTGTACCAATCACCTTAAACATTCTTTGATTTAATAAGATGTGTGACTGGCCCAGTACCACAGCAGTGACAACCCATACAGTCTGTGGTCTGGTGAAGCTGAGCATGGTATATTGACGGAGTTGGATGTTCAGTGTGCCGAGGAGCCAACAAATTGTCCGAAAGAATGGCTACATTACATGCCTGTGGTGTTTGGTGGCATTTTACGCAGCTAAATGCTTCCATTCACATGATGGATATCGAATGGAGCAGAGGAAAAAGGTTTTAAATTCTCTGTTGGTATCTGTATCACTTTGAGGGGACTGGCATTGGTATTGTAAATGTTGAATTGTGATCTTTCTTATGTTTTTGATTCACTTTTTAATGTTTTAGATATATACAGCAACATCTTTACAAACAAAATCTCACAGTCACCCACACTGGTGATGTCTCTTCCCTGACATGATGACAACCGTCCACATACATCCGTCACAAGTACGGTGAAAGTGTTTACTTGTACTAAAACCTATCTGTAAAAGGCAGGTGGCTGAAGCTGTAGGGGGGCATTGGGTATCTATAAAGGCATGTCAGTCAGTCTCATGTCTCACCTGTGTGTCTTCCTCTGTATCTGGGTCCCGCTGTGGTTTTATGTTCTGCTACACGGGGTCTGGACTGCAGGACTCTGCCTCGCTTCCTGCAGGCTTCTGTGAGTTTCTCTCTCAGGCGGAGAAAAAGAGACAAACAGGACGACTGAAGAGAGAGACAGACAATAATACACTCAGGATTACACATCTAAAAATCGTACTGTTCTTACAAGACATCATGCATACAAGCAGCTGCAACAGAACACACACACATTCCCCTTCTTGTTTTTCTGTCTCCACTCACGTCGCTGTCCAGCAACACAGGCTTCTCTGTGCCGCTGTGTGCCAGCAGGTACTTTGAGTGGAACAGCCGTCCATCGAAGCTGTGCCAAGGCATGAGGGCAGCGCTGGGCAGCGGGCAGCCACTGGCAAAGTTAGCACCCAGCAGGTGGCTCAGTCCTCGGATGTAGAGAGATCCCAGCTGCACCGCACGACTGGACAGGAACGGCAGCTGAGAATGGGGGAGGAAAAAACATTGGTTTTACATTTGGTTTGTTGTACATCTTTGTCATGATGCCTGACACTTTAGAGTATTTGTACTCTGAAAATGAGACAACCATGACTGCAGTGATGGTGACTTTCTTTTGAGCTGCCAGCAGGTCGATCCTGACTTCAACAGAGCCGAAAATATATTCCTATAGCTTGAAATTTCACACACCAAACAACAGATCCACAGCAGCTCCCCACACAGCCGATCACTTCACCATACATGGAGACAGACCTCGCTATTTAATTTAGTGATGTAATTAAAGGGAAAATTCACCACGTTTAATGTGGCTGTCCAATCAGTGTTGATGGTAAATGTAGTCAACTGAAGCAATTAAATCCTCAGTTCTCCTGCTTGCGAGCCATGCTAGTGGTGCCTTCATGTACCAGCATGCATTGCGATGACGATTCAAATCACAGCATTAGCTGGCAAAAGCACTCACTCAATGGTTAACTGCCTTCTCCACTCTACTGGTCTTTTCCGGTTTGTCTTTGGGATCCAGAAGGAGGTCTCCAGTACACCTCTGTCTAAGTGAGGAGTGAAATTTTCATGCATAGTTATGCACACACAGGCTCTTAAGGTTGGCATCGGAGACAGCAACCAACAAAACTGCCCATTCTGACATTCACTGTAGCAGAATGAGTCAGTTTCTGTTGGCATCGGAGGGCAATCTGAGCAAAGGCACCACCAGTCAGTGTTTGCTCTTGACAGCTGAGGTTCTTCGGCCGTATACTCTGGCTCTAATAAATATAGCTGAATATCCGAGTCAGCCAAAACACTATAAAATGTGTCCTCGAACATAACATCCTCATAATGCCCTCATATTCTCGGATGCCACTTTCACTTTTGGAAGCATAGCTAGTTTACAGTACAAGCAAAGAGAACAAAAAAAGTTGTGTTTTTGAGCGACATCTAGAGCACACCTCCTTGTCAGGCTATAAGTCCAAGCTGAAAAAGTTTGTACTTCTTCCTGACATCCAACTACATCACTGTCATGTCAAATGACGGCGCTGAATGCACAAAGAACAACAGATTTTGCACCTGCCAATTCAGCTTTCTCGGTCAAAATAGCACGCACTGAGGAATTTATTGTTTTAATTGACTACATTTACCATCAGCACTGATTGGACATCCACATAAAAGGTGACCAATTTCCCTTTAATTAAATCTTGTAATGTATTGACATCATAAATGCAAAATATGAATCATCACTTGACAAAGAAATATTTACTAGTTTTCATACGTCCATCAGCAAGCGGTCTTTCGCATCAGATGGAGTTTGCTCAGCAGTATGTCATGATCACTCAATAATAAATTCACCTTACACACACATTGACATTTATATTAATAAAGCTTGCTGAGCTTAACTTAATTAGAAAAGAAGTAGAGACAATGAGGCCTTCATAACACCTTTAGTTTCAATCAACACACCACAAACATCTTCCTGAGGCGTAGCATCATTTACACAGCTCTGCTGCACAGAGCCATCTGTTTCTTCAATATGCTCGGTGTCACCACCCGGAACAAATTCCTTAAGAGTTTACTCTCAGCTGCTAAAATAATTGTTGTTTCCCAACCCTAATTTGCACAACCTTATCTGCTCGATCCTGACACATAAATCACACAATTATATATGACTCAGACCACCCACTCCACTGTCAGCAGCTATCCTGCCAGCTAGGTGAAAGTGATTGGCTGCTGTGGTTTTTATATTTGACAGTGAAACTTCTTTGCTAGGATTTGTTCACTGCAACAAAATTTCACACTATTATACAAGTTAAAATAATGCAGTATATGTGCTATTTAAATGAGACCTTTGACCTTTTTTTAATGAAATGATACACTCAGGGTGTCTATAGGTCCAGATACTTAAATGTAATGCGTTTTGAGACCTCTTTAAGATCATTTTCAAACAATTTTAAGACAAATTTTTGGACAAATCGTCTTCTTATTCAAGCACTGCAGGTAAATATGAAGATAAGTAATAGGCTATATATGTGTTACTGAGCTATGGTAGGTTTTTTAAATAGAAATATGGCCAACAGGTAAGTGCAGTTATTAAGTACAGACAGTATTATATTCAGTGGTAGGTTTTAAGATTTGTAACATCAGAAAGAGAACTTTTAAACACAAAACTCAACTCATTTTGACAAAAAATTTATTAAAAGATGAATAAATAAAATCAAATAAAATGTTTGTGTCAATTAGGACCTCACAAAATCAAATTTAAGACTATTTCAACACATTTAAGACCTAATATTTATAAAAATTGAGGACATTTTAAGACTTTTAAAGAACCTGCATTCACCCTGGATACACTACATATTGACAAGAAAAGAAGAAGGGAAAGGTGAGTGTGAAAAAAACATTTTGGTTCTGTATTTTTCTGAATGTAAAGCTCTGTGAGTTTCTATATTGTTGGAAGACAGTAGTCCAATCCACACATAATGATATACAGAAGTGAGTCAGCAAGTTATTCAATATCCAGTGAAACCCATTGTTGACACTTTAAAGATAACATCTCAATTTAATATTAAGACTAAAAGCGTAACAGAAAATATTTTCTACAGATGTTTTGTGCTTCTGCAAAATAAATGCTATTTTTTTTGTCTACAGTGGATTCTGTTACGATAGCTTGAGTTGACCCATTAAAAAAAAACAGGAGGACAGTTATGTTGTTTGCTGACAAAGACCATAAAAGGCTGCAACAGTGTACGAGAAGAAAGAAGAAACCAGAGGAGGACAATAAAGGAGGATGAAGATGATGAAGAAGTGGAGAGCAAGTTAACGGTGACAACAGCCGTTGATAACAGCAGGCAGATGTCTGTGTGTGTGCTTTCTGCTCTCACCTGTCCTCTGGCAGATAGCACTGATAACAGTGATTACGCGTACACACACACACACACACACACACACACACACACACACACACACACACACACAGCCCTGCCTGCCACCTGCTTCCAGTCAAACACAGCTTCACCTTCTGAAAACAATGAACCACTGGACGGAGACACAAGAGCCTGAAGGAGCGCTCAAACACACCGACACAAGAGAGAGACAGAAAAGAGGTAAAGAGCAACGTGAAGGGAGACAAAAGAGGGAAAGTGGTCGAGAGTATAAAGCAGACGAACATGAGAACACACAAAGTGAGAGAGACAAAGACAGAAACGTGTGTGTGTGTGTGTGTGTGTGTGTGTGTGTGTCCAGCGGGGCGGAGTGTGCTTGGTGTAAATAGCTCCATGTGGTGAGCGTCAGCCAGGACAGACAGGCGACTGTCGCCAGCACACTCTCTCTGTCACACACACACACACACACACACGCCACAATCACGGTCCCATGGGGAGGAATGTTGCAACGAAACCGACGCATCCCAAAACCTACCCACAACCCCTTTCCCCTAAACACACACACACACAAATAGTGTGACTCATTTTCACTCAGTTGAACACACACATTCATGCACACACTTATCTAACTTTAAAAAATCTTTCGTTTTGAATGTGTGCTACAGGTTACTCTGCACACACAACTGCATACACAATCAAATATTAAAACCTGACTGAGTGTTAACCTCCTCTGGCATGTGTTTAGTCTGTGTGTGTAGTTAATCCATACACTAGTCACTCAGTTAACCTCCTGCTGCAGCTCTGAACTTCTCCCAGACAGCATATTCAAATCAACGCCCAGCCCTAATTATTGTGTAGAAAACAGACGAGCAGCAAAAATACAAATTACTAGACCTAAGTATGGTAATTAAGCCGTAAAAATAAATGGGGCTACAACAAGGCAGCAAACAGCGCAGCCATTTTCCCAGAAGATGGAAAAGCACAGCTGACTCTCTGATTCTCGCATCTGTGAGAGCTCACGAGTCGGATCCACCGAGCTCACTGAAGACTCTGTGATGAGACAGAGGTAAGGATGCTGTCCCGCTGATTTCAGCGTAGGGCTGAAGGATACGGGGAATAGGGATGTTCCTAACAACTAAAGTCCCTGACTTTTAAACGGAAGGTTAAACATTGTCGGAAAATTATTGCCATTTAAAATCATTAATCACATTTTTCAAAAACCAAATCATATTTTAAATGCCACTGTAATGTGTGGCACTTAGAACTGTGCATACTGGACATTGCAAATTGTCCCACAAAACATGAAAACAAATCACTCAATAAAATAAAAATCCTGCCAAACTGTGCTGGTTTTACAAGATGTCATCTTTGTCCCATTTTCCATCTCACAACGTGCGAGGCAGGACAAATGGACGTTTGTCTTTTTTTGTTTTTCCTTAAATTTTTCATAATCCAGTGTTCTTAATATTAGAAGCTTACGAATGCTTGTTTTTGTAAAGCAACATTCGACTAGGAAGACATGACCATTTCAGAGTAATTTCACTGTGTAGGCCACATCAATTAAATAGTCATTTTAATGAAAAGTTTAACAGACTAGTATCTATGGTACCAACTAGCAATGCTAGCAACTTTTAGTCGACTAATCGCGCACATCCCTCATGAGGAAATTGAAATTTCTTAGAACATTGCAATTACTGTTTAGTATGCATTTATGTTTTTGAGATTTTTTTATAGTCTATCTTCTTCCTTACCTTCATTATTACTGTCACTGCTACTGAAATATAACATGAGTCTTACTGATCCTCTGTCAATAACAGTTTTGTAACAAATCACACAAACTAAAGTGCACACTGACTATGGCTCTACCACTCTAAAACAGTTAGGTAACAAAAAGCCTCACTGTAAACACATTGAAAACCATTCCTGCTTCAGCCTCCAGACTGCCGTTGGGATGTTGGTGCTCTCTTCAGTGCCAACCCCTTGACTTCACCCAGCAGTTGGGAAATAAGAAACGAGAGCTTTATTTGGTTTTGGCCACCATGCAATGAGCTATTCCCCAAAGGAACTACGCTACTTTTACAACAATGTAATATGTAAACATGCAATTAAACTCAGCCTCTGCCATGTTCACACTGTAGTGCTGCATGCATCAAAACTAGAATGTGGCAAGTTGTTCTCTCCATCTACTCTAATTTACATATGTTACGTGGAGTGTACACCAGTGTATATGCATGTGAAGCCCGCAGGGCCACATGTTTCTGACCATTTGGTTAGTTGGATTGTGTAGCTTTTGCAATTTGAAAACTGCTTCTATTAGATCTCAATATAGATTTGAATTTGATTCATTATTCAGCCCTATTTCAGTGACACTTCTATCTAGAATAAGACTACAATCCTAGGTGCTTCATCATAGGTAGCTGGACTTGCTTGAGTTTCTTGAAGACGTTTCACCTCTCATCCGAGAGGCTTCTTCAGTTCTTAACTTAGGATTACCATGACCTGGATGACTGAGAATCTTCACCAACATTAAGACTGCAACTACTCAGTACTGCCATTATTGATTAATCCATCAATTCTGTTTACAATTAAATCAACCATTTAGTAAGAACTGTGAAAAAGACAAGTACCACTTTCAAATAATTGTTTTGTCTGACCAAATGTCAAAAAAAACAAAATATTGTATTTAAGGTTCAGTGTATAAGACTATAGTTTCATTTGTTTCTAATCACCGTAGAGTGAACGGTTTACATCAACACAGGGAGCAGGCCCTCTGCCAAGGAGTCCGCCATGTTGTTTTACAGTAGCCCAGAATGGACAAACCAAGCACTGGCTCTTGAAAAAGCCACTTGTGTTGGCCACCATAGCTCTCCTACACACTTAGCAAATGAAAAGTTTCAGTTCTGTAGCCTCACCGCTCGAGAGTTATGTAACATGTTTTACCAGTGTCAGCAGGTAGTTTTACTTTGTTTGTCGTTCCCACAATAAGTGAAGTGAACAGTTAAAACAAGTGCACTTTACAGATATAAAATGTAACTACACTTCCTTCAGCTGTGACAGTCATATCATATGAAACCATCAGCTCTCAGGTTGTGCTTGTAAACAAATGTGTACACATTCTTTAAGGATTTTATTTGTAAAAATAAATAAAAATAATAGAGAATATGGAAACATATGTGTTTTGCTAGGGACTTAAACATCTCATTTTTTAATACAAAAATAACCATTTGCATTACAGTCACTGTGGAGTTTACCATAACTGATTGGGGTGTTTTGCTTGTTTGTTTATATGTTTGTTTTTCTGGAGATTCAATCAGCAGCTTCTTTGTATTTTTCTTCTCACTTTCTATTATTACAAAAAATTTTCCAAGCTGTGTTTGTCACAGCTTGACTGTTTACTGTAAACTGCAGGGGACATTGTCTTCTTGCAGCAGGAAACTCCACAACTTTATGGTGCGTTCGAACAAAATAAATGAGTGAAAATCAGACTGATCTGCCCTTTTTAAAAAGTGGGTCGTTTTGGTTGACAATAATAAACAGTGGACCATATATGCAGTATGTGTGTGTTTGTATTTGAAACTGACCTTGATCTGTTGGAGCTCCTCAGAGGATTTTAGTCTCAGACACACAGCCTGGCTCAGGTACGCATCCACGTCCTCTTGAGACAAAGTTTGTACCTGAAAACATACACACAAAAACACACACGCACAGAGGAAAATATATGGTTAGCCAATGCAATCACATCCCATTGTGTCTTCTGTGTGGGTCAGTTTGTTTTGTCTGCTCTCTGTGCAACAATTCAACAGAGAAAGAAACAATGCTGAATGCAGAAACAAGGCTGCCCAGCTGTGTGTACAAAACAAACAAAACCTGAAGCTATTTAAATTGAAGAGTGACGAGGGAATGTGAATGCAGCAGTGATCGCACAACAACAGCTACTGTTGTCTGTCAGCCTGACTACTCATCTAACGAGCCGTCAAACAAGCCGCTCTTCTGTCTGTCTGTTGCTCCTTCATCCATTTACATGATTGACTCCAAGTGTCCGTCTGTCTGCTTTCCCCAAAAAACTGCATCTGTCTGAATGGCAGTCTGTTGACCTCAGTGTCTCTGAGGGTTCAACTCTGTCCGTCTGAACAGAGTGCTGCTGGGTAAAATTATGTTTTAAGAACAGGTCTAGCTTACAAAGGTTTAGAGTTAAAGTCCTATTCAGCTGGTTGGTTGAAACTTCACTGCTCGTATGTTTGACTGTGGCCACCCTGTTTTGTTTTTCCTTTGTGCTTCAAAGTTCATATTAAACTGTGAAAACAACTGTTCCTTCATAGCAAATTGATCACATGTTTTCATTGTCAACTAGAGCTTGAATACTCAAGATAATACTTAAGATTCCTGTCATTTAAGATATGACTTTAAGACTTTGTTTGTTACACAGTTGATCAATGAATCTACAAGTGTAATTTTTGTTTAGCTTCTGCAAAATGACGCATGTATCTTTATCCTAGTGATGTGATCCTGTGATCTCTGCTGTTTAGAAGCTCAGTCAGATGACGTCAATGCAAAATGTAAAAACCAAAAACACTTATATCCGCTTCTTTCACACACTCTGAAAAGCAGTCACAGTGTTGGAGGAATTTAAATCGCAAACAAGGCATTAGAACAGGATTAAAAACAGCACACATGTTTATAGCTGAAAATTTACAAGCAAAATATGGACACAACTGTAGTAAAGTGAATTAAGAAATGGGTCTTAAGATATTCAAGGCCCCTAGGTGATTATCAGAGGAGTCGTTGACGTAAGAGCTGGAGTTACAAGACCAGTGTCTGAGGCTAAACTGAGCACTCAGTGGGTGATAATGGCGACCATTAAGCAGTGACATAACAACACAGAACAGACCGTCAACAAGTGATGTTTAACTTCAAATAACAAGTTGACAAAAGAGCAGAATAATTGTTGTATATGTTATAGATGTAAATCCCAAATCAAAAGCTGACTTGTGTGTTCAATTGTCACCAAAAACATTTGGTCTTTCATTTTGTGTTTACATAAATCACCAGGTGAAGCTTCACTACCCATACACTGGCATTATGAAACACCTAAACACAAACTGATGCTATTGTGCTCCACTGTTTCATTTAACAGCTTAATTTCTTCATTGAAGGCTAAGCCAAACATGCAGCCTGACAAATGAAACCAAAACAGTCACATCAGTCACAGTGAAGTACCCATCACTAATGATGTTTAATGCTTTTTGCAACTGGAACACCCAACGTGACTCAAGAGAAGGCTGAAGAGGAGTAACTGCTGATATAACATCAGAGAAAATCACCTTCATGCATTTTCAATTAAAATAAAAGAAAAATAAGTTAGATGTTCCATTTGTGGTGGTTCCTATAGACATAAATAATGGCTGATACATTTACACTTCCTGAAACATGGAAGTGAATAATAACAACTGACTGCTTGTACAAATCTTTGGCTGAGGTTTTCAGTTTCCCTTATCTACGGGATTATTTGTAGTTTCCCTTCTTTTCATCTCCTGTTGAAATCTATCAAAGAAACGAGACAGAGTTGACACTACCTGGAGGACTGTGTAAGTGACCAGGCAGAGAGCAGCCAGGAGAGAGTCTTCAATAGCTCCATACAACTCGGAGAACTCCTGGCAGTCAAAAATCGAAAGGAAGCACGTCAGGCGAAGAGCAGAAACTTCAGGGCCAGAGCCAAACCATAACAAGTCCAGACCCGGCTGATCACCTACACATCCAGACAGAGAAACAGCACTATCAATGCATGAAATGTGACATAATGTCGTTAATGTATTAAGCACAACCAGATGAAACTTCTCAGTCTCATTCTGATGGTCAGTGATGCCAAAGAAGTTGGTCTAGAGCTAAGTTAAAAGAAATCTTTGACATTTTTGATCCTGGACTCTATTATGCCATGTTTTTGTGTCTAAGTGACTAATGGAGACGGCAATTTTTTAAATTGGTCCAGTATTGAGAGAGACCAATGTAGCCACAGCAGTGAAAGAGGCTGCAGTGTAATGTCAATTTAAATCCATTAAAAGTGCTTGTTTTTGCCACTGACAGGTTCAGATGGGTTTTTACAACTGACAACATAACGGAAAAGACCCTACAAAGACATCACACATTTTCCTTGCCTTTGGCTGATCCAGTCTGTTTGTTTATGCGTGTCACCATGTTTCACTCAAGGAGAAGTCTCATTCTGAAATCTTGCTGCCTTTTCGTCACTGTAGAAATCAGCTAAATATTCAGTCATAATAACACTAAGCTACATTTTCTGTACTCCAACACAACAAACTCTTTCTTGAATTTCTCTCTCCAACTCTCACAAATGTTTCCATTGCATTTTCCATCATTGTGTTTCCTGCAACGCGTCACTTTTCACAAGATTCAGAACAAGACTTCTACGTGAGCAAGACTTGGTCACAATAAAACAGACGAGGTAAGGAAAAATATTTCAGTTCCCTGTAGAATCTTTTCCATACTGTTGTCAGACACTTATAATCAGACACAATCTGAGCCTGTCGGTGGCAAAAACAAGCACTTTTAATGGCCATAAATTGACGGTGCACAATCGCCTGTAGGGATTACGTTACAGCCTGTTTCGTTGCTGCGTCAGTTTCAAAAATTGCTGTTCCCGTTAGTCACTGAGACACAAAAACATGGGAAAAAAGAGTCCAGGTTAAAAAATACCAAAGTGTCCCTTTAAGTACAGAGGAAAACATAATTCCCTGGTAACACTAAATTTAAAGTGCATTACCCAAGACTGGAGAAATGTCAACAAAACCCCTCATACCTTCATCTTTTTAATTTGCATCATCTGGCGTAACTAGTTGAAACCAGATTTTGTCCTAACCTGAGCCAAAGAATACAGAAACCAATGTATGAGTCGACTATGGAGTAAGGTACCTGGGAGGCTGATTGGCACAGCGTGGACCATGTCAGGCTCTTTCAGAGGGTTTCCAGGGTAGACAAACCATTCCTTGATTGCTGGAAGGTCAACACTGCTGCCTGAGGACATGCAAAATCAAGGTTAGTCTTGGACAAAAAACATTTTTGTGTTGTGTTCTTTAAACTACAGTATACACTGAGGTGTGTGTACAGTATGTGTATCTCCATGTGTATGTGCAAAGCATGGTTGGTATAATATGGCCTCTATGCAAATCTGCAGGTGTCTCCCTTAACATGAACATTTGTATGTTTGCGACTTCATGCTTAGATATGTGGTTTTTGGACTGTGCGTATGGGTTGCCATAGTGCACATGTGTATCTATGTGTGTGTGTGTGTGTGTGTGTGTGTGTGTGTGTGCGTGTGTGTTTATGAGCTCCGCTAAGTTCACTGTCCCACCATCGTGCCCCTGCAGCAGCAGCAGCCCATAGATGCGTTGTCTACAGGGCTTGTAGACAAGAGCCTGAGGCAGCAACTCAGCGTCCTCCTCATCCTCTAGGGTGTTGCTACATTCAATGACTCCCTCACACACAACACTGTAAACCATGTAACTCTCTGCTGCTACATGCTTCTCTCTGCAGGCCTGGGGGAAGAAATGTAAAAACATAATAAGCCAATGTGGTAATCGTTACTCTCACAACGTCAAAGACAGAATGATGTAAAGAACGTGCCTTTAATACTTCTGGACTAACGTGTTGCTCAAAACCAGAGGCAGGCGCAGAGATGTCACCTTGCTGAAAAACTTCCTGTCCAGGCAGTAAATAGGAGCGAATCCCCTTCTTCAGTAGCTCTATTTGAGGAGCTGACAAATCTAGAGACTGAGGGATGAGCCCAGTCTGTTGCTCCTCTCTGCTCCACATGGAGCTCACAAGGTGGGATACAGCTAGCACCATCTGCCCCTGAGGAGCACCAGAGTGTGATGCCGGATCGTTTGGCCTGAGAAACAATAAAATTATTGCCATGTAATGTCCTCATCTACATTTGAAGTAAGTTGGCTCACGATCAAATGGCTAAAAATGACGTGGAAAATGTGCTTTTACATTATGAATGGGTGCATCCAGTATTCATGTTCTTGTAACTAAACATAGTACAAGATATGACTTGTTTTGGGAGATATATTATAACAAATATTTAAAGACAGACACCTGTATGTTTCCATTGCATTGTTCCTGACGTGCCGCATCCGCTCCTCTGACACCACATCGTTACCTAGGAGACAGGCCAGCAGTGGTAGCTGGGTAACAGCCAGTCCAATGGTTTGGCAGAGTCTCTGTCGGTCGTACAGGACAGTGGTGAGGCTGTCTATCCGCAGCTTTGCCACAGACAAGTAGGGGGCACTTTGGAAAACAAAACTACATGTTCAGTTCAAAAAGTTCATCCACATTTTCCATGATTAACAGTAACAGAAAGTCCCAGCATTTTAAGTTCACTGATCGGTGAGCACTATACTGCAAGTCTTTCTACAGCAAATTTTTTTGTGTTTTTTTTTTTAAATCCAACAAAGTACAAAAGTATTATAACATGATAATTTCAGCAAACCTGTCGTAAATGATGAAGTCTGAGTCCTGTCCCAGAATGCCCATACTGCTGTGTTGACGAGCATAGCTGGCAATCTCATTGTCAGCTTCCTGCACCGAGCAAAACACTTCCTGACCCAGTGACCTGTGGGCAACAATAAAATCTACAATAAGAATATCAAACAACGATAGAGACTATGATTCCACCATAAGCAGCAATAACAGGAACCATGGTCAGATATCAAATCAAACCCCATCTAATGAAGCATAATCTTTTAAATGGATTAATTTTATTATCACAGTGGATACATTTTGTACAAGAAGGCTACTGTTCGTTTTCTGTCTTGTAAATGCTGACCTTAGAGCAAAGCGTGTGAATGATGCCAGACCAGAAGGCAGACAAAAGAGCTCTCTACCAGGCTGCTCTCCATATGCCTTCACGTGACGAAACATTTTAGAAACATCCCCGTTCACTCTGCGTCTCCTTTTCACCTGTGGACAGGAGAAGATGTTGCAAACAGGGGATTTATCAGTTGAGTAAGACATCATGCCTATGTGTTTGAAATGCAATGATATTATTAACATCTACACTTACGTGCTACAAAAAAAACTGCCAATAAACTCTGTAACTAAAGACAGTAGTTGACTGATTTTCAACATATTCATGTGCAATATCTGAACCGCGAGTTCACAGAGTTTCTGTCCTCACCCACTCCCGTCTCTTCTGCTCCTCCACCACCCCATCAAAGAAGAAGACCAGTCTGATGCCTGCCGAGGTGAAGACCTCCACCCAGTGCTTCAGCACATCCATGTACTCCCTCCACTGCCCCCCACAAATCCAGTCCTTACATGAGTACCAGTGGCGTAGGCAGGCCATACCATCCACAACGATTGTGGGGTCTAAACAAGAGTGAAAATACACATGGAAGAGAGAGCAGAGCAGCATGTAAACCGACTCTGAGGGAAGACACATCCTACATAATAGTCAAGAAATGTGTATTTTCCTGTTTGTTTTTGGGTAACAAAGTTTTAAGTCATTGGTTCATCAACAGTTTTTTACTTAATGCTGCCAGCAATTTGCACTGCTGGTCTTGCTGTCACTGATTTTACTTTGTGTGTAATCATGTCAGCACTACTATTATCATTCAAACTAACTAATAGAATCGCACATACCATAGATCTATGGCTGTGTCCGAAATTCTATACTAACATGCTATTTGGTATGCTAAAACTGTAAGTCAGATTTTCATCTTAGTGTGAAAACAATATGTGAATAACATACTATTTCCACTGAAAGATTACAGTATACAAACACTGGACACTAGGCTGGCATAAATATCCCACAATGCAGTGCAGAAGGTGACAACATTCATAATGGACAGTAACCAAGACAGATCTGTAAAATCGATGATGCTTCAATTTAGGTGTGTAAAAAGTGTAAAAATTCACTTTGTCAAATATCAAATTATCTTAAAATCTTGTGGTAAAACCAGCACTGTGGGCAGGTGTATAAACACGATATACTTGCAGTGGTTTTATAAAGCAGCATGTTCATTCAAAATGTACCATCCAGACCAATCTCTTTTATTTTGTTTTAGTTCTCCATGTTTGACCTCTTCCAGAGTTTCTTGTTCTGTTAGATGATGCTATATTCCAGTGATACTAAACTTACGGCCCACATGCCAGGTAAGGTAACCTGCAGCCCGCTGACCATTTCTTAATTCACAATAAAAGTGAACTGATTATCACTGGGAATTTTTTCTTGTGCTCTGAATGTAAACAATGTGCCAGAGTACATAAAAAAAACAGAAACCATCAAAAACAGAGCTTAAAAACAGTGACAGAGGACGTTCCCCCAGGTCAGTTGCAGCTACTAATGCATTAAAATATATGATTTAACTGTCATAAAGGCCTGGCATCAATCCTTGTGTCAAGGACTTTCAGTAAAAAGTTAAGTTAATGAGTCAGTTAATGAGTCAGGCCAAATTAGAGTCAGGTGTCCTAATTTGGCCTCCTGTCATTTTGCAAAAGTTGCCCCCAGGCAAAGCAAGCTGAGTGTCCCTGCTGTATTCTGTGTGCACCTGTGAAGCACTGTGTAACTCTAGTTCTGACAAGCACCATAAGAATAAAGATTCCCCATCATACCACCCACACCCTGGCTAAACAAAAACCAAAGTTGACAAAAACACAAATCACTTCTAAGACACATTCGCCACAGCCCACACTGTCATACTACTTGCACACTGAAATAAACTCAAGTGGTAGTGTTAGCTGTGGTAGTGAAACCTTGCTGGCTCTTGTCAGCATGTTGTCTGGCCATCTCTCTCAGGTTAACAGTCACGCAGACTTGTGGACAGCACCGGTCCATGAAGCCCTGAAGACCTTTCACTCCCATTCCTGCAGAGAAGAAACAGAATGAGTGTGAATTCATTGAAGACCTTACAGGTAACTCAGCAAGGTGCTAAAATGATGCCAGTTTATCGGACTGCCACTTTAAAATCACGTGCTCCGTACATCTTGTTTTTAAACATGTAATAACTGAGGCCGTTTCGGTTTGACATCGCTGCAGGACGATTTACACATTGTGACAGCTTGACAGGTTCAACAGTTCAGTGTTCAATGAGAACAGACCTGAATGCTAACAGTTAGCTTAGCTTCTAGCCGCTAAACTCCTACATTGCGAGGTTGTCGCGATTCCTGTCCTTACAACCCAACTCGTCTCATACTAAGTTCTGTCTGTTAATGCTTTCTACACATTAAAATGATTAACAGAGCAAAAACTTACTTTAAAATTGTGGTGTACACGAGCAGCATGTATCTGTGCTGTGTTTACTTGGTGTAAACTACTTCCTGTAATCTACGTGTGGCGTCATCACGCTGCAAAACAAAGCACACGTGCTCAGCGCACCGAGCCCACACAGTGCAGTGAAAGCCATACAGAGTAATCAGATTAATACAAATATTAAACACCAAACAGACCCAAAAACAAAATGTATCCCTTAAACACAACTTGTACATCTTATTTAGGTCACTGCTGTGCTGGTGCTGTGATGAAAAATAAACATCTTGATGTGGCATGAATGAGAATAGACCATTGAGGGTTTTGTGGGCCCAGTCCACCCTTAATAACTCCCCAGGCTAGGATCAGAGACTAATTGCTCTCCAGGCTCTCCTGGAGAATAGGGGCTCTTTTCTGGAGTCACAAGCTATTAGGTCTACCTTCTGAACACAAAGCACCCCCGTCCCTTCCACTCTATTGTCCGAGTGGAACAGGAATAAAGAAAGGGACATATGCTGGATGTCAGTCCAGCTGTCAGCATCTGTCGTCCCTCAGCCAGATGCTCTGTGGAGTGGGAGGACAATCCACCCCTCCCAGTCAACTGATCTTCGAGGAGGGAGGAGCTGTGCTGTAAATCTGCCCCTCCTGACTGCACTGGAGAGTTATGACCACTGGACTCATGAAGACCACATCGGCATTTTGGTTTTAGACAAAACTTGGCCAGTAGTCTGTGCCTCGGTTCCCAAAAACACCTGCGACTATGATGATCATAGCTCAATCTTAAGGAGGGATGCTGAGGATGCTTTTAGGAAACGGGCTCTAGACCTGCGCAGATGTTGAATAAACAGCTGCTTTACCTCCTCTGCTTTCACCCCACTTGTCTTAAAGTTAGATATTCATGTTCAAAACCGTTGAGGTGCAAAACTTTAGGTAATTTCTCAGGTTTAGGTCCATGTTGATAGCCTGATAATCAGAGTGTGTTGCTATTCTCGTTTCCTGTGTAAACAACAAGACACAATACTGTGCAAAACAAAATATTAACATAACACAAAAAAATGTAGTCGCACAAAACAGTGAGGACAGAACAGATGGCTAGCTTTACAACATGTACCAGCAGGTATAGTTTAAAGTTGTCCCGTAAAGTTGCTGACTTTTTAGAGTGGGGTGTTCGATAATTTAGTTTCATCTACACAATGTTATTTCCCACCATTAAGGCTATTAATAATGGTTTAGTCTGATATTAAGCACAGAATACCACCCAGCAAAGAGATGGTTGGACAAAGGGAGTCACTGAGGCTGAGGATCTGGTACAGAAGGAAGGACTGAACTGGTGCACAGTGCCAACAGGCATAGCAATATCTGCAAATGGCATGTGAACAGTGAGAGAATATCAGCTGGGTTTCATTCACTTCAGTTTGTGAGTTGACTTTCATGCTCTGTATAGAAACTTATGTTGTACTGACATGGATGGATTACTGAACAGGCTTACTACGCACAGGCCCAGGGGACTTCATGGCCTTCACAAGCAAAATGTCACTCAAATTTAGCGGTACTGACCGGGAAGAGATTTGAAATGACCACAAAGACATGCAAAGGAACTTAAAAGAGACATTGAATAACTACAAAATTTGACAAAACAACCACAAAGAGACATAAAACAACTACAAAGAGACATAATACCACAAAAAGATGCATACCGACTGCAAAGAGACGCAAACGACACTTAAAATCATAATCCACCCACATGTATAGACATGGCTTTGGAGTTGCAAGTCATGGTAAATATGTTGTTGCATATATCGTGCCAGTTTATGCTGAATGGCCATTTTGTTTTCATTTTATTTGAATTGCTGAAAAAAATCTGAGATGTAAGTGACAATTCAGAGGTCTGGAATCAGGATGCTATGTTGTGCCAAAATAAAAATGCACTTTTATTACACCTTTAGTTTAGTTTAGTTTAGTTTAGTTCAGTGCGGTCATTTTCCAACTAATAAAACTCAAATACACTGTTAGATAGACAATAAATAAACATCACGTTAATGCTTTTTTAGCAAGAAAATATTTAAAAAAAAACAGGACTAAAAAGGCGCAGGCTAAAGCCTTAGGTTATTACATCACTTCAACATCCATTATTTTTGTCAGCTCTTTCTATGGAGTTGATACAGACTGACCCCATCCAGTTTGCACACTTTTCAAACCAAGCTTGATTGGGACCAGGCACAAGGTTATTGTTACAGGGGAAAAATTGTTTTCATAACCTGCAGGTGTTCGTGTCACGCATGAAAAACACATACACAATGCTCACAATGTACCTGGATGTGCACACATACACACATGTTCTATATTCATGTGTTTATCCTCTATATGTGAACACAAAAGACCAGAGGTGCAAAGGGGTTTATATAATCCTGCATCCCATTTTCAGTAGTCAGTGTTTGGGTCTGTTGCCTATTCACGTTGGATCTTTTCAACTTCCTCCTCCTCCTCCTACACCGACTCTTCCTTCTCCTCTTCCATCTCCTCCCCTTTGAGTGCCTCCCCCCTGTTGCCTCCCCTCCTTCTCCTCCTCCTCCTCCCCAACTCCTGACCAAAGCTTGACTCAGGAGAAACAGAGGCAGATGTTCCAGGAGCACACGACTGCCCTCAGCCCTACCCCCCCCACACACAACCCCTCCCATTTGTACTGGATCAGCAGTTAACCCCCGGAAAGAATTGACCATACAAGCACGCACACACACATACAAAGAACACCGCTGCACAAATCTGTACTGGCTCAACAGTTGTCCAACTGAATGAACAACACACACACACACACACATACACACCAAGTGCTGTCCAAATCCCCTCAGTGTCCCTGATAGTAGCCACCCTGGGGTCAGGCCTGGTGTCAGCGTCCAGGGCCCAGGGTCTCTCTGGGCAGCTGGCCGGGCTAATCCTGCTGCTGGAGGCCACTGGTTCTCAAACCAAAGGCCAAGGACCCCTGGGGGGCCACAGGGCAGGGATCTCAGGGAGCAGGGACTGCGTGATTTGTTCAGAATGTAGGCTTTTTTTGTTTGTTTGTTTGTTTTGAGTTCGTTAAACATTGTACATTGAATTTCATGGTGTTATGGCAAGACCTTAACTGTGAGGACAATGTCATGTGGGAATTCAAAAGCTGGGTCATCATCGAAACAAAAATGACTCATTATCAAAAGCAGATTCATCATTATGAAATCACATTTTAACACTGTTCAACACTACAAAACGTTACATGAATTCTAATCAAAAACAGTAAATATATCATGGTAAATTACAGTGAAACATGTAAAACAACTCCAACAAAACAGCTGGCAACTCAGATTTCTTCAAATTTTAATGGGTGCAGACCCAAAAATCACAGAATCAGCAAAAGAAGTCGTCAGTAATTACTAATGCATAATACTTCTAATGCAGAGGGAAATTGGTGCTTTTCTGCTCCAGGCTTTCTTCATTGTTACTGAGAAATTAGTGTATTGAAACATGTAAAACAATGCACAAAACATCTAGTAATTTTCCATTCCATGTAATGATGTAGCCTTAAAAATAAAAATCTAAACTGGTTGGTGATGACTTCACAGTGCTTGTTTTGTCCAACCAGCAATCTGATTTTCAAAAAGTGAAACAGATGCTACATACAGTAGATGTAAGTGTGCAGAAATCGTTTCTATCAGTTTGGACTTATTGATGCTTCAGGCATTGACCCAGGTAGAGCTGTGATCATCCAGTATTATCCAACCAACAATCTGAATCACAACAATATTTCATTTTGATATCACAAGAGACAAATAAAAAGAGAAAATTCTCACATTAGAGATGCTAGAACCAAGTAATGTTTGGCAATTATGCTTTAAAGAAATCACTTGAATAATTAATCATCTATCAAACTTGATTCATTGTTTTGGCTTTAAAGAAACACTTGAACAAGCAGATGTGTGACACAAGCTACACAATATGTGATGTCATCTAACACTGAAGCTTTTGAAGCTGACATTAAAGAGGAATATTGACAAAAGATATTCATAAATAAAAATTACACAATCTAAATTCAGTCTGTACACATTTTCTTACCACACTGACTTCCTATCTTTCATACACCTGTCAGTATATTGTACAATAACACAGGTACACTACAAGTTTGTGTCACACATTGAGGCTAACAGGTGGTGTAAGTTGCTACATTCCTGACTGGGATGGTAGGTAGGCAGCCTCAGGTCTTTGTGGCTTACACAGGAGGGGACACGCGAGTCTCAGGTTTCTGACATCACAGTGTCGTTGTTGCTGGGGGAGTCTTATCCATCAAGCCAGCAGCGCGGGCCACACGACCATCTATCTATCATTTAAATTGTAAAGCCACTCATCACTGTACGCTTTATTCCAGGGCTGGTTGGCCATCTTTGACCTTTCGTAGGCTCAGTCGCTGGTATTTGTTCATTTATAAATCCATACTGGGTAAACTCCCTTTGTACAGGTGTACTTTGATGGAGCAGGATGAATGAGTGGGTTGGGTCTTGTCATTGTGTGTTGGTGTTTCAATATTTCTACATGGAACTATTTGTCTTTAATGTTTTTTATTGTGCTGTTGTTTGGCTACAACTTTTCATGTGCTGCTGTCTTGACCAGGTCTCCCTTGTAAAAGACAGCGTTGATCTCAATGGGATTTAGCTGGTTAAATATTGGTTAAATAAATCTCTATCTATCTATCTGATGATGTGATGAATGCATGAATCAGACTAATTAAATAACATAGCAGCAGCAGCATTAAAAAACTCTTGTCTAATTAAATATTGGCCCCTATTCAGCTATCCTTTCTTTTCAGCCCCTGCACAAATTAAATATCTCACTCAGCACCCCAGCTGATTAAAACCAGTGTTCTTGACGTGCATGTGGGAACCCAAACAGCGTGGACGTAGTTACATTAGTTCTGGCTCTAACTGAATGATCCAGAGTCCCTGTGAACTTTGATTTCTGTGTAACTGACCAGACCAAAGGCTGCCATGCTATGTGCAATGGTGTGTGTGTGTGTTCATGTGCATGTGTGTGGGTAGCTGGTGTGATGGCGATATTGTGGAGGTTCCCACGATGGCCATCCATCCATTTCTTGGCATACACACACACACACACACACACACACAGAGGCCATATGGCCACCTCAAACCCCTCGCATGCCTCCACTGTGATTTGGCTCAGGGAGCCAACAAGCAACTAGTAACTTCCCCTCTAAAGGCATTTGGCCTGTAAAGCAGAGGATGGAGGGAGAAGTGAAGAAGGAAAAGATGGAGGAAGGATGGAGAGATGAGAGAAATAGATTAATGGAGTGATGAGGCAGAAGACATGCATATAAAATGAGAAATTAAAAGGCTTTATAGAGAGGTAGAGAAGAGGGGAAGCCATTTGGTAGTTGGTTGGTGTTGTGGTGTTTGGTGAGCAGATGGCCAGGGCTCGAGGAGGGGCGTGTCTTGTCCTCGCGACCCTTCACAAATCACACGGTTTCTCCCCCGAGGGGCTCGCGACTCGCCGTTCAATAAGAATCAATGGGAATTACTTCGCAAGAGAAAGGGATGAATGGGCGGCGGGGCGCGAGACCTCTTCCTTTGTTGTCCCCCTGCGTGTCACAGAGCTCCTGGTCACACACACACACACACACACACACACACACACACTCACACACACACTCACACGCGCGCACACGCAGTTACACGTACACACATAGACAATAGGAAAGCACTTCAGTTAAACAATCGACCTCCAGTTAAACAATTTTTTAACCTCACACACGCGCGTGCACGCACACACACGCACCACACACACACACGCACACACACACAGGGGGATCAGATGGGAGGAGTTTCTACTTTCCGCTGTTTCCTTAAAACACAATTAGAGAATCTCCTGGCATAAATTATGTTTTAGAGGAAAATGTCGCCTTGATGCTGATGAACGAGGGAGGGGGTCACTTTCCATCTCACCATGCCTTTCAGTCACGCTTTGCTGGCGTAATCGGAAAATGTGTGCCACGTCATGGTGATGAATGACTGATAGTATATTGGCCTAATACAGAGAGGGAGAGAAAGAGCACCGGGGACCTCTGAAAGTCGGGATGAGTGTAAATAAAAGGCCTCAAGAGAGGGATTTTACGCCACGCCACATAGGAGCATTGTATGCTATTGAGAAGGGGGCTGAAATCAACTGGTTAAATGAAATGAGCAGCTCCAAGCAGCGTCCTATAGCTAAACACACATACGGGTATCTGGAAAGACTGTGGCAGGCAGGGATAATAGTGTTAAAGCTTAAGGTTAAAGGCCCTTCAATCAGCCTCAAGGGGTGTAAAGAGCACATCATGGACACACAAGCACATCTGATGGGAGCTTCTTATTTATCTATACGCTGACCCAGGGAGAATTATAAAGCACGGTCATCAAACACATGCAATGATAGGGCAACACCAGCTTCACACACACAGGAGCATCAGACTGAAAGCTGTCCACAGGGATAAGATGAGCTGGTGTGAATGAACGTCTTGTCAGGGGACAGCAGCAGACCAAAACAGTGATGCTGTGCAGAGAGCAGCGTCTATTAGATTTGTTAACTGAGCCCCTGCAATGCCTCTGTGTGTGCTCACATATGTAAACATTAGAGGTGGTGGAGCAGGCCTACTCTGCAGTATAGCCGATCAGTGGTACCTTACACAGGGGCGTAAATATGGACAGTGCAGTTACACTGGGGCCCATGGGGTTGTGGCGCCTGATTGCCACCTTGAAATATGCCCAAAAATAGTGTGTTTTTTTTCTATATATATAACCTCAAAAAGGCAAACCCATCTCCATCATGGTTTTCTGTATTTGTAAAATAGTATCAATCAATAACTAAATATACGCTTATTCTACATAAAATATAAAAATGATAAGTTAACCATAAAAAATGATTAATTAAAGTAATGATTTCCTATTTTCTTTTGTAGTTTTTGTCCTGTGCAGCTATGTAATGATGACTGTTGGGTAATATGTATGTTAATTTTGTCCAGTATCAAGTCTCTGTTTAATCATGTAACAAGATGATACAATTTACAGCAGCTAGTTTAAGTAAAAAAGACTGACAAGCTGGACACATCTGCAAGCATATAACATAAAAGCAAGACACAGTAAAAAATATATATATAAAACTCTATGTGTGGTTCATAACTAATAACGACAAGTTACTTGTATCCATTGTGACTATCTTGTGCCACTGACATAACACATGAATAAAGAAAGTGTTTAGAAGAGGTTGACCTGACTGACAAGTGCAAGTCAAATCAGCAACCCCCCTCCCAGCCTTTCATTTCTTTTTTGTTTTTAGATAGATAGATAGATAGATAGACTGGTACTTTATCCATCACAGAGATACATTTCAGTGCTACTGCACAGGTATATTAAGTGGTGCTTTACAGAGGTGGGACCAAGTCTTGCAAGTTGCAAGTAAATCTTAAGTCTTTGCACTCAAGTCTCAAGTCAACACCGACAAGTCCTGGGTCAAGTACCGGAGTCCTTAATAAGTCATAATGGGCACATCACCAAATGTAATACATTAAAATTTTTATCCTGTGACCCTTTAGAGGATAAGTGGTTACAGAAAATGGATGGATGGAAAACTTGTACTTATTTGTTTCAACAGGTTTGTTAAAAAGTTACTTGGCTGTTAAGATAAAGTTAGCTTAGCATTAGCTTGCTAGTTATGTTAATATTATCCTTGACTTACTGTTCATTCTACGACTTCAAATGTTGAATGAAGTTGGAAGTTGTTGCATCTGTCTGTAATTTTTGACCTGCGTGTTTTGTATACTTTGTTTTTTGTTGACCGCCGCATAGTTTTGGTGCGTGAATAAATTATTTTTAGTAGCATTTTTTCCAGCTGGGTTAGTTCTTTATGATTCTTTCCTGCAACTTGATTGGATGCTGTCTGATTGGTTCAGAGTTGATCTCAGAGATCACAGAGTGGATCTGGAGAGTTAAGTGTCAGTGAATAAATTGATTTGTGGCACACTTTTTAATAGCTTTTAATCACTGGGCTTCAGTTATTTCTGTATCAGAAGGTTCAAGTCCAAGTGAAGTCACGAGTCATTTGTGTTAAAGCCCATGTCGAGTTATTTTCAAAGTTACCAAGTCTTTCTTGATTGTGTCAAGTTGAGTCATAATTCATCAAATTTGTGACTTGAATCTGACTCAAGCCCACGTCATGTGACTCGAGTCCATTCCTCTGGTGGTTTATAAAAAGGATTTAATCTTAGATCTATGAATCTAGATCTTAGATATATGAATTATAATTATCTGCTAGTCTCCATGCTTTAAATCAGCACCATAAGGCATCAATGACTCAGAATCACATATCGGCACATTTATGGTTACTTTTTCAGTTTAATAAAACAGTAAGTATATTCATGAGATGACATCTTCAGTTTCTCCACAGCCAGAGATAAGCTCATAACAACATCATGCCAACAAGTGCGAATTCTTCCCCACATTTTTGGAAACACACAGATATGCAAATTAGACAGTGGGTCCATGTGTGGAGACTGTTTTGTTCCCACATTAGTCTACACAGAGGATTATTCTGGGTGCTTATTTTCTGTCCACAGTTGCTGCAGTCTATAATGTTTTATCTCCTGTGATGTATGCAGGAAATGTGATATTTTGTTATCAAACATATTGGAAGATTACTGTTTATGCAACCGGCCATGCTCCCTCTCTGTCTCTCTCTGCCTCTGGTGTTGTATTATTGTGGGAGAGCAGGTGCTGCCGGCCCAATTACCATACAGCTGAAAGCACAAAGAAAAAAAAACTTTACTCCCTCTATGCCTCCCCTCCTCCTCCTCCTCCTCATCCTCCTCGCCCTCCCTCTCCTCACAAAGTCCCTTAATGACAGCCACGCGAGTGACACACCACCAAGTCTTTTTTACTGCCTCTACCAAAGAGCAAGTAAGGGAAATACACAGGCATGCGGTGAAAAGGTTTAGGTGTGTTGGCCTGCAGCCGGCGTGTGCGTATTTGGGTGCGTCTTTGCGCACTTGGTTTGGATTTAGTTTCAGAGTATTTTCACTGCACAGATTATTAAAACTGGTCTTTTTCCTTGTGAAGTGGTTCAAAATGTAACTTAGAGTATAAATACAGAAATCAATATGACTATTAAAAGTTATCAACGCGAATATAAAGTCGGATTTATGTGGAGAGGGTGAGATTTATATTTACGCGTCTAAATATAATCTTGCGCAGGGGAAACGACAAATTTGTTCGATCAAACGCCTGTTCTGACATGTTTTTATTAATCATTTAATCAGTATATCATCATGTAAGATGACATAATACATAATGTAGAGTCTGATTTGGAGAGGTGACATTCAACCAAGAAATAAAGATAAGTTAATAGGGACAAATCGACTTGTTTTGGGGGTGTGAACATGTGAAAACCACGGCAGGGGTAACACCATAGGAATGTGGCGGAGCAGATGGTCGGTTGTAACGCAGTTGGGACGGCTGGCAGTCGGCTGGCCATGCAGGGAGCGGGCCAGCTTTACCATAACCCCAAATATGAGAAGCCAGCGCCTGACTTGCTGCTGCGTGTATAAATCACTTGATGCTGAGATGTGGAGGATTTCGTGCAGAGGTTAAAGAATTTGTCGGAATGTAAATGGGCCCTGTGTGTTGTGTTGTGGAGGAGGGAGGCATCACGGGAAGCAAGGGGTTGTTGCACATTTAACAGCTCACTAGCCATTTGGTCTGTCCCTTTGAGAGAAAGAGAGGAGGGGGGGTGAGGGAGGGCGGGTTTAGAAAAGTTGTGTGCAACCCCCCCACACCACCACCACCACCACCCCTCTCCTCCCCCCTCCTCTTTCTTTGTGATGGCCCCGGGGCGGACTTGTGGTGCTGGTGGAGGGAGGGGAAGAAGAGGAGCAGAGGGGCTCATTTGCATCTTATTACCCTTCGCCTGCTGGCCCGGTATAAAACCCTGTGCAGGGCAGGAGACCCATCAGACACACGCACTGTTATTCCGAGAGAGGCGCACAGAGACGGAGACTTTGCATCAGCATATCATTATCAATCAAGTGGGAAAATAAACAAGGCCGTCGAGAGCTGCCTCTTTCTCCAACAACCATTGACTGGAATTAACTCTTATATTTCCATCGGGGATTTCATTCACGCTTCTCCAAGGGGATCCTTCTGCTGAGGATTACTTTACACTGTAAAACTTTTTTCCCCCTCTCTGTCAAACACTCGTGCCTCGTATGGAAAAATAGGGGCGCAGAGGACAGACGCACCAAAGGAAAAGTTTTCATCTTCCCTCCTGCGCGTCAAGACTTCACCTTGACTGTGACATAAAGGAAAGCTTTTTAAAAACTTTCTCCATGATTGTTTGAGCCGGGCGACCTGTGGAGCTTTCACTGCTTGTTGAAGGGCTGTCAACACAATGGGACGCCTGTGTCTGCTCCTGGTTGTCACTCTCTGCCTACTCACCTGCCAGGTAAGACTCTATGATCATATTTAGGCGTGTTATCACACACGCTGTGTGTTTGCATGCTTTTGTGGCTGTTAAATAAAAGTTTAGAAATACTTATGGGTTATGTTTATATGTCCAAATACATCCCGAAGTTACCTGTCTCAAACACACTGGGCTGACTGTGTGTTTTAGGTTTCGTGCTCCGGAGTGTTTGAGCTGAAGCTGCAGGAGTTTCTCAACAAGAAAGGGATACAGGGCAATTCCAACTGCTGCCCCGGAGGCTCTGCTCATCCCCAGGGCCAACACCAGCAGTGTGAGTGCAAGACTTTCTTTCGGGTTTGTCTGAAGCACTACCAGGCCAACGTCTCCCCCGAGCCCCCCTGCACCTACGGCGGAGCTGTGACTCCCGTCCTCGGCTCCAACTCCTTCCAGGTGCCGGAGACCAACGCGGACAGCTTCACCAACCCAATCCGCTTCCCCTTCGGCTTCACATGGCCGGTAAGTGTTTATGAGAAGTATCATTTACCATACCGTATTTCTGCCTCCAAGGACACCACTGTAACTTTTCCTGCAAGACAACTGTAGAACATAAACCCTATATGCATTTAATTTATAGTTATGGTCTGATATTTGTGTCATGTGGTCTATTTTATGAGCGATGTCACATTTTTATGGAGTAATGAAAACCATGGGTGGACTGTGAGGTTATTATTGTCTTATTCCATTGGGACATATTAGCTTTGAAGAGTGCAAAACGCAACAGATGCTCCCAAACTCAACACTTGTGAGGGTCTTTGTCAGCACTGTGTGAGAGGGGCTATTGTAGTGTTTCTGTGCTCTTTGGTAGGATAAAACGGGGAGGGGAGGAGGGCGTGTGTGTGTGTGTGTGTGCGTGTGTGTGTGTGTGTGTGGAGGGAGAGGGGGGGGGGGGGGGTTTCACCAAACGCTCCTCTCCTCCGACCAGGCGTGGTGGGAAATTTAACATCCTCTGAGTTGGCACATCATTGGCAGCGCAGCGTGAAATTCCGCCTCGTTTGGTTTTACGGCGGTGTCAGAGTGTGATAGTAGCAGGGGTGTGAAAAAGGAGCAGGTAGTAGCCCTTATTAGGCCCCTAATCAACACGGGAATTAGGCTGTGAAGTTTATTGGGAGGCCTCCTAATGGCCCTCTGCTGCTCTGCGGAGGGAGGGAGGCCTCCAGGCCGAGCAGCTGTTGACTCTCTCTGTCTCTCCTCAGGGGACGTTTTCACTGATCATTGAAGCCCTGCACACTGACTCCCTGGACGACCTGACAACAGGTGGGTGACAGCCAGAGAAGGCAGCAGTGTAACTCAGACAGGCCAGAAGGCCAACAGCAGCCTTGTTTTCACTCATGTTTTTCACTTAGTGTTTAATCATCACTGCTGAACAGAACACAGAGTTTAATCAATCTCAAGAGCATTATGGTGACACTCTTATTAAGAACAAACAATATACACTTCATTTCTACATATAGAGCTTCTTCTCTAAATAGATGACACGCTTAATTCCTGTGGCCTCATGTGTGTGTCCATATGAACCTTTACACACTTGATTTAAAGAAAATCTTCAAGTGTCTTTGACAGCTTGATGTAAAGATAAAGGCACCCACAGTTTTTCCAGGTGCCAGTTGAGATTTGACCCTACCGTGTGATATTAGCTGTTGTTATCTTTATGTCCTGCCCTTATCACTGCACTAATGATGACTAACTGAACACAACATGGGGGAGCATGTCTGTTGGTGGTAAAGATAATGAAACAGGTGCCAGGTGTAACCTACGCTCTTTTTTTTAAAGGAGAGTACACAGTTCACATCTGATTTTTTAAAATTCAGACAGCAGAATCCACCAGTATTGGAACCATAACAATATTATTTTAGTAGTGAACCACCTCCCTAAAAGAAAAATACCAATGTGTGTGTAACTGTCTTTCTAAAGAAGGCCAAACAAAGTCGTCTTTATTATATCAATAAAGCAAAGATGTTAAATCTTGTAAACAAGTGGCATAAAAGTAATAATTAATGACAATGACAGGGTGTCACCCCCTCTGCTCACATCACACGCCATGTGCACCTGTTCCACAGAACATCATGTTGATAACATTTAATCATAACACCAACAGTAATAACATATTACCAATAACAAGCTGCGTCCTTTACTTCTGCAGACAACCCGGAGCGTCTGATCAGCAGGATCACCACTCAGCGTCACCTCACTGTGGGAGAAGAGTGGTTCAAGGATATGCAGACAGCGGGCAGAACTGAGCTGCGATACTCCTACCGCTTCCTGTGTGATGAGCACTACTACGGCGATGGCTGCTCTGTCTTCTGCCGGCCCAGAGATGATGCTTTCGGCCACTTTACCTGCGGCGAGCGCGGGGAGATCATCTGCAACTCTGGCTGGAAGGGACAATACTGCACTGAACGTAAGTTGGTTTACTCACTTATTCAATACTCAATCATGAAGGCTGTGTGGAGCAACATGAGGAAATGCCATAAATGGGGGATACAAGGGGCAAAGGAAATGTCTTGTTCATCTTTGTGGCATTGTGCTAGTTAATACTTAAACTCTGGCAGCTGCTTGTGAGACAGATAAGCTGAAGGAGCAGCACAGTCATGAGTGGGAGGTGCTGATGTTTACAGAGAGTGTCTGATCCCAAAATACTGCCTCAAGACATGAATGTAATAATGCATGCTCTACATTAGTTATGGCTTATAGAGGAATCGCCATCAGCTCAATTTAACTTTCAAACCAAAGGAGCTGTAAACTGACACTGATGAGGCAAAGACTTGTTTATAGATATAAATTACTTTTCAAAGTTAATCACTTGCCTATCTTTATTGTTGAGGGACATTTTCCACCTCCTAATGCGGGGCCCGTGTGCAACAGGCGTCAGTTAGTTATCCCATAGCCCCAGAGGCCTCCATTCTAATGAGCCGCAGTGGCTCCTCAGTAATTCACACGCCGCGTGCCTTCCATTAGACCACTGGGGCCTCCTCGCCCCAAACCTCCTCCCCGATTGGCCAAGTGGGGGTCCTGTATTGTTGCGGCCCGGGCTGGTGATTGGCCGAACGGGGTTGTGTATTGTTGTGGAGGGGGCAGCTGCTCGGTGAGAGGAGACAATGGAGCAGCTGTCTGGTGGTTAGCTCCACACAGACCAGCTGGCCCTGGGGGGAGGAGGAGGGGAGCGAGGAGAGACGGGAGGAGCGGAGGAGGGAAAGGATGAATGTAGAAGAGGAGAGGAGGAAGAGAGGAGAAGAAGAGAGGGGATAGGTTGATGGAAGAGGAAAGGAGGAGAGGAGGATCAGAAGTAGGAGGGTAGAGAAGGGGGTGGGGGAGGAGGAGAGGGGCCAAGGGTGAGAAAAAGGGACTTCTGACCCACAGTCAAGGGGAGAAAGGAGGCTTTGTGTGGGATGCTTTTGTGTTGGAGAGCAACCATGTTAAAGGAGAGGGCTTGTTGGCTGGTTCCCCTGTATGGTGACCAAAGCTCCCTGTGGGCTGTTAAAGCTGGAAGGTAACATGGAACATGTAACATTCTCAACTTCTGCACCATCGTAGAGACCAAGACATTTCAGACGATGGTCAAGAATGACCTGGTGACCCTTAAGATTTGATCCTTTTCCACTGTGGCAGCTAGGTTTAATCCTGAACTACCAAGCTCTCTCTGGTTTGATAATCCTCTGTGATGGGTAGAATGATAGAGATTGCAGACAGACAGACAAGTGAGCAGGTAAACATATCGGAAAGACAGACAGGTCACCAGTGGGGCTAAAAGACAGACAGAAAAGAAGGTCAATGCACCAGCCAGACAGGCAGGCAAGGAGGCAGCTGCTTGAAAATGTCCTCTGGGAATGGGAGACTGATGGAGGGCAAACACACAGGATTTCCCATGATTCACCTGTCACTCTCTGTTTCCTCTCTGCAGCAATCTGTCTTCCTGGCTGTGATGATGAACATGGCTTCTGTGATAAACCTGGAGAGTGCAAGTAAGTCACGCGCATGAAGACAATCCATTTTTCATATTTGGGAGTTGCTTGGCTAGATCATAAATAAATAGGTAGCTATTAACTGTATTTATGAACGTTGTGTTCCCAGGTGTCGAGTGGGCTTCAGTGGGCGTTACTGTGATGACTGTATCCGTTACCCAGGCTGCCTCCATGGCACCTGCCAACAGCCCTGGCAATGTAACTGCCAGGAGGGATGGGGTGGGCTCTTCTGCAACCAGGGTGAGTTTACAGACAAGATTTACAACTTTCTCGACACCAAATTACCCCTCCTTGTTGTTTCATATTTAAACTGTATTGTTTATGAATGTTGCTTCTTGTTGATGTTTCCAGATCTGAACTACTGTACACACCATAAGCCCTGTCTCAATGGAGCCACCTGTACCAATACTGGCCAGGGCAGCTACACTTGCTCCTGTCTGCCTGGATACACAGGTGCCAGCTGTGAGATCCAGGTCAACGAATGTTCTGGAAACCCTTGTCGCAACGGAGGCAGCTGCACTGTGAGTATCAACCAGGGCATCTGATGTGTCAACAAAATAACCATATTCATGGAAACAACCTGTGTGTAACCACTGTTTGTATTATTTTCAATACAGGATAACGATGACGGCTACGCATGCACCTGCCCGCCTGGTTTTTATGGCAACAACTGTGAGTTAAGTGCCAATACCTGTGCAGATGGGCCTTGCTTCAATGATGGCCGCTGCATCGACAACCCTGAAGGTGGTTACTTCTGTCAGTGCCCAATGGGATATGCTGGGTTCAACTGCGAGAAGAAAATTGACCACTGCTCCTCCAACCCCTGTTTAAATGGTACGCTATCGTCTCTTTGTTTGCTTACCTTCAGCTAAAGTAGAATTATAACATCTGGAGACTAATTCTCGGTTCTTGTCTCACTCCTCTCCCCTCTTCAGATGCAGAATGTGTGGATCTGGTGAACTCCTACCTCTGTCAGTGTCCTGAGGGATTCTCAGGTCCTAACTGTGAGGAAAGCAGCAGTTTGTCTGGATACTGTCTGTCCTTCCCTTGTCAGAATGGTGGCACGTGTCAGGAGGGAGTGAACGGCTACACCTGTACCTGCCCTCCAGGTATGTGTTTTGTGGGGTTGTGTTCACATTATTTCTTTTTTAAAATCTAGTTTTGTTTGTTCTTTGTTTCTTTGCTCTAAACTCTTAAACTCTGCTTCTTTCACAGGATATACTGGCGAAAACTGCAGCTCCCCCGTCTCCCGCTGCCATCACAACCCCTGCCACAATGGAGCCACCTGCCATGAGCGTGGCGGTCGCTATGTGTGCGCTTGTGTACCAGGCTACGGCGGTCACAACTGCCAGTTCCTTTTGCCAGAAGTTCCCAGGGGTCAGCCGGTGGTGGACGCACCAGATCGACGATATTCTTCCCCAGACAGTGAAAATTTTGAAGAGGAGGAGGATGATGATGGTGGATTCCCCTGGACGGCCGTGTGTGCTGGCGTCTTCCTTGTTCTTGTGATCCTGATAGGCTGCTCAGTGCTGGTGGTCTACATTCGGGTCAAACTGCAGGAGAGGCACAGTCACCACGGCGACAGTATCCACAGCGACAGCCACGAGACCATGAACAACCTGACGACCACCAACAATTGTCTCCGCAGTGACAAGGAACTGGGCGCTATGATGACAACGTCAATTAAAAACACCAACAAGAAGGCGGATTACCATTCGGACCTGGCCGGGTCACTGGGTGGTCTGAGTGGAATCAGCGGGCTCAACGGATCGGAGAAGAACGGCTTTAAGACTCGCTACCCCAGTGTGGAGTACAACCTGGTCCATGAGCTGCGGCCTGAGGAGCTGTCGCTGTGTAAAGAGGAGGAGCGTGAGGAGCCAGAAGTTAAATGTGAAGTGCTGGAGGAGTCTGACTCAGAGGAAAGATACAGGAAGAGACAAAACAGGTACATGTAATATATATACTTACGTAGATAGACTGCTCGGACATTTGGTGTCATGCATGCCTTAGATTGAATAGATGATGACGTATACACCTATGTACAATGAAAGCATGTGTTGTGTGAGGGATGGTATAACTGAATCTGTTCTTTGTCCCACAGTGACGCATCAGACATGAAACAAGTAGAAGAGTCACCAAGCTGCAGCGAGGCGAAATATCAGTCATCCAGCGAGTTGAACTATCACGCAGCAAGTGATCTTAAATACCAGTCGACCAGTGACGTCAAATACCAGTCAACCGGTGACGTCAAGTACCAGTCAACCAGTGATGTTGAATACCACAGTCCCAGTGACAGCAGGTACCAGTGTACCAACGACACCAAATACCAGTCCGTCTACGTCATGTCGGACCAAAAAGATGAATGTATCATCGCTACAGAGGTGAGTGCGCAAAAACTGAAGAACCTGCCCCGCTAATATACCAAATAATAATTAACTTCCTCCAGCACATCAAGAAACACCAAACACTGACTTTTCTTCTTTCTGTATTCCAGGTATGATACCAGTCCAGACCAGATCAGACCAGTTTCCTGTGGTTGATGGCGGTCCACACACACCAGCCCTGAGCAGTAGAGCTCAGCTTGTCTCCGGGAGGTTTTACTCCTGCTGTTTGCTGCTGTTCCCTGGGATTTACCGGAGGACTTTGAGCCAAGGTGCTACTGAGCTAGCACGGAGTCAGTACGGACTTGGCAGAACTAAGTACTACAGTAGTACTACGGGTGAATACTGGACATATGTGACCTGCGATGGATGCTAGGTCTAATGCTGACTCAGTACTATGGATGAAGTACCAGAAGACAGTGCCAGCACTTGTACAAACTTTGTGCAGAAGCAGTGCTGAACGAGTACTCCTGCAGCAGTGGAAGATTCACTGCTTGTACCAGGATGAACTATGGAGTATTAACTTGGATGTTGACCGATGATATTGTAGTACCGTGGAGTACTGGTTGAATGAACAGTGTAGTACCTTTGGAGTACTGAGAACTTTTGAAGTACTGTTGTAGTACTGTTATGTGCTGTGGTTTTACAATGCAGTGTAAAAGCTGTCATGGATATTGGACAGCTTATGTTCTGTGCAGTGCTGCAGAGTAAAGGACAAAGTAAGAGCAGTAGTCCCTGTGCTTTATTACCACTGCAGCTGCTTCTGTTGTTTATTTATTGTCAAGAATTCATTCAAATCTCAATTGGAGCTCTTCCTGTCAAAACAATACAAAATTAAAAACAGTGGGACTTTCACAGCAGCTGCATGTCTTTAACTCTGCAGCACTGACAGAGACAGTGTTAGCTGAGCTGGTTCTCAGCAGAAAATAGAGAACTGAAGACTCCAGTAGTGACTGCAGATCGATCCAACATGGATCCTGTTGGGCCATAGTGGCCCCCTGACCCCTGAAGGTTGTGATACAAAGGGCAATGTTTTGGGCAGGGCAACTTAGGAAACACAACAATCAGCATAAGAGAACGAACAAAGGAAGAAACAGTAAAACAAATCAAATACAGCAGGAGGGAAGTGTAATTATCCAGTTACATTATTTCTCCTGGCAGCTCCTTCAGCCACAAGTTATTGACAGAATCACCCTAAAAATAGTACAAAATTCTTTAATGATGCTGTTGTGTTTCCAAGTTAGCCGAGCTATAAAGGACTAGTCTTAACTGCCAAGACCTCATTGCACTATGGAGGTGTGCGTGTACGTGTGTGTGTGTTTGTATGAGTGTGTACAGAAGAGGTGATGATACCTGTGTGTGGTGTCAAATGTATGCACTGCCCACTCCCGCTCCCTTCACTCCCAGTCTTCCACTATTAGCCAATTGAAGGACACCATCACCCTGCCTGCCATTGGTTAGGATCATTTGTTTTTTATTTTATTTGTTATCTAAAGAAAGATGTATTCTTTTAATTTAATTATGTAATTATTTGTGTTCCATCTCGTTGTGATTTTTGTTTTGTTAAACCTGTTATAATTTAAGTTGGATTGTTTTTATTTGGCAGATAATGTATGTATGTAAGTATGCATGTATGCATGTATGTGTTAGGCACTTGAGACCCCTGTGACTGTGTTGTATTTAAGAGAAAAGTCGTATGTACAGAGCCTGTCATTTTTATTACTGGAAAACAGCGCAATATTTTTCCAAAATAAAAGAGGAATGAAATATAGCACATCTGGCTTTGAGTAAATTTATATTAATATATTGTTGCTTTTTATGCACCAGAGGAACAAACAGAATGAGCATGACAGTGTCTTCTTTTTACAGTACTAGGCACATATATTTAGTGTGCACAACTAATGTTTTAGCTATATTTAGGGAGTGTTGCATCATCGCAAGAGATGGCAAAGCAAAATAGTCTCATATGTAGCCATTTTTACATTTGCAGTTTCCTTACAGGGCAATCTAACAAATTCAAGCTGAGGGATTTGTTGTCGCTAAGTGATAGTGTGTTGGTATTTGCGTGTGTGTGTGTGTGTGTGTGTGTGTGTGTGTTCGTCTGACGCAGCAGAAGACTGTCTCCTTGTGGAACCACTAAATGAGACAAAGACACACCCCATAATCATAGACCTCTTAGCCAGCCTCATCTGAGGCCAGAGCCATCTCTTTGTGTGTGAGTATTTGTGCGTCTGTGTGTGTGAGAGAGTAGTTTTGAGTGTGTGTGTGTGTGTGAGAGAGCGAGACAGAGTGTGTGTGTGTGAGTGCCTATATGTACATGGCTGCATCTGTGTATTTATATTAGTTTATGTCTTGATGTGCTTGTGAATGAATGTATTTTTTATGAGCCCTCTGTACATGAGCTTCAGCGCTGTGTATGTATGTGCATATGTGCGTGTGTGTGTGTATGTGATCTTGTTTTAAGCAGAGGGGTATTTATAGCTGGAGAGAGAAACCACCAGTCTGGATTTAGTCCCAGTTGCCCCTGCCTGACTACTCTGTGTGTGTTTGTGTGTGTCGGTGTGTGTGTGTATGTCATTTAGCGACCACTGGGAGTGTAGAAGCAGTCATCAAAGAAACTCATCTGGTTCGCAGTCTCATATAAACACACACACACGCACACAAGACAGTGAAATTGGATGACAGATGAACAGAAATTTGTTACAATTACAGAGGACAAACTGTATTAAGTGTCGACATGGAACACATTAGTACACACACACACACCGACACACACAAATGCAGGTCACGGCCTCGCTGACAAAAGTTAGAGTCACATTAAGAGGGAAAAAAGAAAGAAAATCTAGTTAGGTTCATTTATTTCTTCATGTGATGACAAACATGGATGTAGCACAAAATTCTGGGTCCTATGCATAAGTTCTCTCTGAGGGCTAACCGCCCTTCCTCTCTGGAGCTATAGTCCCTTTTAAACTGCCTCTCCAAGGTGGGAATGCTGCCTCATTGTCTCACCATCTTGCCATTCTATTTAAAATGTACAATCACAGAAAGAGGGGACAGCATTGTCTCGCCTTTAATCCGACATCAGAGGTGGGAACAGCAGCAAAATGCTTTCCTGTATAAAACAGACAGCCGACAGGATGGGATCATTGGCGGCATGGGTGTGACATTTTGAGGAAGTTTTAGGTGTGTGACCCACCGCAGGAGATTTCAAAAGAAGCTAATAGCAGTCAGCAGCTAACTCATAGAAGAAGAACAGCAGCTGTAAATGTCCGCAAATTGGTAAAAAAATAAGGTAAGAGAGCTCCTCACCTTCCGAGCAGAGGACGAGATCGTCTGCCATATAAAACAGACAGTAAATGATTGTTATTACAATGTGAATGCCAATGTTGTTGTTTATAGTGCTGCTGAAGCATTAGAGGCAGACGTTGATGTGTAATGTGTCATGCTGCTCGTCTGGTCTCTTTTGCCTCCACAATGTTGGCCTGCTGTCTAAAATCACTCTCTGGAGTGACATGAGGCCGCCGTTGTTTGGGTCTTTGTAAAGGCCCTGACACACCAAGCCACATCACTGCCCCTGCTCAGCCACTGTTGGCTTTTTTTTTTTCAACGATTCAGCATGTTGAATCGGTGTCAGTGACGACAGAGCCTGTCTGTAAATTAAATCCCTCTGACTGGCAGTTCAGCTCAGCGCATGAGAAGAGAAACCGAAGTGAGGAAAGTAAACAAAGAGCCCAAGTCAAGAGAGAGTGAGACCAAAACAAACTTGTTATATGAGGTAAAATCATTTTTCTGCAGCTCTTTAGCAGAAACATTTCATGATAGTTCGTGTTGTTCACTGGTGAAGGGTAAATTTTCTCTGTTCTTTCAACATTGGATGATGCTAATTGGCTAACTAGTGTCAGGATGGTGGTCCAGTTTCCCTTTATGAATGACAAATACAGACTCCTGCTGTCTGCTGGTGTGGTGTTATGTCCTCTCATGGAGGCGCAGAACACCAGTTTGGTGTCTGGGCCTTAAAAATACAAAGGCAGAATAAAGAAGGGACTTCATAGCGGCCCTATAGCACAACACCACAGACAGCACGGTCAGCCGCTCAGGACCACTCACATCATACATCATGCTGAGAATCTTGGTGTCATTTTTGACGCTGCTCTCAAATTTCACTAACAAATCAGCTCCGTTGTGAAAAGCTGCTATATAAACACTGCAAAATTCATGTCCATAATCGCTCACAATGACATGACCACTGTAACCACTGCATTAAGGCTCAAGGCTTGACTATTGCAGCTTTCTGTACCTGGGCGTCGGCCAGTCATCTTTGTCTCGTCTGCAGCTGGCGCAGAATGCTGCAGCGAGCCAGAAAAAGAGACAGCAGTACACCAGCGCTAGCATCCCTGCACTGGCTGCATCAAGTACAGGATTGATTTTAAGGTTCTTTTATTTGTTTTTAACACCGTACACGGGCTGGCACCGCAGTATATTGCGGAACTTCTCTGCCCCTACTCCAACCGACCTCCACCGATCCTCCGAACGATGTCTTTTAACTGTCCAGCGACTGAGGCTGGTGGGTAAGGGAGATAGTGCCTTTGCGGTAGCTGCTCCAAAGCTTTGGAATAGCCTTTCGCTCTCAGTCAAATGCTCCCCCTCCACTGACACTTTTAAGACAAATCTTAAATCATACATGTTGTCAGTGGCCTTTGGTTGTTTGTAGTGGTTTTAATATTTTAGTATTTCATCATTTTTTATGTATGTAATTGTTCCTACAGGTGTTATTCTGTTTTATATATTTGAGTCCATTTTATATTGCTATTTATTTGTGTATCATTCTTTTATTTTGTACAGCACTTTGGTCAACTGCAGGTGTTTAAATGTGCTATATAAATAAACTTGATTTGATTTCTGTACAGTGGAGCTCCAGCAGCATGAGCAGCCACTTATGTGGCTCTAGATGCGTTTAGAGAGAATCCTAGTGCAGGGGCATTTTGTGCCTTTAAGAATAAGAGGGAGCTTCCACAAATTTTTTTCACACAAAGTCTTTCAAATGATTTATTTTGACAACTCTAAGTAAGGTATGGCACTAATTATTTAGAAATAAAAAACCGCAAACAAAATCAAACTTTTCATTCCAGGCTTTTCGAGGGCTCCCTCCCACTGGGGCCGTTGGTAATCAGTTCCAGTTTTCCCCCCACTTCTACGCCTCTGAGGACACAGAGTCGAAGCAAATGTAAGTCAAGTTACAGAGCGACATATTGGAGCGGTGACCTGCCCAGTGGTTGTAGACACGGGGACCGTTGCCCTTCCAAAGACTGCGACTGTGACTGCTCAAAAAGTATTTGCTTGTATTACACAAGCGGCAGGCAGTTGTTAGCACATACCATGCTAAGCTTTTTAACTTAACTTTTTTTCACTGCCACAATAGCTTTTCGCTGAGTTGGAAAATCACAGGAGACAGGCTTAAAGCTGGTCCTTTGTTGTTGTTAGGCTGTCCTCCGGCCCCGAACAGTCGCACACACTCACATCCTCCCTCTCTGCATCTCTCTGGTGTCAATAGTCAGACAAAGCCCTGGTCACTGGCTGCCATATGCCGCCCTGCTGCGCATAAAGAACAGCACTCTTTGAACTTCTGAGGGGGAAATCGAAACTTCTTCATGGTAAAATATGTACAGAAGTGTTTATTAAATCAGTCACATTCATATGGACTTGTTTTTTCTTTTTCATATGGTGCTCAACAGTTTCCATCTTCTCGCTGGCTCTTGAGGAAATCTACATGCTGCAGAATTTAGAACCTGCATTATGTAGTGACACCACCACAGCACAAAATATCAACACAAATTTGAAAATACACAGAGCATACGTCCGTGTTGGAGAATATATTGTCTCTTTTACTCCCTTCCCCGTCTTTCTCTCCTCGCACACACACTTTTTATTCTGACAGCGAGTAGGCAGGACCGTAGCTAATCCAGAGAACAGGCTGTTTAAGTGTGTCTCTGCTATAATCTGATTAATCTGTCCATTCATACGCTCCTCTCCTCTCCTCTCCTCCTCTCTCCTCTCACAGATCTGTTTGAATGTATATGTGTGTGTCAGTGTGTAAGCACGCATGTCAATGTCCGTTGGTTCGTGTGTGTGTGTATGTGTGAGAGAGAGAGAGATTGCTGGGAAGAGGGCAACAAGGGAGGGAAGAAAAGAGCTCACACTTGGCCACTGACCCTTCTTTTGTCCACACACTGGTCACCTGTCATACACACACACACACACACAACGGTATTTTGCTGAAAGCGGCTGGAACTGGAGAAACTGGGGCACCCTCGTATCCTATAGGGGGTTAAGGTGCCGACCATGGATGACAACATTAAATTCGAGCTGGGGATCTTTGTTTAATGTTGATGCCCATTTCTCTCCCCAGCTCATTTCCTGTCTGCTAATGAAGGCATAAATATACGCGTGTGTTTAGGTTCAGTTGTAGCATCATACACAGACATTTATATACAAGGGTGTAGTAGTGAGAGGATTAGTGCAACTTACTACTCAGGGCCCCAACATGGGAGGGTCCTCAGGAAGCCTGGGATTAAACGTTTGCTTTTATGTGCAAATGTGAAATTAACCTCATGAGTTATGATTGGTGGCTGAATAAAGGGTGTGACTGACAGTTCATCTGTTTTAAAACTGTTTAATATGTGATGGATAATGTACATTTAGCAAGTCATTGTTGCAAAACAGGGGTGATGCATGACCTCAGCATGAAGCAAAGGGGTCTTTAATCATCCTGACAGGGTTTATTTGAGAAATAATGACCCGATCGGTGCACATTTTCCCACTTACTACACAGCTATTTACTACAGAAATCAACAATTTGACACAAAATATTGATTTTCAAATTATTCTTATTGTTTCCACTAAGTACCTATGATCAGTGTGTCCACAGCAACTGTCTGTCATTTATAACAAAGGCCTGCTCTTCAGAAATAACAGGCTGTAGAATGAGAATGAGTACTCAACAAAGCCATATAACATTGGTGCACAGATTAAACCTCGTTCCTTCATCTTCCCATCCCTGCATCTTCTTGCATTAAAGCCTAGACACACCAAACCAACATCAAAGAACTAATGGCTGACTGTTGCATAGCCTCACATTTCCTGTGTCTCCTCCAAAATATTGCACTTGAACAAACCACTAAGACTACAGCTAATGGCCAACTAGTGCTTGTGTGGGAGGAAATAACTCTCTATAGCAGCAGGTAGGTGCTAACTGGCTAACAGGCTAGTAAGCGTGTTAACACAACCCAGTGTTGGAAGAACAAATGATATGTGCCACGCACTGGTAAACAATAAAACAATTATGAACCATTTCTGATAAAGAGCTCAATGGCTAAAAAAATAATTTTCCTAATATAAAACAAGTTTGTTTTGATCTCATGCCCTCTTAATTTTTGCAGATTGTTTGCTTTCCTCATTTCCATTTCTCTTCTCACGCACTGAGCTAAAGTGCAAATCAGAGTGATTTCATTTACTGACAGTATCGGTAGTGCCAAAAACCAGGGCAACATGCGCTCACCGACTGCCTGATATTGAACAGTCAACCGTCGGCTTGGTGTGTCAGTTACTTAGGATGTGAGAGAAAGGTGAGCTCATAAAAGAAAGATTTAACAACCGTTTGCAGCAGTTTAAACCGAAGAAGATTTGCATCAAACATCAAGAACCAGTTAGCTCTGTTAAACATGACCGCACTAATGTCTCATTAAGTTGTTGTTTATTAATAAATACAGTGAAGAATAACAATGGAATAATAACAATAGAATAATAATGGTCTATAGCAGTGGTTTCCGATTGGTCCAGCCATGGGGTCCAGATTTGTCCTCAGTCATTAGTTCAAGGTCCACTAAGTTTAAAATATTCAGCATCATACTTGTGTTTGGCCATGTCTCAACCTAGTTTGCACTCTCTGTTAAGTAGCTCACTTATTCTACAGGAGGAAACAGCACTTGAAAATAAGAGCTCTGTGCCGGATATTCATTATATTTCAAAATAAAGTGTGTTTTTTTGACAAATTTGACACATTTGTGAGTCACTTGCGGTCATTCAGAATGGACCTGCAGCCCATCAGTTGGGAACCACTGGTCTATGAAACTCAAATGAAAATCAAATATTTGATTAAATGTGGTATAAAAGAGCTCATCAATAACCACTTAAGATGCAGTTATACTGAGATATATTGAGTTACATTTGAGAACTGATGCATGAAGAGGTGAAGTTAAAAATCTTTTTTAAGACACTTGCATATTGAAGAAAGCTTGATCTAGATTTGCTCTGCTGTTTCTGACTCACCGATGTGTTGTATTTACTTATTTACTAAAGTTTAAGATTCTAATTTAAATGCCACGGTACATAAATACATGACATGAACACAAAAAGTTTTTTCTACAACTAAATTGATTTGTTGAGACACAAAGTACATCTCAAGCCTTTTCTCCTCAAGCCTTCATCTTTTTTGCTGATGAGCAGTTTCAGTCACAACAAAAGAAACAGCATCATAACGGTGACTCAGTCACTTCACTGACTCGTCTCCACTTTAGTCTTTTATTAGCATTTCAATTTGCCACCAGGACAAATCCCCACACACACGGAGCATCACTGACTAGTGATTTTTGGGGCTAAATCTTGTGGGAAAACAGAGATTTCTCTCTCAGCCATCCTCCATTGTTGAGTTTGAACAAACGAAGTGACCACAGCAGCCCGAGTCACACAATGACAGACAGCTTATTCAGCTACTTCATCTGTCGCAGCTCCCCAGGGACCAGGCTCTGATCCTTTCCCAGAGCTCCATCTCTCCCTTTCACGTACTCTTTCTCCCCCTCTTTCTTCCTCTTTCCCTGATTGTCTCTCTCCTCTGACTCTGTTAATATCTGCACATGACTCTATTAGATTTCCCCTTCCTTTTCTGACATTAACATACATGTATTCTTTATTTAAATCACAGTTTGGGGGAGTTATAATAAGAAGCTGAAGCTCTAAAAACAGAACACATTCCACAACACTTTGAGTGGATGTTAGCGGATTGTTTGTGTTTTTATTTTGTTTATTGTCATCTCTCCCTGGGGGTTAACGTGGTTGTAAAGACAGAGCCATTCCATCAGAGACACCAGCTCCCATCAGCAGCGCCTTCTGGTCATTACTGGTGCATCGTGGGAACAGCTTGGCGAGGACAATGATTGGCTAGAACAATGAAGCTGGGGGGGCAACACAAAGGACACGCCCACTGCATGATGGGAAAGAGCAGCGGAGGAAGCAGATGTTGCCACAGAGGACACACAGGAGGGGAGAGATAGAGAGACAGCAGATGTCTCTGTATCTCTCCCTCTGATGAGTTTGGGTTTCCATTCAGCTCTTTTGCAGCAGGTAAGAAGACACGACAGCTTTACCTGCTTTGTTCAACAGGTCAGAGCAGGATGGTCGGACCTTTGCTCTTCTCTATTGTGGTCACATCTCTCTCTGTTGAGGCGGTGTGGGATATTTCCTGACACGTCTGGGATCAGGCTTCTGCCCGACAACCACAAGGTTCCCAAGGTTCTCCTCAAAATGTTCTCGCTCTAAACACTTCACTTCCCAATTAAATGCCCCTTCTCGACGTGAGAAAAACATGATAACCGCACTATATGATCACATACAGACGGCTGACAAATTAGAGGCAAAGTCTGAATGAATGAGTGCAGAAACCTAACAATGAATGATGAGGATGTTCCCATGCCAAACCAAACCAGCTGAAAGCCTGTGGGAAATTTGAAGCGATGTGTTATCAACACAACAAATGAGGGAATATCTCTTAGAGAAAGAGTCAAACCCTGGAAACCCATGGGATCTAAAGTGAGCTGACTCACAACGCTCGACACCTCACAAAGACGCTTTATCATGGTTTTCAAGTGATTTGTAATTAATGTTTAGTTATTCTGTTGCTGCATTTTCTCACAGTTGATTAAAGCTTAATGACGCTTAGACGAGGCGTTTTCGGACCAGGGGAACTTTTTTTTTATAGTTCTAAGAAGCCCCCTTTTTGTTGTGACCACACTGTGAGAACTAAAAAATAATTGTAACTCTTAGAATGCTGCTTTGATGGATTTCTTTGGTCCTATTTCAAAGTAGGTACTCTCCCAGCACAAGAGTAATCATGAGTGGCATAAGTGTACATTGACTGGTTGAACACAGCCACTGCAGCAACAGCAACCACCATTTTTAAAAACCTGTGAGCCGTGTTAACAGCAAACAACACAAAACACAAACAACAGCTCATAACGAAAAAAAGAATGGAGGAAATTTTGGACAAATGGACTGTTAGTGAAGTCCACACAGATATATAAAGAAACTAGATACAGTGTTGAAGTTGTGTGAAAGTTGCACAGTGGTGCATGAAGCCAGAAGAGTTTGATTTCTTGAGTGTAAAATTTCCTGGATCTTCTATATCGTTAGGTCCACAGAGCACGCCTTTTCTTCAATGTTTGCAGGATATTGTTTTTTGGTAAACATGGAGACTTCCTTGGTTCCACATCCCATGTACCAAAACATAAATCTAACATTAGGGAGGCAGCTAAAATTAAAATGTTATTTCTCCATGTTATTTACCCAGAATGAGGTTTAGATAGGATGTCACTTCAACACCTCAGCCATCATACAGAAATACAGTCTAGAAGGGAAGTGGAAAAAGTGTTTGCCAATAGTTTCTGCAGGAAGAATGGATGTTTGTTTGTTATTACACAGTAAAAAAGGTTGCATGTTGTAAAAGTCACGAGTCAGACTGAAACTCACAAGAGGTGTTAACAGACTCCAATCTCAGTACACACAATGCGTAAAGGAACTTCATCTAAAATAAAGCTTTTCAGTGTGCCATGATGCCTTTATTTGTTCTTGGTCAGACTGCAGCAGTTTTGTCTCTTCAATCTTCAGTCAGAAATACTTTTCTTATCTTGAGCTCATGCACGATGGCATGGATTTAAAAAAAAAAAAAGTAAAATCTATAATTTCATCTTGTTTCCACTGCATATCTATAAAAAATGTCACACCAAATGTCACACCTTTACCCCCACTGAATATGTTGAATTTCCATATATGAAATATATATGTGCATATGAAGTAAAAACATATATGTACAAACTATACAACATTGACATATATGTCCAGTCCATACAAACACGTAGGTGTTTTACATGCTGTTTTATCTTTATAGCATATATGTATATTTGTATGTGTAATATGCAGCTTATACATACATATAAGTTTAACTTATAAAAAGCATAGTGTGCACATATTGTTTGCCTTCTTCTGCTCCTACTGGTGACTCATCACAACCCGGCCTTGAGCCCGAGCCTCCAGGCAAGCCGCTGTTCTAACCTGCTGAGTCATCCAACTGCCCGTTATTTGTACGTTAAATACAAAATATTGTGACAATTCCAGCTTCTCAGAGAACATGATGTAGATTTGAACACTGACAACCTTTATTGACATGCAGCAAATGAACAACAGACTCAGGACACAGTAGGAGCTGTGGTTATGAAAAGGGATAGTCAGCTCACTAATGGTGCAAATTAAAAACACACAAGAGACAATAACGAGCGTAAATAATCATGTTGTAATTAGACAAACCATAGACAATAACAAAAAGATAACATTTGGATCATGGAACACAAAACAGCAAACTTAACAGCAACTACAAACTACTCAGTCCAGCGAGCTGGGAAATGTGGGTGTCGCTACAATATTTTTTTGAAAATTAATAAGAAAAACATATATAAGCATACATATTTTTGTATATATGTTGTTTTATAAATATGCACATATAAATTAAACATAAATCATTAACATATATGGTAGCACCAAGCAATGGCATATAAAAATTCATCATATAGATATTTGTAAATATATGTTTATATATAATATATACTTATATTATAGACATATATGTTATCTACATATATCCATCCCAAAGCCCATCAATATATATTGATAGTAAAAAGATAGACATGTATGTAAAAATATGAGCATACAGAATTTTTGTATGTTGTTTTCATAAACGCGAATACATGAATTAAATATATATCATGACCATATAGTGTAGCAACGTTATAATATATAAAAATTCATCATATAGATATTTTTAATATATTTACATACACATGTTTTACTGCGGGTATTTCATATATGTTATGTTATTAACCTCTATATGCAGATGATGTATGTATATGACAATATACAATAGTCTTTTATGTAACATATATGGCTCTTGATATAGGGGCATATATCATATATATTACATTCCTGTATGGGTAATCTGAGACGTGGGGCTTTTTAAATTGCATTACCTCATAAACATGTCACTTTACAGCTTGTGATGTTTCTGAATTTGCACATTTTCAAGATTCTGATTTTGTGTCTTAGCTTTTTGTTGTCGTCTTTTCCTCATCAGATCCTTTGCTCCCTGCTTTTATGACTTCCTCATATATTTCTATTCTTGATGTTCCAACTTTCTGTAATGCGCTAAATCTTCTTCTGTTATATTAATTTCAGAGTCGATACTTGTACGTACAAATATTAAATTAGCTTGGTGTCTTCACCGTCTGCAACATGGTTTGCTGGTGTGCTTTTACACACCAATCTCATTTACAAAAGGTAGTCAGTTCATGGGAATACACTCTTGTGTTGAATGTGGCCATTCATGATGTCCAGACAAATCAGACAACAAATCCACACAATAATACTTGCCAATTCATCCCATGAAGACAAAAAACTGAACAGCTGATGGGAACAAATGTCCCTGTGTTCAGTGACGGTGCCACGAGGGAACAGTCATCACTTAAAGTAAAATAGCAATTGAGACATCACTAGGTTGCCAGCTTTGATAGACAAACATTTTGGTTGCCAGGTCTGATCCGCTGGGACGAGAGGTGTGGTCGAGACCTACTAAAGTGTGCTCTGGGATGTTTCTGTGATTAGGCGCTGTGTCTGTGTGTGTATGCTCTTTGTTTTCATCTGTGTGGTGTGTATGTGTGGGAATGGACCCTGGTCTGACTTGTTGATTAATGGCCAGTGTGTGTATGTGTGAAAACGCTCCCGGTCCTGTTTCCATGCTAATGAGTAGCAGCAGATGGGAGAGAGGAGGCTGGGCCAACAATGAACAAACACACCAGCAGCCGTACAACTTAAAAAAAAAAGACAAAACAAACAGACCCTCCTGTAGGGAGTGTTTCCTCGCATACAAACACTCTGATATTATAACTTTATCCTGCATGTAATCAGGGTATGTTGACAGCACACTAATACACTTCACTATTAGCTTATGTAGAGTACAAATGAGATGGTCTCTAAGAACATATTTTGACATTTAATCAATGTCCTGTACACATACAGGCTTGCACAGTCTGTTCCACTTGATAAAAACAGGTTCATTTTCCTGTTTACATGCAGGCATTTTTTTCTGTGTGCAACATAGAGATAGTTTGGCTTGGTCCCAGTGTTCACATAATGTATCTCAATCAAAGTCTGGTGTTCAGCGTTGTTTGGATTTATGGTCACCTACGAAAACATCCAATCAAACTGTGTCTTGTATCAGTGCAACTGAATGTGCACTGGTTATATCGTAACAACAGGGGTGTAGTGAGGGAAGAGTGGAACTAACTACCCAGCGAGGGTCATCAAGAAGATTGGGATTAAACGTTTGTTTTAATGGGCGATTTTTAAATGTGATTCTTTCTCCATCTCCCGCCAAAGTCTATGCAGCGTAGTGTTCTATGTCACACAGGCTCTGCCCTCTACTGGACTCCTTAGGTAATACTCCAATCAATAGTGCGCATTCGCCAACGAAGATTTGCATAATGTTGCTGGCCAATCAGGACATGCCCACCTGACTACATGTGGACCCCATTGTATAGAAGGAGGCACATCACGGCTTCTTTTTTTCTCCAGCAACAGCGATTTGCCAGCTGAGCAGCTTCCTCCACAAAGAGCCTCATCAGCGCCTCAGCACAGACCCCACAGAGAGTGGTGATCAGCAGTCACCAGCCTGCCAGGCCTACCTGGTGCTGCCCGAGTTTAGACACCAGCAGCAGTAGGATCACTTCAGACGCTTTGACGTGATGCTTTGCTGCCATGAGAGTGAGCAGGAGCTCAAGATGGAAGACGTCGAGACCCCAGCTCCAACTGCCACACTCCCCTGCCGCCTCCAGTCAACCCCACTGAGACAACAGCTTCGCTTGTAGATGATGACATCTCAGCGGTGTCCTGCATATCAGCATTTTGGCAAGAGTCCAGCACCGACATCTCTCGGCCGGGACCTCAGCAGAGGGCTCCGTCTGTGCTAACAGAACTAGGGTTACAATATCGTAACCTTCATTTGTTACCTGCAAGAAATTTTGTCTCTGAACATAATCCAGGCAGTGCTTACATTGCCACAACAGCAGTATTAAAAAAGCAGTTTAGAAACAGAAATGATGCCATGAGCTGAAAATTTTATACTCAGTATCAGCAGACACTCAATATTAAATGACTCGAATCAGGAACAAAAAAAATGTGATCAGGACATATCTAATTTTTAGAGTTTTGATACAGTATGTATTGACAACAACAACAAAGTGTGCAAGGTGTGTGTCGATGAGTGTGTGTGTGTGTGTGTGTGTGTGTGTGTGTGTGTGTGTGTGTGTGTGTGTGTGTGTGTGTGTGTGTGTGTGTGTGTGTCACTTCCAGCACTGTGTGGCGGTCAAACCTACTAGACAAATATAAACACTTCCCCCCTGTAAGGGCAGATAATACTGCCACTGATTAGAAACAAGACTGTGTGTGTGCGCGCATGTGTGTGTGTGTGTGTGCGCATGTGTGTGTGTGTGTGTGTGTGTGTGTGTGTGTGTGTGTGTGTGTGTGTGTGTGTGTGTGTTAACACCACAGGAAACCATGCCTGTTTCCTGCCAAGGACCTTTTTTATTTTTCAGTCTTTCTTTCTCCATCCTCACTCCTTCTCCTCAGTTTTCCTCTTTCGTTGTGTTTTCTAATTCTCTTTTCCTCAAACCAGGCAATAACCAAGCACTGCATATCTGACCCACTCACCTGAGCAGCATCAGGCTGTGGCACAAGTGAAATTGAATTATATATGGGTGCCCAAACCTGCCTTTTTAAGTCCTGGCAAGCTCTTTGTCATGTTAAGCTAAACACAGTAAAAATAAAATGTTCAGTATGAATGACCGCTACAAGGGCATATTTATGTTACAGGAGAGGACTGCTAACAAGCAGCAAACACTAATGCCCCTGAGTCAAAGGAAAACAAATCGCAAACACCACACACACACACACACACGTGCATGCGCATGCGCAATCATTAAATGTGTGTGTGTGTGTGTGTGTGTGTGATAGACTCCTGAGGAATGCTCTTAGTGCTGTTGTAGTAGCTGTGAACAGGAAATGGATTCCCAGAGACAGGAAGTATCTTCGTGGAGAGAGGAAGTGTTTGCCAGCATCCGCCCTCTGTCTGCTGGATGTGGAAGGAAGGAGAGAGAGGGGGAGCGCAGGGTGGAGGGAGATGGAGAATGAAATAGAGAGCTGTTTAAGGAAGAAGAGAACGAGAGCGTAACGCAGCAGAAAATCTTATTTGAGGTGAATTTACTTTTTATAGAAAAAGCTAAATTACACTACAAAATGACGCTGTCCTGGGACGTAAGGCACAACATATGCATCAAAACCTACAAAGCAGAGGTCATGCACAAGAGTAAAGAGGAAACCCAATGACTGTTTTATTGCAGTAGGCACATAATATTGCCAAAAGTATGTAGATAACCCTGTCAACATACATGTTCCGTTAGGTCTATAAAACTGCACTTTTCTAATTTTGTGGCAACAGTTTTAGGACAGACCTTTGCTGCCAAGTCAATTTGATACAGGCTATATGTAGCACAATATTACAGATTTGCTTCAAAGGGCTTCTGATGAACATCTGTACAGCATACGACACCCTGAAAAACCTCCAACAGAGAAAAATGGAAGCAACCTCGAGGAGAGAAACAGAGAAGGGACAGACATGCTACAGAACAGACCAACAATACAATAGAAAATCTAAACGAAATTATAGAAAGATTGCAAACATACAGTATATGATAAAAAGTAAAGTCCAGAATAAAATGGTCCTCTTAGGCTCTGACACACCAAGCCGATGGTTGGCTGTTGATGAGAGTCTGTCACTGTGAGCCGGGTCTTATCAACCAACACCATTGTTGGACCTCAGTAATACTCTTGTGTCTGAATGGGAGCAAATCTCTGCTGCCAGGATTCAAAATCTTCCACAAAGAGTGAAAGCAGCAGATTGATGCCTGTGATTTTTGAATGAGACAGTCTGTTTAGGTGTCCATATATTTCTGGCCACATGGTGTAGTGTAAAAGGTTACACTATTGTGAACTACAATGGCGATGAGAAGACGTCTATGTTCAGATCACCTCCTCTGCTCTCACAATCCACAGTGAGCTCAGTCATGAGACAGTAGTTGCTGCATGTGTAGAGATTTTAACATGTGTCATCCCAGCCCTCCTCACACTCTTTAAAAACTCCCAGGAGAGAGATTGTTGAGGTGAAAGGTCAGCGGTCAGCACTGTGTGTGTGTGCCTGTTTGCATGCCTGTCTTGGTAAGTAGCTGAGGAAGTTAGCAGAGTTCAGAGCAGGAGCAACATACCACACACACGCACACACACAAACACACAACGTGAGACCATCTTTGTCACACTGCCTCTGTTTTGTCACCATCGTGACTTCTCTGGACTCGTTCCCCGCTGTCACTCTGTCTCTAAAGACAAGGAAAGTCTGACTGGGTGGAGACCTGTGGAGTTAAAGCCAAAAATTATACAAGATATTTTACCGTAAACAGCCGACTGACTCTAACTCAGTCATCCAATCAGTGAGAGAGAACAAATAAACTCTGAAAATAAACTTGAATTTTTGAACTAAGATGAAAACAAAGAAAAAAACAGATGAGGGGAAATGAGCAGTTCTGTCCAGGCACGTTGTTGTGTGGAAGAAAGTTTAATGTAGCGTGTGTGCGTGCATGTGTGTGTGTGTGTGTGTGTGTGGAGATGGCACTCGATAGACAGATGGTCTTTTGTGACTCCTGACACCTGCCAGCTGCTGCTCTGCTCCTCTTCACCTCTTTTTCTTTTTCCATCTCCTCTCACCTCATCTTTTTTCTTCTTCTTATCTGTTCTGTTCACCCTGCTTTTCGTTTTCGACTTTTAGCTATCATTCCTTGAAAAGACATTCAGAGGATCAAACAGTTGAACAGGGATGAAGGTAACGTGCTGTCGTCAGGACATCTGGGGGCCAGTTGGTTGGATGTATTCAGGTGTTAAAGGACAAATTCATATCCACATGTTTTCTTCAGCTGGTGTTGTTTACAAAGTGATTTGTTGGACTGACGATATTTTTTAAAACTGCAATATTGATGACAGCTGATAACATATTTATTCAGTGCTTTTTGAAGTTTATAAAGGTTTGTCTGCATTCTTTGACTTAAAAATTAAAAACATCCTCCAGAGCAGCTTCGATGACTGAGTGCCAGTTCAGGGAGCCAACATGTGATTGAGGGCCACACAGGAAAAGTGAAGCTGCAAGTTGTCCACTGAATTTACTAACTTGAGCTAAGAGCACTAGCATTGATGGAAGAAAGTAAATCCTGCGACACTGTTGTCACCAGTAGTTGTCATCCTTAACCTGACAAACACTTGTTTGGACGGCACAGTTTGATGCAGTCTCCTAGCAGTGTAGTAAATGTAGGCTATTGAAAGTGGAAAAAAAATATTAAAAATATTTGAATGCAGCTATTCACACCCATTCCTACTATGCATTATTATGGATCCCATTGCATGCTGTGATTGGCGAGTACTCATCACATTGACATGCCAAGGTTGGAGGCGATTATGATCAGTGTTACAACGGAAACCAGAGGACAGTGTTACAAGTAACACGTTACAGCAATAATATTACCTCTTCCACAAACAAGTAGTGTAACTTATTACTATTAAAATTTCAGTAATAATATTACAGTTACTCCAAAACCAAACAACTTGTTACGTTACTTCTGTTATCAAATCACCACTGACTTGAAATACTACAATCATATTACTCATTTTTGTAATCATCACACTGCACAGGCACATCACAAAGCAATAAGCTAGTTTGGAAGATGGAAATACTTACCTTAGCATCTAGAAATATTCCCATGACTTTGATTTTGCCAGGTGGAAAGATGATAAGAACACTGTTGCTGCAGATAATCGGAATAAAACTCTTTACACTGCAAAAAACACGCCCTCAAACCTCTGATCTGAAACACCTCGGCTACTATGACTGACAGCACAACAACGGGAACCTCCAGGAAATACACACCACCAAAGGTGAACCCTTCTTGGCCGCGGAGGCACACATCTGAATTTTGGGGAGATACGCACTTACCAGTTTTACAGAAAAGTAATATAACCAGTAGTGTAAGAAATACTGTTGACAGGGAGTAATAAATAAAGCTATATAATTACTTTTGAAAAGAGTAACAAGTAATGTATTACACATTAGTATGATTAGGGCAAAGAGGTCATGATTAGGGTTAAAACTAGCCAGTCTCAGATATTTTGAGATTAAAGTGGTAAATTTATGAGAAAAAAACTCACAAATGCAGGTTACTGCCACAAAGTTTGATGACATAGCATAAAGAGCAACACAGTCGACAGAGGAAGTCAGATGGGGTGTGTGAGTGGGTTAGGCACAGGACTTTCACATAGCAGAGTGGAGTTTGAGTTCTGTGAGAATCAATGTTGGCTTATTATTTTCAGTTTTTAGGAAGTATGAAGCTTCTGAATGAACACCATCTACATTAACTTTAGCAGAACAGCTGAATAGACATGTTCATGTTAATGTTATTATAGGAGCCATCCCTGGGGTAAAATGTATGTGGGATGCTAATTTGTCCTGTAGGGGTCACTGTACTGTTGTAGGTATCTGTCAGTATTTGTAGGAACCATTAATTCAGGGACAGGTGTTGCTAGACAGAGGAGCACAGATAGTTTTTTGACTGCAACGCTGGGCCATGTCAAGTCAGGTGTGTGCTGCTAAATGTAATGGTGAAATATTGTTCCTTTGAATGGTTTATGGACACAGATTGATGGGTGCTTGCATGTTTTTCATTGAAGACTACAGCAGTGAGAAATAAATTATGCATCAAAGACAGGAGGAACAAGTGGGACTCTTTGTTTTCACCTGATGAACAGCAGTGCGTTTTGTCAGGCCAACACATCAGTTAGTAATTCACCTGAGTGGCTTTCAGTTTAGGCTTAGCCACAATAGTTATATTTCGACTTTGCAAGGACGCCCAGGAATATACACCCAGGTGTAAACAGCCACATGAGCTATTCCACATCGAGTGCAAATAGCATCTGCCTTAAAATATGATATATGAATTTCATGTCATGTGGGGGCCACACAAAATGTTTTTGAGAGCGTTGGCAGATGGGCTGCACTTTGAGCAACAATGCAGTGTAGTGGTGCAATAGAATAAAGAGTGGGAGAAGCTGTATGCTGTAGATATGTGGAGCAGCAGTGGTTAGACTGATTGTAACCACAACGTTTCAGATTCCTCAAGATCTACCTCCCAGGTACTGTTGAGCAAGACATCACTTAACCACTCAGAAAGAGCTCAGTGTCTGACAGCAGAGTCATTGTCCAGCATGCAACGTGAGTGCTGTGTGAGTGCGGCTAAATCTGAAATGTAAAAAATGTTAGGACGGTGTTTTCAACCACCAAAAACAGATGTGTCTTTCTCTTTTAACAGTGTCCTGGTGATACACTGTGGCGATGAAAAAGGGGTTTTACAAACACGCTGAGGTTTGATGGTCATCAGGCGTTTGGCCTGTTGTTGAGGATCCTGAGTCGCTGGCACAATCTTTTTTTATATTTGTTCTGTAAACAACAAACACTGCCACCAAAACAGCAGAGAGCCGCCTGGCTGACATTGCACAAAGCTGCTGGCTGATGTAGCATCCTGCACATGCCCAGTAAGGTGTGTGCTAACAGAGACAGGAGTGATGACGTCTAAACTTTTATAATGAGGTCAGAAAACAGTGTGGAATATATTGTGGCCTTGGCATTAGATTGAAGTTGAAACAAGTGTCAAAACATCTTCATATTTTCAAATTTACAACTGTATTAAAATACCTGCATGTAATAATAAGTTGATTCCTTTTCATTAATACATTTATTTGACGTATTTTTGGATCTCAGCGAATCTTTTGCCGGCGAGTCAGAGAAGTTAACCAGGCCCAGCCTCAGCCTCTCAGCCAGCTGCAGTCGCTACACAAAGGAACTGCAAAGAGACACAGAACAACCAAAAAATACCCTCCTGAGTTGCTCTTACCGAGGTTTCTACCACTTTTTTCCTCTTAAAAACTTTTTTGGGGAGTTTTTCTTTATCCGCTGTGAGGGTCCAAGGACAGAGTGTGCTATAAAGCCCTCTGAGAAAAAAATGTGATGTGTGATATTGGGCTTTATAAATAAAACTGAATTGATTAATGACCACAAAGAGTTGCAAAGGAACTGCAGAGAGGCACAAAATAACTACAGAACAGGGGCAAAAAAACAACTGACACAAAATGGCCAGAAAGACACAAGATGATGACATGACATATTTACACCTTCAGGAGCAGATTCACATGAGGGTGGCCGATTGGAAAAAAAAGTTCTTTGCACTGGGTGGGAAACAAACCTAATGAGGGTTGACACCACACATTATCAAAGTAAGAGCGTGAGAGAGATTTCAGTGGTCGAAAAGAAAGAAGCTTGGCGTCTGTTAGTTATTGTTTGCTTCACTAAATGGCAGCCAGTACATGTGATCGCTCACAGCTGTTGGAGGTTTTCTTTCCTCCTAATTCATGACGTCGCAGTGATCTACAGTTGGAGGAAACGTTTGAAATGGGAAAAGAGGGTCTGCTGCTGTGTGTTGGTTTCCCTGCTGGGTGACACGTGGGTTTAAAAAAGTCAGAGTGAATTCCAGACTCACTCTCACAGCCTGAGAAAACAATCCTGTCTGCCCGCCTGACTGTCACTCTCACCTCCTCGCTCCTCTCCCAGTCTGTGTGGGACAGTCCGTCAGTGAGGACAGCTGGCTGGCTGGCTGAGGGTGGATGTATATCTGAGTGTGTGTAGGTATCTGGGTTTACGTGTGTGTCGCTCTCTTTGTGTGTGTGTGATCCTAGGGGGTCAGGGGTCAAGCTGTGGTTCACAGAGAGCCACGTTGTTCCCCTCCCAACAGGAAGGGAGGGCACTGTCCATATGCTGTCTTCACTCACACATATAGATTCACACGCACACCATACTGATCGGTACAGTCACAGATTCCAGCAGGTACACATGAGCTCATTCAAACACACACACACACACACTCAGATCTTCTCATTCTCCCACCTTAAACACAAATATGAACTGCTTTACACCACTCTAAAGTCAACACATGCATGAACACACACAGCTGGTGTGTGCGGCTGGTTACATCTAAAAAAACAATGTTTGCTTTCAGTACGTATTAAGATGTTTTTTACACTGAAACTGGTACTCAAGTTTTGTCCACTCGCAGCGCTTTAAAGTGATGTTTCTACGAGTGGGTCCACATGTTGTTTGCATTGTGCATTTTAGGCTTTTCCACTGATAGACTGGTGGTGGTGGGAAACTGACAAAGAAGAGAGGTGATGTGCCCAGAAAGGCAGTGAAAGAGGCTAGATCCAGCCCCCAGGAAGTGCGCTGGGCTTTGAAGCCAATTCTCATAGTGGCCAAACAGTAGAACTACATCCGTCAAGTGATGCCCTGTGGCCCCCGTACATTGACTTACATGGCAAAAGAGATGTCTGCAAATCAGTGGATACATTTTTCTGAGCATCACAACTCTCACAAAATGGCTCATTCCACAACTGGGATTTGAACCATGCAGTCCGATAACATTTGGAGAGCCTGAAAGAGCTGCACGATTAAATAATTTTATCCCTGATCAAGTTAGTGAAGCACTAAACCGGGAGTAGCCAGCTCTGTGGCAGAAGTCTCTACTGTGCCTGCTCAATGGGCCACATGGTGTAGAAGCAGTGCCAAGTGCCTGCTCCCGAGCAGGTTAACTGCAAAGTACCGCATCACAACCTGGCAACCCTCTGACTTCTGATCAATCAGATCACTGTAAAAAAAGTGTCTTGACATGACATAAGTCCGGATCGACAGGTAAAAAAGAGTAGCCTATATGATTATATCGGTCAGAAGAGTATTGTATTGAAGAGTATTGTTCCAGGCTTTCTGTTCCCACTGGTTTCAAAACAGATCTTCTAACAAATGGAGAGATCGTTAACAACACTCCACACTTAATGATGATTTTAGCAGCATTTTTATCTAGTAAGCAAAGTGTATTTCATCTGGAGGGACAGTTGAGAGTGTGACATGAGACACCTGTGTGATTAAGACTGGAAGCAAAGACAAATTATATTGTATTAGAAAAATAATCCACACACTGTTTTACTGGCTCCTGTAATTATAAATATAACTTTTTGGTCAGACAGACCTCATCAGTCATTAACGAGGCTGTGCTCCACCCTTCACTTCAGTAGCAGAAACATCACTGTGAAGTGTTTTATGTAACATGTTTAGAGTAGTTTCTTCATCCTCCAACTAAGTAGCAAAAATATTCACTCCTGCTTATTTCACATATAATAATACATAAACCTACATTAGCCCTGGGCCTACTTTAATAATTGGAATTCAGTTCAAGTGTTTCTACATCCTCCTGTCCTGTTGTGAGATTACAGGCTGTCCTAAAACAGAACATTCAGTGATTACTATCATCTTTTAATGGTGTTGCTTGTGATTAACAACTTTGCCTCTTTCACATAAACGTGCTCGTAGCTTGAAAGGGAAACCCAGAGTTGCTTGCTTGCTAGCTGACAACCAGCTCTGTGATATCGGTTATCCAGATGGCCTGTGTTAGAGTTAGTGAAGCCAGATAACATAAAGGCATCCTGGGTACGTTGAAATGGCTTTGTAGCACAGGCCTCAGGTCCTGTTATACATCCATGAATGAGAAAAACATAGGAATTAAAATATTTTTAATAAATCAGCTTTGCTAATGTTTTTTGAGGAAGAGAAAAAAACAATTCAGCAAATGTATGAGACCTCAAGGATGCACTCAATGTGTTTTGGTGGAGAACGCAGAATATAAACAGTTTTTTGTTTGTTTTAGTTTAGTGGAAAAAACGAATATGTTTCAAACAGATGACCTAGTTTGTTTAAAGCTGACCAGTTTCATACTAAGATCACGTAGTGACAACTGAGCAACTCAGTTTGCTTGTTTTAAACCTGTATTTGTATTCATATTTATTTGTCAGGATGACTATGAGCTAGAAATCAGCTCTTTACACTCACTGAGATGTCCGACAACAGCAACAGGAAAATATATAAATGAACCAAATCATAGTGATCTTTTTTTTTAAACTTATAATACAAGGGTTGACACATGTGGTTTTCACATGTAAACAGCGACCACATCAAGTCTCAGTGCCAAAGCAGTTTAGGACATCAGTGTGAAAGTTTGGGACTCTGCTGTATGATGACGACGCTTCCCTCCTCGACCTTCTGTCTCTATTCTGTCTCCCCTCCCCTCAAACGCAAACACTTTTACTTTTTCATCACACTCTGTGACACTTGTTTGGCTCTCTCTTGTGATTGGACTCTTCTTTTCCCCTCAGATTACTTTATTTTCTCTCTGCGAGCAGGATCCAGACATGTGTTCAGAGTGTGTGCAGCCAGCAGACAGCTGCGTACAGCTGTGCCCTTATAATGTTTGACGACATCTTTTACACACACACACACACACACACACCTCTTGTTACTATACAAACGTAGGGGGAGGTTCTGAGTGAAAAATGACAAGCTGTTAAGAGGTTTTAAAATCAAGGTACCACATATCTAACATGTAGGTGGGATATTCATTTTTATGGAGTGACTCCTGAAAATATAATCCAAGACCAAAGGTTACAATCTCCTGTTGCTGTTCTGTAACCAGGGTGCGAACTACATGGGAGCCAGGGTGAGCTGGGCTCCTCTTAATGAGACATGAGTTAAACTTAAAGGGTAAAAAAAAGACATGGTAACTGATTTGAGAAGAAACAAAACCACTCAGCCTGCTCCAAAAATCAACCGTAAAACTATGGAGATTGTTACAACACACAAATACTTTGGACTTGAAATAGACAGTAAGCTTAACTGAGAGGACTGTGACACTTCATAAGTCAGGAAATTGCAGCACAGGCTGTACTTTTTCTCAAACTTAAGTACTTTAAAGTAAACTGTAGGATTTTGTAAATGTTTCATGATTTCGTACTTTAAAATCTGTCTTTTAGTCTTCACTCTGTGCTTAGTTACATGTGCAAACAGGACCAAGCTAGGCTGCAACAACAAATCAGGACAGCAGGAGAAATTATACTGTGTGTTCCAATACCCATACTACCATACTATATAGTATGCTGGATAAAGATTTAGTATGTCCCAATACACAGTGTGTCAAATGCAGAATGCCAAAAATACCAGGTTGTTTTACTACATCTGGTCCAATTTTGCAGTATGGAGGCCAGCATGCTTTTCTGGCTATTCTGACCCACAATCCTCTGCGGAGCGGGAGATTCATCACATCAACTGAGCGCAGACAGATAACAGCTCGTTGACAGCTCTCAGAAGCCGCAGTGATGACTGACAGCAAATTAAAGTAAATGATCTCCAGTAGAATGGTAATGACAGGAATACTAATTGTTTTAATGGACAAAATAATCATAAATTTAACCAACAACAAAAGGACAGAAGTATGAAGATAACAATGACAGAGGACTGCAAATTTTACTGTGGCGAATCTAACATTTTTGTGGTTACTAATCATACAGTTCTAAGATATGAAAATGATCTAACCATCTAGTCATATCATGTTTGTGTTTATTATTTTCTTTGTATTGTTTCTGGTCTCAGTCTGTGGCACTTCAGTTGTAAGAGCAGATTGGTTTGGAAAGTCTACAGTTTTGATCACACAACAAAAAGTCATCCTCATACTTATTCTGACATAAGGCTTGATATATTCAGCACAGACTGTTTGGAAGCTGTCCATGTAAAAACAACTCTATCACAGAAACCACTGACCAGCACTTCTGGATTGGATTTTCAAATAATATTGCCAAGCCAAAGGAAAAATAAGAAATACGATAGCTGTGCCTCACTGTCCTTACAACTGTGAGTACAGTGGTTTTGTCCTTTTGGCTCACTGCAAACAGCGCAGAGAAAACACACAGTTTAAGACTGAATAAGACATTGATTGAGCATGATTTTAGAGTAAATGGTTTGACAAGCGAGAGTGGATCCTTCAATTTGAACTGAGGTCTTTTGTCATTTTTAGAGTTGTGCAAAAAATGCTTCAAGCAAAATGCAGTTACATCATATAAGATTATTATCATGAGAAATGTTTGCACACACAAACAGAGACAGTGACTTGTCCTCACACCTCCCCATGTGGACTGATCATTTCTCCCGTGAGTCACAACAGGCAGGTGACACACACACACACACAAGCACACACAAGGAATGCTAAAGCAAATGTTTACTGTTTACACTGGACCTCTTGTTGTTGTTGTTTATGTACTTTCAGTTTAAATTGTTGTTGGGGCTGTAAATCTGACATCAGCAACAACAGTGACAGTTGTCAACTAACTAGACTCTAAATAATACACTTAAAAGCGGGGCTAAGACTGCCCGACTGCTCGGGGCAAGTAAAATGCCACGTTGAGCTAGTAAATTTAGCGGCTCACTTCTCTGATCAGGCAAGAGGTGACAAATAATTAAACACACTTTTTTCCGGCGCTGATGATGTGAAGTAGATAAGGAGTGGGGCATCTCACTTCCTTCTCATCTCTGATGAGAGTTGTGTGGTACATGCACAGTACAAATTGGGAACTCATGAGAAAATGGTGGAGGGTAAAGCTGAAGGGCAAATAAGCATTTCAATTTTCCTGGACAGAGGAGTTAAGTTGGGTGCTGTTAGAGGATGAGGGTGAAACTCCTAACTGTGTATTGCACAGTTTGCCACAAGTTTGAGCAAGTTTGAGTCTTCATTGATATTTGATAGCAGCCAACATTGTATAGGGGCAAGTAAAAATTGACTTCAAGCAAGTGGAATTGTGTCCCACATGCCTGGTCTAGCAGTTGAAAAATAAATAAATAAAATAAAAAGCCATTAACTTTAAACCCTGAGAAGGCTTCATGTTATGGATCATTTTTGCACAGATGATTATAAATGATTATGCTGCGTTTTCCCCTCAGAGCTGTTTTAAAAAATTAGGTAGCAAACAGATATTCAAGACACATTTTGAAACTGCTGTAGTGACCTTGTGAGATGCATCAGACTACCCAAGACAAATAGATAAACACTAGCGCCCCCAGTGGTCTAATCCACGTGGCTGTGGAAAATCCAAAAACACTGCACTGTGTTCATCAGAGACAAGAAATAAATCAGACTGGTACACTAAATGATGATGATATGCAGATGCTGCCCTCCACTGTTACAAGGCACAAAAGTCTTTGTACATTTTACATGTAATGAACTCAGTATGAAAATAGTAATAGTAATAAAAACAATAATTAGAAGCTCACGTGTAACAATGTCTCAGTCCTAGTCACGTGTCCTAGTGAGCCATGACAGCATACATGAAGCAGCTAAATGGAATTCAGCCATCATTATTTTTATTATTATTATTAACACCTGTGGAAAATCTCTGTACGTTTTATCAGTCTGACACTTCTGTTGATGATGACGTCTGGTCTCTTCACTCCAGTGGTAACTATTGTTAATATTAGTTGGAGCTGTCACATATTAATGGCGATTTTTTTAGAGAAGAGGAATGAGAATAGGCACACACTGTGCTCCTCAAACACCAAATTCTACCAATAGTTATTAGCTGATGCATAGCAAAAGTACCAAAAAGTATCAGAGGCATCAGGCTTCTTTCCATTTCTATGCCTAATGTTATAGTGTTACTAATTCCACATCAAATCCCAAATTGATTTTGCAGTCTACAGCCTAGTGTGTGCAGTAAACTAGTTAATTTGTGTTAAAATTCTAAATAATTTAAAAATATTACACATAATTTGAAGTCAAACCTTCAAAGAAAGGCTAAATAAAACGGACAGTTTTGGACACTAATTCCTCCACAGATGTAAATTTACTTTGCATGTTGCACCAGTGTCTCCCACTTTGATTTTTTTTTTTTTTTAGTTGCAACACTATGATTCTCGGAGGCCCTTAAAATTAAAATGTTACTTACACTCAGTTGCCAGTTTGTTAGGTTCACTTATCTAAGGTAAGGTAAACTTTAATGTCGCTGAGGGGCAATATGAGATACAGACAGTGGTCATGAATACAACAAATCAGGCAGTACAATACATAACACACAGTACTCAGTATCCAGTATCACACACTGTCAGGAGTAGATCATGGACATTAAGTGTCACTGCTGGTTAGGAGCATTTGCAGTCTAATACATCTGTCCTGCAACAAAGGCTACCTTCATGAAGGTAGCTTTAGCTATGTGTGCCTAATAAAGTGGCATCTGAGTGTGTGTTTGATTATAAAACAGGCCCTCAGTTAAAGTGTAGCTGGATTAGACTGGCTGAGTGATGTTAACAAGCAAAGAGCGCCCTCTGCTGCTTAAAACTGTAGCTCTTATAAACACCTCAACAATCCAACACAATCCAGTGAAATAAGAATGAAACAAATAATACCACCCTCAGGTTACAGATAAAGTTAAGAAAATATAAGGTGTCAAGAAGATGGAGTTTTTGAGACAGTGAGTGTTTGAGGAGGTAGACAATAGAAACCACCATCTGCTTTATTATTTACATTGTGGAAAGGTAAACTAATGTTTACTGATGCTGCTGTTGTGTGTTTTCAAAGATAACGAAGCTTTATTGGGATTGAATTATGATAGATGTTCATAGAGTAATCAAAGACATGTTGCCATCACATGTTTTGGCATCATTTTCACAGGGAATGAACGCTGCCTTTGTGAGAAATAGAGGACAAAAATTACCGTCCAACATGACATAAAACAGTTTTTTACTTGGCTAACTGTCTCAACAGAAGCCCTCTGCTCGAGGAATGCTGTTTAACAATATTTAAATAATTTAGAGGATGAATTCATTTGTGATTTATTATTTATAAACAAGACGAAAACTGGGATAATTCAGTAGTTGAAATTGTCTTCTAAATTATCTCCGTCAGATAGAATAAAAACAGAACACACAAAGAACAATAAGATAATAGATAAAAGTTTAGCAGTAATGTCTGTCTACAAAATGTATCAGCTTGAGTTCAGTTCAATGAGGCGCCTTGTTGCAGACATCCCCGACGGCCTCCTCCAGCTTCTTTACGGACTCCATCACAAGCCGGAAACTTTCATGGAAGCTGCCGTTACCTTCCTTTACCCAGGCCGCCTGGAGCTCTCTGATCCACATCAGGATCCCTTCCAGCTGCTTCTGCACCTCCCTCTGCTCCTCCAGCTCAGCTAGCAGGGCCTGTCTGGCACAGACCTCTGCTTCGTAGGCTCTCTGAAGGTCAGCGAGGGACGACTCCAGCCTCAGTGCCTCCTGGATGGAACAGGACCACAGTCAAACCACAGACAGATACATTAGTTCCCTGTTTTCATCAACATCAGGGACATTATGAGAAGTAGAAATATGCCATATTTGATAACACATAATCATTAACACTGATCTAACCCTTTTGTGGCAAATAAAAAAACTATTTGATATAAACAGATGACATAAACTTTACTGACTTGGATCTATCACACTTGGTTATATGAGGACTGTGATCAGGACAGATTTATACTTCTGCGTCGAATCAATGCCGCACCCTATGTCGTAGTCTGACGAACATCTCCCCAGAAATGTAACTACACGTCACGTCGACACGGACTTCCTGTCTATTTTTGTAAGCTGAAAAGTGTTTCCCTCAGTGGAAACAAACCTTTTTATTTACTTTAATTTCACAGATAAACAACAATAAATTGTGAAGACTATAAAGCCTCCACAAAAAAAAAGAAAGAGCCCACCCATCCCCATGGGCCCCAGAGGAACCACACTGCCTGCACTGTCTATATTTACGCCCCTGTATCACACCACACAGATTAATTTGAAACTGTTTGAGTGAACAATGTGGAAGCTGTTGTCATTTTTCCTTCTAACATGTTCAAAGACTGTAGAAGTAACAACTCTTTACCTCAGGCTGTTTCAAACTGACATGAGGGCCTTAATACAGATTTCTACATTATCCAGATATATACAGTTCACACAGTACATTATTTGTGTGCTATGTAAACAAAACAGTGGGTTGTCAGACTTGATTTAGGCCATGACAGTGAGCTATTTCTGAATACTCCTCCACCCACCTGTATGTGTTGGGGGTAGTTCCTGTGTGACTGGTCCTCGGGCAGGAGGACATTGGGCGGGATGGAGAAGCAGCGGTCGATCAGCAGCGCCTCCATCCGCTCCGAGAGCTTCTTGAACTGCTTCTCCAGAAACTGCTGCAGCTTCCGGCTGCACTCCCGGGCCCGGGTCTGGATCACCTCCTCGGCCCCGTCCGACTTGCCTTTGCTCAGCTGCCTCACACACACCTTCTCCACCACGGGTAAAATGTCGTACAGGGAATCCCGGAAGGCGCTGTAGACCCGCAACATACATGTCTGCGGGGTGAAGCCGAAAAACTGCGTCTCGTACAGTTTTAAAGTCGTCAGAGGGAGACCCTCCGCCTCTTCATCCATTTCTCCACGGGTATCCACCTCCATCTCTTCCCGGGTTTCCCGCGCCATGTTGAACTGCTGACGTTTAGTGTTTTCCTTCTTCTCAAAACAGGCAAACAGCGACACAGCGCTTCACCGCCACCTACTGGTGTGGAGCGGTACAGCGTGTGGACCCGGAAACTAAATCTGATAATAGCAATATTGTTGATAATATTAATATTAATAAATAAAATATAATGTTGATAAAATAAATTATACAAATAGTGTAAAATAATTAACACACACACACAACAACAACACAAACGTACCACATCTCTCAATGATATTTGTTTTTCTAAAAGAAAAAAAAGGCTTTTTAATTTTACAGTCAGATTTGTGGATATGGTATATTATCATTAATTGAAGCAAATTACTTTTTTACTTTTTTTTTTGACTAAAGGTGTTGAGGGACAAACGACTTGAAAGGATGGAAACCATGTTGGGAAAATATACATTCCTCCATCCTAAAAAAATCAAATTTGGGGTTTTCATGCAGAACAAAGAATAGCAATATGTAGCAACGTTCAATCTCTTACTATCTCTTAATGCTTTTCTACCCTGTTTGTGGCACTGAACACTCCCTATTATAATTATACACATATGAATATCACATAGACTACATCTATATCATATCTATTAAATCTTAAAATGTCCATATAACATATATACTATCATATACTATTATTCAAATTTCTGTTATTATTGTTATAGTTGTTATTGTTGCTGTGCATCTCTCCCTCTGTAATTGCCCTACCTGAGGTTTCTACCTCTTCGTCCCATTCAAGATTTTTTCCTTATTGGCTGTGAGGGTCCACGGACAGTGGTATGTCATATGTTATAAAGCCCACTGAAGCATATTGCAATTTGTTACATCAGGCTTTATAAATAAAACTGAATTGGAAATTTAAATAACAAAGCCATTTGCCACTGAAGATAAAAAGAGGCCACAAACAAACTGTTTAATTATTTAAAATGGCTAGGCAGCTGGGTATTGTAGTTTATAGCTAACATTACTCTAACAAGAGTAAATAGTGCGTTTGTTAAGGACTATTTTAAGCCGTGCTAATAGTTATTTAAGCTGTACGAGCATACCGTATGTGGAACTGACCCAAAATGCAAATTGCAGTGCCCATGTTCATCATAATGTAGAAACATGCCACCAAGTGCAACAGTGTAACTCAGTTGATAACAAAAACTGCCTGCCTGGCTTGCAGATTTGCTCAGCTTGGCAGTATTGATAGATTTTGTGCCTAAACTAGCTACTATATATTGTGTCATCATATGATCAAATAGAGACTTGACATATAGTAATCTTATTTTCTGTTTTATATTGCTTGTTTTAGAACTGTTTATTTTTAGTCTGCATTTTTGTTCTACGTTGTCTGTCTGTATATTGCTTCCTGGCCAAGACAGAAAAAAGAGATTTTTAATCTCAAGAGTTTTTTCTGGTTAAATAAAGATTAAATTAAAAATATATATATATTTGAAAACATCAATATATTCATATTACTCAGCAATCATGAGTGCATATCTGTACATGACAAAAATACCCAAGAAAATAAAAATATTTTGATTTAATTAAATAGTTCCAATGACCTATTAAATAAGTATAATATGTTATAATTTTCTTATAGATTGCAACTGACCCTTACAACAAAAAGGAAAAAGAAACCCATGACAGAGATGGATTTTGCCTTCAGAGGCTTATATAGGAAATGGCACAAATTGTCATGTCATTGTTATTCTTTGACCACAGGTAATACTGAGGTGACAATATGAATCACTTGCAAATGTCTGTTTTCCACCACATAGTTTGTTGGGGGATCTGATCTCTCAATGGGCTACAGTGGAACTACATTACCCTGCACTGCCCCTGATCAGTTCAGTGATCTTGGTTAATTTACATTATTTTATGTATTTATATATATATTTATATATTTGTCTGTTTTTTTTAAATTTATTTTGTTTACGTTATTTTTATTTTGTCCAATGCCTGTATGCTTGGTGTTTAAATGATCATTCGTTGATTTAAAAAAAAAAAACTTGACATCGTGACGTGTGACGTACGTCTGGGACACGCCCCCTTGTTGGAAGGAAAGGGACATGCGCGCGCGCTCACTTCCTCCTCAGCTCCAGCTTCTTTTGGTCTGTCTCTGTTGATAGCGGCTTTTGCTTCCACACGTGTAATCTTTTCTATGTGAAGCTCTCTCTTTGGGACCCGTTCATCAGCTCATCCTGCTCTGTCACAAGAGGTAAGCTAACCGTCGGCGCTCAGTGTTTGATCTGCCCACAACTGCGCAGCCGCTTGCATGGCGGGGGCAGAGGTTAGGGCTGGAAGTTTAGCCGGGTTCGCTCCTGTTAGCATGCTGATGGTAGCTAGCTAATGCGTCTACTTTTTGTTGTGGTGGTGCTAATGTTAGCTAGCTAGCAACCGTAACTAGCCAGGCTGGTTAACGCAGTTTAAGTGTGACAAATGCTCTGTGTTATACGTGTGTGTCTCTTCATGTGAAGCTAAAATGCGATGTTTCTTTCCAGGTGTAAAGCCATAGAAACCGACAACCATGGGGGCTTATCTGTCGCAACCTAACACGACCAAGACCTCTTTCGATGGCGGCAACAGCAACATGAGCTACGGTTTCTCTGCCATGCAGGGCTGGCGCGTCTCCATGGAGGTGAGGCGGAAAATGAATGACCGGATCAGAGACAACCATGTTGCCGCTTCTTAAACACAACGAAGTGGAATCTGTCTAGATTTGTTCATGGCGGGTTGAAGGGATGTGAGGCTTTTCTCTGTGTAGGTTTGTTTGTATGGGGCCGGTAAACACTGTTCTCCTACTAGCTTCTCCCTGAGCACCAGCAGCACTGATGGATGAAATCCATAAATCATCCACAGGGTGTTGTTGGTATGCTGATCTACATTGTAATCACTCTCCCACAACATTCAACAGTGTGTAATTGCTGTCTGCTGTTTGACTCATGTCTGAAAGTACCTAAATGTAGCTGACAGCATTTGGAGATCCTGTGTCTTTGTCTATTTTGGTTAAAGGGGAACACCACCTAAATTAGGAGTATTATTTACATGGCCTATGAAAGTTTAATCAATATTTGTGAACATGAGCTAATCTCTCTCAAAGCCAGAAATCACAGAAGTAAGTCTCAAACCTGTGATGTCAGAGGGTATAAAGTCTGGAGCTGCTCCATAAATAATGAGTGGGAGTCTGATTTTGTGGCTCCACAGAACATTTGGGTTTTTTTTATATACCTAAATGACCTTTAATCTATTGCAGTATTTTCATTCCTGAAATAGAAACTGTACCCATATACACAGAACGTTCCCCTGGGTGCTCTCAGTGTCACATAGAACATCTTTCACAGTTCACTGTCTATGGAGCAGGTCCACACTTTACCCTATGACATCACACATTTGAGTTTCAGCACTCTAGTTTTGGATTTGGGAGAGAGTTGTTCTTGTTAACATATATTTTTGGACTGTCTTTGACTATAGGAAGAACAGGTATGAATTTTGAAAGTGGGTGAAGTTCCCCTTTAAGTGACTTCTGATGAAGAAAACATCTAAGTAGCAACAATACACCAGCTCCCAACCAAATAACAGGAAGATTGATTAGTACATGCCAGGGGTGGGAATCTCCAGAGGACCCATGATATAATATTATTGTGATATGCTGAGTGTTGCGCTAAATTCTTTTTCAACTGCAAATTATTTTCCCACAGGAAGACTTTGCCGACATCAGGTTTACCTCAAAAGATAAAAGTTTTAATAATTCTTATTGCAGCAAAATGTGATTCAAAGCAGACAGACTGACCAACACCGTCATAACACCTGTCAGAAATGCTGTATACACCTGACAAACTGAACTGTTAGCAGATTTAACGCCCTCTGCAAGGCCAGATTAAGCTTGTGAGCGAAACGAGTCACATGCAGGTATCCCGCTAACTGAATGGCAACGCCCATGTTAGAAGCGTCGTCTGTTACAACCACAACCTCCATTCCTGTGCTGCATTTCTGCGATGTGTGCTCCAGTGAGACTTTGTGTGCTGCTCTAGTTTGGACAATGTGAGACAGCAGTCACCAGCCCTCTGTGAGACAATGTGAAAAAAGCAATTGATTTTATGAATCTAGTACCAAAGTTGTATTAAAATGTGTATTTGCAAAAATTAATAATGTATGTAATAAACGATTGATACTTGCTGTTCATGTATTGAGACAATGTCGCCACACAAAATACCATACTGTATCGATTTTTTTTTTTCTTCCACCCCTAGTAAATACGTGCATGTGAGTAATTCAGTTAATGATGTGCAGACATGTTTATACCTGTATGCACATGAACAGAAACTTTGCTGATTAATGGAAGGGAGCTGATTAATATATATTTACATCATTTGACAGTGAAAAAAACATGTAGAGGTCTAAATGTTTTCAGTTGTCATTGTTTTCCTTCTGACTCACCTGTCCTAAATGTACAGATACCTTTTTTTTTTAATCAAGAGAGCAGATCTGATTGCTATGATTTGTTTGAATTTGTAAGCTGTCATGTTGTCTGTATTGTAATGTACATTTGTGTGTTTGTGCCACAGGATGCTCACAACTGTATCCCAGAGTTTGATGAGGAGACAGCCATGTTTTCTGTGTATGATGGACATGGAGGTAACACATCTTCAAATACTGTATACTATTAATATTATTTTGCAGGGAACATTGTGGCTTTAAACTCTAACTCGGCAGTGCTAACACTACCCATAAATCTTCTTCTCCCAACACTCATGTTTGACATCACAAACAACAGAGATGTCATAGTTCTATCCCTTCTTGATTTTTGTGAAGTGTTTCCAAGGTTTTCCCCATTTTACTGTTTGTTTTACACACCTTTTTGAGTATGTATTCACACACCTATCCTGAGAATTTATATAACCCGCTGTTCCCATTTAGGTGAGGAGGTGGCTCTGTACTGTTCAAAGTACCTTCCTGACATCATCAAGGAGCAGAAGACCTACAAAGACGGCAAACTGCAAAAGGTGAGAAGCCACTGAAACCAAAGCACGGCCTGTCTTTTGACGGAGCAGACGTCTTTACGACCAGAGGCCTGCTGCTTGACTGCAGCATAGTTACAGATTAAGTGGGATGAGAGGTAATATATACAGTGTGGTCACTGTTTGTCCTCTGTTTCACAATACTGATAAATTCAGAACACTCTCTGAGCAGATCTACAACATTGATCTCATCAGTCTTGAACCCAGTATTAAACTGTGACTCCTGACTTGACACACCTTGTTGTCTGATGTCTCCAGGCTCTGGAGGATGCCTTCTTGGCCATCGACAGCAGAATGACCTCAGAGGAAGTCATTAAGGAGCTGATCCAGATCGCTGGACGGCCCACTGAGGAGCCTCCTGTTGAGAAGGTGGCGGAGGAGGATGATTGTGAGTGCACCCATAACAGTGACATTTATGTGGTTTTTGTTTTGTGTGTATGTTTGTTGTAAGGAACATTTAACAGCTCATTCATGTTCAGTAGAAATGGAGAATTTATAATATTGGCATCCAGCAAAATGCCATAAACCAAGAAAACAGCAAGCACGACCATAATTATTAAAGAAAATACCATGAAAATTAACACAAACCACAAGAATACAACAAAAACAAGACACCCTGAAGTGCACACATGATCACTGGTAATGGATTAAAAACATTGACGTCAAAACCTAATTATAATGACAACATCCAAATGTTTCCATGTTTCTGCCCTCTCTTTCAGTGGACACAGAGGAGGCAGCTTTGCTCCACGAGGAAGCCACAATGACCATAGAGGAGCTGCTGGTACGCTATGGCCAGAACCTCAATGCTGTCAAGCACGCAGCTGCTCTCAGGTAGTCAAACACACTTTTTAATTTGACTTTTTACACAGACTAGCACTAATATGGCAACAAAGAAGTATTGTGAGCCCTAAAGTGAGATGGGGCTTAAACTTCCTGGAAATGTTACTTACTGAGAAATGATGCAGTGGTGACCTCATGCAAGTCAACCCATACAGTAACCACTGTATTATGTCTCACCCGCCTGTTTGAGTGGGAGTCAGATCACACTAAGGAAGTAATGATAGCTTTACATGGCAGCTTTGTTGTTTAGATTTTTGATGTTTAAAGCTTTTGACAAGTTTGTATGTGGTCTGTATGTTTGAATTCACTATAATTTGGATGTTAAGACACTAATAAGAACAACTGAAAGCTTCTTTTAGGGACAGAATTTTCTATATTCAGTCCACCAGAAACCTCTTTCTTGGCTTAAAGGAGTACTATGCCAACCAAATGACTGTTTGTGTATCAGTTACTCACTGTATGTTGCTTTGAATTCATGAGAAAAACTTAGTTTTACTCACATGCCTCCACTGAGAATCCAAAAAACATGAAATTTTTTTCTTAATTGAAGTATCAGGATCTGCATTTATCAACAGCAAAACTATATCAAAACATCCATTTACAAACTCTCACACAACTCGCGCAGTCTTATGCTCAATACTTCCCGAACACATATTTTCCCCAGAACATCACAGTTTGAAATGTGTCAGTACAAACAGGGTCATGTACAGCCAAGTAGCATGCCTGGGCATATACGCGTACCAACGCACGCTCAGCGCGTGCTACTTGTAGGCAGAGGTGTTGTTGAATTTCAAGGGTTTAGCAAAAATGCGTGTGTTTGGAAAGTACTGAGCATCCGACTGGATAAGTGAGACTTGTATTAGACTGCACAGATTGTGTGACAATTTGTAATCAGATGTTTTGACCAAAAGTTTGAGATTTAAATCAAACCCCTCAGTCAACTGAGATCCCTTTTTAAGTTGCGCAGTTTTTTTTTTTTTTTTTTTTTGGTCACTTAGTGTGCAGTGTACTTCTGGGGATTCACTCCCCAGATTAAACTGCACAGTGAGCGCTCTGCTCTTCAGTGCAGGTAGCTGTGGACACAGAGGTAGCTACCAGGAGGAAGAGAGGCTTTGCCCAATCAAACTCACAGGTAATGTTATCTTCTGCCTCCTGCTTAGAAGTGATGGATTTGCATCTCAGAGCAACTTAATTCGATATAGTCCCTGGCTTTGGTTTGTTCTCTAGTATCAGCAAAAATGCTCCGTATTTACGAGCCATCGTTAGCACAGTTAGCTTGTTTACTATATGATACGAGACACATTGAACGTCCTGCTGAACTCTGTTCAAACTCTACAGGGGAGAAAAAGGAGCCAACGGGTAAATATTCATATTGAACAGCCAAATCAGTATGGACTGACACAATTCTGAGTCAGGTGTCGTCCTAATTTTGATAAAGTGTTGCTGTTGTTAAACACTTACTCTGATTACTTCAATTCATAAAGAATGTTCGCCTTTTATGGATTCTCTGTTCACCCTGGAGGTATGCGAGAAAAACAATTTTCTTCTTGAATTCAAGGAAACACAAGGTGATTAATTGAAATGCAAATAGTTGTTTGCAATGAAGTACTACTCTAAAGTTACTAGTGCAGATTTCTTTGATTGTTGTGTAAAACAACAGCAATCAAAAGTCTAAGACTCTTGTGTTTGGCTCCTCTTTATTTCCACTTTGTGTTTTGCTCTTAGTGCTGCTGCTAAGAAGGCTGCCAGCTCACATCCTGAGACCTTGGCAGACAAAGGGGAAGGTGGGAAAGCACAGAAGGAGGGAGTAAATGGAGATGTGGAGGAAGAGAGCAACGGAAAGGCAAAGGAAGGCGAAGCAGCAGCATGTGGGTCTAAGCTGCGAGCCTGTCGGAGAGCAGGAGGCGGTGAAGGCAGTGGTTCAGGTACAGAGCTGGGATTCAGTGGTCTTAAACATGTAATGTTCTTGTCTTCAAAAAGATGACATGATATGAAAAAGTTTCTTAATTTATTGTTCTAGTTTAAAACTAATTTAGATATTCAAATGAGTATCCTTTCATGTGAAAATGGAAAAAAAAACTCTGCATGTTCAAATACTGAAAATTTATCTTGGAAATGTACTGTTGCGTTAAGAAGTTATCTTAAAGTGAGTAGAAAGGCTTCACGAGTACATAAAAATCATAATCTGAGCACTTATCAAACTCCTTTACTCTCCTCTTCAGTTGTTTTCACTCTCTAGTTTTCATGTCCAACGCCTCATGTTGCCCTCGTTTCTCCTGCACAGCAGCTGACTGTGGAGGGTCCGGAAGCTCCAATGGAGAGGAAAAGGCTGGTAAGGCCGAGGGAGACGCAGGTCCGTCCTGCTCCTCTTTGTCCTCCAAGGCTGCAGGAGATTCCAAGTCCAGGTTTTTTGACGATAGCGAGGAGTCTGAGGAGGGAGAGGAAGAGGAGGAGGGCAGTGATGAAGAGGTGAGAGCAGGGTATCAGAATAAACCATGAAAGCCCTCTCACTCCGACGACCTTGAAAAGCACTAAGCGTAGCATTGTAACCATTGTCTTGTTTGGTTTAAATTAGGATGGCAGTGAGGAGGAAGAGGGTGACAGCAGTGAGATGGATGAAGAGGAGGATACAGAGGAGGGAGAGGAAGACTCAGAAGATGAAGAAGAGGAGGAAATGTGCCTACCTGGAATGGACGGCAAGGAGGAGGTGTGTATAAAGGAGCTGACAAATCAACAGTGCAACTGTGATTAAAAAAAATTTCTACATGCAGTACAGACAACATGTCGTGCCTAATGTTGGGGATAAGGGTGGGGCTGGGAACCAAACTCAACATTTTTAAGGGTACCAACCGAATTATGTCGAGACTGCCGAGCACTGATTCACCAATTCGAGCAAATCAAACTGCCAGATGTTGGTACCGAAGAGTGCCCACCTTGCAAATGCAAGATGCAAACATAAGGTGGAGGCACCGCGAACTGCCCTGAAGGCAGGAACTCCGTGGCCGGCTCCCCGGCTTCAGGGCACTTTGGGGCAGAGACAACGGAGCTCCATGTAGCTGCCAGGTTCAGAAAAGAGATGGAAGCACAACTAAGTGTCCTGAAGTTGGGAAGCCAGCCACAGAGCTCCGTCCAATAGTTTCAGTCTATCTGGTCTATTTTTCTTTTCTATGTTATTTTAGAAATAGCTTGGTATCACTGCTGTTTTTCATTGCACCACATTTTGTCAGTTGTGTTTTAACAGAGATCCCCCCAAAAAATTAAAGATTTTTGCTTGTCATTTTGAGAGCTGGCCAAGTCAGCAGTAGTTTGTTTTTCGCCATTTAAAGAGCTCTGCTGTAGTTTCCAGTTATGAAGCCAACTAACAGCCTGAAGTGTGTTGGATTGCCTCGTTGCTGTAGAAGCCAAGTTTAGTGATTTGTGATGACTTTGTGTAAATGAAGGTGGCTGCCTGAAATTCTTTTCTCTTCAGAAAGATATCTAGGAGCTTTACAGTAGTTTGTGTTAGTCATGGGGTAAAATTAATCGTTGGAAAATGTGATGATGATTCACATGGTTTGTATTTTATGGAAAGATGACGTTGTCCTTTAATGTAGAACATCATAGAGGTTTTAACACCGTGTCTCATCTCCCATGGTCATGTGTTTGCAGCCTGGATCAGACAGCGGCACCACAGCTGTTGTGGCTCTAATCCGAGGGAAACAGCTGATCGTGGCCAATGCTGGAGACTCTCGCTGCGTGGTGTCTGAGCGCGGTAGGTCCAAACCATTTGGTGCTTATTTGCCTCGATATACGTGTTTGTATGGTAAAATAATTGTGAAGAATCAAAATGTCTATCAGTTTAACTCTTCTACATGTGTCTACACCCCCCCATTACCAAGAGAGTATAATGTTGTGTGTTGTTAGAGCTGCTGTTCCAGTTAACAAGCTTATGAACGGTTATTAAACAGACTGGTTATAATATTCATTAAAAAAAAGATGCAGGATGTTAGCGTTTTGCACTTGAGCTGCCTGCTGTGGAAAAGGTTGAACACCTGCTTTATGATAAACATATTTAAGCACATGATAAATGTAGATCATTTTTAGGTGCTAACTCCAATGACAGGAAGATTTCAGGGTAGGGATGCACCAATTTATCAGACAATATCAGTCGATAGTCACCACGTTGACTGCTATCAGTCTATCAGCATAAAATGACATTCACAGATGGCAGTTGCCAATGTTTTTCTGTTGTATTAAATGTAAACGCTCTTACGTTGTCGCTGTAGGCAAAGCAGTTGACATGTCATACGACCACAAGCCAGAGGACGAGGTGGAACTTGCTCGCATCAAAAACGCTGGAGGGAAAGTGACCATGGACGGAAGGGTCAACGGTGGACTGAACCTCTCCAGAGCTATCGGTATGGCTGACTTTTGTGTGTGCTTTTGAGATTGGTCTTGTAGGCTCTTAAATTTATTGCATCAGAATTACACTCAGTAGAGCCTCTTTGTCAGTAATCATTGATTTCTGTTTTGGGTTCAACTCAGCAAATTAAAATGTGTGCACACTCTCGTCCTCTGAGAAGATCACCTCTGTAGTAGTTTAAGGCGGAGTTTCTCTTAATTTGCTAACTTGGCCTCTGACTCTCAGGTGACCACTTCTATAAGAGGAACAAGTCTCTGCCTCCAGAGGAACAGATGATTTCTGCGATGCCAGACGTCAAAGTTCTGACGCTTAACGAGGACCATGAATTCATGGTCATTGCCTGCGATGGCATCTGGTGAGTTTGAGTGGTCATTGATAGTTTATCTGCGTAATTGCCATGGTGATGCAGTAGGCTGTTTTTCCTTTGATTCCACATTTACTTGTTAATTTACTTGTTATTTTTATGTTACTATATTTAGGAATACTCTGCAGTCCTTAAGAATTAATTTTTAAATCCTGATCATATGTGATGTGTGCAGGAATGTGTTAAGCAGTCAGGAGGTGGTGGACTTCATCAACGAGAGGATCAAACCGGACCAGAATGGCAAAGTCAGACGCCTCTCATCCATAGTGGAAGAGGTGAGAAAGGGCTCTTGTTACATACTTGTACATAGGGGTCTAAATCACCAGTTTCATTACGATCCAATATGTCGATTCTTTAGACAATGATGCGATATTTGCCGACGTTACAAAGTCTGCCCCAATATGATATCAATTCACTGCAATTTAGGGGCCTGCGATTGATATGAAATTGATCGATTGTATGTAAAAAGTAACGCTTCAGATATGGAACCTAGACCCTAGCATTTCCATTGCGAACAGTACTCTTAGATAGGGTTGTTTTCACTCACTGCTCCGTCCAGCACTCACTGTATTTCCTCCTTTATCAGTCTGTACCTCGTTTATCGTCCACAGAACTGAGTTATATAAAAATAGCAGGTTTGTGCATTTAGTCCTTCTCAGGTAAGCTCAGGGGTTTAGTGTTGCCGAAGCCCACAGGAACGACACAGTTCACATAATCAGATAAAAATTAAATGTATACTTTAATATGCTTGAAAGTGTATGTCATCCAAGAGAGGCAATAAAAACAACAGCTCATGCATTTAGTAGCATAACGAGTAAACGTTCCACCTTAAAAGTTGCCGGCAGTCGGCCCAGTGAAATAATAATAATAAATATTTTCTGCGAATCTAGCTGCTGCAAGAGGCAGCAAAACATCCTTTAATTTTATAGTTACAGTCTACTAATACATGTAAAACTCTCTGGTATGAACAGTGGTTACAAAAGCCTCAAAACCAGTCACAACTCAGCCCTGAGCAGAGTGACCGTCTTCTACTGACCAGTCAACTGACTGCAGTGTTCACAGCTCCACCTTTTAGTACCAGATCTGTGTGCTAGGTACCCCAACAGAGGGGTGGCCAAAAATGGTGATGGTACGGAACGGTTTCATTGGTACCATCCACAACTTTTCACAGTGGAAACGGAAAAAAAGCGTACCAAACTGAACTGCTAGGTGGAGACGGGGCTTAAGTTGACACCCAAACATCGCTCATGATACCCGAGGTTTCTGAATAAACATGTTCCTGTATGTTTAATTTCAAACGCCATATGTCCTCCTGACAGCTGTTGGACCACTGTTTGGCTCCTGACACATCTGGAGATGGGACAGGATGTGACAACATGACCTGCATCATCATCACCCTCAGGCCACACCCGTCTACTGCTGAGCCGGACGACACGAAGAAGAGGAAGCACCAGGAGGAGGAGGCAGCAGGATCCGAGCCGGAGAAGAACGGAAACGACAGCAAAAAGGCTAAAAGTGACTAAAGGCAAAGAGAAACTGTCCCAGAGGGAGCAGCTGGTCCCCGGCCACCCCAGATACACCAGAGACACATTCTGTTCAAAATTTAATCCTTACCTCACAAACGTCAGCTCACCCTAAAACAGAAATTGCAACGACTATACGTTTGCTCAAAGATCAGCTGAACTGAGATCATCAGTATAGTTTCTTGTCCTCTGTTTTAGGCCGATTCTCACTTCAAAACTCCTCCATTGTCTTTTTTTAATTTGGTCTCTCTGGAAAGAAGCTGGACACACTTTTACTTCTTACATTCAGAAGAGGCAGACCCACAGGCATGCTGAACAGCACATCATTTTCCAAGTATTTGTAACTTGAAGGAAGATGCAGAACGAACCAGTCTACAGAGATTAATGTGTATTTCTAAACATTTTAGAGATGTCTCACCATCTCTGCAGACGTGCACCGCACTCTGTTATCGTTAAAATCTTTTTCCACGTGGCGGCTTCACACTTCTGTTTCAGTGGTTTGAGGGTAGCTCTTGTAGTGACCTGTGTCTGATTGCTGTTCACATCTTTTCAGTGTGACACATGAATTTTCATCGCAGCTTTGCAATATGAAATGTGCACATTACTTTTCCAATATGAAACAGCACAATGCTCCCTGTGTGTTGTGCCCAAATTACAAGGCATTCATTGTATCTCAAAGTGCCATAAAAACCATAAATTCTTTTCACAGGCACCATTTCACATCCTCAAATTAACTGAACCCAGAGAAGGGACCTAACATGGATGCAGATAGATTTGCATTGCTTAAAGGTAACAGCAGACAGCGCGACTGAATGAGAGGATGTTTTTGTCTTTTGTAGCCCAAAATTGAAGATTCCAGATGCAGCAAGAGTGAGCGTGCTAGTCCAGTGAGGCTCTGAATGTGTCGCTTCTTCACTGATATCCCACCCTGAGCTTGTTCAGGGTTCACAGTTGGAGGGACTGAAGGATTTGGAGAACTAGTCCAGTTGCTCTTGTTTGCCATTCATAGATTTTTTCCCCATTAGCACCCATTCACAAGTGAGGATAAGTTTTCTGGTCTGGCTGGTCACATAACAGCCCAATTTACCAACAATACATCACCATTATCTTGCCTTTTTTTTTTCATTCCTGCTTTGTGTCTTGTCTTGATCAAAATATGTAAATTTCCAGATGGAGAAAAGAAGCCAGGGTTTTGAAAGCTAGTGTACTTTTCATCTGTAAGATCTGACAGCAGGGAAACACACGGAGACATAAAAGACCTGCTGCCTTTTATGTCTCCGTGTGTCCATCCACAGAGAGGTGGCAATTGAAGCCCTGGACCGGATCTCCGCACACAGCTCATCTCCAGGACTCCACTTTCCTCCACCCTGTTTCCTCTCCCCCCGTCTGTCCCACGTTACCACTGTAACACTTTTTTAAGATCATCTCTAGGACGTGTTTTAAGTAAAAAAGTATTTCCACTCAAATGTTTAAATATTTTTCATTTTTGATGAATCAGTGCTCTGGCAGATTTTTTTAAAAAATATAATTTTTTGAGGACACTCTGAAAACGCCCTGACGCTGGACTGTGGAGAGGATGCATGTGGTTACTTTTTGAGTGGAAATACAATTTGAAGTTCGGAGCGCCAACACAGTGTAGCTGGTCAGAAGATATTTTTCCTTTGTCTTTATTTGCAGAAGCCTCATTTAAACCACATCGTGTGACTGTATGTTTGTTTCTAGTGTACTATCTTGTCACCATGCCCTTTTTTCTGTACATAGTTTTTTCGATACTTGTAATTGAAGAAAAAGAAAATGCTTTTTCTTTGTAATTGTGAGTCAATGTGACATTTTTGGTGCATACTATTTTGACACCAGTATGTAAGTACATACAAATACATTTTTTTAAATAATGACAACTGTATTCCTGCGTGATTCTTTGAAAACAACCGATGCTGCGTCAGCTCTTTAATCTGAGGTTTCACAAGTCTTTCATTGCTCTCTGCTTATATGTACACTTGATGTCTGTTTGTAGAAGCTGAATCAACCTTAACATTTTTATCAGTCATAATTTTCCACTGCCAGTCAGACAAGATTGCGGTCCGTTATATTGCAGTGTCCTGTGTAAACATGGGTATCAGTTTGAAGGCAAATATTTGTATTGGTTACTGAACATCAGTCTGAAAATACATGATAGAATATATTTTAAATGCCACTTCAAGGGAGACTTGGTTTAACCTGGCCCTATTCTCCCATATTAAGTGACAAAGAAATTTTTTGAAATTGGACCTGTGTTGAAAGAGAGGGCTGCACTGTAATCCCTACCATCAATTTATGTCCATTAAACATATTTGTTTTTGACACTGGCATTCTCAGATTGTTATTGTGAGTAAATATTATAGAAAAGATCCTATAGAGAAATGAAATGTTTTCTTAACCTCTTACTGATCAGCTCTGTTTGTGTGTGTAACTAAGTTTCATTCTAAAATCACACTTTTTCACATCGTCAAAATCGGCTAAATATTCAGCCATGACATCGAAAATCTTTTGGGTAACTCTTTCTTTTCTGTACTCCCTGCATTCCTCTCTCAGACTCTCCTGCAATTAGACACCTCTTGTGAGATTTCTGTGATGTTTTCAAAAACCTATAACAATCTGAGCCTGGACGTAAATTCATGGTGCACAGTTGCCTGTAGGGATTTCATTGCAGCCTGTTTCACGTCTCTGGCTGCAGCCCTCTCGCTAAATACTGGACTAGTTTCAAGAATTGTTGTCTCCATCAAACTTGGAAAATAAGGTCCAGGTAAAAAGAAAACAAAGTTTCCCTGTAAGATGACTGAAATGGATGGTTGCCTACACCAGTGGTTCCCAACTGGTCCAGCCACAAGGTTCAGATCTCTCCTTAGTCATTAGTTCAAGGTCCACACAGTTTAATACATTCAGTGTCGTACTTGTGTTTCGCCATGTCGTTGAACTACTTTGCTGTCTGTGTGAGGTAGCTTTCCGTTAGTCCCTCACTCTACAGCAGGAAAGGGCACTTCAAAATAAAAGTTCTGTGCCAGAAATCACTACCAGTCCATTCAGAATGGTCCAGCGAACCACTTTTGGACCGTGACCCATCAGTTAGGAACCACTGGCCTACACAACACAATGCAATGTGTATTTATGGTGTATTTTTCTGTTGTTTTCTACATGATATGACATGACAAAGTTGACTCATCATGTTACTGACTGATGGAAAGCCTCTATTATAGATAGTACATTTGTGATCCCCTGAAGATGAACTCATTTCATATTACAGGTCCTTAGAAAGTCTTGACATGTCTTAAATTACGTTTTCCTAATATATGGCCTTAAAAAATCTTAAATTGTCTCTAAATTCAGATTCGATGGGTCTTAAATATTTTGGGTCACATTACCATGATTATTTCTCCAGCCCGACAGACCCAATGACTGCTGACAATTATTAGACAGACTGAAGAATTGCAGTAATAAATAGCATTTATGACAGCGATGAGATTTTGTTTTCTTTTTACTATAAACACATTAAACTTACCCAATTGTTGTCATTTTTCCTTACTGTTCATTTTGAATTGACATCAGTGTGTTCACTTGGAAAGAGTACTCACACGTGTCACACACACATATACATAGAATATGTATTTCCATTGCAGGTTTGGTCTTCTCGTTGATATATAAATCAATCTGTGTTGCATTCAGTGCATGAAAGGTGCTAAATAAATAAAGGTAATTGATTTATTCATCCAGTTTCTTTGTTGCACACTCAAAGGCCTCTGTTTTTACTGTGAAGTCAGCAGTGTGCTGTCTGCAGAGCGGCTTGGATAAACTCATGTTCTTTGACAGACAGTCCTGCAGATGGCAGCAAAGACTTTTAGACCAGTTATGCTGATGGAAACAAGGAGAGGTAACCATGTGCCATGAAGGGCAGAAAGTCTGGAGGGTTTCATCCCAACAAGAGAGCACAGTTAGTGATTTTACTGACACACACACACACACACACACACCTTGAATCAACAAGGACATACTGAACAGTAATGATCAAATGAAGACCATCTCCCTCCGTGGCACATGATCACAGTCCTCTCATGAAGACGCAGGGGGAATGTTATACTTTAAATCTCCATAGAAACAGGAAAACCAAAAGAGGACAGACTTTAGTTCCCATCAGCCTCGGGGCCTCTCTGTCCTGCCCTGCCATTGGCTGCTGCTCTACTGTCCTGGTGGTTGCTCCGCTCCCCAAGGATCGCTGTTAGCTGCAGGAACAATAGAAAGCGAGAGAGGAAACACACCCTGTCCTTGGGATCTAAAATTGTCATCACACACCAGAATACACACATTTTGTCCCTGTCTTTAACAGGAAGGATGTTTTTTTTTTGTTCTTGTCTGAAGATTAGCAGCTTCAGTGGTGTGTGTGTGTGTGTGTGTGGATACACTGAGTGCAGAGTTTGTTAGTCTGGGTGTTCATCCTCATGATAAATATAAACACAGGCCAAAACACACTTGAGTTTGTGCCCCTGGATGTATAATGAATATGATTAAACTGCTCCGGCTAGACTACTAACCCAAAAGTAAGACCCATGACTCCCTCTTCACCAGTCAGTGAACACATGAGCCACGGCTGTTACCTGTAATATTTTGATTTCTATAATGATTTCCTTTAAAGACCTTTTTGGCTGTTTCTCAAAAGGCCACTGTAGGTAGCTGTTACAGGCAGATTTTCCCCTGCAGTCACTATAAAAACTGTTTCTAAAAGGCTTCCACTATGGAGCTCAATGGCGGCCTTGTCCAGCTGTGTGTGTTGGGGGAGTTGCTTCTGTCTCCACACTCTTAAACTTGACTGATGGCTGTGGAAGAGAGCCATAGGAGTCCAGCTAGACCTGGCCCTGCAATTGTACATGTATAACAGTGTGTGTGTGTGTGTGTGTGTGTGTGTGTGTGTGTGTGTGTGTGTGTGTGTGTGTGTGTGTGTGTGTGTCAGGTCTTATATAGAAAGCTAGACCACAATAGCAGGTTGTAGTTAGACACTGTAAGTATTCATCAAGAGCTTTTTCGATCTCCTGCTCGTGCTCCTAAAACTGCGCCAACCTCGTTCCACACACACACATACACACACACACATTCCAGCGGTCACTGTAGTGCAGTTTAAACACTCACTGTGACCAAAAATAGTTACTATATGGGGGTTTTTTTTCCAGCGTTACACACCTCGAGTCTCCTTTCCTGTTACTAATGTTGTTATCATTTGCAGTTTCAGTAGCAGCTATGATAGGATTATTACAGTAAGTTAAACTAGCATGATCTTACAGGAGGTTTATTTAGTTGTAGGATTTTACTTACAATATTGCAGAAGAAGAAATATTAATTTATATTTCCATATTTCCTCCTTCCCTATGATATTCAGTTGTTGTTTTTAACCCCCAAATCCACATAACACACAACCACACACAGCTGCACATCTGTACATGTGATGCCCCTCAGTGACTGTATGATGCTAAACCCTAACCTGAGCCTTGATCAGTACTTTTACACAAACAATATATTAAATGATTAATCCCAAAAGGTTTGCTCATAGTGAACCTACAGACGATTATGACCCACTTATGAAGCTTTTTAGCGTCTTTCGAGTCCTTGTATCGTTTTGCTAGCCCATAAACTGTTTTGTTTCACCCTCACCGCTCTTACAGCGTTGATTTCAGCCGCAGCAGGCAGCTACTATCAGGGTAAAAGCTCTAAAAACATACTGTACGCCACCTGCTCAGCACCAAACAACAAACAGGCACAGGAAGGCAATCCAGGCACTCCAAAAACATATATAAATGAGGAAGGAAATATTAAAAAGCCTTTATTATGGTGGCCAAATCGTTAAAAGACCCAACATTTTCAAAGCCCTGACAAAGACCTGTGGTCAGTCTTTGTCAGGGTCAGTGGTCAAAACATGTTGCCTCGTTAAGTGATTTAGCCCACTGGTTTTCAAACTGTGTGTGCACAAGGCACACCAAAGGGCAAGCCAAAATCTCAAGGCATACCTAGCACAATAACATTTATAACGTGTGTTATCAGTCTTATTACGACACAACACAATAAAAATACGAAAAAATAAGACAGGTAGTTTTGTGATACTGTCTACTGACAGGTTTTTTTCTCTTTTCTTTCAGTGCTAGGTCGTCTTCACTGGTGGTTTGTTGCAATTTGTTCCATAAAATAAAGCGATCAATTGTCCTACTCATGTCTTTCTCCTTTAAAATGTTATCATCCCTCACACTGGCTGCCAGTTGGGCTTTTGATGTGTCACACACGTATAATTCCCACCTGTAAATGGTGACAAATAGTTCCCCATGAAGATTTTTTAAATCAAATTCAACATTTTTTAACTTTTTTTTTATTAGGAAATGGGTGCGCACAACATACTGATACAGTCAATAAACAATTCATTCATAACTAATAATAATAGGCAGAGTGAGTATTGGAGTAATATTGTGTGGTTATCACAAAATCCCATGGCACACCCTGAATTAGCATCACTGCACACCATTTTTTTGATATTTTCTTTCTCCCTTGCATGTCTTTTCCCCTTTTTCCAAGAGCACCAGACCTTATGTTTTGATCTACATATAAGTTTACGGAGAAACTATTCATCTCTTTTTCCTAACAGACAGATTTAGAGACTAGCTGATGAACACAGAGGAGCATTAGCAGCTCAAGAGTTGATGGAGACCAAAAACAGAGCTAATTTCATCATGTGGACACAAACATGACCCCAAGTGGATGCTAATTTTGCTCCATGTCAGTTGGGTGTGTAAATGAGCAAACATAGCTAACATGTCAGCCTCACTAATGCTGCATTCATGTGCTCCTCAAATGGATTTAAAGTCAGATTGTGGAAAAAACATGATCGCTACAAAGAAACACGTTACATTTGATGCTCAAAGCATTTAACGTCCCAGTAAAGATTCGTGTTGCTATCTAAGTATGGTGAAACAGTTTGAAGCCCTATATCGCAAAATGATTTTGTCACAAACTTGATGCTGCGCTTCTACATTCCTTGATGCAGAATAGCTACCACTCCACCCGGCTCAGTCTTGGCAAGGTGCTGGAAACATCAATAAGTCCAGATTGGTAGAAAAAGATTTCTGCACACTGACATCTATGCAGTGTTTCACTATATTGTTGAGCTTTCTGTCTATTTGACCTTCATCAGAGAGTGTGTATGATGTATGCTTTTCTACCAATCTGGACTTCCTTCCTTAAAACCTCTAAAATATTATATTATATATAAATAATATCAGGTTATAATAAGTAACTTTTCTAACTTATCTAAATCACTCTAGAGGATAGCAGCTAACACTTACAACCTGATATCATATTACAAATGACATGAGCAAAAATTATTATTCAGTATGTGAACTGGTTAAAAGTTTATTACCATCAACTGAACATTTACTTTTGTCCAATATGCTTCTGCATATATGACGTTAACTTAGCAACACATTGCAAAATTTCTGACAACTTTCCGAGTTGTTGTTCCAACTTGAGGGGCGTTCACGCGAATTTTCCCATTAGAACACTCATTTTTCCGATTAATCAGACACCACATGGATGCTGTACCACCTACAGTATAAATCTCCACCCTTAACCCCACCTTCCAACCCGATCAAATGTCAAATACACACACATACACACACACATACACACAGCATCAGCATGGACACACACACACACACAGTGTTAATATAGAAAGATGTCACAGTCAGCTGTTCTGTCGCTAGCAGGATGTACCAGCTTGTCAGTTCCAGACACATCCTCTGTGTGCGTGTGTGTGTGTGTGTGTGTGTGTGTGTGTGTGTGTGTGTGTGTGTGTGTGTGTGCGTGTGTGTGTGTGTGTGTGTGTGTGTGATTCATCAGCATTAAGCTAAGCATGTTGGATAGAAAAACAGGAAAACTCTCCACATCCTTTTTTCCCCCTCTTTTCCCTTTCACCCCTCTTGTGCCCCTCCCCCTGTGCTTCTTCTCCACCCACTGTCACTTCCCGTCACCCCTTTACTCCACTTCCTCTCTTCTTTACTACGTGACCCTTCCTCTTTGTCTTATGATATTTCCCGTACTTTCCTTTCCGTGTCCCTCCATTCTGATCACTTTGTCCTGTCCTGTTCTCTCTCTTCCTTTCCTCGTCCCAGGACATGTTCCCGGACAGGAACATTCAAAATCAGAGCTCTTCTTTGTTCAGTTTATTTCTCCTGGACATAAATGAGCTCAATATAACATCAATATGAGATTTTGGCTATTTTCTTTTACTTCTTAAATCCTGCCTTTGAGAAACAGTCTTTCTCCTGTTTCAGCTCAGTCCTAATTTAAGATCTTAAAAAGCTCTTTTCCATCTCTCACTGCAGTAATCTTTGTCTGAAGTAATCAGCCGTGGAGATAACAGTAAGATCCAGAAGAAAACTTGATTGGTTTATAATGGAGCCTGCACAATTTCACAGATTTGTGTCAGTGATCAAATTCAAGTCTTAACTCTGTGTCCTTAGATTAGGAGGAACAGATCAGAAAAAATCTTGTTGCAGAAAAAAAACAAACTTGAAACTCTGTTAGGAGCTGTGCCTTGTCAAAATAAATCAAAGCCTATATGACTGAACCATGTAGGAATTTAATTTGAAAGGACAGACACAGGAAGAGGTCACGCTCAGCAGTCAGACAGGAGTCAGGTTAATTTCCAGGGCTGGTACCTGCGGTTATCACACAGGCTAGTTAATAATATGTCGGGCAGGAAACCCAAAGTGTGGGATCATTTTGAGAAGGTGAAGGATGAACCCAAGGTGATATGTAAACTCATCTTCATTGGTCGACTACAAACATGACGTATCATCTGAAACATGGAAGTAGCTACATGCCCATTAGCCACTTAGCACAATCATTACTGCTTTGCCGACAGCGTCATCAACAGGCGGCTCGCTCAGTGTGTGACGTGCACTTGTAGATAAAATATAGGCCTATATTAATGAAGATTCATTAGTACGGTTTGTATTTCTCTGTAATGTAGCACAGTGTTAACAATGTTACTGATACTATTCTGTCTCACACCTTGAACTCAAGTCCTGCCAAAAATATATAATTTAATAATTAAATTAATATCATAAACATGCAGGTGACTAGTCGACTAATGGCCCTAAATGATGACTACTGGTTGACTAGGAAAATTCTTAGTTGGGGGCAGCCCAGGCATCCAAAACATTAAAATAACATCTTTATTTAAGAGCTTCAGGCTGCAACAACCAATTAAAAGAGGAGAGAAATCACAAACGCTTGTGACAGTTACAGCATCAATGATGTCTGAAAACATCAATAAAAATAGTTTATAATATGTCAAGAAACATAAAATACAACCTTTTAGTCAAAGACATCAAGGCTTATCAGTGCAGCACATACCAAGACCTGAAACATACACACTAAGCCGATATTTCACAAACCCACCTGTACACACACACACACACACAAACATGCAGAAACACATTCAGACATATCAGCACATCAGTATGTACAGTAGGCAAACACACACACACACACACACACACACACACACACACACACACACACACACACACTCACACACACACAGGGTGCGGTCAGAGATAAGAGAGAAGTGGAAACAAGCAGCTGTCTGATCAGCGGACATACTGTGGCTCTTACATCATCTAACATTTCTTCATCTCTCATTCTTTCACTCTTTCTCAGGAACATTTTCACCTCCTGTCTGACTCCCCTGACATCATTTCTGTGTTTATTCAGCATATTTGTCCTTTTCCCACAAAAACGGATTTTGTGCTTTTTTCCCCCATTCAAACATTTCTCAGGGTACATTTACAGTGTACTGTGAGGTGTGCACAAAGAGACAGGGCTTTGCCTTACAGTAGTAGCTAAACTAAAGTAGCTTTTGAGACTGTAATTAGTTTTTTAACAGTCTTAAAGAAGCAGTGTGTACAGTTTAGTGGCATCCAGTGGTGAGGACTGATTGTAACTGGTGAAACGTCTCTCATGGGCCAAGCATGAACTCCTGGTTAGGATTCAATGATCAAGTGCTATATCGTAGGCAACTGGACTTGCTTGAGTTTCTTGAAGACATTTCGCCCCTCATCCAAGAGGCTTCTTCAGTTCTAACGGACTGGTGCGGAGTCACAGGCCTTAAACTCCAGTCCATTAAAACTGAAGAAGCCTCTTGGACGGGAGGCAAAACTTCTTCAAGAAACTCAAACAAGTCCAGTTGCCTATGACATAGCACTTATGATTACCATGACCTGGACGACTCAGAATCTTCACCGACACGATTCATTCAGTGTTTACTGCTCAGCAGGTTTTTACTGGGAGCCAAATAATCAGCAGAGGTCTCCTCCTCTCTATAACAAATGGACCCGGCAATTCAAATTGATAAGACGGATAAAAACACGGACAAAATCAATGTTTTTCTGATGCTGCTCGTCACAGAGGGGCTGCTGCCTACAGTGGCTGATGCAAAAATGTGAATGGCGCTATCTAGAGCCAGTGTGTGGTTTGTCTGCTCTGGGCTACCGTAGAAACATGGCAGTGTAACATGGCAATCTATCTAGGAGATATAAATGCCTCATTCTAAGGTAGTAAAAGCACAATGATTCTTATTTTCAGATGATTATACACTAAAGAAAATGTGCTTATTATTAGAAATTCCATTTCTGCCAGTATATCCTCCTAAATCCTGCACACCTTTAAATAGTGGAGTGTTGTGAGGTTGTATAGTATCAGTAACCTTTGGCTTAAAATGTATGCACATCACTTCAAGTCTTAAAGTGATATTTAGCTTAAAATCTATCTTTGAGTATGAAACACTGTCAGAAGTTTATGTCCTCTCACAGAGAGCAGCTGTCTGTGGTGCACTTTCATGTTGGTTACAACTTTAAATTCAGAAAACTGTTTTAAAAAATCCAGAAAGCTTTAAAAAAAATCAGGAAGCGGCATTAAGGTCTTAATGTGGCTGTTTCAAGGTGAGATTTGGCTCCTTGCAGTAAGAAGTGCTCTTCTTACAGGACAAAAAGGAAACACATTTTCACGCTTCATTTCTTTCTAACTCTTCATGGTACTTTCTTTCCCCTCTGATTATCTTATCATTTGACACATGATCCTGTCATGGCTTTTACTTCTCCTTCATGTTCCTTTATCTCCTTTATTTAGCTAGTCACGGCGCAGGTCACAGGGTCAACATTTTCAAAACATTTTCAGCTGCAGCCCCTCAGAGTTTCCTCTCTGAAAATAAACTTTCTCTTAATAACATTATAGTTAAACCCACAGAGATCACTGGAGGACAACACGACTTAATAATGTGACATAATGCTGCTGCAGTAAAAGTCCCTAATGTACGTGCACAGTGTTATGCTCATGTGCTGGTTAAAGTTGTAGGTATAACATGACCTAAATACTCGGAGGACATTTAGGGTCATCACTGAGAGCACTTCTTGACTGTGAGGTTCATTATAGTGTGTTTAGAGATAATCCTGCTGAAAATGCTCCCTGCTACCTACATGTCTGTTTTCTGTCAGAGAGAGATCTGTTCAGCTGTCACATGCACTGAGGAAGAGAGAGGCTGCTCTTCCTGCAAGCCTCAGATGTTAAATAAGAGCTTTGTGCACTGAAACATGGATACAACACTAAGAGCAGTAAGAGAAGCTTAAAAAAATATAATAAATAATTTTGCTCATCTTGTGATGAAAATAAATCTTGCTTCTCCGCTCAGCTGAATCATCTTGTGACTGGGTTGAAAACCAGAGTCGGAGTAAGAGCAACAAAAGCCCTGTGGTCTGTATGAAGAACACTCTGGATCATATGAACAGACGTCTGATATCTCATGACTGAACCCACAGATGATAATTATTCAACCAGGAAAAGTTACCTTACACAGTTTTTAAGATTATTTTACAGCATCACCTCAGTGTTTACCAAACAATGAGTGAAAATAGAAGTTGTGATGTTGAAATGTAAGATCAGTCATTTGTCACTGAGTTCCACAACCTGCAGAGCAGGAATACTCAACTCTCTTTGCCTGGGGGCCACTTTTGTATAACGACAGGAAGCCAGGGGCCAATTAATAAACAAACATTGATGATTATTATATATAAAAATAATTTTCCAGGACCTCTGTCTGGGCATCCAGCACTTTTTTTTCACTTTTTATTTTGATGTTTTTATGCTCTCTGGCACCTTAATTACATTCAAAGTACAGGAAAAAAAACTAGTGTGAATCAATTTATTTTCATCGTGAATTCGAGGCTTTAAGTTAAGTATCATTGCTGCAGAGCATTAGGAAATGGGCTGTACATTTTCCTAAAAAAACTTAAATCACAGCATCTATTTTATTATACAACATCCACTAATATGTTTGCAGAAATTATAATTGTGAAAATGGTATATTCCATAACAGACAGGGATCATGCTTTTACTATTTTAGCTCCAACGCTGTAAACAAACTCCTCCTCATTTCACCCGAGTCAGTGCTTTTAAAACACTTTTAAAAAACCCACCCGCACAGACTGGCATTTTTGAAACATTTTTCTGTTTTTTTCTGTTGTTTTTTTACATTTTGTTTTATTACTCTGTGTTAAACCATTTCTTTAAATCCCTGTTTAATTGAAAAATCTTTGCATGATGTTATTTTATTTATTTATTTTTGTTTTATTTCTTTTATTGTCTGTAGCAACTTGTAACTCTGGTTTTGAAAGGTGCAATAGAAATAAAGTTTAGTATTATTATTATTATTATTATTAGTGTTATTATTAGTAGTAGTAGTAGTAGTAGTGGTATTATAAATCAGCTTTTTAAAGATAATTCAGTGCTTGCACTCAGTCTTTATTCACTAATGTTTGATCCTAAATGTTGGACCTTACACAAGAGAGGCTACAGCCACTCTATAGTGACTCTACTTTGGCTCAGAGGTGCTTTGAGCTAAATGCTAATGTCAGTATGCTAACATGCTGATGTTTAGAAAGTACAATGTTCATCATCTTAGTTTACCCTTAGTTTAGCACGAATGCTAACTGACACCAAGCCACCAAGCCATTACAATTCAGCCTGAGACTTTTTAAATCAAAACCTAAAATGTCAACGTGCTGACACTAGAGGAAACACCAGAGGATCACTGAGGTCAGTAGGGATACATCCTCTGGGGACCATGAATACCTGTCAAAAACTTCATGGCAATCCATCCAGCCACTGACTGACCGATACTGCCATCCACAGAGCCATGCCACTAGCATGGCTGACACCATTCTGCTCAAAATCCCTTAATAGTAAGAACATCCAGCGCATTATTAAAGGACACTTCAACCGCTCATCTTTAAGAAACAGAGTGTTTATTCATTCACCTCTATTACAAATAGTCCCTGGTTTCAAACTGGCAGCTTTTAGCCACAAGATCATTTCATCCAACAAATTAGGGCTTTGTTTCTCTTGCAGATGATGTCTCAAACTACCAACAGCAAAGTTTAAAAACAGGTCACTGGATATTGGTGGATTGAACTGTGTTCCAATGTTATATAAAGACTGGCCAAGTTTGAGTAAGCACAGAAAAAAAGCTTGTGAAATATCAAGATAAAATGGTCAACAAATCACAGGTGTTTTCATAATAATTAAGACTCAGCACATTTTCTACAGAAACATAGCACTGAGAAGAGTCATCCTCCCTCTGCCCTCAGGACCAGCCTCCCATGACTCACAGTCTTATCTGATGAACCTGACTCCCTGAACTTACTACTTCAACATCACATCGCCCCCCTCTCTCCCCCGCTGTCTGTTTTGGCTTAAACAAACAAGTAACACTCCAAACACTCAGTTGTCTTTCTTTATTAAAACACACAAACACACGTCATCCCGTCACTTCCCTGCGTCTGAGGCTTTTATTTCTGACGTGCAGTTTACGTGTCGACTCGTCTGTTATTTAAATACGAAGATAAAGATTCAAATGTTTCATTCAACCATCAGAGAGTCTGACCGTTAAAGACCTTCGAGGAGCTGTTGTCCTCGACCACGGAGATTCATTGGCCACAGAGATGCATTGAAGCAGCGTCTTTGAACTCTGCACAGCTGAGAGTGGGCCTCTCTCGCTCTGTCTCTACATTATGTGTCAGCTCACACTGTAGAGAAAAGGACAAAAGTTCTGGCCACAAGCCTGGTCACTGGGAACTCTGTGTGTGTGTGTGTGTGTGTGTATGTGTGTGTGTGTGTGTGTGTGTTTGTGCCAGCTGGTTACATCTGGTTTAAGAGGCCACAGAGGGGGGCTGCTTTCTCCCACCTCTCAGTATCAGTTACTAATCCCTGTTTCCCACAAGTGTGCTTGTGTATGTGTGTGTGTGAGTGAGTGTGTGTGTCTGAGGTGAGGTTTACACGATAAATTTCAGTTTCGTACTTACAATCATGACTTGTACGACACACCTAAACAAGAATTTAAACCAACATGCATGTGATATAACTAAACAAAAAATTTAGGATTGTAAAATGATGAATATACTGAGAAATGTGTTACTGGATGTAATTTGATAAACACCATAGCAACAGCTGCTCCGTCCTCCTCTTTCGTCTTGTGCTTCTTGTGTATCTGATTTATCTCTGTGTGATATGAACTAACCTTTCCTCCTTTTTCCAGACCTGCCAACGAGTCAGTTTCCCACCTCAGCTCATCACCTGAACCACCCAGCTGCTCCGTATTCACAGACATAGCGGCTGAGTACAACTAGCATTCACATATTAATATATTGCGTCTCTTATACTCATCTTAATCATTAAACTGACTTTTCACTACAGATGTTTTGACACGTCACAGTAGAGAAAGTACAAGAGTATTTAGTCACATTAGTGATGCCTGTCTGTCATGGACACTGAACAAAAATATAAAGGCAACACTTGTGGTTCATTTGTCATGAGTTGAAATTAAAGATCCAAGATTTTTTCTATACACACAAAAGGCTTATTTCTCTGACATTTTGCTCACAAATTTGTTTCATTCCATTTTAGTGAGCACTTTTCCAACATAATCCTGACAGGTGTGGCATATCAAGATGTTTCAGTAGCGGCCCTGGCACATTTGGTGCTAGAGCCGTGTGAGTACTGCACATTTATTACCAAAATAAACAACCTGGCAAACAAGAAAAAATAAGATTAAAATACATGCTGATTTGCTTTCAGTAACATGCTGTATGTGTGTTACAATAATCATATAAATCAGTACAATTAACTTGTTCAGAGGAATAAACAACAAAATAATATATGACATTGTCAACACTTTCTCACTCTGACCTCGTCACATATTGATGTCTGGTCATGGACTTTCCATGTTCACATATGACATGCAAGGTGGCTGCGTTGGTTATTGATGTTCTGGGACACCATGTCAAGTTCTGCCTGTTACATGCATTGTCTTCTTTCAAAATACAGTTCCATTTTCACAGGAAATTTAACATTGTCATACAGTCTCTTTCAAAATAAATGCACTACGTCAGTACAACAATGCAACTTGACTTTTTTTCCCCTCCAACAACAAGCACACGTGGTTAGATTTTGGCAACAAAAACACATGGTTAGTCATTAAACCATAATGGCAACCAGCTATGTATCATGCCAATGTTAAAGGTTGCCTTTTTTCGTTGGTTTCTGACGCCGCAAGTCACTGCCCAAGTGCAGGATTTCAATTACTTCAGAGTGAGACCAGGCTCAACATTGTAAACTAATAATAAACAAATTAACTTTCTACTTGAACTAGGGATGCACCAATTTTTAAATTCTAGGCCGATACTGATACCTGCATGAATAACAATTTTGCCAATAGCTGATACTGTTGTCTTTATACTGGTGTTTCTTTTGTTTCTTTGTAATTTATTCTTATTTTGCGCCTGGGAAACACAGAAATCTACACTACAAAAAATAAATTAACAGTTATAGTTACACTGCCTTTGAATGAGCACAAATTCAATAATACATATTTATGAAACAACCTGTAACATAACCCTCTTTAGATGCTGATTAAACAGCATCATTACTACACAGGTGTGCCTGGGGATGGTCACAATAAAAGGACACTCTAAAATGTGAAGTTTGACCACACACACACACACGCACAATGCCACAGATGTCACAAGTTTTGAGGGAGTGTGCCATGGCATACCGACTGCAGGAATGCTGCTGCCTGTGAACTGAATGTTCATTTCACTACCATCAGCAGTTTCCAATGTTGTTTCTGTGAATTTGGCGGTATCTCTAACCGACCTCACAACCACAGACCACGTGTAACCATGCAAATTTGCAGTTTTATCTTCAAATTAGACACTTATTAAGATCTCACATGTCTTGCGCTACAGAAATGTTTTGTTTGGTCACAGATACCCCAAAGAATCTGGTGTGACACCATTTGTCTCATATACTGCGACACATCTTCCTCTCAGAGAGCTGATCAGGGTGTTGATTGTGGCCTGTGGAGTGTCGGCCCACTCCTCTTCAGCGGCTGTGTGAAGTTGCTGGATATTGGCAGGAACTGGAACACGCTGTTGTACACTCCGTTCCAGAGCATCTTAAACGTGCTCAGTGGGCGACATGTCTGGTGAGTGTGCAGGTCAGTAAAATCTGGGATGTTTTCAGCTTCCAGGAGTCGTGCACAAATCCTAGCAACTTGGGGCCGTGCATCACTATGCTGCAACATGAGGTCATGGCGGCAGATCAATGACATCATAGTGGGTCTCAGGATCTCGTCACAATATCTCTGTGAATTCACACTGCTATCAATAAAATCCACCTGTGTTTGCTGTCCGTAGCTTCATGCCAGCCCATACCATAACCTCACCACCACCATGGGGCCCTCTGTTCACAGTGCTGGCAATAGCAAACTGCTCGCCCACACAACACCATACACGCCGTCTGCCATCTGTCCAGTACTGTTTAAATTAGGATTCATCTGTGAAGAGAACACTTGTGTGCCAGATGCCAGCAAATGCAGAGGCGTAAATATGAATGTTACTAAATTAAAAATTGTGCCACTTGCTATATATGTCCCCAAAAAGCAAATCTATCTGCCTCATGGTTTCCTTTTTTCTTTTTTTAGATATCTAAAACAAATTTAAATGCTTTTTCCAAGCTGTAAAATATATACATTAACTATAAAAACTATTCCATCAAAGGATTAATTTCTCTCCTTCTTTGATTTTTTTTTATCAGGCGTGCAGTGATGATTGCTGGGTATTATTTATGTGGATGTTGTCCAGTGTCAAGTCTCTATTTGTATTGAGACAATACATGCATGATAAGTGTGCAATGGGGCCTGTCATAACTGCCTGACCCCACTAATGGAAGGTGAGCAGTTGTCCACTTAAGTTGGTTATGACAATGGCCTGCTGTGAAGTCAAAACCCTGGTGAGGACGACAAGCATGTAGACGAGCTTCCCTGAGACGGTTTCTGACAGTTTAAACAGTGTAAACCAATTGTTCCATCAGCTGCCCGAGTGGCTGATAGTCTCAGACCATCTTGCAGGTGAAGACTCTGGATGTGGAGGTCCTCAAGCTGATGTGGTTACACATGGTCTGTGGTTGTGAGACCAGTTAGATGTACTGCCAAATTCACAGACACAACACTGGAGACAGTTTATGGTGGTGAAATGAACATTTAGTTCATGGGCAACAGCTCTGGTGGGCATTCCTCGAGTCAGTATGCTGATGGCCCCAGCTGGCACTCTAATATTTATTCACAGTTGAATCATCAATCGTCATACACCACGGTTGAATCACGGTTGAATTATGTTTTGATTTTGAAAGATGAATCAATGTTGATTTCGCAATGTTGTTTCATAATTGTTTCAATGTTGAAACAGATCTTTCTGAAATTTCTATGTTGCTTTATGAGAGTTTTGTTCACCTTTTTACAACCATCAGAATTAAATGTTGTGTCAGTGTTGTTTTAATGTTGAAACAACAGCTGACATAATTTCAACCACATTTCAAAGCTGAAGCTCAGTCGTGTGCCAGCTGGGCCCCTAAAACTAGTGACATCTGTGGCATCATGTTGTATGATCAAACTGTCCCTTTATTGCGACCATGCAATGGTACACCTGTTGTCGTAATGAAGCTGTTTAATCAGCATCTTAATATGCCACAGCTGTCAGGTGGGAGGATTATCTTGGCAAAGGTTTAAGTGCTCACTACAATGGATTTAAACAAATTTGTGAGCAAAATGTGAGAGAGGTGAGTCTTTTGTGCCCAGAGAAAAAGTATTAGATTGTTAATTTCAACTAATGAAAAATGGGGGCAAAATCAAAAGTGTTGTGTGTATAGTTTTGTTCAGAGTTCTTCTATCAGCTGTTTTTATTGTTAAATCATAAATGCATATTTAAAGGCCCTGCTCACCTATGATCTACCCACACAGGTGATTTCATTTATTTTGGCTGACTGTCCCTCCTCTCAGGACTTGGTCTGTGTGTACAGACGATGTTTGACTGACATCTTCCTCACTCTCCTGTTAGCTTTGCTGCACCTTTTGGCGGGACAAACCCCACCTTTGTTATTATTATTGGTGCATGAAGTTGAGTGACCTCTCATGATTCCCATCCCAGCTCCGCCCACCTCTAACCTGAGCAGAGATCTGAGCCATCATAAACAAAAACCATAATGTGCTGTCTATATACTTTTTATGACATAAATTTCCTTTTCACAGCTAGTTCAGAAATATTTATTTTCTGTTAAGCTGTCATCACTGATATACTTGGGAAAAAAATAGTGACTGAAATTAGTAGAGGCCTCAAACTAATGTGGTCAGCAAAACTGTTTCTGACATATTTTCCATGTGGCATTATTTCAGTTATTCTAAGAGATCCAAATATAGCTGACGGGAGGTTTTCATATTATCTGAGAAATGTTGTAAATACCGTACCGCACTCTGCTTAGCACGTAGAGACATTTGAAATATTGTGTTTATTCATGCAGGGATGTGATCGAGATGTGAAAATGTGGTGCATGTTGACCTTGACCGTGATGTATGTGCTGTTATCTGCAGTAATGTGCTTATGTAAACGTGGTGGTCAGCTGCTGTTAGCAGTACACAGGAGAGATGTATGTTGAGAGGAGAGTGGGAGGGAGCTGTGGGGGTGTAAACTGCGTGTGTCACAGTGTTTCTCAACTGTGTAACGGCCACATGACACGCTCTGTGAACTTTGAACACACATGCAAACACACATCGTCACCAGGTTATTCAAACAGACAACCTGTAGAGATGGAGAGCGAGAGGTGGTGTGATAAGCAGCGACAGAAGATGAAGGACAGAGAGAGACCGTGAGAGGAAACGAGAAAGGAAAATACAGAAAGAGAAACAAAGACTTATCAATAAGGAAAGGAAAGAAAAAGTGCGTTTGTATGAGAGCGAGAGCTGAGACAGAGATAAAGCATATTCATTAAAGATTACAGGATTGTGTGTCAGTCCATCTGAATCTGTTCAGTTTGCTCTCTGTACGTGACCTTGTGTCAAACATAGTGTGGGGGAGAAATCTGTTCACACAGTCACAGTTTCAGGACTCACCTCCCTATTCAGGATTAAGACTAAGTTAAAGGTGGTGCCATGGCAGAGCCAAACAAGCGCCATTAAAGTGGTCAGGCCAGTGTTCAGTCAAATAGCCACTATTTTTCTGTCACTTATTTTTTTTATTCATTTGTTCAGGCAACAGAGGTCTCTAAATACAATAATATTTTTTAACAACAGACATTTAGACTGCTCTGGTTCTGCTAAACACATTAACAATGGATCTGCTCTGTTCCAATGTCCAAACATCATTTTATTTTTTTAATCTTTTCAGCCAAATTCAAATTTAAGTGCGTTACATCAAAATTATATTGCCTTTGAACATAATCCAGCCACTTCCTCTGCCACCACAATGAAATTAACTCTTTGCTTAGTCCCACAGCGTAGCATCAGCCAGCTTCAACACAGGATCCGACAACTACGCAGCTGTGCTCATAGACTTGTATGCCATCTGTATATATAGTCTCCATTTTCGCTTTTGTGGATTACAAGCTACTCGTGGTTAAAACCATTTAACATCCTGTTGGACCCTGTGGTAGAGCTCATTTTGAGTCAGTATATCCTTATAAAAATGGCGTTGAAGTTAGCTCAACCTGACTGAGCCATCTCTACCATTCGGTTTGGGTATGTTAGGCTAAAAAAATTCCACTAGATGTCACTGTGTCTTTAAATAGTACGCGTTTTCAGTTCGCCTCCAACAGGAAGTTAATCACAAAAAAAAGTCACATCAGACATGACGGCTCTCTGTGGTGAGATTTTCAAAGGTAGACTTATTAAATCAACATGTTATACCTTCAGAGGTCTTACTGAACAGATTTATGTAACTTCATACACAAAATAACAGTCTAACAAAGATCAAGTAATTTTTTAAAAACATGCTCCACCAAACAGTTGATGTGATCTAGTATGTGAATGTAACCAAAATTGATTATTTGCTACAAAATAAAAATTTAAAAAAATTGGGATCATTGTTAAGTGTTACATTTAATTTTATCCAATACATATATATGGTGAAATAATTTTATAAGTGTTATAAGTGTTTTTTACTGTCTAAAACCATCCTCAACCAAACGGTTGAATTGTCTTTTTACGGTAAATGTAGTGACACTAAGATAATAAATTCACAGTTTTTATGAAATACAAAAGGATGAATATTCACTGTTGATAATACCATGAATGTTATGTTATTCCATTATATTTTTGATGAAAAAATATATAAATATGATTTCTGCACCATTTTTAAGCTGTTTTCAAAGCACTGTAATGGTAAATATCTACAATATATCCTTGGAAATAATACTAGTACTGGTAAAACTATTAATTCCATGGTCACAAATTGATATTTATGTTAGTATAGTAACATATTACAAGCATTATAACCGTACATAATTTGTAATTTTGATTTTTTCTTTCTGTTTTATCATTACCCTGAAGGACCACCTGAACCGTTTGGTGGAGGCCTATATGTAAAAACGATGGGGACTGTTAAAAAGAAAAATAAACATTGATTTTTGTAACTATAGCCCCAAGGGGAAAAAATGCAAAGCATTTTTTTATATTGCCTTTTTTCTTGTAAGGACATTAAAGGGTTAAATGTGCCTGGGGGGACATGTTGTAGTGGTACCCATTAGCTGGAGAGACTGGACGGAGATTAAGTTAAATGTTATATGTTACATTACCAAGTCAGCACTTCAATGCTACACTAGCTACTGAGGGAGTACTGAATATACACATTCTCCTTTTGCTGTGTGTGAATAAAGGAACAGTGTTGCTCTCACAGTTATTAATGTTTTTGTCTTTTGTGGATCGTCAGGTGATGTGGTGGTACACTTTTACTGTGTGATCTTTGGGCTTTAGCTTCTATCTTTAACATTTTAAAATGTTTTCGCTGCTGAGTCACTTTCAAATCAATTTTCGTTTTCCAAAAATTAGATAATATATCTTCAGGGAGTGCAGTTAGTGACAGTGGGCTCCACACTCCCTCTGACAGGTTGATGAACCGTAGCAAAGGGGTGTGGCTTAGCAAAGATAGGAAAATAATTTAATACTAAGAAATGTAATTTCTGGGAGACAGGGTTGCCATTATGATGGAATTATGTGTATTGCCACTTGAACTTGACAGAGGTGCAGATATGGTGGGTAAAACGTGCTCAAAAAGACAGCGTTAGGAATCTAGAGGTTATGGTCAGGGTTAAATTAAAGGGATAGTTTGAATTATTTGAAGCAGAGATGCGTGAGTTATTTATCCAGCCAGTTGCATTACTTTCAGTTAATGTCAGTCGGCACGTCCCTATATGGAGACGCAGGCAGGAGTATGGCCATGGAAGGTAAGATGTTCTGCTGTGGACGGGGGCAACAGCAAAACATAGTTACGCCACCTAAAAAAAATCAAGATCAGTTCTAGTGTATGATATATTTAGAATACTTTCCCACTTTATCTTCCCATCGGACAGCCCTTTCAGACGGGGAGCTCAATGTTCTCTTTAAAGACACCAGCCTCCATCGACAAAAACAATAATTTCATCCTGCAGAACATGGACACTGCTGGGCTACCACTGCCTGAACTGGTTTGTTTGTTTAGATGAATATAACAGCTTCAGCTCCCTGTCTGACAGGTCTGTCTGACAGCGAGGTAAAGCAGGGAAAATATTCTAAATATAGCATACACTTACACTGTGGATATGCCTTCTGTGGCGGTACTCCTGCCTGCTTCTCCAAACTGAGGGCATGCCAACCGTCATCTACTGTAGGTAATACACTGACTGTGGATAAGTACCTCTCCACTTCAAAACATAAAAGGTTGAACTTCAGTGGATCAAACTGCTGCATCTAAAACTCCAGAACATTTACTGTAAATAAACTCTGATTAATGTAGCAGCAGGAGTTTCCGATGTTTGATCATCTGCTCTCTTTATGTCACTCGGTCACTTTGTATGAGATCATTTATGTTAGCGTGCCTCTCTCTCCTCCTCCCCGTCTGTCACTTCTTCTAACGCTTTTTTCCTCACTTTCTCTTAACCGCTGACTCTGTTTTGAACACACACACACGCACACACACAGAGCAAGAGAGCAGCTGTCTACACACACATTGATTGGGTTTATAGCTTGTTAGGAAAGTGGAGATTGTATTTCAGCTCTGCTCGTTAAGAGTCAGCACTGATGTCACTCTGGCCCCTCTTTATGTTATGTAACACACACACACACACACACACACATGCACACACAATCTGAGACAGAAAGGCTATAAAATTATAAAATGGGCTGGAACTGAGCCTCAGACCATCGCCTTGAGTACTGGCAGCTTTTTGTGTATGCATGAACATGTGACTGTAACATTTCGCAATAAGAAGCTAAACATAAATATACCATATGAAACAAGCTTTTCTCTGAGGTTATGTCCCTCTGTATCTCTTTCTTTCTTTCCCTGGGGGAATATAACAATAAAACTGATCGAGTAAATGTGTTTAATAAAACTGCAACATAATAAATTTTTGGTTAATGTCGTTATTATTTCACAATTTTAAGTCTGGAAATGACTGAAAGCAACTTATTGACATCAGAACAAAGGCTGTGGCCACATATGTCTTTCTAAGCAATATCTGTACAGCGTGATATAATGACATGGTGAAAACACATTAGAGGAGCTTTGGAAATCATTTTAAGCTAATAAAAAGCAATCATTTTTTGACCTGTTTTCATAATGATGTAGAAAGCGGCTCCAAATAACAGCTGGCATTTAAAGTTTCATGTCGCTCCTACATGTGTTTAAAGTTGTTTAAAGGTCCAGTGTGTAGGAGTTAGCAGAAATTGTATGAAATATTCATAACTATGTTTTCATTAGTTTATAATCACCTGAAACTAAGAATTGTTGCATTCACATGAGCAATTTATATCTACATACAGAGCAGGTCCTTCTCCAGGGTGTCCACCATGTTGTTTCTACAGGTCAATCAGGAGAGACTCGTTCTGAGATAGAAGAATATTTATGTGCACATAAGTATGAGCAATGTAAAAAGACTTTCGTGATTAGACGCTATCGTGATGTCATCTATTCCAGGATTGTGGTTAAGATGTAGTAGATTAGGGATCCCCCCTATGGAGTCTAGACACTGGTGGTGATGGTAGTGATGATATGAGATGAAAAGGGAGCTGAGGAACTGAATATGTAGAGGAGTGGGCTTTTGATGACCTCGTCCTGGGCTCTGGATAAGGTGAGTGGAGGTGAATGGGGTGGAGGAGGGCGCGGCGATTCTGCCTAAAATCACAGCTAACAGGAGAAGCAGCAGCATGAATGGCCGAAGGAGATCACGGCAAAGATGCTACTAAATCCTGCACACTAGACCTTAATGGTTTTCAGCAGTGGCACAGTTTGTTGTTTTCACATTTGCTCAGTTTGTGAGGTGTTATTACATCGGTCATTAAGGGGCTATACCCACCAGAGGCCAGAGTTTTTTTATTATTATTCTTTGCAATTGGAGCACCACATATTTACGCTACCACCACAAATGTCAGTAGTGTGACAAGGCACTAAACTGAGTGTTACATAGTTGGTGTTTTTATGTTTGTTTTTTTCCCTGAGTGCTGAGAGTTATAAAAATTTTCCGCTTTGGATAAAATGTACTCATTACTGTCCCTTTTCACCCAGCCATTCAATCACAGTTAAGGAGGGACAAATACCACAAAGACCAACTTTCATATCTCACATGTATAGGCTTTGAACAACAACAACTGAGGAGAAACATGTTAATGTATTGTATATATATTAATATATGTTTCCTCTCATGAACCCACAGCCTACCTGCGCTGCCATTTTTACTTCTGCAGATTTTCTGAATCATGGCCACAGACGGTATAAAATAATAGACATAGCTAGCATGGCATCACAAATTGGTTTGTGGACTTCCATTTTGAAGCCTTGAGTTCAGCATTTCTGTATTTTCTAAGGAGCGCCTGGCATCTCAGCTGGGAACAAAACACTTTGATGGTCACAGGGCCTAAGAGATCTGATTAGATTTACGATCCATTTAGAGGGACATTTTATTACTTTCTGCCAACAATCATTTTCTGTTTTTACATAATCATTTGTTACAGGTCTTGTGAGGTTTGGATCACAAATAAAAAACATCAAATCAAAGCTGCATGTGCTGACAGGAGACCAAGACAATAAAACAAATGCTGCACACTATGTAGAGTCTTTCTGGTGTTCTTTTCCCAGCAGATTTTTAATTTGTGATTATTACATTTTGGGAAATGAGCTCTGATTTGTATCAGTCAGTGTCCAGCCCACTCACAGGGAGAATTACAGCTGAATAATATCAGTAAATGGGACCTGGCACTACTTGAGTCACAGAGCAGCTGATCCAGAACAAAGTCGGCCTTGTCGTTAGGCACTAACTCTGTGTTGTCAGGTAGAGCAAAGCAGTTTGTTTCCCAGACAGAGTTAAGTCAGGGCATGCCCCCCCTACACACACACACACACACATTGCCTCCAAGAACAGAGACATGCCACTAACCAAATGTCACATGACAGCCTTCAAAATAAAGCTCTTGCATAACCATGAGGGCCTGGAAGCAGAGAGTCTGTTTACAATGATCCAGTCTGAAGTTGGATGACTTTCTGTGGGCGTCTGTGTGTGTTCTGTGTGCGAGTGTGGTAGTACGTGTGTGTCTCCATGCCCCCAAACATCGCATACATCTTATCCCCTCTCTTCTGATGTGCATCAGCTGAGCGCAGCGTGGTTGTTGCACTAGGTTATCACAAAGCACACAGTACAATTTCAAAACATCAGTTCAGCCAAAACAACATGAAAAAAATGGATCCCAAAAATCAACAAAGAGCATGTGTTGTCCTTAAAAACAAGCTGAGGTCTGTTTTATGTGTGTTTCACTGCTACCGACCATCCTGACTGTCTGTTTCGGGTAAAATTCATGGAATCGTGTTGGTGAGCAGACAGAAATATGCACATATGATACAGACAATCTCTATTTGCAGGTGTATCTAAAAACAAAAAACATGTTCTCCTTTACAGCTGGTGCTAACGAGGAGTTATATTTAAACACACACACATTCCCAGTCCCACCACTGAGCGCCGAGCCTCAAAATCAACAACACACAGCATGTATTATACACAATATTCTTTATTTCTCAGGGTATAAAACTTCTGTACAAACACTTCTTTCTCTGACTGACGTCCTCAGTTAAACAGAGAGTTCAGTGTGAGCGGGACGCAGCAGCTGTTACAATGTTTTTACATGCAGAAAAAATGATGTTTCACACAGGCTGAGTGGGGCGGTTTCCTCGGAGAAGCTCTCAGCTGGTGCTCCATGTGAGTGAGCTCAGGTGTGCTTCGGGGGGTATCAACCTCAATAAAACAATGAAATCTCAAGATTGAGCCGTTCTGTCTGCTTCCCCAGGCGGTCTGCTTTTGTTTAAACTCGCTGGGCTTTATGGGATATTCTTGTGCAATCAATAATTAGGAATGTGTGGGAATTAAAGTCTACAAACACTGATTTGCTTACAGTAATCCGAGGCCTTTCACACGCAGAAACTGTTTCATTTTGAATCAAAAATTCCACCACATTAATCACAATAACTCAGAATATTGTCCACTCCACGTCCAGCCTTTGCACCTGTCCCAAACACAGGGCATTAACATTTCCTTCAACAACACACAGACTTTCTAGCACAGTCCTCTGTCTGCCTAGTGGACAGTCAAGTTCATGTCTCTTCTCTGACTCTCTTTAAACACAATAGTTCACTTTCAGAGACCCATCTGTTCAACATTACAAAGCCGTCCATCTGTCATACAGGACACACACTGCTGTGCATCAACCAGCCTACTCTGGCTCCTGTGAAGCAGTTAAAACATTAAAGTGAGACGATGTAACGTGTGAAAAAAAGACACATAATCTTAGTCTTACACATGAAAAGCTGAATTCATTAGTGAAGACATGCACTGTTTTTTAATTTAATACACTCAGGAGTTTCGCTGCTGCAGCCTCACTTGTTTTGCAGTGACTTTTGTTAGCTTCAGTTAGAAAGTTACGACTCTTCTCTTCTTGTTTTACTGTTAAACTACGTTCACTCGTGGCAGAGTGGACAGCAGGGACTCGCTTTAACGGAGTACTTCACCCACAAAATGACCATTTGTAAATCATGCCGTGTGAATTTGCCGGCTGTTTTTATGCAATGACGAAAAGTAATGCAACAATATTCGTACATATCTCAGGTAATCAAGAGCCAGTAATTCATGTATAACCTATGTATTGTGGAAGGCTGTGATCATGTGACCAATGCACTGATGGAGGTACAGAAGGAAGCACTACCATAAGAAGGCAGGTTGGGTCAACTCCAGGATACCAGTATGAACTTTGTACACAGTTGTTTTGATATAGTTTTGCTCTTGCTAAATGTGGCCCCCAATAAATCAATATGTTTGCTCTCTGTGAAGGCATGCGAGAAAAACAAAGTTTTCTTCACAAACTCAAGGTAACACAGCCCCACTAACTGGTATACAAATGGTCATTCTCTGGGTGAAGTATTCCTTCAAAGGATCACAGCATACGCGTAATTTAGCAGGAATTAAACACTGGACAAAGACAGGAGAACCAAAACAAAGACCGAGTCATCCTCAAGTCACTTCCAAGAAACATGCAGGATATTGTTGTCAGCATTCATCCTGTTTTAATGGATTTAAACAGAAATAATCTAACACAGTCATTCTCAGAATAAAGCAGGCCAAACCACGTGCTGCACGCAAACAAACACCGTGACGACAATTATACACGTAAGCAGGTAAAACTGATGAGACCTGACAGAGGAAACGCCAGCTATCATAAGGGTCTGTGTGACCTTTACCCTACTTAAATCCACCATCAGCTAAGACTGCACACAAACAGCAAGACAAGCAACTTATTATGCCTTTTCCCCCCCAAGCAAGAAACAATGCATTTGCTATCATGAGTAAAACATCGACACAGTGAACCCATTCAGTCGCAGTCGTAACATCTTCAGCAGAGAACTACCAAACAGCTCCAGTAACGCACGTCTTAAAATCTGGAGTCTCAGTTTTATACTCAGGCCTAACATCAGCATTTTAACTTGAGATACATATTAGACTCAGCTCTCTCTTAAAGAACAACACTGTGTGTGTGTATTAGTATACTACTTGAAGCCAGGTAGTAGAAAAATCAGCAGATCGGGATATTTATGCAGGAAAGTCTGTAAGGAACCAAATACTGGTGCAAAGATCGAGCTGTAGTGTTTTAGGGGAAGTTTAAAAGAGTCAGAATGGGACAAATCCTCCACAGTGGTTGTGAATGTTGTGGCAGTCTTGTCTCAGTTTGGATTAACTAGACAGATAACATTTTATTTAACTTTTAACTAAAGCCCTTTCTTTACATTTAACAGGAGTTAATATTGACTGAATTTCGAGGCACACCACAGCTCACTCCATTCACACCAGCAGAGAAACACGAGAAAAAAGTGAAGCTGGTCGGCTTCACTTTCGCAACATTAACAGGATTTTCACTTTAAACTTAATCCAGGGCTCAGACGCCTTTTAGCCCAGAGTTTACAGCTTTCTCAGCGCTGAGCTACCAGCTATTAGACATCCCCAACTCTTAGCCCAGCAATTACTAAAATCCCTCCAGGTTGTGTTTGTTTATTTGTTTGCCTTTGTCAGGAATATAATTAGAAACACGGGTTAATATAACGAGTGGGAATTACTTAGTACAAAAGTAGCAGAATATTAGTTGTCACATGAAACATTGTTGTGAGAAACAGCTTAAGAGTGAACACTGTGAAGGTGTTAACCCTGAACCTTTAACCTTGTCTTATAATGTCTGAGTTACTAGTCAGACAAAGGTTTAACGTGTCCCTGGATTTTATTCTAGACAGGCGTTTAGGTCATAGTTAGACTGAAGTGCATGGGTAAAATTCTTTTTTTGTCTTCATGTCTGATCAAAAGGAGTTAGGTTGCACGCTAAATGATGGCAGATCTGCTTTGAATCTGTTACAGACTATAACCTGGTTGCACCCTTTTTCCTCTCTGCTGCAGTGACTCTAACACAAAGAGCCATTCAGATGAAGGCACTGAAGAGAAATGGTTGTAAATTACTGGATTTTGTTCTGGTTTTTGTAGCTACAATGTACAAAGGAAGGTGTGGCAGCTGAGTGTTTGACATCCACACATTTTCTTTTTATTTCTGCTTTAAAACACATGAAACTTAATCTATTGAAGATAGAGCAAGCTGCAGGGCTAACAGAGCATACGGACAGCTGATGTCTCTGTCGTCTTAAAGCATTAGGGATGCAGAATGGTATAAATTACCACTGGTTACTTCTGTATTAAAGCATATTTTGGGTAAAGGAAACAATTGCAGGGTAACAGACATGACAAAGCAAACTATAGATCATAACTACGAAGAAAAGAGTTCACTGACTTCACATAATTCAAACTTCACAGTCTTAGATACACGATTGCATTAAAAAGCTACGAAATAAAACCCATCTTTGTTTTTTCCCCAGTTTGTTCTGAGTTATTTAACGCTGCAAACCTGCAGAAACAAACAGCGGAGCTCATTTTGTTAATTCAAACACATGCAAAGAGAATTGGTTGATCTAATTCTGTTAAGTGCTCACACTTACAGTAAGGCTGTTTAAGTGTCCGGAGAGATAAATCAAATACACACCAAGCAGTACAAATATCTGAAACCAGTTTAGTATTAGCCTGCCTTTTAACTTGTGCCCTGCAGATACAAGTTACTGGTTGACAGGATGAGTAGTTAAAATCCTGGTATATTTAGTTTTAGACTGAATTCCGTCTTTGCATGTAAAAAAAAGGGACCCTCTCTACAGAAGTCACTTGGCTACAACACTGAGCAAAGTTGTGGCTTGTGGGACAATGTGATAATAATGAGAGGACAAATATGAAAATTGCAAAATATATTGCTGCCCGATTAAGGTCAAGAGCAAGCCACTCTACAGTCCACTGCCGTTCAGTACTAATGTCAGATAGATCACTTTTCACCCTCATGTGGGACAAAGACATTGCCATTCTCGGTTCTGTTGCAAATAAGACAGAATATGAGACGTACGCCTCAGCCACAAAAAAACGTATTCACTGTCTGGCTTCGTTCTGGGCCTGACAGTGGCGGGACATGAAGAAAAACCACACTTAAAACCAAGCCAGACCTATTTACAGAAATACCTCAGATCGAGACTAAAATAGAAGACCATGTAAGTAAACTATGATCAGTGTTTCAGATTAGGTTTACAGGCTGCAGCACATTAAACTGTGACCAGGATGAAATTATTAGCTGCTTAAAAAATTGTTCATTAGAGCAAAAGTGATCCCAGTTATAAAAAGAAGCTGTAAAATCAACCATGGGCTTGATTTGTTAACTAAGTTATGGCTCTAATGATGTCAGGTGATCATGTCTAGGTCAGAAAGTTCAAAATGTCTTCTTCTTTTCATAAGTAAATAAAGGCAAAGTTTAATTTGAGGGAAGCACTATTTCAGTCGGCAGTTCTTTCTGATAATGAATGTTGGAAACAAATGACGTTCAGATGCAGTTCCAGTAAGTCAAGCTCACTTCCAGGTGACATAAGAAGCTCACATATATCCATACTAGTTTGGGACACCAGAAAACTAGACTAAAAGTTATTCCATTTTATGTGTTTGACACAGACGAGACTGTTCTTGTTCAAATCTGGGCCGGTCTTATCGTAAGCAACACAGTCGCATCCACCATGACATGGCGCAAGTCTTCCCCTAGTTCCAGTTCATACCAGTTTAACACCAGCAGAGGCAGGAGTACCTTCTCCTGCAGATGGCTCGTACTGGAGGCAGGCTACGATTCAAACCAGGTTAGAAAAAGGACACGGCAGCACTGCTGTATTTTCCCAGCAGGTTTTCATAGAGCTCAGTAGTAAATCTCATCCACGATGAGACTTAAAACTCCTCTTTGAATAAAAACAAAAACATTTCAGATCTGTGACAGTCTTACTTTGGTTCCCAGCCACAGTCCAGTCGAGGTCCTGCTCAACATCACGCTCCTTTAGAGAGAAACCCAAACTGAAAGCGAGCCCAGGAAGAACCCAAACCCAGCTGAATCCAGACCAGGGTAAAGTCAACATCAGAGTCTTAGACACTAACCTATCGCAGGTCTGCTCTAGGCCACGCAGCAGTACCTTTTCCACCACGACTTGGACAGACTCTTCATCTTGTCCGGTGTCTGCCTTTGCTTTTTGCGGCGTTTCTGTTTCCCTCTCGTGTGCTTGTGGGAGCTGTAGTTCTGCAGGCTGGCCAATATGGCCGTGTCAAACACTTCCTTTAAATTTTTTTGGGTCAGGGAAGAGCACTCCATGTAGGCCACAGCTCCAATCTCCATCGCACAGTCACGGGCATCTGCTGGGTCCACGGGTCGCTCCCGGTACTTCGCCAGATCAATGAGAACCTAAAGAGAGGAGGAAGCACTATGTTAACACAGGCGTACTTTTGTTGTTCTTTTGCAGCTAATTTTCTTCTTAACAGTTTAGATTCCTACAATATTAAATAAAATCAATCCTCAGAGTCAAATCTACACAAACATAGTTCATCCATTCATTTTCTGTTACCGCTTATCCTCTTGGGGTTGGGGGAGCTGGAGCCTATCCCAGCTGACATTGGGCGATAGGCGGGGTACACCCTGGACAGGTCTCCAGACCATCACAGGGCTGACACATAGAGACAGACAACCATTCACACTCACATTCACACCTACGGACAATTTAGAGTCACCAGTCAACCTAACCTGCATGACTTTGGACTGTGGGAGGAAGCTGGAGTACCCGGAGAAAACCCACACTGACATGGGGAGAACATGCAAACTCCATCACCCCAGGTCTGAACCAGGAAACCTCTTGCTGTTGGGCGATAATACTAACCACTGCACCACCTGTGTTCAAGGTCCAGTGTGAAGGATTTAATGGGATATACTATCAGAAATGGATTATAATACAATAAGAATGTTTTCTTTAGCGTATAATCACCTAAAAATAAGAATCATTGTGTTTTTGTGACCTTAGAATGAGCCGTATATATCTATATAAAGAGTGGGTCCTTGTCCTAATCCATGTTGCACCATCATGTTTCTACAGTAGCCCAAAAGAAACAAATCAAACACTTGTTCTGGCAGGCGCCAATCGCATTTTTTGCGTCAGCCACTGCAGTTAGCAGCCCCTCTGCCATGAGCAGCGTAGTTTAAATCATCTGGTCAGTTTGTTTTTAAGAGGAGGAGACCTCTGAGGATAATTTGGCTCCCAGTAAAAACCTCCTGAACAATGAACACTGAAGAAATCCTAACTGTGAGTTCACGCTTTGCATATGGGGGAAGTTTCAGCTGGTTGCTATCTGCAATCCTCACTGTTAGATGCCACTAAATCCTTCGCACAGTTCCTTTAGAGTGATCATGAAGACATGTAGCCTCTTGTTAATGCTTGTGGTTTTGTTTCACTTTTCTCAGAAGTAAGTCATTATTTTGTCTGGCTTAAGACACGGACTTGTACTCCACATCAGTAAAGTCACTTCACCTTGACATCTTCTCTGAGGTCACACTGTGTCCCAACTAGGACAAGCGGAGCGAAGGGTGCATGTCTGCGGATTTCTGGAACCCACTTTTCGGGAACGTTCTGGAAGGAAGCAGGGCTGACGACGCTGAAGCACAGCAGGAACACATCTGCGCTGGTGTAACACAGAGGCCGCAGCTTGTCAAACTCGTCCTGGAGGGGTCGGAGGAGATCAAGAGAGACAAAGTGTTGAGGATGAAGAGAATTTACAGAACAGCACAATAATGGGTTTAAGAGCATTCTGACAAAAACCAGAAGTGTTACTGGCACAACATCCTGCCAATCCTGTCTATCCTGACAAGTTACTGGCACTACTGAGTGGCGTCTGTTTTTAATGACAGATGACAAACTATGAGGATATGTCTAGTTTCTCCCCCTTCATCTCTGACTCTCTCCTTCCTTCCTCTGCCTGTGATCCTCCTGTTTACTCTGCCATCGAATCTGAAAACACACTGATACAGAAAAAATGCTTTTGAGTGTTTATATAACGCGCTGATTCTTTATCTGTATTTGTTTTAATTATTTAATTTGTTGACACAGACTCTATGACTTGTTTTAAGGTGCACATTAGCTCTAACCAGTTGAAGCTCATTTTAAGAGGATTTTTATATTTATTTATTCCTTATTTAAAGATAAGATTGACTGCTGCTGAGATATAAAATGCATCACTTCCTGTGTGCCAGAGGACTTTTCCTTGGAAAAGCCAACCAGACAGTTTCCTGGTCAGACTGAGATCATCTAGACAAACACTAAATCTAACTGAGACATCCATTGTAAAACATGTTAAGTTTAGGACTAGTCTTTTTGTTAAAGTCCCCATCTGTCAAATTATGATCCCTTACAGTAGCACCTTCTCAAAAAACAGACGTATCAGTCTTTATAATAGCAACTGTCTGTCCCTCCCACTCCATCCTGCGATCCCAACATCTCAAAAGGAAAAAAGAAGTAGTTATATATCTGGTTTCAGGCAGTTTTCTGTTATCTGTTTCAGTGCGGCTGCTCTTTAAATTCCAAAAAGATACTTATCAGTTTGTTAAGAGAGAGTGGCTGTGGTGTCCTGCCAAGTAATACGTGCTCTGGCCCCAAAATGAATGAAGGACTAGTCTCAATCTATCTGCCAGTTATCTTCAGGCACACCATGGTGCTCAAACTCTTCTGTTATTTTAAAGTAAATGTGGACAGAGCCAGGGTTCCCACACATTTTCATGGACAGAATTTTCAAACTTTTCCATGACTTTTTAAGACGGGAGAAAATGAAGACACATATGTGATGGTAAACTAAACACTGTCATACATTGATGCATATCAGAGCTACATTATGTCGACAGCTGCAGAAAATTAATTTGCTGTTATGTTACGTTATGTGGTACGTTAACCACGGAAGATTATTGTAACAATTTCATTCATTAATTTCAATTCCATGACTTTTCCAGGTTTTCCATGCCCATGGGAACTATATAGAGCGGCAAAATTTAAATGTATTAAATGAAAACTCCAATTGGAATAACATGTTTTTATGACAAAACACTAGATGTTTGTTAAGTTTTGGAAATGTCTAATTTAGCTTCCAATTCAGAAAAAACTTTTGTGGGGTAGACTAATGATGGTGGCAGTGGTGGGGGGTGGGTACCATGCGACTCAACTGTGGTTTAATTCCAGCCGGGGAACTTTGTGACATGTCGTCCCATGTTTCCTGTGTAGCTCTACACTGTCAATTATCAAATAAAGGCAAAAATGCAACAACAAAAACACAAACAAGAATGTGTGTTTCAGACAAGACAGAAAGACAGAAAGACAGAAAGAAAGACAGACAGAAAGAAAGAGGACTGCTCTCTCTTCATCACATCCTCTGGTCAGACGCATTGTTTCAAACTTGAATAAAACAACAACAGGAAATGCTGCTGCTCTCTCCCCTGTGAGTAAATGATGTGTGCGTGTGGGTGGGTGTGTGTTTGAGATGAGGTCACTGACCTGTCCGGCTGTGTCACAGAGTTGTAGTTTGACTGGCTGCCCGTCCACTGATACCACCGCTACACACACACACACACACACCATGAGACACAGTGTAGATATTCACTGGAAAAACCCATGCGTCCAACAATTACACAATCTTATAACAACAGCTGGTAACTCTTTAACTACTTTAAGTTAAATACAGTAAAGGAAGGATGAGTTAATAAAGAGACAGACCAGCCTACAGAATATTAATCTATTCTATTTGATAACTGGACATTTGTTTAAATCATTAAAAGAAACAAATATCAAAACAATTCCTGGTCACGACTTCAGAGTGGTTACATGATGAACTATAAAGCTCATATGAAGCGAAATACAAATTGAATTTGACATTTTAGAGACTTAATGATCGACTAATCAATCAAACTTATTCATGGATGGTCTATAAATAAATAAAATGTCTTCAGCAGCTGTAAAATACCACATGGCCACTCACAGGCTACATTTCATGATGAATTTATGATCTTATTTTCTGCCACATGGTCAAACGTGTTTATAAACACATAAGGGAGACCGGGATTGGTTGGAACATAGCTACTTTCTGGTCTTTTGGAGGTCTCAGAAACGTAACTTTTCAGTCAGATCCGCCCTTCGCTCCTCCACAGACCAGCCTCTTGCCCAAATATGGTCACTTCTGGCTCCACAAAACCAAGATGGCGATGACCATGGTGCCAAACTCAAGGCTTAGTCCACAAATCAATGGGTAACGTCATGGTAGCTATGTCCATTATGTTTACAGTCTATGCGTCAGCCATTTTGTAAATATGTGACTTCTATTTAATAAACAAGGGAATTGGCCACATTTTTTTAATGTGGCTTAAAAGTCTGTGATGAGCGATGGTTGCTAACTTAATTTCATCTCAAAGTTGGGTTAAATGGGGGCGCACACTAGCTCAGTGGGTAGAGTAGGTGCCCCATATACAAAGGCAATGTCCTTGCTGCAGCAGCCACAGGCTCAATTCCAGCCCATAGCCCCTTGCTGCATACCGTCCCCTCTCTATCCCCCTTACACCTCTAACTGTGCTGTCATTAAAGGCCAAAAAGTCCCCAAAAAATTGTGAGCAGGATTGGCTGGCACACTGATTTAGGGGTTGGTTGGCACATGTGTCACAGTCGTGACTATTACTGTGTTTTAAGAGATTAAAACTGCTCTGGAAATTAAAAATGATGTTTATATTGTTTGTTTGCTCTTATTGGCAAAAGTAGTTTGACATTCCAATAATTAAGTTTTCTGTTTGAGTTAATGTTCAAATTGTTGCCAACCAACCCCAAAATGTGTAAATGAGCCCCATGATAGGGCTGCTTGGCAGAAACACAGACAAGTCTTCAATCACAAATCTCCTAGTTTTAGAAAACATTCAAAACATATCTATTTATTTCTGATACCTTAACTTTAAACATTAATTGTGCCAGATAAATCCTATGTAAGAGAGTGCAAAGTGTGCCAACCAGCCCCGGTCTCCCCTGTGCATTGACTCATAGCTGATGGTCCATCTTTACCTGAGAAGTTGTCAAAGGCGGTGGGGACGTACTCGGTGGGGTACCCGTTGGTGGTGTAGCTGACCACCAGGCTGGTTTTCCCCACAGCTCCGTCACCCACCAGCACACACTTCACCCGCCTCTCCGCCGCTCCGGCTCCCGCTGACCCTGCCCCTGCCCCGGACCGCCGCGTCCTGCCGGAGCCCCTGACCCTCCTCGGTGGGACAGGCGGAGCAGGGGACACCGGTGCCGGCTTGTAGCCCCCGTCGCCCCGCGGAGGCATCTGGCAGGGAGAGGAGGGTGACATGTAGGCTGAGGAGACCCGGGCAGGAGGTTCAGTCCCGGTTCGGGCCAGTTTTCACATCGTCCATTCTTCCGTTGTTATCTGCCGGGACACTGAGCCGTTTGTCAACTGACTTCTGTGCTGTCGCTGCTGTCCGCTTCCTCCCAGGCTCCATGGTTCACTTACACAAAGTTTTAACTGCTGCTCACCGCACACAGCCCCAAAACTGCCTCTGTGTCCGTGTGCAGAGTCATGGTGGGTTTAAATGTGGTTTAATGTCCGATTAAAGGAGCAGAGATTCAATTAACAGCCCCGTTTGTTACAGCCTGTGTCCGTCCAGCCGTCCAATGGACACACCAGGGCAGACCCGTCCCAAACTCCCCTTCATATGACATCACACTGTGTGTGTGTGTGTGTGTGTGTGTGTGTGTGTGTGAGAGAGAGAGAGAGAGAGAGATCAAGCTTATGACAATAATAATAATAATAATAATAATAATAATAATGTTTCACCTTAATCAGAAAATTGAAATTACAAAAATTTAAATAAATAAAAATTAAATAAACTTTTCTCAATCAGCAAAATTAAAAAGATCCTGTCTAAAAAAAAAAAAAGTTAAATAAAATACAATTTTTTAAAAATCTATCTAACAACTAATTCCAAATACTTTATATTATGTTGTTGGGTAAATCAACAATAATGCATTGTATTTCATAAACTATTAAAATATTTTGAATGAAAAGTTTTAATCTGCAATGTAACACCTACATACAGCTGTCGGTTATGTAATGGAGTAGAAATAAAGTACAAAAATCCCTCTTGATTGTAGTTATAAACTATCATAAAATGGAAATATAAAATCAAAACACACGGTTTGGTGTGAATGGGCTTCTTCTGGGACTTTTAGGACATTTATGCCACCTAGTGGACAGACTGGAAAACCACAATAAAACCATATTAAAACGTTATTTGAAATAAAGCATATACAAGTTTTAGAGTGCTATGTAAGCTACTGAATATCCTACCATATGTTCCATACATCATATAAATCCAGATGAGTCTTCAGTGTGTTGTATTTGTACAATGCGGAACTAAACACCGTCTGGTCAGTGTTTCCTCACGGACGCTTTTCTGACCTGCACACACGTGTCATGTTGTGTTGTGAGAGGCTGAAAGTCTTATAAACGCTTTTCCTCTCTTCTGGACAGTCGTTGACATACCTGTCTACCTGACAGACCGACACCTTCCCCTGTAATATGTCCGGGGACAGCAGCGTGTCCTCGGCGGAGGTGGTTCTGGGTTTCCTGGAGGAGGCGGAGCCGTGGCGGCTGCTGTCTCCACAGTTCCCCAGTAAAGTCGGGGGGAAACCGGCGTGGCTCAGCCAGAGAGGCCTGCCCTCACTGCCCGGGCTGGAGTGTGAGATATGCCGCCTGCCTATGGCCTTCCTGCTGCAGGTAAGAAGAGTCCCGGGGAAGAGAAGGAGGGACCTGGGGGTCCTTCACTATAAATGATAATTCACTGTGATCATGGGGAGCTCAGGTTTATAGGGGAGACACTGCAGGTAGAAACATAGTTTATTCATGAACTGGTCAACTCTGAAACTTTGGGCTGCTTTGCTGCCATAACATGTCCTCTTTCAGACTAGTGAAAAGAAAACGTCCAAAATACACATTTAGGTGTTAATTTTAGTTCAGATTTCTGCTCTAGAAGTGTATATAAAAGTGCATGTTTAAGAGGATAATGCCTAATGTGCACATTTAAACATATAATTTCAGTAAACTTGTAATACAAAAAAATAATTGTGTTAATGCAAATATTCAACTGAGGGAGCTGTGGTATCTATCAGTGTATAAACCATTGTATAGAAATATATGGAATTTTACAATACATATCTTAAAGGCCATTTTCTCATTTTTTTCTCATACTTTGAGCCAGAAATCTCAGCTTCTTTAGTGCTCATATCCACCAAACTTTAAAGATTTATTCCTATCTACAGTATATATTCTCAAAGTTATAAAGAGAGTTGCTCATATATCATTCATAGCCTGTTTTATATTACATTTTGTTCCTAAAAACATGGTGAAAATTGATTTTTTTAATGGCTATGGAGTGATAAAAACAGATATCCAAAATCCCCTCTGTAAAAACCTTAAACTCTGATGTGTCAACAAAATGAAACTAGAATTCTGAACCCACTGAACTGATTTGAATTTATTGAAAGTATAGCCACTTGAGAGGGGGTCCTCCAGATACAAATACAAAACAGAAACATACAGACAAAACTGCTGTACGTAGCAAAAATACACTACAAATACACAGACACAGACATCTCGCTCACCATCTCCCAGCCAACGCCCTGAGCCACATGACCTCGAATAGTTATACATCAGTTTTCAGTACAACAGATTAAAAACCTGAGCAAGTTGTTTTGAGATGTGATTATAAAGGAGTCCTGAAGCAGTGGAAAAAGGTAACAGACCATAAGGAATCAGCTGGAGCTTTGTATTGGAATAACCTTTGTCCAACTTCTTTGAAAATTCTGGGGACAAAGAAAAAGGGACCTGGAGCTGCTTCATGTAGGGTGATGAACAATGAGAAAACTAAAACAAGTAAAAGTATCAATACAAAACAGTCACTGGAATAGATTATTAATCAGTTTAATGTTTCCTTTATTAACATTTATGAGGGATCACCAGATATATCTAAAAATCTATGTAAGAACAGACAATGCTGAGATACTAGGCACCTAACAGGTAACCCCAAACTGACAGTTCCACTCACCTTTATATGAGTCAAGTAATGAATCCATCATCTACTAGATAAACCTTCTCTGTCTTCCTTGCAGGTGTATGCACCCATTTCTGGTCAGGACAGAAGTTTCCACAGAACGCTCTTTCTGTTCTGCTGCAGAACTCATGAGTGTTACACAGCCAACGACAGTCGCTGTATGAAAGGTAACTGTAACTGTTGTTACTTTAATGCTCTTATCATGTTTGTTCTCACATGATAGAAGGGCTGACTAACTGTAGTCTTTTGCTCTGCTTTCTGCTCTTCTCCTCCCTTCCCCATGTCTTTTCCTCTCCATGTTTTTGAACATTTGTCATCTGTTGAAGAAATATAATTACATCAAGTTTTCTGACTGATGGTGTTTCTCCGTCTTCCCTTCTTTTCAGTTTTCAGAAGCCAGCTACCGAGGAGAAATGAGTTCTACCCCTACGACCCTCCACCAGGTTGGTGTGTCTTTCCAAAGCATCAGTAAAAGTGTCATTTTTTTCAGTGCATACAAATATGTTTAAAGAGCTGTAATATAAACACAGATAAAACAGTAGAGAGGATCAAATTTACAAACTGTGAAACTCTTCTTTTGATTTGCAGGTGGAATCTTTAAATTTAGTTTTTGTGTATTTCAGCAGTGACTTGACTGTGGTACGACATATTCTTTTCTTTTATCTAATTCTCAGAGGACGAGCCCCCCAGCGGTCCTGAACCGGATCAGAGTGTGTTGTCCGTCTCTGGAGTTAAACTATGCTGGGTGTGCGGTTGCCCCGGCAACAAAGCCTGCTCCCGCTGTCACAGCGTAACCTACTGTGGAAAACACCACCAGACCCTCCACTGGAAACACTCACACAAGAGGGAGTGTGGCAGCCAAGGTGTGTGTTATACACTGGAATAAAAAAGGACGTGTATTTCCCCTCTTTACAATGATATGTTTTCAGCTCGTTATGTTGTTGTCAGCAAGATTAGAGGAAAACTACTGGTCCAATTTTCATGAAACTTGGGGGGAGGGTGCAGTGTGGGAGAAGACAGAGCCCATTAAGTTTTTGAGCAGATCCACATTACAGGGCGGATACACAGATTATTTTTCACTCTCATTAACACTGCAAGATAGATCATTTGGCCTTTGCGGAATAAATGCATACATTTTAAAGTTTAATAGATGGTAGTAAAGTTCAATAGTGACAAAACAGCCAATTGTTTCTACTTCAAGTTTCGTGCTATGGATTGTGGCAGATATATGAGCAAGAGGGTCAAAGTTCATGGCAAGTAGTGTGTCCCAGTGTACGCTCCATGCAGCTGTACATACTTTGTAAGGGCAGCTGCAGTATGCACTGATAGTAATAAGTATGCGATCACAAGGTTAATGTCTCTGCTGTGTCTTTGTCTGTCTATATAAAAGCGTCAACTGTCACAACCCCGACCTTCCTCTTCCCCGAGTCTGAGCTGGTCACTGAACCTGAGGAGGAGCAAGAGAAGAAGGAGGAAGACACAAAGGAGGCAGAAGAGGAGGAGGAGGAGAGGAGTGCAGATTGTCCCTCATTAGCAGACAGTAAGCTTTCAGTTATGTCTGATAACTTTTATAAAACTGGTCACGTGAAGTAAGTCACTGACATTGTGTTTCCTTTCACTCCTGACTGTCTGTGTCTGTGTTCAGCCCTGGCAGAGACAGACCTGGAGGACATGGCTATGCACGAGACTGAAGACAACAAAGTGTTCCAGCGGTTTAAGAAGAGGATCGCACCAGAACCTCACCAGGTTAACAAAACACCACGTCCTCCACTGAGTTAAAAAGACAAACACTTTTTTCTCTGCATCCATCTCACAGTGTTTTGTTATGTTCAGGTGGTGCGTTACAGTCGAGGCGGCTCCCCCCTGTGGGTCTCCTCTCAGCACATCCCCTCAGATCAGGATATCCCAACATGCACCTGTGGCACCAAGAGGACTTTTGAGTTTCAGGTAGTCCTTTCTTCTCCTTCCATCTTTTTTCACCCAGCTATCACCCTCCTGCTCAGCACACTCTCGAATGCCAATATGCTTTCATTGTGTGCCAAGTATATGAAGCTGTGTGTGCATGTTGGTGATGGGACACAAGCCAGCAAGAACTACAGAGCTCAGCTGCCAGGCTTGAGACATTTTCACATCACACCTGTTGTAGCCTCTTTACACTGACTCCAGGTGTGGTTTGGAACAGATTTTAAGATATTACTGATTACTTTTAAGGCTCTTTGGCCTCTCTCATCACTACATCTGACCTCTTAGTACCATGCATGCAGGTATGTACGTTTGCAGTCAATGCCCTGAGGCTCTGGAACGATCTGCCTGAGGAAATCAAGTCGGCTGAGTCAGTTATCTCCGTTACGTCCCCTCTGAAAACATACTTTTATCAGAGAATCTTTCCTGATTTTACATTAGTTTAAATTTCGTTGGACTGTCTTTAGTGCCATTAAATATGTATTTGTTTTACCCTATCCTTACCTTTCCCTGCAAAGTTTTTGTTTAATATACCAAATAGTTTTTATCTCTTTAACCTGATGACGTGTTTCATATTGCTGCCTTTGTGAAGCACTTAGTAATGTGGGTTTTGAAAAGTGCTTTATAAATAAAGATTATATTATAATCATTATTATTAGTATTAGTATTAATAAGTTAAAAGTTCGTCAAATACCGTCACTTTTGGTTGATGATTCAGTTTGAAGTCCAACCCAAAGTGTTGGTATTTGATGACCTGGGAATGAGACTCAACGACCAGCTATCTTTCTCCACAGTTACGTACAGCACCTTTAAAGTGGATTTTATTATTTTAAGAGACTAAGTGGACCAAGACCTGTTTTGTAGTTGAGGAAATTATCATAAATGTCCAACATTTGGTGCAGGAACTGTCAGTAGTGATGGCTTATTTAGTCAAAGCTCACATGTGAATGCAGTTACTCTGCCTCTGTGGAGTAGTGTGCGTCTTGTATCACAAGCTGTGACCGGAAGTTTCTCTCCATCGTTCATTGTGAGCAAGAAGAAAAACATCTAAGCATGCAGCCTGAAGTAGAGGAGAATGTTTCTGATGATTACTCATTTATGTGCTGGTTTATTAACTTAAAATACATTCTAATAGTAATGTGCTGAATTCAGTACATATGTGTAAACACAGAATTTGATTTTTTTTTAAATAGCCTAGTTGGATAGAAAATAAAAACACAAAAAAATCAGATGACAGGATGAAGAAGTTCCCCAGCCTTGTTTGAACAGGGCAGAGTGCTGATTTGTGTGTGACAGCTTGTGTCACTGTCTCTCTGCACAGGTAACAGTCCAGTTGTTGAGCAGTGTGAATATCATATACATATCGTGTGATATTGATATCATAATATGAGACTAGATATGGTCAGACTTAATGGATATTGTAATGTCACAAGTGTTGTCATTTCCTGCTTTTAAAGGCCGCATTATTGTAAAGTGATGTCATTTTCTGAACTTACTAGACTGTCCTAGCTGTTGCATTATCACATCCACATTACTAATGATAATTTATCAAAAATCCCATTGTGATACATTTTGTAAAAACACCTACAGTCAATATCAATATCAATATTTGGTCAAAAATATTGCGATATTTGATTTTCTCCATATCCCCCAGCCTTGTGTGTAATAATAGTGTGTGTGTGTCTTTAGGTGATGCCACAGCTGTTAAACAGTCTGTGTGTGGACTCGCCAGGAGCCAGTATCGACTGGGGGACGCTGGCAGTCTACACGTGCTCTGCCAGCTGTAACCATGACGACGAGTACAGCCCTGAGTTCATTTGGAAACAAGACTTCAGCCCAGATCAACACACACAGATGAAACCTACATAATATCTGACACACTGATGCCTGTGAAACCTTAGACTGGTGTTTTTTACTCTGTGTGATGTTGGTGGACTGAACATGTGCCACTGCTCTTGTGACTGATTACACACAGATAACATTAAATATCTGTGTGAAGTTCAGGTGACAGAGAGATCAAACTCCTCCCATCAACGAAGCATGAATGAGTTTTTCGAGGGCAGATATTCAAGGTCTGGATTAATTGTTCTGTTATATGAAAAGTTCAGATAGTCAAATAGGAATTTTGGTTTCTTGCCACCTCCAAACCTTTTCTATTATACTTTGAAATCCTGTCTGTGAAGAACAATTAATTTCTGTTATATTTAACCTGCAGATGGATGAAAATTAAAGAAAAACCCAACATGAAGTGTCTTAATGTGGAGTCAGGCCACCATAAGCCTCCAGAAAAGCTTCAGAGCATCTTGTCCAGTCTGTGGAACTGTGTCAGGAAAACCACGGAAAAGTCATGGAGTTTCAGAGTCACATTTTCCAGGCTTTGAAAAGTCATGGAATTAGTAAATATCATTGAAAGTTTTGGAAAAGTCATCGAATTTTGTTGTGTGTAATGAAGATGTTACAGTAGTCTTCTGTGGATAACCCTCCATGTAATGTAACATAACGGCAAATTTATTTTCTGAGGCTGTTGACATAACATCGCTCTAATATTCGTTGATGTGTGATGTTTTGTTTACCATTACGTTTCTTCTTCTTACATCTGCTTTCCATCTGTCCCGCCATAAAATTATGTTTGAACAAAGCTTGAATCTGATATGTTTGAAAAATGCTGGGCAAGTAGGGCAAGATTTTTTACAGGTCCTTGAAAAGTCATGGAAAGGTTTTGAAATTTGAAACCTTTTGAAAGGTTTCTACCATTTTTTCCCTGTTAAAGGTTTTTTTGGGGGGGCGGGGGTTTCCTTATCCGCTGTGAGGGTCCAAGGACAGAGGGATGTCGTATGCTGTAAAGCCCTCTGAGGCAAATTGTGATTTGTAATGGGCTTTATAAATAAAATTGAAACCTGTATTTATTCACATCTCTTTTGCAAGAGACATCTGAGCACAGCAGACAGAAAAACAAAGTCAGACATGACAAAACAGCACCAGAGACATCACTAAATATATTTAAAGATGATAAATGTAAATATAAATATTTATATGAAAGTTTATGTTATGGAGATGGCAGTGGAGAGCACTGTCTTACACAGTCCAAAATTTTCCATACCTGTTCACCTGGGTTAAGATCTGGTAATTGTGAAAGCCGTATGATTCAGTTCAAGTCATTTTCACACTCAGCAATCCACTTAGTGAGCCCTGGTGCACAGGAGCATTTACACTCTCCACTCTTTTATTAAGGTTTTTCCTTTAATTTCTCCATCCATGTGTGCTCAGTGGGTTATGCCCATGTTCAGTACTACATACTGTAAGTGGTCAGCCAAACAAATAGAGTATGACCTTGTGCCTTATCATCACACAATAAAGATTTCAACAAAGCATTCATCTGATTTTCTGCTTTGTCAGTGGGTCTGAGACAGATAATGTTCAGTTAAGATACTGCCTGTCAGAGTAATGTTATTTCCCAACAACAAAGTTATGGCTGGTGAAAATGCAGAGTGATCAGTAACTCTGGAAAACTGCTATCCACAGTGACTGGTGAGGAAAAAGGTTAAAGGGACAGTTCACCCCAAAATTAAAAATACACATTTTTCCTCTAACCTGTTGTGCCATTTATCAGTCTAGATTATTTTGGTGTGGGTTCCAAAGTGTTGGTGATATCAGTAGATGCACTCTTTCTTCTGTGTGATGATGCAGTTGGCAGGTGTAGTTCGGTATAAAGAAAATAGTTCCTACATGAAACTGCTCACAAGGTCTGTGGATTATCTTGAGTAACCGGGTCATGATTTCTGGAAAGAGGCATTGCTGTAAAATTGAGCGAGGTTGCACTGTATTGTTTAGGAATCCAAGTTTTAAAGAGGAATACTGTTTTGATTTGTCAGAAGTCACAGTCTCACTTTAAATGGAGGCTATTTGACAGTAAAACTTGGATCATACCTGTTAAATATTGGTTTAGATATCTTTAGTCTCAAATGATCCTTCTGTGAGTTCACCTCTGGAAACCTTATGACTTTTACTTCCTCTACATGGTCATTGTCAGCACTCCGCCAGGCTTTAGTCATACACAGATGTGGCTTAGTGTTGCTTATATAAGTTTAGATTATCTTTACACTCAGGTTTGATGTACCACAAGCAAGTGGTTGCAGTGAATGAGGGGTAACCAAACTGTCATACCACTGTGGTACAATTTTTTTTAAAACTTCTGCATCACTTACTCAAAAAATAAACATATCTACTCTGCACTGTGATCAAGATGACAGTATTTCTTACCTTTTTAAAGAAATGTTTAACCCTTCTGTTACTTCAGTAGACAAACAGTGAATACACACTTCTTAGGACAAACATCTCCCACTCTGTTCACTCAACAAAAATGCTGTTTCCAAATAAAACGGCACCAAAAAGTAACTTTGGTGAAAGAAGCAGCTTTAACAAGAGAGTCAGTATGTACACATTTATTAATGCACAGTGCTGCACATTAACAATTTCAGAAGCAGAACTGCATCAAGATGTGACAGGGCGTCCCGGTCACATGCCCTACCTCTGCTCATAATCACAGAGGACAGTATGTAGTTTAGTATTAAACCCTAATCTCTTCTGCCACTCTGCCGCTCATACAGGTGTCAGCTGGCAGCTAGCTCACCAACAAGTGCCCAACATTTAAACTACTTTTTGGCCAAGTGTGTGGATGAGCACATATTATGGATATTTATTCATCAAAGATTCACATATTCCTACAACCAAAAATAATTCTTTAAAAGAAAACTTTTAAATAGAACTTTGAATGACCAAAAAAAATCAAATAATACATTAACATGGGCTCACAATGCATTGTTCATCTGCCATCATCTTTTAGTGCTCGTGAATTTAAGATGCAAGATGTGAATTTAAGATAAGTAAAAGAAGATGCTGTTTAAGATGAACAGCGTCTTTTTTGTTACCGTTTTGGTACAAATGTATCTCAAACCAACCGACATAAATCTCAAAGTACTAACCATTAACTTGACGACAACTTTCGCAGCAGGACTTGATTCAGTTTAAAATTTAAGAGCATCCACATTAAGTTGCTGCTTAGCAGACTGGACTATGCTTCTCGTCTCAAAACGCTTAAAATCTAGATGAAAATTCACCTCCAGCATTTACTAAATTAGGACTAAGCTGAGCCGAGATGTGACTGATTTAAATGCCAAAGATACGAAGATGAAACTCTGACACAGCAAGCCGATTTTTTTCGGGATTAACAGTCACTCAAACTAAAATCTTAGCAAATACTGTTAATAGGAATGTGGTTCTAACAGACCCGAACATGTCTTGATACAATTTGGGGACTGAGCGGAAAAATTTATAAAAATGCAACGTACAAAACGTATTTAAAATGGCTTAAAATAAAAACAAAAAGCAGTCACAGTCTGACTGCTTCTCTTCTAATCAGCACTTTTTACATTTCTTTACAGTCTTATGTACAGTCAGGGATGTGATACGGACAACAGAAAAAGCCGAAAATAACTGGGCAAAAAACTGAGAAAGGGTTTGAAATAAATGGAGGTCTGTGTGTACGCCGTCAATTGTGTTCAAACCACAGCAAAAAAACAAACAAAAAAAAAACAGCAGTTAAATCCTGCTTTTCTAAAACACTGGAGGGACATTAAAAAAAGAAGAATCACATCCCTGTACAACAGCCCTTACAGCAGTCCACTTGTAGAGGTCAACATATAGATGACACTTCCTTTGAGGGAAAAAGAAAAAATTGGAGTTCAAAGAGTCGAGGTAAAAAATTAAGATTGGGAGATAAAGGTAAAAGAAGGAGCTGCAGGTTCTACGTTGTCTTGCGGAAACCTTTCAGAATGGGATAGATGTTTTCAAATGCTTCGTAGATCTCTGCTCTCACCTTGGCGCCTTAAAAAAAAAAAAAAGAAAAAGTAAATAAACAACATATGAACAACGACTTACAATGGCAAATCCCATCAAGACAATGACAGAGGCAAACATTATACCTATTAACATTATGTTCCACCTTGGTGACTTTTTCTGTGTGTTTGGTGTACGTTATCTGGGTACATTCAACCTCCTCTTTTGATGCGGACAAAGCCTGATCTCAGAATTTTCAACTAGTTAAACTGCGTTTCCATCTTGCGTCCACTCTAACCAGTTCCCATAGGGGATTTGATTTTCCCTTATCAGTCACTAGAGACCATAGAGAATGTATCTGAATCCGATGTCATCTGTAGCCATGCCAAAATATTTGTTTTGAGGGTTGAGCGGAGCCAAGACGACAACCTGTGGTGTTGGGCAACATCGAGGAGATATTCTTATTTAAAACAGCTCGATAACAACATCTATCTTGTCTACAGTGGTCGCCATTGTTGAGATGACTCCTCATCAGTTTCCGGCGCACCACTTGACAACGCTTGAAAACAGCCTGACAATGGCAATAAGACCTTTGCACACCAAATTCATATTCTGACAACTACTTCACCGCTCTCTCCATGACACACCTCTAGGCAAACAGATTTCTTTACATAGGGAAATGGGGCAGTGGTAGAATGCTGACTGCAAATACCAGGCACGCGCTTGTCAACTTAGAATGATCCTGACTCAGTAACATACACATTGTGGTAAGAACAAACTTATTTTGTGTGCAAAGTGAGAACATTTCATCTACTAAAAGCTGCTATATCTGTCAATAAATGCTCAAATGATTAGTTTTTTTTATATCTTACCTGTGAGTACAACTTTCCCAGAAACAAAGATGAGCAAGACGATTCTGGGTTTGATCATTCTGTAAATCAGTCCTGGAAACAGCTCGGGTTCATAGCTGAAAGAGACAAGTCACTTTATTTTAACGGTAACAGAGATTAACTCAATTGCTACAATAAATACATTTTAATTTCTGAAAAATCTCTGCATACTGTCTGAAACCCATATTCTACAGGTTACTGAAATAAATAAATAAAAAAATCCACATATATGCTTTTAAAGGGATATCCTGATTGTATGGGAGCATTTTGACAAAATGAAACCCCAGCTAGCCTTCCCTTCTTTGGCACAACTCTGCAACCACAAGCATTAAATTCTCACAACGCAGCTATCATACACTGGTGCTTTCAAAAAAAAAAAAGCAGAAATGGGTAAACATGGCTTTTAGCTGCACAAGACATAACACAAACAGAAAGTACCTGCTGAACTGCTGATGTGTGAGGACTAATCCTTCTAGCCGAATGGGGAACTTCACATCGCAGCTTCCCACCATGTTCTGAATCTTGAAGTCCAGGAACTTAGCAGGGAAACCGAGCTTCTGCACCACGCGAGCATATTTTCTGGCAGCTAACCTCGACTGCTCCTCACTAAAAACAGGGTGAGGTGGTGCAAGGTGGATTGGGAAAAACATTTTTTTAAATGACACATTAACAACATGAAGAGAGAAGAAACAGGGCTTAGGTCCTTCTCACACACACATTTATTTATGTCATTTCCCACATACCACTTCCAATGTCTTAATATTCTTAAGACTTAAAAGTTAGTGGCTCTTTGAAAGTTGATCTTGCATTAATATGCTATTATATTATTATACCAGTGGCATAAAATTGTCTTAAGATGACAAAAATATCCTTCATCACAATTAATTCTGGGACAATGTATAAGCCACCAAATGCAGTTATTATGAAAGGCCTACTAGAGCCATCACTACTCTGAAAATCTGGCTTTTTATTAGGAACTTCTGCACATAATAGGAAATAGCCCATATTCTGACCTCTTGGCTCCGGTGCAGACCATCTTCCCTGAGCTGAAGATGAGAGCAGTGGTCCTGGGTTCTCGTATTCTCATGATGACTGCAGCAAAACGCTACAAGAAATGGAGAGGGAGGGAAAATTATTACAGCCAGCCAGCAGTGCTTCACATACACATAGTCGTGTGGGGGTGTTTGGCATAAATATATCAAGTGTAGTTTATGGCAACATCTTCAGTTTTGGCATTTCTTGTATATAAAAGGAAATTTGGCGTGATGATGGTTATAGGTGGAAGATCAGGAAATCATCAGTGTCAGTCCTTGTAACCTGGTAGCCTTCCTATAAGTATCACTATTGTGACTCTGTGGGTCATGCCAAGTTTGAACTCCCCACCTCCTGAGACAGGTCAGTGTCAGAGCCAGCATGCACAGTGGACCTTTTTCACACCAGACATTTTGATATCTCATTGCAGGAAAAGCACAGGTGTAATTAACAACATCATAAGTGACACTCAAAGGAACAGTGCCAATGTTGAGGAAATCAGTATCATCCATTCTTTTTCTGCTATGACAAGTCAAAATGTCTGCCGTGAATAGGTCTATAAACACTGGTATCTGGTTGTATGTGTTGCTGGACACACTCCAATCCAAAATTTAAATAGTAGCTAAGAGAATCACACATGTAAATAAACCAAAATGCAAGGTGACCTGGAAGTAGATCCCTCTGCGGTTAGCTTATATGGCCACTTCCTATTTTCACTGTGGTTGCCCTGATTATTGTTCTTTAGCAATAATTCCCTCTGCATATCTACAATGAAGGTGGTGAATGCAAAGTTTGCACAACAGCAACATTTATGTTAAATTCTGCAGGTTGAAATAAACAGGAATTTTCCTTTAAGCCCTGTCGTTGTGTTAAGCTGTTGAGCAACACAGAGCCAATCATGGTGATGTGTGACAGTCTCACCTTTGGGTTGTACTCTGCATTCCTGGCTCTCAGGGCGATAGTCTTCAAGTCCAATTTACAGCCCAGATTTACAGTAGATACGATGTTTCTGAAAGTAGGAAAAACAAGACAAGCACAGAGAAAATAACAGAGTAAGAGGCGTAAGAGAAAACAAGGGTAAAGTGTGAAGAAATAATGGCAATGTAGCTAATTTTGGTTATAAAAACATTTGTAACTAAGGAGAAATGTCACGGGACTCCCTGAGGTAGTCTTTGAAATGTTTGCTATAGTTATGTTTAAAATCTAAATATGTTTTAAGTGGCCTTGAGCACAATTTCAATACTCATAAGTGTTTCCCTCTAGGGATGTTCAAACTAAACTTGATCAGTTACCACTGACTAATGTAAAATAGCTTAAAAGGAAAGGTGTGTGCATTAGCTGGACAACTTCCAAGTATGACTGATATAAGTGTCATAAACCAATACTTTGAGTATCCTTTCTATTGGATATTAAACATACTGTAGCTGTGGTACTATTCCAGAGCTCTCTGAGGCTGGTGTGGCCGGTGTGATAGGGGTCATGGGGGTCAGCGGGGTGTTGTAGAGCGGGGTGTTCCCTGGCAGCGCTGTGGTGGTCGTGCCTGCAACAGTCTGGGAATGGTAAAGCTGAGGTGTCTGCCCCGACGTTCCAGGAAGGCCTGGAGAACAAAAAACATATTTTTCCTTTACAGTATGAGCCAATTATATACTTCCGCTATGGAACATCCTCTTGGACGATCGCTTTATTTTCTCCAACTCTTGGGATATGAGATGATGATCTCACCTTGTAAGGTTGTGAGAGGATGGAGAGGAATATGACAGTAGTGAGTGTTGTACCTGCGTTTGCCTGCTGTGCCTGTTGCTGCTGTTGTTGCCTTTGCTGTTCCTCCAGTATAGACAAGCTATTCGTGGTCTGGACGGGCTGGGGTGTCAGTCCTGAGCCATATGGCATCATGGGACTGAAGATTGGCATGCCTGGGGTCATGGCACCCTATAAATGGACACAACACCAAAAAACATGAGGTTGGGCTTGAGCAGAAAGGCCACACTAGGAGCAAATAATATTGACAAATGATAATGCAAGAAAAAAATCATTAATGTCACAGAGTTCTTTTTCTTTGCCTCACTTCTTTGTATAAATAAAATGAATGTCCATTGTACCGAGGGTATGTGAGTTGATTATGTAGGGTCAAAATGTTGGCTGCACAGCTATGTTACCTGTGAAAGTAACAGTAGTAGCCTGGGCTCTGAATTAAGCAGACCTATTTAAAAATTATTGTAGTGACAAGTTTAAGTTGGTTTGTTATTTTCCGGTATTTCGTGAAATGAAATGGCAATGCCAGACAATTGCAAGCTGAGAGCTCATGAGCACTTGTAAACTTTAAAGATGTGGAGCCTTGGTTATTGCTTTCAGTGCTAGATTGTGGCTCACCTCGAAGATTTTAATCTTATTCCTGTATGTGACATTATATTACACAACTGGTGGGTCCACGGTGATAACGCTACTCCCTCAGCTCATTTCACTGGGCTATGTGACTAAGACATTTCCTCTTCTGTAGCAGCAGTAAATATTGACACAATAAAAACAAATAAGCCACAATACTAAAGCTGCAGGATGGGAGGTCATGTGTAAAGGTGGTACCTTGGCACCCCAGCAAGATGTGGAGAGCCAAAGCCTATTGTGGTAAATCATTGTGTTGAGGGTAAACTGGGACATCACGCTGGTTATAAGGCAAGTTAATGTTAAATCTCTTTTATGTGAAACCAGTGTTACCTGGGGGGATGCCAGCCCCTGGAAGGGTGGTATACTGTTGTTCTGGTCCATCTCTCAGCTCCTCACGTTAGTTCACTGCCACCCACGAGCAGGAAGTGACTTTACACAGCAGGTGCCTCAAAGCTGTGTGTCGGGGGTCCTTATTACAGTAGAAAAACACCAACAACCACAGTGGACTCTGCAGAAACACCCACTTCTTGTTTCTTCTCTCTAGCAGCTGTGTCGTGCCTGGAAGATGGACAGACCCGATATTTACTCAGTCACACACTTTTTATCTTTACTTTATTTAGCACCGTGCATCATCACAGCTGAATGAAGAACATGCAAATGGCACGAAGCAGATTTTGTGCAGCTGCAGCGGTGGCGCGAGCACACTACCTGCTTGCTAACCACATTTAGCTTTAACTTTGACGTTAATTTAACGTGTTCATTTTTTGAGCCCCAACACACTGTGTTATTTGAAAAGTTTGGCATGCAAAAAACGCTGGTGACAAATATGTGTTTACAGTCATCTAGCAGGATGTCTCTTGACAGCCTTCAAAATGAGAAATATCAACACACTGGCTAACTGAAGTTAGCCGCTTAGCTAAGATTAGCAACACAGGCTAACATAAGTCAAACGCGTTGTGAAAGTAACGGCTTTGTGCGCTAAAAATAGTTGCAACTAACTTTGACATGTGATAGTGCACGGCAGTAAATTGCCCGCCAACTTACGCGTATACTCTTACAATTCAAACCGGCGCAGCGACAGAATTAATTCAGCTCCAGGTTTGGTTTTTCCTCGGCGCTTCGGCGCTCATGAGTGTCGTCGGCTACATCCGGAAGTAGAAGCTTTATTTCCGCCGTGTCACAGTTCAACCACCCGCTTCACCCGTCCGCCGCAAACAGAGCAAGATGGCGTCGCTGAGTGACAAATCAGTTTGGGACGAAGTGGAGGATGGAATCGGTGAAGAAGTGTTAAAAATGTCCACAGAGGAGATAGTTCAGCGGACTCGTCTCCTCGACAGCGAGATAAAGATAATGAAGAGCGAGGTGCTGAGGGTGACCCACGAGCTGCAGGCTATGAAAGATAAAATCAAAGAAAACACGGAGAAGATAAAGGTGAACAAAACGCTGCCGTATCTCGTGTCTAATGTGATCGAGCTGTTGGATGTGGACCCCAACGACCAGGAGGAAGACGGGGCTAATGTGGACCTGGACTCTCAGAGAAAAGGAAAGTGCGCCGTCATTAAGACCTCCACTCGACAGACCTACTTCCTCCCCGTCATCGGACTGGTGGACGCCGAGAAGCTGAAGCCGGGAGACCTGGTTGGTGTCAACAAGGACTCCTACCTGATCCTGGAGACCTTACCCACCGAGTATGACTCCAGAGTCAAGGCCATGGAGGTGGATGAGCGCCCCACAGAGCAGTACAGCGACATAGGAGGGCTGGACAAGCAGATCCAGGAGCTGGTGGAGGCTATTGTCCTGCCCATGAACCACAAGGAGAAGTTTGAAAACCTTGGCATCCAGCCACCCAAAGGGGTCCTGATGTACGGACCACCTGGCACAGGGAAGACCCTTCTGGCCAGGGCCTGCGCCGCTCAGACCAAGGCCACCTTCCTGAAGCTGGCCGGCCCACAGCTGGTCCAGATGTTCATCGGAGATGGAGCCAAGCTGGTGAGAGACGCCTTCGCCCTGGCCAAAGAGAAAGCCCCATCCATCATCTTCATCGATGAGTTGGACGCCATCGGCACCAAGAGGTTTGACAGCGAGAAGGCAGGAGACAGAGAGGTGCAGAGGACCATGCTGGAGCTGCTCAACCAGCTGGACGGATTTCAGCCCAACATGCAGGTCAAGGTAAAGATGCTGCCACCAAAAGTTTATTCCCTTTATGTACTTAAACACTGCGCGTTACAGCACATACTGTAGGCCTATGTCAACTTAGAAAGGTGATACAATATAATTCAAAGTCTTGAGTCTTGTGGAAATCATATTTTATTCACAGTATCATTCTGGAAGAAATCTGAGTCTGTAATCACTCTGTAAATTGAGACAACAAAATATGGACACACACACAAACCTAAAACAACCAAAATTTGAAATACAATAAAGCACCACCTGTATTTTGAATCCCTACCATGACATTACTTTACAGTATAACTCCATACATCTTTATTTTCTAGGTGATTGCTGCCACCAACAGAGTGGACATCCTGGACCCTGCCCTGCTCCGATCAGGTCGTCTGGACAGAAAGATCGAGTTCCCCATGCCAAACGAAGAGGCCAGAGCCCGCATCATGCAGATTCACTCCCGCAAGATGAACGTCAGCCCCGACGTCAACTACGAGGAGCTGGCTCGCTGCACCGACGACTTCAACGGTGCCCAGTGCAAAGCTGTGTGCGTGGAGGCCGGCATGATCGCGCTGCGCCGCGGGGCCACAGAGCTGAACCATGAAGATTACATGGAGGGAATCCTGGAGGTCCAAGCCAAGAAGAAGGCTAACCTTCAGTACTACGCTTGAGGACACTGCCTGTGTCTGTGTTTGTGTGTGAGAGAGTCTTTTGATTATTGAAACTGTTATTGAGTAAACACTTGTTAGAGTTGCTGATTAACTTGGGTTAATAAAAAAAAGAAATAAAATGTCATAATCAAGTGTTGTGTTTCTTCCTGCTGAGCATTGATAGGGCAGTCTGTGTGTGTTCACTCTTTCAGGTGGTCCAGAATGATATCACAGATTATTAAACACAGCTGTTCAGTTTTTATTGGGCTGCAGCCCAGTGTTAGTTCAGTACTACATAGGTTCCCACTTGAAAGCTTATATTTTGTGTTTTTTTAGAAAAATATAAAGCTTTTAAAAAAATGTCAGAAATTAATCGATATTAGACACAACACAAAACTGGTTGGATAAATGTTGATGTTTGTCACTCCTGAGCAGAGGCAGTGTGAGGTTACTGCAGGCTAAATGGAGAGAAAGCAACAAAAGTGTCTGCAGCACAATACACAAAAGCTGCATGTTATTAATAGTCAAGAACCATTTAGATTTAGACACAGTGGGCGTTTTGCTTAACAAAAATATTGACATAACAGATAAGTGAAGGGGTAATTAATAACATTCAAACTGGCTGCATCACATTTAAGTGTGTGTCTTCCACAGCCCAGCAGCCCTGCTATAGACACTAGCCATGTCCCAAATCTGTACTACATACTAACCATCATAGTATGCTGTCCAACATACTAACTCTTATATATCAACAGGAAATGACGTGTGATGTTGGATGTCAATCAAACTGCAACTTTGGGGGCTTCACCTGTGTTTTTCTTAAGATTTAATACCTGTTTTGTTTCCAGGATTTTTTACCTTCAATTTGTTAAACATCATTTATACAGGGCATTGTGGGAAAATAGTGCTCATTAACAGCACACTGAATTATCTGTATTTTATTTGCATTCTGTCTGCTTTGAGTTTAATTTGTCAGTGTTCTAGTTTGAACACACCACATATTAAAAACCTGCTTAGAACCCAAGTGTAATACTGAACTTATTTTTTCTTTTGTTTGACTTGGTTTGTAAGGAATTGCACAAACATGACTCACAGCCACATCACAGCCATAGAACTGGGATGTCTTAATGGAATGCAGCCAACAATTATGTTATTAACTTCAACTGTGTTTTTCCCTGCTATGACGAGTCAAGAAGTCTGCAGTGAGAGAGACCTATAATGTATAGAAGTAACTTGTGTGTTAGTCAAGGGCAGATGTTTATTTCACCCACACTAGTGTGTTTCTTAGTGAGATAACCTGCTGTGGTATGTGGTCATAATTAAAGACAGCTGAACCTCTGGGGATATATATTAATGAATGTGTGGATGAATGTAGAGCAGGGGTCTCCACTTCCATGTCAGAGGCCTTGTGTATGCACACAGGTGGTTAATTGCTGTTAATGTAATCCACCTTTCACATCAACACATGATAAGATGACCAGAGAACAAATCAGTACAGCTCTTTCTACCCCAGGGCAACAGCAATATGTAAAAGTATTCTCAAAATCGACAAGAAAAACTGTCAAACCAAATAATAACAGTAATACTGGGGGGAAAAAAGAGTGATGAATGTCAAAGGTTGTTATAAACCCTCATCACCTCTGATCGGGTTTAATATATCTGGCTACAACACTACAGAGGAAAGAGGACCCTAAAGTGCTATATCATAGGCAACTGGACTTGCTTGAGTTACTCCAGTTGCCTGCAATATAGCACTTAGGATTACCATGACCTGGATTTCTGTTCCCATCCATAATATCCAAATTACATGTGTGAAACAAACTGTGTTAAGTCATAGGGTGTCTACAGGTATCAGACCCTTAAATTTAATGTATTTTTAAGACATTTTCAAAATAATTTTAAACCAAATTTAAGACTACAATGATACCTGTGGCCCTGTGCAGAGGTAGGTTTTTGTTAGAATATGTTTATTAGAGTGAGTGAAGGTAATCTACATTTTGCCAACAGTTAGGCAAAAGTTTAAGGTATTAGACTCAGACTTGTTTCACACATAGGAGCTTGACTCATTGATAAAAAAAAAAAGAAATTACAAGATGGATTAATGAAGGTGAGGCTGAGGTGGTTCAGGCATCTGATCAGGATGCCTCCTGGACGCCACCCGTTAGAGGTGTTTGGGGCACAACCCACTGGTGTCCTGGGGTCCACCACGAGGAGCTGGAAAGTGTTACTGGGGAGAGGGGCATCTGGAATATTTTGCTCAGCCTGCTGCCCCTGTGATCCAGCTTCAGATAAGCGGTTGAAAGTGGATGGATGGATAAATGAAATGTAAGACTACTTAATGAATTTTAAGGCCCTACAGATGCCCTGAGTCAAGGGGTGTTCACCCACTTCTGTATGGCAGTCCAAAAGAACCCTGCCATACCCTCCCTGCTGCAGTTTGTGATCACAACCATAGAATAATATGACGGGTAGGAATTTAACCTCTGTATCTAACTAAGAGATAACATGACAAATATTGTTTTACATTTGCTGCAGATTGTTAAAAAATAAAAGTACCTGCACTAATTTAACATGCTGGAAGCTCAAGTGTTTAAGTAATGCAAAGGAAAAGTAGACCTTCCCTCCTCTCACGTTGTTAGTGCCCTGGGCCTGGCATTACTTAACTTTCTTACTTGATCAACTCTCTTTGGTTTTGTATAAATTAAGTAATTATAAGAGACTGTATTATTTTCCCATTCAGCATAAACTCTCTTCTCTTAATGAAGCTGTTGGCTGCTAAAATTCTCATAATTATCTGAGATATTTGCAGTTTGGAAGAATGTAAAATGTTTATGTACTTGCACAAAACTTGTGAATGGTGTCGCTCTAATTCAGATCAGGAGTGTGTGAACCAGTAATTTTATCAATCCTGGAAAAGCTTAACATGACAGAGGGTTCAACTCAAAGGAAGTGGAGTCTATCAGTCACAACGCAAAATAAAAATGCCCATCTGATGGATACAGTGTGATCAGTATCAGTGTCAGCTCTCAGTGAGGTGATGCAGGGATGCTCCTGTTGTGTAAAGACTGAGTCAGGAAATGCGATCCTGAACAAAGATTAATGACTTAAAGGTGGAAGTCGTAATACTTGAACATGCAAAATCACATTTCAGGACAACACTCACTCTGACATTTCTCCATTTGATGCATGTATAGGCCCTGTTTGCGCATGTGTGGGTATTTCAGGCCTGTGTGTATATGTATGTGACAACAAAAGAGTGACAAGTGCAATTTCCCCTTGTGGGATTAATAAAGTATATTAAAAAAATAATAATAATAAAAATAAAATAAAAAAAAACACTGGGAGCAGCATAAGCTACCCAAAATTCAGTGTCTGTGTGTGAAGGACATGCACATGAAGAACAAGACAACCCACTTTCTCAATTCTTTACATTTATTAAGAATGTAAAAATAATAGCAGAGTATGTATCCTTTCGAGACATAATGAAAAATCCAAACAGAGGGAGAGTGCAGACAGGCTGAGTGAAGAGAGTTCCTTGCTTCTCAAGAACAGGAGTGCTGATCTCGAATCAGGTTACTAGACCACATATATAAGGATGTAATGCAGGAGATAACTGTGGTAAGCAGGAGAGAAGTGTCGACATCAATTTGATGTGAGTTGGAAGTTGTGAGTGGACCAAAAGAAAATGGAAAATCCGCTCAAGATTGAACCTGACCTGTAAGGCGCCTAGAAACAACTTCTCGATCAACACTCCTGTTTTAAGAAACTTACTGTAAAGGAGCCAAAACCAACAGCTGAATGTGGAGATAACAGATCAAAGAGAAAAGCAGAGAAAGAGGAACATATCCCTCCTCAGTCTTTCCTCAATGGTATAGTCTGCTCATTGATGCCCTCCTTTGTGATGACGCAGATCCGAAGGGCATCTCCGGTGTAGACATCTCTCTCTGCGGCCGAGATGAAGACATCTTTGACCAGCTGAACTGCCTTGTCCTGAGTCAGAGGAACGTGCTGCACACCCTCCATGTTCTTGAAACCAATCTATGGAAGGACGTGTTGGAAAGAGAGAGACATGAATGTGCCTTGTTCGCTGTAAGGAAACTTGGTTGGAGCACTGCATTGTTTACGTACCTAATGAGAATAAACATAGTGGGATTATGGCAACAAGTCAGCATGCAGTCTGTGTTATTTACCTGGTTGTCCAGCAGTGGCTGTAGCATGGCACTTGCTGATCCTCCAGCCTTGTAGGTGTCTCTCTGGTAGGAGCCCACTGGGTCAAAACTGTACACTGCTCCCTTGCCTACATTACAAACATGAAATATTGCAAATAAAAACAGTTAATGCACAGTCAAAGCTTTAAACAGTTTTCAGCCTTGACAACAAAAATAACATAAACCTACAGCGTGATACAACGAGCACTGTAGGCGACAACCATTGCATACAAGATACATAACTACAGCTGAAATATGCAGCTTTTTAATTTACACAGTGCACTGCATATGTATACTAATGCAATACATTTACTCATCTTGTGGTTGGCGGAAATGAAGTACTTACCCTCTTCATCCAGACCTCCAATGATGTTGTAGACATAGTAGGGAAAGAACCTCCTGCCGTACAGGATGGTGGACAACATGGCTGCGATGGCGCCGCAGGTCATTGTCTTATTGTTTGAGTGTTTGTACATCTAAGAGAGAGACAGGAACATCGGTTAAGATGCTAGTATAAATTAAATAGACCATAACACACTTGGTAAAACTTGAAGAGAGTTAAAAGGATGATTTTCTTAATAATCCAGACTGGAAAAAATACAACCACCACCCTAAAAGACAACAAGATACATTATATCAGCCTCATGTCAACTCTGACTTGAATACCATTACAATTAACGGACACCACTGATGTGCAAGCAGAGGCAGGACAGTTGGCAGAGTCAGCACAATTAGATCATTTTAGGGATGAGACTGAAGTGTGAGTGAAACCAGAAACCCTGCTGCCCCAGCTCACCTTTAGTCTGGCATCAATGATTTTAGTCAGAGTCAAGCAGTCACCATGGAAACCGCTGCAGCCAATGACGGTTGTGTCTGTCCTGTGAAGGGAAGGAGAAGCACCAAAATCAGAGACAGTCAGTGGCATATTGTTCAAATGGCCTCGGTGTATGTGGCAATGACAAAGGATCTAAGCCACAGATACCAACTGGTGCTCTGCAGCTAGTCACTGAGTAGCAAGCAGGTACCATCTACACTCCCCATCTTATGAGAGTGTCAGAGCAGAGCTGCAGTGACTTCAGTGGATGCACTCCAAATTTAATTGGTGATAAAGTATGATGAATCTACACAAGAGTATTTGGTATAGGGACCATTTGTAGATTTAAAAGTTGATGTAGTGTCTTAATACTGCAGATCTGTGCTACATTCACTGTACTGGGAAGTGACAGTGCAAACGTACAGCTGGTAGCATTTTGGCGAGTCGCGGCTGTGGATTGAGTAGCCTTCACTCAGCCTGGTGTCTGAGGCTACGATGGCGAAGTCTTCCCCTGCAACAGCTAGTACGGTTCTGAAAAAGAAAACAGCAAAACACAAACACACGACAGGTCATTCATCTTCAAAACCATCCCATCAAAGAGAAAGATGTGCTGTTGTTCCACAGACATGCTAACGGAAGCTAAGCTAGTTTCGAAACTGAAACTATGGCATTAGCTAATGTTTCTCTTTCGAATTAACTTATCTTTCCCTTTGACTTAATTTGAGCATTAACATTAATTTAAGATGCTGTATAAAGGAGCACTGCTCTGTTCGCATACTTAACATCAACTTCACCTTTGTTTATTTTCAGTTGGTACATGCTAAGCTGTTTAGCTAGTTAGCACAGTCCATCTGGATGTAAACGCTAGCTAGCAGGCTAACCGGCCAGCGGTTGAAAAATCACTCACCCTCCGTTGAAAGCGTACGGTGAGAACCGGTGCTCTACTGGGCCGGTGTAATGATACTCTTTCATTTTGCCATGGTCTCCAAACGCCGGAGAGGACAGCATGTTTATTGTATGAAGCAAACAGTGTCCAAGAGTCAAACTCAATCCTGTAAAGTCGCTGTCTCACTGCAATATGGCAGCCTCTTCTTTTACTGTCAACACACCAGCGTGTTCAGATGTAATCTGGGCGAGAGCGCCCCCACAGGCTGTTGGATGTAGAGCAGGAGCCATTACAGGAACAGAGGCCAGTGTGCCCAGATCAGAAACACATTTCACCATTTCGATCTGTATGTCTTTCTTATTTGTTACAGTTTTAAAAAAAAATCTAATAAAAAACAATTATAATATATTGTAAATAATAATTGCAAAATCCACATGTGCAGTTTGCTGGACTGCATGATATTAGACCAAAAGATATAGAGTATGAGATGACAATTTGTCTGTCACGTAAATTATCTGAACACTAACTGAATGCTTTTATTTTCCTGCTGGGCTGCGGTAGATTGACATAGTGGACTCCAGGTGACGGGGCCTGCTCCGTATGTAGATATTAACAGCTCATTCCACAGTAACAAAAACGTAATTTTTATTTTCAGGTGATTATGCATAAAAACATAGTTATATATATACCAATTCTGCCAATAGAGGCCCCTAAATCTTACACACTGGACCTTTAAATCATCATTGGGTGGCAAAATCATTATTTTAATAATTCTAATAATAGTTTCCTGCACATTGTTTCCTCATACAACCAAAGACTATTAAAGGCTTAAACATAGCAGCTGGCCCATCTTGTTTTCTATGAGAGACTGTTTGAAAGCTTTGTCCAATAAATAAAACATAAGAATAAAAATGACTTTAAAACTTATATTTTCAAGTTGACATTTACCTTTCAGTGCACTATAGATTGATTCAATTAAACTTTGGTACGACACCATAGGTAAGGCATGAAAATGAGTCTTTTTAAGTAGCTTTTATTGAAAAAACACTTCATAATTCAGTGACTATGACATTATTAGCAACAAGTATTTCGTAAACAAGCTGCTCGTTGAGAGACAATACAAAACAGACAAAATAAATTCAACAAAATAAAAAAAAAATCTTTCAAGCCGCCTGCAAAAATATCAGCTGACTAATCATCGCTGATGGATGTTTAATTTCAATGTAATTACAATGAGTGGTTATGTTTTCGTATAATAAAAGTGGAGGGTTGAAAACAAAATCAAAACATGTAAAATAAAATGAGACACTTTGTTTTCATAATCAAGACTCACACATCTTACAAATAGTTGCTGCAGCCATGAGGTCTACCACAGCCAGTGTCATTACATTTCATTACACAGAATCACAAGCACCATGTCATTATTTAAGACAAGACTTTGTTTAAATAACATTGCTCTTTACTGGCCTGCCTTATTAAATTAATTTAATTAGAAATACAAAAAAAGAAAAAAAATACAAAACCATACAAAACAAGTTTGGAAAGTGACTGAATTACATCAGTGACCTCTTGATTGTTTCAGTAGCACCAGATCAAAAGCACCATTTGTTCAACTGAAACATATTTCCCACTGCAGAAGATGATACTAATCTGTATAAAGAAGTGGGAACGCACTGATACCATTAGTGGTTAACAGATCACAGGATTTAGTGCAGTACATGTAGATGGGTTTGATCTGTAGTTTGGCTGTTAACATTACTTATGTATGATGTCTGAGGGTAGGTTACTCTCTACCATTACAGAAGAGTTGCTATGCTAAAATTAATGCCTAATCTGGATTGTTTATTTATTTATTTATTTTGAGCATGTACATCTGAGGTATAATCACATACATTATTTAGAGTTTTTTTGGAGATGGAAATAAGTTCTTTAACTGACTGTGATTTAAATTTAAGACCTGCATTACCGATGTCTTCACAGTTTTCCCAGAAAAGATCAATATTGTTGTTGTCTAGTGTTAGCCTGTGTGTTCACAGACCTGTCGATCAATAAAGACTGAGGTTAAGATCTTGTGTTTGGATTGTTGGTTTTGGTAGGAGGGCTTCACTTTTGTTTATTTTTGGATCACAGTGATCTGATGTTTTGAAAATGTAGAGCTTCCTCGAGTGATTGACCACTGACATAATGTGCATTTGTGTAGAATTTGGTCAAAGTATGATGGTTAGTGATGCTGTTGATCATTTTTTAGCTGACTTGGACTTCTTCGGTGTCGTGGCTCCTCCCTTCTTCTTGGGTGTGGTGAAGTCTTTATCACAAACTTCACATACCCATAGACCTGAGGAGACAGAGAGACTGAATTCATTAGTTCAAAAGAGATAAACAAAATATGCAAAGGTGCATTTGTAAAAAGCAGACAAACTAAGTGAATGAGTGTGATGGAAACTTTGTGTACTAATTCACTGCGTGAAATGCCAATCAAGACTGTAGTTCAAGTCAAGTTGATGGTTGTATATCTGTGTGCCCATAACATGCATCATCAGGGTTGGGGAGTAACATAACACAGGTAACGGAGTTAGGTATTTAAAATACAAAGTATGAGTAACTGTATTCAGTTAGTTACAGTTTAAAGTGGCGGTACTTTGAATACAGTTACTGGAGTTATCTATACCCATTTTCCCTTATCACTTTAGGCCGTGCTGAGTCAAACCATGTGAGCCGATTTGTCTTTCCATTGCCAGTTAAGACACACAGGAAATGCCAAGCCATGCCAGAGATAAATGTTCTCCAAAGTAGTGTCAAAAGCGCACCCAACTGCCTCCAAGCAAGTAGCGGTGACATCTTGCTGGCTGCAGCCAACCCATGACAACCCCTCCTTCTCTCCCTACAAAAAGCATGTGTTGCAAGACTCAACTCACGTCTGTCTGTGCAAGAGACCTGAGAGAGAGGTGTTTTTTAAGTCTCTGTGTGTGCAGCCCCAGTACTTTTTTTAACTTCTAACTGGATCTCTGTGGTTTGGAGTTTAGTTTCCCTCCTGCGTTTTTCTTTAGATATCTGCTTTATTTCACTGTTTCATGTTCACTTTCAGCAGTAAACGAGTCTATTAAGTTACTGCTGACGATAACCCAACAATTCCTTACTTTGCTGCTTCATAATAGATTTTACATTACAAAATATCGAGGGACTTTTATTATGAAGAATTTATAAGAAACGAAATGTGTTTATCACTGAATTAGCGGAACTTTGTAGCAGCTTTTCTACAATAAAAGCTACTGCTACTGATACCACAAGGAAGGACAGTAAAAGCAGAAACAGCAGAGCTGCAGACAACAGGTAAGCTTCTTTTACCTGCCCTGCTATGTGATGGAAAAACACTTGCATGAAGATAATAAGACTTTTTAGCCGTGGCTCAGCTTGCTTTTTAACGTCATCACTAAAGACAAGCTGTCATCAGTTAAAGACAAGCCTTAAAGGGGGTAGCCCTGTTGTAGTGGAGACGCAAATCTCTGCCGCGCTGGCCTGACGTGCCACGTCAAACCAAACCAAGCCAAGCCAGCACATGAGTATGAAAAAAGGCTGCTACACAACACCTCCTCACTTTAACTACAAAAACTTACATAATGTGGCAGCTGGCTGGAAGGAGATCACCAGGGGGCTAAAAGTTTCTGGTAAATGACCATTGTCAACAACGACCTACTTGCTGTTGGCTCTATGGTCTGTCATTTCCAGTAAACATCACAATATAAAACATGTTTACTGTTGAAGAAGTAAAAATGTAGAAAGGGAATAAGTACTTTAAAAGGTTACGTCTCCAGTCAAGCGCACAGCTAATAGGTCAGTGAGTTATTTATGAGATGTAACAGAAGTGCATACTTAACAGATTCAGTGTGGACAGAAAGCTGAGCTCACTGTTAGGGCACGGTGTAAAATTCATGAGGCACGCATTTCCCATAAACAGATTTTAAATCAGTGGGTACAGTTTACGGTTTTGTCAGGAATGTGCTTTTGGTATCTGACAGAATACGTTACACATTACACTGTAGGGCATGTACTCATTAATTTGTAGTGGAATACATTTTAAAAGTAACCCTCCCAACACCACATATCATGTCCTGTATGCTTGAGTTTGTGTGTGCGCCCATTCACTGACCAGTAGGTATGGAGTCCATGCCGACACAGAACGTGTGGTATCCCCGGTCACATTTGTCGCAGAACATCATCTCGTCCTCATGGTGGGGCTGCTGACACACAGTGCACGTCTTGCACTCCATACACTGCCAATGGTATGTCTGGATCACACCCACCAGCTCCTTGCTCATGTCCAAGCAGGACGGGTGGCCTAAAGTGTACGGACATGGAGGCACATGCACAGAAGCAAACATGCATACACAGAACCACACACACACAGACATAAATACATAATGCGTGAACACAGACACAGAAAAGGAAGGAAGTCAGACAAAAACACAAGGAGACAAACACAGACATAATGTGAGCAAGCCAAGAATACACATTTGAGACAACTTCATTACATGTAGTAAGACACTACCTTTAGTAAGGAACAGAATACATCTAGCATCTACTCACATCTATCTTCATCTTAACATAAGCTTCAAAGTATTGTCAGGAAAATACAATTATGGCTACCCATCGACTTTGATCAGGACTATCTAAAAACAAAGCCATGCAAAGCATTTTTTCTTAATGTTGTTATAACTGCCTGGTGAATATAAATCAACATTGAATTTGCCATCATGTTTGACATTCATGGCCTTCAGATGAATACCTGTACAGACACGCGTTTGAACCACTAATGTCTTTGTAATCATCTGAAGTGAATTATAAACAATACTTAAACCTACACACACTTCACTGTCTAAATGTAAATGTTTACAGCACATAAACAAGGCAGCAGTGACACTTGTCTGAAAGCATTAAACTGGCTTATACACAATGAAATAAAGTTGACTGGTGTTACAATAAACAAGTGAACATTTCCTTTCACTGATGATAGAAATCATTCATTAGCCAATCATTATCACTTACATCATCTGTTAACTTTATGTAACACTGATGTTAAACAAAGGGAAAACTGTTTTAAAATTACAGCTTATGATGATAATGGAAAGCATAAAAAATGTGCTGATGTTGCATGTGTCTGTGTGTGAGAGTATAGATATGTATGTGAACAAGGAACGTTCCTTTCAAATTAACAGTGTGAACTTACCGCTGTTATCACATTGGGAGCAGTGAATGAGAGCCTCCGGCTTGCCCCTCTTGTTGGCCTCTTTACCCTTCTGGCAAATGCCACATATAGCATTGGGAATGACCTTAGGCTGCAAGGGCAGAATAATGCTATAAAAACCATGCGCATCCTGTGGTCATGGACAATAAAGTAGTTCAACAAGTGGAGAGAAAAAAAAACAAAAAGAGCACTTATCTTGAATAACAAAGGTTTTTTTTACCTTTGGGTCACAACACATGAATTACAAGTTGGCTGGTTTATATACTTTAAACACACCTGGCATCTAAGCTGCCGTCCAGCTAAGTTTGATCGTTTTAAACTTAACCAACCCAGCTCTTTGCTCTTTGTAGATTTTTTTGTTGAGTTTTCGTTTCAGAAATGTCCCCAGGTTACTGGGTAGAACACTAAATACATCTCAGGATACAAACACAAAAGAGGAGTAATCTACGGCAGATTACTGTAGTCAAGTGGTCGAGTAGCTGACTGACTTTAAGGATGTTGCAGCTGCTTTCTATGCAACATATCTTTCAGTTCAACAGGGGTCAGAGAGGAAAGAACCAGAGAAGAAAGATAAGGCTCAGGGACATTTAAATCTGGATGTCACACAGTAAAAGGCAAAACATTTAAAAGCTTAAACGCCTCTTTAGGAAGCCACACAGCTAAAACATGAGGGACTGAGCGAGATTTTATATTTGGACTGCAACAGTTTTACTTAAACTAAAATAAACAATGTGTGTCAACTCATAACGAGTTAAAGGCTGTGAAATTTAGAGGAATATTTCAACTGCAAAATGTGCAAAATGCCCATTTGTATATTAATTACTCACTGCTTATTACCGTGAACTTGTGATTAAAACTTTGTTTTACTTGCATGCATCCAGAGTGAACGGAGAATCCAGAAAAGGCAGTTTTCTTCACAAAATCAACATAACACACGGTGAGTAACTGATATACAGGTGGTGATTTTGAGAGAGACAATTTTTTAAAGCGAAAAAAATGTGTACGTGCTAATGCGAGTTTGTTTTACAGCAGTCTTACACAGTAGTATTCCCAAAATCAACAAAAGCAGTGCTTTTCTGTCATAAATGAGGTAAACATGATTTGTTACTAAAGCCTGAAGATAGTGACATCCTTCATTAAAGTGTCCCCTGACAGGAAGTGAGCAGGTTATGCTAAACAGCTATAGGTACAAAACTATGGGTCAATAAAGGACATGGTTTGGTAATGATGAAAATCAAAGACATGAAACAAAGCAGAGAACTAAACTAAAAGACAGACAGCAGCAGGAGAGGGAAATAAGAAAAAGGTAGAGTTGGACGCAGCCCCCTGTTTACATTTTTTTTATACACACTCATTGTGCATATGCCAAATATATACCCTATCAATATTTCTACTTCAGCTGATACCTTTGGCCTCGCTGTATCACTGAAATCATTATTGCTACTGTAAACTGACTCTTTACAACTACAGAAGTGTTTCTGTGGCCACATGAGATGCTTACACTACAAGCAAAACATAGAAAATAGAACATGAGCAGTTCATGAGGTTGAATCCTGTTTTATTCTAAATTAATTGAGTTTGGTCAACACAAGAAATGCTGTATTTTATGCACATAAAAGAAAAAAACTCTCAGAGAATTCACTTTCAGGCATGTTTACTTTTATATTATAATCTGGTAACTTTTGTATGGAGTCATATAGCTCTAAACATTACGTATAATTCAAACACAGAGGCATACATACTGGGACACAGTTAGGTGGGAACTTCATACTGGCTGACCACACAGACTTTAGATCAGTGGATCATATGGTTTAAACATCATGTTTGGACTTTTATTGAGATTCCTCTGATATACTGAATAAGGTAATGCTAACCTGTTAGCTGTGCCTCACAACTTCCTATCTGCCTCAGTCAAATGTCAAGTGAAACTGAACTCTACTCAACCCTGCACCTCATAATGATATCTATGGCCTTCATCTGTATGATTCTCTTATTCCCATTCCCTCGTTCATATGTCTTGAAATAAAAAATACAACTTTCTGAGCTCCTTTTGAGAATCAGACCAGCGCCACACATTCTCAGACCAACTTAGAGCAGTATCAAGGAAAGCTTAAAAAAATGCTGATATGTGATTTATGTAATTTACTGTGTGCAACTGTGTCACACAGTGAATCCAATATTTGTATCTCCATAACATCTCATCTATGTATTAGCTACAAAGAGGCTGATGAGTTTCGGAGTGATTCATTTCCTGGAATCATTAACCTTAACATTAACATGTCATGTTGAAGTTGCAGTACAGAAATAACATGTATGTAACATGCAACATGTATCACATGCTCAACAAAATACTGCTGTGGAGGCAATTAGTCTAATTCCAACATTGTTGTGCATATTTAGTTTTTATTCAGGAGCTGCTTGTCAGATACCACACTATCAGTCATGAGGTCATCGTTAAACACTGCACATACTGTAAATGGTAGCCAGACCAGAGCGAGGTAACGTTAATCAGCTATCGACCTGCATCTCTGACTGAGAGTTTTCAAGTCATCAGAAATCAATTAACCTTTCATCTACTGGGATTTTTTAAAGGGGAATGATAGACACAAAAATCTACCACTGAAAAGGAGGCTGGTACATTTCAACTTCAACCAGCATTTCACTTTGGCGGATTTACCAGAGCTACAGAATTATGGATCGTGCTTGACTTCTGTGCATACTGCATTTCTTCAAATACAGAAATGCCCGAAAGCTGTTACATCTCCAGGTCCTTTTGTACCCGTCACAAACTGATACAGTACAGGGACATTATGCTACTGACTGATTCTAGTGAATTCTGGCTACCACAATGCCATGCTATGTCTGTGGGCTTTAAAGCAAATGCAAAATGATCTGATGGATAAAGGTCAAGTCAAACTTAAACACACTGAAACTGTTTTAAAAAGACACTAGAAAAGGACCATGCCCACACCACAGCGCTGAGCTGAACTCAACTGGACTTGCCCTGGTCCATCATACTATTATTAGCGGTAATAAACCAGCATATTAAGGTGCTGGAATGTTTTTTCTGCAAGTGAAAATCAATTTGGCTAGCACAGTGGGCTGTAGGGAACAACCCCATCTACAGTCCTTTGAGCATTTAGATTACACTCAAGGCATTTATTAACATGGCTATCAAAGATGTGCCATGACTGAGTGTTAAGCTGATGTGGGGCTTGTCCAGCAGAGTCCAAACCCAGACAGACAGCGTACAGAATACCTCTAGCTCAGCTCAGCAACAGTGTGAACAAGGTCAGAATGTCCTCATCTCTCCAAGATGACATTATAGGGACAGGTAAACCCCATGTCAAACAGCTGTCCTATATGTATTAACAGATTAACAGTACATCACATGGTGTATAAACAAAGCATATTATAATATCAATACACACTTAAAACATTAGGGTTAAGTGCATCCTACACTTCAGATATAAATGTTAAAATTCTATAGTGTTAACATCAACTACTTTTTAAAAGCAACCACAAATTGCATGTGGTTTATATTTTCTATATCAGAGTAACAAAAAGACTTTAATTTTCAAAAATGAAAAAGGAAAACTAGCAGCCAAAACATCCACTTACTTGTCTAGGAAGTATCTTTTTTTTTGACAAGTGAGGACAGACAAGAGGTATATTGAAGACATTCAAAAGGAAAAACTTTTAAAGTTCAAATTTGTCTTCGCTGAAAAACCCAAAAAGTGAAAGTGCAGTGAAAAAGAAACAAGTGAACTGTTCCTTTAAAATGTTCTTATTGCTCACAGTCTGGTACGAAGAGAGAGAAAAAACAAGCAACGTGGCAATCATAAAAACAAAAAAACTGAAGACAGGACCCCCAGTGTGTGTGTATGTGTGTGTGTGTTTGTGTATGTGTGTGTGGGCCAGGTTGTCCCAGCTGAAAAGTTGACAAACTGTAGAAGCCGGAGAACAAAGTGAAGAAAGCTAGGGAGGGGTGGCGGGATGGATGGAGTAAGGGAGTGGTAGTAGTAGAAAGAGGAGGAGGGGGTAGAAAAGTGCTGCTGCTGTTGTTGGAGAAGAGTTCAGGTGCTTTTGTCCTCTACCTTGTACCCTGGGGTGGCTTTGTGGGAGGCAGAATGGCGCTGGTTGCCGTCTTTGCCTGGCGTGGATGTCCTGTCTTTGGCCTTGGACTTGTGTCCGCCTCCTTCCTGGCTCTCCACGTCTGATGTGTTGCCTGAAGAACTGTCCTGTTCGAAGGAACAGAAGAGGGCGGAGGAAGAGTGAAGGGTTAGGAGTTTAAGAGTAAGTGTTTCCATATAGATATCTTAATCGAGTTCATTAGAGGTGGATGACTCTGACATGGGACCTAGAATCCATCAGACACTTGCTTGGACAGTTGCATAATAGATTTCTACCATTAAGCATTTGTAAAACTAATCCAGGATGGATGTATGATCTGACACGGATAGGCTATTCTGATGTCTTACAGATGAGTTCTTGTTCTTTTTGTCCTCCTTGCCATCCTCTGCGTCGTCTGAGTCTGGTTCTGAGTCCAGCGCAGGGAGCTCTGGATCCAGTGGAGGCTCAAACAGAGCTGTGTTCAATGGCAAGTACCGCAGCTCATTGGGAGAGTACCTGTCAAACACATCACAATGATGCTTTAGGGCAAAACATTCAGCATGGCACTGACTGCATTTACATGCATATATAGTCTGATTTTTGCCCTTATTCTAACAAAGACAATATTCCTACTAAGCTGTTTACATGGCAAATGTTCCACTAATGTTCCTGTCTACATGCAGTTGTGTATACTCTGATTATTGTGCCCTAACATGTCTTTATCATGTCAAAATATGGAAAAGTGGAAGTGCTGGGGTTGCTTCGTGCTATTTTGCCTCTCAAAAATAGGATTTTCTGGATTTTCTTGGTGGACAGTGTGAACACAGCCTCCCTTTCATTCCTTTAACAACCTTCTTGAAAAGGTCAGCGTCATGTTATTTGCACATAACAAAAACCTGCTGATATCTACGTCTTTCATAATGTTTAAAGGTAGGTGGGTTTCTCTTTCCGATCAGAAATGTGGGCTTTTCTTTGAGGCATGCATCTCTACTCCAGCCTCGCAAACTGTTGGCTAGTTGGTTTGTGCACAATGCATCCATGACAACACACAGAGCTGACCATAAACAGGCCTTGTGTCGCAAACCGCAGTAAAAACTAGTTCAGATACGTATTTGCGCTGTCATATTAATAACAGTATAATAGTAGTGTGCATGTAAACATAGTCAATAAATAATATAGGTTAAGAGCCTATCTACAAAACACAATTTCACTTAAGAAAAGGTGCATATCATTTATCTAGGTATGTAACGTACCGTTTGTAGTAGTCTTGGAACTGTCCTGGTATGAGAGCCACAGGGTAGGGCCCCGTCCTCGTCAGCTCTGGAGCCAGCACCTTGAACCTCCCCTGAGGCACCTGGATAATCTGTGGAAACAAAAAACACAATGAATGTCAAAAATTCTGAAGTTACACAAAGCTCTTTTCTAAGTCCCCGTACAATCTCATTGAGCTTACTAAAGTTTACCCAGGTGGGACTTACATGTGTCTGGAGGTCAAAGTAAGCTCTCCTCTCTTCCATTCGCTCCCTATTGAAGTTCATGTTGAACTCTGCAGCTTTTTTAGCTGCCTTTTTAATATACTCAGGAACCTTGCTGGCCTCCACCTTCTGAGGGTTCTGCTGCTGCATTTGCTGTAAGACAACAAAGATTGTCAGAGATGTGCACATACATGTGTTGGAGGAATTTCATTAAATGCATTGCAGTAAAATAACCCCAGCATATTCCTTTTAGTTTGTATACTTACAGAGTACTCCTTAGCTATTCTCTGCCGCTCTCTCTCCTGCAGTATGACTGAATACTCCGAGTGTTTGGTGGGGTACTCCTTTATCATCAGATCTATCACCTCGTCACTCCGCAGAGCTGTCAGACCTGGAAACAAGCAGCAGAACAGAATAAGTTGTTTAAATAACGTTCCAGACTATTTGCACTCTACTGTAAATGCACTGTGTCAAGAGAATGTCGGGATTTTATTAGTCAACAATTCTTTCTGGTATAAAAGTGCTAAGTGTGGTTCCTACCCAGAGTGCACTGTGTCTCAGTAATGACATTTTGTTCACGCAGGTAAAGCTTCTCTTTGTGGGACAAGTCTCTTCTCTCCATATCTACAGAGTGACAAAAAACATTGCCGGCTGAAGAACAGCTTCATTCCTCATCAGATCAGAATATGAGCAGAGAAGGGTCATTACAGCAGTGTGACAGCAGACAAACAACTATGCATAGCCACTGCTAGTGAAGCCAACCTATCCTTTCTCAGTGCCTATACTTACACTTCTACTTTTACTTTACAGGTATAACTGTTTAGATTTTTTACTTCAGTCTTACCTGGGTACTTCCTCTTGAAGGATGTGACTCCCAGATATTCGCTGACCTGCTCCTGCAGCATGTAATACTCTCCTGTGTCATCTGCAGGCCACTTGTACTCTGTCAAGTTCTCTGCTGGGAAATATGTCAGGCTGGAAGGGGGTTGGTGGGACAGCAGGTTGAGGTTTAAAAACTTTATGAGCATTGAGAATATCATAGGAAGATGGGCAAGACAATCAGGTTCTCAGCTGGGAAGAGGGCCACAGTTTTGTCTCTTTGCTTTATCACACACATGTCCATACAAAGACAATATTCAACATAAAATATATTATATGATAAAAACAAAACCTCATGAGCCCTTAAGTTTCTATGACTGGCAATGCCAATTTATTGCTTCATGCCAAGTATTACGCCAACTTACCCAAGATCTTGACTAGAGGTGTCGCAGCTTCGAGAACTGTCCCCTGAACCCATTCTCCTTCTCTTGGGAGGTTGGCTGCCATCATTGGACTCCTCCTCTATAACATCCTCCTACATTAGAAAACAAAGACACATTTTTTTTTACTTATATTTAAATATAATGTGATGTTGGCTAACTCCAAAGAGCATGCCTGCGTTTACAAACTGTACTTGTATGTGATGTGAGAGTAAGTGTAACAATGGCATATAGGTTTGTTAATCTCTACTTAGGCAGTCTGTGTTATCTGTCTAGTTTTACTTCACCATTTCCATGGGCAGAGAAATCACTATATCCCAAAATTATTGTTTGGGCAAATAGGGGAAAGGGTGCTTATTAACAATGCCAGGATAGTCTCAATGTCACTGTCTCTCCTTCTTATTAAATCAGAGAGGACACATGGCTGTATTTCTTCATCCAAATCTAGCTTTGAATTTCTTAAATATCTTTATCCTTGGGACCTATGACCCATTTAAGTACACCATTTGATTCCTCAATAATTGGCACCCAACTAATTGGCACTAACATACTATACAGTTGGTGGTGTTTGACACATTCTGGGTAGGAGTGAAAGTTTGAAAGACGAAATGAAGAATCAGGAATAAAAGGTAGCCACAACAATCCACTTGCAACAGTCTTGCATATGGCAAATAAAACACAACAGCCACATGTGTAAAAAAAAAAAAAAAAAACCTCATAGTTTGTGTAATGCAAAAATTAAAAAAGTACATTTTGAACATCTTCAGACCTCAGCCATCCCAGAAAATACCATGTTCCCTAAAACCACAGTATGCATGTTGGACTTGACAGTTTTTTCCTGAGACATCTTGGTCCAACAGGGTTCAAGATAAACACTATCGGGTAAAAATTTGTTTTTGCATTATGCTTTGTCTCTGAGGAAAAAAAGGAAAAACCTGTAAAAAAGCCATCATCTGATCTACATTATTGTGTTCACTTTTGAAGACTGAAGTCCTGTCTGATGCCTATTAAGTCCTTTTACAACAAAAATAGGAGAGATCTGCCTGTCCATTGAGAGCTATTTAATAAGCATTAACACTATGCTCTTCTGTGAAAAATACCGCCGCTGTCAATCAAAAACAAAATAACGTAAATCGTAACTAAATACTTGCAGAAACGACCGTAACAATACAAACCATCCCTAACATTTAGCACTCATTTGAAAACAATGGGGTGATGCTAACATCGCCATCAGTTGTCATTCATGGACGCAGGTAGCCGTTGGCTAACTAACTAGCCGTTAGCTGAGCGAGCAATCGTGCAAAGATCAGTGAACAAAGTTGATTATTACTCGCGTTGTTCGTGTCTGGGAAGTACAAAGATCACCTTTAAGGATTGTGCTCCTGGAGTAGCGGGGTTGCTGTCGCAGGGCGGTCTGATGGGGAGCACAGCAGCCATATTTCCCTAAATACAAGCTGCTGCCGTTGGGCTAGCTCACTAGCCACTTCTTCGTTTTCTTCTTCGTCTTCTTTAGTTTAACTGGCGAATCACAAACCAACGTTAAAGGTGCATGCCGCCACCTACTGGCATCATGACTTTAACGACAAAATATAGCAAAAAAGAAAGAAAATAAAAAGGAAAATAAATGAATATTTCTAAATACGGTATAGTCTGGATATTAAAAATGTTTCGTTTAAATACTTGTACAGTTTTGTGGCGGTTGGCAAACGTTAAAGGTACATAACCGCCACCGTCTGGGCTGGAGTGTAACGTCAGTTTGGTATTTCTCTCGCTACATCCTATGAGTTATCAATAATATTTCAGTTTTATACACAAGGATTATATTCTATGGGAAATTAAATATTATTTTAACGCTAAGCTTATCACAAATTTCCCCGGAAAGGAGTGTGTCCCAGACGGCTCAAAACCTATTAGCTGGCAATGCTCGGTCCATTTGGTTGGCTTTTATTTTGAAAAAATAAATAAAACACACGTACGGGAAGTCGGAGGGGAAAATTAGCTGGAATCCGCGGAAACCATCAAGGGGACTATTTTCCTTTACTTAGCTAGCTATCCATCTGTCAACTTCCAATTCTCCTTTCCTTCCCTTTTGCTGTCAAAACGCCACAGTGGCGATGTCGGAGTCATACGGTAAGCGGTCTGTTTTGACAGTTGGCCACCATTAACATCTTCACGTAGCCACAGAGATGGGATGAGGGGCAGGTGTGCCGAGAGAGCTTTTTCTCATCGTAAACAGATAGCTGACAGGCTAACCGAAGGCTGTTGGCCTTTAAAACGCTATGTCAGCGTATGTAACAGCACAGAGGGTATACAGGAGATTTTAAAGTGACGAAATGTGTCGAGTTTGTAAGGTTATAAATCCCCACAGAGGGTAGCGCCATGGACAGGAAGCTGACACCAGAGGGGACAGGGCTGAGGATGATGGAGCTGGTATGAAGAGCTCACTGAGCGGTGTGTGCTGTGCGATAGACACAACACAAGGGATGTGGGGGGTACCTGTTTAGGTGACAGCTATGATTTATAGGGGGCTGGTGTCCTAGCTTCACCACTTTACACAGGGATGATCAGGATTTGGAGGTGAAGCTGGGACACTCCTGTCTGTACACAGTCCCATCACCATCCTTATATGAGAGTGCCAAGTGCTGTAAATCAACATGTCATATTCTGCTCTGGTGTTTTTAGGATGATATGGCAGGGGTAGATTATCAGGCAATGGGCCCCTGTGCACAGATTTGCCAAAGGCCCCCCACTTCTCCTACATAGGGGCAAAATATACACACTTTTGAGTTAGTCAGCCTCTTTCTATGTCGTTGTTTTGCATCTCTTTGTAGTGGTAAAGCCTCATTTTATGGTTTTGTCTCTCTCTGTGGTCATTTTGTGTCACTCCAACATAATTTTAGTGTCTTTTATGGTCCCTTTGTGGGTGTTTTGCCCCCATTTGTAGTACTTTTGTGTCTCTTTGCAGTTCCATGGCATCTCTTTGTGGTCATTTTGAATCTCATCCTGGCCAGTGCAGGTTAATTTGAGTAACGTTTAGCAAGCTAGGGCTTGGGGGCCCTTGTTATACTCGGGGCCCCTGTGTTTGTGCCCGGCAGGCCTGTTCAGTAATCCTTTCATGTGATATAGGTATGGATCTTTAGTGCAATACAGATATCAGCAATTAAGAGTTACAAAATCTAATAAAAATTGCTTTTTATTTGTAATTCAAGGTAAACACCAAAAATGTTTATAATAGTCAAAGAATTTTGACTATTATATAAATACTTAGCAGAACATTTTACAATTTTGTAGACAAACTATATAACACTGTATTGGCATTTCTGTACTTCATTTATTCATTTTCTGTAATTGTTTATCCTTTTGGGGGTCGCTGGGGTGCTGGAGCCTATCCCAGCTGACACTGGGCAAGAGGTGGGGTACACTGTGGACAGGGCGCCCAGACTATCACAGGGCTGACACGCAGAGACAGACAACCATTCATGCTCACATTTACACCTCCGACCAATTTAGACTCACTGATTAATATGATTATCTTTGGATTGTGGGAGGAAGCTGTAGAACCTGGACGGGGGGCATGCGGAGTGCATGTGGGTGCCGCGCAGGGGAGCTCCCCCAATCCAAGTTTGAACCAGGAAACCTCTTGCCATGAGGCGACAATGCTAACCACTGCCCCATTTCTGTACTGTAATGTCTTAATACATACCAGATGGTATACATGTTGATACCCATCTAATACTGTCTAATAATATCAGCACAGCTCTGGCTCTAGTTATGACAATCATGATTGCTTTAACAAAACAGACAGATCTCGTGCTGTGTTGGATGTGCACATCATTATTTCTGTGTTTTCTCTCATCAGATTTCTTGTTTAAATTCCTGGTGATTGGGAACGCTGGAACGGGCAAATCCTGTCTGCTGCACCAGTTCATAGAGAAGCGATGTAAGTCAGAAAGATGTCACTTACCATTCATTATTTACTGTTAACAGACAGTTGCTCACACCTGTAATGTTATTGCAGCATTGTAGTATTGAGTGATCAACATATATTAATGTGTAAATAGGATCAGCTTTAGGTCAAAGAAAATAATGTGTCTCCAGAGATGTGTTGAGCACAGATGATTACAGTTGTACAGTACGTTTTGTTTACTGAAAAGATACACTGTAGGCCATCACCATGTATTGCTGTTACTGAATAATAAACCATGTTTTATCTTGTTTTCCAGTTAAGGATGAATCCAACCACACAATTGGAGTGGAGTTTGGCTCTAAGATCATCAATGTGGTCAACAAAATGGTCAAACTGCAGATTTGGGACACTGCAGGACAAGAAAGGTTTAGGTAGGGGAAAAAAAACAAAGTATGCTTTCTGTTTCAGAGGAATAAAATTTGTTAGACTGCCTCTAGTGTTGTAGGGAGAAGATTTATTAATGTTTTTAAATAAACTGTGTTGAGATGTGTGCAAGGGTAGAGCTTAAAACAACTTGTTAGCCTATTTTGTGCAGAGACTGCTGGAAGCTACTGTACCAAAAGGTGGCAGCATAATCAAAGTGGCATAACACCAGTGCTCCAGGTGTTTCTAAGTTTGGTATATTCAACCATTCGGCACTTATCTAGCCAAAAAAAAAATGTGGTTGTTTTCTTAAGGGCCTTTAAAGCCATGTCTTTCCCTAATAAAAGATTATCTGAGTTACAACCCAGATAATTTACTGAGGATTTTGAAGAAATGGATGTTAGCTGGTCTTTACTATTAAGTCAGATAAATTTCTCAATTTAATTTGCAACCCATAGAAGGATAGCTTCTGTCTTTCCTACTTAAAGGGAACATTTTTTATCTGAGAGCCACCTTACAACCAAGTCACCATACAATATCTGACCACCTCATATTGACTCGGAGTTTATCTGTGTGTCAGGTCTGTGACCAGGAGTTACTACAGAGGAGCAGCAGGAGCTCTGCTCGTCTATGATATCACCAGGTAAATCAGCTGAATCACAGAACATGATTTCAGATGGCCTCAGTGTCAAGTCCCCTCTCCTTTCTAAAATGTAACCTGTCTGTTCACTGCAGTCGAGAGACATACAACGCTCTGACCACGTGGCTCAGTGATGCCAGGATGCTGGCCAGTCAGAACATCGTCATCATCCTATGTGGAAACAAGAAGGACCTGGACGCTGACAGGGAGGTCACGTTCCTGGAGGCTTCACGCTTCGCTCAGGAGAACGGTAGACTCGACAGTCACCTTGATTTTAGGGTGAACTGTCCCTTTAATAGCTGGGGGACTTATTTTTCTCAGTAGAGGGACCTATTATTGTTTGTGGAAGGACATCTTTTTTTATTTATTTTCCTGACATTATTGCAGTTTTTTCTGTTCTATAGAGAATTATGCAGCTTAAAGTAAATGTATTGTTAAAGCCACAAAGGACTGCAAAGCTATGTGTGTGTTTGTGTGTGTGCGTCAGAGCTGATGTTTCTGGAGACCAGCGCTCTAACAGGAGAGAACGTTGAAGAGGCCTTCGTCCAGTGTGCTCGGAAAATCCTCAACAAGATAGAGTCAGGTAGGAACTGCAACCCACACCTACAACCTTACCCCCCCCCCGACTCTAAATCCCCTCTGATCCTGACAGGATCAACGGGGCAGGCTTAGCTATGACTCCAGACGCCACAGTGTACCAGTTCTAAGTCATAAACAACTTTACTTAATATCAGAAAACTATTATTTACGACAAATGTCTTTTTAGAGATCCTAACATGAAGCCCACTCTCTCATGTCTCTTCACTCATGCTGTCTCTCACTTCAGGGGAGCTGGATCCAGAGAGGATGGGTTCAGGTATCCAGTATGGCGACGCTGCGTTACGACAGCTCCGTTCTCCTCGTCGTGCTCAGCCACAGGGCACCCAGGAGTGTGGCTGCTAGTGGATGCGTGTAGTGATACACACAGACAAGGTGAAAGAGCCGGTGTGTTTGCAGTGTGTGTGTGCATTATAAGACGAGGATATTTTGTTGTTTTATGCTGCAGAATTAGATTTTTCAATAACAGTGTCAGAGCTTACGAGCTGTTTGGAGCGACTTGACATTCTGCTCATTGCTCACAGCACTGTGCATCTGCTGCACTCAGCCACTCCTCATCCTCTACTCTCCTGTCACTCATCTTGTGATTTGAAAACCTTGGTCTGAATACAGATCCAGAGTAGATGGATTTTTTTTTTTACTTTTAACAGCTTTTTTATTTTAATCAAACACATGTTTTTGCTGCTCCTTTTGCTTAAAGGAAACATCTTTGGCATGTTTTTATTACAGTTAATATGGAAGATTTTCATACTGGTAATCATTTACTGGTCATTTAAATGTCCAGTGTAAGATTTAGGGGCATCTATAGGCAGAAATAATATATACTATTCATAACTGTGTTTAATTAGTTTGTAATCACCTAAAACTAAGAAGCGTGTTTCTCCAACATACTTGGCACTCGGGAGTTTCAGTTCTGCAACCTCAACGCTAGATGCCACTAAATCCTGCACATCAGGGTCTGGTTGCACAAAACACCTTAAGTTTACTCCTTAAGTATGACATTTAAGGCTTAATTTCTCCTTAGCTGAAGGATTCATGCAGTCGCACAGAATCCCTTCAAAGGTTTCCTTAGTTAAGAAAGAATGTTAACTAATTTACTGCGTTAAAAGAGATTTTACAGCAGTTTTTTTATGGAGATTGTTCGGAAAAAATGGCAGAAGAAAGAAGACAAGAAAACCATATTGGTCAGAGGAGGAAAACATAATACTTCTGGTGAAACACAATCATAGAAAGCACATCCTACAAAGTAAATTTGATCCCTAAATACCAGAAAACGAGTGTAGGAAGATATTGCAACAAAACATTTATTCAGTCAAATCTATGGTGTAAAATCAAAAGTGTACCCATTGGGTTCTCCTGGTGGCAGAACACTCTGCTCGGGGTGTGTGAGTTTTTATCACTATAAACTCAGTCATGTTGCAGTGAAGATGGAGACAGAGTTTTTTTTTTTTTTTAACCTTGCTTTGGTTGCTAAGGTCTTTTGTTCAACTGTCAAGGGATTCCTCAAGTACAAGTGCCCATGCTCAGCATTATGAAGATGTGTGTCACCCAGTGACTCACTGATGTGCTTTCATGGTTGTTGGATGACAATGGATGGAAGTTTACAGCAGAGGCTTTGGCAACACTTCACTCTTGTTAGTCCGTCAATTCACCATTAGTTCAGGTGTTTTTATGGGATTTATTGACAACAAAAAATACATAACATCACCAGACTTATCTATTAATGAAATTGACTGCATTTACATGATATTGGTTCAGCCAGCCTTTTGTTCGCAAACAGGAAGTAGGTCATGCCTCTGCAGTTCTTCCCCCAGTGATGAGAAGAGTTGCTCATTGGGTCTTTAATTCCAAATTGTTGATAAACCTTTACATATAGCCCCAACACGGCTGCTTACAGCTATGTTATAATGTGGTATTTCTGTCTGTGTGTATGTAATCAGTGTGTTTTAGACGAGTTTGTGAAGACCAGAAGAAGAACAGCACGGGGGGGACCCAGAGTTCAGGTTGCTATGTTGATGACTCCTCTCTGACCTTTGACCTTTCGCACGGAATCTTCAGAACCTTCGTTGTCATGGCTGCACCTGCAGAGAGCTGAAAAGACCTCCCAGCCACGCCCCCTCTCAGAACTCTGAGCATCTCCAAGGAAACCAGAGACCAAACCCTCCCCAGCCCTCCAATCAGGGTGTGAATTACTGACATGTATGTAACCTCTCTCCTGCTCTCTCTTTCTCACCTCTCTACTTATCTGCCCTCGCATCCACTTACCTCCCAACTTAGTATGTTTTAGTTTTCTTACGTATCACTACTCCCATCTACCTTTAATCTGGACCACTTAAGGGAAAAGTTTACATTTGGGAAATTTCTTCCCTTTGCATTTAAGTTACACAACCAGATATAACCTGTGAATTAGTCATCTTTAAAAGCAATGGTAGGTAGATTTTTAAATATTGGAGCTAGCCTGGTTAGCCTGATCCCTCCTCTTCCAGTTTTTATGCTAAGCTAAGCTAATCGTCCCTCTGCCCCAGACTGATCCTTACTACTGATATAGACATGAAGTATTGATTTTTCTCACCTAAAGCCTGATTTATGGTACAGCACTTGACTTTTTGATGAGTGTTGCTCGACAGAAATGACGCAGTGACAACAGAAAAAATGGTTGCTTGACAACTTCCTTTCATGTCGCTCATCTGGATAATTTTGTCATATTTAGGTCACTGTCATATTTTGTTGTGGAATATGATTGGGTAGTGTTATTAATGTCGCAGTGGAGATAGTAGTTTTCAATCCAAACCAACGCTGTCCTGCAGTTAGCATCCCTGTACACACAGGCTGCCGTCTGTCAGCAGCAGCTCCTGGGGAGCCCCGAGAACAGTGGCCGGCCAAACTGTCTTAACCAGGCTTACTGATAGCAGACATTTACTGATCCAAAATATTTTTCACATCAGCGACACAGGAGGAAATCAGCAGCATTGTTCAATTTCTGTCGAGCGACACTTACCAAAATTATCAAGCGCCCTACCACAAATCCTTCACTCTCTGATAGAAAACCAGTTGTTGGGCTAATCCTTTAACCACTTACATGTCTAATACCCTCCCCTGCTACAGTTCTTCTGTTTCTCCACCCACCTGCTCTGATGCCTGTTAACCTGCTGTGCTCACCTGTTTTAAACACACCACTAACAGTCTACTGACAACTCCTAACATTTTGCACTCCCTTCTTACACACTTCCTCTCCCAGTGAAGACCCTCCCAATGCAGCTGCCAAATTAAACTTCATCATCCTACCTACCCTACCCGCCATTCTCTGTTACCTTTTCACTTCTGCTTACCTGTCTACCTGCCTGTCTCTCTCCGCAGCTCTCTGCCTCTGTGAATCTCCCCCTATCTCCTTACAGCATCTTATACACTGTACAGTGTTTCTGTATATAGAGACTGACGCATGTTTTCTCAGACAGAATAGCAGAGTATTTCATTATGAAGAGATATTATATGTATATTAAAGTAGATATCATATCCAGCATCTGTTTTATGCTCCACTGTATTATTATCATGTTAAGCTACAATACACTGGCGGCTTGTAAGCAGTATAGATGGGCAGTACTGTTTGCAGCAGTTATGTTTATTTGTAAATGGGACAAACTGACATTATGGACATATATGTGGAAAAATGCTGTTTTATCACCGTTCATAGATTTTAAAAACTGAAATATCCTGAGCATACATTTGACTTTCTGTCAGTTAACCTGAATTGTTTAGAGTGTGAAAGTTATGTTGTCTTTTAATTTACAACGGCACATTCAGCATTCACAGTTACATGGCTTATCAGTGTGACACACTTCTTTATCCAAAGGATTCCCATCATGACTGATTACGTCTGGTCCCTCTCATTTATTAACTATGCCTGTTTACATGAATACCTCACTGATGGCTGCCGGCTGTGGGGTGATACTAACTGAATGCATTTCAAGTCAAGATTTTTATTTGTCTCCAAAGATGTTCTGTGTTCAGTTGAGCCACACGGAGCTTGTGACAAAAAACACTTCAACTTTGGAATTTTTTTGAGGATTTAGTTTTAGAGGTGTGTTTTGAATAGGTATATTCAAGCATTACAACATGTTTGTTTTTGTTTTTTTACATTTTTGCCCCTCGACAGTTATGCATTAAACTTTTAAATCAAGCACACTTCAAACTGTAGAGATATTTTATCTGACAGTGGCTTCGGCTGCTCCACATCAGGTGACTGTCTTGTGTTTATGTCATCATCATGTCCTTTGTTTATTTATGGACGTCCATTTTTCTCTCGTCATTATGAATATCATGGATTTTTAATTTATTGTGTATGATAAAAGCATATGTTTTTAAAATAAAAAATACAAATATGACATTGTCTTTGAAAAGCAGTCTCTGTGGGTCCATTGCATTATTTATATCCTTCTCTAAAAAGATTTCGTAACCTTCTAAATAATGTGTAACTTGGTAGAGATGAACAGATGACAAAGAAGAGATAGGTGGAAAAATGATTTATTAAAAGCTTTGCACAAACACCATTTAACCTCAACAGTCTTCATCTAAGCCATATAAAATATGTGCACCGTATATTAAAAGCCTAAAATGTAAACATTAAAATTTTACAGTATTTTGTAATTGTTACATCCCTCGTGTCATTATGAAATTGATCACTTAAATAGTATTTGATATCATGAGGAACAACAGAGGCCTTTTCACTAAAACCAGACTCTACACTTGAGTTTGTCAACAGCTGAAATTTCAGTACATCTAGTGCCCACTGATCATAACCTCTATTAAATCTTCATTACGCTTGATTCAGTCTCCTAAGTGGGATGATGATGTGGGATGACACTGCCCTGGTGTAAGAGGATATTTAGGCTTGATGGCTTTCTGCAATACATGGCCTATTAGACCTTGAAAACCGAGACAAGAACCTTCACTATAAAGTTTGGTCTCAGTAACTAACTAATTAAGATGTAACTTAGGAATTAACTATCTTGTTCCACTCCTGCTTTCTGAGACCGTCAAAGTTCACCACATCTAAAAAACAAACTGGCTCAAATGCAATTATTAAAATATTGCACAAACTCTCACGTCGTTTAACTATATTACAGTTTAACTTACAAACACTGAAGAACTAAACCAATAGCAACTAATGTAATACTGAACTCAGAGTTGCAACAACATAAGATTTAAAGAAAACTTTAAATGTCTAAAGCACAGCTCTCATTTTTCTGTACAATATTCACATCAGTAACATCAACAACTTTAGTTGTGCAAAGGAAAAAAAATGTTTCTCAAGTCTTTATGGCACAGAGCTGATTTTATCTCAATTAATGGAATCTGATTTCTTATGGTTTTGATGATACAAAGACCAGATCAATTACAAAAAGGATTCAAAGTCCATTTTCAACTTCTTGTGTCAGTACAAATAACATTAATTGATGTTACAAAAATACACACATACAAACAAATATACAGAGATTCAAAAGATGAACGAAACACGTGAAACCCTAAATAGGTAGCAAGATATTCTGTACAACTAACTATCAAAGTGCTGTTTAATTTGGTCCTGCTTTAGAGCGCATGCTGCTTTAACCAGTTAGCAGTAAATCAGCAATATGTGCTCATGTATTTCTCACTAAAGGTCATTTAGGCATCAGCTTAATGTCCATTGTTGTTATGGTTTCTCTTTTGGTTCTAAAGCATATTTAGTAACAGCAATGATAAAAGAAATTTGGCCTCAACATTTGATTGTTATGCTTTAAAAAGAACCTAAATTAGCTGTATATAATTTTTAATATACATTTAACATTACGTTTTTCTGTTGGAAAGAGTCCCATGAGTGGTGAATGTGTAACAGAAACACTACAGTATCCACACACTGTTCACAGTCATCCAATGGCTTTAAAAGTCACACACATCATTCTCACACTGCGATAGCACCAGCTCGATTGATTACTGTACACACACATCAACTAAAGAACACAAATGTTGCTGTGAAACTATTTCAAGTTAATAACACTGGTCAGGGTGGGTGTGGCTGAGCATCAGCTGCCGGTGGAGAGCGGGTGCAGCAGCTCACATGAGGGTTGACGCACCTCTGAGTATTTGGTCCGACTGTTGATCTGCCAGGCAGGCTGCAATAACGTGCCTAAATAACCACAGTGAAGCTGGGTCTGACACACTACTGACATGAGAGATAGCAGAGGCAGGTGCTGAGCAGGAAGACGGCACAGAGCAGAGAGTAGGGATTCAACAGTTCATGCACGAGGCCTCTACAGGGTTTCCCCCTTTGAGTTGTTGTTTGGCAGATCACACGGGTTGTCCTAGACCTGATAGAAAACTGGGTGGGGGGTATTTATCGCTCAGAGCCCCAGCCACCTTCCAGTGCTTTAAGGACTGGGTGCTGCAAATGCTGCCGTCTTCCTGGATGACATTATCGTAAATAACAACAACTCGGGACAGCATATGCAGCAGATGGCAGCGATGCTCAAGGCCTTGAGGCAGGCAGGGCTCAAGACCAACGTGAAGAAGTGTGCAGATGGCCTGCGGCAGAGGACTGGCGTGTCCCCAGTAAGATAAGACAGCAGTGATTATGGCCTTTCCAAAGCCCAAGTTGAAAAAAGATGCGAGGGCACTCATGCAACTGGCCAGCTACTACACACGCTTCATTTCAGCCTTTTCAGAGCTTACAAGTCGCCTGACCAACCTCACACACAAAGGTACCTCAGATCCAGGCATTTGAGGCTGTAAAACAGGCTCTCTGCAGACTGACGCCTAGAGCAGGGGGCTGGGAGCCATTTTGTCCCAGAAGGTGGGGGAATTGACCGTCTTGTGCTGTACCTCCGCTCAAAGCTGGCAAAGAGAAAGGTGAGGTACAGCACTGTGGACAAAGAGCCTGTAGCCATCAAGTGGGCGGTCAGCACTCTCCACTACAACCTCCTTGGGCGCTCATTCACCCTTTATTAAAACCATGCCCCGCTTCAATGGCTCCACTACATGAAGGACGCCTGCGCATAGACCTGTTAGTATCTTTCACTACAACCCTTAAAATTCAAAGTGATCCATAGGCCGGAGACAGGCTGCAATAATGTGCTTAAAGGGAAACCTTGCTCATGTTCAACCAGTTCTACGTCATCGCAGTGTATACAGTTTGAACAGTGCTTCCTGTCACAATGGGAAGCCAAATGTTCATGTGCACACAGTACACACACTGTAATGACACAGAACTGGTTGAAAATAAGCAAAGTTTCCTTTTAAATACCACCATGAAGCTGGTCTGACACGCTACTGACCTGAGCCTGCAGAGGTAGGTGCCAGGCAGGAGGACGACAAGGAGTAGAGACCTACATGTGCAGAGAGGCACACTGTGCAGACAAACAAACTGGTACCAGCCTGTACAGAAATGTAATTTTGAAGTACTGTTGATGTTGAAATTAAAGTCTGTTCACCTGCCAGTCAGTGTTTGACCATTCATCCAAGCCCTGAAGTGACAATCGCCTGTCACATACACATTAAAAGCTCACGAGAAAATGTGCCACACACAGCTGTGACTATACACGGTTTCAGTCTCACTATGAGAACAGTGTGATTCACTATTAATATAAACCCAGTCAGCTGGGATCAATCCATAAACAGTTACACAAACCAGTAATCTACAAGAACTAGTCAAGAGCACTAAGTGATCTGAAAACCAAAAGCTGTAAAACTCTTAGATATATTTCTGTAAGTCAATCGATACTTTGTACTCAGCACAAATAAGAAAATGCTTATCCACATCGAAAGCTGCAGACGTATGAGGAAAACTTTCAGCTGACTAAACCATCTTGCTGCGCTGAGCACAACTTTTTGGAATACAAACAACTGTGTGTTTGGTTTTGTATATATGTGTATACAACAGAGGTATGTACATTCTTCATGTTTGTGGTCTCACATTTGATCTCAGAGGTGTTTCTAAGAACGTGGCTGAATCTATTCAGACATGCGCTCATGTGTCTTTATATTCCTGTGACTCTACTATGGTTTAATATCCCTGTATAAAAAACGTGGGCACATTTTATATAGCCTGTGTTTAAAGGGGCTGCATCAAAGTATGGCTGTGTTTTAGACTCTTCGTTCTAATCAAAATATCTGTATACAGTAGATGAATCTGTTAATTAGACATTTACTTTCAAATCACTTCATTCAAGAGTCTCTTAAACCCTGTAAAATGTTTCTTATTGTTTACTGTATTAAAACTGATTTATATAAAAAAAAACAGGATAGTACACATCTGGGGGAATAAGCCACACAGTGAATTTCAAAGTTTGTTGGTTTACATCCTGAAGGAGGGAGTGATGCACATTTTGAAGCCTTTCTATGAATCAATCCACCCTGTGCTCTATTCTACATCTACGGGTGTTTTAACGTCAGAGGTGGAAGGCAGTAATGGCTTTATTTTTGTCTTTTTATCTAAAATCACCCTGATGTAAATATTTCTACTGAGTGTGTGTGGGTGTGTGTGTGTGTGCGCGAGTGTCCTATCGAGAGCGAGCAGAGAAGCAGCGCATGTACTCAGTGAGCCAGGGGTTGTATTCTGGTTGAACCAGCCTTCTGGCCTTGTCCACATCGGCAGACTTGGCCCTCCGGCGCTCGGTCCTCTGAGCCTGGATCTGACGCTCCACCTCCCGTCTGGTCTTGGCACGAAGAGCTGACTCATGGATCTACAGGAAAAATAAACGTCATAATAAACTGTCAGTTCCTGTCGATGCTCAGTCTCACCACAGCTTGTTACCTGTCAATCAGAAAGATTACCTCAGTGGTTGACGCTACAGGGCCGACATTGTGCGTCTTCCTGCTTGCCATGTCTGCATCCTTCTCTCCTGAACCGTACAGAGCGAAAGGATGTCTGCGCTCCTTGCTGTCGTCTCTGGGCTGCCGTGGTGGTGCTGGCCTGACCCGCTGGGAGCGCCATGTTTGCTTTGTGGATTTGGGGGGTTTACTCTGCTGTGATCGGGGTCCTCCAGTGTCTCTTTCTACAAACAGAAAAGACAAACAGGTTAAAGCAGCGCCAAAATGCCTCATAATACCAAATATAAATGTACATACAGTAATTTCCTTGGAGAAAGATCATCAGCAAGAATAGAAGCAATGCAGAGATTAAGCTGCTGTCAACATTTAAGAATCAGTATACAGTGACGCTGTCCTGACACACTCTGCTTAAACAATCTGACATACTGAATAACACTTAGTTCACAATGTGAAAAGAAAAGCAATTTAATGACATTAGTGACATCTCTGTAATAAGGGAGCCATTTAGTAAAACTTTAAAGCCCTTTATATGTTTGTGACGCATCGCATGAATGTAGTTTTGTTTATTTGTATCAGCTGTATCATTTTTGCCTTGGTGTTAGTTTATTTATTAATGTGAATGAGTATTAACCCAAAATGTTCTCTGCTAGTGTTAAGTATTGCTTTAATCTCTATGATACTAGTACAGCTGGCATACCTGAGTTTCAGTGCAGATATCATCATGATTTTTCACTTGACATTTTTCTCCAAATCTCCCACAGTTAAAACACAGTCAGACAAGAACTTCAGCTGACTAATAGTCTTGGCATCTGTATTCAGTAAAGATCTAATTAAAGAAAGAGTAACCATGACTGGAATCGGACCAGCATTTGATGCCACCTTACACTGAATGACAGCTTCTCATACTTGGAGGTTTTCACTGGATACTAAATACAATTGAGGTTTAATACCCTGTCATATGAGCATCCAGGCTAGTGTTGACTTTCATTTTTAGATGTCAATCTTTTATTGACAGGTATTTTTGAAGCTGACAAATCATTGTTTGATGAAATGTGACACCTCTAGCAGTCCTAATCACTATAGAGCCAGGAACCTTTTATAAAGTGTGTAATGTAAGCTATGTAGCAGCTTAAAACTAGCTTTAGCTGTGGCCATTTTCCTGTATACCCTTTGCTATACTGTGTGTTTGCTTTTCCTCTCCACATGGGGGAAGCCAGTCTCTGTCATCACTTTGCTGCCCATTACATCCAGTTTTTCTCCTCTGTCTTTCATGTTGACCATGAGTCTAACTCCATCTCATGACTAATGATCACCTCAGATTACTCCCCATATTCAACCCTTTCAGGATTCTGCAATTAAAATTGTTGAATGTTATAAATATCTGGGACTCTGGCTGGATACCAGACTCACTTTTATGACCCATATGGAACATCTGTCAATCAAACGAAGGTCAAAATTGGATTTTGGTATTGAAACAAATTGTTTTTATCTTCTGCTAGTCAAAGGACCATTGTGTAATTCCCAGTCTGCACCTGATTGTCGTGATTTTGTATAAGATTGCTTCTTCCTCCACCTTAAAGCCTCCTGACAGCATCTCACAGTGTGCTGCTTTTTATCATGGGTGATACATTTCTCACTCACCCTTGCATCTTATATGAAAAGGTGGTCCTCCTTAACAAACAGGAGGAAGCAGCGTTGTATGATGTTTATTCATAAGGCTTTACTAGAAAAACTACTCTCTGGTTGCATTTAAATACAGTTCTACAATCTCAGGTTTCAGGACATCTTAACTTTAGCTGTAACACGTGTTCGCAGCAAACTTGGATAATGTGCTTCAAACACAAATGGAGCAAGTGCCAAAAAAAAATGAATCTACATCCTCTTCTTCCATTTGAACATTTTAAAAGACTGTACTTCTGTACTTGCAATCACACTCGTAATTGCTTTTAAGTGTAATGTGCATCTGTCTGTGTTTGAACTGCATCTTATTTTTGCACACCAGTCTCTCTTGAGAGAGAGATTCCAATCTCAGCGAGACAACCTGTTTATTAGAAGATATACTTTATTAATCCCCAAGGGGATATTCAGTTTTTCCACTCTGTTATCATATACACACAGGCCTGGAATACACACACATGCACCAACAGGACCTATACATGCATTCAGTGGAGAGATGTCAAAGCGAGGGGGCTGCTTTAGACAGGCACCTCGGAGGCGAACTGGCACCTCTCAAGCTACCAGGCCCATGTCTCATACTCTGTGCACGGACTTGAACCAGTGACCCTCCAGTTCCCAAGCTAAGTTCCTATGGACTGAGCTACTGCCATCCACCCAAGGATGCTTCAAGGATTAAATAAAATAAATAAATGATGCACTTGCAAGGCACTGAGGAATACACACTAGCCATGGACAGTATTTTTGAATTACCTCTGTCCTGTTCCCTGGGCGTCTGCTCTCCTCTCTCCACCTCTGGTACTCCTGTGTCTTCCAGCTGTGAGCCTGAGAGGAGTGAATATCATCATGTTGTACAGTAGAGTAATATCATTCATTCATTATTTTATAAACACATTCATAGCTCAGGTTTACCACGGGCTGCAGACACATTCTCCTCCTCCTCCTCTTGAAGGGGAAGCCTGGGCACAGACCCCGTGGCTCTGCTCTGCTGCTCCTGCTGTCTGTCCACCCTGGCCCCCTCACACTCCTCCACCTCAGCCTCCGCCCTGTCTCTACTGGTCTCGGCCCGCACCTGGTTCCTACTGGGAGGAGTGGGGCTCCGTCCTCCAGAGTCTGAATCACTGTCGGGGCCATTCCAGAACCAGGGGTTGTGTGTGTGCTCCAGCAGCCTGCGGGTCAGCCTGTACTTCAGCATGTCCTCATAACACTTAGTGTACGTCTCCCATTTGGGGTCTTTGAACTTCTTCATGTACTCGGAGCGGATCCTCTTGGTCACCATCTTGAATTGAAATCCAACAACAAGACCGCAAAGCTGAGAAACACAAGCTCTATGAAAACTAGCCTTGTTACACACATATAACAAGTCCACGCTGTGTTATAAGCTTACAAAGAGCCTTCGCAAATACCAGCCACGATATTTTAACATACGCAGGTCTTTGAGGTTTGATATCACCGCCAGACATTTAAACCATAATGTGTAGACAGTAAACACCAATGGCAGAGCGGCTGGAGGCTCCCCCTCGGCTACCGTACCCGCCTCCTTCGTCCTCTCCCGGGGTTAGTTCGCTTCACTGGACCGTTGGCGTAAATAAAAGTCTAATTTAGAGGACTTTATAAATGGGGTATCTATTTTGTAAACTAAATCGACATTTTACTTTACATTTTGGCTGAAATTTTAATTTAATCGACCGTTTCAAACCGCTACGTCCGCTAACAGCAAACGGACGTTGCTTGGACGTGATGACGTAGATGTAATCTCGTCCTCTGATTGGCTCCAGTAGCCTAAACGAGTATTCCAAATTAAAGGTCAGCTGTAATCAGTGTATGAAAACACTCCAGGTTTTATAACCTGTTGTGCCATCATTTATTACAACCTTGTTTTATTATTGCTGAAATATAAGTATTTTATGTATCCAGAGGGTTTAAATAAGCGTATGCTAAAGCGTCATCATGCACTGTATTATATAAACTATTGCATAGTAACAGAGTAGTTAATATATGGGTTAATCAGTTGCCCTTTGCTGCATATTATCCTCCTGTAACAAACGTGTCCGTGTTATTTGCAGATGTCTGATGATCATATGATTTTGTGAAGCACCGATAATCGCCTGTCAGCTCTCGCAGGTAACAGCCAGACGTTAGATCTCACTGACAATCCACCGACTCTCATGTACAGCAGTGCCATGCTCGACAGCAGAAATTCAGGGCTGTAAGAGTCTAAATTTGTGTACAGTAAATATACTTACACCGGGGTCGGATTTCACGAAAGCAGAGCAGAACAGATGGCGTTGTCGCTGCACGGTGCTGCTGCTGTAATCACAGGCTGCGTCTCTTAGCTCCGCCCGCTTGAGGACGTTTTTAAAAAGCCAAACACACCCGCAACAGGTGGCCCGGGCCGGGATGTCAGGAATGCGGTCAGAGCGGTTATGTACGACCAGGCTGATAATGATTTCCATCAGATGGTGAAAAGAGGTTGAAAATACAATTAGTTGTGTTGAATTTAATCACTGTTAATAGATTTAACACATGAAAGAGCTGGGTTACAAGGCTTTACTTGGTCACTAATGGGCTTCAAAACGTACCACACCCCTGAATACTCATGTATGCACTTAAGTTTGTCTGTTATAGTAGGCCCACCTGTACCTGGGGTCGAGAGATTAAGACATTAAATTGTGGATGTCAGATAAAAGGCATGAGTGGTGTCTTTATTAGGCCGGGTTAATGGGGTGCTGTATATGATGTGGGTGCGCGCCTGAGACGCGCCAAGCGCACTCCATTGTGCTTTTAGCGCAGACCCATACCCCACACCCAGATAACCTGTGGAGCTTCTATGCATATAAGGTAGGGCCACGGAGATGCCGCACTGTACACGGGGTCTGGTTTTGTCTAAAGATGGTCTGGGGGCCCGGGGCTGCGCGTATGGTCGTGCAGGGCAGGCAGCTCAACAGGATTCAGAGCCGGGTGTCGGGTGTCCCATGCTACTGATCCGCTCGGTCTAAAGCGGAGCTGCTGCTGCTGCCCAGGCACATTCCTGGCAAGTCAAACTACGACTGTCGGAGCTTTCAGGCGTCGCCTTTCACCTCTGTCACCCAGCAGCCCCTCAGCCAGCAGTGGCCGATGGGACAGAGACACCCTGTCTCTCTCCCTTTCACCCATCCAGCTATGATCCAGGGTGCCATGCCAGCACCCCGACCTCTATGAACTTCCCCCTATCAGCTGATTGGTTTATGGGGTAGTGTGTGTCACACAGTAGGTATGCGTAATTGCTGAGTCAATTAAGACTCCCCGGGCTTGTTATGATGATTTTGGTTGATTTCCCCAGTATTCCCCCAGTTGCTGCTGGGATTCCTTTTGAATTTTAAGAGGATTTTCATGGTTTTGAAGGAAAAATATTGTTTGAGTGGTACCTTTGTGCTAGCAATCGTCCATATTCCAATATTACTACTTTGATTTCACCAAAGCTTTTGTTTTTCTTCCTCTCCCAGTACCCTCACTTTAGCAGAAAAACAAGGCCAGGGTCAAAAATACCAAATAATGGACTTTAATAAATTATCAATATGTATATACACTTACATTCACATGTGTTGGGCAACATGTTGTTCTTATTTTTTTTATTAAAGTTTTTTTGGGTGGATGCATGGTTCAGTGATGGATTTTCACAGCCTTTCTCCGTGCAACACAGACAACAAACAGCAACAAAATATGCACATTTTAAAGGGATAAAACATGCACATGAATGTCAACAGCGCAGACAGACAGTCCATTGACAGCAGAGTGTTGCTGTGCCGCAGAGGTTGTTCCTCCTTCTCGCTTGTTCTCCAGGTGGCTGGTGGTGTAAATGGAGAAGCTGGAGATGAAGATGGAGGATTTAGAAGCACTTCCTGTGGACAATGCTGGGGCCGGCCTCGTCGTACTCCTGCTTGGAGATCCACATCTGCTGGAAGGTGGACAGGGAAGCCAAGATAGAGCCACCGATCCAGACGGAGTACTTCCTCTCGGGAGGGGCAATGATCTGGAGGAGAGGGAGGGAGAGACAAAGCATCAGTAAAGTGCCACTGCTTCATATAATTTGTTCAGTAAATTCCTGTGCGTAATTATCAATTTATGCGTAAAGTGTTTGAAGTTTTTTGTTGTCAGTATATTTACCTTGATCTTCATGGTGCTGGGGGCCAGAGCAGTGATTTCCTTCTGCATACGGTCAGCAATACCAGGGTACATGGTGGTACCACCGGAGAGCACATTGTTGGCGTACAGATCCTTACGGATGTCAATGTCGCACTTCATGATGCTGTTGTAGGCAGTCTCATGAATACCAGCAGACTCCATACCTGGTCAGGTGAGAGGTACAAGTGTTAAGAGGAGGGGGAGGTATATCTAGTTTTGCACAATATATCCAGTGTTGCTTGCAGTCAGATAAAGTGGAGGATTATCTAACATACCAATGAAGGAAGGCTGGAAGAGGGTCTCGGGGCAACGGAACCTCTCGTTACCGATGGTGATGACCTGACCGTCGGGAAGCTCGTAGCTCTTCTCCAGGGAGGAGGAGGAGGCAGCGGTTGCCATCTCGTTCTCGAAGTCCAGAGCCACATAGCAAAGCTTCTCCTTGATGTCGCGCACGATCTCACGCTCAGCTGTAGGGAGACAAGTTGATGAGATTTTGCTCAGTGTCAAACAGCGGAGACCACAGACAGAGTATGCGTAATGGCGAGCTAATAAATAAGCTGAACTACGAAAGTTACAGAAACGTCTGAAGCTGAAAGATTACTAGTTTTCAGACAACTACATCCAATTTTCACTCTGTCTGTCAGTACATATTGATAATTTAAAATAGTATTCTTTGTTTTTGTAGGCCAGATTGCTGTTCTCTTGTTATGTTTATCAAACTATCCCAAAACTGCTGCTAAAATAAAATGTAAAGTTATTATAATATTTTAGAATCTATGTTGTGTTTATGTCAGTCTGAAAGCTAGTCTAAGTGCTTCTTCCTCTCAGGTGCTTTATTGTTGCAGTAGGCTGAGTTCCTCACCAGTGGTCACGAAAGAGTAGCCACGCTCAGTCAGGATCTTCATCAGGTAGTCGGTCAGATCACGACCAGCCAGGTCCAGACGCATGATGGCGTGGGGCAGGGCGTAACCCTCATAGACTGGGACGTTGTGGGTCACACCATCACCAGCATCCAGCACAATACCTAGAGAGAGGCAGGGCGAGAGTTTAGTAAAGTCCAGGCGGCAAGAAGTCCTCAGAAATTTCAGTTTTGTGCGTAAAAGTGTGGCTAAAGTGGGTGAGTGAAGGAGGATTTACAAATACACACAGAATGTGTATGCCATAAGGACCGCAAAAGAGCATAAACAGTCCCAGAAAGGCTGGCCGACTGTGCGTAAAATTCGTGCGCAAAATGGGCACAATGGGAATTGGCGTATAATAGCTCAGTTATGTTATGTGTTGCTTGTTATTGTTATATAATTTTACTAGTTATATTTGTCAGTTACATTGAACACTACAATAAAAAGGCTATTGTCTCTTTGTGGTACTGTGTGTATGTTTAGGAGGCTATTGTTGTGTGATGAGGTGCAGCTGTTTGTTGCTGTCAGTCTCACCAGTGGTACGGCCGGAGGCGTACAGGGACAGCACAGCCTGGATGGCCACATACATGGCGGGGACGTTGAAGGTCTCAAACATGATCTGGGTCATCTTCTCTCTGTTGGCCTTGGGGTTCAGGGGAGCCTCAGTGAGCAGGGTGGGGTGCTCCTCGGGGGCAACTCTCAGCTCATTGTAGAAGGTGTGGTGCCAGATCTTCTCCATGTCGTCCCAGTTGGTGATGATGCCGTGCTCGATGGGGTACTTCAGAGTCAGGATACCTCTCTTGCTCTGGGCCTCGTCGCCGACGTAGGAGTCCTTCTGACCCATACCGACCATGACACCCTGAAGGGGGAGGAGAGGGCAAGGTAATGGAAAGGTTACGTCAAATACTCCAAACAGAGGTATGACCTTCTTCTGGCTAGATTAAAGTCTTTACTGTGTGATGCTAAAGGCACGTCGCCCATTGCGTGGATGTGCCAAATAACAGCGTGGGTCACAGAGACTGACAGAGAGCAATTGTGTGGCTGTCAGTTCATCTGTGACGAATTTAGTCTGAAAGAGTCAAAGGCCACATTGCTGGTGCTAAGAGGAGTCAAATTTACATGGCTCATGATACTTAATGCCACGCTGTTATCACCTAACAGTCTCTAACTGCTCAAAACAACCAAATTATAACACTAGAATATTTATTTAGAAATCAGTAAAATATGTTTTTCACTCCAGTAGGAGTCTCCTGCCAAAAGAGTGTACAGCTGCCTGAATTTAGTTTTTTAAAAATTAGTATAAACCGAATTGTATTTCTCTATATTGGATAAATTGTTTGAGGCGTCAATATTACAATAATTTTGAAATTCTTTTTGTTTTTATAACCTACAATCACTATTCTGTCCTATTATTGTTTGGAGATTTCCTCCGCTGTTTACCTGGTGACGGGGGCGGCCAACGATGGAGGGGAACACGGCCCTGGGGGCATCGTCTCCGGCGAAGCCAGCCTTCACAAGGCCGGAGCCGTTGTCGCACACAAGGGCGGTAGTCTCATCGTCGTCACACATGTTGGCTTCTGTAAGAGAGGAGGGGGAGAAAAAGAGCTCAGCCCACTGAATCAAATCACATGGCGATAAATACTGTGTGAAAGAAATGAATCTCAAACTAAAACTTTGGTTTTGTTTCCTTCAAGCTCACACCAGGTGTTTTAATAATAAAGACTTAAGATTATTTACTGGAAAATAACTGAAACATTTACTGGAGCATTAATATGATCAGGCCCATGCCTTGCGCTAAACGCATCCATGGCGCACTGACACCGGGCCATTACGCATGGCGTATGCGCCCGTGTAAACCTATAAAAATCACATTAAAGTGAAAAATGTGAAACTACGCTACTGTTTTAATTCAGATATGTATCTGAATCAGATGAATCTCGGCTGATGATCTGTTCTCTATGTCCATATTATCCTAAATGTGCCTGACGCAAAATAAAAGATCCAAATTGTGCTAAAATTCAGGTAAATCTCTCTCATTCTCCCTGTGTCACTGTCACCTGTCTCAGGTAAAACTATGCTGACTTTTTAACTGATCTGAAGGTTTGCTGCATCAGCACCTTTTCAGAGGAAAAAAACTGTCACACCTACGCAGATGCTGAACTCTGTCACTCTGTCAATTTATCTATCCATAATCTCCAAACATGATAGTTCAGATAAGAGGTTCTGATTTCTCTCAGCCTCATGTTAACAACTATTTACAAATCTTCCCCCTCTCCTTCAGCATAAGGCCTCCCCTACAGCCTAGTCTATCCTCCAGTGGAGATGCCCATGTTGTCTCCAGCAGTATCTGGTCCTAGGCATCCTGTCCCCGGACGTCCTGTCTAACTTCTGCTCCAGTAGATGCTCCAGTGTTGCTCTGGCTAAGGCCTAGCCTGGTGTCCCAACCTGGATGTGAGGCTTCAGGAGTCCTAGCAGGATCTTACCTTAGGTGAGTGTCTGCGGCTCGGAGAGAAAGACCCAACCAGTGCTGTTGCTGAACCAGCTACAATCTTCCCTGCTGCCTGTCCACCTTATATACCCAACCTCCACCATTCACAAACCTCACCACTGGCCCCCATCCCGGCCCTCTGCCATATTAGGATGCTGACAGGCCGAGGGTGAGGAGTGGGTGGGGGGTGCAGCAAGGAGGCGCGCCCCGCGCAGGGAAGGTGGGGGTCCCATCCATTGGGTTTGAGGAGAGGGGTCGGGACTGACGCTGCGCGCCCCCGACGTGGAGAGAGCGCGCGCCATATATGGAACTGTCGCTTTGACCTCCCATCGAGCCTCGCGGTCCCACCTCGAGGGCCGTATAAGGAGCGCGCGATTCAGTGGGGGTTTTCTAGGGGAGACGCCAGTTGCTACCAACCAGGGTTATAGATTTGCTGCTAGTAGGCCTCATCCAGCCTTAAAACGGGAAAATGCTGCCCTCATCTGAACAGATTTAGCCCACAGTGAGAGCCAGGGCCCTAACTACTGACTGACAGGTCAACCAGGAACCGTGCTGCAGCCTCAAAGTGCCAATTGACACTTCAATCCACATCATGGTGATCAATATAAGATAACACAAAATAATCTGATAAAAGCTGAGGAGGAATGTTTGGAGTGTAAACAGTTCAATATGCACTACTTCATCATACCAGTAATTCAATTTAATAATGACATTTTAAGTAGACTGTTTGTAATTGATCATATTAAATGCTGCAGCCTGATCAATCTTGCATGAGCCCAATGTGGAGTCATGACTAGAAAACTTGGGCCCTTTTGCATCTATATACATGTGAGTGTATTTGTCTCATGCTCCTCATGATTCAGCTTTATGGGAATGTACAACATGTTATGAAAAAAAATCACTAAGATTACTAGTAAGTGTGCACAGAAGATTTTATACCTCAACATTAAGAGACTGCAAACTGGAGTCACCTTTCTTAATTATGCTACAAGTGCACCCCCAACATGTATCTTTAACAATTAGTTTATTCATAATGTGTCATTCTGCAGACCACATGGCCTGATATTCACACATGTCCGCCTCAGTCTTATTGAATAAATAAGGAGAGAACCACTGAAACAGCCAACAGCTGAAACCCTATCTGCAGGGGCTACTCTGCTCTGTCACTGGAGCAGTTGGATTAATTATAACTCTAATGGAGGAGGGGAGGTAGTGCACGTGTGCATGTGTGCATGTGGGAGTGAGAAGTGGACTGTGTGTACATGCATGCACATGTATGTTTGTGTGTGTGTTGTGGCATGAGACACCAGGAGGAGTGTAGAGGAGGTGCGAAGGAGCTTATAATAAACTCAAAGGAAGCGAGGAATGACAGAGGAACAGAGCGGTGTGAAGAAAAAGACAGAAATGAGAGTTAATTTTATCATTTAAGGGAGCAGAGAAAGGGGCACAGAGGGGAGAGACACAATCCGCCATGAGAATTAGAGACTCTGACACTTTAAAGCGACTCAGAATTTCTTGTCAAAAGCTGCAAATGTTGCTATGTGTTGACACAAAATAGAAAGTGCGACAAAATCAACATGGATTAATTTATGTGAAACTTTATGTGCATAACAAAAGAGGTTGGAAAATGATGTAGCTTTTTATTCCATAACATTTTTGTCACATAAAATTATGTATCCTACAATGAGGGAGGCAATTAAAGAAATAATGAGAAAAAATGTGCTTATCATAATTATAGGTATAAACACATAACTAATCATTGTGCTTGTATATCATAACCTAAATCTGGATTCATGTGGGAGCAGAGACATGTTAACATGTAACCTTTCATGACCTGGATTCTCATTATAGCAGCAACAGCAAGCTTCAGTATGGACTGCATGTGCTTGGTTATGAAATACAACATAAACACTGTTTTATGCAGACGGTTGAGTGGAAGAGTAAAGTTAATGCAAAAAAGTTTAGGCTTTATGCTGTCTATACTTTTAATGAGGCATTATTAGTTGGGCAGTAAATTGCCTTAATTGGCCCTGCAAGTTTTCATAGAATGTTGCCTCTGTGCCTGAAGGTGTGTGTGTGTGTGTTGTGGGAGGGGGTCTGGGAGCAGAGGGGCTGCAGAGAGAAGGTAGAGCTACTTTTATGTACTTGTTGTGAGCCATTTTGGATCCGAGGGCCAGTGAAACGCCTAAAATGTAAAGGGGCTGGCAGTTGTTGAGGAGCGACAGGCAGAGGGGAGGGAGGAGGGGAGGGGAGGTCAGAGGGGCCGAGGAGGAGGAGGAGAGTCCAGGGAGGCTCCTGGAAATCCTACTGGGGTAAGGGGAGGAGAAAGAGGGAGGTGAAAGGGCATGTGCAGCAGGTGGCTGAAAAAATGAGTTCAGTTTGTCAGAAGAAATGTCACCCAGCCAGCTGAAGGAGAGACTGTGGACTGATGGGGAGATTTTTTTTAAAGTTATTTATTTTATTTTTTTCTATAACTACAGTATATTTTTTATTTGTAAGTTGCACAGTGGTTATCTTAGCCAGTGAAATAAAGGTAGAGAAGTGGACAGGTGGAGACAAACGGATGTTTTTTTAAGAGCACGCTCAGTCATCTACCTTGCTACCTACTCAGTTCGATTTTTATTCCAGTCAACACTCTGTGTCTCTCTCATGAGAGCACAGAGGGTCAGAGTGACAGAGAAAGTGTAAGAATAGCACAAGCCTCGGCATTCAATCGCTGGGACCAATACACATGCTGTACACGAATGTCCTACCTTTTTAAGTGTGGCAGTGTGCTCAACGGCCGAGGCTCCCGTGGTGCATGTAGAGAACAGACAGGAGGCTTGTTGGAAATTAGTTTTCTATCTCAGGTGTTACAGTGAAGAAAGGATACTGAGGATATTGTGAAAGGACAGGTAAAGGTATTTTAAGGATAGTTTTTTCCAGGTTTGTCTTAAAACAATATTCTGGTCCAAATGTACATTCAGACAGTTTTTGTTTTAAGACAAGTTTGTAAAAATGTGGACTTATCCTTAAAGGTATACTTCACCCAAAAAATGACCATTTGTATATGAATTAGTCATGCTGTGTTACCTTGGATCTGAAAAGAAAATTTAGCTTTTCATGCCTGCCTCTATGGAAAACAGGGGTCACTGATTTTATTGATTGATTGGGGACCACGTTTAACAACGGCAAAACTATATAAAAGCATTCAATTACAAACTCTCACACAACTTGTGCAGTATAATCCAAGTCTTAGTTGTCGTCTTTATACAGTCGTATGCTCAGTTCTTCCCAAAAACATGCATTTTCACTTAAACCTTACTATTTAAACTGAAGTAAAAGTGAAACGGATCTATTCTCTGTTAAAAGCCAGAGTGTTTTTTTAGTGAAAATGCATGTGCTTGGGAAGCACTGAGTATCTTGCTGGATATATGAGACATGGAATATACTGCACGAGTTGTGTGAGAGTTTGTAAACATATGTTTTTATATATCTTTGCTCTGAAACATGGTCCCTAATCAATCAAAAAATTTATTGAAGAAAAAGTAGGGGGCACTGGGTTAAGGCACTGTGTGCGTTAATTGTAAAAAAAAAAAAAAAAAAAAAAAAGAAGCAGGTGCTCTTCAAGGATAGGGCAAACAGTCACATAAAGATAAAACAACGCTGACTGACCAGCTCATTCAGTGTTAAAGGTTCATGGTACAGGCAGGCAGTCCAAAACTGTATCGGAGGCGCTCTGACTGTAGTTAAAAATCCTTTATTGATTCACAGATAACCTGACAAGAGTCTTCATCAAGGTATATAAATGAATATGTGCACAATTTTCAGTAGAGGCATGCCAGAAAAACAAAGTTTTCTTCACTAATTCAAGGCAACACAGCATCACTAATTGATATACAAATGGTCATTTTGTTGGTGAAGTATTCCTTTAATATGTAGTACAAATTGTCTGATACGTCCCTGTTCCTGTTTAGCCTCATGTTTTAGTGACGTGCTGCACAAATCAGCTCCTTGCTGAGTATGCACTGCTTTCTAATGCTGCTTTCTAATGCTCCTGACGAGGGTAAACAAGACTCCTGATCCTCTCTTGAAGCCTGCCCAAAGATAATCCAGACGTCTCCTCAGGCTAACGAGACATTTTAATGTAATTTGTACTAGAAGGCATTTCATTTCTGAAGAGGTGGGCACTATTTCACTACAGAGGCAGAACTGGGAGCAACACGCCTGATCAGTGAATGTTATTTTTAAAAAGATGCAACTGTGCCTGTGAAGTGCACCTTGGTTTTTAGTAGTGTGATGTCTAATATTGACAGTCAGTTTTACTTTAAGCAATATTTCACTCAAAAAATGACCATTTGTAAATCAATTAGTGATGCCGTGTTTCCTTGGATTCATGAAGACAACTTTATCATGCATGCCTTTACAGACTGGGGGCCATGTTTGACAACAGCAAAACTATATAAAAACATAAGTTTACAAACTCTTAAACAACTTGTACAGTATAATCCATGTCCCATTTATCCAGTTGTATGCTCAGTACTTCTCAAACACATGAATATTTGCTAAAACCTTACTGTTTAAACTTGAACTGAAAGTGAAACTTATCAGTGCTCTCTTCAAAGCCAGACTCCAGTACTAAGGTTAGTGAATTCAAGGCAACACAGCATGGCTCATTAATTAACAAATGGTCATTTTGTCTGTGAAGTATTCCTTTAAAATAATGCTAAATCTGCTTCATGAGACTTAAGACTCTCTCCTCTGCATGGTCTCCAACCAACCACAGTATTGTGGTGTGGTTGAGCTTCACTGAAATGCTGCAGGATCTTTTTTCTACATGTGTGAATTATTTTGATATTTATTTTCCTCTCTTACGAACAAATAAGGCAAACAGATTATCATATCATTTAGTTGCATGAGGCCGTAAAGGGTCAGAGCCTCTCAGTTCCTGTAGTTCCTCAAATAGCTCTGGAGTAGATACAGAGAAAAGCGAGCGGAGCTGCAGCACATGGAGCTGGAATTGGAAACCCATGCAGGCCTGAGCAGCACCTGGTGAGCTGCATGAGCCAGCTGAGACGTCCTCTGCAGAACAGGAACACAAGTGTTGCGTCTGCTGGAGGGTTGAGCCCAGGAATAAACTCCCATTCATTCTGAGCACAGGAGGAGCATAATTTCCAAGATATTTCAGCTTTATTTTCATTGGCCTCTTGTGCCTGAGCTGTTTAGAAACCCCTTTTCTATCACATTACATCTGAACCTGATTCTAAACAGGCTGACTGACGTACTCTATTTATCTTGATAGACTCTTAACCTGCCCCACAAGAGCAACAAGTACTTAGAAGGAGAATAAATCAACTGATTGCCATAATTTACTGCGCTGCCAGGACCAGTCTGTGTGCGGGCAGATAAGACAATGTGCAGAGTCTATTTGTACGAGAAGCTTACCACGCTGTCAACACAACCTTTCAGCAGCTGAATACACATTACCCATATCATTACCAAGAAGTTTTATTTTAGTATGATGGATTGAATGAACATTGATCCCACCGAGTGAGCAGTGAACACTCCTCCTGAGCCCGCTGTAGGTCAAAGTATGAAGCAACTGCACCACCTACTGACAGCCTGACACACTGCATGGAAGCACACCAGACACAAACACACAAGTGTACCATGAGAAACGTCAGCATGTTAGGTTGAATGAGAAAATGTGATCTGTTACAAGCTATTAAATACAATCTATATTACACCCATATATTTTGGCAATGTCCGAAGTTAAGTTACAGTAGCACCACTGGGTGTTATCCCTGAAAGTCTGAATGTGAAGGATAAGAAATACCTCCTGCATATATGACTTACAGCAGCCTTTAAGTGTGTACCTATCAGATGGTTGAAACCAGACCCTCCCACATACAATACATGGATCCAGAAAGTCTGGGGCCTCTATCAGATGGAACATTACATGGTCTTTAAGAATACAAACATCCGTCTTTACTGAACGATGGAGTCCTGTCATGGCTTTATTAATACAGTGAGCTTTATCATCCAGTAAGGCTCTGCCAGACTGTCTGCTTCTATATTTCCCCTGTGCACATATCACATACATATATGCCATGGTCTGTAGTACAAAATTTGCACCTGTACTTTTCTGTGTGACTATAATGTGGAGGGGACAAGTACTACTTTTATTTTTCACTTCCTTTGAAAAAAAGGAAGTGAATTTTTTTTTACCTTTTTCCTTTTTAAATTTTGCTTTTTCTAACTAATGGGTTAATGGATATTTGTGTTGTCATCTTTTATGTTTATGTTTAGATCATTTCTGAATATGATGTACACAAATGTTATATACAGCTGGGAAAAAAGGAAAACATACACATTGTATTGTTGTTGATGAAAACCAAATAAAAATTTGTCTCCCCCTCTCATCAATTATAGTGGCTCTGTAGAGGAACAGTAATTCAAAGGTACAAACAGGACCATGATATTTAAGACATACAGTATCATATGGGTCTACCTAACCCCTTAAAACAATGTAATAAAATTTAATCTTCATTAATTAAAAACAAACAAAACAAAAACATTTTAAAGCTATTTAAACATGTTATAATTAAATAAAGGTGTACACTGTATAAGCCTAAACAGACCAAACTTAAAAAACACAACTTCACAAAGAAGGGTGTAGATTTAATTTCAACACTGGGGGTCACATATCAAACAGGGAGGTTTGGGGGTCCTCCACCACAAAATTTTGAACCTTAACACTTAATTTCCTGCATTCTGGTGATTTTTTTTTACACTAGTTTGTGGCTTTTCTGCACCAATTTATGGTGTAAATGTCTTTAATTTTGTCAAAGTAAGAATTTTTATTTAGGGACATACGTCCCCTGTGTACCCCTCAAATCTATGCCAATGCAAAAAAACATCAACATAAATAAAGAAATCTTCCCACAAATAAAAACTATTAATATCTCACTTTATTTACCTTTACATAGAATAATTTAGCAAACACAAAAATAATTAAAAATCTATCATACATCATTTAGGTAATTTTTTATAACTTATACAAGCTTTAAAAAAAGAGAAGAACCCCTCGGTGGTCTTCTGTGATTTGTTATTAGACATGGATCCATCATTAACTGGCAAACTTTTAAGCACCGTCAGTGTTAACTTTACGGAGTGAGTGGTGGGATGATTTTAAACAAAACATGAATTCTTTTGCATTAATGTGAATGGGCCGTGTTTGGTAATTTTACCTTACTACCACAGGACACAAGTCTGGACATGTGATATTCTGAGACAATGTTCAAGGCATCACATAAAAAAAAAAAGATTAAAACTAACAGGTTGTGAGGAAATTAAAATCTGTTGCTACTTGTAAGATATAAGATTAAAATCATCACAAAAAGAAAACAAAGAACATGAAAACTGTCTTAACTAAGTTGTCTTAAAGTAACTGAAACAGAGAGCAGAGCTCACATGTTGCTGCTGTTCAGTCTACACACTGTAATAAATATATAAAACCTCTACATTTATAAAACCAGAGTGATTACTATCGTACACAGACAACATGAGAAGGCTTTCATGTGGCCAGTCATCAGTGATCAATGTTGTATTCATTTATCCCTTGTTAAAATATTATCAAGACTACCTTGTTTAGATTTCCAGTTTTTAGAGTCTCTGTGCATCACTGCTGTCACACCAGGAAAAAAAAAGTCACGTTCACAATGATTCAAGTTTCTAACTCATCAAAAACACACAAATAAAAAAAAATTCTAACATCAACATTCAGAGAAATGCACACAGGTTTGCAGTCTCATCATCTGAGTTAAACAGTAAAAGAAAAAAATATTGTATGAAAATATTGTGTTAATAATGTGTTTATATAAAACTGCTGCAACATTTAAATCTAATTTGTGTGAAGAAAAACTCCTGCAACAAACTGTCTGACCTGTTTTAGAAATAAAAATATAAGAAATATAGTTTTGAATAGAGACTGACTTAACGTTCCCCTCCAGACATGTTTTTAAAGGATGAAAAAATACTCTGCTGTGATTAATATTTTTTAAAACATGGCTTTACCACACATAAAGTTAACTTTCACTACGCTGATGTAAACTGCTCTCTGTACTGATCAGTCTGCTCTGCGCTGAAGGTTCCAGGTTTCTTTTCCAGTATTTGCATATTAGACAGTAACTGGCTTATATTAGTGACGTACTTAATCTAGATTGCTTGGCGTCATATGAATCTCAGATCTTAGATGCCCAGTCACCACAAGAACAAACGATTTTTAGTGCCGCATTTCCAGCTACTTTTTTGCCACCAAAAGTGGTTGTTTTTTACTGAGACATCACTGCATTTCCACCGAGGATTGAGTCCCTACACTGGGTGTTTTAAACCAAAACGTGATCTTATTCTGACCAAGTGGTTTTTGTGCCTTAACATAACCAGACATTAACCAATGAAAAGTGTCATTGTGTCCGCTACATAATAATGTACAAATGTAACATATCTTTGATTTGCAGAAATGTATAATAGCAACATTTTAGAGATGCACGATATTGGATTTTTTGACGATATTCGATATGCCAATATGTAATAACTTATTTGGCCAATAACTGATATCAATGTATCTACATATTATGGAAAATGATGCAATGCATTTCTTCCCTGAATCCTCTGACTAAATACACCTCTTTACCTGTATGATTCACAGCCTTTTGTTTTCTAAGGGTGTTGTTTTCCTTTGTAGCAGTTTAAGAAAGATGACAGAAACCGGCACGCTGGCCAATTCCAATATTTCATTTTGAAGCCAATATCAGCTGATACCAATGATGTGCTGATTTTATCGTACATCCCTACAACATTTTATCTGGCAAGTGGGTTTGATTTAACAGAAGTGCACAGACACTGCCTGCTTCAGTAGAGGAATGTGAAAACACCTCTCTAGTGACAAACTTTGCACAGATACAAGTCAGTATAGTCGAGGTCAGACATTTCATAGAACGTAGACATACGAAAAACACATTTAAATATGTGATCATTTGCTGTAAATCAGTTAAAGCTTCTCATCACACATCTAGTTGTTTCTCACGAGCATTTCTATAAACAGTCCAATCTACCGTCCCTTTAGAGCTCAAACTGAGGCCATTTGCATGTCTGGTGTAACAGTCCGGTCTGACAGACTCCCCCTGAGCAGTGAAGTGGACATTTACCATGCAAATATTTACTGAGGAGAATCATTCCTTCTTCGTCGGGCCCTCTAACAACAGCGCCACAGCTTTTAGAGCAGTTTACACAGAATTTAATGCCGGCCAAGTGCACATCCTGTTCTGTCAGGGAAGAGACCGCGAGACACAGCGGTCAACAGCATACAGTCAGTAATACGTATGATGTAATGTTAGTTTCTGATTTCCTGTTTTTCCACCATTTATAGATTTAATTGACTAGGATTACAAGACAAGATAAAAGATGAAGAGATGAGGGATTTTAGACGGTGAGATAGTTGTTAAGAGAGCTGTGATCATGACACACAGACCACCTCTGACTCTGATGACATGTCTCCCTCACTGTGCCTCCCAGACAGCAGCAGAACATCTTACAGAGAAGAGGCTGTTCAGCACGCCTCAGTCAACCCTCCCAAGTGCACATTTACTGTGTTTGACTTCTAACCATGGTAAAGTTTAGCTGTTTCAGGGCAGTCACTTCAATCTAAAGCAAGAAAATCTCGCTGAATCTAAACATACTGGCAAACCCATCCCAGTGTAAATACAATTAACTGAGACCAAGAACTTGAGAAGAGAAATAATAGTTTTTGGATGTGTAGCACCTCAGCTGTGACTAACAGGACAATCATTCATATTTTTCATGGCAAATGTGCACGTATTAAAAGGCAAAAATAAATATGTGTTCTGAGTTTGTCACATTACGGAAAAGTATGTTTTTTAATGATGAAAAAAATTGGCAAGTGTGTGAAATAAGGTTTAAAAAATATTAAAAATAAGCAGCATTCTTTGCTCTGTGATGCTATGGGTCCGCTGAAGAAGCCGAAATAAAGAACAAGCCGCTGCGAAGCTACTCTCATTTCATTTCAGCCTGAAAGACTGAAAGGTACGTTAGTGAGTGTAGCATTTATCAAAGATGTTTATTCATGTATTTATGCAAACTCACCGCTCACACATGAGAGGGAATGAAACGACACTGATGCTACACACTCTGGTGTTATAGTTTTTATATAGTGGGGACGGGGTTATGTTAAGGATGGTTCTAGTGCATCTTGAGGCCATGATTTCAGGCCCGTCCTGGACACAAAAATGATGAGAAATAGTTTTTAACTGTCTGACTCAACAATTCAGTGCTACACAGTTCTGTCTAAAATGTATTATGTGTTAAGAAAGAAATCTCTGATTTTACTTTACCTGGACTTTAATTCACGTCCTCATAGTGTCCAGATGATTTACAACAACACAAATAGCTGCTTCCTTTAAAAAATGACTGTAAAAAGCTCTGCGTGTAGGCCTCAAGTTTTAAATATCAATAATACGTAGTCACAAATACACATTTAGCTGTTCTGAATACATGATACTGGACTGTTTTTGGTTTGCTTATGAAACTCATGAAGTGATAACAGACAACAGTGACCCACAGCAGAGAGTAAAAGTCATTTGCACCAGATTCATACGGTCGTGTTTACATTCTGCACATGTCTCAGGTAGGTCTGAACTATTTAAAACAGGACATAGGCTTTCCACCAAAACTATGGTAGTAACAGTGATGTAAAAAATGACATGTGTGAGGAGTGTCTGTTTTCATCGTGTCTCCTTTTCATCCTCAGTCAGACTTCATCTTTCAGTGCAGATATGAGTTAGATATTTTCAAAATAAAGCATCTCTATGAACCTGATCCATGTTTCAGTTCTTGGGTCTTCATGGCAGATAACCCTGTTTGTTTCCTTTTCAAACGGCTCCTCATGTGGAGCTAAGTAGTCATTTCAGCAGTGAATAGACACTCGCAGCATTTTAAAAGAAACCCTTTATTGTTTGCTTGTGGGTTTCCATTCTCCTCTCTCTCTAGTGTTCGTGTGTTGTCCTGTGGAAAGTTCTGCTTTCCTTCAGTTTTATCCATCTTAATTAATTCCTGGCATTTTGTCCCCCTGCTGCCCTCACCCCCTGTGGAGCAAAGCCACTTTATTCCAAGGCATTGACCTCACCTCTTGATTTCTCTTCCTCATCTGCTCGTCTGCACTCCCTGTGCTCTCAGCGAAGTGCTCGTTGCTGTTCATCTTGTAGAAAGGCCTGTTTCTCCATCAGTTTTCTGAACAGTCCCTGCCTGTTGCCTAGCAGCTCTGTGTGCTGGCCACACTCTGCTATACGCCGCTGGTCCAGTACAGCAACAGCGTTTGCATTCTGGATGGTGGACAGACGGTGAGCGATGATCACAACTGTCCTTCCTGTTGTTTGGGTGAGAGCGGCAGGAAAGAGAAACAGAGGTGGCATCAGTGCACTAGGAGAAGCTGCAGTTACAATTTGAGAGGGAGAGACAGAAAAGACGGACAGATGTACCTTCCATCAGACGCTCCAAGGCCTCCTGCACCAGGAACTCATTCTCAGCGTCCAGTGCACTGAGGAAAGATGGTTGTTTAGGATTTTCTTCAACAAAAGATGTGTCTTAAACCATCACAATAAAACAGCTTCTGAAGTCAGTATTATTATAACGTTTATACACATCTACAGGGCTGTGCAGAGGAGTAAATAAAAGCAAAAAGAGTTTTCAAAGTTTTGTTGGCTGATTTAAACATTTCTTTAGTGTCAGTCTTTCTCACCTGGTCGCCTCGTCTAACAGCAGGATCTTAGGATTCTGTGGAGAGAAAACACAAACAGTTTTATACTAATTCACAGAAAAAAGGAAAGCAGAGACTTGAGTGTTGATTCTGATTAACGTGGCATTTTAAAGCTGTTTTTGTGGTTCTGGGAATACAATGATTATATGCTGATGATGGCTGTGGACATTGAGAGAACATCCAGTCCTGGTTATAAGGTAACAAATGTTATGTGCAGATGACAGGTATGATTAGAGTCGTGCTTTTTATCTGGTGTGGATGAGCAGTAAAACAAACAGCCATGTACTCACCTTGAGCAGAGCTCTGGCTATGGCTATCCTCTGCTTCTGACCACCTGAGAAATGAACACACAAGTTAACCATGTATACACATAAAGGCTGCGTCTAAATAGGCCCGGAACACCTCTAACAGGATTCGCCCGGGCAGCATCCTGATCAGATGCCCGAACCACCTCAACTGACCCCTTTCGATGCGAAGGAGCAGCAGCTCTACTCCGAGCTCCCTCTGGATGTCCAAGCTCCAAGCTATTTTTTTTAATGTGCTCTTAAAATAATTGCATTAAACTTTCTTATTTTTTTATATATATAAAAAACAGTAGATTAAGTACTACATTTGAAATGAAGGGGTTATTAAGTTAAAATAATTCTTTAGAGTACATTACTGATTAGAAAAGGAATAAATGAGCAGCCAACCAACACTGAACATATATTCACAACCATGTGAGAGTGATGACCTGATGAAAATGTGTCAGTGGCTCTACATGTGTATTTTAGTGTCACTCTACCATCTGTCTACAGTGTTGCCAAAGTGGCGAAGCCAAATTTCCATTTCATGCAATGTACGGACAATTAAGTTTTCTTATCTTATCTATAGAACAAATATCATCCTCCGTATCATCAACCCTGCCGACTGCTTTCATGCATCAATCTCAGCAATCTCAGCAACCCATCAGCTGTGCATACATGCAGATATGTGTTTACAGAGATTAACAGTGAGGTGGATGTTGTGATGATAACACTGTCGTGTCTCTAGCTCTGTTTCTCACCTGACAACAGCACTCCTTTCTCCCCCACTACAGTGTCAAAGCCCTTAGGAAAAGACTGGATGAAATTAAAGGCGTTGGCTAATCTGGCTGCCCTGTAGATGTCCTCTGTGGTCACAGCGTCTGGATCCACTGCACCGTACGCTATATTTTCTCTGATGGAGCAAGAAAACAGCACAGGCTCCTGGGACAGAGGTGGGAAGAGGAGACGGAGAACATGAGAAAAACAATCTTCAATCAATCTTCAATCTTCTTAAGGCTCTCAATATTTTTTGGCTACGTACAGATGATGTGTGTGTTGTGAGTTTTACAGGAAAACAAACAAGTTAGAGATTAATTTATTACCTGGCTGACAGTCCCAATGTGACTCCTGAGCCAATAGGGATTCAGATCTTTGATGTCATGACCATCTATAGTGATGATACCTGGAGAAACGAGGTCATTTGCAGAGGTTTAACACCCATCTGACAGAGGTTTGTACAGCTACATTTGTCGTCACAGATTTTTAAAACTGTCTGCTCACTTATAAGACAGAACAAACTTTCTCTCACCAGCATCACAGTTGTACAGCCTGAGCAGCAGTGAGACCAGGGTTGATTTTCCAGAGCCACTGGGACCCACCACAGCCATGATGGTGCCAGCTGGAACCAGCAGATTGAGGTTCTGGAAGATTGGAGCCTCATGACGGGCTGGATAGGCAAAGGAGACATCAGAGAACTCCAACCGTCCCTTCAGCTGTTCTGGAGGAAGCATGAGGCCCTCTGTGGACGAGCAGAGGAGGAGGAACACAAAGATAAAACAATTATTTAGTTTAAAGTTACATTTGGCAGCACCTATGGCTATAAGTGGTGACTGCAGTGTGTTTTTGGATCTCACTTTATTGGCCATAAAAATCACTTCACACACAAGAGAGTTGACGAGTCTTTTGCGTTAGTTCTGCCTACTCTGTCTGGTGGCCCGACTGCAGCTGTGTGATGAAAAACACATCACTAACTGAGCCACATCTAATTTTTCCAGACACCCAGTTTGTAATACTACTTCATCATTGGACCATAAGCTCAATCTAAATTGTGTGACCTCATTGGCAATAGACAGACATTTATTCAAAGGCAAATCTTCGTGATAACTACTTTAAAGGTATACTACGCCAGATTTTCCAGCACAGATGTAATCCCTCTCAGTCATCACTTATGACCCGCTGGAAGTGTGTGGCGATGTACTTATCTGCAGAGACTCTGCCCTTTGCCTGTTTTCTTATTTTCTACCCTCCTTTTCTAATTTTGTTTTGTTTAGGACATTCCTGGGCACAGTGCACAAGTGACGTCAGGACTCTCTAAAAATAGTGACCAGATTCCAGACTGTAAGCAGCGCGCATCAAAGAGGAAGCTACGAATATCAAAGACACAGCGCCGAAAAAAGCAAATATAGTGAGACGAAATGCCAAGCGAGCACAGCTGGGGTTGGCCTTTACTTTCACTGTCATTAGTGTTTACAAACAGTAGCCACAAATTCCTGCAGAGCACACCTTAAACTTGCTTGACTGGTTTGAGTAAATTAGGAGACATAAAATAAATGAATGAGGGAGTAAGGCAAAAAACAGAACTAGATTATTTGACTACATCTTAAGAAAGTAAACTGTACACAGTGTTTAGTGATTACCTTGAGAAAAATACCTCTGTTTTATCTCTGCTGACCTCTGTTTTGCAATGACATCTGACAGTGAACATACATCTAGTTACACAGAGAGAAGGCTGAGACTATAAATGTGAAATTCCCTGTCATGCACTTTTATGTAAGATCCGAGGAAAAGAAAATCTTTTTAACAATTCTGAAACAATTCTATTGAAGCAGAAATCTTAGTTTTCTGGGCATATAAATAATTCTAAGACATTAATGGTGGATTTGCAGGACAAAAATGGATACTCATTGATGCAGCAAGGTACCATTCTCCTCTGCGTGTGTGTGTTTGTGTGTACACACCATTTAAAGGAAACTCGGGTCTTCTGTCCAGCAGCTCCCACAGTCTGGCTCCTGCTCCAAAACCCTTCATCAGCTCAGAGTAGAACGAACTCAGTCCTACACATCAAACAGAAAGCCATCACACACACACACACACAGTGCACACTGATGTAAACACTACAGTACAGGAGATTCATATAATAATAAAGTGCACATGCACATGTTCGTGTCTTACCTGCAACACTAATGCCCACCCAGAAGGTGTACATGAGGAACGATGAGAGCTCTCCCACAGTCATGTGCTGGCTGGCCATCAGGAGGCCTCCTTTGTACAGCACTGCCAGGATCATGATGTTACCACTGAGACCAGTCTGGAACACACATGCGCACAAACACACACACCCTTGGTTATTTGATTACTCCTACATCTGGCATCACTGATTATACAGCCCATCTGGGAACCTCCTGCATGAGCTAACTGGACCCTCTCTTTTGATTTTTGAACTACAGTTCACTGAGCGTGGAGAATATTATTTTATCTGATAACAGCCAAGTTAGAGAAACAGCCGAGAGGCAGGAGTGCAGGGAGGATGACATTCGCTCACATATCAATACTATGGGTGGGGAAAAACAAATCTGCATAGTGATTCGCTTTTAAAATGTTATTCTTGATACAGAAAAGTCAATAATCTGAAATTTAAAACCAAAGTGACCCTTCAATTATGATGGCCTGTAACCAAGCCCCGAGGAACCGTGCCGGGCTCTGAAGCCAGTTCGACATAGTAACCAACCAACTACAATTTCCAAAGGGCTTATTCTTGAGACAGTGTTGCCATTTCAGAGACAGAGGTAAATATAATACAAAAGCCCTACAATTAATAACACTTTATTATATGGTTTGGTTTTTGTTGATACAGTTTAAGATAGGCGCTTATAAATTTTATGGTTATTTTCACAAGTGTTTCTTATATTTGGTGTGCCATCACTGACATGAATAGGGGGGGACAATAAAAGCTTAATGTCAGCCATATGCAAAATGCAAACATTGTCCAAGTGTTAAAGATACAGAGAAGACATAAAGAGAAAAACCTGTTCAAGAGCTTTAAGCCAAGTTGTTCCTCTGAGTTGTTTCAACACAATCTTAAACTTTTACTCTCTGACCATGTACAGGGGATTGGATAATACTTTCTTATGTTGAAACATCCATCATGTACTGACAGGGCAGGTGCTGTGGTGATTGACCAAACTTGAAATACAGGTGCAAAAAAGCAGAAGCCCCTGTGCAATATTTCATTTCCTAACTGTGGTTTGGTTTGCTTCACTGATAGGACACACGCACACACACACTTACCACTCCAAAGAAGCCAGCTCGTAGTACAGCCTCCTTCCTGGCCAGGCTGAGGACCTGGTCTGTCCTCTGTGTGTATTTGTTGACCTCTGACAGCTCTTTACCAAAAGCCCTGACTGTCCGTATGTTGCTGATCCGCTCCTCTGCCAACTACACACACATGCAATCCATTTAATTACAACTTTATCTAGATTATCAACACTGTAAATTTACCCTACTGCAAATTTAATTAAGACATTTAATCACAGGCAGTGCAGCATTTATATTAGATATACATGAAACTGAGAGATACACAAACACTATTGTAAATTTGCGATCACATTTTGTCACTGCTTCCTGTTTTTAATTACCACATCCTCAAATCTTATTCATCCCTGCTGCTGAACATCTGGCAACACCACACATGAGCTTACAAAACAAACAAATATAAAAAAGCTAATACCCAATTTTCAAACTATTTAACTCCTTCATATTCCACCATATTCTGCAGCTACGTCTCAGCCGGTTCTTTGATTGGTGTGGTTCTGCGCGCTGTACCTGTGTGGCTTGTGCGAGTGCGTCCTGTGTGGATTTGGAGATGGAGCGAAGGTATCTGCCATAGACTACAGCGAGGCCAGCCACTGGAGGAACAATGAGCAACACAAAGCTCGCAAGACTGGGGGAGACATAGAACTACAAGAGGACAGAGAGAAGAAGAAAACACCAGTTAATGGAAATAAAAGGTGTCAAAAGACAGAAAAGAAAGGAGAGGGAGGGAGGAAGGGAGTGGAGGAGGAAGATAGAAACAATTCACACCAAATCAGTAACTGATCAGTAATTACAGCAATCACTTCCACTCATTTCCTTGAACAGTCATTTCAGGAAATCACTTTACGTCCTTCTAACAAGTTGTTCAAGTTGTGATCATCAATTACGTTTTATGATTTCCTGTTACCGTTCGAAGGAAGTTAACAGACATAATAAAGTTGAGACTGGTGACAGAATATTCTCAGATATGCATAATTTAGATTAATAGCTCAGCAAATAAGTATCAGTTCAACCACCTGTTGGTCAATACTGTAGGCTGCAGTGACCTCCACACACACACACACACACACATACAGTGCTTACACCTGTGGGTGTGGCAGTCATTCAACACAATCTACCCTTTTCCTTGGATTGGCAGGAAGTAGATCTGTAAACCTGTTTCCCAACAGTCCTGCAGTCTTTAAAAAGTAATGTGCAGCTCACATACCAACAACACAGAAGAAAAGACGCAAACAAAAGGCATCAAGAAAATCACAACAACTTCCTTGTACTGAACAACAAAAGACCGCACAGGCAAACACCTTACTCTGACTGTAGTGTTTGAGACTGACAGTGACTGTGCCCTTACATTGCAATAATTGTGTTAAAGGGACATTTCACCCCAAAAATCAAAAGGACATATTTTCCTTCTTACCTGTAACATGATTAATCAATTTAGATTGTTGAATCAGGTCATGATTTCTGGAAAGAGACATTGCTGCTAAGTTTTTCTAATGTATTTTTTTGGCACTTTGAGCACCACAGGCCAAGCACCATCTAGTTCCATTATATTTGAGAGAAGGCAGACATCTCTGTGGCCAATATCTCCAACTCTGCAACTCACAACAAAACAATCTAAATTGATAAGCAGCACTACAGGAAAGAGGAAAAATATAATTTTTGAGTTTGAGGTGGACTGTCCCTTTAAATCTGAAAGTATTTCAGACCTGTCAGTAATACAACCTATCCTAGCACATTTTTTTCACAACATAAATATATCATAAAGGCTACCTGTTAATTCCTCACTCAAACCTGTCCTGGCCAGCCACAGTGGACCACTCAGAGGGACATACTCACCATCATACTGACACCAGCAACTGCCTGGGCGACGGCTCTCAGCCCGTCTGACAGGTTGTCAGTGATGGAGCGACCCACCACGGCGGTGTCAGCAGAGAGGCGGTTGATAAGCTCTCCGGTCCTATTCCTGTCAAAAAATGCCACTTCCTGTCGGAGGATGGAGGAGAAGACTGAGGCGCGGAGATCACGAACAATCTGTTGGCCTGAGGAGAGAAAAGGCATTAGCGAGTACGAGAGAAAAGAGACTGTTGCAGTGAGACAGTCACTAGTTCATCATCACAAACTGAATCAACTCCATTTTTGCTAAGTCATCCCAGGAAGTTATTCAATAAAACTACAAAGTATGGTTGGTTACAGCTTCACGAATGTGGATAGCTGCTCATTTATAATGATATATTTTAAACTTTAGGCTTGGTTAAATTATGATGCACATTTATTAAAGGAGTGGTTGTGGGAAACATTGTGGGAAATAATCTCATTCCAGTTCTTACCGAAAGTTGGATAAGAAGATTGACACCACTCTCATGTCTACACACGAAAAGGGCGCGTGGGAATACAGGTGAGAGCAACCAGAGAGCAGAGAGCTAGAGTTGGCAGGCAGGTACCTTAGTTTAGCACAAAGACTGGACACTGGGGATAACAGCTAGTCTGACTTTGTCCAAAGTTTAACAGTAAGCCCAACGTGCATCCCTAAAGCTCACTAATTAACATCTTGTGGGTTCAATCTGTACACAAACACTGATATCATCTCTGTAAGGCTCCCAGGAAATCACTGTGCCTGGCTGCTGGTCGCCAAGAAGTAATAACAGCCATAACTGGTTGCTGCTTGTGTACGGATTAAACAGACATGACAGATCATGTTAATTAGTGAGCTTTCGAGGTGTTGATGGGAGTATTTTTTTAACTTTGAACAGAGCCAGGCTGGCTGTTTCCCCTGATTACAATATTTATGCTAAGCTAAGCTAAGCACGTCCTGGCTGTAGCTTCATATGTAACACACAGACATGAGAGTGGTATTGACCTTTTAACCTAACGCTCTGCAAGAAGGCAAACATATTTCCAATCTGTGAGTATTTAATGATGAAATATAAGACACTGAAAGTTATTGTTTCCTATACTTCCCTGAGCAGTGAATACAAAGATGAAGACCTGGATAAATGTAGATCCTGCTCACTGACACAGACATCAGTGAGTTTGTGTTGGCTGTATATAATATGCACAAACATTTGTGTGAATATTTGTCTGTGCCTTCTTTTCTTCATGTTTCCCTGTAGTGTATTGATCCCCCTCTTTGTCTCACCTGAGGTCTGCATGAGGTAGACTCTGGCGGCATTGGCTGCCCCACCACACAGGAACACTCCCGTCAGCATGATACATAACGATGCCAGGGAGGCTGTCATCGTCTCCGTGTCTGCTCCGGTGGTGTAAATGGTGTCAATCACTTTACCCAGGAGGAAGGGAGCTGACATCGTTACTGCACTGGAGACAGTCAGGAAGCCAACAGCAGCTGATGTGGAGACAGGAGGAGACAGAAAACTTAATTTAAACCAAATTATTATTAAAAGCAAACCCATGGCTACAATTTATAAAAGGAAGATTTAACTTTATATTTTAAAGGGGTTATTCATGGGGGGAAGTCCAGTTGTTGCAGCAGCACAAGGACAGAAATAATAACAGATAAGAACAGAAAGTAACAGAGATAAATACGAAGTACATTAACTAAAATAAAAACAGAATAAAATAAACCATACAAGAGCATATGAAGCAAAATGATGTTTTTGTAAAGTGACAGTGGTGTGTTTAATGGCAGCAGAATCAAAAGGTCTACGGTACTCAAAGTTCATTCATTCATTTTTCGTAACTGCTCATTCTGTTGGGGGTCACGGATAGGTTAGAGCTTATTCATGGAGCATAGCCAGCTGACATTGGGCAAGAGGCAGGGTACACCCTGGACAGGTCGCCAAACTATCACAGGGCTGACACATAGAGACAGAAACCATTCACGCCCATATTCACACCTACAGGCAATTTAGAGCCACCAATTACTGTGGGAGGAAGCCGGAGTACCCGGAGAAAACCCACGCTGACATGCAACATGCAAGCTCTGCAAAAAAGAGTTCAAACCCCCTACCCTGGGTTTGAACAAGCAGCCTTCTTGCTATATAGTGATATAAAATGGGATATGAGCTATATTATAAGGTGTAAAAGTTTAGTAATATAGTAGTATATTATGACGCAATACATAGTATAGTAAAACAACATAACATAGTATATGGTATAGATGTAGCATAGTACAGCAATGTAACATGGTATGTAGTGAAACACAGCGTGAGTACTTTAACAGTGCTGTCCGGATGAACATCACAAACAGCTAAGAGCAGCGGAGCAGCCGTTGGAGCTCATAAACATGATTTGACTTGATATAAAAGTTTATAATCTGGGGGAACCTGTCTCCAAACAAGGTCAGATCAGGTTACGGTTCATCTCACAGCCTTTGAAGAAACATCTGGGAGGGACTCAGCGGGTTCAAAAATGCTACAGTGTCCTCAAGGCAAGATACAGTAAGGCGGCCTGTTGTGACTGATTAGGAAAACTAATCAAATAGGAGGGTGCACCCAAGTGTGCATTTCTCTTTTTGCTCATACTTTTATTTCATGCTGCTGTGGTTTTGAACTTCCTCTTACATGTGAAACAAGAACTGTAGTAATATAGAAAATAGTTTTTCTTCTTGTGTAAATGAAATCAAAATATCCCTCTGGTGTGGTAATGGAGAATGATGATAGGGAAACATAGCTGTGTGCAAATTCCCTGCTATATTTAGGCGGGGTGCAAGATAACACATCCAGTAAAGGAAGGAAAAGATAGAGAGTATCTGCATAGAGGATTAAAGCTTCAAAATCTTCACTGGACTGACTACAGTGTGTGTAGTACACAGTTTATCCTCATCATGTCAGTCCAATAAAGTTTTGAGAGCTTTCACTCAGTGTGCATATATTTTCATTAGTCCTGCAATGGGAAAACATCATAATAAGAGTGACAACTATTACTGTCAAGTGAAAGCTTTTTAACAATAATAGGGAAGCTAATAAAGACTCATCCAAAAACAGGTGAGTCAGTGACCATTGGAGGTGTGCTGTGGATGGACAGACCTTCTGTGGTCATGGATATGTTGAGGTAAGGGGACAGGTAAGACAGTAAGGGGACTCTCAGTATACACACCTGCCAATCTCCATCTCTCAGGGTGAGCCAGTCGTAATATCCTTTTAACATCCTCCACCGGGACCGCGGTCGGTGTCTGCTCTCTCTCCGTGTCCGTCTGGGTCTTCACTGACCCGGCAGGTGTGGGTGTGGAGGCGGCTGAGGAGCTGGCAAAGGCAACAGGTGTGTGTGTGACTGTCCGTGCTGTCGGTGTGTATGAACAGAGTACAGAGAGACCTCTGAGTGGACTGCAGGGCAGGACAGACAGACAGGGTGAGGACAGAGGGAAGGAAAGGGTCGGATGGAGAGATGACCTGACCCCGGTGGACTGTCTCTTCCTCCGGAGGGCAGCGGAGGGAGTGAGCCGGTGCTCCAGCCACAACATCCGGTGCTGTGTTAGCTTGAGTTTGGACAGGTGCACTCCATGTGAGCACCTTGACATGCGGATTAAAAGCCGCATCGTCCGAGTTGTGTTGATATTAGCTCAACAAAAGGTAAAAGAGATGTAAGTATGTTCCTCAGTGGTCAGTCAGAGTCAGTAACTGATGGTGTCGAGGTGTTTCTTGTTGAGTAAATCCACTCGGAGAAACATGTTTACTCCCCCAGCCGTTAGGTCATCACTCTGTATCCACAGCCGAGCCGTTGTGAAGCTTCTTGCCGCCACATTGTTGAGTTTAGACCGTTAATTGTCCGTTTTATCTGCGCCTGACAGCCGCCGTCACCCCGTTTATCTCTTATCACCGAGCAGCTAACAACACCCAGCCTGTCACTGTCATCTGTCGCTGCTCAATATCTGCCTGACAGGCGGGCGAAGTGGAAACACAAGCTTCCGGAGACCGACTGACATCAAACGCACCGTGAGAACAGCACCTTATTTACCTGGGGAGAGAATGAAAGGGTGGAAACACGAAAGGTGACCCTGGTTTGGCTCTTATGTAGTACACACACCATTCCTCCTCCGCCTCCTCGGGTGAAATCAATGGCTGATGATACATGCAAACTTTCCCAGGCATAACCAAACAAACCCAGATCGTCAATACCTAGACATAAGGGACTGTTCGTTACTTGTAAGGGGGGAGGGGGTGATGCAAAAAGGGGAAGACGTCAAATAATTTTTTTAAGCATCCGGAAGAGATTTATGTCTAATTTTGGCTTAAAGGAGGGGCATATAAATTGTCATAGTCTTATTTTGTATTTATTTTGCAACTGATTTTTTTTTAAAAAGAAAACAACCTTTTGATCCCGCAGGGTTTGGAAGCCATGTTTTCTTTATAAACTGCCTAAATCATAGATATCTACACGTAGATGCCATCTTGACCACTGCTCTTTTGAAGCGATATGTCAACACAGCCGCCATGTTGGGACTTACAAATCTGCTCCTAATGCATGTCAGTGTATGGAGGCAGGAGGTCTGTCCTCAAGTAAAATCATAACTCGTTATATTTGCAAATGCTTTTCAAGCAGTTTGGGTTGTTACAAATGCCAGGCATGTATTTATTATACAGCATACTTTGTTAGATAAAAAAATATATATATATATTTTATGTAGACAGTAACAGTTCTATAATGTGTAAAAATTTCTTACTGCATGTTAAATGTTTATTATATGTTTTTTCTTTAAAACTTGAAATAATTTACTTAAAAAAAATACACAGTTTATCTCGTTACTTGTATATTAAGCACTAAATGATCTTGGGCCTAAATACATCTCTGATTTTCTTCTATGTTATGACACACCCAGAGTCCTCAGATTATCTGGAACAGGTTTACTCAATGTTCCCAAGCAAAGTGAAGCAGCCTTTTGTTTCTCTGCTCCCCACCTGTGGAACAAACTCCCAGAATAACTGAGGTTTACTGAAACTGTCAACTCATTTAAATCAGGGCATAAAGCTATACTGTTTACTGCAGCTTTTCAGTGAGGTAGATACATAACTTATTGTTAAGATAATCTGTAGCTATTGCTTTTATTATTTCTCTGCTGTTGTTTTTGTTTTATGTTTACTTTTTAAATGCAATTTCTGGAATGTTTTAACCATTTATTGGCTTGTTTTTAGCCTTTGTTTTTATTGATCTCAAATGCAATTGTAGTGTTCTTTTAATATTTTATTTTAATGTATTTCTCTTTTCTTGTAAAGCACCTTGAATTGCCTTGTGTCTGAATGTTGCTACATTAATAAACTTGCCTTGCCCTATCTGCAGAGTTGCAGTGTAGTATAATAGTTACCCATTCTAATAAACAAATATTACATGTTTGCACAAGTGAAAAAATGACTTAGAGCTGCAAGTTTACATAAAAATGTCCCTTAATTTCATATAAGAAATGAAAGATTGTGACAGGACTAATTGATCTAGCAATTATGTTGAGTTATTTATTAAGGAAGAAAAAAGAGTCCAAATTCTGATTTCAGCTTCTCAGTTGTGAATATTCTCTGGTCTCTTTACTCCACTATGACAGTGAATAAAAGGACGTCACCTTGGGAAACATGCTGTATACGAGTCTACACGTTCTGGGCAGAAATGAGTCCTGACCCAATATGACAGCGGTAGTGACGCATCCCACAAGCCCAGAGGTGGCATCTATGTCTATATCTATGTGCCTGAATGGGGCAAGTCTAGCTCAACAGGTTCTATGTAGTGGCTTGGGTTCAATTTCAGCCTGAGGCTCTTTGCTGCATGTCATCCCATCTCTCTCCATCTGTTGTTTAATGGAGGCAAAAAGCTCTAAAAAATCTTTTACAGATATCGCCAAAATTATAGCATTTATCATAGCCAGAAAGCGTGAAAACATAATCGATTTCAAATTTCCGACAGACACTGGACACATCATGTGTGACAAACACTTCCATCATTTCATCAAAATCACTTTATTCTATGTCTCGTTTAAATTAAATTAATGTGGGCAAAAATAAAGCATTTGCACTGACTAACCAGTTTGCATGACAAGAGTGCAAAACCCAGATTTACTTTTCAACTGCAGGATTTCGTGTCTAGCTCTTAACTTTTGACTTTCAAACTTCACACGGTACCTTTTAAAAATCTTACAACTGATTTATGCTGGAGCGAGGGTCATGTTTTTTCTAGAGGTTACTTATGGAGCTTCGGTGAGGGTCAAACAATGAAGAAAAAAAAGTCACACCCCAGCTGCTCCCTCCTATGGTAAGTAGAGAACAGTCCCTAAGTGTTTCATGTATGAGTTGTGAAAAGTTTAAAAGCTATATATATATATATATATATATATATATATGTATATGTATAAATTTTTTTTTTTTCCAAAAGAAACAAGAGATCATTTTTTAGAGACATTTGTATGTTGTATAAGAAAATGGTAATATAGGATATTAGCTAACTTAAATTAAAATGCAGTGAGACATTAGAAAAGGCGAATATTTGGCGGAGCCACCGTTGGCCGTTACATTGAATCGTCTATCGATTGCTTCCGCCTGGCCGGCAGGGTGAAAGTTCAAAGTTCGTCGACGTCTGAAAACAGGAGACACGTGCAGGTTAAAAAGTCGTAAGTCTAATAAACCACGTTGACATGAGTGCATGTTATTATCCTAAAACAAGGAGTATTAAAGCTCAGTGGTGGTTTGCTGACGTCCGGACGAGAGGCTGCTTCATATTAGCTAATACTGTTAGCGTGAGCATGCTATGTAGCTAGCTGACGTTAGCTGTATCAGACAGGCTGGAGCAGACCTGAAAATGAAAATGTGTTTGCCTTTACTTTTATCTTTTATCAAGCTCTTGCTGAAAATTTGTGTTTATCAGACCTGGTCGTATGTGTTGGTCTCAAAGCTGCCAACAAGATAGATTTATTTCTAAAGTAGCATACATGTCTGGTGTGGGTGCTGTTGGTTGTTTTGGTTCCTCTCCGTGGAACAAACTGTATGACGACCACCTGTCACAAGCTTTCTGTTTTCCCAGGCTTCATCATGTCATGCATGTGTCTTTGAGTGTTTTAACGTGTCACCTTCCTGCCTGGTGCGGTCATCTCAACTGTACAATAAGAATAAACTTTCTAGGGTTGTTACAATGGCAAGTAAAACAGCTGACAAGCCACTAAGGCCCCTAACCCAACTCTATACAGTAAGGATGAGGAGGAAAGCAAATGAGTGTGTTTGCAGATAATTCCCATCCTCTCTTCAGCCAGTTTGAGCTCTCGAGCTCCAGGAGGCGCTATAGAGTCTGTCTGGCAACTAAAACATTATTATTATATTAAGCAGTCCTTCATCTTAAGTGCCATCAATATCCTTAACTCGAAAAAGTGACTGATGAGTTTTAAACCACAGGCAGACAATGAGCTGATTTAATTTAAGTGTTTTGTTATGACCTTTTATATTTGTTTCACTGACTATTTGTCTGCTTTTTACTATGTCGTCACTTGTGTCTGGTGAGCCAAAGACAAATTTCCACCCCCGGTGCACAACAAATCTATATTTTATATTCTATTATATATTTTATTTTCTTGAATTTGTCTGTGGTTTCATGTGTGGTGGACGTGGAGTCTTTAATGTTTTGGTTTCTATGGTCATATGAATATAGATTTCCTTACCCTCTTCATAAGTCTTACCCAATCCTCATGTAGTTTATCACCGTTAAATTTACTTTATATCTATCACCCCTGCACCTTTGCCTTACGAGTTGTGTTTCTCTGTCCCTGACTCCTCTTCTCCGTCCCCTCTCCTCAGGCCTGTGCAGCAGAAGCACCAGCTGCAGAGATGGCTGCCATTTACTCAGGTATCCATTTGAAACTGAAGAGTCCTCAGACTCCGTGGGAGGACAAGTTAAAGCTGGCACGTTTTGCCTGGATCTCTGCTCAGTGCCTGCTGCCCAACAAGGAACAGGTAACAGATGAAGTGATGAACTCTGAGTAGTTGCAGATGTTCTGTATTTAGTGAGAGAGGAACCTGCTGTAGTTTTTTTCTGAGGTGAAAAAGTTTCATTCTATAAACTGAGTCAAGAATGAATTTTATGTGAAGACTGATATCATTGGCTACTTTTAAATTACAGACAACAGTCTCGTTGATTAGTTAAAGGAACGGTGTGTAGGATTTAGACTCATCTAACAGTGAGGATTGCAGATTGCAACCAGATGAAACTTCTCCTGTGTGCCAAGCATGAACTCCCGATGAGGTCTACTTTATTGATCATTGTTCAAGAGGTTACCAGGATCCAAATTATCCACAACAAACAGACCAGGTGATTGAAATTGATAAAAACACTGAATGAAGAAGCTTCAGGTTACAAATCAGTGTTTCTCTGATGCTGTACGGCTTGTTGGAGACAGGCTGCTAGACCAGTTCCTGCTAATGAGTGCTCACCTTTTTTCTCCACTAACTTATGAGTCAGACGTTCAGAGAGTTTTTACTATAAACCTACAGAGGTCTCGTCCTCTCCAAAACAAATAAACCCAGTGATTTAAATCAGTAAAAACACTGAATAAAGCAGTGTCACGTTAAAAAAAATCTGTGTTTCCAGTGCTGCTTGTCACAGAGGGGCTAGTAACTACGGTGGCTGATGCAAAAATATAAATGGCACTATCTAGGGCCAGTGTTTGGTTTGTTTGTTCTGGGCTACTGTAGAAACGTGGCAGTGCAACATGATGTACTCTATGGGTGAGGACCCGCTCCCCATTTAGATAAATGGCTCTTTCAAAGGTAACAAAAACACGACAATTCTTATTTTTAGGTGATTTATACACTAAAGAAAACATTCTTATTATATTATATTGAATTTCTGCCAATATATCGACCTAAATCCTACACACTGGACCTTTAAATGAATTTAAGGCAGCATATAAATGTCTACCACCTATTTGTACACGTCTGTCTTGACCCTTTTCCGCTGCAGGTGCTGTTGGACTGGTGCACCCACGCTCTGACAGGCCGGTACAATCAGAAGGTGGAGTTTTCTCAGAATGTTCTGGAAGGGCTGTGGTGTTACCTTGACGATCTGCTTCACAGCCGGAAGCTCCACTCGCTTCTCAAGCAGGGCAAGACTGTCAGCCTGAGGCTCAACATGGCACAGGTGTGCTGTTAATATTTCAATAAGAACACCACCACTAATCTAGACTGGTGTTTGTAATGCAAAAACACTGTTTCTTTATTATCTGATTCTGATTTTCTGATGTGTAATCTCATACTTGGCTAGGGCTATAGCTGTAGCGCATTCATACTATACAAAGAGGGTGTGTTGACATTGATATATGAAGGTTTTACTGACACCTCTTTTCTCTGCTCGCCTCTAGCTGCTGCTTGACCGTCTCCAGGAGTGTGCTCATGCTGGCTCTAAGTCTCCGGTGTGTGTGTCCACCATACTGAGTGTGTGTCAGGCCCTTCTCTCCTCTCCTGCACTCTCATCTGTCTTCACCACCAAGTATGAACTCATGGTCGATCTCCTAGTTAAGCTCTGCTCTCTGGCCTGCCGTGAGCTACAACAGCCATTGCTCAAAGAGCCCCTAATGACTGAATCTGTCATGTGTCATGATGAAGTGATGACTGAGTGTCCTCAAACTGAGGCGATCCCTGAAAGTCCTGCCGGTCAGCCAGAGTTAGATGCTCATAAATTCCCTCCAAAGCCAAAGGAAAACCAACGTGCAGCTAATTTGTTTGAGGTGTTACTTCAGGGGCTGTCGTGTTATTTGTCAGTTCAGCGACAACAAGCTAATCCTAACAGAGTCTTTACCATGGTAACCAACCAGCTGATCCAGCCATTAGTACTGCTCAGACACCTGCTGACCTCTGGGGAATTTGCACCCTCTCACGCACACCTGTGCCTCCGTCAGCAGCTGTCGAGAGACATCCGCATCAAGATAGACTCCATCCTTCAGTTAGCTCTCTTCCCCTCTGAGCACCTCACCTCCTACAAGGAGGAGCTCCTTCCATCTAAAGAGGAGTCTGGGAAACGTGGTCCTGGGGGAGCAAAAGGCCCCTTGAAGCCAGTCAGTGCCATACTGTCCAAACTGAATGCTCAGGGCTACTGTGAGCCGCCCTTACACTACTCTGTGAAGTCGAACACAGTGTCTCTGCTCTTTAAGTTCTTTCTGGAAAGCTACGGGAAAGGGAGAGGAGACAGTGAGGAGGCGCACAGGATGCTGTGTTTCTATTTCCTCACCAGATCGGTCCCTGTCTTAGACGTATGTCTCGATGGACACTCACTCTCACCTGCCGAAGCAGACCAGCCTGTCTCTGTGTCCCCTGGGCAGAAGTCTCCTCCAGCCTCCCTCTGTTCCCCAGAGAGCTGGAGCCTGGCTCTGCTGGCTATAGAGTCACTGCTAAGCCAGGCTCTGTCGGCTGATATTTACAATGTAGCAGCAGACAGGATCAGACATGAAGAGGTCCAACTTAAATTTTACAGAGCTCTGGGACAAATGCTCTTCAACCAGGCCCAGCCAAGGTAAAAAAAAACACCCTTTGATGTATTTTTCATTGTCTCTTTTTTTACTTTCAGAGGATGTCAGTGCTTTTCTTGTAACCTTTGTCTTGCTCATACAGTAAAGACTCTTCTTGTCCTGTCCTTCAGCATCCCAGCATGGTACCGCTGTTTAAAGGTGCTGTTGAGTCTCAACCACCTGATCCTTGAGCCAGACCTGGACCAGCTGTGCTCTTCAGCCTGGGTTAACTCTGAATGCATGGAAGCACGAGTCCAACGGGCCAGACAGGTCTTGATTTAAATCCTAAATTACTTTGTGTATTGTCCAAATATAACCATAAAATATGTACAAATGCATATTTTAGAATGATAAAATGTGTGAGAGATTAGTTTTGACTGAGACAAAATGTTTGTTTCCTAACAGCTCATGGTGTGCAGCCTCCTCCAGACTTACACTAAGCTGCGTCAGCTGCCACGCTTCTTCTCTGAGCTCCTGTCTGTGATCTGTCAGCCAGCACTGGATGATCTCCGACCTCCTCTGCTGTCTGAGGGCGTCTCCGCCTCGCTCAGCACTTGCCTTCTGGATACTCCCCCTTCTCAGAGCCTAGAGATCTGCACATCAGTGTTGGAGAGCATCAGAAGATATATAATACCTGACCTGGTGCAGGAGGAAAGGGAGGCAGAGGAGATGGAGGTTGATGGGGGAGGAGATGATAAAGGGGAGAGTAAAGAAATGAAGGTGGACCAAGAGAGAGAAGATGCATCTCGAAAGCTTTTCTCCCTCAGCCAGCTGCTTCATGTTGTTTTGTTTAGTCTGAAGACTTTAGACAATGCCTCTCCTCTGCCAATAGTCAGGCAGAGTCAAGGCCTGATGGAGGAGATGCAAAAGATAGTCAGGGAGTTACTGTATCTGTTGTCAGTAGAAAAGAAGGCTGTAAAAACAAACATGAGTTCAGTTCAAAAGTCCACAAAGAAAGGCAAAAAGAATTTGGACCACAAAGACTCAGACAAGGTCTCAGAGATTAAAATGGGAGCGCTGTGGGAACAGAAGACTCTAGAGGCTGCTCTCCTCCTCAGATACACCTGGGTGGAGGTCGACACGCTTTTTAGTATCCACTGCAGCAAATACACATCTCTCGACTCGACAGAAGCTGCACGTGGGACTGAAGACCATGCTCCAGTCCTGACCCATATGGAAAGTGTCCTCTCTGGTGAGATTGTTCCAGCACGTTTACAACCATCCTGCAGCCCTATGAGCCGTTTGCTGCTCAAACTGCTCACTTTGCAACAGATGAAGAAAGTTTTGTTAGATACCTCCTCACTCTCTGAACCCAGCACCGCAGCACTGCTGAACAAGGCAGCCAAGTTTATTTTAGCTACATCAGAGTTGGAGGTGAGTCTGGATGGAGAGCAGGTATGGGACGGGCAGATAGTGAGTGTGAACACCAGCTCCTACCTCATCGCACACTGGTACCTTGTCACATCCAATTTGCCTTTGATTGCTCCATACCTGAGTGGAGAGGACGTGGGCTGCGTAGCAGATGTACTTGTCAGTTCACTCCTCAGCAGACAGACCGGCGGAGGAAAGGACCAGCCGCCCGGCTGTCTGACTGTCTCTCTCATATCTTCACAACTTCTCCAAAGCCCTGTTCTTGCTGAGTTGTCTTCGCTGTTCTCTGCCACAGTTTTTTCCCTCACACAAAGGATTATCGGTGTTCTCGAGACAGCTCATGCACCCAAGGTTTGTCCTACACTGCTGAAGTTTCACGAGAAAGGAACTGGAGCTAACGCTTCAGAGAGAGATGCCAGTCAGCCTCTGTCCACACTTGTAAAAAAGGAGACTCTAGTTGAGGATATATTGGCATTCTCAAAGACTGGAGAGGCGTCTGTGTTGCTGACAGACACACAGATCAAGGAGCTGGTGAGCTTATTCCAAATCTTAGCAAAGCTGAACCCAGATGGGATGAACTCTGAGGATCTCTCCTTTGTTTTCCTCCTTCTCCTCTTCATGCTGACCTCCACCTCCAGTCAGTCAGACCAGACTGAATCTGAAGGTGATGCTGTCTTTCTGGTGAAGCTGCTCAGCATTCTCACTTGTCTCCTGGAGGGTAGAAACTTCCAAAGTGTCTTGAAGCTCATCCATGGTGGTACTCTGCTGCAGGCCTCTGTGTCCTCTCTCCTTCTGCATAGCAGTAATGGACGTTTTCGAGCCACAAGCAGCTCTGATTGGTTGGATTTAATCAAAGCAGTGCAGGGATTCATCAGGTCCTTGGTCCAGTTGATTATAAGCAGAAACAGCAGTGTTCGACTCAACCTAGACCAGTTTGCCTCCTATCTTACCAGTAAGGAAATGGCAAGCACACATATTGTGGCACCCAGTTCAGCTGCTGTGTCAAAGAAACCAGATCCAGGAGCGACCATTTCATCTGTTTATCTCCTGCTGGCATCGCTGACGTCTTTCTCCCAGGCAATGACCTCTAACCTGGGAAGGAGTAAACCAATGGATCAGACTTTGACTCAGATGCTCAGAAGAACGACCACCTCACTGGGACCGGCTGTCGAGTCCGTCCTAAAGCCCCAAACTGTCAGTCAGTCAGTCATCCAACCAGCCAGCGTCCTCAGTCAAGCCTTTGTAGTAGAAGTTGTCACTGTCATGGTGCGCTGTGAACTGTCCTCACTGTCAGTGGAGGATGAGGACGAGCAGAAGGACACCCAACTCACCTTGAGTCACATGAGCCTCTATCAGGGCTTCTGCCAGCAGATCCTCAAAGAGATTAGTTCTGCCCATCGGCCGCTGGACTTCTTGGTTTCCTCTCTCCATTTCCTGTCTGCCTTCTACAAAGCAGTGGAGAAGACGAGAGGAGAGAGGGAGGAGGAAACAAAGGGAGGAGAGAAGCTGGATGAGCTGTACATGCAGATACTGCAGAGTGTGCACAGACTGCTGACAGGTACATGGACACTCATGAAGAACAAACATGTCATGTGCCTGTGCAATCAGTCAGTGTTTTTCTTTCATTAATTACCTCTGCATATTGTACATATTGACATGAGTTTACGGTGGATTTTATATTGTTTACTCCCTGCCAGCTGTTTCAGATAATGAGCATTTGTGTTGTCTATTTGTGGAGTGTTCTTTAAAAGGAGACGCAATATTTTCCAAAAAAAAAACAAAGCAGATCAAACAAAAATCTCATCACATAACGCTTATATTTGGCTTTGTACCAAAAAATTGAAATCAGGTTAGTTTTATACAGCATATTGAAATATTTTGCCCCCTCATGCCAAACATTAGAAATATGTCTCAATATAATGCAGTCCAGTACAACATCACTGCAACCCACAGCCTCAACATAACCATATGGTTGAATTCAAGGCTGTAGGTTTCGCTCTTACCATTGTGAGTGGAGGGGGGACATTATAAACAGGGGTTAGTGGGGTCAAACACTTAATTTCATGTGTTCTGATCATTTTTTATGCAATAATTTTTGCTTTTTCTGCATGAATCTATGTTGTAAATGTCTTTTATTTTGTAAAAATGAACAACATACTTTCATGGGGGGGGGGGGGGGTTGCAGTCCAAAAGTTGCTAGCGGGCCCATTCTGGCCTAACATAAGCATGACGTTGAATATATTAAACTGTGTGGACCTCGAACTAATGACTAAGGAGAAATCTGGACCCCGTGGCTGGACCAGTTGGGAACCACTGTTCTAAGTATTGAGGGGAATATATCCCATGTCTCCCCAGAAATCTACACCCATGGTCGAATTGATACCTCTCTGACCGTATCAGTCAGAGTGCAACACACCTATTTGTAAATTTAAGTGGTTGGGGTTTTGTATTTCAGTTACGCATCATTATCCTGACTGTGACACGTTTTCTCTTTGCTTTCAGCTTCTTGGCTTTCTGCGAACGAAATATGTGAACTGGAGCCAGCTGTGCAGGAGCTGCTGCGACACCTGCTGGAGAAAAGCACGGCAGATCGATTCAACATGCTGCTGCTGATGATCAGAGAGGGACTGGACACTGGCAAGCTGAGGGCAGGAAACCACAGGGTGAGGCTTAACCCTGAGAACTTGTACACCTCTGTTGTTTGATGTTTAAATGTCCCAGAAACTGTTTACATTTGGTCTAATGTCTCTTTTTTAGGGATGTTATTACAGCGTTTTACATGAAGCGCTCTGTTAATTGATGGGAGAGAGATTTTGCTTCTTTTTTTATTCATGATGAATTATATTTGCTGTGACATTAAATATCTGTTTTCTCACCCTCCCTCGTCCTTTACTGTTCCCCAGGAGGTGCTATCTGCAGTAATCATCATCAAGCTGCTTTCCTGTTGTCAGTTACCTGAGCCGTGCTCTAGAGCTCTGTGGCTCATTGCACCACAGATTATATCTGCTATGGTGGTGAGAAAAAAAAGCACACACAAACACACACAGTCATATGCCGCAATCACATGAAAGAATTTCCTTTGGTGGGCGTATATACACATATGCATATGCTTCTTCTCGACTGACATGCACACATACTTTGCATTTGAATAAATAGTTTTGTTCCTAGGATCAGGAGTTTTTAGGTAAGGCAAGGCAGCTTTATTTGTATAGCACATTTCTCCATGAGGGTAATTCAAAGTGCCGTACAGAGCAATAAAATATAAAACATAATGAAGGATTCAGAACAGAGAAAAGATAGAAAAAAAGATATAAAAGGTAAAATTAATCATTAAATGTTTTACAGTTTAAAAAAAAATCAGCATTAAAATCAGCAGAAGTGCAGACACAAGATGCAACGTTAAAAAGACTATGTAAAATGGTGAGAGTAGGCACTGTAAAAAGGAATGCTTTTAGCTTTGACTTAAAAGTGGTCAGAGTCGGGGCTTGTCTAACATCATCTGGGAGGTTATTCCAGGTTTGTGCTGCATAACAAAACGATGCTTCATCATGTTTTGTTCTGACTCCTGGGACGGTCAGCCGGCCCCCAGATGTCTTCAGGGTCCTAGAAGGTTCATATGTCATAAGCATGTCAGAGATATGTTTGGGCGCTGAGCCACAGAGTGATTTATACACAAGCAGCGAGATTTTGAAATCACTTCTCAGAGTGACGGGTACCCACTGTAAGGATTTTAGAACTGGAGTAATGTGGTCATATCTCCTGGTTTTTGTCAGGACCCTAGCAGCAGCATTCTGAATAAGATGAAGTTGTCAAACAGCATGTGTTGAAAGTCCTACAAACAGACCATTGCAGTAATCCAGTCAACTGGAAATAAAGGCGTGGGTGAGCCTTTCAAGGTCTTGCTTTGACTTAATTCCTCTGACTCTAGCAGTGTTTTCTATATGGTAGTAGGCGGTGGGTGGCATTAAACTAGTCACATCAGCCTGTGTGCAACACATGCTGAATGTTTAAAGTGTTTGAATATTCAGCAACCAGATGTATAAACGATGTATGCGCTCAAGAACCATGCGTACATCTTTTCCCACACATAAAGTGGTATTTATAAAGGAAGAATGTGCGGTGAGAATGTGCACACCTCACACAGACTTCATAACAGGCCTACACAGGCTGAGAGAGCTGCGGATGATGTGATAAAGAGGAGATTTAATTTAAGTTCTGTAAAATGTCAAAGGCTCATTTATAAAGTTAATTTTAAAATTTATTTGTTTTGAGTGATGAGTTTCATCATTCTTTTTAATTTGAATTTGAGCCATCATCTCCTTGTTAATGACTGTTTAATCTGATTCTGGGTTGTGAAGCACTTTGTAAAGTCAGTTTCAACATGAGCACTATGAATCAATCATTGGTCATCCTTCTGACATTTAATAATGGTGATGATTGAAGTTTGGCTGCAATAATGCTTTACAGGAACATGTCATTAATTAGTAGTGTGGACACTACAAATAGCAAAAGCCATGCGTAATGACAGCTGCTTGGAGAACAGATGCGACAGTCTGTAAAATTGTGCTTCTTCTTTGCCAAATTTCTCATTGACAGATCTAAGAGTGGTGCAGGGGGACACATTTCAATATGCAGTGAGGTGTTTAAGGGGGCTCTACATCCATTTATGTGTATGTTGGACTGTGGTTGTGGAAAAGAGGCTCGTATACATGCGCCCAGCACCACAGTGACTGAGATTTACAAAACAGAATCAGGCATACGTGCTGCTTTATAGATCTGACAAAAAGAGTTGTATGCACATGTTTGTCTTTGTGCATACACACAGTTGTAGTTGTGAAAATACACAGATACATCTGGCCCCAGGTGTGGAGAACACTTCTTGAGGGAGAGAAAGAAATTATGTTTTATGATTGCAGTTTCTCTCCCAACCAGACAGGAGGAGCTGCCCTCTAACGTAAAATGATTTCAAGAGTATTGTGTTAGTGTATGTGTGATGTTGCATCTTCCAAATGCCTTTTACCACTTATGAAAAAAACCTTAACACATTCAAGATTCAAAAAACATTATTGTCCCACAGGGGCAGCTTGATTTACAGAGAGTAGTCTAACACAATTACATACAGTACAGTATGTACAGCACAGTATCCATATCTCCCACAAAGTCGCCATGAATCATGGAAAAGGAAAAAGGCAGACACAATGACACGACATCCAGGGTTATAGTTTGTTAAAAAAGAATACACCACCTCGACGGAAGTATCTCTAACTCAGCATGTGAAGAAAGTTGAGGGTCCAAAACAATAGTCTGTGCCTTTGAGGTGACCCTCATTTCATCCAGGTGCTGAAGGTCATCATGGGTAGCACTAGTAATCTTACGGCACAGCTTGACAATGTTTTTCAGTTTGTTCCTATTTTTAAGACCGAGACTGTGAAACCAGCAAGTTATAGGACAAGAAAAGACAGACTCAGTAAAAAAAAAATAAAGCATTTTCTTCAGTGTCATGTTCACATTAAAACTTTGTATCTTCCTTTAAAAAGAACGGCCGTTGAGTTGCCTTTTTACATACAGCATCTGCATCAAATTCAAGCTTCTCGTCTCAGACAATGCCCAAATACTGCCGCACTGACTCACTCTTAATCACACACGCTGCAGAGGCAAGGGGAAGGGGCCTCCTCCGGAAGTCAGTAAACATTTCTTTGGTTTGAGCCTCATTTATTTGAGGTAAAAGTGGTTACAACAGTTAACAAATTCGTCAGGAGCTGGACTATAAACTTGCTCCACACCCTGCAAAAGACACAGAGTTAATGGCATACTTAAAGAGGAATCTTGGTACACCATTACTCTGCCACTTAGTAACATGTCTGGTTAAAAATCACTGGAATGAGGATGTGCTGCGGTGATATTTGTAATGCTGAAGCCGGCTCTGTGTTTGTTTTAGTCAGAGAAAATGAATTGAGTTGAGTATGAAATGGTGTAATTAACTGTAATAGTGCACTTGCTGGATAGAAGGATTCCTCAGTGCCGCTGAAGTAGCTGTCATTACATTTTTATAATCTTGTGAGTAAAAATATTTATTTGCGTAGACAAGAGGGAAATCATGACGCATGAGTTCTTTCTGACTTTCACAGAAATGTTAAGACAGGCAGGGGACAGTCTCACGCTGAGAGTGTTTTACACTGTGTTCTGTGGCCTTACATCAGTAATTACTTTAGTGACAGTGTGCTGGAAGCACATGTGACAGCCGTCTAGATGACTCAGCAGCCAAATGACAGTCACGTCTGCTGATTTCCGCTGGAGTGCCTGTTCATTGTAATTTTCTGTGTGGCTCCTTTTGGTCAATGAGTTTTCCGTCGGGCCTGCTGGGTGGAGCAGACAGACAACATGGCAATCTGCTTAACCATATTATACACACACACACACACACACACACACACACAGCATTTTAATATGCTATCCATGCTGTTCTGTCTCTATTAGAGACACTCACTATGTCCATATGTCTGTCATCTGTCTGCTCTGTTGTTTTTCCCCCCTCTTCCCTGTAGATGATTTGAGAGAAGGCCCATTTAAAAGTAGAGATGTGCAGATACCATTTTTTTGCTCCCCAATAACGATTCTGATACCTGAACTTGCGTAAAAGTCGTAAAATTCAACAGCTGGATACCACTAACCCTGTATGGATGTGAAATGATTGCTATCATTGGCTCAGGTTAAACCTTTTGTCAGACGTGAACAAATACATCTGTGATGCGTCTTCAAATGTTTTATATGACCTATAAGAAATAGGCAACACCCGTGCCACTCCTCGAAACTAAAGCCTTGCATACTGTACATGTAGTCTGTTTACTGGTGGGACTTTTCAGTGTAAAAATAAAGCCAAATTGCTGACACTGTGGTAGCTGCTAAAATTACACTATTAACCAGACATGAATTCTTCTTCATTGCTCTAAAACAGTGTTCTCCAGTGGCTGCACAGCTCAACTTGCTGTCTGTGCTACTGTCTTAGAGCAGCAAAGAATAATTGATTTCAGGGAACACTGCCGTTTTATCAGGGTGAATTAATAAAGTAGGTGGTATCAGATCGGTGCTCACTGATCCCTGATCCAGCATTTTAGTCAGTGTCAGAGGCATTTTTGATTCTGCCGTTAGTATCGGCACAAACCTATTTAAAAGTCTTAAATCATCCTAATTTAATGCTTGTAAAACAGTGATGTTTTAAAAGCAGTTGAATGTTTGTAACCACGCAGCACACTGACTCAACACACGCCTTAGGTGAATATGAAACTGGGCAAAGAAGTGCAACATCCAAAGGTTGCTTTGTTATAATTTGTTTTATAGCGGCCTTTTTTCACACAGGGCATGTTGACTGTCACAGCAGGAAAAGCACAGGTGTAAATAATCAAATGAATAATGGCTGAATTCCATTTAGCTGCTTCAGTTTCAGAGTCCTTGAATAGAACAGAGCCACCATTAATGTTATTATAAACATCTCTGTCAGGAGTGCCACTCCAGGTTGATGCATAAGAGTTAAAAAAGACACATTGCACACTGACACATTGAAAAAAGGCTGCTTGTGTGTATGAGTGTGTGTATGTCTATATGTGTGTGTGTTTGCAGCTACTTGAATGTCTGAATATGCTTCTGTCTCTCTGTGTTACAGTTCTTGGTAAAATCGTCCTCTGAGGACATCTCTCTGACCCTTTCCTTTACCGTTCCCACGGTGACGTCAGTGACATCACTGCTGCGTCAGGGGGAAGGGCTCATCACCAACCCTCATCACGTGATTTTGGTCCTTGGAGCGCTCCAATCGGTGCCCCTCGACCACTTGACCCCATCCATCTACCATTCAGCATTCCTGGCGGTTCATGAGGCGCTGTTTGCCATCATCCAGTGTCATCCTCAGGTATGAAGAGGCAGATGTGAGGGGGTTAATGGAGGTAGAGAGTGAGGTAATCAGTTGGTGAGGAAGCATAAGCGAAATGAATGTAAAAAGGAGCCCTTAATTTACTTGCATGGCGATAATATCAAATGTTTTTAAAGGTGTAGTTCAGTCAGACAACTCACGTTTAAATGTTTATTTCAACAGCAGAACATAGAGCTTGGCGTCTTGCCTCCGGCCTCATCACTGCCCACAGAAATGTTTACATGAGATATTGGAAAGTGATAATTAAATATTTCCCCCCCTAGCAGGAGCCTGCAGGCAGATGCTGGGGTGGAGGTGAGGCTGAAAGAGCGAGCAGCAGTACTGATGCAGGGCAGCAGCGGCACAGACAATGCAGTGGAAGAGCTGGGAAGATTTTACTGCTTAAATAGACCACCAAATTAGGAGGGTGTGTTTTGTAGATGACATATAAAGAGTGACATATGACATGGGTGTATGAATCGGTGCAGCTCGAGTTGACTGCCTGAACTAGCTCGCAGGCGTCGCTCCATTATAGAGATGTATTATCATACACACAGCAACCAATGATTGTAGCACAGATGTGTGAGTGTGAGCAACAAAAGATAAGATAAGCACCAGTGTAATCAGTCCTCCTATAAATTCCACCTTCATGAAGTTTGTAATGTTCAGTTTTTGTTTCAACTGTTTTAGAGAGGCGTTGATTGAACTTTATGGTCAGTTTGGAGGCTGTAATTTGTGGTGCTGTTAAACTATGCTGCATCATACTGAGATGTGTTTCTACTAATATGTCTAACCCTTTTACGTCATTGAGGATTGTCTGAATAACAAACTGTGTAATCAGTCAGAGATAATGCAGTAACAGACTGTGGTCTTTGTAGTAAAAATAGAAATCAGTTATTATGTATTGAGTTTAGACATCAAAACCATCCTCATGATGTAATGTTTATAAAAAACCATCATGTCTTCAAAGGAAATTGTACATATTGTAATTTGAATCCCTGATTTAAAGAAAAGCGATATGTGCCCTAAAACGCTGCAGCTGAGCCCACAGGATGCCCCAGAGGAATGTCTCTTTTAAAGAAAGGATATTGCAGCTCACCAGAGTCATGCTGCAGCTGCACGAAAACCTCATAACGTCCAAATTCTCCACTTTTACTGGAAGTGCTTGCATTGCACTCAAAGTGTCAAAAGAAAGAACAGCGTTTTTCCCTATAGAGAGACATTTTACTAGAAATGTAAAACTTTCAAATGTGGATCTACATTCCAGCCCACACACGGCCTTTTGTTTGGTTTGCGCGCTGCGTTCATGTTATAATGGTGTTAATGTGATAATTTTTTAGTTACTCGGGCTTTGAAACGATGACAGCGTTTTTTGTTCTGAAATGGTGACATAGTGCGACTGAAACGGGGCAGCTGCCTTGAATCAAACAGGGCAAGACCCAGCTAACTGATATCAGATGTTGGTAAGGACAGAAGACAGCGAGGAAGGAGAGGAGAGAGGGAGGGAGGTAAGAAAGGAAAGGAGAGAACATTTATTGAGGAAGAGAGTAGAATAAGAACAAGACCTGATAAAGAGATGAGGGGAAGAAGCAGGAAGCAGAGAACAAAAGACTAAGGTGATTTGAATGCAATGCACGAGGAAAGTTTCAGGACTAAGTAGGAAAGAGGGGAGTGGGCTGGAGAAAGGAGGTGTGATAGGACAGAGAGGAAGGAGGAGAGGAGAGGTAGGGGAGCTGGCATGCAGAGGTGGTTGGCATGGAGCTGGTTTAAGTCGATGGAAACCATTACCGAGCTCCAATTAGAGCCGCTGACATCATCTCCCTCTCGTTTATATTCTCTCTCTCTCTTCATCCCTCCTTCAGTCCGCTGTAGGCCTCCGTGAATAGAGAACAGAGAGAGAGGTGTGTGGACAGAAATGCAAACGTAGCTCTTGTGGGAATCCAACTTTTACCTCAGTCATTTTTTGGACTGAAAGTTTATGGCTGCTCTGTTACGACTCAAGCAGTGAAAGTGATGAGATAGAAGGATGTTACAGGACTGGTTTGTCCAAATTTAAAAAGGTTTAACTTTTAACATCTTAGTCTCCCTTTAATTTAATTTATTTTTTTCTAAATTTAGGGGGAAAACATTTTGCTGCGCTCTGACAAAATCACATATATACTGTATAGTCTCTTTGTTGCAAAGAGTTTTTTTGGCTGTACCATTACATAAATGTTCTGCAGGTTTTAATCTAACCCACGTATTGTCACATTTCCACTAGAATGTAAAGTGAAGTCCTAAGGGTGTAAACCACTCCAGAGCTATAGAGATGGAGGAGTTGGTCTTGCAGAGTGGGATTTATGTTAAAGCCTCTGACCAGGTAGTTATATAATGTGAAGGCAGTTGGATATCCTCAACCCAATCGCCAGAACAAGTGTTGGCACTGTATGTTTCTGCAAACCACAGATTTGTTACATTTGCATGTTATTATGTAGCGGATATGTTGACACTTTACATTTTAACAGTGCTGTGGTTAACATGTGGTTAGGTTTCCACTTTGTTATGGTTAGGAAAAGATGGCTACCAGGTTTTACAGGCACAATCCCGTCAGGAAAGCAGCTATGTCTCACTAAAAAACAGTTGGTTTTCATGGCACTGTCCCTGCTGATGGGTCGCTACAAAGTACCCACGTTTGGAGCCTAAAAAGCAGCTGGAAACACATCAACGACTCGCTAAAACACAATGGGTTTTGTTGTTTCTTGGTCTTGAACAGTAGTCTGCAGCTTGGCAGCTGTCTCACCTAGATGACACGCCCTCCACCATCCCCTTCATCTCCTGATGACAAAGTCAGCTCATATACTACATCAACTTAGAAACGTTCTACATGAAACGTATGAAACATATAATGACTTTATACTTCTCGTGTGTTTAGGTGATGTTGAGCGCAGCACCGTCATTCTTAAATGTCTTCTATCGTCTGGTGGCGTCCATCATGCAGGAGGGTCGGCAGAAAGGAGACAGTGACACAGGTAACACACGCAGACTCTGACAAGGAGACTCATTATACATTACCATAAATGAATGTGGAGAAAAAACATTGTTGGTTTTGGTGAGAGAAACACACAGTATTCATTATGTGTGCAGATAATTGTTTGATTAATCCACTCAGAAAACCAGGAAGTTGAGAGTTTTCACAGTACACAGTGAAAGGCTGTAGGCTGAGAGAGTAATGGTAACATTTGTAAAAGTCCTGAGGCCCTGATGGAATAAACACTGATGTTCCAAACATGTTCAGAGAGCTGCCAGTAAATTACAAACAAGTACTCTTCAATTTAGGTCTGGCTTGTGGCTTGGTGCCTCTCTGCACTCGAAATGTCACAAAGAATAAAAAGCAGATTGGTAATGAATTGCACCGTGTAAATTCATGTAAATTAACTGGAAAGCCATTTTGAAGCTTTATTAAATTTTAAATAAAATTTGTTCTCCTCTTTTCCTGTTACTGGAACTGGTAGAGAACTGGGAGGTGTCATACCCAAACAGAAACTGTCGACAGGTCCTGATATGAACTCAACAGCAGCAGACAGACTGCGGTCATCTGTTGCAGAAATCTCTATAATATTATTTACAAGCCAATCAGCCTGTTCTTTTAACAAGTTGTAAAAGTATGTGTAATTTTCTGTGTGCGTTCAGTTCTCTGCTCCTCCTATTATTAATTAATTTAGTGCTTAAAAAATTCAAGCCTCAGTGGTGTAATTAAAGCGCTCTGCAGCAACATTGTTACAAAAAAATGGGAACTCGAAAGTCTAGCAGGTACTGTAACTATTTAAGTGTGAAACACAACTGAAACTTTTCTCGTCTCTCACATTAACAGGTGCAGCAAGTCCAAACTGCTCCGAACCACTACGTGCTGGCTGTAGTTTCCCATGTGTACCTGAGGATGATATCTAAATAAACAAACTTAATTTTTATCACATGTAAACACTTCCCTGTTTCTGTTTTTTAACGTACAGATGGAAACGTGTATCTGCAGTGTTCAAGACTGATAGAGCGGATGTACTCTCACATCGCTGCCACAGCTGAGAGCTTCACTACGCTGTCGGCCTTCATGGTGGCTCAATACGTCACAGAGCTGCAGAAGGTACACACACACGCAGTCATAGTATCATACAAAGTCAACACAGTTCCTCATCCAAACCCATCTGTCATCCCCGCTGATTTTCTACAGCTGTGACACACACACACACACACACACACACACACACACACACACACACACACACACACACACACACACACGTGTGAAATGAAGGAGGCAGCAGGATCTCAGCTGATCCTTTCATCCAGCCCAGTTTGTCTCGTGGTGCTCGTTGAGCTGGTGAGATTCAGCTGAGCAAAGTGACGGAGATGCTGACGCTCAGACGCAGAGATGGGGAAGTATTTTCATTGGCCAGACTGTGAGTGTGCACAAATGTGAGTGAACAGGTCCAGGATTACTGTAACTCTGTGTGCTGGAATGAAGCTTTGGGCTGGATGTTCCCACAGAGCAGTGACTCACGTCTGGTCTGTGAACGCGGCTCCTCTCTGCTACCAGACTGTACTTAACATGACGCCAACCTGACTCAGCAGTTTCCAGCAGTTACACGTTGAGAGGGAGACATGAGAGCACCCATCCAGACAGACACAGACAGACAGACAGGTGGACAGAGAGACAGACAGACAGGAACAGCGAGAAAGAGGTGTTTGGGCTCCTTTTAGCTCTGTGTGAGCCATCTAATAATCCTAAAATTGGATTTCTATTGTGCTTCTAATGGGGCTTTTCAAAGAGATGGACCTCTTTGTAAGTCAGAGGTAATTTAGCCGTCTCTGTGTCAGAACTGTTTCTAATGGCTCTGTGCCTGAGCTGAACTTTCTGTGCAGCAGCCAGGTGTTATTAGACCAGAGTGGAGCTGCAGTGAGAAAAACAGTTTCTGTGCTGGTGCAGTTTGTGAATGTGGGCATTAGTCTTGATATTGAACAGGTTTGACTTGCTATTCTGTTGAAAACCCTATTAAAAGAGAACTCCACTGATTTATAAGCATTGCACTCCTATAACAGCGTCGGACTCATGATGGACAGTTTAAAGAAAAAGGAATCTCAATCGATCCACCAACCAGAAATACGCTCTTTTTATTTCATGTACTCTTTTTCCTCAAAACCTCAGGCCTGAATTTCTCACACTGTAGCCTCATAGAGAGATGAGGAGTGACTACAGAAGGCCTCGAAAACTCACATGTAGTCTTCAGTCCAAAGAGTCCTGACAGACAAGAAAAAGGTTTGGGATAGAACCAAAAAACTAAGTAGCAATATTACAAAGTAATTTCAATTCAAATTTACAATTCACAACCAAGACCTGCATCTTAAAGAAGTACGTCACTGCTGGAAAGATGGTTGTTTCATAAAATTGGTCTATGCAGTGGAAAGGCACAAATACTCATAAAATTGATGCTATGTGGCCAGAGAAAACAAAGAATAAGGGCTTTGATAATTGTTGTTGCACAAGAGGTAGAAGACCTACAACTACCAGAATGCAGTATGCATACTGGTCAATAAACGCTCCAGCTGATGGATGATGCAATGTGAGCTTACCCGTTTTTCCACAGAAATCAAAATGGCAGCCAGCTGGCAACAAATAATCTCTAATTACAGATAAACAGTAAACTTAAATATGTTTCTGAAGACATTTTTGGTGAGAATAATGCAACGCAGTGACAGAACCTTGCTTAATATTTTTTATCAGCTCTGCTTAGTTTTTTGTAAATTAACCATAGTTTATTTACACACACTACCCACATTGTTATGATACAAAGCTGGTTCAAAATCTGCAGAGTATCCCTTAAAGGAGCTGGTAGTGAAGGTATACTGCCCGTTCATGTACCGTATAACTAAAGTCTATCATTTGCAATTAAGCAAAGCAACTTTTACTCTTTTTTATAAGATTGTTTTTTAGGCTTTTTGGCCTTTATTTGATAGGACAGTGGCAGCATGAAAGGGGAGAGAGAGAGGGGACGACATGCAGCAAAGGGCTGCAGGTCAGAATCAATAAGTCGATTTATTTATTAGATGGTTTACAAAATATTATTGGCTGCTATTTTGATAAATGAGAAATTTTTAAGCAAAAAACCCAAACATTTGCTGGTTTCATGCTTCTTAAATGTGATAATTTGATGCCTTTCTTTGTCATACATGATAATAAACTGAACAGCTTTGGATTTTTGCACTGTTAGTCAGATAAAACAACATTTGAAGAGATGACCTTTAGCTTTGGGAAACACAGGGCATGTTTTTCACTGTTCTGACATTTTATAGACAAAACAATTAATCAAGAAAATAATGAGCAGATTAATCAATAATTAAAATGATGCTGATGAAGTTGCAGCCCTTGAGGACAGTGACCCTGGTGCCTCCAAGTGCTGATAGGACCCTAAACATAAGCTTTGGCTCTCAGCATGCTGACAACAGACTGTAAAAAATAATGGACGTAGCCACTGTGACATCAGCCATTGGTGTGTGTGGACTCCTGTTTTGAAGCCAGGAGTTCGGCATTTTGGCTGAAACCATCTTGTTGTCTTTTTTGGAGCCAGAAGTGACCATATTTGGACGAGAGGGTGGAGCTGTGGAGGAGCGAGCGGTGGACCTGACTCATAGACTGTATTGATGCCTCGTGGAAAGCCTGTCTCTCAAAGCAGCCCCACCCTCAACTATGTGTGACTTTAGTCTTAAAAAATGTCAATTGGTGAGTTATATAGAAATAATTAAAACCACGTACAGCTGTTTTTTGTACCAGGCTGTAAACATGTTTATTTCTGCTGTAAAGTTGGGCATTTTGACATGGGGGTCTCCAGGGATCCAGCCTCGTGTGGCCATTCGATGTTGGCTTCATTTTTCAGCCGTAGAGGTTGTCACTTGGTGCAGCCACTGCATCCTGTTTTCTTTAGGTACCACAGACTCTAGATCCAGGTTGTGATAACAACACCAGGTATTTGGACAGTCAGCACACCACTAACTGTAACTTTGGCAGACGACTGCGCTACATGACATTTGATAGGGGAACTTTGTTTGCAGACATCCAGTAATGGACTGTTCTCGTCATAGTGTGAAGCCTGTAATCATGCGAGTGAGGTCTTATCTAATCATTTAACAGGTACTGTCACCAGCACAGAACAGCTGTCGTCTTTATGATGTATGTCAGAGGTCTTAGGAATGTGGGCCAGCTAACTGTACCAGTCATCAGGTCATGAGGGTGTAACACCTGCGAGGGTATGAAGTAACAGGGGAAATAACCAGACACTGTCGAATCTTTCTTGGCCTGTTTTGCAGTGTTTGCTGAGCACAAAGGGTGTTGTCTGTAGTGTGTGTGTACATTTGTGTGTCGTTAGAGAAAGAGAGCAAAGATTGGTGTTGTTTTAGTTGCCTGTCTCTGTCACACAGGTAGATATGAAGTGTGTGTGTACTTTTTCAGATCTGACCCTTGGCAAGTTTTAAAAATGACACTGTCCACTTACAGCCTCACTTTAGAGCAACAGTCACAAAAACAAAAATAAATGATTACTGTGGAGTTAATTGGTTACAGTATACACATCTATCCATTCCGAAATAGGCACAATAATAATAATGTTACTATATTTTGTTGATCCTCTTGAGGACGTCCTTCTTTCTGACACTCCGGGGGTTTAAATCCAAGTTTATGGGCCATGTCTTTATAACCAAGCCTCTGCTCCATTTGCCTCATTGAATATTTGATGTTCCCATTTCAAATGGAAGTAATTAGTTGACCATCAGTATCGTCCCTCTGTAGTCCTGCTCTTAACATTTGCATTAACACATGTTTTGGGAGGATTGATGGTGTCGTCTGTCCTTTGATGCCACTCAAATTCAAATGAAGCAGGTCGTGAGACTCACTTGAATATTCAACCTTTGTGCCACATAATTTGTGGCTTGACATGTTTGCCCTCGGGCTGTGTGTAAACATACAGTATCATGTTGCCAGTAATCAGCTAAGAAAGATCTCATTAAAGTGCATGGGGAAAATGTGGAAGACTTGCAGTGTGTGTGTGTGAAACAGGAAGGATCATCGCTGCCTTGTGCAGCTAAGCCCATTGATGGTGAAACAAAGATATGATTTATGAAATAGATATGAACATTGTTTGACCTCACATTTTAAATTCTGATCCTTCTCCTATTGTCTTGTCTGCTGGCTTCTCCTTTTTCATCATAACTGCCCTCTTATTTACCCCTGCAGGTTACTCTGCGGCCAGACATTAAGCTGCATCTAACAGAGGGGATCTATCGGATACTGGACCTGTGTATGGAGCAGGATATTAAGTTTCTGACGGCCGGACTGCAGATGGGAGTCAGAGAGGTGTTTAATGAGCTGTACAGCAGCTACACCCACTATCACAAAGCACAGAGGCAAGGAGAGGACAAGTACACTGTTTGAACTGTCACAACAAGCTTAGATTTCAATTTAATTAAATTAGGATAAGTGTTCTTGCTGTGGAAGACTGTCTATATGTAATATGAAATCAGACATAACAGCTTGTGGATACCATACGATGTACACAGAGTGTAAACAGATCTTTACTGAGAAAGTCAATTTGTATTTTTTTCTACTCAGTTTTTGTTAAAATTAGTGAATTAGACATCAGGCTGTTGAATTCTGCACATGAACACAACACAATAATCAATATACAACCATACTGAGGAAAACAGCCAAAATAAAAGGTTGTTTACAGCCTCAGCTATTTGAATACTTAAATAGATCAAGCTGAAAATAGCTAAAAGGAGGCATATCCTCAGGTGTGTTTATGACAGGACCCTCAGGCATTAACAGCACAACAGTTGCGTGACCTGATAAACAGTAACTGTTTATATTTGTTGTCTGCAAACACAAAGCTGTTTACAGGTGGATCACTTTGGTTACACTCTGTTCCTCTCAACATGCAGCACAGGGTCGACTGTTACCTCTCGCTGCAGCCATGACGACTGATGTGTAAAACACTGTGTTTATATTACAATTTACAGATGGTTGAAATTAGAAAGATATGGATGAATGTTTTCTATGTGATTGTTTTGTTTTGTTTTTTACCAGAATTTATTGATTTAGCAGATGATTTTAAATACAAAGCTGTCTCAAGCATGTTCTATCGTACTGTCATTTTTTAAATACATAATATTTTGTGTGGGTGGCACATTGGTGCAGTGGTTAGCATTGTTGTCTCACAGCAAGAGGGTTACTGGTTTGAACTCCAAGATGGGGGGAGACCTGTTTGGGGTTTGCATGTTCTCTCCGTGTCAGCGTGGGTTTCTCAGGTTTACTCCAGCGTCCTCCCACTGTCCAAAAACTTGCAGGTTAGGTTAATTGGTGACTCTAAATTGCCCGTAGGTGTGAATGTGAGCGTGAATGGTTGTCTGTCTCTATGTGTCAACCCTGTGATAGTCTAGCGATCTGTCCAGGGTGTACCCTGCCTCTCGTCCAATGCCGCGACCCTCAAGAGGATAAGCAGTTAAAGAGGACAAAGTTGGATTCAAACTGGGGATGTTGCAGTTACATGGTATCCAACATTTAGACCGCCATGTCCTCTGTGACACCTCCATGGTGTTGTTGTGTTGTCTGGAGTATTTATAGTGTAGAGTTAAACAAAAAAAGATGAATGGACTTTTTTTTTTTTTACAAAAAACAAGACAAATGAATAATTAAACAATGCAGTCGATAGAGGGAATTATCAGTTGGATTTGTGGAATCTCTGAGACTTGATGGGTTATGGGCCTTTACATTATGAAACTCATTTGAAACTTGCTATTGTTTCTATTATGAAAACTCACTTGTACACACTGATTTCAAGAAAACACTTCTGTGGGTATTCTGTCCTTAAGCTGCTGCAGCAGGGCAGTAACTTTTGAGATTTGCTCTACATGCTTCGTTTAAAAGAACAAATGGAGACAAACCTTAAGGTGGAGTGTAGTTATTAAAAGAGAATATTTGTCTAAAGTTCTCTCCTATTTACAAATGACGGTATATAAAACCTATTGAAAACATGATGTTGTGCCACGCCCTGGGAGAAACGCTGTCATCCTGACAGCTGGTTGCTGTATGTTCAGACTGACATCACTACTGCACTTAAATAACGATCTGGGCTTTGATGTACTAAAAATAGAAGTCTACACATCTATCTGTCAGCTGGATGTAGCCATCAGATTAAAATAGTGTGGTAAAAAATATGAAAATAAATAGAGTGGACTCTTGGCCACCCTGGATAATGAAAAATGACATGAGCATCAAATAAATAAATGTATAAGTTAATAAATAAATAAATGCATAAATAAAGAAATAATGCAGAGGTTGGGACCTCCTGCCTCGTGACTCTACAGACACAGAAATACAGAAATAAATGTACAAAACTTATGCATAGATGTCCTGTTTAATTATCTTTTTTTATTTATACATCAATTTGTTTTTATATTTGTTTAAACATTTATTTATTCATGTATTCTTTTATTTATTTTCTTTTTTGTTTGTGTGTTTGTTTATCCCTATATTTATTTATTTATACATTTATTTATTGATGCTTAAGTCATTTTTCTTCCTCCAGTTAGGCCACTGTGTCTGCACATACAATTGAGGAAGCTGTGACTCGGAGGTAGAGCGGGTTGTCCACCAATCATAACATTGGCGGTTCGATCCCCGGCTCCTTCAGCAGGCATGGCGAAGTATCCTTGGGCAAGATACTGAACCCCAAATTGCTCCCAATGGCTGTTTGGTGTGTGAGAGCGTGTGAATGGTTACTGAGTAGGAGATGGCACCTTCTATGGTAGCCTCGGCCACCAGTGTGTGAATGGGTGAATGTGACGTAGTGTAAAAGTGCTTAGAGTGATCAGAGGACTAGAAAAGTGCTATACAAGTGCAGCCCATTACCAATGAATACTTTACAATGTTATGTTAATTAATGTTTTGATCAGACTGGCTGAAAACTCAGGTGACGATGTTTCACCTCAAGGTTTATGCAAATACTTTGAAAGAGAAAAAAATAATAATTTTACAGAACCAGAGTATCAAAGCAAAGTTCAACAAATTGGAAGACTGTTTATAAAACCTTGTTTCCTCAAAGAGGCTTTTTACTTCAGTAAAAGCTTCACACATGAGGCATTTAGCTGAACGCACCTTCCCAGCTCTCCTGCAGCAGCTCTCAGAAATGTTGGACGCTTTTTTTTGGTCCTGATTTATGTGTCCTCCTGTCTGTTTATCCCATAAAAACTCTGTAGGACTGATCTCTTAAGACTGAAGGGCTTAAGTCAACCTCTCACTCTCTCTTTAACATTCTCTGCAGAAAATCAAGGCTTGTTTTCAGGATTAGTCACCAAGTTATGCAGAACAGCTGTGAACTCTTTACTGACTTAAACAACAATGTAATAAAATACAATAAAACTATGTGTAAAGGAATGTTCTGACATTCTGTTGTGCTGCTATGTACACTGCTCAAAAAAACTGAGAGAATACTTAATGGTCACAGTATAACACCAAGTCAGTTAAACTTCAGGGATATCAATCTATCATTTAGGAAGCACAAGTGACTGTGAATGAGTGTCACCTACACTGGTGCAAATAAGTGATAACAGCTGCAATGGAGAGGCAAATACAAGACAACGCCCAAAAAGGAAATTGTTTTACATGTGGAAGCCACAGACAGTTGCTCTCTCCTCATCCTTCCTGACTGATTCTTCTCTAGTTTTGTGTTCTGCTGGTGTCCTTGTCACTACTAGAAGCCTGAGTCGCAAGACAGTTTGCTGTGTCTCCCAGCACAGTCTCAAGAGCATGGAGGAGATACCAAGAGACCGGCCATTAAACGAGGAGAGCTGGAAAGGGCTGTAGAAGGGCATCAACCCAACAGCAGGACCAGTATCTGCTCCTTTGTGTGAGGAGGAACAGGAGGAGCACTGCCAGAGCCCTACAAAATGACCTCCAGCATGTTTCTGACCAAACTGTCAGAAACAGACTCCATGAGGGTGGCATGAGGGCCTGACGTCCTCTAGTGGGACCTGTGCTCACAGCCCAGCACTGTGAAGCTCGATTGGTAATCACCAGAGAACACCAGAATTGACAGGCCCTCCATTGGCGCCTCGTTCTCTTCACAGATGAGAGCAGGTTTATACTGGGAACATGTGACAGGCCTAAAAGAGCCTGTAGACACCATGGAGAACGTTATGCTGCCTGTGACATCATCCAGCATGGCAGGTTTGGTGGTGGGTCAGTGATGGTCTGGGGAGGCATATCCTTGGAGGATCGCACAGACCTCCGTGTCATAGCCAACGGTACCCTGACTGCTGTAATGTACCAAGATGAAATCTTCAGAGTGACTGTTAGACCTCACGCTGGTGCAGTGGGCCCTGGGTTCCTCCTGGTACAGGATAATGCCCCGCCTCATCTGGCCAGAGTGTGTGGGCAGTTCCTGGATGACAAAGGCACTGAAGCCATTGACTGGCTCTCTTGTTTCCCTGAACTAAATCCAGCTGAGCACCTATGGGACGTTATGTATCAGTGCATTCGACACCGCCAAGTACTGCCACAGACTGTCCAGGAGCTCACTGATGCCTTGATCCTGGTCTGGGAGGAGATCCTCAGGACACCATCCACTGACTCATCAGGAACATGCCCAGACATTGTCAGGAGTGCATACAGGCACGCAGGGGCCGTACACACCACTGAGTCACATATTGAATTGCTGTGATGAAATTCATACAAGTTGGATCAGCCTGTGATTTCAAGTCTCTACTTTGATTTTCGGTGTGATATTAAAATCCAGCCGTCAGTGGGTTGATGATTTGGGTTTCCATTGACTGTTGTTACGTCACTTTGCTCTCAACAAATTATACAACGTACATCAGTAAAGATTTTCAACTTGAATAATTCGTTCATCAAGATCTGATGTGTGATTAAAGTGTTCCCTTAAGTTACTGACTAGTTGGTGCCAGTTTTTCCAGTTAGGCAAGTTTTACACAATCATCCCTGTTCAGTCTTAAAACACCTGTACATCAAGACGCGGGACTTGTATTTCACTGGCACATAATCACAGGTTTATGAGACTGAATGGAATGAAATCCGACAGCTTTAACAGATCATGTTTTCACCTCTACCACAGCAGTTTGCTAAAGTAAGAGTGATGTAGTTTTCCTCTCTTTTAAAGAATTAGGAAAAAGTGTGTATGCTTCATATTTTTATAGCTGGGACAAACACACACCTGTTAAACATAACTACCAAAGAATCGATAAAGGAGAATATTAATCAAAGAACTGCAATATTAACCTGGTTTTGGTCTTTTTTTTCTAATCATGCTTTGTGCAGTTACATACAAAAAAAACTTAAAACTGATTTTTGCAAAAACTGTGATTTCACTCACTCAGCTTTTTGTTGTCATTCTGCTGAAATCTGACCAACACAGAAGGTTTCTTTTGCACTTCTAGTGTTGATGCCAAAATGTTCATCCTGACAGTTTGCCTGATATTTCAGTGACACGAATTAACACGATTTCTGTTTTAATGCTAAAGCCAAAGATGCCTGCAGTTTGCTCATGGTTATGTTCTTGTATAACACAATTATATAAGAGATTATAACAAGATAAAAGCATGTTAATCTGATTTAAAGTAACTCCTCACTGGCACTACATTACAGTTAAGATGGCCGACAAGTTTACAGCCAAGAGACAGACTTGTTGCCTCTCCTCTCTATTTCTGGAAGCCAAACTGACCTCTTCCGGGGTAATCTGAGACCCTGGTAAGAGTTATTCAGGACATCTGAGGCAAAGGGCAAAAGATAAAAAGCTCTTTTACCTCTGTGCTGCTAAATTTGCACCACATCTGTTTCTCTGCTACTTATTCCTCCACTTCTCTCCCTCTAACTTCAGTTTGACTTCCATCCATCCATGCTCTAACACTACTGTAGGTAACATAAACACACTGAGTCTCTCCTCAGACCACCGTAGCGAGAGCAGCAATGAATAAATGTGTGTGTGTGTGTAATACTACTGGGACGGTCTTCGGAGGCACAGCACAAAGTGTGTATTGATGGTATTTTTTAGCTTGGACTGCAGGCCATCTTGCTCTCCAGTCAAAAATCATATTTTTGTCACCATTAAAATGAAAAATGTCAGCTGCAGACTGAATCACTCTGAACATGAGCTGGACCTTTTAGTTTAGCCAAAGGTGTTCCAGCTGAGGTCTGTCTCAGAGAGGGTTTATCTGAGTGCCGCTGACCATAGAAATATCAAGTGGTACGACCACGACAGTCTGGGCTGAAATGTCTCAGAATATTTAAAGAGTTTCAAAACTGATCTATCAGCTACAGGATGAGGTGACACTCAATGTTTCCTTTTCTTTGTATCTGGAAGTTACTGGATTATATAGAGGCCCATTTGTGCAGCTTTAAAGGCCTTGAAAATCATTTTAGTTTTTCAGTCGGCTTCTTGCAGAGGCGGAGGAAATATTCAAATCATTTACTTAAAAGATTTGTCAATGTCAAACCTTGAAGCAGATGGGCTACAGCAGCAGAAGACCACACCAGGTGCCACTCCTGACAGCTAACAACAGGAAACTGAGGCTACAATTCACACAGGCTCACCAAAACAGGACATCGAGAATTGGAAACAATGCTGCCTTGTCTGATGAGTCTTGATTTCTGCTGCGACATTCAGATGGTAGGGTCAGAATTTGGTGTAAACAACATGAAAGCATGGATCCTTCCTGCCTTGTATCAACAGTTCAGGCTGCTGGTGGTGGTGTAATGGTGTGGGGGATATTTTCTTGGCACACTTTGGGCCCCTTAGTACCAACTGAGCATGGTTTAAACACCACAGCCTACCTGAGTATTGTTGCTGACCGTGTCCATCCCTTTATGACCACAGTGTACCCATCTTCTGATGGCTACTTCCAGCAGGATAACGCACCATGTCACAAAGCTCAAATCATCTCAAACTGGTTTCTTGAACATGACAATGAGTTCACTGTACTCCAATGGCCTCCACAGTCACCAGATCTCAGTCCAATAGAGCACCTTTGGGATGTAGTGGAACGGGAGTTTTCCATCATGACAAATCTGCAGCAACTGCTTAATGCTATCATGTAAATATGGACCAAAATCTCTGAGGAATGTTTCCAGCACCTTGTGGAAGCCATGTCACCAGAATTAAGGCAGTTTTGAAGGCAAAGGGGGTCCAGCCTGGTACTAGCAAAGTGTACCTAATAAAGTGGCTGGTGAGTGTAGCTTTGCTGTTGGTAAACGTGGTCCCCAATCAATTAAAAAAAAAGATTTTTCTTAACTTTTTTCATGGAAGTATGTGAGAAAAACAACATTTTCTTCACAAATTCAAGGTAACACTTCATGACGAAATGATGTACAAATGGTCATTTTGTGGGTGAAGTATTCCTTAAAGTAATAACAGTGATACCACACTACATGAATACTCGATTACAAGTAAAAGTCATGCCTTTAAAACGTATCTTTAGTAAAGGGGATCATTAGCAAAAGTGTCAAAACTAAAAGTACTCATTTGTCAGAGAGGGCCCTGCCAGTGTTATATCATTATATTACCATCATTAGTGATGCAGTAACATGTACATGGTGCTTTCTTGTGATAGCTGGTTGAGGTTTGTGGGTAGTTAATACATTTTAATCTGTAGAGTAACGACTAACTAAAGTGATTCAGCGGTTGAATCTGAAATATAGCATAAATTAGCATAAAATTAAAATATTCATGTTTAGTACAAGTACTCCAAAACTGTAAGCTACTCAAGTACAGTACTTGAGTAAATGTATTTATTTGCATTCCACCACTGACTTCCTGTGTGAGCAGTGGGGTCCTTTATAGACACACAATCTTGCCAAAGTTAGAGCTGCTTTCCTTATTTTGATATGAGACATGTTCTGTATGTTTTGTTTTGTCTGTGCTCTTCTTACTGCTCTGAAGTGGATGGAAAAGGTGATATCAAACATTATTGGTATCAATAACAATGAAACAACACTGAACGTGTGACTGTTTGCATATGTTGCTGAGCAAGTATCAATCAAACTGATCAAACTACTTTGATTGCTGCAAATTCACTAATGACTAGGCTACTTGATATTACAGAAAAGTACTTGAGGTTTGAGACCACGATTCAAACCACAGTCCTTACTACTTCATTTACTTCATCATAACTTCAATTATTATCATGTGTTTTCCCTTCTTCATAATTAGCTCAGATCATCTGATAAACTGCGCTGTATGACATCTCATTATTGGGAGAATCTTTGCCCTGTTCAAGATTTTGTGTGATCCTTTTGACAGTTAAATAAAACCAATGAGAAGCAACAAGGCACTATTCAAAATGCTCACTGTAACTGCAGCAACATTCAGTTATTTGGCCTTTCACTGGTTTTATTGAAGTTCTTTGCTAAAATATGAAGTTCTGTTTGCACTACAAAATCAAAAACATACATAAATCTGAATTAATATTTGAACTAAAGTGTCATCTAATTACACATCAGTCTCAGCCCAACATGTGTGATCCAGACTGGTTTGAGCACTGACGTAGTGCAGCTGCAGCTGACCCAGAAAAACAGAGCTGGACTGAGAAATTAATTCTGTATGGTTGTAATTGTGTTTGTTTTCGTTTGCTTTGACATTCTGATTAGAGCTTCAACAAAAGGTCAGTGTCTTCACTGATTATTCTGATGGTTATTTTCTTGATACATAATCTAAATAATGAAAGTGGCCATCGCAATACCCCGAACCCCTGAGTGATGTCATCACACTGCTTGTTTTGTCTGTGGTCCAAAACCAAAAGATATACAAACAAAGGGTGGGAAGGAATGAAGAAACAAATGATGGATCAAAGGAAGGAAGGAGGAGGCAAGGAAGGAAGGAGGAAACAAAGGGAGAAAGGAAAGATAAAACATAGGAAGGAGGGAACAAAAGAAGTAAGGAAGAACAGAAGCAAAAGGAGGAAGAAAGGAAGGAAAAAAGGAAAGTGGAGGACAAATGAAAGAAGGAGGGAACAAATGAAGGGACAAAGAGAGGAAAGAACATAGGGAGGAAGAAGGGATGATAGGACAGAAGAAGGAGGGAACAAAGGAAGAAGGAAAGGACGGAAGGAACACAGAAAGGAAGAACGAAAGAGGGAAGGAAAGAAGAGACAAAGGGAGGAAGGAAGGAAGGAAGGAAGAAGGGAAGCAACAAAGGGAGGAAGAAAGCAAAAAAGGGAGGATGCAGCACAGGATGGAAGGAAGCAACATAGGAAGGAAGAACAGAAACAACAAAGGGAGGAAGTAAGGAGGGAAGGGAAAAGGGAAAGAACAAGGGGAGGAGGAATGAAGGAAGGATAGAACAGAGGAAGGAAGGAAAGAAGGAACACAGGAAGGAAAAACAGAAGCATCAAAAGGAGAGAGGAAGAAAGGAAAAAGGGAAGCAACAGATGGAGGGAGGAAGGAAAGAAGCTACAAAATAAGGAAGCAACACAGAAAGGAAGAACAGAAGCAACAAAGGAAGGGAGAAAGTAAGGAAAGAGGGAACACAGGTAGAAAGGTGGGGAAAGGAGGAAAGGAAGGAAGGATAGAACAGAGGAGGGAAGGAAGGAAAGAAGGAGGAAGGATGGACGGACCAGAGGAAGAAAGGAGCAAAAGAAGAAAGGAAAGGATGGAGGAACAACAGAAGCAACAAAGGAAAGGAAAGAAGGAGCACAGGTAGAAAGGATGGAAAAAAGGAGGAAAGGAAAGGAGGGAAGGATAGAACAGAATCAGGAAGAAACAAAAGAAGGAGGAAGGATGGATGAAACAGAGGAAGAAAGGAGCAAAAGAAGGAAGGAGTGAAGAAACAGAAAGGAAGAACAGAAGCAACAAAGGCAGAAAGTAAGGACAGAGGGAACACAGGTAGAAAAGATGGAAAAAGAAGGAAAGGAAGGGAAGGAAAGGAAAGGGAGGAAGGATAGAACAGAAGAAGGAAGGAAGAAAAGAGGGAGGAAGGATGGGTAGAACAGAGGAAGAAAGTAAAAAAAAAGTGGGGAGGAATGAAGGAACATGGAAAGGAAGAACAGAAACACCAAAGGAAGGGAGAAAGTAAGGAAAGAGGGAGCACAGGTAGAAAGGATGGGTAAAGGAGGAAAGGAAGGAAGGAAAGATAGAACAGAGAAGGAAGGAATGAAAGCAACATAGGAGGACAGTAGGAACCCAGGTAGAAAGGATGGAAAAGAGCCAAGAGGAAGCAAGGAAGACTGAGGAGAGGGAGGAAAGCAAAGTAAGAAAGGATAAAAGGAGATGATTGATACTCGTCCCGACCCCTCAGGTTATCAGTATCTCTGTTGGCCTGGTTCAGACTCAGAGCAGATGAAGGGATTTTTTTAACCCGGTTCAAAGTGTCTGTGGCGCCCCTAGCGTCCCTCAGAGCTGCTGCAGCTCCACACACACACACACACACACACACACACACACACAGACAGTGACACCATGTAGCACGATGATCACATCCTCTCTCTCTCAGCTCCCGGAGCCACATAACTGAAATTGTACAACAATCATCGCTCCATAACTGTCCCCACCCCCTCCACTCGGCTTTAGCACGGACCCGCACGGCACGGCTCGACTCTCCGCCAGCCCCGGCCCTCCTCCAGGGCTGCCTGAGCCGGCGTTTGATTGGATTAGAGTGGGCTAGCCTTTGCCCTCTAACCCCGCTGATGTTGGCTGGCTGCTTCCTGCTCCCTCCGCTCCCCCTGACCGACTGACGAAGCTGCCGGAGCCGCACGGCGAAGCGCCCTGCACGGACACAGCCGACCGGGACGAGCCGCTTCAGCCCGACCAGACCGTAGCAGAGCCACGAAACGCACAGGCAGGAGGACGAGACGAGCAGGCGGCCATGCGGAGGAAATCGAGGATAATGTTGTGTTTTGCGGTGCTGTGGGTGCTGGGGATAGCCTACTACTTCTACTCGGGGACAGCGTTGAACCGAAAGGTAGGATTTCAGTTCCTCGACTGCTTTTTGTGGCCACACAGTCCGTGTCGGTGTCCGTGTGGATGTTTGCTCCCAGGACAAAGCGAAGATGGAGCGGTGTGATTTGGCGCTGTTGTGTCTCTTTTCCTCGCTTTTTTGCGGCTGCACCGATGCTGTGAGGACTGTGATAAAGGGCCTGCTAGTATCAGTGGGCAGGCATTGATTTGGTGGAGATGAGTGTAGACAAGGGCAGCAGGGTAGCGGGGCTGGCCGGTCGGCGTGCACAGACCTCCCGCTGCGCCGGTGATTGCCTTACCGTGGAAGTGGGAGCGGAGCACGTCCACGCCGGGCAGCCTGTCAGCCACTTTACCGTGGCGGCACCGGTTAATATGAGAGCAGGAGAGGGCTGAAAGCATGCACGGTGATTGTTATTAATATTAGGCTGCTGGCCTGGCTCACAGGGCCGGGGCGGGGGGGTTAGCCTATAGAGCACGTCAGCACAAGCTGCTGCTGCTGCTGCTCCCTGAAATGAGCAGAGATCAGGAAGTGTGCAGATTAACGCAGGGGTTAAATCACTGATAGGCTACACCATGCTGCCGGGATGTGATTTTAAAAAGGCTTTAAAGATACATAGATTCAATTTAACCTGGCTGCTGTCAGCTGATCGCTCTGCTCTGTGATTTTTATTTGATATTAGGCACAGCAAGTTTATACTAAGACAGTCTGTAATGTTCTTATGAGCAGCTTTTGTTGAAGCTGGTCTAGAGACACAACTTTAAGTATCTGATATTCTGTCTACCCCAGTTGTATAAAAAAAGAGTGACTAAATATTCAAAAATAAAGCTGAAACAATCATTTAGTTCATTGACAGATCAAATATATGTCCAGCTCCTCAAATTTTTGAATGTGCTTCTTTTCCTGTTTATTAAATTACAGTAACATAAAGTATCTTTGGCTTTTGGGCTGTTGGTCGGACAAAACAAAACACTGAGATGCCACCTTGGACTCTACTTGCGATGGCCATTTTAAAAGTATTTTCTGATGTTAGACCAAACAATAATTAAAGTTACCTGGCAGGCTAATCAATAACATAATAAAGCAGTTGGTTGCAGCCCTGTGATCCCTGTTATCACTGTTCAATATAATCAACACAGCTCTGCAGCCTCAAACTGCAGCCTCCAAAATGAGCACAGAGTTGAATCAACATTTCTCTGAAACAGTTTGAACATATAAACTTTAAAATAACAAAGTCTAATACAACAGTCCTACATAAAGTGTCATTCTGTACATGTATTGTCATGGTGTGCAGTGCTGCGGCACTGCTCTGTGATTTTTATTTGATATACACTCAGATACCAGATTTTTAGGTACACAAAGTTTAAATTAAGGCAGTCTATAATGTTCTTATGAACAGTTTTTGTTGAGGCTGTTCTAGAGACACTACTTTATGTATCTGATATTCTGTCCACCCCATTTATGTCAGAAAAGAGTGACTAAATATTCAAAAATAAAGCTGAAACTTGATAATCATTTACGTATTTTCCCCAAGCACAAAATGCCAAACATTTGTCCAGCTCCTCAAACTTTTCAGTGTGCTTCTTTTCCTTTCATTAAATTATAATACTATGAATATCTTTGGCTTTTGGGCTGTTGGTTGGACAAAAAACCATGGAAGACACCACATTGGACTCTACTTGTGATGGCCATTTTAAAAGTATTTTCTGATGTTAGACCAAACAATAATTAAAAACTACCTGGCATATTAATTGAGAAAAAAATAGCTGTTATTTGCAGCCCTATTGGTAGCACTTTTGAATATGACTTAACACAGTTTGACAGTGCCACAAACTGCAGCCTCCAAAATGAGCACAAAGTTTGTTTGAATATTATAAACTCTGTGTAGGACTGTTGCATTAGACTGCATTAATTTAAGTAGGTGTATCTAATAAGCTGTTGTTTCGTATATGCTTACAACATTTATCAGTTTGCTCTGTGGTTGCTCATATTTCCTGTTTGTGTCATGTAGTTGAAAAACAGTAACGCCTTAAACTAATGCATCTTCATGGTAACACTGCAGACGTGCTGTAGACGTATTAGTAATAGCTGGTAAGATTGACTTGGTGTATGTGGAGGCATGGATTCCAGTCATGATATACCAGGCCTGTACATGTACATGCAATAGGATGTCATGCGTGAAATGTAAGGTAATATGTTCCAGGTGTAGAGGAAGACATGTTCCCATTGTACATACGTCTATATTGGGTGTGTGTGTGTGTGTGGGATAGAGAGAGGCTGGGCACAGTCACTTTTTTGTGTTGGGTCAACATCCTGCTTGTACTTACCGTGAGTGTGTGTCTGCCTGTGCTAATGTAGGCCAGTATATCCTGCAGTGTATATGTATGAACGGCTCTGCGTGGGTGGCTGTGTGCACAGTACACTCCCTCTATTACCCCTCTAGATTTTGTTGTGTGTGTTTATGAGTGTGTGTGAACATCCTGTGTGTATTCCACCTGTCTCTTGTCTTGTCCTATCCGTCTCTCTGTGTTTGCTTTGCACCAGTCAACCAGAGCAACCCTTTTACTTTTCCATTAGGCTGATAGCTGTGTGTGTGTCTGTGTGTCTGTTTGTGTCTGTGTGTATTTGTGGTTGTTAAGGGGGTCAAAGTGACACTCCATGATAAGCAACTTTCTCTAGAGTTGGATTGCAGGCAGCATTAATATGGATCCTGGATGATTGGCTGCACCTGGCTGGTGTCTTTACACAGAGGGAGATCTAATCTGTTTAAACAAAGGTGGAGCTGCACAGGTTAAGTGCTGTTTTCCACCCCCCCCCTCTCTCTTTGGAAGACTCAGGGCATTTAATAATTTCTCACTGCTGTCAGGAAACAAACTTTGTAGTGAATTTTTTAAAAGCACTCAAGGTTCATATAAAGGCTTTACAAAGATGGGCCAAATCTCCTGAAAAGTTGGGCCGTGAAACAAAATTACAGCCACAGTTTTTTAAACACTCGCTTGTGATTAATTTGTCCCTCAAATGTGACTTTAGGAAATTTAAAATGTAGAATTTGTAGTTGGTTGTGTTGGTGCTCTTTAGAGCTGCAGCTGGTGATTATTTTTTTTATCAGCGATTCATCTGCAGATTATTTTTTCAATTGATGGTTTAGTCTACAAAGTTCTGCAACGTGATGTCGTAAATCGCTGGTTTCTGAATGACTGTCCAAAGCCCAAATACAGCCAAAATACGTTATAAAACAGGAAAAACAGCAACTCTTCATATTGGAGTATTTCTTAAGAATCACTTAATCAACTAATAATTGTAGTACTAGTGCTAATGTCATAAAAAGTTCCTTAGTTACCTTTTACCTTCTCTTGGCAGCACAGAGGTGAATAGCAGAGCGGGTCATCCACCAATCGGTAGATCGGTGGTTCAGTCCCTGGCTACTCCAGTCTGCATGTTGTAGTGTCATTGAGCAAGATACTGAACCCCAAATGCTCCTGATAGGTGTTCCAATAGCTGTGTGAGTGTGTTAAATAACCAAGTAGCAGGTGGCTAAACTACTAGAAAGGCGCTATACAGGTGCAGGTCCATTTACCATTACCTAATCAATTCTGCTTACAGGCCCTATTCTCTGTTGATTCCCTTGTTGATTCCTGATCAGTTGTCTGTATGGAAAATAGGCCTACACAGGTTCACGGCATCATTGCAACTGTTCTATTCATCATATGAAATGGCTGCAATGAGAGCCCATTTGTATAGTGTTTGTGTTCATGTTGCATAGAAAGATGTTTCAGCACACTGCTGGTGTTTCCCTGATTACCTATAATGATCATTTTACAGATGTTAGAAGCAGCACTGTTGTCATCTTTCTTCGTAAAATTCAGCCATTCTTCCTCTCTGCCTTGAGTCCTCGTTGTTACAGTATGGACACATGCGCAGCTGTCAGAGAAACATACTGTCATTGAGAAGAAGAATTGATAAGCCTGGAGGGATATGATTCAGATAGATCGGACAATTTGGAAGCGGTTCTCCGGAACCAGTTCCCCAATTCCCATCCCTAGAGGTAAATATAGGTAAATTGGAAAGGTATGCAACAACTTCAAATGTTTGCCAGACATGAATAAATGCTGCCTCTGCATAGTTGCCATCAAAGTATTGTTCACAAGTTTGTATGTTCATTCATTCATCAGTCACATGTGACACAATGGTGACTTGCTGATGTCTGAAGAGTGTTTAAAGGTGCAGAGAAAACCAGACAATAATCATGTCCATGAGCAGTACTTGGATATTTTTTAAATATAAGGATTTTCAAGCAACTTACCTGATTGACAGAAATAGAGGTCATTTATATGCAGCACACATTTCAGGCCAGGACTCCCTCATCCCCCTCTTACTGTCCACACATGGTGGCTGCATCCACCGTTACACCTCACAAAGCTACATGTTGTTGTCATCGCGCTGCCTGCAACCACTGTGGTGAATCCAGCAGCTCTGAGCCTGACTGAGCAGGACTCACACTCTCTCACAGCAGCTAAATTCAAATGCCCACTTTTGAATAATCCGAAGAATACTGTCTCTGCCAGAGGAATTAGTTCAACTAGTTTCTCCAGCTCTGTCGTACACACCCATGATAGTGTGGCTCTCAAGATCAAAGCACCCGCCAAACAGCACTTCTTCTATTATCTGTTCAAAAGTACCCTATTTGGAAAACTGTCCCCCTGGTTAGAGTCTGTGTGCCAGTTTAAGACACTGTTTAAACACAGTATCAGTGCCTGTAAGCTACTACACTGTACTGTGCAAAAGTGAACGCTGCCATTTCTGTCATACTTTGCAAGTTTTTTTTCTGCAATAAAAATGGCTGAAATGTCACCATGTGTCTCCTGAGGTCACGAGCAAACCTTTGCAAAAAATGTTCCTCATTTTGTTGATCATAAATTTTGGGTTGCCACGTCATAGGGAAAGTTTGTCTTTCTTTTATTAGTGTACACAGTGATGCTGCGTGTTCTCCGGCATATCTCAGGTTTACTGGCCTGAATTACACCGACGTACAGTGTAAAATGAGAGGACAGGAGACTTGAGCTGTGTCGTGTGAGGCTTACCTGTCCATCAACAACGTGCAACCTCATTTTGGTGCTCCCAGAACTTAAGAGGATTAGATGAGTTCTATCATTCACATAATCATTGATGGAAAATGATAGAAATATGGAGAAAGGAGAAATATATTATCACGCTTAGAGATATACTAAGCAGGATTTTCCCAAAAAACAGAAGTAATACAGAAGTAATCCCTCTTAATCATCACTTACGACCCACTAGAAGTATATGTGGTTGTGTGTTTCGGGAGAGTCTCTGCCTTATGCCTGTATTTTCTCATGTTCTTCTTATTTTCTGTGTTTGCAATGTTTGTAGGTGTGTACCCTGACAGCGCTCAGGTGAGGTCAGGGCTTTATGAAAAGGTAGCAACCAGGATTTAAGTGACACAGCCAAACAAGAGTGAATCTGGGTTTGCTATTACTTTGACTTTTGCTGGCGAGCATGATCACAAACAGTAGCTGACAGTTCTGCATGGTATACCTTTAATTTATGCAACAAAGGCCTTTTTGTCATATATTTACAGTATTATGACATGTTTTTGTGTACTTGTTGTGTGTAGTTTTAAATGGGGGCTGAGACGGATGAAAGACAATGCATGTCCAAGACACTTAGCAAATTCAAATATACAAGCGCATTAACAGAAAACAAAGTGTGTTGTAGCTTTTGCATTTGTGTTTTCTGTTGGATATGCATTTCGTTTGAACCGTCTGGACCACCCTAGTTTATGGATTGAAAGTGACGTTTTCCCTTTCTTCCTCCGACCACGCACAATAACCAGTGTGTAGAATGACAGGAAACTCTGGGAGACCAACAGCAGCTGGACTGTGTCTGTAAGTGCATTCATTGTTGTGTACAGGAGGATAATGTTGCAAACATGAGCCTGCTGGCTCACCAGGATGCCCCATTAAAGTCTTCCTTGTTGGACAGACCTCAGAGGGCTTTTCCTGCCAGCTCTTGAGAGACCAACGTCCCACTGTTGAGTCCACTTTCCTGCTAATCAGCGGCATGAGAGGGGAGCTAAAAGGCAGATAGCGGAGGGTGGCACCGAACCACAGGAAAAACCAACACAGACTTTATAAGAACATTATCAGCTGTTTGCGTACAGCTACAGACTGACTGTAATTGGATTTATCAAAGAAGTAAACAGTGTGAGTGTGGGTTTTTTTTTTTTTGGTGTGTGGCATGGTCACATGTCTATCTTATGGAAATGGAGATCAGCAGAAATGTAATGTCGTAATAACCTGAAATGACTACGAACTGTCCTCACTTTTACAAAGAATAATGGCAGGGGGGAGAATGACTGTGCAAGAACAAATCACATACACATGTGGTAAACACAGTCATGCCAGACTGACTCACGCACACACACTGTCCACTGTTGATATGGAGCTCAGCTCTTCCCCCAAAGGTGGATCACAGCAGTAGAATTGCAAGTATTTCTCAGCGTGTTGTGATTAGCCAGAGGTTTGGATTAGTTTCTAGTCGGTGGCAGAGGATTCAGAAGTGGGTTCAGTGCTTTTCTTCCAGCAAACTGTGGAGAGGCGCACACATGAATCGGCTCAGCAGGGATTCAGAGAGCTTTTAACGCTGGCTGGTCCAGAGCTCGTGAGTGAAAGTTGCAGCCTCTGTTATCTTGCAGCTCTAGGCGTTCAGCTTCTGCCTGTCCGTGCAAGTCTCAAACTACGGCTTTATCAATTCATCTGTCTCTCATCGCAGGCAGTGTGGCACCACCGGCTCGCACTGTTTTGCTGGTTTAAAGCTGAAAATGTCAGAAAAATGGATCAGTTGCACCGCACACTCAGCGAGGGTGAAGGTGATGATGGTGCATTATTAGTGTGTGTTTTGTCTTTGGTCTGTTATTCAGTGGGTAATAAGCAGAACGAGATGGGTGCTGGCCTCTGCTACTAAACGCAGGAGCCCGCACTGTCTGCTGGAGTAAGACACAACATCATCGCCGGCTCTCTCACACAGACCCAGCAGTGTGTCTGTAATCTTTGCAGTCAGGCCTTTATGTGCACGTTTATGTACACACACTGCTTTACTCATAATGTAGATTACATGTGTTAGAGTCCCTGCTGTTGTGCAACTGCAGTACAATCATCTTGCTGAAAGAGCTGTGGCTTTAAAACCACTTGAGGCCTCAGCAGTTCAATATGTTTATAATGCCAGAATACAGTGTAATTTCAGCCAGCGAGCAGATCCATTATTACAAACTAACTAAATGCAGCTCCATGGAGCAAACACTGAATCGATAAAAGGCTTAAATTAAGCTGGGCATCCCTGGGTACTGAATCCCTCTCAGATATACAGGTTTTTGTTTGAAGTATTGACTCTGTGTGTGTGTGTGTGTGTTTCTTGTAAGTAATGATCACTTCTGACAGATGCTCAACAGATCCAGAGTGTAAATAGAGACACCAAAGAAGATGTGTCACTGTTGTTGTTGATGAAGGATTCATTTTCCGAGGCTATAATTAAACAAAAATACTCTTTTGAACCCGAGAAACTGCGTCACAGTCACAGGAGTTACACAACTGCCTAGCTGGGAGTCCCAGGAGACAGACTGGGTGTGTGTGTGTGACTGTGTCGCTCTGTGTGTGCTGTGGGAGGGAGGGTGCCTTGCTCATGGGACAGTTGGCAGTCACGTGGGAGGAAAGAAGCTGTTACTGTTTCATCTGGCCCTTTCAGATTTTCCTAGTTGATATGGGGAATTAACTGTCCGCTAAACCCCGCCCCTGAGGAGAGATTATCCAATCACAGCTTGGCAACTGTAACTAGGCACAGCAGTCCTGTTAAGCTTTGGAGAATGAAATAACAGTCTGATCTCACATTTTTCCCCTATCTTATTTGCTACACTCGGACTAGCTGGCTCTACACTGCAGTACGGCTCCTTTATTTCCATGTCCTCTACTTGGATCATCAACTCATTCAGCCAGCATTGACTTGATTAGCTCAGGTCCCCCAGAAAGGCTGCTTAGCCTTCCAGTTTTTCCCAGTTGCACTTGCAGTATTGCAGCAAAAATCCCTGTGGCCCAGAAAGCATTTTAAACCACCATTATATGAGAGGTGTCTTTAAAACTGTTGACAGGAGACTTTGACCTGCAAACAAGGTCAGTTATGACTCTCTCTATTATGAGTTTTTGATCCAGGGAGGTTTGATATTTATAAAACGTTCCTTGAGCTGAGAAAAGTGATTTAAAAATCTTTGAGCCCAGCGGGAACTCAGGGATACAGCAGATTAAACCTGGAAGCTAGAAACTTTTTTGGCACACCTGCCAGGCAAGCAGTTCCACCGGACAAAATAGGCACCATCTTGACATCCTGTATCTAGTTCTTATTAGGGATGTTCCTGGCGACTAATTTCCCTGTTGACTTAATGAAAATTTTAATCAAGACTAGTCGACTAGTCTAAAAAATGGAAGGTTTTCATTTTGCGTCCTGGCATGGTGTGTTCAGGCTCAACATATTCCATTAACTTCCCGAAGCCTTTACCTTCAACAAAGTTAAGTAGACGCATATTTAGCGAGGTCATTGGTTGCACATTGCTCCAGTCAAGTGTTTATATGCCATTTTTTTCTGACACAGCCTACATGCTACCTCGTTTTCATTTTCTAGATCAAAGTACGGCCAAATCGCGCTGGATTTGCAAGAGGACATCTCTCCAATTTCTCACCGTGCAGTTTTAAAACACTCGAGCATTAATGCGGGGAGGGGGGCTGCTGTCTGACTGCTTTGTAGCTCCCACTAGTGGTAGGCGGTTGCATGATCGTTAGGCGGCCTTGTGCATGAATAAAACACTAATGTTTAACTGTCTAATATTTCTGGTGCAGACTAGCGAGGGGGCGGACGTTTAATCTTTTAAACGACTAATCGGCAGCATCCCTAGTTATTATTACACATCTGTGGTCTGATCTTGTGTTTTTCCTCGTCAAACCACCGGGGCTAGCTGGCTGCAGTACAAGAACCAATTAGCCTGATATGTTAGCATGCAGCTTTTATCTCAGCTGGAAGTATTTCTCTCTGAAATTAATGATAGATTGGCTCAAAATTACAAAATCGTTTGAGTGGTAAATCTGCCACTGTGTTAACATTCAAAGTGCATATGTGCCATGTGAGAAGGGAAAGCTTGACAGGTGGATCATCAGCAGGCTTAATAAAGTTGGCCAGGGCCAGCAGATATTCAACTGAAGCACTTACTGTAATTTAGGCCTCACAAGAAGCCCACAGAAAGAGGGGTTGGTGATGGAAAGATGCAGACAAAATGATGATACAAGGGAAAAGTGGTAGAGAAACAGGGTGGCTGGATCCAAAACAGGAGAATGGTAGGTTGTGTCGGGTTTGGCAGCTTTTATTTCCACCAGTCAGAAGGAGTTAGTCCCGACCTGCCAGCCCTGAAACTGAATGACTGACTGCAGTGCATAGACGGACAGCTGTGTAGATACCAGGAGATATAGGCTGAGACATCGCCAAGAATGGAGACAAATAGTTTAGTTAACAGCAGAGTAAAGATAGGCGCTTCAAGGAGCAGTCCTAATCTGTTGATAGCAAACTGTCAGATAGTTTCACAACCTCCAGAACTCCAGTTTTTGTGTACTTCATTTATCTATCTTTTGTATCCACCCCCTCTCAGTCATTGGTAGTTTTCTTGTGGTTAAACACAACGGCATGTTGCATCTGTGAGCGCGCTCTAAACTGGATTATTTTCTTCTTATGATGATTTTCTTCCCTGGCAGGCAACGAGCATTCATGGAAAAGTTGAAAGGGATGAGGATATCCATTGTTCATGGGACCAGCGCTGAGGCGAGAGCTTTTCAAAGATCTGTTTTTATTCAGACATCAAGAGAAAACAGAGCAGCCCTCTTTTATTCAATTTGTCACTGAGAGGCGAGCTATCGTAGCTGCTCCACAACACTGACGTCTTCACAAGTTCTGAGGGAGGGAAACGGTCAGGTCAGCGGAAATCTGTGTTCCCGTTATCATGCTAAACTATTCAAATGGGCCTGATAGGAAGCGCAGGTGGCTGTGGTGTTTTGCCTGTGCCCTCTCTGTGGCAAGGACATTCAAAACACTAAATAAATAACAAGTGCAGCAACTGCCCTTATACTTATGTAATTTAGTTGGTGCACTTCCAGTCACTGCTACTGGGCTGTGTAATGCTTTAATGGAAATGCTGCTCTCTGTTTTTTTTTCTGTGTTTGACTGGAATTATGAAAAGGATGAAAATTAATGATCAGAAAATGCAGAAAAATGTATCTCTCTGTAAATGCAAGCTTTTTCCTGTTTCTCGTCTGATGTTGCTGCACTTGCAGAGTAACTGAAATGTCTTCATCAGGATTCATAATTTGAATACCTGAAGGACAAAGTGATGCTCAGAAAAATTGTCTTTTTAAAAATCAAGGGAAAAGTTGAGCTTCTCTTTGCCATCTGTTATTGGCAGTTCAAGAGCAGAGATAGTTGTGTGCACTAGTGTTGTCAAAAAATACTGATTTATTAATACATATTGGCTCTGAGTATTTGAAACAGGTTTAATACTTATTTTCCACCTATTAATACACCGATCCCAACTGCTTACTGTTTACTGCAGTCATTTAGCTGTTCTCTGCCACAAACCAAAAATGAAAAGTCTTCGTTGTCAGGTTATAGCCTTGTTATATTTATCTTTTAATAAAACTGTCAACTTGTATGCCCTAAATGTTTATTTTCCCCCTGTGGTATCAAAAATGCAGGGTTTCCACACATTCATTTATTTGTGTTGACAACATCTGCCATTTCATTTTGATTTTTTTTGGTTTTTGGAGCTGGACTGTTCATTAGAAGTGCTCTTGGAATACACATACTGTTCAGTTATTCATTGCGCCACACTTTTGGAGTGCAGAGCCTACTTTGGGCACAGATGGAGCAGCTGAACGCCAGGCACAGTGAAAGTGACACTCAACTGATCAATGCACTAGGTCTAAAAGTTTGCACTCACTCGCCTCTGCAGCAGCTGCTCCTCTCATCTATCACTCTGATCTGATCAGCTCTGATCGGATCAACTGAGCAATTATCCACCCCGTGACTCAAAACTCCACAAACTCCTGCTGAGGAAAAAATGATCTCATGATGAGTTCCACCTGTGTTGCGTTCATGGACCTGCAAGAGGGGACACAGGCTGATACATAGGGAATACAGTAAGACAGTCACACACAGATTCTAATGCTGTGGGAAATACTGAAATGGTATTAAATATTGATATGTTTCAAGCTAGTATGTCAAGTTAAATTTCCAGTATGGTGACAACAGTAGTGTGCACTATGATCTGAAGCTGAAAGGCAAACAGTCTGTATCGTGTATGTATCAGCTCTTTACAGAATATTTAAGTTCAACCTGTTTTTTAAGAATACCAAATCTTTTTCTGAACGTCCCATCTGCGCCGCTTTTAGCTGTTTGTTTCTGCCGACTTACAGAACAAATGTAATGTAGGGTGGATTGAGCTACATGCAAACAGGCATCCTGGCCTCCCACCTCATCCTCGTCCTGAAACACTCTCAGTAGATGTGTGTGGATCTGTCACATTTGGGTCACAGAATCCTGATGCTGACACTGTGCATCGGCCTCAACCTCAGATGAGGTGCATCCCTTTGTTTTACCTTTTGCTTTCCTGAACAGAATTTTTTGGCACTATCACAATAATCATAAGAAATTATACTTCAGTATGTAATGGTACTGCTGACTAGAAAATCATGTTGAACTCTAAAACACCACGTTCAGTGCGAGAAATAATTTATTTCAGATGTTGTTTTGAGGGGGATTTTAAAGATCTAATCTAACTTTTCTGCAGTAAAATGTCTAAAAACGATTAGACCAATGTTATATATTTTGTTGAGTTTTGTACTTATCTTATCCCAAGCATTTCCAACAATCTTCAAGCCCAGAAAAATCTGTAATTTTAGTCAAGGACACGGTCCATGTCACTTGGGCTCTGTCACCTGTCAGCGGTGTCACCCCCTTTGTGCATATGTCAGGGTTGTTTTCTGCCAGAAGCTGTCATAAATAGATTTTATCCAGGTTTAAGCCTCATGTTTACAACACCCTTTTTAGATGGTGTTGATTTTTAATATGTTTTAACCAGATAGAGTATTTTAGACATCAGACGTCTGGATCTTCAGCGATCAGAGAAACAAGCTGAGCGAACAAAAGCAGCAGCGCGGCTCCAGAGCCCGCTGTGGCAAACAGATAACACTGGTTTTTAATGTGAAACTGCCTTTATTCAGTGTTTTTACCAGTTTAAATCACTGGGTCCGTTTGTTTTGAAGTGGACGAGACCTCTGCCTATGATTTGCCTCCTGGTAGAAACCTCCTGAACATCTGGATCTTAAGTTTATCATAACAAAAGTTGAGCACACATCAGCAGGAGCTGGGCTAGCAGCCCCTCCACAACTAGCCGAACAATGACACAGAAACACATTTTTTTAAGGTGAAACATATTTATTTAGTGTTTTTACTGGTTTAAATCGCCTGGTTTGTTTGTTTTGAAGAAAAGGAGACCTCTGTGGATAAAGTGGGTCCCACTAAAAACCTCCTGAGCAATAACCACTCAAGGAATCTTAACCGGAAGAAACTGACTGCAATGACATCATTGCTCCTTTTTTTATTGTTTAGATTGAGAGACGCCTTAGTGGCAGACAATTATGTATTGTACATTTAAGTATTATTTCATCACCATATCATGCATTAAAGATAAATCTTGCCCAATGATGGTGCTCTATTAATGAGTAGAGTCAGTCCTTTAGATGTGTTGTATGTAGAGCGACTTTCACAGCAGCACAGTGAAGGCCCTTCTGTGATAAAACTCAGCAGCCTAAGTAACTGATTTTTAGAAAATTGAAGAAATGTCCAAATAATGTCTGGCCATCTGCCAAAGTGGTGGGTAGATAGATTTTTTTAACACTGGTCTGGTGGGAGGTGTTAATTTCTCGCCCTGCATCACATCATGGCCATTCAGTAATGAACTGCCATTTGTTTCAGCTTTACTCAGTAAAAATGTCAGCCTGCGAAGAGAAATGCATCAAAAACACTCATAGTGATGTTGAAAACTGGCTATTAGTGATGTACTTTGTCTTTCAGATGTTTCCTCAATTGATCCTGCAGATTTTATATGTGTCATATTAATACTTTTATCGTCTTATTACCATTCAGTCTTGGTTTGACAGTGCCCAGCACCCACTGTTGATTGATAACTGTGATTAAGGTGACATGAATCCTCTGCCTATATTTTTTTGTTCTTTAATGTTAAATTTCAGTGTTTTGTACTGAATGTAATGCAGTCATCAGACAGGTTGTGTTTTATGTGAGTGCAACACACAGTTTTCCTCAGTTGGAGCAGCTGTCAGTGTCACTGCTGCTGACAGTTTCACAGACATGCTCTCAGAGGTCTCCTAAAAGAACTGTGAAAAATTTAGGAAATAGGAAAATTGGAAAAAGCAGGCTGATGGAAATAGATGCAACAGAAGGGTTAATTATAACACCTAATAGGGCTGGGCAATATATTGATATGATATGAGACTAGATATCGTCCTTTGCTGGTTGTAAAGGCTGTATTACAGTAAAGTGATGTCATTGTCTGAACTTGCCAGACTGTTGTAGCTGTTCTATTATTTGTTTTTACACACTTAGTCATTATATCCACATTACTGATGATTATTTATCAAAAATATTTTGTGAAAGCACCAATAGTCAGTCCTACAATATTGATGTCGAGGTATCATTGTCATGTTTGATTTTCTCCATATCGCCCAGCCCCACTTAATGTATAAAAGATATTCAAAAGTTAATTCCCATAGTCAGGATTTAAATTATGGGAGGGAACACATAAATCCATATTCTACAGGATATTTTCCAGAGGAGTCGTATGTTTCTTGCCTCTGAAATAATGGTAGAGAGAGGATTCACTCTGGCTTAGTCAAATGCTATCCATTCATTTTGGTACTGGGACCACTGCAGGTTTTTACAATGTGGAATGCTGATTGGTTTTTTTCTATTAGACTGTTTTCAAAGTTAGAAAACAGCTGACAAATTTAGATTACTTGGTGGTGATTACTGTTGGTGACCTCTGACCACAGAAGTTGGTGCCCAATGAGCTGGTGTGACTGATGGGACTTATCATCATCTGCAGACTGCAGATATTAAACATGCAAGACGCTGTAAGAACGGTAAGACTTCAGTTCATTGTAGCACGTCGCTGCAACGTACTGGGTTCCCTTTGTGCCCTGGAAAAGAGGTTGATCCCCTTATTGTCACTGTGTGATTCACACTCTGCCTGTAATGTGTAGAATACAGGCTAAAGAAACTACATGTGACCTCTCCGCCCTTGTCACCCCTCACACGGTCAGACACACTGCTGCACACAAACACCCATAAAGAGGTCCAAATTCCACGGTGAAGGTTGTCATATTGGTCAATGCTTGTAAAGAAGCTTGTAAAGTTTCTTTTTATATTGAAATGGGTGTCAGGAAGCAGAGGTGCTGACTCGGCTGTAACGGGTCCTTACAGATTGAAATGAGGAAGAATCGCTGACCGATGTGTAAATGACTGACGAAACTAAAGTGACCAGTTTACATGCAGACTCCACAGCCTCGTATGTTAGTATATGAAGAGTCAGGACACAATGGATGGAAGTTTGTGAAATGAATAATCAGAAAGGCTTAGTGTGTGTGTGTGCGTGTCTTTGACCACGTGTTCTCCCATTTCTCTGGCTTTTCCTGTGGGCTCTCCTCTGAGGGACACGTCAGCAGCATTTAGGACTTTTGTGTTTGTGTCTCAGGCTGTCCTCTGTTTATATACCGACTTATAAACAATTTGGCAAGACAGAAATGTTTTTTTTTCCACTCATCCCTTCAAGTTAAGTTGCTCCGTCTGACCTGGATGGCTCGAGAAAGCAGTGAAAAGCCAGCTTGAAGGCAGCATGAATAGGAGTCATCTGTCCAAGTGGTTGAGTTTCTGAAGGAAAAAAGCCTGAAATTCACATCATTTACAAAAAAAGGACTCCTGAGACAGCACTGCTAGTCTGGTGCTAAAAACAGACTGCTACTGTATGGCATATTCCTCTGGTGACAGAAACCTTAGATGGTGGGTCTGTAAAAATAGACGCATGCATTTATACATTCAACACGATGCTCCTGTTTTAACATAAACCCTCTATTTTAACATAAACTCCGTCCAATCAGCGGAGGTTTATGTGAAGCACCAGACTACTTCTGCTGCCTCAGGACTTTACAGACTGTGCCAGTTGTAATTGTATGAGTTCATGTACAGTGATTTATGGTAGGAAATTCTTTGTTTCTCCAAATAAGCTGCTGTACCCATCAGTTCCAGTCAGCAATACCAGCGCTGCCAGCACACAGTTTGTAGCTGAGAGGCAAATATTGAAACAGATTTCAGACTATTTTCTCTGTTGAGGTGGCACCATTTAGAAAGAAAACTCACTGAGGTGTTTAGGTTTTCTGTCAATATATGAACTGACCATTTGCTATAAACCCTCTGCTCCTCGAGAGCAGAAGTTTGAGGATGGGATTAAACTGTTTGTCTGCTTTAATGTAAACTGCAACCAGCATTACTTCTAAGGTTTGGGGCTTTTCATTGGCTGCTATGTTATTTAGTGAGGCTACAGGCTAAAAAAAAAACCCTGTCCATGATGGCGTCTCCACTGCACTGCTCCACTGGATAAAAACTTGTGCTGGATGCCTCTATAATCAGAGTTTAGCCTCATGCTAGCAGCTCCGTCCTGCCAAAAACACCTGGATGTTGCACTAATTCAGGAAAAATCTCTGGTATGCATCAAACCAGTCTGCCTCGTCTACTGTGTCCCACAATACAATGGCATTGAGCAACACCCCCACGTCAGTGGTGGACAAGGAGGAACAAAACGTTTCTTCTTTCTTCGAATCTGATCTTGTGAAAGGACAACAGTTCACATTTCTGACTAAACTAAAGCTTATGTAACAAACATATAACTATGTTTGTCCTGCTGCCTATAATGTTGTAGTTAAACTAAATAATGTTTGATATCATGAAGACAGCAACTTTAACCTCAGTGAGCTGTCAATGAAAAAACAATATAACATACATAACTTACAGCTATTGTTAAAGGGACAGTTCGCCCCAAAATGTATCCATCCATGAGCTCCATCATATTGGAGAGAAGAAACAAAAACGATCTTGGTTGATGAATAGCACTACAGGTAAGAGGAAAAATATATAACTTTGATATGGGGTGAACTGTCTTTTTAAGTTGTAGCAGCTAAGCCTGGCCTGGCATACTGCAAAATAAATCGATGTAATAAACATTTGGCACCGGACCATCGAACGCAGTATGTAGTATTAATTTCTAAATATTTGAAGTGGTGAATGTGCCTCAGTTATCATTGTCAACTGTGTATGTGCGTGGGAGAATGGTGAGCTTGACAGACGCAGCAACAGTAACTATGGGGATGGAGCCTAACAAATTTGTCCAAATACTGTATGTGTTTGTGTGTGTGTGTGCGCAATGCTTGGTCCCCTGACTCCGGACATATTTCATCGTGCGATGATGTTAAACTCTTCAGTTTCTCTCCAACAGGCCATATGGTAATGCACTCACCTCCCTCTGTCTCTCCCACCTTCTCTTCTCCGTCCATATTTCCTTTCTCCCCTGGTTATTTGCTTTCTTTGTGTTTCTCTCTTGCACAAATATACTTTTCTCTGTTCTCATGCATTGTGCTTGCTTTCTCGTACTACTTGTCTTTTTACTTTTTTTTCTCTATTTAGTTTGTTTGTTCTGTTTAAGTAGGCCAGAAATTCAGCCGATCACCCTGGGAACCAATTATGAAAACATAAAATTGTCGTCATGTACAGACCCACCAGAATCAGGCCTGTGACCCACTTTGGGCCCTCACCCACAGCTTTCGAAACCCCCTACATAAAGGGAGTAATAGAATATCCTGAGCTCTTGGGCCAGCAGGCCTCCTGCCCTTTTCTGTGTCCTGTGTGCATTTCTGCCTTAAAAGGTAGGTTTGATTTATCTGTGCTTTCAGCTCGGTGGGGGTGGAGCAGATGTGATTGTGTCAGACCCCATCAAGACGGGCTAAGAATAGCAAAAACCATCTAACACCTTAGCTTGAGTTGGTTTGAAATGGTCTGTTTCACGCCTTCACTGCTGCATGTTATAACGCTCTGGAGTCTGACGTCATGTTGGAGACGAGGCCAAGTCTGCTGCTAACATTTAGTTTACAGATGCAGGTACGCCTAGCAGAGGCCAAGCTTTGGGAGGGAGTCAGAGTACTCATCTTGTGGATGATATACTCTTTGTCAAACTGTGTATTTTGTAACGCCCTCAATATCTGTGAGTACATAGACTGTTTAATTATAACAGTCTGCTGTCTGTCAGTTTTGTTTGTTCCTGACACAGCCTCCTTCTCCTCTCTGCTGTCACTCTTCCGTCTGCCGCCGTCCATTAACAACATGGCAGCTGCGACAGCGTGGGATGCTCTCTCAGGTCAGAGTCCCACCCTGGCTGCGAATGATTGACCCGACAGTGTGTAACTACAGAAGCACAAGCATCTGCAGCCATAAACAGCAAGCAGAGGTGGCTGTGTGTGCGTGGCTCGTGTCAGCTGACTGATTAAAATGTATGAACACAGCTAAATGAAATTACACTTTCAAAACCGTAATGGCAGGATTGAGATAGATTGTGGCACCAGAGAATTTGTATTCTGGCTCGGACTGCTGTGTCTGCTGTTTCTGTTATTGGCAGATTACCGAGCCCTCTCTCTCTATTACTCACTGTTCTCAAAGTTTCTAAAAACAGCAGCACATAAGAAATTAAATCAAACTTAGTTATCGCTCTGCAGTAGGAAAATGGTGCTGAAAGTAAATGTCTGTATACTCACTGCGACCTGGTTTGTTTACTGAATACCTCAATTTGAAGCTGAGCTCCAAGACAGGAGCAGATTTGTGGATCCTTCCTGTATGGGCCGTAGCACTGTATCCTCTCAGCTTCAGTCAGTCCGGATCGATTCTTCTTACAAACGAGCAAACGTCAAGGGGGGGAAATAAAGCTCAAACATTCAGCCCAAAGGACACATTTTAAAAAGCATTGGCGACCAGGGGCAGGTGATGGGGGATTAGGGGCGGAGAGCGGACTTGAGTTGAATTTTTAAATAAATCGGCCTTAAATAAATCCATGTAACTCTGGCGATCCAAGCCATTTAAATGCAATGCATCATCCTGGTCTTAAAGCAGCCGGTTAGCCTGTACAAACATAGTGATTTCAGTTTAGTGTCCAGCTAACGGCTGCTGTAATTTGTTTTGTGTATTATTGGACAGTTTTCAGCTCAAATTTCTCAATGATGTGATAAAGAAAATACACGACGAGGATATAAACTGTGATAAGTAAAAAAAATATCAATTCAGTATGTACAAACTCTGCTGGACTGACAGAGGTTGATAAAAATTAAACAGCATGTCACAGTACTTTCCTCATTGCAAGACTTAAATTTTGTCATCTTCCCGTGTCTGATCCATCCTCCTCTCCTCCCACCATATCTGCGTACTTTATTGCTCTTTATATTATGATAGATGCCCGGAGCATCAAAAGTGCTGCTGCTGCCTGGTGCATCTCGTACCGCCATTAAAGGCTGCCTCTGTGTGTCTGTGTCTGATGCCGAGGGCCACTGACCAAGCCTCTGTGTTTGACGACTTGTGAGCAAGACTGGGTTGGACTTGATAATTGCAGGGGATGCACGATATTCTCCAGTGTTGAAGCAGGTTTACACTTTCAGGTGTCATTGGACAGACTTTTCTCAGCACACCAGTTGTCATGAGGTTGTTGTGTGTGTTGAAATGTTGCACCTGTCGAGATGGTGCAGCATCAGCAGCCTTTACTTTTCATTTCAAGCACTTCTACTTGCTGTTTGCTTGTCACACACGGTGTAATTGATAAATACTCTTGGCCAAATGTTTATGACTACTGAATCCAGCAGTGAACAACACACCCTTAAACAGTACACACCCCTCAACTGTCAGCCCAGCTCATAAAAATGGCTTGATTAAGGCCTGTAATATGTCACTGTCTGGTTACTGAAACTATAGGTCATAACTCAAAATGAGACGTATGCTATCCCCGGGGAGAGCCGCATGATGAGAGTAGCAATTTGTTTCAAAGGGCCTGTATCCCATTACAGGAAAAAAATCTCCTTTGTGTGCCAGCAGAGTTACAGAACAAGAGTCGGAGTGTGTAATTAACCTTCGTTAAAAGTCCTACATCTGCTCCCCCTTCTGTAACTCCAGCCTGTTGAACATGTTCGTGACTTCTAACGTAACATGAGCTGGGGTGGTGTCCTGTTCCTGGCGTGTGCTCTTAGGGTTAGAACACACACACACACACACACACACCCACACACACACACACATGACTGCACACACACATGTCAAAAGCAACCTGTCGGGACCAGATGTATTGACAGTTGGGTGTCCATCTAAATGCAAATTTTAACCAACTTTTCAGAACATCGTCAAAAAGTGAATTTTGGTGCTTTTCCATCCACTACTGTTCTGTGAATTGTGGGAGATAAGCAGTGGGTGGCGACAATTTTCCAGTCATTATACCACTGTAGAAGAAGATGGCGCAACGAAATGACAGAATTAAAAAAGCACCAGCTAAACATCAAACAAAAGAAAACGAGGCAACCAGGAACAGCACCAGACTTTAAAGCCAATTTGACATGGTGGCCAAACCGTGTAACTACAACTTCTGGGGCCATCACTTGATGCCATGGGGCCCAAATAGACTTTTCCCCATAGACTTATATTGGGAAATAGATGTCTGTAAATCAGTGGATACATTCTTTTGACCATAACAACTCCTGCAAAATGACTCATGTCACTATCAGGATTTGATCCATTTGGTCCAATAACATTTTGAAAGTCTAGAAGAGCAACAAGTTTAAGTTATTTTATCTCTATTTATGTCAGCGGAGAGCTAAAGCAGGAGTAGCCAGTTTGGCTGGCGGAAGTTATGCTGCGTTCCATTTACCTCGGAAGTTGGAAGTCGGAGCTGGGAATGACGTCACAGCCGAATTATCAGCGTTCCAGTTACAAAGTCGGAAAAAAGTTGCCAAACGGGAAGAAGAAGTCGGAAAACAAGATGGCAATGTCTACGAAAGCTATTCTCGTGCTTGCCTTGTCCAAATATTAGTGCAACAAACACTAGTCAGAAGTGCTAATAAATGGAATATTACAGGAGCTTCTACTTAACTGTTTACACCCGGGGCAGCCATCTTCGATTGTCAACTCGGGGGTGGTGAGGATTCTCCGACTTTCCGACTCGGAATTCCGACTTCATGGGGCATTCCAGTTGAAATTTCCCACTCGGAACTCGGAAATCCCGACTTCCCTGTACAACTGGAATGCATCATTAGCTGCCTGATCAGCAAAGTCTCTTGTGCACTTGTCCTATGGGCTCTGCCATGTGGAAGATCCGGGTAATGCACCATGGAACAACTATTATAAGAATAAACAAGGCCCTCCGCACGTTCTCTTTATGCATCCATGAGGAAAATCATAGATGTATAATAACCGAGAGCACACTGGACAATGGAAATAGAGAGTTTTGAGCAACTACTAGTACAGCTAACAGCCCTGTGTGCGTACATAAGTGTAGTAAAAACTTCCAGAGACAACGAAGAGAGCTCGCAATGAGCTACGTAGTGATGCAAGGTCAGTTTCCATTGAACTTAGTTGCATTTACTGATGCACCAACTTTTTCACCTCCCAGAAGTATGTTTTTTGCAAAATTTTGATATATTTTTTAAAATTTCTGACGCTTTTCACTCAGCTTTTTACATATAAAAGTTGAAATGCACATTAAAACACATGCATAGAAACACACCTATTGATGCACCAAAAGTGTGCCACACTTTACACAAAAAACTTGTACTGACAAATAAAGAATATGTTGTGTGAGACTTTAAATGGCCAGTCCATCAAAGCTAAAGATCAGTTTTCTTATTGTGGTTTGTACCACAGTTTCATAATGTCGTCTTTGGCTCTAAGCAGCTTTGTCAAGGCTGAGAAAACAACCCTGATGCCGTCACAGTGAAGTCATCTCGGTTATCTCAGCTTGGGGTCGGATATTACAAAACTGTAACAGAAAGCCGGAGTTACAAACTGTGGTTGAATGTAAGACAGGTTTGAGTTGCATCATGGGAATTGTAGGATCCTGTATTTTTCAGCTCAACCCACACTAGGAGCTTTAAAACAGTTTGATTTGCCTCTTGCTAGCTCCCTAATTTATTGTACCGTGATACTACACTCTACATGTCCTGACGTCTTCAGGACATCATAAAGCAGTTGTCACATTTATGAGAGTTAATATTCACATCATGTTGCCCTTGTTGTGCATTAATGTTTGAGTAACACTCTGTGGCTTTGCCCTGCTGACGTCACCAGGCACACAATCTATAACATTGTGTAATGGCTGTGTGTAATGACAGAGGAGCTGCTTTGGTACTTTTTAGAGGATGTTATTGGTGCCAAGTCAAAGACAGAACGAGTCTGGTTAATGTCCAAACAGGAGTGTGTGATAATAACAGTGGGAGTGGGAGTGGAGCTCCTGCATGCATGCTTCATGTAATACCTGATGTGTTTAACAAGTAGAGTGTGTGTAAGAAGAGTTTTTTTAGATCTAGAGCAAAGGTTATATGTACATATATGTCTGCAGCACACACATGAGATTGTAGAATTCTTGGCTTTGGTTCAACCTAAACACACGCTGAGTAACACACACACACACACCACTACAGCTCACATCCATACATGATACCCATTCACTAAAGCACAGCTTCTCCTGCCAGGCGTACAGAAAACTTTTCTCCTTGTATGGGAAAGAAAATATTTAAAGCTCCTTCCCGTTCCAAACACACACATACACACCTCCTATGGTATGAGGCAACACGTGCTGTGTTGCGATTTCAGAGGCTATCAGTGTAAAATTCATGACCTCAGCATCATTCGGGGGGTCTTACTGTAAATTCATCCAACCCTCGCCAAAGCTATTTGCAGCTGCCTTTTTAGAGCAAAAGCTCCCCTTAAAATCTTCTTTATAGTCTCTTTATGAAACACTTGGAGCTGCAATTTTCACAAATCGCCATCATTTCCGTGTAATATACAGTATGATAAAAGTAATCCTGAACGTGGAGATTGTCTTAAAGCAAGAAGGAGCATTTTTGGTGGTAGTAATCACCGACCGCCGCTGTGGTCGAGGAAGGGACAATCATTTACTGTTAGCAGGGAGGAGGAGGAGGGGCATCAAAGAAAGCAGGGAGGAAGAGGGGGGTGTAGGGAAAGAAAAGGGAGGAAGCAAGTGGTTGATGAAAGAGTTTGTACAACTGAATTGGGGATTTTAACATCCCCACCCTCTGCACCCCTCCACCCTGGCCTACTTTTTCCCCTCTGCTGACACACTCAGATGATTCAGCACTTCACTCCATCTCCCTCCCTGCTCCAGCTCTCTCCCGCACCATCTTCCCCTGCCTCTCCCTCTTGCCTTGTCTTGTTTTGCATTCCCTTTTTTCGGTGTCTCCAGCAGCGCCTTCCCTCTCTTCTGAAAATTGAATCTGAACTTTCCCATTATCAGGAGTCATTTGTTCAAATTAATTCTCAAACTCCCGCTGACTAACAGCAGGGAATAAGCAGCTTTCACAATGCTGAGTATAATCATTACCGCCTTGTGAAAATCTGACATTTTGAAATTTCAGGGATTTAAATTCAACATTTTTCTTTTACCAGAGAAGGGAGTAAGTCACACATGCACACGTCTTAAGCAAGTCTTAAGTTACTGTGGTGAGAGTCAAGCAGGTCAAGTCCCTGCTGTAAGTCGAGCAAGTCAAGGCATACAAATTCGGGTGATTCAATAAGCGACTACAAAGGCACATTCATGTACTTTTATGTGTGGGTTTGTGGTGACGAATGATGTAGGTTGTTGTGGTGGTCGTGTCATATTTGAGCTGCAGACTTTGCATACTGCTGTTTTCTTCCTTCTGCTCTTACTGACAACATAATCCTTGAATCCACATGTAATTATTTTTTAAGACTAGCGCCCTCCATGATAGCTGCTGCATGCATTGGCCTCTGCTGGTCTGCCGTGTCCCAGCAGGTTGCCAGGTTTGCGCACATTGCTCTAAAAATCACCCAATCATGTTTCAAAAACAAAACTTCTCAATACATCTATATATATGAGTTTTAAAAAAGTTTTTGAGTCATCTGTCTTAAGTCATAAATACAAGGCTAAAGTCTTGTATCAAAGTAAGTCAGGCAAGTCTCAAGTCATCAAATTTGCATCTTAAATCTGATTTGAGTCAAGTTACGTGACTGGAGTCCTCCACATCTGGCTCTTACGCTGATGATTGTCAGCTTTTGACTGTATCATGCCTCTGTATGGGGGGTGTTATGACTCCCTTGAGTGCTCCTCAGTCAACAGATAACGGATCATCTTTTAATTCGAGAGCAGGAATGAAGACCACATGATAGCAGTGATGACTTGTTGGGTCTAAACGCTCTGCCTCTCTTGTTTCTCACAGATCTCTTCACCGCTGCTGTCATCAGCTGTGAATCAAGCGTACTCTCCAGCTGTCTTCTCTGCATTCTTTCTCACTTTTTATCTCCCACTTTTGATGCTCTTTCATGTCCTTCTGCGGTCCAGAAACACAGAAGGTCCTGTCTCTGACCCCTCTCACTCAACATGAAAAGACTTCTGTGTTTGTGCGTGCATGTGTGTGTGTGTGTCTTCAAAGGCATTACTACAGTACAGTACAACAAAAGATGTAACGGACACCTTGACACCATGAACCTGAGCTCAGTTTATTGTGTCTGTTGAACCGTTACTGACAGGCAGACAGACAGATGAGGGAATGGTTGGTCGCTCAGGGCAACAGGCCGACCTTAGAGAAGCACACAAGTGTTGGGAGATTGGCCTCATTGGTCATTTTACCAGTTAATGGCTGCCAAGTGTTAATGGGCAGTACCTGACATAGGAATTTAGTACGATGGTTAATGAGAGGCCGTACAGTCGGGGCACATTGATCCAGGAGTTTGATTGCAGTCAACAACCATTATGAAACAATGACTATGTTCACACGCACACTATTATTGCATCATTACTCAGAAAAAAATATGACGTGGATTTTGATTCTGGTCATTAAAACTGTATATTCTGTTTGAATATTCCGAGTTAGGCCTTTTAACAGACTAAACATTTTCCACTTAAGACATGTGGAATATGCCAGTCTGATTTTTGGAGCATTCTTTGGACATGTATACAGAGCATTCAGAATTTTTTACGATGGTTTGCAACACACAGCCTCTTGTCTGTTCAAGTCAGCTCTGTATGTTATCATGTAAACCTAGTCACTGTATAACCAGGTGTCACTCACAGTACTCTTGCTCAGCTTAGTTCCAACATATGCAGCCTCCCCAGCATCTCTAATGTTTCTCACATTTGTTTCTTCTTTTGTTTTCCATTACTGTAAATTAAATATATTTTGGTTTTGGACAAATCAATTTGAAAACATCATCTGGCAATTAATTAATTGATAAAAAAAGAACTGTCAGCTTAGTGGATAATGAAAATAATCTGTACTTACAGCTCTGATCAAATTAATTATTCTCAACTTAATCTAAAACTCACAGCCGCATTAAACAATTATGTTAATCAGTGATTAATGGAGCCTCGCGGTACTTCAGACAGGCACAGAAATTTTATCGTCACACGTTGCATTTCATCCTCCACTCATGTATGTCCATGACCTCTCGCTCAATAGATGGCCCACATAAACATTATCACCCGTTCAGTCTTGCTGCACTGCTGCCTGCCTTTAGAGTGTTCCTCCTCCTGTATCAGCATTGAGTCATACACGAATGTTGAAACAATTGTCTGAATTTTTTTTATGTTTGTAAGAGGAGCAGTGTGTAGACTTTAGTAGCGGTGATGTTGCAGATCGCCATCAACTGAATACCACTCTCTTTCCAAGCCTGTAGAGAACTTAAAGTGACCTTCAGGTAACGTATAAACATGAAAGGCCTTATCTAGAACCAGTGTTTGGTTTGTCTGATCTGGGCTACTGTAGAAACATGTCGGTGCAACACGGCAGGCTCTGAAAGACGATCCACTGCTTATGTAGATACGAAGGGCACATACATGGCTTCCTAATTTTAGATGATTATACACTAATGAAACTATTGCTATGACAATTACATACAAATTCTGCCAGTAGATGCCCCAAAATCCTGCAAACTGCACATTTAAATGTTGTGTATCTCTGCCTTTGCTTGAAGTTTCTGAGCTCAGGGACAGTCTGTGTCAAGCTTGCTCAGATTTGTTCCAGAGCGTCACATGAGCATTGACAGCTTTATTAGTCCAACAGAGCAAGACATTTATACTCAAAATAATAAATTTACTGTCACAGAAGGCAGCAAAAATCAGCACATTTTTACAGTACACAGCAGTGAAGAAATCTTAAGCATGAAAAATGACCTAAACAGTGAATCGATAATCAGACTGGTTGCAACTGATCGTTACAGCTTGAGTGAAAAAGTTTTCTTATGTGGAACAGTATCCGTTCCTGATATCAGACAGAACTGTCAGCTTGTTTGTTTCCATCTTCAGTCTTACATTGTGTCCAGTTGATTGCTGTGGGGGAGGGACATTCGATTTTCCCTAACCAGTTATTTTGGACCCACATATCCACCTAAATCTAACAACATTTTAAGCCCACTGTGAGTCCGCACCATATCAACCTGGTGTTCGCCTGTGGTCGGCCAAGTACGTGGAGTCTGCACACCATTTGTTGTCTATCAGAGTCAGCAGATATGCCGGATCCGCATAATTTGACAACTAAGAAAGCTACCAGGGCTTTTTCCCCTGTAGGCCGACGTTGTTGTTTGTTTTGTCTGCTGACAATCATGTGGTTGCTATGGCTGGCTGACATATTACACTCCATTAAAACAGCTTCCCTGACCCTCGCCGTTATGTGTTAAGCGGTGCACTGGCGCACTGAAATGGAGCGGACCCAGATGTGTAGTCATGCACATGCGTATGCCAACATACCTGTTCTGCTGGGGGTTTAAGACTGAAGCAGAACAAAGAAAAGCAAACTACAATGTTGGGCGATATTTAGAAGATATTTAGACTTCATCTATCATTGTCTATCATCTATCATCTCACTTGCTATAGTTATTACTCCTCATTAGTACCAGCGGACTGCTTGACAACAGCTTGCCAACGGCTTTAGTCCCCTCATGGTGCTCATTGGTTGTTTTTATTTATAATGATTTGTACCGAGAGACCACCGTTCATGTCACAATGCCAGACCAGAACCGGTGAACTCAAACTCAGTGGAGTCGGCAGATTCAAGGGTCTGGACCCAGGAAAACAGCATCCAGTAGTCCATCCACTTTTAGTCTCATTGAGCTGCAGCTGTGCAGAATCACTGCAGCAGACGTCTCAAATGCTTCAAACTCGATTTTCCTCCTGAGAAATGTGGTCGATGCGGAGGACGTTTTTTGAGTACATTTGTCTCTTTTACACCACTAAGTCCTCTGATTAATGACAAGGCAGTGGAAGCACAGAGAGTTCGTATATGCATCTTCTCTACCTGTTGCTTATATAGAGAATTTTAACTTCTCTTGAATGTTTCAGCTGCGATGTTGTGGTTTAAGTTTGCCCGTTCACCAGTTTGCTTCTGGATGACAGGATGAGAGAGTGTGAACTCGTTAACTAGACATCTTCATTTGGGCTGATTCACACGTCACTCACTTCAGCCGGTGTTAAACAAAAACCCAGGAACTGAAGATAATTAGTTAGATTTTGCTTTGTGTGTGTGGTCTCACTTTAGTTTAGAGTGTGTGTGTTTGTGTGTGTATGTGTGTCTGTGTGTGTGTGCATCCTTCATTGCATGTGTTTTTCTGTGTGTGTGTGTAGGATGCAGATGGGGTTTTGGGACGGGGGCCAGCACACACAATTGCTCCATTGAGCCGACTAACACCCCCCAAGTCTCTCTCTCTCTATCTCTTTCACTCACTAGCGTACACACGCACAAACACACACATACACATACACACATAGACGCTCACACACCCTGGTGAGACTTGTCACAGTTTGCTCAGTGCAGTCTGAATTCTCAACCGACTGAAGTCGACGGGGCCTCGGGGTTGAAGTCTTGTGGATTTTACAAACAGCCCCCCCCTCCCCTCTTTTTGTTGTTCCGTCTTTCTGTCTTGTATGGAGGTTTTATTATTTTAGAGTTACACTGAGCCTAATGAGCTCCTCCACGTGTTTGAAGCAGAGCAGGCATTTCCTACAGCCGTGCATCAGCAGGGATGTGTGTGTGTGTAAGAATCTGACACACTTGTGATGCCTCTGTGATGTTTTGGATAACTTTCCCCCACTGTCGGGCCTTATTAAACGTCAGAAAGTTAGAGGATGGAGAGCAGGGCTGTTTTTTATCCAGGGGTGTCTGACAACTCCAACTCCTTCAATCTGTCGTCCAGAGCTTGGTGAAAGCCGGGTAGATTTATTCTCTCCTCCTGTCCTCCTTCATACGGTTAGCATGAATTTTTTATTTAGTCTTTTAAGGCTGGGGTAGGCACAGATCTGAAAAAAAAAAAACACCTTTCTTCTGCAGCTCTCTCCACTCTCTGACCTAAGCCCCTCCCACCACATGAAGACACTGTAGTAACCCAGTGTTTCCCGATCATTGATTTATTAAATCTTATTTCATTGTAGAGATGCACGTTGGAATTTGCTCAGCCATTCCTTGCTGCGCTCTCTCTCTGTGTTCATCAGACCACAAATAAAACAAAAATTAGCCAGCCAGCTCACGGTCCTTCCATTTTGCTCCATGCTGCTGTGGGCTGCTTCTTCAGGGGGAGAGCAGGCAGCAGCTTGGAGAAGGACCGTCGGTCGGTGGCTGTAGTGGCTCGAATTTAGCCAGCGCAGGGTGTCACAGCAGGTTGGTGCCCAGTGGCAGGGTCAGGTCTAACCTGTGTCACAGCAGCAACAGAAAGTTAGCTGATCCAGCGAGGAGTCGGGGCTGTTCGGGTGTTGCGCTGGCTGGACTCAGGTTGCTGCGGCCTCTGACTGAGGGTCCATCCCTGGAGCTGCTGTGTGCTCCTCGCCTAGTGAGGTGGTCTGTAGCAGCACGGAGTGAGGTGGAGGAAACACTCTGAGGCTCTAGCTAACGTAGCCAGTAGGGATGGGCATGAGTATTCGAGTACTCATTTGGACTAAAGTATTGGCTTAATGTATAGAGCACTTTAAAATAGGTAAAATCGTTTAATGCGTGCAGTGTATTGCTTCGCTCAGTGCCTCCTTGCCCCGCTGTCGCTCTCTCTCTCTGTTTAGGAACAGAGCTTAGTATTGGCATCACATGGCTAACATACCTAACAGTTGTCAACGGGTTTAACGACAGAGTTGTGCTATTTCAGTGTCAGTGCAAGTTGTTAGGACTGTTAAACAGCTCAGTGTTGGATGTTAGCCGCTGCTGCTGTGTTAGCTCGTGCTACCAGAGAGACAGTGAACTGGCTCTTGGGAGAGCGGCTCAGAGACGGTCTCTTGGTGCTTTGTCTAATTTAAGTAATGTTAACAGCAGCAACAGAAAGATGGCTGATTTTTTTCATGTTATCTGTCAGTTGGTATGATAGGCTAATTAAAGCCAATAAATGAATTTCAAATTGCACTTGTTTTTTGTTGTCAGCCAATTTACATTCCTGTTCTTACATTATTCTTTGTGAGTACTCGAGTACTATATGATAATTTAATGTAAATACTTGGATATGGAAATGATTTAAAATGCCCATCCCTATTGGCCTGATAAACATGAACTTTAAGCTGCAGTCATGAGTCACATTTTCCCTCCATCTCTGAAACACTTTGTCGATATTGACAGATGTTTTATTTTATTTATTGTCGGACTCTCTTTTAGACTCTTTTGATAAGTCAGTCTTCTTTTTTTGGGTTGCTTTGCAGTGCAGGCAATTGTCAATACTGAAATAGCAATTTTCTCTGCAGGATTCTCCACCATTAAATCAGGCTCTCACCATCTGAAGGAACATGCACGCGCATCTGAATTTGTAGAACAGCCAATAGAAACACCCTCTCTCTTAAATGATCCGGGATTGGCCAAAGTCTCCTGCTGCTTGATTTTTCTAAAGCCTGAAAACAGACAAGAGGAGCAGCAGAAGTCTGGCGTTCTCTCAGACCACTTGACTTACAATTATTATGGGATATTTGCACGATGATGCCAAAATAAAACTGCCTAGCCTGGCTTTAATTGTACACATTTCATTGTACTGTAGCAAAAAGTCTGCCTGTTCAGTCACACCAAAAGATTTGACAGCTTAATTACTGCTGGATGAATGCTGTCGATCCCGTGCATTGTTTCTCCTGTTTGGAGTAGTTTACATTTACATGTGTGTAGCAGAAAAATAAAGCAGTTCATTCCACACAGAGGAGCAGATTGATTTCTTCCTCTATTAAAAGGCTTTTTGTGAATCATGAAATTGTAACTAATGTCTAAAGAAACCATATACACATATCCCCTACAATAATGACATTTTCCTTCAGCCTTGAAGAAAATGAAGTTGTTTTAATCTTGTTTGAATTTTCAGTAATTAGTTTGAAGTATCTGGTTGCTTTAGATGTCAGATGAAGAACCACACAGTCCTTTAATGCTGTAGTTTGACATAACAGACGTGGAAAAACCTCTCTGCTTTCTTTTCTCTGTAGCCTTTCTACCTCTCTAACTCTCGCACAGGGATGTACTCGCATGTCTGCCAACCAGCTACAGTGAGAGCATAATCAGCCGTGTGCAAAATGTTCCCACTAATGTTTCCCTTCAGCAGTATTTCGCAAAAGCAGCTGGATAAATTAAAAAAATTCAGAGTTCGAGCAGAGTCCAAAGAGTTCCTGAAAAGCCTGCATGTTGAAGTTGAGGTGTTTTCACTTTATTTATAGCCTTTAACCTAAAGCATCATTTCATATGCGATCTATATGATTAAATAAAGTTGTCAGCTGAGGTTTGAGCGAGCTCTCCGGCTCTTTGTGGCTGCTGTAGGTGGTGAGTGGAGAGGAGCTCGGGTAATGCAGCATTGAGAAAACAACAGACTGAAAATCAAAATGTTTAGTTCGTGCCTGAGGGAGAGAAAGGAGGGAGAGTAAAACGTGTTAGATGAGGGCTGATCAGTGGGAGGGGGCATGTGGAGTGGAGAGGCAGGAGGGGAGAGGACGGGAGGAGATGCCTCCACGTGACAAAGGAGGAGAAGGGAGATGAGATTAAAATGAAATGAAGTTAGGAGAATTCTGGAGGAGGGGGTGCTCGCAGGTGAAAAGTTCAGTCATATGTAATTTGACAGTTTTATTCCTGAGTTTACTGCATCGGAGGCACAAAAGAAAAGTACGTTTCAGCAGGTTGAACTTCAACACCGCATTGCCGGAAAGCTCGGCTGGGTGGGAGGCAGGAGAAAACGACCGCAAATGCCAAAAACCCTCCGTCTCCATCTTCCCTCCTCATCTAACCTCGCGCTCCTCCTGTGTGTAATGACATCCCAGTTATGGCTGTTTTTTTAAGACTTGTTTTCAGCAACAAGCGTCTTTCACTCCTCTCATCCTTTTATGTTAGACTACCGCCAGAAGATACAGTTCTGTGAGTGTGAGTGTGTGTGTGTGTGTGTGTGTGTGCAAGTGTGTGTGTGTGTGCACGTGTGTGTGTGTGGCCTGAGGACACATTGCTGTGATTAAAGAGGAGGAAAAAAATGTGACTTGTTCTAGATTCTTTCTTCTCCTGAATAAACAACTTGTGTGCGAGCCAGAGAGGACAGGATCACCACAGGGGGCCTGAATCACAGATATTAACACGGTTACAATGTGAACGTCTGCGCTCTCAATGAGTCTCCTGCGGATGAACTTGTCACGTTTTTGTACAGAATACTCAGCATGTCCCCGGTTTTGTTTCCCCACTACTTCACTGAGGGATGGGGGCGATTGTGCTGGAGACAGGGAAGGCGTGTGTCAGTCTAATTTTTATGTTCCATCTTGTTAGTTGTCTTCCAGCAAACACAGCTCTCTTTGTTTCTAGTGATTAGCCATGAGACACTCATTCACATCTACACATGCTTTATCTATAGACTAAAAGAACTTTAAAGTTCAGGACCTGTAGACGTCCCTGAAGCGAGTTTGCTTCTCATAAACTGTGAGATTAGGCAAATTAAGAGAAGCTTTCTTTGAAAACTGAACTTTCTGTGGCCTTTAATTTTTTAATGGTAGCTCTTATGACTCTTTGGTGAGCTGTTTTTCTGTGTTCTTAAGTTTTTAGTCATGCTGGCTGCTGCGCTAATTAGCAAATACTAGTTAATTAAAGGTCTAGTGTGTAGGATTTAGGGGGATATATTCACAGAAACTGAATATAATATAAGTATGTTTTCTTCAGTGTACAATCACCTGAAAATAAGAATTGTTGTGTTTTCGTTACCTCAGAATAAGCTGTTTAAAATCTACGTAGATAGTGGGTCCTCGTCCACAGAGTCTGCCATGTTGCACCACCATGTTTCTTCATTAGCCCAGAACTGACAAACCAAACACTGGCTCTAGATAGGTCCATTTGCGATTTTGTGTCAGCCACCCTGGTTAGAAGCTGCTCTGTGGCAGCATAGGAAAAACATTTTTTTTAACGTGAAACTGCTTTATTCAGCGTTTTAACCGGTTTAAGTAACCAGTTCTGTTTGTTCTGGAGAGGAAGAGACGTTGTGACTACCTTGATGGCTGCGTCAGAGAACAGTTGAAAATCCGGATGTTAGGACAGCTGAGGAGCTCTAGCGATCTTCACGGGGAAGAAAGCCAGAATGACAGGTGGGATGCTGCAGGCATTTATAAAGGGGGACGGGCTGGCTCGTGCAAATCAAGATGATTGGTCTGTCTCCCGACAGACGTGGTGTTATTGGAGCTTCAATGATCAGTTATGCCTGAAGGCGCTTCCCATAGTGAGATACCGAGCGAGGTTTGAAAGAGAACCTGCTAAACATCAGGATCTTAAGTTATCAGTTATTGTAACGACTGCTTTATTCAGTGTTTCAACTGGTTTTAATCACCAGGTCTGTTTGTTTTGGAGAGGAAGAGACCTCTGCTTCTGGTAAAAACCTCCTGAACAATGAACACTGAAGGAATCCTAACCTGGAGTTCACCCTCGCAAATGGGAGAAGTTTCGGCTGGTTGCAATCTGCAGTCCTCACCGCTAGATGCCACTAAATCCTACACACTGCTCCTTTAATTGATAATATTGCCCATCTCTGTAGAGAATGAGCCCTGATGGTGATCATGTGATGATTTGCTGACTTTTCCTGTAGCACCACCGTGAGGCTGAAATTTGTTGAATGTGTCAACAAGTATTGGATGGATTTTTAAGAACTTTGATAGACATTTATGTCACCCTCAGGGTAAATTATAGGCTAATAACTTTGGTGATCCTTTGACTTTTCATCACAGTCACATGGTCAACACTTTAATTAGTTCAATACCTGCAAAGCTGATTAGGTTCCCATCAGCCTCAGCTCTACTCTGTGTTCAGTGCTTATTAGCTGTTGAACACGGTAAATCATTATACCTGCTCAGCATCGCCATAATAACATTGTCACTGTGAGCATTAGCATTAAGCTAACAGTGCAGCCTCGCACACCCCTGGTGTAACTGTAGACTCCTCTTCAGAAATAAATTAGTTTCATTTACTAACTAATTTAATTTCGGTTAGCAGGGACCTTTCACAGTTGAACAACAGAAGGCGCCGGCCTGTTTTCAAGATAATTTCTGCAGTCCGCGGGCGTGCAACCAATACAGAATTTAACGGTGTAATATTAAACAGAGTGACAAATTTAATTTAGGCAGGGTTTTAAATAATGACAACCTCCAGCAGCATATTGTATCATCTCTGTGTGCTGCCGTCCATCAGCGTGTTTCTCGACCTCCTCTCTCTCTGCAGCTGCTGATGGCTGACGCACTGAGCCGTGCCGTTGTCTTTTTGAGGGATTTTGTGATGAATTAAGCCCACACAGCAAATCAGATCATTGGCACTGCTCGTTGTATCAGAAACGTGGTTTCATCTGGATTTAAGCCCTGGATCAAGACCAGTTTTGAATTTATGCAGAAGAAGTCGTGTCACATTAGTTTGTGTTTGATCACAAATGAATTACAGTAAAGACGTTCTTTTCAGGCACGGTTCAAATGAAAAGTGTTTGTGTATGTGTTGGGGGTGGGGCATGTCATTCATGTGTGTGTGTACGTGTGTGTTGGTGAACTCTTGGCTCCGAGTCTATCAGTGGATGTGATCAGATTACTGTGGATTATACTCCGACTATTAGAGGTTCAACCAAGACTGGATCAAACACTCACACACACACACACACACACACATTCGCTCGCAGACAGATACCCAGTGCGTGTGACCAGACTGACACACTAATGCACGTGAGCTCGCAAACCCCTACATACACAAATATGAGCTGACACGTGTTAACACACACACGCATGCTTGGTCTGATCTGTTTGGGTTTACAGTCCATCCCATTATCAGAGAAGCAGGTGTGAGAGCTCCTTTGTGCCCCGCGTAGATCCTTCAGTTGAGGGAAAAAAAGGTTTATTAGGGCTGGTAATTGCTTCTAGAAATACAATTTGACTTTGAATGGGTTAAATATAGAGCAAAACCACCTCAGATTTGATTTTGTAAGGTTAAATATACATGAAATCTGCTGGTTGATAGCATGTGACTTTTCCATTTATGTAAATTCTCGAAAGATTTGAGTGTGTGTGTTTTGCCTTTTCACTGAAGGGGGTTTAAAAATCTTTCAGACGTTGCTCGGAGGAGAGGTTAAGAGGAGCAGCACTCTCAGTTCTCCTCTGAGTTCATATGAAGTCACGACACGAAGAGCCAGAGATGCGTTCAGCTGTAAAATGGAAGACAGAAATTGATGTTTTTGACGTGTGCAACAGGCAGATTTAGGCTCTTTTGACATCCGACTGAAATTTGAATATTGAAATTGATTCTGACAGCCTGGCTGTGTGCTCATAGTTAGTTGACTGGAGGTGCTTTGACATACAGCATGTACCTGTCACATTGTGAGAGCGTTGCTCATGACCTGTCAGGCGTCATTTTCTGACTGGTCCTTTTAGCTTCCTGTCACCGTGTGCTGCAGCACGACATAAAAAGACCCAAAATTATCCCTCTTTTCTTAATGAATGTAACGTTTTTATCGCACCGTTTGCAGTGAGATGCTCAATGCTGCCCTACATAAACCAACAACAAAGCACGGAGATAAACACACACCGCAGGGACGCAGACACCCACGAGAGTTGTTAGGTGGCTCAAACCAGAAAAACAAACCAATCTCCACAGGAGAAAAATCCTAAAAAGGCAGATTAAACAAGTCTAATCAAACAAAACAAAAAGGAGCTCTACCTCACGCAGATATTTTAAACCATGCTCCTGTGTAATATCATCTTTTCACAGTGAAGCATTTATGAGATAAACTTCAGCTCTCCTCTCACTGACCACAGAGCTGGACAGAAACTGGCTTTACACCACAGTGACAGACGACTCCACTGTCCTCCCCTGAATGAGCTGAGTGTGTTTTTTTGAAATTCAATGTGTGTATGAAGTGTGTCTTTTTGCCTCTGTGTGTCATGACCATCTGTCAGATGGCAGACTAAGCAAAGGACTGCCAAAGTGACGCAGCAGAGAAGAGAGAGGCGGAGTGAGGGAGACAAAAAGATGTGAAGGACAGAAAGACGGAATGACAGAAAGATGGAGGGAGAGAGATGACGACAGGGAGGGGCTGAAGGGGAATAAACATATTCAGAGCAGGGTGAGCTGTTTCTCCCTGCTCATCAGCCCTCTCATCAAAAAAAACAAATAAGTGTGTTTTCACAAAATGTCAAACTATTCCTTTAAAGCTGTAAATATTGGGAATGACATCACTTTTCTTGTGCTGCTTTAAGAAGCCTTTCACAAATATTTAAGCCCTTCTTAAACATCTTCTTTCAGAAACATGGGAAAAAAGGCAATGAGCAACTACAGCAAAAAATAATAGATTTAGATTATTATTATTATTATTATTTTATTGTTAGGTATTTAAAATTATGGTATAAAATTATTCAAATTTTTAAGCAGTTTTTCCAGGTCATGCCTTTGTTTGTTTTTAACTGTCTTTTTCTGTTGTCTCTTTTTTTTAACTAATTTTCTTGTTTTTAATTTTCTGGTTTTTTTTTTTATTTTCTTGCAGTTTTTTTTGGTCACTTGTTTCATTGCTCATTGCCTTCTTCCCATGTTTTTGTAAGAAATCGAGCCAGTTTGCTCAGGTTTCAAAGGGTTAAACTCTGACCTGCTGATGGGTCGGTCAGTATAGACTTTGTTCATGAACAACATGAAACCTTGGGTTTGAATATGACACTATGTAAACACCATATAGCGTCAGTTAACAGTCACAACAAGGCAATACAGATTAGATATGATGCTGTCGGACATATGAAGGGAAAAATGGGAAAACAGGATGTTAGCAGTTGCTCAAAACACTGTTTTTTTTTTTGTTTCAAAAAGGGATGTAACAGCACAGAAAAGGTTTTTTGAACCGACAGTAGCACAAGTGTCAGAGACTAAATGTCCTGTGGACTGAGGGAGCATTTGATAAACAACTTTAATTTCAAACACCTCTGTGTTACACTGTACAAACACTGAACACTTTCTTGTGAGGCAACAGGCTGTAAAACTGATAAGCATCTTGAATCATACGAAACTGGAAACACAAATAAACAGAAAAATAAAATGTGCATTAAGAGGAGTGTGTCAATTATTTTTACCTTGGCTATGTACATTCAAAGCATCCAAACATTTATCATCCCGGTGATCAGCACATCTGTGTGATGCCATCAAATGTGCGTTAGTGTGTTGGATGTGTTTCCATCACGTCTCCTGCAACAGTGGAGCAACGGCAACTGATACTTTTGACCAGATACCTTGACATCGATGTTTAGAGGATATTGTAGGGTCTTTCACACAATATTTACACAATAAAATTTGTGATAAATAATCACCAGTGATGCAGATATAATGACTAAGTGGTTAAAGGCAAATAATAGAACAGCTAGAACAGTCTGATATGTTCAGAAAATTACATCACTTTACTGTAATCTAGCCTTTAAAAACCAGGAAAGGGCAACACCCAGTCCTCCCTTCTACCGTCCTCATGTTGCTGTTGTAGCTGATTGGGAACCCGCAGGCAGGTCTCCCAGCTCCGGCATTTTATTGCCACTTGCCATAGTGTGACTGACTGGCACGCCAGTCTTGTTTCAGCTTATGTTGCAAATGGCTTCATCTAAAACTTTGCAGGCATAGGGGAGCTTGTGAACTTTGGTTTCACATTATGTACATCAGTCTGCCCTGTATTCTGGGTGTGCCGTGAATGGTGACGGTTCAAATATACGAACAGTTACAGCTGTAGTTTTGTAATACCTCTGACTGTAGCTGGCACACTGAGGTGTGTGTTGTTTATGTCTTTGTGTGTGTGTGCACAGTTTCAATCAATCATGTTTGTGTTTGGAGCAGAGGCAGAAACAGTGTGGGGCCATTATCACTAAGAGGTTTTCAGAGCCATTCGTGTGATGTGAGTTATAAAAATAGCTCTCCAACATCTGCTCTCTACTTACCCTTTTAAATCATCTTTCAATCAGCGATAAGTCATATTTATAGCAACCATTTGTTGATCAATCATGCGTATTGGTCCTTAAAGCTCTGCATTGTTCTCATCATCCCCTAATGCTTTCTTTCTCGGCGCGATCTGTGATGGACTGCAATTCCCATAAATCACAGGGGGGTTTAGAGGGGAAGCACACAGCACAGATGCAGCTGGAGAATTGTACTTTCTTTCCCATCACTTTTTTTTCCAGTTCTCTCGTCTTTTCCTTTTTTCATTATGTTCTTATCTTCTTCTCCCTCTCATTTCCTCTTCACCTTGGTCTCCTCACCTGTCTGCTTGTTAAAAAAAGTTAAATGGTGAACTTCTGTAGTTGAAACCTAAAGCTGCAGTCATAAAATAAATATTTGGCGTTTACCAGCGCAGCAGGGGAAATTACTTACTGATCCGTTCCCAGTACTGGCTCTTCACGAGTGTGTCGAGGGAATACAAGCGTACGAAAGACGTGGGACTTGAAACTGATTTTTAATTCCCAAATCGTATTTAACATATTAACATTTTGAACATATTAAAATTACGTTTTAAATCAGTGCTGTCAAGAAAAAAAAACAGCAAAAGCGGAGTGTTTCCTGCAGGAAGCACGGCATCAGTTTACTTTGATAGCCTCTCAGCACTCCCAGCACTAAACTAGTAGATATTCAACAGACTGTTGGCCGCTTGTTCAGCCAGCTGTCTGCCATTTAAATGGTCTTCTTATAAATTGATAGTAAATTGAAAACAGCTGCTCAAACTATCGTACCTAACAAAAATCTTTTGGTAGACTGTCAGCAGGTTGGAGTTACACAGAGCTGCTACCATGGAAGAAAAGTTAGTTTGTTGCGCTAAGTGCCAACAATTTTTGGCAGAATTTGCTAGTACTATGTCTTAATTATTACTTTAGACTTTATCTTGAATTCAGTGATGCAGTGCTCACATTTAGCTGCTATGTTTCTTTAAAACACATCCTGACTCATCACAGGTGCAATTATTGACATTAGTAACATTTAAGTGTGTCAGCTGCAGCACTGCTCATATAGGCTGTTGTCATGGGAGACATTTTTAAATGTCACACAGGTCTAAATAACAAACTAAATGATGGCTGAATTCCATTTAGCTTCCTTAGTTTCAGGGTCCGGCTATTTAGAATCAGAAAGAAGTACTGTATTGTATTGGCATTAATCCTGTATGCCTAAGGAGAAATTATGATTCGTTACAGTTGCTCTGATGTAAAGAATAGAGAATTATAAGATTATGAAATAAAAGTGTGTTAATATAAAGCAATAAATAAAATAGAAATGAAATGTGCGGTAAAATAAAAATAAAATGCGCATTATGCTACTGTGTTTAACACTAGTGCTCAAGATACAAAAATTAAAATAAAATATATATTGTCACTGTGTGACAACTTTACTACAATATACATCAGTAGAATAAAACAACAATAAACTAGAACTGCAACTAACTATTGTTTTCATTAACAATTAATTTGCCTATTAATTAATTAATTGATAAATTATTTTGTCAATGAAATGTCAAAAATAGTGAAACATGCCCTGTATAATTTCCATATTACACCACACGTTTTATCTGACCAACAGGCTAAAATATCTAAAACTATTCAGTTTTGTATGACAAAGAAAAGCATCAAATTCTCACATTTAATAAGCATTAAAGCAGCAAATGGCTTTTTTAACCTCAAAGAATTACTAAAACAATTATTTATGGATCACTTTAAATTTATTATGTTGCTCTGCTCTGTACGACATCTATTGCACAACTATCCGTCCTTGAAGAGGGATCCTTCCTCAGTTACTCTTCCTGAGGTTTGCAACATTTTTTACCCTGTTAAAGGGTTTTTTGGGGGGAATTTTTCCTTGTCCGCTGTGAGGGTCCAAAGGGCAGAGGGATGTCGTATGCTGTAAAGCCCTCTGAGGCAAACTGTGATTTGTGATTTTGGGCTTTATAAATAAAATTAAATTGAACTGAATGTTGAAAAATACCAAACTTACCTTTGGAGGGGCTTACAATCATGTGCAGGTGGTGTTTACGAAGCAAAATTTAATAAAATGACCCCACTGTGAAAGATGTCAGCACATGCCCATGTGGTGTACTCGCTGCGTGTTTAGCGACACTCTAAAGCAGTGAAAACAGAGTGAAGAGAAAAAGCACTTCTATCAGATCAGGCTTAAAAGAGAAGGATTTTATAACCAGCTCAAAACGCAGAGCCTTGAAACATTTTGGTTTGAAGAGTTCACCTTAAAATGTCAGAAAGACAAAACAATCCAACGAAGCAAGAGTCCGCCGCCAATTTGGAGTTTTATTTCACTTGAAAACGTGTCCTGTTTTTCCCTCAGAGCCTGTCAGAGTGTATCTCTGCAGACAGTATATACTGCCAGCTTTAGTTTTCATCCTACACTGAGCATTACCATCTGACTGTGCACGCACTCTGCCGTCATGAACACATATAGAAATTGATTTTATGTAGGTTTTCTTTATTTTTTATTTTTTTATAGTAGCTGTGGGTGTCGGACAATCTAATCTTATTTCAGTCACTGAAAGATGTTTATAGTTTTAGAGCAGATTGACACAGCGTCCCCGGCAGATGAATGGAGAAGCTGGCACAGAGTGAAATGATGTGCGAGAGTCACAGAAAACAACAGCAGTTATTTTGATACTAGAAATGGAAAGGCCTAAAGAAGCATAAAAATGGTGTGAAACTCATTTTTCTAGCCTTCATCACTTCTGCGAGGTGAAGAAATGAACTGTTGAGTTGTGTCTGTGGTGGTCTGTGATGTCACCCTGTCATTGGCCGTCCTTAGGCAGCAAAGAAAACAGATCAATAAAGCATTTTGGAGAGGCTGAAGGTGAAAGGGAACTACAGAGCAAATAATAGAGTTGGACAATAGTTTTTTTGAAGTCAAGGGCAATGGACTGGACAGGGAATGAATGGTGCTAATTACTGTGCCTCCCAGTGTATTGATCCAGTGGGTTTTAATGGTAACATAAATGGACACAAGGAGGGATGGCTCGGTCATCTGTCCATTTGTATGGTGAGTGTACTGTGTTCTCAGTGCACTGGTGGAGTGGATGAATGAATGACCTGATGAACGGACAGGGGGACATGAAAGCAAACAGATGAGTGAGTGAATGAATGAAAGAATGGATGACTTTGCATGTTTCTAGACTTCTGAATAACTGCACACATCTCAGTTTTCTGTCAATGATTCAAACAGTGAATGAAGTGAAACTAAATAACCATCCAGTGTGATTGTCAGGCTGTAGAGGACTGAAGGAGTGGATGAGTGAACTGATGACTGTGTGAACTGATTCGTTCATTCAGTGTTTTGCTAGAAGAAGCCTTGATTGTTTAACATCTTGGGACCAAGCGGTAACCAGAGCTGAAAAATAAAACCCAACGTGGAAGTGCCAAAAAACTGCAAACTCTTGAATGACTACTTGAGGCTGGCTCCAAAACAAAGCCAATCCCCTGTGACACCAGGGTCTCCCACACATTCATTTATTTGTGGCGGCCCACCATGAGTAAAACATCTGCCATTATTTTTGATTTCCTATTTTTGGAACTGGATTGTCAATTGGAAGTGCTTTTGGAATATGTATACCATTCAGTTATTCATTGATCCGCACTCTGAGTGCAGAGCGTTCTCTGGGCACAGGCGGAACGTTCATTGTGCAGCCTCTAAACGTTCCTCTGCAGCAGCTGCTCCTCTCATCCATCGATCTGATCTGATCATCTGTGGTCAGAAAAAATCCCCCACGAAAAACTACAAATTGAGAGAGGGGACACAGATTGATACACAAGGACACAGGCAAGGGGGAAAAAAGGAAAGTTGGTGAACCCCTCCCCTGCACACTTAGGTTAAAATGCCCAACTCAGCAGCAGAAATAAACATGTTTACAGCCTGATACAAAAACAGTTTTGGTCTCTGTTCCCATTCATGACAACTTTACAGGGTTTTTTTTTTATATAACTCACTTGATCAAATGTTATCGAGGCCTAAAGCTACGCATAATTAAGGGTGTAGCTGCTTTCATTGACAGGATGTCTGTGAGGCGTTGCCACAGTCTTTAAGTCAGATCAACAGCTCCATCCTCTTGTGCAGACATGGTCACTCTAGTCCCAAAAATCCGAGATGATGACGACTTAAATGCCAAACTTGAGGCTTCAGAACAGGAGTTCACAAACCACTGGGCGACATCATGGAGGCTACGTCCATTATTATTTTACAGTATATGCATGGGACGACAGAATCTCATTTGCAGGACATCGTGTTGTCTGAATAGAGTAAGCCAGAGTAGACTGGTTCATGAATAACTTTTGTACAACACCATTACTATGAATCTTTTACTGGTGAAGTGCTGCAAAACATGTTTTCTCTTCTGGGCTTGGATTGACATGTAGGTGCAGGTGAAGCACTTATCTGTCATTAACGCTCACTCATTGTTTTCTCTGGATCAAGTACTATATACTGTAGATATTACAACTGTTCAGTCCCACTGACAAATGTTAGATTTATTTACTTTTGTTTTAGGTTTGAAAAGTCTGTTTCTGATTTCATTTTGATAACTTTCAGCTGTGGTTGGTGGAATTATAAGAGCATGGGGGTAGAGGCTGAATTTGATGTCGTAGTTGGCATTGTTTTCATTATTGCGAAAAGACACAACCAGGACTTATCTTAAAGAGACACAGCAGGTTCCATCACGTTGCTTTCTTCAAAGTATAAAAGAGAGGGCTCAAAAGAGTTCACATTATGTGAACATTGTGACGAAAGATTAGTTGATCAAACTTGATTCCAGTATGGTGTTTACAGTGTGATTATCTTCATAATTCTGTAAATTTTACAGCCAAAATGCTCTACTTGATATCTTGATATCTCTACTTGATATAAAACAGATGCCTATGTGTTGGATAAGATGTCTCTCAGCTGATCTCCTGTTTGTTTGGTTTCATATTAAACCGTGTGTATCCGTGCTAATCCGCGTGTGTGTTTGTTTGGTTTGTTTCAGGATGAGTGGGGCTCCAGCGACTTGTCCAGTAGGAGCAAACTTCACGTTTCTGATGACAAGATTAACAGCCTGGAGACTCTGCCACCAGGTAGGAAACTTCACTTCAACATCCATCATGCACCATGACCGCACTGTGCCTAAATGACATGACTACGTGATGACGTTAGTGCCTAATAATAATAACTAATAATTATTTGAAGGAAAGATCTGATGTTTTTTTGTGTCTTAACAAAAAACGAATGCTCCAAATGTCATTTTATTTTACACTGGAACCTTCTGCTGAGGTTTCTAATTAAGCTTTGGATGTCTCTGGGCATATTTTATGATGTCATCGCCCTAAAAAAAAATTACAAATCTTCAAACAGAATTCTCTATTTGGATAAAGTGATTCATCGGATTAAATGAGTTAGTCTTTTTCTATGTAGGCAGCAGGTTAATCCAATAAGGACATAGAATAATGATGAAATAATAATCGCACCCTTAGGCTTATAACAACATTATGCTACGACAGAAATGGCAATTAACTTAAAGCTGAGATAAATTTGTAGTTGTTGGGGTTATATAAATGTGATTTATGGTGCTGTTAGATCGCTGCTTCACCGCTTCATTAACATAGGTGATGCCTCCCTTTGTGTGCAGCAAGCAGGAGAGCAAGCCATTTTAACTACAGTGAAGATGTTGATTTTGAAAGGCTAAACACCAACACAATGGAGTAAAGCAGAATGTTTTTGTTAGAGCAGAACATGTTGTGAATTTTGGAAATGATTACATCTGTTATTCAATAAGTTTTGACTTTTAGACTGTACAACACTGGGGTTATTGGAAATGTCACACAAATCGGAAACAATCCTACGCAGCCACCACTCAAATGTAATTCTACAAACAGTTTAATACTAATAATATTAGTGCAGCCTAATCTTACCTGCAACTGTGCTGAAATACCGGGTTTAAACAGAGTGTATAGACATGCAAACAAAGCTGTGCAGCATTCGAATGTTGATTCATAACCTGTGTCTTCAACAGGGGGTCCGTGACCCCTAGGGTACATAAAATATGTCTGAAAATACACATTAATATATGTCAGGGACCAAGCAGTGAAGCAACAAGAGCATGGGAGTTGTTTACAAAATTGTGGGATTTTATTTACCCCCAGAAAATGCAGGAAAAATTACAAACCTAGCATAACTATACTAAATATAATAATTATATTGGGTAACCAAAATGGACAGCAACTACAACTTAAAACAAAGCAAAACTAGCTAAACCCAAATCCCCCCTATGACACTGCAGCACATGGTTTGGTCCAATGAGTTGGCTCCAGGATTTAAGATCCCTCAGCCACCAGGAAGGGACCTCCCCAAACAACCACGGTAACTCAAAGACAAAGAAACAGATGATTAATACCAAACAACTTCCCTGTGTATCCTGACAATGCTAGAGTGTGTACACTGAAATTAAACAAAGTAAGGTTAAAAGCAAACAAACAGATTCTAAATCAAACCAACTGTGTGATGTAACTTGTTCAGGTATGGTTTACCACAAATGAAAGTAACCTTTGTAGAAAACAAACTAAAGAGTTTAAAGAGTGTGGCCTGGGGAAACATTTCCATGTGTGGCTGTGACCATTGCTCATGAATCCAATATATTTTGCCTTTTGCATCAACTCATCTTTTCCTTCATCACCTACATGAAAAGCAAATACAGATACAGACTGCAGCCTGAGGCTCATACAGCCCTCTGCCTGACAGCCTCCATCCACACGGTATAATATTCACCAGAATTGTAGTATAGTATAGTATAGTATAGTATATAGTAGGGTGTCCCTGCTCCATCTCTCTCTCTCAGCTAAGGAGTCTTTGGCCTGTAAAACCTTGAAGATCTCTCATTTAGAATTTGAAAATCATCATTATAAATGAAGCTTTTGAACTATTTAGTACAGCCCTGTATCAAATGCATACTGTGGTCATGTTAGTAGCTAGAACACCTGACCAGTGTCTCATTGTTTCTGCTTGTTATTATTGTACTAAAGGAAAATGACAAACACGTCCCAGCTGTAAAGCATGTGAATGTCTGACGCTGCACACCACAGTCATGTATCCAGAAACATCATGCCCCCACAACCAAAACCATTTCCTTTTTGAAATGTGGTAGCACAGTGGCATAGTTTTATAACCAGCAGAGCATGAACACCCTCACTTTCCTTAACCTTTATCATGTTTAAACAGCCACAGAGAAAGAGAAGACAATTCAACACAGCCAGCAGTGTGATGCAAATTTCAAATGTCGGAGCTATCCAAAATAATTCAAGTATCCATTTTAATGTCGCCGCAAACCCAGCTATGCGTCTCCACCCAGGCTTTGAGAGACATTGTTTCAGGGTCCGACAGTGCAGAGCAGAACAGAGGAGTCACAGCAGAAGGAGCATCTGAGCCTCGATTTCTCATTCAGCTCTCATCCGCAGCCCGACTCAAAGCAGCCGCCCCTCCTTCACAAGCCCGTGACCTGCGAAAGCTGAACACACACTCTCTTATCTGATCCAGCGGTGGAAATGGAATCCAATTTGAATGTTGAAGTGGGGGCATTTCAACTTCAGGGTGACTTTACACGATTACGGTGAAGGCAGCGTATCACAGCATCACCCACAACACACGAGCACACACACACACACACACACAGAAGAAGAGGAGGAAGAAGATGAGGGGAAAGTGGTGAAAAAGAAAGAGAGGAGACTGGGAGAGTGAAGGATAAATAAAAGATGGAGGATAAAGTCTTGAAAGAATGTGGTGGCTGTGAGAGTGAGTGAGAGAAGCGAAAGCTCACATTTTTGAGAGGTGCATCATTGCTCTCTCTAATTTAATTAGTCATCAGAATAAGCTCAAAACAGTTCACTCGGAGTGTTGCCGCAGCAGCCCAGGTTCGATTCTAGCCTGTGGCCCTTTGCTGTATGTCATTCCCTCTCTCATTTCCACCTTTCACACTTAACTGTTTAAAAAAAACAAAAAAAACAGTTCACTCAAAAAGGGAGCGTCTAGGAAAACAACGATTTCTTAAATCTTGTTTAACATTTAAAACACAGCAGTGCACCAAATAAACCTTTTACAGTAAATATTTGAGGAACTGATTTTGTCAGAGTGCTTTCTTTTTCAAGGCTCTTGGACAAAAATGACCGGACATGCTCGCAGCTGCACAATCAGACTATGAATGTTAGACTCAAACATAAATTTTCACCTAAATCATGACTATTGTTGACATCTTAGGTAAACAGAATCATCCTGACCAGTCCCCAGCTCCTCTTGGCCTTAGAAATGCTACTTTAATAAAGCAAATAAACAAATTCAAGGTCCATTTACTAGCTTTTTTCAGAGCAATCAACCCCATCTCATGGTCTTCATCAGTGGATGAAGTGTGGAGACTTTATCTCTTGTGGATGGTCCTCTACCCCCATATATGACCGCCTGTTACAAGGTGACTGAAGTTCCACTTTTTGGGGTTGTGATGGCGGCTGTACCAACCTACTCCTTTAAATGTTCTGGAAAAAAGGCATCAAATGGACCTTGTGTTTAAGGCTGCAACCAAGTTGTTGTTGTTTTTTTAAAAATGCCTCCTCACCTTCTCGTTTTTGTGAATGTGATGTCTCAGGAAGCCTGCAGGACATGTCTCCAAATTTGACTCAAACACCCACCTTGACTCAACAGATTAGATCTTGGTGCTCAAAGCTCAGAGGTCACTGTGACCTCACAAAACACGTTTTTGGCCATAACATAAGAATTTATATGCTAATTATAACAAAATTTCACACAGATGTCTGATAGGCTAAAAGATGAAGCAATGACATTTTATATCCAAAAGGTCAGCTTCACCGTGACATTACAATGTTCTGCAAAAACTTTCTGGCCTTTATTCAACATCATAGCTCAGGAACTGAAGTGGAGACATTTAGTCTGATACTGAACTGGTGGCTGTTATCTTGAAACTGAGCTGACTGTATAGATCTTCTGTGCTGCCAGGTTGAAGATGTGTGAAGCAGCTTGTTTGCAGCAACATTCACATATGAAACATTGTCTGCTGCCATGGATACAATTTTTTGTTCTCTACTATTCCTCTGGTAGTCCCCCACAAGTTCACTGGTTTTACTGATATTGAGCTTCAGGTGAGTGTTGTTGCACTGTGTGATGAAGTTGTCTGTCAGTCCTCTGTAAAAATAGTCTCTAAGTGAAGACAGCATGTTTCTCACTTGAAATTCTTCACTGGAATCATACATGTCGATACAGTGATGACTTTCATATCACAAAAAACCCCACTTAATACCGTTAATTAAATTCCTTTAAAATCTTCACTTCATGTATTATGAGTCTGGACAGACATGATATAAACCGCAGAGTCATACAACAGTGAGGCGGTAATTCTAGTTTTATTAGCCATTTTTCACTTGACATTTTATAGACTAAATGATTAATGATTAATTAAAGAAAATCAGCAGATTAATTTCTTAAAGGAGAAGTCCAGTATTTTGCACTTTGAGCCCCATTCCTGGTTGTTTATGATGAAATGCAGTGGTTAAGACCAAAATCTTGACGATTGCTCCTTCTCTGACAGTTTGAGAGAATTTGTCTTTCCCCTGCCTGGCTTAACAATGCTGTCTATGGCCATGTGTAAATCTGTCCTAAAACCACCTTAAACGTTTGTTTTCAAAGCCATGAAACTCACTGAGTGGTCAGTGGTGTTCGTTGATGTTCCCACATAAAAATCGTAGCAAACTGTGGTTTCCGTGATGATTTATTTGACATTTTGTCCATGCATTGATTTTCTACAGGAAGCCTCATTGTCCATTGGTAGTAATCCGCCACCGGGAAACGGCAAGGGGGTTGTTTACGACAAGGTTGTAGTCATTGTAGTGTTTTAGCTCAGCAAAAGTGCTGGCTCGACAGTGCTGTGTGCGCTCCTCCTCTTCGGAGGAATTCTCCTGCAGTCGCTGACCACACAAAACTTGCCCATTATTACTCGCTTGTAAACAACCTTCGCAGTACGATGCCTTTGAACGCAACGCCAGCCTTCTTCTGCTGCGTCTTTCTGTGTCCCATTACATTGCAATGGTTTCCTGCCGATTGGCGACACTCACGTAAAGGAGCATTATCCCCATCAAGTGGGCTGGAGTGTATAAAGAAGGAGGGTCAAATGAACGATCAAGCGGAAGTTTACACACGGGTGTGAGGCAGCTGAAAAAATAGTTCCACAATCAAGATGAATAGTGAAAACACGAATGGAAACCACAGTTTGCTACGATTTTTATGTCGGAACATCAACAAACACCACTGACCACTCAGTGAGTTTCATGGCTTTGAAAACGAATGTTTAAGGTGGTTTTAGGACAGATTTACACATGGCCATAGACAGCATTGTTAAGCCAGGCAGGTGAAAGCCAAATTCTCTCAAATTCTCAGAGAAGGAGCAATCATCAAGATTTTGGTCTTAACCACTCTATTTCATCATAAACAACCAGGAATGGGGCTCAAAGTGCAAAATACTGGACTTCTCCTTTAATAAATCAATTTGCTGATGTTCTTTTAATTAATCATCAATCATTTAGTCTATAAAATGTCAAGTGACAAATGGCTATTGCAGTTTCCAAAGGGTTTGGTTATGTTCGAACAGACCTTATTTGTAGGACGTGTTGTCCAACTACTTCGGAGATCCAAATGTTAATAGTTTTTTTGGATGGCCAAAACATAACCTCGAAGGAGGAGTGAAAACCTGGCAGTAGAAAGAGGAGGGAGATATGAAGCTATTTTACTATCTGGCAAACACTTCTGACAGAGTGTAGTGGCCCTTTAAAGGTCCAGTGTGCAGGATTTAGGGGCATCTATTGGCAGAAATGGAGTATAATATCCATAACTATGCTTACATTAGTTTATAATCACCTGAAAATAAGAATCGTTGTGTTTTTGTTACCTTAGAGTCGTTTCTATCTTCATACAGAGCAGGTCCTTCTACATAGAGTCCGCCATGTTGTTTCTACAGTAGCCTAGAACAGACAAATCAAACATTGGCTCTAGATAGCGCCATTCGTTTTTTTAAGTTGGCAACTGTAGTTTTACATGCTTGGCACACAGAAGTTTCAGTTCTGCAACCTCACCGCTACATGCCACCAAATCCTACTATTTAAAGCCCAAGATTGCGTCTTCACATTTCTTGTTTTGTACGTCGAAACCCAAAAATATTAAGTTTACAATGATAGCAAACAGAAAAGAGTTAGAAGAAGATTAAAAGATTAAACAAAAAAATTCCTTAATGTATTAATTGACGACGTATTTCAGCCCTTTTTGTGTTAAAATTGTTTTGTCAATTTCCAAAACTCCGATCTACTTTATAGAGTCACTCCGCCCCCTGAAAATCTGGTTTCCGCTGACCTCCAGTGCGTTTAGTTCTCACTTTGCTGCGGTGATGTAGAGGTGTACTCCAGGACACCGTAACATCACTGATCGGTGTTGTTACAGTTGCGATGAAGCACACTTCTCACTGCATCTCAGCACATCTGTCAGTGATGCTGGGTGCGAAACACCGCTTTTCAGCCTGGTGTTAAGTTGCTCTTTAAGGTTTATTTGGATCGCTTTTCAGGGAGTGAATCAAACAAGACGTGTGTGCGCACTTGGAGCGTTGGTGTTCTCTGCGCGGGTGGGCGGCAGGTTCATGGTTCAGTACAGATCGAGGGTGAGTCTTGCCTGCCAGTTACCATCGGTTGGAAACACGACAGCGTCAAGGGATTTCCAGAAAGTGTTGCAACAAACAAAAACATGCAGTCAGCAGCTGTGGGTGGAAACAGCTCGGTGACGAGAGGCCGAGGGAGAGTGAAAACCAACAGACCACACTTTTAACCAGTATAGACCAGTACAGCAAGCCTCCCGCTGGGTCTGCATGGGTGTATCTGTCAAAGAGGGTATTGGAAAAATGACAGCTGAATGAGTAATCCCAGTGAGAAAGTGAACGATTAATCTGCTTTTAGTGATTCAGCGAACAAAGAAAAGCAGGATTGAAAGAGAGAGTGAAAGATTTTTAGAGTCTTCACTAAACACTCACAACGTGAGAACTTGAAACATTAATTTCACTAGATTAATTACTTGCTGCCACTAAACATAGATATCAGCAAGGACATCACAGACTCTGACACGTACAGCAGTGTCTCGGAGGCGTTGTTATACAGTCGCAGGCAGATCATCGCAAGCTTTAGCTAATTAGCATGCCAGACACATTCACATGCTGTCAGGGCAGACGCATGCACACTCTCCTCCCCGTCAGGCTCCGTTTCTCTCTGTCTGTCTGTCTGTCTCTGCCTGTCATACACACACTCATCCATACTGAGAGATAGTGTAATCTCACTCTGCCATATGCTTAACACAAGTCATTAGCATAGCAGCTGCACCCGGCTAATTAGCTGCATTATTATTCGTGTGTGTCTGTGTCTCAGTAGTCAGTGATAAACTGTGAAATTAAACATGACAACTTTCTCTGTTTAGTGCGCAATGATCTCCGTAATCTGGTCAGACAGACACAACGTGTACCGTGTGTGTGTGTGCGTGTGTGTTTGATCATGTTTAATGTTTTCTAAACTTATATTTTAGGCTGCAGTAAATTACTAAATTCAGTATTTTTTTCTCTAACTCAGTGCAGTGCATAATAAATGCTCTTTTGTGTTTTCTAGCTTCACCAAAGTCAGCTGGCCTTGTTTTCTGAATTCTGTTGTGCACAGTTTTGCATATAAGCAGCATAAATCTCATGTCAGCTTTCCTCAGTGCCATGTTGCCGCCTTGTCAAGCAGCAGCTTGAAGCAGCGAGGTTTCCTTCCTGTCAGTCGTGAAGGATTCTTGCATCAGCCAGGCTGCTGCCGACATTTCATATTCCCACTGATGTATAATCCCATTCATTCCTGAGACGCATTTTCAGCCTTTTGTGACGGTTTAAACTTCATGTTTGGTGGCGGCTTTTATTTTTGGATACGCTGTGTTTATTTAATATGTATTTCACCAGAGAGTTGCATGGAAAATGTGGGGGGTTTTTTTCTTCATTAAAACCTGGGCATACAACTGATGCGGTGCTTTAATTTTATCTGAAAGTTGGAACATAAAGAAGGAATGAGAATTTACTTTTTTCCCAGTTTGCTCTTTATCTACAGCATAAACTACAGTACAGGCTGAAAAGGTGTATAAATCAATCCTGTAACCTGTCAGCGTTGGTACAGTACAGTTTTTGTTCACCCAACTCCTCGTTTGCTTTTCCTAAAATACCATGTAGTGCTGGATTTTATTTTGAGTTGAGAAATATCTGGAATATTTTACATTTTTGAGCCTTTCCACCAGTGTTGTCACGATACTGGAATTTCTAACTTCGATGTATCACCTTGAGAAATAATGACATTCAAAACCACTTATGATAAATGGGAAAACTTGACATTGAGGACATACAGGTTCCATTTTTTTTATTGAAAGATAGATATGGCAAGACTATGACAAAACTTTTCTTTTCTCCATTAGTAGCAGAGAACAGTAGAATGAGTTCAGTAAACACTAACAGTAAGACAGCGAGAAAGCTGGTCTCGGTGTATTGATACTGTGGAAAATGAGTATTGAAACTCTGTCAAATATGCATTAATAAATCAATATTTTGACACCATTACTTTGCACCCGTCCTCTCAGTTAAACCACAAATGTGGAAAATGAAGCAAACAAGGCAACCCCAGAATTGTGTCCCTCCAACCTGTGGACGTTTACTGGCCATGTGCTAAATACCGTAAAACTTCCATTAAACGCCCAGTTCCTTCTGCTAGCCCGGTGTAGCTACACATTGTGACAAATAAAGGCCTGTCTCAATTAGATGCCCAGTCTTATTGCCAAGCAGTTCTTCTTTATAGAAGTTATTTGGATGTATAAAACAAGTCGTTGGCTGCCCACTCAAGCTAACATCAGTTAGCTGCTTAGATCACACATACAAATAGAAATATTTAAACTTTTGTCAATATGGAGATGTTACACATCGTTAGCTTGGTTAGATTCTCCACAGTTCAGTTGTTCAGTTCATTTTACTGAAACCATGAGCACTTGAGTGTAATTTATTCAGATTTGGCATGATGAAATAAACATGTGGTGACTCCTTCCACTGAAGCTGTCATAAAGTCAGAATATGTGTCAGTGTCTTGATACCCCAGTGAGTTATTTATATTCCTTAAGTCCATAAGGGTGCTCCGATCGAGAGACTCAAAAGGTTTTTAATAAAATTTAATATTGTTTTACAGGATAAATAATAATCCTTGGGTGCTGTGAAACGAGTGTTGTAATAATTTCTTTCTCTGATGTGCTGTGATGAATGACTCATAATTGATATGTAATCAAAGCCTAATTTATAGACAAGTAATGTTCATACTGGTTGAAGTAAACAGTTGTATGATTGTATTTCCCATCTTTGCTCAGCAACAGTTTTGTGTTAAAGGAATTAAAGGCCTGTCCCAAATACAGGCCCATAAAGATCACTGATTTAAGTAAATAATAGCCCAGGCTACTAATTGAAGTTTTATGGTATGTGTGTGTGTTCAGGTAAGGTGCGCTGGCAGGATTTCGACCAGGATCTATATGTCGGAGCCACGGTGGTGCGACCGGGTCAGGATCCATACGCCAGGAACAAGTTCAACCAGGTGGAGAGCGACAAACTCCGTATGGACAGAGCCGTGCCTGATACAAGACATGACCAGTATGTATCTCTGCCATTACGCAGTCTGCCTGCATCTGTCCGTCCCTCTTAACCTTCATTGTTTATGTGTAATCGTGTGTGGACACGCTGTCCTTTGCAGTCCGTCTGTTTGACTAATTGGTGCTAGACAGATTAAGATCTCTTGGAAACTCCCACTATTGTGGTCTATCAGATGAAACCAGGAAGTAGCAGCAGAGCAGCTCCATTCAAAACACAAACCTCTGGTAGAGGCTGTCGATTGTTCTGTTGGTTAAATGGATGAGGAGACAAAAATAAATCATGACGCTACATCTGTCGGGTGCCTTTATTAGAATATTACTTTTTAGTGAGCTTGATCCTCATGTCTGCCAAGTGTTCTTGTTGCCTCCCTAATTATTATGCGGGATATTGGTCATGCACAGAAAATAAACTGCCTATTTTAATCCATGATGTTGTTTCAGTCCTTGTAAAGTTGAAATAGTTTTGCCTTGAAGCTTTGTGAAGTTGGCAGGTTTTCCACTGAGCAGAGTCTTGTCACATCCCACAGCTTCTGCTCTCACCTGTGTTTTGTTGTTTATTTGTTTCCCCTGTGGACTGTTTCTTAATACAGCATAAATACATTAAAGTTAAGTACTTTAGGGGCAAACTGTCCCCTCAAGACAAAATGATTTTGTCCTTGACCAGATCATGAGTTCAGACAGCCTGGGCTTTATTCACAAAGGTTTCTATTGCACAGAGTCGCTCGTAATGATGAAAGTCTAAGTTTTCTCTTACAGTTAAGACTTTTTTCTTTATAAAAAAAACTCCTCTCATATTTGCTAAAACTGCCTCTATAGTCACACAACACTAAATGAGACAGATCTGTGAAACAATCCTATTCCTCTGCCCACTCTGTTGCCTTGTAGCGTTTCTGATGGCCAATCAGAGCCAAGGAGTCGCTAACGCTGCCGTCGATAATGTCAATCACTGCTTGTTCACTGCGGTCAGACTGTCAAACTAGGCAGCGCTAATGAAATATTTATCAAGACTCTGTCACTGCATTGCCTTTTCTCACCTCAAATGTTTTCAGAAACATATTTTAGTGGCACAGTGGTGCAGTGGTTAGCATTGTTGCCTCACAGCAAGAGGATTCCTGGTTTGAACCCAGGGTGGTAAGGTTAGGTAAGGTGAGGTAAAACTTAAATGTCCCCGGTGGGGCAATTTGGGATACAGACAGTAGTGATAAACAAAACACGCAGAATCCAGAATGACACACTGTCAGGGATAAATCATGGACAATAAGATGGTTAAGATAAGCAGTAGCAGACAGAACAAAGGGCGATTTGTAACACTCAGTGCTACATTTAGGGAGGCAAAACCTCCACCCTGATGGAAGCATCTGAAACTCAACCTGGAAGGGATGTTTAGAGTCTGAGACAATAGACCAAGCTCCAGAGGTGATCCTGTTTTTGTACAGATGCTGGAGTTTATTTAAAGTAACAGCAGTGATCTGACAGCACAACTTGACCACGTTTTCCAACTTGTTCTTGATTTTAAGGCTCAGATTACCAAACCAGCAGACAATGTTAAAACAAACAACAGACTCAATAAAAGCAGAATAGAACAATTTCATGATTCTTATTTACATCTGAACTCCTCAGCTTCCTTAAAAAGAATAGACGTTGGTTTGCCTTCTTACAGATGTTGTCAGTGTTCATGTTAAAATTCAACTTGTCATCTAAGACAGCGCCCAAATACTTGTACTGCTGCTCTACTGCCACCAGCTCCCTCTTGATCACACAAGCAGCAGGAAGGCAGGGCCTCCTCCGAAATCAATAAACATCTTAATGGTCTTAGACACATTAATCTGGAGGAGAGACTGGTCACACCAATTAACAGATTCATCCAGTACTGGGCCTTAATCATATTCTAATCTATGAAGAAGACTTACAATAACAGAGTTGTCCGAGTACTTAATTATGGACAAATCTTGATGGGTGATTACTCTGACATTAATTTGTGTACAAAAAAAATAAAAGAGGAGAAAGAACACATCCCTGAGGGGATCCAGTAGAAGAAAAATGGGTACTGGACAGTGTCCTGTTAACCCGGACCCTCTGAGACCTGTTTGGGCGGTTCGAACCCTGGGGTGGGGGAGGCTCTCTGTGCAGAGTTTACATGTTCTCCCCGTGTCAGTGTGGGTTTTCTCCGGGTACTCCAGCTTCCTGTGAATGGTTGTATGTCTCTATGTGTCAGCCTTGCGATAGCCTGGCGACCTGTCCAGGGTGTACCCTGCCTCTGGGATAGGCTCCAGCCCCAACATGACCCCAACAGGATAAGCAGTCACAGAAAGTGAATGAATTAATGAATTTTAGTGTACTGTTGGGCTGTAAAATGAAAGAGCAGGTCTCCTAGGTGGGCAGTGTGCTCGACCATTTCCTACATGGCGGCCAGGTCACAAACGTTCTCATTTTACAGCTAAACAGTACACTAAAATATGTTTCTGATATGAGGTGAGAAATACGCAATGCAGTAACAGAATCTTAATTCATATTTGTTAGCGCTACCTAGTTTGACAGTTTGACTGCAGTTCACGAGCAGTGATTGATATGACATGTGGTCTGATTTTATTGAATACCATTAGAGGCAGTAGGAAGAGGAGGAGGGACATGATTATTTTTCACAGACTGTCTGTCTCATGTACTTCTTTCAGTATATGGTGAGAGTTTTTGCAAATATTTCACAGTTATTTCCATAAAAGTTACCAACTGTAGCTTTAAGAGAGCTTCTAAGTCTAAAAAGTGTGGAGGACTTTTTAAAGTGCTTAAGAGTTTCTTCAGTAGAGGAGAAAATGGTGGAAAGACAAAGAGGTAGGAGAATGACAGCGAGATAATGAAATGCTGCAGATTAGATTGTGCAGGGATAATGTTTGTGGTCGATCTCATTAGAGAACGATCACATCTCCAACCCACCGCAATAACGCTATAACGCCAAAATGAAAGTGATGACAGCACTCAGATATTTGGCAGCAGTGATGACTTGAGTCTGTCGCAACCTTCCATCAGCAGAGTGATCACACTGATGGTAACAGCTCTTTCACAGTCTCATTGTGACGCAGTTCATCTCCACTGGGTGTGCACACCTTACAGGCTCACGAAAGGGCGATCAGTCACACCCTTTAAAAGGATGCATCATACCTAGCAACAGTGTCAAGTAAAGTTTCCGTCCCTTTCTCGCTCAGAGTTGCTCTGAGAGTGTCCCCTAATCTCTCTCAAGCTCAGACTCCTTGCTAGAATTTCTTATGCCACGCTGGGAGCTCTCTGAGAGCATTCTTTAAATGTTTGTGAATACGGTTACTGATATCGTCTCATTTTGAGGCGTAATCCAGACGTGTTTATGTCAAGACGTGGAAAAGTGTCAAAGTCATGGAAAGTGACTGAATTTGGTGTGTGAGTCTGTGTGAACTCTGGTCTGAGTGTGTATCCTGGTTGACTCATCTGTTGAGCAAAAACACACTGAACCTGCTCTGAGTAAGAGGGACACGTCCTCACTGTAACAGGCTTTTGTTTTCTGACTGTGCCTCAACCTGTCCTTAAGAGACATCATGGAAAGTTTGGAAAGATGTTCAAAGTAATTTATAAAAAAAAGTAAATAAACACTGATCACTTGAGTGTTTCAACAGGAAGATTAGTCACACTTTAATTGCTGTTTTTAGTTTCTAGCACATTGTAACACATCTAATGTCGCCATTTTTGAAGTGATGCTGAACAGACTTTTGTCTGTTAAACAAACCCAACGGGCCTCATGCAAGAACCACTTGTACAAACAGATTTGTTCTGAAGTGGCACGTAGAAGCCATTGAAGAGAATTTGTGGCACTCACCAATTTTCTCTTCAGGTAATTTAACGAAATTCTCAAGTGGTCCAGACCTGTCGCACAAGTCAGACACACAGAGGAAAAACACAGATTTGACTAGAATCTTAATGCCTTACTCAAAATGAATTTGGAGTTTAAATGTGGTACCAAAATTAAGACAAACTATTGCAGAGTTTATATTGTTTTCTACATTTTTGTGAATGAAACTAATGGAGCTGTGCGTCTACTTGAGACACAAAGAAGAGAACACGCTGCCCAGACTGTGCTCGCACAACATCGTATTCAATTTGGGGTTTTTATTCCTGCCGTGTCTGTCTGGATGCACACTGTGTGATTCAAAGACTATTTTTATAAAGGCAGTGGTCTGGCCTCACAGATATATTGACCTAACTGAGACAGCCAGAGCCATTAGCCTGCTAAAAGAGCAGGGATGTGTCTCCTATTGATCTGGCAGTGATGTGTCGTTTGCACAGCATGCAGCAGCACTGATTGTGAAGGTTTTCCCAGAAAAAAAATAAAAAAATACAGCCTAGTTGTTTTTTTTATATTTGTTTTTCAGGCCAGGGCCGCTTCATCAGTGCTTTCAACACAAGATCAAAAGAACTTGTAGGTTTATTCTACAGCTATTTAACACACACCAGCACCAGCAGTGTACAGAGGGATGTCAGCTAAAGATGGGTGCAGCTGCATGTTAAATGCAGTGTTTTAAAACCAGTGCTGCTCTGACAGATGTGGTGGAGAGACAAAAGGACCGCACACATCATGCACACAGACAACTGTACATTCAACATGTTGTATTCTCGTTAAAGGGACAGTTCACCCCAAAATCAGAAATGCATGTTTCTCCTTTTATCTGTAGAGTTATTTATCGATCTAGATTGTACAATATCCCATTCTGAGTATAAGTTAATGAGTGAGATAAGGGAGTAGTCATTTTATGTTATTTTAATTTTTTTAACTTTTTTCCCCTTGATTTATTTTCTTTATGAGCATTTAATACACGTATGTTTTGTCATGTTTACATGTTCATGTTTTCCTGCATCTGTGAACTATTTAAAAACTCTTCTGTAAAATGAAATGAGCGCTGACACGGCAACATGATATATGTAATTTCATCTTTGGCGCCGAACAACCCAGATTTAGTGTGAGTTATGAAGTGTTTAAGATATCGACTGTAAAGATGTCTGTCTTTTCTCAAATATAATGGAACTAGATGGCACTTGTCATGTGGTGCTCAACCCACTAAAAAAAATACATTTAAAGAGCTCAACAGCAATGTCTCTTTCCAGAAACCACGATCTGGTTACTCAAGATAATTCACATACCTTGTTGTAAGCAGTTTCATGAAGGAACTATTTCCTTCCTACCAAACTACACCCATCAACCATATCACAGCGCAGAAGGAAGCATGCATCAGCTGCTAGCTCACCTAGCGTCACTGAGCTAGCTTTACAGCTCAGCCGAGGAGGACGCCATCAATGTCTACATCTCAACTGTCATGAGCACGAGCCTCTCGACATGAGTAGATGCCGTCTGCCTTCTGCGTAGTGATATGGTTGGTGGGTGTAGTTCAGTAGAAGGAAAATAGTTCCTACATGAAACTGCCCACAACAAGGTCTGTGGATTATCTTGAGTAACCGGGTCATGATTTCTGGAAAGAGACATTGCTGTTGAGTTCAAACATATTTTTTTGGCAGTTTGAGCACCACAAGACGAATGCTGTCAAGTTCCATTATATTTGAGAGAAGGCAGACATCTCTACAGCTGATATCTCCAACACTCTATAACTCACACTAAAACAATCTAGACTGATAAATAGCACTACAGGGAAGAGGAAATATATGTGTTTTTAAATTTGGGGTGAACTGTCCCTTTAAAGAGTACATTCTGTACATCTGTTATGTGTTTAAGCCTCTAAGGCCGACCTCTCTGTTGGCAGTCTTTAAATTATAACGTTAATTTCTTGAAACTGGGACTCACGCACACACACATCTGTTCGTGTGATGTATATATAGCATGTACAGCGCATTGCAACAGGATTTCTTCACCCCCCCCTTGGCTCCTCCACTCATGTAGCGCCCTATCACCCATGTTCCTCACTTTTAAGTCAGGGCAGAATTTGTCTCTGTTGGACACACACACACATGTACATGATCTCATGGGATTTTTGCCCTGTGGTCCGCAAAACACCCTGTCAATCCTAGCTTCAGTAGAGCATTACTGTCAGTGTGTGTGTGTGTGTGTGTGTGTGTGTGTGTGTGTGTGTGTGTGCCTATTTATTGTGTTCACGTATCCAGAATGTGTTCAGGGAGCAGTTCCAGCTCGCAGCTTTGCTCACACGTTCAGCTGTGCGCTTTGTGTGCGTAGGAGTATTTGTGCATGTGTGTGTTTGTCTGTACACATGTATGAATTTATGCTTTTGTGCATTTTTATGTGTTTTTATTCCTCATATTGATGGCTTCTTGTGTGTGTGTGTGTGTGTGTGTGTGTGTGTGTGTGTGTGTAGGTGCAGACATAAACAATGGAAGTCAGACCTGCCGGCCTCCAGCGTTGTCATCACCTTTCACAATGAGGCTCGCTCTGCACTGCTGCGCACTGTGGTCAGGTAGGTCAATGGTGTGTGTTGTCCACTTAAAAAAAAAACATCTCTATTTTGATTTGTGGGCTTTTTAAATATGTTTTATCTTCCTATAAATCCTCTCTCTTTCCCCGTGTAGTGTCCTAAAGAAAAGTCCTTCTCACTTGGTCAAAGAAATCATTCTGGTTGACGACTACAGTGATAACCGTGAGTACTGCACACAAACAAATTGTACAAACAAACAAGCCTAATAAAATCAGCGTGTAAATGCATGCTTTGTGTGTGTTTCAGCGGAGGACGGAGCGCTGCTGGGGAAGATTGAGAAAGTGCGTGTGCTGAGAAACGACCGCAGAGAAGGTAGTTAGAAGAATAAAAGAAGTTTTATGTTATTCAAAGGGACATCTCAGTGCTGTTTTATGAATGCACTTATTCACTCCGTGTTTATGGTTCGAGGGTTAAATCATTCTAAATGGGGTTTTTTGTAACTGATGTTTCTCTCAGGACTGATGCGTTCGAGGGTTCGTGGTGCAGACGCCGCCACGGCACCCGTTCTCACCTTTCTGGACTCTCACTGTGAATGTAATGACCACTGGCTAGAGCCGCTACTGGAGAGAGTGGCTGAGGTACACACACACACACACACACACAAACACACGGACGCTCCTTTATACATCAATAAATAACGTTATCATGCATATAAGGTGAGAAAAATTTGAGCAAGTCCAGCCAGAATCAAAGGACAATAGACATTCTTGTGTTGCGATGTTAAGACTAAACAGTCAACACACACACACTCTCTAAGTCACACTGGCTTGACCTCCTTTTTTTCTCAAAACACTACTTGTCAGGCTCCTTTTGAAGATGACAAAGATTATATTTTCTGGCATGCTTGCTCTCCATCAGCAGGGTTTGTGCACATTTAAGTTTCATTATAACTGCGATTTAACAATGTTACATCATGTAAACAAAAAAAGGGGGAAAAAACAACCCTACCACAGAATTGAGATGTTTCAGAGTAGAAGGTTCCTGAAGAGTCAGTCTCAGTATTTTAAAGATGTACTGTTTTACAGTGCTTAAAATACATTCACAATAGTGATCCTGTTATTAATATTTATAGGGGATTCACTTTTTTCCTTCCCTCTTTTACAAAGAGGTCAGAGGTCAGGGTCAACCACAGAGCAGCACCCCCGGAGCTGCTGGTCAGTCAGTGTCTTGTTAACTTTCCTGTGAAAAACAAGGAGCGCATGACTTCAATAACACAGGAATGTTTGGGCTCTTTCAGAGTAAAAGCACATTTTCACAGCTTTATAAGACAGTGAGTCAGGAGATTAGAACTTGTCCTAATGTAGTGTTGAACACTATTCATTTCTAGAAAGAAAGAGTAATCCTCAATCACAGCTCAGAATGTGATCTCTCCTACGTGGTTATTATAATATACTGGGACACACACACACACCCCAAAATATAAAATATCTCTCAAATATTTTATTTAAAAAAAAAATTAAAATGCCATGCTTCATTAGACAAGTGTAGCAAGTGCACCAATAATCATAAATAAACTTAAACTTTTTACTGTTATTGCTGTTTTTAAACTTTTGATTAATACTCATTTTACTGCACTTTTGTATGTACTCTGGCAAGTGGTGTTGCCGTACCTCAGCAGAGGCTGTTGCTCAACTGCTGCTGGGAGGTTCAATCAGTGTCAAACACTGTACCGTCTCTCTATTTTATAACTTTCAAATGCATTAAAAGTGTAAAACTAGAGTGTAATATAAATGTAATGTGGGCTTTATCACTGTTGACTGTGATAGTTTTTGTAAAGTGTTAGTATGTCAAAACAAATGACAAAAAATGTCATAAAAAGTCATAGTATAGTTGGTCATAAGATCTCATAACTTATCACAGTATGTCATAAAAAAGTCAAAATGTATGTTCACTTTTCCCTCGTGGCCCTCAATTATATGCTGGCTCCTAAAAAATGGCACTCAGGGTGCTTCCAGTCCTAGAGTTGTCTTGCTTTGGACCGAATCCGGGACTAATTTTGTTATCAAGTTGCATAATTGCCTAGAGTTGGCTCGTGTTCTCACGGCAGCATTTACAAGCAGACCAGTTCAAATGTTTTGCCTTAGAAAGCTGCTCTTGATTGGTCAGAATTTCCATGTGGGAAAAATCCAGGAGGACAACGAGGACAAAACATTTAAGAAGAGTACACTTGCAAGATAAATGTGACACTTTCTAATGTCACAATGGAGGGACAACTACACAGGTTGATTTTAGCGCTGCTCATCGTGTACTATATTGCTGTCATTGTTCATTTGAGTCAAAGCATACAGTTTGAAAACGAGGCGCGGCTCCAACTAGAAAACAATGTTTTGATGCATTGGATGTGCTGAATGTGCATATTAAGGCGCACATTAATAATCCTCCAGGACTGTAACATGCTCATGTTTAACCCAAACAATGTGTCATGTGACTGCAGTTGGTTCAGATCGAGGTCAGAACACGTTCTGACCACAAACGAACTGCACCAGAGTTTGTTTCTAACCGCACCAAGACCACCTCTTCAAGAAGGTCTCAGTCGGGTTGTTTTGGTGCACACCTGCCCAAATGAACCACACTTAGTGGGGAAAAGAACTTGAGCTTAATTGAACTGAACCAAATAGGGCTAATAACAGTGCAGTGTCAGAACAGTTGTGTAGAGACGCAGGTTTATTTGACTTAAAAAGACAGACCTCTCTCAGGTTTATGTTTCCCTCTTGTCTAACCACCGCAAGCTGTAAAAGGAAAATCCTTAAACAGAATAAACTCCATTACAGATTAACAGCGTGTTGATATTTCAAGTGAAGTCGTTTAGTAATAACTTGAGAGGGAACTTCTTGATTAAATGTAACCTCAGAAGTGGGGCACTTTGTGTAAAATGGAGGTTGTTTGTTAAATATTTATCTGATGTGTCTGAAAATAGTCTGATTCTGCATTTGATCCTCCCAAACGTGGTGTTTTGTCATTCCCTAGTTAATAAACGCCCGGAGCCAAATCTAAAACATTTTGCTGTCAGAGTAATTGACTTTGCTTTTCTTTGCTTTAGTTGCACTTCTAAATAATGAATCACTCAATACAAAGCAGAAATCAGAAAAACTGCCGTCTGTGTGGGTGAAACCTCGTGTGTCATATCAAAAGGTTTCAACCCAAAATAAATAAACTCAGTCAGTACCTGGAGGCTTTTTCTGTTGTTGTCATTCTGGCCACTTGAGCAATTCTGTCTCTAAACTCCTGCGTGATGTGGCTCTGTGGGAGTGATTTAGCGTGGAAGAGACAGAGCTGCGTTACTTTCAGTTCTACTTCATAAACACAGTGATAAACTAAATACAGAGCATAAACTAAACAACATGAGTCACTGGTGCCGAGGGAAATATTTTCGTCTGCTCTAAAAGTCCAAAAAATATGGTAAACTTAGACATGTAGCTACTTTTTTATTCATAAACCACACTTCCTGTTATTCTCATCCAAAGTTTGTTGGAAAAGTTGTAATGAAATATTGTCTCTGTCCTTCCTTCACAGGACAAGACCAGAGTTGTTTCTCCGATCATTGATGTTATCAACATGGACAACTTCCAGTACGTAGGAGCGTCGGCCGATCTGAAAGGAGGTACGGTACACAAGTGGAGAGGCGCATGAACACACACACACACACACAGGATGTCCTGTGTAATTCTGTTCAGCAGTGTTAATACCTGGTGTTTTGGCATCCTGTGGTCTTTTCACTTGTTGTGAGTTTCTTCTCACGCCCAAGGCAAACACTTATGCTAAGCATACACACACAGGGCATGTTTAGTTTAACGGCTTACTGGACATAAACTGTGCTCTTCTCACTGCATGCTGATTATTTTTTTTCAACAGTGTTTTTTGAGTTTTTAAAATTCCATTAAAAAAAGGCATTATGTATGGATACTTTCAGATAGGGTTGCAGTGGTGTACCGTGAAATTGTATACTGTGGCATAACAAATTGCCAGTTAACATACCGTGTTCATTTGCTAATTGACGGCGGAGGAAAAAATGCACCTGGGTGAAGAATCTCATCTGTGTGTGCGCATCTCCTTTTCTCTTCAACTGGCTGTCAGACTTTTTACCCAAACTTCGATTAAAAATGGTTCAAGTTTCAGTTATAATAAAGAAAAATTTGCTTCTGTTTTCATTCCTTGAAGGGTCACTGTAACTGGTAATACTATTACCACTACCATGGCTACTGCTACAACTACTGCTATAAATACTACTACTACTATTGCTACTACAATTAATACAACTGCTGCTGCTACTACTACTAATAATAATAGTAATAACAATAATACTATAATACTGTGATACCATGATATTTTCCAAGACAGTTAATGTACCATAAAAATCTCTGGAAAATCTCCAGTATTATAATACAGTGGAAACTGCTAACAGCGATCACATGATCACTAAGCAGATGATTATCATAAGCTTTTTTGTTGTTTGTTTTTCTTTATTTCTCATGCAAATCTAATTAACATTTATAATGAATTACTTGAGTATAAGGTAATGACACAGACAGTTCCACTGTTCACTTAATGCTGTTGACTGTTTCAAAATACAGTGCAGCTGTTTTATTATATTGGCATTACAGCGCATTATAGACCCACTTCACAAGGATGGCTTCAACCACAGGTGCTTTGCCCGTGTGCATTCATCTTCTGTCTCCCTCAGCCATAACCTTCAAGGAGACTGCATTTTTCACTGAGAGAAAATTACTTTCTTTTTCCCGTCATGATGTCAGTGCGCACACAGCATCAGCCTCGGGGAGCAAGCTGGAGGCAGACAGGTTAAAATGAGGCAGAGTATCATGGGAGTTCAGTTAAAAGATAGAATTACTGTAATTTTAGATTGCTTTTCATATGTTGTCATGTATGAAAACACCCAAAATTACCACTGTAAGTGGACTACTTGACCACTGTAAGTGAATTGTTATAACAGGATTTGTACTGGAATGATTCTGTCCGAAGCTTTATGATCCATATAAGCAGTTGATCACTAACATTTCAAAAATGGAAATAATAATATAAATGACAATAATTATTTTATCTATCTCAATATCTACATATCCATATATATATGAATGTATAACAGCACTTCACTTATATTGCTGCACATTCATCTACAATAGTGGCTTAAATGACCTCTGTTACAGATGCTATAATTATTCTTCCCCAGATGTGTCCAACATACGAGACAAAGCCCTGTCCCTAATAGCGTTGTCACAATACTTTCTAACTTCCACACAAGACTTTGGAAAATATAGATATTTGATAATATTATCAATACCACAGGGGAAATTTATATCAAGGGCACAACATTTATAATCATATATTAAAAGATGAATATAACATGGCTATAAACTGATGGTGACGACTTTAATTTCTCTGTTAGTAGCAGAGAATGACTGTAAACATTAACAATAACACAGTGAAGACAGGCAGCTGGTAGCAGTGTATCAATATTGCGGAAAAAGTGTATCGTTACACAAATATTTTTGACAACACTAGTCCTGAAGGTTCTTTATAAATGGGCCCCAGATAGTTTGAAATCTTTCTTGTTCGTCTTTGAGTGTGTATGTAATTTTTTCCAAAGGTAAACAGACATTTCTGTAGGCCATGGCCCAATATGTGGTCTACTGTGGTATCTTTTAGATACTGATTCTAACTGGATTTTGAGTATTCATACTGATAAACTTACTATTATGTCTCCTCCTATGCTTTCTAGTATTACTATATAGAGTAAAACTGGGACACAGCCATGCACAATGTCAGATGTATGTGTTGTACTCTCAGTGCTGACACATGAACACAGACAGACATGTGAAATCAGGCAGCTGCAGATGTATCCAGTCAACTGATCTGAACCTGCCAAATCTAATTACATAACCAGACTGCTGCTTAATCCCAACTAATGGTCATACTGGCATTGTCCTTTCCTCCTCTGTGTGTGTGTGCGTGTGTGTGTGTGTGTGTGTGTGTGTGTGTGTGTGTGTGTGTGTGTGTGTGTTTATGTTGGCAGGTTTTGACTGGAATTTGGTGTTTAAATGGGACTACATGATGCTGGATCAGAGACGATCCAGACAAGGCAACCCCATTGCCCCCATAAAGTAAGACAGACACACTCACACGTCTACTGAAAGTCATCATACATGACTGACTCACTTTTGTTCACCAGTTTCCACGCACTACTAATCTTGCTCCTTTCCTCGCCCTGTGCCCTCTTTCTCTCTGCTCCTGCAGGACTCCGATGATAGCAGGAGGTTTATTTGTCATGGATAAGGAGTACTTTGAGCTGCTGGGAAAGTATGACATGATGATGGATGTGTGGGGAGGAGAAAACCTTGGTGAGTGCTGCTAAAAAGTGCAAATGCTAATTCAGTAGAGTCACGGTGGAGCATGGAGTCAGTAGAATCACAGTAGACAGATGATGGTGGTTAGGAGATGAAAGTAAGACACAGTAATTGGATGTCAGAGGAATAGAAAATCTAGGTGAGTGAAAGAAACGAGAAAACAAATAGTGCAGTGTGATTAAGAGTGGAAAGTAAAGTGGCAGGTAGAGAAAATAAACTGTCAACATTTACCATCAATACACCTCACTGCTGTAATGTGTTGCACCCAGACTGTCTCATTTCCCAAATATCAGCCTCCAGAGGTGACAGGCGTGTCAGAAGTTTTGCCAGAGGCATTAAAGAAATAGTTTGACATTTTGGGAAATGCGGTTATTAGCTTTCTTGTGAGACTCAGATGAGAAGATTGATACCAGAGATGTCTGTACGCTAATATGAAGCTGCAGCCAGCTAGCTTAGCCTCGCACGAAGACCTGGAGCAGCCAGCATGTCTTTATCCAACAGTAATAAAATCTTCCTACCAGCACCTCTAATGCCTGCCATGCACCAGGAGACTTTGAAAAGACTTGTTTAATACTTTTAAAAGACTAAAGTCTGACATCTAAAGACAATGTGAGTTTTTAGTCACTCACTATGAGATTCAGCACAGACTGGGGATCTTGCAGGGTCACTGTTTGCAAGACTACAACTAGATTCCTTTTCAGATTATTACCCATCCTGCTCCTGGTGGAAAATAGTACACCAAACTCTCTTTTAAGATATGTGACATATTAACAATGCCTTATGTGTTTGCAAAAGCACATAGCTCTAGAAACTCAAGACAAAAGACGTCGTATGTCAACAGCATTCTTGTCAGTTCGGCATCATTTTAATAAAAGTTTTTTCCTTCTGTAATTGCATACAGACTTTAAGTTCTGGATTTGTCGCCTTAACTCGCTACCAGCCTTTGTTGGTTAGCTGCGCTATTTTACTGGGAGGAGACCGTGGGAATGAGAAGATTAGTATCAGAAGTTAAAATTTCTCACCAAAATAAATCCTGGTTCAGTCCCTGGTTCAATCCAGTTTCTCAAGACTTGTTCACGTTATTGTGCCTCCACAGAGTTTCCTTCATGTTAACTGTGCTGCTTCTTGTTTAGTGCTGGAGGGAGCGCAGCTATTGGTTGTTGACAATGTTAACGTCATTGAACGTCAGTATTTACTAAAACTTATGATGATATACAGCATGATTGATTTTTTTGGAACGTCAAGACGAGGCAAAGACTGACTTAAGACAGCTCAGGCTAAGTTTATTGACCGCCTTTCACCAATGAATGGATTACTGAACGGGCCTATGGGGCACAGACCCAGGGACCAAAGTGTCAGGGGGCCTCCTGGGCTTCACCTTTAAAATGTTAAATGTCAAATTAACACAAATAGACCAGGGAGAGATTCAAGATGGCCACAGTTAGACGCAAGCAGACAAAAAGATGCATAATGACTACATAGAGATGCAAAACTACTAGAGTTTTGGGGCTGGTAAGTGGACTGTCTTACCTTTGGACAGAGTCAGGCTAGCTGCTTCCCTCTGTTTTAAGTCTTTGTGCTAAGTTAAACTAACCAAATGCTGTAGTTTCATATTCAAAGTACAGATATAGATGGTGTCACTCTTTAAGAAGGCAAATTATCATATTTTCCAAAATGTCATATTAATTCTTTAAGTCTTAAACAGGTAAACATTTGTATTTTCAGTTTATTCCAAATGCTTTTGTCTTGAAAAACAACAGATCTTTGCTCACTTGTAAACTCCACACTGTCTCTTGAGAAATGAAAGTAGCACCAGTCATGATTCTCACGGTGTGATCAACTCATGAGCTCATCTTTGGTTCCCATGCCAGGATCATGAAAAGGAGCAGAAAATCCTTCAGCAATTTGGTGGTCATATCTGGCTAAAAGAGTCTTCCAGACTACACTTGATCTTAGAAAATTACAGTGTTAATGTGATAATGATTACAGTCGGTATTGAGTGAAAATAACCATAGTGTACACAATAGAGATCATTTGCAAACAGCACAATGAGATAATAACAGCTGTGTCTCCCTGTTGCTTTTGTCTGAATTCAGTTGGGAAATCGTTGAGAATAAACAGAATGATTCATGTTTTCTTGAGACAGCGCAATGATTCAGAGCTGGATTGACAGTTCAGATAGTGATTTACTTGTGTGCTCGTTTAGACTTATTCAAATGCAGACAATGTTGGAGAGGGAACATGACAAGATCGACGCACTGAAAACATTAATGAGGTGCAGACGTCCTGAGTTAACGACGCCTCAAGACTTCTTATGTTCTGCTAATAATAATCAGCTGTGGTATTTTTATGAAAACAATTTGTTGGAACAATGGTAACCTGTGAATGTGTGTGTGTGTTTCAGAGATCTCATTTCGAGTGTGGCAGTGTGGTGGCAGTCTGGAGATCATCCCCTGTAGCAGAGTTGGCCATGTCTTCAGAAAGCAACATCCATACACCTTCCCCGGGGGGAGTGGGACTGTGTTTGCAAGGTGACACACACACATACACACACCCTCTAACTCCCAACTCGCCAAATACCGAAGCTCAGTCAGTTGCCATTAGCATCAAAATGTGACACATAAAATGCTCCTCCTGTATCTGCTTTGGTCACACAGGGACAGGGTGTCAGTTTACACCTGTTACATTATGTCTCTTCAAAATAAACTTCTGTTTTCAAATGTTAAGTTTCTGTATGTTAAATACATGCAGTCTATTCCAAAATAAACTTCAAATTTTGGTGCATTTGTTACTAACATAATGTAACGTCATGTGTAACTAGCGTGGCATGTTACACATACCAGCACACTACGTTTACAAAACAACTCAATTGACTTTTGGTTGCACACAGGACATAATTAGTGGGCTCCTGGGTGAAAGTCCAGAGTTTGTTTGACCCATCAACCTCCTCTATTCCCTGCCCTGTGCAGACTGTCTTGCTTTTTATACTATGGCAGTTGCTTGGAGTGCCAAAAAATGCCGCTTCCCACTTTCATACTGCTATAGAAAGGTGCCTTGGTGTGTCAGTGTCTGATGCTGAGGGCCACTGACCAAGTGTCAGTATTTGAAGAGTTGGTAGTGAGACTGGGTTTCTGCACGTACGCACGCACCAAGAGGGTTGAACACTCATTAACCATCCAGGCTCCACCCGTCACGCTCATTCATTGATTTACTGTTAGTACAATATTTCTCCCATTCACACATGTCACACTGCTGCCACTTGTTTATTCTATACTGGATGTCTTGTGCTTCCCTTTAATGGGCCATTGAAGCCCCCCTCCAAACATGTTTTAAAGCACGTACTTATAATAATACTGTTTGTTTTACATGATTCTTCCATATAATAGTTAAAAGAACTGAAAAGGCATTGGATGCAGATCTGCCCTTTCTCCCTCCGTGAGCACCCGCCACTGCTGCTTGCACAAAGTTGGCCGTTGTAAGAGCGGTGCACATCAAGATGACTAGTGTTGCAGGAAACATTGGAGAGATTCAGCCAAACATATTTGAGCCTTAGTCACACTCAGATGAGGAGTCTCTTGTGCAAGTCAGGGACTAGCAGACATATCAGAATAATAAGGTTACTGGCAGTGGTGTTAGTGGTTATGAAACGTACAGTAATATCTGCTACAATGAGTTTTTTTGTAGATAGTAGAAAGACCCTCCAGGTTTACGTCAGAAAACTGAACACACTGGCATGATTGCTGTCAAAACTTTAACTATGTTAATGCTTACTCTGCTGTATGAACTGACAAGTCTGCTCTGTGCTGGAGGTTTCATGTTTCTTTGGTGGTGTTGTGTTGAAGTCTGTTCCCCCTTCAATGTGTTTTTCCAGTATTAGACAGTAATTAGCTCTCTTATTGGCGATGTACCTAATCTAGCTTGCTCGGTGTATATTTGAATCTCCGATTTTAGGGAAGTACACAGACGTCACCCCCTTTAGTAGAGGAATGTGAAATCACCTCACCTCACCTCACAGAAACAAGTCATTATGGTTAAGGTCAGACATTTTAGGCGACATAAACAGAATAAAAACACATTATTGAGCAGAGGAGGACTTAAAGTCATGATTAAACCTTATTATTAATGGGTTGTCTACTAATCTCAGGGTTAGTGGTTGGATCCCTGACTCCTCTTATCCACTTTGAAGCAATTAAATGAATTTCCTAAAATTTGAAACCATTCCTAAATCTGAACATGCCTATTAGGCAATCGTCATCTGCTGCAGAACATGTGATACAATAGCAAAAGATCCAGGATTTTTTTCGTTTGTGTTGACTACTTTCCCTTATACAACACTCTTCAGACTCTTAATACTAACATTATTTGGTGGCCTTGCCTCTTTTATCAAGCGCTGTTGTAAACACTGAAACATACATTATTGCATTTTCCTACAGCTCTGAGAATCAAACCAGTGAGGGATAATTAAAACCAAGCACCAGCAATTAAAAAACAATAAAAAAGTAATCACAGGGAAAATTGGCTTCAGATTTAGAAAGAATGCTCTTCTTAAATATAGAAGATCTGTTTTTGCATGTGCTTCCCCTTAGAGCTCTGATAAATGTGACAACATAATCAGCGAAGATCAAGAATGAGAAACAGGATACACGGAAAGATATGGATCTCTGCTTTGAAACTGTCGCCAACCACAAGTAACAGGCCCTGGAAACGAGCCCGACAAACCCTCACGGCCCTGATTAACAACTGCAACAAATAGATAACAGGGAATTTGAAGTGGCTGTGGTTTCTCCGGTCCTCCCAGTGATGTGCAGCACTGTGGAGAAAAAAAGAAAGAAATGAAGGGCGTAATAGACCAACAGTGTGGCGTGTCTTTGGATTGAGCTCATCCCTATCTTAAGCTGATGTCTGAAATGGCCACTCTGAGATGCTCAGCGATACTTAGGATGTCAGCTGCAGATGAAAATGACTAAATGCTCCCTGATGGCTGTCACCAACGGGAACGCTTAAGATCATCAATCATTTAATCATTTATTTGTCACATCAAATCATAAAAGGTACAACTCCAGTGAGATGTTATTCTGTCAGCTCCTTCAGCTTGTGCATTAAGTCCTTTTTCAGCTCTTCTTAAATTGTTGGCTGCAGTGTGTGTGTTTTTGGCATCCAGGATAGTCTTGTTAAGCCATGGTCTCTGGTTCTGGAATGATTTAACTGCAGATTTGGGTACAGTTGTTCTGTTGTGCAGTGGTTAGCACTGTCGCCTCACAGCAAGAAGGGTTCCTGGTTTGAACCCAGGGTGGGAGTTTGAATCCCGGGGTGGGGGAGCCCTTCTGTGCAGAGTCTTCATGTTCTTCCCGTGTCAGTGTGGGTTTTCTACTGGTACTCCGGCTTCCTCCCACAATCCAAAGGCATGCAGATTAAGGGCCCATCCACACGAAGCCTTGTCAAGGTGAATTTGCCAAAGTTTTTAACCAGTTCGGCAAATGCACAAATCTGAAAACGCTGCCTTTGCGTCTTTGTGTGTACAGCCCCACCTCTCCAACCTCTGACTTAACCCCGGCAGGAAGCCGTCCCATCACAACAACAACAACAATGGCGGATTACAGACTCGTGTTCCTGCTACAGAACGTGCTGAGCCTATTGGGGCTTCTGCAGCAAAATCTTCTCCTCCTCCTTCACTACAACGAGCAGCAGACAGCAATAGACAACTATATACGCTACATGCTCTTGGATCCACCGCGGAGAGCAACAAGCTTTTTGTGCATGCTCTGCGTCTTCTTCTTCTCGGGTTCAGAGCTGTACGCTCTGGTTTTTAGTGGCGCCCCATCTCCTGGCTGGCATATATACTGCAGCCTTTTTATGCAGTTTCAGAGGCTTGAACCGGCTTCATTTTGACACCTGCATTCTTGAAGTCGGCGCCATTTTTACAGAACACTATTGCAATCCGATCATTTTATTTGGCGGTTTCAAAAAGACAAGTCTTCGTGTGGATATAGCCTAAGTGGTGACTCTAAATTGGCCGTAGGTGTGAATGTGAGTGTGAATGGTTGTCTGTCTCTATGTGTTAGCTCTGCAATAGTCTGGCAACCTTTCTAGGGTGCACCCCGCCTCCCACCCAATGTCAGCAGGGATAGACTCCAGCCCCCTGCGTGACCCCTAACAGGATAAGTGGTTATGGAAAATGAATGGATGAATTAATGCTTCTGTTGTTATACAAACTGAATCCACCACAGACTCATCAAATTCTTCAGTGTTATTAGTGACGTCCAGGCTGGTGTCTTGGAACATGCTCGAGACTCTGATTAGCTCCATCCCTCTGATCGGGGGGGCATGCATTGTAGTTTGTTTACATGTTTGGACCTCAACTAGATGGCAACATGTTCGCTCCCCCTGAACACGGGAAGCAATCAAATTAGTAGGAAAAATAATCACAGCACACAATACACTGGCCCTCTTCCATCTTCCTGGTGGGTAAAAAAACAGACCAACCTGTTTGCTGTCTCTGAAAACCTTTCACACCCTGTCACCTGCTATCTGTGGACAGTCAGGGGTGGGTTTCTGGAATTAGTGCCACTTTGGCCCTAGGTGGCATCAGTCTCCCCTTATTTTGAGCTAAACGGCACAAATATTAATCAAAGTAACCCTCACAAGAGGCATTATCAGATCATACATAGTGAAATTGATAAACGAGTAAACATTCCGTTCTTTGGAACTAACAAACATTACAGCAGAAAAAAAATACCCACAAAGACATTTTAAATGGGAAGTACGCTCCTTTTTAAAGACGAAGCACCAGTGAACAAGCGTTCTCCGACATGACAAGTTCCTGGCTCATTTAAATGTTGATCAGATGAGCGAGACAAATCAGCATATACACCAACGTTGGCTCAAGAAAATTACATATCAGGGATGGACAAATTAGGCTCCATGACAACCACTTTTCTGCAGTTCCAAAAGTAGTTGCGTAACCCTGTCTTGACATTTAAAAATATAATTTATTTATTGATGGCTGCAGTGATGTTCTCGTGTATCAGCCCCATGAATGGGTACTCACCATGCAGAACAGCTTCATCTGTGCTTTGAGGCTGCTTCAGTTCATTGTGCTGCCCTTCAGTCTTAAATAAAGCTCCAGACACCCTCTCTGTGTCTGCCGGCGGTGACCCAGGGGAGCGACGAGACAGCACCCGTTTTGTCTGTTTGGACGGCTTTATAATTGTTCTGGGAGTAGCATTTCCCAAATATTCAAGACCCTGTTTACACTTGGTTTTAGAATGTGTTTCAGTGATTTGAACAGCAGTGGACAGCTGAGACACATCGCTGTTCACACCTGTGTCCGTCAGATGTCTCTGAGGTGTCCAGCTGTGTTCAGATTTCATTACTGCCTAGGATCACCTCTACTAGCAGGTCAAAGGGCACAGCGCACAGTTATAACATCAGTCTGTTGCCAGACAAGCGCCAGATTTGTTTCACACTGGCTGGCTAAAAAAATGCACTAAATGTTAACACCTACTATACATGTACCATCTGTTCCAACTGTTTGGCAGGACAAAGTCATTTGTGACTTGCAATGACTTCGAGTGTTGGCACGCTGTCAGCAAAACAATAACCACATCCTGCCCTGATGAAGTATTTCCTGTTATGTCCTGGTGGAGGAAGCATCAGGATGCATTAACGTTACGCTACAAAAGACTGGTGGTCAAGTGTGTCTCAGACCAACTTGGCAAGTAGTTGGAGTGATCAGACAACAGTGCATCTTGGTGGTCGTATTTAGCGCTGTCCACTTGCGAATGCCCAAGACGCATTTTAAAACCAAGTGTAAATAGGGTCCATCCATCCATTTTCATTCACTTATCCGGGGCCTGGTCGTAGGGGCAGCAGGCTGAGCAAAGCACCCCAGATGTCCCTCTCCCCAGCAATGCTTTCCATCTCTTCCTGGGGGACCCCAAGGTGTTCCCAGGCTAGATGAGATATGTAATCCGTCCAGCGTGTTCTGGGTCTGCCCCGGGGCCTTCTACTAGTGGGACGCGCCCAGAACACCTCTAACAGGAAGCATCCTGATCAGATGCCTGAACCACCTCAGCTGACCCCTTTTGACGCGAAGGAGCAGCGGCTCTACTCCGAGCTCCCTCCGGATGTCCGAGCTCTTCACCCTATCTCTAAGGCTGAGCCCAGACACCCCATGGAGGAAACTCATTTCAGCTGCTTGTATCCATGATCTCATTCTTTTGGTCGCTACCCAGAGCTCATGACCATAGGTGAGCGTTGGGACGTAGATGGAAAATTAAATCAAAAGCTTTGTCTTCTGGCTCAGCTCCCTCACATCACTGCAGAAGCCGTAAACAGGGTCCACATTGCGTATATTCGACATGTGGAGACAGTACCAACTTAGAATCAATGTGAAGACTCCATGTGAAGTTTCCTCGGAGTGTGCTGTCTGCAGTATGTTGCTGGAGTGCAGGTGGATCAGGATGAAAGATTTCTGCAGAGGGCAAATATAGCTGCATGTTGAAAATAGTTATAGTGAAGAATACTGAGACACTATCTGGTGTCACCTCCACCACGAGAAGTTGAAGTTCACTGCTCTTCAGATGCCAGTGTTGATGGTTTTGGGAGCTTTTAGTTCAGTAGATGCATGTGAACATAGCAGCAGCCGCATTCAGGCAAAACTTGTCTTTAGTGTTTGAAACTGAGACATTCACTGTAGCAGACGTTCACTGTGTTAATGCGTCACGCCACCCTGTCTGAGCACCAACACACAGTCTCCTTGCTGGCTTGTTTGTAAGAACTAACATGTAGAATATACTGTAGTCAGTTATTTGTCCAGTTTCCCCGACTAAAGTAATGACAGCAGCTTCTCTAAACTTGAGTCACCACAGTGCCACTTAAAATATTCACAGGTACAAGTTCTCTACCAGTCTGAAACAGAACATTGCTGGATTTGACTCATCATAAGACCTGCTGTCAGTCTTTGCTGTCACAGTTTCTTCAGATGTTTTGTGACAGTCAGCCGTCTCATGATTCGCTATTAATTAAGTCTAGAGCTGCAACTAACAATATTTTCACCATTGATTAATCTGATTAATCTTTATTAATCATTTGGTCTTTAAAGAACATTGTCAAACCTGTCAGGAGATGCCTGTCACAAGGTGACGTCTCCGTATTACTTGTTTTGTTCAGCTGACAGTCCAAAACTCAGACATTCAGTTTACTATCACTTAAGACAAAAGAAGAAGCTGGAAGGACATGGAGAGCAAGAAGGACATGGAATGTTTGGTGATTTTGCTTAAAAAAACAACAACAACAACACCAAAAGAACGACTGAAACAATTATCCAAATGGCTGCTGATGAACTTTTAGTGTCGATCAGTAGAAAGAAGCTGTTTCAGCTCTAATGAAGTTCGCCTGGTAACTGCAGAGTAAAACCAAAAGTGAATATTCTCTCTCCAAATGTGGAACATAGACTGAAGGTCTGTTCTGGTTTTTACTCACTTATGCCAACTCAGTAACCCTACTTCATGAAACAGACCCCAGGTATATGAAACAGTGCAGCTGCAGCATATTTGCACACATTTCTTTTTTTTTTAACTTTATCTTTATTGCTTTATTTTTAGAGTTTAATTATAGAAAGTAAAAAAAGAAAGAAAATACAAAAAAAGTTGAACAAAGCCTAAAGGGAGGAGCAAGTCTACCGTCTATTTAGACAACATTACTATGTATGCCTTTTTTAAATTTATATATTAACACTTTCCCTGTCATTTTTAAGATGAGGTTCTCCATCACTAGGACATCATCTGTTATGGTCAGCCATCGTTTGTAATCTGGTGCATTAATCTTAAGCCAGTTCTCAGTGATAGCCTTCTTTTCTACAGCGAGGAGAATCTTGAGCAAATATTGATCCCCTAAGGCACTCAAAGCAATAATTGACTTGCCTTATGTAACCTGCTTCAGTTGATACTCCTGTGGCGCCTGGCAGGCATCCTCAAAACATGTGTGTGGTTCCATGTGGTCTGCATGCAAGTGTTTACTTGCCTTAATGTATGTGTTTTCTAACAGTCTAACATTAACTATCACACTGTATTTTACTCAGACAGATAAGGTAAGGTAAGGTGAAACTTAAATGTCCCCGGGGGGCAATTTGGGACACAGACAGTAGTCATAAATAAAACAAAGCAGACAGTACAATACAGAACATGCAGAATACAGTATCACACACTGTCAGGGATAAATCATGGACAATTAGTGGTCACCGCTGGTTAAGCTGAGCAGTAGCAGACAGAACAAAGGATGATATGTAACACTTAGTGCCACATTTAGGGAGGCAAAAACTCCGCCCTGATGGAAGCATCTGAAACTCAACGTGGAGGGGATGTTTAGAGTCTGAGACAATAGACCGAGCTTTAGAGGTGATCCTGTCTTCATATAGATGTTGGAGGTTATTAAAAGTAACACCAGCGCAGATATGAGCTATGAAAGATATGAGCACACAGACATGATGCACTGTCGAGTTTCTGTTAACTGTCAGCCTCAATGTCTGCCTGAGGTCGACCTGGCCTAGACAACAACAGAGGACGCTTTCCAACGCCACTCATTTCTTTCATTCATTGAAATAGGTCAAACAAAAAAACATAAGTCATGTCAGTTAATTCAATAAATCAATTTCTTAGATACATAAATCACTTCATTGTAATCAAATTATTAATGAATAAATCAAAACATCATATTTTCATGTTGCATACTATTGTCAATGTCAAACTGATGCTGTGCCAAGTATTTATTAATGTATTTACTGCAATTTTTAAAATATCAGTGCTTTTTTAAAATAATATTTATATTGCTTTTAGATAATATTTGTAGTAATTGTTAAATTATTTTTACTCTAGCTTTAATTTCCAATTAAAATCAATTAGTATTTACAACTGATGATCATAAACCCCATCTATGAGTCAAATTACTTAATCAAATGCTTCCATAAATAAACCCAAATCATGACTTAAAACCATTTCATTCACACATAACCTCTGAAATATTATTTCCGCTATCAAGCCAATAAGCCGGCAAACAAATAAATAATATCTTATAAATAATCAACTCAGAGATCGACGACACATTCCCACATTACGTGAATGAAATGAATTACTATATCTAATGTAACATAGTGTCGTCTCACAAATTAAACTACATGAATAAATGACTGACTTTATTTCAAACCAAAATAAAAAAAAACATAATAAAAAACAAACAAACTTTTTTAACTCCTATATTATTTCAACAAATTCCCAAATTTATTTACAACTAATATACAACGATCCCTGGTCTGTTTACCCCCAGTTAATGAATGCTCCTGCTGCTTGCACACTCCGTAAGTACTTAACTTGCAATAGGTCGTAGATCGTCATTTGTGCTTTTGTCTAACAAACATATACGTACCAATAGTGTCTCTGCAGTCATCTGAGCAACGATGCAAACAGACCTGTTTCTCTGTGCAGGAGATAAACAAAGGAAGCGCACCTGCACAGCTGATATTGAATCAGAGCGAGCCAGCATCTCTGTCTCTTTACCTGTATCAGTGGAAGCTTAGGTTGCCACATCTTTTAAATTAATCTGCTCACTGCTGCCTTTTTTGTGCTACTTGAATTAAAAACTCTAAAATCACAGCGAAAGAATGAAAAAGAAAATAACAGTCTTTTGATTAATGGCTTAACATGCACATATTTTTATATTCAGTACATCTCATCTGGAATATAAACTAAAGAAGCTCCTAGTAACTCTCGAAATTGCCTGAGAATCCTTCTGTTTCATGAAGTTTTCTTCAGTATCAAAGTGATCCAGCCCCGTCTCATCTCAGTGTCAGACTGTGAGCCCCCGTTTTATAAAGAATATATGATCAAGTTGTGTTTTACTTTGACTCCAGCTGACACATGGTCTGGCAGTACTGTGATACAGCATAAAAAAAAAGACATTTGACAAAATGTCATCGGACATCATGTCAACACACACAGACACACACTGACCAGTGAAGCAGTAACTGGAAAAATAAACACACACTCACATTTCTGTTTAGCCAGTGGCACTGTGCTCTCTTACGGCTGTGGAGATGTATGAAAGTGAGAAGAGGGGAGAGTGTGTGCATGGTTTCACACACACATAGTATGTCCAATTTGGAGATGTCTCTGTGTCTCACTTTCTGCTCCTGTCCCTCTCTGTTTTTCATTTCCTTCTCTATCCTAATTGTTCCTCACCTGCTTTTGGTTTCATGTCTCCTCTTGTCCGTCTCCCATCACACCTCTCCTCATTTTCCCCCTGTTCGACACCCTTCCCTCATTTTCCTTCTCTCACCTCTCTCTCAGGAACACGAGGAGAGCAGCTGAGGTGTGGATGGATGAGTATAAAAACTTCTACTACGCTGCTGTCCCCTCAGCAAGAAATGTCCCCTACGGAAAGTAAGTACCATGAAGTATGAGCCCTGCAGGAGTCAGACAGCATAATGTAGCTGGATCATAAAATTACAAAGCCAGCCACGTGAATGGGCATATTAATTGGATTGTCAATTAGCAGCATGTCAGCTGTAAAGTAAGTCAGTTAACCCTTTTATTGAAGTGAAATGAGGCAGTTAATTTGGCTTAAAAGAAGGCAGAAAGTCAAAAGACTGCTGTATTAATTGACTGGCTGAAGGGATTACTGTTAAATTATGACAGCAGATGCCAAAGCAAAAGAACATGATGGACACAGAAGGCACTGGTAAAGAGGAGAGAGGGATGGATGGATATTTAACTAGTTACAGAGGCTTTAGCCAGGACATGCAGGAGCCTTACTGTACAGACTCCTCTACAGCTGACGTCATCAAAAATATGCATTAGCATGTTGGCAATGGAAGAGGCGTTTTGCCCCAGCCATCCAGACGAGTCAGCGAGCTTTAAACATTTAATTAAGACTGTTACCAGCACCAAAATGTCTGGGTGTTGCGTGTTCTGTTGTCAGAATCGATATTCCAACAGCAGACTGAAGTTCTACAGAATCTCAACAGGATCACGACTGTTTCAGAGCAACAGGTGTTTCGATTTAATGAGCGATCATGTTAACTGGTGACTCAGCTGAGTGTGTTGTGGTTCATTATGAAGGCAGCTGTTGAAACACTAACAGAACATGTATTTGTCCTCGTGATTGGACTTGTACCAATTTAATTCATTTTATTTAACCTTTATGTAACCAGAAAAACATCTTGAGATTAAGAATCTCTTTTTCAGGAGTGTCTTGGCCAAGACAGGCAGCAACATAAGCTACTGACAGACAATATAGAACATACAGAGTAAAAATGTACAGCTCTTAAACAAATGATATAAAACACAAAATAAGATTACTACAAAGAAAAAGCCAAAAAACATGCTAATATATACTAGAAATGAACCTTAAAAACACAAAAAATGGCGACTACACATGATTACAAAGACCAGCTAAGACACATGGCGACATTTGCATATAGATGATTGTGTACAAAAATCCTGCAACAGTGCTTTGAAACGACAGAGGAACCAAAGAGTGCAACTTTCTGCAGAAGATTCCACATACAAGGAGCTGCATACATTAATGCTCACTTGCCAAACTCTGTACTTACCCTCGGTACAGACAGTAAAGATGTGTTCTGAGAACAGAGAGCACAGCCATTTTCAATTTTTTGCTTAATGTACACACATAATTATGTTGGAAGAAGGCCAAAAATAGTTTTGTACACAAGAGAATGCCAATGAAAAAGTCTAAGAAATTTCAAAGACAGCCACCCAACTCGAGCATACAGGATACAGTGATGAGTTAGTGGCTTACAGTTGGTAATAAATCTCAATGCACCATGGTACACAGAGTCCAGAGCATGCAAACACTGGGTGGGTGCATTCATATATAATACATCCCCATAATCAAGCACAGTCAAGAATGTGGCAGAGACCAGTCTCCTTTTGGCCAAGCAATACACACTCATCTGTGTTTATAATCTACACCAACCATTTACACTAAGTTACTAAAAGCAACCGTGGCATATTCGGCTCAAATGTACCAGTTAACACGATTAGAACAGAAGCAGAGTTCATGTTTACACAACAGCTGTATCACAGAGCTTTGAACTAAGCTAATTAGCCAGCCAACCACGTTAAATAACACCCTGCCATGTAGATACAACTTCCTGTCAGGATGTAGTTTTATGGTTTATTAAACTCAAACCTTGTGGTGTAGTGATCCTTGCCTTTGGATAGGGAGATTTTCTGATTTCCTAGCCAAGCAAGGAAAAACCCAAGACATACCACTCCTACTGACGTTCGTCAAAATTTAGAAGTAAACGTGTCAGCTGTTAGAGTGTAGACTACACTTTTTTTTTTTACAATTGGAGAATGTAAGAATTTCTTTAGGACTACAACAATGATGAATTAAAATTAAAATGTTAAAGAAACAATATTTTTATAGTTAGCTTGTTTAGGTAGCGTTTGCGATCTGTGGTGGTTATTGCTCTTGCATAGCTTGACAAGCTGCTATAATTGGTCCTTGGAGCCATGTAATTTTGTGTGAGCATGTGACTTTTCTTTGACTTAATTTCATTTTTTCTGTATATTATCAGACCGCTTCTTCATGACTATTCACGTTTTTCCACTTGTCTCAGAATAGGCTCCACAACACTAAGGGCTCTCACATCCTTACATGGCAGTTGTGCAAAGATAAAAATGCTCATTATGTGACCTTGTGGGAACAGTTCATGGCATCTCCCTCCAGTGCCAGCCTAAACAGTTATTTTCCCCAGACCGTGCAGCCTTAAACCAGCCCTCGGCCTCTACTATCTGCCCTCCCAGAATGGCTATAATTTAATCAATGTTGGGAAACGTTTTAGGAACCACAAGTGATCCACCCTCTAATTCTCTGACTGTCTCTTTCGCTCTGTCTCAGCATCCAGAGTCGTTTGGAGATGAAGAAGAGATTAGGATGTAAGCCATTCAAATGGTACCTGGAGAATGTCTACCCTGAACTGCGGTAAGAAAATTGAAGTATTTTATGTAATATGATAGGGTACATGCTATGATATACTGTGTCATTAGACTTAAATGTCATATAGGAAAACCTCCCACCTGGGTTTCAGTTTCAGTGTTACAAGAACAGGGTCTGTAAGAGACCTCAGCTTATGTCAGTATGACTGTGATCTCCTGTGTGCTGGGATCTAATGTTTTACACCTTAATAAGACTCACTTAATGACTGTGGTGACACTAATGACTAACCCGCACTGGCAATTATGACTCAGGCACATTATTAAATATTACAGGGTTTGCAATTTGTCACCTACATGAGTGAGATTAATAATGTAGAAATGTAACTAAGGCTGTACCGGAATTTTTTTTACACTCTGAACTTCCGTTGAGGATTTTGAGTGAAGTCTGTCGTCGTATTTTATGACGTAATCACCCTAAAAATGATACAAAAACCTTGAACAAAATCCTCATTTTGAACACAGTGATTCAGCGGATTAAATGAGTCAGTCTGTTTTTATTAAATCAACTTTCTCTCAGTTTCATCAACATAAATACACGTAGGCAGCAGGTTAATCCAATAAAGACATCAAATATAGATGAAATAATAATCACACCCTTAGGCTCATAGCATCATTACGCTACCACAGAAATGGCAATAAAATAAATCAGAACATCTCAAATTAATTAATTTCCAACATCTTTCTACAGTTGGTATGAAAGTGATGACGGAGCGCCAAGTGAATGCAGATGCATAATGACCTTTTTTTTTTTTGTAACGACTGAAGTAATTTACTCTAATAGTGTTAGAGCCAAATTAAATTTTTGTTATTGTGGTTGTATGAATGTAATTTATGGTGCTATTAGCTTGCTGCTAGACCGCCCTTTTAATACAGGCCCTTACTTCCCCTTGTGTGCAGCAAGTGGGATAGCATAATGATTTTCGACTTTAACCACAAACATGATATGCAGCCACCACTGAAACTAATTTTACAAATAGTATAATACTAATAATATTAGTGAATCTTTATTTGCAGATGTGCAGAAATACCAGGTTTAAACAGAATGAGTAGATGTGCAAAAAAAAAAAAGCTGCGCAGCATTTGCGTGTTGAACGTTATGAAAGAAGCTCTGAAGCTTGGTACAGCCCCTAAATATAACAGATCTAAATTTGACTAAATTAAGACGTTGTAAGGCGATATTGTCCCAGCTATCAGAAGAAAATAGTGCAAAAACATTGTTCTCTTTATTTAGTTCACCCTTCTTCTTTCCTCTTTATTGTTACTTTCCACTTTTTGCTATTAAACAATGAAACCTTAAAGGTCCAGTGTGTAGGATTTCAGGGGATTTAGTGGCATCTAGTGGTGAAGATTGCAGATTGCAACCAGCTGAAACCTCTCCCGGTTTGACTTCCTTCAGTGTTCATTGTTCAGAATGTTTTTACCGTGACCTAAATTATCCGCAGAGGTGTCTTCCTCCACAAAACAAACACCCCAGATGATTTAAACCAGTACAAGCACTGAATAAAGCTGCAAATAAATGTCACTCCTACGCTGTTCAGCACGTCGCAGATGGGTCACTCACCCAGGACCTGCTAATGTGTGCTCACCTATTTTCTGATCAAGACATTCAAGAGGTTTTATCAGAGGTCTCTTCCTCTCCAAAACAAACAGAGCTGGTAATTTAAACCAGTAAAAACACTGAATAAAGCAGTTTCACTTTAAAAAATTTGAGTTTTTCCCACACTGCTTGTCGTGGAGGGGCGTCTATCTACAGTGGCCGATGCGAAAACGCTTGGTGTCAGTTCTGAGCTACTGTAGAAACATGGCAGTGCAACATGGCGATCTGTGTAGATGAAGACAAGCTCCCTGTGTAGATATGAATGGTTCATCCTAAAGTAACAGAAACATAACAATTCTTATTTTCACTATATACACTAAAGAAAACATACTCATTATATTATATTACATTTCTGTCAATATATCCCCCTAAATCCTGCACACAGGACCTTTATTATCTCAATAGATTTGATGCAATGATAAAGTCAGTACATTTAACAGAAGTGTGTTCGGTGTGTTCAGAGTCCCAGACCACCAGGACATAGCATTTGGAGCCCTGCAGCAGGGAGGAAACTGCCTGGACACCCTGGGTCATTTTGCCGATGGGGTGGTGGGCGTCTATGAATGCCACAACGCCGGGGGAAACCAGGTAGCGTTACTACAACGACACAAACAGGTCAGCTTGTTAAATCCTTTGCTCTAAAGACACCTTGGTGGCAAGCGGTGGCACAAGTGGTGGTGAGAGCACAGGGGGTATGTCACAGGATTCAGCTGGTAAAGGTCAAATGTTGCACACAATGTGGGTGTTTTTTTTTTTAGAGAGACTGCAGTTACTAAAAAGAGAAAGCATGTTTTTTTAAACAAAGGTCAGGTGAGACTTGAAGCCAAGTATCATCTCCAACCTGAAGTGAGTCAAAAGTGAATATTTACGTGAACGTCTCTACAGTCAGGACACAGAGTCTATATGCAAATCCAGCTGCACAATGAATATGTATACTGAAGCCTCAGCTTCTCTACAGAATATCTGTACATGGAAAAGTTTCAACAGTGTTCTTGGACAAAGTGCAAATATCTTGGAGCGCTTTGAATGTGGAGGATGTAAGAAAGTAGAAATAAGTATGAAAAATATATATTAAAAAATACAAGTTTGCATATGTAAGAATAAATTTGGATACTAAAAAGAAATTTTCAGTTAAATAATTGCACTGCATTGCATTGAGAATTGTATATGTGCGTGTCTGTGTGTGAATAAGCTGGTAGCAGCGTGTTTGTGTCTGCATAGTTCCCTCCTAAAATAGAACAATGGGTGTAGTGGTTTTCCTGGGGAAACTGGTATCACATAGAGTTGACAACCACTGACTTTACATCATTTTGCAGTATTGCGAAACTTGCCACTTGAGTAGATTTTTTCATATTTGGAACCAAATTTAACGCTCTCAAATCAAGCTTGAAATTAACTGACGCTCTTATTTAATTATGTAAATGTAAACGACATAACGGCTCTTTAGGCAGCGTGCTTTGAGGGGGCACGTCTTGATGCACATTAATATTTCTTCTCGTGGGTGTCAGTAATACTGTAGAGTGTGATACAACACAGATACTGAAATGAGGTCAGTCAACCCCGCCACGATTATCTGTTGCAGTTTGTTAAATTAGTGCAGTACAAACTTAAATAGAGCAACAGTATTACTTTTTATGTGTCGATGTAAAGACAGAAAAAAATGATCTCCTTTTAATCTAAGACGTGCTGGATCAACACATCTGATGAAGACATCCTCTGTTTGATTAGTATTTGATATTTTAAGCCTAATTTAACGCCAGCGTCTCAGTCTTGTTGTCAAGTGAAGAAGTTCTGCTTTAAAGCTGAAGAGTTCACATATTTGCTTTTTTTGTTGAAAAAATAGAAGACAAATACAAACGCTGTAATGAACTTTTTTTCTGTTTGAACAAATGCTCAGCTGTCAAGCTTTCTTTTATAAACTTTAATGTGCAGTACTCGTACACGTACTGTGCATTATGTTATAAAATAAGACATCGGAGCACAATATGATATTAGACAATATGCCATTTGAAAACAGACTTGGATCATTGTTTGCTCAGAACATCCCAAACAGTATGTGGGCATGCAGAGGTGCGTTTATAATAATGCTTTTACATGTATCTCCTCTTGTAAAGGAGTGGGCCCTGACCAAGGATAAGTCAGTCAAACACATGGACTTGTGTCTGACTGTGGTGGACAGAACGGCCGGGTCCCTCATCAAACTACAAGGCTGTCGAGAGAACGACAGCAGACAGGTAAAAATGTCCACTTGGGTTGGACTGGTTACCAGAGCTGTACTCTCAATTATCAGTTAGAGCAAATACATATGGAAGCCCATTTCTGCCAATTTGATTTAAACAAAAAAAAGAAAAATCTTGTAAGTCATTATCATGAGAAAAGTTCTCGAAATAATGAGAAATGATACTAAGTCAGAAAGTTTCTCAGTATTTAGAGACACGAACCCAATTATTTTGAGAACGTTTTAAGAACGTTTCTCATTATATTGAGAACATTTCACAATATTTTGAGATACTAAGTCATTATTTTAGAAAGTTTGTCATTATTTTGATACACTAAGTCACTTTTTTGAGATGCAAAGTCATTATTTTGAGATACAAGGTCATTATTTTGAGATACTAACCCATTATTTTGATAGTTTTAAGAGCATTTCTCATTATTTTAGATACTAAGTCATTAATTCAAGAAAGTTTCTCATTATGTCATAACAGGAACTTTTTTTTTCATCACGCTGTGGCCCTCCATGTATACCACTGCACAATTGTAACATTTCTGCACATCCTGTGTTTTATGTCGTGGCATTGTTTTATCTCACTAGAAATGGGAGCAGATTGAGTCCAACTCGAAGCTTCGTCATGTGGGCAGTAACCTTTGTCTGGACAGCCGCAGTGCCAGGATGGGCGGGCTCACTGTGGAGGTCTGCAGCCCGAGCCTCAACCAACAGTGGAAGTTCACCCTCAATTTACAATCATAGGGGGTGCTACAGACCCTGGGAAGAGCTGGATATTGGATCGAGACACCAACAGACTCTGAGACCTGGATGAAGAGATGGAAACAGACTCAAGGAGTAAGACAAACTTGATGGGTGAATAGATCCCTCTCACTCCTCCTCCTCCTCCTCCTCAGAGGTGCAGCCAGTCACGTCTATACACCTCTCCCCCGCCCTCACCCCTCCCAAAAAAACAAAGAGCCACACCCACCGGGGGAGGGGGTTGTAGACCATAAATGAGTAAACAGGAAACTGACTGTATTTGGTGGATGGATGGTGACAGTGATGATCATGATGAGGATAAAAGCGATGAAGAGGCTTTCCATCCAAACTACATACCTCAGTGTTTTTTCATTGATGGTTCCAGAGGCAAATTTTGTTCTTTTACTTTCTTAAATGCTGGTGAGGTAGAACTCTTTTTACTTTGTAATTATATTATTTTCTTATTAATATTTTTTATTTCTTGCTGTTAACTCTCCAAGGAGGTTTCGCAGGAGCTTTTTTTTCGTTCTTAAAAGAATGGGACGTTGGTGTTTCTCCTCTCCGGTGCTCTCTCTGTCTTTGTTTCACCACACCGAGCTAGAGCCTGTAGCGGCAGATGGAGGCTTCAGGTTGTGGTTTGGGTGTAGAGTGATGTGAAGGGAGGAAATGGACTCGATTCCTTGAGCTTTTCCTCTCGTTTACTCTCATTGGTTCACAGGATCAACAGAGAAAGGAGAGGCAAAGTGGAGAGAAGAATGCTGTGTGCTCTGCTCTGATTGCTGCACAGTTTTTCCTACAGATTATGTCTTGGGGAGGGGGTTCGGGGAGCAGCCTCCCTGCTTTGGATGGGGCCTGATGCCGGTTTGCTTTGGCTGGAAGTGCAGTTCCTGAAACCAGGAAGTGTCTTGAAGCCGCCCCTCAGGATTTACTGTTTGTCGTCAAGCCGTAGCACTGGCTGCCACAGCATCTTCACTTCTACACCATCATGTCTCTACAGAAACAATACACAGAAAAAAAAAATCTCTTAACAGTTTTTTTTGTTTACTTTTGTCAAAAAAAAGGAACCAAATTTCGAATGGATGTTTTTATGTTTCAGGAATACCAGAGGAGCGATTAAAAAGAGTTTTTCTTTACATACTCTCGCTGCTCTCTAACTGCTCCCTGTGGAGCGGCTCAGTTTATACATCTTCTTCTCCTGCACAGATAATTTTCTTTGCCTGTTTCTAATATTGCCATTGTAGGAAGGTTACTGTCTACTAATAACACCTAAACTGGATTTAATGTTGCAGCTTTTTCTCTAGAGATAACAGGTGTTGGCTGAAAAAGGATAACAGTGACATTTATAATATCACCATGACAACAAACCTGAACATGATTGAGATGTTTGTTTCTGTGCTTTGAACACACACCTGCCTGCTCCTGCACAGCAGTAGAGGGAAACACCAGACACCACAGTTCAGACTTGACATCACAGGTCCCTCTTTTTGTTGACAGAGTAAAACCTTGCTTATTCCAGTCTGACAACAGATGTCATGCAGAAAGAAAATGTTTTCCTGTTTAAGATGTGCATGCACATGTGTTCTGAAGAGCTCCCTCCAGCTGCATGTTTCACCAACCAGCTCCCACAGTTACACTCGGTCAATAGTGGTTTCCATCAACATGTTTTTTTTTTTCCTTCATTGTGCCTGTTAGACGTGCCATCTGTTCAGAAGTTTGAAACTGCAATAAACAAGGTTTTACTGTTTGTCCTCACTCTGTTTCTGCTGGAGGTGAGCAGATTTTTCTGATTGCACAAGCAGGACCGCTCAGTTTTTGCTGATACGAAGTACTAATGAGAACACTTTTTATTTATTCTGGCAAGCTACTTTATTCTATAGAACAAGATTTCAGTGTCACCTAACAGCATTGTGCCACTTCTTAGTTTTTTTGTTACCTGATAGTGTTACTGATGCCATTGACAGCACATGTATCTGTTTGCTAGTCCATTACCTGATGCCTGCTGTGCATCTCTGCAACACGAGTCTTTCCTGGGTGCAGCGTGGGTTCATCTTAACTGCTATGATCCTCTGTGCTGTTAGTCACTGATGAGTAATGATGGTACAGTTTGGGGAAATTGGTTTTGATTAAATTTGGAGCGACTCATCCCCTGGCAGCTTCAAGGCAACCGCATTAAACATCTTTGAAGATATACTGTAAAACAGAAATGGCCTATAAAAATCACAGCTCGTTTCCTAGTTTATTCTAGTGAGATGTCGCAGCCTGAAGTGTGTCAAATCTCTGTTTCTTAGTGTTTCTCTTCCTCGCTCACACTCACATCGTTACTTGTTAATGTTGATTTTTGTTTTTTTGTTTTTCTTGTACTGTGTTACCAAATCTGACAAAGACAGCTGGCCGTGTTTGCTGTGTTGTCTGATGCTTTTCCATCCTCTGTCCCACCACTTTGTTTTCTGCCATTTTGTTCCTTGTACCTGACGTTTGCCTTTGTCTCAAACATCCACGCGACTGTAAGCAGAGTGAGAGGAGCTGAGAAGGTCAGCTGAAACTGCAGCTGGCTGAAAAGCCTATCCTGTGACTTGATAGGTCGCTGCATTGTGCTGCGATGCACAGGACCTGCGGGTATGAGGCCAGACCCCAAGGGTGAGCCTGGATGTGAGGAAAGTTATCTGTTGCCATGGTGACTAGACTCAAGGGCCCAAATCAGATTCAAAGGAGTACTTCAACCACAAGCGACCATATATATCAGTTAGTCATGCCGTGTTACCTTGAATTTGTGAAGAAAACTTTATTTTTCTCGCATGCCTCCACAAATAGCGGCAAACTTATTAAGTTATTGATTGATTTGGGACCACGTTTAACAACAGCAAAAATATATCAAAGGATTAATTTAGAAACTGTCACACAACACATACAGTATAATCCAAGTCTCATTTATCTAGCTGTATGCTTAGTACCTCCCAAACACATCCATTTTCTCTAACACCTTACTATTTTAAGTGTAAAGTGAAACTTATCTATGCTGTCTTTAAAGCCAGACTCTAATACTAAGTTTTTTTTTAGGGGAAATGAATGTGTTTTTTAGAAGTGCTGAGCATACGACTGGATAAATGAGACTTGGATTATGCTGCACGACTTGTGTGAGAGTTTGTTAATGCATGTTTTGATATAGTTTTGCTGCAGTTAAACCTAATCCCCAGACAATTGATAAATCAATATGTTTGCTGTTTTCTGTGGAAAACACTTCTCCATGAATTCAAGGTAACACAGCACGACTAACTGATATACAAATGGTCATTTTGTGGGTGAAGTATGCCTTTAAGGTTTCTGTTTGATTTCATGTTAAGCAGTTATTTTAAGCAGGTTATTTTACCGTGAAGTACTGGAAATGTGTTTTGGGTTTTTTTTTCATTCTTGTTTGGAAACTGCAAAAATTTTAAAACATTTTCAGCTGTGTCTTAATTTCTTAAGAATGTTGCAAGTCAATAATTGTAAAACTGAAGACCTGATTGGAATTTAAGTTAGAAATTTTACCTTAATTGTGCACCCAAACGGTGTCTGCAGTCACATCAGAGGCTTTGGTGGAGCACAGCACATGACTCTGTCTCCACACGCTGAGTTGTAGATCACACTTGATGAGAAGTCACAAGTCTGAAGTTTAGCTTCACTAAAGATAAGCTGGGTGCAGGTACTATTATTTTAAGTAGCTATTATTAATTATTACTTTACGTCTCCTTCATATGTATGATAAGAGTGTGAGGACTTGATCAGGTGATGCGGTGGATTCACAAATGTTGTAGCCTATTAATTATTTTTTTTCTGTCATCAAAGCGTGTGGCAATCCTCGCGTATTAACGTGTCATCAGTGCTTCCATGCTGTTTGTCAAATTAACAGGTCGTCATTTTCAAAGTATTTGGCCCTTGTCCTTCTGTGACTGAGGATAACATGAGGATGTTTTAGTGGTCTATAGCACCCTCTATTGTCACATCTCTTGTGGGTAACAAGTACAGAACTAGAACAGGAAAGAGGGGCTTAAGGTCGTAAACTTCTGATGCACAGTGCACCACTGTTGAGTTTCAGACATTTTCTTTTACCTTTGGGTCTTTCTGTTGTTAATGAACTGCTGATTCAGCCCTACTGACATGACCAGGCAGTACAAAGTGAAAAGACATGAGAACCACGCTGCACACACCTGAGTGACCATGGCAATGCTGTCTGCTACAACGGTTCAGATATGTTCTTCAAAGCCTTTTCTTTTTAAACCAGTCTTATTCTTGTGAAGATGAAATGATTGCTATTTTATTTTTTATTATTTTTATGTTATACGCAGAGAAAATGACTGTAATAATTAAGTAGTCCAGCGCCTCATTTTGATTGGATGATTAAATGTTTACATCTTTAGCACAATGTGCCAAAGTTTTCCTTCCTGTTTTCTCTGTGTGAGGAAGAATGAGAAGGGTAAAAGTCTTTGGAAATGCAGAATGAGTCGCAGAGAAGTCATTGCACATTTGCATATAGTATATGTTGTGTATCTGATTCTTCTTCCCAGTCTTAGTTAGACCTGCAGGGCACGCCGGGGGGAGGATGTCGCTTAGCTGCTGATCTGGTGTCAGTCTTATGACAAACATGGGGTACAAATTTGACAGTTTCCTTATTTGATGTCTTAAATTTTGTCTGCAAGACACTCCTCAAAGAGATGAGGAATATTGTCAATCTTGCAGGCATCTTTATTAGCATTAATATGGGGGCGTATAGCTGAACACCAGTCAGTGCACAAGACCGTCTTCCTCACTGAGCCAGTAGGACTTTATTCATACTCACTGTGTTTTGAAGGGAAACAATCAACAGCTTTATTTGATGGCGTTCAACAAGAGAGGAGGTGCAAAAGGTCAAGCTTTGTGTTATCTCCGCTTTTCCCTCGAACAGGGAGCAGAGTTATGCAGTGATTTGTCCTAACAAGAGGGATGTCTTCCCCCTTCAGCCCACCTCAAATCCCCTCTTAGGATTAACTGAAGAAGAGCCCTCTCTTATATGTGAAAAGCCCTGCTGAGACATCCAGCTCAGGACTGCTTAAGCTGCTCCATCTTCTGCTACGAATGACAGTCACAGTGTGTGTGAGTCAGGGCGTCAGAGGGGCTTAACGCGCACATAAGACAAATTTCTCATCAGCCAGAAATGAGAGATAAAAGGTGAACTGGTAATCAATGAACTATTTGGGATGGTGATGTGCTTTCTAATAGGAGTGTGGCTTTATTGAATGCAAGTGTGGGTGACATGGCACGAGGGGTCACACATGTAAAAGTGTATATTTTTGTATATACCTACATCAGTGTGTGTACAGTATGTACATATATACACAGTGTACTCAGCCGCGGTTCCTAGTTTTGTTGTCAGACTGTACAGCGCTTCTAACTGTCCCCTGTTTTATAGATACTGCAGAAATTCAACTTTGAATGAGGAGAAATGATTAACTTAAATAAATGCATTTATATATATAAACTAAATGGTGTCGAATATTTTGGTCCGCTTCAGGGGTCGATGGTCCAAGCTCACAACAGATACAGTAAGCACCCACACAAACATAGCCAAAGTATACTGACCTTTCTGTTGCAGCTGTGAAAATTGACCTCTATCTGCAAATACCTCCACTGTTCGAGGATGGACAGTGTTTCTACATGTGTTCTAAAACGTAAATATTTAAAGAAGGAGCTTTTTCCGTCCATTAGTTCAATGTTGTCGGTCTGGTTTGGATCTTATATTGGGTGGAAACCATCCATCTGCTATGCAAAAAGGGAGCATTTTGGGCAGAATAATGAGAATGAAAGTCCTGGTAGACCTTTCTGAGATTCGGAATACTTTGTTGATCCCTGAGGGGAAGTTGGGAGATGTTACAGTTGGTCTTATGCTAGAGAGATTATTTAAAAAAAAAAAAAAAAAAAAAAGAAGTAGACTCAAGAACTGTGCAAGAAAAAAATTTAAAAGGGCATTATACGACAATATATAAATAAGTATAAGGAAAAAAATATAAGAGAGATATGTTGTGTAAGACATACAGTAGAAGTATATGAAATATGTACCAATATGTGCATCGCACTACAAGTGCACTAAACATAAATGCAAGTGTAGAATAGGTAAGAATTAAGTAGGAGAGTATTGCACGGTTGAATTATTATTGCACAATAATGTAGAGGACCTCAAGTCAGTTTTGCATTTGTACAGTTTTTAAATTGAAACAGTCGAGTACTGCAGTATTTAATGAATTAATTACCTGGCACATATTTTAGTCCTAACAATCAGATAATACACAGTGTACATTTCTTGTAAAATAATCTACACTCTAAAAATTGAATCGGGGTGAGTGGATAACACTTAAAATGAAGAAGTTTTCAGCATAAACTTAATTTGTTTCATTCACGTGTTTCAGTCAATTGACAGCTTATTTTGAGAAGCTGTTCAAAATGTAAAACTTTTGACTTTTCTGATTAGGATGGAATTAAAATAAATGAGTTAGGATATCTAAAATGAAATAATTTGACCACTAAATGTCACCACTACTTTTGGATAAATATTAAATTGACTCAACTTAATTAAGTTTACCGAGGTCAAATCAAAATCATGTTGGTTGAAAAAAGCTAATTGGGTTTGTCGGATTGTAAAAGACTCATGGGATTTACTCAGAGTTGGAACTACTTAAAAAGATGTAAGCAAATTCTTACCTTAATTTTTTTTTTTTTAATTTAACCAGTGGAGTCTAGAAGTCTGCTAAGCCTCAAATTTCAGCACATTGAGATGGGTAATATTTCCTCCAGCAGAGGCAGGTTACTGGAGCAAAAGCAATAAGGTCAACGTAGTGACACATTTAAAATGCAATGTGCATGATAGGGACAAATCCTTGAGGCAACTGAGACAAAAAGAAGCCCTAAATCGTATTTTGTAAGAACTGAAGAACACAGTAATGGTTCTGAACGAAGTCATGAAAAAGAAAAGTATGTGAACATCATTGTGTGTGATGGTTGAACATCTCATTCCTAAACCATGGACATTCATGTGCTGCGTTTATAGTCTGCACTCTTCTGGGAAGATTTTCCAAAAGACTTTGAAACGTGGCTGCAGAGATTTGCTTGCATTCAGCCGTAGGTGCACTAAGGTTGGACGCTGTTGGATGATACTGTAAGGAGGGGTAAGGTGATCATCATGCAAAGTATAGGACATGTACAATACCGGCAATTCATACAGTACATTGTTAAGCACAGTCAGTGCAGGCGGTTAAAACAGGACAACATAGAATCACATAACATTAGAGAAAACAGGATAGGTCAAACCAGAGGGGAAATGATCTCACAAACAAAGACAAAAAGCCAAACGAATGAGAGCAGACAAGGCAAGTAAGTATATAATTAATGATCAAGATTGAGTTTAATCATCAGGGCACACAGCTACAGTGCACCTGTTCGCCACAGAGTCCATCAGTCAGTGATGAAAATAGTATTCAGATCTATTGCCTTGGTAAATGCAGTAATCCAACAGTGCTGGAATACTATGATACCAGTAGATATAAGTAAAACTACATAAGTAGAATCAAAATAATCATAAGAGGCCAAAAATAAAAGCAATTATTATGCAGAATGATCCATTTCAGAATTACCAAAATTGTTTTATAATAATTGATGCATTAGCCAGTGTTTATACTGCTGGGTTGCTTAATCCATGATAGCATATCATGATTTATTTGTTGATTATATTTTGTGAATTTAAATCTTCAGAGTAACTAGAGCTGTAAATAAATGTAGTGGAGGGAAAAGTAAAACATTTGCATCTAAAATGTAGACATGTAGAGTAACATAGATATACCTTAGTAAAGTACAAGTACCACAAAATTGTCCGTAAGCACAGTATTTGAGGAAATATACTGAATTACTTACATCAGACAGTGCCATCAGTTCATTCATGCTGTACATTACTAAAAGTTACACATAGTGTATATTGCACACTGAAGTTATTGTGGTTTTGTATTTCTAATTTTTTTTTTTTAATTTAGTGTATTTTCAGTTAGTTTTCAGAGTGGGTTTCCTTGTTTCAGTTTGTTTTTTATTCTTTAAAAATGTTGTTGTTCAACTCATATCAAATTTATTTATATAGTACATTTAAAAACAAACACAGGTGACCAAAGTGCTGTACAAATTAAAAGAATGACACACAAATATATGGCAATATAACATGTACACAAATATCAAACAGAATAGCTCCTGTAAGAACAATTACATATGTTTAAAAAAAAAAAAAGATTATAAAATACTAAAATATTAAAACCACTGAGAACAACTTATGGCCACTGAAAACATGTATGTTTTAAGATTTGTCTTAAAAATGTAGCTGAGTTTGAGTATTTGTTTTGTTTCATGAGTATTGTTTTATGAGTGTTAGTTTTGTTTATTTATCATATATTATATGGGGCAGGGGGAAGATATTACTGTACAAACACTACACTTTAAGCAGTCTTAATAAAGATACGCATCAATGTAGTCAACTAAAATGTTTTTTCCACACCTAGTTTTGGTTTTTAGTTTAGTTTAGTTAATTTTAATAACCTTGTTGTACACCAGTTGCCCGTCAGTGCTGTCGCCTCTCCAGCAGGGGGCGATGAGAGCTCCACCGGACACACACAGGGGACCGGGGAAGAAGACGGGTCTCTGGCAGAAGCTGATTAGAGCCAGCCCTCAGCAGACACAGGTGGTGGTCGGTAGTATCTGACAGGAGAACCGTAAACAGAAGAAACCATGAAGAACGAAGGTATAGAGGGGACGGAGAGGTTCCTGAGCCCGGGCCGGGGCAGAGGCCTGCGGGCGCTGAGGCACTTCGCGGTGGGGGAGCTGGTGTTCGCCTGCCCTGCCTACTCGTACGTGCTGACAGTGAATGAGAGGGGAGCGCACTGTGAGCACTGCTTCACCAGGTAACATCTTACCTCTGTAAAACAGCTGATAAAACACCTCAGCGACAGTTAACCCCAGGCTAGTGTTTATTTTTAGCCTAGCTTAAAACAGAAACAAAGCCAGTGGTGTGTCCAGTTGAACGCTGGCTAACCTCTGTGCTTAGCTAGGTTAGCTTGTGAACCTCTGGACACCTACCGAGCTGGTGCAGACTTAAATGGGTCAGTGCGGTGAGGCAGCTCACCTGACTGACACTGCAGCATTTGTTTGTAGCACTGCAGAGTTAGGAGAGTCTAAAATAGACACCAACATTCATGTATAACAGTATTACTGGTAGTTTTAAAGCCTGAGTGTGTAAAGCCTGGTGTCCTGTAGTCTCAATGAGTCTATTACATGGTCTTAAATAAGCTAATCAGAGGTAGCATGCTCACTTTAAGGAGCACCTCACTACTTTTCAACCTTTCCTGTATGTCACAGTGTGCAGTATTACACACGAGAGTCCTCTTTGCTCCTTACACAGCAGCCTCTGTTTATCTACAGATCCCACACATGCCTATATGCACCCAAAAGCCAAGCATTAGCAGGACAACTTGCAGTCTTCATGATACCAGTCTGCCTTTGTTATTTACAGGTTCACTCATTCATCAGCTGAGCATGAATTTTAGTCATTCATTGTTTCCTGCTCCAGTGCTGGTGTAGGCTGTGGAGTGGCTGGAAAGTGCAGCCTACAACATTCACAGAGTATTGACATGTGTAGGTGTGTGTAGGCATACTGTGTCTAAAACATGAAATCAGGTTAAACTGCAGTGCACTGCACCTTTAACGTCCAGCCCTCTAACTTGCCTACTTGTCCTGTTTGAGATCTGATGACACTCTTTATGAGGATTTTTAGAGTTAAATGAACTCCCACACTCACCCTCACACTTTCATGCACACATGCGTCCTACCCAGGCTGCCATCAAGGTTTGTAGAGCAGTAAAAGGTTAGGGTGCTAAATATAGTTGTCCATGTGTCCCAAGAGAGGAGGAGCCGAGCAATGAATGAGAAGGCCAGGGGTGCATGAGTGTGTATATTTGCTCATATACAGTCAGAAATACTCTGAATGAGTGTGTGTCTTGCCGTAATAGTGATCCTTGATACTTGTTGTTTTACAAAATGACCTCTTTTTGCATGAACATAAGCTGGAGATGTCTGTAGAAATGGCTGTGAATGAAACTGTACATTTTATTAGTAACACTGAAGTTTATGCAACTAATGCTCTTGGTATTTGAAGCTTATGTGTTGTGCATCTGTGCATCCCACGTTTTGTTACAGTGCTAAAACAAACCTGCAAGACTGTCTCAGTCACTGTTAGTTTAAAGGTGTACTGTAAAAGATTTTTCTATATAACAATGTATTGACTCTAGAGCTTGGTATTGTTACCCAACACCTTGAATGTATTGACCGAAATAACTCACTACGTAGCAACAACAAAACTTCTCCAGTCAAACGAAACCTGCATTCAACCCTTTTTGGATCCAGATCTAGAAAAATTGAATATCTCTATGGTTTTTATGTATATGGTTTTGATCGCAGCCAGTCACAGCAGGTGTTCTTTGATTTATTGCAACATGTGATTAGTCCTTTACAGCAGCAGTTATAACCCATACACTCTGTAGTGTGGTAAAGTCATAGCTGGTTGACAGAGTTTGCAGTTCAGTGTGCTGAGAAGCCACCAAATGATTTGAAAGTAGGGCTATATTACAAGTCCAGGTGGCATTTCATGCAACCAAATGCTTCCATTAGACAAAACAAGATATAAACTGAGGCATTCTATTGGTATTGGTATCACTGTAAGGGCACTGGTTTTGGTACTGGTATATTTTTTTAAACAATATCCAGCCCTAATACCTCATACAGATGTAATCCCTCTCAATCATCACTTCTGACCCACTAGAAGTGTGTTGCAGTGTATTTATCTGCAGGGACTGTGCTCTTTGCCTGTTAGGATTATTTCCTTTTTATTTTGCTGTGTATGGGAAGTTCCTGGGCACAGTGCAGAGTTGAGGTCATGTTTTTATGAAAAGGTTGCAACCAGGTGCCAGACAGTAAATAGCAAGCATCTAAGAGGAAACTAAGAAAATCATGGACACAGTGCTGAAAAATGCCAAATATAGCGAGGCGAAAAAGCCAAGTGGACAAAGCTCACTCCAAAATAAGAGTGATTCACTTGCAAGCATGTTTACTAACAGTTACTGAAAATTCCTGTATGGTATGCCTTTATCAGTGAATATACCAAGTATCTAAATGTCGTGGGACAAGAACTATATCAGTGAAAAGTCCTTTAACCTTTAACTAGAAGCATCGTGTAAAGATGTCTCCCAGATGAGGGTGCACAGTGTGTTACTTTACAGCTGTAGTTGAGTAACATGTTGTGTCTTCATGTCATTACAGGAGAGAAGACCTTTTCAAGTGTGGCAAATGTAAGCAGGCCTACTACTGCAACATTGACTGTCAGGTAAGAGTGTTTTCCTCTTCTTTCTTGCATTTTCATGGAGGGCCTCTTTATTCTGTGTGCAATTGATGTGCGCCAGTTTCCACAGTTAATTACAGGAACTGATCATGACCACATTTGATGACAAACACAGTAATTTTTGTGGTAATACCTCTTTTAGTCTTCATTTGTTTTGATTTTATACCTGATATCAGCTTTCAAATAGAAGAACAAAGAGAACAAGAAAAGGCAGAGACCACGCCATTTCATTGTTGTCAGAAATTTACCAATCTAGCAAGTGACTTATTTTTCGATCCCTTTGTGTTTATCCACACGTGTGTTACCAAAGGATGAGCCTTTTGCTTCACCAGTACCAGTGACGTAGATTTAATTTTAAAAGAACTTGTTTTATTGTTTTTGTGATTCACCCTGAGACCTTGGACTGCACAATGAGAGCCGCTCCAGCAAAGCTCCAAGCAGGCAGCAAGAGACGGAGAGAGCACACGGTCACGCTGCTGTTGCTATGACGATTTGGTCTGTCCTCCCTCTGCCTCTGTCTACTTATAGTTTCATGGCACAAAACACACTCGGTGCACTGCAGTAAAACTGAGGAGTTTTCATTTGCGAGAGAGAGAAGAGAGCAGTAGATTGGGGTACAATAATTTATGGATGATTTGCTTTGTGATAATAAAATCATCCATTGTGTTAATTTAATTTTCTCTCTTGCTCTCACATTCTTGCCTTTTGTCTCTGGTGTGTTGTCCTGTTGAATGGGATCACTTGCTGTAATAATGAAGGGTCACTAACTGTTGCTATTTCTGTCTTTGTGTGTGTGTGTGTGTGTGTGTGTGTGTGTGTGTGTGTGTGTGTGTGTGTGTGTGTGTGTTTATGCAGAGAGGGGATTGGCCCATGCATAAGCCAGAGTGTGTAGCCATGTGTGCCTATGGGGAAAACTGGTGTCCATCAGAGACTGTCAGACTGGTGGCTCGAATCATCATGAAACAGGTAAAGTAAGAAAAATTAGGAATGTTTAAACATTCAGAGATGTCTTTTTTTATTGGGAGTAACATGGATATCTTTGCAGGGAATGTTAAACATAACTGCAAGCACAGAGAGAAAAGATAGTTCTATGTGAAAATTTACATCATCCTACTCAGTGTATAATCAATACTGTGAAGAGCTGACAGACAGAAGTGTGAGAAAACACATTTTGAACTTTCAGTCTTTGGTTATTAAAGTGTATGACACTGAAAACAAAACTAAAACAAAGACAAAGCAAAAACTAAATGATAACTGAAAACTGTAAAAATAACTACAACTGAAATCTAAGTTACAGAACTTGATACAAATTAATTTGAAACTATCTAGGTTCAGATAATATATCTTTCTCACGGTGCACATTCTTAGGGGCCGTTCACATGCCACGTTTTTTACATCCTCAAATCCATTGTTTTCAATGTCGTGGTGCAGAAGGCGGCCTTAAAAGCAAGAGTGACCTGCAAGCGTTCCCAAGCTCCTGTTTTCTCGGGCCATAATGGCCGCACCCTGAGATAAACAAAGTTCAGCTTTTGGAATGCAGCAACCATAGATATGCCAAGACAACTGGATACAGCGTTGGAGGCAGAACCCCGTTCATTTCTATTAACGTTGCTCAGGGGTGCATGAAGCTGAGAAAGTTCGACTCCCTGGGTATAAAAGGACCATGATTTTCTGCATTGTTATGTTGGGCCTATAGAACCAGCACACTACAGACTTCTGTCTGCCAAGCAGCGAACTTCCGGTTTAGCCCTCTGCTAACTTGAACGTGGATAAAATGAGTTAATCATGTGGCTCTTCTAGGCTTTCAGAATGTTATCAAACTGGATCTTCATACTGAAATGAGTCGTTTGGCGGGGGTTGTGACACTCAAAAAAGCCTAGCCACTGATTTTACAGACGTCTCTTTCATAATGTAAGTCTATGGGGAAAAAGGTTGTCAAGTTATGTCAGGCGCAGCCTTTGCCTAATATCAGACAGCATTGTTACACTTCATTTCCATCTTCAGTCTGCGAGCCCAACCTGCTTCCAACAGCAGCACCAAGGGCCCCACCTTGTGTGTTCCAGGTGGTATAAGACGCAGCATTTGTCCTGGCCCCAGCTGGTCAAACACAGGTGTCACTAATAAAAACATTAATAATGGTGCGGCTTATTCAGGTGCGTGCTTTGTGCCTCTGTGTCTGACTCACCAGCACTTCTGAAGGGAATCGAGCATCAGCATTGTTATTAGTTACATGTGAAAACTCAGAGGGACCAGCCTGTATTTTAAAGCTGATGGCTAACAGGATTTGTGTGACTGAAAGTCAACACAGTTAAAAACCTTAGTTTAAAATACATTTCAAAGAAGATAAAGAGTCAAATAATATGGCAGTGGCTGGCCTGATAATAAGTAAATGTTATGAGCGAGAACATATTTCATGCAATAAACCAGCTGTGAGCCACCGGAGCAGCAACGCAACGACTCGACTCATCTCAGTTTCATTTGTATACTTTTGCATGAGCAGTGTCACAGGAGCATCACCGCTGTCAGGCTCTGCTATTCATGTACTGCAGTTCAGAAAGGTGACGTCAGCTTTGATCACATTAAACACACTGTGAGTTACATCAAAGCAAACTGTACTCTTACAGTGTGAACATAGCCTTGCTGTGTTGTAATGTTACCTCTGTGTTGATGCCACTGAACACCACAGCTCCTGAAGCCATTTGTGCTCAGCAGCTGTTGTGTTGTTATTGTGTTTTAATGTCTTCTTAATTGGCCTGAAAGTCTCTGGCAAAGCCATTAGCTATAACAAAGCGAACATTGAGGAAAGAAAAAAAAAGTTATTTTGTATTTTGCTGTCATGATTTTGCTTCTTTTGACTAAAATGACTCGCATGTTGCAGAAAGTCACAACAGAGCGCACCCCTTCAGAAAGGCTGCTACTGCTCAGAGAATTTGAAGCCCGTAAGTAGACATGTATGTGTGTGCGTGAATACATGAGCGTGTATGTTTAGTTACATTTGTGTGCACTTTTAGTTACACTGTGTGTGATTTTTCTGTGTCTCTGCAGTTGTAGCAGTGTGTCTATTAATATCCTCTGCTGTAGCCTCCAGTCCTGGTTCTGTCTCTTTTTATTCACTTTAAGTCTGCAGAGCTCGGGGATTTAAATCCCAAGATTCTGGGCGCTGTAATTTCATGTTCTTTCCCCTCCTTTAAAAACTACTGCCACTGTGCCCTTGAGCAAGGTACTGAACCCTCTTCTCTGGTAGACTGTGACTGAGAAGCTCCAACATGTTAACATATGTGCTCCTGTATGTCAGCCCATGCTTACATTCAAGAGAGGAAACTAAGATTCATGGCATCATCAAACACTGTAACTTGATAAAAGAGCCTATTTGTCAGACACACAAGACAAGACTTTGTTCCATGTAAGTGCCCACAAACTGTTTTCTCTGCTCCACTTGGCATTATCATTTAGTCTGAGCTGTTGTTGCAGGCTCAGATGTGTCATCAGAGGATTGTCACAGAATTAACCTTCACACCTGTCTCTCATGCACACAAAGCAAATCAGTGGCCAGCTGCTGCCTGCTCCCACCAGTCTGTGGGTTTGTGTGTGTGTGTGACTGACAATGACACATGGCCTATAGCAGTGGGACATTCTACACCTTGTAACACTAAATGGTTCCTCTGCGGAGCAACAACCACAAAATCATACTGACAAAATGCTAAATGAATAGTACACTTTATTTTTGATCCCTTGTCTTTAGCAGATTCCCGTGTGTGTGTGTGTGTGTGTGTGTGTGTGTGTGTGTGTGTGTGTGTGTGTGTGTGTGTGTGTGTGTGTGTGTGTGTGTGTGTGTGTGTGTGTGTGTGTGTGTGTGGTCTTCATATTCCCTTTTAGTAATCCCTCTTAAAATGGAAGCACCTCCCCAACACTTAAAGGGACAGTTTAACCCAAAATCAAAAATGTTGTGTTGGAAATTTGTGGTGCTCAAAGCGCCAAAAACAAAACAAAACAAAGCATTTGAGAAACTCAACAGCAGTGTCTCTTTCCAGAAATCATCACCCAGTTACTCAGAACAATCCACAGACCTTGTTGTGAGCAGTTTAGTGTTGAAACTAACTGGAACTAACAGTATCACCACGCCGAAGCAAACGTCACAGCTCAGTTGAGGAGGATGCCATTAATGTGTACATTAGGCTGTCACAAACACAAGGCTCTCGTTCATGAGTAGATGCACACTTCCTTCTGCGCTGTGATGATTGGCAGGTATAGAAAGTAGGTTTGGGTATCAAAGTTTGTAATTTTTACAATTATCAAAACTAAATTTTCGCTACAACCGAGCACCAATTTACATTAAATTAATCGGTGCCAAATTTTGGTACCCATGAGTGCACCTGGGTGAGAATGTTGGGTTCAGACAGGAGGCAGAAGCACCCGAAGTGCCAAGAAGCCACTCTTGGAACTCTGTGGCACCACCTCCTGGCTTTGTGGCACTTGGTGGTGGTGACAATTTAGCCTCACAGAGCCACCGGGCTGTGACAGGAAGCGCCGTGAAGTGCCTCAAAGTCAGGAAGCCAGTCATGGATCTCTTTGTATTGTCTTAAGTAACCAGGTCATGATTCCTATAAAGAGACATTGCTGTTGACTTTTTCCAGAGTTTTTTGGGGCTACGGCCGATATTTACACATTTAACACTTGACATCTCACACAAAAACAATCTAGATTGTAGCACTTCATGTAAGAGGACAAACGTGCATTTGATTTCAGGGTGAACTGTCCCTTTAAGAACACTGCAAATCTTAAGTCCTGCTAGTGGCCCAATGAGGCTCCAGTGTTCATCACAATTAGCTGAACTGTTTCGTTTTCTCTTTGTCTTTTTTTGTCTTTGTTCTGTCTTTTCATTCGGTCTCTCTTACTCTTTTTCTGTCTGTGTTTCATTGCCTTTTCCAGATTTAGATAAGATGGACAGTGAGAAGGACGAGATGAACCAGACAGATATAGCAGCGCTGCACCACTTCTACTCCAGACACATCAGTGACCTCCCCGACAAACAGGCCCTCACTGAGCTATTTGCACAGGTAAAATTAACACTTTGTTTTCCCCAACTAGCAATACACTGATTTTAAAGGCTGGCCCCATTTTTTTTAGGTTTTTATGTGATTCTGAAGCTTCCTATTAGTGTTCCTCATGTATTCAAAGCTAAAAATTTAAATTGTGGTTAAAGTACATGTTTTAGCATCAAAATGCGGTTTTGCCAAGCCCTTCTAAAAACTTTTTCCCATGTAACCTGACATATTTTCCTACATGATAACATTGCCAAATATATACTCTGGAGATGTTCCAGTACTATTTTTGACTTCCCTGTAGCAATTCCGGAACCTAAATTTGCGAATCAGCCAATACCTCGTACCAATGAAAAAGATGTATACTACTAACCCTGAGCCTAAAGCCTTACATACTTTTTACTGTTGGGACTTTTCAGTGAAAAATACTGCCAGTATAGCAATTATTTTTTCTCGCTTTAAAACAGTAATTGCCAGCGGCCGCACAGCGCAACTTTCTGTGTAGGCAATTGTGCAACAAAGAAAAACTGATTTCCCTGGAAAACTACAGTGTTATCTGGGTGTGATACTACTTTAAAGTTCATTAATAAATTGTGTGGTATCTGATCGGTGTTTAGACTAGAGTACTTGCCAATACCTAATCTAGCATTTTAGACAGTATTTCAGGCATTTTCAATACTGCTATCGAAACAACTCCAATAAAACCCCCTAGCCCAATTAATGTGCCTCTTCAATACTGAGCCAAGCGTCCTTTGAGAATTATGTGTTATTGATCTCCCAGTTTGGAGAAGCAGACAGGAGTAACGGCACAGAAGCTGAGCAGTGTACTGCTGTCGTGCCACATTTGGTCGGTTCTGAAAGACACACAACAACGCAAACAAAGTAACCAATCGAGGCAGCAGTGGACTAGCAACTCCCGCGTTTTGCAGTTGTAGCTGTAGCTGCAAGTATGCAGAGGTGGTTGAAGTTCAAAGTAGAAGAAGTAGAAAAAAAGTTCAATCTAAGCAGAAATGTCCTTAAAGAGCTGAACATTATCATATTTGAATGGGTTATGTGGGTGAAAGAATGCAGTAGGTGGCAACTGAAAAACGTATGGATAAAACATAATAATGATTTTCACAATAATGTAAATGCTAAATCAGCATATTAGCTAAAATATACAGTATTGTTGTCATGACACTGGAATTTCTATGTTTGATAGAAGTTTTTTGATATTGTGGGGAATAATTTACAATGAGGGCACACAATTGAATGTTTTTATTGAAAGATAAATATAACAGGGCTGCAACATGACAACAGCAACTTTTCTTTCCTCGGTTAGAGGCAGAGAACAGCAGAATGACCATAAACATTAATAAAATAACAGAGTGAGAAAGCGCAGCTGGTACTAATTTTTCTGTATTGTGGAAAATGAGCAAGTGATTTGGAACCATTTTAAATATTCAGAATTGATATGTATCGACCAATTATTATTTTTTGACAACACTAATATACATTATAAATGTATTATTATGTCAAATCTCGATGTTTCTTCGCCTGTCTCTACTGGCATTGGGCGTTTCCATTTGAAAAACTCATAAAAGAACACAGATGGATTCGGCCTTTAAGAGAACCCTGAGTTCCTTGAATGATCCAGGATTTGGGTTGGGTGTGTTTTCTGTCTGTCATGTGATTGGTTAGGAGATCTTGAGAGGTTTTGCTGACACAAAGGCAGCTGTTAACCTTTCTCGCTGTGTGGAGTGATATGCTGAATAGCAACATACACAAAAGATTAGGACACACAGTGTGCAAATATAGTGAGTTTACACGTGCGCTCTACTTATGCTCATAAATGCTTAATCCTTGTGTTCACACATCTTTTTATCTTCCTCCCTTCACATTGTCCTTTTCTTGTTAGCGAATACACACTGAAGCACATGTTGAGGTGAAACCAGGGTTTGTATCATACGTAGACACTGCTCCTGTCTAACTCAACAGCGTTTAGCTTTAATTTGATCCGTCTGTCAGCGCTGCTGTCTCCTTCTTACTCCAAGCTACACAGACAGCCTCTTTGGCCTCTTGTTTCACAGCTACATTTAATCTCCACTACCGGGTTTCCTCCTCCTCAGTGGAGAGGTTGTTACGGCACATGTGAGTAGAGGGTGATGCAAGTTGTATTATCATATTACTCACGCTGCTGTTTTCTGTCTCCACCTGTTTGTTGGTGTCTTCCCATCTTTCTCTCTTGCTCTGTCTCTCCTTCTGTCTTTGTGTCTCTAGGTTAACTGTAATGGTTTCACCATAGAGGACGAGGAGCTCTCTCATCTGGGATCAGCTGTTTTTCCTGAGTAAGCAAGCCATGTCAATATATCATCACCATTTAACAGTTCATTCATTCATCAGTGTATCTCACTCTCAAGTTGGAAAGGATAGTGTGTGTCAGCATGTTACAAATAAAGTCATATGATCTTCTCTTGCTTTTCCTCCTTCTTTCCTCTGTCTGTCTCCTTATATGTAAACTCAGTCTCTGCATCAGTGCCCTTCCTTTCCCACTCTCTCATTGTTTGCAGTTTTAATCTGTGCATGTCTCAGCTGCCTCTGATTCACTCAGATTCATTAGTTTTTATGCCTTTGCCCCAGCAACAGCCGTAGGCATTACGTTTTTTAGGTTTTCCATACGTTTATCCCATTCTCATGAATGCAATACCTCACAAACGCCTTGAGGGAATTACAATTTGACTGGCTGGCAGAGGCATACAACCACAGGGTGGTAATTCTGGTTTATTTTTGCTGTAGTATTTACATAACCAACATGTTATCACAACATCATGAAGCTTTTAAATGTGGTGCTTTTATCCCAATTCTCTGCTTTCATAATCATTTTTTATTCTATGCTTCTCCTCTTTTGTCCTTGTAGTGTAGCACTGATGAATCACAGCTGTAGTCCTAATGTCATAGTGACCTATAAAGGCACAGTGGCTGAGGTCAGAGCTGTTCAAGAGATAAACCCTGGAGACGAGGTGAGTAAACACTGGACTCATCTAGCAGCACACATGCTTCTCACTGACAGCAACTGTTAAAGACCACATGCAATCATGAAGAAATACAGAAGCTTATTACAGTCTTTATTTAGAGTGATGCAGGATTTTGTTTTCATCTCTGTCTCTCTCTCTCTCTGCAGGTCTTTAACAGCTACATAGACCTGCTCTATCCAACAGAGGACAGGAAAGAGAGGTTGTTAGATTCCTACTTCTTCACATGCCAGTGCACTGAGTGCACCACCAAGTCCAAGGTACTGTCACTTTATTAAGTTTTCCATATCTGTACAAAAGCTCCTTTCCATGCTCCCTGATGACTGGTGTCAACGTCAGGACACATGTTTCCAGCACCAGCTTCAGAACAGTGACAGACAGTTCAGTTAAGCTCTGTAGAGACCATTAACCCCTTTTAACTTCTCCCTCAGGATTTGTGTGCATGAGTGAGTAAAGTGAAAATCTGCTCATGTTTTTTAAACTGTAAAGCAAATTTATTTAATGTTAACATGCAATCTACGGCTGTGGCTCAGAGGTAGAGCGGGTCGTCATTAATCAGAGGATCAGTGGTTTGATCCCCAGCTCTATTAGCCTGCATGTCAAAGTGTCCTTGAGCAAGATACTGAACCCCAATTTGCCTCCGATGGCTGTTCCATCAGTGTGTGTTAAAAACTGAGTAGCAGAAGCTACCTTGTATGGTAGCTTATCCACTAGTATGAATGTGTGTATGAATGGGTGAATGTGTCTTGTAGTGTAAAAAGCACTTTGAGTGGTCAGAAGACGAAAGGCGCTATACAAGAGCAGGTCCATTTACTTTTGCATTTACTTTTATGGTGATAGAAGTCATTGTAGCATGACTGTCATTGTCTAGCCTACAATGCTGTGTTTCTAATATTTAGCTCTTTAGCTCTACTGTTCACGTCTGTCGATGTCTGCCAAACATTGGAACATCATTTCTCTGCGTCTCTTTCTAGGACAAAGCAAAAATGGAGATCAGGAAGCTGAGTTCACCACCAGAGCCTGAGGAAATCCGATCCATGGTCCGTTACGCCAAGAATGTCATCGAGGAGTTCAGGAGAGCAAAACACTACAAGAATATCCTCCTCCTCTGTTTATAGCTGTAGTTCTCATCCCCATGTTTCTTTCCCACTCTCTTGTTTATATTTTCCCCCTGAAGTCTTTTCCTCTCAGTCTGTCAGTTTATCTTCTTTCTTTATCAAGGTCAGCCTTTCACTTCCCAGCCTCCTCATCTTTCTCCGCAGTTTATTTCCTTGACTCTCTGGCACCCCCCAGTGAGCTGCTGGAGATGTGTGAGCTCAGCCTGGAGAAGATGGGAGCTGTATTTGCAGACACAAACGTCTACATGCTGCACATGATGTATCAGGCCATGGGTGTGTGTCTCTACATGCAGGACTGGGACGGAGCTATGAGCTACGGAGAGAAGATCATTCAGCCATACAGGTAAATTGATCTGTAAGGCTTCTGCAGGGAAGTAGTGATGCAGTGAAGTCAGTCAGTTGCACCAGCAGCACTGCCGTCAGACAGTCCCAGTCCACAGGCAGATTATCAAACCCTGTAGAAAAAGTCACCCCAGTTGTGTAATGAGATTTTCTCCTGACCTCTGAGTTTGTCAAGACAAAGTTCTTGTAAGAATGAGGATTTTAATTCCTCTTTTAGTCTTTTAATCATTTGTTTTAACTGAACTTTGCAGCTCAGAATAATCCCATTAATGTTTTATTGAAATATAAACTTATTTTTCCATGAAATGTTCTTTGTCCCACCTACAATATACACACGACAGCACATTTTATATTGTGTTTCCGTAGTTTACTCTCACTCAACATATTTTCCCTCTGTGGTAAACAGAGAACACTCAGTCACATCTGCATCTTTTATCTTTTATTGTTGTTCTCTCTCGACTTTATATGTTTTGAACTTTTGTAGCACTACAACAAAACCCATTGTAACATTAATTATAGACTATTTCTTGTTTCCTCTTGTATTCACTGCTTAGCTTGATGTATAAATTATACACTCTCTACAGTGTTCACTACCCAGCCTACTCTCTGAACGTGGCGTCTATGTATCTGAAACTGGGACGTCTGTATTTGGGGCTGGAGAAGAAGAAACAAGGAGTCAGAGCTCTGAAGAAGGCAAGTTTACATATTAATAAGTGGCAAAGTGAAAGAGTGTGGTGTCCTTAAATGATTTTAAAATGCATTTTCTCTGTCTTCAGGCGGTCGCCATCATGGAGGTGGCTCATGGGAAGGATCACCATTATGTAGCGGAAGTCAAACGAGAAATCGAGGAGCAGAAGTAAACGAGGCGCAGAGAGAGGCACTGGATCGTGGATCCTCTCTGAAAGCAGCAAACACACATCACAACTGCATGCCGTGCATCTTATACCTCTCCTTTCTTCGTCGCCCACTTCTTTTTCATGCCTTTTTGTAGGCGGGGTTTCTTTCTTACTGTCAACATATTCTGGCTGAGGATGACCACGTTTTGTACCTGCAGCTCTCTACTGCCCGTCAGACCTGGAGTTTAGAAAAAGACAAATTAGGGTTAAAATGTTTGGAATGAAAAAAGTGACTGAAATACTTTTCTGTGTGCTGAAGCTCATTAAACCCATCCAACACTCATACTGTAACACACAAAGGATCACTCAGTGGAAAAACTGTAAGACTGCCTTTAACGCTGTCTCTCAGAAGAAACAAAGCTTTCATGTAACGGCTCCATTTTCTGATGTGAAATGTCCAGTTTTTCTGTCTGAAATCACTCACTGTGTTCTGTAGACCCATCAGCAGACGGTTTTAGCACCATTTATGTCTTTAGCAGCAGTTCTAGTCGCACAGTTGTGCTCCAGCAGAGTTGTTTAAGGATTAGGACGTCTGTACAAACTGGTTAGTAGTTGTTATGAAGGGCATTACTACTTATTCCCAGCCAATGTATTTTAATTCTATCAGAGTTTTGGGCTTCAGTGTTTTTTGTTTAAACTGTGAAAAAATAATGACTGACCATGCATCAGGTACTCTGTAGCAAAGGAGAGGAGATGCAAAGACCTATTCCTGAATGAATAACCAGTGGTTTGGCTTGTCTTACAGTATGTGTGCTTGTTTTAAAAGAACCAGAAAAGTGTTGCATGTTTTATTGTTTATCTTGTGTGTTGTTTTGTTTTTTTTCATATGAGGCTTGTTGACCAAAGGGGCCACAGGTTTAGTTGACAAGGAACCAGCTACAATTCTCTATTCACAGTGTATATCTAAAGAGGGGCGGTGATCTGAGGTCAGGTTGCTTTCTATGTCACAGTGAAGACATCGGTTCTATGACCTGACCAATGACCCTGGATCAGAGCCCCCTTTGCTCTCAGGAAAAAAGGCGCAACTCTGTAGCTTTTGTTGCCTTTTGTCAAGAGATGCATTATTTTACCTTTTTTAGTATTTTCTCAAAAGCATTGTGAATCCAGATTGTCATTACCTGGGGAATGAAATCACTCATTTTAGCAGCAGTGGGCAGAGTATTAGCATGCATTATAACTTTGTAGAATATACATTTTACATGCACGTGATAATGAAGGGGGGAAGACATTTTTAAAGTTCCAGTGTGTAGGATTTAGTGGCATCTAGCAGTTGCTGAACTGAAACCTCTCCTGTGTGTAGGAGAACTGTGGTGACTGAGGTGAAAACACAAATGGCCCCATTTAGAGCCAGTGTTTGATTTGTCCGTTCTGGGCTACTGTAGAACAACATGGCGGACTCTGTGTAAGAGGATCTGCTCCATATGTAGATGTAAATGACTCATTCTAAGGGAACAAAAACACAGCGATTCTTAAAAACATAGTCCTGAATATTATGTACAGTTCCTGCCAATAGATGCCCCTAAATTGAACCTTAATTTTATAACCAACAAAGGTGACTGAAATATTTCTTAAAAAGGGAATTGCATCTCCCTTTAATCCCTGCTTTAGTGCAGTGTTCATTTTGCACTCTTAAAGAGACTGAGATTATTTAAACCACAGTACAAAACAAACAGTACCAACATGGCAACTTTTCAAGGCACTGTTACCTTCAGCAGGAATGAGTACACAAAACTCATAAAATCTATGTCATAAATCGCTTTGACAATGAGAAGGGACAAAATGCTTTGAGTGTTGCCTGTGTGTGATGGTTGTAAATGACCCTGACCCTAAAACCATGAGGAGGCACAGACACAGGTCCTAGATTTGACTGAATCATTGTATAAAAATATAAGACTTAGCATGCCGTCTGTGAAGGAGGCTTTAAAAAGTTGAGGCAATGCTAAGAGTATCACCTGGGCCTTATCTAAGGGTTCTTGTTGCACTCAAATTTTGTACAATTTTTGTGACAAAATGATGTCAAAGAGGCAAACCTGTAAGCACATTTTATTTCCTTTGTATCAGTTTCTGTTAGTGGACAGTTGGCCTGCCTGCAGTCTTCACGCCGAGCACCGCCAGAGGAGCTACAGTCACAGATCCAATTCCTTTGCTCTTTTTAACGCCTGTAGCTTCTCCTTCTTGTTTACTATGGATGCAGATTCATGCTCCACATGAATGTGGGTTATTGAGGGTTAGAAATAGCCCATTGTTATGAGTTGCCTGTGGTCGTATTTGTAGCAACTCCTGCAGTGGAGACTCTTTCTGTCACCTGCAAAGATGCATCTAGAAGGTGCCTGCCTTACAGTTTAGCAAAGGTAATCCAAAAGCACCGTTTCAGCAGCTATTTTACACTTTTTTTTCTTCTTTACAAAGGAAGGACAATGACGAGAGGGTTTACAGGCTGTTTAGCACAAGCCACCCAAACCCTCTGCTTGCCAGATTTGAGGACTTCATTTTATCTCTGGCTGGACTCTCAGAACATGCATATGATTTATGTTCTTTTCTCTGTGATGTCATGATAAAAAAAAACCTGTGACACAAGCTTTAAAACAGTAAAATTCATACTCATGCTGCACGTATAAAACCAGATGAAAGGCCACCCAGATGTTTTCTGCTGTTTCTGTATTGAGCTGTTACTTTATCAGGCATGAATGTTATTCTACTGGAATGCATAACTAAAATCTGAGCCTCTGATTCTTTCTGCACCATGTCAGTGGAACTCAATAAATGGCAGTATGGCACTTGCTTTGATAAACATACTCATTTTATTTTTGAACCTTTATTTAACTAGTAAGTCTCTTGAGTTACATTATACCTTTTACAAGATAGATTTGAACAAAATGGCAGTGTTAGGATGGAAATCACAAACCTCATGTCCCCCAAATCTCAGTGCAACTTTCATGGGTAAATATTTGACCCCTAAAAGCCTTTTTAGTCCTGCACCTGGAATTATAAAGCATCTGTAAGACAGTTTAACTCCAGGGAACTGTTACTGTTATCAGGTAACTGTGTCATCATACCAGGCAGACCATTTGTGAGGTAATTAAAAGAATAACCCTTTTCCTTAGTCAGCAATACAAATCATATATGTCTTCAAGGTGGGGATCCGAAATATTTTATTTCCAATATAAAAAATGCACTCTCACACATGTCTCATGAACTTGTCATCGAGGCATAAAGTTTGTTTTTAACTCTGACCACATCCTCTGATGCAGGAAGTAATGAGTAGGTGAGTGAGCCTTAGTGTTTCAAATGAAATATGTCTGTAGAGGACATCCTCCTAACCTAGCAGTGTCAAACTACAGCCCACCACCCAGAACTGGTCCACCAAAGGTTCCAATTTGGCCCACGGGGTGACTTTGCCCACCTAATACTGATGCACTTGTAAAGGATAAGAGGTGCCAGGTTTCACAAACAAGCTAAACAATGAAACAATGCTTTAGAGGCTTTTCCACCTTGACCAGAATACAGGTCTCCAAAAACATAATACATAAGCCTACTTGGTGTGGTCAGATTTATAGATATTTAATTCAAAAATATTGACAATCAGCAGCCTCAGCACAAACAAATCTGTATCAGACTAATATAGTCAAACAGTATTGGTGGAGCCCTGTTGCTAAGGCGTTGTCAAAGCTTTAGATTTGTAAAAGACTCACAAGGCATGGTACAAGTTAACCTGCTTCCTTAATAGCTTAGTTTAGTTTGGTGTGGTGATGCCATCATTACTACACAGGGGTGGAAATGTACGGAAAAATGCACATGCAATGACAGTGATTAGTAGACTGACTGAATTTGAACAAGCTGAGACATCTCAGGCTGTTCATCATCTGTTTTAGAAATGGACGAATGCTTTTGGAATGTACTTGTCCGTCTTTATAGTCAAAAAATGGGGGGAAATTTGGATTGTTGTTACTTTAAAGATCATATTGGGCTGTATGTGGCCCCTGAACTAAATGAGTTTGACACCCTTGCACTAACCTGTTTGTTGTGAGTACTTACAAAGCCACACCACATGAATGCGCTGTTGAAACAAACAGAATTAGTATGCGTTGTATGATTGAGTATTTATTTATTTTATTTTATTTTATTTTATTTTATTTTATTTTATTTTATTTTACCAAACTAGGTCCTGTTTTCCATACTCCGGTACGGTGGGTGGCGGTATGCACCTGAAAGCTGGTACTGCAATCCGCCACAAAACGCATTGAAGAAGAAGAGAACCCTGACTGACGTCACGCGGACTAGCCAATGGGCACGGAGCTAATTGAATCGCGTGGAGTTTGAATTTTCCAGCGAGAACAACCCAAACAGTCTGAGAGAGATAAAGAAGCGTCGCGCCCAAAGTAAGTACAGCTCTCTTTAATTTTAACTTCACTATCTATTCATTTGAGAGAAAATTAAAGTCAACATTTGCGCCATTTTGCAACATATTTATAGCTCCAACCGTTAACTGGTCGAATGTTGCTTAAAATTTACCGTTTGTCAAAACCGATCAGCCCCGTGACGTTAACGTTAACCCAGCTAACACGAGGAAAAGTCCAACAGAAACAGTTGTTGCTAATGTGGCTTAAGGTTAGCGTTACATTTGTTTTCAAATTGACGCTAAATTGAGTTCGCTATGTGACATTCACGGTGGTTGGTTTGTGCCGTTGATAAAAGATAATGCTTTGGTATAACGTTAACCAGTAACGGTGGCTAACGTTAGCGTAGTTGGTCTCAAAGTTGACGTTACTGTTATAACGATACCGTCTATTTACAAATGAGGTGTCGGTGTTATTCATCAACCTCAGGGCAAGGATGCAAAAAGTGTTGTTGCTCTTTCTAGTTACCAATTACTAATTCACCTGTGTCTAATAATACCAAGGTTTTTGGCACTGGAACTATAAAAATGATATACGTCTGAACTGTCTCAGGCCATTGTTGTGCTCTTGTTAGGACAAAACACTGGTTATCATCACATGGTAATACACACCGTTACAGAACTAGGTCTAACGTTGTCATTAACAGGCTGCACAGGCACTCTGCAGAGTGTTTATTGTTTTTCCCTCTTCAAATAAACTGATGTGTGTTCAGTCAGGTTATAGACCATGAGCTGGGCGGTGGAGGAGTGGAAGGATGGACTTCCAGGGAAAGCCCTGCAGAAGATCCAGGAGATGGAAGTCCAGCTGGACAAACTGAAGAAGGACAGGAACCAGAAACAGTTTCAGCTGGACTCCCTGGAGGCTGCCCTGCAGAAACAGAAACAGAAGGTCAGTGTTGAAGAGGAAGAGATGAATGGAATGAACATAGATTCATTACGTAAGTGTAGATGAATTTAACAGTGTTGGGGAAATGACTATTGCAATGTAAGATAAGATAAGAGATAAGATGATCCTTTATTTGTCTCACAGGGGAAATGTGCACATTACAGCAGTAGAGGGACAGTGCAAACAGGAAGCATCAGTAGAAAAGAATGCAAAGCAGTATTTAAGTTTGTAAAACAGGTAAAATGTTCAAAAACAAAGAGCAGTATAATAAGCAAATAGTGTAAAAACACAAATCAATGTAATAAGTAAGCATCAGAAATAAGCAGAATATAATAAAGAGACAGACTAAATGGCTGATGGAAGTAGACATTGCACAGTTTACAATGTCCTAACAAGTAGAAATTCTACCTCAAAATATACGCAGACACACAAAAAGATGTATGAAAGAAAAAGGAGTGCTACTGGTATTCTTCAAACCAATGATGCTAATGGAGGGGAATGTGTTTTTGGCAATAAGTCTTCTTCTGTTTTTGACACACAAAAAAGATGTTTTTTAATTCTCCATGTTTCTCCCTCTCCAGGCGGACAGTGAACGTAATGAGACCTCTGCTTTGAAAAGAGAGAACCAGTCTTTAGTAGAGTCTTGTGACTCTCTGGAGAAAGCTCGTCAAAAGGCCGTCCATGACCTCGGAGTCAAAGAGCAGCAGGTCAGTTACATATGTGAGAAAGAGAGAAATATCTGCTGTGGTTTATTGTTATTAAATTGGAAAATAATTCACTACTGGGAAACACAGTTATCAGATCACTGATAATTAATAGCCAGTATTCATATTCTATAGATGTTCTTGAAGCCAACAAATGATGTATTTTTGAAATCAAATCTATAGAAAGAAAAAACTTGTCTCATTCCTGTTCCTGAACCTAGGTGAACTACCTGGATGGTCAGCTGAATGCCTGCAGGAAGACCATAGAGCGGCTGGAGCAGGAGCTCAAGAAGTGAGTTCAGTGTCTGTTGATATGCATTTTTATGTAAGAAGAGAGGGTGGCTTTATAATGTAGCTCCTGTGACTTGTTGCTTTGTCAAGTCCTGAGTAAGCCACGCTTAATATGAAGGATTAAGAACTATTTGACTTGTTGGAAAGCACTGAAATCGTGACTCCTGAATGACTGTTAATGCTTGTTTTGTTGTCTTTCCATCTGCTTAGGTACAAAAATGAACTGGATCGTTCACAGCCTGCTGGCTCTTCCTCCTTGTCATCCTCCTCCTCTGAGCTTCAGCCCTACAATACTCCACAGAAAACTTTTGCTACCCCAGCACCCATCCCAGCCTACGGAAAGCAAGGTATTTCAGTTTGTATTTATCCTGTCTAAAGTTCGTGCTGTATGTATTTTATAAATTCATGTCATTCGATTTTTCATCTTTTCACCTGTCAGGCTGGTTTTAAAGCAAATGTTAATCATATTGCTCCTTCTCATCTACTTGGGGTTTTTTGTATATGAGCCAACGACTCATATCTGGGTGACAGGAGGAATTTGTCATTTTGCCCTGACATGATGTTTGTATTTGTGTTCCTTAGATAACAGACTGGAGGAGCTTCAGGAGAAATATAGCCAAGAGGTAGAAGAAAGAAAAAGGCTGGAGACTGAACTCAAAGTCCTGCAGGTCAAAGTGAGTACATTGCTGAAATACATTTATTATGTGTCTTTGTTTTTTGGAGTTTGTGATGTTGACTCGTCTCTTCTCTTCTAGCTGTTAAGTCAGTCTTCAGTCAGTGTGAGCCACAAGGACATCGCTGCCCGTCAAGCTGGATCTTCCATATTCCCATGGCAACAGCAGGATCAGGCCCACAGCCGCCAGTCTCATGGAATGGATATGGAAACACCTCTGAAGAGGCGGGGAACATCCCTGTGGGATGCCCACGAGGAGACGCCTATTAAAACCAGCCAGAGGATGAGCTCTACTAGAGCAGTGCAGAGTCCCGGTGGATCCTCCCAACAGATGGAGCAGCTGAAGAGCATCAACCAAGGTGGACTGTTTATAATTTGTTTTTGGAATAATATTATGAATAGTGTCTGGTATCTTTTCCATGAAGTATTAGGGAGCCTTTTATTTTGCTCATCCACTACCTCTGAAGAATGTAGTTGGCTCCTTTAGAGTTAAATACTCTGATCATGTTCACTGACAGGACTTACATTTTTACTCTTTCTTCATCAGAGCTGCGTGGCCGTGTGTCAGAGCTGGAGAGAAACCTGTCCACTCAGGAGAAGGAAATTCGTAACCAGGCCTCCAAACTGCAGGACCTGCAAACCCAGCTGAACCAGGCCCGCAAAGACCTCACTGAACGGGACAGAGACCTAGCCAAGACCAGCCATGAGCTGACACAGGCCACAGACAGACACCAGCAGGTTGTAGCCAAGGTAGGCTTCTATGATTGGTACAACTTATTGTTTTTGTTCTATTTCTACTTTATTATTAAGTTAATAGGAGCTGATGGACAAGGAGAAGATGGATAAAGACATAAGACAAGATGCAAATGACTGACAGTGATTCTGCTTATTGTTCTTAGTGTTCATCAGTTGAGCAGAAGCTGAAACAAGTCTCAGAGGAGATGAGCTGTCAGAGGCACAACGCTGAGAGCTGCAAACGAGCCCTGGAGCAGAAACTCAAGGACCAAGAGAAAGACAGTCAAAAGGTGCGACAATATGGAGTCAAAACATCAGTATTAGACCTTTCATGCTTTTAGGTTTTACCAAATATTATAATTAAACACATGTCTTTAAATTTTAATCTGTCTCCGTTATGTTTCATGTAGGAGCTAGCCCAGCTGCAGACATCTCACAAGGCTTTGGAACAGCAGCTGGACCAGACCAGAACCAAGCTAACACAAGAGATCCAACAGTCCAAGAAGGACCACAACCTACTTCAGGCTGACATGGAGAAGGTAACTTGGCAACATATCCAGTCTGCTCTTCCTTCATCTAGTCAGATTCAGTCTTTACAGCTATCAACTTTGATAATCTGAAAGTCACTGAACCCTCTCTGAGGGTGATGTATAAGCCTCTAGTCCTTATGTTGTGTAGCTAATATGGATGGCTACCATAATGGTACTGTTACTGTCATCATGCACAGACCCAAATTTATTTTGATGTTGGCTGTTACAACTGCTGAGTATTAGACTCATGTGGTAGAGTGTTTGATGAATTTAATATGCTTTCTGTTGCTCCACTGGTGTCCTTTCTTTCACCTCTGAGACCCTGACTGATGCAGTATTAACTATTTATGTTTGTATACACTGCAGGCAATGCAGAAAATGCTGACTTTTATGTGTTATATCACATTCTCTGAAATATTTGAATGCTAAAAAAAGAAGTTCAGTCATAATTTAAGCAGTTTGCATCAGATTTTGTCCATTGAAGTGTTAATGGCATTTGTATGTGATATTTGTGTCACACTTCTCAGACTCTCTTTCCTTGTATGTACTTCTGCCTTCTCATCTTAACTCTTCTCTGCTCTTGCTCCTTTCCAGATGTGCTTTCAGAAGAGTCAGATGGAGAGGGAGGTGGAGGAGCAGAAACAGAAACTGCTGAGGTCAGAGCAGAGCCTCCAGGCCAGCCAGACCAAAGAGCAGGACCTCCGCAAGAAGATGGAGGTGGGTTGCCTTCAGTAGAATATCCACTCAATGTAATCATGACTAATAACAACAGAATATGTACTGGTACTTGTGAAAAATACCAGTGAAGATTAAATTTGACCCAGATACATAAATGTAAAGGTTTAAGGATGAGTTCATTTTAACACCACAAACAGGTCTTACCTATTTCACATTATTTTCCTCAGTTTTTCTTCACATATCCTTCCACCTTTTCTTCCATGCACCTTTGCTACCACTCATGTTTTCTCCACATGTCTTCCTCCCTCCAGGAGCTGCAGAGAGAGAAGAACAGTGTGACTGTTCAGTTGGACCAGAGCAGCAGGCGTTTGAGTCAGCTGGAGGAGGAAAAGAAAAGCGCAGACCAGAGCCTCAAACGCACCCAGGGATTACTAGATGACCTCAAAGGTATATTCCTTGTAGGAATGGCAGTGGTTGCAGGTATTTCAGAGAATCTCAGTTTTTAACATGTGTGGGTTTTTTTGCTCTACAGCAAAATCCGAAGGACAGGCGGAGGAGCTGAAGAGACTTCAGTCCAAACTGGAGCAGCAGACTCAGGCTTCATCCCGCGAGCTGGAAAACATTAAGAAGACACTTTCTGATGCAGAGACCAAAAATGACAAGTAAGCATAGTTTTACTGTAGGAAAGAACAACACTAAGGCACACTTTGTGAAAGAGGAAAAAGCAAACTGTACTATGATGTTTAATATGCTCCTCAATCATCGTAAATGTATTTATCACATTGTAGATCTCAGAATGAACTGCAGAAACAGAAGCAGGAGACAGAGAAGCTGACCAACAGGTTGACAGTAATGGAAAAGGAGTGCCAAGAGCTGAAATCCAATCTCACTGCAAGTCAGAATGAGAGTAAGAAACTGGAACAAGAACATCAAGCTCTGCTGGAGTGGAAGAAAGAAAAGGAGACCCTGATTAATGAAACTGAGGCTGTGCAGAAAGACCTCACTGACAAGATTGGCAACTTGGAGAAAAGTCTCACGATGCTGAATGAAGCTAATGATGAAGTTAAGGTAAGGTGTTGTGGTTCCCAATATTTTCACTTACGTTATTAGGAAAGATAAACCACACAGTTTATCCAGATTGCTAAGCCTGCGCACTGAACATAGGTTGTCATAGTTTGCACACAGACACATACTGAAATAACCTGTTAAATGTTGAGTTTACAAAAGTTTAAACGATGCCAGTAGCACAGAAAATCATAACAAAAGATGATAATTTGTTTCTTTAAGAAACCTCTATGAAGCCCATTTAATTTAAAAATCTTAAACCTGTGTCACCCGCTGTATTTTGGATGTGTTGTATTATTGCTGACAATTACTGCTTGATTTGGAGATTCTGTGGGCTGAATACATTTCTACTCACTATTGTAGAAGCAGCTCATGAGTGCAGAGGGAGAAAAGGCCAGTCTGTCTGCACACATTGATTCACTGAAGGGAGAACTCCTTAACAAGAGCACAGAGTTGGAGGAGAGAGAGCATCACTACAACGAGCTCCAATCTAAATTCTCTGAGGCTGGACAGAAACACACCAAAGACCTGGAGAATGTCGCTGTGCAAGTGGCTCAGCTTGAAGCACAGGTGATTTATTATAATGGGTTTCCAGTAAATTGTACATGTGAAATGCTGAATGTGTTGATTTAAAAACATGACAGTCCTCTTTCTTGTTTTGTAATGGAATTAGACAATTAACTAATTTTCTGCATGAATGAATTACACCATAGAGTTATTTAGATTTTGGTCTTGGTAACAGCACAAGATACACAATATTAAGTGAAAATCTGACTGGACCTCAAACAATAGAATTGATAGCTGGTGATTAAACATAATCCTAGTTTAACCTGGTGCTTATTATTTTATCTGAGCAGGTCAAAAGTCTGGAGTTGCGGTTGCAGAAGGAAATAACTCGAGCAGAGCAGGCTGAGAGGACCAATACAGAGCTGCAGGAGGAGCACCAGGCAGCCTGCGACCTGGTTCGCTCCAAAGACCATCTGGTCGAGTTGGGCCAAGCAGAAATCAGCCAGCTGAGAGAGAGCCTTGTTCAGGCCACTGCACAGCAAGAGGAGCAAACTGCCAGGTGGGAGTTTTATTTGTTGTTCTTGAGTTATTAATTTTAATTCACTCTTTCCAATACAACAGTCCTTTGTGATACATCCTACCTTTACAAACTTTATAAAGTTTAGTTTTTGCTGAAACGATGTCTAAGAGGTGGATAATACAGCCACAGTAAATTACTTAGGGATGAATTAGTGTCTTCTGATAAAAGTATGATATGAAAACAGTGTCTCAATTTTCTTCTTTTGGGGATCTTTAACAGTAGCTTGCTTTTAACATGCGTCATCTCTGTCTTTGGTGTTTACTCTCCAGGTTGGCAGAGGAGAAGGCCGCCTTGCTGAAGCAGTGTGAGGAGAGTGTTTCAGCAAAGGTGGAAGAGACCGAGCAACTCAAGCTGCAGCTGGAAGAGACGCAGCAAGAGCTCCTGCTCACCAAAAACCAGGTCTGTTTTAGTGGAATGCAACAGAGTACCAGTTATATATTTGATAGTCTTTTCTTTCTGTCATTTTATAGGCATTTTTGGCTGAATTTATTGATTATGTTTTAATGGTTTGCAGTATACTGTTAGGTGCAAAATAATCTTACGACCAATAAGTACACAATGATCAAAGTGTCTTTGCTGTCATATATTACTTATTATAATAAACCCGCCATTATATCTTGTACTTGCAAGAAGAGGAGTATTATAACTGAGTGTTTCTGATTTCAGTAGCAGATTTAATCTATTCTGCTGTCCTTACAATGCCCTATGCTTTTACATTATGTTGGGTACTTCTTCTTTACTTTTGTTTTACCCATGAAAAGCCATATAGTTGAATCTTCTCTTCATGTCTCAGGTGAGTTCGACAGATCAGCTCTTGAAGGTCCAGGAGCAACTGGGAGCTGAGCTGCAGAGACAAATTAAGATGCTGTCAGACAATGAGGAGGAGCACAAAAAGATGTATGAGAAGAAAACAGAAGAGCTAAAGCAATTAGAGGAGGAGCTGAAAGATCTGCAGAGTGACACAGAAGAGAAGGAGAAGCAGCTCAGAGAGGCTGAAACTCAGATTTTGTCTCTAGAGAAAGAAAAAGCAGAGCTGGAAAATGTAATTCAAGAAACAAAGAAAGAAGCAGAGGTAAGTTATTGTACTTTTAAAAAAAAAAGTACTATGTTCAGTAGTAGATTTTTTTCATATATACAGTGGACTGTGCTTACAAATAATAAACTTAAATCTATTTCTTATGAAGAACCTCCAGCAGGCTCTTACTGAGAAGATCAACAACCTTCTGGAGCAGATATCTTCCTTAGAGGAGGAGCTGACTGCAAGCAGAGATGCAGCAGAGAAGGTTCCAGTCTTGAAGAATGAACTGGACGTGGCCAACCAGTCCCTTGCTGACCTTAAGACAGAGTCTAGAAGCTCTTGAGAAGAGTCACTCCTCCACTCTTCAAATCAAGTCTAACCTGGAGAACACCCTGACAGAGAAAATCCATCTGATCTGTACTTTGGAGAAAGAGGTCAAAGAGCTCACAGAGAAGATGAGCAAAGAGTCAGAGAGTCGTGCTTTGGAGGTTGAAACCTTCCTCAACAAAGAAAAGATCCTCAAAGAGAAGCTTGAAGCCGCTAAGAAATCAGCAGCTGCTGCCAAAAAGGAATCCAGTTCTCGACGGGAGGAGATCAGGACCATGAAGACGACTCTGAAGGCTGCTTCACAAGGCTTAGGAGAGAGGGACAACACGATTAAGAGTCTGAAGGAGAAGCTCAATGAAGCAGAGGCAGAGCAGACCAAAACTTCAAATCTCCTGAAGGAGAAGGTGGTTGCCATGAACAAAATTAAGGTTGGTTACTGATTCTTCATACACAGAGTGATAACAGTACTATAACATGTCAGTTTTGTCTGGAGTATTGTAACGGATGGGTAAATCAGAAGAGGTTATCTTCCAAAATAAGTGTGAGTTAAGTAGGCTGAAAAAAGTTGGATAAACACTTGATGAGAGTGTTATTGTAGAGCGTTATTTTTCTCTATGAATTAATGAAATGACTTTCACTTTGCCTGAATAACTAAAGGTTGCATATATTCTAACAGTGCTCCTAATCCAGCTACAAAAAAAAAATCTATATGTGGCGACAAATGCTGATATCTTGAATATGTGGGAAATCTTGTTGCTTTTTCATGTCATAAAGGTGCAGCTGGAGATGCTGCAAATGGACCTGGAGGACAACGAGACTGCCATGAACTCTTTTGACAGTAAGGTGGAGGAGCTGAAGGGAACCATAGAGTCACTGGAGGCTCAGCTGGCTCACAACCAAACCCAGATGTCTGACATGGAGGCCAGACTGGAGGAAAGCAAAGCCCAGGTCGAGCCACCATCTTACACAAAAGTCTATCAAAATCCCTAAGTTTAAATGTGTCTCATAACTTCCTGATTTATTAATAAAAAAAAAAAATCAATGTAGTAAATTGGCATCATCTTAAACAACTCCTCTTGTTTTGTGATAAAGAAGACAAACATCCCTAATTGGATTCAAACTCTAACTTTTGCAGGTCTCTGTCTTGGAAACCCGGTTAGAGGAGGTCCAGTCTCAGAACTCGGTGCTGGAGACACAGTATGTCACAGCCAGGGAGGAGCTGATGGAGAGGAGCTGTGAAATAACTCGCCTGGAAGAGGAGGCTGTCAGTCAAAAACAGCTGGAGGAGAGCTTTGCTGCTTTAGAGTCTAAACTCAGCCAGACCACAGAGGAAAATGTCAAGTTAGAGAAAACTCTCAGGCAGATAATTGAGGACAAAGACAATGATCTTAACAAGTTACAACAAGAGAAAAACAACCTTGAGACTACGCTGAAGCAGTTAACAGAGCACAAAGAGCAAGTAGAAACTGAAATGATTCAAGTAAATGCAGTGAGGAAACAGCTGGAGGCCAGTTTAGGCGAGCTGTCTGAGGAGAACAAACAACTGCAGACCAGTATTCAGCAGTTAACGGAAGAGAAGCAGAAGGTCGAGGAAATTATTGTACAGAAACAAGAAGCTGAATCGACCCTTAAACGGGTCATCGAGGAGAAAGCCCAACTAGATGTTACCCTCAATCTGATAAACCAGGAGAAATCCCAACTGGAGGCTAAACTAAGTGAGCTTACCTCCGAGAAAAACAACTCTGTCGCTAGCTTGAATCGAGTAGTTGAGGAAAAGCTTCAGCTGGAAGTTAACTACAGTCAACTGAGTGAAGAGAATATCAAACTACAGTCTAGCATGAATCAAGTAACTGAGGAGAAGCTGCAGTTACAAGAATGCATAGAGTGCCATGAAGCTGAAGTGGCTTCACTCAAACAGCAGCTCGAAATGAGGGACAAGAGGACTGAGGAGGAGAACAGAGAGAGGTACGTACATCTTTAGTTTGTACTACTGTAATAAATGTTTTGTTTTCTTCTAACATTAGCTTGAGTAATAATAGCATCACTTTCATATTGTATCACAGGAGCCAACGGTTTGAGGCGGAGCAGGCAGAACTGCATCAGAAGTTGGCGGCCTTACAGAAAGAGCTGGCTGTGTTCAAGCAGCAGTATGACTCACTGCTGGAGCAGGTGGCCCAACAACAGGGCCTTATACAGCAGCTCTCAGAGTCGCAGGCAACCCAGAAGCTGGGAGGTGCAATCAGCGACATGGAGTCTGTGGAGACAGAAACTGTTGGTGAGCATAAAACAAAACTAGATTAAAGGTTTTCTTGAACCACAGCTGCTACTTCAGTTTGAATACATACATTTTATTAAATGATCTGTAACGTTTCCTCAGCTGAAGCATCAGGAGAGACTGATGTTGAGCCAACACTTGATACAAGCACCAACTTTGAGTCCCTTCCAGTACAGGAGCAGCTGAGCTCCATGTCTGAACTGGGTGAACTTTCCTTCCAGTCTGACGAGGCCTTCAGGTACAAGGAGTTGTATGATGAGAATGAGCACAAATACACAATGATTTGCTTTTGTGAGTTGTATGTGCTTTACTATATGATGTATTAATCTAACCTACCTCTACCCTGTTAGTGAGGCAAAGCTGGTGTTGAAGGAGGACATCAGTGAGCAAGAGATGAACCAGGAACAACTGCACGAGGAGCAGGAGGAGACAACTAGTAACAAGGAGCAGCAGCCCTTAGATCAGGTAATACAACGTGTCCTTTAGTCCTGACAGCTGTCATGGGGTTCAGTAGGGAGATATTTTATCATTAATGTAATCAGATAGTTGCTACTGATATTTCTCTACTAGAAAGGAATGTTGTGCATAAAGAAGTTTTATTCTTATTATCATTTTGATTATAGAGTTTTAAATTGTCTTCTTTCTTGCAGCTTCCTGAAGACAGCAGTAACTCCAGAGATTTTCTTGAGCTTTCTCAACCGCCGTCCTCTGTTGTTGAGAGCAGACAGTCAGAATCCTCTGGTGAGTAATTAAATGGTGCTTATGACTGCAGTTTCAGTAATTGGGTGTTTTCTTGGGTTATTGGCTTTGTTTCACACTGAGCTGCCACCTTAGACTCATGATTTCAGTTTTTTCTGCAAAAACATTTTAATATTTTACTTATGCGAGTTATACTGATAGTATTAATTAAACTTTTGCAGGGGAATCCACATTTTTTAAAACTCAAAAAATAAAAACTTCGGGCTCTTGCTCAGGCCAAAATAAACACTAAAACATATTTTAAACTTCCAGGGACTTAGGCTTTGCTTAAAATCTGATTAATGATGTTTAAATAACTTGTGTGTATTCAATTTGTCTGTCTGCAACAGAGTCATCCCACCCACAAGATGACCTCCACCACTTCACAGAAATGATCCCAAAACAAGAACTCCTGTCCCTGCGCTCAGAGTTTGACCTGCTGAGGTCCGACCTTGCACTCAGAATGGAGTTGACCTCCGAACTCAAAATCCAAGTTCAAAACTTAGAGAAGAAAGTTCATGCATCAGAGGAGCAGGCTCAGGGTGCGGCACATAAGCTGAACATCGCTTTGGAGGAGAAGAAAGACGTTGCTAAACAGGTAGGAGGAGCAAAATGCCAAATGCCACTCACTTACCAGTAATAAATAACATTTTACGCTGACTGATACTGTGTGCTCATTTTTAGGTGGCTCAGCTGTCAGAGGAGAAGGAGACATTAACTCTGCAACTGCAAACAGCTAAATTCCAGCTGGCTGATGTTATGGAGATGTTGGAGGGACTGGAGATGGCCAAAGGTAAATATTTTCTTATCTTACTGCATATGAGAGATTAACTTTACCATGCAAGATTATTTTGCTGATTTCAAACTTTAGTCTGAACCAATGTGTATGCGATTGTGAATATAGTGCAACCATAGTTTGACTTTATATGATGGCAGCAGGGCCCAAATTTAACTGTGCCATGGTTGAATGTAACTAAATACTTTTGCTCAGGTATTGGTCTGAAGTACCAATACAAGGTGCTTGTACTTAACTTGAGTATTTCCATTTTATGCTACTTAATATGTCTATTTTCATATATCTCACAGGCAAATGTACTTTTTACTATAACAGTTTTTCATCCCCTTCCTGCCCTATCTGCTGCAAAAACTGCAGCTTGTTGTGTTGGCTGTGTTGTCATATAACATTGGATCTCTCCTCACCCCCTTAACTGTGAAGCACCACTTCTCAGTAAAATTACTTTTGACTGTACTTGATCTTGCTGATCAGCAATGTGCTGACACATACTTGCAGACTCTTCACAGTTAGCGAAAAATCTCCTCTGGTACCCAAACAGCACCACTGGTAAACAAGCCAACCAGCACGCTACATAAAGCAAGCACACCTTAGCTGTGACTGCGGACAGCAAGAATTGTAACATAAATATTGACAGGCATATGTTGCAAGCCACCACCAGAGTTCAGTGTCAGTGCAAAACCAAATGTGGTCAGTATATTGTAGTGAGGAGAATTTGTAGTGAAGTAGGCTTATTTTAGCAACCCTTCAATAGTGGTTGACCTCATTTGTCTTATTCCTTACCGTATATTTTTACTCTCATTTGGTGAGTTCTAATTTTGGACCCTCAATTGCACAGCATGATTAATGAAGGAATATGCAGTCTTTGTCGTCTGTACAGTGTTTATTGCACATTGGTATTGATTTGATATGTTTCATGGCTCTGTAGGCGGCTGGGATGAGAAATTCCTTCAGCAGGAGAGTGAGCTGAAGAGGGTTCGCTCAGAAAAAGCCAACCTTGAGCAGCATATCCTGGGCATGGAATCTGAGCTGGAGACCTTTCAGGGAGAGAGGACCAAACTGGGAGATGAGTTGGAGACCCAGAGGAGGACTTGTTCAGGCATGGAGCAGCAGATAGAAACACTCATGACAGAGGTGAGCATCAAAGGTTTACATGCTAAAATATCAAACTAATATGTTTAAGGGCTGAATTTATGTGCATGTACGGGAAAATTATCAATTAAAGCAATTTATGGGCTCAAGCACTTCAGATTTTCCTTGTGCAAAATTTGACAACACAGACATTATCGAACATGGTGTGTGTTTTCTTAAGCTTAGTGATCAATCTTCCAAATCTTTCTGTTTATTCAGACAACCCAGCTGAGGTCTGAACTTGTGTCCTGCACCGAGGAGCGAGATGACCTGAACCAGTCTTTAAGCCAATGGAGAGAAAAAGTTCACAATCTGGAGAAGACTAACTGTGACACCAGAAATCTAATTTCCATCCTGGAGGATGACATCAGAGCTGGGAGGAAGGAGTATGAAACCCTGCAGAGCAGCATGGAGAAACTGAAGACTGAGAGGCAACAGGTGTGTACATGAAACATTAAGAGTTTGGGAGTTAGCTGATTTTTGGTGTTTCGTTTTTTCTGTATGAAGAGAGAGTTTTTAAAAGTATTGGTACTTTCATACCTTTTCCATACCATGGAAAATTATATTATATATATTATTATTATATATTAATTATAGTATCATGACCACATTAAAGAGGAGTTCATTCATTCATAAGTTCTTTCATTACAGCTGTTGGAGCAGATTAAGACACTGGAGCAGGCGATATCCCAACAGAGTGGAGAAAGAGAGGAGCTCATCGGGCAGCTTGACAAGATCAAAGAAAACCACACCTCAGGCCAATCAGAGCACTGAGTCCATGGTTGGCACAATAGAGGTGAGGTGTAATGAGAGAACATGTTTTCACAAAGCTTGCTCTTTATCCGGTCAGTTAAAATTCAGATAAAGAGTTTTGTGTTTTAGAAAGAATTCGTGTGCCTTTAGTACAGAGCGTATGGATTAATAAACCCTCAGAGGGTTCAGATGTGCTTTGATTTAAATTGTGTTTCCATCCTGTTTTTCCTCAAGGCTTTGAAGGGAGAAGTGTGTCGTCTCTCTCAGTCTCTGGAGTCCTCTCTGCTGGAAAAAGGAGAGATCGCCTCTCGTCTGAACTCCACACAAGATGAGGTCCGACAGATGAAGACTGGCATTGAAAAGCTTCAGGTCCGCATCGAGTCGGATGAGAGGAAGAAAAAGAAGATGGGAGAGCTGCTCAAAGGTGACTCTTACTATCTTGTGAAGTCGCACATAATCTTGAGTTTCATGAGGTGTTGGCCTAAATGTGACGCTTTACCTCTCTAGCTGCTCAGAGGAAGTCTGACTCGCTGCAGGATCGCATTGATGCCCTGGAGCGCGAGAAGGAAGATGTAGAGCAAAGTCTAGAGGACGCTGTGCTACAGGTATTATGCTGTAAACATGTACATGTCAAAAAAAACCAACCATTACATCTGCCTTGCCTGGATAAAGTTCCCATGTGGGGGTTGAATAAAGGGCCAACATTTGCTCACTTTGTATTAAATGTAAATATTTTATTCTCGTACACAGGCCGAAACAGCCAAAGCTGATCTGGAGGAGGAAAGGAGAAAGGTACATTTATATTATCTGTTTTTCTATATGATGCCCTTTGCTGTGTGTCTGTGATGCTTTTGTTAATGTTCTAATAGTCAAACATGACTGTCATAAACTAAGCAATGTATTAATCAGTTTTTTTCTTCCTACCTCTCATGCTGCTCTGATTTCCACCTCCACCCTTGGCGTGTTTCCTTTTACAAACTTTCTGCTGCTGTCTGTCCTCAACCCTCACCACCTCCTGACCCTCAGGTGGAGGAGGAGAAGAGTGAGCTCAATGAGGAACTATCCAAACTCTCAGCCACCCTGGACAACCTGAAATCTGAGAAAGAACGCATGGAGAGAGAGCTGGAGACGAAAAACAAAGAGATAGAAGAGCTGAAGACCGCTAAGGAGGAGCTGGAGAGAGGGTTGGAGAAGGCAGAGGTGGATAGAAGGGAAGAAGAGGAAAGGCAGAAATTCAGGGTAGAAGAGCTGGAGAAAGGGATGAGAGAGGAAGCGGAGAGGCAAACGAGACAAGTGGATGACCTCCAGGCACAGCTGGAAGCCTCGAGGCAAAGAGAGATCAGCCTTGAACAGAGGAGTGCAGAAACAGAGGGTGAGAAAGAGAAGATGCAGTCTCTGCTGGTGGAGATGGAGAAAGAGAAAACATGTCTGCAGTCCTCTCTGGAGGCGTGGCAGACGGAAGGAGAGAAGCTCCGCTCTCAGGGAGCGGAGTGGGAGAAAGAGAGAAATAATCTGAGGAACAATATTGAGGCCTTGGAAGAAGAAATTAAGCAGCTTAAAACACTCATAAAAGAGAAAGAGGAAGAGAAGGAAATGTTACAGCAGGAGGCAGAGCAGAGACATGCCTCAGAAAAATCCATCTCATCTGTCTTGGCGGAGAAAGAACAGATAGAAGAAGAAAATAGACAGCTGGCAGAGGAAAAAGACAAACTGCACTCAACCCTGTTTTCAGTGGAACAAGAGAGAGATAATCTGCAGTGCACTCTTGCATCTGTAGAAGAAGAGAAAGGAAGACTAGAGCAAGACAGGGGGGTGTTAGCTGATAAGACTGAGAAGCTTCAGTCGAGCCTCTCCTTGGTAGAAAAAGAGAAGAGTGACATGCAACAAACTATTTCTTCATTAAAGGAGGAGAAACAGAAGTTGGAGGCTGATAAACAGGAATGGCACTCATCCCTTTCTGTGATTGAAGTAGAGAAAAATAACCTCTCTGCAGCTCTGTCTTCACTGGAACAAGAAAAGCAAAAAGCAGAAGAAGAGAAGGAGAAACTCAGAGAAGAAAAAGAGACTCTTCAGTCTTCAGTGTCCTCTCTGGAAAAGGAGTTGGAAACATGCAAGCTGTCTGCAGCACAGCTCAATGAGCAGGTACACACACACAAATAATCCATTTACCCTGTTGATTTAAAGAATAATCACCAGTTTACTGTAATCTTTTTGTGTCACCTTCAATCCTATAAACGCATTTAAATCCGACAATATCAGAATGAGTCGCTTCAGTGCAACAGGTTCAAAATGACAGAGCAGCAGTTTCCACAAGCTTTTCTGAAACCATTCTTTAAAACAGCAGCCTTGAATGAGACACAAGTGAGGTTATACATTCACAGGCTTTAGTGGAAAAAGTAAAATAAAACTACACTGGCATCCTTTAAGAAATTGTATGGCCTCTGCAACTGTCCAACCACTCAGCATGTATCACAAAACGAGTGAATTTTGAAATGACCCAACATGCAAGACAGATATAAGTGAGAATGATATCTTGTTTTATTTATTAATTTATTTTTTCTACATGACTAAATCCTATAACTCTGTCCATCCGTTTCAGGTGTCCGAGCTCACATCTCAGACTGCTCGTCTGTCTAAAGAAAGAGACTCCGCCCTGAGCAAGATGAGTCTTTGGATGAAGACCTGCAAACAGCTGGAGCAGGAGAAGCAGGAGGTGTTAAACAGCCCAGGTGTGGAAACACATCTAAATGATTTTTTGTATTATTTTAAAAACTTGATGTGAAAGTATTCAGGACAGACTAGAATTCTCAATCTGGACATTTTGTATTTTTAAATAAATCCTAATTAATCTAAGATCTGGATCATTCCAGACAAAGGCCAAAATTATGAACAGTTTAGATTAAATAATTATGTTTTATTATGTGATGCTACTTATGATTTGAAAGAGGAGGGCTATGAAAATATTCCATTTACCAAAATGACTTAAAACTGAAACATTTCTGACTAAGTGGACACATGCCAACCTTTTCCAGCACCTTCACTGTGCTCTGAAAACTTGAGGACAGAAGGTGTAGCTTTATAATTTCGTAAACCTAGGTCACGTTTGTGTTACAGGTGACGGAAAGAGCAGCGAGGAGGTGCAGTCTGAGGTGAACCAGCTGAAGATGGAGGCAGAGAAGAGAGAGAAAGAAATGGAGGACCTGAAGACCACCCTGCAGCAGAAGAGGATGGAGGCAGAAGAAAAAACTAAGGAGGTGGAAGAACTTGAGGCTGCTCTCGAGGGAAGGAAGAAGGAGTTGGAGGAGAGAACCGGAGAGCTGGAGGAGATGAAGAGTGAGCTGGATGAACTAAACAAACACCTGGAGGAGAAAAGCACGGAGGCAGACGAGAGCATGGATAAATACTGCAGCCTGATGGTTAAAGTCCACAAACTGGAAGAGACCAATGATGCACTGACAACACAGCTGGCGCAGCTCACTGCTAGCCAACGTCCTAACGAAACTAACATCCACTCTAGCAGCACTGATGGTGCTCGCCGCCGGCGCTCAGGAAGGTCTTCTCAGAGGTCTTCCTCTAAACATCTGGAAGAAAAACTGGATGAAAACATAGAGAACATGGCTCCTTCAACACCTCAGAGGTCTCCTCAGGGGTCATCGTCAGGGAAACGGGGTCACCGTGACATCAGTGATAAAGACAGTGCCCAGGAGGCCCTGCACAACCTGACGAAGAAGATCAAAGCCAGCGCAGTGACTACACCCAAGCCAAAAACTGAACAGGACGATGAGGATTTCAGACCAGAGGGACTTCCTGAGCTGGTGCAGAAAGGTACGTGTTGGCTGTTAATTTAATGTCGCCACAACTGTGTCACAAGTTCACCAGCATCGAGAGGAAAAGGCACCTGTAGTTTGTTTTCTGTGCCAGTGTGTTACGGTACGAGTCCTAGTTTGAGCAGTGCAGCCTCTCATGTCAGTGAGATAGAGTGTGATCAGCTTTTAACTTGGATAGTTAAGAAAATTTTAATGTTTACAGGGCACTGGCACTGGGAACATGCTCTGCCTTCATTTATATTGGTTTAAAATACTGTATGACTCTTAGCGTAGAGAGAGTATGTTGTAAAGAGAGTACTTCATTTAATACCTTTAATGGGAATAGAGTAGTGTGTAATATTCCTCATCATTTGTACTCTCAGGTTTTGCTGATATCCCTGTGGGCGAGGCCAGTCCGTTCATCATGAGGAGAACCACAGTGAAGCGCTGCAGTCCTCGACTGGCTGCCAAACAGACTGCACCTGACAGCAAGGTGAGCAGCAGCAACCATCTCTGTCTGTCACACACACACACACACACACACACACACACACACACAGTACAGTTGTCCACCTGTGCCATCTATCCCCAGGCGAGCTCTTTAATGCAGTGAACCATGTCACTGTGTTCTACAGTATGCTCATTACACAGTGTAAAGCAGAGTATTGTAAACAATGGAGTCTGACTCTAGGCAGAGAGCAGAAAAGGAGGACTGATGAATAGATCTAAATGTAAGCTGTCAGTGTCGCTGTAGCGGTTATGTGTCAGTCTGAGTGTCCTCCTGAATGTCCTACACCCACAGTCGTCTTGACAGTCCAAACAAAAGTTGTTTTCCTTTGAGACTGTGCCTGCAGCGATGTATCTCTGTCCTTGTTTGTGTGTTAAAACTGACATTGCCTCACATATTGAGGAAAAAATCAAATGACTCAGAGACCAAGCTGAAATATTAAAGTCCCCCTCCAGACATGTTTTAAAATATGTAAAAATACTGGATCTGTCCTCGCACCTTGCCCACCACTGCTGCTTGCACAGTCTGATCAGTGGAAGAGTAGAGTGGTGAAGTGAAACCATTTTAAAGAATGTAGAGGTTTCTGGTCACAACTCAAGGGGGAAAATATTTTCAGTCACCTGTTTGGCTGACCCCCACTGATGACTGTGTTCCTTTACATGTGTTCAGTCCAGAAGATTACCTTCAACCGTGTTGTGTTTTTAGTCCCACTCTGTTAATCTTCTCATCCATCTTATCTTGTTCTTGCTCCACAGGCTTTGGGGCCCATACCTCTCCAGAGTCCCTCTGCAGACAGCGCCAACAGGAAATGTCTGTCCCCAAGTGGTGGAGAGAAAGAGCAAGCAGACAACTGTCATGTCCAGTAGATTGATGTACACACACACACACACACACGCACACGCAGTCTTGTACTTGTGATTTATTTGTAGAAATGTACACATGCACACTTATAGATATACAAATCACACTCCACTTTTTACACATTGACCTTTAAAGTAAATACATGGATTTTAAAAATAACATCCACCCTCTAAAGCGGACCTATGGCCACTCAAAATTAAAACACATTATTCCTATGGCCTGAAACAGTCCAACAACATTAGTCAACATTTACAACTCTCCAAATTAAAAAATAATAGACAGCTATAAAACATTGGAATTCTTCATTTAAGTGGTGTTCCCCTTTAACGTTACGTTGGTCACTTAAGATGCACCTTTTCTGTCTTTTTGGGGGCGGGAGGCTGGGTGTGTGTGTGTGTGTGTGAGTGAGTGTGTGTGACTTGGTTTTGTTTCCTATATCACTTTAGTTCAGAGCTGCAAAAGACACAGCTACACTCCACCTGTGGTTCTCTTCATTTTATCTTGGTTTAAAAGTAAGAAATAAAATAAACCACTTACCAAAGAAAGATGACGAGGCAGGTTGAAGAGGAAACTCTACCACTACTGTTTATTATGCTCTCTATTTTGGCAATTTTAATGTAACTGTCAGATGCATTATTTTCCTGAATGTTTTAGAACGAATGAAACTACGATTGTTTTCTGATTCATCTGAATGTAAAACTGGCAGGTCTGTTTGTTCCTCTATCATCATGTCTTCACTTTGTATCAGTTTGTCTTTTCCACAGGGTGTACTATATTTTCTTTTGTTCTGTTCTTGTTCTTCATGTGTGTGTGAGAAATGTCCTGAACCTTGTACATAGTAGATGATATATAGCAGCTATGCATCATCCTTGTATCACTCAGTGTAATATATCGCTTGATCACTAATGGCAGCTAACTCAGTTTTTATAGATTTTTCTGTTCTGTCTTTTATATTCTAGATATTTTTATAGTTAAAGTCAAGAAAACAAACCTTTTTTTTTAATCTTTGCAGCAAATGCTGAAACCAGTTGTTTTTTATTTAGTTAAATGTTACTGATCATTGTAAATAGTTAATGATGCCCAATAGCTCATTTCCCCCTTTTTAATACTAAACCTAAATCTGCTTCATATCATGTGTGGTCTCTTTGTTACATACACACGGGTGTCTTGTCTTTGCTGCAGTTATGATAACTAGAAAAGATACAGGAAATCACGGGAAGTTTGTGAGTATGAACACATGAACATGCATGCAGCTGTAATACAATTCACTCTGTCACCACAGGGTGGAGAACCTGAGCCATGTGGAGAGAGGCTGTGTGAGTGTCCAGCAGTGTGATACTGAGTGTGACTGTCAGTGCAGGAAACATCTAGAGCTCTCAAGTGCAGGAAAAAAATACCTAATGAGAACAGAAAATAGTGGTAAACTGACTTAACAGTGAAAAAGCAGAAACCAAAAATAAGAAAAAGATGATTTATACAAAAATCTCTTAAATTTGATAAAGACCTTTTCAAGATAATGTTTTAAAAGCCTTAAGTGTCTTATACCTGAAGACGCCCTGTATTTACTTAAAATACAAAATAATTGAATGTCCATACTGTATGCTGTACTGTCCCCTTACACTGGGAGGTGTTGTTTACATAATCAGATTTTCATTTTCAATTTTAGGGTCAACATATCATTTTCCAGTCCACCTTTACTTACTTCACACCCTGCAGGATGTCGGACCACAGAGGGCTCCATCCAGTCCACCTTACATGTTGGTGAGGATACACCAGCTATTCTCAGCCTTTTCAATAATGCAGCTCCTCATTCACACACCAAATCTCAAAGCACACCAAATTAACATTTGCTCATAAAGGACACAAGGAAGTGCATTGTGTAATATTACAAGAGATGATTAGGAAGCAAACTAATTTCCCCGTGATGGAGTTTGGTAATCATACAGTAATTCTGTTTGGCTTTATGAGGTCGTCTGCAATATTAGAGTGATCAGTGACGGGCTGGTCTGCGGACTGCTGCATCAGCCACAGCCACTGTACTTAGACTGAGTTTTACAGTGTAACTTTGCAACTTTACAGACACATTAGAACAACTGAGATGTAAAAACAAAAGGCATTGAAACAACAAGTGAACACAAAAACAGCTGAAATCAACATTAAATGTAGTGCTGTCATAACACCCTTTTCTAAATTTTGGGGTTTACTTCAGATATCCACCTTTAATTAACAGCAGCTTATTGCATGTCAGCGTCCCACAGCTTAAACCATTAAGTGTCCTTCATGCTGACTGACTGTGACAGACAGACACATGGGAGCTGTGTCAGAAATGATGAGTGGCACCTCTCTGGGTGAACCTTTACGACATGTCTGAGGAACACTGCTCTGGATCAATAACATTGATCTCCTCCTCTGATGTTAGCATTTATGGTATTGATGTGTGCCGACCTTTTGACCTCTTGTTCTTCTAAAGCCATGTAAGGACACATTAAGATGGGACACAATAGATGTTAATCAGATTCCTGGTTTCACATTCACCTGGTTTGCTCATCCACTCATGTATTTCCTGTGTCTTTACGGCCTGGCAGTGGGTGAAGGGGCAGCAGGGTGTGCTGGGTTATGGGAACAGAGAGGAGACGGCACAGTCACACACCTCAGAGCGGATACCGTCCTGCTCTGATGTCTCTGGCTGGAGCTGTTAGCGGAAGCTGCAGTGCCAGAACCAACTCTGGACGAGGACACGGGAAATGAGGAGATGGGTCCGCTGAGCTGTGTTATCACTGGCACTCAGACTGGAGAGTGTGTGTTTGTGTATGCATGTGTGCGTGTGTGTGTGTGTGTCTGTCTTTAAACCTGACAGACTGACTGACCGTCGATCCCCCTGCTGTATGCATGATTTGTCCCATTCTTCACCCGGCAACACTGTGTAAGCAGCAGTTCTCAGGGCCAGAGGAGAGTCACCGACAGGAAGTGTCGACCAGTTTGTATGGACAGGACAGAGGGGAAGAGACAAAAAGACAAGTTTAACTCATGTAGTGTGTAAAAGTCACTTTAAAAACTAAGTAGTGTAATCTGCAGTGTTAATATAAACCACAGGTGCATTATTTTAGAGGGAGTGAGTCATAAATGGACGCAGCAGTGCAGCGCATGTATACCACATTAAAGTCACCCTGTTTAAAGGGCTTAAAAGTTGTAACCATTTGCTTTATTAATGGCTAATAAATATTTTACTCAGGCGTTATAGATCATTATTATCCATCAACATGAAACCTGGGTTGCCAGGTTTGTTAAAAAACCCCAACAGCTTTTTAGCTATCAGGCAGACTGACCAGCAAAGGCAATGTTTTATTAACGGGCTTTAACTGATCTATGAAGCATTAGTAAAATATTTATTTATAGTTACACCCTATACATTTTTAATAAAAGGTGACTTATTACAGTATACTCTGAATAAGGTAGGGAGAAAAATGAGCTGACACTAAAATAAGATTACCTTAACACACCAAGATGATGGTTGGCTGTTAGTTAATGTCAGGCAGTGAGCATCTGTACCCCTAGTTTTGGTGGTGTGTCCCACACCGTTGAAGGATGTAGGGGGGATACCCACACACCAATGTAAATGGGCTGGACAGCCACAAAAAAAGTTCACAGATTGAGATCAATGCAAAAAAAAAGTCAATTTATTTAGAATATACGTTCAAAAAAAGATGCTTGAAGTGTAAAAAATAATAAAAAGTGAATAAAAACAGCAGCAAACGTTTCAGTTCTTGACAATCACCAGTTGTGATGAATCAGTCAGCTGGTACCACTCATTAGATGAGATCAGCTCTGAGGAGCAGAGGCCTGACTACCAAATGACAATGACCCGTCTAGTGAGTATTGTTCTGATCACAACATCCTCAAACATAAATGTATGATAGCAGAATGTACAACAACGCACTCAAGATAAACTTTTTTGTTGCCCTAAGTAGGCGCAGTTTCACAGCAGCCCTAAGACTTTGCAGTGTCCCACACTGTTGACACTAGTCAGCAATAATCAGCAAACCACCAGACTTTAAGGTCTTAAAATCTGGTCCATCTGATGAGTCGGCATGATGAAGTTAACTTGTTAACTCAGGTTCAAGAGTAGGGCCACGCCTCAGCCACACCTCTGATTACCTGCCAAGCCTACTTATACCCGGTCAACCCCTCCTGCTCTGTTTGTCTCAGATTTCTGGACCCACCCTCTCTTTCCCTTCCCTTTACCCATTAGCCCTTCTTATTCAAGCTTGTGCGTACCTCTCTCATGTCTCATTCTACTGTAAGCACAGTCTGGGGGGCCTGTAATCAGCTTGGGTGGAAAAATGCCTGAGACAGATCCCCCACACTGAGTCTCCCTCTGAATGATCTCCAGTACATCCCCCCAGACCAACCTAAGAGAAGACATCCCTCTTTCCAGTCCTCAACAACTTACACCTCCTGAATTACAACTAAACACTTAAACGACACAATGTTGTGGCGTGGTCCTTGCTAGTGAACTCACAGTTAACACGTGGCATCTGCAGCAGGTTAAATGAAGCAAATGTCCTGTTGAAGTTGTAGGAAACAAAGACTGTGTGAATCAGTTTGTATTGTCTGTCTGCTGTCAGGGGCAACTTGCCAACATGTCTAAGTTGTCTGTGAAAAGAGACAGTAGGGCCAGAGAGAGGAAGAGAAGACGAGTAAAGATCTGAGGTTGAAAAAGAACTGATAAGTAAATAAACTGGAAAAGAATTCTTACAAATGCAATAAATGAAGGAGCATGTTGGCTTGGCTTCACACTGAAGCTAAAACATGTCTGATTCTCACAGGATTGCCTCCCTGCACTCCCCGCCTCCTCTTGGATGGAGATATATTGTTCAATTACACACACACAGACACACACACACACACACAGAATAAGCTATTTTTAATAACCGATGTCCCCAGGTATTTTTTACAGTACCATTCTAGCAAAGAATGGCCTCCACATGCACCGAACTAAAAATAGACACCAGAATGAGACCAACATAAAGGCCGCTGGACGCTTCAGTTCATCTGACTTCTGTAGTTACAATGTTTTCAAACATTGACCTCCCTCAGGGAAATTACTTTCAAAAGACTTGTGGTAAAAATACAGAGCTGTGGCAAAAAGGCAAAAGAAGATAAATACCAGTGCTCTCTGCTCCGTGTGAGCTCTCTCAACAAAACAGAGGATGTGCAAATATCAGCTGACTAGAAAACTTTCAGTGGACCTGGGCAGGATGCATACATGCTGACTGTACTGTAAGAGATGAAACATTATGCCATTTTTTTTTTAGAGGAAATCAGGAATTTTACTGCTTCATATATATGTGGCATTTGCCCAATAAAATATAGGTACAGTATGCAGTAACTACTCTAACACTTCAGCAAAAATAACTGGTGTCATGCATTTCATAAACTGTTAAATCAAATATCTTGATGTGGCAGGATCGACGAGGGGTCAGTGAGGTTGTTCACAGGGGTCATGCTTCTTACAGGGGCCGTACACCCAGATTTTAACATCTCAGCTGCTGAGGCTTATTTAACTGTGGATAGTTTTAGGTGAGCCGATCTTGGCTGTCTAGCTGGGCTCTTACAATGGAGAAAATGTCATGGTGAAATGAGCCAGTGTACTGTATCTGTCTGACTGTGTGCTGTTGATTCTGGTATGTACTTCCTGCTTTGATAACTTCACCTCACGCATCATAAGACCTGCTGCCACTGGCCAGTCACACTCACCAGACCACTCTGTCAACTGGGAAGTTTAAACACTCGTAATTACTCAGTGGTTCAACAGAGTGAACTGTGTGAGAGAGGATACTGATGAATGCGCTTCCAAAATACCTAAGAAAGCAGAGTTACGTCTGGCAGTGATGAGAATGAGTTTGTCATTACATGTCTGGAAGATGCCCCTGTTTTTTTCCTTATCATTTAACTGTAAATAATCATGACTAAATAAGAAACATACAAGGTTAAAGTTAGAAAGAAAAGTTAGTTATTATTCATGCATTTATTATTTATTTAAGGATTTTACACTAAAAAACTCAGCTTCTTTGCTTTGTTAGCAGTGTGTTGGTGTGATTTGGTCAGATTTGATTAACAGTGACTAAACAACCCTTCAAATGTCCTCAGATTTAATTCAAATGTTGTTAAATCCTAATCTCTACACAGAGCTACCTGGCATCACCTTTTTTTATCACTAGATTACTTTGATGCTGAGGAAAACTTTTAAACAGGGTTACAAGGTGCAACTTTTTTTCTGTGATTTCTAGGTGGAATCGGTGTTTATTCAGGATATTCTGCAGCAATTAGCTGCTTAAAAGTTTCAAAATTTAAATTGCCTATGTGGGGTGTGTGTCACAGCCTCTGCTGCAGCTTGACCTGTTGACCGCTCCGATCAGTAGGCGAGGCTACAGTAACTCATTTCCAGTTGTTTTCAGAATGTCAGCATGCACCTGTCCCTTTCACTGCACGCAGTATCTCTGACTTACATTTCTAAGCATGGCTGAATTATGAGAGGATGGGCCCCTGGGCACAGAGATGCAAAGGGCCCCACCACCTCCCCTACATACGAGCAAGACACACAGACTGTGTGGTGGTTTTGCATCTCTTTGTAGTCGTTATGCTGTCCTCTTTGAGATCATTTTGTGTCTCTTTGTGATCATTTTGAGTCTATCTGGTCAGTACTTGTTAATTTGAGTGACATTTTGCAAGTGAAGGCCAGGGAGGCCCCCTGACACTTTGGGCCCCTGGGCCTGTGTCTGGTTAGGCCTGTTCAGTAATCCATCCATGTCTCTTAGAGCAAAACAACAACTCCATTTGCTGCAATGATGTAGCGGTACACTCCAGGGTGTGTCGGTACACTGTGACATCACTATTGGGTGTGGTTATACATGTAAAACCCATCAATGACCACACCCATCAGTAGTGCTGGATGGTAATGCTTTGAGTTACAACAGAAGTGAAACTTTTCACCAGTAATGAAACATTGCTTTTTAATCTGATTTTACTGTTATTACAGGGGAACTTTGCTTTTCACAGTTCATTCATGTTATTTTTATGGTCTAAGACAGTCCAAAAATATTAGTACACATGAACAACTCTCTCACAAATCCAAAACTGCTGCTCAAACTCACTAAAGTCTGGAGCTGCTCCACAGACAATGAATAAAGAAAGCTGTTATAGATGACACTGAGAGCACCCAGGGGAATGCTCTGAGTATATGGGTTCAATTTCTGTTTCATATCTGAGAACACGACAAGAGAATAAAGCTCATTTGGATATAAAAAAGAAAATAAACATACTGCGGATCCACAAAATCAGTCTCCTATTCATTGTCTATGGAGCAGCCCCAGACTTTGTACCTTTATAAGACATGACCAGTTTGAGACGTCTCTGGTTTCTGGCTTTCGGAGACAGTAGCTCATATTGGCAAATATTTATTAAACTTTCCTAGGCCATGGAAATAATATATTGGAATTCTTTATCTCGGTGGCATTCCCTTTGAGGTGTTGCGAATGTCAGTAGTGCATCTGCAGCATTTACGCATTACGTGATGCATATGCTGCACTATTTGAGTAAATAACAACATTTTATATCACTGTAGAAGTTCAAACACTTTTTCATGATGGAGCTTCTGTCATCTTTTCTTTGTGATTTTCTGTGAGGACGGCAGCAGTCGCCAATGTGTATTCGTCTTCTGTATATACAGAACCAACAGCAGAGGTCGAGCGCTTTGAATAAGACAGCAAACAGAGAAAGAATTTAAATCTTGTATATTTTAAAGTCAGATATGGTACAAAAGTCTTTGTTACATTGTGTTTAGATTAGCTCTACAGACATTATTATTACAGTGTGTTCTGCCAGACGCACATCTGTAAGTACAAACAAACACTTTAGAAAAATACAGTTCTCATCATCATAAAAAGCTTCAACATATTCAGCACACTAGCAGAAAAAAGTTAGTTTCATTTTAGCACAGCTAAAAAAGATGATTGTGTAACAATGTCGTATGTTTGCTAACAAGAAGAAGGCAAAGACCAACAAGATACTACACAATGTAACGCCACTACTGCTTCCTTTCAGTGTTAGTACTGAATCAGACAGACTGCTATAGGCTGCCATAGTACAAGACAAAAACATCTACCGGACTTTCCCGCTGCCCCCTCACCCTTTTTAATGTCCAGTAGGGTCCTTAAAGATTTATTCGAGCGTCCAGTAGAAGTAAAGCATAATTTCTCACAGATACAAGTCGATCAGAACTGTAAAAAAGATCAAATATTTGAAATTGTACTGGATTCTTGTAGCAAGTTTTCTGATTTGTTGTAATTTTACCTGCTGTTCTCAGTGTATTGTTGGTACCAAACTACAAGCTGCACCACAATGTAAATATAATTTTCTTTGTTATTATATCCACTACATAGGTATAAAACCATCTTAGTAAATTCTCAATATGACTAAAGTTGTCAACCTAATCTCGCCATCAGATATAACATGGCACATACTCCTTGAGTACCGAGTTAACAATGTAAATTGTCTTGCTTGGATTGTTAAAGAGAAAGGTTTGTCTTAAAACACGTGGTTGTTGTTGATGCCACATAACAACTAAATCAACGCCTTAGGATTGGCCAGAGTGGATGGCATGTTGTTTAGTTCAAAGGCTTTTTAAATCAAAGTGCATTTTCAACAGCAGGCGAACGCAAATGGAAGAAAATCCTCATTGTGTGTGTATGAGAGAGGGAGTGAAAGCTGTGCAGTCAAACTGAATTTATATTCTTGTTCTGTAACACTGATATCTTGACCTGTCATTGTGCAAAGTCACATCTGTAAACAAACCATGAACAATGTAAACACAAAGGAATTATTTTTCCACTCTTTAAGGAGCTGTAAACGACATTCAGTGTATATTTATGAATCAGAGTTTGAGCCAGGATTGTCTGCACACAGCTCTCACCATGGATGTGGCTGAGCGGGCAGTTAGCAGCTGATGGTGCTAACAGCATGAAGAGTGCTAAAGATTGGACTAGTGCTGACAAAGCTGATGGTGTTAATGGTAGGGGTTGGCTGCAGGGTGGGCGCTATTCTTCCATAGCATTATCAGGGGCAACCACCTTATGAGCTAGGCCCACAGGCATGTGGCTCAGCCTACAGTCAATTTTTCTCCGTGGGGCAATTACGGTACTACAGCGAAAAATTCCACTGCGGCCCCAATAAGCATTTTCTGCAGGGAAAAGACGCCTGTAAAACTGTTTACAGGACACCTCGCACTGCCAACAAGGTCAGTGACAATGGAGAGTCTATGAGCTGAGCAGGAACTTGTGGGCAGGGCCAGCAGGAGAGACACTACTGAGCATATTCAGTGGGCCGGAAGTAAACCTAGGAAGTAAGGCTACAAACATGCACCAGGCTAGCAACTCCATTGGAGTGAATAGGAGCCATCTTGTCGTCCGTATTATTGTTAGTGTGTTATCGTAATACATCTATGTAACTAAACTACTGGTTGGGGGAACTAGAAAGTGGGTTATGGTTCCATGATGATACCTAGGGTTGAGACGGTGTTATCAGGGTTAACCACCATATGAGCGCAGAGCAGTGATTAGCTAGCCAGTGGGATTCACACACAGACTCACAGGGACTGACATGCACACACGGCCAGAGCATCTACCACAACAAAACACAGAGAAGCTCAGATTATAACACACACAAAGGGTGGTTTCCTGCTGTATTAGTGCTCTGAATGTCGCATTCAGCTCCTTTAAAGACGTCCACAGAAAACTGAATTACATAGTGATATCTCCAGGACACCAGCGGTGTGACAGCTGACCATGACAGATAGAGTTCAGATACATTTCATATGGCAGCACCACACAGAGAAGCAACTCACTGCATTACATATTCTCTGCTCGCACAATGTGGTGAGACGTATACGTTTTACAAGCTTTATGTCTGTTTACTTCCTGTCGTCTCTTTTTTTTTTTTTACATATTGCTGATAATATTTACCATTCATTTTTGTATACAGTGTTTTGCTCACTTTAATAGTGAGGTTAGCCAATCGGCTAGTATACCTTGCCACTATAATGTAGAAAAGCATTGTCAAGTGTGTGAAGGCAGTCAGTACTGAGGAGCTTTACAGCTCGCTCTCTCAAGACAGTGTACATCAGTCAATTAAATATTTTTTTGCAGTTCTTTAAATCACCACATGTAAATGAAAACCATTGCAACCTAATGTTAGCTAACCTCTGAAATCAGGCAAACGTTAGTGCTGCACTGAGTGACTTAGCTCATTGGCTTCAAGAGTAAAGAAACACACCTTCAAGTTTATGAGGAGGGCGGTCAGCTCTGTGGAGCTTTGCTGCTGGCTTTTGCAAGACGGTGTATGTCAGTCAGTTTAATATTTAACATGGCATTTACCGCTTGTTTTTGTAAAACGTTTTTTTGATCATCTTCATAATCACTTCAGTATCTGAGGAGGTAACCGTTAGTGATGTCAGTCACTCAGGGTAACATTAGCGCCAACCTTAGCCCGGTTTTCAGACCTTAGCTAACTTAAGGTCCTTATAGCTCTTTTTTACACTCCGTGCTTTGAGAAATTAAATTGCCTGACGTACTCTGTTGTGCAAAAGTGAGCAGAAGCTCCACAGAGCTGACCGCCCACCTCATACACCTGACAATGCCTTTCTTTATTTTAGTAGCCAGTTAAGCTTGCTTGATTAAAAATAATCAATAACAATACATACAGACACAACAGTAAATACTATCAACAATATGTACAAGTTAACTAAGAAAAGTGAAGTAACTTATTTAGTGTGGAAGAAGCACCATGATCACTACGGTCGGAGGCCAATGTAACATCACTGTAGAGCTGACAGGAAGTACACAGACATGAAATTCGTAGAACGGATGTACATCACTCTGCATTGTGCAAGTAGAGAATAGCAGCTTTGGGTTTGTCAGCAGAGAGTAAATGGAAACATATATCAGAGGCCAATACTATGAACACGAGCTTCCAGCCATTAAAACAGATAAAACAGTCGAACCTAGAATCAAGTTTTCATATTTAATCCGCTGAGCCATATAAAGGATATTATCGTAGAAAACACAACCAGGCCAGTAGGACAACTAACTCAGGTTTGTTGAACCGTACAAACACCAGCACACCAAATTTTCAGCAGTTTAAGTAAACAACACTGTCACTGATAACACATGAATAAGCATGAATACTTGTTTCATCAGTTGTCCACCTCACAGTGTGTTGTGCTTGGCAGAGTAAAGAGTTTAAGGCACAGCAATGGTTTGACAAATCTCCTCATAAAATGACATTCGGTACAATTTCTTTGTAAACCACATCCAGAGTCAGACTGACACACTCCTATCTCCTCTGTAAAAATAAGAAAAGGTGGTGACATTTTAGCAAAACCAAAATGTTGGAATGACAACGTTATAAAAAAAATCTAAAGTAAGAGTTAAGACTTAACTGCAGTCCAAACAACAGGACTGTAGGACTAACATGACTGGAAACCCCACTGGTCAAAGTCTTTAAATCATTGGCTCTGATCAGAAGCTACACATCCTCCAGTTAAAGGCAAGATACAGACTCTGTAGTTACTCCAAAGCATGTTTGAATGGTGAGAAGGAAGCTAAATCATGACCATAACAGGCAAAAGACAACAAATTCAGTATCCTGCTCAGTGACCTCATTTACTTAAAGGTATACTGTGTAGGATTGTTGGTTACTGTTTGTCAACACGCTCGCCAGCGAAAGTGAAAGTAAAAGTAAAAGCCAACCCCAGATTCACCTGTTTTGGTCTGTGTCTCTATGATGCCTGCAGTTTACAGTCTGGCACCTGGTCTCAAGGGTGTAGGTTTCGTTTGTGCCTTTTCAGCATCAATTTATCTACACCTACGCCTCGTCACTACTTGTTTATAAAGCCCCAACCGCACCTGGGTGCTGTGGGAGAACACGCCCATAAATGTCCTAAACACAGAAAGTAAACAGAAAACAAGGAAAATACAGGCAGAGGGCATAAAAATATATCGCCACACTCCTCTAGTGAGTCATAAGTGATGATTGAGAGGGATTACTTCTATGTACTTTCTTAGGAAAATCCTGCATAGTATATCTTTAATTTACTCAACAAAATGGGCATTGTGAAGTAGATTGAGCTGAATACAATGGTGGAAGTTACATACAGAAAGAGTTTAAACTGCACATATTTTAGTTTCATACTTCACTTTTGGTTCACGAGTGAAATTTTTCATAACTCTCTCTGGTGACTTATCGAGATTTTCCAGGTGGGAAGTCAGATAACTATGCCACAAATATGAGCTCAATGTAAAGATTCACTTTGCTCATAGTTTGCATGTTGATCATCATCACAGTCCTCCATCTTTGTAGTTCAGTAGCACACTGCTTCATCTCATGTGGTACAAACAATATCATATCCCACTGTCTCAACATCTTTACATTCTTTACAGTCATTTAGCACAAAATCTGCCTTTACCCACCAAAGGCCTCCATCTTGAAGTCTATCACCTTCTGTAACTTTTGAAAATCTGATCACATCCCAACATATCAAGCTGTTCTTATGCACTGTTCATACGTATACCTATGAAAAGTGCCGCACCACAATTTGTATATAACTTGTGTAATCATGAGCCAGTAATTTGTCTAAAACCCATGTAATTAGGGCACCTGGTGGCTTAGTGGGTATAGCAGGCTTTCCATATACGAAGGCAATGTTCTTGCCGCAGCAGCCAGGGGCTCAATTGTCATCCCCCTTTTGCACCTAGACCGTCCTATCTAATAAAGGCAAAAAGCCAAAAAAATAATCTTTAGAACCCATGTAATCATCAAGGCTGCGATCACGTGACTAATGTGCTGACACTGGAGTAAAGAAGGAAGTAGCATAAAGACCAAAAGTCCACGTAAAGATGCAGGTTGGGGTGGTGGATGTGGTCAAACAACACAAGACTTTCCCCCAGGAGAGCAGTGTTTGTGTCCCATGTGAAACCAAGCCAACATTGTTTTATTTTAAGCTACGCCGTCACCATGTTTCTTCTCCTAACCATAACCTAGATAACTACTTTCCTAAACCTCACCTATGTAACTTAACATCAAGTACGATACGTCATTGGTGGGCCCTAATTTGTTGGATATCATACGAACCGTTGAGTACAAGGATATGTTAACCATACAAGTAACATCTCTTACATGTCATTTATCGTTTCAGTTAACAGTGTACTGTGATTGTCAGTGTCATTCTGCATTCAGGTGGCAGACAGTGATGTCTTTCTTAAAGAAATCGTTGAGGGGTAAAGCCACACAACATATAACTGCACCATCCACGGTTTGATCGGAGCCAGGGACCTCTGTTACATGTCACACCCCCCTCTTTCTCTATGTCCCCCCATGTTTCTTGTCTGCCTCTATACTATCAACTGTCTAATCAAGAAGGAAAATTAAATTTAAAAAAAATGTTCATAAGTTGTAAAGCTGTGTCATAAAATGTATCCTAAATTGGCATGAAGTAAAATACAGGAGTGCTGCAAACACAGACAGGCACTATGAACATATTAGGTCACCAAATGCTGTAATTCTACGTATACAGTATGTGGAAATGTTAGTTTCTTTTGTCCTTAAGAGAAGCGTGAACTGATCCTAAATCTTCATCAATGGGCAACTTTGCTTTACTCCAGACACCCAGTCAATGCAGTTCTTGCTCTTTGTTTCACAGGCTGGATGAGGGTGGTGAAAAGTGTCCCGTTGTCCTAAATCCAAGGTTTTTTTTTTTTTTTAACAAGGCGTACATCCCTGCAGAGGGGTGAAGATGTCCCTGCTGGGGTCACAAAGTACCATGTTCTCATTAGTATTTCCTTTGTGAGTAAAATACTTAATTCTCAGCACTGATGACGACCGTAAAGATCTTAAAAGGTGTTCATCATCTTCTGTCTACTTGAGGTGTTCAGTGACTGAGTTGTCTCCTCTCTCTGGGTCCAAACCGTTGATGAACAAACCGCCATTTCTAGCCAGAGGTGTCATCAGGCCCTGCAGCCCGGCCTCCCTCTCGTTTCTGTCTCGTTCATCGTTGAAATTGACCAACACGGTTCTCTTCGGCAGAGTGAGCTCAGGGCCGGGACCGGATCCCAAGTCAGAGGACAGTTTGCGTTTAATAGAGGTGGCCCGCTGGAACTTATCGTAGATCTCAACGCTAACACGTCGCCGTGTTTCTTTGAACTCTGCTGAGACGTTGGCCGTCCACTCTGCAGCGTGAGCTCGGATCTCTCCTACCTGTGAGGACAGACGCAGAGACAGTGAGGTAAGTAGAGAGCACAGACGATACACAACAGGTTGGATTCTTGAAACTGTTTGATTCACTGCTGAGCAAATAATTTGTGTTTTCATGACACTATCAGTTAAATAGGTAATACATAAAATGAAATTAAACAGGGAGAAATAATGAAGAGGGAAAATAGAGTAGAAGGGAATACGTGGAACAGCATTTATAAATGACATTTAATAGACCTTTTGGCATTTCGTATCAGGAAGGCTATTAAATGTTCTGTAGTGCTGCAGAATATTTTCAAGGCAACGTCTTGGCAGCCATCAGTGTCCAGTCAGTTCAGTATAATGTGAAAATTATAATGCAGAACTTTGTTATTGTTGTTTCCCTCCTGATTGATTTCACCTGTCCCTCATTACCCCTCCTCCCTTGTGTATTTAGTCCACCTGCTGCCCTTTGTCTGTGCCAGTTCGTCTCTGTGGTTAAGAGCACATGTTCTAGCCATCTGATCCTCGTGTTCTCTAGTTTTTGATATCTTGCATTTTTGCATTCTGCGTAAGCCCCAGGTTTTGGAAACTTTTGTTGTTTTTTGGGCTTTTTTTCTGTTCACCGAACTTTATTAGAGACCTTGTGTTTTTGAGTCCTGCTACTGAGTCCTCTCTTTTGTTGGTACCAGTCTGACAGGGATGGAGGATGGGTCAGAAAAAACTGGATTTTCCCCCAGGACTCTTACTTGGAGACACATTTTCAGAACCCTGTGAACTTTGAGTCATGTTAAGATACCTCACCAAGTTTCATTTCCTAAACCTAACCACAGTAACTTTGACTCAGAGGTAGATCCCTGGCTCCTCCAGTCCGCATGTCAAAGTATCCTCGGGCAAGATGCTGAACCCCAAATTGCTTCCGTTGGCTGTTCCATGAGTGTGTGCGTGTGTGTAAATGGTTACTGAGTAGCATGTGGCACCATGTATGGTAGCCTCGGTCACCAGTGTGTGACTGTGTGTGAATGGGTGAATGTGACTCGTAGTGTAAAAAGCGCTTTGAGTGGTCAAAAGACTAGAAAAGTGCTATACAAGTGCAGTCCATTTACTATTTAGTTGCCCGAACCTAACCTCTGTAACTTTATGTTAATTACATAACAGTACGTTAAGGACGTAACATCATTCGTCAGGCACTAATTTGTAGGGATTTAATACAAACTGAACAATGCGCTGCATCTTCATTCATTATGCAGTTTCATTCAAACTGTGACTGCCCTGAAAATGTGCTGCTTGTTTATTAACTGGCAGTCAGACATCCAAGACCTGTCAGTTGATGACCAGATCGCATTATGTCCTTTAGGATGTCGATGTCTGATTGTTTTTTTTTTTCATTTCTTGTCCTCTGAATATGACTTTTAGCTATAATAGAAATTCTTGGTATGGTCCTTTAATCACCTGGCGCACCATACACACAACAATCTGAGTATCAGTAACACACTTGTGTCTTTAGCAACACCCCTCCCACTGTTGGAGGCTGTCATGGTCAGCCTCATCAGGCAGTAAGCTAACATGCTGGCCCATGAAGTATTCCTCCTCAGCCTCCATGAGGCTGGGGGTCAAGCAGTCTAAATGGGCCCTGCCCCTGCCTGTTAATGACTATTATGATAAGAATTTGTTTTTTAATTATTATTTTTAAACTTTACTATTACATAGGATGCACATCGTGATGTGATGCATTTTCAGGGCCAATATTGGCATAAAATAAAACAAATACTAAAGAAATACTTTGCTGGTCCCAAGTTATCTTTGTTTAATATGTCACAGCCAGTCGGAATATTAGGAAGGCAACAGGGAGGTTGACAGAGATGAAACAGGCCGACCTGATTGGAAATACAATGATTGACAAAGCCAAAACCGCAGTGCTGTTAACATCAGATTAGAGAGAGACCATCGTGTGCCCAGACAGCTTCAGCGTCAGGTCGAGGAGACCTGCTGTGCCTCTGACAGCTTGACAGCAGTTGTGACACTTTATAGTTCATCATGTTTAAAAAGCTCCAACAGTTGTGATCTAACGTGATCGTTGTGCATGTACAATGATAAGTATCCTCACTATGAAAGATGTTGAGATTTATCTGCTCTGTGTTGGAGGAAAGGGGCCCTACTCTAGCGTTAGCTGCTGAGGGGCCCCACATGTTTGCATCATGGAGCTGCTGACACGGGAGGGTCGCTGGCTCGATTAAGCTCACCTGGGCCTCGCCGGCTATTAGCTGCCCCATGTGCTAACCCGCTCTCCCTTCCTGCAGCAGACATGCACCTTGCATCTTTTCTGATCAACACACTCCACTGTTCATTTGAGTTAATCATAGTTTCATAAATTATGGTTGTTTTATGTGAATGTTTTGTGTGGACTCCCCGCTTGTCACATTCAGTGAGCCAGTTTGTGACAGTTTTGCATTTGAAAGAGAAAAAATCGAGCGAGAGAGAAATAGGGAGTGAGGACGTCACTGACCAGGAAGTCAACTCAATTACATTGAAACAATGTATCTGCAACTAGACAGGACTGCACAGAGTATTAATCAGCCATGGAAAATGTGACACACACACACACACACACACACAGTTGAGTACACTTTAAGATAACAATGAACAGAGCCTGATGTCACAGCAGAGACGTTCATTATGTTGAAGAGAGCACCTTGACGCATGTTGTCATCTGAAAACTAAAATATTTAAATATTAACAATGAACTTAAGTAGACAACGCTATATTCTCCAAGAACTGACTGTGCTGTCACACTGAATCTAAATTAATGAAACACCTCTCTCAGTGAACAGTTTTACTCCCTACGTTGCATCTTTTTTTAATCAGTTTAACAACTGTGACGCAAGGCTATGAAACACCTCAATTAAAAGGATCTGTGTCATTAAATGTTTTTGCCCCTGACATTTTTAAGTACAAGTAACAGGAGAGAACAGCTGAGAGCGAACTGTATGGTTTGTACCTTTTCTCCAAACATTGAAGACACCACTGGCATGATGGCAGACCAATTACTACTAATGAGTACAGTCAGCTTTCCCAGTATTGCTTCTGATTTAATTCCTAACAAAGCAAGTACCTCCACTTCTCCCTCTAAAAATTACAATAAGGGCAGACTGACACACAGAAAGGAAGAGGTGAAGCAAAAAACCTTTGTTGACCAGGATAATTAAACGCCTTAATGGGACACATGCTTCGGTTTTGGTCGTATATCTCATTAAATTGGGACGGTAGCTATTCAGGTCTCACTTCAGAGTGACAAAGGACTCTGTGCAAAGAAAACACACAGTCTAGTGCTGACTATATCACAGTGCCTAATGATAACAACACACACACACACACACACACACACATGTTTACAGGCCAGTAAGATTATGAGGTATCACAGCAGGACTTCAGCATGAGAACGCATGGCGAGCACTGATGAACACACACATGCACAAGCATACAATGCATCATGCATCAGCACTAAGCAGCTGCAAACCAAAACCATTCAACTAATTATGTTTAACTAATGGATACACCATGTCATGTCAGCCTGTTCTTGTCAGAGTCTTATTACCTGAAACTCCTCTATGAGAAAGTGTTTGTTAGTTAAGAACTGTAACCAAATCTTTATTCACACTCCCCTCTCACTGAAACTTAAACACCTGTGAACTCTTATTACAGCAGATGTATCACCTGTATTATTCTGCAGGTGTTTCAATTAAGGGTCCCTGTGAAAACTCACAGATGTTCCCTCCTGGAAACAATTTATTTACATAACCTGTGTTATATTTAGAGCACACACACTCCTGGAAAGATTTTCTGATAGGGACATCATCACACATCGTCCAAACGACCTCTTTCTCACGCTCCCTCTGGAGATGCTCATGGTAATGGCATAAGACTTAAGTGTTTATGTGTTTGGGCGGCAGACGGTGGATTGGATTAGAAAAAAGTCTTATCATTGAAATGAAGTTAAGCTGAGGGCAAAAGTTGAGGCAGAGGCATGGCACTGTAACCGGGTAGCAGGAATAACCTGTGTGTCACTGTACGCAAACAGACAGAGAGGGTGGAGACGTATGCAGTGACAGATAAACAGGTATGTGGAGAGAAAAAGGGAAAAGTGACAAAATGAAGTTGAAAAGAAAATAAGAAGGCGATGAATGAAGCAGTCTCATACCTCTTCTTTCGTCCTCTTGGAGATGACTCTGAACCAGTCTCCTATCATGCTGAGGATGGCAGCAAAGTAGGCAAGTCCCACCAGAATCCAGAACCATACAACTGGTTTATAGTAATCTAAATACTCTATTTCTGAGCCACCTAGACACGGAGACAGAGACAACAACTGTAACATATCTATAGACTGGTGAGATGGACAGACATGATGCAGAGAGACAAACAAGCTCAACATGTCTGTCTGTGTTGTCTTTGTACCTGCCACAAAGTCTCCAAATCCTATAGTAGTCAGGGTGATGACCACAAAGTAAAGGGACTCCAGCGCAGACCAGCCCTCGATGTGTTTAAAGATGGCTGCTGGGAGCGCCACAAACAGCAGGCAGCCAAACAGCACAAACAGAAGGGTGGAGATGACGCGGATCTTTGTCTGAGTGATGTTCCAGTGCTGCAGGAGACAGAGAGGAAGAGGAAATCAGCAATATGATGCAACAGGCACCTTTACAACTTCTACAGAGATCTGATCTGTTTGGTCTGTTTTTGATCACTGCAAACATACATGAAGCTTTGGTCCTGAGTCTTTGGATTTGAGTAGTACAAAGCTGTATTGTAAACCCTAATTATTTGCCTCTTTGGCACAGAGAATCCAGATCCAATATATATTTTCATGTTAAAATATGGTCCCTTACCGGGGTTATTCCTGTGTTCCCAATGTCCTGTGTTCCCCAGCTCTATACAGGACATAATGGGAACCCAAATAAGATGTTCCTCAGCTCTGTATCCACTTAATATGACATGGGTTAGGTTAGGTTAGGTTAGGGCAGTGGTTCTAAACCTTTTTCATGTCGAGGACCCCTAAATTGTTGCACATTAGATCCATCTGACTCCATCTGATAAAATATTGCTTCAGGCACGTCCATCAGAAAACATTTTGGTTGTTAGATATGACTAAGACCATTGTCAACTACAGTTGAGGAGATAACTGCGGAGGAGGAGAAACCTTTGATCAGAACAGTAACTTTTACAACTCTTGCTCACATTGGGCTCACGTCTATAATGAATTTAATCGTTAAAATAAACTATTCCTCATGTTTCTGATGACCCCTGGAACTCCCTCTACCTGGCACAAGAGCAGCACCCACATTTTCCAGGTAAAAGATGTGGCATGTGTATGAGTCCAAGAGTCTCCAGTCATGCTAGCGGCTCTGTGAGGATTGCTAATATCAGAATACTAACTGACAATACTAACATACTAATGTTTACAGGTATGTTTAACATTTACACCACCCTACTTTAGCGTGTTAGCATGTTAACATTTGTTATTTAGCATTAAACACAAAGTATAGCTGAAAAAGATGTGAATGTCATGAGTGTTGCTATTCGATCTGATAATGTTGATGGCTGGACTTTAAGGCGTGTGCCAAATTCCCATTCAGTTTTTGTTCAGACTTTTCATTCAAACCAAATGCCACACTCTTAGAGGAAATATCAGAATATCATTAAAGCCAGTAAGAGTCATTCTCTCTGTAGCACAAATCCATCTGATAGTTGTTGAGATATTTCAGTCTGGCCCAAAGTGAAACCGCCGACAACTGTTTTTGAAGTGAAACAGTAAAACAGACAGATGCTGTACGCAGTAATAGCATTATTCCACAAATTGGTCCCCTGGGTGCAGTAGAAAAGAAAAGACATTTACAGTATTCAGTGAGGATAATGCTGCCGTGTCGCACAGTCTGGCCACAGAGCAATAAGGCTTTGACAAACATGCACACAAACACACACTTACACAATGAACTTTTGTCCTCTGTCCTCAGCCTTCATCATAATATTCATTAGTGAGTCCCTCGGGTGCCCTGAGAGCAGCGCAAGGAGCAAATCATTCTGAATTACACAGTCTGGATTTAGATTTCTGCTCGTTTCATTCAAGACTAGGAAGCAAAGTAATCACAGCAGCTTCAGCTTTAAGAGCTGCGTGAGCTTTGTCTCTCTTATCGGGATCTGCAGGCTCGTTACAACACGTTAATGCTTTCGGCCTCACCAATCTCATCTTAGAAATACTGTTTTTAATTAAATATTCAGAGAGTTTGACAAACAAATTAATCGACTTAAAAAAAGCATCATTCAACAACAGCATCAATTACAAGGAGACCTGCTTCTCATTCAGATAGCTTTAGCATTTTAGAGTTTGGACACAAGAATGACAGACTTTATATGCTCTGTTTGAGTCCTGGCGTCAGCTGCTTAAAGACTGACCTACTGTTTTGTGGCTTTACAACCATCTTTTGATCAAACTAACAAGTATTAGCACTTTAGAGCAACAGCATGTAAGATTTAGTGGCATCTAGTGGTGAGACTTTCAAATTGCAACCAGCTGAAACTTCTCCAGGTTAGATTCACTTCAGTGCTCTTTGTTCAGGAGGTTTTTACCAGAAGCCAGAATTATCTGCAGAGGTCTCTTGATCTTCAAAACAAACTGACCCAGTGATTTAACTCTGAATAAAGCAGTTTCAGTGTTTTTCCGACACTAGGGAATGCTAACTGCAGAGGCCCGCGTGAAAATGTGAATGGCCCTGTCTAGATCCAGTGTTTGGTTTGTCCATTCTGGGCTACTGTAGAAACATGGCAGTGCAACATGGCGGACTCTGTGGGTGAGGACTCGCTCCCTATGTAGAATCATATTCCATTTCTGTGAATATATCCCCCCAAAATACCGCACACTGAACCTTTACGGTGGAAAAGGCTAAACAACAACTAACATGCTAGAGGCAAAATCAAAAGAAAGAAAATAAAATTGAAAGTTAGAACGTTAGGACGTTAGAAATAAGTTAAGAGAAGACTTTAAAAAAAGCCATAGCGCAGTCTCAGACTGAACTAAAAGCAAGTGCAAAACAGGCGGGTCTTTAATTTTGATTTAAAATTAAAGACCCAGATAGAAAATGATTTAAGTGTAAATTCACACACATATAGCTCACATACGTGCTGTAAGCTCTCAGCTGATTTTTGTAGCAGATGTTTTTCATGGTTTCTAAATTAGCCTTCAGAGAGTTTGAATTTAATTGATTTCTCTATAAACAACTCAGCTCAATTGATTTTCCAGAAAATTCAGCATATCACAGTGTATACTGTATATTTATATATCATGTCATCACATAGTTACATATACTATGAAAAAGAATTAAAACCATCTGGCCCAGAGGACAGGAGTATACAGCATGGTAGGTAAATTAGATGTCTGTCTTTTGTAAATATGATCTAAAAGCTAGTGTGGGTGAGGAAACTGTCGAGAGTGCTCTGATGTAAATTATTCAGGGGAGCTTATACAGACTTTCCGCCTGTAGACCATAAACTTCTGTGAATTCTCCTGTGAGGTGAAGTACCTGTGCGTCTGTCCACCCTACGCGTTTGCATCTTACTCCAGACTCACCACAAACATTTTCTCCACTCTGGCGATACCCTTGCCGAATATGGTGCCGAACTGATCTCCTACACCGGCCAACAGGAAGCCGAACAGAGGTATCCCCAGCAACGCATAGATGATACAGAAGATCCTTCCACATTCTGTGTGGGGAGAGATGTTCCCAAAACCTGAAGAGAGGACAGAACGAAAGAGCAGACTGAGCAAGGGTGTAGCTTTTGTATCAATACTGGGGGGTGACACATGAAACAGGGGGTTGGGGGTCCTCTGCCAGCAAAATGTAAGCATCAAACACTTAATTTCCTGCATACTGGTGAATTCTTATGCACCATGTCTAGCCTTTTTTGCATTAGTTTACAATAAGAATAAGTAACATAACTTTTATAATCAAATCATGCCCACACTGTAAATGTATGGAGACAACACTGAGCACTAGTTTGATTATATCCAGGAAGGAGATACAGAGTCAGTGATCACTCCACTTCTCACAGCAGTAAGTTACATAAGTGAGCATGACAGGTTTCTTTTGAGGAGTGTGTGCATACATTAACATTTACGCTAAAGCTGAAAACTTTCAGTGTGTGTGTGTGTGTGTGTGTCGTACCGATGGTTGTGATGACAGTCCCAGCGAAGAAGAAGGCAGAGCTCAGGTCCCACAGGCTGCTGTGGTTAGTCAGCGTCCCTGCAGGGTTCACTCCTGAACGGATAGCAGACACAACTTGCTGGAGGAGGAGGAGGAGGAGGAAGAGAGATTTGTGTTTCAGTATCAACAGTTATCAAAGAGTTGCCAGCAGACACTTTCATAAAAACACACACATTGTAACTTTCTTGCTGCAGTAAATAACAATATTATGAAACATTTAAGCAGGTGCTTTAAAGCCTTGTGTTTCTTCTGGCGGTGCAGACAGGAATGTGTGTTTGTGTGCCTGTCTGATGAATTAAAGATGGAAATATATAAAACTTGAGATGACTGTGTGCGAGGTGAAAATCTGGTGCTGTCAAAGAGAACGCATTAAGGTGAATGTAGGAGCCCCAGAAGGGTTTAATAGTTGGGGAATGAGAGCAGGACCGGACTGACAAAAACAGAAACAGCCACATTTCTTCCTTCTACGTCTGTGAAGCTGCGTGAGCTGTCCATGGTGCTGAAACCACTGCAGCTGTTACATGATACTTAAAGTTTCTCCTGAGTGCTTATAGACTTACAGTGATTCTTAAAGCACCGTCTCTGACACCATTACATGACATTTGCAGCCAAAGCATATACCAAGTGTGCCAGACTGAATGCATGGTCTCTGCTTTACACTCAGTTTGCAGTTTAATAACAAACTTTACAAATAAGGCATACAAGGCTCTCAGTGATCTTGCACTGGAGTATATAAGTGAGCTTGTCACACCATATCGGTGAGGTAAACACTAAATGAACAAGTACACATACAAAGCAACACAACCACTTAGACACAAAACTACTAAAAAGCATCACAAAATGACCAAAAAAGACACAAAATTAACTCAAAGAGACACAAAGAACCACAAAAAAACACAAAACAGCCACAAGGAGTCACAAAATAATGACAAATAATAATAATAATCCACTCATTGATGTGACGTAAGACTCACCTTCACCAGCTCCTCCAGCTGGGTCTGGTTGACACAGGAGTGTCTGGACAGGAACTCCAGCTTCTGGGACAGGATGGCCAAGCGCTGGGCGCTATGAGAGAGAGGAAGGAGAGGAAGTATGTGAGGCTTAACTGTGATACAGTCCGCCCTTCTCAAAACTCTTATTTTAAAAGAGTTGACTGCTGTACAGCAAATTCTCCTTTACTAAAATGTGTTTGTTGAAACTGTATGAAAAGTACTAGACTTGTGAAAGTTTGCATTTTGGCTCTGAGCCATTCAGTGAAAAGCAAACTAGCAGGCCGATGTCTATACTGCAGCAGGGTTCAATATTTGTTTTTTCTTCTTCAGTGGTGTTACTTCAAGGAATATTTCCCTTGCAAAATGGACATGTTTAAACCAGTCAGTCGTGCTGTGTTATCTGGAACACTTTGTTTTTCTCACATGCCTCCATTTTCCATGGAAAATGTACTCAAGTATTTAAAGTCCAATTACAAACTCTGACACAACTCATGCAGTATAATCCAAGTCTCATTTATCCAGTGGTATGCTCAGTACTTTGCAAACACATGCACTCTCGATAACGAACCTTCATAATTAAGTTTAATTTTAGTTTCAGCTGTCTTAGTGAAACTGCATTTGTTTGGTTATCACTGTTCACTTTGGAAGCTTGAAGTTGACTTATGTTAGCTACCTGGCTAATGTTAGCATCAAGATAATGTTGTCTTAGAAACAAAACCCACGCGCAGGATGCTGGGATGAAGTGCTCCCTAGTGCCCAGCCAGCACTTTTCTGCTGACGAAAAACGCTATGTGGACACGGCCCTCATAGATTCAAAGATTAAATCTATTTGTTCAGATATTTTTTACATATTTAAACTTTTTAATTTATTTGATTAAAACATTTTTACACATTCACACATGTAAACTGTTTCTATAAATAAACATGTTTTATATATTCAGTCAAGGTTGATACACAGCTATTATACTTTTGATCCTATTTTGACTCCATAATCCAGCAGCACTTGGACTAATATTTTTCCTTATAAAGTATTTAGACAAGTCATTGTCATTTAGTCATTGTGCACCTTTATTAGAGGTTTTTTTTTTAAAAGTTTTAGAAGTGAAAAATTGCCATTAAAAATCAATTTACATTTAAAAACCTAAATAAAGACAGAATTATTAATATATTTACAATAAAATAAAGATTTAAAAGGGGTCAATAATTCTATAATATCACAGCATCCACATTGCCTCACATTGAGTTCAAAGATGTGACTTACAGTGGCAATGAAGACATGCCTGAGAGGTATTAGGGGTGGGACTGATAAATGGGACGACCGGAATAGACGATGGATAGATGGCTTTCCTGGTAGAGAGGCAGACAGACAGGAAGTGATATATTTAACCTGCCTACCTCTCATGAGGCTGCTCCAGGGATCTGAAGACTGCTGCTCCAATCACCAGGTACAGAACCACCAAAAGAAAGATGGCTGACACCGTCTTCCATTTCATCACTGTGGCAACCACCTACGTAAACACTACAACTGAGCAATCAACCCACATACATACAGGAGGTCTCCTGAAACAACCAGTAATGACACCACTGTGGAATAACCAGCGTGTGGATAAATAGGTTCAAAAAGTTACTTTTAAAATCTGGACTTGGCTCTTTTCTGTCTCACCTCACTCTCCTCCCGGGGAGTCAGTGTGATTGGCTTTGTGGAGAAGGAGAGGCGGGGCTTGGTGTTGTGAGTGGCGGATTTAGGGTCCAATAAGTCTGGAGCTGCCACTGTCAGAGAAAAATGAGAAAATGGCATTGAGAGGTTTTCTTCCCCACAAAGTCCCCCCTCCCTGTCTCTGCGATCTTACTCCAGTCGAACACTTTCAGCTGTTAATTTTAGAAGTCCTTATAAATAAATCACAGACGAGGCCTTGAAATGGCCTCTAAATCCTAACACTGGTGAAAGCATGAATCAAGCAGCAGCATTTAGTCCTCAGGCATTTTCTCCCGTTCATGCTGCAACACTTGGGTGTGTAGTGTGTGTGTGTGCTTTTATAAGATACAGTAAGTAGCTGAGAATAAAAGGTATGCTGAAGGCAAGAAGAAAGAGGGCCACGAGAGCTGTATGCATCTTTAATGTAAGTGGATGGATGTGGTCTGAAAGACAGAAGAAAATAAGGGAGCAGGGGTGAAGAAGGAAGACAGAGCTGGTTGATGTGTCTGGTGAGACAGTGAGGGATGGAGAACGAGGGTGATGAAGTGTTCGTAGTTTGTAAATGAACTTATGTTATGCTGATGTTCCTTTTTAAGCAGGCCAGTATTAGAAGTGTGTTGTGGTTTTTGTTTTGTTATGAATCTTCTGTTTACCAGGTCACGTCTTCAAACTACAGGTTTTATGACCACAGAAAATTAGACTAACAACTCAGCTTTGCATTTGTCGTTCAGTCCTGATGTCATTTGTTTCCAGTCGAAGAGAGCGGATGATGTTTCTCTTGAATGTTGATTGTCTCGACTCTAGACTCACTTTTAATTGTTTTAGGGATATTGTCATACACGTCCTTGCCACTAAAGCTTGTTTAATTGAAATTAGACTTAAGTCACTGTAAGTTTGAAGAAGATATGTAAGGAGAATATACATCAGGGCTATTAATAGTGCAATGGGGTCTTTCAGTCATTCTAAAATCACAAATAAGAAAAGCCCTTCAAGAGGAGAAATAATGAGATAATGAGAGATGTCACATCAATGTGATTCCAAAAGTAAAAACTAAACAATTACATAACTTTGGAAATAAAAGGATTTTTTTAAATTTAACGTATTACTAGAGTTAAATTCAAGTGTCTGAAATGTGTTTGGAGGTTAGAAAAATTAAAGAAAATGTCCATAAAAGCCTAAAGCTGGTGGCCTCTGGCCTTCTAATGCAACTTTTCCAGCATATACACTGATATTGATTATTGCATATATCATTGCATGATGAGGGCGGCACAGTGGTGCAGTGGTTAGCATTGTTGCCAAACTCCTCACAGAAGGAGGGAGCCCTTCTGTGTGGAGTTTGCATGTTCCCCCTGTGTCAGCGCGGGTTTCCCAGGTTTACTCCAGCTTCCTCCCACAGTCCAAAGAATGCAATTTAGGTTAAGTGGTGACTTTAATTTGCCTATAGATGTGAATGTGAGTGTGAATGGTTGTCTGTCTCTATGTGTCAGCCCTGTGATAGTCTGACAACCTGTCCAGGGTGTACCCTGCCTCTCGCTCAATGTCAGCTGGGATAGGCTCCAGCACACCCCTGACCCCCAACAAGATAAGCGTTTACAGAAAATGAATAAATGAAGTGCATAATGAGTTTGTATACTTGATTGCAGTGAATCGTGTTGAATCATTGTAAAGGAGAATTAGGCTTCTTGTGTGTTTTAGTCCATTCTGTCTGTAAATAGCTATTAATATTTAAAACCACAAATATTTATGACTGGTCAGAACTTTTGTAGGCCAATTAGGAGTCATTAGACCATATGTATTGTTTTTTATTTATTGTTGACGTGTTTGCTGTAAGGTTACTTACGACATGCCACAATGTCGGTGAAGGTTCTCAGTCACAATGATGGTTAGCACATTGTTTTACTAGAAACACAACTGCACTCTTATGAAGATAAACCAGGTTATTTTAAGAATGAATATGTATTTAATTCCAAAGCTTATGCAGCCTATGTATTGGTTTTAAATCAAACTATTCATAAAATAAACCTATGCCAAAAATAACTAATAATTCATTCATTCATTCATTCATTCAGCCTGTAAACATCTATGTGTTGTATATGGAAAATACAGTGGACTTTATAATGCTTACTATACAGTCATCAAGTCATAGCGTGGCTGTGAGCTACAAGCCAGCTGCACTCGTAAGAGAGCTTTAGTGAAGAGAATGCGATTGCCAAATTAGTCCGAAAAACTGAGACGATGATTTGAAAACAAAACAAATATGAACTGCAGTGCATTTTCATTACTGAGCAGACACTTCTCTGAGCCACAGTGTAAACAAAGGATTAAATCTACATTATTTATCAAACTACAGGGCTCCTTATGGCTTTATGTGTATATGTACAGCCATACTCTTGCCACAGATAAAAAAAAAAATGTGCATGAATATTTTCCATAAACATATAATTAATGTACATATAACTATCTATTTTCAAATCTAAAACAGCCCAGAGCTGAATTTCTTTAAGAACTTTAAGCCCTGCAGATTATTTTATCAGTATTGCTCCAGCGAAATCGTCTCAGTAAGGTCAAACTGATGGCAGGTAGCTGCTAACTTTGGGTGTAAAGTGTTAACTGCAGTAGATTGTTCCAGGTGCTCCACGACAAGGAGATATCATGCATCCTCTGATAAAATATAAATACTTGGGCCAGATCACTGTAAAAAAAAAAAAAAACAGGCTGAAAATATTAATTTTGCCACAAACAACATTAGTAAGTGAGCTATTTGTTTGTTTGTTTTTCAATTATATATCAAACCAACCACGTGTTGTTCAAAACTAAGTGTGTCTCTATGTTTAAGTGTGTGTGCATGAGTGTGCCTGTGTTGACCAGGTGTGTGTGTGTGTGTGTGTGTGTGTGTGTGTGTGTGTGTGTGTGTGTGTGTGTGTGTGTGTGTGTGTGTGTGTGTGACAGGAGGACGAATGGAGGAGAGAGAGAACAGAGCAGCAGAGAGGAGGTGAGGAAGGTCAGGAGGTGGAGTCTGTTCAGTAACACTCAGACAGAGGAGCAAAGAAATGAAAATCTGACAAAAATAAAAATACAATGAATGAAAAGTGAAGCTACATGTGGGTGGAGATGACATCATCTCTAAACCCCAAAACCATTAAGACCAGAGGAACATTTTATCAACGGACAGGAAAACAATTAAATTCTGTTTATTTGATTATTTGTTAGACTCCCCATTAGCTGTGCCCTAAAGCATTGCTAATCTTCCTGGGGTCCACCAAATTATAGTGTATGACTGATTTTTTTTCCTTAATTAAAATAAATTACGCTAAATAATACGCCCCCGATATATCTATGTATTGTTGCTGTACGACAAGGTCACAGGTGACACTGTATGGCCTCCACAAACTGACACAAACCACAACAAGCATTGATTTACTGTACGTCTTTGTCTTCAAAAGATTCAGTCTTTATACTGAACGTGCAAAATGCTATTAGGATATGAATGAAAAAAGGTTGAAAGCACTCACATTGATTACCTTCAACATGAGGGTTTGACCAAAACATATAGAGTAGCTATGTGGTGGTGGCCTAAATGAAATAATTGTTGGTCAGGGTCACCTTATAGAAGCACTCCACCTCCTTCTGTGTTCGCCCACAACAACAAACATCTCAGAGGAAACTGAGCTCAGATGGTTCTACTTTATACCAGAATATCAGAATACGTGAGTGTAACAACTGAAACAGATGTTTAGGTGTCGTTAAGATCCGTTTATGTTGGCCGTCTGACGAGCTGAAATATTTTAGCTGAATAAATATTTAATGGATTGAAACAAACATGCAGTCGGTGCAGCTGTGCGGAGAGCAGAGGTGCTGGAGTCAGAGGCAATCTCTCTCTATCACACACACACACACACACACACACACACACCCACACACACACACACACACACACACACACACACACACACCTCCAGCTCTCTCTCGGTGGAGAAGTAAGACAAGTGGGGCAACTTGTACAGAGCCGGCATCACCTATCAGGCTTCTTTAGCAGTTGCTCTAATAAAGATTGCTTTTTTTAATGAACAAGAGACAATAATGAAATCAAAATTAAACTTGACAATATTTTCTGCCATTTTTGCCAACAAATAGTGAGAAAACGCAAAGCTTAAAGATGCGAGAAATGGACAATTTAGATAGGCTAAGAAAGTTATTTACCGCCCTTTACAAACAAACACTCTGAGGCGTCTGTTTAAAGATAATATTGCTGCTAATAGGTCTCACTTCAGCCTTAAACTTCAGTTAGTAGCCCGGGCTATTATTTGCTTAGATCAGTGAACTCAATGAGCTTATATGGGACAGGCCTTTAATTCCACTCACACAAAACTGTTGCTGAGCAAAGATGGGAAATACAATCAAATAGTTTATTTAAACTAATATGAATATTGCTTGTTTAAAAATGAGGCTTCAGATTATATATCAGTTATGAATCATTCATTTGATCTCGCTCCGACAGACAGAGCATCAGAGAGAGAGTGAGTTACAGCACCTGGCATACCGACACAACACCACTTTATCCTGTTAAAACAATACTCATAACTTAGATTGAGTTTTTCTGAAAACCCCTTTTGTTTGTTTTGATCTGAGGACCCTCACAGACTGAAGTAATATAATAACTCACAGGGTAATCCAGGAATTGACAAACAATTTGAGGTAACCAACAACCCGAAGACTACATCCGAAGAACTTCTACAAAAAAATTAACTTCTTGGCAACCAGACTAGGTGTCTAATTTCGACAGGCATTTATTTGTTAAAATAAACGGAACAAAATTACGGTAAAGTACAAATAACCATGTTCAGTGCCATGAGAACACATTACAATGAGGGGGGCACCCCGAACCAAATCCTGCTGAAGGCCCCCAAAAGTCTAGGGCCGGCCCTGAAGTTGACTGAGCCTCAAGATGACATGTAATATTTACTGAAACATGTATTTTTAATAAATGGAAAACGTTTAAAGAATGCAGCCAGGTTGAAGTGTGAGCAGCTGTGATGTTTGAATCTTAAACTGCACCATAAGTTTGAGAGCAACTTCTCACTATGTGTGTACTCACTCCTTGTTGTTGCCTATCCAATGCCCTCCGCTCTCCTCTTCTCCTCATCCGACGCTCTCACTGCGTTTAGGGGAATCTTTCCTCCTCTGCGTGTCTCCTCCCTGCGGTGCTGAAGCGGGGGGACGAACAGGAGCTCCGTTTTCCTTCCGCTCCTCTCCTCTATACTTCTATCTTCTGATCGGACACTGATGCTGCACCAGGAGGCTACTTTTATTGCATCCACATGCCACTGCAAAGAGCTTCCTCTGGTGTTTCTCCTGCTCCTCTGTCAGCTCTCAAGCATCCACCCTGCTCCGTCTGCGCTCTCGCTTTTGAGCGCACCGGTGGAGCGGTGGGATAACACCGAGAGGGGTGGAGAGAGGAGGGAGGGGTGGAGGTGCAGGACACAGGGAGGTGCTTCCCACACCGAGAGGGAGGACGTTTACAGAGTTTCAGAAGTTCCTGTCCACTTCTACTGACACACTACTGCATGTTTACTCACCAGAGGTAAGTAAGCATTATTAAGTGATCATTTGGCCACAAGTCTGCTGCTACTGCATGTCATCTCCACGTGCACGCGCACTGTACAGTTTGCTCAGTGTTTTACAGAGACACAAACCTTTCTAGATTGAGACAGTTATACTGTCTCACTTGACACTTGTCTGCATATTTTTCTTAAGGTGTGAACAGCTTCACCAACACATGACATATTCTTTCACTAAACTGTACAGATCTCAATCAATTATAAATGATGCAAATACAAATGAGCCTTTTGGTAGCCCACTAGATTAATAACATCATTCGCTTTTTCAGTCCACTTTGCTGAAATAAAAAATAATTAGATGAACAAATCAAAAATGTTATCTTACTAAATAAAAAAAGTTTTTCTTTGGGGACATAATTTGCAGTTGATTAAAGGTAATGAATCATATTATATAGTTATGTATGTTACTCTTAACTATTTAATTATATTGTATCCTGCAGTGTCATGATGTGGTGTCTCCCACCCCTAATATTTTCATATCGTTTGTTCACATTTTTATTCAAATCTTTCTATTCTATTGGCCATTTACGTTTCTTGACTTTGCAGTACTTGTTTTTTATCTATTTTTTCTCTTGCACAAATATAAATACCTTGTATGTGAAAACCTACTTGGTGATAAACCTGATTCTGATTCTAAAAAGAAGTCATTTCATATTCAGAACTTGTTTCATCTAATTGTTGGAGGCCAGAGGAGGTAACACTATCAGGCCAGCTTTTTGGCTGGATTAAAAAAAACAAAAAAACATTGTGTCTTCCTTCCTGTCCCATTTTCATGTCACATCCCCATAGATTAATCTTGTGACCTTTTCACAGGGTCTGACCCTTAGTTTGAGAACCACTGTCAAAAAAGAACAAAGCCACTGGAGGATGTCTGATATGGATGGATAGACTAACATTTTCCATGTTATACCTGAGGACAGAAATATCCCTTTGTTAGCTGGATGTTCTACATGATCTGCACAGTTCTGATTTTTCTATCTAAATACATCAATTATGAACTTTTACTTTTTAAGACACACTATCTTAATGGCAAGGATGGTTAGATGTCTGCTAGATGTGGATACAGGAATTTGTTTTCATTGTGCCTTCCACTAGAAAACAAAAGAACCCATTGCTGTCCATTTCTTCGCCGCCGCTGCTCCAACCCTCTGGAGCTCCCTCACACTCAGCATCAGAGATGCAGACTCCCTACAGACTTTCAAATCACTGTTAAAAACCCACCTGTTCATACTGGCATTTCTCTAGTTTCTAACAGTCATTTTTCATCTTTATGTTATTATGATTTTTATTTTCCTGCACCGTAAAGCATCTTTGAGTGTCCTGAAAAGCGCTACATAAATCTGATGTATTATTACTCTCGTTATTATTTTATGTACTGCAGCATGGCCCCTGAGCAACAGCAATGTTCTCTGAATGTTTATCCAGTATGGTACTATAAACTCACTGAGTGAACACAAAGCTGGTTCATTATCATATTTATTCCCTACAATCAAACACATCTTATATACTCAAGGATGTTGACCTATATTGCCATGCTCATGATTTCAAACCAGACTTTTTATTTTCATGGCGCCCCCAAGGTGTGTCCAAGGCCCTGACATTACTGTCTTTAAGAGGCTGTGGTGCTATCTTTGTTAAGCTAGTGAACGTGGTGATATCTTGTGAAACTAGACTACCTAAAAGCATATAGTGGTATCAGTCATGTCAGCATAGCCTGTCAGGAAGTGAGCTAAGTAACGCCCCAACTTTAGGCAAAACATTTTTCGAGGGAACAACGGGCATGCCCATTTTCAAAGAGGTCAGTTGAACTCTCACCTCAAAATATGTGAATGAAAATGGGTTTTCAGGGTAACAACATGTCTCCCCTAAACTTGAAAAGACTTGCTCCCAGTTAATATTTTGTTCCTTACAATCAACTCCTTCAAATTAAAACTGTAAGGCAGAAGAAAATAATCACTTTCATGACTGTGTGGGGGTGTGGGGTGGTTGAAAGAGGCATCAACATGATTGAGAGAAAAACAGGCAATTTTTCAATCAGTCAAGCACTCATTCAGCTCAGACATTAATTAGTGTCACACACACACATGTGCTAATTTCTGTTGAGGTTGTAGGGAAGAGACAAGAAGGAAGACGAGAAGAGACTGAACCATGTTGAATGACAAGTGAGGTCAGCTGAGGTAATCAAATATGCAGAAATAAGCTGGTCATGGTAGGCAAATGTAAATGGAGACTATAAATGCTGTCTTAAAGTAAGTTTACGCAGTGAAAAGTGGCAGCTGTTTGAGAACCTGCAGGCGATCAGTCTTAAGTTTGGCCTGCACCCTCTGCTTGAAACTAAAGTTGGCAACTTGTTGAGCTAAAGATTGTGGAGTAATGTGTGTGCTGGTGATCAGAACAATCACATGAATGAATCACACTCCGCCGTTCTGACTAATGACAGCTCTGGAGGTGTTGAGGCAGGATTAAAATGGGGGTCTACATGGAGTTCAATAGTAGAACAAAGTGTTTTTATAAATACTTAACAGTCCATGTCTCAGCATGTGTTGCAGTTTTTGGACTGAACACTCACGCATTCCCAAAACTACCTGGATTCTATTTTCAGCTGCTGTCAGGTTCAAGTTTTCATGTTTACTGAAAACTAACTTACTAACTGACTTTTTATGAGCTGACAATCAATACGGTAAATAGATTAAATTTATATAGAGCTTTTCTGGTGTTCACACTTCAAGCGACAATGCAGCAACGTGACCAGCTACATTATTGCTGAGTCACCACTGAAGTTTTGCAACATCATTACGTCATCAGGGGTTTGTGTGTGCCTGCTGTTTGCCACAAAGCACCTCAACTGAATGTCATATAAAGTTTATATTAGGTCAGTGAAATATCTACTGTATGCTTTTGATCAATGTCTAAGCCTCATTTATCCTCACCACCACCCCGTTGCATCTCTGTGTGCGCTGCAATGCACATAAAGCTAGAGCACTGTCAGCTGACTAAGCTGAATAACACAGTACCTCAGCTAGAAACAAAAACATATGATTGGCTGACACTTCCATTTGTCATTGAGGCCAGCTTAACTTTGATTTGTGGTGCATCATGCGCACCTGCAGCGACAAGTGTCGGGGGTCAGTTTGCTGCTTCATGTCACCAGCTTCCATTGAAAATGACTCACACTTGCTGCTGTGTCTCTCGCAGCATTAGCGGCCACTCAAAGCACTGCACAACACAAGCCAGCATTCACCCATTCACACACACTCAATTTGGGGTTCAGTATCTTGCCCAAGGACACTTCAACATGTAAAGTACAGCGGCCAGGGATTGAAACACCAACCCTCTGATGAGTTGACGACCACTCTACCTCCTGAGTAGCCGCCCTCATTATGAACACTGATCTGGTATCATCCATCTCTCATGCTCCACTGGTCTCGCTCCCTTACTTTCTCTTTCCATCCCTGCTCCCTCTCTCTGTCTCTCGGCCCCTGATGAGAAATTAATAGCAGTTTAAATGTTGACGTTTCCACCTCATGGCTCAAACATCTAAACATTAATTACACGCCTATTTATGCAGCTAAAGATAGACACTGTGTGTGTGGCTGTTTGTGTCTGATTGAGTGTGTGTGTGGGTGGGTTGTGATGTGTATGTGTGTGCAGGTTGCATGCTTACAACATGGATATAGAGTTTGAGTGCTTGTGTTTGTGTGTGTGCATAATGAGAGTGTTGCCTCACCTGTCTAAATTTGTCCACACACCTGCTGCTTGGCGTGGGCAGACATACAGACCAGATTTGTCCCAGCTCTCTTACAGTGTGCAGAACCTGCTGATCAGTTCAATCTAATCTTAATAATGCCCTCATGATATATTGTAGTGGGACATTCAAAAGAAGGTATTTCTACGTGATACTTCACACTATCTGGCTGCTGTTGAGTCTGTTTTACAGTTAAAGATTTAAAAACACTTGAAACCTGTTTGAGTCATGTGATCCATCACAATGAATATGAAGTCAGTGAAATCATCAGAGATATGAGTGTGAATCCACTGATGGCCACTCACATGCACATGAGCACATGTTCCCCAGAATGCATTGTGATCTTATCCTATGTCCTATGCAGAATGCAGAGGCAGAAAAAATCAAGTTATAAGTGCAAACAAACCCCAAAACTTTACACTTTGAACAAAAATGAAGTGGTTCTTCAGCTTGTAATCATAGGCGAAGCTGTTTTAGTGCTATATGGCACCCATCTTTAAAGGTGCTACACAGTGCTAGAACCATTCAAGGTGACATATAGCACTATGTTGTTTTTAAATTTTTGAGCCTGGAGGCCTTGAATGATGCCAGATAATACCATGGATGAGTGAATATGCTTCTAAATGACACTTTTACCATAAAAAAAAAATGAGTGATTACTAATAATTTCTTACAAAATGTGGCTTAAAAGATTCAGAGTCCTGTACTAAATGCTTACTGAGAAACACATGACGTTTTCAAACGTGAAAAAAATTCCATGCACACGCAAAAAGATTAAGAGCCACTACTTCCTATCCTCCATGTTTGTAGGCTATTTTTACATAGCGTTTTTATTCTTTCCTCAGTTAACTAAACTAAAAACTAAACTGAGGAACTGTAAAGAACCATACAAAGAAAGTTCTGTGTGTGACAGCGGTGCTATTTAGCACCTCAACCCACGCCAAAGAAGCGCTGAGGAAACAACATTTTTCTGTGCTCAGGTTGTTTATGATGTCTGTATTTCCTCCATTTGGTGTCTCTTTCTTTATTGGTGCTTAGTCATAGCAGTAAGCTTGTCACTTAAATGGACAGTTAACCTCAAAATAAAAAAAATAAATAAACATTTTTCCTCCTACCTGTAGTGCTGTTTATCAGTCTAGATTGTTTTGGTGTGAGTTACAGAGTGTTGGAGATATGAACCGTAGAGATGTCTGCCTTCTCTCTAATATAATGGAACTAGATGGCACTCGGCTTGTGGTGCTCAAAGCACCAAAAAAATTTGAGAAACTCAGCAGCAATGTCTCTTTCCAGAAATCATGACTCGGTTACTAAAAATAATCCACAGACCTTGTTGTGGGCAGTTTCATGTAGGAACTATTTTCTGTCTATTGAACTACAACCACCAACTTTATCAATGCACTGAAGGAAGTGTGCATCTACTCATGGAGGCTCAAGAGACTCGTGACAGTAAAAGATGTAAACATTTATGGCTCAGGGGAGCTAGCAGTGTCAAGTAGATGCATGCTTCGTCCTGCATGAAACTGCTCACAACAAGGTCTGTGGATTATCTCGAGTAACTGCTTCATGATTTCTGTAAAGAGACATTGCTGTTGAGCTTTTCATATATATTGGCGCTTTGAGCACCACAAGCCAAGTGTCATCTAATTCCATTATATTGCAGAGAAGGCAGACATCTCTATAGCTGATATTTTCAGCTCACACTAAAACAACCCAGACTGATAAATAGCACTACAGGGAAGAAGAGAAAATATGTGTATTTTTGATTCAAGGGTGAACTGTCCCTTTAAGATCTCATGTCTAATCTTATCTCTTTTGTTAACTCACTAACTTAATAATTACATTGTTTAGTTAAAGCTTAAGCACTTTTTGCCGATTCAAATTAATCTAGTGTGAACATATGTCCATATTGTCTTTTTGTCTGCTCCTGCAGGGTGGTCCTCTGAGCAGAAAAATAGTGATGACTAACACTTGACAGAAATATTATTTCAGTTGTGTGTTACGTGCCCGTGTGTCTGTATATCTTAGTGTCTCGTGTTGCAGCAGCTAATTTAGAAATGGATTGCTTAATGATAGCAGTCAGTCTGGTGTATGATAATCAGTGATGCTGGTACTCAGTCACAGTCAATTTACACAGCAGTCACCAAATATAGAAGACTCATTTCAGCTTATTTTCCATCATTTGTTATCAGTGTTGTGCAGCAGTCTGTCTGACGGGTAAAAAAAATACAAATGTTCCTCTGCTATGGAATGAAACCTTGTTTCAATAGAAATTTATAACAATGTGTGCTCCGCTGATTTGAAACAGCGTGTTAGTTTTACAGTTGTGGGGATCATGAGACCCAGGGTATCGTGTAGACCTTTAATTATGAAATGAAGAAAGAAAAACAACAACAGCTGACTCATGTTTTCACGCAACAGTGGTGATTTTTAATTGTGTGCAGCTGTATTTATATTCATTTATCAATCATTATTGTCTCATTCATACAGAAACACACAGTATCTATCTTTACCCAAAGTAAAACACTCTTAATTGGAAAAAACGACTTATACCTTCCACTCATTAACTGCATATGACTCATAACATTTTCATAGACTGAGTTTTTTATTCAGCAGTGTCACATAGAGCTTTGACAATTGAGCTCCTCTTCTGTGCTCACAACAAGTTTTCAGATGTTTAAATTGTGTTTTACAGTATTGTTTACTCCAAAAAGATGAGTGTATGCAAGGCGGGAAAAAAGCAAGGGGGAACTGGTGTAGGAAATCAGAGGGAGGTATTTAAAAAGTACCATTACAGTATTAACCAAAAAGCTGCCCAGAGGCCTGAGTTAAGAAGACACACACATGGGATGCAGGGAGGAAAACCTGAACTGTTGTGGAAAACTCTGAACCCCCTGACCTTCTCTGACATTACCATGACAACACGACCATTTTAATTACCACGAAAAGTTCCTTAGATTTTTCCACCATCACTGAATCCCTCGTTAGTGCATCTGTACGTGACTTAGAATGTAGGCTGTGTGTGTGTGTGTGTGTGTGTGTGTGTGTGTGTGTGTGTGTGTGTGTGTGTGGGTGTGTGTGTGTATGTGTTTGAGACAGCACAGTAAATGTGTGTGTGCACATACGTGTGCTGAATATGCAGGTGTATTTGAGCAGCAGAGTTGCTCTTACAGGTGATTGGTTGTGATGGTGCCCCCTCAGATGCCTGTGGAGAAATAACCCTGGGACATCGTGTCCTGGCTGGACACAAGCCTGCAATTAAATGCCCATGAAGTGGAACGGCCCTGTGTGTGTGTGTGTGTGTGTGTGTGTGTGTGTGTGTGTGTGTGTGTGTGTGTGTGTGTGTGTGTGTGTGTGTGTGTGTGTGTGTGCACAAGTACAGTATGTGTTGCCAGTGTGCAAGAGAAACATCCTCCCCGTGTGAGTCTGACTGAGTGGATAGCAACTCAACATTGTGTGTGTGTGTGTGTGTGTGTGTGTGTGTGTGTGTGTGTGTGTGTGTGTGTGTGTGTGTGTGTGAAACCACTGTAACAGAATTAGTGCTTCCTCTGGTTTTCCCGTTGTAATGACCTGAACCTCAGAGGAATTAGCTTGTGGAATGTGACAGCAACTATTTCAAACAAACTCATAGCATGGGACTGTCCTGTGTGTGTGTGTGTGTGTGTGTGTGTGTGTGTGTGTGTGTGTGTGTGTGTGTGTGTGTGTGTGTGTGTATACATGCGTTGCAGGTCGGTCACACAAAACCCTTGACTCATAGGACCTGTAGACTTTGTCTCAATCTGAGTCAACTGTGTTTTCTATATTAAATGTTTTCTCCTGCTCACACAGGTTTTGACTGACAATTATTAGCAGCCAGTGTTTAAAACACACAAGTTGTGACATTTTTGAAAAGCTTGGAGCCCAGTGACGGCATTTTTTTTTTTTTTTTTTTTTTTTTTTTTACATTTTAGTTTTTTGTTTCCTTTAACCATCCATCCGATACCCATCTTTTGGACACTGTGCCTTTAAACCATAGATTGTATAGAATAAAGGATGTCCATTAATTTGGAGACCCTCAATTTGAAGAATCAAGTTTGGCATTTCAGCTGTTGCTCTCTTGGTAATTTGGAGCCAGAAGTGAGCAAATCTGTACGAGAAGGTGGAGCAGTGGAGGCTCAGGCTGTTAACATGTTTATTTCTGCTGTAAAGTTGGGCATTTTAACATGGTTGTCTATGGGGATTGACTCGCTTCTGGAGCCAGCCTCAAGTGGCCATTTTAGGAACTGCAGTTTTTGGCACTTCAGCACTGGCTTCATTTTTCAGCCCTTAAAGCTGCTGCTTGCTTTAAACGAGCCATCACTGTTTCAAAATTGAAATATAAACAACCTTAACTGGTCCCTTTGTATTTCTCTTGTTGGAGTATTTTGCAGTGTATGTGAAAGACATCAGCTGACAAGGAGTAAACATGGACTCAAGCTGCTTCCTTGCAATGCATTTCCACTGACTCTATAAAGACTCTATAAAGACAGAAAGTGGCGCTACGGTGCCATTACAGTCATTCCCACAGCTGCGATGACAGAGCAGAGACATCGAGAGCTTAGATGTGGAAGACCCTGAGACACTGACCAGTCAGAGCAGACTGGGCTTTTTCGGAAGGGGGTTTTAAAGAGACAGGCGCTAAAACAGAGCGTTTTAGACAGAGGGTTAAAACAGGTACATCCAGGCAGACAGTATGAGAAACATAATCATTTTCTAATAGAAACCCATAACACAAGCATAAACCTGAAATTCACCATGACATGGGACCTTTAAAATGCAACCCAAGGCAAAATGAGCATCTGTAGCACTAATGCCACGACTTCTCAACACTTTCTGCTGTGCAGTATGCTAGAGCTGATTGATTAACACGTCTTAGCAACAAGCTCCATCTCCAAGAAGTAAAAACAGACTGACTGACGGCCTTAAAATAGTTCCAGATCCAAAGCTGTGAGCTGTGACCTCAGACGAGTCGATGAAGCGACAGTGGCCGCTGGTGTTGTTACAGGAGGCCCATGCAGTGGATATCAATGTTTGGAGGAAATGACCACATGAGCAGCAATGACCGTTAGTACTGTCATTATTATGGTAAGAGTCTGTTGATATTATATTGGGGTCCAGGGTTAAAAATAGCTCATGTAGTTTTGATTGTTGGGGCCAGGAAACAGTGGAACCTAATCCATGTTACATAACTTAGTGGAGGGCTTCTGTATAGGACCTGTGTGTGTGTGTGTGTGTGTGCTGGGGGTGGGGGGGTCCCCCAGTGTACAGGCTTGTGTGAGTATGCATGTGAATGCACTTGGGCTATGCTAAGACAAACAGAGCCATGGAGTTGCGTGACATGGTGCTGGGAAGTGGGAACAGCCATCGAAAAACAGTTTGTAGTAAACAGCTGGTAATTTTCAGAAAGAGAATGAACAACCAAAAATATTTTGCATATTTCCACTACTTTTGTAGTGCTGTTGCCTTAATGTATACAGGTGAAATAAATGTCAGTAATGTGTAGTATGTCAACATCAAACAATTGTCTTCTATGCTTGAGAATATGTGTGGTAGCTGGATTTTGGGGGTGAGCTTCTAAACTTGGAGGGATAATGCATCTGGAACATCGCTCTGGCTCTCTATAGTTGGAGGGTTGATGCATTTTGGCTCTTTGTTTAAATATTTAACAGTACCGACTGATCTGATGGGAACATTGTACAATAAGTGAGGTCCAAACTCTAAAAAACACAAACGCAGCTTCAGTGTTGTGCTCACCTGCACGTCCACACAGGATTCTGCATTTGGGAGGGCACCTGAAATGTTACTGTGAGGAGGCACTCCTGTATCTGTGACAATCTAAAGCTATTGACATGCCTTTATGGTATATATTTTAATTTCTGATTAATAATTCATCCACTCCCGTTGCTGGTCTTACAGCTGTGTGTGTTTACTACAGATATGGGTCACAACTCTTAACCGTCATTTTCCCCTCTCCTTCCTTCTGCGTCTTGTCTTTGCATAATCCTCATCCAAGTGAGGTTGTAATTTGTGGTTTTGTAAACACCAAAACACGCCCCACTGAGAAAAAAACCAATTCTAGATGAATAAATCCAACTTGAAGCAAGAGCTGAGAGTGATGAGTCCAGAGGAGGTTAGTTGAGTGTTATATTAGAAAGAAAAGGGCTATTATTAATGGTACATTAAGATGGTGTTATCAGGCCTTTTTCACAGCTCAGCACAGGTGTCACTAACAACATTAATGATGGCTCTGTTCTATTCAAGCATCCCAGCAAGCCACGACAGTGTGACACCGAGCCAACATAATAAAAAAATACCTGGGCAATAATGAAGATAATGATGTCCCACAGTTCCCTGTGGCAACATTTAAAGCCTGATGCCATTTGTGCATCACGAAAACAATTATGTGTGAAAAATAAGACACGACACGTCCCACTCACAATTAGACCTTGCAGAATGGATAAACCTGATATTGCCACGCCAATATTTTGGGAAGGCACTTTTCTTCAGTGTGTATTCTGGTCATTTCACATTAATATTACACAAGTGGGGGTTGTTGCTTATAATTAATGTACCCAGCAAGTTACACAAATATGAACACCACATGTATCAGCAAAATGTTCACTGACAACATATTTCATCAATCTCACAACACAGCATCCACTCGTAGTGAAAACAGCATTGTAGTTTTTTTTTAATTTTTTTAATCGTTACCATTTTTTAAACATTTAACCAAAATCATGACCCTTACCTAACCCAAACAAAAGTGTTTTTTTGCCTAGACCTAAACACAGACAGGAGTCTGGACGCAAACCCAGGATTCTGGTGTCATACTCCTTCACTTTGTATGTCAACGATCCTGCCTGTGGAGGAAAAGCCATACTTAAATAAAGGTACAATGTATAGTATACAAATAATGTATAGCATCTTTAAAAAGCAAGCTTAGATTACACTCTTCTTCACAACATAAAGGATCTGACACACTGCAGTGGAGTAGTCACAGCGCAGTTACCTGTCCATCATGAAGTCGGTCTCATAGTCCAGTGGGATGTAGTGCTAGCATGTAGCATCTAATCTGACATGCAGGTTGGGTTTGTATGGAAATCGAAAGCTAACTGCAGCTTTGAGAGCACTTGTTGGCACTGTCCCGCACGTGATTAACCTATGATCTAACTTGCACTGATGCACCAACCTTGCGATTTCAATTTGTAGTCACAAAGCAACAAAAACATTTAGGACATAGAAATGCATGGAGTTGGCAGCTGTAGTAGAACTGGAGTAAAATACTTTTACCCCAATAAACAGAAATGTATTGGAGTAGAAGTTTACATTTCATCTAGGAACTGTAGTGGAGTAAAAGTAGAAGTTGACAGAAATATAAAAACTTAAGTGACACATAGCATTATATAACACATTACTGTGTCACCACAACATAGTTATAAATGCAGTTTCAAGGAGATAATTTCAAGGAAACAGAGTTACAGTTTTGACAGCACACCACAATCTGTGACTGGAAGCCACATCATCCCACAACACCATCAGCCTATTTATGCTGGTTACTACACACACATACTATACAGCAACTGTTACCAATTACATGTTAATCTCCTTTCCTGTAAGTGAGTTTCAGCAGACTGCAGTATACATCCTATAGGGTGTTTGTGCACCAACCTGCTGTGGAATAATGAGCCCATACAGTGCTAAGTCACTCAGTGAGTCAACCATGGAGATGTCTGTAAGTATTTGTATATGACTATAACCAGTTCATGTGTGGTTAGAAAGGTTCGACTGGACTTTCCCACTCACTGGTTGGTGTCTCAAAGTTTCCAGTGGATGGCAAAACATTTCCCTCCTTCAACTTTATAAATATATGTACAACTACATTTGAGTGTGTGTTTTTATTTATTTATTTTCATGAAAAGGTCATAAAGTAAAAAAGCCATAGTGTGTGTGTGTTTCCTGTGTGGCCCTCAAAAGTATGCTGGCTCCATAAAATAAAACTCAGCCATCACAACTTTGAGAACCCCTGAGCTAAGATTTTTCTTAGCGAGGGTTGGGTCCATCTTTCTCCCTGTGCACCTCCCTTGTTTCAGTCTCTCAGACTTTTTCATTTTATTTACCCCATGCAGTACATTTACCCTCCCACTCAAGACTGCTTCACTCATTCAGTCAAATCCTGAAGAACTGCAGTGAGGCTAAAAACTTTAGCCTGTGTGTGTGTGTGTGTGTGTGTGTGTGTGTGTGTGTGTGTGTGTGTGTGTGTGTGTGTGTTCACCATGCTGCTGCGCTGGCATCTCAAAAGAGTTTTTCTATTTTTAGCAGTTTGAGTGTAAGGCCTGGCATTCCTAAAGAGGGTAAAAGGTGGATGAGAGGTGGAGAGAGAAGGATGGAAGAACAAAATCAAAATGAATGATCAAATAAAAAATATGGAGGTGGAAAACCTATATATTTCTGTTTTTATCTTCAAAAGGTTGCTATGTTATCCCAAGTTTGAGACCTAAGAGAAACAATTCATCAAAAATGTTTAGCATGCAGATGTGTAGATGATGATGTCGACTTTTAAGTTCCTCAGTTTATCCAGAGAACCAAGAATGTAATCTGTGTGGAAAAGGCCACGTCTGCAGTGACTTCATTGATGATAAAAAGGTCAGTGAGTGTTTGAGCTGTTACTCTGAATTGTATGCATATAACAATCAATCCATTTTATACTCAAATTGAGATGTCCCAAAGTCAGTGCAACCATTATTTGGTCTTCCATCACCTCACAGATTTAGTAACCTGCTCAGTCACTCACTGGTGGATCTATCTGTAGTCTGCCTGCCTCCTAGTGGCTGTTTATAGGCACAGCAACGTCTGCAGACGACACACTGAACTCTGCTGAACTTTGAGGGATGCTTTTTGTGTGTGACATGTTGTCTATTTTAGGCCAAGAAACTCAAGTCACATAAGAGCCCCAGCATTTTATCACATTGTAAATTCATGAAACTCCATGACGACATTTTCTTTTAGAGATACATATCTTTGTATTTAAGGTGAAAACAGAAAACCTAACTGCCAGAAAACAAAAATAGTGAGAAAACTGGGGTTTTTCTCTCTATTAGATCCTTAATTTTCTGCTTTTCCAGTGTTTGGAGACAGCAGCACGGGTGTGTTTATGAAAAATGTTCCCTTTGTGGCTGTTGAAAAGATCTGAATTTTGTCCACTGACCATTCATCAATGCCATGTGATTAACAGAGAACAGATCACACACCCCGGGGAGCCAGTGGAAGATCACCATGTTAATTACACTGCACAGCTATGATGTAATATACTGGGTCACTTACCTTGACCTGTGTGTGTGTGTGTGTGTGTGTGTGTGTGTGTGTGTGTGTGTGTGTGTGTGTGTGTGTGTGTGTGTGTGTTCACAGTATGTCTAAATATTTTCCTCCTTTAATTGAGCTATTGTAATTAATTTAACTAATGAACTATGACACCATTTAAATCTGTCACATGCATCTCATCCTGAAGTTACATATATAACACAAGAGCATTTTTCCTGATACAGTTAAGACCTAATCATTACAGTCTTAATTATCTTAATCAATCTTTAGCAGATGCAAGTATGACATAACTTACTATACAGTGCTTTACAAGAAGCAATTCAATTACAGAGTTACTGGGACATCTTGTGGTTAAATACATGTAGTGCAAACCTCTTTTGCTTTAATGTATCTGTAAAAGATGCAGATACTTTATTTCACACATTGTGTTTCGAATTTGGTACACTTGTTTTCCAGATTTTATCAGTTTTAATCACTTGATGCGGCACTCTTAGTATAGCACTATTTTGTGTTTTCAGCAAACATCAACATTACTTTTACTTGTTAATGCTTAATATAGTCTTTACAATATGTTATCCATTTCAAATGAATACATACAATAAATTGCATATTTATTTGGGACCTGTGTGAACACAGTCATGTCCATGTTGTTGTCTGTTGAGCTTAAAGATTATTGTGTGGACTAATGTCTTGAGTTGAGGGAACTGTTTTGCATACTGCACGTTGTTCTTTATAGTGGCATTACTGCTGAAAATTATGTCTTATTATTAAATAACTTGATATGTGCAAATGCAAATTGGGGTCAGGGGGAAGTCAGGTAAAGTGGGACATCAGGTTAAATGAGACAAATGACATTTTATGTCTTGGTGTCGTTAAATATTAGCTGTCAATCAACAAACATGTTGTTGCATTGTTGCTGTAAATGTGCTTTACATGACACAATTATCTTTATTGGTCTGAGATAATTAGGATCGGGCAGAGCAAAGAGTCAAGAGCTTTTTAGAAAAGCTTTTCAGGCTGCAACAATCCCCAACACAGTCAGTAAAATCCTGAGAGTTGGCATCTTTTTGTAATAAACAATCAGGTTACATTAATTGAGCATAGCGTTAGTTCAGGCAGGACAAGGTGTCAAGCTCAGCTCACATCCCAGCTACATCAGCTGATCTCAAACAGCCCAATCAACTGATGGAGCAGCTGATTAATAAAGAGAGTCAGCTGATAGATCACATTATTCCTTTCTATGCAACCAATTGGCAAATCTCATTCAGGGCACCGTATTTAAACTGCTATGGCCTGCCTACTGTTACTGCTTCCTCTGCAAGCCGCTTCGCAACCCGCCTCCACCCCAGCTCCTCCTTTTCATGCTTCCTGCATTTGTATAGCGCCTTTCTAGTCATCCAACCACTCAAAGTGCTTTTTTACACATTCACACACACATTCACACACTGGTGGCCGAGGCTACCATACAAGGTGCCACCTACTACTCAGTTTTTAACACACACACACACACCAATGGAAGCATCATCGGGAGCAATTTGGGGTTCAGTATCTCGCTCAAGGATACTTTGACATGCAGACAGGAGGAGCCGGGGATCGACCGCTAATCTTCCGATTGGTGGACGACCCGCTCCACCTCTGAGCCACAGCCGCCCTGTGTGTCTGACTTATCAACGTCATTTCTGTTTGTCATTGATGCTGCTCTCTTCTGTTCCTGGGGGGTCTTTGCTGCTGCTCTCCCGGCCGTGTAGGCGCATGGAAGGGCAGGGAGGTTTGCTCTCTCTGCCTCAGGCTTTCCTTGTTTGCACGTGGAAGGGCAGAGAGGTTTATTCTTTCCGCCTTAGGCTTTCCATGTAGGCGTGTGGAAGAGGCTTTCTGCGTAGGCCCAAGGCAAGGCAGAGAGGCCCCAGAACAGAGCCATACCGCCAAATATAATACTGCAAATGGAAATAATGTTTATTTTGACTAAAGTGTTCCTGACTGAAATGAATTAATGACTGAACTGATAAATGACTGTCCCATTTTACCTGCACACGTCATCGATGTGGGGTTCTTCATGTGTTTGATGGTCCAAAGTATTTTACTTGGCAACATGGTTTCCTTATAGAAATATAGTACAGTTGCATCAGTTCTAAAACACTTAAGGTAAGCTCCAGAGTTTTAGGTGGTTTCTTCGCTATCTACCAAAAAGTGTCCCACATTACATGACTTCACCCCGACTTTGTCATTCCAACTATTAAAGTTAAAAGGGACAGCTGAATGAAGCTGCTTCTCAGAAGACACAGGTTAGAGCAGTGGTTCCCAACAATTGTTAGTTCAAGGTCCACACAGTTTAATACATTCAGCTTGCGTTTAGCCACGTGGTCAGGCTAGTTTGCTGTCTCTGTCAAGTAGCTGTCTGTTAGTCACTCACGCTACAGTCGAACACAGCACCTGAAAGTGTAAACTCTGTGCTGGAAAAATTAAGTGATTTTTTTTACGAACTTTGGTCCATTCAGAATGGACCTGCAAACCACTTTTGGACCACGACCCACCAGCTGGGAACCACTGGATTAGATAACACATAAAACACTATGTACACTAAAGTGTGTGTGAGTGTTGGGTGGGACTGACAGATGCTGCTTCTCATGCTGTTGGACTTTACACTGTACCATGACTGCAGCAACCACCACTCCACCCTGCTTGATCCTGGCAAGGTGCTGGAAACATCAAATCCAAATTGGCAGAAAAGATTTCCGCACACTCACACCTACATCAGTCTAACAGACCTCCATCAGAGCATACAAAATCCTTTCTACAAATTGCCACTCTGTACCATGACTGAAATCATGACCCCTGTCATATAACAATAATAAGAAGAAAAAGAATAAGAATAGTAATGTAAAACTGTACAGAGATCCCTACACACATTGAGCTGGCCCCCTGTAGGCCTATCCTCCAGCCCTGTGCAGTGGCTGCTCTGCAGCTGAGTGGGACTGAATATGAAATGAGAGCAGATTCCTCCCGCACTACCGGAATCCGTCAGTTGGTGAGGACGTGGCGGAGAGAGGAGCACAAAGAGAGGCTGCCTGCGCAAACTCGCTGACACGACGGCGGCTGTGCTCTTCCACGTGGACCCTGTCATTGACCAAAACACTCCCGGTCTCCGTGGCAGGCGGGGAGCGCGCGTGCCGCCGCCGTTGCGCAGTGCAGACCGGGAGACGCGAGCAGGGCGGTGCGGGGCAGAGGTGCTCTCCAGATGTGAAAGTTAAAACGCAAACCTGCCCGAATTAAAGCCTTTTTACTGTCCACGCGTCAACTATGCAGACAGGTAGGTTAATTACATGTGTGTGTGCAGAGTTAGAGGTGACAGCGCGTGTTTATCCAGAGCTCTGTGAGGGTTTATATGTGTTACTTCCGTTCACATACATATTTAATTTATAGCTTAATAAATGCGCAGTCAGTGGGCTAAACTAGTTCTGGCTACAGCTCGTTTCATGTTGTCTTCTTCCAGGACTGTAATGTCAGAGCAGGACTTTATCAGACACCTCCAGTGTTTATAATGTGTGTGTTCATTATGCTGCAGTGAGTTGCTGTGAGTCGTGGGTCATGTTTGGCTGTGTGAGCTGTGTTAGCATCGCTGCTACTCCACATGGGAAAGCTGCAGTAACGTTAGCTAGTTTATTCCGTGTACTGTGTACAGTAACCATCCCAAAGCCAGCATCTGAATCTGTGTGTAACATTTGCAGCTAACATTGGAGGCACATGGACATCTTCACTGACAGACTGTGCTGAGCTATAAATAGACATAAAGGTTTTAATTGATTTTGCCAAATGGGCCATAAGGTCCACCATCTGTGTGACTTATAAAGGCTGCAGGACTGCAGCACACAATGATTGTTTTTTATTTGTAGGGTGCAGGTGTTACACATAGATAGATCATATGACACAGCTAATGTTACAAATGAGTACCAGGTTCATGGGCGGATAATGTGACAATGGGCCCCTGGGCACAGGTATGCAAAGGGCCCCACCACCTCTCATACAGAGGATGAAGACACATAGATTTATGTGGTGGTTTTGCATCTGTTGTTCGTCATTATGCTTCTTTTTGTGGTTTTGCATCTCTGTCGTCATTTTGTGTCTCCTTGTGGTTGTTTTGTATCTTCTAGTAGTTTGGGTGTCTCTGGGCTAATTCCATGCTTTATTTACGTAGTTTTGTGTCTTTAATGGTCATTTAGTGTCGCTCCACAGTCATTTTGTGTCTCCTCGTGGTTGTTTTGTATCTTAATAGTTTGGGTGCCTCTGGTTTAATTTTTAGCTTTATTTAGGTAATTTTGTGTCTTTCATGGTCATTTTGTGTCGCTCTGTTTTCATTTTGTGTCTCCTTGTGGTTGTTTTATGTTGATTTGTAGTAATTTGGTGTTTCCTTGTGGTTATTATGTTTCTTTATGTAGTAGTTTGGGTGTCTCTGGGCTAATTTTGTGCTTTATTTAGGTAATTGTATGTCTTTTTTGTCGTTTTGTGTCACTCAGTAGTCATTTTGTATCTTGTGGTTGTTTCATGTCCCTCCATAGTCATTTTGTGTCTCCTTGTGGTTGTTTTGTGTCGCTCTGTGGTTATTTTGTGTCTCCTTGTGGTTGTTTTTTGTTGCTTTGTAGTTATTTTGTGTCTTTTTGTGATTGATTTTGTCCCATCGTAGCCATTTTGTGTGTCCTTGTGGTTGTTTTGTGTTGCTCTGTGGTTATTTTGTGTCCCCTTGTGGTTGTTTTTTGTTGCTTTGTAGTTATTTTGTGTCTCCTTGTGGATGTTTTGTGTTGCTACATAGTCATTTGTGTCTTCATGTGGTTGTTTTATGTTGATTTTTAGTTATTACTTATTATAAGTCTCTCTTTGGGTCCTTTTTGTGTTTCTTTGTGGTCATTTTGAGAAACTGGAAAATACTTGTTAATTTGAGTGACATTTTCCAAGTGAAGGCCAGGGGTCCTCCTGTCACTTTGGGCCCCTTGGCCTGTGCCTGGTAGGCATAGTCGCATTTCCCAGGATAGCAAAGGCATGACCCACCCCACTCTGCTTTAATTTGTCTCTGATTGGCTTACCCTAACATTTTTCCCTAACCCTCTTGCCTAAACTTAAACAATCCAACCTACAAAGGCAACGAGTACTAGCCAGTCAGAGGGAGAGTAGGGCCAGTCATGCCTTCGGCATTCTAGGAAATGCAGATTAGTGCCCAGTAGGCCTGTTCAGTGATCCATCCATGACTGGATCATGAGGTTTTTTTTAATGTTAGGCAAATACTCTAAGGCAGTAGCCATGGGGATATTCCACTTTGTATAAAACCACACAGCCATCACCTGAAACTCCCCTGTGTCCCAAAGAGAGAATATTTGTATATTCATTATTTTACAACCTTTAAAAGATACATGCTGGTCATAATTTCCCTGTAAATATACGACATTTGGGAAGATAAATTCATGGTGTCATCCTATCAAGGAATTTTGTGCATAATTTATGTGAGACTTTAACATGGCTGTGCTTGTAGGTGTGTTCATGGAGTCTCACCTGGGCAGGTCGGTCCCATGTGTTCTGTCCCTGTACCTGTTCATACAGTTGTGCCAGGCTGCACCAGGTCTACCTGGGACACAGAGGTAACCCCACCTCCTTACACACAAGTTTCATTCTCTCTGTATAACATTTATAACTATATAACATTTAAACCTTTTTATAGCCATTAGTTCAGTTGCACAGTAAACATATGACTAAGGACTGTGATATCAGAATAGACAACATTTACATATAACACTGAATATTTGATGCAGAACTTGTAAAACATAGTAAATGACGTATGCCACATGTATGAAGCGTACAGTTCTGTTAATGCCAGCAGAGGAAACAAGCTCTCTTTCACCTCTACTCTACTTGGGTATTAGAAAAAGAGAAGAAAAAAAATAAAAGGAAATACTGAAAATTTCCATAATTTCCATTCTCATTTGTTTATCTTTCAGGGAGGACTCAGTTGATGCCCGCCCCGCTTTAGCAGCGCTAGCCAATCCCTTTGGCTCTGGAGAAGAGGACCGCAGGTAAGTGACACACAATGATGATGTGCTGTTGTTACACATGAAGCTCATTTCAAACTATGAATTTGCTCTTAATTGCTTTCTCAAAAACAGAAGGATTGATGCAGTCCTACTTTGTGTGCTCAAATAAAGCACTCTAATTGCAGCTTGAAGTTCTAATCTCTCTCTCAGAGGATGACAGAGTATGGATTATGTAGATTTACTGTCAACCTGCAGTCTGTTTGAGTGGACTAAGCAGCTGCTGTCTGGTTCCTCTGTGGACTTTGGCTGCTGTGTTGTGCTAATGATGTTGCCTACACCATAAACTGATAAGATTACATGTGCAATACACTGCTACATGTTGCAATTAGTGATATTTTTCCTTTACGGAGACAGAAAAAATACAGACTATCCTCGCATATACTTCAAATACAGTGGCTCACCCTTGGTATCTCACTCACACGTATCTGTCACCGCACAGTAGTGTGAACTGACCCATAATGAATCACAGGTTTGCTTTGTTCAGGGAACAAAATGAGAAAACAACCACTTTTATTTGTGGACGTACTGTAATAGAGTATGTTGTTGCTGACAATGTAGCTGCAGTTTCTTATCCCAGGCTGATAAGATAGTGAGATGTGCACACTATTATCATGTTAGCTTCAGTCTGTTAAGTGCATGAACACAAATATGTTAGCCAGTAGATGGTATGTGCACCTCCTTACACAAACAAAACACACTGATTCACAGGAGGCAGAGGTGCAGACTGGATGGCAACTAAGGGCTTTCTTGTATACAAATGTAAACTTTTTAATTTGTAAGATGAGTGCTGCAGTATTTCAACCATGTTGCACAACTTAATGTGAGGTCTATGCATTGGACTAAAATGCATCTCAAGATCAAGTCAGACAGACTCTGAAGAACAAGACAGAAAAGGACTGAAAGCTCCTGATATAACCTTTTGGTCAACAAAGTGGTCTGAAACAGCCCTGCTATTTTAGACACTGTTGACACAGAACAGCAGAGCTGCTCACAGGCTCTGTGAGTTTCACTGTTGCCCCATGTGTGTCATCTTTCTATCTACTTCATGTGAGATGTGATTCGAGCTTTCCAAGACAATGAGGCAAACTGGAAAATCAGCAAATACAGGTATAGCCTTTCTTTGAACACAATGCTTTTTGATGAGGCGGCACCTCCTCCTGGAGTTGAGTCATGTAATAAGAGTTATTCTAAGTAGCAACAAATTCTGCCCTCTTGTGGCTGAAAGTAATACAGACTCTAGACTCTACCCACAGTGCAAATGAGCCTGCTTAAAAAAATAAGGAGTAATGGTAGAGTACGACAGCAAAGGAAGATGTCTCTTTTGCCTCTCAGACTCTGATTGTATGGGCAAGCGATGGTGAAAACGTGACACAGTCGCCACAGGGCTGAACAAATGTGACACTTAAGTGTAAATTCTTAGCTCTAAGTGTTATACTGATTACCTGGTATCTTTTCTGTGCTGTGTATCCTACAGATTGCGGCAGAGTTTCATTCAGTCCAGTCTGAAGGACGGCCAAGAAGGACCAGAAATCAGTACCTGGGAGCAAGGTAGACACCTCCACCTACTAGTGTAACACTGTGACACAGGGCTGTCCCCTCAATTACCTTTACCAAATACACATACTTCAGTTGTACAGATAGCTGTTCACTGACACACTGAACTCTGTCTGAGGTTCTAATTAAGTCTTTTTTTTTTTTGACATATGATTTATTATTTTTTTTTTGCCTCTGTGCTGGTGACAGCTGTGGATGGGGGAATTATGTTTTTGGGTTGTCCGTCCATCCCCTTCTGAATGTGATATCTCAGGAGTACCTTGATTATTAGACTTTGTTGGTCAAGGTTTAAGCTTCAAGGTTTCCTTTATAGTACCGAAGGGTAAATTTGTTTTGCAGACAGGAAATTCAGCATTCCAAAACGAGACATCACAACAATACAGACTTAAACAAAATACGTTCAAACAAGTGTCATCGAGTACCAAAGGTAGTATCAAAGTATAAGAACTCCTAAGTATGTCATGATAGAGTGCCTCTATGTGCACACAAGCACTCATCCACGCACTCCAAAGCTTAAAGTGCCAAGTGCATAAGGTGCAAAGGTCACAGGTCAAGGTCACTGTGACCTTGCCCATGGTACTCTCATGAACATGTTATCTCGAGAATGCCCTAAGGGAATTTTCAAAAATTAGCACAAACATCCAAATGGATTCAGTGATGAACTGATTGGAATCTGGCAGTCAAAGGTCAAAGGTCACTGTGGCCATTATTCAACATCATAACTCAGGAACAGAGAGAAAGACGTTTGGTCAGGTACTGAATTGGTGACACTAATCTTCAAACTCGATATATAATAACATTCATATTTGAAGCACTGTCTGCTGCCATGGCCACACACGAGTCTGGACAGACATGGATTTAAACTGCAAATGCAACTTGACGGTTCGCGGAGACGTACAACTGCAAGGCTGTAATTCCAATTTAACTTTGTGTAAATAGTACAGGAGTGTTACATCATCTGCAGTCATACTACGATAGTGTGTATTAAATGTGTTTGGTATTAAACATGTCAATCTTCTCCTGCTTTGTGTCAGAGGTGTTCTTCCTGTTTCGTCTCTATGACTACGACCGCAGCGGGCTCCTGGATGGCTTAGAAATGATGAAGCTACTTTCAGACTATAACTCCCATCATACACCTGGAGCACGGGTCAATGAGCTGGTGAGGAGTGACTGTCTACTTGTACATACCTAACACTTTCCAGTACATTTTGGCCTGTTTGTCTGACTTGAAAAATACATGTGTGTATCTGTGTGTGCATTGGTGTTTTCTGAGTCCAGGTGGTGTCTATGGTAGACTTTTTACTCCAGACTCAGGATCTGAACCAGGACGGCCTGTTGGCCCCATCCGAGCTGCTGTCTCCAGCATTACCTCACACACAGGTACTGTACACTTACACACTTGTTTCTGATGTAAAGTTATGATTGTCTCTAAGCCAGGACAGAAAAAAACCCAGTGAACTTCAATGTATACTGTGCAGGATTGTCCTGAAAAACAATGTATAAACTCATACAGAGGTAATCGCTAAATTAAAATTACATTTTGATGTATAAATATAAGGAAATTATCATTCTTATTTAAAGCATTAAAGTGAACTGTTGACCTTGGAAATAAGAGTTTAATAAAGGAATACCAGCTCAAGGTCCACTTACCACTTACTAGCTTTTACTTTTACGTTTGCTGGTGAGCGTGTTTACAAACTAACCAACACTCCTGCGTAGTATAGACTGTTTCATTGCTATTCTTTTGCTCGTGTAACAGCTTTGGTCCCTGCTTACTTCCTGTCAGCTACTGCATTGACAAACATTCAAACAGGAAATACACTTGGACCCATTTAGAACGTTTATGTTGTCTTTACCTTTAACATGCAGATAGAGGTAGTTTTACATTTTACGTCTGTATTTCATTTTGGTTTACTGAGCTGTACCTAGTTTCATTCTCAGCTTCATTTGTGGTTGTCCGCAGTGACATTAACTTGTGTTTCTTACCACAGGACTCTAGCAACAACAATGCACCTCACCAGGAGCAGGAGGTGGCCGCAGAAGAGAAGCAGTTAAACCCCAGCGCTGACGAGGAGAAGGTAGGAGCAGCAGAGGAGAGAGAGGAGCTTCATGAAGAGCTGCAGCCTCAAGATGCAGAGCATGTTCAACACGAAGTAAAGACAGAGGGAGAGGAGGTCACAAATCAAATAGATGAACAGTATGGACAACAAGTCCCAGAAGCCCAAGCAGCAGAACACGGGCAGGACCATGACGTCCCTGTTCATCAGGGGCAACCAGAGATGTGAATGCACACACACACATGCTGGTTCACATTATTGTTCCTCTAGAGTCAGCGAAAGACTGATGATAGAGTTAAAAAAATACCACTAAGAGGACTTCTTAATCTTCATCCCCACAAATGATCTTTCTACAATCTGTTTAATCTGAGAAGATGAATGTATTGAAAGTATTCCTGTCACTGTATGTTAAAACTTTTTCTACAACCAGTAACTGTAGGTTATAATTACAAATGCAACGTTTTCTTGAGCTGTAAAAGGACAAAAGTCCTGAATTCAAAATGCAATATTATATTGGTAAACAAAGCCATCCTTAATATGGATTAGTAGTTTTAAATATTTTTTGCTTTTCCCAGCAAATGAAACATTCAATCATCTAATGGTTTGAAAAGTGTAAGATGTACATTTTATTTGCTTTAATTGTATTTATTTTGCCCTTTTTGTTATACCTTAAAAACATTTTTGATGTATTTGCGTTATTCTGTGTAGAGGATTTGCACCCAGTTATGCATCAGGACTGTTATTTAATTAAACTGGTCTCTCTTAGAGACGAGTAAGTTAAGCCATGAAATGACGTTAGGTCTTCCTTGAGTATTTCCTCAGCCTACCCAGTGACGTAATTAATTTACTGAAAAAAATGAGGTTATTCAGAAAAAAACACATCTTATTATTTACTATCAGACAAGTCATTGCACTTATACACGCTCCACTGAGCATTTATTTTGATGAGGATTCTGATGTGCCTGAAGGAATTGGTAACCAGAGAACAACAAGTAACAAGTAACAGCCTTCTACCACCAGTCTTTAGACTGCAGGCTATAAACGTTCATCCTCATAATTGAGGTCAGGAAGTCCCCATTGAAATAACATGTTATATTGTATAACACTAAATTCAGTCTTTATCTGCAAACTTGAATGTGTTTACACTATGAAAAATGAGAATATCCACAGACTATGAAAGGGTTTACTCTTTGTTATTGTTTTGTTTGTTTACCCTTTTTAACCATTTGTGCATTTATACAGCTGGAGAAAATAAATCAATTTTTTTCCCTCTGCCTTTAATTCTGTCTTCTGTTTCTAAGATTTTTTGGATTTGTCAGAATAAACTGATTATATATTGATATAGAGGTGAGGTAACCCTTATATTGTCCTCAGCAGGTAGGTAGAGTCCACATGAATTTCTCAGACATGTTTGAGAAGTTCAAAAGATGATAGTAAGGTGCCATAAATCCTCAGGAAACATATCACGACATTGTGTCATATTCTTAACTTAACAATGGTAAGTGACAACAGGGCTCCCAGTGTGAATGAGCTTTCTGATTTCACTGTTGGCAGATTTCCTCCCCTGATGCTGATTTTTTTTCCTGCAGATTTGACGTTGGTCGTTTATTTTTATGTTTATTTTTGCCAACATGTAGATCGTTTTAGTGATCTGTCGTCCTTAAAACTTATCTTTTCACCTAACTTTAAGTTGACTGGAATTTTTTAGCACTTCAGGCCGTATTACCATGATATCCATCTAGAAAGTGAAGTTATTCAAAATTTTAAATTATGTTGTAAAAATGTGATGAATATCATAGTATAGTATGTCGTAAAAATGTGATGAAAAATATCATAGTATAGTAAGCCATAAAAATGTGATGAAAAATATCATAGTATAGTATGTCGTAAAATGTGATGAAAAATATCATAGTATAGTATGTCATAAAATGTGATGAAAAATATCATAGTATAGTATGTCGTAAAAATGTGATGAAAAATATCATAGTATAGTATGTCGTAAAAATGTGATGAAAAATATAGTATGTTGTAAAAATGTGATGAAAAATATCATAGTATAGTATGTCGTGAAAATGTGATAGAAAATATCATAGTATAGTATGCCTTAAAAATGTGATGCAAAATATCATAGTATAGTATGTCGTAAAAATGTGATGAAAAATATCATAGTATAGTATGTTGTAAAAATGCGTTAAAAAATATCATAGTATAGTATGTCGTAAAAATGTGATGAAAAATATCATAGTATAGTATGTCGTAAAAATGTGATGAAAAATATCATAGTATAGTATGTCGTAAAAATGCGATGAAAAATATCATAGTATAGTATGTCGTAAAAATATGATGAAAAATATCATAGTATAGTATGTCGTAAAAATGTGATGAAAAATATCATAATATAGTATGTCGTAAAAATGTGATGAAAATATAGTAGGTCGTAAAAATGCGTTAAAAAATATCATAGTATAGTATGTCGTAAAAATGTGATGAAAAATATCATAGTATAGTATGTCGTAAAAATGTGATGAAAAATATCATAGTATAGTATGCCGTAAAAATGTGATGAAAAATATCATAGTATAGTATGCCGTAAAAATGTGATGGAAAATATCATAGTATAGTATGTCGTAAAATGTGATAAAAAATATCATAGTATAGTATGTCGTAAAAATGTGATGAAAAATATCATAGTATAGTATGTCGTAAAAATGTGATGAAAAATATCATAGTATAGTATGTCGTAAAAGTGTGATGTAAAATATCACAGTATCGTATGCCAGAAAAATGTGATGAAAAATATCATAGTATAGTAGGCCTTAAAAATGTGATGAAACATATCATAGTATAGTATGCCATAAAAATGTGATGAAAAATATCATAGTATAGTATGTCATAAAAATGTGTTGAAAAATATCATAGTATAGTATCTCATAAAAATGTGATGAAAAATATCATAGTATAGTATCTCGTAAAAATGTGATGAAAAATATCATAGTATAGTATGCCGTAAAAATGTGATGAAAAATATCATAGTATAGTATGTCGTAAAAATGTGATGAAAAATATCAAAGTTTAGTATGCCATAAAATTTGATGAAAAATATCATAGTATAGTATGTCGTAAAAATGTGATGAAAAATATCAAAGTTTAGTATGCCATAAAATTTGATGAAAAATATCATAGTATAGTATGTGTAAAAATGTGATGAAAAATATCATAGTATAGTATGTCGTAAAAATGTGATGAAAAATATCATAGTATAGTATGTCATAAAAATGTGATGAAAAATATCATAGTATAGTATGCCGTAAAAATGAGATGAAAAATATCATAGTATAGTATGTCGTAAAAATGTGATGAAAAATATCAAAGTTTAGTATGCCATAAAATGTGATGAAAAATATCATAGTATAGTATGTGTAAAAATGTGATGAAAAATATCATAGTATAGTATGTCATAAAAATGTGATGAAAAATATCATAGTATAGTACCTCGTAAAAATGTGATGAAAAATATCATAGTATAGTATGCCGTAAAAATGTGATGAAAAATATCATAGTATAGTATGTCGTAAAAATGTGATGAAAAATATCAAAGTTTAGTATGCCATAAAATTTGATGAAAAATATCATAGTATAGTATGTGTAAAAATGTGATGAAAAATATCATAGTATAGTATGTCGTAAAAATGTGATGAAAAATATCATAGTATAGTATGTCATAAAAATGTGATGAAAAATATCATAGTATAGTATGCCGTAAAAATGAGATGAAAAATATCATAGTATAGTATGTCGTAAAAATGTGATGAAAAATATCAAAGTTTAGTATGCCATAAAATGTGATGAAAAATATCATAGTATAGTATGTGTAAAAATGTGATGAAAAATATCATAGTATAGTATGCCGTAAAAATGTGATGAAAAATATCATAGTATAGTATGTCGTAAAAATGTGATGAAAAATATCATAGATTAGTATGTCGTAAAAATGTGATGAAAAATATCATAGTTTAGTATGTCGTAAAAATGCGATGAAAAATATCATAGTATAGTATGTTGTAAAAATGCGATGAAAAATATCATAGTAAGGTATGCCGTAAAAATGTGATGAAAAATATCATAGTATAGTATGTCGTAAAAATGTGATGAAAAATATCATAGTTTAGTATGTCGTAAAAATGTGATGAAAAATATCATAGTTTAGTATGTCGTAAAAATGCGATGAAAAATATCATAGTATAGTATGTCGTAAAAATATGATGAAAAATATCATAGTATAGTATGTCGTAAAAATGTGATGAAAAATATCATAATATAGTATGTTGTAAAAATGTGATGAAAAATATCATAGTATAGTATGTTGTAAAAATGTGATGAAAAATATCATAGTATAGTATGTTGTAAAAATGTGATGAAAAATATCATAGTATAGTATGTCGTAAAAACGTGATGAAAAATATCATAGTATAGTATGTCGTGAAAATGTGATGAAAAATATCATAGTATAGTAGGCCATAAAAATGTGCTGAAAAATATCATAGTATAGTATGTCGTAAAAATGTGATGAAAAATATCATAGTATAGTATGCCGTAAAAATGTGATGAAAAATATCATAGTATAGTATGGCGTAAAAATGTGATGGAAAATATCATAGTATAGTATGTCGTAAAATGTGATAAAAAATATCATAGTATAGTATGTCGTAAAAATGTGATGAAAAATATCATAGTATAGTATGTCGTAAAAGTGTGATGTAAAATATCACAGTATCGTATGCCAGAAAAATGTGATGAAAAATATCATAGAATAGTAGGCCTTAAAAATGTGATGAAACATATCATAGTATAGTATGCCGTAAAAATGTGATGAAAAATATCATAGTATAGTATATCATAAAAATGTGTTGAAAAATATCATAGTATAGTATGTCATAAAAATGTGATGAAAAATATCATAGTATAGTATCTCGTAAAAATGTGATGAAAAATATCATAGTATAGTATGCCGTAAAAATGTGATGAAAAATATCATAGTATAGTATGTCGTAAAAATGTGATGAAAAATATCAAAGTTTAGTATGCCATAAAATTTGATGAAAAATATCATAGTATAGTATGTGTAAAAATGTGATGAAAAATATCATAGTATAGAATGTCGTAAAAATGTGATGAAAAATATCATAGTATAGTATGTCATAAAAATGTGATGAAAAATATCATAGTATAGTATGTCGTAAAAATGTGATGAAAAATATCAAAGTTTAGTATGCCATAAAATTTGATGAAAAATATCATAGTATAGTATGTCGTAAAAATGTGATGAAAAATATCATAGTATAGTATGTGTAAAAATGTGATGAAAAATATCATAGTATAGTATGTCGTAAAAATGTGATGAAAAATATCATAGTTTAGTATATCGTAAAAATGTGATGAAAAATATCATAGTTTAGTATGTCGTAAAAATGCGATGAAAAATATCATAGTATAGTATGTTGTAAAAATGCGATGAAAAATATCATAGTATAGTATGGCGTAAAAATGCGATGAAAAATATCATAGTATAGTATGTCGTAAAAATGCGATGAAAAATATCATAATATAGTATGTCGTAAAAATGTGATGAAAAATATCATAGTATAGTATGTCGTAAAAATGTGATGAAAAATATCATAGTATAGTAGGCCTTAAAAATGTGATGAAAAATATCATAGTTTAGTATGTCGTAAAAATGCGATGAAAAATATCATAGTATAGTATGTCGTAAAAATGCGATGAAAAATATCATAGTAAGGTATGTCGTGAAAATGTGATGAAAAATATCATAGTATAGTATGTCGTAAAAATGTGATGAAAAATATCATAGTATAGTATGTCGTAAAAATTTGATGAAAAATATCATAGTATAGTATGCCATGAAAATGTGATGAAAAATATCATAGTATAGTATGGCGTAAAAATGTGATGAAAAATATCATAGTATAGTATGTTGTAAAAATGTGATGAAAAATATCATAGTATAGTAGGCCTCAAAAATGTGATGAAAAATATCATAGTATAGTATGTCGTAAAAATGTGATGAAAAATATCATAGTATAGTAGGCCTCAAAAATGTGATGAAAAATATCATAGTATAGTATGCCATAAAAATGTGATGAAAAATATCATAGCATAGTATGGCGTAAAAATGTGATGAAAAATATCATAGTATAGTATGCCGTAAAAATCTGATGAAAAATATCATAGTATAGTATGCCATAAAATGTGATGAAAAATATCATAGTAAGGTATGCCGTAAAAATCTGATGAAAAATTTCATCGTATAGTATGCCGTAAAAATGTGATGAAAAATATCATAGTATAGTATGCCATAAAAATCTGATGAAAAATATCATAGTATAGTATGCCATAAAATGTGATGAAAAATATCATAGTATAGTATGCCGTAAAAATCTGATGAAAAATATCATAGTATAGTATGCCATAAAATGTGATGAAAAATATCATAGCATAGTATGTGTAAAAATGTGATGAAAAATATCATAGTAAGGTATGCCATAAAAATTTGATGAAAAATATCATAGTATAGTATGCCATGAAAATGTGATGAAAAATATCATAGTATAGTATGGCGTAAAAATGTGATGAAAAATATCTTAGTATAGTATGCCGTAAAAATGAGATGAAAAATATCATAGTATAGTATGTCGTAAAAATGCGTTAAAAAATATCACAGTATAGTATGCCGTAAAAATGTGATGAAAAATATCATGGTATAGTATGCCGTGAAAATGAGATGAAAAATATCATAGTATAGTATGCCGTGAAAATGAGATGAAAAATATCATAGTATAGTATGCCGTGAAAATGAGATGAAAAATATCATAGTATAGTATGCCGTAAAAATGTGATGAAAAATATCATAGTATAGTATGTCGTAAAAATGCGTTAAAAAATATCATAGTATAGTATGTGTAAAAATGTGATGAAAAATATCATAGTATAGTATGTCGTAAAAATGTGATGAAAAATATCATAGTATAGTATGTCGTAAAAATGTGATGAAAAATATCATAGTATAGTATGTGTAAAAATGTGATGAAAAATATCATAGTATAGTATGTCGTAAAAATGTGATGAAAAATATCATAGTTTAGTATATCGTAAAAATGTGATGAAAAATATCATAGTTTAGTATGTTGTAAAAATGTGATGAAAAATATCATAGTATAGTATGCCGTAAAAATCTGATGAAAAATATCATAGTATAGTATGCCATAAAATGTGATGAAAAATATCATAGTAAGGTATGCCGTAAAAATCTGATGAAAAATTTCATCGTATAGTATGCCGTAAAAATGTGATGAAAAATATCATAGTATAGTATGCCGTAAAAATCTGATGAAAAATATCATAGTATAGTATGCCATAAAATGTGATGAAAAATATCATAGTATAGTATGCCGTAAAAATCTGATGAAAAATATCATAGTATAGTATGCCATAAAATGTGATGAAAAATATCATAGCATAGTATGTGTAAAAATGTGATGAAAAATATCATAGTAAGGTATGCCATAAAAATTTGATGAAAAATATCATAGTATAGTATGCCATGAAAATGTGATGAAAAATATCATAGTATAGTATGGCGTAAAAATGTGATGAAAAATATCTTAGTATAGTATGCCGTAAAAATGAGATGAAAAATATCATAGTATAGTATGTCGTAAAAATGCGTTAAAAAATATCACAGTATAGTATGCCGTAAAAATGTGATGAAAAATATCATGGTATAGTATGCCGTAAAAATGTGATGAAAAATATCATAGTATAGTATGCCGTGAAAATGAGATGAAAAATATCATAGTATAGTATGCCGTAAAAATGTGATGAAAAATATCATAGTATAGTATGTCGTAAAAATGCGTTAAAAAATATCATAGTATAGTATGTGTAAAAATGTGATGAAAAATATCATAGTATAGTATGTCGTAAAAATGTGATGAAAAATATCATAGTATAGTATGTCGTAAAAATGTGATGAAAAATATCATAGTATAGTATGTGTAAAAATGTGATGAAAAATATCATAGTATAGTATGTCGTAAAAATGTGATGAAAAATATCATAGTTTAGTATATCGTAAAAATGTGATGAAAAATATCATAGTTTAGTATGTTGTAAAAATGTGATGAAAAATATCATAGTATAGTATGTTGTAAAAATGCGATGAAAAATATCATAGTATAGTATGTTGTAAAAATGCGATGAAAAATATCATAGTATAGTATGGCGTAAAAATGCGATGAAAAATATCATAGTATAGTATGTCGTAAAAATGTGATGAAAAATATCATAGTATAGTATGTCGTAAAAATGTGATGAAAAATATCATAGTATAGTATGTCGTAAAAATGTGATGAAAAATATCATAGTATAGTAGGCCTTAAAAATGTGATGAAAAATATCATAGTTTAGTATGTCGTAAAAATGCGATGAAAAATATCATAGTATAGTATGTTGTAAAAATGCGATGAAAAATATCATAGTAAGGTATGTCGTGAAAATGTGATGAAAAATATCATAGTATAGTATGTCGTAAAAATGTGATGAAAAATATCATAGTATAGTATGTCGTAAAAATGTGATGAAAAATATCATAGTATAGTATGCCATAAAAATGTGATGAAAAATATCATAGTATAGTATGTCGTAAAAATGTGATGAAAAATATCATAGTATAGTATGTCGTAAAAATGTGATGAAAAATATCATAGTATAGTAGGCCTCAAAAATGTGATGAAAAATATCATAGTATAGTATGTCGTAAAAATGTGATGAAAAATATCATAGTATAGTAGGCCTCAAAAATGTGATGAAAAATATCATAGTATAGTATGCCATAAAAATGTGATGAAAAATATCATAGCATAGTATGGCGTAAAAATGTGATGAAAAATATCATAGTATAGTATGCCGTAAAAATCTGATGAAAAATATCATAGTATAGTATGCCATAAAATGTGATGAAAAATATCATAGTAAGGTATGCCGTAAAAATCTGATGAAAAATGTCATCGTATAGTATGCCGTAAAAATGTGATGAAAAATATCATAGTATAGTATGCCGTAAAAATCTGATGAAAAATATCATAGTATAGTATGCCATAAAATGTGATGAAAAATATCATAGTATAGTATGCCGTAAAAATCTGATGAAAAATATCATAGTATAGTATGCCATAAAATGTGATGAAAAATATCATAGCATAGTATGTGTAAAAATGTGATGAAAAATATCATAGTAAGGTATGCCATAAAAATTTGATGAAAAATATCATAGTATAGTATGCCATGAAAATGTGATGAAAAATATCATAGTATAGTATGGCGTAAAAATGTGATGAAAAATATCTTAGTATAGTATGCCGTAAAAATGAGATGAAAAATATCATAGTATAGTATGTTGTAAAAATGCGTTAAAAAATATCACAGTATAGTATGCCGTAAAAATGTGATGAAAAATATCATGGTATAGTATGCCGTAAAAATGAGATGAAAAATATCATAGTATAGTATGTCGTGAAATTGTGATGAAAAATATCATAGTATAGTATGCCGTGAAAATGAGATGAAAAATATCATAGTATAGTATGCCGTAAAAATGTGATGAAAAATATCATAGTATAGTATGTTGTAAAAATGCGTTAAAAAATATCATAGTATAGTATGTCGTAAAAATGTGATGAAAAATATCATAGTATAGTATGTCGTAAAAATGTGATGAAAAATATCATAGTATAGTAGGCCTTGAAAATGTGATGAAAAATATCATAGTATAGTATGTCGTAAAAATGTGTTGAAAAATATCATAGTATAGTATGCCGTAAAAATGTGATGAAAAATATCATAGTATAGTATGCCGTAAAAATGTGATGAAAAATATCATAGTATACTATGCCATAAAAATGTGATGAAAAATATCATAGTATAGTATGTAGTGAAAATGTGATGAAAAATGTCATCGTATAGTATGCCGTAAAAATGTGATGAAAAATATCATAGTATAGTATGCCGTAAAAATCTGATGAAAAATATCATAGTATAGTATGCCATAAAATGTGATGAAAAATATCATAGTATAGTATGCCGTAAAAATCTGATGAAAAATATCATAGTATAGTATGCCATAAAATGTGATGAAAAATATCATAGCATAGTATCTGTAAAAATGTGATGAAAAATATCATAGTAAGGTATGCCATAAAAATTTGATGAAAAATATCATAGTATAGTATGCCATGAAAATGTGATGAAAAATATCATAGTATAGTATGGCGTAAAAATGTGATGAAAAATATCTTAGTATAGTATGCCGTAAAAATGAGATGAAAAATATCATAGTATAGTATGTTGTAAAAATGCGTTAAAAAATATCACAGTATAGTATGCCGTAAAAATGTGATGAAAAATATCATGGTATAGTATGCCGTAAAAATGAGATGAAAAATATCATAGTATAGTATGTCGTGAAATTGTGATGAAAAATATCATAGTATAGTATGCCGTGAAAATGAGATGAAAAATATCATAGTATAGTATGCCGTAAAAATGTGATGAAAAATATCATAGTATAGTATGTCGTAAAAATGCGTTAAAAAATATCATAGTATAGTATGTCGTAAAAATGTGATGAAAAATATCATAGTATAGTATGTCGTAAAAATGTGATGAAAAATATCATAGTATAGTAGGCCTTGAAAATGTGATGAAAAATATCATAGTATAGTATGTCGTAAAAATGTGTTGAAAAATATCATAGTATAGTATGCCGTAAAAATGTGATGAAAAATATCATAGTATAGTATGCCGTAAAAATGTGATGAAAAATATCATAGTATACTATGCCATAAAAATGTGATGAAAAATATCATAGTATAGTATGTAGTGAAAATGTGATGAAAAATATCATAGTATAGTATGCCGTAAAAATGTGATGAAAAATATCATAGTATAGTATGTCGTAAAAATGTGATGAAAAATATCATAGTATAGTATGTCGTAAAAATGTGATGAAAAATATCATAGTATAGTATGCCATAAAAATGTGATGAAAAATATCATAGTATACTATGCCATAAAAATGTGATGAAAAATATCATAGTATAGTATGTCGTAAAAATGTGATGAAAAATATCATAGTATAGTATGCCGTAAAAATCTGATGAAAAATATAGTATAGTATGTGTAAAAATGTGATGAAAAATATCATAGTAAGGTATGCCGTAAAAATGTGATGAAAAATATCATAGTATAGTATGCCGTAAAAATCTGATGAAAAATATAGTATAGTATGTGTAAAAATGTGATGAAAAATATCATAGTAAGGTATGCCGTAAAAATGTGATGAAAAATATCATAGTATAGTATGCCGTAAAAATGTGATGAAAAATATCATAGTATACTATGCCATAAAAATGTGATGAAAAATATCATAGTATAGTATGTCGTAAAAATGTGATGAAAAATATCATAGTATAGTATGCCGTAAAAATCTGATGAAAAATATAGTATAGTATGTGTAAAAATGTGATGAAAAATATCATAGTAAGGTATGCCGTAAAAATGTGATGAAAAATATCATAGTATAGTATGCCGCAAAAATGTGATGAAAAATATCATAGTATAGTATGGCGTAAAAATCTGATGAAAAATATCATAGTATAGTATGCCGTAAAAATGTGATGAAAAATATCATAGTTTAGTATATCGTAAAAATGTGATGAAAAATATCATAGTTTAGTATGTTGTAAAAATGTGATGAAAAATATCATAGTATAGTATGTTGTAAAAATGCGATGAAAAATATCATAGTATAGTATGTTGTAAAAATGCGATGAAAAATATCATAGTATAGTATGGCGTAAAAATGCGATGAAAAATATCATAGTATAGTATGTCGTAAAAATGTGATGAAAAATATCATAATATAGTATGTCGTAAAAATGTGATGAAAAATATCATAGTATAGTATGTCGTAAAAATGTGATGAAAAATATCATAGTATAGTAGGCCTTAAAAATGTGATGAAAAATATCATAGTATAGTATGTCGTAAAAATGCGATGAAAAATATCATAGTATAGTATGTTGTAAAAATGCGATGAAAAATATCATAGTAAGGTATGTCGTGAAAATGTGATGAAAAATATCATAGTATAGTATGTCGTAAAAATGTGATGAAAAATATCATAGTATAGTATGTCGTAAAAATTTGATGAAAAATATCATAGTATAGTATGCCATGAAAATGTGATGAAAAATATCATAGTATAGTATGGCGTAAAAATGTGATGAAAAATATCATAGTATAGTATGTCGTAAAAACGTGATGAAAAATATCATAGTATAGTAGGCCTCAAAAATGTGATGAAAAATATCATAGTATAGTATGTCGTAAAAATGTGATGAAAAATATCATAGTATAGTAGGCCTCAAAAATGTGATGAAAAATATCATAGTATAGTATGCCATAAAAATGTGATGAAAAATATCATAGCATAGTATGGCGTAAAAATGTGATGAAAAATATCATAGTATAGTATGCCGTAAAAATCTGATGAAAAATATCATAGTATAGTATGCCATAAAATGTGATGAAAAATATCATAGTAAGGTATGCCGTAAAAATCTGATGAAAAATGTCATCGTATAGTATGCCGTAAAAATGTGATGAAAAATATCATAGTATAGTATGCCGTAAAAATCTGATGAAAAATATCATAGTATAGTATGCCATAAAATGTGATGAAAAATATCATAGTATAGTATGCCGTAAAAATCTGATGAAAAATATCATAGTATAGTATGCCATAAAATGTGATGAAAAATATCATAGCATAGTATGTGTAAAAATGTGATGAAAAATATCATAGTAAGGTATGCCATAAAAATTTGATGAAAAATATCATAGTATAGTATGCCATGAAAATGTGATGAAAAATATCATAGTATAGTATGGCGTAAAAATGTGATGAAAAATATCTTAGTATAGTATGCCGTAAAAATGAGATGAAAAATATCATAGTATAGTATGTTGTAAAAATGCGTTAAAAAATATCACAGTATAGTATGCCGTAAAAATGTGATGAAAAATATCATGGTATAGTATGCCGTAAAAATGAGATGAAAAATATCATAGTATAGTATGTCGTGAAATTGTGATGAAAAATATCATAGTATAGTATGCCTTGAAAATGTGATGAAAAATATCATAGTATAGTATGTCGTAAAAATGTGTTGAAAAATATCATAGTATAGTATGCCGTAAAAATGTGATGAAAAATATCATAGTATAGTATGCCGTAAAAATGTGATGAAAAATATCATAGTATACTATGCCATAAAAATGTGATGAAAAATATCATAGTATAGTATGTAGTGAAAATGTGATGAAAAATATCATAGTATAGTATGCCGTAAAAATCTGATGAAAAATATCATAGTATAGTATGTCGTAAAAATGTGATGAAAAATATCATAGTATAGTATGTCGTAAAAATGTGATGAAAAATATCATAGTATAGTATGCCATAAAAATGTGATGAAAAATATCATAGTATACTATGCCATAAAAATGTGATGAAAAATATCATAGTATAGTATGTCGTAAAAATGTGATGAAAAATATCATAGTATAGTATGCCGTAAAAATCTGATGAAAAATATAGTATAGTATGTGTAAAAATGTGATGAAAAATATCATAGTAAGGTATGCCGTAAAAATGTGATGAAAAATATCATAGTATAGTATGCCGTAAAAATCTGATGAAAAATATAGTATAGTATGTGTAAAAATGTGATGAAAAATATCATAGTAAGGTATGCCGTAAAAATGTGATGAAAAATATCATAGTATAGTATGCCGTAAAAATGTGATGAAAAATATCATAGTATACTATGCCATAAAAATGTGATGAAAAATATCATAGTATAGTATGTCGTAAAAATGTGATGAAAAATATCATAGTATAGTATGCCGTAAAAATCTGATGAAAAATATAGTATAGTATGTGTAAAAATGTGATGAAAAATATCATAGTAAGGTATGCCGTAAAAATGTGATGAAAAATATCATAGTATAGTATGCCTTAAAAATGTGATGAAAAATATCATAGTATAGTATGTCGTAAAAATGCGATGAAAAATATCATAGTATAGTATGTCATAAAAACGTGATGAAAAATATCATAGTATAGTATGTCGTAAAAACGTGATGAAAAATATCATAGTATAGTATGTCGTGAAAACGTGATGAAAAATATCATAGTATAGTATGTCGTGAAAATGTGATGAAAAATATCATAGTATAGTATGTCGTAAAAATGTGATGAAAAATATCATAGTATAGTATGCCGCAAAAATGTGATGAAAAATATCATAGTATAGTATGTAGTGAAAATGTGATGAAAAATATCATAGTATAGTATGCCGTAAAAATCTGATGAAAAATATCATAGTATAGTATGCCGTAAAAATGTGATGAAAAATATCATAGTATAGTATGTCGTAAAAGTGTGATGAAAAATATCATAGTATACTATGCCATAAAAATCTGATGAAAAATATCATAGTATAGTATGTAGTGAAAATGTGATGAAAAATATCATAGTATAGTATGCCGTAAAAATGTGATGAAAAATATCATAGTATACTATGCCATAAAAATCTGATGAAAAATATCATAGTATAGTATGTAGTGAAAATGTGATGAAAAATATCATAGTATAGTATGCCGTAAAAATCTGATGAAAAATATCATAGTATAGTATGTGTAAAAATGTGATGAAAAATATCATAGTGAGGTATGCCGTAAAAATGTGATGAAAAATATCATAGTATAGTATGCCATGAAAATGTGATGAAAAATATCATAGTATAGTATGCCTTAAAAATGTGATGAAAAATATCATAGTATAGTATGTCGTAAAAATGCGATGAAAAATATCATAGTATAGTATGTCATAAAAACGTGATGAAAAATATCATAGTATAGTATGTCGTAAAAACGTGATGAAAAATATCATAGTATAGTATGTCGTGAAAATGTGATGAAAAATATCATAGTATAGTATGTCGTAAAAATGTGATGAAAAATATCATAGTATAGTATGCCGTAAAAATGTGATGAAAAATATCATAGTATAGTATGTAGTGAAAATGTGATGAAAAATATCATAGTATAGTATGCCGTAAAAATCTGATGAAAAATATCATAGTATAGTATGCCGTAAAAATGTGATGAAAAATATCATAGTATAGTATGGCGTAAAAGTGTGATGAAAAATATCATAGTATACTATGCCATAAAAATCTGATGAAAAATATCATAGTATAGTATGTAGTGAAAATGTGATGAAAAATATCATAGTATAGTATGCCGTAAAAATGTGATGAAAAATATCATAGTATACTATGCCATAAAAATCTGATGAAAAATATCATAGTATAGTATGTAGTGAAAATGTGATGAAAAATATCATAGTATAGTATGCCGTAAAAATCTGATGAAAAATATCATAGTATAGTATGTGTAAAAATGTGATGAAAAATATCATAGTAAGGTATGCCGTAAAAATGTGATGAAAAATATCATAGTATAGTATGTCGTAAAAATGCGATGAAAAATATCATAGTATAGTATGTCATAAAAACGTGATGAAAAATATCATAGTATAGTATGTCGTAAAAACGTGATGAAAAATATCATAGTATAGTATGTCGTAAAAATGTGATGAAAAATATCATAGTATAGTATGTCGTAAAAATGTGATGAAAAATATCATAGTATAGTATGGCGTAAAAATGTGATGAAAAATATCATAGTATAGTATGTCGTAAAAATGTGATGAAAAATATCATAGTATAGTATGGCGTAAAAATGTGATGAAAAATATCATAGTATAGTATGTAGTGAAAATGTGATGAAAAATATCATAGTATAGTATGCCGTAAAAATCTGATGAAAAATATCATAGTATAGTATGCCATAAAATGTGATGAAAAATATCATAGTATAGTATGTGTAAAAATGTGATGAAAAATATCATAGTAAGGTATGCCATAAAAATGTGATGAAAAATATCATAGTATAGTATGCCGTAAAAATCTGATGAAAAATATCATAGTATAGTATGCCGTAAAAATGTGATGAAAAATATCATAGTATACTATGCCATAAAAATGTGATGAAAAATATCATAGTATAGTATGTAGTGAAAATGTGATGAAAAATATCATAGTATAGTATGCCGTAAAAATGTGATGAAAAATATCATAGTAAGGTATGCCGTAAAAATGTGATGAAAAATATCATAGTATAGTATGTCGTAAAAATGCGATGAAAAATATCATAGTATAGTATGTCATAAAAACGTGATGAAAAATATCATAGTATAGTATGGCGTAAAAATGTGATGAAAAATATCATAGTATAGTATGTAGTGAAAATGTGATGAAAAATATCATAGTATAGTATGCCGTAAAAATCTGATGAAAAATATCATAGTATAGTATGCCATAAAATGTGATGAAAAATATCATAGTATAGTATGTGTAAAAATGTGATGAAAAATATCATAGTAAGGTATGCCATAAAAATGTGATGAAAAATATCATAGTATAGTATGCAATGAAAATGTGATGAAAAATATCATAGTATAGTATGCCGTTAAAATGAGATGAAAAATATCATAGTATAGTATGCCTTAAAAATGTGATGAAAAATATCATAGTATAGTATGCTGTAAAAATGTGATGAAAAATATCATAGTATAGTATGTCGTGAAAATGTGATGAAAAATATCATAGTATAGTATGTTGTAAAAATGTGATGAAAAATATCATAGTATAGTATGCCGTAAAAATGAGATGAAAAATATCATAGTATAGTATGTCGTGAAAAAGTGGATCAAAGTGGATCTGGAGAATTACATGTCGACTTGCTGGGATTGAATAGTGTTAATGTTAGGTGATTCAGTACATTAATTTATCAGTGGTACACTTTTAAAATAACATTAATCTTTGGGCTTGGGGGAAGGTGTCAAGTATTTTCAAGTCAAAGGCTTAAGGCTAAGTTAGGAGTCATTGGTGTTGAAGCTCAAGTTGAGATGCAAGTCTTATTTGATTTTGTCAAGTCCAGTCTTAGGTCATCAAGTTTGTTACTTCAGTCTGACTTGAGCTGGCACCTCTGAGGTTCTCTTTCAGTTATTTATAGGTTTTCTAAGAACCTTCAGGGAAAGTCTCCTTAAGATTTTTCTTCATAAAACACAAGACATATACAAGCAACGTATTGTTCATGAAAAAGCAGAAGACAAGCAACAGCTGAGGAGAATTTTGCTTGTTAAGATCAAAGTTGGACATTAAAATATAAAAGTTGGCAATGTAGTGACAGACAAAAAAAATGTATATGTTCTTACGTTAAAGTGTATAAAACTATTATTGGTAGTAATCTCTGGCCAAAAGCTCTGTACATTATGATTTAAAAATATGTGGTATGCAATATTTTCTTTAATAAAGATTGACAACGTCAGTATTTTAAAATGTACTTTGCTTTACTAATTGTGTCTCTGGGTGTTGGTGGAGTCTGGGACTACACTTCCGGTCATCATGCTAGCTTAGCTAGCTAGCTGCTCCTTGACATGACCGAAGTGGGTTGCTAGGCAACAGACTAACAACCGGGACAGCATGGCGGAGATGAAGCAAACTACAGGTTTGTTAGTTAACTAGTTAACTATTGTACCGTCTGTCTACTAGTTTGAATTCTCGTGTTCAGACAACACTAACAGCGCCATGATAATCTTACCTTATAACCATGGCTCGGGAGTTTAAAGTTATTTGCTGTAAAGAGTTAACGAGTTGTTGCTTCAGCAATAAGCACTCGGTTGTGTTTCTGGTTTCCCTCTCTGTTATCAGAGGCTGTGGTGTTAGATGTCCACAAGAGATTAAAGCAGCTTTTGAAGCGTTTGACCAGGAGTCCAACAACACAGTGGATGTCAGGTGAGCTCCAACAGGACAGACTGACGTGATGATGGTGCGCATTGTTTTCCCACACTAATAAACTGACACCACATCAGATCCTGTCCTGTCTATGTTATACAGTCTTTCTTTTTGAACCTCTTTATCTCAAACCATCAAGAACAGTCTGTGTTTAGGCTTATATAGAGATTATTATATGTGTGTAATTTATAAGGGAAAACACCCATCTGGCCCTGTGTTGTTGTTGTTGTTGTTGTTGTTGTTTTTACCTTATATTGCCTCTTAAAGAGGTGGGTGTTTGACATGGTGGGCTCTGGTAGTGCTGGGTCAGGATCAGGCCACTTGTGGCTCAGGAGCCATATGTGGCTCTTTAGCCCTTTTCCAGTGGTGTCCAGTTATTCTTCAACATTTTCATTTTAATCTATCATTGTTGTAGCCCTAAAGTGATTCTTACATTTTCCATTTGTAGAAATGTGTAGCCTGTACAGCAAATAAAAAAAAGTTTTAGCATCTCATCAGCAATGTGCGTCACACGTCTACAGCCTGGTGCCTTTTTCTAACATTTGCAAATCTCAATAGTGATGGCTAGTCTTGAGTCTCCTTAGTGAGGGCAGCCATTGATTGCAAATCCAAAAAAGAAAATGTCTTGAAGCAACACAGAGAATTTCACAGTGAGTGGACAGATTTGTTAAGCACCAAATAATCATAAATATCCCACTGCAGATTAGCTACTTTATTGTAAAACATAATGAATGCTCATTTAGACCTATTGGGAATATCTGCATGCTAATTTAGATTAAACAGGCTGTGTTGCAGTCACTATAAGGCACATGTTGTGGGGCTCCAGACAGATTTATTTTCTTATTTTTGGTGTAAAATGTCTCCTTTGATAGTAAAGGTTGCTGACCCCTGAGCTAGGTGAATAAAAGATGCCTTAATACATCACTCAGGGAGATCATCACCATCATACTCAGTCTTTACATGTGGTGTGGTTTAACATGATGATTGTTTTGCAGGGAGCTGGGCACCATCATGTATTCCCTGGGCTGCTTCCCCACTCAGGCAGACCTACATGACCTAATAGCTGAGGTCAGACCACATTTATTACATACATATCATATATTACCTATATTTTGCTTATATTCTGGATCAAGTAAACAACTGATCAGACTAATTATCTGGGACTTATCTCAGGTGTGCACTCATAAATTTTCACTTTTCATGTATGAGTCATGCAACAATAATTACTACACATGTGGAGATATTGTCATGTTATCAAAATATGCCACCTTATATTAGTTTTTAAAATTGCATTTATTGTTTTTTGCTGTAGTGTAAATAAACTATTATCACAGGCTTACTGTAGGATGATATTATGATCAGATTTGTTAGAAAAGCCTGTTGTTGAAAGACCAAACTCAGCAGCCTTGTCCTGTTCAAACAGGTTGAAGAGGACCATGCGGGATATATTCATTTGGAGAAGTTCCTTCCAGTCATGACCAAAGTGCTGCTGGAGCACAAGTAAGACAGCTCTGTTATCGTTTATGTGTACTTCTGTCTCAGCACTTTTTCTTGGATATCTAACTAAATAAATAAAAATGTTACATTTAGAGGATAAGGCCATGTCATCGTGAAAACAGGTGCTCCTGTTAAAGCAAACAATTTATTACACAGCATAGCATTCATCTTGATGTTACTGAGGACGCATCTGTCGCTGGTACGGGTTTTCAGATTTTATAGTGTCTATTAGCTTTTATATTTATATTTAAATATTTATATGTAACTATAATAATTACTGCAGAATTTCACAGAATAGATGTATGGTGTGAAAGTCTGCAAAGGTTACCACTGCACTTTTTATTTAGTCTTTCAGGTGATTCTCTAAATAATATGGGCAGATTTCTTTTAAACATGCTTTTCTGTGCTTAAATTTTGTATACACTATAATATAGAGTTTTGTCCTAATGTTGTCCACCTCTGAGAATATTTCAGCTTCACCTAAAGCCAGTGAAAACCATAGGATCCTCTTGATAAAATGAGCAGTATAGTTCAGCCCGGGTGTAAACTGAGCTTGGAAATGTCACAAATAGTGATAATAGTGTGTGTGTGTGTGTGTGTGTGTGTGTGTGTGTGTGTGTGTGTGTGTGTGTGTGTGTTAGGTTCCCTCCCATCCATGAGGACGTTCTGCTTCAGGCCTTTGAGGTGAGATCAGCTTCTGTTTCCTCATATTCTCCAGTATTGCAGTCGCACCAGCAACTGCACTGTATCTCAATTTAGTCTGAGAGTTTGAGCCTCTGTAAATATCATACTGTCAACAGAGTGACACTAATATCACAGTGTTATTTTCTGATATTTGTTACAGTATGAAGGCAATAACTGTGTTTCCAGGTTCTGGACAAAGTAAAGAAAGGATACCTGGAGCCTGAGGAGCTGACAAAGTACATGACACAGGAAGGTGAAGCAGAGGCTTTCAGTTTTTACTCTGCAATGTGAAGAGAAATGTGTGGTGAAAAGATCATCTCATAGATATGTGTTTGTGTGTCTACCATTTCTTTTGCTTTGGGCTTAGTATTGTTTTAAAAAATTCCAATATCAGTATTAATAGAGTGATCCAGGGATGATGTTTTTCTGTAGGCCAACGTGGAAGTTAACATTGCCTTGCTTTCTTTTTCATAAACCCAAATGGGATTTTTCCATTGGATTTTAGATTATTGCAGAAAACAAACTCATGCAGCAGTAATAAAATAAACTCCACAGACTTTATTTCAGGCATCTAACCAAAAACCCATTCAAGAAACCCTGTGACATTGAGACGAGGGAACCAGGAGTGCAGAAATGCTGACTCATTTCTGAGTTTTAGGACATATTCCTGGTATTCTAGTACCCTTAGATTGATGGTGACGTCAATGGTGCTTCATACACATAATGCCAATGGAGTGGCGTGTAATGTAGCCATACCTTTGATTGTTCTGGTGGCATCAAAGCATGCTGAACTGCCATTTCCGTCAAATATACTGTGACTGACAGGGCTACTTGTGAGCATCACGCGCTGACATTACTGAACGGTTGTGGGTGGGTTTAATGACAGTCAAGCCATTTCCATGTCAGTGTGAGTTACTTGGGACCGTTTAACCTCTCTGTGTTGGATGTTAGGGGTTTGCTGGGAAGAGAGCAGCTCTGGAAAAGGGCAACAACAGAAAGTTTGCTGACTGGTTTTGCAGGGAGTCGGGACAGTGACATCTGGTGCAAAATAGGATCGAATGTATCATTTAACTGGAGATGTTTCAATACTACTTAGCACTGTGTTACTTTGATCGATACCTTAAAAGTATCAACTACCAATCCACAGTCACACCCCTACTTCCGCAAAACAACCTACATTTTAACCATGACTGTGTTTTGTTTGTTCATGGTTGTGATAAAATCAGGTGACCCCTTCACTCAGGAGGAGATGGAAGAAATGTTGATGGCATTTGCTGACAAAGAGAAGAACCTCATCTATTACGAAGACATAATCAGCCAGCTGACCATCGACCCTGAAATGTAGTCAGTGTCACAGTGTTTGTCTGTATAATGGTTGAGAAATATTAGAGACATAAAAGTCAGTGTTTCTGTTAGTGTCTGCATGTGTTATTGTGGGCTGTAGGTCTGATATGTTATAATAACTTCATGTACATTTCTAAATCCTGATCCTTTGTTTCCAGGATTGTCTCTCAGTTCAGATAAAATTGTATTAGCAAACTGTCAGATCCACAAACTCATTCAGTTGAAAAGTACATGATACAGTCTACTTACTCAGTATCACTGCATACAACTGATTTACTCAGGTGTGATAGCTCATGCAAAATTGTTTGTATTTAAGAAAGGGAGGTTGCTGCTGCCGCAACCCCAGAACCTGGATTCAAAATAGAGACTGAGCATACATAAATAAAAAGTAAATCCATAAAACAATGTGCACTGTATTTAACTTTATGTCTTTCTTTGATTTGGTTTTTAATTTGGCCATTTTAAATCCTACACAGTGTGGTGGACTAGCAGTGCAAATAACATTGATAAAATATTTCACTCATGAAAACACACTGCCTTTGATGAAGGACAGAATTGTGTAAGGCAGTGAAAGGCTATTTTATTTGTGCTGTATTTCATTACAAGTAAACTTGTGTGCCGGTAGATTTAGTTTGCTATCAGAGCGAAACAGTCCACAACATAAACACAGCAGAAACGTCAGACAGGTCGGACCACCGTGTTTAAGTATACATCTTAAACGTCACAGTTACGGCTGAAAATTGCGACAGAAATAAACAAAGTTGCGTATTTCACACACCTCCGCAGTTCAAAACAATCGCGGCTGTCAACCCGGAAGTGTCGGCGCGACGTCCCGTCGTCATGACAACCAGGGAAGGGCGCGGTTTAAAAATTCTGTGAGGTGAATCTGGGCTTTGTCACGTCATTATCTACGTCATTATCTACGTCATTAGCTCTCTCAAAGAGAGTTTATAAGTAGAGCCTCCACCAGTCAGGCAGACTCACACTCTGCTCCACTCTGCAGGACCGGTCTCTTCACAGATCATTCTTCAGTGACAACAGACTTTAGAGTTTTCTGCGTTAAACTTTTAGACAAAGTACGAAAGACTCACCTCGTAAACAGACGGTGAAATTCAAGAGAAAACAAACACAGTTTCCAGACGCCAACGAACACCCAATCGTTGAGAAACGTTTTTAAAATGGAAACACCTGGCAAACAACCAAGGGTTGTGGCACCTGTGGAGCCATGTGTAGCTGCGGTCCAGCCAGCAATGAGACAGAATATACTGCCTCAACCAGCCATGGGCCAAAACATACTGCCTCAGATAGCAGCAGGGCAACACCTTCTGCCTCAGCCAGCAGCAGGGCAACACCTACTGCCTCAGCAAGCAGCAGGGCAACACCTTGTGCCTCAGCTAGCAGCAGGGCAACACCTACTGCCTCAGCAAGCAGCAGGGCAACACCTTGTGCCTCAGCTAGCAGCAGGGCAACACTTTCTGCCTCAGGAAGCAGCAGGGCAACACTTTGTGCCTCAGCTAGCAGCAGGGCAACACCTTGTGCCTCAGCTAGCAGCAGGGCAACACCTTCTGCCTCAGCAAGCAGCAGGGCAACACTTTGTGCCTCAGCAAGCAGCAGGGCAACACCTAGTGCCTCAGCTAGCAGCAGGGCAACACCTTCTGCCTCAGCTAGCAGCAGGGCAACACCTACTGCCTCAGCAAGCAGCAGGGCAACACCTACTGCTTCAGATAGCAGCAGGGCAACACTTTCTGCCTCAGATAGCAGCAGGGCAACACTTTCTGCCGCAGCTAGCAGCAGGGCAACACTTTCTGCCTCAACTAGCAGCAGGGCAACACTTTCTGCCTCAGATAGCAGCAGGGCAACACTTTCTGCCGCAGCTAGCAGCAGGGCAACACCTTCTGCCTCTGCCGGCAGCAGTGAACTGGATATTGCCCCAGCCAGCAATAACCTATAACTTATTGCCCCAGACAGCATTTACATGCAACAGAGTGCCTCAGCCAGCAGCAGAGCAGAACTCTCTGCCTCAGCCAGTCGCAGTAAATAGGGTACTGCCTCAGCCAGTAGCAGAGAAGAAGGAAGAACCCCATCCAGTAAACCCCTGGATGAAATCAACTGGGACTGACGGTAAAATCAGTCAACAGCAAAATCTGACTGACCGCCAGGAGCTTGATGTAAACGAGTTTCCACTGCTTAAAAGGCAGCAAAAGAATTTCTGCGTAACTGTGGTCCCTGAAGAACCACGGTCCAATGTGGTTCTGCCTGTCAAACCACAGGTACGCATGACCAAGCCAGCTGCAGTGACACAGGTACTGTCCCCACCAGCAGCGTCAACGACAAAAATTGCGACGGCTAAAAAAGGTAGGAACAAGTTGAAAAGCAACGTTGTCGTGATTGGGAATTCCTGGGACGCTCTACATGCTCCACAGCCTAAAGTGGTCCCACAAAAAGCGAAATTAGCCATGGTGAAGGAGGACACCCAGGTTGTGGCCACTAAAGAAGAAAAGAGTGCTGAGGCCCAGACAGAGAAAAACATCAAATTACTGCCTCGGCCAATTCTTTTGCAAATGCAACGAACTGCAGGGAAACAGGTACTGCCCTCAGATAGCAAAGTGGTCCCAGGAAAAACGAAGATGGCTGTGGCACAAAAAGAAACCAAAGTTGTGGCCACTAAAGGACAAAAGGTTGCTGAGGCCAAGGCAGAGAAAAAGATTGAAATACTGCCTCGGCCAGCAACGGAGCAGAAGATGATACCCCAACCAGCTGCAGAGAAAAAGGTACTGCCTAGGCCAGCATCAGAGCAGGAGATTGTCTCTGAGCCAACATCAGGGCAGGAGACCATCTCTGAGACCACATCACGGCAGGAGACCGCCTCTGAGCCCACATCAGGGCAGGAGACCGTCTCTGAGCCCAAATCAGGGCAGGAGACCATCTCTGAGACCACATCAGGGCAGGAGACCGTCTCTGAGCCCACATCAGGGCAGGAGACTGTCTCTGAGCACACATCACGGCAGGAGACCGTCTCTGAGACCACATCACGGCAGGAGACCGTCTCTGAGCACACATCAGGGCAGGAGATTGTCTCTGAGCCCACATCAGGGCAGGATACAGAAGAACAGAAGGAAGGCAGAAACAAGCTGAAAAGTAATGTCATTGTGAAAGGCAATTCCTGGGACACCATACATGCTCCACAGCCTAAAGTGGTCCCACAAAAAGCGAAATTAGCCGTGGTGGAGGAGGACACCCAGGTTGTGGCCACTAAAGAAGAAAAGCGTGCTGAGGCCCAGACAGTGACAACCATCAAATTACTGCCTCGGCCAATTCTTTTGCAAATGCTACGCCAACGAACTGCAGGGAAACAGGCACTGCCCTCAGACAGCAAAGTGGTCCCAGGAAAAACGAAGATGGCTGTGGCACAAAAAGAAACCGAGGCCAAGGCATCAGGGCAGGAGACCATCCCTGAGACGACACCACAGCAGGAGACCGTCCCCGAGCCCACATCAGGGCAGGAGACCGTCCCCAAGTCCACATCAGGGCAGGAGACCGTCCCCGAGCCCACACCAGGGCAGGATACCGTCCCTGAGCAAACCCCAGAGCAGGAGGCCCTCCCCCAGAAAACACCGGGGCAGGACACCGTGCCCCAGGAAACATCAGGGCAGGACACCGTGTCCCAGGAAACATCGGGGCAGGAGACCGTGGTCCAGGAAACATCAGGGCAGGAGACTGTGTCCCAGCCAACATCAGGTCAGGAGACTGATTCACAGCCCGCACAAGGGGAGCCGACTTTGCCAAAACCACCAACTGAGCTGAGCATACTGCCCCAGTCAGCAGCAGCTGAGTCAGTAGAGGCCCCTGAGCATATTATGAGGGAGAACCAAAACTCAGACCTCAAAAGAAAGCAGGTGTCTTTGCTCACTGAGATGGAGCGTCTTAAAAATATGCACCAAACTCAGCGTGCTCTGGATGCTGAGGCAATAGAGAAGCGGGAACTGGAGATCCAGATCCTCAAGCTGGAATTATATGACAGGGAGAGCAAAGAAAATGAGGCTCTCCGAAAAATCGGAAAGCTGGAGGAAGACCGCAAAAAGGAAAAGGATCGCTCAAGCAAAACGGCAACCTCCCTTGAACATCAGAGGGAAGAAAACGCCAGGCTGGTTGCTGCAGTGGTCCAGGCAGGGGACGACTTAAACAAGGACTTGCTCCAGTGGCAGGAGGAAAGGTCTCGTTTCATCGGCACTATCAACGAGCTACAACAGTCCCTGGAACAGAAAATCACCAGCGATCCCTTGATGGACAAGAATGCCGATCTGGGGCAACAGATCGCGGAGAACAAAAAGAAGCCTAAGAAGCCTTCTCTATGGAAGCGATTCTGCCGGCTATTTAAATGCACTGGAAGGAAGTAACCACCATCCTTGATACCATCTAACGGTCCCAGTGACATGAGAGCAGCATGGTGGTGAACACTCAACTCATTGACTTTTTGGGGAGCGCTCTCCACCATGCTTCTCATGTTGGGTTTACACCGGGTGATCCGGAGAAAACCCAACATGAGAAGCATGGTGGCTGTGGCACAAAAAGAAACCAAAGTTGTGGCCACCAAAGGACAAAAGGTTGCATCTTCCACTCTCATGTTGGGTTTACTCCGGGTGATCCGGAGTAAACCCAACGTGAGAAGCATGGGGGTTTTCCTCCGGGTGATCCGGTTTCCCCCAACCTACAAAGACATGTGTCTTAACAAATAATGAATTGAAATAATAAGAATAAACAAAACATCCAAAATATAAACTGTGACTTGAATGGTCTTCATCATTTTTCCCATAAGAGTTCTAAGTTTCACTACACTCAACATACTGCACATTCACAACATTAAACACAACATGGCAGTGCTGAAGAAAAACATGTAAAAGGTGTCTTGTATTTGCAATACTTTTTCTCATAGCTTTTTTCTCTGAATATTTTAAACTTCATTATAATTTGAACTAAAGCATATATAAGAGATGTTTTCATAATACCAATGTATAAAATGACAATGTGAGAGGCATCACTTGTAATGATTAATGCGGAGAGAATTATCACCTGAATCTCCAGCTTTTGCTTTACACAGCTTTATAATGAGTTTTAGCTCATTGTTTGTCTGTAACAGGTAAACAGTTAGCGACAACCTGGTAAACAAAGTGGAGCGTTTAGCTTCAAAAGGAACAAGACATTTCCCCAAAGAGCTGGCAGAGAACAAAAACAAAACTAAAAGAGAGAGCATGTTAGATTTGAGTCAGGTGAACACAAGCAAGACTCCAAAATGAATGATAATGCTGCTCTGCAACAGCTGGAGGAGCTGGGCCAGTGCTCAGAGCTCTGCCTGCTCATGGTGAGGCGCCACATGCTCCACAGGTTGTAGGTCTGACTCATCTCGGTTGAAGCTGGTGGCAACGGGGCGGGACTGTTGACCAGATCAGTGAGCTTTGTTGAGTTGGTCATTGGAGGAGAAGAGTGTAAGACTAAATCTGCGCTTGTTGACCAAATGGAGCTGCCAAAGAGTGTGGTTGCAGACCAGGTGTAATGTAGGTGGCTGGAGTTTGTAATTTGGGGTTATTGTTCAAATTTGTACAGGTCCTTTAAAATCAAGTGGTGAGCACTGGATTAAAGCCAAAGAGATGCCAGCAGCTTTTCAGTTAAAAACAATATTGTGGTTTATTACAATCTGTTTCAACAGCACAGGAACATGTTAATGGCTCTTAGTAAAAGTAGAAGTCTAAAAAATAGTCCTGAAAAAAAATCACTAAAATGAGCCACGCACAAAACACATCACAACGTGTCTAAAATAAGTCCCAGCCCAGCTAAAAAAAAATGCACAGGCCAAGAGTCCACAGCTGTTGACTGTGGCAATGCGCCCTGATACACCTGAGCTCAGAGCGTCCTCTGCTGACCTTTGTCACACCATCACAGATACACAGACAGCACACACGACATCTGCTGCTGTCATTATCACAAATAATACAGTGAAATGATCAGACTTCAAAAACTCCCAATAAAACTCTAAGTTTTGAAATTGTGGGGGTGGCTTCCTATATGCATCTCTAGGTCACTTGTCTAGCCCATCATCTGGTGCTGTCACTGGCACAAATAACAGTGAATCAATTAACTTCCAATCATTCAATCAATTTATAATCTTTACTATTATTTTTGGAGGGATGCATTGCAAATACAGATGATTACATAAAAAAACAGCTGGAAAGGTGGAAAAAGTTTATCAAGGCCGAAGGCTGGTGAGTTTGTAAGAAGAAAGAGAAATTCAGTGTTGTTCCATACAATGATGAAATGCATTTGAATATGATGTAGGATTGAGCTTTTTTGTTCTTTTTTAAATTTCATCTCTTCTTGTGCTTTGTTGTGTGCTTTAATGTTTTGTTGTTCATTTAGGTTGTTAGGTCTGCTAAAATATGTTGTTTTTCTGTTTATCAGGATGCATGGGTTTGATTTTTTTTTGTTAGTGTGATTTTTGTGTTGTTGGTTTTTTTGTTTATAAAACAATAATAATGTAAGATACTGTGCATTAACAAGTCTCAATTGCTCTTTTTACTCATATAATAGACAAAAAAGGAGAATTAAATGATTCAAACTTCCATTTAGTCGATGTGCCCACAGTGTTGCATGACAGGGGAGAATACTGTGGGAACCATTTTTCCTTCAGATACACTTTGATTTTGAATTTATTTTCCAGTCCTGAGGAACATAAGTGACCCTTGATCATTATTGAAAAACAACGCTGCAGTTGGGCTCTTCATATTTAGCTTGTCCATTCTTTGGGCCACAGTCTACTCAGTGATCAGACTGAATAGGTTTAAACTGTAATGTGTTGGTATGTCCGACAGTGGTAACCCTCGACTAATCTTCCTGTTATAAGCATTATTGTGCACTCAACACTGAAACAGGGAACCTGTTACTATTTAAATCTGCACATATTTTGATGCTAAGCCTTCATTTCATTTTAGCAATGAGTGCTGATGTCTTCTGTTCTTATTCAGCTGTTGCTCAGAGGGATCCTTGTCTCTTTCTGCCCTTTAAATTGTTAGTCTAGTTGAACCATGACACGGCGAACAAACCCTTCATACAAAATAAGATCTATTTGTAAAGAGGACTAAACCATCAAAGACCAATTAGGCATATAGCGTAGTCCTCTCAGCCATCTGACCGGACCCAGTCAAGCTTTTGTGGTAGGAGATTTTAAACTGTTGTATGGTTGTGAATTTTGACTGTTTCCTCTCATTCTTCTCATATATACAGTGGTGGAAAAAAGTTTTTGGACACCCTTAAAATTTTAAACAATCTCAAATATTATCATGAAATATTTGTGGAAATTTTTTTTTTGTGTGTTTCAAAAGGTGCGGCTGCATTAGACAAACACAAACAAATACAAATGATTTTTTTTTGTTTATTGTTTACAAGAAAAACTAACAAAGAATGTGTTCAAAACTGAACAAAAAATAAATAAACCATCACATCATCAAATTAGAAGAAGAAAAAGAAGAAGCTTTATTGTCACTGTAATAAATACAGTGAAATTTCGTATGGTGCTCTCTTATAGCAGCTACAATGTCCTTGTCATAAAATAAACTGGAGGGGGGTCATGGTTCCTGTAGCAGTCTCTTCACAGCCATGGGGAAGAAGCTGTGTTTCAGTCTGTTGGTGCGGGCTCTCATGACTCTGAGTCTGCCAGAGGGAAGGCTGGTGAATAGAGAGTGTCCTGGGTGGGCGGGGTCATTCCGAATCTTGGAGGCCCGTCGGAGGAGACGGCTGGAATAGATCTCCTCTAGGCGTGGAAGTGGGGAGCCGATGATCCACTCAGCCGTCTTGATGACCCGCTGCAGTTGTTTCTTTTCAGATGCAGTGCAGCTGGCGTACCACACCGTACAGCCATAGGTGAGGACACTCTCTATTGTGCAGTGGTAGAAGTTTCTCAGCAGAGGTGGAGGGAGTTTGTTCCTCCTCAGTGTTCTCAGAAAGAAGAGACGCTGCTGGGCCTTTTTGATGATGTGGGTGGTGTTCACAGTCCAGCCCAGGTCCTCCGAGATGTGCAGGCCAAGAAACTTAAAGCTGGTGACCCGTTCCACTTCCTCCCCATTGATGCTCAGGCCTGAGTGCAGTGTGGTCCTCGACTTCCAGAAGTCAATAATGACTTCTTTTGTCTTCTTGGTGTTGAGGTTGAGGTGGTTGTCACTGCACCATGCCGCCAGTGCTTGGACCTCCTCCCTGTATGGTGTCTCATAACCGTTGTTGATGAGCCCCACAACGGTTGTATCATCCGCAAATTTGATGAGGGTGTTGGAGCCGTGAGTAGCGACACAGTCATAAGTGTACAGTGTGTACAAGACTGGACTCAGCACACAGCCCTGAGGAACCAGTATTGAGGACGATGGTGGAGGATGTGGAGGTGCCCATTCTGACATGCTGGGGTCTGTTAGTCAGGAAGTCCTTGATCCACAGACAGAGGGAGGTTCCAAATTAATATTTAGTAGTCCTGCCATTAGCACGCAGTAGAGCTCTAATCCTGGCTGGCATGTTCCTCACGAGCCTTTCACACTGTTGAGAGGTAATCTTGTATTATCAGCTCTGGAAACAGACGCAGCCAAATGTGCTAAAATTGGCAACTTTTTCACTTAAACGAGCTCGCGGTTTGAAACGACAAATGAGGACGATGAAACGGGTGAGGCAAGATGTTGAACTTTGCCTGCAAACCACCGTTCAAGTTAATTTTCAAGTCAATGAATTGTGTGGCGTTGTGGCATATAACATAACGTTATATCATTTAAATAATAGTATGATGAGACGCCACATAACTGGGAAACTTTGTCTTGTAGCCCCTCAGAGTCAGAAGCAAGATCCAGCACCAAGCACCAGCCATGAGCCCACAAGTCCAGAGTGGGCAGGTAGGATTGCTCATTGAGTGAATATTGTTAGAATTAATATAATGAAGAGTATGGTGTATTATATGAAAAGTGCCCTGAGATGCTAGATGATTCAGCACTACATTAATGAAACTGACCTGAATTGATCAGAAGGCTTTGTAAAAAGGGAGATTTGTGCTGAGAATTATGAGCATTTTTAAAATGTGATTTAGTGTCAGAGGCAGAGCCAGGAGCCAGTAGTGATGAGGGGACTGCTCCTGTCAGTGTGGAAGGAACAGGTGAGCTGTTGTAAGAGTGTGTGAACAAGCAAGCATTAGTTCCAATATAACCACTTTCTATGCCCAAATGATATTTTTAAGGTTTGGGTATCTGTGAACACTTATTTGAACAGAATATAGATTGTGATATTGTTGAAAAGGATGAGTTGTAAGGAATAATGTTGGAGACGTGCACTCATGTTGAAATAAATCTACATTGTGAAGCAACTCTTACTTGCACTGAATTGGAAATATTTTAGAAAAATACACTGAATTACAAGGCTTTACAGAACAGTGCGCTATAATTACATGATTTTAATAATAATAGGTCGTGATCTGAAGCGGGCCGGTCTGAGGCATGAAACTCCAGGGCTGAAAATGAGTCCCACTCCGGCCCTGGACTGAGGACTAGTGCTGGTTCTTCAAAAAGCACAGACTCCTTATAAACTCTGCAGCTGCATGAGGAAGTTTAGGCTTGTTTTTTTACATGGAAGAATGTTCATTTTTAATCCTGTGTATGGCAGATTTTAGACAAGAAACCCAAGCAGATCAGGGTCATGTGGCTGTAGGCTATATTTATGATCCCTTGTGATGTCTCCTTATTACCAATTACTTTACCTACCTATTAATTTCTTTAATTAAGTTTAGTTTTGTCTGTTGAACCAGTTGAAGTCAAGACCACTTAAACCAAGTCCAAGTCCTGATCGAGACCAGAGTGTTTCATGACCGAGACAAGACCAAGACTTTGAGGGGTTAAGACCAAGACCGAGGCAGGCTGAGACTACGTTGAGACCAAAACTAGACCAGTCTGAGTCTGCACGACACACTTACAATAACATGTGAAATCAACTTAACCGTCTTGATTCAACACTCCTCTTTTGCACATAAAATTTAGTGATGTGCCTGCAGTTGTGGTCTTGTCTGGTTTTCTTTAACAGAGACAATACAGAGTAAAAATGTGGTCAAGTCCACGACAAAACTGCGACTTTCAAAAAGTGGTCTTGAAATGATCTTGAGACAAAGACCGATCTCAAGTACTGCGACACTACTGCTGAACAAATGAAAACATCACAAAACGGAAGAGTACTTTTGTGCAAGTGAAACAAGACTTCGCAAAGGGCTGATTTCTTAATGAGATCTCCAAGAATAACTTGAGTCAGTCAAGGACTACTGCAGATACTGTACAGACTATGTGCAGCAGTGATAAAATAAGCTCTTCATGTAATTAAAAAGTATTGGTCCAAACCCTCCTCAAGCTGCAGGGTACAAGCCTGCCAATATAAAATGTTAGAAGTTAGAGGAAAGTTAAAGTAATCTGACGTCTGACAGACAGGAATGTGAATACATCTTGTTTGCTGATCATATCTGGGCCTAGTGGTGGGATCAGAAACAGGACGTTATCTGGTTATACATTTGAAAAACAAGACAGCACATGCAGCTAATGGACAAATGAGGGAAAATAAATGAATGAAATGTGCTCAGTGTTGGGAGTGTGAAGGCAGGAAACAACATCCATCATGGCAGAATGATGTTGCTGTGACAAACAAGCCATGACGTGACAATCCCATAGTACTCACCTGGAAGAATGAATGAGTTCAGAGGACTAAATCAAGACAGTGCGTACTTGTCCAAAGTATTAGCTTAAAAACTGCAGTTTGAAGCCATGAATGCAATGACCCTGATCAATAAATGACCCCAAGCAGAGATGCTTTATCAGCATAGTATTTTATCTTAGGTGATTCTGCACTGAATAGTAAACATGCATGAAACAGGTAAACACAGCTTTGGAACGTGGATGACATGATTGATCTAAATCTTAGATAAGTACATGACATGGTAGCAAACACAAGCAGTTCTCTATCCGACCATGAATGCATGCTGAAGTTCACTTCACAGTATAAACGTGACCCGTTACTCTTGTCTTCCAAACACTGTGTAAGACAGAGACATCACAAAATAAAACATAAGTCTACAGTAATAGAAAAATGTCTGTATTAAACACTCCCTTTTCACTAAACACTAAAAGACAAAACAGAATAAGGCTCATTTACCTCCAGCATAATCAAACATTATCAAATCAGTACAGTCTTGGTACACAGAGGAAAGAGTTAAAGGGATTTCCTTAGTTCATACTTGTTACATTGATTCATTAACATGAATACCTGTGTCCCTGTGAGGAAAGGGGATCTGGGGAGCATGGTTTAAGAAATTTAACAGTGTAATCAAGAAAAAAATGCACTTGTCAAACATACGTGTATGTTATATTGAAAAAATAACTGAAGCTGGCTCTCAGGTGGAATGTTTGCTTCATACATAGTGAGAAAAATGTTTACCGTACAACTTCAAACAAAAGTGATTTAAACCCTGAAAAGAGAAAAATGGGAGTTGATGGCCAGTTAGAGGCAGGGCCCCATTTTCACTAACAAACCCAAGACTCAAGTATGATATTTACTTTGTGTTCCACAGATTAAGGGGATTGATAGTGAGTAACACCACAGCTTCCCCCTACAACTAGTGATGAGATTGTGTTCCACTGTATGCAGCCATATCACATGAGAACTGACTGCCAGGAACTTCTCCTTTGCAGCAATGGGCAGTCCACACTGGTTATTTGGTCCTTAAAGAGCCATAAAACACAAGAATAGATACGACAGATAATAGAAAAGCTAGACAAAGGAACATAGAGACGAGTGAATGGGGGAAAAGAGGAGAAACAAACAGAGCATGGAGGTTATAGCGGCTAAGACTAAAACTTAAAGCATAGACGGGCTAAACATGATTGACGCGCTAGCCGTGCACCGCTTCGTTGTGTCTTGTGAAATAAAAACATCCGACGTCGTCTTCTTGTATTTTTATGGATTATTTATTGCTCACCGTTCTGGTTTTCAATGTGTTACATGCAAGAGTCCAACAACTAGTGTCCATCAAAGTCCATAAATCCAGTAATCACAAATACACCAACAAAACTTCACTCGGCGGTCAAAAAACTATTTGTGCTCCCACCGTCTAGCAACACCTGTTACCTGATGAAAGGTTCCTACCTAAGTAGGCATGTGACCCAAAACACAAAGTGGCACCTAGCGGACAACTTAGTGTCCTACACACACACATTAACCCCTTGAAATGGACCTTACACACCAAATAATCATAAATATCCCACTGCAGATTAGCTACTTTATTGTAAAACATAATGAATGCTCATTTAGACCTATTGGGAATATCTGCATGCTAATTTAGATTAAACAGGCTGTGTTGCAGTCACTATAAGGCACATGTTGTGGGGCTCCAGACAGATTTATTTTCTTATTTTTGGTGTAAAATGTCTCCTTTGATAGTAAAGGTTGCTGACCCCTGAGCTAGGTGAATAAAACATGCCTTAATACATCACTCAGGGAGATCATCACCATCATACTCAGTCTTTACATGTGGTGTGGTTTAACATGATGATTGTTTTGCAGGGAGCTGGGCACCATCATGTATTCCCTGGGCTGCTTCCCCACTCAGGCAGACCTACATGACCTAATAGCTGAGGTCAGACCACATTTATTACATACATATCATATATTACCTATATTTTGCTTATATTCTGGATCAAGTAAACAACTGATCAGACTAATTATCTGGGACTTATCTCAGGTGTGCACTCATAAATTTTCACTTTTCATGTATGAGTCATGCAACAATAATTACTACACATGTGGAGATATTGTCATGTTATCAAAATATGCCACCTTATATTAGTTTTTAAAATTGCATTTATTGTTTTTTGCTGTAGTGTAAATAAACTATTATCACAGGCTTACTGTAGGATGATATTATGATCAGATTTGTTAGAAAAGCCTGTTGTTGAAAGACCAAACTCAGCAGCCTTGTCCTGTTCAAACAGGTTGAAGAGGACCATGCAGGATATATCCATTTGGAGAAGTTCCTTCCAGTCATGACCAAAGTGCTGCTGGAGCACAAGTAAGACAGCTCTGTTATCGTTTATGTGTACTTCTGTCTCAGTACTTTTTCTTGACTATCTAACTAAATAAATAAAAATGTTACATTTAGAGGATAAGGCCATGTCATCGTGAAAACAGGTGCTCCTGTTAAAGCAAACAATTTATTACACAGCATAGCATTCATCTTGATGTTACTGAGGACGCATCTGTCGCTGGTACAGGTTTTCAGATTTTATAGTGTCTATTAGCTTTTATATTTATATTTAAATATTTATATGTAACTATAATAATTACTGCAGAATTTCACAGAATAGATGTATGGTGTGAAAGTCTGCAAAGGTTACCACTGCACTTTTTATTTAGTCTTTCAGGTGATTCTCTAAATAATATGGGCAGATTTCTTTTAAACATGCTTTTCTGTGCTTAAATTTTGTATACACTATAATATAGAGTTTTGTCCTAATGTTTTTCACCTCTGAGAATATTTCAGCTTCACCTAAAGCCAGTGAAAACCATAGGATCCTCTTGATAAAATGAGCAGTATAGTTCAGCCCGGGTGTAAACTGAGCTTGGAAATGTCAATACTATCAGGGCGGTTCTACCAAACTGGCAACAGACACAAATAGTGATAATAGTGTGTGTGTGTGTGTGTGTGTTAGGTTCCCTCCCATCCATGAGGACGTTCTGCTTCAGGCCTTTGAGGTGAGATCAGCTTCTGTTTCCTCATATTCTCCAGTATTGCAGTCGCACCAGCAACTGCACTGTATCTCAATTTAGTCTGAGAGTTTGAGCCTCTGTAAATATCATACTGTCAACAGAGTGACACTAATATCACAGTGTTATTTTCTGATATTTGTTACAGTATGAAGGCAATAACTGTGTTTCCAGGTTCTGGACAAAGTAAAGAAAGGATACCTGGAGCCTGAGGAGCTGACAAAGTACATGACACAGGAAGGTGAAGCAGAGGCTTTCAGTTTTTACTCTGCAATGTGAAGAGAAATGTATTTGTGTGGTGAAAAGATCATCTCATAGATATGTGTTTGTGTGTCTACCATTTCTTTTGCTTTGGGCTTAGTATTGTTTTAAAAAATTCCAATATCAGTATTAATAGAGTGATCCAGGGATGATGTTTTTCTGTAGGCCAACGTGGAAGTTAACATTGCCTTGCTTTCTTTTTCATAAACCCAAATGGGATTTTTCCATTGGATTTTAGATTATTGCAGAAAACAAACTCATGCAGCAGTAATAAAATAAACTCCACAGACTTTATTTCAGGCATCTAACCAAAAACCCATTCAAGAAACCCTGTGACATTGAGACGAGGGAACCAGGAGTGCAGAAATGCTGACTCATTTCTGAGTTTTAGGACATATTCCTGGTATTCTAGTACCCTTAGATTGATGGTGACATCAATGGTGCTTCATACACATAATGCCAATGGAGTGGCGTGTAATGTAGCCATACCTTTGATTGTTCTGGTGGCATCAAAGCATGCTGAACTGCCATTTCCGTCAAATATACTGTGACTGACAGGGCTACTTGTTAGCATCACGCGCTGACATTACTGAACGCTTGTGGGTGGGTTTAACGACAGTCAAGCCATTTCCATGTCAGTGTGAGTTACTTGGGACCGTTTAACCTCTCTGTGTTGGATGTTAGGGGTTTGCTGGGAAGAGAGCAGCTCTGGAAAAGGGCAACAACAGAAAGTTTGCTGACTGGTTTTGCAGGGAGTCGGGACAGTGACATCTGGTGCAAAATAGGATTGAATGTATCATTTAACTGGAGATGTTTCAATACTACTTAGCACTGTGTTACTTTGATCGATACCTTAAAAGTATCAACTACCAATCCACAGTCACACCCCTACTTCCGCAAAACAACCTACATTTTAACCATGACTGTGTTTTGTTTGTTCATGGTTGTGATAAAATCAGGTGACCCCTTCACTCAGGAGGAGATGGAAGAAATGTTGATGGCATTTGCTGACAAAGAGAAGAACCTCATCTATTACGAAGACATAATCAGCCAGCTGACCATCGACCCTGAAATGTAGTCAGTGTCACAGTGTTTGTCTGTATAATGGTTGAGAAATATTAGAGACATAAAAGTCAGTGTTTCTGTTAGTGTCTGCATGTGTTATTGTGGGCTGTAGGTCTGATATGTTATAATAACTTCATGTACATTTCTAAATCCTGATCCTTTGTTTCCAGGATTGTCTCTCAGTTCAGATAAAATTGTATTAGCAAACTGTCAGATCCACAAACTCATTCAGTTGAAAAGTACATGATACAGTCTACTTACTCAGTATCACTGCATACAACTGATTTACTCAGGTGTGATAGCTCATGCAAAATTGTTTGTATTTAAGAAAGGGAGGTTGCTGCTGCCGCAACCCCAGAACCTGGATTCAAAATAGAGACTGAGCATACATAAATAAAAAGTAAATCCATAAAACAATGTGCACTGTATTTAACTTTATGTCTTTCTTTGATTTGGTTTTTAATTTGGCCATTTTAAATCCTACACAGTGTGGTGGACTAGCAGTGCAAATAACATTGATAAAATATTTCACTCATGAAAACACACTGCCTTTGATGAAGGACAGAATTGTGTAAGGCAGTGAAAGGCTATTTTATTTGTGCTGTATTTCATTACAAGTAAACTTGTGTGCCGGTAGATTTAGTTTGCTATCAGAGCGAAACAGTCCACAACATAAACACAGCAGAAACGTCAGACAGGTCGGACCACCGTGTTTAAGTATACATCTTAAACGTCACAGTTACGGCTGAAAATTGCGACAGAAATAAACAAAGTTGCGTGTTTCACACACCTCCGCAGTTCAAAACAATCGCGGCTGTCAACCCGGAAGTGTCGGCGCGACGTCCCGTCGTCATGACAACCAGGGAAGGGCGCGGTTTAAAAATTCTGTGAGGTGAATCTGGGCTTTGTCACGTCATTATCTACGTCATTATCTACGTCATTAGCTCTCTCAAAGAGAGTTTATAAGTAGAGCCTCCACCAGTCAGGCAGACTCACACTCTGCTCCACTCTGCAGGACCGGTCTCTTCACAGATCATTCTTCAGTGACAACAGACTTTAGAGTTTTCTGCGTTAAACTTTTAGACAAAGTACGAAAGACTCACCTCGTAAACAGACGGTGAAATTCAACAGAAAACAAACACAGTTTCCAGACGCCAACGAACACCCAATCGTTGAGAAACGTTTTTAAAATGGAAACACCTGGCAAACAACCAAGGGTTGTGGCACCTGTGGAGCCATGTGTAGCTGCGGTCCAGCCAGCAATGAGACAGAATATACTGCCTCAACCAGCCATGGGCCAAAACATACTGCCTCAGATAGCAGCAGGGCAACACCTTCTGCCTCAGCAAGCAGCAGGGCAACACCTTCTGCCTCAGCAAGCAGCAGGGCAACACTTTGTGCCTCAGCTAGCAGCAGGGCAACACCTTCTGCCTCAGCAAGCAGCAGGGCAACACCTTGTGCCTCAGCAAGCAGCAGGGCAACACCTTGTGCCTCAGCTAGCAGCAGGGCAACACTTTGTGCCTCAGCTAGCAGCAGGGCAACACTTTGTGCCTCAGCTAGCAGCAGGGCAACACCTACTGCCTCAGCTAGCAGCAGGGCAACACCTACTGCCTCAGCAAGCAGCAGGGCAACACCTTGTGCCTCAGCTAGCAGCAAGGCAACACCTACTGCCTCAGCTAGCAGCAGGGCAACACCTACTGCCTCAGCAAGCAGCAGGGCAACACCTACTGCCTCAGATAGCAGCAGGGCAACACCTACTGCCTCAGATAGCAGCAGGGCAACACTTTCTGCCTCAGATAGCAGCAGGGCAACACTTTCTGCCTCAGATAGCAGCAGGGCAACACTTTCTGCCTCAACTAGCAGCAGGGCAACACGTTCTGCCTCTGCCGGCAGCAGTGAACTGGATATTGCCCCAGCCAGCAATAACCTATAACTTATTGCCCCAGACAGCATTTACATGCAACAGAGTGCCTCAGCCAGCAGCAGAGCAGAACTCTCTGCCTCAGCCAGTCGCAGTAAATAGGGTACTGCCTCAGCCAGTAGCAGAGAAGAAGGAAGAACCCCATCCAGTAAACCCCTGGATGAAATCAACTGGGACTGACGGTAAAATCAGTCAACAGCAAAATCTGACTGACCGCCAGGAGCTTGATGTAAACGAGTTTCCACTGCTTAAAAGGCAGCAAAAGAATTTCTGCGTAACTGTGGTCCCTGAAGAACCACGGTCCAATGTGGTTCTGCCTGTCAAACCACAGGTACGCATGACCAAGCCAGCTGCAGTGACACAGGTACTGTCCCCACCAGCAGCGTCAACGACAAAAATTGCGACGGCTAAAAAAGGTAGGAACAAGTTGAAAAGCAACGTTGTCGTGATAGGGAATTCCTGGGACGCTCTACATGCTCCACAGCCTAAAGTGGTCCCACAAAAAGCGAAATTAGCCGTGGTGAAGGAGGACACCCAGGTTGTGGCCACTAAAGAAGAAAAGAGTGCTGAGGCCAAGGCAGAGATAAAGATTAAAATACTGCCTCGGCCAGCAACGGAGCAGAAGATGATACCCCAACCAGCTGCAAAGGAAAAGGTACTGCCTAGGCCAGCATCAGAGCAGGAGATTGTCTCTGAGCCAACATCAGGGCAGGAGACCATCTCTGAGACCACATCACGGCAGGAGACCGTCTCTGAGCCCAAATCAGGGCAGGAGACCGTCTCTGAGACCACATCACGACAGGAGACCGTCTCTGAGCCCACATCAGGGCAGGAGACTGTCTCTGAGCACACATCACGGCAGGAGACCGTCTCTGAGACCACATCACGGCAGGAGACCGTCTCTGAGCCCACATCAGGGCAGGATACAGAAGAACAGAAGGAAGGCAGAAACAAGCTGAAAAGTAATGTCATTGTGAAAGGCAATTCCTGGGACACCATACATGCTCCACAGCCTGAAGTGGTCCCACAAAAAGCGAAATTAGCCGTGGTGGAGGAGGACACCCAGGTTGTGGCCACTAAAGAAGAAAAGCGTGCTGAGGCCCAGACAGTGACAACCATCAAATTACTGCCTCGGCCAATTCTTTTGCAAATGCTACGCCAACGAACTGCAGGGAAACAGGTACTGCCCTCAGATAGCAAAGTGGTCCCAGGAAAAACGAAGATGGCTGTGGCACAAAAAGAAACCGAGGCCAAGGCATCAGGGCAGGAGACCATCCCTGAGACGACACCACGGCAGGAGACCGTCCCCGAGCCCACATCAGGGCAGGAGACCGTCCCCGAGTCCACATCAGGGCAGGAGACCGTCCCCGAGCCCACACCAGGGCAGGATACCGTCCCTGAGCAAACCCCAGAGCAGGAGGCCCTCCCCCAGAAAACACCGGGGCAGGACACCGTGCCCCAGGAAACATCAGGGCAGGACACCGTGTCCCAGGAAACATCGGGGCAGGAGACCGTGGTCCAGGAAACATCAGGGCAGGAGACTGTGTCCCAGCCAACATCAGGTCAGGAGACTGATTCACAGCCCGCACAAGGGGAGCCGACTTTGCCAAAACCACCAACTGAGCTGAGCATACTGCCCCAGTCAGCAGCAGCTGAGTCAGTAGAGGCCCCTGAGCATATTATGAGGGAGAACCAAAACTCAGACCTCAAAAGAAAGCAGGTGTCTTTGCTCACTGAGATGGAGCGTCTTAAAAATATGCACCAAACTCAGCGTGCTCTGGATGCTGAGGCAATAGAGAAGCGGGAACTGGAGATCCAGATCCTCAAGCTGGAATTATATGACAGGGAGAGCAAAGAAAATGAGGCTCTCCGAAAAATCGGAAAGCTGGAGGAAGACCGCAAAAAGGAAAAGGATCGCTCAAGCAAAACGGCAACCTCCCTTGAACATCAGAGGGAAGAAAACGCCAGGCTGGTTGCTGCAGTGGTCCAGGCAGGGGACGACTTAAACAAGGACTTGCTCCAGTGGCAGGAGGAAAGGTCTCGTTTCATCGGCACTATCAACGAGCTACAACAGTCCCTGGAACAGAAAATCACCAGCGATCCCTTGATGGACAAGAATGCCGATCTGGGGCAACAGATCGCGGAGAACAAAAAGAAGCCTAAGAAGCCTTCTCTATGGAAGCGATTCTGCTGGCTATTTAAATGCACTGGAAGGAAGTAACCACCATCCTTGATACCATCTAACGGTCCCAGTGACATGAGAGCAGCATGGTGGTGAACACTCAACTCATTGACTTTTTGGGGAGCGCTCTCCACCATGCTTCTCATGTTGGGTTTACACCGGGTGATCCGGAGAAAACCCAACATGAGAAGCATGGTGGCTGTGGCACAAAAAGAAACCAAAGTTGTGGCCACCAAAGGACAAAAGGTTGTATCTTCCACTCTCATGTTGGGTTTACTCCGGGTGATCCGGAGTAAACCCAACGTGAGAAGCATGGGGGTTTTCCTCCGGGTGATCCGGTTTCCCCCAACCTACAAAGACATGTGTCTTAACAAATAATGAATTGAAATAATAAGAATAAACAAAACATCCAAAATATAAACTGTGACTTGAATGGTCTTCATCATTTTTCCCATAAGAGTTCTAAGTTTCACTACACTCAACATACTGCATATTCACAACATTAAACACAACATGGCAGTGCTGAAGAAAAACATGTAAAAGGTGTCTTGTATTTGCAATACTTTTTCTCATAGCTTTTTTCTCTGAATATTTTAAACTTCATTATAATTTGAACTAAAGCATATATAAGAGATGTTTTCATAATACCAATGTATAAAATGACAATGTGAGAGGCATCACTTGTAATGATTAATGCGGAGAGAATTATCACCTGAATCTCCAGCTTTTGCTTTACACAGCTTTATAATGAGTTTTAGCTCATTGTTTGTCTGTAACAGGTAAACAGTTAGCGACAACCTGGTAAACAAAGTGGAGCGTTTAGCTTCAAAAGGAACAAGACATTTCCCCAAAGAGCTGGCAGAGAACAAAAACAAAACTAAAAGAGAGAGCATGTTAGATTTGAGTCAGGTGAACACAAGCAAGACTCCAAAATGAATGATAATGCTGCTCTGCAACAGCTGGAGGAGCTGGGCCAGTGCTCAGAGCTCTGCCTGCTCATGGTGAGGCGCCACATGCTCCACAGGTTGTAGGTCTGACTCATCTCGGTTGAAGCTGGTGGCAACGGGGCGGGACTGTTGACCAGATCAGTGAGCTTTGTTGAGTTGGTCATTGGAGGAGAAGAGTGTAAGACTAAATCTGCGCTTGTCGACCAAATGGAGCTGCCAAAGAGTGTGGTTGCAGACCAGGTGTAATGTAGGTGGCTGGAGTTTGTAATTTGGGGTTATTGTTCAAATTTGTACAGGTCCTTTAAAATCAAGTGGTGAGCACTGGATTAAAGCCAAAGAGATGCCAGCAGCTTTTCAGTTAAAAACAATATTGTGGTTTATTACAATCTGTTTCAACAGCACAGGAACATGTTAATGGCTCTTAGTAAAAGTAGAAGTCTAAAAAATAGTCCTGAAAAAAAATCACTAAAATGAGCCACGCACAAAACACATCACAACGTGTCTAAAATAAGTCCCAGCCCAGCTAAAAAAAAATGCACAGGCCAAGAGTCCACAGCTGTTGACTGTGGCAATGCGCCCTGATACACCTGAGCTCAGAGCGTCCTCTGCTGACCTTTGTCACACCATCACAGATACACAGACAGCACACACGACATCTGCTGCTGTCATTATCACAAATAATACAGTGAAATGATCAGACTTCAAAAACTCCCAATAAAACTCTAAGTTTTGAAATTGTGGGGGTGGCTTCCTATATGCATCTCTAGGTCACTTGTCTAGCCCATCATCTGGTGCTGTCACTGGCACAAATAACAGTGAATCAATTTACTTCCAATCATTCAATCAATTTATAATCTTTACTATTATTTTTGGAGGGATGCATTGCAAATACAGATGATTACATAAAAAAACAGCTGGAAAGGTGGAAAAAGTTTATCAAGGCCGAAGGCTGGTGAGTTTGTAAGAAGAAAGAGACATTCAGTGTTGTTCCATACAATGATGAAATGCATTTGAATATGATGTAGGATTGAGCTTTTTTGTTCTTTTTTAAATTTCATTTCTTCTTGTGCTTTGTTGTGTGCTTTAATGTTTTGTTGTTCATTTAGGTTGTTAGGTCTGCTAAAATATGTTGTTTTTCTGTTTATCAGGATGCATGGGTTTGATTTTTTTTTGTTAGTGTGATTTTTGTGTTGTTGGTTTTTTTGTTTATAAAACAATAATAATTTAAGATACTGTGCATTAACAAGTCTCAATTGCTCTTTTTACTCATATAATAGACAAAAAAAGGAGAATTAAATGATTCAAACTTCCATTTAGTCGATGTGCCCACAGTGTTGCATGACAGGGGAGAATACTGTGGGAACCATTTTTCCTTCAGATACACTTTGATTTTGAATTTATTTTCCAGTCCTGAGGAGCATAAGTGACCCTTGATCATTATTGAAAAACAACGCTGCAGTTGGGCTCTTCATATTTAGCTTGTCCATTCTTTGGGCCACAGTCTACTCAGTGATCAGACTGAATAGGTTTAAACTGTAATGTGTTGGTATGTCCAACAGTGGTAACCCTCGACTAATCTTCCTGTTATAAGCATTATTGTGCACTCAACACTGAAACAGGGAACCTGTTACTATTTAAATCTGCACATATTTTGATGCTAAGCCTTCATTTTATTTTAGCAATGAGTGCTGATTTCTTCTGTTCTTATTCAGCTGTTGCTCAGAGGGATCCTTGTCTCTTTCTGCCCTTTAAATTGTTAGTCTAGTTGAACCATGACACGGCGAACAAACCCTTCATACAAAATAAGATCTATTTGTAAAGAGGACTAAACCATCAAAGACCAATTAGGCATATAGCGTAGTCCTCTCAGCCATCTGACCGGACCCAGTCAAGCTTTTGTGGTAGGAGATTTTAAACTGTTGTATGGTTGTGAATTTTGACTGTTTCCTCTCATTCTTCTCATATATACAGTGGTGGAAAAAAAAGTTTTTGGACACCCTTAAAATTTTAAACAATCTCAAATATTATCATGAAATATTTGTGGAAAAATCTTTTTTTGTGTTTCAAAAGGTGCGGCTGCATTAGACAAACACAAACAAATACAAATGATTTTTTTTTGTTTATTGTTTACAAGAAAAACTAACAAAGAATGTGTTCAAAACTGAACAAAAAATAAATAAACCATCACATCATCAAATTAGAAGAAGAAGAAGAAGAAGCTTTATTGTCACTGTAATAAATACAGTGAAATTTCGTATGGTGCTCTCTTATAGCAGCTACAATGTCCTTGTCATAAAATAAACTGGGGGGGGGGGTCATGGTTCCTGTAGCAGTCTCTTCACAGCCATGGGGAAGAAGCTGTGTTTCAGTCTGTTGGTGCGGGCTCTCATGACTCTGAGTCTGCCAGAGGGAAGGCTGGTGAATAGAGAGTGTCCTGGGTGGGCGGGGTCATTCCGAATCTTGGTGGCCCGTCGGAGGAGACGGCTGGAATAGATCTCCTCTAGGCGTGGAAGTGGGGAGCCGATGATCCACTCAGCCGTCTTGATGACCCGCTGCAGTTGTTTCTTTTCAGATGCAGTGCAGCTGGCGTACCACACCGTACAGCCATAGGTGAGGACACTCTCTATTGTGCAGTGGTAGAAGTTTCTCAGCAGAGGTGGAGGGAGTTTGTTCCTCCTCAGTGTTCTCAGAAAGAAGAGACGCTGCTGGGCCTTTTTGATGATGTGGGTGGTGTTCACAGTCCAGCCCAGGTCCTCCGAGATGTGCAGGCCAAGAAACTTAAAGCTGGTGACCCGTTCCACTTCCTCCCCATTGATGCTCAGGCCTGAGTGCAGTGTGGTCCTCGACTTCCGGAAGTCAATAATGACTTCTTTTGTCTTCTTGGTGTTGAGGTTGAGGTGGTTGTCACTGCACCAGGCCGCCAGTGCTTGGACCTCCTCCCTGTATGGTGTCTCATAACCGTTGTTGATGAGCCCCACAACGGTTGTATCATCCGCAAATTTGATGAGGGTGTTGGAGCCGTGAGTAGCGACACAGTCATAAGTGTACAGTGTGTACAAGACTGGACTCAGCACACAGCCCTGAGGAACACCAGTATTGAGGACGATGGTGGAGGATGTGGAGGTACCCATTCTGACATGCTGGGGTCTGTTAGTCAGGAAGTCCTTGATCCACAGACAGAGGGAGGTTCCAAATTAATATTTAGTAGTCCTGCCATTAGCACGCAGTAGAGCTCTAATCCTGGCTGGCATGTTCCTCACGAGCCTTTCACACTGTTGAGAGGTAATCTTGTATTATCAGCTCTGGAAACAGACGCAGCCAAATGTGCTAAAATTGGCAACTTTTTCACTTAAACGAGCTCGCGGTTTGAAACGACAAATGAGGACGATGAAACGGGTGAGGCAAGATGTTGAACTTTGCCTGCAAACCACCGTTCAACTTAATTATCAAGTCAATGAATTGTGTGGCGTTGTGGCATATAACATAACGTTATATCATTTAAATAATAGTATGATGAGACGCCACATAACTGGGAAACTTTGTCTTGTAGCCCCTCAGAGTCAGAAGCAAGATCCAGCACCAAGCACCAGCCATGAGCCCACAAGTCCAGAGTGGGCAGGTAGGATTGCTCATTGAGTGAATATTATTAGAATTAATATGATGAAGAGTATGGTGTATTATATGAAAAGTGCCCTGAGATGCTAGATGATTCAGCACTACATTAATGAAACTGACCTGAATTGATCAGAAGGCTTTGTAAAAAGGGAGATTTGTGCTGAGAATTATGAGCATTTTTAAAATGTGATTTAGTGTCAGAGGCAGAGCCAGGAGCCAGTAGTGATGAGGGGACTGCTCCTGTCAGTGTGGAAGGAACAGGTGAGCTGTTGTAAGAGTGTGTGAACAAGCAAGCATTAGTTCCAATATAACCACTTTCTATGCCCAAATGATATTTTTAAGGTTTGGGTATCTGTGAACACTTATTTGAACAGAATATAGATTGTGATATTGTTGAAAAGGATGAGTTGTAAGGAATAATGTTGGAGACGTGCACTCATGTTGAAATAAATCTACATTGTGAAGCAACTCTTACTTGCACGGAATTGGAAATATTTTAGAAAAATACACTGAATTACAAGGCTTTACAGAACAGTGCGCTATAATTACATGATTTTAATAATAATAGGTCGTGATCTGAAGTGGGCCGGTCTGAGGCATGAAACTCCAGGGCTGAAAATGAGTCCCACTCCGGCCCTGGACTGAGGACTAGTGCTGGTTCTTCAAAAAGCACAGACTCCTTATAAACTCTGCAGCTGCATGAGGAAGTTTAGGCTTGTTTTTTTACATGGAAGAATGTTCATTTTTAATCCTGTGTATGGCAGATTTTAGACAAGAAACCCAAGCAGATCAGGGTCATGTGGCTGTAGGCTATATTTATGATCCCTTGTGATGTCCTCTTATTACCAATTACTTTACCTACCTATTAATTTCTTTAATTAAGTTTAGTTTTGTCTGTTGAACCAGTTGTAGTCAAGACCACTTAAACCAAGTCCAAGTCCTGATCGAGACCAGAGTGTTTCATGACCGAGACAAGACCAAGACTTTGAGGGGTTAAGACCAAGACCGAGGCAGGCTGAGACTACGTTGAGACCAAAACTAGACCAGTCTGAGTCTGCACGACACACTTACAATAACATGTGAAATCAACTTAACCGTCTTGATTCAACACTCCTCTTTTGCACATAAAATTTAGTGATATGCCTGCAGTTGTGGTCTTGTCTGGTTTTCTTTAACAGAGACAATACAGAGTAAAAATGTGGTCAAGTCCACGACAAAACTGCGACTTTCAAAAAGTGGTCTTGAAAATGATCTTGAGACAAAGACCGATCTCAAGTACTGCGACACTACTGCTGAACAAATGAAAACATCACAAAACGGAAGAGTACTTTTGTGCAAGTGAAACAAGACTTCGCAAAGGGCTGATTTCTTAATGAGATCTCCAAGAATAACTTAAGTCAGTCAAGGACTACTGCAGATACTGTACAGACTATGTGCAGCAGTGATAAAATAAGCTCTTCATGTAATTAAAAAGTATTGGTCCAAACCCTCCTCAAGCTGCAGGGTACAAGCCTGCCAATATAAAATGTTAGAAGTTAGAGGAAAGTTAAAGTAATCTGACGTCTGACAGACAGGAATGTGAATACATCTTGTTTGCTGATCATATCTGGGCCTAGTGGTGGGATCAGAAACAGGACGTTATCTGGTTATACATTTGAAAAGCAAGACAGCACATGCAGTTAATGGACAAATGAGGGAAAATAAATGAATGAAATGTGCTCAGTGTTGGGAGTGTGAAGGCAGGAAACAACATCCATCATGGCAGAATGATGTTGCTGTGACAAACAAGCCATGACGTGACAATCCCATAGTACTCACCTGGAAGAATTAATGAGCTCAGAGGACTAAATCAAGACAGTGCGTACTTGTCCAAAGTATTAGCTTAAAAACTGCAGTTTGAAGCCATGAATGCAATGACCCTGATCAATAAATGACCCCAAGCAGAGATGCTTTATCAGCATAGTATTTTATCTTAGGTGATTCTGCACTGAATAGTAAACATGCATGAAACAGGTAAACACAGCTTTGGAACGTGGATGACATGATTGATCTAAATCTTAGATAAGTACATGACATGGTAGCAAACACAAGCAGTTCTCTATCCGACCATGAATGCATGCTGAAGTTCACTTCACAGTATAAACGTGACCCGTTACTCTTGTCTTCCAAACACTGTGTAAGACAGAGACATCACAAAATAAAACATAAGTCTACAGTAATAGAAAAATGTCTGTATTAAACACTCCCTTTTCACTAAACACTAAAAGACAAAACAGAATAAGGCTCATTTACCTCCAGCATAATCAAACATTATCAAATCAGTACAGTCTTGGTACACAGAGGAAAGAGTTAAAGGGATTTCCTTAGTTCATACTTGTTACATTGATTCATTAACATGAATACCTGTGTCCCTGTGAGGAAAGGGGATCTGGGGAGCATGGTTTAAGAAATTTAACAGTGTAATCAAGAAAAAAATGCACTTGTCAAACATACGTGTAGGTTATATTGAAAAAATAACTGAAGCTGGCTCTCAGGTGGAATGTTTGCTTCATACATAGTGAGAAAAATGTTTACCGTACAACTTCAAACAAAAGTGATTTAAACCCTGAAAAGAGAAAAATGGGAGTTGATGGCCAGTTAGAGGCAGGGCCCCATTTTCACTAACAAACCCAAGACTCAAGTATGATATTTACTTTGTGTTCCACAGATTAAGGGGATTGATAGTGAGTAACACCACAGCTTCCCCCTACAACTAGTGATGAGATTGTGTTCCACTGTATGCAGCCATATCACATGAGAACTGACTGCCAGTAACTTCTCCTTTGCAGCAATGGGCAGTCCACACTGGTTATTTGGTCCTTAAAGAGCCATAAAACACAAGAATAGATACAACAGATAATAGAAAAGCTAGACAAAGGAACATAGAGACGAGTGAATGGGGAAAAAGAGGAGAAACAAACAGAGCATGGAGGTAGAGAGGAAGTTTTTGACATCATATCCAGCTACCGACAGAGATCTCTTAAACATTGTTTCTGCATTATTGCACTGCAACAGACCCACAGAGGAATGACAATTTTAAAACAAATCAAACAGCCCCGAACCAGTATGCACATTTTTCACATTAGGAAGAATGGAGGCAATAATCTCACGAGCCATCTACTTGAAATCCATCTTTGCCTCTGAGAATGAGATAGGAGAGGGAAGAGGTAGGATAGAGCCAAGTTGTTAAAAAAGGGTTCAGATGTGACCTTTTAAAACTGATATGTTCACTACCTTTCATCCTTAGGTTGAATCAGCATTTGCTGCAAGGCAGGGGTGATCTAAGCCCTGTTCACTGACTTGAAATTAAGATTAAAGAAGGTGACACCTGATAAACGTGCTCCCAAAAAAACAAAAAAAAACTCTGGATAAGGTTGCTGCATAGTGACGTCACAAAGACACAAAGAGAATTTATCGTACAGCTGAAATTTTGTGGCTCTGTCGGCTTCTAACCTAAGAAGAAAAAGGTATAAATGGACCTCATCCTGACCTCATCCCTCTTTATCTAATCCTGACTGAAGGCCAAGTCTTGTAAGGCCTTGGAGAAGAAGAGGAGAACAGGAGTCAGATGATGTGGTAAGTCAATGATTTGGTAAAGATGTCGACTGTGTTGGGCAGTGTCTCTTTCCATGTTCTGGTTATAGGAATTAAAAAAAACTGGATGCAAAAGAGCTTTGCAATCAGGTCAAGATTGCACAGATACATATTACTATATGTACCAGCGTTAAAGAAAGGAGGCATGAAATCAGTGATTCAGCCCTCCAACCCAATGTAAACACACACACAAGTATACCTAACTGAGAATTAACTGCAGACAGTCTGGTTACAATAGACTTTACCTGTGTTTTACTGCATCTACCTGAAAAATCAAGTCTGAGCCCATATATTTAAAACCTGGTGATGTGACCTGATTAATAACCACAGCCCCCCATCATCTGACTCCTACCATTGATAATGAGTTTTCCTTATGGTCCATCTGGGCCATGACGTGCCAGGGCGACAACATTAGCCTGATACATATCACCATCAGTACCCAGGCGCACTGCATCACACCTAGATCATGTTTCCAGAGTCACATTGTTTAGGAACATGTAGTGAGCACTAGACACAGACAAACCATAAAGTGTCCTTCTCTAGATCTGCAGCACCAAGCCAGCCGCTGAGATGTTGTCCCCTCCACCTGCAGTTTGGTAAACCTCAGTGCACACCAGCACTGGTGCTACGCAAATCTCATAGTCATCCTCATCCCAGCAGCTGACAGGCCTGGTCTCCTGCAGAGGGATACGCTGGCTGCCCTCCCGCCGGCTCACAGAGAAGGAGTCGTCCATGATGAGCCTCGCCTTGCTGAGGTCAATGTCATTGGAGCCACAGACGTGGCGGTTAGCTGTGAGAGAGGCCTTGGCGGTGGCTGACATGGTGTTCTTCCACTGGGAGCCACGGGTCACAATCATGGCCTGAAAGGCCAGTGTGTGGACGTGGAGCCGAGTCAGCGGCTTAGTTTTAACACTGTTTGTATCACCTTCTGCACTGGCGTCCTTGTAGCGCTGGTTTAAAATGCGATAGACCTCCCTCATCTGGTCGAGGACAGTAGCTACACGAGGGTTTGGGTCCGACAACACTTTGATGTTGGAGCCTTTAAGCAGACTAAGCAGGTTGGGAAGCTCCTGTTCATTCATCCCTAAAGAGTCCGCCTGAGAAAAGGAATAAGGAAGAGTATTTAAACTGAGGACATTCCTTTATCTGAGCTGCACATCTTCATAAAAATATGCAGAAGCCATAACATTGTATTTAGTAACATATTCTTTCATTGTGATCAATATGGCGTGTGAAGTTTATTCTGGAAAAAAAAAAAACTAAATTCAATTAGAGGCTACAGTTTGATCTCTCAAACATAGCTCTGTGTAAAGCTCTGTATACACTGTGTGATTTTAGGCTGTCCCAGACAAAAGATGACCATTATAAAGGAAACATCGGCAATATCTATGGTCGTTGCTCTTAAACAGTGGTCCTACATCACACAGTGAGAGAGGCTCTGGGATGGCCTTGACACAGTTTTGCAATCAAAGACAGCCTGGGATAAAATTCTGACAGTGTCAGAAATTTGAGGTGACCACCTTCCTGTGTGACTGCTGCTACGACCTACGTCTACTAACCAACCAGCAGAAATGCAGCATGAAATGACGCACTGGCGCTAATCCCAAACAAACAGATGTAAAGCAGCTCGCCATGGAGGCAAAACATGCCAAAAGAAATGCGTGGATTTCCAGGAAAGAGTAAAACCGTGTCGAGTTGTAGCAGCAGAAGCCCTGCCTGTATAATGTGTCCTCCAGCTCTTACCATGACCATATAAGCATGGAAGGGAATAGCAGTGGAGTTGCAGCTGCCAGGTGAGCAACCTAGCCGCTAGCAAATTCACACACAGACACACCGCAGTATATAGTGTCCACTAAAAAAGGTTATTTAATAACGTGAGCCTCTATGTTGTGCTTCACAGTTGGAGAAGTAATAACCTGTGCAGCATCCTTGCATCCCTACTCAGTATGGAAAGCTACTGCATCGTACGTTGTACTCTGCAATCCATGTTTTAACATGTAGATACAAAACAGATGTGAAAAAAAGAAACTATTCAAACAGGGGAAGGCAAACACAGTCACACACTGTTTTGTTTAGAACTGCATTCAACACATTTAACTAAACAAATCTAGTTTCGATCTCCCCTGTGTGCTTTGTCAGACATCTTGTACCTTTTCACTCTATTTTTCTGGGATGAACATTTTGTTTTTTCACGCCTGTGTTTGTGTAATCGTTCCAGTCTTCAAGCATGCGATTGAATTTGTTAATTAATGTAACTGTTCAGTCATACATACATGTGGAATGACATAGTGAAGGAGGTCTTCCATTATACTCTCTTCTACAAAGCTGGCCATCTCAAAATGGACTCCAATCTGTGGAGACGAGGAGGACAGGAGGTCGGCCAGGCGGGAGAGGAGAGCATCTCGCTCCCCTGGAACGATGAAAGGAAGAGGTGGAAAGAAAAGAGATATTCAGACAAAATGTAGATAGATAATAAGGAATGAAGGAGACAAAGAGGAGAGGAGAGACAAAGTGGATCACTGTGAAACAATGATAATCTCACTCAGGCACTCTTGAACCCACATTTTACAAATGCAAGATGTTGTTCAGCCTTAAAATGCAACTCAGAGTAGACCAGTTACTTTAACTGAAGTGAAATTATTGTTATTAATCGCATAACAATTGAAAACGTTAGCTTCCTTCAGCTCATGTCAACATTAGTTTTGTAAGACCTATCTTTTTTCAGCAAACAACCAATAACAAGGTTGTCACCAGTATCCTCTTACCTGACTGGAAGGGGAAGTTATCCATCATTTGCAGTCCACCCACCACCAGCAGATCTGGTCTGAAGTCTTCAAGTTTCTCTGCAAACTGCTCCATGGAGTCCAGGTAGGGGTTATGGTCATCACTGTGGATGATGTACCTACAGAGCCAAGTCAGCCAGTCAGATTCAAATACAGTGAAAACTTAAATTTAAACATGTATGTTCACACAGAGTGGCTCTAATCATTCATGACAGTCATTAAATCCAGCCTGCTGTGCATGTTGGAAAGATTTCTCTCCAGCTTAACTACACACACAATCACAGTTAACCTTACTAACCCGACAAGATTCTCAAAATATCTACCAAATGCTCAAGCAACACATACCTGTTGGCTCTACGAGCAGTATACTGACCCCAGCTCGCCCCAGCTGGATACTCCAGGATCAGATGAATGTCTGGCTCTTCAACTATGTTTCCTGCCACTGGAGAGACAGAGGTCGTTAGCACAGGGGCACTGAAGTGAACAGGACAGGGGTGGGGAGATATATAGAAGGCAGAGGAGCTGGAGGTGGATGTACCAGTACGTGTTTGTGTGTGTATTTGTACCTGTAATGTGTTCAGACAGAACATCAGTATAATCGGTGCTAAAACTTCCCCCTAGCAATATATCACACCCTTCAGTTGCCATGCGACCAGCCATTGCAGGGGCGTTGCCGCCTATTGCCCATCTGTTTCCAGGTAAGTCACGGGATGCTTCGACCAGCTCACTGAATAGAGTATCATTCAGCATGAAACGCCTGCAAGACAAAAAGAAAGGAAAAGAAAAAGGGAAACGATGTTAAAACTTGAAAGTACTAACATCTTTTCCTCTAAACAGGTCTTCTTCTTGTCTTGTCATGTTGTAGTTCTTTATATCAGTTTGAACTGCCACTGTGTATGAAATGTATTACAGAAATAAATATGCATTTCCCTTGCTTAAGCCAAGTTCACAACACATGATTTTCAAAGTCATCAACTCACTGCACTGTTCACATGACACTACTAGCTGTCTTGTAATCAAGAGTCTTGAAGTCATCTGTTTTTTTTACTACATGACCAACCAATGACAAGGGGTAACACATAACAAGATCTTTCACCAGGAAGATGAGTATGTAATGTGTTGTGTGGGACAAACATGGTGGCCAAACCATGTGCCTACAACTCCCGGGTCTGTCACGTCATGCCATGGGGCCCAAAAACACTTTTTCCACATAAAGTTACATTGAGAAAGAGACATCTGTACGTCAGTGGATACATTTTTTCAGCATCACAACCCCTGCAAACAGACTCATTTCACTATCAGAATTTGTTGCACGCAGTCCAATTACATTTCAAAGTCTAGAAGAGCTGCACGATAAAATCATTTTATCCCCATTCAAGTTAGCAGAGTGCTAAACCGGAAGCAGCCAGCTCAGCCGGCGGAAGTTACCCACTCAGCCAGCTAGGTCTCTAGTGCACTTGCTTTATTTGCCCAGTGATGCAGAAGATCTGGGTAGCTTTATATCTGGGAAGTTGAACTTTTTGGGCTTCATGCGCCACTGTGCAACTTTCATAGGAATGAACGGGGCCCTGCCTCCAATGCTGTGTCCAGTTCTCTTTGTACATTTATGGTCTAGAAATGTAGCCTGTTTGATACCTGGGGAGCGTCAGTGATGCATCAAGCTCTCGTCTTTTACAGTTTATACATAGTGCTTGAGCGCCGATTCACGATCAACAAGCCAACACTGATTTGCCTTTGATCTGGGGCTTTTGTTGGGGAGCTCTAAAAACTGTCAGCAAGCAGGGGAAATAGGGCTGAAGTTGCTTAGTTTGAACAAGGCTTAAACCACTGTAGTTAAACCTGAGAGACTTGTTCAGCCAGCCTCTTTGTAAATATTCAATGGAAATACAGTTAAACAGTGTGTTTCTCTTCTCTTAGCATGCTGAAAAATTAAATTGTCAAGCTTCTCAAGGGTAGAGAGTGGAAGGTAGGAACAAAAACTAAAAAAAAGGAAGAAGAAATGCACTTAAGTGGAGGTGTTGGAAAACCAAGGTATTATGACGTAAAGTTGATTAGAAAAAAAAAAAAATAATACAACCTAAACTCTTCTATAATGTCTGGTAGTTCTACAAGTGAAGCCGTATCATAGAAAATAAAGATAAAAAGAAGCCAGAGTTTTGCACATGAAGGTTCCTGGTACACGTGGCCTGTGAAAGGTATGCTATTTTATGAGAGTAGCTTGGACGGGAATGGAGGAGAAACCGAATTGAAAGCAAGGCACACTGAGGAAAATAAACCTATCACACATATGGTTTGACCCGGTCTACTTTTGGTAGAGACGCCGAATAATTTTATCCGTTCTACACACATATCACTTTGGTGTCAAGTTTTCATCTTTCTTTGGCTGAGGTGCCTCCGAATTTTGGTTTTTACAAACCAAAATTCCACAAAAAAAATAGGCGAGAAAGAAGCAAGAGCAATAAATCTAAATTCTGAGCTGAAAAAGACCTGGTTTCTCTGTCTAATTAAGACTTTAGATAACATTTGCTTTTCTTTTTCAGGCTCTCTCACACACATTCCCTTGCCCTTTCTGTCCATGATGATTTTGTAAGCATGTTGCCTTTAGGTGTTAGTTCCACACAAAGAACAAGGGCTCACAGCCAGGCGCTAAAAAAAGAGCAGCCGCCAGTGAATGAAAAGAGAGGAGAAACAAGTTAGTAACTGACAAACATCAACAGCAACAAAGATAGAAAAATACAGATAAGCACTGACCAAATCAAGGGTTTTTTTTAAACATTAGCTTTCAGTTGGTTTGTTTATTTTGTGACACATTCGGGGTGGAATCCGTGTGTGTTTGAGAAGTAAGGGGGATGGAATGAGCCAGGGTCACAGTAGCCTTGGGCACGCAACAGGGGAAAATTTACTCGTGATTGGTCTCAAGACTCACACCATCTACTTCATGTCTCCCCTCTTATTCACTCACAAAAACCCACTTAAACACACCCTGCATATAAAAAGAAAAACTAACTTTAACACACCTTGTATATAAACAGAAAGACTCATCTAACCAGTCACAGCACAGAAAAGACAAACATAATAAAATATTTGCATGTGCACTTGTTCACGCACGCATGTATTTATATAACCACAGTGTGAATTTAGGATTTATAAACTGGAACACAACTACCTAATTGCCAGCTCTTATTCACACAAACACACACACATAACACTTACTCTGCGGCAGCTCCCGGTGCAAAGAAATAGGCAAAGCTCTGAGCCAGCTGCACTTCATTTTCTATGTAGTCATGATGTAGGGGCTGGTCTGTGGGAGGGAGGCCAATCTTATTAAGCAGTGATACCCCGTCCACTATCAGGTCAACACATCCTCCAAAACCTGTGGATGAGGGAGAGGGGCAGAGAGAGAAAACAGAGATAAATATGTGAAAACAGTAATGCTCAGAAAAAGGTACACAACTTAAAATCGGGAGCTAACAAGGATTAGATTAAGAGATAGCCACCAGGGGAAAAGACACTGCAGAGAAAGGCAGTGCTAGTGTGCAGCTTTAGTAAACTTAGCACAGTGAAATCCACACAACATGCAGCTGCTGTGCCGCTTACAGTGAATTAATCTGCCAGCATGGCTAGTCAAATGATCTGATACCTCGATAGAGTTTCAGCTCTAGGATCAAATGTCTTAAACGCATAGCTTTCATCTACAAACATTTTCCGTCAAGTCAGAACACAGGTCAGCATAGTTTGCAAGAAGCCCCGAGGGCCTTCCTGTGTAGGCAACCTGTTAGAGGAGCCAAAAGGCATGTTTGTTGCAGATTTGAATTTAAATTTGAATTCGTTTTGAATATTTAACTTAGTTTGACAGTAGCTTGACTTCAAGCTGCTATTTTTGCTTTTTGAAGCTCTTAGGCAGCCATCTACAATTTTCTTCTGACAATTTACTGTAAAAAAGAGAAAGAAAGTCGTGTATATGTGGTCATATGGTCAGTGGCAGTGGTGCGTATTAACTGTGCTTTTGTCTGAAAGTCAGCAGGCCAGTGTTTGTCATTGTGTTGTAATGTTTAACTCCAGTTCACCATCTGACGCACCTAATATCAATAGACAAGGATTATATCAAATTATGATCTTATGTAAGAGGGCTGACATGTGATCTAATTATATCTGATACTGAATAACAACAATACAGCAGGTCTGACTGCGTGGCTGAGCCTGTTGACTAACTGGGTAAAGGTTGGACAGATACAGCGATCACTCCTGTTGTGTTGCTTCTAACAAGGCTCAAAGGACAAGATTTTAGGATTAGATCATGAGGGCCAAAACACTGCTCAGTGATGCTAATTATGTTGTTTGCTGAAACCTGTCTGACGCAGTTCCTCAGATAAGGAATTTCACCCTGTAATACTGCTAATCCACTTGGTGCCCACAGTTTCAATGCAAGACGGAGACCACAAACTGCCAGTTGTGCTTTTTGCTTTTGGCACACTTGTGTTATTTAACTTGCTGTCACCATACTAGGGCCAACCACATCTTGAGGCCTATAGGGTTATCTTTATCTACAGAAACAGTGTTTAGTGAACCCCTAAAATTCACCACCTGCTTTTACTATTTATCAAGTATATTTTATATTGAGGATGCATGATAATATTGGCTGATATTGGCTTTAAAATGAACTATCAGAATAGGCCAACATGTTTTTTCTTATTTTACACAATGGATGAACATTACATACACTGAGAGGCATCGTATTTCATGTCTTCATCTGCTGGTGGGCCACCACAATAAGAGTACTCATGCACAGTATGATGTTAATTCCACTACAGAAGAGACTTGATGATCAGTAAAATTAGGTAGGGATAAAAGTGTATATATCGATATCAGTATTGGTTATCGGCCACATAAGTTGTTATATATGGGCATGTTGGATATCAGCAAAAAATCCAAAGTCGTGCATCCCTATTTTATCTTAGATATGTCACACTGAGGCTACCATTTATACAAGTGACATGATTCAGCAACACTCATGGAGCACATATCAGCACCACCTTGCCCTTCCATTACAGCAGCATTTGCTCTTCACCAGATCTCTGTGGTGCTTTGTTGGTTGATGGAGGGTCTCTGCTTACAACTTAACTGTGGACTGAGATCTGATGACTGTGCAAATCATTAATGGTCACCCCTGTTTGACCTCTCTCTTTTACCTCTCCATGCCTCACTGCACTGCCTTGCTTACACTTGGTCAGTCATTTGCTCACAAACCTCCTGATAGTCACTGAAAAGGGGACGGTGTAGCTAAGTTAACTGAGGTTACAGTCAGTTCACAGAAATTAAGTTTTCACTGTCATTTTTAAAAGTCAACTTAATTTTGTTTTAGCTGAATAAAGTAAATTCTAGTTAGCAATTAACTTTAGTCTCCTGTTCATGCATTTTTTCATCCGGAGCACATCTCTAACTTCAATGCCAGTTATTATGGATGAAAATCATCTCAGACTGAGACATTTATAAACCCAGAAACGCTCCTAAATGTGGGTTAAGCTAGGCAAAGTTAGCTAGCTCATCCCACTTGCACTTACCAATGGCTACTTTGGGTCTGGCGACGCCATTGATGCCGACTTTGCTCTCCGCCCGGAGCAGAGAGGACAGGACGGTGTCCAGCCGGTCGTCCAGCACTGCATTGTGGGGTGACCGGAACCACACGGCCAAAAGAACCACGAGCAGGGACACAACAGGCCCATATTTCATCCACGAAGCCCTGCCTCCTCTCTCCATCTCTCGCTGTCCTCGCTGCCGTGGCTCCCCCTGACAGTAATGAATAAGCACTTTCCGCCCGACCAGTAAAAAGCCGTGCGCTGGGCTGTCTGTTTGTTTTAGCAGCCGGAGTGTCCCGGATGTGCTGTAACCGTCGCTGCAACCTTGGATTTTAAACAGCTATAATTTTATATTTTTTACGCAGGTATTAATTCAAACTATCACCACTTCAACCTGTGTTTCAGCCCTCTCAAACACCTACTTTCTTTATCTTCTTGTAAAGGAGGCTTCTTTAGCGTGTTTTATTTTTACCCAAGCACCGCTGTCATGTTGGATAACAGGTGGACGCCTGTTGTCAAATCAAACAACGTTTAGTCTACTACGGAGGGGGAGTGTTTGTTTTGCTGACAACAAGGCGGAAGTGACAAAAATAAGAGCACCCGCATTTAAACTGTAAAGATAAAAGTCTTTGGGTTTAGATCTAAGCTTGGTTTATCATTATCACCGCAGTTTGTCCAGAAACTAGAAGCAATGAGCCTCATGCAGCAACATTACCTTAAATTGATCTCAGATTTTCTATTAATTTTATATTAGTGAAAAAAAAAGAGAAGTCAACCCCATCCAAATCTGCTCCTACCTACCCAGGTGTGCTGAATGATGAATCTCACTTGATCATAAGTCTCTTAAACAATATATATAGGGGCAGGTGTGGTGCTGTGTGAAAATACTCTGGGACATGCTGGATAAATGGAGAGATGCCACCCAAAAAAAGGCTTTAAAAGGAAAAACTTCAGCAGAAGTGGCTTGTAAACAAACTTAAACAAAGTGTATGTGACTTTTCACAGTGTCAGTGCTGATACTAGTAAAGAAAAATCAAAAAGTGCAATGGCAAAACATTTGCAGCAGCAGTGGTGGAGGAAAAAGTCTAATCCTTTACTTAAGTAGAAGTACTAGTACTACACTATAAAGATACCAGTTACTAGTAAAAACCCTAGACTGAAAAGGTTACGTATATAAAGGAATGGGAAATGTATATAAGTATTAAAAGTAAATGGAGACGTTAAAATAAATTTTAAGTTAAATTTAATAAATAAAAAATAAATCATTGAAAAAGAAAAGCAGGTCCTCATGTTTGAGAAGCTGGAGCCATGAAGTGTTTTTCCATGAAAAATGACTTAGACAGTTATCAGAATGGCTGCCAATTGTCTAGTCTATCAACTAATAGTTTCAGCTGCTCTTTTTTTATTCTCATATTTTTGGTCTAGTGCAAAAAACTTAACTTGTAAAGTTAAAATAATTATAGTGGATTAAAAAGTACAGTAATTCTCTCTAAAATGTAGCAGAGTACAGGAAGTGGCATGAGATTAAAATACTCCCATTTGTATTTTGGTTCAGTACTTTTTGAGTAAATGTATTTGATTACATTCCATCACTGGTCGACAGAGGGACGCACAGTAACTGAAAGTAAATGCAATCAATGGACCAAGTACAGAAGTATTTTCTTGTCCCTGAAATGTATTAATCAATGATCATAACTACTCTAGAACATAATATTATCTAATCTAAGTTTTCTTATATGATTTTCATGCTTTTTTTTTGAAATGTTCTTTTAATTTAAAACGTAATTTACCTTAAAACTTAATTTACCTTGGGTTAGATGACAATTTGTGGACTGGAAATTAGATGGTTTTTTTTCTTATCTTAGTAAGAGTGCCCTTAACCACTGAAATTTTTCTCTCACATAAGAGAGGAGAAAAAATAAGAAAACTATTGTGAATCCCACAAATCAATGGGCACTAAGAAAACAAGAACAAATTGTGGATACGGACAAAAGTAAGAGTAAGTCTGTTTCGTATATCATTTCTTGCATAAGGCCCAGTGCTTCTAGTTGGTCTTCCTCACATCAAATTTGAATTAAAATTTTAGATGCAGCAGAATCCTACAACAAGTTCATCAGCTATCATCACAATAGTTTTGACTCATATCTACGTCTCCATTCATTTATCACATGTTGACCCACATTTTCTTGGTGAGTCAATCCCCTCAGGTTTACATATCAGTCAGATAAAATGCAAATTGATTTAAAATGCCAGCATTCACATTCAAGAGCAACAACACCATACTGGGAACCAAATACTGTTTTTATTTAATTCAGAACATACAAGCTGCAGTCAGTATTTTGATTAATACAGGCAGACAGTAAAAACAAACTTTAAAAAAACTTCCATTTCTATTCTGACACTCGAAATTAAAAAACACTATCAGACAACGATCACAATGAGTACATCCTGACATCATGGAGTGGCACTGAGAAATAATAAAACATCAAATATGAAAGCTGTGACTATTAAAAATTAGAGACATTCAGACAAATTGTCCTGTGCTGCAATGGACAGAGTCTTTCAATGTCTTTCAATAATGAGCTTTTCAATAAAGGCCCACACTTTCCACCAGTGCAGAGAAAAGATGTGAGGACAGAGGACCAAATGAAATTCAGCAGCAGTGACAGTCTGCTTCAAATCACCTCGGATAAAATGAAATGCACATAAGTGTCTTAAAAACATTTTCCTCCTGTGCAACCTCTTGATTGACCCCGCTTTAAGAGGTGAAAGAACAAGACCTTGCAACAGATCATTCACAAAAAAACACCTCCAACCAACAATGGTGATTTGTGCTCAGGCACACACTCCATCTGCTAATCCACCTGAATGAGGTGAAGGTTGCTCTTGAGTTTTTTTTTTCTGTCTGCTGTCAAAAGAAAATACACCCTGTGTGTGCAGCGTGAGCAGTGGGCTTGAACTAAAACGGACTAAAAGCTGTTAAATGAGTTCTTGAGCAGGCAAGTTGAGTGTGTCGCCCTCTAGTGATTATGTAATTGTCACCGCAGCTCAAAACCTGCAAGAGAAACACAGACTTCATGTTACATTCATTCTTAAACTTTTGTTGAAGATTTCAAAAAGACAGCTGCTTCTCAGACTTGACATAGAGTCGACAGTTCATTTAAAGCCATGAGGCTTGAGCACAAATACAAGTATATGCACTCTAGTTTGGTTTATGACGTTACATGAGGGAGGTTACAACAGAACAGTAAAGTTATACTTTACAGGGAAACAGTAAACACAGGTTTGTTTGATGTCAGTACTTTATGATGCCATTACATGTTGTTTCGTTGTCTTACCTTTGAGTTTATTTGGGAATTCCTGCCACGATCTCAGACTCAATACCACAGTGATCTGATCCACGCAGGAACTTAAAGAAACCTAAAAACCAGGAACAAACCAGAAGGCGGTTTACACAAAGTGAAAGAGAATAGCTTTGACACAACACCAGTCACTGTCTGTTTGGAGGTATGAAATATCTTCATATCTTAGAAATACAGTTGGTAACTTTTATGAAAATAACTTTCTGTCATACTATCACTATATTCTGAGAGAAGTACACGAGATAGATGGTCTGTGAAAATAATCATGTCCCTCCTCTTCTTCCTACAGCCTCTAATGGTGTTCAATAGAATCAGACCACAGCACCAATCAGAGTCCCAACACAGCTGTTAGTCATGTTGATCACTTCGTCAACTGTGGTCAAACTGTCAAACTGTCAAACTAGGCAGCACCGATCAAACATGAATCAATATTCTTTTGCTGCATTGTCTATTTCTCACCTCAAATGTTTTCAGAAACATATTCTAGTACACATTTAAGTGTTTGCAACATGGCAGCCAGGTCACAAGCTCTCCTGTTTTACAGCTAAACAGTACACTGAAATATGTTTCTGAAAACATTTGAGGTGAGAAATAGGCAATGCTGGTAACAGAATCTTGATTCACATTTGATCAGCGCTGCCTAGTTTGACAGCAGTTCGTGAACAGTGACATGACTGACAGCTGCTTTAGAGACTCCTGGGCTCTGATTGGTTGTATTGCTCACAAGAAGTAAGGCCATTAGAAATGTTACAAGGCAACAGAGAAGGTAGAGGAGTATTTTTTTCGCAGATTACATGTCTCATTTAATGCTGTGTAAATACAGAGACAGTTCCTGCGAATATGAAGAGAGCTATTTCTTATAAAAGTTACCAGCTGTAGCTTTAAGGGTGAGAACAAATGGCATGTGCATTTGGGTCTCATCTTCATAGCAGCTGTCAAGTACATACAGTACAAGGGGTTTTACATAGCAAAGCATGTTAGAGTAGTTGATTTACCGGTATTTAGCCAGTTGCAGACAAGTATTCATATCATGTCAACGTAGCAATACCAGTATGCAAAACCAGTCTCAGCTAAAATGTGTTTGGGTACTCACGCTCTACATGGGTTTGAAAAGTGTGTAACATGATCAGGATGTTGACTGAACAATGTGTTCAGTTAAGGCTTCAGTGTGGTGTATTAGATTGTCTTATACTGAAGGGTTTCTAATATTCCACTCCCTTCATAAGTGTAAATCAGAGGGCTAACATTTATATCAATGTTAGTTAAAAGTATAAAATTGGTAAAATGTGCGCCTCTGCTCACCATTATCACCCCAGTCAGTGTTCCAGGAGTTAGCACAGAGCCAGTAGGGAACACCATCCTCCTCGCCCCAGCCCAGGACTTTGATGGCGTGGCCACCAACAGCAGACCCAGTCACATGCTTATACACACCTGGAGACAAGAAAAATAAAAAAAGGCAAGAACACCATAGAGGGTCAGCAAGAGTTTGAGCTCAAGTGTGTCAGAAACAACATTTTACAGAACCACTGAGCAAAACGTGCAGTCAGAGTTCATCCTGTGCTCAACAGGTTGTGAGTGTACGAGCGTTCAGTATTATGTGTTTATGCTTCATTTGTCTGTTGATGGTGCTCGTGTTCTTACCAGTCTTGTACATCAAGAAGTCTTCATAGACGGTAAAGGCTCCCTCTACTGGGCCGTTCTTGTATATCTCATTCTGAATCTGCTCCTCGTCTGACAGCACACTGTAGGACGTTTTACCTGCGACACACTTTGAGTTAGGAACCTGTGCTGCACGTGTGTGACATTAACACTGTTCTCATGGCTTTAGCTGAGTCTCATTTTCAAATAATTGCCATTTTCTTTCATGCTGCATTTATCAACAGAGCAACATTGAATTACATCCAGACGTTACAACAAATTTAATATATTAAAACAAGTGTGAAACATATTTCCTGGACTATCACAGGGCCACAGCACAGTCAAAACATTAGATTTAACTTCTCCTTTTCTAAGCTAAATACTGATGAGTGTGCAAAGACAGAGTTAATGTTAGCATGCTTAACGCTCATCACTTTTTTTCTTGCTGTTACCATAGTGCTTGTCCGCTTTGTAGCTAGGTGTGTATCCAGCTTCACACTGGCGGACGCAATCAGGTGTGTCTCCACCCTCCCCAGTGCAGGGGGGTCTGGTGCCATTCACGTGGTGTTCACAGGGAGGGATGGTGTAAGGCCGACAACCTGGAGGCACAAAGAGTAACAAAAAACAAGATCAGGGGTTTCATTTGCATACGCACAGAATGAAGCCTTTACAAGTCGTACACTACTTCCCACGTAAAAGTTGTGATGTATAAAAACAAACATGACAGGAGAATGTGCACACCTATACAAGATCTGACCCGTGGGTATGAACATTTCAAAGACGGAGGAAATTGGCAACACAGATGATGAGGTGGTGAAAGCCAGATTGTAGAAATAAATTATGCCTCTCACACATTTAATTTAACTTTATATCACATTACTTGTAAATCCATTTTATCCTCATATCCTAAATATGAGTCCTAATCATAATGCAGGCCAAGATCGCCATTATAAAACTTTTGTCTTCACCTATCAAACTCTGATCTCCAAATAATATCCCAGGGAAGGGATACCACTGACTGTCGTGATCGGGTACATGGCTTTTGTCAGCATGTACCCTTTTAGTATGGTTCCTGTGCACTGTTTTAAAAACGAGGCAACAGACCTGTAGATACCACATGTGCGAATCACTGTGGGAGTGCCACACACACAACTCACCAATGTGGGAGTCATAGAGACCTCCAGAGACCAGTCCCGCATTGGTCCAGAAGTCCCAGGCAGCTGAAGGGTAGCCACCGTTACATCTAAAAAGAAAGACAGGAAATATGAAATGTTTCCACTTTTACAGACAACCACTATGCACTCCCTGCCTTCAGCTCCACACATTCACACTGTACATCATCAGAGGGGCAGGGATCCATCTTTTTCCTTTTCCTATCCCGACTCTGAATCCCGCTTCTTAGTGCTGTATCTACTGATATAAAGAACTAATTCATTACCAGTGTTCACTATAAAATATGTATACCTCTTTTGGCGCAGATACTAATCCTTCATATTGGATTGGTACATTCCAATAAATTATCGGTCTATCCTCTTATCAGATCATTACTGGAGAGCTTGTTTTGGAGTTAATTCATTCTCTCCTCACACTGAATACTCAGTAATTCAAACTCCAAACAGTACGGTTCACAACTAAGCTCTGGTTGATAGTCCACTGAAATCAACTGTAGACATTCGTACACAACACAGTAGCAACATTTTTTCACACATTCCTGCCTCTCACCCCATGCCACAGCTGTCGCAGCAGGTCAGCAGATCCTCCGAGGAGATCTCCACGCTGACCTTGCCATTGCTGTGGATACACAGACGGTCAGAGATGGCCTCTGCAGCACCAAACGCCTGTGGGCAGAAGAACAAAGATGAGCCTCAGACACATAAATAAAATTCAGTGCAAGCTTTTCCTCATCTGGACTGAGGGTTAAAAGGACAGAGGGTGTTGTTTATTATCCAGATTGCAAAGCCCCTTGAAACAAGTTTGTAATTTGGGGCTGTGTACAGTGTAAATAAAACTGATTACACCATCAGCTGTAAATGTGAATACCAAATTTTTGCATGGATCTGTGTGTGTGCAGTGCTTGAAATGGAAAACCTTTTTATGTGTGCATGTGCTGGGACATGTAGCTTTTAAAATTACATGCACCATTTTTTTTGCCTGCACCAAAACAATTTCTTCTGCAACATTTTTCTGCAACAGGTCAAATATGAGGAAACTGTCAGTTTGTAACAATGTAGTTTGAGCCGACTTTCCTTTTAATTTTCTCAAAACCTGTACAGTAACGTAACTTCAAACTTTACATGGTCATAATCGGGGTCATGAACAAGACTACATAAAAAATTTAAGCGAGCCTCTGAAGGGAAAGATGTTTAATTTATGGGAGTTTAATAATGTGGACATCTTTAATGTGTTACAATATCTCTTGAATTGAGCTGACTTTCACTGTGTGGTGACATTAATTTTGAGAAGAAATCAATTTAGCTTCTCAGCAAACCTATTGTGGAAATGTTTTTTTTTTAATCATACTATGATATCTTTGGGGACATCGCATATTCAATAATACTTATTAATATTTGTATATGACGTGTAATGACTTGTTGCTGTAATGCCAGTCTTTCTTCGTCCTAACCAGTACCGTAACAGCACAAGTAGATGTGCATCAAAATCAGGTTTTACACTGTGCTGCTGTTGCACTGCTGCTCTGTCTTGTCTGTCTGTTTCCAAATTTTGCGCTGCGACATTATAAGGCTGTTTTTCACTGTGAAAATGGCGGGGTGGTATGAGAGTGTTTCAAAAGTATAAATTGCGTCAGTCTCGCGGTCAGCGATTGAGAGCTGGCAGCCCTGCACAACGTATTTTCTGTAAGTTACGCACTCCGATGGATGTGGAACTGAGAATTACATGCACGGCTCAAATTTTGCATGCATATACACATGATATTCTGAGCCCTGGTGTGTTTGACACATTGCTAACCACAATCAAAATTCACAATCATAAAAAAAAAGCCCCTAGATAATTTGTTAAACGTGGTCACATCTCTTGAGCAGTGAATGTTTATCTCACCCAGCAGGATCCACAGGAGCCCTGGTCTCTGATCTCCTTCAGAGTGGGACAGTTGGGCCACTGCTCTCTTGAGTCAAAGTTTGTAGGCAGCTTGATGTCTCCAGAATACTGAACCCTGCAGCAGAAAACAGAGTAACAGAGTCAAGTATTACTATGTGCTACGACAACCTAGACTTGACAAAACTTGGTCTATGACACTGAAACCACTGCTTGTTTTTCTACATATAAATGTATACAATCCATGTCTAATAAGGGGATGTGCACCACAGCAAATGCTCGCTCTCACTGTTATATACGCATGATGGAAAACTAATCTGAAGTGTATCTCTGGTGTGTCATGAGTGAGACTCACAAGACTGGCAGTTTAGGTCCCTTCAGCATTGTACCGCAGAGCTTCTGGACATAACTGTAGTCGACATTATGGAAGTTGTGACCAGCCTGCAGGAGAGGAGAGAGACTTAGTCAAATAGAACCACGCACAAAAGTTCACAGTGAGACAAAGACAACAACTCACCTTCCAGGTAGTGTTGAGTTTATTGATGTAGTTGACCATGTCACCGGACAGTGGTTTGAGGTGGGGTCTGGCCAGGCTCACCGACAAGCTGGCAGCCAATAACAGGAGGGCTGCGCGCCACATTTTGCCTGGAAAATACAAAATGAGGAAGAGAAATTTAGTTGTTATTGACATTAAAAAAATAAAACACAAGCCATGGTAGTTTCATTGCATAAATTATGATTCAGTCACTAAATCTCATCACAATTCCCTAACTCTAAAATCAAACAAACACTATTTCAATTCCAGGCAAAACGTGTATTTTGATTTCCCTCAACTTTAAGTGGTGAAGGCTGACTGGATAACAATGTCTCACAATGAAAGCTACAGGAACTAACGTTTCTTAACCCCAAGTGACTGTTCATACAGTAGTCTAGCTGGGAATGCTTACTAAAAAAATGAAACACATAAAAGATGACTATAAGATGGCTATATATAGGATAAATGAGCTGCTAATGAATATTCCATTGCAGAAAAAGTCTTCCACATTCATGAATCAATACAAGCCTGAGGCAATGCAAAGATATGCTTAAACTTACTCCTTAAACTAAGCTGTTAAAAGGAAAACGTTCACAGCTGGCTAGACATCGTCACCCTGATGCAGCTACAAGTGTAACATGCATACACAGAGCGGAGAAAACCTCTTATCCTCAGTCATGGTCGTTAGAGATCTTTCCAGTGGTTAAACACGCTGCATCAGCAGGCACATAGGTACAACAAACAGTCCTGTGATTTCAGCCAGTACCTTAGATTTAATCTAGAAAATGACTCAAGACTTTCAGACCGAGATGGACTGGGTTTCAGTTCCCATTTTAAAAGCTTACAAAATCATGTTTCCTCACAGTTTCTCATGCTGCAGAAAGTGCAGTTTTAGGAAAAAGCAAGTCCCAAATGCTCCCAATCTGCTCTCAGATGGTAAACAAGAACACCTTATCAGAGATGAAATGTACTGGTGAGAGTTGATATCAGCTACAGACAGGGGCCCATTAGAGACCATAATGTAGCCTATTAAATAGAGGCATGGATCGTGCTCAGGATAAGCAGGATGTTCTAAGTCCAGAAAAATCAATACCAGTGGAGACATTGTGCTTCTTCATAAATTGGATAGGATGAACCAGCATGCAGCTTCAAATTCTCATAGAAAGGACGACAGATGATGTTACCTAATCTTAAAACCTGAACAGCAGGAGTGGAGAACAAAAGTCTTTTGTCATAAAGATACAGGAAATGTTGACTTTCTTTTTTAAACATTCAAAATATTCTGTTGTTATTTTGATGTGGTTCAAGACAGACTATCCAACACTAACTCTAATTCAGTGTGTTGCCAAACATAATGTTACACGCTGTGTAGGAGCTCAACAGACTTATGTACACTGGCACACTGCCACACAGATCTACTCCAGAGAACAAGAGCCTGTCTTGTTAGTCACCTGTAAAATCAGCACACCTGTTAAGGCATGTCCCGTTTCTATGACGGAGAAAGCAGAAGAGGACCCAATGAAAACTGCCGGGCATAGAAAATATGAATTCCAGTGGAATCGGTTGATATCACATGACTGAGGCCAGTGTAATGTCACGAGCAAGAAGTACATGGGGGAAGTAAGAGGAGAAATTTCCCCTTTACAGACTGACATCTGTTTCATAAAATCACACTGAACATACTCAGCTCACTTTTTTTCTAAAATCTCAACAAGTGCTCAACTTTTTTTTAATAACATAATAAAAAAATAGTTCTGTCATATTCTGTGTAATGTAAGAAAAGTGTACAGTGACGTCCTTGGCCGAGCCTTACAGTACTTTCAGCTACAAGGCTGTGGTTACAAGTTGGTTGCAAAGAGAGTTCAATGGGTCATCCAGCTGTTGGGGGTGAATGGGTTAGCTTTTATTCTACTGCATGTGCTGTAAGCAACTTTATACGATTTCTGATTCGTACTTAGATGTGTTTTCGTTGGATCACAAATTGTGGTATGAGGTACAAACACAAAACAAGACATCAACACACAAGTAAACAACCAGAATAGATCATTAGCACAAAGTTGAGTCATTTAAAGAGGGGCAGAATATTACTCAAAAAGCACCCAGTTTATATATTGTCCTTGGTTTATCTGTCTGCAATAATAATAAGTTCAAGGTACTTCTTTCTATTCTAGACAATATTCTGTAACTGTGAACCAGCTACATGTACACTGTGTGCATAACATATGAAAACTAAAAAAAAGAGACAAACAAGTGTACATTTAGGCCGCAATAAAAAAAAAATCCAATTACAAGTTTGTTCAGTTTTTAGAAAAGTGGTTCAACCAATCACACAAACACACACACCCAGCCTTGTAGCTGACACAATGACATGATCTGAAAGTGGTTTGGGGAAGTGAACCTTCAGCCTGCTGATCTGCCCAAAAGGAATCAGTCGCATGTCAATTACTTTCAATACAGTTACCACAGAGCAGGACTATCAAAGGTTACATTATCTTGCAGAGTCATAGCGTAGGAGGGCTGTCAGGCCTTTCCTCAGCATAACTCTTGCATCTTTAAAATGTCAAAACAGCCCTGTGTTTAGCTTGATGCCTAGCTGATGCAAACCAACAGACTTCTGAAGGCTATGGGGTTGCTAAAATGTTCCCCTGTGTGGGAGATTTAAGAGCAAGACAGAAACAGATGAGTCAGCTTTACAGCCACAGAGACAACACCTCACCAGCTCCTTTTCCTTTAAGTAGAACCAGTGATGTTCACCTTAACCCTAACCTTAGTCATACAACAGTGGGCTGAGTTCAACTGTGTTAAGCTAATTTACCTCCTCTTCAGATTGTTAATGGTTTGTACATCTACACTAAACAGCACAATGCCCATCAGTATGAGTAAAGGTAGGCTTCATTTGACGAGAAAGTTGTTTGCCAAACAACAAGAATCCAGTTTTTTAGTAAATACTGTAGATGGGACAAAGCAATTTTTCACAATGTTCCTTCTCAAGCAACAATGTCTCTGTATCCAGCACTAAGTACTGGAGGAAACTGTAAAGATACTGAGCAAGTCCTGAATTTCTTGAGCATGAAAAGTACCACAGATACCTTTTATATCTTGTAAGTAAATATATGTGAATAAGGAAACACAGTCTGATAAATGTGTAATACCTTACTGTAAATCAAGTCATTTCCTCATTCTGTCACACTGCTAAGGACCTGCTGACAGGAAGGAGGCCCATGCCTGACTTATTCCATAGCTGCAAATATACAGACTTCACTTTTCCATATTTTTCCACCTTTCTTTTGCACAAGCTTAACTGGAAATGGTGTTGCAGTGACACTATAGTCAATTTACACATTAACACCAATCTATTCCAGCTCATTTAGCTCTGCTGTATCACAGACAGGTTTATAACTCTATAAAACATGTCTCCAGCTCCTTTCCTTTGTCTGGTTAAAGCAGGGGACAGAATGGCTGCCTCCAGCTCTCATAAAATCCTAGTTTCACTTTCCATTTCCTTTTGTGTCACTGTTCAGTATTATGTTTCATATTCACTGTAACTTCAGATTGTAAGTTATTTGCTGTGTTTAACTGAGGTGCTAACTACACCTGATTTCACATATAGTGAAATGTGTGTCTTTATCAAATCAGCTCCAACTGCTTCCCAGCGTTTATCTTATCACCTCTGACCATGAAGCCTGAAATGGGTCAGACAGGCAACAACAGCCACCGTTTGAGCTATGACAACAAGGAGGAGTTAAATTTCTTTCTGTTTTCTTAGTTGGTCCAGAAATATAAAGTGAACATACAGTTTGATGTGTTCTCCTTTAGTTTATGCAAAGTGCACCAGATTTAGCTAGGTTAGCCGTTAACTGCTAACTCACCGTGTAAACAGTCTGTAACTAACGTCTGATAACCGGAAACTGATAAACTGAGGACAAAGCAATAAAAATCAATCATTTACCTGAGGTTTGTTTGTCAGCTCTTAGTGTGAACTTCAGCTCCAGTTTCCTCCTCTGTGTCCGTACACAGCACTAATCAACACTGACTGAGTAACTGTCCTGCTCTCGTATTTATGTGTGGCACCACGTGAGGCGGTCACATGAATGCAGCTCATGTGATCTGTAACGAAACCAAACCGTCACCACTAACTCTTCCTTTTTTCATCCAGTCTGCGGGTGTCCTGGTTAATAAGATCAACAATGTGTGCTTTACAGTCAGACAGTCGTCTGAATCTGGATTTAACCGGTGAAAACACACTAACAATGACAGAGTTTAGTGTAGTGGATCTTCACCACCTCTATCTGAACACTGGGTGGTGCTATAACTCACCCTCTGTCATCACTGTGTCCATAATGTACAGAACTACAATGACTTGATATTTATATTTGTATAAAAATACTGCCATGTAAGGTGTAATGGTGTAATGGTGGCACACATAAATGGACTACTGAACAGGCCTACAGGGCACAGGCTAAGGGGCCCAAAGTTTCAGGGCCCCACCCTCAGGCTTCACCTGCAAAATGTGACATGAAGAGACACGTACAGACCAGAAAGACACGAGGCACAAATGGAACACAAAGAGACATAAAACAACTACAAGGAGATGCAAAACAGCTGAAAGGGGACACAAAGAGACTCACAAGTACTATGTAAAGGGGCCAAACAATCACTAAGAGACACAGCATGACTATGACAAGATTCAAAATGACCATAAAGCAACATTAAATGGCTACAAAGTGTTGCAAAGCATTGGGAGACAAAAAAATGACACATAATTACAGAAAGATATGTAACGACTACAAAGAGACAAAAGTAACTGCAAAGAGACTCAAAATGACCACAAAGAGAAACAAAATTACTACAGTGAGACTAACATGGCCACAACAGACACAAAATGACCACTAAGAGACAGAAATGACTACAACAAAACTCAAAATGTCTACAGTGAGACACAGAATGACCACAAAGACACATAAAATGACTACAAAGATGAAAAGCAACTACAAATATATTTAAAATAGCCATTGAGGGACTCAAAATGACTACAAAAAGACAAAAATGGCAAAAAATTAGACACAAAATGGCTACAAAGAGATGAAAAATGACTAAAACAAGACTCAAAATGACTAAAAAGAGACACAGAATGACCACAAAGAGACATAAAATGACTACAAAGATGAAAAGCAACTACAAATATATTTAAAATAACCATAAAGGGACTCAAAATGATTAAAACAAGACTCAAAATGACTACAAAGAGACACTAAATGACTACAAAGAGACAAAAATGACTAAAATGAGACACAAAATGGCTACAAAGAGATGAAAAATGACAAACAAGTCTCATAATGATGACAACGAGACTCAAAATGACTATTAAGAGACGCAAAATGACTACAGTGAGATTCAAAATGACCACACAGCAACTACAAATGTATTTAAAGTAATCATAAAGGGACGCAAAATGATTAAAACAATACTCAAAATGACTACAGAGAGACACAAAATGACTACAAAGAGACAAAAAATTACTAAAACAAGACACAAAATGATGACAACAAGACTCAAAATGACTATAAAGAGATGCAAAATGACTACAATGAGATAAAAAATAACCACAAAGGAACACAAAATGTCTACAACGAGTTGCAAAACAACTACTAGTAGACATAAAATGACCTTTGAGAGATACATAATTACAGAGAGATACATAACAACTAGATAGAGATGCAAAACATTATCAAAAAGAAGCTAAATATCTATGAAGTCTGGGCGTCTTCCTCCTATGTAGGAGAGGTGGTGAGGCATTCTGCATGTCTGGGCGCAGGGGCCTATTGTCTCATACACCAATGGTGGCACAGTGGTGAAGTGGTTAGGGCTTTCACCCTCCAGCAAGAAGGTTCTGAGTTCTCTGCATGGAGTTTGCATGCCCATCAGGTTCTCCAGTTTCCTCCCATAGTAGGTTAGGTAAATTGTTGACTGTGAATGTGAGCATGAATGGTTGCCAGTCTCTGTGTGACAGCACTGTGATAGTTCAACAACCTGTCCGGGATGTAGCCCCGCCTCTGGCCCAGTGTCAGCTCAGATTGGTTCCAGTCCCTCTGCGACCCTGTGAAGGACAAGTGGTTCCAGATAATTCATATCAAAGTCCACTGTCTGTACTGCTGTTTTGTCTTTCTTCTCACTCCCATCATCATCATCATCATCATCATCATCAGGAAGGGCAGTACTGCCACTGTGCAACTCAATCACTTTCAGGTAAAAGTGGTGCAATCAGAACTGTGACAATAAAATGTAATTTTGTAATTGTAACCTGCTTCATATTTGTTTCTGGGCCATAATGACTCCTAAAAACCTCGACACAACTCAAAGGTCACCTGTTACAACATTTGGCTGTTCTAATGATGTCTGACATAAAGTTAAACAAGTAAACCATCTAAAGATGACTTTGTGACATGAAGCAGTTCTTTGTATATCATGTTGTATTTAAATATGTTGTGATTTTGCACAGCTGCTACTTTGCCATGTGTGTCTTGTAAAAAAGATTTTTGGTCATGATGGAACATCCTGGTAAAATAAAGGTGAAATCAGATAAATAATGCTGAGGACCCTAGTTTCATAATGCATGCACAGCAGTGTATGGTGGCATCTGACCATTTTTAGTTTATCTGTGACCTTTATTTTTCATTGTAATCTTTTGAGAAGTAGCTTGTGATTTGTGAATGATGGTGACAAGTGTTTTAATGCTGTGTCGTGCTGTGGATCACTGACCACCCAGAACATGCTGATCGGCCAGCTGCTTTCTCTTCCTTCTATGAGGCTGTCATGTGACTTTCAAAATGATGAGATGGGAAAAACACTGTAAGCACAGCACACAAGCTTTAATCATTGTCTTACCAAGACAGTTGCATAAGAGCTGATCATCCTTTAAGTCAAGCCTGAGTGACCAACAACTCTTATTTAACCAGGCGAAATAACAAAAGTCACACTCTTCTTTAAACTCAGTTAAACTATTATTTAACTTAATAAGATTGGTTTATTGTGCGGGAATTGATTTGTAACTATAGCTTTGCTTGGTAATATTGAAATATACACTACATTATTCTGCTGTCTGTCTTCTCCATTCTGCATACATCCTTTTTAAGGCTTTTGTAAAACTCCATTACTTTTTGTTATTACTTTTTTGTGTATGTATTTCTATTCATTTATAATGTGGATATTACCAATTGCACATAGAGTTTTTAAGTTTATAGCATTTTATTGTTTTATGCTCTATGATTAACAATGTTTTTGTTTGTTTCTTTCTTTCTTTCTTCTTCTCATTTATTGTGGGTGTATTTATTGCCATTTCCCTTGCAGTAAAGTTGAATTAGACTGAATCCATTTGACTTGTGTTGTTTTTAATTACAGCACAATAATAACTATGCTAATAAGAGGCTTAAGGTAATTTTTGCTTTATTACCCATCTTGGTTCAAGGCTCAAGACCTTCATTAGTTTAACTGTTTGTTTGCTTGTTTGTTTGTGATTAACCTCTATCTAAATTTCGCCACAGCCAGCCCCTAGTTCCGTAGAGAAATGAGCAGGGTTTGGCATATACACAGAAAAATGTTGGTTCTTCAGCAGTTCTTTGGCTGGGTTGAGGCGTTATATAGCAGAGGTTCCCAATTGGTGGGTTGTGGTCCAAGAGTGTGTCACGGGGCCAGTCTGAATGGACCACAAGTGAATCGCAAATGTGTCAAGTTTGTACAAAACACACTTTACTCAGTGAATTTCCAGCACAGAGCTTTTATTTTTTAAGTGGTGTTTTTCACTGTAGATTGAGTGACTAAAAGACAGCAACTTGGGAGAGACAGTAAATAAACTTAACGACATGGCCAAACACAAGTATGACACTGAATGTATTAAACTGTGTGGACCTTGAACTACTGCCTGAGGAGAAATCTGAACCCTGTGGCTGCACCAGTTGGGAACCACTGCTATATAGCACTGCTGCCACACAGAACCCTCTGAGCCCTGTATGGTTCTTTAGAGGTTCTAAACTGGCTCTTTTCTCACTAATTAAACTAAGCTGAAGAACCAGTAGAGAACATTTTAAGCCCCTGTATTGCTCTTGAGAAGTTCTCTACTGGTTCTTCAGCTTAGTTTAGTTTACTAGGAAAGAATTATATTACATTAAAATAGTCTACAAACAGTGCATTTCCAGAGCTCTCAATCATTGCCTCCATGTCCACTGAAGTATCTGAGGCTTGAAAAGGTAATGTATTGTGTCTCTCAGTAATCATGTAGTACAGGATTAGGAATCTTTTAAGCCAATATTTTGAAAGAATTTATTAATCATAAATCATATTTTAAGTAATATGCCATTTATGTATATTATTATGTGTTAGACAAATGCACTGAGTTGTCCCTTAAAAAGTCGGATGCCATAAAGCACCAGAATAGGTTCCCCTATAATTGTGAGCCAAGGCTCTTGGGTACTGAGGGTACTGTTAAGCACCATTTTTGTTGTGTTTGTTAGCCTGAACTACCAACCACACCCAGTAAAAACTTATCTTAACTACAGAAACATTAAGTATTCTCATTGCGACATGGGGTCTTGATCTCAAGAGAGACCTGCAAGACACGTCAGCAACATGACACAAAGTTACAGTCAAACAAGACAGTCATACAAAGCTCCAATATTACACAAATTATAAAGTAAAAGTGCCAAAGATGTAGTTTAAAAGACTTTGTATAAGAGCACACCCCTACAGACGCTCTTTCCATATTTATTTAAAGTAGTTTAAAACCTTGTGTAATCATGGACAGCTTCAGTTTACTGCTGTAGTGTGTTTCAAGTTGAAGGGGCACCATAGGAGAAGCCCTTTTTACTAAATTATTATAGTGCAAAAAAGGTCTGCACAGCAAACTTGGGGCCACACCAGCATGGGAACACTCTACACAATGTACAGAAGAATGGGAGGAATGATGGTTAATGCCTCAGGCCTCCCTGGCAGGTTAATCCAGCCCTGTGATGATGTAAGCAACACAGTATGTTCACTGTAATGGTGTACCAGCCACTGTACTGTGACTGTACTGACTCCACAATGTATTTATTACTGTAGCATTTACACTGTTGTTATGCATTTCCACCTATCTGCGTCTAAAGCTCATGAAAATATTCAGATGCCACTGACTGTAAACGACAGAACGATCAATAAAAGACAACACTCTCATCTTTGATCATGACTGATGATTTTATTTTGTCACATCAACAGCACAGTAACTGACTCACCACCAGCAGCAACAGTTGCTCTGTGGAAATCCTTGTAGAGATGAGGTGATGCATGTTGATAAATGGAGGCCGCCCCGTGACTAAGTGACGTCACACTCAATCAGCAAACTCATTTCAGTCCATCAATGAAAATATGATACTGCCTCTAAACGACTTCACGTGTGAAACTTCAGCACAAACCTTGACGTAATGCACCGTGGCTGTCCGCACGTTTCATAACAGTAAATGTGACCAAATATAAAAGAAGGAAATTTTAAAAAAAATACAAAATGAGACGAATTCAAAACACAAGTGAAGACTATCATACACGTCAGGTACACAAAGCAAAGCATATCGTTCAAATACAAAGCAATACACACGTTATAAGACAAGCATGGCAGCTGAAGCTGTCTGTCTACAAGGCAAAGCGCTGAGTCATGATGATCAAGCCAAGGCATCGTCTAAAGCGTGTGCGTGTGGATATATTTTAATTAGTGCACTAAGATACATTTCATTAGCTTATTGCTGTTGCGTACACATACATTCTAGCATGTGAGTTAAGTACTGTAATGTGTGCGTCGTTACAGTGAGTGCTTTCTCTCTCTAAAGGAATAGATACAATTCTCTGGATGAACTAGTAACATGCAGCGACTCCTTTATCTATCAGCAGGTATATGGATAACAGCTTGACACAGTTTGATACAGCGTGTTTTTCTCTGCACTTTGTTCCATAAACACCAATTTATATTCTGCCCATGTTTTACCACAACATTTAACTGCTCATTACAGATACAGAACTTACTTTATAGCTATTATATTTGTTAGGAAAGACAGAAAGTTAAAATAATACGGCACAGTTAAAGAAAAACTGAAACAGATAGAAGACAAATATACATGGAAGACTGATATTGTTAATTCTATGATTACAATCAGATTTCACATATTCAAATAAATAACACTCATAATACTGATATTGACCAAACTTTAAATTCATAGCAGCACATTGTTCCCAGGACATTTTTATTCTAAACCTCTGCTCCTTACTTGTTCACCTCCTTCTGGTAGCTACGTTATCAAAAAGGTTTTATGCAGTTAAAGGTGTCATAGAGCGAGCAATAAAATCACTTTTGTCACTTGGAAATTCAGTTTTACTGAGGTAGGAGGTTTAACTGAAGGATATGAGTACAGTGGACCTTACAAGGGAATACTGGAGACATTTATATTTGTAAATATTTAGTTAAGACTATGTCAAAATTAGATTTCCCCCTTCATGTTTACTGAGATGGATCGTCTGCATTTGAGGAAGTTGTTTTTTGTTGACAGCAAACTGAAGTGCTACATTTTTTTCTCTACAGGAAGTAAAATAGTCACCTCTGATGACATCGAATTTCACAAGTAGCTTAACTTTCTTCACCAGGTAGGTGCACAGTTTATAGATATGCTTTTAATGGAGTACTTCACTCACAGCTCACTCACTTCCTCAATTAGTCATGCTGTGTTACCTTACAAGATTACCTAAGATTTTTTTTTTGCATGCCTCTACGGAAAATGGTGAACATACTGATTTACTTATTGATTAAGGACGATGTTTGACAGCAACAAAACTATCTCAAAACATCTGTTTACGAACTCTCACACAACTCGGGCAGTGTAATCCAAGTCTCATTCATTCAGTCGTATGCTCAGTACTTACCAAAACTAAACTGTAAGTGAAACTTTTCTATATCGCAAAAATGCGAGAAGTACTGAGCATACGACTGGATAAATGAGATTTGGATTGTATTGCACAAGTCATGTGAGAGGTTGTAAACCAAGGTCTTGACATAGTTTTGCTGTTGTTAACTGTGGTCCCCAACCAATCTATAAATCAATATGTTCCTTGTTTTCCATGGAAGCATGCAAGAAAAACAAACCTTTCTTCACTAATTCAAGATAACACAGCATGACTAGTTGATTTACAAATGGTAATTTTGTGGGTGAGGTATTCCTTTAACTTTCTTCACCAGTGGGTACACAGTTTCTACAAGTGCCGTTAAGCTGACAACAGCTTGCTTGCTGTGTGCTCTTCAGTAAAATCAATGGGAGTGAATGGACGGCAACAATCCAATATATGCTAAATGCTAATGATAAAAGCAGCAGACACGCGATAAAGAACGCCAAATTAACAATTATAATATTTAAATAAGTTTGGAAGGACAAGAATTTTAGTCACAAGTTTATAAACACTACCAGCAGTAAACTTCCATCCCAGCACATACATGTTTGTTGCCGTGGCAACTCACATTAACAGGACACAGGAATAAGGCTCAGCTCAGGTTCAGTCAGGAAGACTTTCTTTATGCTTCATTCAATTACATTTCTCTCTCTCTGTCTCACTCCTCCTGCTTTTTCAAGTCAGCTCATAATGGGCGTTTCGTCGTCCACGTAAACCAATTAAATTTCATAACAGTCTCTGACAGCCAATCATCTTGCTGCTGTCAAACTTGAAATCTGTTCTCCTCTCTGCTGCTGTCAGCTGTCATCTCAGGCTATTCATCTCTAGTCATCACATCCAGTGCCCAGGTTGAGCTCATCAAAAACTCTCCTTATCACATCTAAATCCTCAGCACCCTACAGCTCATCACCACCAGCGTCTAGACTGCATGAGGGGAATATATGACATCACCATGGGGTCTATTCGCCAAAGATTATTCACACTTCTCACACTTTCATGCACGTGTATAAATATTCTGTCACTCAGAATGAGTCTCTCCTGATTGAACTGCTGCTATCATTGTAGCTTATCATCATTCGTACACTTCCCTTCTTTCATCTGTTAAAAAGGAAACAAACTGTGATTGTCAGAGGTGTTCATAAAAGTTACCTCTTCTTTGTTAGAGACAAGAGCACACACTCCGTAACTGTAACCTGCAGAAATTTCCTTTTTTTGTACTTCATCTCCTCTTTGTCACTAAAATCAGAAGTTTAATTTTGTTCCTTATTTGCAATTTCTTTGAAAGGTCAAATGGGGACATTGTTAAAGTTAAGGAAACAATTGTTTAAGATTCAAAGCATTTCTGCAGGTCATAAACAAAGTCATAACAAACATATAAAATATACACTTACATTAAATATGAGACCATTAAAATAGACAAAAACAAGCCGTCAACAAATCTAGAAAAAAATAAACAAATAAAATGAAATGCATTAACAAACAGCATTACAACAGAAACATCACACAATACTGCTTTAATATTCTATATTGCTTAACTTCCCTTTGACGTGTTCTCGTGTTATAATCATAGTGTGGTCTACAGAGCGTCATGCTACGTGAGCTGTACCTTTTCTGCTGTAAAGTGCCGACTGGAATTATTGCAGTTACAATTAGCAAAAGAAAGCAGAGCACATAATTTATAAAATCCCTCAAAGCTTTGCTTTTAGTCATTATCTGATAGTTTCATGAAAATAAAGACATCAATTAATAGATTTGAGTATTTTACAGATCGTAAAAGGGAGTTCTGTTTCTTTGTAATTTGTGTGATGTAATGTACGGAGCTGTACACACAGTGGGTGGCTGATTGGAGGAATGAGTGACTTCCTGAAAACTGGACGGGATGTTTGAAATCATCTGAAGGTTTTTGTGAAAAAATGTAAGCTTTTGCAAGCATTATAACGTCAAAGCCTTTTATAGGCATGCTTGAATTTGCGTTAAGTCTGCTTTATTTATTTGTTTATTTATTTATTATGACAGATAATTGGTTTGATTGTATCAGACTTACCAATGTAAAAAAAAACTGGCATTGGTAAGTGGCGTTACATGAAAGTCAGCATGTTCAGTGTTTGTAAACTAGTTTAATTAAATAGTTCACTTTGAAAATTCTTCCTCACTTAACTTCCATTTGAGTAACTTTGCCTTGATTCACATGATTAAACTTAAGATTTTATCACAACTCATGATTCCAATATCATCATAATAATTATGATTGTTTTAACAACTAGTTTGCTCTTAAAAATCAGGTAATCAGCTGACCTCATTGCCTGACTGCATTAGGTTTTCTGTTTTTATTTTCTAATGATTAAAAATGTTAAAAAAATCTACATGAATGAAAGTGATGTCCCACATTTATTAGCACCTGTGAATTTGTATCTGTGTTTTGAGGAGTAACCCAGATGCAGTTTTCTGTAAATAATGATCTGTAGTAGTGAATAATGATTTTTTTTTTCATCAAATGGTTTTAAAGAACTAAAAGAATCCCCCCAATGCCCCAGTTTGTAATGGCTGATTACCTTGTACGTCCGTGTTTGTCACTAATAACTCCTCTGGTGGTCTCGCTAGATAGCAGACAACCACATGCCCTGCCTGCTCCACATGAATTTGTCAGACGCTTCCCTTTTGCTTTTTTTCATAGTAGTGTGTGAGGGCGGTCATACTATCACACTCTCCTCTCTGCAGGCACTCCAACCAACCAACCAACCAGGAGTTGCTAGTGCAGCAAGTGTGCTATCTATGCATCCTAAATGTCTGCAAGTGTGACCCTTGCATTTTCATGTCAGGGGAAAAATACATAAATAAGAACTTATACTGTATATCTTCCATGACTGACTCAAATAAACTGAGCTGAAAAGACCCCTTAACTCCCCGCCAAGCCTTCCCCAGGTTAGTTAATGCATCAATTCATGTACATCCCTAACTGCTAAACTAAAAAAGACACCACTGCCCACCCAGTTGTTCTTCCCCTTGACCCCCCATCCACCTTACACCATTCTCTCTCTAGTGTCCACAAACTGGACCATCTGTTTGCGAGCATGGGAGATGACTGGAGTGAGTGGAACGATAGGAGTACCAGGAGTAGTAGCACCAGGAGTTGAAGCCGCGGGCGTTGAAGGACCAGGAGTTGAAGCTGCAGGTGTTGAAGATGCAGTAGGGGTCGACGCACCAGGGCTTCCACCTGGGGTGGGGCCTGGTGTTGTACCAGGAGTGGCCGGGATGATAACAACAGGGGACGGGCCTGGACTATCAGATCGAGGATCCAGACGTGGGGTGGATGTGACAAAACGAGCCTCCCTGATACGGTAGGGACTTCTGTAGGTGGAAATGGGCGACAACTCGGAGCCCCAGCCGAGATAGCTCCCACTGGAGGGAGACTGTGCATCCGCGCTGAAGTACAGCGTAGTGGTGGACTCTCCAGGAAGTGATGGCCTCTTCTCTGGAGAGCCAATCAGGAGAGGGGAACGTCGCTCAGGTGACCAGCCGGGAGTCTTGATGTCCAGGGAACCAACGGAGGACGAGGGTTCGGTCAGGGACGCAGCGTTGCTGTCGATGTGGCGAAGGCTGCCTGGTTGCCGCGGAGATGAAGGTGTTGGTGAGCCATAAGCAGCACTCTGAAACTCCTCATCACCTTTGAAAGTGAAATCACATTGAGTTGAGAGATAAAGTGATGCCTTGCTTGAGGTACAATGATTACAAAGGATTCGTATTATAACAATGCTTTGACACCTTTGTGCAACAGCAACACTCTTTATAAATGACCAAATAAAGCAGCTACAATCACTGTTATTGACAGCAGATCAGAACTAGTTGTTTGTGAAAGGGAACACTGATAATGAACCCACAGAAAATTACCACCTGACTCTACAGCTCCTCTCAACTGAGCTTCACACGTCTTTCAGCTCATTGTTTATCTATCAGACCAACAACTATAATATTCTGACTCACTCTCACCACTCTCATAGTGTCAATTTCAGCCGCAGCAGGAAGCTGTTTTCATTGAAAAAGCTTTAGAAAACCCCACCATACACTGCCGTTACACTGACACAGTTAGAGACTAGCTGGTGAACACAGTGGCGCATTAGCAGCTAAAGACGCAGATATTTCCCTCAGCAGTTGGTGGAGACAAAAAGTAGAGATGAAAGAGACAAATGCTAGTGTTGCTCCATATTTACTTGATGTGTTAAAATTTTAACTAATAGATTTCACCATTTAAATTCTCCATCTGATTACTTACATTGAGACAATATTTTTTTGTATCACAAGTTTTCTGGAATTTTATGCTTAAATTTGCAAACAAGGCATTATTTAATTAAATATGCACTGACTTGCACACATTTCTATAACGTAAATCTGAACGTTAGATAAAGCCAGGTTTGAAATTGTAGTTGACATATTAAGAGTCAAAGGTTTTCACAGAGGGAATTTTGGATATATCACTCAGTGACATCATTCAGAAAATACTGTCAACAGCCATTACAAAAATTTATTTTCACCATGTTTTGAGAAATAATATGTTATATAAATCAAGCTATGAAAGATATCTGAACAAACCCCTCTATGAAAACCTTCAGAATATAGACAGGAATAAATCTGCAAAGTTTGGTGAATGTAAGTGCTACTGAAGGGGAGATTTGTTTAGAGATTGTTTCCGGTGCCCCAAAGTGGCCAAACAAATCTGTTATTTCAGGTTTAAAGTGTCATCTAACAGACAGCATGATCATAGATACCAAAAAAGCAGCACATAGACTGTTGTGCTGTCCAAGTATTCAAAAAAATCCATGTCAAAGGTCAACAATAAAAGAAGAATAAAACCTCATGAAAATGTTTACTCCATCTTTTCTTTCTTTGAAGATAAAAGTGAGAGATGTTGGCAGCTCAAGTCATAATAAATATACTGTTTGCCGGTCTGCAGTCAGCACATGTAGACAAATCTTTATCATAGTAACACTGTACCAAACCATTTCTGTGGTCACTGGATGTGTTTCTAAGCTGCGTTCAGTGTTTATCAAGCCTCCAACCTTTCTCTGATGGTGCAGCGCTGGACTCGTCCTCTGCACTCTCTTCAGGAATGACCTCCTGGACTGGTATGATCTCTGGAAAACTTCTTATATCATGGATTGTTGTGGGTGGAGCTTTTCTCACTGGTCTGGCTACCACAGTGGAGGGAACTGGCTTTGGTGGCTGGACCACTTCTCTCACCTGCGGACAAGACAGACAGCTGAGCCTCAGACAGACAGACAGACAGACAAACTGAGAGTACTAGTAGCCAATCTGGTTGCTGAGCCCGTTGTTCATTTGACTCATGAGCAACAATCATTGAGCTCCATTGTCAAATCCTACACGTAGTGGCTTCAAGTATACAAATGAAACACAGGACTTGCCTGTGGCGCCTGGGTCACCTGTGGTGGAGGTGGCTGAGGAGCTGGTTGTGAGATCTGAGGAACCTGCGGCTGAACAAGTGGAACCTGAGAAATCACAGCACAGATAAGAGTAAGAAATGCTTTTATGTAATATTAAGAGACATCACATACTAGTCCGCATGCCAGGAGGGACAGGTTTAGGAAGCCGACATTCAGTCCACTGAAAATAATGGTAATAAAATTCATACTTTTTAAAAGATCAATTTGTCTCACTAATAAAAGAAAGAGTTCTTTTAAAGAGGACATTCAACAACAGGAACACAACAAACCCGAGGGACATGATGTTCATCAGGGGAGTGAACTTCCTCAGACAGACCCATCAGACCAGCCAGTCCCCCCTCGCCATACGACGTCCAGATCTTAGTTACATCCCCTGTCTTCATGGCCAAGCGAATCAGCAGCCAGTGGTGATGTTTCCAGCCCTCCCATTGGATAGGGAGATCCATGAGGGTCCCACCTCCTGATTAAATTAAGAACCACTGTCATTATAATAATAGACAGGTAGGCTGGTAGGTAGAGTAGAGTGAGTAGGATATTTAGGTAGTTAGAGTAGTAGGTAAGCAGGTAGGTAGGGTGGGTAGATAGGCGGGCAGGTAGGTAGACAGGCAAGTGAATAGGCAGGTTGGTAGGAATGTAGGTAGGAGGGGTTGGGTAGGAAGGAAGGGTTGGGTGGGTAGGTAGGAAGGAAGGAAGGGAAGGTAGGTAGGTAGGTAGGTACACAGGTAGACAGGTAGGTAAGTAGGAGGGAATGGTTTGGTAAGGTAGGTGTTGTTATGTAAGTAGGGTGGGTAGTTAGGAGGGTACGTAGGGTAGGTAGGTGTAGACAGGTTGGTAGGTAGAGTGGGTAGTTTGGAAGGTACGGTGGGTAGGTAGGTAGGTATTTAACAGACCAGACAGTGTTGCATGGCGATGGAAAGTGGGTGTGACTTTCTCCTCCAATGACAGTGTAGATCCACGTTCTGCGCAGGCTCCACCTATCCCTCTGTGGCGAATACTCTGGAAAATCTCAAAGGACTTGGGGTGGAGGAAACGATAGTAGAGCACCAACGCTATCACTCCTGGAGAGAGAAAGGAACAGATGTATAGATGAGAAACAGGGAGGACGTGACATGGAGTTGTGCAAGTGTGAGTACAAGTTTATGGATCTCAACAGAAATGACAGAAATGAACATACAAGAGAACAGTATAAATATTTTTGTACTCTCTGTCTATATATATATATATATATATATATATATCATATATAGGTCTTTAGCCATGCAGGTAGCAATTTTGTACAGACTTTCATGCTCCCCAGAGAGTGAATCCTATCATGTTTGGTGATCGTCCGACTTTTTCTGTAGTGCCAACAGCAGGTTGACATTTTCACTCACCCTGTGAAGTATCTCACCATCACATCATTGATTGCCTCAAACTTTTAAGCAGTCATTCCAACCAGTTCTCATTCCCAGGGCGTTAACATTTATGGTTTGGAGTGAAATACATTCATTTTCCCATCAGGACATTGATAAGTTTGGTGATCCCTTAATTTTTTCATCTAGTGCATCAGGTGACAATTTTCAAACACCATGGTTAGCTTGCTAAACTAAGACGGTGAACAGGATTTCACCTGCGTTGCATTAGCATCATCAGTGTTAGCATGCCCACATTAGCATTTAAAGCAGCCTCACAGAGCCACAGTGACGTCTGTAGACTCTTTGTGTCTGGTGATATAGTGTTGCTGTGTGTCTCACCAATGAGGAAGCTACAGAACACTGCAGCTGGTATTCCCACAGTATCCCAGGACACCATGGTGAACAACCACGAGGAGGCCAGAAGAAGCAAAGCGTTCTCTAAGAACATGACCTAAAGGAGAATGATCAGAAACAGAAGAAGGTGGTTACCTTTTTCCACATTTGAAATCAGTATTTGTCTCACATTTAACTTTTAAGTCTGGTAGTTTTTTATTCAGCTCAGTGTACGTCTAAGTGTTATTCAACTGTTTGTACTGATTCAACCGGTGCATTATCTGCATCTCAGATAGGCTATGCCATCTGCTGGACAATTTTAAGTAATACACATGTTTTCAGAGCTTGTATTGGCTCATATTTATCTCATGTCTGTAATGTGACTCAGAGTTTCTCAACTTAACATTTTCTGCAATCAAATTCATTTACAGTGTGGATTATTTTTTTTTCTCTTTTCAGGTATTTCTGTTTTTGTCAATAGCCCTGCTTGAGTCTGGCACACAACTGACAACAAATACACACGTACCAGGTAGAACCCAGCCATGCGGTATCTGGATTGACCCCACTTCACATTGAGGAAAAGGAAGATGTGAATGGCTCCAAGCACCAGGTTGAAGAGTCTCCATCGACTAGTTGAACGTATGATGTCTGTCTGCTGAGACACCATCCAGAAAGTTGCACCCAGCCAGTGCACACCTGACACACACACACACACAACCAATTAAATATTTAACCTCTAGTGCATAAACATAATTCATAAACTAAGTGCTGCATGAAGTCATTCAGACAACCTGAGTAGAGGTGATGAACCACAACAGAGTGTCCTTGGCTGAACAAAAACAAGCCACTCGCGGCCTTATCCAGTAGGAAAAGGACTGTCGGGTTAAAAAACATGAGCTTGGAGATGAAGTCTTGGCATCTGGACTTACCCATGACTCCCAGGATCCACTGTTTGAAGATACGTGTGAAGAGCATGAGAACAGCAAATCGAGATCCCAACATACTGACCTACAGAGAGAGAGAATACAACTGTTACAGAAACACAGCCAAACACAGCATGCAGCTCATTAAACTGAGATTATTATATTAAGTGTGTATGTTGTGCATATTGGCTGTTGGAGGGTTGCGAAACAGCTTGGGTGCCAGAATAAAATGTTGGCATTGTACATTTCTGCAAACCACAGATATGTTACATTTGTACGTTTCATATGTACGACATCGTTCAGATTAAATGTGTATGAGCTGAGTGTCTCATCAAAAAGAGGAGATGGTGGAAGGTGTGACACCTAGGCGAGACAGCTGCCAAGAAGCAAACAGCTGCGGACCACTGTTCAAGACCAACAAACGTTGAGACAGTTGAGACATGTCCAGCCTTGTTTGTTCTGACAAAATCGTGTATATTTTAACAACAGTTCACGACATGTCTAGCTGTTTTTGTGTGCTAGCCTAACCACATGTTAACCACAGCGTTGTCACAACATAAAATATAAAATTTAAATATAAAGAAGTGTAAAGTTTCAACATATCTGCCACATATGAAATGTACAAAAGTAACATATTTGCAGAAGCATGCAATGCCAACATTTATTCTGGAGATTGGGTGGTGCGTAAAGATGCCCACCCTCCACAGAAGTCGACAGAGAATGGCAGCGGGGGTCATTTGTAGATGTCCTGGTCTGATGAGTGAACAGGCTCTGGCGTAGAGGACCAAGGCCCAGGCCAGAGATAACAAACACACCACAAAACACACCGAGGCTGGAGGGGAGAGGGACGAAGCAGAGAGGAGAAGGAATGTGAATACTCTTATAACCTTGTGATGCTAAGTACATACTGTGCATCAAACACAAGTCTGCAGGCTGCACATGCACACTAGAAATAGATGGCAGAGAAATTGTTTAGATTTAAAGCTGCACTGACTGTTTTGGGCCACTTGTGGGCAGCAGAACAGTTACTGTTCAGGTCATACAGGTTTTTTATATATGTGTATATATATGTGTGTGTGTGTGTGTGTGTGTGTGTGTGTGTGTGTGTGTGCACAGTAAAATTATTATAAAGATTTTATGGCAAACATGTTAGCAAACAGTTGTACAAACAGACATAGAGCAACATCAGCACTCATTTATAATCATGTCACTGGTCACCCAATAATTGTAAGTGCAGTTTCCACTCTCTTTCAGCTCTGTTTTGGTCTCTACCAACTCTGTCATTTATGAGAGCAGTGAGACTGAACCAAAACTATAACTACGTGGGCTGAAAACAATGATCAGAGACACTAAAATGTTCCATATAACTATGGTGAACTGCAGGGTTGGTGATAATTCTCTGCAGCTTTGTCACAATAAACAGTTATTTGATTCTTGTTGTTTCAGTTACACTCTATTTTTACACTTGATCTGCTGTGCTAAAGGTACAAGAAAAAAATAAATACTGACACAGTAAATTAGATTGCAAAGTTGACCTGAGGTCTGAAGCTGCTCTGCAGCAAGACTATACAGATCATTCGAGGACCTGGCTCTCTCTAGGCTTCAATATTACATTTTTCAACAATGCACTGACGTGTCAGTAGTAAGGACCACTAGGGGACACTGTGCAAGAAGTGAGAGTGGACAAAACCATATTGTTGCAGTCTGGGCAGCTGAAATTCTCTACAAAGCTCTGTAGAGCCGAGGGGTGCTGCAGATTCAGGTGATAATTCTCTGTAGGTTCCTCAATACGAGCAACTCTGTTCACATTGTCACATTGTTATTTCATAAATATAAGTTATAGTTCTTTTTAACTTATTTTGTTATTGTTATGTCATGCAGAACTCTCACAGAGTTGTCCTCAACCACAGTCTACTGGGCTGCAGCTTATTGCAGATCAGAGTCCTTTACATGAAAGTGCAGCAACACGCACATACTGTACATACTTTAACTACAGCACAAAAAAGTTATACATGCTTTAGACCTCTCTACATTTCCTGTTCAGTCTCTCCATACCTGGAGATTTGATCCCTATATCAGTGCAGATGAGCACATAGGTCTGCAGAATCGTCTCAGGGAGGGTGACCACCAACGCCTCAAACAGACGTAAAGCGGATACATCAGCCTGCTGCATGATCTCACTGTACACATCCTCATCTGGCAGACACATGCACTCCCACAGCCTGTGGAGGTCCGAGATGGATGAAGGGGAGGCAAAAGGAGAGGAGGAGAAAAGAAGGAAAAGCCACAACATCATTATCACTATCATCAAATATAAACAAACAGACATAAAGATGCACATGCACAAGGCTGGCTCACCTTTTGAAGATACCCAGGTGCAGTATGTGAGTCCAGGTGAGAGACTTCCTGCGGATGCGTCCATCTGACAGGTACCACAGATAACTGAGCCACTGAGGACCCCAACCTGTGAAACAATAGTACAAACATAAAAACCATCTATCTATCAACCTATCTATCTATCTATCTTGAGGACCTCAACTTTAGTATTTCTGCTGTAAATATAGACTGATATGTTGTTGTTGTTGTTGTTGTTGTTGTCTCACCTGGCAGCAGGAACAGAGCAGTGAAGCCAGCGAGATGGGCATAGCAGTAGTTGTGACCCACCCACAGATAGTACACAAAGCAATAGATCACTGGAAAAAGAGGGGAGAGACACACAAAGAAATGCTTAAATCTTTCCAACCAGACGAGACTGCTACAACACAAAGTCATTACATCACTCACACTAATGGTTAAAAATGAATCATACTGAGTCAGATACAATCTGTGGTTCTTATATCGGTGATCAGGATGTGGGCTGTTGCTGTCTGAGTCTGTTGCTGATGATGCGACAGAAAATGTCTATAAGGTTTGAATCCTAAAAACATACAGATTATCCAGTAAATCACATTATGGATGGTTGAACAAACCTCACCTGCACACACAATTACAGGGCCATAAAACATCAGTTTCAGAAATTACACGCACAATATCACTGTAGCATCTCTAAGATAGAAGCTGTCTCTTGATACTGTAGCTCATTATTATTATCAAGTGTGTGTAACAGAGTGTAAATAACAGACTAGCAGTATTTTGTACGATACTGCTTATGCTGCAGTGCTTAGAATAGAAGTGTTTACATCAGGGCAACGGCATTTGTGAGCCTATACTTTTTTATATGACCTCTGTTCCTGAGCATAAATGGATTACTGAACAGGCCAACTGGGCACAGACCTAGAGGCTAAAGTGTTAGGGGCCCCCTGGCCTTCACCTGCAAAATGTCACAGACCAGGAAGTGTCACAGCTCAGGTTTCTTTGGTTTTTTTTTTATTTCATTCATTATTCATGTTGTTTCTTGTTTTACTTTGTGTCAGATCACTTCACTTCCTGTGTGTTTTCCCTCCCTTTCAATGACTTTACCTGTGTCTGATTGTCTGTCCCGCCTTGATCAGCCTTACCTGTGTCTCGTTATCCTTCCGCTCACCAGAGTATTTAGTGTGTCTAGTGTTCCAGCCTTTTGTTTCCCTGTGTCCTTTCCCTTTAAGCCTGTTAATTGACTCTGCCTCATCCCTTGGATTTGTTTGCCTCCACTGATAGACCTTCTGTGTACCGAGCCTACCTTTAGACCAGTAACCGCTGTGTTAATTCACCTGAACTATCTCCAGAGTTGTGCATTTGAGCCCACTCTCAAATGGTTGAGCAGTTGTTACAGGATGAGACTAAAAAGTACCTCAAGGAGACACTAAAAGACCACAAGACATGCACAATGACAACAATGAGACACAAAGTAACAGAAAATGGACACAAAACCACAAAAAAATGGATCATAACTTAAGAAAGATGCAAAGCAACAAAAACAGAGGGCCCATTGTCTCATAACCCGCCCATGCATCTATGCTTTATTGACAACAAGAGTGCAGCCTCCTCTCCTCACTTACAAAGAGACTCCTCTCTCCATCACACTGGCCGGGCTGAGCTCTGCAGCTCTGCCTCCCTCCCTCCATCTCTTCACACATGTAATCTGAACCCTTTCAGCTGCCAAACAGGCGGGCTGCCCGGGCAGACTAGGCCCCATCATGGGGTACGCCCATCCCCTCGTCCATTCATACACCTCCAAAAAAAAGGGCGCTGAAATATGACAACATGGCTCCGCTTTGTTTTTATCCAGAAAAGAGCTCTGTAACACCGCTGTAATGTCACAGCTGTCTGAAAGATCAACTCTGCAAAACTCAGGAATGAGTCTGCAGTTTTGCTGCATACTGGATTTCATAACATGCAGCGTATAAAAATAGGAAAGATGCGCACTAGTGCTGCCTGCAGACTCTGGCTCTATTATTCATGACAACACAGGAGACTCTGCTCAACTGGAAACACATGTCCAACTTTGTATGTTGGATTATTGCAGATTTATAAACAGACCAACACATCATCCAAAACCCCCTATGTCTCATCTACAATGTGCAGGCATCTTTGCTCCAGCCGCTGTAGCCCTCACACACTGTACATCAATGTAGCACGCGCACACGTGCACGCGCACGCCAATAAAGTCAAATAACACACAACAGGGATGCGCGTGGGCACATGACACCACATTACAACCACCCAACACGTCTTTAGTGATGCTGCACTCGGTTTGATTATCTGTAAGCAGGGCGTTTAAGTGTGTGTGCGCGCGCATGTGTGTGTCCCAGGTAAGACTCACGCGCCGTCCTCTCTGCAACGATGAGAAATGCGGTAAAGGCGAAGACGCAAACTTGACAGCACGGCATGCAGGCGCCTCCGTTGCTCGGGGCCGCTGAGTAGTCTCTCATGGCGGATTGAGGACCAGGACTGTCAGATTCACGGTGATATCAGAGTGTTGGTCTGTAGGCCGGTGGTGTTCTGGTCCCGGTCTGGAGTCGGTCCAGCTGCAGCAGCCTCCTCTCTGCTCCGGATCCCCGTCCCAACGTCACCGCCCGTCCCGTTAAAGCGATAGCACTGGTACAGTGCCATCTAGGCACCTGACAGATGTTAGACTCAGTCTGCCTGATTTCAAGTTAACTCAATATTTTGAGCACGGTCATACTTTAACATATCAATAACTCACACCACAGTGTTCAGATCATACAGGGTTTGTATTTAGAGTCTAAATATGTCTTGTACCTGCATGTGAGAGGAGAGTAAAGACAACAAAATGGGCCAGGATGTGACTTTACTCACCTAAAGTAATATAAAATATATTTTAGTCACAAAAATGCTCACAAGTATGAAATGCAGTGCCGGACCTGGCACATTCAGCGCCCTGGGCGAGACCTCCCCTCCCCTCAAAACCCCATATATTATTAATTATATTCATATTTCATAATTATTTTATTGCAAATATTCAAATTTTTTATCCTCTTGTTTTTCCTGTGCAACCAATTGCCTTTCATTTTCTCTTTCTCTGATGCTCTCCACGTACACGCCACCATTTTCCTTTTGTTTGATTTTTATTCTATTTTATTTTATTTTATTTCATGTTATTGCTGTCTATTTTTTATATTTTTATTTTTAATTATTTTATTTTTATTCATTTATTTTTAATGTCAAAAAAGTAAGAAAAACTATCAGGGCAATTTGGGCCCCCCTTCTTTGGACACCATTAGGAAGATCTACCACTGATGAAATGGGACTTTAAACGGTATAGTTATTTTATATATGTGGAGTATTTATGCTTTCTATCTTATTGTTTGTTTTCTCTGTTTTACTGTAAAGCACATTGTGTTTACGCATGTATAAAATGAGCTGTACAAACATGATTAACTTGATTTGAATTGACGTAAATTAAATATTGGCCCATGGAGAAAACTCTGTGTTTGAAATGCTGCATTAAAGCAACCATTGCATCAGTTTTCATGAGTCTAATTTAGTTTGTTTACAATCCCAACATTCCTTTCAATTACTTAATCTAGTGAACATGTGTGACATGACACTGTGTGAACACTGGAGGGCAGGAGGAACATTTTGTCTGCCCTCTGATGAACACATGATGGAAGTGACCAAACTGATGTTTTGGAGAAACATATAGGGAGTTCATGGATCAAAAATTAAACAGAGCTGAGCTTTAACTTATCTTTGATGATAATAAACTGCTGATTACACTGTAGATGATGATGATGATGCATGTGATGATTAATTTTGAGGTTTAAAGGAATACGTCATCCACAGAAAGACCATGTGCAAATCAGTTAGTCATGCTGGGTTACCTTAAATTCATAAAGTTTTTTCTCGCATGTACTCATGGAAAATGGCGAATATATTGATTATTGGGGAGCACCACAGCAAAACTATATCAAAACATTCATTTACAAACTCTCACAGAACTCATGCAGTATATTGTAAGTCTGATTTATCCAGGCCTATGATCACTACTTCTCAAACACATGCATTGTCACTAAAAAACCTTATTTTTCAAAACTGAACTGAGAGTGTAACATATGCTCTCTTCAAAGCCAGACTTCCATACCAGGGTTTTTATTGAAAATGCATGTGTTTGGGAAGTACTGAGCCAACAACTGGATAAATAAGATTTGGTCCCCAATCAATCAACAATCACTATGTTCACCTTTTGCTATGGAGATATGCAAGAACAAAGTTTTCTTCATGAATTCAAGGTCACAAGACAATTATTAATTTACAAATTGTTATTTTGTGGGTGAAGTATTCCCTTCATTGATGAGTGAGACAGAAGAGTGATAGTGTTGTTATACTATATATTCAATTCTATTATATATGTTACTAAATATGACTTGAGTCTCCACAAATATTATGACTATGTGAATGCTTTCATTTCAGCAACTACGCTCTTCTGTTTACTCATTCATCTATTTATTTAAGTTGTAATTATCTGACTGAAAGCTGTCTTCCCTCCCTTTTGCCTTGTCTCTTTTCTAGTTGGCATTTACCTTTTGGCTTTTCAAGCTGTGTATAACTGAGCTGTGGCCTGTAGGGTGGAGGGCTGGCCTGGGGAGCAGGGACACATTATGAACACCAGGGGGAGTCAGACTCACAGAATATAAATGAGAGAGTTGTCCATCAAAAACAAGTATTCATTATTTGTGTGTAGTAACAGTAGCTGTGACTGGTTGGTAAGGGCACCTGTGGTGGTATCTGAGGCAAAACCTTTGGCACAATTCCTCAGTGTAACTCTGAGTTCATGTTTCTTTAGATTTAACAAACAAACAAGGCCCAACCCAACCTCCAACCCCATGCTGTATTGTTTATGTTTTATGTATGCACTAATGCTTTCCATTAAAGGAACACATAGCCCTTCAAATGACCATCTGTATATCACTTACTCACCCTGTGTGAAGAACACTTTGTTTTTCTTGCATGCTTCCACAGTGGTGGCTCCAAAAGGGGGCTCAGGAGGGCACAGACCAGAATCGCTTGCTGACTCATGCGGAGAGGTGGCTTCTGGTGTGAATGGCCAGGCAACTACTGACAGCTAGTGTGAACCTGCGTAGGTCATCCAACCATGTCGGTATAGCTTGTAGTGAAGATGGCTACATAACACTGCAAACATGAGCTAAATTGTGGTGAGGGAACAAATGGGATGACCATTTTCAAAGCGGCTCCCTTGAACTCTCACCTGAAGAATGACAATGGGTTCTATGGGTGCTCACCAGTCTCCCCTAAACTTGAGAAGGCTTGTTCCCAGTAAATGTTTTGTTCCTTACAATCACTGTTTTTCTTCAAATGAAAGCTCTATATTTAGTGTTTTCATGAAAAAGGACAACCAGCCTATTGAGGAACAATATATAGTCCAACATGTAAAGATACTTAATACCTTACAAAAAGGACTGTTGTACAATTCACATGAGACGGACACAAGGAGAACATGCAGACTCCACACTGAAGGGCCCGGCTGGCCAGCAGGTTCAAACATGGAGCCCTCTTGCTGTGCAGTGGCAGTGCTAACCACTGCACCACTGTGCCGCCCATATAATCAGTAACATTAACTGTAAAATAAGAAAATCAGTGTGCAGTTCCTTAACCCCTTCATGTTGACATAGTTTTCAACTAGCCTACATAATTTGTGTTTTCCACAACTCTGTTATCTTTGATAAAATATGGCAACCATTCATGTCCTACTTATCGAGAATGGCCTTAGGTGTTTGAACATAAGAAAATATGGGTTTGACAAACAACATGTGTACTTGTACTATATGTTTATCTCGTTTTGCAGACATCCATTCAGTAGTTGGTGCTGAGCATCTCGCTGGTCATACTGCCTATAAGGGCTTTTTTTATTGGCCTTCTTTGCTTTGTTTGCATTAAAATCTGAAAATCTACAAATAAAATATGAAAAAAATAGCCTATATAATTCAACAGCATGAGTAAATTCCTGAAATCCAGTTGTGACTTTTAGTTTTTAGTGCCATCCCAAGATTTTCAGAGGCCACATCTTGCCACCCCTTAGAAAAACTTGTGCCAGTGACACTGAAAGGACGAGGACTCCAAAGATGGAGAAGATTTTTGATGAACTGATGTCACAAGGCTTCATCTTATACAACAGCAAAGCTATATCAAAACATCTGTTTACAAGTTCTCACACAGCTTGGGCCGTAGCCTACATTATTGTGTGACTCTGGTGTTTTAAGGGTTAGTCTGGATTCACCAAAGTCACACGATAACACAAACTAACTAGTGGACCAGCAGCTCCCGTGTTCAGCAAGGTAATGTGACAGTTTTTATCAACACAGTCTGACTTTGAAAAGAGCATTGATAAGTTTCACTGTTAGTTCAGTTCCCCATTGTAAAGGCCTGTCTGTTTGGGAAGCACTGAGCATACGACTGAATAAATGAGACTTGGATTAAACTGCATGAGTTGTGTGAAAGTTTGTGAACTTATGCTTTGATGTAGTTTTGCTGTTGTTAAATGTGGACCCCTCTGACTTTAATGAAAGGTGCGCGCTTAATGAGGGTGAACAAAATGGATCACTTGTGACAGAGTGAAGCTGCCCTCTGCCATGCTGCCTTGTTTACTGTGGCCCTCTGAACCCCAGTGTCCTGTCCCTCCTCCTTTGTCCTCTCAGTCCACAGCAGTAGATGTGTTGCCAGCACTAATTTTGGCACTCTATTTTACCTTATTTACCAAGAGCCATGCCCCACTGCTCTCTGGCCTCTCTGCTGTGGGACCTGCCCATGATCTTTGTGGCCTCAGTGCTCTGTGTACTGGATACCCAGTGCTGGTGGTCCTCTCTTTGGCACCTGGTTACCTGCCCACAGTCGTCCTTTTCTTGGGTTTCAGGTGGGTATTTGCTTCTGCCTCTGAAAGGGACTATATACATCTGACCTGGACTACAGATGCCTTGTTATTGCTAGCTTATAATTGGTCACTTCAATGTTTGTCTTTATGCCATCAACAACGTCATATTCTACCATCTGTTCTGGGCCTCCACCACAGCTCATTATCTCTCCTTACAGCAGATTAGACACATGGACACACACCCAAGCACATTCAAATACTGTTAAAGAAATCTAAGCCACAGTATTTCATTTTAATAAGGGACTTTACTCAATAATATGTACAGAAAACAGCTTTCATAAACTCCTGGAATTAAAGTTGGTTCATTTTTTTTTTTTTCAGCTCATTACCACATGAGCCAAAGAAAGAAAGGCAGCATGGTCCTCTCACACATCAGCCCAGTCGCCAGAAGTGTTTTTTTTTGCATGGTAAATTTTTGCAAAACACAAATACGTTACATTTGTACATTATTTCATAGAGGATATGCTAAAACTTAACATTTCTTAACAACACTGTTTTTAGGCAAAAAAAAAACACTTGGTCATGATTAGAAAAAGATCATGGTTTGGCTTAAAAAAAAACTCCTGTTTAGTAACACAAGGATCACTGGAAAAGCAGGGACAGGTCTGTAAAAAAACACCCAGGAGCCGTGGATTAAACGCCACAATGTGTCTGTGAAAAACACCCAGGTCTGGTTCGGCAAACACCAGTGAAAGCGTCATGAAGGGTTGCCCTAAAACAGCTGTTGTTGTTGTTTGTAGGCTTTAAACAGTGGTCTGCAGCTTGGCAGACGTCTCGTCTCGGTGACACGCCATCCATCAACCCCCACCTTCTGATGACAAAGGCAGCTTATATCCTCCTGAGACCTGAATTTTTGTTTTGTTTGCATTTTTGATTTCTCCTAGTTGTTTGGGATCGGCAGGACACAAAAAGTATAAAAAAAAAAACAAACATTGTCAACAATAATTAAATTCAAATGTCCTCAAACAAGATGATAATAAAGTCTAAATGTCTTCAAACAAGTACTTCCTAATTAACAGTGTCTTAGCTTGTGACTGTTGCTAAAATTGTTCAGATGTGTTGCCATATCAAACTACAAACATAATTAATCATAAATAAACAAGTTTCAACCATAAAATGTGATCAGGTTTTGGACCTTGTCCACTTTTGTGTTGGGATCAGCTGCAGACTGACTTGGCAGAGATGGCTGCCATCTTAATTTTAAATAGATCAGTGTATTGCACTCTTGCTATCACTAGATGGCACAAAAATGTGTCCACAATCGAGGACAACAGGTCTAAGTTAAGTAGAATGAAGTATAAGGTCAAGTAAACCCAAAATGTGATGTCCTCATATGAGGACACAGGGTCTCAGGAGGATATATTACATCATTTCAGAAACACTGATGTGACATGTATGAAACATATTCATGGTTTGCAGAAACGTGCAACGCAATGATTTTCCTCTGGCAATTGGGCTGCAGACATGATGACCAGCTGTCCTGTGTCCATGTGCAACAACACCTGCGCTGATCAGCCTCCAGCCAACAGATGCAACCAACAGACTTATACCATTTATATTTTATCAACCACCATCTGGGGATGCAGAAATACAGCAGTAAAAGCACCAGTATGTGTAAATGTATCTTGGCATTGAGCTTATGCACCTCCTTGTTTCAGACTGTATCTTCTATTGTCTTTAAGTTAGGTTCCAGTGCGCACCAAAAAACATGGTGAGCTGAGAAAAGTGCCACAGCACAATATCATGGATATTTGAATCCAAACACTCATGAACAGCTGCAGCGTTGCAGCCTCCTTAATGCCTCCCATTCTTTGTATGTACCTCCACATTTCTCAAAAGCACCTGTTAAAATATTTAAAGTTATAAAATCCCTTGTGCAGTTTTGTGAGCTCTGTAGGTACGTTGTGTCTTTACTTGTTGGCTTCTCAGGGCATGAGGACATTCCTCTTCCAAACACTTCAGTGTCATCTTGTTTTTTTGGAGGAGTGAGCCATCACAACTCATATGTTTCCCTTGTTGTTTACAGAGTGGAGGGAACGGCTCCCGGCAGTACTGTCACTAATAGTTTGATCTGTAGGAGTCTCTTTGGTGCAGTGAAGACAGTGCTCCCGATCTGATGGTTTATGTTCATTTCATCCAGTGTTTTTTCTTTTGTTTATCCACCTTTATCCGTCTGCTCGCCTGTCAGGCTTCACGTCCTCCTGACTGTCGGCCTGTCTGACTGTGCGTCAGTAATATCTGTTGAGACTTTGAGTGACTGTACTGATGTCCGGTTGTCCGTTCATCCAGATCTCTCGGAGAATCCGTTCCCGCTCTTCTAGCCGCTGGGCCCGATCCAGCTCTGATGATACACACAAACACACACACACACATACACAAACACAAGGATTAAGGCACGCCCATACACTGTCCAATCACATAACCATCAAATTTCACATCACTGTTGAGAAGGTTTTCTATTTTAAAGTATGTGTGTGTATGTCAAGTGAAAAACAGTCTGTGTGTGAATATGTATAAAGGTGCATTAATACACTGTCTCTCTCAGTAAGTCTATTATAACTTTTAAATACCTTTATAAAACATTTTTACGCAGAATTACGAAGATTTAAAAGTAAATTATTTTTACTCACGTCACAGTTTTAATTGTTCTGCTTTATCTTGTCTACGATACGATGCGATGCGATACGATACGTTATGATACGATACAATATATTTTTTTGTCCCTGTGGGGAAATTTGTGTTGGACTCAGGAGCTGCACAAGTATTGCTGCCTTACAATAATAGTCTAGAGGAAATGAAAAGCATACACCATAAAAAAAACATTCAGTATTGCACATCAGCCACTCATGTATTGCACATGACACCAGCACACAACAGAGCACCATAAGCAAAACACAACACAGCCCCTAAGCCTCAAGCGACGTTATTTAAAATCCTAATTGAGGTTGGCACAAATGAATTTTTAAAAATGAGTCAGTTTAAATTTGGACATCCTGTATCGTCTGCACGAAGGTATAAAATAGTGTTCTCTGTGTTTGTTTGAGAACAGACTGCTCATACAGTGAGGTGTGAGGTGTTGTCCTGTTCGTAAAACTGCTTTAGTAAGTGTTTTTACCAGTTTAAATCACCACATCAGTTTGTTGATAATTTGGTTCGCAGTAAAAGGTTTCTGAACAATGAACACTGAAGGACACCTAACCATGAGAAGTTTCAGCTGGTTTAAATCTGCGTTCCTCACCACGAGATGCCACTAAATCCCACACTCTGCTCCTTTAAGACAAAATACTCCATTACAAATCAACATTGTGAGGCAGCTGAACGGCCCCTGTCAGAGTATTGTACTATAAGATTATTTTTTCTGAAGAATTACTGTGTAAGCAGCTTTTTGATGTTTAGCTGGTCGAGGTGGTGCTGTAAACTCTTGATATTTAAAGTGACTTGGACCTTTATATTCAGGGGTATAGCATCAAATTCTGGGTCCTATGGATAAGCAGTCTGTTTGGGCCTCCTGCCCGTTGTTAGATCCATGTCAATCTCACTTACATTTATTTTATTTTATTTTATTTTTTTTACAAAGTCAGTGTGCTTCCTTTACCTTTCCTTTCGTTCTGTCTTTTCCCTTTTGGAACCCTGATTTCCCTTTCTTGGGGAGAGATAAAAGCAGCATAAGCAGTCACACACTTGCCTCTCGCTAATATCTCTCTTCCACCAAAATTAGCGTGTGTACACAGGTTTTTCAAACACAGGTAAACCTGCTAAAAATAGCCGACAGACTCCTTTCCCATTGCCAGTAGATCAGAGTTGCGTACATGGCTCTACAGCAGATGAGCATGCCTTTCTGTGGGGTTTTTTTAATTTTTTTTGGTGCGTCACAGTCAACGTCATGGACAGGCCAGGTCAGTAAACAGAAGAGAGGAGCATAGAGGTCAGTGAAAATGTTATGGTGGTTACTCTTCTTTTTACGTATCTTGAACTTATTCAGTCTCTCTCAAACTCGATGCAGACTAATTTGGATCAATGTGTGAGTGCTGCTTGGGCAGAGGTGGACATTATTTGTGGTGGTGTGTCATTGCATCTTGCTGGTAAAGGAGCTAAAATTAGCGCATTCCCCCGGGTGTTGTGTTCCCATCAATACCAATCAGAGCCGGAGGTGATGAATAGGGTCGTTTGACCCGGGTGTGAACGTGGATTAAAACCTTTCCCACTGCATTAGCAGGTGTTAGTGGGGTTTTTTTCTGCAGTGGGAAAGGGGCATACATTTAGAAACAAGCTCCAGTACAAAGGCGGACTAAACCATTTTGTGCCTTAAAGGCCGGGAGGGCCCTTAGAAAGCTTCCACTATTTATTTTTTTACACAGAGTTTAGTTTTTCAACCAGTTTATTCAGCCAAGTCTAATTTATTTATGGCACTAATTATTTAGAAATAAAAAATTGCAAACAAAACCAAACTTTTCATGAGGCCTCCCTTCCATTCGGCCCCTTTCTCCCCACTATGATGCCCCTGTTTAAACCTATTAAATAAACTTAGTGGAGCAAAAAGTACAATATTTGCCACAAAAACATAGAAAAGTAGAAGTATAAAGTAGCATCAAATGGAAATACTCAAGTAAAGTACAAGTACTTTAAAATTGTACTTATGTACAAGTAAATGTTTCTTATCACATGTGCTGACAACATGAGATACACTGACAACTGTTTCAGTGTTGGCATATGAGGCATGACTCTTCATACATGTGTGTCTGTGTTAGAGATACCCTCAGCTGATGTGAACATGGTGGCGTGCAGCAGAGCTCTCTCGAAGCGCCTGCGTCTCCGTGCCGACAGGTCAGACGTGTCATCCCAGTCCTCCGATTCGCTGTCCCCAGCGGGTCCCGTCCCTCCAGAGGCAACAACAGCAGTGCTGTCTGGATTACTGTCAGTGGCCTGATGGAGGGGACAGCTGTGATGGCGACGGTGATGATGCCTGTTCCTGTGGCGATTGTGAGGATGCTTACTGTTGCCATAGTGACAGTCTGCTCGACAGTGTATCTGGAAGACGATGGCGCAGAGTGTGACAAGGAGGCCGACACAGACACCGCCCAGAAACACCAAGGCAGTCCTCTCGGGTTGGTCTATGAGAAAAAGAGGATTAAAGAAATCGTGAAAAGTTTTCAATTAATAAAAATGTGGAACACAGTCACTGATCCTCTCCGCTTAAAAATGTGTTTTTCTTATGTTTATGTCTCATAAAAAGTGCCTGACCTTGATTATACTGACTTATATCTGTGCAAAGTTTGTCAGTAGAGAGATGTTTCACATTCCTCTACTGAGGGGAGTAATGTCTGTGAACAAAATTCCAAAGCCCCATTTGTCCAAAAAATGTCCCATTGAACTGAAAGCCAATTCTCCAGCAGCTCATTATCCCAAACGCCCATTGCTCAGAACCCAAGTTTCTCCAAAAATAAACACATTCTACATGTAGTTTCAGTTTCCCAGCTGTGTTTGAGCCACTGAGCCCAGTTCTCTTACTGACCCTTGGAAGCATTTCTCCATGGCGTTCACACCACCCACCCCGGATGTTTTCCATTGACCTGTCCCTGCTTTTCCAGCAACTTGTGCCATCAAATGTGGGTGTTTTAATCCAAAACATGATCTTTTCTTAACCACAACCAAGTTGTTTTTGCCTAAATGTAACCACACATTCACCACAGCCTTGTTGAGGAATGTAACATATCCTTGGAAACATGCAATGCAAACATTGTATCTGGATATTGGGTTTTCTAATGTGGTGAAGAAAAGGTCTAGAAATATTTGACCCTTAAGGTCAAGTTAGAAGCAAAACATGTTTGCTAAGATTGAGCAACCTTGAATGGGTCAGAGTGACGTTGGACCTACCTGCAATGAAGGTGTAAGCTGCCATTATGTTGCTTAGCAATGCCATCTCCTGGGAGACCACCTTCACCTCCATATTTGGAGTTCCTGTTGTGGGAGCGCTCATGATTTCACAGCCAGTTGAGCTTATTCTATCGTCCTGCAGGTGTCAGTGGAGTTCATACCTCATGGCTCCCCTAGATTGTTAGGAGGGAAGAAAGAGGGCAGAAGTAAAACATAATAGGGGATTAAACACAAGGAGAAAAAGAGAGGAGGGTGAGAGGGAGCAGAAGGGAGAAGCATGAGGGACAGTTTGTCTACAAATCATCATTTCCTTAAAGGGCTCATATTAAACTAATTTTTCAGGTTCATCCTTGTATTTGGGAATTTACTGTATCTAGATCATGTTTACCTGCCTTAAAAACAAAAACAAAACAACATATATATATACTGTATACCCCTCATACTGTCTGCCTGAATATTTCTGTATTCACCTTCTGTCTGAAACACTCTGTTTAAGCGCCTGTCTCTTTAAGCACCCCTCCTGAAAAAGCTCAGTCTGCTCTGATTGGTCAGTGTTTCCAGGTCTCCCACATCTGCGGTCTTGGCATCTCTGATTTGTCATTGCAGTTAGAGAATGACTGTAACGGCACTGTAGTGGCACCTTCTACCTTTATATAGTATAAATGTGACATCACAACTTCACAGTCATTTACAGGCACATTCTCTGAAGACAGACTGTGTATTTCACATTCTTGTCCCAACTCCTCAACTACCGCCACTTTGTCAGTGGACCTACACATCAAAATGTGACACGCTAAGTAGCCTCCTGCGTCAGTTTTGGACGTTCAGGCACGCCATGTCAATTTACACTCATTAGATGCATTGTGTCATTACAAATTACATTTCTGTTTTTACAGGAAGTGTACTGTTTCTGCTCGTTAAATGCATACAGTCTCTTTTTGAAATAAACTTACAACATAGGTAAAACACACACACAAAAAAATAAGAGCATAAAATAAGAGCAGTTGTTAACATATGTAACGTCACGACATTCATTACTAACATAGCGTGCTACACCTACTAGCACACTACGTTGTTATTAAAACAACTCGACTGACTTTTGGTTTCACACAGGAAATGAACAGTGGGCTCTGAGATGAAAGTCCAGAGTTTGTCTGACAAGCTGGGAGTGAGGATGGTGTGTCTCTGTGGAGTGAGCACTTTAATACATTTCTACAGCACCTACACCTGCTTTCAAATGTTAAAAAAAGACATGGAAATCTTATTTATTACAATATAGGACCTTTGAATTAAATTATGCAGACAATCTAAAAGCACGAGTCTCACATCTCTTACCTGTAGATCTCCACATGAAATGTTAAAAACCACACATAAAACAGTGAGTTATGGCAGCTCACCCTGTTTACATGACCTTGCCATTGTAACTGTTAATTTCGACATTCTTGGACTAAAAAATCAAACAAGTAATCACCTATAAATTGACCTTTTGAAATTAAATTATAGTGATCTTGTTGCTCTGCGGAGGTTTTTGAAGCGCTGTGATGTCGAGACTCACAGTCGGTGTTATTTTGTCATTTCACTGTGCTCGTTAAAATTATTCAGATTCAGACTGTGCTGAATTATCAAAGTGTGTTTTAAGACATATGCTCTTGTAGACAAGATATCACCAGTCATACCAATTTATCAAGAACTGAAACTTGTCTCGTACAAAGAGATGATGAGGTAATTGTATAATTATAATACTTTGGAAACTTGGACGCCGTACACCCTAATCTATATATCGTCGCTCACTTTATGCATTGTTAACAACAAGCCTGAGCTGTTCGCCCGCAGGGTTTAAAAGAAAAGGCAACAAATGGATCAAACTAAGGGACTTTCCCTCACAGTCACATGCCAATATTTAAATTTAAGGTTGCACACATACTTTAATGCACTCATGCATGACAGAACAAATACAACAGTAAACAGACACAAACACAGCATTCTGTGCAGAGGAAGATTACACCGAGTTAAAAAGATCAACTCGAGGAGGGTGTCTGGAGAAAGAGGGAAATGAAAATGAACAAAACGAGATTGCAAAATGAGCTGTGAGGTGTACCTCACAAAAAATAAAGAAAGAGGCAGAACTGAGATAAAGATCGATGTCTGATACACAAGGAGAGCAGTTACTCTTTATTGGTATATCTATCATGGCTTGATACCTTCTGTGAACTGCACACACACACACACACACACACACACACACTGTGTGTTTAAGAGACAGACTGTACACACTTTTTCTGCACTGTGAGATGTTTCCCACTTTTATTGGGCTATACAGATTCGGATATGTCGTTACTTGTCTTGACCAATATGAAGGATGATAAGTGTCCCTACCCAATCAGTGACACATCAGCCCCTTTCACACTGCCTGTTCAAGGCAGGAATATCACGCAATTATGTCACCTCCCTCTGCTGTATATAAGGTACGATCGTGCAATGGGGGACAGAGTGCTCTCATCTTTTAACTGCCACAGGAGATAGTGGCAGTGCCGAAACAGGACAGCCTGCATGATGGGTGGCAATGGTGTGACATTTTGGCTATGTGTTATGTGTGCAACACCCTGTGGGAGATGTAGCTGTTAGCAATTAGTGGCTAACTCAAAGAAGAGGAACAGCAGCCGTAAATGTCAGCAAACTGGGAAAACAATGAGGTCCAGGAGCTCCTTACCCTGCGAGCTGGGGATGAGGTCAGCTGCTATATAACAGAGAGAGTCAATGAATGTTATTGTTCATAAAGCGCTGATGATGTGTATGTTATATGTCACACTAGAGGCCGACACTGTTGTGATACATGTCACAACCATCAGGCCTGATGATTCCACAAAGCTGCAATGCAGTGTATAATCACACACTGGAGTGGGATGATGCCGCAGTTGGTTCTGCGGCTCTATAGCACAATCCCTGCGTAAAGAGGACTTTAGTCTTTTCTAATACCTACCCAGTCCCACAAACATCAGGCAGTAACTGACACATTAGTTAGACTCAGTAGTCAAACATCATCCTCTTCTCCTCCTGTGTGAGACTTAGCCTCATGCAGTTCAGAGTACTTCCTCAGATCCATTAAGTCTGCTATGTGTGTCAGTCTGCTATGTGTGACAGATGCTCTCAGGCACCAGCAGACCTGATCACATGTTCTGGTCATGTCAGAGTTTGGTGGACTACAGGAGGTCTTTTTTGGATTTTTTACTGGAGACACTGAAACTGACTGTGGACCCACTGCCTCAGATTGGTATCTCTGGTAACCCTGAGCATCCTCATCAGTGAGGGTATAAATGAATGAAGAAGGAGTAGTGCGAGGGCCAGTGAGCCAGAAGGCTGTGACAGTTGCTCTAAGACGTAGGTAATAAGTAAGAGTTTGGCTAAGCGCAGTGGAATTTGTTGGCTGTGTTTAATATTTTCTTTATCTTGTGTGTCCCTGCTACAGGCAATCCGGTTCCCTTTTGGATCTCGTTTTTCGTAGATGGTCCTTTTTCCTGTTTTCGCTTTGAATAAACTTCCTTTAAACTGGCGATTTGTTTTGCTTGCCTTTTGTCTTTTTCGAAAGTTCCCTCCATTTCACTGTGCTACTCCCTCCTCCTCCTAGATCTCTGGCAGGGACGTGACAGCCTCTTTTACTGCCTGTCGTTGAATTCTCCTCTTATGGAAAAACTGTTCACACACCTCAAAAATGTGGGACTGCAGGACCTTTCTGAAATTGGAAAAGATGTCTGTGGCTCAGCTGAAAAGAATTACAAACACTGACACGTTGGTGAAGATTCTCAGTCATCCAGATCATGGTAATCTTAAGTGCTATATCATAGGCAACTGGACTTGCTTAGGTTTCTTCAGCTTGAACTGGAGAAGCCTCTTGGATGAGAGGCGAAACATCTTCAAGAAACTCAAGCAAGTCATGACAGCAAACCCTGACAGCCTCGCATCTCTCACTTTCAAGTTAGTCCATTATCTTGTTCGTGTCTTGTTGTACGAACAAAATCACAACTTCTGCATAGAAAATAATTTATTTGTTTTCACAACATAATTAACCTGTGTGTACAACATAAAAAAATTCACCTTTCAGGACTTAAGTACAGTTTTAGGTAACAATAATAAAACTGAGTAGATGTGACTCAAGTCAAGGTAAAGTAGTTGGTCACCAGTCTGTCTCTAGAGCAAACCACTAGGGGGCAACAAACAGCCATCAGCCAACTTCCTGTCTGTAGGTTGTAAACATAGAATCAGTCAGATCAACATGTACAGTAGCTGACCTTGCTGGTGGACACAGACACACTCACACAGGCACATCACAGATGTGATGTTGCTGTCACAGACAAGCTGGTGTCATGAGCTGAGTGACGTCTTAAACGAAGACACAAATTTTCCAGATTTTTTGACAAAGCAACACATTGTTTAAGGGTTTAGAGTTTTGCCCTGTAGTTTTTACAGACTTTAGTGACTGCAAAAGTCTTTAGTGGGCTCATTTTTCACAGTTTCTCCTGACTTCAGCACGTTGACATCATATTAAATACTCTGTGAGGTGAAAGTGTTGCCTTTGAGTGTTCACATCCATAGAGGAGAAACAGTGTAGACTTGTCTCGTTCAGCTCTCGTTCAGCCGTACTGAACTGAAAATGATATATGGACGTAATATGCATTTGCCATGAGCCTGAACGTGTTATGAGCTTGTTTCAGAGATAAGTATAGAGTATATCAACCAATACGACATACCTCACTCACACTAGTTTGGCACTGTAGCGTAGCGATAGAAACAAATACAGTATTGTGTCTAGACATGCAGCCTCACACCCAGACTGGAACTCCCCCATACACACTCAGAATTACACTGTCTGTGTGTGTGTGTGTGTGTGTGTGTGTGTGTGTGTGTGTGTGTGTGTGTGTGTGTGTGTGTGTGTGTGTGTTACTTATTGATGGCTCTGATACTAAATATAGAGTGTCTTTAATTCCACAGGTCCAGACTGTGTGGTGGCAGAGAGAGATCAGGAGACGTCAGAGGGGAAGTGGGTATAAAGAGTAACAGAGCTGAAGTCCTGGAGAGGATCCAGGAAGATCCTTCCTTCTCTGTAAGGAGAGGAGGACTGGGAGGGAAACAAGATGAGCGAGGAAAGAGAGGAGACTCCACTGTGTCTGCTTTTCTTTCTTAACTTCCTCTTTAACCTGATCTGCTGTAAGCTTATTGGCTCCACAGTCTGGGAGACTTTAAGAAAAAAGGTCTGATTGTGTTTTTATCTTATGGAGGGCTTAACTTCAACTTAAATTCTATTATTATTCTGAAGGAAATTTGATCTACAGCAGGCATCAAGACACAAAAATACATAAAGGACAACATCAGGAATAAATACAAAAGTAAAAAAATTCTTCAGCTCAAGTGAAAACAAATATACCAGACTGAAACGGTTTGAAAACAGAACAGTAAATGCATCGTGAAGTGCTGTGCAGTGGCAGTATATTCAAAGCTGTCGTGAACTGAGACTGTGAGACTGCCCTTAACAAATCCCTTAGCATCATTAGCACTGACCTATTGCTTACATATCCACATTTTAAGGTTGTAATTTCAATACTTGCTTATTGATTAATATATTAACAACAAATCACTTGACATGTGTCTTTGAAAATCCTCTCACAACTTTCACAGCTGGTAGTTTGTGGAAAAGTGAATCATCAGTGACCTATATCCTTAAATATGGACACATTCAAGGATGTGATTTCAATACCTTGCTCATTTGTGAATATATTGATGTTATCTAACATCATGTGACATCCTGTCTCAACTTAAACACTTTAATTATTCATTTATTTATTTTACGAACTCACAGATGTGAAGTGCTTAAGAGCTGCCACTCTCTATAATGGTATTGGTGTGGGATTTATATGTTAAAATTCCCAACTTTACGACAGAAATGAACATGTTTACAGCCTGCACAGAAAAAGTATTTGGTCTCTATAGCAAATCTCAACATTTATGACAACTGTACTTAGGTGGATTTTGATATAACTCACCCGTTTACATTTTATTAGGACTTTTTTTTCTGTCTGCCGATAGTGTTCTCAGCTTTTCAGTCAGATCCACCCCTCACTCCTTCACAGCTCCAGCCACACATGCTGAACTTGAGGCTTCAAAGTGGGAGTCCACAAACCAATGAGTGACATCACGGTAGCTACGAACATTATTTTATTCAGTCTGTGGTTTGAAAGCAGAGCTTTGCAAGCTACCAATTAATTCCCACTGGAAGAAATTAAACAGCAAAACTACCTGAGGGACAAATACAGTTTGGTTAATTAGCCTAAAGCTACTTAGAAGAAGAAGCTCGAACTACTTTGTGAAAAATGATCAAGCTGACAATGAACATGTGATACAAAATGACAACAAAATATGATACAAAGAAGTCACATGTCAGCAAAAAATGCAGCCCTGTTGAGTTTATGGCAAAAAGAGCTCACTTGTTCACAGGTCAAACAGTGTCCGTCAGTCAGACACCTGCCTTCACAAACTAGAATGAATGGGGGGGTTTGCACCAAGCAGGATTACTCAGTTAGACAGTAGCCTCTAAAAAAGCATGCAACCACTTCTCTGAATATTTGTCAATAGATAGCAATCATCATTGTGGCACAGTGGTCCAGTGCTTTGCATTGTCACCTCACAGCAAGAGGGCTCCTGGTTCATACCTGGTTCGTTCTTCCTGTGTCAGTGTGGGTTTTCTCTGGGTACTCCAGCTTCCTCCCACAGTCCAAAGACATGCAGGTTAATTGGTGACTCTAAATTGTCCGTAGGTGTGAATGTGAGTGTGAATGGTTTCTGTCTCTATGTGTCAGCCCTGTGATAGTCTGGCGACCTGTCCAGGATGTACCCCGACCTCACTCAAAGTCAGCTGGAGTAGCCCCACAGCAATCCCTACCAGGATTAGCAGTTACAGAAAATGAATGAATGAAAAGCAGTCATCAATACTAGTGACTAACTGTGGTCAAAGAAGAGATGCAATGGTAAAATAAAATCTTAAAAAGTCAGTCCTTTACTTTTATGGTGCAAAATAGTTTGTTGTTTTGGTAGTTAACTTCACAAAAATGGCAAAAAAATAAATTAACTACTTGAATCACTGCAAATATGAATGTAGCTGAAGTGGTTAAACTACAAGTTTATTACATGTAGTTACTTCTACTAGGTAATTTCCCAATGTAACAAAGTATCTGTAGTTGGTTTTGCATTCTGTGATTTACTGACCGAGTTTTACTGCTCCAGTAATGAGCCTGTCGATATCAGCTTGTCCAGCAATTAAAAACTTCCTCCTCTAACAGCGGATAATGCAAATAAGCAGCTATCACTCACTGTAGTTAGTCTTGTGTCAGCGTCAGATAACAGTGTTTATATTATCATCACTTACTGAGTTCACCAGCACTCAAATCCTGCAAACATTTACAACCCCCTGCAAGCATTTTCAAAGATAAATGAAAGTCTGTGTCTTAAATAACTTCAATTCTCTTTATCTGAGAAGTTGTAACACTTGAGTTGAGCAATATCTGCACATATGAGTGACATTTTAAATCTGTGAACTCTGCTTGAAGCATGACTCTATAATTACTCCAAAAATGTGCGAAGCCCCTCGGCAACACTGACATTCTTCACTAACATCTCGTAATGTTCTCGTCCAAAACTTTTGCATCTCTTCTCACAAATAAAATGAAGCTCTACAGATGAGTGTGTTAATCCAGTTATGAAAGTACACACCCAGAGTGCAGCAGGGTTAAAAGGACACAGACATTGATTTTCTCCTTTTGTGGAGCTTTTTTAATTTCATGAGCCTGTTATGATTTCCCCAGCTGACAGCTTTAAACACATCTCATTACATGTGGATGTGTTTTCATTGGGTGTTTATGAGCTTTTTTCCCGCTAAACCTTTTATTAATGATCGCAAACAGGCCTAATCACTTCATGAAGATAGACCAAACCTCACGACAATCAACTGTTAATGTATCGTACTATGAAAATACAATCTTTAAAAACAAACAGTGAAGACAGAGCAGAAGAATAAGAAAGCCAAACCTGCGTGTGATACTGTCATGCCACGAGGCTGTAAAGGCACGGCAGAAGTTTTAACTTGAACAAATAAAAAATGGATGATGCTCTCAGAGACTATCAAACTGGCCTAATTTTTGTGGATGTTTTCTGCTGTAAAAGCTCCGAAACAGAAGGCGCAGCACTGTTGACCCTTTAGTGAAAACTGCGATCACACTGAGGAACACATCTGCATCTCGCCTGTCACATCTGTGAAAACATGTGCCCAGTAAAATAAATTTATGTCTCATCCTCACATGCTTATTTGCATAAAAACGCACCTCGGGCCTGTAATTATGTTACAAAACTAACAAAACAGTCAAAAGGCGACGCAGCAAGTGCAGGAGGAAACAACACGACAACAGATCGCATGACATTGCAGTGAAACATAACACAAGCGAACACAACACAACCTCGGAGCAGTTCTAAATCCACCGACTGTCAGGGTCATTTTGTGATGTTGTGTGTAAATGCTGCAGGACGTGACTGCCCTTCTCTCTCCTGTTCTTGCTCTTACTCTCTCTTTCTGTCTGTTGGATTTGTCATTTTGGGTTACTGTTTGTTACAGCAAAAAGCATGTCACCATGCCATCACAAGTAATTCATAGTTTAGTGTATTACCAGCACGCTTTTTCTTTTTTTTAGGATTTCGTGACTCAAAGAATAAAGACTGCTCTGCCTCATAATTGCATCTATGCAACATTTACGAACAAGTACAAGCAGAGAAAGAGCACAATCAGGTAAGTGCAGTGACAGCTCACGCCATAATTTACTATCAGGCAGCTGAGCATCAGTTATGTAAAGACATTAGTATAAGACACTTGGCCTGCAGCCACAGTCGCTGTGATGTGCAACAGTCTAGACAACAGGAGCTGTTTACACTGACGGTCAGACAACACATGAGAGGATTTCTCTCAGTTTATCTCACTTACTCCATTCATCTATGTGACTCAGAAAATATTTGAAAAATAAAGCTGTTATTTACTACTAATTACTACTAAAATTTCAGTAATAATATTACAGTTACCCCAAAACCAAACAACTCATTACAATGTTGATTTTGCTATCACATCACTACTGACATGAAATACAACAATCACATCTGTGGACTCATCTTGATGGATGGAAACGCTGAGCTTAGCGGCTGGAAATATTCCCATCACTTTGATTTTGTCGGGATAAAAGATGACACGAACACTGTTGCTACTGGTAGTGTAACGAATAACTCTTGGCAGGGAGTAATAAGTAATGTTATTACTTTTGAAAAGCCACCAACAGCAGCCAGTTAGCTTAGCATACAGACTGGAAACAGAGGAAACCGTTGGCCTGACTCTGTCCAAAAGTAACATTATAAACACGTTATATCTCATTTGTTTATTCTGTGCAAGAGCTGAAGTGTAAAAACGACAATGTGCCTGTTTCTTGGCTAGAAGGAGCAGCAACTTCCTGATGTCTCAGCTGGTAACCTGGCAACAAGTCACAGACCGAATCACAATGTTTGTTTACAATAACCTCTGGGTCATGTGGGCCTACATAAAATGAAACAGCGCTGAGCAAACACTGCCTTAATTGATTCGTTTTAAAAAGATCAATATCAGTTTAAGTGTACGCTACATTTTCAATATTTTCACCACTTACACTGACATTGATTTTTTTTCCATGTAGTTACAACAAGTTTTCGCTGCAGGCCCCATCCACAGCAGTGCACGTCGCTTAGCTTCTGTGTCGGTAGATTTGGTTTATCAAAGACAATAACAAAGTAACACAGTACATAAAATAGGTGCAGCAGAAACGTCAGATAGGTCAGACCAGCATGTTTCACTATGTGTCTTTTAACGCTACAGTTACGGCTGACAATTGACAACAGAAATAAACAGTGTTTGCTGATTTCACATATCTCCGCAATAGGAATCAGTTTCCAGTTGTCTACCCTTAAGTGATTGTTGTTGATAGCGTTACGTCATGGTGATTCAGTCTATAGCCCGGCCCATAACTCCCTGTAAAACACTAACTTGTTGTTAGTACACTTCTGTTTTGGCACAGATTAAACTACCCAGACACATTCAGCTGTTAAATTATCAGGTACACTGTGGCTAAAACTGATGTAGTCCAGTACAACAATCCTTGCTGAAGGTTGTAATGTTCAGTTTGTGTTTAAACTGCTTTAGAGAGATGTTGATTCAACTGTATGGTTATTTTGGGGTCATGCCTGTGTTCCCTGGGTCCTGTGCTCTTGATATAAACCAACACTTTCATGGTAGGGGATATTTTTACAGCTCAGACTTCAAACAAATGAAGGAAGGTGGAAGTTTCCAATAAAGTTTGAATGGTAAAAATCCACTAAGCCACTGTGGAGATATTAATGTCTGAAGAAAAAGAAGATAAGTGTCTTGACGGCAAATGTGAAGAAACATAATCTCTTTAAACAGATCCTGCATATGCAAGCAGAATCTATGAGCAACGTTAGAAGATTTTGTTGTTTATAACAACATAGCACTTAAACTTTGTGTTTATATTTCATTCTTGCTATGCTAATGTTAATATATGTCTCCTATGCTAATAAAGCTGAACTGAATTAACCCTGCCGTATTAAAAGGCAGTGCGTCTGCGTAACACAACAGGGTAATCAACGCACCATTGTTTCTGTTTGAATAAACATTTTGCTACATTTTAGCAGCAACTACATTTTTGGGGGGGCTGAACGCAGCCTAGATCAGCTCGAAAAATATTGTCCCTCGCTCCCAGAGTCTTTATCGTCATCAGACAGAGAGCTGATGGGCTCCAAGATTGCGAGCAGTATAACATCAGCAGGGTAGATGGGTGATTTTTTTTGCATTTGACCCAGAGAAACATAAATTTGGTGAGAACATAAAACGTTCTGAAAGGCCTCGTTAATGTGTCACTTTAAGAGGATATTACTCCGGGGAACACTGGACCCTGGGAACACACACTGCTGTCATTTAGGAGGCTGTATTTTATGCACTGTTGTATTAGACTGCATAGTTTTAGATAACAGTAACTAAGTAACTGAGTGGATGAGATAATGATTAGTGAGCTTTAGAGAAGTTAGGTGGATTTTGTCACCTTTGAACAGAGCCGGGCGAGCTGTTTCATCCTGTTTCCTGTCTTAATGCTAAGCTAAGCTAACTGCTACCATGAACTACTTGCATTACGACGATTAAAGCATATTTTCCAAAATTATTTTATACATGGTTCAAACTACACGAAGCAGTGAATGCATCAGGTCTATTGCAACAGGTCAGTTCAGATAATTTAAAAAAGTTTCAGCACAGAAAAGAAAATTAAAACCACATGAGAGCAGCTTTCTTGGTGCCAACTGTGTCATCCAATGTGTTTTTATTGCCACACGACCAAAGTCTAGATCCAACATGCCAACAGTATAAAGACACTTTTCCTTCCTCCTTCACTGATCCTCCTCTTACTTTTCCTCTGTGTGTCTGTGCAGCCTGCCCAAATTCTTATGTGGCACTATAGCTTTGTTTTTCTCCATGTGGTTAAGATGACTATATGGTTCTTACGCCTGCTTCAGCCGAGCTCACACACACACACGCAGGAGATACACATACACTCTTCACACACATTGTCCACGTGCACTCATCACACTTTAAGCGTATTCTCCCTCTGTGTGCGTGCGTAATACTAATGCAATGTGACACTGGCCTTTCCCTCCGCTGCTGTACAGTTACTATCTAACATGACCTGCAGAGAGAGCAGACAGAGAGATACAGTGTGTACGCAGAATTAGAAAAGATAAAATAAGACAGACAGAGAGAATTAGAGCAGGGGAGAGTAAAGATAGTCGAGACTGGAGACAGAGTAATGTGCAGAGGTGATCCAGAGTCCTACAGCGTACTACACTTGACATCATCAGCATGACTGTGATCATCAAAAGAGACAGAAAGTATCAGCAGCAGCAGCATCAACATGTGCAACTCTCGCCTCACGCGCATGCAAAGACACTGTTTATACTTACATTTCATTAATGCCAAGATCCCATCTGGAGTGTGTTTACACCTCTCCCCTCCTCTCCTCTCCTCCTCTCCTCTCCTCCTCTTCCTTTCCTCTCCTTCCTCCTCCTCTCTGCTCTGGTCCTCTCCTCTCCTCTCTCTGCTCTGTACTCCTCTACTCTCTCCTCCCCTCTCCTATTATCTCCTCTCCGCTCTCCGCTTTTCCCTCAAAGAAGAAGAAAAAAACACTAACAGTATAATTATATGAATAAATCTTCTGCGTCCTCCTCCCCCAGTTGTCAGACGGGCCCACGTACACAAGCCCTCCTCTCCTCTTCACTTTCTTACGTTGATACAAATTAAAATTTTCAGTCATTCTTCCCTTCAGTTCTTCCTCTGATGCAGAGGCAGCAGGAGGGATGTTGCTCCGACTGTTTTGCAGAGTGGAGTTTTCCGATATTCCATTTTAGTTTTTCCAGGTTATTTTCCAGACAGAGAGACAGAGGTCAGGTCCTCAGGGCAGAAATGTGACATGAAAGACCCCGACAGGTCGGCCAAATCCCTCTCTCCTTCTCTCTCTGCCAAACGTCTGCATCCCTCTCTCCCTCTCCCTCACACACACACACACACACTTTAACAGGAACACACACACACACAGTCACTCTCATGCACTTAGTTGTAAATGCAGAGTCGCAGCCTCTGCCTTCCTGGTTTCTCTCTCTTTCGTTCATGCAGAACGCTCAACAGCAGGAGGAGAGAGAAGAGTGCAAGGAAGGAGAGAGGGAGGAACAGAGTGACATAATGCCTTACAAAAAAATGACATGTGGAATTTAGATTTTGAAGTCTGGAGATGAAAATATGTGTCATGTGTAATGCTGAAAAACCACGAGAGAGACCTGAAAAGCATGTGACTTTATAGTGATGAATAGTGATGAAGATTATTCATATTAAGAGCTTCACACACAACATAGATACAGGAGTAAAATCAGCATTATGGAAACTGGTGAAACAAGATGGAAATCTAACGTACAGAGGTGACTATGTAAAGCAATGAGAGACAGAGAGACTTTTGTTATGAGGATTAATTCAGCTGTGTTTGAGAGTTCAACCTTCTTACTGCACGTTCACACACAGGCAGCTGCTGCTGCTGCTGCTGTTGTTGTCGCCTCTATTCAGACCCTGTAAATGTGTGTGTGTTTTCATATCTTCGTGTGTGTGTGCTTGACTGAATTTTGCGGAAGTATGGGGATGATGCTTCAGAGCTAAATCAACAATTTTCTAAAAATAACTTTATATCAGATACCGTTTATGAAATTTTTATCAGCCAACCTGTCATCTTGGCAGGTTATTTTCGTGCTGATGTTACGCAACAGGAAACGCCTGAGAAACCCTCCTGCTGCTGGTCGGGGGCTGACTGAGTTATCCAGGGCAACAGCTCTTAACAGGTATATGAAGAAAAAAACAAAAAAAAAACTTTGCTTTTAGGTAGAGTATGTGTTGCTGCTTTTATCCCTGTCAGCTCTGAATACAAGGAGCACAGCTGGAGGAAGTACCTGGGTTTGACTTGCTTCTGCAGAGGTTATCAGAGAAGTCAGTCATTAAGTGTTTATACAATATTTAATATTACTCAGAGGCATTACTGGCCGTGCTTCAGTCAATCTGGAATCTCAGCACATTTTGGCTGATTTCTCTCAACAGATTACTGGAGAGGGAACATTACAGTAATTCCTTTATGGTTGTTAAGGCTTTAATTGTGCCTCACATGGGCAGAAGACTGAGGGAGAAAACAAACATCTTTGTTTTCTGTCCTCCACACTGTGAGAGGGTTACTGTACTGTAAAACAAAATAAAGGAGATATTCATGAGAAATACTCAAAGATCGTCTGCAAATAGTCTGCAGATTCCAGATATTCCCTATTCTTCCTCAGTCTTCTCCTCATCCTACTCACTTCCCCACTTCTCTTCACCTTCATCATCTGCACTAGCTCATCCCTCTGTCTCTATCTGACTGTTGGACTTTCTGACATCTTGTCCCCCCGATTTACAAACAAGAGGGGTCACAATGTATCACTCACATCTCTCAAACCCGATACAAGGTCACCACTAGAATTAAGTCAACTTAAGCTGCAGATCAAAGGATGTATATTTGATAAACTCATAGTAATTAATACCAGTTCAATCGAACTCAAGTTAGTTTGTCCTCTAAGTGTGGTTCGTTTGGGCAGGTCTGAGCAGTTGGACTCGGCTGCACACCAAAACAACCGGGCTGAGACCTTCTTGAAGAGGTGGTCTAGGTGCAATCAAATCGAATCGGTTACAAACAAACTCTGGTGCGGTTTGTTTGTTTCGAACTGGATCTGAACCAACTGCAGTCACATGACACATTGTTTGGGTTAAACATGAGCATGTTACAGTCCTGGAGGATTATTAATGTGCGCCTTAAAATGCACATTCAGCACATCCAATGCATCAAAACATTGTTTCCTAGTTGGAGCCGCGCCTCGTTTTTAAATTGTATGCTTTGACTCAAATGAACATTGACAGCAATATAGTCCACGATGAGCAGCGCTAAAATCAACCTGCGTAGTTGTCCCTCCATTGTGACATTAGAAAGTGTCACATTCATCTTGCAAGTGTACTCTTCTCCAATGTTTTGTTTACTTCCTGGATTTTTCCCGCACCGAAATTCTGACCAATCAAGAGCAGCTTTCTCGCGCAAAGCATTTCATCTGGTCCACTTATAAATGCTGCTGTGAGAACAAGAACCAACTCTAGGCAATTATGCAGCTTTGTAACAAATAAGTCCCTGATTCAGACCAAAGCAAGAGAACTAAGAATATTTAAAATGCCCACCGTGGGAGAGGTGAGGTTTTGTGAGCAGCTGGGTGGGACTCAGACGGAGATGGAAGATGTTTTTTACAGTCTAAACAAGAGGCTGCGGGGCGCCCAGTGGCTCAGTGGGTAGAGCAGGCATCCCATATACAAAGGCAATGTCCTTGCTACAGTGACCACAGGTTTGATTACAACTCGTGACCCTTTGCTGCATGTCATTCTCTCTCTTTCCCCCTGTCATGGTTAATCTGTCCCATTGAATAAAGGCAAAAAAGCCTGAAAAGCCTGACAGGTCGGACTGAGCTTGGGCCGAAAATGTGCGCTGATTGGTTGGGTAGGGCTCAGGCTGTGGAAAAAAAATAACCTTTTTTTTTTTTTTTTAAAAAAGGGTGAGCACTTTGCGAGCAGCTCCATCTTCCTTTTGCCCTGCAGGCAGGAGGAGAAGGAGAAGAAGCAGCCAGGCTCAGTAATCTACCAAATCTAGTCCATTTTCCACTGGAGACGCACATGGCTTGTGCCGCCACACAGCCGGTGTTTTCTGGGTATTTGAGGCTGACTAGTGCTTTTTAGTGGGGGCGGGCTTGGTCAGGCTCGGGATCAGTATTTTATGTGATGATCTCGGACGGCCTGGGTTCGGGTTCAACTCACACGGGTCAGTTCGGTTCGGGTCGTAATTTTTTCAGCCTGTTGAGAACCCGAACTAGTGGCTCTGTGAGGCTGTTCAGTGGTGCTTTGAGGTAAATGCTAACGCAGCTAACATCCTCACAATGAAAACGCTAACATGTTAATGTTTCACAGATACAGTGGAAACCTCTTACAGCGTCTGTTCAGGTCAAATGACTTTAATATTTAGAACTGAGCTGAAAGTAAAACATATCTGTGCTCTCTTTAAAGCCAATACTAAGGTTATAATGAAAACATCTGTTTGTTAACAGATGTTTTGATATGTTGCTACTTTGCTGTTGTTACGTAAAAGTGGTGCCCAATAAATCAGTCACTCATTATGTCTGCCATTTCCGTGGAGGCATGCAAGAGAAACAAAGTTTTTTCAAGGAATTCAAGGTCACACGCGACGAACTGATAAACAAATGGTAATTTTGTGGGTGAGATATCCCTTTAACACATCATCACTATCCTTACTGTTAAATAAAAATAAACACAGATCTAAACCTTGTTCTACATACAGACTGCACAACACAAGCACCACTTACCATCCATAATGCATCCATTTCTGCACCTCCCGCTCGGTGTGATGAAATATTAACACTCGTAACTTCGTGCAGTGTGTTCTGTGAGGAATTGTTGTCAGTCATCTCCGAAATAGCAAGGGACAGGAGTTGTGAGTTTCACATGCTGGGTGGAAACACTGGACTGCACAGCCGGTGCTCCACTGGTATTTCATTTCATTATTCATGACCAAGGGGTGAACCTTCAGGTGAGTGTGGGCTCAGTTCAAGTCCATCAGACAGAAAAAGCAGCGTCAGCTTCACCTAAATTCAGTGGTGACGACACACAACTTAAAGGTCCAGCGTGAAGGATTTAGAGGCATCTACTGGCAGAAATAGAATATAATATTTAAAACTATGTTTTCATCTATTTATAATCACCTGAATATAAGAGTTGTTGTGTTTTGTTACCTTTGAATCTACGCACAGAGTGGGTCCTCTTTCACAATGTCCACCATGTCTATTTCTTAATACTTTCGCACTTGAACATGTGAAGACACTGATCTTAAAGGCAGAGATAATCTACATATATTCCTATCATAACAAAAGACAACATGAAAACAATGTGACAGTGTAAACAAAGATGTTCATAGTGATGAACCTACAGAGAATTATCAGCTGAATCTGCAGCTGACCTCGGGCTCTACAGAGTTCCATAGAGTTTTAGCTGTCCGATTGCAATGTTACTGTTTTGGTTCATCTGTCACCGCTCTCACAACGTTGTTTTTGGCAGGAGCAGGTTTTTGGATAACACCAAACAGCAGACAGACAGTTAGAGACGAGCTGATGAACACAGTGGAACATTTAACAGATTAAGAGACAGGTATTTCTCTCTGGAGCTGGTGGACCAACACATTATCACTCCGACCTCGTCACATATTGACGTTTGGTCATGGACTTAACACGTCCACATACGACATGTAAGGTACCCTGGGTGCATTGTTGCTGACGTTCTGGGACACCGGGTCAAGTTCTGCGCTGCATTGTCTTCTTTCAAAATACACTTCCACTTTCAAAGGAAATTTAATGTTTACATACAGTCTCTTTCAAAGTAAATGCACTACATCGGTAAAACACCACGAATTGATGTTGTTGTTCAACAAAACACATGGTCAGGTTTAGGAAAAAAGAACTGGATTTGGCTTTAGAATCTTACGGAATGGGAACACTGCTCTTTCGGGTGAAAGTTGCTGTTTGTTGGACCCATCCACTATCCCTCCTGCCCGCCCCAGTTGGACTTTCGCCACCTTAACTATCGTTCTTGTCCCGCCGATGTTAAAGGACGCCTTTGTTCGTTGGTTTTTGACGCTGCAATTCACTGCCCAAGCGCCGGATTTCAACAACTTTGGAGTGAGGCTGGACTCAGAGGAGACCAAAACAGAGCTAAAGAAAGAGAATATTGGACTTAGTTTTATCAGGCGTACATAAATATAATTCTAAATGAACGATAATGTTGCTTTACATTTGCTGGATACATAATGAAGCAACAGTTTGCTAACGAGTTTGCCACATCAACGTAAAAGGTGATGCTGTGTCAGTGTTGTATTTACATCTTCTTTTTGCTTATTATTTTTATTTTTAAAATAATTATGGCATGTTTTAATTCTTAAACAGATAATTTGTGGACAGCTAAGCCAGATGTTGTTTAAACTGTCTAGGTTTTTCTGAGATCACCAGCACCCAGTCAGTATGGGAGAAAAGTGGCTTTGGCACAGCGACCAACTAAAACTAATTTATATTTTACTGCCAAAAGATTTGAGTTAGATTTTGCTTTTCTCTTTTAATATATTATTCATGTATTTTTATGGCTTTCATGTAAAAATAAATCTTTATTCCTAATTCATCATGCTGTAGGACATTTCCTGATAAATAAAGGTACAGTAAGTGTAGATGCAGTCAGAGGACAGGAATAGTAAAGGACGGGGCACAGGGGGTGACAGGCAGAGAGAGCTCGTGAGTGAGATAAAGTATAAAAGAAAAGTGCACTAAAGCAGAAGAAGAGAGCAGTTTAGAGGCAGCAGGAGAAAAAAAAACAGACAGAAAGGAATAAACACATGTGGAGACAGAAAGAGAGTATGGAGGGAGAGAGTGACATGTGCAGGGAGGATGAGTCTGAGAGGCCCTCAGTTCCACTTGACTCAGTCATGGGAATGATTTGATTATCACCACATGAACAGCTGTCTTATGTAACACACACACACACACACACACACACACACACACACACACGCATACCCATACAGAGAGAGAGAGAACTGAAAAATAATGAGGGGTCTGTGTGTTCTGGCCAAAACCTGCGCTGAGCAGAGGTGGCCTGTAGCAACAGAGAGTAAAAGAGAGAGACTATATCAAAGCAAACTCACAGACAGGGTCGTCCAGGTCTATTTCTTTTGTCAAAGAAAAAACAAGTAAAATGCAACAAGGTTTCTTCGTTTAGCAGCTGGCATGATTAATATTTAGGATATGGGTCAGGAACGTGGATGTGTGGATGTGGAAACATGGAAATATCTGACTCTTAACCTGTTGTATGTTCCACTGTCTTCACCAGCTAGCTGCTAACTGTGTGTCTGCCCGCTGTTCAGTTCAGCTGTCTGCTGCATAGGTGTAGATTTCGGAGGGGTTGGCTTCAACAGGTTCTTCTCAAATCAGTGTATTTAAAGTGGAAATGGACAAAGACAAAGATTGCTTTCTGCTTTTTTAGTTTCTTCGGTTGTTCCATCATCTGCTGCTTTTTCTGGGGACAGTAACTGCAAAGACCTTACACTGATACTCTTTGGTAACGGGGGATAGCTACTGATAGCTACCAGGGAAAACACAAGCACTATCCTCTTCCTGTTTTGGTTGCGTAATGGTCTAAGCACTTTCTGCGTGCCATAAATCAAACCTCAGTTTCTGAGATATTATATGTGGCGGCAGGCAGAATTTCATATTGAAAGCAAGGCTTATAAGGAACCATTATTCTATAGCCATTACACCGTGCAATCAACATTTACTTAAAAAAAAACTTGTCTATTTACACTTTAAAATCTGAAATATCAGCTTGTTTTTCTGTCATTCAGTCAGTTAATCAGTGTCCATTGGTGAGCCTGTGCCTGTTGGGAGTTATAGGCTCTGATTGTTAATGACGACTGAGGCCTAAAAGGTGACACGAGAAGAAACACCACATATTTCGATTAATACAATCTCAAATCACCACCACTTTTAAATGAAAATTGTTGCATCAGTTAATCCTTATTTTAAACTGTTTTTAAGTGTCCTTTTACATTGAACTGTTTGTCTGTTTTATGTTCATTATGTCTTATATCTTTTTTTTTTATGATTAACATTTTTTATTTTTTTAACATTGTCACAAAACATGTTAACACAGAATGGCAAGTGTCTTATATCTTTATGTGAAGCACTCAGTGCTTATAATGCCCTTATTGTAAAGCACATTGTGCTGCATCTCATGTATGAAAGGTGTTATATAAATAAAGTTTGTTACTATTATTATCATCCATGGATTGCAGTAAAGTATTTGCTTTCGAGAGCTTTTGCATGTTAAAAGCTTTTTAGCATATTAAATTAAAATAATGTCCTCTTTACTCAAAGGGTAACTTTGGCATTTTCAACCCACATTTTCCCATGTTTGATGTGAGCAAGTTTTTGAAACTGGTCCAGCGCTGAGAGAGAGGGCTGCAGCTGACAGCTGCACAACGCTTGCAATGTAACCAGATGGGGCAACTGTGCACCATCACTGTCATCCATTAACAGACAGGCTGAGATTATTATAAGAGTCTCTTTACATTTCACTTGATCTGGTCTGTTTGAAATGGTGTTTAATGGCTGCTTGACGTTAGGTATGGAGGTGGGGCCGAACAGAGCCTTTTGTCCGTTATCTGTGTGCATTCTGTCTGTATTTGTGCAAGTTCTCTGAAAGCTTACGGATACAGATGAAACAGAGCAGTACAAATGGAGATGGTGGAGGCAGTGTAGTGTATTTCAAGTGAGATACAACCGTAGGAGAGGACAAATAAATTGAAATAATGGTGTAAAGGAGCAGAGCAAATCAAGTTATGTAGTGAAAAGACTTCTCCGTCCACATGTTGGGATGTTTGTATATAATGGCCGCACAGACCACCACCATCTGCAATGCTGCCTCGGTTTGAAGGTATGATATTATGACCTCCACCTTCTTCTCGTTTCAACGTTTGAAATGGACAAATCTATTTTCATGCGTAAAGGGAGTTTAAATGAGCCTTAACTCTCACAAACCTGTGTCTATAAAGCTTTCAAATAATGGCAGACAAAGGCAGAATTGGCCCTGCATTATTATGATTTGATGATTTGTGTTTTTGTGCAGGTATTTTTAGCGCTTGCTGTTATTAATTTATTTATCTTTTTGTTGTTCTTGTTGTTATGTTTGGTGTGTAATGTTGATTTGTTTATGCACTGTGTTGTCTGTTGTATTTTTATGGCATTATATACTCAGAGACATACACGACCTTTACACTCACAACACGCAGACAACACAGGCCTGCAGACATCACGACAATTGATATTGCTGTCTGCTCACAGTTTTAGCTTTCAACTTAATAGACTAAACTAAATTAAATCAATGCACGAACACACGGCCTCTTATTTCAACTGAGTCAAACTTTATTTCTCAGACACATTCTGTCTTTTCATTGGTACTGTTTTTAGGAGTGGTGCAGTTTTATAATCAAATCACATGCATCCTCTTAGCAATGTGTTTACAGTGAGATGGTCACTTTTAAAATTCTACTTTATGTACTTAATGAGTTGTGTAACCCTGTAACTCCTGCATGGCATTTTTTTTAATTATTGGGAATTTGTTGGCATCTAAAATTGGGAAAAAAATTACTTTACTCTCTCTCTTACTCTGTCTCTATCTCTCTCTCTATATATATATATATGCTATCTGTGATTAGAACATTATTATGAACGATTATAATTTGGAGCCATATTTCAAGTTGTGTAAAATTAAAAACTTTGAAATCATCAGTCTGTCATGATCAACAGAAATGTTGGGTTGGATTAAATGGCTCACGTACATCTGTAACACGTTAGTTTCTAATCAAGCGTAACAGAATGAGTTACCAACAGCACCATTTAAAATCAGCACAGTCCCCCTGCATTACATCCATTACTCCCACTGTAACGCTCTGCTACAGAAGGTCGAGCTCAGCTGACTTTGTCGACTCAGTTTCGCAGCTGTGTGTGTTGCTGCCAGCCCCTCGTAGAGCCACTCATGTGGTTACATAATGACTGTTGCTCCTGTGGACCCGGAGCCAGTGGAGGGTGAAGAAGGACTTAATGAGGTCTATTGGTGCGCACTGACAACTCCACACTGAACTTCACTGACTCTGAGGCTGGACACCTACGAAACCAGGGAAATAAAATTAACTCCTTCAAATGTTTTCTTCTTCTCAAATATTTAAGTCCATAGAATATCCTTTAAGGTTGGTCAGAGTGTTTTATGATATATTCAACAAAAATACTGTTCAGTTCAGTTCAGTAAACTGACTATATTTTACAAAATAATAATAAAAACAAGACATGGTTTATGCTTGCAATGTAGTGAAGTTAACCCTTTATTCTCTGTACAGTGAATGTTAGCTCTAAATCTGGGCTCTACCAACCTTTGAAGCTTTAATGTTAATGTTGACTTAATTCTAAATTAACATTCAGATGCTGTGCAGGGTTTTTTTTCATGTTGTTTAAACCTAGTATTTCTCCACAGTTGCAGATAAAGATTAGACTGCACTAATTAAGTAGTATTATACCATTTGTAGAATTAGATTCCAGTGGTGGCTGCGTAGGATTGTTTCTGACTTGTGTGATCTAAACATTTAAAACCTCCAGAGCCTTGTTAAGTCCAAAATCTTAAATTTTTGAAAGAGACAGATGTAATCATTTCCAAATTCACAACATGTTTCATCTAGAAGGATTATTCTGCTTTAATTTGTATGTGTTGGCATTTAGCCTTTCAAAAACATAATTTTCATTGCAGTCAAAAACACTGTTTGCTCTCCCGGTCGCTGCACATAAAGGAAGGCACGCACCTGTATTAACGAATCTAGCAGACACAGAAAATATTTATGTAGCCACAACAATGAAAAATCCGATTCAGCTTTAACACTAATTAAGCATATCGTTAGTTCAGGCAGGACGCAATGTCAAGCTCAGCTCACATCCCAGCTACATCAGCTGATCTCAAACAGCCAATCAACTGATGGAGCAGCTGATTAATAAAGAGAGTCAGCTGATAGATCACATGATTTTTTTCTCTGCAAGCTGCTTTGCAACCCGCCTCCACCCCAGCTCCTCCTTTTCATGTTGTGTCCGACTTATCAATGTCATCACTTGCTCTGTTCTGTTCCCGGGGGGTCTTTGCTGCTGCTCTCCCTGCCTTAGGCTTTACATGTAAGTGCATGGAAGGGCAGAGAGGTTTGCTCTCTCTGCCTTAGGCTTTCTGCAAATGCCAAAGAAAGACAGAGAGGCCCCAGAACAGAGCCATACCACCAAATATAATACTGGAAATGAAATGAAGTTTTCTTTGAGTTAAGTATCATAAATTACTGCAGTGGTTACAAAAAAAGAGATCATATTATTTATCTGCATTCGCTTGGCGCTCCATCAAGACGTCAGAATTAGAAAGATAGCATTTTCATAAAACATGACGACAGGCATTCGAAGCTTCATTGAAAAACCTTCATAGAAGCTTCAAATGTAAAAAAGACAAAAGGAAAAAAAAAGTCATTCGGTACAGCCCTATCTTAAACATGTAATTTCTCCTCATTATAGGCAACTTAAAAAAATATTTGAATTGTGATGACCATGTATTAACTCCACACAAAATGATATGCTTAAAATAACAGCAAAGGCCTGTCTTCAGGTGTAATGGTGGGGTGGTGTGGTAATTATGTAGAAAGGCTGAAGCAGTGTGTTTTGAGCAGAGTAACCTGAGGTAACTGGTTTTTGTTAGATAGTGTCGCATGTCATATTATCAGCTGTTAAACTCCAGACGAGCCTGAGCCTCACTCATTAATACACAGCACTGAATAAATCTTAATTACATCATATTTTGTCTAAAGTTCAGAGGTCACTCACCCCTCATGCACTGCTGCAGGAGGAGGTTGTGCACTGATACAGTGTTAATGTCCCTTTTTTTTTAACAAAGCCAATAATTTGACAGTTTGTTTACTTTTAATGTCTTTAATTTGACTTAAGAACCCCTGATTCAGAGAGCGCCACATGGAGGCCAAAGTGAGTACAAACAGCAGGTTACAGACCCCAGGCTGATCAGACAGTCACTAAACTCAGTTAGCACAGCAGCAGTCAATGCAGAAGGCTGCAGAAAATACAAAGTAAAACAAAAGACAAACTTAAACACCCCTACACAGACGAGGAAGGTAGTCCAGTCTATTTGCACATTTTCCATAAATTCAAAGAAACATCAAAGTTAATACAGGATTTAAAAACAGAGTTTGTGGACTGAATAAGACAAATTAAAAGAATACAAAACAACAGGCCCAACAAAACGACTAGTGACCCAGTCTTCTTACAGTAAAACTCAATCGCAGTGAATCCTCTAAGATGTTACATCGCCTTTCAAAACAGTGTCGACATGTGTCCGCTGAACACATTTTTAATATCTGACATCACACAAAACAAACCCAGTGGATACCAACTGATTATCCAAGATGACACAGCAAGCAAAGCCGCTCCAAACCTTTGGATAGTCACACACGCATAAATTAAGAAATAAATACAACACTTTTTTTTTTGTTAATAACCGGAGCACCAGCAGGCGCTCAAAGTTAGAAACTGGATGCAAAGGACAAAAGAGTAAAAACGAGGCAGGAGACACCAAAAAGTCAACCGACAACATAAATAAAAACCTTTTACACAATACATCCATGTTAAGTTCCCATGGCGGATGTTAACAACGGCAACGTCTTGAGGCAACAGAGGTGGACAATATTGCTGTCAGTGAGGTGAAAGACTGCAGAATGACACTGAGGGTGAGAGGTGGCAGGGTGAATGTGAAAAATACTGTTGTTTATTAATGCTGCCAGTCTGTGTTGCCTCAAAATATTGACATCCTCAAAATCCTCCACACTGAAAAAAGGCAGGAGCTGACTCAGCTGGAGAAAGAGTTCAAGGTGTTTGTTAGTACAGCTTTTCATACCTGCGTCCTTTTATCACCTGTATTATGTTGCACTGAAACTACTTGGCCTTGGCTGGTTTTGCACACAAAAGAAAAGGCTAATAAATTTCTCCTAAGACCACAAACGTCATCCCAAAAAACTCTAATGGTTTCAGAAACTGGCAGATTTTAAAAGACTAAAAAGATGACTTGCATTAAGGCCAGAAGTTACAAGTTAACTCCAAAAAGTTGCAGCATCAAGAGCCCTCAGCTGAAGATACCTGTATGTTACTAATATCTCAACTAAATGTTTACACTTGTACACTCCAAAGACACACACACGCACGCACACACACAAACATTGTTACAGTGACAGATTCAATCCAGATTAACATCCTGAGATCCTCTATCTACAGTAGTAAACTGACTCCAGACCAGAGCTGTCTGACAGTCCGTGCTGCTGTCCATCATCTGCCGTCTACTGTTTATGATGCACCGTGAAGCTGTTACAGATCAGACAGCCATAAAGCAGTGTCTCTTAAAAGCCATCAGTCATGACCTCATCCCAAAAAAGTCAACATATACATATCCTGTAAGTTAAGAGAAAAATACTAAACATAAACTCATTCGACGGCCTTGGTTGAGCAGACTTGGCAAAGTGCGTCCCAATGACTGAACACTTCAAACCCAACTGTTGTAACTGAGAGTCCAGGTAACATATATAAGACCCTTTACATGTAGTTTTATTGATTTATTAATATCATGATTATTTGTTTGTAGACAGTCTTGTGTCCAGTTCTTCTTCCCTCTGAAGGTTATAAATTATTACAGCAGATTCAGCTTCATGTCGCACTGTGTCTCCACGCTGTAGTTCCTCCTTTTACCTCCGACACAGAGTACAGTACATCTTGTGCAGGTACAAACACCCGTCATGCTAACCTTCCTATCTCAGGTCATGAGCCAGAGGAAAAAAGGGGAGATCTGATTCCTATTGGTGGCTTCAGATGATGTCACTCATGCCCTCATCTCCTACTGGAAGATTCAGATGACATCAAAAGAGGTATTATTAGTGCTGGTTAATATTGAATATTAAGGCGTGACGTGTGTTCAGTTCAGGAGTGACGAGTGTCCCTAATGGGTATTAGGCATGTGTGTGAGGGAGGGGGCATCCGGGTTTGTTTAGGTGACAAAAAGCAGCCTGTCTTATTTGGTTACTCTGCAGGAGGAAAAGATCCTTGTGTGGAGGCTCTCTGTGCAAGACTCCATCGCTATTTCAGTTCATCCTTTTTGTCTATTTGTTGCCAAAGAGCTGCAGGTCGAGGCGGACCCACACTTCCCCTGTAGGAACCTCGTGCAGCAGAAGACGACGTGTTACTGGTCCCTTGTTTTCCAGCTCTTTCTTTATGGTTGCCACGGGAACCTCTGTCCGACCCAGAAAGTCTGATGAATGAGAGAAACAGAAAGGAGCATTTTAATTGGGTTTTAAAAGCGCTCAGAAAAAATGTGATGGCTGAGTCTGTGTGAGGCTCCAGTGACACAAAGGTGAGCGTTAGGAACTCGAGGTATTTTCTTCAACATTAACACTTTTCTGACGTTTGTATCACAATCAATTATTTAAGTTTAAGCTCTAAAAGTTAGGCTATTAAAGTTATGGCAGCCTCTTGCAATGAGGAAATCCAAGTAGGGTCACTGTTAGTCTGGCATCACCAAACCAGATTGCAAATGCGAGATAGTCTGGAACCTCTCAGTTCTTTTTCAACACACACGGGGTGTTATCAACAGCCATAGAGCAGAGATGCCTCTGCATGCAGCTGGATAGACATACAATCAGAGCAACAAAATATGTGACGTGGCAACAGACAAAGGTAAACAGACTGCAGCGTACAGAGATGAGCTGTGACAGTGTATCATCAAAGTATGTGTGAACGAGTGTTGCCCTTTTTTGCTATCTAAATTTAAAAAAGGACTTCAACAAAGTTCCACACCAGCTGCAGCCATTTTGGTTGTTTTTGAAAATGCCTCAACACTGCTCCTCTGTACTAAGTTAGGATTATGCTCGCTGTAGTGTCCCCAGTGCGAGGCTGTGCAAGAGAAGCAAAAAATGACATCATTATGTATTTTGCGTTAAGTGCGAAGGCTCTGCAAGTTGTCGATCATCATTTGAAACCCGCCCCATATTAGATAAATGGTTGTGACTGGCTTAAAGCGGGCCAGGTCGGCTGGAAATCTGTCTTCAATGAAGGGGACCAGACGCATATTACAGAGCAAATAATACATGAGCTCACAGATTCGTCTGGTTCCCAGGCTATGTGACGGTACTTAATTTGTCAGTTTGATTTCTCTCACTTAATTTTGCTAGCCTGGAAACCAGACAAATTTACAAGCTCATGTTTCATTTGCTCTGGCAGATGTGTCTGGTCCGCCTCCCGTTCAGACAGATTTCCAGACAGCTAGCCCACTTTGGGCCAATCACAACCGTTAATCTAATACAGGGCAGGCTTCAGATGATGACTGACAGAGGACCGCCATCAGTCCAGATTTGAAAAGTCACACATCACATGTGACGGAGTCCAGTCTGCTCCATCCAGCGCAACGCTTTAGGCTCACAAATATTAAATCAAATTGTCAATCTAAGCAGCACTGATCAAATATAAATTAAAATTCTGTTAATGTTTCAAATGTTTTCAGAAACACATTTTAGTGTACTGTTTAGCTGTAAAATAAGAAAGTTTGTGACCTGGTCGCCATTTTTTCCCGCTCGTAATCAGACCAACGACCGCCACAACTTGCATGTGTTGCTCAGCGCTATATCACATTTCATTGCTCTAAATAGTTGTTCTGATCAATTGTGTCCAGAGACACCCTGGAAATAAAAGATGAACTATGAGCGATGCCAGGCTATAATTTTGCAGCTTTACAAAGAAGTCAATGGGGGTTAATGACAGCTTGAGGGCGAAGAGGAAGAAGAAAAAACTAATTAACAGGTGGCTGACCATCAGGTGAAAACTGGTCTCTTTCAAAGATGGTGATGCAGAGGACGTCCTGGTAAAGGTCTTTGATGTGGAACTGACAGTTGAAGTTCCACTTGGGGTTCAGAGTGTCGTTGAGCGTTCTGGACGTGAATATCTGAGCTCCCATCGTCACTTCACAGTAGGGGTTACTTTTACCTGGATGAAGACATGAAGACAGGTCAGAGGAGGGACAGGTGAGGGGGAAGGCTCGAGAGTGTAAGAGCAGGGAGAGGACAGAGGAAGACAGGGACGAGGAAGGGAGGATAAAAGAGCAACAGGACAAAAGGGGTAAGGGGAAAGAGAGAGGCAAGAATAAGATGGAAAGAAAAAAGAACATTTAAGCACACAGAGAAGCCTCTGACTGAAAGTGAACTGATGAAGAAAGGGTTGACAGAGCATCATAATTTAATGTGGCTTTATCTCGGCTTCATTAGGCATCCATTTCAGCAGTGCATGTAGCTTGGATTAAAATGTGGACTCTACTGAAACATTTTAAGTTCATCACATGTTTCTTTAGTTCACTGCATTGTGAGTGTATCCATGCTCACCGTTGGGTTTGGCTGCCTTGAGTTCAGTGGCCTCCAAGATGGTGACAAGAAGTCTGCCGATTCCACTTGTCTTTACAGATCGTGCTGCAAACACACACACACAAACACACACACACACACACACACACACACACACACACACAGATGGATTAATCCATAGTTTGGCTAGCCATCAGTACAGCTGTGTGAGTGTAGAGACAAACCTTGATAGGCCTTTTCCCTTTTTTTCTTTTCCGTCTCAATAAATTCTTCAGACGCAGCCTTGATCTTCTGAACCCAGGCCGTCCTGAAAACACAGACACACACAGAAATCATCATACAGGCTACCCACAAGAAAACAAACACACCACATCTGTCTGTGTGTGCAACTACCGTTCGTTGATGTTGTCAGTCCTGAGCGTATAGACTCTGTCGATGTGTGAGATGTGGAAGGTGGGCTCGTCGCTAGAAGGATCAGGTAGCTTCACCAGAACTTCATTAAGCAGCACGGGCTGCAGGAAATAAAAAATTACACACTGTCCAACACCACAATAAAGAAGACATTAAACTTAACGTGTGTGTGTGTGTGTGTGTGTGTTTTTATCTTACCGGCTTGTACATCTTGAGCTGCACATTGTTCTTGTTGCTGAACAGTTTATCAATCCCAGACGAGGTGAACTGTTTAGCCGCATGAGTCAAAAGCAAAAAGTCGTTGAAGAGGAAAGCCCAGAGTTCCTTGTTGCTCTTCGCCTTGTGCATCTGAAAAAAAAAGTAACACATACATACATATATTATTTTTGATCCCTTCAACAATAATGAAGGCCAGGAAAGTTTATTTATGAGGCATCTTATCGTACACAAATGTTATTCAAAGAGCTTTACAGACAAAAGACAGGAAAAATAAAAAATATTAAGAAACAATAGAAGTATAAAACAAGACAGATAAAAGTACAGACAAGTGTGAAACTAAATTAATAAAATAGTAACAGTACCATAAAATCTGATTAATTAAAAGCTGTGGAAAAGTGATGTTGGTGTTACTATAGTCAAATGTTCAGCATCAGATTTTAAATTTATTCTCAAGCCAAAAAGCGAATGTCTACGTTTACATAACAGTATTATTCATGGTGCTGCTGTATCATCACCGCCTGAGATCCTTCTGTTGGGTTTCTGCTCAGATGAACCAGGTCGCTGATCTCCACTGTGAAAGTTTTACTCTGTGGTCTGAGGCTTGTAACATGTGACCACGACAGCCTGCGGTCTGACCCAGTAATGTTTTCATTTTTCTCTCCCTGTGCTCCCCAGTCTGTCTGGTCTCCTCAACATTTAAAATATTCATCCAGTGAAATGAAAAATGATAATTTTATCCAGAATAAGAAGCCCCACCGGAGTGGTTCATTGACTCCGGTTACCACAGTTTCAGAAACGCTGCTGTTTTACTCACCTTGCCGCTGTGGAGCAGTTTCCTGGGGCCCAAACAGTTTGTAAGAGAGTTAAAGACCAGGTTCTGTTGAAAGAGAGAAATGTTAGCGCCATCTTTCACATGTTCTCTTTAATTTAAACATTTTAAAGAACTTTATAATTAGGTATTTTGGAAAATTCTCTTTTGATACCAACTTATAGGGTAATCAAGCTAATACACATTTGATTCATTAATACACAATTGACTTGATTTATACTATATTGCAACTTAAAGGTGCAGTCAGCGATTCTAATTCATACACTGTTTTTTTGTCAAATTCAGTGAATATGTCCTCATGGACTGCTTGCTGTCCGTTCTGTGTGTGCTAAAACAAAAATCCAGTGTTCATTAGGGCTGCCCCTTAAAGTCCGAGATTTGAATCATCAGTCAAAGATCCCTCAGCTGACTGAGATTCTTTGAGTCCAACAGTCGTTTTTTTTCCTTTGTTTTGTTTTTTGTCAGTCAGTGTACTTCTGGGTGGGCATGATTTGGTCCTCAGATGTAGCTGCAGAAAAAGCACTCATCAATTTCATGCTGCTCTCCGCTACAAGACTGAGGGTGAGTCTGAGTGAGACAGAGGCAGCTGCCTGCAGGAAGAAAGGTTTTGTCTGGTCAGGCTCCAAGACAACGTTATCTTCTGCCTTCTGCTAAGAAGTGGTGAATTTACAGCTTACAGCGACTTAATACGGTACAGTCTCTGGCTCTTGTTTGATATCTAGTGTTGGCAAAAAATGTTGTTGCACATTCCCATCCATCGTTAGCATAGTTAGCACGCATTAGCTCTGACAGATAACTTGGCTTGTTTATTATATTACGTGAATGTCACTGTCACCCTGAACATTCTCCTAAACCCTGTCCAAAAAAGAAATAGTCCAATATTCACAGTGAAGCGCCAAATCCAATTCAACTGACATAATTCAGAGTTGTGTGCTTAGTTGAAGCACTCAGTGAGAAACAAAGTGGCTCAGACCGAGCTACACAACACTACTCCAGCCAATCGGCAACAGGGGATGTTCAGGAGGAAGGCCATTGATGTATACCGTAGGTGCAGGGGGGACACTTCTAAAGGAGCACTAACATAAGAGGTGTATTTGTTTCAGTGTCGAGTTCAAATATCAACAATCAATCTCAAGAACTGCAGACTACACCTTTAATAAGAAAGCTTAATACCTCTGCAGCACCATCACACTGTACGTGGTTCTGAATCCACTCCAGTCTGTCAGAGTTCTCCTTTTCTCTCACGCCCTCGTTCACCTGATTAACACAATAATTCAGCACTGAAACATTCAGATCTCTTTCACATGGAATGCAGTAAAAACAGATTTAATTTGAGTAAGGAGTGAGGGCATAAATGAGAGAATCGGGGAAGAAGTGAACCTGTTGACAGAGTTCCTCTGCTCTCTCCAGAGCCTCTTTCAGAGGACCGCGGTCAGCATGACCCTCTGGGGTGCACTCCAGGATCTAAACACACACACACACATAAAACACGGGGAAGTTAATTACACCCACAAATGAGAGATGAAAAGGCAAAACACTGTTTTTTTTTATAATTACACACAGTAAGGTCAGTGTTTGATCCCCTAATGAGGAGTTCAAACACAGCCACGCTCATGAACATGATGGCATACGTTTTTGATGTGCAGTGGGTAGCGTGTGATCCTCTGCATGGGTTTCAGCAGGAAGCTGGACAGCGGCATGCCTTTGCACCTGTAGTCTGTGGCAATTTTCTAAAGGGAAGAAAACACAATGCTAATGAGCACATTAAGAGCATTGTTTCCACCTTCATGGATGTAACTGCAAAGTAGCTGGTTCCTAAAATACTTTGCTCTTAAACACATCTCCACTATTCCTCTGTCACTCCTACACTACTTCCTTTCTTTGCTCACTCCTCGCTCACTTTCTTTTCCTTCCTACCTTGAGGAAGTCTTTGAAGTTCGGCTCGTTGTCGATGCGAGTCTGGAGCATCGTTGCTCCGTTGATCTGACAGGAACAGAAGCGGATGTAGGGTTGCATGTGGGACAGCTCCGCAGACAGGATATCTCCAATCATCTGCACTGGCATGTTCTCTCCGCCCATCTTCTTACGCACACGGAGCGCCCTGCAAACACATACATGTACATGTATAAACACATGCAGCTCTGTATCACTCCATCAGACAGACTGTCCCCTCTAGATCTCGTGTCAATGTGAAACTCACTTGAGGAGTTTAGAGTTGCAGGCCAGCAGTTCTTTCCAGTTGACAAAGATCATGGACATCTCCGAGTCACTCAGCCGACCCGACTCTGACATAGGCTTATGGAAAACCTACACACACAGACAAAGACAGGAGTAAAGATGTTGGACAGAAAGAACACACTGTCGGGTATGTGATCAGGAAGTCATGCAGACACCCTGACACGTCTCACTCTCGCGAAACACTGATTGTAACGTTTTCAGGGTGGAGCTCTCAGTTTACAGGGTGTTTACAGGTACCATCACTTAAATTAAATGCTTTTTAAGAGCTTTGTAAGATTGTTTTTTAAATTTTAAATTGAAAAAAAATTTTGGAACAAAATTGGAGCAAAATTCTTACATCACATCGTAGTTACAAAGTGTTCTGTTTATGTTTTTTATTTCTCCCTTTGCTTTGAAGGTGAAGTAACAAAACATTTAAATACAGATAAAACATTTGTTATATGACTATGCCTTCAAAGACGGTCCCAGTTGTATGATAAATAAAAGACCAACAAGAAAACTTATTGGAAAATAAATAAATAAATACAAAAATAAAATAAAAAATTTAAAATAAATAAAACACATAAGTAGGTATTTGACAGGAAGAAATACACTAAAAAAATAATTAAAACTTTTTTTTAAATATTCACCCTTATAAAAATAAAAGAATAGGTAAATAGTTAAAGATAAAACAAAGCAATAATACTAAGTACCATTTTTTGAATCAATTAATTTTTGTACCTTGATACAAAATCTAGTGAACCATGCAAGATCGTTTTAACTAAATTTAAGACTGGTTTTAGACAAATCATCTTTTTCTTATTTATGTATTGCAGGTAAGTATATATGTGGTCCCTTGCTGAGGTAGGGTTTACTTAGAAACATGGCTATTATAGAGAGTTAGTTAAATCTACATTTTGCAAGTATAAAGTAAAGGGAGTATTAAGTTCAGGGGGTGTAAAGATTTGTAACAACAAAAATGTTGACTTTCACACAAAAGAGCTTGACTCGTCATGGAGATGGAGTAGGATATAATTTTGTGGCAATTATGACCTCATAAATTCAAATTTAAGACCATTTAATAACTTAAAATATTTATACAATTGAATGTAAGACTTTTTAAGGACCTGCGGACACCCTGGTTTTCATTAAGCAGGACATGTGTCCATTACCTCCAGCACTATCTGCAAGTCTTCTGTGTATCTCTCCTCAGTCTGGATCAGCTCATGGATGTAACCCTGTCTCTTCTTCTCCTGGGAGCTCAATGAGTCCAGACTGTTGAGGTCTGCACACCCTGCAGGAGAGGAGGAACACACAAGAGAGGGTTGTAGAACTGTAGAACAAATAGTGCCATCTGCTGGATGTTTAGACCCAAAAAAAAGGCCATAGTCCTGCTTTGGACTCTCTCTACTCGACTCTGTCAAGTCCATGCAAACATTACTGAAGCTTTCAGAAAATAGGAGAGCGATGACAAAGAGGAAGAAGAGGGATGGAAAAGGAAATAGGAAAGACTATAGTTTATATCAACACACACACACACTTACCTGATACAAGGAGCCCATTAACACATTGTGAGGGTCCCATACTAGCTGACTGCTGCTCCCTCACTGACCCTTCCCTTCCTTCTCCCTCATCGTCCGCCTCATCCCAAAGGTTTAGAAAGTGAAAGCTGTTCTGTAGAGTCATTGCTACGACTCTGATTATGTCTATTTAAATACTTTAACTAGTTGTCTTCTGCTGCGTTTGCCTGACTGTACCCTCCTGTTGGTCTCTTTCTCGCTCTGTGCAGTTATCTTCTCATTGCTGGTATCAGACTAAAACCAAATCTGTTTGTACCAAAACAGGAAGAGGGATTCTTTCTTTCTTTCTTTCTCAGCCTGTGACGCATGTTCAGAGTGGAAAAAGCTTAGTTTTTTTTCTTCTACTTCTAAGCTACTTTTGCCTCTGCGATAAGCCAGACGATTTGGGGATATTTTCTAACAGAATGCCCAGATCGTATACCTAATATTATTACCACAAAAAGGGAGACATATGGATGTTTGACATTGTATCTAGCTAAATACAGGACACAAAAACAACTGAAAAGGTTGTTCAAATGCTGTGTATCTACCCATCTTAATCATGTGTACTGTGTTGACAAAATAAACACTGCTTCCAACACATTCACACACACACAAACCCCGCAGGAGGGAAGACCTGATATTCAATTTAACAATAAAACACTTTGCTGTCATTTCAAACCAATCTTTATTTTATAGGTTTTATTTCAGAATCAGAAAATATATTAGATACATCTTCAAAAATAGTTACACCATCTCGTACCACAAATGTCCTGTACATGCTGTCAGATATAGGTTGTGCTAACAGCTGGTATAAGCTCTAGATGCAGCTTTCCGTCAGTGTGGTTCACCCAATTTTACTGCAGCATTTCACAACCCAAAGTTTGTTGTAAACTGTGTCGAGTAAACTCTGAATGGAAAAAAAGAAAGCTAGCAGCTTAGCAGCAGTTTGTTTTCTTTGCATTAGCGTTTATCATTACAGATGGCGGTGCACTGTGACATCTGAACTGCAGCATCTTTAACGTGACTCCTTGTACTCATCGACTGGCTCAGGAGTCACAGTTACTCATGAAAAGCTTGCATAGGTAGTTTTTTTTTCACTCTTTGCCCTGAAGGAAATGTATCCTGACCATAATGACCACTATTTTATTTTTGGTGAACGCTATGTGCAGACGTGCACTCACTTTCTGCACAGACAGAAAAATTCAAAGCAGCAGCAAAACAGCATTCAGTTAATATAAGGTGCAGCAGCAGCTCGTGATAACATCACTGAAAGGCGAAGTTTAAATCTGTTGATGGCTTTGAAACAGTTTAGCATATGGTGAAGAGACGCTTCATCTCACTTCAAAAATACTTATGTTCCTTCTGTCAGTGATGACAGCTGACCCAGTTATGGCTTTTAAATGCAGAGGGCAAACTGTACGCTTCTGCTCGTACCATTTTCTGCCCAAATTGAGCTCAACGGAAGGTTCAGAGGCACAAAATCAAAAGTGCACTGCAAAATGATTACAGCTGAAAGCAAAACCGCAATGTTACACCTTTTAATAGCATACTCTCAACTCAAGTTTTTTGTTGAACTTATCTGTGAGTGTGCTGCAGGGATGAACTTTTGTAGTGGGTCGACATGGAAGTTAGCGTCATCCTGGTGCCCTGTCAAAAAGCCTATGGGATTTTTCTGTTGGATTTTTGCAGAAAATAAGCTCTGTGGCAAACAAAAGTGCATGATACTTACATGTTTTGTTCAGTCAGATAATTTTTCATCTCTCACTTTCATGGTTATTGAAGCCTAAATGCAATTGCCAGAAGTAAAAAGCTAACGTAATGCTATCAAATGAAGCAACATCCCTACCACAGCAAAGCTGTGAAAGTGTGTTCGGCATAACGACTTCCTGTAGTCTCACTTAGCCACTTTGAGTGGTGTATTTTCTGGTGTCTTTTATGTTGTGGAACAAGATGTGAAAGTTACTTAAGCTTATTTCAACCACAGACCTTATTTCAGGCATCGAACCGAAAGCTCAAAACTCACTGACTTCAAGACAAGGGAACCAGGGGGGCAGAAATCATTTCAGCACTTTGGGACTCATAACTGCAGCACTCTGTTGCTTTATTCCTTTCTGAGCGCATTTCTCTGATTAATTTACCGAGTCAAATTGCTGCGTCATGCCTCGTTTCAAGCATTAAAAAGTGTGGCGTGCTGTGGTGTAAAGTGAACCGTCCATTATTTCCCACAACTCCGGAGGCTTGAGGATTAGTACGATATTGATGTTAGTATAAAGTGACAGTAAAGCTGGCACATCATGTCTGACTGTAGACACATCTCTGAGAGAGACAGAGACAAATAGTGGGCTCTGTGTGAGCTGAACTCTCAAATTTGGAGAGTAAGAATGGAAAAAAACAATATGTAGGGAAAAGGAAAAAAGAAAGATAAGGGACAGGAAAAGAGATGAAGGGAAAGAGGGTGACACAGTACGAACAAAGGGGGGAAATAAGTGTCTTGTGACAAGAAACAAAAGGAAAGAAGAGAGACAAGCCACAGAGAGACCCACTATCCCTCTGCTTCAGCATTTTATCGTTGTTAAATTACGAATCAAAACAAGGAGCGAGGAAAACACAAAAGACACCGACGCTTTAACAATTCACTAAATCAGCATTGAGGGTCATAATAAAGTTTGCCTGGGACCAGACCTTGAGTTTGTTTACTCCACTGAGTTGAATGATTCGTCTGGCATCATGACATAAAACAGCAGTTTCTCGGTTTTAGGAATTCTTCACCCTCCAAATGACCTTGTGCATATCACTCACCCCATGTTGCGTCAGATTTGTGAAGAAAACTTTGTTTTTCTGACATGCCCTCAGTGAACTAAGAATCCAAAAACTGACAAAATTCTTGATGAATTGAAGTTAAAGGGGTTTGTACTAAACAACAGCAAAACTATATCAAAACATTTGTTTAAAAACTCTCACACAGCTGGGACAGTATGATCCAAGTCTCATTTATCCAGTCGTATGCTCAGTACTTCTAAAACAGACGGCTCTGTTCTGACGGGGAACTGAGAGGTATCTGATCGGTAGTTTGTTTGTGTTATTGCGTGACTCTGGAAAATCCTAAATAACCATTTAAACACCAGAGTCACACAATAAAACTAACTAACTGATCGAGACAGCAGTAGCAGCTCTCATGTTTAGTGTGGTAAAACTATGTTTTTTTTCCAATGAAGTCTGGCTTTAAAGAGAGCATTACTAAGTTTCACTTCTAGTTCAGTTCCCCGTTGGAGAAGGCTGTCTGTCTGGGCAGTATTAAGCAGACGACTGGATAAATGAGACTTGGATCATACTGTACCAGTTGTGTGAGAGTTCGTAAACAGATGCTTTAATATAGTTTTGCTGCCTGTTAAACATGGGCCCCTATGACTTCTGTTCATCAAGAATTTTCTCAGTTTTTTGGTGCTTTGTTCATCGAAAGCATGCGAGAAAAACAACGTTTTCTTCACGAATTCAACATAACACAGCGTGAGTAATATACAAATAGTCATTTGGGGGTAAAGTATTCTGGCATGTCTTCTCAATATCGCCCGACCTTGTAGTTTGTTTTTAGTACGCTTTTAAATCCTCAGCAAAACCACTATGCATTGATGTCGACTTGAGGTGACGATTCAGGCAGATACGTTGATCTGCAGTGATTGGTGTGGGAAAATCAAATCCCCCTCACCAATGGGGTGTAACAAGTTGACAATTCTGTCTAACATCAGGCAATAAGAAAGTTGTTTCAGGTCCTGACTCATTCACAAGCAACGCACGCACACACACACACACACACACACACACACACACACACACACACACACACACACACACAGCACACACACACACACAGTGGGAGAAGTTAGTAGACAGGGAGTCCAGACACTCCGCCCCTTCAGAGCAGTGTGTAATAGTGGGTCTCTCTGAAGTCAGGAGTAGGAAGAAGGAAGAGGAGGTGGAGGAGGAAGAGGACTTTCTACCACCCTAGAAGGAAAAAGAGACAGAAGCCGAGGAACAGAGGGAGGAGAGGAGAAACACAGATTGGGGAGGGAGAGAGGAAGTGGAAAAAAACAGGGGAAAAGGTGAAACAGTCAGTGAGAGGAAAGGATGATGAGATGGGTGGATGAAGAAGTATCAGTGATGGTGGATGGAGGTTTCATAGATGAACAAAGGATAAGTATTAGTCACAGTGAATTGAAGCAACACAGAAGAAGAGCATCTCTGAGTTTTAAACATGCATACTTCCCTTCATGTATAGTCATGACATCATGCTTAAGGACTTTACTTACATTGCTGGCTGGGGTCACAATCCGCTGTGGTCATCTTAACGTAGTTGGTGGGGAAGAGACCGGTGACCCCGTTGACCTCTCCTTTCCACCAATCAGGGTCGTTCTTGTCCAAAACGTTGATCAGCTGACCTTTGGAGAAGCTCATCTCGTCCCCGTTGGCGGCTGTGTAGTCGTATATCGCTATCACTTGACAGACTGAGAGAAGAAGAGTTTACAACACCGTTATTTTATCTATGCAGTGTACTCTGTTACTCCTCATCTTTGGCTTTCACCTTACTTGGCGATGTGTGTGTGTTACCTGGTTGGGGAGCTGGCGTGGACTTGCCACTGTTGGATCCTAATATTTTGACAGCAGAGGCAGGAAACCAGCCCTTCTGACGCTTTTTACCACGGGCCTAGAGTCAGACAACACAAAAAATTGTGGTGTATGAGGTTTAAAATCAGAGTGCAGGGATGCTGCTGGTGAACAATTATCCCCAAATCCTTGAACAGAAATCTCAGTGCAGTGGTTTCCAGCCTGGGGTTGGGTCCCCCATAAGGACTTTTTTATTTATTTAACCTTTATTTAACCAGAAAAACCTCTGAAGATTAAGAATCTCTTTTTCAAGAGTGTCCTGGCCGAGACAGGCAGCAATATAAGTTACAGACACACAACACAGAACAATATGTAAGATTACTACAAAGAAAAACCAGAAAGCATGTTAATATATGCTAGAAATGTGAACTGATGGATAACTTGACCTCAACAGACCACTAACAACTATTCAAATATTTATGCATAGTACATTGCTTCATTTTAGAGGGTCACAAGCCAAGAAGGTTGGGAACCACTGATCTAATGTACAATGTCAAAAACTCCTGACACCTTCTGTGGTTATCTACTGTACAGTGAGGAACCTCAAAAAAGCACTGAAACTGACCTGCAGTTCTCCGAGCCACCAGCCAGAGGCGTTCTTGCCAAGGATGAGGATGAGCTGCCCATTTTCCAGATTCAGCTGTTCGGGGCCAGAGGAGGGATGAGGCCTAATCACCTGGGCGATCTCTGCGCACACGAGACACAAATGCAACTGTGCAAAATGCAACACCAGCTACTGTGTTCTTATGTGAGTCAGATATCAGATTTTTTTTAAAAAGACGGTGAGCTTACCTGGCTTCTTCTTTCCAGCTATACTTGACGTCTGAAAAAATAGAATTATATCATCATTACGACAAAAATACAAAGATACATTTTCCCCCTGTATATTGGCATGTGTTGAGCGTTCTTACATCTGCCTCCTTAGGTTTGACGTAGTTGCTGGGGAAGACGCCTGTGCTGTCGCCTATAGAGCCATGCCACCACTCTCCCTCTCTCTTGCTCACCAAAATCACGTCTCCCTCTCTAAAGGTCAGATCACCTGGCTCAGGAGACTCATAGGTGTACAGCGCTGTGTACTCTGGAAAGGAAAAGAATATATGAACATAAATGAACAGCCAGTGTGGCTAAGGCTTCAGTCACGACACATAATTTAAGAAAATACAAAGAGGAAATGTCACCTCAGCTACCTGAGCATCATCATAACATGTTAATATGACAAACAGCAACATATGAATGTACGGAGTGTGTAATGTATGATCAAATATTGGCTGAACTACATATGTCAGAGGATGTTTTACTGCACCTTCAAGCTGCAGGCTGTCGCTAGACTCTGAAGCATCAGAGGGGGAGCTCTTCATGCTGTTAACAAAGAAAGACCAGATTACCGTACTTATTCATGCATCCAACCATCCTCCAATGCTTTTCTGGATCACAGAAGTATCAAAACATTTCTCCCAGCTGCGTCCTCCAGCTCATCCTGGAGGGTGACAGGCATTCTACAGCCAGATGGGGGTATTGATCCCTGCTGCATGGTCTGGGTCTGCCCTGAGGTCTATGAGTTGGAATACCAGGTGTCATACTATCCCAAACTGTAACTGACTCCTTTCAATACAAAAGAGATGAAGTTCTTCACTGGGCTCCTCAACATGCATTCTTTAGGTTATTAGCCAAACCTCATGATCAGAGGTGAATGTTAGAACGTGTACTTGACTGGACAGACTGGTAAATCAGGTGCTTTACCTTCAAGCTCAGCTTCCTCTTCACCACAGTGGTCTGGTACTTATTAATTTTAAGTGTGTGCAACTGATTCTTCATTACAAATGAGGTAAGAAGTCATTTCTGTTGTAAATACCTGACATACCTGAATAGTTACCTCACCTTTAGACTCAGGTGCACTCACTGACACATACTGTAGACATTATCATGTAGCTGACGCATATTTTCACTGATTTACCCGAGGATAAAAAGCTAACGACCATAAAATATGTTGATAAGTCAAGTGGACAAAGAATGGGGTCATTTTAAGCTGAAACAAAAAACTGTGTGCACTGTGTCTATTGTGAAACCAAACTAGCCCACCACAATAACATGATTTCAGTGTTTCAGCATCTCAGCAGAAAGCATCCAGTCTGTGGATCCAGTCCATAAAGCAGACCTGATACTAGGTAGCGCTAGCGTTAGCATTAAATGTACATCAATATGACTGCTAGATGAGATGAAGGCTGAATTTGAGTTGTTACAGCTTCTAACTGAAGGTCTGCCTTTAGAGCTGGCGTCTGCTCTCCTTTCAGCAAAGTTGTCTCTGAGCGAGCTGAAGTGAGGCAACATGCTACATACACAAACACAGGAGACCTGTCGTATTTTCTCTTTTGTATATTTACTAATGCTGACATTTTGAAATTGTGAGACACTTCAATGAATACTTAACCCACAAAATGACCTTTTTTTTTAAATCAATTACTCACCCTGTGTTACCTTGAATTAATGAAGAAAGCATTTTTTTCACATGCCTCTACTGTGAACATAGAATCCATAAAAGGCTAACACTCTTTACAAACTATTTAAAACACTTTCGCCTGCAAGTAGCGTGCCCTGAGAGTGCCGGAGCACATGTGAGCATATGTTGTCCACTTGAACAGACACACGTGCCCAGGCACATCACTCTGCAGTGCATGATTGTAATGTAATGTTTTAATAAAAATGCATGTGTTTAGGAAGTGCTGTGCAAACGACTGGAGAAACAAGACTTGCTTTATACTGCCCCAGTTGTGTGAGAGTTCGTAAACAGATGTTTTGATCTGTTGAAAGCCACTTTACCCTGACTGCTTTAGTTATGGAGAACATATATGTGCTGGTGAAGACTCACTCTGAACTCTCTTCTTCTCCCAGCAGTGTCACGTAGGTTTTGGGGAACCAGCCCCGTTCATTGTTCAGCTCTCCCAGCCACCAGTTCTCCTGCTGCTCCAACACCTGAATGACATCATCCTTGTTGAAGTTCAGATGGTTATCTGTCTTTGCTGTCCACGAGCACAGGGCCTGGGCTAACAGGTTACCCACCACCTTCTGTCAGAGAGAGAGACAGTACAGAGAGTTTCCGAGTGTCTCTACTATCCACACAATAATCCTCCTGTTGGTGCAGCAGTTAAAGGACTTGTAATATAGGTAGAAAGCACTCACCTGTCCTTGTGTTTCAGAGGGTGCAGGGTTTGGAGAGTGCGTTGGCGTGAAGGCTGACTTTGTTCCTGATGCCTTGACAGCCTCAAGAGCATTGGAGAGCTGTGACTGAAGCGGCACTTTAGGAGCAGCAGCAGCAGCAGGAGTGTTATTAGCTGTGTCTGATGGGGCCAATCTCTCGACGTAGCTCTCTGGGATCCAGCCCATCTTCCCTTGTCTGCTGCCATACAACCAACCCTCCTCCCGCTCTGTCGTCTCATCAACCTGGCAGGAGGGAGACAGGAAAGTTTGAGAAAGACAGAATTATATGCTTATATAAAGAAAGGTTTTCTTCTCAGTTATATCTTTTGTGAAGCCCTCATGAGACATCATATCCAGTCTTACCTCGATGATGTCGTCTGCATCAAAGTCAAGCTCTTCGTTGTTTCGGGCAGTGAATGGGTAGAGAGCTTTGAAGGATGTGAGTGCTGCTGATTTCCTGTGTTGTTTGGCCCTGGGTTGCCCACCTGAAGGAGAACATCAGGATCATGACATGAGCTGAGCTTCAAAAGTGTTTTAAACACAAACTGAAGACAGACTACGCAGAAGCAAAGGAAAATACAAAAACATGTTTGTGTCTCACCCTTCCTCTCCTCCAGTCCTCTCAGCAGAGCCGTCAGTTTCTCCTGAATATCAACCTTCCCTACTCCACCTGGCTGCTGCTGCTGACGAGGTGCCTCCTCCTTCCTCTTTCTCGCCTCCTCGGCTTTCCTCCTTTCCTCTTCCTCCTCTTTTCTCTTCCTCTCCTCTTCCGCCCTCTTTCTTTCCTCCTCACGCTGCCTCCTCTCCTCGTCCTGCTGCTGCTGAAGCCTCCTCCTTTCTTCATCCCTCCTTCTCCTCTCCTCCTCCTCTCTCTTCTTTCTCTCCTCCTCGTCTCGCTTTCTCCTCTCCTCCGCATCTCGGACGGCAGCCATGGCTGCCCTCTGTCTCCTCTTCTCCTCCTCCTCTTTCTCTCTCTGACGCTCCAACTCTCTTCGCTCCTCCTCTAACCTCTTCTTCTCCTCCTCCCTCTTGCGCCGCTCCTCCTCTTCTTTCCGTCTCTTCTCCTCTTTCCTCCTCTCTTCCTCCAGTTTCCTCCTTTCTTCCTCTAGCTGCCTCCTCTCCTCCTCCAGCTGTCTCCTCTCCTCCTCCTGCCTCCGTCTCTCTGCTTGCTTCTGCCGCTCCTCCTCTTCTCTTCTCTTCCTCTCCTCTGCCTCTCTTCTCTTCCGCTCTGCCTCCTCCTTTGCTCTGAGCTCTCGTTCGGCCTCCTCCTTGGCAGCTTGGATGAGAGCCTGTCTCTCCCTCTCCTCCTCCTCCCTTTGTTTGGCCTCTTTCTCCTCCTGAAGCCTCCTTAGACGCTCCTCTTCGTCCCTCTTCAGCTTCTCCTGCCACTGGCGCTCTTTTTCCATCTTAATACGTCTGTGAGTGAGACGCGAAATTATTTTAAAGTTTATGTGTCAAGATGAAGAAGTAAGTTGTTTTTAGTTTGAATGGACATTTGAGAGCAGCTGTAGAAATCATATTTGTTGCTTTAACACGACACAACAGGGTATTAAGAAATTTTCCAATAAATCTGTGTGAAAGCAAAATACCTCTGAGCTTCCTCCTCCTCCCTCCGCCTCCTCTCCTCCTCCTGCCGTTTCCTTTCCTCTTCCCTCCTCTTCCTCTCCTCCTCCTCCCTTTTCTTTCGACTCAGCTCATGCCGTTTGTCCTCTTTGATGCTCTGTAGCTTTTCGAGTGCTGCCTGCTGTTTTCTCTGGCTCTCCCTCAATTCCTGACACACAAACACACAAAAAAACACACCTTACTGGCAGAACAAAAGATATGTGACTGAGGCAAAGAATGAGCTGACTAGAAAGACATAACGGGCCAAGGAATGAACACACACTGCATGCACATACACACGGAGCATGCACAAAGGTGCCTAAACATTGAGCAAGTTTTAGGAGGGTGTAAGAGACAGAGACAAGAAATAAAAAAGAGAGATATGTCAAATGAGCTAAAACAGCACAGACACAGATGTCTGAGTGACGGAGAAATATGAGCAGAGCGATGAAAAGAAAGAAAAAAAGAGGAAAAAGACAAAGACGACAAAGAGACCTAAAGCGAAAACCTTTAGTAGGTAGAAGAGGTTACGGAGGCAGGTCAGCAGACAGAAGACAGCTTGAAGCATAGCGTCCTCATCACCCACATACTGTAAAGTTAGGGACACGGGATAAGAGATGGGTGAGAGGGGAGAGAGGGGAAATGGAGGAAGGTCATCCAGCATAGGAAAAGAAGAAAGAGAAGTGCATAAGAGCTAAATCAAAGTTATAGTTAACAAAGGGCTGAAACCAGTATCAGAAGGTTAGAAAGAAGGTTACGATGGAGAGGAATGATTGAAGGAGAAGGAGAGAGGAGGCATCAAGGGCCAAGCTGCAGTAGTTAGTATGTCATATCTGTAGAGCTTACAAACAGGCATCGCACAATCCAAAAATGTGGTACAGATTTTTAAAAACATTTTTTCATCTGCTCTGTAAATACAAAGAAACATTAAAAACACAAATCTGCTACGGCTACAAGTACTAAAATTAGGCAAATGATGTGACGAGTAAAAGATGTGACGAGTTTAGTTGTAAGGAAAACAACAGGAAAAAGTTTCAGTCCTGTATTAGAGCATCACATTTCGTCAATTTAACAAACACACTGCTGTTCACATAATGTGCTGACGTGGCACTGCACAGTCACATGTAGAAGTCCACTTTATGTCCTGCATCAAATTTTCAATAAAGCAATTTATTCTGCTTGTAACTACTGACACTTACTTAAAAAGAATGAGCCTGACTGATAGAGGTGGTGATCATTTAGGAAACAATCTCAAAGTTGGATTAGTCCCTGCTAATAGTAAAGTGTGAGACAGCAGAAACAACTTCATATTATGTGAGACATTCTGAGAGCATCATTATAAATATAAATAAATATTCTATGTGAACTGTTGTTTGAATTGACACCATGTTTAAACTCATAACTCGTGTTATGATGCCTTAGATTCTTACCTGCATATCCTTGTTATACTGATCCATCTCAGATAGTTTGGCGGCAGTCTCTTTCTCCAGAGCTTCCAGCTGCTCTCGCAGTTTCACACATGTCCCTTTTTTCTCTGTAACGGCCACCTTCATCGTCGACATGGTCGACACTAAAAACAGATAGAATACAGTTAAACAATCTTGAATCTTTCCAGTTAAATAAAAGTAACATTTGTTTTTCACTGGAAGTGATTTACAAGGTGAACATTTCTAGAATTACATCCTCATTCATATGGTTCCCATTTCTTTTTTTCCTTTGTTGTCTACATTAGTAATAACAATATGTTTATGCTTTTCATTAATTTTGTATTTTCATTTTTACAGTGTTTGTTGCATTATAAGATATTATTCCATATTCTTTATTAATATATATTCTGAATTTACTGTGATATAACTAACCAGTTTGCCCATTATTGTGTTCTCTTATCAAACATCCATTAAACAGTGCTGATGGAAAATGTTGTTCCAGAACTCTTGTCATTTCAACCATCAATACTAACCAGGCAGGTTATTCAGAGACATGTTTCTGAGCTTCTCAGTCAGTCTCTTCTGCTCTGGAGTCAGCTGGGACAACTTCCTCTGGAACTCCTGAACAAGAGGAAATGCATCAGAAACAACACAAACTGGGTTATGGAAGGAAAATATTTGGAAAAAGATTATAGTGTTGCAGGGATGACTTTTTTTGTAGACCAACCCAGAAGTTAACATCCCCCTTGTTTCCTCGTCAAAAAGTCTACGGTATTTTTCCACTGGAGTTTGGATTATTGCAGGAAATAGGCTCTGTTCATGATACCTACACATCTTGTTTAGCAGCACAATCTTCATATATGAACACCACATTTATGATTTTGAAGCATGAATTCCATGGGCAGAAATGAAAAGCCAACATATGGCTATAAACAAACTACACTGCAGTCGCATAGCATCATCACTGCAACTACAATGTGGCTGTAAAGCCTTGTTTGGTATGATGACGTTCTGTAGTCTCATTTAGACTCTTGTCAGCAATCACCTTTTCTTTTTTTTACGATTTTTCTGGGTTTTTGCCTTTTTTAATCAATAGGACAACGATGTGTGAAAGGGGGAGAGAGCGAGAGGGGATGGCACGCGGCAAAGGGTTGCAGGCTGAAGTCGAACCTTGGCCGCTGCAGCAAGGACAGGGCCTTTGAACATGGGGCGCCTGCTCTAACCACCGAGCCACCAACACCCCATCAATCACCTTCATAAAGACACTTAAAAGTGTATTTACTGACATATTATATGTCATAAAACAAAAGGTGAAAGTGTCTTAAGCTTGTGTTGACCACAGACCTCATTTCAGAAACCAATAACCCATTTAAAAAAAAAAAAAAACTTCTTCAAGACAGGGGAACCGCAAGTGCAAACATGCTGACTAATTTCTGGGTTTTCGGACTCATTTCTGCAGCATTCTATTGCATTGTCTCTCAAGACAGCAATGATTGGACACATGAGTCACAGCTAACACAAAGCTGTTTGAACCATTAATAAATGCCATGAGCAACTCCGACACCAGGAGACACACACACACACACCTCTAGCTGTTTCTGCAGGTTGTTAATGTCCTGCTGGCGAGTCTCTTTTCTTTGATTGGTCAGATCCAGTTCCGTCTTCTGATGCTTCTTCTTGTTCTGGAAGTCACGCAGCCGGTCTGAGATCTGACGATGCTTGTTACCCTGAGGTAGTGACAAACAGAGAGAGAGAGGATGAGCAAAACTTTATCAGCTCTACCATAATGTGATCATGAAGGTGAGAGACAGCTAGATGAAGAGAAGCAAACACTGTGACTATAGTACATCTACATGTGATATGTTGCACCTAAATAAACCTACGATGTCCCTCCACCACTCACCACAGCCTCCAGCTCCATCTCAAGACTCCTCTTCTTGGCTTTCAATCTGATGATTTCATCCTGCTCCTGCTCCTTTTTTATTTGGAGCTCTCCTCGCCGCCTCCTCTCCCACTCCTCCTTCCTCTGACGCTCAAGCTCCCGCTGTGCAGCCTGGAATGAACCCATACAGGACACCAAAGTGTAAAGAAACAACTCTGCTGTGACTATAAAGGAGGAACCATTCATATCTGCAAATATTCCCACACCTCTTTTCTCTCTATCTCTCTCTGTCGCTCCTCTTCTTTCTGCCTTTCCAGCTCCCTCTGTCGCTCCAGCCTCCTCTCCTCCTCTTTCCTTCTCCTCTCCTCGGCCTCCCGAGCCTCCCTCTCTCTCCTCTCACGCTCCTCTCTCTCCTTCTGAGCTTGCCGCTCCCGTTCTTTCCTCTCCGCCTCCTGCAGCGCCTGTCGTCTTCTCTCCAGTTCTGCGTTCCCACGCTCCAGGTTGGCTTTGAATTTATCCTCGAACGTCACTGAATAAGAAAAAATAAAAAGTTTAGGTTAAGCTGGTGTACTTTAAATGATGACTGGGAGTCAGGGTTGGGCGGGTGTACAAATTTTCAAACCAGCTAGAACAAACATTGGACCCGACTGGTGTACCGACTGTTACCACCAAGGGTCGCACTTGACTCAGCAGTCTCTCCCAAACAGAACATTATGAGACCATGTCCCAACAACAAGTGAGCATCCGACTATCGTCTCATTACATCAGAGCTCTCTGTCCACACTGAATCTGTTAAATATGAACTTCTGTTACATCATTAAAACAAACACATAAATATCAGCTGTGCACTTGAGATCAGAAAGGAGACGTAACCACTTAAAAGATGGGTGAGTTGCCGACTTCCTATCTTTCTACGTTCATACATTTTAAACAGAAAGCAAGTTTTGTATTGTGATATCTACCGGAAATGACATACAATATAGCCAACTGCAGGTCGGTTGTTATTAGCGATGATCATTTACCAGAAACTTTCAGCTCCCTGGTGATCTCACTCCAGCTAGCGGCCATGTTGTTTTGCTTTTTTATAGTGAAATGAGGAGAAATCTTGAGACAACTTCTGTTTCAATTCCACAAATCAGCTGTTCCTCATCCATTGTGATGTTTTCAAAGCTCAGCTCCTAACAGTGCACTGCGTCGATCGGCGGCTACATCAGTCCATTTAAAACCAAACATAATATTATGTTAATCATGTTGTCATACTGCTTTTTACTAATAAAATACAAATACATTCAAAATTGGATTTAGTGCCATGACGTCATCAGCACAGGTTGCTGATGTAATGTACTTTTTAATTTGCCAGAATGCCTCATAATGACAAATGCCAGTTCAGCCAGTTTGCGTTAAGTCAAACCGGTTTGAGCTCATACACCAGACTGGACCGGCAAAACCGGATACCAGAAACTTATAGAACTTATTTTAATCTTAATAAGGTTTAAGCAGCAAATGTTTTAAATATGAACTCTCTTTTTAGGTATCAAAATTGCTAATGTGCCTATTGGACGCTGCAGTGGTTACACAAAGTTACCTTTTTTGGAAAAATGTTGATCATTTATTAGACTAATTAATGATTAATTATTTGAACTTGTGTGCTTGAAAAGGAGGACAGACAGACAGTTAAAACACAAACATGTATACATTTTGAACTGTATTTCAGTAAAACTGCCAATGACAAACAATGATAGATGAGACTGTAATTGGTGTTTGGGAGAGTTAGGGATTTTGAAATAGCATCTAGCTGTGAACCTAATATTTAAAAACACTTGATATAACCCTGAATCCAAGCTGCCACAACTTGTGTCTGTGTAAGACGATAGTGTGTACAAACCTAACACCAAAGTGTGCTGCCCTACACTTTGAGTCACTTGGCTGCAGTTTGGCTGCTGCAAGCGGCCACTCTGTATGTTTCAACAATATATGTATGTTTATGCCATTAAATTATGACTTGTCAGTGTGAATACAAAAAGAAACAGCAAGTCTGACTATAGCCTTTGATCTCATCTGGTTACTAGGTATTGCTGCATAATGCAACAGTTGAATAAGGCTACAGTCTGTGTTTAGGTCTGGTAGTGTGAGTACTGACTGTTGGGTTTGGATTTCTGTGGAGGCTCTATGTCCAAGTCATCAGTCAGCGCTGCGTAGAGAGAAGAGCTGGATCCATTCACCACACTCCTGGAACAGATTTAAAACAACTTGTTTGACTACACACAACTAAAATATCAAATTTAAAATATAAAACAAACATCAATGCAATCCATGTTTAATTTACTTAGATGCTGAACACTTATATCTACTGTTCAGGGTGTTTGCAATGTTTTTGTTAAACTGTGCCGTATGTGTGCACATACCTTAGTGAGGGTGGTACCAGTTCAGTTGGCAGTGTTAGCGGCAGTGGTTGCCCCATCTTTGCCATGTCCACGAGATGCATTGCCAGAATAAACTCCTCAGCTTTTAGCTTGCCGTCCTTATCCGCATCGGCTAAAGTCCTGCGGGAGGGCAGCAAATTTAAGGGGCAAGGGTTACACATGATTTCATACTGACAAGACAATAGAATTACATACAGGAAAGGAAGGTAGGTAAAGACAAGGAGGAAATATTTTGCACCATAGAGAAGATATTCAATATGATTACAACTTTCTGTTCATCAGCTGCCACAAAGTATAAAGTCTGGAGCTGCTTTGCAGGCAGCAAATTGGGAAAAATGTTTTAGATGTCACTGAGGGCACCCAGGGGAACGTTCAGGGGAAGTATATGGAGGGCTAGTATAAAAGGGATATTAGCACAACAGTATAAATATCCCACAAAAGATTAGTGTGCAGCTGCAGATGGATACAATCCGACTGGTTTAAAAGCTCGGGTATAGAAGCATTTTGGCTGTAAGGTTGGAAGAAAAAGGGACCCGTACAAGAGCCAGATGGTATGACAGTAAATTGGTCTGTTTAAATATGGATCACTACATATACAGTGTGCTATTTTTCAAAAGTAGCAAGTGGTCACACAGTAAGAAAAATAAATCATGTGTAGAAATCAAAAATGTTGATACATCGTGATGCATAGATAATCGCTTTATTAGTGAATTGTTGCCTTCAAGTGCTTGGGGATCCCTACCCCTAGTATATGGGTACACTGTCTGTATCTTAACAGATCACTACAATCGACTAAATCACAATATTTGTTTTCAGTGACTTCAGGGTAGAAAACCCCACATCATGTACATAATTTCAAAGTTCACTGAGCAAATGCTGCTTCAACTGTCTTTTAGGTTTTAGCCACCAAAAAAACAGGCCAACCTAACAAAACTTTACTTGGAATTTTCACTACTTTACATGACAGTTAGACAACCTTTTCCAACGCGGAACAGAAGCCGTTATCTCAAAGCCACAAGACTCCACTGACAAAAACAGTAATTTTACTTTGCAGAGCACAGGAGTTGCTGGTCTACCACTGCCTTGACTGGTTATTGTGTTAGGTAATGTGGAGAAAATATTCCAAATATAGCGTAAACTTAAAACTGAGAGTGATTTTTTTGGGTGGCTAAATACATTCTGCTACGGCTCCATCCACAGCAGTACATTGCTTTGCTTTCATGCCGGTAGATTTGGTTTATCAAAGACACTAGCAAAGCCACACGGTCAATAAAATAAGCACAGCAGAAACACACAGGTCGGACCACTGTGTTTAACTACGTATCTTTAAACATCTGGGACCAGTTATAGGGACTATCAGGAAAGATCTCAGGAGTTAAAACCAAAAAAAAAAAAATCATAGCAGAAGTACAGTATTTTGATTAACAATAATAATAATAATAATTAAATAATATTTCCTTGTATTTACTGATAATCGATACTAAGAGCAGCCTTGACTTCTAAACAGTATTACTTAACAAACAATGGCCTACTGTCATACCAGCTACAGTGGAATGAAGTTCCTTTAGTCTGGCTGCCAAACCCGACTTTTGGCTCTTGAACACAACACTGTAGCAGTCACAGGACGTGTACAGACACACACAGATATTCTTACCAGATGGAAGCCAGCTGTGTCTGAGTCAGCATCGTGGTCGCCATGGCACCTCTCACCTGCTGACCTGGCAACGAGAGTGACAAACGTCAATGCACTTGTACAGCAAAGATGTGCGGGTGTGGTGGAGGAATGAAAGGGTCAAGGGTGTGTGTGTAAGGACCTGTACGGTACATGCCAATTTACTCATTAAATTAAAATGTGGCAGGTGAACAAAGAGTTCATCATTACAGCTGGTTTCCAAGACTGTATCCAGGTTTTCTTGATGTTAAAATTAAAGTGTAAAAAGATCCATGGTGAAATAAGAAATTAGAACCTATTTTATTTTAATTAATTAATTTTTTTTTTTTTTTTAATCCCGCAAGGGGAAATTCCAATTGTCACTCTGTTGTTGTCATACATATACATATACAAACAGCCTGAAATACCCACACACATGCACAAACAGGGCCTTTACATGCATCAGATGGAGAGATGTCAGAGTGAGGGGGCCCGGAGAGGTTGGGGGGAGGGCACCTCTCCAGCAACCAGTCCACACTCCATATTTTGGTCTGGCCAGGGACTTGAACCGGCAACCCACTGGTTCCCAAGCCAAGTCCCTATGGACTGAGCTACTGCCGCCTTAAATCCTCATTCATTCACTTAGATATAAGAGATGATTATCAAAGGACTGTGACAGTGTGAACAGCAGAATTCCTTTACAGACGTCGCTTGTCCATATCTATAAAGAGATTGGACCAAGACCTCAAAAAAACTGATAAAAGCCATCAACATAATTTATTTAACATCTTGGACTAGGGCTGTGCAATATGTCGATTTCATATTAATACTGTCTTAGATTTTGGAAATCAGAATATTGTCAGTGTTGTCCTTTCCTGGTTAAAGGCTGCATCACAGTAAAGTGATGTCAGTTTCTGAACTTATCAGAAAGTTCTAGCTGTTCTGTTATTTGCCTTTACACACTCAGTGATTAAATCCACATTACTGATGATTAGTTATCAAAAATCTTTGTGTAAATATTTTGTAAAAGCACCAAAAGTCAACCCTAAGATATTGTTGCAATATCGATATCGAGGTATTTGGTAAAACTATTGTGATATTATATTTTCTCCATATCTCCCAGACCTCTGTTGAACTGCACACAATGTGCAAAGTCACGCTGTGAGGTAATCACCTGCAAGTGTGGCTGAAGTGAGTGAGTGTTTGTGTGTGTGTGTGTGTGTGTGTGTGTGTGTGTGTGTGTGTGTGTGTGTGTGTGTGTGTGTGTGTGTGTGTGTGTGAAGGCACCACGGCCATTTCATAAGAACAGGTCCGGCAAGGCTTGCAGAAACAGAACGAAAAGGCAGATACATACTTGGCTGAGAGTGCGTGTGTGCGTGTGTTGTGTGTTGAGAAACTGCTGCTGTGACTGAACACACCCACAGCTGCCGCAGACACAGCCTTTACTTCCTTAGAGGTAGTTAAGACAGGAAAAAAAAGGGAGGCAACTGTTATGAAATCATCACTGACTGTTGTTCAACATGAACATCCACGCCTGCATTCCAGGCACAGTTTGGTTTTGGATGACCACTACACTGTTCACACACAGTACACACGCACACACCAACACACACACTTCGTACCAGTGAGGTATCCTGTCATTTGTTTATCCAAGCCGTTGAACTGCTGTCTGTACTTGAGTCTGGAGGCATGTGGCACAGCCCAGTCGCTGGGAGCAGCAGCCATGGGGGACATCACAGAGGGGGATGAGGAAGCAGAGCTGAAAGACAAAACTATGAGCTGAATGCACCAAACTTCAAGAGGCCCAGTGTGTTTTTCCTGCACTTTAAAGAGACGGACAAGACAAATGAAGCACTGATTGTGCAAAAAGGGAAGCTGCTTAGTGCTTCCAAATTTCTGTGTGTGTGTTTTTTTTTTTGCGTTTGTTACCTGATAGATCCCAGGTCCAGCAGCGATGAAGCCTTGTTCATACTAGCAGGAGAAGCGGCGCGTCCGAGCGGAGAGGAGTAGGGGGATGCAGAGAGAGGTAGGCCTGAAAACACAAAGCACACACACGTCCATCACATACTGTCATATAATTATCTACAATATTATGATAACATTTTAGCCATCAACCTCAGCCATTAATTCTTGATGCTGTCCACCCCAACGTATAGACTTTTGGGTTTTTTTTTGGAAGCTGTTTGTATGGAGACGAGAGAAGGAGATCTGACTCTGCAGAACCAGGCCAGTACTCATTCTCTTTCCCTCCTTTCCCACCTCAGAAACATTTTAAAATCTGCGCTCTGCTGCAAAAATCGATAATATTTACTCTCGGAGCAGGAAGTTGCGAGAAAGTGATAATCAAAGGACAGTTTTGTGTCTTAAAGGGATACTTTGCTGACTCTCAGTTAGCTTTGTATCATAACACTGTGGGTAGTATGTGTTAAAGACCTATGTTAAACTGCCCTCAACCGTATTAGCACCCAGATCTCCCTTCTCATTTGCAAGTGGTGCATTTGGCGTCATCCAGCATATTTTTGCTGGCTCTAGGGCTGTTGCTCGAACTAAAGATTGTACTTCTGAATTAGAACACAAAGAGTACAGAAGCGGATCGAGAGAGAGCCTCACCCCCTTTCTCTCTCTCTAACTTAGACCAATCAAATACAAAGCAAGATTCTGTTGCTGTATTGCCTATTTCTTACTTTAAATGTTTTCAGAAACATATTTTAGCTTACTGTTTGACTGTAAAATGAGCCTGTTTGTTGCCAGTCGGCTGCCATATTGTTTTTCAGACAACCAACTCGCATTACATCACCCACCAGCAGGAAGGTTTTATTGGTCTGGTGTGGCTCAGTGCATTCTTGTAGTTGTAGGTTTTCTACTTCTTTAGTAAAGTAAATGCCACAGTCCTTTTACAATGTTTCTTTGGTCTATATTCTATCTAGTATTTGTGTCTTTCTTCTGCATAGACAGCCCAGTTTTATAAAAACACCATCTTTCCAGCAGTGAAATACAAAGAGAGAAAACAGATATGTAAAAGTTCGAATGAAAATCATCTGTACCAGTGGCCAAAGTTCCAGTTGGGATTGGTTGGAGAATGGAGCCGTTTGGCAGGGTGGTGCTTCCCATGGTGGGCATCAGGGGCCTGGAGGAGGTGGAGGCTATTAGTGGGCTCATGCCTGTCGCTGTGGGAACCAAAGGGGTGAGGCCTGTCATTGGTGTCAAAGTTGAGAGTCCAGGGTTTGCCATGGAGATGGGGGTCAGCATGGCAAGGTTTGTCCCAGGCATCATGGACATTGTAGGTACAGAAGATATACCTAGGACACACACACACACACACACACACACACACACACACACACACACACAATAGGTATAACTGTCAGCAGTCAAAATGCATGTGCACAAACATATATGGAGAGCAGTCATGGACACACTTTACATTAGCTTGTCAATAGTTGTTCATTTATTTGTATTGCATTTATATCTTTAAATCTACACATTCTTTATGTATTTAAGACTGAGACAGCTGAAGCAAAAGACACATTTAAGTCCCTAGCTATCTAAAATCCACACACAGTACATAATAATAATACTTTACCATAGGCTGGGTTGCTCAAGGATGAGGTGGGGTTACTGAGATTACTGAGGCTGGGAACAGGCACTGGAGGCTGCTTCATGATGATTGGCAGTGCTGAGGGAAGCTGTGTACCCTGGAGTTTTAGCTTTATGAGCTTCATAGCGATGGAAAACTCCAACCTGTCCATCTTCCCATCTTTATTCATGTCAGCCAGAGCCCTGAGAGGCAGACACAAACAGACAGAGTCATCACAGAGTGTAAAGATCTTGTGCCTCAAGTATCGATTACAGTGAAAACTCCTTGAGAACCCATCAATTAAAAACTGGGCTGAACGATTAATCATATTCAAAATGACATTGTGATGTAATAGGATGCAAATTTCAAATTGCAAAATTTGCAAAATGCTAAACATAACATACGCGAATAAGAGCAGATGAAGAGAACAACTTGTAAAATGCCACGCACACGCAGATGGCCAAGGCAGAGTTTCAGTGAAATACATGTTTACATATCACATTGTTTGCTTTAGTGAGTGTGTGGTTAAGTGAACAATAGAAAGAGGGTTACGGTGCATGCACTGAGAGCAGACAGGTGTTGGTAATCAGAACAGAGAGTCTGCTTGCCTCCTGACCACAGGTCTGTAGGCTTAAGAAGTAACGGTTAACAGCATGTTTACACCGAGGTGAGTGTCAGAGCCACAGTGAGCGTGCACTTTAGTTAGCTGGGTTAGACTCATATTATTTTTTTATGTATTAATGTTCACACCAGGCCTGTTTTTGCTTTGTTGTTCTTTTTCCATATTTCATGTAACGATGGTCATACTACATGTTAACAAGGCTTGACATTACATGTTATAATATTCTACTGTGGTTGAAGGTTTTTACAGTTCCATAGTTGAATAAAGATATGCTTTTCATATCAATTCATGCATCAAATTAATTTCATTTCATCATAACACGAGCAGTGAATGTTGACTGTATCCAGTGTTGTGTTGGTCATACTACAGAATGATTTATTGCTTGTGTACAGTGGATAACTAAATAAATTGGATACTGAGGTGCAATTACATAGTTTTCCCATATTGTTCAACCCTTCTCAAAAAATCTGAGTGTGTATGAGTGTGACTGTTTCTCACCAAATCTCAGCCAAAACTGAAGCAGGCAGCCCTGACTGGAGGAAGAACTTCCTCGCCTGCTCCCCTACAGAAAGAGACAGAGAGGAAAAGGGCAAAAAGCACAAGAAAATTTTAATTCTCCTGCATGCAAAACTCAAAATGTCCTTGCATACAAACATCACTATCAACAGTATTTTTGTGCCTACACATGTGTGTATATTAGTCTAATGAGCTGAACATGTCAACAACATTTGTGTGCATTTCATAGCTACTTACATTTACATGTGCCTGTGTATTTTTGTGGTATTAGGACATCACTGTGCTTTATACAGCTAATGACTGAAGGATGTGTCCTGGTGAAATGGCACTGTGAAATGTACTAGCAGGTAAATCACTGTGAGCATGATGTAACAAAAGCTGTGTGGTGATGTTTGTGTCAGTGTGTGTACCTGAGACATAGCCCATTGATGGGGAGAGGGTGTCAAACTTCTGGTCATGTTTGACCCTCTCCTCTGGAGTGACCGCCCATATACTTAGACCACCTAGAGAGGAAAAGAAGAAGTGTGAAGCAGCAAGCACAAGACATAGCCATTATCGTCTAGATAAATGTCAGCCTGGTAAGCACTGGTCTGTTCTTAGGAGCAGAGTTATCTCACTGAATAACTAGAATTACTGCCTCACAGTTCATTGCCTCCGCCAAACAATCAAGTTTCAATTTACTTTTATGTCTGTCTAGACTCATATAGGTATGTAGTAAAAACTTTCAAGGAATTGAGGTATTTAAAAAAGTATTTTGTGTTTTTTTTTTTTGGCAAAATGTGGATGTTTCGCACACATCTTCAACCAGGCTTCAAGAAGATCTCTACAGTCTCCACAGTTTCAAGATGGACACCCAAGATTAGTGTCACCAGTTCAGTATCTGACAAATTGTCTCCCCTTCTGTTCCTCATTTATGGCGTTGCATAATGGCCAGAAAATGGTTTTGGCAGAACAATACGACGTCAGAGTGAAGTTGACCTTTGACCTTTTGGATACAAAATGTCATCACTTCATTGTTTTATCCTGTTGGACGTTTGTGTGAAATTTTGTCATAACTAGCATTTGAACTCTTGAGTAATAACCAACAACGTTTTGTGAGGTCAAAGGAACCTTTGACCACCAAATGCTAATCAGTTCATCGCCGATTCCAAGTGGACATTTGTGCAAAATTTGAGAATATTCCCTCAAGGTATTCTTGAGGTATCACGTTCATGAGAATGGGATGGACATCACAAAAACATAATGTGTCCGGCCACTGCTGTTGCTGGCATAAATGCATGAAAATAGATCTTTTCACATCAGTAAATGCATCTGACATTTGATTTATGGGTTCTACTCAGCAAATCTGCTCCTTGAAGAGGCCCAGAGCTGTTTGACTTTCTCTCTGTTTTAATAAATCACACACAGACAACAGGTAACTCTAAACAAAGCAAACTAACATACAGTCATGCATGACTACAAGAAAAAGAAACAGGAAGGAAGGCAGGTCCGTGTGTCGACCATATGGCTGTCAGGATTTGGGAATGCTGTGATATTGACAAAGTGATGATGAAGCACACTGTTGCTGTGTCACTTTGTTTAAACAGGAGGGCAGAACAACACTTTCACTGATGCTGACTACATGTCAGTGTTAATTCTACAGTCAGTCAGCAGATACAGTGAATAGACAGTTCCCTGCATCATAACAAAACATACACAGCACCTGTAACTTTAGTCCTGTGACTGGCACCCTAAACAAAGCTGGTATGAAAGTATGGAAAGAAATGGGTTTCAAAATGACCACAGAGCTCGACAATGTACTAAAATTTTGTACACTGGTAGAGAGAGGGCAAGTGGAGGTATTACGATTAAAACCTCACTCACACGAACACTAAAAGATTAATGATTACAACAGTGTGTGTTCAGACGATTGTATACACAGCCACACACACACGCATCGAACTGGGAATTATTACTAGAACCAGCACTGTGTTGGCCTCAGCAGATCTGCAGAGCCAAAAAATAAAAACACACAGCACACTCCCATCATTTCTGGTCCTCCCCCCTCCTCCACCCACTCACACACAAACTGCAGTGGTCTTACCATTCATATTTGCAGGTGGCAGAGGCAGAGAGGGGGAACTCCCGACGGCGTCCTCAGCTACTGCTCGCAGCCATCTGCAAAACACACAGTCACAGCCCAGTCATCAGTCAATACTGCAGCTAAAACAGGACAGTGGTGTCACTGAGAGGAGGGAGAGAAAAAAGGCAGCGAGAGAGAGATTCTGGTCAGTCAGCAGAGTCAAACAGGGCTCCTCCTGTTCTCTTCAGTCAGGAGCACTCTGGCCACATCCCAATGCTTTTAAACTACTGGGATATGCTCCAACACTATCCACGCTGATCACCGTAGTGGCCAGACACCAATACTACACAAGCTAGACTGATAAACCTTCATAAAGAAGACATTTACACTCACTGTTCAGAAAAATATAAACCCCTGTTCAGTGCTATGTTGGACCAGATTTAGGCTCTGATGGCAGCTAACTGAGGTTGTGTCAGTGACCTGTAGCATCGTAGTGTTACAAAGACATCAGTTCTTTCTGCTAATGCCCAGATTTGATGGGTTTATATAGTCTTCTTTACAGATGCTGCATTCATGTTCATCCTTTAGCTCACTGCAGCTAAATGCTAATGTCAGCATGCCAACATGGCTCACAATGGAAATGCTAACATCCTGATGTTAATGTTTACCATATTATCACCATTTTATTTCAGTGTGTCAGCATGCTAACATTGCTAATTAGCCAACAGCTCAGATTGGTGTAAATGTCCTCAGTTTTGCAGATATTTAATCATAAACTGAAGTACTGGACAAATTAACATTTTGTTGTGATACTGGCACCAGGTGAAAAGTCAGAGGACCACCAAATGAATTATTATCCCTGGGAACAATGAAAGCCTGTACAACATTTGTGCCAATCCATCCAGTAGATGTTTAAACATTTCACAAGATAAGTGAAAAATTTGACCTGCTGTTGCTGTTGACCAACACTGCCACCCAAGCTCTACAGGCTAAATGATTTCCAACTTGCCTTCCTGTGACCCATGACTACGCCCTTCATAGAGTCTATTACATCATGTTTTAAACCCACTCTTGTTGAGTCAAGCACGTGCAAAGCAAGCGTGGGAATGCAGCTGCTGTTACATGCATATTTAGTGCAAGGGTGAAGTGGTCTATGTCTCCATTTGTTTTGGTTGACTACAATTAGATTTTTTGAGCTGGCTAGAGAGCTTTGCTGATTTATTGCCCTTTACATTTTGTATTTTTAAATAATTAGACCTTTAGTATTGGAATATTTTGCATGACAATATTGTATCAATTCAAGGACACCAAGCATTGATTAAATCTTATTATCTCTTGCAAATACAAATTAAACTTTTGGTAGCCTACTAGAATAACAAAGTCAATGACTTTTTTAGTCCACTGAACATATTTTGCTGGAATAAAAATTATTGAAGTAGACAAAAAGAAGATGAAAACTATGTCTTATTGGATAAAACAGAGGTGACAGAGGTTGACAAAGTTTTCCTTTGAGGACATAATATGAAGTTGGGGAAAGGAAATAAATTGCAGTATATCAAAATATACAGTATCGCAATACTCAGCATATCACAAAACGCTAAAAATCACAATAAAATTGTATCATGACTTAAGCATTGTGATAATTTCATATCACGGGCCTCTGGTGATTCCCACCCCTAATTTTCTGGGATGGTTGGCAGGAGCCTTGTGGCAGGTACCAACATGTTACATGTACTAGAGTACAAGTCGACAGACTAAATGTACCATGCATGGGCTCCTTGTTGACAAAAGACCATTAATTTCTATCATGGTAGCAGGGTACAAAATTAGCACCATCCATTGGTCAACTGCTGGTAAAGTATAAAAGTGGCTGGTAGATTTTCTTCACCCACCAGCCCAAAAAAAAAAAAAAAAAAAAGATGGTAATCTACTGAGCGGCTGGTAATATTTGAACGTTCTCCAGCCATTTAGCTGGCGGACTGAAAAAGTTAATTTTACACCCTGCATACTGGGCTTGCCAGCATATTTATAGGTCCCATTTGTGACTGCAGAACTGTGCCTCCCTGTTGAAACGCAGCCACCACAAAACTGCCTCGTTTAGATATAAAACAGTTTTTCACTGTGAGATGGAAGTGAGAACTTTTGCTTGAGTGGAGAACAGATAACAGAGGGCCACATGTACCATGAGGACTCAGTTTTACACTTTTAATTTAAACAACTGATGTGAATATATGTAATCTAACATCAAATACAAAGCTGAACCTATTTTCATTGCATCTTAGATGGGGACACAGTGAATCAGACTATCATGTTTCTGCTTTCACATTCACTTCATTACTGGCATGCTGAACACCTGCTTCCACCATATCTCCCTCTGCCATCAGCCACAGCCAGTCACACTCACATGATGTAGTCGGAGGAGGAAAAGGAGGAGAGAAATTCCAATCTTTCTGCTCAACACTTCCTGCCCGGTAACCCACAGACACAAGCATTTCCTCATCCAACGTCAGTTGACAGGAAGTGATCATGGATTTTGGCAGAGGGACAGCTTTGATGTCCCAGAAAATATGAGCTAGTCAAAGCAAGGGTTGAAGCTGGGCAGTACAAGAATTAGAGACTGAGGAGCGATTTTTAGGAAGCTAAACGACTGATCGCCGACCTGTCCGCTGATACGAGCACATGAAAGAGAACATGAATAAGATAAAGAGAGAGATAATGAGAGGGGGAGAAAAACAATGAGAGTGATAGAGTGGGTTTTTGTGAATGTGGTCTAATCAATGCTCTCACGGGCAGAGAACAGCAAGGGAGGGCTAATCTACTGCCTGCCATCTGTCGCTCTCCTTCTCCTTCATTCCTCCTACGTCAAGTCCTCCTGTAGGTCATCCTCACGCTTTCAGTTTTTTTTGCCTTATTTTCTTTAATTCTGCCCTTTTCCTCATATGCAGTCTTTAACAAATACTGAAATATGAGTGTGTACATGTGGTGACTGTCTTCAACAGGAAGTTATGTTTGCATCAGTCCTAACACAGATACAGCAAGACTGCACTGTCTGGAGTAGAAAAACAACAGATTACCACTAAAGTATGGATTATTTAACTTGTTCGAAAAAATGTCATGAACTAAAACACAATATATTGGCCTGATTTTCTGCACCACACTAACGATTATCACATGAAATATAGAGCCTGACCAACACCGCCTGAGCAGATTGTCACAAGGATCCATCACATTTGGTCATCACAGACCATACATGAAAACTTTTCCATGGCTGTTTCAAGGACCCATAGTAGAATTTCATGACCACTAACAATGTATAACATGAACAAAAGTGTATAGTATGCTTTACTCCAAATATATCAGGCAGTCTGCGGACACAGAGCAGTAGAGCTCCTAGAGTTAGGGAGTGACAGTCGACAGTTCAGTTGGTCTGTTGATTAATCTGTTCATTAAAAAAGAATACTCTGTACCTTCAAACTATAAAAACACGCATTAGCAATCTGAGTGATAAATGAACACCCTAGGCGTGGTACAATTTAAAAGTATTAATGTGGCATGGGTATGGAAACTTTTGGATTCATGACCCTACATGCTAAATCACACTGTAACATTATTTTTCTTGCCACCCTTACGTTGCGTTATTCAAACATATCAGATTCAAACTCTATTCAAACATAATACCAAGTAGCTGGCACACATGGAGGGAGAGATAGACCGCGGGGAGAAAATGGGGAATCATATGTGATGGTAAACAAAACATCACAACTCACGCATAGACACATATTTGAGCTACGTTATGCAGCCTATAAAATAAATTTGCTGTTATCTTACATTATATGATAGGTTATCCATGACTTTCCCAAAAGTTGCTAAGATTTTCCATGATTTTTTTCAGACCTGGAAAACAAGACTGTGGAATTCTATGACTTTTGCAGGTTTTCCATTACTGTGGGAACCCTGTTTTATACTTAAATAATACACGTTAATCTCAGGGTGTTGAAGAGAACAGTAGTGTATACAGTGGACTTTGCTACACAAACCACTGCGTCGAGTGCTAATACTGTTTCAAGCACTTTTTGTTCATATTGCCTGACACACCTTTGTGGCAGACATGAATGATAAGCTGGCAACAGACAACAGTTTGGCCATTCAGTACTGGTCAGGCTCTAGTCCGGAGTGTAACCTCTAGTAACGCAACACTGTAGGAATTATAATGAATAAATGACAGATAGCAGTGAACTGTCAGCTTTAAGGTTTAATGTTTCCACAGTGACAGTGGAGTCTGACTTTTCCTGCCTGGATACCTGCCTGGCCAACTGACCGACTGAATGACTGACACCTACGTCAACCTACGTGATGGACTCAGCTTTGCAAACCTCATGCAAATCCTTTCTGAGGGCTCCACCTACCCTAGTAAATAACTTCAGCTGTACTTCACCTGCGATACAGGACCTATTAAAAACCACTAAAAACAAGCTTTGAAAACAGACTCCAGGCTACAGGAAAGTGTCTGTGGATGAAGGCCTGATGCTATGTTTTGGTAGCGTTACAATCGGCACCATAGAGAGGGAGACATAAGTAATACATTTATAGATTACACAAAGTTTTCATTTTTTTCATAAGGGTGTGCCTGATCGTCAAATGGGTTGAGCAATTTTCATAAGCTCAGAAATAGCTTTTCAAAACACACTGTATAGTCTGGACACTACATCCTTGTAATGACTAGAGACCGGCAACTGAAGCAAGACTTTGATTTCCTCCCAGCTCTAGCTACACTGTTGCATGTCGCTGCATTTAATTTACAGTATAAGGAACTTTTCAAGGTCTGGCCCAATGCTAAGATTGTGTTTTCCCATCCTGGTGTTCACACATGCACAGTAGTCCCATTTACAGTTGTCATGGTAGAACACATAAATAGACATATGTAGTTTATGAAACAAGTCTTCCACAGTCATTGCGAGGTGGTTCAACATCAGCCAGGTACAGATGCAATCTGACCACATTCTTCAGAAAAAAATCCACCCAGCAAGTTGAAAGGTCACCAAACTCTGCCTCTTCCTGCAAGCTCAAGCAAGCCAATCATGAAGCTAAAAGTCGTAGCAGGAAGTTTTCCCTTGCAAAAAAAAGTACTGTAATAATGAATGTGACTCATGTGACTCCTGTCCATGGCTTCGCTTCCTTGACCTGAGACGCAGCATGTTTGTTGACAAGTCCGACAGCTCTGCCTTACTAATCTCATATGTAGAATCCAATCACAACACAGGCAGAATTAAGACAATGAGACTGCTTATTAATAACAGATCAGATGTCATTATCTAGATATCGTATCCAGACATAGATTGCATGATAACACCAGGTGTGAATGGGGCCTAAATGTCTCTGTGCACACAGGTGGAAAGACTACATTACTAGCTGCAGGAGATACTGCACAGACAGATGGCCCGCAAACTACTAGTCACAAAGAAAGGAAGATTTCTTACGCAACTTGCTGCCAATATTTCGTAATTTTCTATAGGGGTTGCATTTATGATGCAGCAGATCACTGCAGCATAATTTAACTGTACATGTTAGACAGGCATCCATGACAGAAACAATTACAGCTTGCCAATTTTCAGCTGTGGATTCAAACAAGAAAAATCAAGGCCTACACTATCAAATACAGGGCATAACAGAAAAAGCATATAAACAGAGTTAATGATGATTCTGTTTCTTTAAAGTATATCAATAAGACTTGTCAGTGAGCCAAAATTAAACCCTCAGGCACAGCGCTGGGCTTTGAGGCCAATTTTCTTAGTGGCCAAAAGTGAAAAAAAACAACATCCAGGTGCGTCATGTGATGCCGTTGGACCCAAAAAGACTTTTTTCAATAGACTTACATTCTAATAGAGACATCTGTAGATCAGTGGGTACATTTTTTTGAGCGTCACAACCCCTATGAAATGACTTGTTACACTATCGGGAAATTATCCATTTGGTCTGATAATATTTCAAAAGTCTAGAAGAGCTGCATTTCATCCCCATTCAAGTTAGTGGAGAGCTAAACCAGAAGTTTGCCACTCTGCTGCCAAAAGTCTCTCGGGCACTTGCTCTATGGGCCACACAATGCAGAACATTCGGGTAATTTCATACCACGGAAATCAAGCTTTTTTGGCTTCATGTGCTACTGAGCAGCTTTCATAGGAATGAGCTGGGCCCCACCTCTCTTTATACATCCATGGCCAGAACACACAGTTACACGGCTCTGAAACTAGTAAAACTAAATGGAATGCAGCCTCCATTATATTATTAATTACCCCTGCGGTTTTCCTGCTATGTCAAGTCAAAGTGTCTTCTGTCAAATGCCTGTTGATCCATAGCAAGACTGTGCAGCCCCTTTAGAGTGCATGGCCGTTATTAAAACCAATGGAAATTTGCAAACTTCTTTCAGCTTGCACATTTTCTTTGGACTAAAAAATCATTACATTTAACTATTCTTCAAGGTCAACGTGAACCACTGAGTGCTGACTTTATGCCTGACTGGAGTGTAGTGGTTAAAGAAACACCCCACTTCCTCAGAGTGTGGTGTGTCTTTTTATTTATGGCTTGGCTATGTTGGTCAGACCTCACCTGCTTCAGTTCTGCTTCTGCTAAGAGACTGGGACATTTCTGTCTCTCTGTTAGTATATACATAACACTGAAACCTGTTGGATAAATAGCCTGGCTGTCCCTGACCTTAGCTGCTTCAGTAGCAGCTTTGAGCCCTGCATGTCATACTCTCTTTCTTTCACTCTGAGAGTATCTGTCTGGGTCTGTTTGTCCTTAATGCTCTGTTAAATGTGCACCTTTATACTGCATTTACTGCCACATAGACTCTTAACATTGACAGAAGGAAATTACAACACAACAAAGAACCAGAGTGAGATGGATGAGACTGAGGAAAGGATGTTTTACAATGAATCTTTTCTCCTCCTCTTCCTCATTCCCTGACTATCTTTTGAACGTTTTCCTTCTTCCTCTGTCTCTTCATGTATCATTGCATGTCTGTGTCTGTCCCTCTGCCTCTAAATCTGTGCCCTTCCAGTTGTGTGACCCTGGCCCGTCCTCATCACTACTCTGTCCTGAAACAAGCACTGTCTGTTGTTCTATGAAATCAATGATTGATTTTCAGCCGCCTCGCTCGCTGACCTCACACCAATGACATCAACTCCATACTGATGACTCTTTCTCTCCCTTTGTGTGCATTTGTTTCTATTTACAGTTAAACCATCCCCGCTCCTTTGGCTATCCATCTCCTTTACCACACATCCACCTTGTTTGTTCTGTCTTTCCGACGGCTTCCCGCTGTAGAGCTAACTCTTCAGTTTCTTTGTGATATTTCAGCACCACCATCCACACATTCAAAAACTGCTGCAAGGGCCCTTTGGAGTGTCTCAGATTGGGTTTGATTTACAATGTTTGCAATGCTGTGTTTTGTTTTCTCAAGAGGCAAGGCATGCCTCTCCCTCATATAGACTCACCCTGATTTGTCCATATATCAGGAGATATGACAGGACTGGAGAAAGTACTTGGATAAATCGTTATTCTATAGTGTGAACTAGAGTTACAACAGGATATTTCTTGTAGTGCTGTGTGTATTTATGCATGTGTTTCCACGCTACCATCTAAGAAAGAAAGATCTGAGGTTAAGCTCAGCTGGCAGGCATCATTTGTCTTGCCTTGAAGCCTCAGCCTAAGAGAGGTCAACAAACATGGACTTTCAAACCAGGTTGATCAGTTCCTTTTCATCACTCTGTCTTGCAATAATAACATAATTACAGTAAGGAGGAGAATGACAAAGAAAGCTCATGTACAACATTACAATTACGAAGAAGTAAAGGTTGTTGGCAAGACTGAGGACTCTGTTACATTATGGGCAGTGACAGAGATACTGTATAAAGGCCGCTTGCCAAGCTTTAAATCTCTATAGTAAGCTATGTGCATACAGGGAATATATCTATGTGTGTGTATCAAAGCAATGATACACAACCACACTGCTTTAACAACTGAACACACACACACATAAACATACTATCACTACCACTTGCAGTTAACTGGCTTCTATACTAGAATGATTGTCTCTATACAGATCAGGTATTACTTCCAATCATATGGCAAATACTTCAAACTCAATTATTATCCTGCCCACTGTGCTGAAACATCCATTCGCTCTGTATCCCACGCCCTATTTTATTTTTCAAGGAAATACTTTCATACTGCTTCATGGTTACAAGAATATTGAAGAGGCTCTGTGGCCCTAAGCTTCACTGTATCACTATTTCAGTCAGCCTATCAGTGTCAAGTAATGACTGCCCTGCTTCACCATAAAACTGAACAGACATAAACATTACACCGACTAATGCTGATGATGCATTATTTTATGCTGCTGTTCTTGACAGAATGGATTTTTAAGTATCAATCTGATGTGCAGTACAAATGCAGAATGACACGACTTAAAACTGAATGCAAAACAAAATATTGCATAATAGTTGTTATCGTTGAGAAACGCTGAAATGTGCCTTCGCCTGTTGGTTAAAACACATCACAGTGTAATACAATAAATAGCACACCATGCACAGTACAGACTGACTGTACTGCAATGACGGACATGATTCCAATCCAAATAGTGTTTATGAATTTAACACAGTTATTGCATTTGGTATGAAAGACTTTTTTGCTGCAGCAGCTCTATAGCATCTTCCCAAGGGCAATTTAATGAATTCCTTAAAAGGCGGATAAACAAGGTTGGCCACATTTTGTAGAACTTTTCATTTCAGCTGTTTTTTTGTACATACGTTGCAGCTGTTTCTGCTCTTATCCAATAATTTTGATAGCTATGATTGCAATTCTGTACAGTCTATGTTTGCTCTTAGCGCCCGCATGCCAATACAATGTACACAGGTTAAAAGTCAAAACACTTTGAATAATAGTTCTCCTTCCTTGGTAAATACAGAAATGTACACTTGATAAAAATTAAAGAAAATATGCCCAGGTGCTTATAAATCTCCATTTTTATGATGTGTAAAAGGTTTAATGATGTTGAAAGTGATGCTTTTTACTGGTAGCTCTGATTATATCACCTTAGACAACTGTCACAACATGAGACCAACTATGAGACACCCAAAACAGGTCAGAAAATCCTAATAACGACCTACAACAACACTGCTGCTCTAATGTGGCCCACAGATTGAGTGTATGAACAGTCTCAAACTGAGCTGAGCCTCCCTCTGTGTGTCTGAATGATAAACTGATAGAGTAACATTCCCTGATCACCTGCCTGCAACCTGCTCAACTCGTTTCAACAGAGAGGAATTTAGGAGACTGACCTGCAAATCTGCCTGTACAAACTTTACAACGCCTTACAGAAGTAACAATAAACACCCTGTGTCTAGGTGGAGATGAAACCTAACATGTAATGAAATCATAACTTAGCTAGCTAACCCAATGTTAACTCCCATCCCAGCAGCAGAGCAGCATCACCCTCTTCAAAGATATATTATTCTTTTATATTCCTGAACCAAACAAGACAAACTGAACAAACATAATAAGACGACACTGTACATAGCCAAAAAGCTAATGTAAAAGTTAAAAGTCACCTACAGCAGCAGTCACAGAACAATATTAAAGTTACGCTAATGCTTAGTTAAGCAGTTTCGCTGCGTACCTCTCTCACCACCAAAAAACATCAACTTCCGATCTTCCGAGGGTCCTTAAGTTTTCATCCACCACTTCTGGACGGTGTCCCAGACACACGGTGAAGGTTTATTATCCACGGAGAGCAGTATTTGATGGAAATAATGTGAAAGTTTAGCTGCGTTGTTGCTCAGAGGACCTGTTGCTGACAGCTCAGTGTGTCACACCAACAACATGGCTGACGGCGAGTGATCGGTGGCTGAGGCTGTTAACGTCTGACCGTCCACACAGTGGGAGGAGAGACACACACACACACACACACACACACAGCCAGGAGTCACACACTGTGTTCACAGACCTGTTTTAAAGTTCACTGCATTAAACATCCCTTTGTATTTCCATTTCAAATGTTTATTAATGCAGTACTTATTTTAATGCTTTTAACAAAGTCCTTAGCCTACAGTACATAGCGTAAAAGACAGGATGGGTTTGTTCTTCGAGTGTGACAGGCCTACTGCTTCATTTCCTACAAATATTGCTCTCAAATTCATGTTTCTTTTTATGATTTTTATTATAAATGTATAGAACAAGTGTGGCAACATTCACATGTATACAGTCACATTTATGGCACATTTATATAAGTACAAGGAAGAACAAAACATGGAAACATCTTACAAAACAGGATTGCAAATTGATTACAATCAACTGTAGGTTTTGAATGGAAATGTAATATTAAACAACAAAGGAGGAAAAGTGATAAAATAATAATAATAATATACAGCATACAGGGGAAATATACATTTATCTCAATTAACTGATATATTGCGAATATATTGAATATTATTTAACTTTTGTGCTTTTATTCTTTTCATTAGTTTTTAAGATTTTATGAACACTTTAAATACATTTCAGGATTCTGTTCTAATGTATGAAAAATTTTGCCAGATATATAATTATGTTACAACAGAGTTAATCATTTTTGTTTTTCAAGATCATACCAAATGTAAAATTGTCTCTAGACATAGAGAATTATAATATATTTTGTTTCATCCATTTGTGAATGTCAGGTCAAAATGTATGTCAGATTTGGCAGTTTATTTTTTAATTTATTTTTATTTCTTATTGATAAATGTCACACTCAAATCCAAGTAAAAGGATTTCAAACAGAATGCTAGCTTATTTTGCATTGACATGATACTCATGTTTTAAACATCCTTACTACCATGACCTTCAAAAGAAAAAAGAAAGAAAGAAAACACCATTCAAGTTGGTTAAAAAATGCATTAGATAAAATAAACTGCTTGATTTTGCACATTTTGAAAGACTCCAGTTATAATTGATGTTGTCTTGTCTTCATTTGACACACCCCTGTATTGGAAGTATGATATTGCATTGTCACAATGTAGAGGAAAGGTGTTTTACACTTGATAAATAGCTATAATTAAAAAAAAAAGTTTGTTGATGCAGTAGCTGACAGGAAGTAAAGAGGGACCTCTGCTGCCTAAACATCATAGCAATAAGAAGGTCTAAATACAGATGAAAAACGCGTCTACGCTTCATCCCATTCATAGGTGAAAAATCATAACACTGTTCAAGAGATGAAGCCAAAATATTTCAGATTTGGGCGCTGCCATATTGCGCTAGTGACGTCATTTGGAGACAGAGTCTGCGCAGTAGCCACCGTAATGTGGCGTTGCCTCCTGCCCAAACGCGAGCACACCGATTGACACACACAGCTGTCAATCATGACGTCACAGCCCCCTTTTTTTCATAGCGTCAAATAACTAAATAAAACCAAACGTCTAAGAAAAACGAAAACTTGTACATACATCAGCGTGAGAAGAACTAGCTGAAATGACAGGAGCCATGTTTGGGGAAAACTGTGATATTTACTTTGATCTTTTGCAGTCTATGTGTTGTCCATCTTTATACAGTCATTGGGAGGATACCACACTTTGTTGTCATAAATGACTTTGTCTGCAAACCCTTTTTTTCTTTATTGAACAGCAATAGGTACATTAACACACAGAACCAGATGCAGAACATAATAGGAAAATAACTAATTACAGAAAGTAGCATGAATCCAGAACACTGTCTCATCAGTTCATTTGGAATTTATCAAACACATATTTAGGCAAGTTTTTACTGCCTTTTTGTTTTTGAGGCATTTTGTTGTGGTGCAATATAGAAAAGTTCAACTTTGCTTTTTCCACCTCTGTATGCACAAAACCTGGCAGGAAAACTGGGACTAATGCGACACAGGAAGACATCTTAACAGTGTTCAGAAACATGTAGGCGTTGGTGGAATACAGAGCAGCAGCCCAAGGGAACAGATGGCCATACCTGTCTGAGAACAGGACATGCAGGATTAAATTAAACACTCCATAGAATAGGCAAGCACCCTAAACTATGCACAAACTGTAATAAACCAGAAATTGTCTAACATGTGCTGATAGATTGCAATCACCGCCCTGTGGTTGTATGCCTCCGTGCACCAGTCAAGTTTCTCTTACAGTTTACATCCATGTCTGTGAATATATGGATGCTCTAAACCCCTTGTCCCCTGACAGCACAGAAGATCTGTACAATCAGTTTCAGGGTGGGCATCCACAACCTTCATAATTAGCATTTGAATTCTTGAGTTATGGCCAAAAACATATTTGGTGAAGTCACACTGGCCTTTGACCTTTGACCACAAAATTCAACTACCCCAAAACATAAATCCTCTGGCCACTGCTATCTCTGGTGTGGCGGCATAAAAATATATGATGTCATCTAAACTGGATGGCTTGGTAACTATGGTACAGATACAATCCCTGTTAAAACGTCAGGCTCTTTTGTCACGGTCTCTCATCTCCAAACACAATTTTTCACCTCATAATTACTTTCTTTGAATATCAAGGATGTTATATAAACATAAATCCCTCTTCATGGAATATTGGCTTCATTATTATAGTGTTAGCAGATCATTTATTTAGTTGAACGATCTTCTCTGTACTCGAGAGGGATTTCTGTCGGAACATAATTACCCTGAAACACCTGGGGATTGTGAAGACCTGTTCAGTGCAATGAAACTCTGGAGTCACCTGGAGACTGCATGTTGTTGAAATCTCAGCCTACAGATAATGTCCAACAACTGCCTTTTTCATCTCTGACATACACCTTCATAGGCAAATTTTGTTTTTCCAGTTATTCTGCCAGTAACAGATCTATAACAGCTCTGCTCCTAAAAGATGTTACTACATTTCCATAGGTGATATATTAGAGTCAATTTGTGGATGACGTGGTGTGGACGAAGGCCTGGCTGCTTCCTAATCAATACTTAATCACTAATAAAGACAAGCAAATTTCTTTTAAACTCCTTCATAAATAGGCTACCATCTGGCTAAAACTATGTGAAAAGAACATTTAAGATAGACATTGATGTGATTTGTAGTTTCTGATATGGATATACAGAAACAGTTGTGCATTTATTTTGGCATTTATCAAAAACCTCTGACAAAAACTTTGTGCTTTTATTACTGAGAATATTGAAGTAAGTTACGGCTGGCTTTGGAGAAATGTGTTCTTTGGTCTCCTGGAAAATAACACACAGAACAACATTCCTGTACACAATTAATCTTATTATAATGATGGACAAATTCCATATCCATTCATTTAAATTCACAGGTAAGACAACATGTTTTATAGCCTTTATCAATAAGTTTCAAACAATACAACTCAATTAAAACTCTATAAGCTTGTGCTGTGTTATGAATTTTCATATAAATCTTTATCCCCCCCTGGCGTTTAACTCAAGTGTTACAATGGTGTTTTTTGTTTCTACTTTTTCTTTTCTTTATTTTGTGTTCCCTTTTCTGCATGCCATGTACTTGAATGGTGTTTTCAGAGAGAGAAATGAAGGGCCTATCTCATGTAGTCGTTTTGCTGATAAACGCCAATGAACACTTAAGATGTCTTATGAGAAATAAAGATATTGGGTGGAAACAGGTCTGATAAAGAAAGAAGTAAATTGATATCGGGACTAATGGATGAAAAACATAATATTACATTGATGAATTGGCTAAGAAAGAGCAGTACGCTATCTTCAAATTGATTATTGAGACATAATTTAGTGTTTGTTTAGTTTTCCTGCCAGTCTACTGCTTCACACTCCAGTCCGGTAGGTGGCGGTAATGCGCCTGAAAGCTGGTTTGCCGGCTGCCATTAAAACTCAAGAGAAGAAGAAACATCTCCACTTGGTTTTGGAGCCGATGGTAAACATGGTCCGAAAAAGAAGTGTCGTTTGGGGCTTTTTTAAACCCATCGACTCAGAGTCGGTCCAGTGTCTGCTCTGCGGGGACTATCTGGTCAGACCGGGTCAGGGCACCACCACCAACCTGCTGAGACACCTGCGCGTCAAACATCCCGCCGAGGTCGTCAAGAGGAGGACGGGTCTGCTCACGGAAACTGCCCCCATCGACGGTCATGACGACATGGAGACGGACAGTGAACAGATCTGCTCGGGTATGGTGACTTCAAGGAGTTTATGTGAAATTCAGAGCGTATGAGTCTGTACGCGGTTCATAACATGGAGGTGGCTAAACAAGCGGCTTGCAGCTGACGATGCTAACTCCATAAACAGTCCTGATCAATGTCAACAGTGTTGACAGAGCTAACGGTGGTAACCTGAGGGTGGACTAGGGCGTGGGCGCTTTTCTTCCACGACCAATCCATCCCGATATCAGCAGTAACCTCCTTATGAGAGCAGTGCAAAAGGGTAGCAGTGAGCTAGTCAGTGGAACACTAACATGCAGGTTTACAACATCAAAACACAGACACAACACACACACACACACACACACTGACTCTTACACAGATTGATTGGACACAGAGGCAGGTATCGGTTCATTGACAAATTAGTTGCAATGTGCCCAGAGTCATTTAAAGGACTCAAGGACTCGCTACACCTGCGGGGCTCGCTCCGGACTCCACCCTCACTGATTGCAGACATTTGCAAAACTAGGTGCCCACAGTGTGAAGCCTGGTGCCCACAATTGGTGAGGGTGGACTTAAGATCGAGACTTGTGCTGTGCCAAATGCGCATGTCCAAATTGGGTAAAAGCATGTGTGGTCACTAAAATGCAGAGCTGAAGAATAAATAATTCATTATGTACCAAAAACTCAATCACATTTAGAAAAAGGAGACTTCAGACTGTCCGTGGTGAGTTTTTCAAGAAAATTGGAATAGATTAAGTGCCTCTGGAGCACATGGAGACTGGTTTGTCAATGAACCGATACCTGACTATGTATTCAGTCTATCTGTATCAGAGTCAGGTTCGCACGGCTGGGTCTGCACTATTAGCACACCGAGCAGGTGGAGTCTGCACACCATTTGTCAGTTATCAGAGTTGGCAGATTTGTCAGATCCGTTGTTAAATTTCAGTGGCAAAAGCGGGCATACATGTCACCATGACCATATGGCCCATACAAACACAAACAACTCAACAAAGATTGGTAAGACAGAGAAGTAGGAACATCTTCTGTGAACATTACATTCCATGAAGGCAGTTTTGGTAACTAGGAAAGCTGCCATGGCTTTTGCCTTGTAGGCCGACATTGGTGTTTATTTTGCCAGCTGACAATCACAGGGTTACTGCAACTGGCTGACAGATTACACTCCATTTAAACAGCTTTCCTGGCCCTCTCCATTGCGCGTTAAGCGGTGTGACGGTGCACTGAAATGGAGTGGACCCACACAGAGGTAGCTTGACTTCGCTCACTGCAGAAGACGCCACTACATCTTTACATAGCAAATAGTGGTTTGCTGCTGTATTAAAGGTGCAGTGTGTAGAATTTAGGGGCATTTAGTGGTGAGGTTGAAGAACTGAAACTTCTCCCTTGTGCAGAGCATGTAGGAGAACTAGGTAGCAGACACAAATGCAGATGGCCCGATCTAGAGCCTGTAGCGTTTTTTACTCAGAGATTTTGCTATAGAACCACTTCATGGTCCCCTCTTTATGCCACCTTTCCTTGTTCTCACAGAACCAAACAATGGTGGCATAATGCCCCTGCAGAGTGGGATTTTTATAGAGCGTGCCAGCATGATGGGCTTGACATGTAACACAACAGCGTTGGCCTCTAGTGTGACATATAACACGTGTTGCCAGCGTTTACAAACAAAACACCGGCATAAAGTTGCGATGCCATTTATTCACTGTTATGTGGCGACTGATCACGTCCTCTGCTCTGAGGGTGAGGAGCTCTCAGACCTCATTGTTTTCGCAAATTGAGGACATCTTTGACCTCTGTCCTTCATCTTTGAGTTAGCAGCTAACTGTTACAAGCTGCTGGGTTGCACACATAACACGTTGTTGAAACATCACACTTTCCCGTCTATTGTCTCGTCCTACCTTTTACACAGACATTGATTCGGCACTGTTGCTAACTCCACTACTGGTTTAAAGGCAAGACAACTCTGTCCCTGCACTCCACATTTGTACCTCTTATAAAGAATGGCGAGGCGGACTTAAGATGTGACATTCCCGCCTCGAACAGGCAGTGTAAAAGTGCTAGTGTTTGATGTGTCCTCTGTGAGCTACTGTAGAAACATTACAGACTCTGTGGAAGACTTGCTCCATATGTAGTTGGGCTCATTCTAGAGTAATGATAACACAACGATTCTTATTTTCTGATTTTTTTTAAATCAGTGAAACATTTTTATGAATATTGTATACCATTTCTGCCAAAAATTGCCCCAAAATCCTACACACTGGATGTTTAATGTTCTGAATGTGGCATACCAAACCTTGACTTCAACTTTCAAACCCACTTCAGCCAGAAGAAATGCTAATGCATATAGGAGAAACACTGACAAGATATTCAACCAACAATCCTGATAATAAAGTCATGGTTTAACTCATTTACCAAACAAACATGCCAAATATTTACTCCCTAAATGATTTTCTCTCTTTTTACATCATTATAAACTCTCTGAAGGTGTCACACTGGGCTCTGGGAACTGGTGATATTTTTACAATTTTCTGATTGATTTAGTACACTGAAAAATTCATCAGTTTATTGTCAAAAAATCACAAAAAAGAAAAATGAATTGTTAGTTGCAGCCCTATTTATAACTTTTTGTATTTCTCTTATTTAGTGGAAGTGGCTCTGGAGGACGGAGATGGTGACAACTTTACCACAGAGAATGAAGCTGGTATTAACTCTGCTATTAACAGCATCCTTGAAGCTGCACAAGGAAGTCCAGCAGAAGAGGTAACACAAGAAGAGGCGAGTGATGACCGCCCTGTAACACGTAGATGGACTAGACGCAGCTTGATTTGGAAGCACTACGAGCACCTGGACAGTTTGGCTGCTGCTCGTTGCCGCATTTGCATGAAGAAGTTACAGTGCTTCGAAGGCGGCAGCACCGGCAACCTGCATCGGCACATGTCAAAGAGACACCCTGAGATCTTTTCTCAGCTGATGGCAGACGGACAGCACTCACCACCACCCCACACATCACAGGACTTAAATGTTAACGGTGACACATCGACACCACCCAAGACTGGTGGGGCGACAGAGAAGCAGAGACCGTTTTCTGGTAAGCTTTTATAGCTCACTGCTGTTTATGTATTTAATTAATTCTGACTTGAATATCTGAAGACAAATGAGAAATGTTGCCTTAACACAAACATGGATAAAATCAAATCTAAAATACAGTACAGAATCTGCTGAATATTTATTTAAATCAGGAACTGTCTGATCAAAGAATAATACAACAAGATTATAACTCACATATTTGATGCTAGCTTCAGTACTTGACAGTTTCCACACTCTGTGCTTGTCAAAAATATCGATTATTCATATATATTGATTCTGAATGTTTGATATGGTTTCAAACTCGTGTTCCGTAGTGTCGATACACTAGCACTAGCTGCACATTTTAGCTCTCTATAAGGCCCTGTCTACTCTTAGACAGCTACTTTTAAAAACTGATACTTTCCCCCTCCCTAAAAACGATGAAGCGTAAAGCCTACTTTTTTCAAAATGTCAACTGGAGATTTCATCACCACTGATTTCCCTTTGATATAAGGATGATGGAGCTCTCTTAAAGAAGCAAGTGATGCTCTGGACAACAACCCCAAAATTGTCCCACCATATGCTGGTTCAACTGGTCCTAATGATCTGAAACCACCATTTCTGGCAGACTTTAAACTACATACGCTGAGGTGGACCAGATAACACATTGGTCCATGAGGTGGTGCAGCAGCTCTAGGCTTAAATGTAGTCATTAGATTAGGCGGTGCTAAAACAATGCTAACAAAGCGGTAGTCCAAATTGAAGAGATCTATACTATACAGATTCACTCTAACCAGGGTTTTCAAAAAATCTACACCTTAGAAGGCATTTTAAAAATCTCTGTTTTAGTGACCTAAAACTCGTGTGGACGAGAGTTAAACCACATATGCATTTTCAAAAATATCTGTAAACGTGTACACAGGGCCCTGTTGTTACTTTAGTCATTCTGCTTTACTCTGCTACTAAACAAGAAAAGAAAAGCCATCGTTAAGTTATAGCCTTGTTATATTAATCCTTTAATAAAAAATTTAAATTTCAGTTTTTCCCAGTGGTATTAAAAATGGTATCGATTATCAATATTTTTCAAGGTATTATATGAAAGTTTGAAATTCAGCTATCTTGTCAGCTCTACTGTGTACTGTGGATGCATTTCGGTTGGTACCAAAAAGTATTGAGGTTAGGTTCCCAGCCCTGACTTTATCAGATGAACATTTGTTTTGAGACATCAGCTAGGTTTGCATCAAGATTCAACACACAGTTGTAGTAAATATTTCTCCCTGTAGATTTCCTTCATAATCCAACTGGAAAAGAAGCAAATATGAAAGTATAACATCGTCCAGTTCCAGGACATTATTTAAGTGCTTACCACTCAAGTGCTTGTGTCGTCATTTTCTCAGTAATTTTAAGAAAGCAATTTGGCATTTCAGCAATCATAATTACCTAATGTTAGTTGAGAAGATGAATCTGCTACATCTATAACTTGATTAATACCAAGTTACAAAACAAGATTTTTCATTTTGCGGTTCCATTGTATCCAGGATTGTCTGACTAAAAAGGTCCTCTCTTTCTCTCTTCTTACAGCTGCATTGAAAGTTTCAAGAGCGTCTGAAGGAGAAAAGCGTGTGTTTAGGAGAGAGCGGGAGCTGATAGAAGCTCTGAGGAGTGCGCAAAGGGAGGAGGCTCGTGCTCTGGAGCATCAGAGGGAGCTGGTTGAGAAGCTGCGTGCAGTGAATGCCAGGGAGGCGGCTGCAGAGAGGGAGCAGATTGAGTCGCTGAGGAAAGCACAGCTGGAGGAAGCCAAAGACTTGATTAGACAGAGAGAGGAGGTGCAGAAGGAAAAGGCAGAGCTGCAGAAGAAATGGGAAGAGCTTCGGCAGGAAAGAGAACAACTTGTCTTGTATTCTGGAGGAGAGCAAGCCTTCTGACTCTGTTACAGCGTGACCTTCATGTTGCTGTCATCACTGATGTGATTTTCCATAGATGCTTTGGGACCAATTTAAACACATAGTGATGTAAAAATGTCAACTCCCTTTTTAGTAAAATAATTTTACAAGCAATCCAGGACAGTTGTTTTTGGTTTCATCACAGCTGTGTTGCGCTGCTTCTTCTTTCCTCCTCTGCCCACTCTGGTCCTGTCTCGTTGTGTGATGACCTGACATCACTCTGGCTTCACATGAATAGAAATTTGATCCAGGTCTCCTCCCCACCTCACCCTGCATCCACTAATGGCTGCAACAAGCAATTTTGAAATGATATAGTGGGCAGAGACTGGCCATACAACTGTATGTGTTGCCTCTCACTCTGCAGCTTCGCAGGACAGGATCAGACTAGCTGCTAGATCCTGAGTTTGTCTTAACACTCAAATTTGTAACTTGAAAATGAAATTTCAATGTTGCTTTAAACTTATTCTCAGACTTTTAAGTTCATATTTTTGCTATAAATATTTTTACTTTCTATACTAGTTGTATGTACCTCTTATTATTTTTCTCTCTCTCTCTATTTATGTATACTTATTTCTGTCTTTGTGCTGCTGCAACACTTTAATTTTCCCTCTGGGGATGATTACACACTTATCTTAATAATTTATAGCAGAGTAGTTTTTATCAGGACACAGGAAGATCAATACAAGGTGGTAATGAGTTCAGATTTGTCCTCAGTAACTGGGATATTGCAAATGGCAAATAGTCACTCCTATGAAGTTTTTCATGTAATTTTTGATGCAGGGCCTACAGGCCAGAATTGGCCCACCAAAGGGTCCAAACTGGCCCGATCAATAACTTTGCTAAGTGTAAAAATTGGAGAGAAGTCATTAATTCCAAGTTTTCAATTAAACGTACTACTGTTCCTGTTTGTCCAAATGAACCAGTTCCTGTTTTTTCACAGAGGTAAATGGGAAGCCAGTGTGCCACATAGCAACATTCACTGCTCAAGTAATTTAGCACCAATATCAAATTCATCAGGACAAAAAATACAACTCGCAAGGACAACAAAGAACAATGAAGATAAATGAATTGTTGGCAAGTTTGAGGAATTATAAGTCTGGTTTTAGTTTTAGCCGAGAGATCAGCACTGCAGCTGTAAAAGCTGGATACCTTACTGCTAACAAAATAGCATCAGCACCACAGCCACACTCTGAGGGTGAGTTTGCTGAAAAACAGACATATTGTTGAAATTGAAAATATGAGAGTAGGACCTTTTTGATTGTGGATTTTCTAAATCTATCTTGCACGACCCTTATGGATGGAAAAAAAAAGCAGTGAAATCGCCCTTTTTTTGCATTTTCAGAAATAGAGTAAAGATTTCACAAATCAGAAACTGTGTTTTAATGAGTCTCTGGATTCTCCATGATGATCTAGTCCAGATTTAACAGGTCTAAGTGTAGTGGTTTGTGATCTGGACCTGGTTGAATGTGGTCTGGATGGGAAAAAAAGCAGTGAAATCACCATCTTTTGCATTTTCACAAACAGAATAAAGGGCTTGAGATCATTAAAAAAATATACTACAGTAAATTGAATAAAACTCAGGATTATGATGCCCTTTGACATCTCCTGTCATACTGGAGTATTAGTTTCTTGAGACTTTTTAATACAGAGCAAACAAGACCACAGCAAATAGGCAGAAATAGCAAGACTGAAAAGCTGTTTACCATGAGTAAGGACAATAAGAAAAATATGCTACGGTTAAAATGCTCAAAATTTAGGACAACTGCACTCTATGGATCATTATCATTTCATCTTCCCCGTATTTGTTCAATTTTTCAGTTCATGAATTAGCTTGAAAAAAACTGAATACTGCTATCTACAGGCGTTATGTGACATTTAAGGTGGACTGTCATCCTTCAGCCTTCATCTCAGGATGTTCATCATTTGTTTTGTAAATGGACTGTCAAAGGTCAAAGAAAACTTTATTATCCCCAAGGGGCAATTTGTTATACAGCCAGCAGTCTCACACACATAAAACTATGTGTACTGTTCAATGTAAGCTACTTGTAAAGTTCCTTTACACTAACAGAGAGAGAAAATTTGAAGGCTTATTTACAGGTTATTATGCAATGGTTTCACTGACACCCCTGCTTTAAAACCTCAGCAAATAAAAACTCTAAGCTTCATCACCAAGCAGGTAAATTGGGCAACAGACCCACTCAAGAACAGTATGAATTGACATGAGAGGAGCCTAGTTCTAGTTTCTAGTTTTAACACGTTTATTATGTATGTTTATATGATCCTTTCATGGTGCATTTTCCTAAATTATTTTATTAATTGACTCAGCTAACTTTGAAGTAGAGTACTGTTTCAGCACAAGATCACTGGTTGACTTTAGTGGCTTCCTGTGCAAGAAATGAATATGCTTTCATGCAATATTAGCTGAGATTGGTTATTGTTTATTTGTTAATTTGGGTGAATTTACATTTAAAACGATCCCAACTCTATCTGCCTATGAATGGCCCATGTTAGATCCTGGGAAAAAGAACCTACAACGCATGCGCATATTTAAGTCAGACCCAGAATTTGGTTTCTCAGGCAGCGCTTACGTGCTTCTACAGAGAGCAACACAACCACCAAATGGTAAAGTGTGGGTTTATATCATGGATGACTAACGACAATGTTACGGTCACGCTTGAAGTCATGTCAACTCTATTTTCAGACAAAGCGTATCTTCTCTGTACCCATATTACCCCGCTAAAAGGCGCTGCCTGACAGACTAAACCCAGGGAGTACTTACCTACGAGTGACGTGGTATGCTGAGATCCTGTATCGGTGGCGGAAGATGGCTGACAGCGGAGCCTTGGCAGCGAAAAGATGCGACTCTGGCTCACTGTCCTCTGTGAGTATGGAGACCATCTCCGCGCTGACGGAGCTGGAGGACCTGGAGAGAGTTTACCGGCAGCTCTGCGCAGAGGAGGTTGGTTTAAACCGCCGTTAACGGCAGTTTGTTTGACGTGTACACTCGCATTCGTCATCCACGTACACTTCCGGGTCGCTGCAGGCTCAAAACATAAACTCCATTCTGTTGAATTATAGCTAAATTAACATTTTACAGTTCAGCTAATGACTTGTCTGTGCAGGTCAGGCTAGAGTTACTGTGTAGTATTTTGTAGAGAAGGCAGAGGACAGGGTCAGCTGCTGAGTTAACAGGCAACGAAACGCTTCATAACACCTGTATAAATACCATAAAGTGATGGATTTCTATGACTGAGGATGCTATCCATATATTTGTAACCGCTGGTTGGTAGTTAGTGGGTCAAACGTGTATCTTATGTTTAGATATAAACTCTCTTTTTATTATTAGATGTGCCAGGAAAACATATCACAGAACAAACACCCCAGTACAACCTAGAACTGTCACAGCTTTAAATGTGTTTTTCATTTACACTGACTGATATGAGTGCTCCCACCTTAGATCCTTAACACACACACCTTAAAACTTTTAAAAGATAGGACTTACCGATTGTCAAGTGTATCTGAGGAGATCATCTCACTGTTTGTATTATAAGCACAGTCACTTAGAGGAAAATTACAATTCCTGGGTCATTTGTGGACAGTAACTGGTAATGGCGAGTCAACATAATTGATTTTTGTCCACGCTTTGTGTCATTACGCATAAAGACCACAGACAGAAAAAAGTATTTTTCAGAAATCCTGAAAGGCTTACTAGCAAGTAGCATGAACTAGGCTCCAAAAGCCTGAATTTATGAAGACGTGGAGTCTAAAATGGCCTTGTAAACCCTACACTTTCTTCAACTAACTACTAATAATTGACACACTCTACCCTCCTTAATATACATCTGCATATAGATGTAATTTCCTAAATATATTTAGTTTCTTTATATACCTTGATGTATGTTTTGCTAGAATATCCTCCTGAGACCTGAACATTTTTTGGTATACATTTTTAAGTTCTCCTAGCTATTTGGGATCAGTAGGACCTAATAAGTGTTAAAAAAAACTAAACATGGTCAATGGTAATTAATTCCCAGTGTCCTCAAACAAGCACTACCTAATTAACAGTGTATTTGCTTGTTACTGTTGCTAAAATTGTTCAGATTTGTTGCCATATACAACTACAAACATTATTAATCATAAATAATCAAGTTTTAACCATTAAATGTGATCAGGTTTTGGACCTTGGCCACTTTTGTGTTTGGCTGCAGACTGACTTGGCAGAGATGGCTGCCATCTTGTTTTTACATGGATTAGTATATTGTGGCTCTTGCTACCACTAGATGGCACAAAAAAGTGTTCATGAACGAGGACAACAGGTCTAAGGTATGTAGAATGAAGTATAAGGTCAAGTAAACCTTAAATGTGATGTCATCATATGAGGTCACAGGGTCTCAGGAGGATATGAAGGCAGTTGGACACACAGTAATAAAAAACATATTCAAATCTACTGAAGTTGTATTGCACTGCACAGTATATATGCTCTGTGTATAAGATTCTGACATAAAAATAAGATTCTTGTCACTTCTTTCATGTTTTGTTTTCTCCTCTAATACAGAAAGAAGTGGATGCTGAGCTGGACAGACTGGTGGGGCAGGAGGGAACCATCATACAAAGATGCTGGCGCTGCAGAGGATGGGGTACAGTTTGTACAGATTAATGTAGTTTAAAAGCACCTGATGGTCATCATTTATTTGAGCTTCAACCAACGCAGTTTGTGTTTAACAAGAATGTGTCGAGTAACATGTTGTCTCTGTGCTCTATAGGCCCAACCTACAGTTGATTGGAGGAGACGCCAGCCAGCTGTCAGGCATGATCACATTTACCTGCAGCCTAGCGGAAAACGTCAGTCGCAAAGTCAGACAGCTAGACCTGGCAAAGGTAAATTCACATACTTTTTAAGTCTATCATAGATGCAGCATCAATTCTGCACTGTCAGGGATGTAATGTGGTTAACCCACAAAACTGTTTTATGAACCTTTTTATGAATAGAACAGCATATACTTGGGGTTTTGTGGGTCTCTATAGGTTACATATGATTTATTCAACTTGTTTATATACTCAGTTCAGTTCAATAAATCTTTATTGTCCCTGGAGGGCAACTTTGGTGCTGCATGAAAAACTTGGGAGAAACATACTGTACATACAACAACAACGAGTAACAAGAAACATACCGTACAAAGGGCCTACGGCAAAAACAAAGACACTAGGAACCACAAGTTATAACAAATATCAAGTCTGCACAATGCAGTGAGTAAAAAAGCACAGATAGAAGAATGTACAAAGTGCAATAAAAATAGATGGACTATAGTTTATAGCAGTTGTTCCCAACTGGTTTAGCCATGGGGTCCAGATTGCTCCTAAGTCATTAGTTCAAGGTCCACACAGTTTAATATATTCAGCGTCATACTTGCATTTGGCCATGTAGTTTGAACTAGTTTGCTGTCTCTGTCAAGTAGCTGTCCGCTCGTCACTGACTCTACAACAGGAAACAGCATTTTAAAATAAAATGCCTTTGCCAGAAATTCAGTTTTCTTAAAAATAAAGTGTGTTTTTTACAAACTTGACACATTTGCAGGTCACTTGTGGTCCATTCAGAATGGACGTGCGACCCACTTTTTGACTGTGACCCACCAGTTGGGAATCACTGGTTTATAATTAGTGGCAACAGTTGCCTTAGGAATGAAGGAGTCTTGAGCTCTGGAGCTTGGCCAAGATGGAGCTGACCTTCCTGACCAGGTGTCTGTTGAACACAGTGAAGAGACTGAGCTGGAACATCCCTGTAATCATAGAGCAGGTGTTCACCACTGTCACTGTCTGTAGCTTTGTCATACTGCTCAATGTCACATTCCCAAACCAGCAGATCAGGACAAGCCTTTAAATTTATCCAATGATAATGATGATGGTTGTATTAATGACAAGAAAGCTGTACTGTTTCACACACACCGATCTCTATGTGTATGTGTTATTTTATTTTTGTAGACACGGCTGTATAACGTCATCCAGCGCGCCGATGATATCCTCGATCTGAAGTTCTGCACAGACGGCGTGCAGACAGCTCTACGTAATGAAGACTATGAGCAGGCTGCTGCTCACATTCACCGATACCTCTCTCTGGACCAATCGGTCATCGAGCTGAGCCGACAGGGAGAAGAAAGTACGAGGCCTCTAGTTGTCTGTCGTAGTGCATCACTCAGTATGCAGTCTTACACTGCAGGGAGGAAGTACTGTAGTCTTATCTGATTTTTTGTTTATAGGATTGCAGTTAATCATAAAAAACTTTTCTTACTGTACTGTAAATAGCAATATAAATCAGCTGTAAGACTGATGTAATATGTCTAGGCTTGCACTGTAACACTGCTGATGTATCACGTCTGTATAGGCAGTGCTGTGGATGCCAGTCTGGTGATGCTGCAGGAGGCAGAGCAGAAACTGAAGGTCATCGTTGCCGAGAAGTTGGATGAAGCTGTGGCAGCAGTCGACCTCGCACAAGTGGAAAGGTTTTTCAAGATCTTCCCTCTGTTGGGCCTCCACCAGCAGGGCCTGGCACGGTTTGGCCAGTATCTCTGCACTCAGGTCAGTTGTGTTTTCAGTCCTGTGTGTGCTTTGTGTCTGTTGCATCAAAAACTTGAATTAAGGGGGATGGAAAGATGGGTCAAGGATGGACCAGTGAACATTTGGTATGTTTATGGTTTGGATTCAGGTATTGTTTTAATAGGATTTCTTCACATATGAAACATTTTCTGTGCTGATAGATGTAACTTTAGAAATTCTTCCTAAATGTCCAAACAAAACTTTGGACTTGCACTGACAGGCTGTATTGCTGCTTCTAGGATTGTTCTCTGTTACAAAAAAGCATGTCTTGCTGAATGGTTGAAATTGATGACAAACAATGCTATTTTTGAAGCTCTTTTCACAACAACTAATAATTACTGAGGAAAGTCTGATGGCTGAGGGCTTTCTGTTATTATTAACTCTTGTGAAACATTTGCACTCCTTATTGTTTGTTGCTTGTAAATTCTATGACACTGATAACTTCCTGATCCTGATGTTGCACCTATTTTTATTTTTTACTAAAAGAGTGTCAGCTAAATTCTTATATCAGTAAAATGTTGCCGCTCTGTAAGTGAATGTGGATAATGGCCTGTTCTGTAGACAAAAAGAGAAGGCACCATCAGTTAATCCACTGTAATGTGATTGTAAGAAACAATCATTGGTTTGTATTATGAGACAGTGAATATAAATCTCACAAGCCATCTTTGTTTTTTGGACAGAAATAGTCACAGTTTGTGTCTTTTTCACACGTATTCTCACAGCTTGCCTCCAAAGCTGAGGAGAACCTTGTCTTGGCCACAGGAGGAGACCTAGGCGAGAAGAGAGCACCGCTGGTATTTGCAGACACACTGACGCTGCTGCTGGAAGGTGAGAAAACAGGCCTGATGCTCTGTTTGTCTACAGTTTCTCTTTTTTTTTGTGCTCAGCGTGGACTCCACTGATGTGTTGGTGTGTGTTGACAGGGATCGCTCGTGTTGTTGAGACCCATCAGCCTATAGTAGAGACGTATTACGGCCCAGGCCATCTGTACACACTCATCACTCACCTGCAGCAGGAATGTGACCGACAGGCCCAGAAAATAGTCGACAAGTTCATCCAGCAGAGAGGATACCACAACAAGGTGTGCATGACACCTGAACCTCATGACATGATATTTTTACTGCATACCTGTACGCACTGTGAACTTGTATCCCTCCTGTAGTTTCAGGTCGTTCAGAGCAGCATGATAAAGAGTGTGCCGGGAGAAAGGATCGAGCCCAGGTATGTTTGTCTCAGCAACACCCTGCGTCCCCTTATGTTTGTCTCTATGATGTTTTTGTTTATACATCTGTCTCACATGAACAGGGAGCTGGACCCTGTACTGACTGAAGTAACCTTGATGAATGCAAGAGCAGAGCTCTACCTGCGCTTTTTACGCCGTCGCATGCTCGCTGACTTTGAAGTCGGGGATTCTCAGAGCGGTGTCACACAGGGTATGTTTACAGAAACGTTTTTGAGATGTGGAGCTTAACACTGTCAACTGAAAATGTATAATACTTTTTTTTCTTGTGAACATTTCTGAACACCCAGAGCATCAGCAGAACGTGGAGAAGCTACTGAAAAACTGCTTGCTGAGCACAACGATGCAGGAGCTGATTGGTTACTATATTCCAATGGAGGAGTATTACATGAGAGAGTCTGTCAACAAGGTAAATCATTCAGTTTTATGTAGCATTTGTGAGGCTGGGTGATATTGAGAAAATCAAATATCACAATATTATGACCAAATACTCAATATCTATGATGCAACGATCTTGTAGGGTTGATTATTGGTACTTTCACGAAATATTTACACAGTGATATTTTTGATAAATAATCATCAGTAATGTGGATATAATAACTAAGTGGGTAATAAATAATAGATAAGCTTGAATAGTCTGATTAGTTCAGAAAATTACATCACGTAATGCAGCCTTTAAAACCAAGGATATCAAATGAAGGCAGGGACACGCTCCTTGACCCCATAGGAGTTACCGGATAAGACACATGAGCTCTGGATGCTACTGGAGCCATGATGTTGGAGGATTACAGTAGATGGCCCTAGACATAAAGGGATGTTGTGTGCTCAAGTGCTTTTTGGGTGCTCTGTGCCTGACAGTGCCACGGTAGTGCAGTGGTTAGCACTGTCGCCTCACAGCAAGAGGGTTTCAGGTTTAAATTCGGGGTGGGGGGCTCAAACCTCAGGATGGGAGAGCCCTTCTGTGTGCAAAGTTTGCATGTTCTCTCCGTGTCAGTGTGGGTGTTCTTTGGGTGCTCCAGCTTCTTGACATGCAGGTTAGGTTGACTGGGGACTCCAAATTGCACATAGGTGTGAATGGGAGTGTGAATGGTTGTCTGTCTCTATGTGTCAGCCCTGTGATAGTCTGGCGACCTGTCCAGGGTGTACCCTGCCTCTCGCCCAATGTCAGCTGGGATTTATATTATTAAATCCAGTTTAAGTAAAGTCAGTGTTCCTCCTCAGGCTGTTACCATGGATACCTATGAAAAGGGTCAGCTGACTTCCAGCATGGTGGACGACTGTTTCTACATCGTGAAGAAGTGCATCAGTAGAGCTTTATCCAGCTCCAGCATCGACTGCCTCTGTGCCATGATCAACCACGCCAACTCTGTGCTGGAGTCTGACTTCAGGTGCTTTCACGTCACAGTGGACATGTTCACTACTTGTCTATGTAATTTTTACACCTCTTCACGTCTCATGCTTGTATTTGCCCTTTCCTTCCCCGGCTCTCTGCACCTGTCAGGGAGGTGTTGTATAATAAGCTGCGGCAGGGCTTCCCGGCTACGACGCTCCAGGACATCCAGCGTGGCGTCAGCAGCGCGGTCAGTCTGATGCAGAGCAGCTTACAGCAGGGGAAGTTCAACACAATGGGCATCGAGAGCACTGAAAACGCCAAGGCTGCATTTCTGGTGAGATAATTACACACACACCTCCTCACCTTGCTCTCAGGCTGTATCTACAGGCAGGATTTACACAAAAAAAAGACGAGCAGTAATTTAGGTAAGAAATCAAATGCATGAATAAGCTCCTCCTAATTTAAGTGAGGTAAGAAGTGCTTGAATTTTTAAAATGGCTCTTAGCTGAAGGAAGCATTACTTAAAAAACCTTTTAACACGTTTGTCAAAAGGTAAATTACAATAAAGAAACACTTAAAGGTTCACAGATACCAGTTAGACCTTAGAAATAATTGTGCAGATTATATTTTTAGAGAAAGAATGACAGAATAGCACTGAATCATATTGATCTGCTTTTTTCTCTCTGTGTCAGGTGACTCTGAACAACGTTGAGGTGTGTAGTGAGAATATCACAACTTTAAAGAGGAACCTTGAGGTAAGTTTCACACCTGTGTTAGCCCTCTGTATCTCCTCTGTTCACCTTGTCATTTGCCATTATAGTTGCTTCAAGATTTACTTTTTTGTTGTTGTTTATTTTTCTTTTTGTTATTTGCAGAACGACTGCTCCAAGTTGTTCAGTCAGGGTGCCGGCTCTGGAGACCAAGCCAAGATCGAAAGCTGTTTGTCCGACCTCGTCAACACATCCGCCAAGTTCAAGGATCTCTTACAGGTTGGAGACACACACAAGCACACACACATTGATCAGTGCCCGTCAACTGAGAGTTACTTACTTATTTACAGTAGGTGCGATGCAACAGGGAGAACTTCTATCTGTGTCTTTTTAAAGGTGTCTACAGCAGAGGGGGAAAATGTCTAATGTATTTATTTAAAAGTTCCTGGCAAAAAAGAAGCACAATTAAACTTTGTAGTAATATTTTTCCTAAATTGATGTACATTTTAAGGACATAGCTGCTCAAATCACTGGTGTCGTTTTAAAGAATATGAATGAAAACCTCCTGTCGCAGTTTGAATTGTTTTTTAGCAAAGCAATACAAGACACGTGTTTGACGTCTTGTGCTGTGGATTTGTATAAACTTGTGGATCTATTCAGCTCTACAAAATTAAAGACCTCATCCCGCCAGAGCTGAGATGACTGAAATGACTGGAGAGCTGTTTTGGTTTCCAGCTAAATTAATTGTAGGCATAATATTGGAAATGTGTTGTTTTTTTAAGTTGTTCATGTACATAAAAATCATGAGCTTGAGCTAGTGATATATCATAAACTATCAACTTAATATAATATGAATATGAATCAATCAGTTTGTGTGCATGTGTGTATCATCGTCGGGACCAGCGTGCAGTCAGCTATAGCTGTTTTTTCAGTTGTCAGTCAGTCATGACCTGAGTTGCACTTGCATGGACACACTGAAAGGCATAACGTCATCTCATGCTTCCATTTTGTATGATTTACAGTCGCTGTTAGCTGGCTAGCTGACTGGCTGTTTGTCCTTGATGCTGTGAACTCAGTTCTGATTGCGTATGGGAGCAGTGTTCCAGTTTCCCTCGCTTACTCTCACTTGCATTAGAGTACATTGGCTCGCAATGGCTATTCATTTCTACCATAATCTACTAATCTGTTTTCAGCAGTCTCTTAACTGTGTCTGGGTATCAGCGTTTCAAAGCCATTTCCACCAACAATTTCCCTCGGGAGTAGTAGGCCCATTCTGATAAATGGCTAGGTTACGCTAACAGCATGTTTGCTCTTTATTCAGTCTGCATAACGTTTGACGTTTGTGGGAATGCTTTAGAGTGTGACATAGAACACTCAATCCGCACACTGTGAAAATAACTTCACTGTGGGTAAACAAAGCAGTCTAAGCTTAATGAAACAAAGCCAGAGAATCTTAAGTAAAGTTATAGGATGGCAGTCATTTTTGACCAAAATGAAGTTAAGTTTTTGTGCCTTTGAATGGCAGTAGAGGCCTCTTTGTCTCTGAGTGTCCACTGAATGATAAATGTTTCACACTCTGATGTGATTTCTGTTTCACAGGAGGGCCTAACTGAGTTAAACACAACAGCCATAAAGCCTCAAGTCAAACCCTGGATCAGCAGCTTCCTGTCCATCTCACACAACATAGAGGAGGTAACGGTCTCAGTATAGTGAACAGAAATAAACCGGAGGTCGTCAAACGTGTCGCTGTAACAGCTGTTGTTCCACACAGGAGGAGTTTAATGATTATGAAGCTAATGATCCCTGGGTGCAGCAGCTCATCGTTAACTTGGAGCAGCTCATGGCGGAGTTTAAGGTATCTTATCTGAGCAGCATTTCAGATTTGACTCCAAAATATAAACGTATCCTTCCTTCTTATTTTTAAACTTCTCTGTGCCTTCTCATCAGACCGCCCTGTCTCCTGTCATCTACGACACACTGACCAGCCTGATGACCAGCTTAATATCTATCGAGATGGAGAAGACTGTCCTCAAGTGCTCATTCAGCAGGGTGAGCAGCCGGGCACGGCCACAAGGTGGCACCCAGCACCCTCCGCATCACATTGAATCACATCACTGATACACATGTGATGTGAAGCCTCAAGCAATGACTTATTAATGAGTCCAGAAGGGCCTGCTTCCTTTTGTCACGACAGCATCTTCCTGTTTTTAACCACAGAGTGTTTACAGGAAGCCTCCAAATAAATGTTGACACGTTTATGCCACTTACAATCCAGCCACTGTTTCTGATCCTTCTGTTGTAGCTCGGAGGGCTGCAGTTTGATAAAGAGCTTCGGTCTCTAGTGGCGTACCTCACCACCGTGACCACCTGGACCATCAGGGACAAGTTTGCTCGTCTCACACAAATGGCCACCATCCTCAACCTGGAGCGGGTAACTTAGATCATTTTATACACACATACACAGAATAATAAAAGTTAATTTTATATTCACGCTTATGGCACCAGTAAATACATTTAATAAAGTACAGTTTTGATGTACTTATACTTAACTTGAGTATTTTTAATTTATGGTACTTTGTACTTTTACTTCACGACATTTCGATTGGAAATATGGTACTTTTACTTCCCACATTTATCTGACAGCTTTAGTTATTTTACAGATTAAGATTTTCTGTACAAAACTAGTCACAATTTTATAAAATATAATGCATTTCTTTAAAATAAATGTCTACAAGATATAAAGCAGTGATATTAGCTCCACCTCGACAAACTACAACAGTATAATGGAGCATCCAGGTGGCCTTGGTGTCTATAGATACTGACCATGAAGCTGAGTGTCCCCTAGTTTAATTAAGGGCCTGGAACCTTTGGTTGCAAAATCCCAAAACAAATAAATAAATGACTACAGTGAAATGCTAATTAAACATTCATGCATCAATAATAACACTGTAACACTCACAGGTAGGGATGTTTGTAACAGCTAATTTCTCTGATGTTTGAAAGATGGTAAGAAAACACTCAGAAAACAGTCAAAATTAAGCACAGTTTAATCTGTAAGGTTGAACATTGTCCAAAAAATGTGCATAATATAGGAGCCATTGGAATTTTTTTAATTAACAAACCATATTTGAAATGCAGCTGAAATGTGTGGCACTTTGCACATTATCGTACAAAACAACTCACTAAATAAAAGGTAACAAATAACATTCATTAAAAACAAAATTCTTTAGGACAAAAAAATCAAAAAAGGAAAAATGCCTCATTATTACAACAGCAATTGCATAAAATAATTTAAATAATACGTTTCAATGACTAGTGTTTCTGGTGCCAACTAGCGAGGATAGCAAGGTATAATCGACTAGCTGACTAACTGCGAACATCGCTACTCACAGGATTAATTTTCTGCATTGTGAATTCTTCTACTTTTTATGTTTTAAGATACATTTTGTTAAAGATACTTGTAATTTTGTACTTTCTACAGTATGTTATTGCTACTTTTATTTAAGTCTTAGGGCTGCTGTGAAACTGCGCCTACCTAGGGCAACAAAAAGTTTATCTTGGATGTGTCGGTACAATGACGGCAGAGGACATACCAGCACACCAATGAAACTGGGCTGGACAGCCACAAGAAAGGTCCACAGGCTGAGATCAATGCGAGAAATGTAAATTTATTTAGAACATCCTGAAGAGACTGAAACGTTTGCTTCTGTTTTTATTCACTTTTTATTATTTTTTGCACTTTGAGTACCCTTTTTGTGCATAGATGTTCTAAATAAATTGATATTTTTTGCATTGATCTCAGCCTGTGAACCTTTGTTGTGGCTGTCCAGCCCAGTTTCATTGGTGTGTGGGTATCTCCTCTGCCATACTTTTACTTAAATAAGGATGTGGACACTTCTTTCTGGTTTACTCACATGTACTTATTTGTACTGCAGGTAACTGAGATCTTGGATTATTGGGGCCCGAACTCAGGCCCCCTGACGTGGCGGCTGACCCCAGCAGAGGTGCGTCAGGTTCTGGCGCTGCGCATTGACTTCAGAAGCGAAGATATCAAGAGGCTGCGACTGTAACTCACTCTGCTGGTTACCGCTGATTGCCGAGCAGTACCCACCTTGTGATGCTTTTCCCTAAAGAGCTCTGCACAATCCAGGTTTAATCCATGTTTCTGTAAATGGACGTGGGCAGGGCACGGGCAATGGCCGGGGATTTCTTTTGTCTGAAACAAAAAACACTCATCCTGGAGATTTCAGTCGGGTTTTTAGGCTCTGCCTTCTGCTCCACACCTGGCTCATGTCAGTCTGTATCAGAGTTACAGCTCAGCTTTTTTAGGGGCATGGTTTGTGGTTAATGTGGCCGACATGGTGAAGGATTTGAATTGAATGATCTGTAAAATATGAAATAATATTCTCTTAAACGTGTAATTAAAAAGTGTAATTGTGTCACACCGGGAGTTCCAACCTTTTAACCTGTAGCTGGCTCCGAGAAACGAGGACGCACTGGGACTGAGGAGCGGAGCTCTGCGGCTGTCAGTGAAACAGAGCAGTAATGAACATCATACCCATTAAACTGACAGAAGCAGGTCAGACAGCTGATCCAGCCTAGTCATTCAATATATGAATAGCTCCTTGTCTGTGATGATGGAACACTTTTAACCTAATAAATTGAGAGCCGCTGTGCAACGCCTCTGATCCCTGCCATCCGCCACATTCCACGAAGTGCTGCCCTATTGCCATGCAAGACCTGTTCCCAATCTTTTATACATATTTCTGACACTAAATACAAAGCTGTGTTTACCAGGCAATGAAGCATTAAAAGTGGTCCATTCTCATAATGTTCAGCCTAATTTCCTGGTCTAACCTTAATTCTCTGTACAGATTAAAGCAGGTCAGTGTGTATTTAAACTTCTGCTGAGAGGACAGCGCTGCGAGCGCACAGTTTGTCATCAACCCTCTTCCCTTCGCCGGTGCAATCAGACCACAAACAGCAGGAGTAGTTAGGAAAAGTGTGGCTTTAATGTAAACACAACATTCGATTGGCTCAGCACAAACATTCCACATGAGAGCAACCAATAAACTACCAAATAGGATGGGGTGCAGCACAAAAACATTCACAGTAAAAAAAAAATCTGGTATAATCATAATATATATACAGTACGGTGCTTTTAAGGTGAAAATGGAGATAGGATATGGGGACTGATATGTGATAGATAAGAGTATACAGGGATGGGAAGATGAACTTCTGGGTGCACAGGTGAAAATGGAGAGCTGTACTTTTTCTCTGTGAAAGAGAAACGTGACAGACGGAGGGGGGGATAATGGTTCCCTGTTTACTGATCTGGGGAGAAGAGGGTTGGAGAAACCCACGGCTCCCCAGACAGAGGTTGCCTCAAATGATATTGTTCTCCTCGTGCAGTCTTCTACTTCTACACAGATTCACATCGAAGGGTAAAGCACCACACAGAGAACAAGATGTCATTGGAGGGCTGCTTTCTACCCTCTGAACTGTAGACAGGTGTCGGTGTACCCCAGTTTTTCATGTCAGGAAATAAATATGTGGCACGGGATTTCAGGAGGTAGGAGGAGGCATGTAGGGCATGAGGCTTAAATAAATAAATCATTCGATGATAATAATCTGTTACTTAAATAATATACGTTTGATAGTATGAGCATGATCTATGATTTCTGATCCTAATCTGTCCTTCTCAGGTGGTTGGCACCGATATGATTTTATTTTGATATATCATTGGCTGATAGGCATTTCCTCACGCTACAGGAGGCCAATGGATATGGGCAGCCACTCTGAACAGAAGAATCCTCTCTTTGATTATGGTTTAAAGTAAAAGAGAAAACAGAGAGTGGAAAAGACCTGCAGGCTCTCAGTCATGTGTGGGTCTGAAGGAGAGTGGAGCTTTGTCCCTTGTGAAAGTTAAAATAGCCTCCTTCCCAACCATGACCCTCAGCCACGAGTACAGCACCTCCCCAACATCATCATCATCATCTCCACCTTCACACACACAGCAGCTCTTCAAACGGAGCACAACAGGCTATATTCAGTACAGATATAAATGCCTCGAGACTTGCACATAAAAACGTCACATAAAGAATGGGACTATAGTCCACGCTGTGGTTAAAAATGACATTGCACACTCCTCGCATTGCATTTCTGTGTTTTGCAAAACAAGGCTCCAGCTGAATACAACCCTGGTGCTGCCTCTTCTGACCCTCCCAGTTGTTGACACAGTCATCAACAAAAATGTGAAACATTCAGCTCAAGAACACATTTTTTTAAAAGACAAAACTGGGGTTGTATACTGAAATCAAAATGAGAGGAAGGGAACAAATCATGGCAATAATCCAGTGTGGTGTCTGACGGCAGCTCTTTGGGTCCTTTTGGACGTGTGTAGAATTACATATTTATGTGTTTAAGTATCATCAAAATTATCATTATTAACACCTCATACTCTCCATGACAACCTCTGTGCTTGGCCAGGCCTCAGTATAAGCCACACCCTCTAAGGTTGTTTGCAATAATGATGTCAGTGACGGCATCAAACACTACCTGGATGTTTCCTGTGTCTGTGGCACAGGTCAGGTGACAGTAGATCTCCTTATTGGGAGAGCGGTTCTTACTCTCAAACTGAACCTGAATATATGCAGTAGCATCGTCGTAAGTATTAGCACCTGGAGACAGTAGGAGGAAACACAGAGAGAGAAGAGCAGACAGCATGAGGGACCAATGTTCGTCATCGCTTCGGTCATGAAGCAGCGTGGCTTAAAAATGAAACTCACCTGTGTATTCTGGAAAACAGATCGTCAGCGGTGACTTCTTAATCTTCTCACCGAACAGATCCTTCTTGTTGAGGAAGAGGATGATGGAGGTGTCGATGAAGAACTTGTTGTTACAGATGGAGTCAAAGAGCATGAGAGACTCATGCATGCGGTTCTGCAGGAAGAATACATATGCGGTTAGAGTTATTAGAGAGCCTGGAGTGGAAGTGAACACCAGTGTAAGAGTGCAACAACGGACTGCTTAATGTGTAACTGATAACACTGATAAGTGATCGTCTCCGGGCACTGATGGAAGAAGTGTTCGGATATTAAAGTGAAAGCAGCGATGCTGCAGTGTAGAAATACTGAGTCACAAGTAAAAGTCCCTGCATCCAAAACCATACTCGAGTAAAAGTACAACAGTATCAGCATTGAAAAATACCTAAATACCAAAAGTAAAAGTACTCAATGTGCAGAATGGTTCATATCAGAATATAAAATGTAATGCGTCCATCACTTTGATGCTGAAAGGGTGAGGCTGCTTTATCCACTGCTGAGTGGCTGCACCCATGGGCGGATTATGGGAAAATGGGTCCCTGGGCACAGACATGCAAAAGGCCCCACCACCTCTCCTCCATATGACAAAGACACATAGATGTTACAGTTGTTTAGCCTCTTTTTGTTTTGCATCTCTTTGTAGTTGTTACACATCTCTTTGTAGTTTCTTTGTGTCTGTGGTTGTTTTGCCCCCTTATGTTGTCATTATGTTGTAGGTTCTTCCCTCTCTTTGTAGTCATTTTGAGTCTCTTTGTAGTTGCTTTACGTCTTGTTGTAGTCATCTGTGGTTGTTTTGCATCTCTTTTTAGTTGCTCTGTGTCTCTTTATGGTCATTTTGTGTCTCTTGTAGTCTCTTTTCATTTCTTAGTTGTGATTTTTGTCTTCTTTGTGGTCATTTTGACTCTCTTTGTAGTTGCTTTACTTCTCTTTGTAGTCATTTTGAGTCTATTTGTAGCTGTTTTGTGTCCTTTGTGGTCATTTTGGGTCTCTTTGTAGTTGTCTTGTGCCTGTGGTTGTTTTGCCCCCCTTTGTTGTCATTTTGGGTCTCTTTGTAGCTTGTTTTCCATTACCTTGCAGTCATTTTGAGTCTCTTTGTAGCCATTTTGAGTCTGTGGTTGCTTTCAGCCTCTTTGTAGTTGCTCTGTCTCTCTTTGTGGTCATTTTGTGTCTGCGGTTGTTTTGCCCCTTTTTGTAGTTGTTTTGAGTCTCTTTGTAGTTTCTTTCTATTCCTTTGTTGTCATTTGTGTCTCTTTGTGACCATATTGACTCTCTCTGTAGTTGCTTTATTTCTCTGAAGTCATTTTGAGTATGTTTGTAGTTGCTTTCTGTCTTTTGTAGTCATTATGAATCTCTTTGTAGTTTCTTTGCATCTCTCTGTAGTTGTTTTGTGTCTCTTGATGATCTTTTTGAGTCTCTTGGTCAGTATGTGTTAATTTGAGTGATATGTTGCAGGTGAAGGCTTGGAGTGCCCCTAACACTGAATGGTGCCCAGTAGGCCCATTCAGTAATCCATCCATGGCTTAATCTATAATAATATATCATAATTTATCAAGTGATTTATATTGTGTATTAATCTAAATCTAAATCTGTTAAGTGACTAGTAGCTAGAGCTATCACATAAATCTAGTGAAGTAAAAAGTACAATATTTCCCTCTGAGATGTGACAGAGTCTGAGTAGAAAACAGTATAAAATACAAATACTCAAATAAAGTAAAAGTACCTCAAAACTGCACATATGCACTGTACTTGAGTAAATGTACTCAGTTACATTACACCACTGTTTATGGGAGCAACTGTGGTTTTATACAGCTATCTTTCAAAGGTTTTGTTTCAGTAAATATCAACAAGGAGCAGAACAAATAAATCTAAATGTTAATATGTTTCCTGTTAACCTAAGCCCACTCACATGGCTGACCAAAGAGGAAGAACATTAAAAAAATAATCAATTTAAAGATGTCTAAATACACAAATGACATTGTGCTGTAGATGTAGTTGTAGCTTCACTGTCTGTCCTGAAAGAGTGTCCTCTGTTGCTCTTAGTACAACCCCAGGACATTTTTCTTCATTCAAATCCAGACTCTGCAGAGAGAGTTTGTTGCACAGAAGCCCTCTGAGACAATTTGGGACTATAAATAAAATCTTATGCTCTATAACCATGTTTGAATTGATTTGAGTGGAGAGAGAAATACTGAAATCTTTCACTTCTTGGAACTATTTCTATGAAACTGAGAAGTGAATAAAGGCACAAAAAATGTACTGGCTCTGTTTATCTGTAACTATCGACCTTACAATATATTTTAAGGGGATTTTTGCCTTTAAGAAATAATATGTAACAGTGGTGTGCAGATGGGAAATGGAGAGAGAGAGGATTGGTCCAAAGTAAGGATATCAGTACATCAAAGGTCCTCGTCCAGAATCAAGCTGGTGATGTTGCCCTTATATCACATGTATCTTAACCACTAAAACAACCAGGACATATTTAGCATCAGCAAAGCTCCACCCGTGAGTTGAGCACCAGAGGGATTCAGACCGAATTAACTGAGTCACACTTACAGTCGTTTCATCTTCATGGAGCACCTGGTCGTATCCACTCAGCGCAACGCAGAAGATAATGGCCGTCACATCTTCAAAGCAGTGGATCCACTTCTTCCTCTCTGACCTCTGACCTCCCACGTCAAACAGCCTGGGAAAAGTGCAAGAAGTCAATGCAGACACAGAGCTCTAATCCCTCACACAAAATGCCAACAACAAAGGCCAAGTCGTGGCGAGCGGCACGTACGCTACCTGAAATGGAGGTTTTTGAAGGTGAAGTGGGTTTCGACGATACCGGTAGTCTTCACTCGGGTTCTCAGGATGTCCTGCTCTGTGGGCTGGTAGTCTGCTGCCCCGATCCGGTCTAGACTGTCCAGGTAGCTGATAACAAGAGGGACACATATTAAGAGGAAAGTGGATGAGACGACTGGAGTTTTTTTAAGATGGGTTCTTGTAGTGATTTAGCTCCACTCACTATTGAGCCGAGTCGTTGAGCTGGTATTCCCGGGCACGGCTGAAACACTCCTGAGTCCCAGCATCGGCCCATACACGCTTCATAGCAGTGAGAAGCTCTGCAGAGTACGGCTCTGTGTCCTCCATACGACTGACCACATCGCACACCAGCTTAGCATCAGCCTGCACGAATACGTTTCATAAAGACAGGGGAAAAGAACAAACTTATATCTGTAGATGTATTACTGTGGTCAAATATGTCTAAGATTTCTGATTTCTTATGATGACGGTTTGGCTAGCATGTAGTCCACGTGACGGACATCAAGTAGACGTCTTAACCAGTGGGGTAGTGGTAGTTGAAGAGGTGGGTGTACTACTAAGTAGATGGGCGGGTTACCGAGGAGGAAGAGGGTATTCTTCCAATATATTCTAAGGACTTTGAGGCTGATAGGTGGGTGTACTGTAAAAACCCTGTATAGCTGCGTGTAACCTCCACTACACCACTGGTTTTAACACAAACAGGTACTGTGATTTATATCAGCATCATTCTCCAAGTTCCTCTGACTGAAGAACCCGCTCCTGTTTGGCGATATCACATTTCAACCCCTAAACATGAATAAGATCCCGGTCTCTCTGCAGTCTGTAAGCGAACATCTCAGCTGGAGGCTAATTGTGAGACTAACTTTTCTATCCTTGTCTCCAAACTCGATGCCCAGTGAGTCCATGGCTCGGAGGATGGCCGCCAAGCTCTGGATGGTGTTGCTGTAGACCACGGGCTTATACTGCTTCACATCATCCCCAGAAAAGCCATCTTCATGGATAATCCTGCAGGCGCACACAGATATTAGCACAAAGACACAAGCGTGGACTAAAGAGAATAAGTCACACATATCCATATGTTGCTGCAGACCTAGATACACAATAAGACGTCCACATGTTCTGGGCAGAGCCTCTTCTTTCTGTGTGTGTGTTTGAGTGTGTGCCAGATGATTCTTGGCATCACACACAACACATCTTACAGCCCTCTCCCCCTTCTTCCTACCCTCCCTACATAAGACGCACCCTTAAGTGTGTCAGTGTATAATGGGATGGGAATTGATCACATTGTCAGTCTGTGATCTGTAATTGGACAGTAATGCGATATTTAAGCCATTTATAATTTATGCCGGGCAATGGAGTGGAATCAGTCAGAGCACTAATCAATCACACCACGCAGGACTGTGCTGTTACATTGAGTGCGACACAGTTAAACGCCCGATAATCTGGTCAACATTAAATTATCCATCAGCACACCCTCACCCTGACCTCATATACACTTAATTTACGAAATATATCGGTCAAAACTCCCTGACACATTTAAACTTCTGTCTTTGGCCTGTGAGGCCTACAAACATTTTGCACACACTGAGCGCACAAAATATGAAACAAAAACGCCTCGTTAAGGGTTTTCACTCAAGATCCTGACGCATCAACACCTAAACAATAATCACAATTATTTTAGAGCTGAAAGCTGAATAATAGATTAGTTTATTATTATCAATTTAGGCATTTTTGTTTATCAAAAATCCCAAATATGTGCATGTCCCTGCTTTTTAAATGTGAGGACTTGATGTTTTTCTTCGTCTTCCATGAGAGTACACTGAATACCTTTGGGGTTTGGACTGTTTCTTATTTATTCTTTATTTGCACATGCATAAACTGCATTGGAAAAAATAAAAGAAACGTGTCAAGAGGGGTAAAGAAGCCACAGGCTTCCAAGGCTTATTAAAACGTAAAACAAACAGTAACAAAAAAAGGAGCAAAGGTAAGTTAAGCGTCTGTCTGTTGGTCAGACGAAATAAGACACTTGAGGACGTTGCCTTCATCTGTGGGAAATTAAAATGTGCGTTTGTCACCATTTTCTGATATTTCATAGGCAAAGCTATTAATCGGCACATTAATTTTTAATAAAAATTAATCGTTAGTTGCGGCCCTACATTATTTAACACCCTTTACTGTGTGAAACTGCACCTCTGCTCCTTTCCCCCTGAAGGTTAACGTTTTACTTCATAAAACTGCTCATTTTTATGATGTTAGTAGAAGAGGCCGGGTGGTCGACCTCTGCTATAAAACATCTCAGGCACTAATGAGATTATATTAGGTAAAAAACATCATACCTTTTTCAGTTTTCTCATCAAACGTCAATCACTGAACAATTCCTTATCGATAAATCTGCACATTATTTTCTCAATCTATAAAGAATTTCCAGTCTCCCAGAGTCCAGGGCGACATATTTAAATCTGTGATTTTGTTCAGCCAGCAGTCCAAAACTCAAACATATTCAACTTAATACCACATAAAGTCAGGAAACCAGTAAATATTCACATGTATTAAAGTCATAAGTTGTATTTTTCTGCTTTAAAAATGACTTAAACGACTACGAGGCTATCAAAATAGTTGCTGGTTAATATTTAATTTGATGGACTAATTGTTTCAGCTCTATAAAGGCTACAGAGTGTAAGACTGATGAAAACTTAACTGATCAATCAGCGACTGGAAAAGTGTAAAAATAGACACCATGACATTTCAGCAGCTCTACATCACCCTCAGTGAAGCTGCTCCTCCTTTCATTCATACAATCCAAACACCAAACCTCCTCCATTGCCACATATGGGACTCAATTATAAGCTATACTATAAGATATATTTCCTGACCACTTCAAGGTTTTTTAAGGCTAAAGATGTGTTGGCCTTTCAGACTCTCTCTCTCTCTCTCTCTCTCTCTCTCTCTCTCTCTCACGCTGCTGCAATGGAAGTGAAACTACATCAGGTGTAGTCTGACTCTCATTGCAGTCATAAAACTACCACAGCCAGGCCTGCATCACACAATATGAAACCACCAACCGTCACACTAACCTGCACGTCATGTGTGGAAGATGAGTGCACATATCACAGCAGAACATGCTGAACTTACCCTCCAGTACCTAAACTCTGTGACCCATCCATCTGCTGCCTGCTTAGGCTAGAAATTATTTGTAAACACTATTTGGGCTCAGTGTGCTGCGTTCAGGGCACGGCAGTGAGTTGTGGACGAGCAGAGACCACAGAGAGGGTAATGAGGTGAAGGGAAGAGGAGGAAGCAGGGCATGGAGGGAAGGAAGAAGGAGGGAGGGAGGGCGCAGTCGGTGCACTGCAGGCCGGGATGCGCTGAGCAGGACGGAGGCAGAGAGAAACCCACAAGCACCGGGGGAGATGTTTCACATGACAGAGTACAGGCTACAATGGGCCGTGCCTTTTTTTCCGCACTGAAACATCTAGAAACTTAACTAAGAGGGTTAGAGGAAACAACAACAGTGATTTAAAACATCAAAGAGTGATTTAGCTTAGACAGGGGAAGGTTTAGATGCGGTTTTAGAAGCCATATTTCTGCGTAAATCCGCTTTATAGGCAAAGTACTCCCGGCGATATCGGGCACTTAAAGCCATTAAGATTAAAAGCAGAGGTATTCACTAATGGAGCTGTAGTGACCTCAATGTAATTCAACACACACATGCACGCACGCGCGCGCACACACAGAGGAACAACACCCACATATCCCCAGTCGCACACTCCCTGTAGTCAAGTAAAACCCTCGTTAACTACATTTCAGCACCCAGGCGGTGAACAGCACCCTGGGACGCACCGGTGCGGCCTCCGCAGCCTCACTGTCGGTCTGCAGGAGGTGCTCGAGTCACCGGCACTCCTCCGGGGCTACGGCCTCTCGAAACATGGCGGCTCAACCTGCCTTAGCACAGATATGGGAGGCGCAATCTCGGGCCTTTTGCTCCGGCGGAGTCTGAGAGGGTTAAAACAAGCCAAAAAAGAGACACTTACTTCATCTGTTTGACGATGGTGCTTTTACCGGACTCTCCGCCGCCTGTAAAGAACGGAGGGGCAGAGTGAGAGCCGGCAGTGAAATCAGTACCACGGAGAGCACCTCCGCCCCATGCAGTCCCACCACAACCACACACCGAGGCGCAGCAGCCCCGCGGCCGGAGAGGCTCGACTCTTACCGAGCAGAAGCAGTTTGACGTCCTTGGCGGCGACCATCCCGTCCTCCTTCAGGTTTTTCTCGATGGCCTTGCTCCGGTCCAGAGCAGCGCGCTCCTCGGCGCTCAGTGTACATCCCATGTTTCCAGGCGAATGAGCAATCCCGTCGTCTCTCCGGTCCGCCCTGTCCCTCACCGACTCTCAATCAGTGCGTTGTCTCTCACTCGAGCTCTCCTCCTGCGCTGTCTGCTACAGCATTAGGCCCGGATTGAGGGCAAAACAGAGCCGGGATCCCGAAACGGTCTTTTCTCCGTGACTCTGTATGCGCCTCTCTGGCTCCGTCTCCTCTCTCAGAGGGGGTTGGGGGGTGGGGTCGTTGTGCTCGAGCCTGCGGGGTTGGGGTTGTTGTTAGGTGGGGAGGGGAGGGGGGGGCCTCGAGCTCCCTCTCTCTCTCTACAGGGCGGCGCTGGTGATGATGACAGCGAGCGCGAGCGATTTCATCGTATCTTTTCACGAAGCTCAGGCAGGAGGGGCGCGCGAGAGGAAGAGGAGGGAAGCAGCAGGGCTGGCTGCGCGAGACTCACCTAACGCGGACAATCTCTCTTACGTCACAGCAGCCGAGCTTTAATCACGTCCTATGAAAGATTATTCAAATGAAAGAGCTGTTTAAATGGCAACTGTTGCCCTCTTGTCTCCTGGTATTAGAGGGAAATGTGCTGTTGTTGAAATTAAAACGCTCCAGCACTGATATTCTCCAACTGCACAGACATTTAACAACACACACACAGGCCGAGAGCACATGCAGGGTTGTGTTCAAGGAGCACAAGATAAACTGTTTGTTATTTGTAAATTACAATTCGATAATTGAATTAATTTAATGAAAGAGTAGCTTTACAATAAAGTACAAACCTGTAGAGGAATTATCCAGCTCTACTTAAAATATTAGTAGCAAAATGTACTTAAAGCAGGCTGTAAAAAGGCTATATACTGTTGGTTAGCTTATATTAACATAGCAGTATTTTGTATTTTATAAGCTCATAAAGGTTTTGTATATATTAACTTCATCTGCAAAGTAAAAAAAATACTTACAGATGTTAAATGAATGTAAAGGAGTTAAAGGATAAGGCACAATAAAATGGAAATACTCAAGTAAAGTATTAGCAGTAAAATGTACTTGAAGTAGTCTATCAAAAGTAAAATTATTTAGGTTATATACTGTTAGGTAGCTTATATTGACATAGTCATTTTTGTATTTTATAAGCTCATCATAGGTTTTGTATATATTAACTTGATCTGCAATCAAATGGAAATACTCAAGTAAAGTTTTAGCAGTAAAATGTCCTTAAAATAGGCTATAAAATATAAAATTATTTAGGCTATATACTGTTGGTTAGCTTATACTGACATAGCAGTGCTTTGTATTTTATGAGCTCATCAAAGGTTTTGTATATATTAACTTCATCTGCAAAGTAACAAATACTTACAGAGGTGGAGTAAAAGGATAAAGTACAATAAAATGGAAATACTCAAGTAAAGTATCAGTGACTAAAATGTAAGGTCTACTAGTGCAGTGGTTCCCAAAAGGTGGGTCGCGGTCCAAAAGTGGGTCACAGGTCCATTCTGAGCTTGTGAAAAACACACTTTAATTTGAAGTACAGTGAGTTTTCGTCACAGAGCTATTATTTTAATGATGTTTATCTGCTGTAGAGTGAGATAATAACAGACAGTTATTTAACAGAGACAGCAAATTAGCTCAACAACATGGTCAAATCAAATGTGATGCTGAATATATACATTACCAATTTGAGCTGCAACTAACAATTATTTTCATTGTCCTTTAATGTATTGATTATTTTCTTGATTAATCAATTAGTTGTTTGGTCTATAAAATATCAAAGAGTGGTAAAAAAAAACGTTGATGTGTTTCCCTTTGCCTACAACCCAAACATATTCAGTGTACTCTCATAGAGGAGTCAAGAAACCAGAAAATATTCACATTTCAGAAGGTGGAACGAGAGAATTTTGACTTTTTTTCATTAAAAAATGACTTCCAGATGTTAATCGATTGTCAGACTAGCTGGCAATTAATTTCTAATCGTAGCAGTTTTGGTGCCAATGACAGTCTCAAGAACAGGCATTCAGATTTTCAGGGTTTGTGATGTCACAAATCTAAGGAGCCAATCCCGTCAAATTGTAGTGTGGGGCATTCAATAACACCACGGGGAATCAAGGAGAAGCCAGGTGTAGCTATATATTACATATTATGTTCTGCAAGTTAAAGGAGCTGTATGTGACATTCAGAGCTCATCTATGATTCAGAGTCTGAGCCGGGATTGTCTGCATTCAGCTCTTAACATGGAGGGTGGCTGATCCAGTGGCTCGAAGCTAACAGTGCTACAGCACATAATTTGTGTGTTTATGTGTGTGTGGGGTGGGGTGGGAGGTTTCGTTGTTGCCAGGCCAGCAGCCTTTGTATTTTATAAGCTCATCAAAGGTTTTGTATATATTAACTTGATCTGCAAAGTAACAAATACTTACAGATGTTAAATGAGTGCAGTGGAGTAAAAGGATAAAGTACAATAAAATGGAAATACTCAAGTAAAGTATCAGTGACTAAAATGTAAGGTCTACTAGTGCAGGGGTTCCCAAAAGGTGGGTCGCAGTCCAAAAGTGGGTCACAGGTCCATTCTGAGCTTGTGAAAAACACACTTTAATTTGAAGTACAGTGAGTGTTTGGCACAGAGCTATTATTTTAATGATGTTTATCTGCTGTAGAGTGAGATAATAACAGACAGTTAATTAACAGAGACAGCAAACTAGCTCAACGACATGGTCAAAAGCAAGTATGATGCTGCTAATATTAGTCATGCTTATTATTATTATACACATATGATAATTATTGTCACATACATATACTATCATATATTAATATATACTTACAACATATGCTACCACAATTACTGTTATTATTATTATAATATTACTGCTAAAATGAATGTTATTGTAACTATTGTCATTACCGTCTGCCCTGCATCTCTCTCTGTCTCTGTCTACTCTGTCTCTGGTTCTATTTATGTCTCATTTTGTCATTTTGATATCTGTAAATTTATTATGTTGCTCTGTTCTGAACACACAACATCTATTGCACGTCTGTCCGTCCTGGAAGAGGGATCCTCCTCAGTTGCTCTTCCTGAGGTGTCTACCATTTCTTTCCTCCATTAAAGGGTTTTTTTGGGGAGTTTTTCTGGGAGGGTCCCAGGACAGAGGGATTTCATATGATGTAAAGCCCTCTGAGGCAAATTGTGATTTTTAATATTGGACTTAATAAAAACATTGAATTGAATGACTCTGAATATATTAAACTGTGTGGACCTTGAACTAATGACTTGGGCGCAAAATCTGGATCAGTTGGGAACCACTCTACTTAAGTACAGTACATGAGTAAATTATTACTCATTATTGCTACAATCATCCCATTACAAATAAAAGTCCTGCATTCAATATCGTATTTACACAAATGTACCGAAGTATTAGCCTATCAGCAAAATGTTCTTGAGGGCTGAGAATCAAAAGTAAAACCACACACAATGAAAATATGCATGTAAAATCTTATAATCTACAATGTATTCAGTAACTATAGATGTCAAATACATGTAAATGAGAATAATGTGCAATATTTTGATTGTAATAAAGCAGAAGTACTAAGTATTTGAGTAAATGTACTTAGTCACTTTACGCTTCTACAGATCATAAGCAAATATATTCCATAAAAAACAGTTTATCTTGTGGTGCGTGTGTGTGTGTGTGTGATAGTATCGTCAAGGCCAGGGACACAGTAATACTGACCAGCAAGACAGAGGACACCTAAGAAATCAGAGACTACCTATCAACCAAATAAAAACAGAAAAAAAAAATGCTTTAAAAAAAAAATAGATTTAAATGTATCGCTTTTCATTTTGGTCTAAAAATTGTTTCAAAGCTACCTTTTCCACACTGCCGGGTATAAACACCTTTTTAGAATTAAATTTAAAATATTTAGTCTTTAATAATTTCTGAATCAGCTTTAAAAACCCAACATGTGCAATATTTGTTACAGTCTGTAATTTTAACTCCTCTATTATGTCATAGCTCCCCAAAATTCCCAGTAATATTACCCGGGACATAAACCTCAGTTTCCTGTTTACAGCAGATTTAAAGAGAGTGATGGATGTATTTACCATAACTTATACAACTGTATATGTCTATGTTGGGGGTTGTGTGTGCACCATATAGCAGCAATAAGTGTTTGTGTGTGTGATAAAAGCTTCTAATCCACACATCACATCTGGATGGATGGTCAAGTAGAGTAAAAAGGGGGGTTGGGCTTTCACAGTGGACCTTGAATGGAAACCAGCAGAGGAGCTCAACCTGAAGAGACTCCATCCATCAGTGGATTTCCTCTTTGACAGCCGAGCTGAGATAAAACCTCCAACACAAAACACACACACACACACAGTCTTCAGCTGCAACCTCCACCTCTCTGCCCTGAAGCTCCCACAACGTGACACATGCAGGCACACACACACACATTCAGCAGCAACATCAGTAATCAGCACAGTTTAATCATACGAGCATGTGCACGTGTGTGTATGAGTGACAGGGAGTGATGGTGGGGAGGGAGGGAGGATTAACACTAAATTATACCTGAGGGAATTTTGACAAAATTATGTTTTCAGTTTTAATTACACTAATGCATCAAACACAAACATGAAGACTGTTTTTTTTTTACAACCATTTAATTTGTTTGCACCCATTTTGTAGAAAAAAAAAAAATCAATAACCTTCAGTTGTGGCAGGTTTTATCTGTAAATTGACTTATAAAGCTGAAACAAAAGAAGTTTGAACAGTGCATTGAACTCAAGACAGTATATCTTTTAAAACAGTGATGACAGATCATTTCATCTAAATGAAAACAATAATAACTGAAAAGCAAATCAAGACTCAGTTCTCACAGATGTCAGCATGTGTTGAAACACACACACAAACATGCACACACACACATGCACACACACTCAGGAATGATTTTGCATGACAGTCAATCAAGAGCAAACATACTGTATATTAACAGTAGGCGAGACAAAGTCCACCGCTCCCCATGCAGAGAGGACCTGTCACCCCTCAGTTTTCACGACTCGTACACGCAGAACAAAAGCACACCGAGTTGCTCTCATGGCTGTAAGTCCAGAATATTTTCAGCCAGACTGGTGAGTTTGCAGTCCTCCAGTGCTTTGACCAGCCGGCTCAGCTTCGCCGCTCTCCCCTCCGCCTGGATGAAGCGGTTGAGCATCTGATAGGCTTGCTCATACAGCCCTTCTCTCTCATACTCGTAGGCCAGGTTGTCTATAGCCGGACCCTTCAGAGCGCGGCAGCTCTTCCCCAGGGCCCTCCCTACATACCTCCAATGACGGCCCACTCCGTTAGAAAAGCTCTGAACATCTGCCGCTGTCAGCATTCGGTCCTCTGACAGGCCAAAGGGTAAAGGATGAAGGAAAAGACATTAATGCAAACTGTACTTAACTAGGGTTACATAAACTATGTTTATAAGCATATGTATGTGTAGACAGTAAACACTTCCAAGAATAACTTACAGACTTGCACCTTAACCTCGCAGCACATCAACAGGACGTTTATATACATTATCCTTTTGTCCATAGGAGCTGAAAGTATCTTTCTCTGACTCATTAAACACCGCCTCCACTAAAAGTTTCTAACCTTGCTGACATGTTCACATGGTGTTTTTTTTTTTACACTAAAAGAAATATAATGAGCAAAATAACCAGTTAACACCATGGCTGAGCATTTCCCCCCTTTGAACTGCAGGAATTGGTACACAACTAGGCCTGTGACTTACAGTTATTTTCATTGTCGTTTAATCTGTCAGTCATTTTCTTGATTAATTGATTAGTTGTTTTGTATATAAAATATCAGAAAATGGTAAAAATTGTTGATCTGTGTTTCCCAAATCCCAAGATTAAGTCCTCAAATGTCTCCTTTTGCCCACAACCCAAAGATATTCAGTTTACTCTCACAGAGGAGTCAAGAAACCCCAAAATATTCACATTTAACAAGGTGAAATAACAGAATTTTGACTTTTTGTTACTCAAATACTCAAAGCAGTTAATCAATTCTCAGATTAGTTGTCAATTCATCTAATAGCTAACTACTAACCGATTAATCGTTGCAGCTTTGGTGCCAATGACAGTCTAAAGAGCAGGGCTTCAGACTTTCAGGGTTTGTGATGTCACAAACCTAAGAAGCCAATCCCCTCAAATTGTGGTGTGGAGCATTCAATAGTGCCATGTGGAACTGAGGAGAAGCCAGGTGTACATATATATATGTATCATAGTTAAAGGAGCTGTATGTGACATTCAGAGCATATCTATGATTCAGAGTCTGACCTGAGATTGTCTGCACACGGCTCTCAACATGGAGGTGGCTGATCCGGTGGCTAGCAGCTAATGGTGCTAACAGTGCAAACAGAGCTGACAGAGCTAATGGTGTTAATGTATGTTGGTGTGTGAGTGTTGGGGTGGACCAGCAACCACAACAATGAACAGAGAAGCGTGACTTCTTTCTCTGCTCAGGACGCCATTACTCCTCTTTAGATAGCAAACAGTGGTTTGCAGCGTTATTAATGCTCTGAATGTCGCATACAGAACCTTAGACTTGTCAGAGTTTGCCATCAGGAACACGTTTAATCCAACATTAGCGACACATTATTAGCTGTTTGATAGCGTAGTCAAGCCCATGTTATCTATTACTGTTAACAAGCGAGGTCTGTGTGTTGATGTCGCGAGGGAAGGTGAGCAGGTACGCTCGAGCTGCAGGTGAGCAACTGAGGGGCGGGGACAGTTTGCATATTCATAGATCCGTGCATACTAAATAAGGAAAAGGTGTAGAGTTACATCTGAGCAATTTTAAAGACATGAAGAGATTTTTTTTCATATAAAAAACTTCTAAATGTCTAATTTGGATAAACAGAGACAAACATTTAAGGGTTTAATCAATGCCTGGAGCAGAACTTTAATTGTTTTGTTGAAGTGATACAAGCTGTCACTCTTAGCTGTGGTCCCCAACAACTCCTGAGGGAATATGTGGATTTTTAGCTGCCAAATGCTCCACTGTGTTGTCTGCCTGCTGTTTGGTGTGGAGCAGGTAGTGTACAGCGGGTATCAGCTGTCTGCTGCTGAAAACTACGCTGATGAAAGCAGTGAAAAATATCTACAACAGTAAAGTTGCAGGTCATAAAACTAAAACAATGAGCTGAAAAGTGGACATGCTCCTTAGAGCTGAATAACGCTAAAGATAATTCTCTGTCACCCACAGTCATTTATTCCATTGTCAACACAAAAATATTGATAAGTGCAGCTTAATGGCTGTAAACATGTGTGGTCTGCTGTTTGAAAATCAGCTTAGAAATTTCAGTAAGTACCTCTGGTGGCATATTTTCCTACTTCGCCTTGTCCCATCAAAAGCACCAACATCAATTTACAAATCCCTGGAGAAAGAGTTAATGTGAGCAGCTCTGTTTTATTTTTATCCCTCTGAAGTGGACTACATTCCTAATTTCTCTCCCAACACTGAGGGAGTTTGATGAGTTTCATAGATTGATGCCTGAAGCAATTACTTTAAGAAACACCCGCCGCATTTTTGTCATCGTTGCTTTCATATGGCAGCGGCTGCATCAGACTCTACAGGGTTTACACGTGGTCACCCAGCGACTGACTGGCATTAGAAGAAATTAGTGAAATCTAGAGATGCGTAAATCTGAACTTGTTATGCATAAACAGAGATCGATTTGTTGTTAATCATTATGTTTCAGTTTTTATCTAAAATCTGGTTTAGCCGCGATGAAATCAGTTTTCATCACTCAATCTGAAACCAGGTCAGCTGAGGCTGCTGGAGCCACTCAGGGAACAAAAGTCCCCGATGAGGAGGCTGAATCTACATTTACATGAACTGAAATCAAATCTTTAATTAACTAAATTAGGAAATCAAATTAACTTTCAAGACACCGTGGCGCCTCTTCAGTTAATGTTAATTTAACACTTCAATACGAGGTCGACAAATTCAAATCGAGGGCCGGATAGTTCAAAGCTTCATTCATAACATTGACAGCTGAATTCTAAATCAACATTAGGACAGCGCACAGCTTCTTATTTCTTTTTTTTTGCATGCCTGCTCATTCTGTTTAAACCTGGTATTTCTATGTAGTTGCAAATAAAATAAGACTATTCTAATATTATTAGTTTTATACTGTTTGTAGAATTAGGGGTGAGTGGTGGCTGCATAGGATTGTTTCTGAGTCGTGTGATCCAAACACTTCCAATAACTCTGCTTCAATCCCTATTTGCTTGCATTAAGCCTTTCAAAAACATTTTCACTGCGGTCAAAACACTGTTTGCTCTCCCGCTTGCTGCACACAAAGGAAGACACGCACCTGTATTAACAGGGCGGTGTAGCAGCAATCTAACAGCACCATAAATTACATTTACTCATTAAGGAAAGTTGATTTAATAAAAACAGACTCCCTTATTTAATCCGACAAATCACTTTAGTTTGAAGGTTTTTGTTTGAGGGTTTTTTTTAGGGTGATGATGTCATAACATAAGATCACAGACATTCAAAGCCTCATTAGAAAATGTTGAATCAAATGTAAAAAACCTGAAATTTGGTACAGTCCTATTTAAATAAAAGCAATTCAGATTTATCATCTGCTGGCCCTGATCTCTTCATAAAGACTGACCATCAGTTTATAAAAGGTTGGCTTAGAGAGTCAGCTGTCAAACGGCACTGAATTCGTATGTTGTCAGAAAATCTAACACAAGACAATTTATTGTCAAAGTTGTATGTTGTGAAAACATTTAAAACTTTTTGATGGCAGACCAACAAATCTCAGATGCTGAGGCTTCTGATGAGGACATGAACACACTGAGATTCAAAAGGATACCACCTTCAGACTGTGCGACTATTTGGGCTGCACAAGTAATCGAAATAGTATCGAAATCACAATACAGCCAAGTGCAATATCCAAATTGCAGGAGCTGCATACCATTAAAGATGAAGCATTGTGGTGCTACAGAGATACCTTGGCCTTCAAATCTAAGGCTGCCCCCAACTAAGAATTTGTCTAGTCGCCCACATGTTTACGATATCAATTGAATTATTGATTTACATATTTTGGGCGGGGCAACACAATGGTTTGAGTAGAAGGTCTGAGAAAGAATAGTATCAGTAACATAGTTAACACTGTGCTACATTACAGAGAAATACAAAACCGTACTAATGAACCTTCATTAATATAGGCCTATATTTTATCTACAAGTGCACATCACACACTGAGCGAGCCGCCTGTTAATGACGCTGTCGGCTAATGGGCATGTAGCTACTTCCATGTTTCAGATGATACGTCATGTTTGTAGTCGACCAATGAAGATGAGTTTACATATCACCTTGGGTTGGTCCTTCACCTTCTCAAAATGATCCCACACTTTGGATTTCCTGCCCGACATGTTATTAACTAGCCTGTGGAATAACCGCAGGTACCAGCCCTGTAAATTAGGAGCTGTGAACATGCTGCCTCTTAAACCACCTGGAAAATGCGAGGTCGGGCGCTGGGTGCTACTCTTGTGCCTTTTTTGTGCCAGCTTTGCCAGTGTAGTAGCAGGTTGCGTCTGAGGTTGCTAAGCAACCTTAACAAGCATTATATAGCCTATTTACCTGAAATCCTGAGTGCAGAGCTGATCTTCTTCCAGGTGCCGTTTATAAGCGTGTAGGCCTATCGTCAACTTTTCACTTTAGTCACAGACTGAATATTTTCAGAAGAAGGGAAAGATATCTGTCGGCTGCAACTGGTTTGTAATGTGACTCCTGTCTGAGTGCTGAGCGTGGCCTCTTCCTGTGTCTGTTCTTTCAAATTAAATTCCTACATGGTCCAGTCATATAGGCTTTGATTTATTATGACAAGACACAGCTCCTAATAGAGTTTCACATTTGTTTTTGTTTTTTTTCTGTGACCAAGCAACCAATGAAATCTTCAATCAAATCATATTCCAAATGTAAGGGACCCCAGCAAAAATCACATCATCATCTTTTCCATATTGTTTACAGTGAAAATGAAAAGCAAAAATGACCATTAACTCATATTGCAATCAAAATATCTGTCACAATAATCACAAAATGTTTTGGTTTTTTGCATATTGTGCAGCTGTGATAACCACGCAGCAACGACACAGTCATTGTGAAAATAAAAAACAGCTGATGCTCACAGATTATATAATACAGATAGGTTTCTAATTTCAACTTCACTTTAACATGTTTTTGGATGAATTGAAACAAATGGCTGCCTTGAGGATAGGAAGTAAATTTAAAAAAATGTATGATATGCTTTGGAAAATGACTGGAGGTAATGTTTGTAGTAGAGTCATTTACAGCATGGTTTCTTCACCATTTGTAACTGACCCGTGTGCTTCTGGTGAATCTAATAATAAAAGGCACAGAGCACCTAAAAATGAGGAAAACAAGTTTCTTTACTTTATATAAATGGTTTTTAAATCTCTGCTGTGACCTCTTTGGGCCCAAACTCTGTGAAGGACACACTAAACTAGACTCAAAGGTAGAAATGGTCGTCTCCACTTACCAAACACTTTATTCTGAAACTTGAAGCAGTTGCTGGGGAGGGGAGACTCCTCCCGTGCGAGGGGAGGCGGTTGTGGTGCAGGGCCGAGGGCCTGATTCTGCAGCTGCTCCTCCAGATGATCAATCTCTTCATCGCGCAGGCGCTCCGGCTGACACAGAATGACAAAGATCACTTTTAATTTTTAATGTGTGAGTGTACATCCTGCCACCCACTGGACTCCTGTCTTTGTAAAATTTTACTGCCCTACTCTCGTCTGTTGTTCTCTACCTGAGCTTTGTGCATCTGGCCTGCCAAAATATCAGTCACACTGACTCTATCTTTATACTACATAATAACTGTGTACAGTGTACTATAAACTACTACTATTACTATATGTTATAGTTAGTATACATAAAAAACATGTTGGCAGACACTATTAGCACAAGGTGTCCATAACAAACACTAATATTTGCACCCTGTGAAAAAGAAAGTCATATTGTCATTATTTTGACAGATATTGTGATTGCAATATTAGTCGCAATTTTAGCGGGAATGATAGTTGCATTTCATTTTCATTTATATCAGTATGCTATGACAAGTTTTGCCTTAATCAAAAATTGCAGCTCCTTAATTTGGATATTGCACTTGGCCATATTGCCATTTAGATAATATTTCGATTACTTGTGCAGCCCTACCTAAAACAATCCCCCCTGTAAACAGCAAATGTAGCTATTTACACCCGGGTGTATATCTGCCTGGGCATCCTAGCTATGTCGAAATATAACATCAACACTAACAGGTCTTTTCATCTATTCCGCTAAAGTTTATGTACACAGTGTGCATTCAGCAGCTTTATACATCCTTGAACCTGAGAGTCTAAAAATAACAACCCAGTGTTGACTCATACAGAGCTCAAACTTCAGTCCTCTGTGTAAAAGTCCTGTGCTTCACCCATTCAGACTGTGTCACTCTTCTTTACTCTGCACCACCTGTCTCTCTGGCTGTACATTTGTGACTTTTTTATTGTAAATTTCCACTTTAATCTCAGAGAATATACGAGATTGGCTAGTGCTAACCCTAACCGTGACCTCTTTGCCCTAACCCTAATCACCTCTGACCTTGAAGCATCGACATGATGAGTACTAGCCAATCACAGCAGGCAGTGGGATCCATAATAATGCATTGTAGGGGGGGTAGGTGTAAATAGCCAAATAGCTGCAGTGTGACTTCCTCACCATATTCCAAACGTTTTGTACCAAAAGGAAATAATACATGTACGTGTGGCATCAGATGTCAATTAAACTTCAAAACATTTTCTTTTTGATGTTGTTATTCAAGATCGTTTTGGGTCTGTTTGATGAATGATGTTACATTTATTGTTTTTTTGCAGCTATGAGCTGTAGTATATGGCCTCTTGTTCCTGAACTCGTAGAGGCTAATGAGGGAAAATGTTAAATTATGCAAAAATAGCAACTCTTAAGCTGACTTATTTCTTTGATCTGAGTGTTAAAAGGTAACTGCAGCTTCCCTGTCAAGTGAAACTGGGGCAGGCGGGATATGTCACTCGTAAGTGACAGCTTAGGCCAAAACAAAACAAAATGAAGAAATCAGCTGACATGAGCACAACGTGAATGAATGTAGTGAAATAAACTGGAGAGTTAGTCTGGTTAATCCAGCTAAGAACTGACTATTTGAATTTTTAAACACTGGAGCCCTGTCTCAAATCACCAAAGCACAGACTAACACAAGCATCCAGTCTACCTGTGACAGGTGGATGTGCTGTAGGCAAAGCTCCAGCTTGTCCAGATGGAGATCCAGGATGTGTGTGCCTGCCTTGAGCTGAGTTTCCACTGTGAACTCCTGGGGAAGAGAAAGGAGCCGGCAGGCGTGCTGAGAGAGGGACTGACGCACCGCTCCAGAGCTGTAGCTCTCAAGGAACTGCTGACACGCTGCCACATCCTCAAACTTCACTTCCACCCCCAGAAAGGGGTCGGCGTCATGGACCTTTAAGTATCTGATAACCAGCCAGACCTCCTGCAGAATCTGACCACGGAAAATGTGACATCGAAGAAAACAGATTTGTGACAAATGTGTCTTTTATCTTATTTAGTGTTCTAGGAATACCTAAAAGACCTAAACTAGAGCGCTCACCTATAAGTGTCAGCTTGATGACTTTGAAAACGATGAACTTTCCCTGTTCTCTGTCTTTGAAGAGAGAGAGCAGGTTGACACCAGGACAGAGCGACTGCAGAAACATGACGGCACATCCTGTCCACGGTCCACGATCCATAATCCTGTCTGCCATCCTCTGAAACACATGTTGAGACACAAAGTACAAGGTTTCAATTGTGAGCAGACAACATCAGGAGGACAACACGAGTCTACAAAGACACTACAAGTTTAGAGTGATGAGTTAAAGCCAAAGAAGCGTCTGTGTGGTGAGTTGCTGTAAAGTGTCCTGCAGGAAGAATCATCATCTCCATTTTGTTTGAGATGACTTCCTCTTCATAACATCATACACAACAACACTGACTGTTTACTTCTGTCATATGTCAGTAACTCTCCCCAACAGCTGTGTTAATTGTATGAAGAATTATGTAAGTATTCAACGTAAGGACCCTGAGGAGTTTAAAAGTCAAGTTATCAAACAGCCTGCTGTAACACTGAGTTCAAAGGTCAAGAGGTTACCATCTTCTAGATCATCAGGAGGATGTTTCACTGACTTGAAAGAGAAATCAGGATGTTTTTCCTTCCCAATGAAACGGCTAGATTATCCTCTGTTTCCTCCAGGGATGTCTCCATTCACATGTTAGATTGCAGTTGTTTTCTTCACAGTGTGGAAGTGAATATGAGAAGTTGTCTCTTTTTAATCTAAATTTGTTCAGTGATCCTGACTGACAAAGTAGTTTTTTCTTCTCTGTGCATATTTTCAGAGCTGTAACCGACATGTAACCGTATTTTTTCAGTCAAATTCAGGTTTGGCTATTCAATACAAATATTTGACGATTCGTTCCTATCCGTTTTCAAACAGAATATCAAGCAAAACTTGATTGAACTGTGACATTTTTGAAAGAGGTTGAGTGGGACATTCACAGTGACAGTGATGCTCACATAATATAGTTAACAAGCCAAGTTCGCCCTACGAGTTAATGAGTGCTAACTATGCTAATGGCAGGTCAGAAATGTGCAACATTTTTTGCTGGCCCTACATATCGAACGAAAGCCAGAGACTGTGTTGTATGAAGTTGCTGTGAGCTGTAAATTCATCACGTCTAACCAGAAGGCAGAGGATAACGTTAACTCGGAGCCTCTCTTCCCTCATGCAGCTGCCTCCATCTCACTCAGACTCAAACTGGGTCCAGGTCCACAGCTGCCTGTACCCGTCACAGACACCTTCCCTGATCAAAACCCCCAAAAACAACAGCCTGACTTGAAAACTCTAAGTTGATCGATGGGTATCCAACTGATAATTCAAATCCTCAACTTTCAGGGGGCAGCTCTAGTATACTTGTAACATGTCTGTGTGACTGTTGTATAGTCTTACTCCATTTCTCCTCTGTAAAATGGGATGCATCACAAGAGTTTACTTAAATATAAGTGAGTGCTTGTTTTGTTCCTTTTAAAATCTAAACTATACAGGATTCTCCTTGAAAACAACATGTAGACTCATTAATTTGTTCATTCATTAGCCATAACTGCTTATCCTCTTGAGGGTTGCAGGACATATAGATTCAGACAGAAGTATTCCCTCTCAATCTTCACTTATGACCCACTAGAAGTGTGTGGCGGTGTCTTTGTCTGCACTGACTCTGCCCTCTGCCTGTATTTTCTTATTTTGCTGTGGTCGGGACGTTTCTAGGCACAGCGCACAGGTGAGGCAAGATGTTTATCAAAAGGTTGCAACCAGGTGAGTGTAAGTAACAGGCAGCCAAGAGGGACCTACACAAGCTCCAAAATGAGAATGAGCCTGGGGTAGGCTTTCTGTTTCACTTTTTGCTGGTGCTACTGTTAACAAACGTTAATCACAAACGGAGTACAGAATACAGTGCTGCCACTAACAATTATTCTCACTGTCGACACAAAAATCTGTCGATCATTTTCCCGACTAATCTATCAGTTATTTGGTCAAAAAATGCTGAAAAATGTCAATCAGTGTTTCCAAACATCCAAAATGACGTCCTCAAATGTCTTGTTTTGTCCACAACCCAAAGATATTACTGTCAAAGAGAAATAAAGAAACCAAAAATATTCATATTTAAAAAGCTGGGAATTGACTTTTTTCCTTAAAAAAATCACTCATCCAATTTATCGATGATCAAATTGGATGACAATCAATTTACTAGTTGTCGACTAAATGATTAATTGTTGCAGAAACAGTATGCCTTTAAGGATTTTCGAGAAGGACTATTATTACATAACACTACAACCTTTTCATATGATGACATCATGAGATCTGAATAAAACTAAAACCCACAAAGGTCAACACTGCCAAAGGATTAGGGTCGAAGCAATTCACAATATTCATTGATTAAATTCAATATTTTAATGCTGTGTGACAATTTAATGCATTTTCAGTAGAATAAAAAGAAGCAGTAATATGTGATTTGATGACAGGTGATTTTTAAGTGGAGTTTTGAGGGAATCAAATAGAGTGGCTTCGACATACAACATGTTACAGTGCGATCATTTAAGCCATCTCAGTTGCCAAACATCCAGCGGTTCGGCTTCTTAAATGTGAGGATTTGTTGTTCTCCATAATTGTAAACTGAATATCTTTGGTCATCTATTTCATCACTTTTGGCTCTGTTATATTGTGACAGGCATTTATCGCTGTTTTCTGACATGTTATGGACCAAATGATGAAATGAAACAAATATTAAGTGACAAAAACAGTTGATACTGTCTCAGGTTCACAACCACTGCACTGAACTGTCCGTCAGAACTTTAGACATGATGAAACATTCGTATACTTTTCCTTTCATCTGAGGCAGATGATTCGACTTCCAATCAAAGCGAAGAGGAAAAGAAATCATATAACCTTACTAAATATAACTGCCTGTGAGAGACAGAAATGTGTTTCCTCCTGGAGCTAAACCCACTTCTGTCCTAGTGGTCTCTGGTTGTTGTGGCCTCGCTCCACTCTACCCTTTTTTACCCCATCCTCCTTTTGAAACCCTCATTACATAAAAACATGTTTAATCTCAGCCCTCCCCTCCCCCAGTCCAGCCCCTAACTCCTGTACTCTGAATGAACCACCGAGGCCCGTTAGCTCACTCTTGGTGTTGTCTCCATGCACAGGATGCAGATCTCTCTGCGTGGAAAGAGCATCCTCTGAGCTGGATTATATGCATGTCCTCATATTTCACTAATACACAGTATGCTTGGGGTCTACAGGAATCCTCACAACTTAGCCAGTATGTAATTATATGCTATCCTATCTACCGGTGCTGTGGAAGTATACTGTGAGATTTGTTCAACAGCTGTATGAGGATTAAGTGATCATCAGGAGCTTAAAATATATCATTTAGCTTCTGCTGCCAAAAGGCAACCTCTAGTATTCCCTGGACAGCTCGACTGACATTTAGGTGAAATAAATATTTGATTCACACAAAGATGCACTGCCACAGATTAGTAATTTTGCCTTTTTGTGAGGATGTGATATGATGCTTGTTTCTGTCTGTTTTGTGCTGCTGTCTTTAGTGCTTTATAGCTCCAGATGTAAACTGCTGATTATCCTTTATTGAATCATTTAGTCACTGGAAACATGCCCATCACAATTCCCCAGTTCCCAATGTTCAAACGCTTGTTGTGTCATGTTATGAAACAGAGAAAAGCATAAAGTCCTAACATCTGAAAAGCAAGACCAGCAAATCAGTGACATTTTTGATGATAAATGACTTGAATTATCAATATCATTGGTTCAGTCGACTGATCAGTGAATCAACTAATAGATAAATATTGACTTATAACAGACTTTCAGAGCTAACTAAGCGGTTCACTTGACCCTATAATTTAATGATATCCATGCAGTTTACAGGCAAGAAAACATAAAAAAAGTTAACATTAAGTTGCACTTATTGTGTTCACTGTAAACCTCTGAAAATCCAAGTTGTGAAACAAACAGTTAAAATGTCTCATTTTCTAATTAACACACTTCCTGTGGGTTTGTATGTGTACTACATATAAGAATAAATATATATAAGCCCTGCACACCAACACAGATACTTACTGAAAACATCTCAAACATGGATGCCTCATGTCAGCCAGAGTTCATCGCTCAAGGCAAATAAACCCTGTATTTAATGAATATAGTGTTATGTTGTCAATGCATAGTATTTGTAACCGTCGCAAATCCAACAATCATATGAATGTTCTGGGTTGTCCTGTAATGTGAAAACTTGCAAGTTATTAGCATGGGAACTAGGTTAGAGTTGGATGAAGGTATCCTGGGAATTACAGGACATCACCAAACTCAATGTGCTGCTATGATAGGGAAGTAAGTTCGTGGCAGCAGGAGAGTAAGAGAGGCATGCGCACAGACATGAGAAGAGGTCTTATGAGGCAGAATACATCAAAACACTTGTGTAGGGGCTTAAAAGGTAGGTTCAAATTTTTCAAATCTGTCTCAAAACAACACCCACAAGGGTACATATAAAGAGTTACTGGCAATCATTCCTCCTGTCCATATGGGCCACAAAGACACTTTCTTAAAAGCATAGCAGTGTGATTTTAACAAAATATGAATTGTCCATTTGGTAAATAGCAAACTGACGGACAAGTTAAGTGAAAACAATGAATTACAACAAGGAACCTGTATTACATGTATATGACTTTAAAACGTAAAGCTGAAGCTGGTATTCAGCCATCTTTGTTTAACATATCAAGTCAATGTTTTTCAAAGTTACAGTATTTTCAGTCTGAAATTCCCTTTGAATTTTTTACAGGGATGTTTCCTAACCTGAGCCGCATCATATTGATTTCAGCTGAAGTGTAGCATGGATTTTCATACAGAATGAGGACTATGGATTTTTTATCTCCCCCTAGTTACATGTGGGGCTGCACGATAAGTGGAAAATATGCAATGTTGTTAAATATCAGGATAATTATATTACTTGTGATAAATAAACAGATATGGAAGTATACAGAGTTCTGCTTCTTTTTTGCTGCTTCCACTGTACTGCTTAAATGCAACACATTACTTGCTGTATTTAAAAAATTAAAGCAAATTATATCCAGCATTCTTGTATTTGATAAGCCACAAAAAAGAATGACAGTTTCATTTTAAAATGCAGTTTTCTACTGATACACTCACTGAGTGCAATATCGTCTTTCAGGATGTGTTTAACAGGCAAGTTGACATCACGATGACAATAAAAAAAAATTAGAGATACATTGTGCAGCCCTATAGTTACATGTAAAGAGGGGATCTCTTTGCAGCCAGTATTGACAAGAGGAACAATTACAGGGACTAATAATGCTTTCAATATAGGCCACACAGGCGTGTAAGTATAGGCTATTGTTTTGAGACAGACTTGAAGGGAAAATACGCCTACTTTAGTAACTCATACATGTTATTCCTATGATCTAAGACAGTCCAAAAATATCAGTAAACATGAACAACTCTCTCCCAAACCCAAACACTAGAGTGCTAAAACAAAATGTTGTGTTGTCATAAGGTACAAAGTCTGGAGCTGCTCCATAGACGACGAATGGTGAAAGATGTCCGAGAATCTAGATAACACTAATACCAGATCAGACCAATGATTTGCAACCACATGAAACTATTTTAGAACGCTGCAGAGGAAAAAGTTGCAGCGATGTGAACTGGCCAGTCTCAGCTCGACTCAAGCTGGCTGATGGAGTCACCTGCAACTCAGCTGGTCAAATCACCTGTTTCTACAGCCAATCAGCTTGTTGTGAAGTTTGCTGGTGAAGTCAAATGACAGCTGACCTGTGTGTTTGCTTGCTAAGGCAGGTGCTCTGTCCCCGCCTGAGCCCTCTGTTTCTGTCCTCACAGGGTGCCAGTGTTGGATGGTGGGTCACTGCTGCTGCTCGCTGTATATTTTTTATGAATACAGTCTGTCTGATGCTCATTTTGTTTATGTAGCCAGTATCTTGCTATCACTGTCCTGCATATTTTAAGGAGCTAATAATTATATTCAGCCACAAATTAAGCCTCAACCAGTTGCACTGTTAAGACCCTGCAGGTTTGGTTGTAAATTTCAGCTTGTCTTGGTTGTGAATCTTTGGTCTTAACTGGGCTTAAGAGCACCCAGGGGAATGTTATGAGTATATATGTACATCTGCTTCAGAACTGAGAACACTACAACAGAATGAAGGTCATTCAGGTATAAAAAAGAAAATTCTGTGGGTCCACAAAATCAGTCTCCAACTCATCGCCTGTGGAACAGCTCCAGACTATATGCCTCATGACATCACAAGTTTTAGAGTTACTTCTCTGGTATCTGACTTTGAGGGAGAGTAGCTCATGTTCACAAATATTAAGCAGACTTTCCTAGGCCATAATAGCTTATTGAAATTCTTAATTTAGATGTTGTTTCCCTTTAAAAACAACATGTGCACCCTTAGTAGCGCTTGCAAAATTACTTATCCTTTGCAGAGAATCAAATTAGCATGTTCAGTGTCCAAAATCAACATAATTATTGCTGAAAATATATTTTACAGTACAAAGCATTAGTGATAATATTAATATAGTAAAATACAGCTTGTACTATAATGTCGGGTGTGGTTGCTAAGCGACCCAGCCGGACAGGTACACGTGATTTACGGTAAGAGGACGTAAAGTTAGCTAGTGACCTGCCACAGGTGTAAAACTTTTTTCAGTAACTTTTACAGCAGCATGACAGGTTGATTTGCTCAAACAGAGTCTTGAACCTTCCGTTTAATAATCGCAACAGTTGTGTGAAAAAGATAAAGATATAAAAGTGGTCGGAGGATTATTGTGAGAGCACAGTCCGTGTTAGTAACGTAAACCTCACTTTCAGTAGTAAAACTTCGCTCACGGTGCGACCAAAAAACAAACTCTTTGTTTACTTTACAGCTAAAATACACGGGACCAGACAGACATGGTTTTAAACGCACCACTCTTTAGTTTCCCTGCACAGTAACTCTTTGTTAAAGTCGGTACAAACTTACCTTAAAACTTTGTTATATTGTTCGATGACGCTTCCGCCTGCGGGATCACACCCACTGACACAGTAATAACTTCCTGGCCTCCCATTGGCTGAGCGGGACTCAGAGAGCGCTCTGATTGGTGGAAATCAACGTGCCGCCTGGGGAAAGAAACATGACAGGAAGGAAGTGTTTTTTCTTTTTTTAATGCACGGATCCATATGTAGGGCAAAACATCTCGGTTATTTAACATGAACACTTCCCTGTTATTGTTCCTTTCAAATGAAATATAATCATCAGTGTAAGCAGCCCAGTAAACTGATGAGGGTTTAAACAATAAGTGAAATAGGACAACAAGGAAGTGGCGGAGTGAGACACTGTTTGGTCAAGTGACCAAATCAGTGGTATTTCACTTCATGGCAACTCTGTGCTGCCAGTTTAAACAGCTATTACTAATATCCTGTGATTGGCCTTGTGTTTTTCTACTGGATCACATACATTTACAAGTACTGTAGCCTACTTACACACAATTTTGAGGTACTTGTACTTAAACAGAGTACTTCCATTTATGCTACTGTATACTTCAACTTCACAATATCTCAGAGGGACATATTGTACTTTTTACCACACTACATTATTTGATACTTTTAAGTACTAGTTATTTTGTGCATTCAGATTAATATAATGAAATATATTCTACAAATAAATTAATGATCAGTGTTGGGGCGTAACTACTTACATTACCAACATTAGATTACTATTACTTATTTAATACTATTACTATTTAAAATGTCAATAACTACAAAGGGGTCACATATGAAATGTTCTTTTATGTAAAAAGTTTATCTGTAAAATGAAACATTCTCTCTGTTGCTTTACATCTTTTCACTGTGCAGAAATGTCCTCTTTTGGTAAAGCCTGTTTCCGTACATTTTTCAGCTTTAAAACATTTCTCAGAAAAAATCAACATTAAAAACTGAGCACTTGTAATAAGTAACATTACTTTGACAAAGTAAGTAAAGTAGCTAAATTGCTTATTACATTCTTAGTAGGGTAACTAGCAATCTGTAACCTACTACATTTCCAAAGTAACCTTCCTAACACTGATTATGGTGTATTACTGGACTTGACTGCTACCCAGCAGTGTATATAGTAACAAATAAGCCCCAGTGTTACCAGCTTTAAAGTGATTAACACACTAATGCACTGATACATATGAACCAGTGATATATAATATATATTATTCGGAAATGGATGGTTCTGCTTACCAAGTACTTTTGTCCTGTAGTTTGATGCTAATGCTTTTGTAATTTTACCTAAGTAAGATTTTGAATGCAGGACTTTTACTTGTAACGGAGTATTTACACGGTAGTATTACTTCTTTTACCACCTTTCACCATTGTGACAATAGTTGTTACCACTGGTACCAAACTGAGCGGTCAGTTAATGTATTATAAAGAAATAATCCTGTTTGAAGTGAGCTCAGCTTGTCTGGTGTAAGGACTTTGGGGGTTTTTTCCCTCTGTGTTATATCATTATATCATTAAATATTTTTGAGTTTTAGATTGTTGGTTAGATAAAATAAGCATTCTGAAGGCAGACTTTTTTTGCTATTTCATATAATGGAGTAATTACTAATGAAAATAATTGCATTTACTTTTATTTAATACCAAGAGAAGTTTAAAGAAATGCCATGTGACAATATCTGGCTCAAATAAAATAGAGAGTTTGTATATCTGTTGGTGGTAATGGTTTCACCACTATGTCAAAACGATATCATCGTAATTCCCTGATGTTAAAATAATTTTCCATCTCATACCCAATGAGCAGGCAATTGAAGATGATCCTGTGTTTTTTCAGCATAAACAAAATATTTTTACCCATAGTTACTTAAGTGGACTCTATGTTCTCATAAAAACAGGACCAAGAGGAGTTAAGATAAAGAAAAAAAAATTTAGTCACATCCATGGACTTGTTTTCCATTATAGTTATGTGACTACACTTTTTAGCACAGACCATGTTTATAGCAGACAAACTGTAATGTTTAATGATTTCATGTAATATAAGACACTTCTTTTCTCTCACTGTTAGGCTGATTTCGACTGCAACAACAGCAACAGTGCCAATTCAACCAAAATCTTCAATATATAACTTTCATGAAATGAAGACACACTAAAAGGCATCATCTAACCCGTCTGAAAAACCTCAGCAGACTTTTAGGGGAATTTGTAAATGTGTCAGCCTGAACTATATCTCTTTCAGCACAACTGACTTAAACTAAACTGGTGCTCGTTAGGTAATGAAAGCGTTAGTTTCCCTGAGCAAAACAAGTCGAGGTTTTCCCCAAGGAGTGAGGAAACACCTGCGAACACCCAGTGGTGGAGGAAGTATTTGGATCTTTTAATTAAGGCAGCAATATCACTCTGTAAAGATGCTCTGTTACAGGTACTAATCCTGCATTCAAAACTCTACTTAAATAAGAGAAGTATTAGCAACAAAATGTGCTTTAAGTATTAAAAGTACAAATACTCAGTAGGCAGCACAGTGGCTCCTATGAGTGTTATATTACTGTAATATTATCAGATTATCCCTGATGTATTTATGTTAGCAGCATTTTAATGTTGTAGCTCGCAGATGTTTGCAATTTTAACTAGTTTATATACTGTTAGGTAGTTTCTAAACGATGTATAATTACAAATACAAATACTTTATTGCCCATGTGCACTCAGCATAGTACATCCATAAACAAACATACATAAAACAACATGCTACATGAGGCTACATGAAAGCAGAGATATAAAATGCTGTAAAAAGTCTTGGCAATACATGTATGAAGTCATACACACATAATTTAAAGTTGTCTGAGTATATTCTTGAAGTGAGAAGTAACTAGTAACTGTGAGATAAATGTAGTGTGGTAAAAAAGTATGTTTGCCTCTGAGATTCAGGAAAGTTAAAGTTAAAGGTAATACTCAAGTCACTTTGTTCATTTCCACCACTGACAGCACATTTACGAAGATGAAACAAAGATGTCAAGAAACCCACAAGATAGATATATACACATTTATTTATTCAAAGTACACAAAAGAGAAGTCATAAAATGCTCTGCAGGTAGAGCTGTTGGCAGAACCAGAGGAGCTTTTGTGGTTGACATGTTTGACAAATTTGAGGGTTTCTTTGTCTCTGTAGACGAGGGCGAGGGAGTTATCCTCTGGATACACTGTCAGGAGCTGCGATGAAGAGAAACAAGAGCGCTGATGATGATAACTTATTGCCCACACATTTGTACAATCACATACTGAAAGCAGAACTCACCTCCTCATCCTCTTCATTAGCAACATAACACGTGAAGCCCCCAAACTCTGACTGCCAATCTATGAAAGGAAGTGTTGTAACAGTCACAAGATTGATTTGTTCTTAGTCTGTGTGTGTGTGTGTGTGTGTGTGTGTGTGTGAGAACTCACCTGCCCCACAAAAAGGTAGAACAAGGTCCAGAGCGTACTCTGCCTGTGCTGCTTCTGCATCATGCAACAGAGCGTAGCCGCCATGAGACCATCGACGCAGTTCACCACAACACACAGGCGTGCTCAGCTCTAAAGAACAAACAAAGGTCAAACCACACACACACAGCTGTGAAGACTCGGGGCTGAAGAAACCCACTCACACTGGCACACACACACCTTTCTCTCTGCTTGTATTTGCTGATGGGGATTCAGTCGAGGACCCAGTGGCTTCTCCCTCCTGTATGTTGTCTTTCTCTTCATCTTTATTCTCGTCGTCGTCATCGGCAGGACACAGGAAGTGCAATCGTAGGCCGGTGAAGTTGGAGAGAAGGAGGAAGAATGCCTCTGATCGAAGCAGCTCCCAACATGCACTCACACACTCAGGGAAGGTTTCCAGAGAGGCCACTTCATAGCATCTAAATGCACACAAATACGGCGTCTGTAAACACAGTCCTACGCCCTTCAAACACCAAGTCTGTGTTTTTAGTGTGTGTTTCTTTAAACCGTCATCCAATTAAAAAAACGCTGTGCACAGAAATGTGTGTTTAATTGTTCTATTCCTTGTAAAAATTTGCAATATTAGACAACATGTAAATGTAAAATATTCACCCTTACATCTCTCCACTGGTGGTGCCTTCCTGGCTGTTGCTACTCTCTTCCTGTGTCTTGAATTCGGCACCACCACTTCCTGAAGGGGCTGAGCCGTCCTCCCCCTGTGTCTCCACACTGTCACTCTCTCTGTCTGTCTGTGTGCAGTCTTCATCCTTTATTACATCCTCCTCCTTTTCATCATCATACACCTGAATATTACTATCTGACTTGTTGAAAGTAAGCTATCTGAGTTATGAAATGATACTGTGCGCCTCGTTCCTGCATTACGCCACATTTTCCTCTGTTTGTTGGTCCAGTAACTCCCTGAAGACTACTGAAGGGTGTGGAGAAACATTAATGACAGGCAAAGGATGCTGAGTCAGTGTGTAACCGTGTTTAGCCCAAGGTCGTATTCTTCTTAAAACGTGCGACAATTTCAGCCAAAAAATACAGACTTGGTGTGCAAAGGCATTCAGAATATGCTCCTTAACACAGGACACATAAAGATGTTAACAAGCCAAATGATCTCTGAAACATGTCCCACCTCTTATTAGGCGGACCTCTCCTCGTCCACTCAATCTGAGTGAGTCTCAGTGCTTCACTCACCTCCCTGAACTTCTCCTCCTGAGGACAGACACATAATCAGCCGACAGGAGCGAGTGGACATGTGCGAGGCAGGGAAAAAAAAAAGTTACCTTGAGAAAATCTTTGAGCTGAATTTCAGAGCTCTCCTCAAACTCCTCCTGAATCTGCTCTTGGTAGGATATGTCCAGGTACACTGGATTGACCCACTCCAGCAGCAACGTTTCCTGTGATGAACACAACAAACACATGTCAGCAGGAACATACAGCAGGCTGTTTGTTAAAGGAATAGTTTGACATTTTGGGAAACGTATTCAGTTTCTTGCTGGGTTGCTTCTGTGTTTTAAATATGAAGTTGGAGTCACGGGATGAGTAGCTTTGCTCCTACCAGGAAGTTACTTTATTACCAAGGCTGGAATTGAAATAAAGAAGAAATAAAGGCTACCAGTCACGAACATGAAACAAAAACCTTCCTGTATTAGGGTATTAGGATATTTTTCAACATGAATCTCAATTAGTATGACTGTATCAAAATAACTGTTAAATTGATGGAAGAAAGGCTCTTTGTTTTTATAAATGGCTGAACGGTGTGACACTTTTAATGTTGCTGCCACAAAGAACTGGACAACATTATCTCCTTTCCTTTCAGAGAGGATGGTGCAGTGTACCCTATGCTAAGGGAGACAGGAACAGGCACCCAGGAATGCAGCTCAGCCTTGTTTCCAATTTTTCCCAGTGGCCACTCACGATATTGCAGCAAAAAAAAATCCTCTGCTGCCCAAAAAGTATTTTTGGCCACCATTGTAAAAGAAACAACTGTAAAACTGCATATAAAATTAATTATGTCTCACTCTTGTGAATTTTTAGTCCATGGAGGTTTTGTGTGTGTAAACTTTTCTTTGAGCCAAGAAAAACAAAGAAATCTGTGACATCATCACAATGTAAAGTCTATGTGGCGAGCGGGAACTTGGGACGGGGCCAGTGGGAGAAACGCTACTGCACGTATTCAGTGGGCTGCATATAGCAGAAGTAAACCTGTGAGCTAGGAACGTTTTTGGCAAATGCACCTGGCGAGTGACTCCATTTTAATAAACAGGCGCCATCTTGCCATCTGGTATCTCGTTATTATTATACACCTATGGATAAGAAAGGAAGCATTGAAGCACCTTTCTAGAGCGTTGAGAGCATGGATGTATGAGGAGACCTGTACACAGACTCCATACCTTGCTATGAGAGTTGCTCAGTGCTACATGAAGCCAAATGGTTCAACTGTGGCATATAAAAGTACCTGGATGATTGGCACTGCTTACTCTGTGGGCCATGGAGCAGACGCACTAGAAAATTCCGCCGGCCGAGCCCCGTTCTTTCAGTTTAGTGCTCTGTTAACTTGAATGGGGATAAAATGATTCAACTGTGCAGCTCTCCTAGACTTCTAGACCAAGGGGCAACCTCCAAACCTGAAAAACAAAGCCAACATGAAGTGCCAAAAAATTTTGTTCATCGAATCACAACTTGAGGCTGGCTCCAAAACAGAGTAAGCCTCCATAGACCCTTTACAGCAGAGACAAACGTGTTTACAGCCTGTTATAAAAAACAGGTTCGGCCTGTATGGCTAATTACCCTGTTCATGACAACTGTACGGAGGGTGAATATTTTCATAATTCACCCCTTTACATTTAATCAAGGCCCAAAGTTATGCATATTTAAAGGTGGGGCTGCTTCAGTGACAGGCTGTCTGCCAGGCATCGCTTCAGTCAGATCCACCCTCTCATCCAAATATGGTCACTTCTGGCTTCAAAAACCAAGATGGTGACGGCTGAAAAACCAAACTTGAGGCTTCAAAATGGCAGTCTACAAACCAATGAGTGACGTCACAGTAGCTCTGTCCATTATTATATACAGTCTACAATGTTATTGGACTGCATGGATTAAATCCTGATAGTGAAACAAGTCATTTCACAGCGGTTGTGACGCTCAAAAAAATGTATCCCCTGATTAACAGACATGTCTTTTACCATGTAAGTCAACAGGGAAAAGGTGTTTTTGGGCCTGCAGGGCATCACGTCATGATGTAATTCAACTGTTTAGGCCACTCAGAAAACTGGCTTCAAACTCCACACTGATTTAGAGAATGTGACCAGCTCTTATCATGGCTGCAACTTGGATACATCCAGGTCATTTCACTCACTTGGGAGCCTTCCTAAGCAAAACAGGCTATTCAACTGCAGCTGTGATGTGTTAATAACTAGTGAGGAGCCAGGCTCGCTGTTTTCCCTTCATTACAGTCATTAAGCTAAGCTAAGCTAAATGGTTGCTCACTGTAGCTTCATATTTACAAAAACAGGAGTGGCATCAATCTTCTTATCTAACTCTCAACAAGAAACCAACTGTATCTCCCCTTATTTCAGACTATTCATATATAAAGGCAGTTAAATAAAAGCTGTACACATCTGTGATCACACTCACATCTCTTGGTAAGTGTGGGCTCCGTGGGACGGGGGCCTCTATGTGGCGAGGAGGACGCTCCAAAGATGGCCCGTGAAACCAGCCGCTCAGAGACAGACGACACTTGTCCTGTGTCAAAACCTCTGACACCTGGACAAACACAACAGTCTGGAGTCACAGCTGCTTCTTTGGTGCGACGGTGATGAAGACAGGCAGGAGAGGTTATTCTTACCTGGTGAAAGGAGACTGGAGACACTTCAAAGAGAACGAGCGTGTTCAAAGAGGGAACAAGCGACTTCACTATACTCTGCGGTTGGAAATTACCTGTGACAAAGACGTAAATTATACAAGACTTGTGTTGTCTAAATGCACAGAACTACACACACACAGCGGGACACTCACTGTCTGTTGTGTAGAGATCGAGGGTGCCTCCGTCGCTGCTCTGCCATGGAGGCACGAGATACAGAATGAAAGCAACGCGCCTCCCCTCCAATTCATCATCATGACACAAAAGAACATCTAGACAGAAGAGGGAACAGTACATATAAGAAAAAGGAAAATTCACATGAGGTTAGTCATAAAAAATCTGATCTACAGAGCCTAAAAATAAAACAGCCATTCTTGCAAGACTTTAAAACAAAGCTCACCTGTGTATTCATATTTGGCACATGAAATATCCACTGTGGGCTCCAGCTCAACCCCTAACACTTCCCCGAGCCAGGTGCGGAAACGCCCAAACAGTGCTGCCCTGAAAACAGGAAAATGTGTACACATTTACATTTTATGGTTCAACCCTGTTTTGTATTGACAGTGACAGTAAAGCTTAACCTTTAACCTCGGATAAAATGAGAAAGCCTCACCACACAGACAGATTGTTCGACTGCTCCAGCCTACAGTGACATTTTGTTGTGACATAAATAATAGATGATCGCGCAAGAGGAGGCCGTTATTGTGTATTTAATTATGGTATTCATTCCCCAGGGCTGTATTTCTTCACCGTATACATAATCACAAACACGTCTTTAGAAGAAATTACATGTTGCAGTCTCTCACTGTAAACACAGCTCGTCATAAACCTTATCAAAGAACCGCACATTATTTCTAAATGAAGGAAAAGTCTGTACATTATTTTGCTATCTGGGTGAAGTGTGAGTCTCAGAGGTGATGTCTTGGACTCAGACTCGACAGCCCAATCGTATCGGTCTTGATTTATGCACTGCGATCTTAGTTTTTCTTGGACTCGGTTCAAACACTGAACCTCTTGGCAGCGTCTGCTGCTCAATAATTCAACAATAATATCTTTTATCCTTGTAATCTCTTTAAAAGACCCAACATTTGCACTGCTGTAATACCAGATCGCTCCTGTGAATGATAGCTCATGTCTCATTGAGATTACCTGTTTAAATAAAGGTTAAATCAAATGATAACTTACAGTGTGCTGCCTTTGTGTTCACTGCAAAGATCAGCACTGTAACCAGACTGAATAAGAAACAGGATCACCTGTGAGCAACGGCAGCTGAATCCATTCTCTATTCTTAAAGTTTACCATACAGTCCTACCATGCTAAATGTTAATGCTAACAGAGTCACCAGCACTAAATTCAGACGACATAATAAATAGGAGGCAGGTGTGATCTCTGGCTCCACCTGCTGGAGCTGATAAATAACTTCCAACATGTCTCATCACCACTGGGCCAACCTCAACTTATTTAAACCTGCTTAACAACAAAGACACTGATAAATAATATTAAATTTGCCCTGTTGATTTTCAGATATGAAATATAGTTCCTACAGAAGAGCTATGATAAACATTGATCACTGGTTGTGCTGTGGGAACAGCATTGGTATTTGCTCTTTTATGAAGCTTTGATGTCGATGCTTCCACCACATATGTCACTCCTTTTAACTCTGACCTCACATAACCTTGGTACTCGCTCACAGAATAGGTTTTTGCTTCACACTCTCTTGATCAGAGCTGAACTAGGAGGAACGTCATTCTCTTACAGTGCTCCTTATACATGGAATAATCTGCAAAAGACCTTAATTGGACTCACTGCCACCCTTATTGCTGATTAAGTGCTTTATTCTGACGTTGCTCTACACATCTATACCTTATCCTTATGTTTATCATCCTGTATTTCTACTTTTAGCGATCATATATTGCTTTTGTTGTTTTGTATGATTTCATTTCTGTTTTAACTGATACACATGATGGTTCTCTGTTTGCTTACTGATTGTTTTAATGTCTTTGTTCATGCTTGGCATCACTGAAAATGAGGGTTTCCCTCAATTGATTTCCCCGAGTCTTAAATAAAGGTTTGAATGAATGAATATTAAGTGTCTCTCTACTGATTATTTGTGGGAATGAAGGCGACACGCCCTTGATGTCTTTGTCAAAGCAAACGGGATTAAGAGGCTCAAAGTATCTTTAGACCTCATCTGTGGCACAGAATATCAGCAGGACTGGACAATATATCAATATTGTGATTGCTAGAATATTGATTTTTGATACTCTAATACCGTGAGTGTTGTCTTTTCCTGGTTTTAAAGGCTGGATTGCAGCAAAGTGATGTAATTATCTGATCTTATCAGACTGGTCTTTGCCTGGGTCCAGACTTCTGAATCCGCCTACTCCACTGAGCTCGAGCTGACAATTCTGTCTGATATCAGGCAAGCCTGTTATAGCTGTGATATTATGGCCTTTAATAGTGTTGTCATGATGCTGGAATGTCTGACTTCAATACAATACCTTGAGAAATATCAATTTTTATTTACCTTTTTTGATACCGCAGGGAAAAAAATATATAAATTAACTGCGTAACATGTTTATGTTTCATTAAATTAATTGTAAATATTTTGTGAAAGCACCACTAGTCAAACCTACAGTATGGTTGCAATATCGATATTTAGCTATCTGGTCAACAAGATTGTGGCATTCTGTTTTCTCCTTATCGTCTAGCCTTTAATCTGCACTGGATTTATAACACTGAGATAAGCTGCACGTAAATAAAATAGCTGTCCTGACAATTTGAGCTGACTGATACATATAGCTGTAGATCAAGGGTAGAAGTTAACTGGCCACTAATTGTTAGGTCAGTGGTTTAATACTGACTCTTGACCAATACAGCTCCCAGTGAGTGTGTAAATGTGTGTGAAAATCGACTGAGTCAGAACAATCTGCAGTAAAAATCAGCATTAAACACGTTTGTTGGCTTGTTTTGCACCTGATATAATGAGCTTCCTCCCTTAAAAGAATTCCCTTCCACTTGTAGATCACACTGAGACCTTCGACTGCGTATGTCTTCATATACAGTTTATGGCTGACATTAACCATTATCCACACTTAACCTTTCTCTACAGCTGTCCTCTTTTACTGAATAACTCAGCAGCAGCAACAGAAACTCAAACCAACATACATATAAGTCATATACAGCACACACGCACATAAGAATACAGGTTATTTTTTTACCTTAGTCCTGCGATATGTGACTCTGTTCTCGTTTTCAGGTCATCTGACTGTGTGGGAGCAACAACAAAGTGAAGATATTAAGACAACAACACAAACCCACAGGACTAACTCGATGTGTTTGATAGTCACCTGTTTGAATTTGTACAGATCGTTTGACTTCTCGTGGAAGTTGAGATCGAGCAGTTCTCTCTGCAGGTTCTCCACAAAGGTCTCGCTGCTGAGGAAGTTCTTGATGATGCAGTGAGGGAAAGGCTGGAAGTCCAACTCCAGATCACCTGCACATAAATAACAGAAGATAATGTGTCTGCCTGGCATCTTGACAAATAACTTCTGCAGTTGCAAAGGCTCTGCTGAACAACCCAGTGAAGCTTCGGCAACAAAACACACTTTTAAAGTGAAATGTTATTTCCATAAAGTTCCATACATGTTTATTTAGATTCAGTGTTGAGACATAAACATGAAAAGTAGAGTTGGGCACTTTGATCATTTACATTGTGAGAGACAATATAAATTTACCATCAGAAATGTAGCTATAACGTTGATACTGCTGTAAACCTTTATATCTCTGCACGTATCAGATAACTGTGCACAGTGCTGCAAATCAAAGAATATCAATAGTGTTTTATGGCAGTATGACCAAAACATATTATCCTTTAACAGTTATCTTCATTGATTTTTTAAACACTATATCATAATGAATATTCTAAGAAAGGACGCATGATAACATCGGCATGTCGTTGGTATTGGACAATACTGGCTTCCAAATGAACTATCACTTGGCCAACATGCTTCTTCTTATTTTGCACAATGAATGAATGTTACATACACTGAAAAGTGTTGTATTTCATGTCTTTATCTGCTCACAAAGAGTATGCATACATTATATGATGTTAATTCCACTACAGAAGAGACTTGATGATCGATAAAATATAGTGGGGTAAAATGTGGAAATGTCAACATCAATATTGGCAAAAACATTGGCAAAAAATCCAATTCTGTGCATCCCTAATTATAATACAAAATCACATATAGTGTAATAAATCCATATCACTAATTCCTATTAACAGGAAAGTAAAATCAAATTTAAACCAAAAAAACTGCAGAGAGCGACCAACTGTCACTACCTTGGCAACAGAGGTCAAGCTTGATAAAAAATACACCAAAACACAACCAAAAACAAAACCTGGTCGAGTAATCACCAGCTGATGATAGTTTCAGCTGTTTGATCAGGTTTCTTTTTGCACTGCTTCTTCAAAAGGTTATCTGCCTCATATTGGGAGGGATATTGGCCCAATTAAAAAAAAATAAAGCCATAGCTAAATGTAACATACTGCCATTATTCTTATTACGAGCTCTAGTTTTAAAGTGAAGCCATGGTGGAGGTACCAAAAACTGCAGTTCATCAAATGACCACTTGAGCCTGGCTCCGAAACAGAGTAGATCCCCAGAGGCACTTATGTTAAAGTGTCCAACATTACAGCAGAAATAAACATGTTTACAGCCTGGTACAAAAAGCAGATTTGGTCTGTATAGCAAATTACAACATTCATGACAACTGTGCAGGGTGATGTTTTTTTTTATATAAGTCACCTTTTCACATGTTATCAAGGCTTAAAGTTACATATAATTAAGGGTGGGATCACAGGTTGCCTGCCGATAACGTCTCAGCTTCTCAGTCAGATCCACCCCTCCGTCCTCCACAGCTCCACCCTCTCGCCCAAATATGGTCACTCCTGGCTCCAAAAAACCAAGATGGTGACAGCATAAGTGCCAAGCTCAAAACCTCAAAACGGGAGTCCACAAACCAATGAATGATGTCATGGTAGCTACATCCATTATTTTTACAGTCAGATCCACCCCTCAGTCCTCCACAGCTCCACTCTCACGCCCAAATATGGTGACTTGTGGCTCTAAAAAGCCAAGAACTCAAGTCTTTAAACGAGATTCACTGAACCAATGTGTAACGTCATTGTAGCTACATCCATTATTTTTACAGTCTATGGGCATACCACAGTTCTGCATGTGGTTTGTCCTTATGGCGATGCCGTATCCCTGCAAATTAAGGTAGTGTCTTTATTATATTTGTCAGATATCTCACATGAACTCTGAGTTAAGTGTCAGTAATTTATGCTGTACTAAATGTGTTGTTTATGTAGGCAGCAGTCGCTTTATTACATAGTATAGTGTACTGTGTAGCTGTACTTAGTTATGATGAATAATAGAATATAGCAGGAAATAAGTGAGCATTAATTTGTTTTTTAGGTGAGATGGGGGGCCCCCAGACGCCCCCTCTATGTTGGCTCCATAGCTACGGCCTTGGTCTCCTGTATATGTGCTTTGATGTTATATTTCTGATGTAATAACTTTACAGTGTGTCACAGAGACACAGGACGGACAGGACACAGAGTGAAGCAGTGTGGCTCACAGGTTCATTCCTGACTGACTGACTGTTTAACAGTGAGTTTCACGTTACTTTATAAAAGGTGTTGTGTTTACTGCCTCTTCACTGACCGTGTGTGCAGTCAGTCCTCTGGCTCCATGCCTCCTTCACGGTCCTCTTCACCTGCTCGTCTTCCAGCACCGGACAAAGTTCAGCTGTCTCCTCACAGGTCTTCGTCTTCTTCTTCCTCTGCTCTGTCCTCACGCTCTCACCCGGTCGTCGCTTAGACGCCATTACACAAACTATCCGGTGTGAAACCAGGCAGACACGCAGGTTATAAACAGCTTTGACAACTTACTGACGCGCGTGGGTGTGAAACATGGCCCGTGCGTCGCGGGAAAATGACGTTAGTGATGTGCTCTGGGCCCGGAGTTCAGACTGTCAGGTAGCACTGGCAAACTGACAGCAAACACTGTCGAGGAATATAAACCTTAGAAATTTATTTTAAAGGTAAATGTCATTCATTATTTAAACTTTAAGAGGGATTAAGAATTAGATATATATTTTCTTGATTTTCCAAGCAGCCAGGTCAGAAAACTTATCAAAATATAATTCCTGCTGTACATTGTTTAATATTTTTGGTACTATCTGAACGACTAAGTTTAGTCCTACATGTCCTCACATGCTTGCACCTTTTACAGCAGCAAAAACTGCTGTCAATATCATGTGCAATATCACTTTTTCAATAAATGTATCTTACTTTTATTACATTATGACATTATGTGTTAAACGCACATCCTACCATCATTAATATCATCCCCCTTGTATATATGTTTGTGCCTGTATTTATTTATTTATTTATTTGCAGTTTATCATTATGCACATCACCAAGTCAATTTCCTTGTAAATACAAAGTTACTTGGCAATAAAACATTTCTGATTCTGATTCTTCTATCAGGCACTTGTGTTAACTTTACTCCTACACTTTTCATTTATTACTGTCTCTATCCTTTTGTTGTTGTAATTTTTGAGCCATCTCTAGCACAAGAAGTTCTCTCTTATTTTATAAAATATTACTTTTGGAGAATATGGTGTTACATTTATCATGAACAAATCATTTTTGCCAACTCCAAATATACACATTGTCCAAACTGAGTGTGATCTTGTTTAGCAGCATTTAAGAATGAAATTCAGACTTATTAAAGCCCAGCATGGTATCATTTATGTTTAATGTTCTGTTCAGTTCAGTATGAGTTATATCACCATGCCAATCAGACCACTCAGGTTTATACTGCAGTATGAATAACAGTCCTACATGCCTGTGCATCGTAACGAGCTCAGAGTGTGGTCCAGTGTTCTATAAAGGCATTGTTATGATCATTTGTTTTTGTATTCTGTGTATATAATAATGTTGCAGCATGTGCTGGGATGACCCCGACACTCAGCGACCCTGAACAAGTTAAGTGGTTTAGAAAATCGATGGGCATTATATCATGCAGGCTGCACTCAAATATGAGCAAACAGTCAATTCTTTTATCCTAAATGTGAAATATGAATTATGGGTTGCAGCAACAGATGACAGTGTCCATCTACACAATAATATGAGTGAAATATACACACTGCCAGTATCATTTGTCATTGTTCCAGTGTGAATGTGCTCAAGACTATCTTAACAGTCAGTACTCAGTATGTTATTGCAACACAGCACGAATCTAACTTTAACCCCAGACAGTAACAAGTGGCTGATGCAGCTTATTGTTGCAGCACTCAGCTGCCCTATGAGGTAAACTTAAAGACAAAGTTAGTCAGTTAACCACTGAATCAATTCTTCTATCCAACACTTTGAGCCAGGTCAAATAAAACACACCGTTTGTTTTTTCACCTGAAATATTTCTGATATTGTCCACACACAGACTAATACTACGTTAAACTATGATTCACATGCAGAGTGACGTTTTTATAGCATTAGTTTCTGTTGTGACTGTTGAACAATTTAACTCTGTTTTGAATTACAGGATAAACTAAAGAAAAATTAAAGCTTTATATTTACTTAAAAACCTAATAGGTGTCAGTCAGCCACTCACTTGCTCTTTGAACTTTATAAAAACATACTCAAAGGACCGCTTTATTAAAAAGAAAACAAGATACACAGCATTGTTACAGGTTAAAACAAGAGGAAACGCAATGATGTAGTTTGTTTAATCAAACATTGGCCTCTTCTGAGAGGACATAAAATCAGGTACACTGGAATACAGACTTGCTTACTACAAAAACCAGCAGTTTCTCAAGATAAAAAAAAAAAAAACAGACACATGACATTTTCATTATCTTCTAATAGTACAAACACCCCTGTGAACTGTCAATATACCTGACATGACAAGCTTTTCTTTTGTGAAAGCCGAGCCAAAGGTGAGAAGTATTTTTTTCTCCATATTGTCTCTCATCTTCACTCACACAGGACTGCACTCACAGAGACAGCCAGACGTACTTCTGCTCACTCAAGTTAGTTGTAAATGAAGTTGAACCTATAAAAAGATAATTATTAAATATGTTATTGTTGTGTTAAGAGATGATTTTCACAAAAATGGCAAGCTATTTTTTTCTTTTCCAATTAAGTGTTTTATATTATCTTCTCTGTTAAAGGTAACCTGTGGAGTTTTTGTGCTGTTTCTCTATGAGTGGGTTGCAGCAATGTACCACCAAAGGCAGGCAAGAACATTGTTAGCAAGTAACTACGGACGAAAACAATACTAAATTTAAAATACTCAAAGAAGAAACCAACTTTGCAAATGCTTTATGAGGAATTTAATGCATTCAACACATTTCTTTTGATCTCACAGATACACAAAATGAGTTGTGGTGAGTAACAGTGAGTGTAAACACACAAGAAAGCTCCACAGGGCACCCTTAAGTTTCAGACTTCATGCAGGAGTGGGACTCCCTAAAAACACGGGTTTTTGCCCACAGGGCTGTGCCTTAATTCTGCGTCACACAGAGTGTTATGTGCCTGATCTCGTCATTTTGCACTGGTCTTCTCATTTCATGTTGGATGAACTTGCAAAACCACAACCTAAAAAGCTGTTTATTAATCTAACCTATACCTTAACCCCAACGTTAAACCCTCAGACAACCCCACACCTAACTGTGCCTTATTTGTGATGACAGATTTATGAAGATACACTTTGATTTTTGCTCCTGGTACTGCTGGCACGGCTGCATTTGTGACCAGACTTCCCTGCAGATTTTCAAATGACTTTTACCTGACTGTTGATAAATTCTCAAATTGACTATCAAAAAATGTTATACTGGAAAATATGTACAGCTAAAATGTGCTAAAAGATGTTGGCGTTTAGATGGACTAAATTATGTCAGATGGGGGGGGCGTCCTGTATTGTGATATCGATGTAGTGTCTTGCATCAACAGATGTCCAGAAGGGCTCATAATTTGTACAAAACTTACATAACTGACAGTCCATTGTGGAAACTCATGAATGTGCACTTAGAGCACAGGCTGAGCGGGGCTGAGACAGTAATGGAAGACACACGGGAGAAGTTTGCCTAGTGGGCCATCCAGTTTAACCCCAACCACGACTCTTCTCCTGACATTATCCAAGAAATCTCTCACTGGAAGAAAGCCCGCAAGGCAAACTTCTCCCAACAGCTCACGGAGCTCACTGAGGTGTGCACTGCTACATCCTGCAGTGAAACCCTGTGTGTTTAAGGAGTCCCATGCAGTCTGGTTGGTGTCATTTCCTGCTCTGAGGGATTACCTCAGCACTATTAGATCATTTTCTTGCCATAATAATGTATGTCTTTGCAATAAAACTCTCGTTAGCAAATTCAAAAGGCTACAAAAAACAAATCTCTGCACACCTGAATCTGTGATTGGTGCATCAAGGGCTGTGCAACTTCAAAAAAAGTGACACGCATGTGCCGTGCTTTATATATTTGATTTTTTAAGTACAGTCTTAATCTGCTGCCTTCAATCTTTGTCTGCAAATACTGTGTGTTCACGTCTCATTTTGCTTCCTGGCCTGTATAAATAAGAAGCTGTGGCAGTCTTCAGTGTTGTCGTCAGACATGTCAGAAGGATGGGTACTATCTGTACAGGCTCTTCAGTCGTCTTTATACTCATTGTTCTCTCAGTGTATTGACTGGTGGTGGTACGATTTTTATTTATTGATAATTATCCAATCATGAAAGAAACACGCTAATTTAATAAATTAGAAGCGTTACAGATTTTGTCAGCAGCAATTTAACATAACTTATTCTTAAGACAGACAATTCATTTAATATCTGATTCCAGCCCTTCAGTTTTTAATTTCACCACAGTGACAATCAACAGAAAAAAAAAAACAGCATTTCAGTTTAATTGAGGCTGTTTACATATGACATACAGAATACCTGCTCAATAGCTGCGGTAGACTGGAAATGATTGGTCCATATCCAGGAGCGTTGTCATACAGTTCAAACAACGGTGCTGCCACCAGTTTATAGTTCTTGGGGACGGCAAACAGCGCTGTAGAAACATGAATCACAGGTTTCAAAACAAAAGCAATATTATGGAGAACACATGAAAACTCATGTGTTTCCTCTACCATTTTATCATTTATTGTCCACTAAACTTTGGTGCTAAAATACAATGACTTCACAAGTTACATTGTGATATACTGACCTTTCTCCTGCAGCTGAACCAGGAATAGCTTCTTATGCTCCTTAGGTTTGGTGATGTGAGCTGGAATATACGGATACTGCGGGACAAACAACTTCAGATCAGTTCACATTAGTACGCAGAGATATAAACTACATCATCACTGATTGACCACAGAGACTTCAGCCTGGGATTCAGAGTGCATTGTCATGTTTCATTCTGGATTTATGAGGCAGGAAATGGCAGCCATCTGCAGTATGTTGTAGTCAGTAACTGATGTGCCGCACTTATTCCTACTGTGCAGTAACTCTACACCGAGGGGAGCATCTGTGCATGAAATGAAATCACTCACTGCTTTCCCGACACAACAGCCAAGTTTTTTCACCCTCTTTGAGACTTTAAAGTGCTCACGTCATTGTTGGGTTAGCAACAAAAGTGAAAATAAGTGTGATTACAACCAGTCCTCAAAATCCTGCATCTCTAAATTATTGAATATTCTTACACAGCTATGTATTTTGGACATTAAAACCTAAAGACAGTGAATAAATTGGACTATACGGGAGTTTGTAGACACAATGACTTGGACATGTAGGGACAACAGATGCTGAACAGGAGGTGCTAGTAACATTTCAGTACCTGATCTGTTAATGCTGCACTGCTTTAAATAGAAAAAATATTTTAAATAACAACATCTATTAAAAGTGTTCCTTCAGTTAATTCAATCCTCAAAACTCATCACTGTCAGGGGGGTGTATTAACCTGCGGAGGCTCAAAGTTGGGGCGCCACCAGTTGCCGATACAGTCATCGATCACCCAGTCCTGCTTCACGCCGTCTTGCCGTCCGAGGATCTAACATCAAAACAATAGTTAACATACATCAACTCCACAATCGTCACAGCAACGTGAGGCTTAAACTGTGCTGTGATGTAGCTACCTCAGTCATCAGACGTTTCAGACCTTCCACCTCATCTTCTCCAGGACTCAGCTCTCCCCCAGGCCTGCAGGACACACGCACACCGTCAGACAACTGGTAAAAAAATACTTCTGCTGCTTCATACAGGAGCCTCTGAACAGCAGCTACTCACAGTTTGAAGAAAGTGGTGCCCAGCTGCAGCAGTAACACATGAGGCAGCCTGTGTTCATGGACGATGAGAACACCCTCCACCGTCCTCCGCATTCCCATTTTGTCAAACTCTTCCCGCATCCGTTGGAACCGAGCAGCCACTGAGCTGTCCTTCTCGTACAGAGGCTCCTTGGTGCCGAATGTGTAGTTGGTTAGAGGGTATCTGAAGTACAAAAACACACACACAAGTGTGAAGTGATTATGCATGACCAGAGATCATTTAAGTGTGCTATTAAAAGAAAATATGTGATATACACTGTACGATTTTGTACAGTTTTGCCAGGAAATATATGTCAGGAAATAGTGAAATTCCCAGAACCAGAGTCTTTAAATGCCCTCTTTCATAAGTCCAACAGTCCAAAAACCAGTGATAATTAATTTCTAACTATATGAAAGACAGAAAATAAGCAAATCCTCAAATTTCAGAGGCAGAAAATTTCAAATATTTGGCTCTCTGAGGGATTTTAACAATTGATTTATCAGAATTACTGCAGATAATGTAGTTATCTATACAACTAACTGTTTCAACTCTTAATAAGAAACAAGATTTAATTCAGGATTTTGGCTGACCTTAGTAAATGTGATTAAGTCTTAAATTAAACCTTTTTATGATTTTACATGCTGCACTTGTGATTAGCAACATCACTGACAAGTTTGAAGAACGGATCCATGGTTTTGGATCCAGCTTCTAATACTTACAGTCATTTTTTAAAAATCAAATATGCAAATAAATAAATAAAATAAAATTAATTACTATATTTAAAAAAGACTGACAATTAATCTGATGATTATTTTCTTGGTTACTCCTTGGGTACATCAAATGTAATGAAAATGTTTTTTTTTTTTAAATGAGTATCACAAATTCCTAAGGCCAAAGTTGGCATATTTAAATGGCCTGTTTTGCTCAGTTGAGCCAAACATTTTTGGTTTATAACTATAGAAATAAAAAAAATAAAAAAATTGAGAAGCTAAACGCTGTGTTTTTATTTGTTTGTTTTGATTATTTTTTTAATAACTTACGACGATGAATCCATAATCAAAATGTGGTCAATTAATTTCCGTCAATTTATTTTTGATTCATAATCTAATTATTTCAGTTCTGTCATTATCACTTGTTAGTTGTAGTCCTAACTAAAAAATAAATGATACGTTTCCTCAAATGTGTCTCCTGAGTGAAACTAACAATGAAAGCGTTTTACTCCATGCTTGACCATTGTATAAACACCCCATATGATATTTTACCTCATATTTCCCTGCTCTATTTTAGACTTAAATTTTGGGAAGCAACCACATTTAAGTCCAAAATACGGCCACATTTCTTACACTGATGTATTGTGTGAAACACACTGTTGTGTTATCTCCTGTCTGTAGTGTGGCGCTGGGTTATTGTGTCCACATCAAACACATTTAGCTATTTGAGCTAGTTACATTGATTTATCGTCGGTGTCCATTAACTATAGGGCCGATATTGATCGTTATGTATTGTCTGTGCTCCACATGAACTCACAGGTTGATGGTCCTCTCCAGTGTGAGCGGTTTAGCAGGCCCGCTGATGTATTTGTTCCCAAACTGAACGGCACCACTGCGCGGCCAGCCGGCGGCCGAGCGACTGGGAGGCACGACCGACATCTCTAAGGTGTGCACGACGAAGCTAAACCCTCCTGCAAATGTACCTCGGGTGGTAGTTGTTTAGTAGGTAGCTGGATTTTCTCAATAGCGAAATAAACTCAACACTTGTGCAGACAGTCCACAACAATTTCGCTCCCGTCGTTTCCCTCGGCCTCCACTTCCGGGTGACGTGCGTTTTTCTGGGCGACGTCCCCGCCAGCGACACCTGCTGGTCTGGATGATGAACGTCAGCTAGCGCATTATTAGGGTTTCCACTTATTTTGTCGGTCTTTAAATTACGTCATATTCAAGAGACGCTTTGTAAATAAACCCCAGAAAACTCTCTTTGAAGCTGTTGTAACAGGAGGCTCCCCCTCATTGCATCCTGTACTACAGCCTTTGTCCAATTGTTTATAAGACTTAAATTGACACAGGAATACACAGAAACATTTTTAAGTATCCAAGTTGTTGATTTTAACTGCAAATTATGTTGCAAAAAGCATTTTGGTCTGATTAAAATGCCACGTACTCAAGTTGTGAAAATGTTCATTTTCTTTAATTACCTCCATTTCAGCATTTGAATTGTATTCTGCTGTGCAATCTAACCCCAGGAGGGTGATGGAGCACTGAAGGCTTTCATAAACAGATGTAACACAGCCGAACATGTTTCATTCTCTTATGTGTGTTTGACAATGCTGCAGTACTGTAATGTAAAACAAAATATGACCTTGTCATATGCACCAATTTGAAAATTACCTTACATTTGTATCATAAGAACAGAAATAAAATAAAGAAATACCACTTAGCATTCAGGGTTACACTTTCCCAACTGTACTGCCTGTGTTTTCAATTATTTTATGACGTGTTTGCAACATTATAACTGAAATACTTCTTGTCCACCAATATCAAGTTATAAATCAGATTTAATTTCCCTATTAAAATGTTATTTATATCATTCAACTTGATTTATTACTGTAACAGTTTGATGAACTGGCCAAATCCACACAGTTTCTCAGTGAGGATTATATTTCTTTTCTCTCAAAAAGTACTTAAAGGTCTGTTTCCTCTCTGAGCGGGTAACTCTAAACCCAACTTAACAACCCAGAAATACAGTAACTTCCTTTCCACTTATGAACCCATGTCAGGTTTTCCATGTGGAGTAATGACATCAGCTATTTTCAGTGCCAGGGTGCAGATGTAGTAGAACTACAGGGGGAAGATGTGTGTTAACATTTAAGACCCAGAAAGGTTCAAACAAACATTAATTTCACGGTAAAACTTAACTCTTGACCTTGGAGACAGTAGTTTGGCAAAAAGTCTTAACTCAAGGCCTGCTTACAAGCTTTTTACAGTGCTTTTAACAACATTTTACAGTGCCTCCTCAGCAGGTGGACTTTGACCAGGCTGTTAAAATCTGGCACCAAAGGTCTCTGTTGAACAGGGACAATGATTTAACCACCTGTGACAACAACTGAGCTGTCTCCATGGCAACTGAGGAAGACCATGAGCTCCAGAAAAAGCAAGTGCACCTTGAGTTAAGATTTTTTTTTTCATCAGATAACATGAGTTCTTGTTAGAAATAATGTATTCACACATAAAGAAGCAGAGGGAGTGACTCAGTCAATTCAATATTCCATTTAATAGTCATAACTATGTCTCTTATCCATCTATTGTAAACATGGTGTATTTTACCACAGTAGTTGTCTTATGGTACATAATCATACGTGCAATGCAAAAATTCAAACATAAGTTAAAAAAGGACAAAGACACTGCTGGATTTGTTGATTACATCACACCAAGGGGATCTCAGTTCTTTGGTCCAGTGGCCCACCCTTTGTGGTGTGCTGCTGTAATGTGGTGGTCCCTGTAGGAAGTGCCATGGATCGTCTCCCCCCCTTTTTATCCTTTACTGTGGTCTCTCCTGCCCCTGTCACAGTAGTTGGTCCCATGTTTAGACATTTATATATTTTTGAATTACTTCTCACCCTTTGACTTTGTTTCTTCTTGTTTTTGACCCTCTGTCGCCTCCTTGTTGCTATGCAGATCACCATCTTTCCCTGATGCAGGTTCAGGCCTTCCCACCTCTGATTTCACTGTGACTTCTTCAGGTTTCACTTCTTTCATTATCACTTCACTGTTTGAAGTGAGAGCCGGTTTCTCGTTTTCACTCTCAGCTCTCCTTCCCACCATCGACGACTTTCTTGCTCTCATCCACCTCAGCTTGCTTGCTCTTTTGAACCGTCTCAAGCTCCTCATCTGCTGTTGAGAGAGGAAATAATTACTAAAAGCATACATTAATTACATACAAGCATACATTACATACTCACAGAACTCATGACTTACCGGTGCCCCTCTCTGCAGGCTCTACACTGGGTCTTTCTTCAGGAGATGTCTGCACATCATTATCTTGGCCTGGACTATCATTAGAGGGGGCTGGACTGGTCAAATGGTGAGAAGTAGCACTTGAGTTATCAATAGTTGATGTGAGGGCAGTGCTGACGTTGTTAGTGTAAGGTGGGTCTGAGTCAGTCATGAGTGGGGAGCAAATAGCAGCTGTGGTAGCTGAACTGGCGGTGGACGTGGTATCTGCACGGTTTAAACTGGTGGCGGTGGAAGTGGTGTCTGTGGGGTTTGTTTCACTGGAGGAGGTGGAGGGAACGGAGATATCGGCGGGGCCAGGGGTGGCTGGGTGAGTAGTGGTTGGAGTGGAGATAGAGTTCGTGCAGTCGGTGGATGTTGGGCTTGTAGCGGCGGTGGAAGAGGTGGAGATGGTGGGAGGGAGGGTAGAAGAGATCAGGGTGGAGGAGGAGGTGGTGGAGGCAACAGGTGAAACTGCAGTTGTAATGGTATCACTTGTGTTAGGAGGTGGAGATGTTGTTTGAGTGACTGATGAAACTAAAGCTGCAGAGCTAGTGGAGGTGACTGAAGTGGAATCATCAAGAGCTTCAGTAACTGAAGTGGTGGCAGCAGACGAGCCTGGCGGCATATCTGATGTGCTGGTGGAGGGTGAAGAAGCGGTGGTGATGACAGAAATAGCTGCATCACCACCAGCAGCAGGAGCAGCATCGACTGAGAGAACACCATTTGGCTCTGAGAGAGTCGATTTAGTTGACAGGTTTGTTGATGTTGTGGAAACAGAGCTTTCATTGCCGGGAGCAGAAACCGTTTCCGAGGTGGTAATGGAAGGCGTAGTTATTGTTGCTGAGTTTGAAGTGACAGAGAGGCTTGGAGTGATGGACTCAGAGGAAGTGGAAGTAACTAAAACAGGGGTGGGGGGCTCTGTGGGTGTAGTGGTGCTTGTCGTTAAGGTGGAGGTGGGCAGTTCAGTGGTAGTAACATTAGCTTCAGAGATAGAGGGTTTGATGTCGGGCTCTGTAACATTCGTGGGTGTTGTAGCTGCTGCAGTGGGGTTAACAGAGTCAGTGCATATATCTGTGTCAGAGGGAGGTACAGTACTTGTAAAATCAGCTGAGTCAGGGACTGAGTTTGAGATTGTCGGTACAGTAGGAGCGGTGGTAGTAGTGAGTACAGGAGCAGCAGGAGTAGGTGGAGCTGCAGTCGGACTCAGTTTAGTGGGCGTGTTTGTCTCCCCTTCTTGTATTTGGGCTAGCTCGTTCTCAGGTGTGTTGCGGCCAGATGTTGTGGGGGGTGGACCTGGCTTGAGAACGGGCTTTGGAAGCAAAGCAGGTTTCCCAGCTGACTCGTGTGCTGACACACTCGGGCGGATCTGATGCCTTGTGTCTATAGAAAAAAATGAATGTGCAAATTATTTTACTTGTCATACATGTACAGTATGAGACAGTGAATCAGTGTTTGTGTTTTACCTGATGATGCAGACATTGTTCGAGGTTTTGTAAAAGTAGGTGGTGGCTCAGGTTTACTGTCAATGATAGTACCTGAGACACAAAGATCATTAACCAGAGGAATTAATTCACTATTCTGTCACTATAATGGATGAGAGCAGTCTTATCAGTCCAACGAGATATTACATCTTTTTAATGGAGTAGTGATCCATGTTAAAAAGTCTCTCCCTTTGATACAAACCCCTCAACTTCAAAGATTAATTCTGCTTCATTAACACTAAGCTGGAGCACAGAGGAGTTTAATCATATTACACATCAAACAGATAAAGGGACATACCTTCAGATTCTGCTTTTTTCATCTCTCCCTCTGGACTCTACAAGAATAAAAGAGGCAATTAAACACTTCTGAAGACTCCTGCAGTACACTAGGCTTGGGCGGTATCAAGGTATTACGGTAGGGTATGTAGAAATCCTGAAGCTATGATTTTCAATACCATAAAATATACAGACGCTCCTCTTTCTAGTAAACTGATACGGAGATGCTGTATTGAGATGACGTAGTACACATCACGCATCACCAGAGGTCAGTCCTTACTGGTGGAACACGCAGCTGAGCTGAGAAAGATGGAGACTGCAAGTGGTGGGGATAATGTAGTCTCACGTAGCCATGCTTATCTCCACAGTGCAGTATCAGCACTAGAGAAAGGTCTGGACTCACAGATTATCTTTCTGCTATAGGGGAAAACACTCTGGTTTGTTTAACCAATCAAAAGTCACTGTCACTTGTGCCTGTCACAACCAGAGTTAAAAGATGTGGCTAATCTACTCTGACTGGCTGTGTCAGAAAATGGATCACTATCAGGCATGAGAGTCCTGCAAGATGGAGTCTGAGCTTTTCAAAGGTGTGGTCACAAGTTGTTTTATTCATTGGAAAAAAAATCAAAGCAGGCATGCCTTACTGCACAATCCAACTTTTTTTTATCAATATGTTTTATCAAAACCATGGACTGCAAAAATAGATGTAGCTATTGTGACGTCACTCATCGGTTTGTGGACTCCTGTTCTGAAGTTTTGAGTCTGGTTCTTCTGCCGTTATCATTTTAGTTTTTTGTTTTTTTTCAGAAGTGAGAAATGAGGGGTGGATCTGACTGAGAAGACGAGGACACTATCAGCAGACAGCCTGTCACTTAAAGTGGCCTGCCCTTAATTATGTGTAACTTTAAGCCTTAATAAATGTAAACAGGTGAGTTTTATACAAATTCACCCCCACACTGTTGTCATGATTGCTAAAGCTATAGAGACCAAAACTGTTTTTGTGACATGGTGTAAGCATGATTATTTCTGTCGTAAAGTTGGGCATTTTAACATGACTGTCTATGGGGATTGACTCGCTTCATGAGCCAGCCTCAAGTGGCCATTCAAGGAACTGCAGTTTTTGGCACTTCGTGTTGGCTTCATTTTTCAGCCCTGCAGGTGCTGCTTGATCAAAATGCGCCATTTCCAGCATGTAAGTTGTGCCGAAATGCTGGCCGAAATCAACAGCCAAATGGCAGGCTTATAGCTACAGTCTACATGCGGTGAGTCAGACCAGGGATAATGTTAACAGAACGAGTAAAAAAGAAAAATGCCTCTGCCCCTGTTTGGGAGTACTGTCACAAAATAATTTAATTTTGATATGACTACAAAAGCAGTTCATTAGCCATGTGATTTTTCTCAAGACATCATCTTTGTTCAGCCCACTGATGTGTTGAGTCTGCCGCAGCGACAAGTGTCAGCCGCTTATTTCCTATCTAGTGTGGACCATAAGTATTTAAACCCTGCAAGACTTGTCTAAGTAGGCTAATTGCATATTTGAAACACAGCAATGTAGGCTACACAATGACACAATGACACACATGTTACAATAACTTCTATGACCAGTAGCTCAGCTTTTCTGTTTAAAAAAAAATTACAATTACCATACACCCCAGTGAAATGTCAGGAAGGTTTGAAGGTAAGAAAAACTAGACAGAACCCAGGCCTACAGTATACATTTCTAAATTCAGACACAGACATTCACACACCTGTGTCTCTCCAGGCTGGGCTTTGGAAACTCCGATACGTTGAAGCATGAGATGGAGTTTCTGCTCAAAGCTATGTTGGCCTTCGAATTGTTTCTGAAATCAGCAACACAGAGTAGTGAGTGCTTTTCAAAACTTATCTGCTGATATCAATGTATACATGACTTAAACTCTACTAACACTCACCTTTGAAGTGTTTCGGGCATTGGTAGTCCCTGCTGCTGCTGATCCAGACAGCAAAATGAGAGACTGGGACTTCCCCTCTCTGAGAGCTCGGCGGGGAGGCACCGCTTCACCCCTCAGCGGAGCGCCAGGTGTCTCCTGAACAGCTGACTCTCCAGTAACAGCACCGGGATGTTCTTTCGCTTTCTCCTTTTCATTTTCCTTGTCGTGCTCCTTGACTCGGTCCTTATCTTTTTCTTTCTCGGCTCTGGCGACCTCCCTGAGCGGACGAATGAGATCAGCGATGGAGGCCTTTTTGGGTCGCCCCTCGTGGCTTGTTTCTGATTTCAGACCTCGTCTCTTTTTGAGTGTAAAGAAGTCACCAAGCTTCCTCCTGAGTGTTTTCGTCGGGGGTGGACAAGGGACAGAGCTGGCAGGAGCCACTTCGTGCACTGTGATAGATTCCTCATCTTGCTTTTTCCTATATAAAGGATCATATTCTGTATATCAAGCCAATAATGTGTACAACCAGTATACTTTAAATAAGTATTATTAGTATCTAGATTGGCTACGTATCAAGGAACTATAAAGAGGCTAATTAGGCAGCTGTTGATACTCACAGTGTATCAGTAGGAAGTACTCTCTTAGTAAAGAACTCTTCAACTCCTTCATCCACTCTCCCCATGAGCTCAAGGACTTCATTGTCACTCTCAATTATTGTCTCCTGATTACCACACACATACACAGAAAAACATTTCACACCAAAGATCAAACAAACTGATGTTGAAGAGCAACTTGAATCATATGCAACTTTACATTACATAACCCTCACCTCTGAAAAACCCACACACTCTGGCACTAGTGTTTCTTCTGCCTCTATAGGTGTATTTTGGTTTGAATCTCTCATCCAGTCATGCTACAAACCAGCCTCCTGGGAGTCAGTTGCTCAGTAACGTACAATGGGGGGGCGTCACTGGTTTTACATGCAGAATGAGAGCAAGATAACTCATTTTGCCAATGTAGGTAATGTGATATCAAAATTGCAGCCTTACAGTGTTGCATCATCCTGATCATATTAACATCTGTAGACACAAGTAGCAATAAAAACCAGGGGGTTGACTGCAGGACACAAATTTAGCAGAAGTCACCGTTACATGATATCCTGTCAGGGGAATTGCTTGAATTTGGTCTCCCTGGCCATTGGCTCCAAGGGAGTGACTCTATGTCTACAGCCTAATAGCTCTGTGACAACATGATCAGCTCAGTGGAAAATGGAGATGATCACACACATTTTGATACAATTCCCTGAAAAAATACAAACAGCAGGAGATTTTTTCAGTGAGAGAAAGAGAAGACATTCAGACCAAACTACCACTCGCTCTCATACATACTCATCATGCTCTTACACACAGAAAATACCAAGTGTGGGTTCATCAAACAGCCGGTGACCGGTACAATGGGACTGCCTTATTCAAGCAGGGACCAGGCATCTTTTACAGCACTCCCCCTCCATCCTTCCCTTCCCCCTGCCTCTCCCCTCTGTACCCTATTACATCTCTCCTCTCTCCCCCCCTTCCATTTTCTCTCCTCACACACACCACCTTTCCATCACACTCCATTTTTACAAAAACCTCTCTGATCCTCCTGCACAGTACCTGCGGTCTGCTGGGACGATAGTTCAGTTTTTGTCGGTGAGGTCTCGGTCTGCTCTGGGTGTAGTGCCTGAGCGCTGGTCCGCCCAATGGCAGCTCCATTGGGGAGACACGGCACGCTGTTGCCGTGGAGCTCTGTTGCCGTGGCTCTGTTGCTGAGGCACCGTTGCTAAGAGCACGAGCAGCAGCAGTATGTAATGCCTCCACTGAGGTGGGAGGGGCCAGGCTGGCCAGACTGACAGATCTGACAACAGAACCTTGCCTTTCTCTGCCCCCTCCCCTCCAAGAGGAAAACCATGAGAAAAAAGATGGTGATAAAATAAGAAGAGGCAGAGAGAGGGAGGAATAAAGTGACCACACTAACATGTGTTTCATCCCTGCATCCTAGCCTATGACAAGTATATGCATACGAGTATACTGTAATGGAAACAGCTGAAATGAACAAAATGTTCTATTCGTTATGTAACAAATTAATAATTTATTTTATATGCGGAAAAGATACTCTGAAATGTTGTAATTCAAAGTGAGATGTCTCACCAATACTAGAGGAAACTGTACTAAATAGTCCTGAGAGGATTGTCAGATATCTTGATAATGAGCTGTAAGACTTGCTCAGAAACCATAAAATAAGACACAGGAACACACCCACAAGCACCAGTCTCTATGTATCTTAATTATACTACTAATACCTCCGAAGGCGTGTGTAGGGAGTTTCATGGGAACTGTTTTTGAATATTTGATATTGAAACCCAGCAACTCAATTCCCAGTTTGAAATACTTTGATATAAATCTATCATTTACACTGGTTTTAGTGGCAGCTGAGGGAATTACTTATACCACTCAATGTTGATTTATGACCATAATCGTTTAATTATTTGGCCAAAATCCACACAATTTTTCTTTTCTCTCTAAAAGTACTCAAAGGACCACAGGTGTGGATGTCAGGGGGGCACAGGGGACACATCCACCTCAATATTAAGAACCCCCAATTAAAACATGAAAGTAGTAGAGGACTTTTTGGGGACAAAATTAAGCACATTCACATTATATAGTGATGCAGAAAAGGCACAAACTGGTGCATAAAAAAATCACTAGAATGTAGAAAATTAAGTGTTTGACACCCTCAACCCCCTGTTCCAATGTTGAAATGAAACCCATGCCCCTGGAAAGGTCTGTTTCTGTTCTGAGTGCTTAACTCTAAACCCAACTTAACAACCTACAAATACAGTAACATGTTTTCCACTTATGTACCCATGTCAGCTTTTCCATGTGGAGTAACGACATCAGCTATTTTTAGTGCTAGGGCGCTGATGTAATAGACCGAGGTTATTTTAAGTGAGAAGCAAGTTGTGTATTAACGTGTATTAATATTTTGAACCCAAAAAACTTCAAACAAACATTAATTTAGGGTAAAACTTCACTCTGGTCAGTTAAGTAAATAATTACAGTCATAAATCAGTGTCTAAATTATACATTTATGTCAAAGTGTTTCATATTGAGAATTGAGTTATTTCAACTGCAGAAGCTTGGGTGTGTCTGTCATGTAAACATGCTCGTACATCCATATATAAATATTTAAAATAATGTATTTGTAGAACAGTTAGCTGACAAAAGATTGAGTAAAATGTAAAAATGTATAGTCAGTGGACAGTTTAACTGGAGAAAGTCACTGTCCAGATATCAGCAGGGTAAACAGGAGAATGATGTGCAACAAAGGTGCCCAGCCAGACTGAACCAGGGACACTGAAACTGATGGTCAGTATCATTTAACTCTTAAACCACCAGAGACCCCATGGTTTCAGTTTTGTTCTTACATATTGCTTATTCTTAACTTATACTACATAACAGTCGTCTAACGGCAAATCTGAGACCAGGATGTACTTAGATAAACTGTTAATACTGCATAAAGTTCAATAAACTGTAATAGTAGAATCCCAGCAGCTCATTTGTCCCTCCCTGCAGTTTAACCTGGCCATGGTATCAGGATTTAGGACTATAGCAGTTTAATTTTTTTTATCCTGGCAACCCAATATCACTTTTTTTAGGTGATGCAGGCACAAAACAAGTGAAAGACATGACAGGGACAACACTGTGTGGGAGTCAAGACGTGTAAAATAATGTTTTTATATGTAATTGTGTCACATATTAGATTGAAGATGACATTTTCACACCCAAATAAATACCTGCAACCCGCTATAACTAATACATGCATTTATTTGGATGTGTAAATGTCACCTTCAATCTAATCTGTGACACAATGACACATAAAAACCTCGAGGACACTGTACAATCACGACTTTCTGTGTAGTGGGGCCCGCCCTTCAACTACAATATACACACTGCCCTCTAGTGACTGACTTTATGAACTACTTTAATTCATAAAATTACTTATAAACTCGATCTAACAGAGGGTGAGGGATGTTAAAGGCCTGTTAGTTATGCTCTGGTAAAACCGATCTACATTTCTCGTGAGAAAACTAATCAATAATCTCTGTTCTCTCGGTCATTATTGTTCTTTTCCCACCACCACGCCCACGCCTGAATTCAAATCTGGCGCCCATCACCCTCAGCTCACAGCTCGACCACTCCCCTTTACTCCCTCGGGTGCTGTGTTTGCGCAGGCGCGGTAGCTCTTAAGGGCCGCCATTTTGTGTTAGGCCCACTCTTCCTAAGCGGGAGAAAATTTTTAGTCCGGCGCGCAGCACGTACGGACGTTCACACCGGGACTTGGAGAAACAACCACATGCACCGAGGATCCAGCTGATTATAACGGGGAACAGAAGCAGTCGGGAGTAAGTGAAGCCGTTACTTTGCCTCCAAACACGGAAACGTTTTTGTAGGAGCCGTCGCCGGCCTCTAGGTGTCACGGTAGGGCTTACCGACCAGGCGGCTGGCGGGGGGTGTTTGTCTCCCTCTATCGTTATCCAAAATACACTAAATCTGTCTATAAACTGTAACTCCCCGTCTCGGTTGAGTGTTTTGGTGCTTTTCGGCTGATATTTTGGGGTATTGGCACAGGGATGGCTGTATTTATCAATATTTCTGTTTTAAGTTTGTTCAGGCCTGACGTCCATCTTATCGTGCCCTTTGTTTCCTGTTTTCAGACGTACTCGCGCCTCCCGAGTTAACACGAGTTGATGTCTAAGTAGTTTGTACCGTTTAAACAACGTATCATTTATTTAGACTAATAAACTGTTAACCGATTGTTGGATGTCATAAAGTAAGCGATCTTAAAATAAGCGAACGAGCAACTCCGAAGTATCGATTGATTGATCGACAGATATCAATGTCTAATCAACACAGGAAGACGTACATAGTCACTTTTCACAAAGTTTAACGTTACTTCACTGTTGTACAACGCTACAATGGGATCAAGTATGATAAACTAACACGGTTTGTTCACTTAATTTAACTCTAGGCTCTAGATACTACTTTATCTGACCCATACTCCCTGACCCAGTCAGCCAGATGTGCAGTGGATTATCTTTATAAAACTCAGTCTAGAAATCAGAGTACACCAGGGTGTCCTTCTTTATACTCACCTCTGTGTACCATAATGAGATAAATGCTCGCTATTGTAGAGACTATTTGGTACGTTGTTAGTAAGTAAGTGCATTACCTAATATCTAAATGACAGGATGCTAAATTAACTTAAATTTATTTTCTTACACTTTAATTAGCAATCACTTGCTTGAACTATAGGATCCCACACAGGGTTGGTAATTAGCACCAAATGCTGGTAAAATATGCCAAAACCTAAGCTTATCTGTTGAGTGGTTGGTAGATTTTGGACTCCACCAGCCACAGTGGCAGGTGGTCAAAAAGTATTTCCAACCCCGCTCCCACATATGTGGCTAGGTTGACTAAGACTTGATGATCAATATCACAAAAACTTGTAGTTGCAGTGTCGACTCTGTATGTGTATAAAGGGAAACCAAATATTGTCAGCAGTGCATAAAGTATTCTCTGATTAGGTCACTAAATGCTAAAGATCAGTTGCCCCTCTGATGTGTTGAAGGGTCAGGTTATCAAAATAAAGCAACACACTGGCACCCAGTGGAGTTTTTGAATATACACAGCTGGTGCTTCCACCCCAATAGAGGCGAAAGGAAATGCAGTGTCATTTGTTGAGCTCACAGCATTTCGGCAACAAAAAATCCCAATTACTAAGGAAAATCCCCTCACAGTGGACAGCTGGCAATGTACTGATGTATAGAGATAGGCTCCATGTGTACAAACAACATATTTTTGTTTTCAAAACTGTAAGTCGTTCTCCCCTTTTGATAAATTTCTTCTCTTTTAAGGGTGTTAGTTACCCCGTTGCCATGGAGGGTGAGGTTGTTTCCATGGAGACCACTCAGGCTGCTGTCCTGGCTCCTGAAGGAAAGGTCCTGCCCGAGGGTGGAGAGGCTTTGATACAAGGATCAGCCATAGCTCAACAGGGGGAAGTGGCTGAGAACATGGAGATGATGGTGATGGACGCTCTCGATCCGACTTTGCTGCAAATGAAGACAGAGGTGTTGGAGGGCGGCGGCACAGTGACTGTTACTGGTGGAGATGAGGGTCAGATCATCACGCTCCAGGTTGGTATAGAACACAGGTTAAGCGATAACATTTAACTAATGTTGGATTATCAGTAACTGGTCTTGTTGTAAAATGTTTTTTGTCGTGTGATCAAGTTGAAAAAGTTCTTTCTTCTGTGTAGGTGGTAAACATGGAGGAGCAGGCGGGAGCTGCATTAGGTCTTGGCCAGCTTCAGCTGGTGCAGGTACCTGTCACAACAGCAACTGTAGAGGGGCTCCAGGCCACATATGTCGATGCCTCAGCAGTTAACAAGGATGCAGAGCCGGTTATCTGTCACACCCTCCCCTTGCCTGAGGGCTTCCAGGTTAGTTATGTCCTCAACCTGACATTTTCAGCAAACTCTTCTGTTGAAAAACAGTCTGGTCAAAATAAGACACATATGTAATGTTTTCTTTTAGGTGGTGAAAGTGGGTGCCAACGGTGAGGTAGAGACTGTAGAACAGGAAGAGCTCCAGGCAACCCACGAGGAGTTTCAAGGGGTTAGGGGAGAGGAGGAAGAGGGGGAAGAGGCAGCAGAAGTAGAAGCCCCTGTGCCTCAGCAAGAAGACCAAGAATGGTCCAAGGACCCAGACTACCAGCCCATCACCAATATTCGTAGTAAAGGGAAGAAAGGAAAGAAGAGCCGCCTGCGCTATGGAGAGGGCGATCGGGACATGGATGTTTCTGTGTACGACTTTGAGGAGGAGCAGCAGGAGGGTCTGCTGTCAGAAGTCAATGCTGAGAAGGTTGTGGGCAACATGAAACCACCAAAGCCCACCAAGATCAAGAAAAAAGGTTAGACCTCAGCGCTGTTTCTTTAGATATCTGAACATGATTGTGAAAAGGCACATTTTGAATTATGATTTGTTCATGTGATGTTCCTTTTTCTAATCCTAAAATGGTGTATCCAGGTGTAAAGAAGACTTTCCAGTGTGAGCTGTGTAGCTACACCTGTCCAAGGCGCTCCAACCTGGACAGACACATGAAGAGCCACACAGATGAGAGACCACATAAATGTCACTTGTGTGGAAGGGCTTTTCGAACTGTTACACTGCTGAGAAACCACCTCAATACACACACAGGTAAACCAAAAAACGATACCTGTTAACTGAAATCATTTTGCTACATTTTGTAATAATTTAGATAAATTGGTAAAAATTAAAGATGGAACTAGCTTTACTTTTCATCCATGCATCAACTGTGTTCTTGCTTCATGTTACGTTAAGATAAAGCAGATATAGAATATTTCCATTAATAAATCTTGGCAGTGTTCCTTCATTCTCACTTTGTTTAACTTTTTTAGGCACTCGGCCACATAAATGCACAGATTGTGACATGGCATTTGTGACCAGCGGTGAATTGGTGCGTCATCGCCGCTACAAACACACACACGAGAAGCCCTTCAAATGCTCCATGTGTGACTACTGCAGTGTGGAGGCAAGTAATCAGTTTCAGTCCTTCTCTCGTCTGTAGTTTACACCCACGGAAAATTGTTTATTTAAATTTTTCTGTCTTTTTCTTTAGGTGAGTAAGTTGAAAAGGCACATCCGCTCTCATACAGGGGAACGACCCTTCCAGTGCAGTCTGTGCAGCTATGCTAGTAGGGACACTTACAAGCTGAAGAGACACATGAGGACACATTCAGGTAACATACTTGCATCATCTATTCGCTAAAGGAAGGCTTACTACCAGTTGAAGAAGAGTACCTCACTTACTAAATTCTCCTCTCTTTGGTGCAGGTGAAAAGCCGTACGAGTGCTACATCTGCCATGCCCGTTTCACACAGAGCGGCACCATGAAGATGCATATTCTGCAGAAACACACGGAGAACGTGGCCAAGTTCCACTGCCCACACTGTGATACTGTCATCGCACGCAAGAGCGACCTTGGTTAGTTATGCGTTGCCATTTTTGCTTAAAACTAAATATGATCAGATGGAGAAAAAAAGCAGGGACGTACTGGGAAGGCTGGTATTTACACAGGTTTTTAGAGCCTGGGATCATAAAGTATGTCCATGTAAACCATGATTGTAAGACAAATCATGTCACTCTACATCATGCACATTTAATAATAGAAATAATGTCTAAGACTTGTCGGTCCTGGTCACTGGAGTCTTGATGTGAACATTTCTATTCTTTTTCTATTTCAGGGGTTCACTTGCGGAAGCAGCATTCATTTATTGAGAAGGGAAAGAAATGTCGTTACTGTGATGCTGTGTTTCATGAGCGATACGCTCTCATCCAACACCAGAAGACCCACAAGAATGAGAAACGCTTCAAGTGTGAACAGTGTGACTACTGCTGCAGACAGGTGTGTGTCATGTGGAATATAAAGCTCTTATTCCGTGTTTATTTCTCTTCACGCAAGATAACAATTTATCTCTGGCTCATTTCTTCATAGGAACGCCACATGGTAATGCACAAGCGTACACACACTGGGGAGAAGCCATTTGCCTGCAGCCAGTGTGACAAAACATTTAGGCAGAAGCAGCTTCTGGACATGCACTTCAAGCGCTACCATGATCCCAACTTTGTCCCCACTGCCTTCGTCTGCGTCAAGTGTAGCAAGACGTTCACCCGCAGGGTAGGACTGAGCTTCATGTTTTAGCACACATGTGCGCTTGTTTTAAAGTATGTCACTGACTTGTGATGGTTATGTGTGTGCACAACAGAACACAATGCTGCGCCACAGTGAGAACTGCACAGGTGAAGTTGAAGACGAAAATGGAACCCCCACACAGAAAAAGGGTCGTCGTGGCAGGAAGAGGAAGATGCAGAGCAGGAGGGACGATGACGATGACAACACAGGTATTATATATGTAGCAAATCCCAGTCCCTCAATTTGACATCTGAATATGCAGTGACATTTGTTCAAAATAAGTGAAGGAGCTCATTATCTTTTTCTGGCTGTGAAAAGCTGCCTTGGGCATTTGCGGATTTTAATGTTCAAGTCTGCTGAAAATGCTCATTAGTATATTGTTTCGGCCAAGAGACTTGTCTTGATAACATGTTGGTTACTGAACATTGGCAGGATCAGGCAAATTTGTTGCTTAAGTTGGCACATAAAACCCAACCAGAATGCAGTACAGTATGTATTGTAGTGATAGTTCTACTGAGTTAAGGCTTAGACACACCAAACTGACTAGTGGCAATGAAGGCCAACTGTTGCATCGCCAGTGTCTGGGCCAAAAAGTTGCACCACAGGGACCGTTAACAGCCAACGAACACATAACCTTCTGCGCATGCATGAGAGGAAATAAGACTCCATAGCAGAGGACAACAGTACTTTGTATTGGCCCTTAAAGGGAAAGCAGAAGACCAACAAGACTGATTTAAGATGCTAGTTATCCAGTTAACAGCACAACCTGATGTTGAAGGAATAAAGGATATTTATAGTGCGCTAGCGACACTAACACAAACAGCTGAGAACCCTTTCTGTTAAAGGGCTCTATTGCTAAACATTAGTTTGCCTGACATTAACAAGTTTGTTTTGATCTCACGCCCTCATGGCTGTAGTCATTTGTTTGCTGTCCTCACTTCTGTTTCTCCTCTTGTGCACTGACCTGAACTGCAAATCAGAGTGATTTGAACTCAGTCAGTTATTGATGCTGATTCAACGTGCTGAATTGGCTAAAAAGAGCTTTCAAGGGTCAACTAGTGCCAACAGTGTGGATAGCAACGCAAAACATTGACTAACGGCCAGCAGCCATAAGATTGTCAGCAAATGTGCTCATGTCAAAATGTAATTAATTTCTCCTCAATGTCCTTACTCATTCACCTGTAGAGGGTGAGCTGGATGAGGCAGAGGAGGAGGAGCTAAGTGAGATTGAGGTGGATCAGGCCCCATCAGTCGTCCCTATCCCAGCCCCTGTGGAGCCACCAGTCAAGAGGAAACGTGGACGACCCCCAAAGAGCAAACCAGATGGTAAGTATGAGACTACGATACTTTTGGGCATGTTTTGGCAGTGTTTCTGAGCCACACACAGTGACACTTAAAGGATGGTAACTGAGTGTGATCATAGCTGAAATGTTAAATCATCACTGTTGCCTTTATGACTGTGTGAAAAACATATTTCTATCTTTAAATACCAGAATCTAACCTGAAACTCTCTTGACAGCGGCTGCTATCATCCGTGTGGAGGACGAGGCCACTGGAGAGGTGGATGACATAATTGTGAAGAGGGAGGTTGGAGCCGACCATGATGATCCCGAGGACATCAACGATGAGACCGTTGAGGAGGTCGTGGTCGGTGGAGGGAAGTCGACCATCCAGCTGGAGGAGTTGCCCCAGGAAGAGGGGGCAGCACCTGGGGTGCAGCTGTCCGAGGCCCCACCTAACGGAGACCTGACCCCTGAGATGATCCTCAGCATGATGGACCGGTGATGGATGTGAGGGTCAAACCTGTAAACACACACACAGACCCCTGATCACATCTTCATTTTTTTTTTAATTCTTGGCATTTAGGATTACAAACACTTGCATTCTGCACAGAAAAAACATCACTGTTGTAATTTAAGATTTGCTTTTTAATCATGTATTGATAAAGAGCTGGATGAGTGAAAAAGATTTTTAATAAGGACTTACCTACCAAAAAAAAATCATTTCAGTACCTTTTAATTTGTGGTGGCTGTAATTGACAGCAGTATCTAGCTCTGTTATGTGGTAGAAATTAGCTATGCTACATTAGATGCATTGCAAAATCTATTTTGAGTACATTCTGTTTTCCCTAAATCTAGACTGTGTGTTAATTTACAAAAGATCTGGGTAATTTTTTAAAAATCTGTTCTTTGTAAGCCCTTCTGATTTTTGTGTTACTTGTTATGCATCTGTGTGCCATTAAGTAACAGTTGTAAGTGGATAGTAGTACACCCATCATGTGGACCATAAATCCAGTAGATGTTTAATATCCTCACTGAAGAGATCCATATAGTGTACCTCTCAGTTTGGACAGAAGACTGCTCTCCAGTCAGATTTGTAGATGAAAATTTGCTGCTTGGGTTTGACTTTTTAGAGCAGCAGAAGAAAAGGACATTTAGACTGTAGTTCAAAGTCACTTAATTGAATATCATGAGAAGAGAAACACGATACTGCTGTTAATCACAGCCACTGAAAGATAACTTTCCTTTTGGTTTCTTTTTCTGTGGTTATTAATTACTTTTTTAAAGCCAATTCTAGTTTTTAAAAGCTTAATAGACTGCTTATTTTTCGCTCCTTTCTTGCTACTGTAACATCCCTAGATGACTTTTATGTACTAAACATTGTCACTGATAGGTGCAAGGAAAGAATGTTGTTTCGCTCCCTTTTGTAGCCATTCCACTTTGGGTTGATGTTTTTCTTTTGTACCATTGGCAATGCAATGCTACATAGCAGCTTGAATGACATTTTAATAACTGTGTTGGACGGGAACAGATGTATGACTGTACAACCAATAAAAAAAAGAGTAGACATTGAGACTGATGTTTTAGGTTTCTGCAGCTGTAATGATCTAAATCATGGATATTTAAAATCAGTCTGGTTTTGGAGAAGTTAACGTGTTAGTTGTACAGTGACAGCCCCAAAAAAATTATGGCTAGAAACGTTAATGGAAATAAGCTGAGAAGCAACTGAGTGCTAATACAGAAATGTCAGTGTATTTTGCTTGCAAATCTATTTTATTAAATGGACAACTTGATATAAAGATCTTCACTCATTTGTATGTCTAAAGATTGAGTACAAACTGACACGACACCAGTGGATTTGTCTCAATTACTCTGTTCTTCACACTGGTATTCTTTAAATATGTCCAAATTTGATGACATTTTGATTTTCACCATTTATTCCCATTCACCTTTATAACTGGGATTAGACTTAAATGGCAAACTTAAATTTTCACCTGAGAATTGTGACTAAAGGTGACGCTTTTGCAGTCACAGGATGCATCTCTTCTACATGACCGTGGGCTGTGGGGGATTTTATCCATTGTAGTCAACCAAGAGTAACTAAAGAGACATGTAAACAAGATGTAACTCCCTCCACTTAAACAATGACTATGTCAGCTTAACTTTAACACACTTTGCCCACCAATTTAAAGAGGTGTCTTTGATTAACAGGATCATCAATCACGCTTTCTCATGTAAATGGTCTGCTATGGCATTGAAGCATACTGGCTTAAACTGAGTGAAACCACCAAAGGCAAAAACATGATTCAAAAATACTGACCAACTTCTCTGCATGTGACATGTCACATGAGGTCTTGTGGGAATAGCCTGTTGGGGCAAATTAAAATGCCTTCACTGGTATTCCATTATACTTTTCCGTATTTCTCAAGTTTTCTGTTACTCTAGTGCTGCTATTTATACCAACAAAATCTATAAACAGCTGCAATGTGCTTCAGTGGAAAGACAGTAGGTGGGTTATGTGCCTCAAATTATACTGGAATAAAGGACATCTTTGTTTTCAAAATCCTAATTCCCATTGTATTAGTTGTCAGGGAGCACACACAGCAGCTTCACACTTGCATTGAGCCACAGTTATTGGCTCCAGATGACACTGTTTACATGGTATCAGTGCTACAGAAACAAACCTGGAGAATCCCAGTTATAGTTACACTTCTGTGCTAACCAGTTTGTAAAAATACATTTAGTGTGAAAGCATGAAGACATAACTTGAAACTGAACTAGCTGGCTCCATGTTTTTGTTGATCCTGATGACTCAGACATTTTGAGTCTGTGGTTTCTGAGGTTTGGGAACCTCCTAGTCATGCAATAGTTGTAGAAGTTGCTGTAACTTTAGCTAATTAGCTAAAGCTAAGTATTGTTGTAGCTAGCTATAATGCTAATTAACACAACAATGGACTGATTCGAAACTTTTAACGTTCAGTAACGTTAATAAAACTAGTTAGCTTAGTTAAATTAGTTAGGTTAGTTTGCCAGTGGTTATGGCAGGAGACTTTTAGTTGCGTTAAACTGTTAAAACTTAGTTTACCCGTCGGTAGTGGTATTTAACTTATCTAGCTTTTCTATGGTCCAGTTAGCTTGACCCTCACTCTGTCAATACTATAAAACGCGCCGTTTAGTTTTAACTGGCACTGGGAGTTATTTAACTGGTTAATGTGGCAGATTAATAGCAGCACTCTCGGTTGTGCCAGCTGCTACGTCCTGTTTTGGAGGAAATCTGGAGGAAAAAGCGCCACATGCTGTCCTCCATCGCCGCCCCCTCCCGGCTCGGTCAAACTTTAGACCAACGGCCCAGGCGCTGCCGCACCTGATGGATTTAACGGCTAAAACTGAACCTACACCGCTGTACTGGGCCACCCATGGGTGACGGCTGAGGTTGTGGGAGACGCTGACACTTTTTCTCCTTCCTCTTTTACGGAAACTCCTTGTGTCTGTTTTTTTCCGTTGGATTCACCGTGGCGTCGCCAGCGAAGCACAAGCAGCAACGGAGAAAACAGTGACAGACCGAGGGACATCCATCCCTGTTGCCACAGCAACTAGCCGAAACTTGATTTCCGGTTGGGCGAGCGACATTTCAAAATAGAACAAATGCTTTATTATTATTAGTAGTAGTAGTAGTAGTATTTTGTCACTCTTTGGGCTGACTTTGCGTGAACGTAATGGTCCAAGCTGTGTTTTCATGTACATATTCTGCAACACTGCTGGCTTCTAGCATATAAAGTAGCTCAGCCGTATGTTTTTAAGGCACAGTAAGCTCAGTGAGTCCGTCCCAGTGAGACTGTTTTGGGTGTAATAGGCAAAGCTTTCCTGAGTACCCACTGCAAAATGTCAAAGGACTCCCAGCAGCCTATGTCAGCTATCATCAGTGCTGCACATATATATGACATGGCTTGTTGCAGCATCGTGATTGGGGTTTTCTTTAAAATGCTTGCTATGAGAATTCAGTGTCACATTGTCCCATACATAAAACTGCTTTATGTCTGTTTCTCTCCTGATGTGTACAAAGCTATTGCCAGAATCTTAGTTAAATATGGGGAAAGAGCTTCTGCAAAGTGGAAGTAAGCAAGGTTTTGTCTCACCCAAGATGATAAGTTAACAAAAATATGCACAAACACCATGTAAGTGTAGCTATCCATGGATTTATAGCTTTACTGGAGGTGTGTAAATGAGCAACTTTTCACAATCGAGTATAGCTAACGTGACAGAATTTAGGACCCAATTGATGTCCAGTTTAAGAAGAAACATGACAACACTAGTATAAAAAAATCCCCCACACAGCCCTCCCTCATGGGTGGTGTTGTGTCTTCCTCAAGCTCAGTTCCTCCACCAGAAGCCTTGGAGTTTTAGGGCTCTGTGCGGTATCTTAGCTGTTCCTAGGACTGCACTCTTCTGGACAGAGACCTCAGATGTTGTACCTTGAATCTGCTGGAGCCACTCTTTCAGTTTGGGGGGTCACAGTCCTGAGTGCTCCAATTACCCACAAATTGTCTAGCTCCTTTCAGCCCTTGTTATTTTCGATCTTCTCGTGTTCCTTCTTCCTGATGTTGTTGTCGTTCGGGATTGCTACATCTATCACCACTGCCTTCCTGTGTTGTTTGTCCATCAACACGAAGCCCAGTTGTTCCAGCTCGGTCATTCTCAACCACCTTAGGAGGTGTCTTCCATTCTGACCGTGGGATTTCCAGCCCATACTCATGCAGATATTTCTGTATACTGTGCCAGCCACTTGGTTATGATGGCGTTCCATGTACGCTCTTCCTGCCTGCATCTTACATCCTGCTAATATGTGCTGAACACACCCACACACATATTTGTATATAAACCAATCAGCCAAAACATTAAAACCAGTGGTGAGTGAAGTGAGTGACATTGATCATTCTGTTACAATGCAATGTTCTGCTGGGAGACATTTGGTCATGGCGTTCATGTGGATGCCACTTGACATGCTCCACCCACCCAAACACAGCTGTAGGCTAAGTAATCCCCCCCCACACGGCAACCGTAGTTCCCGATGGCAGTGGCCCCCCCAGCGGGAAAATGAGCCATGTCACACCACAAAAACCTTGCTCAGGAACATGATGAAAAAGGCATCGACCTGGCCTCAAAATCTCCCACACTCCAATCTCATTGAGCATCTTGGGAAGTGCTGGTACCCCACCTCACAGCTAACAGGTCTCAAATGATTCGGAGCCAGCACCCCAGTGCCAGACACCGCAGGACACTTTCCAGAGGTCCAGTGTCTGTGCCTCGAGCCAAGTCTGATCTACGGTGGGACCTCTGACCTGTTGAGGCAGGGACACAGGACCTCTGGGGTACCAGAATGTTCCACAGATGGGATTTGAAGAATTTGGAGGCCAGGGCTATGTCTTGAGCTCTTTGTCATGTACCTCGGGCCACTCCTGAGCAGTTTTTGCAGTGTGGCATGGTGCATTGTGCTGCTGGGGGGCACTGCCATCAGAAAGTGCTGTTGCCATGAAGGGGGGTACTTGGTCATCCACATGAATGTCAGGACCAAAGTTTTTTTTAGCAGAACTTTGCATTAAAACAAGATGATCAGGATTATTTACTTCACCTGTCAGCGGTTGTAATGTTTTGGCTGATCGGTGCATCTACCTATCTACCTATCTATCTATCTATCTATCTATCTATCTATATTTATATTTATATATATGTGTGTGTGTTTGTATGAATTAAAATATGAATTAAAAATACTTTGTTTTTTTGCGTATTATGTGCTTTCAAATAGTTGCATATTTCTGTTCACGTGGGGAGCTTTTATAGTGAAAAGCTGTAACCGGAAGTCGTTGTCAGTAACGGCTGCTAGCTTGACTGTGGACACAAAAAACTGCGAAATCAAGGAGAGGGACAGCGCCCAGAATAACTGTAAACCTCTGCAAACTGTGTGGAGCATCGCGTTGGAAATGAGACTGCTGTCATATTCTCCGGGGTGTCGGACGTTAAAACAGAGGTAGGGACCCGCTGCTTTTATCGGCAAGGTCACAACAAGAAGCCTGTTAAATTTTTCTCTACATGGGCATGAGTCCGTCCGACGTGAAGTTGCTTTCCTGTGATGTTATCGAAATTATATCCGCCAGCTGGCTGTGATTGGCCTAATCCCCGTTTTCCTCGCTGTTTTCGGTGTTTATTGTGAGTTGGCGGACGGACACTTTGAGGGAACAGGGTGTTGGGGGTCCTGCTGTGGTCGGGAGTGGACTTTTTTTGTGGCCTGTGATGAGCTCCGGGGGCTGGGGTGGGATATGTGCGGAATACAAAATCTGGCACGACAGCGTTTCCTTAAATTTGGTGTCTGAGCTCCATCCTTTGGCTGTTTTTCCTCCAAGTTAAGAGCACGGCCGTGATGTGTGACCGTGTTGATCCGACTCAGTGGCCTGCTGCCGCCCGGTTAGGCTAATCCAGTAATCTGGAGAAGAGGTGGTTGCATTTTATTGTAACACCATTACCCCTCATCCTCCTCCTCTTCCTCCTCAAACAGAGCCACAAAGTGTGGATGGACGCCGGTCTGAGGGCTGCGAGCTTACGTAGTTGTTTATATCGGCACTAATGCTCCCTGAATCAAATGATTAGTCGATTAGTGGCTCATCTGATCAAGAGGACACTAATCACTTCCAGTAATGAATATGACTAACCTCTAAACGTCACGTACATGACTCTCTTTTACCCATTTTGTATTATATATATTGAACACTGGGTTTTGGCATTTGGTCAGACAGCAGTTTGGCTGTGGTACACTGTGATGACACATTTATTCACCAGAAATTAATTCTATTTTGATAATTGACTAATGATTTTGTTATTTATCAGAGGAGAAAGCCAAGGATTCACTAAGCTGTGACGATTTGCTGTTTTTATCCTGACACAGTTGTATGTGGAATATCTCCTTCTTTTCTAATCATCCAATGAGATGGTGATTATATTTTTTACTATTTTGTGACTAAATAATTAGTTGAATGACAAAACAACCAGCTTGTAATAAAAGTAGTGGCAGCCCTATTCAGTTTACATGAATGATTAATGACTGTGTCAAAATAACCAATGAATAAACATGATTGTGAGATTGTTGTAGGCCCCAGCTACGAGCCAAACAAGGCTGCATGTGCGTGTGAACGCAGTGAGTGCACCAAAGGCTTTTTTTAAACAAAACTCCAGTCTTGTGAGGTGATTGAAAACAGTGTCCTCTTTGTTCACTCCGCTCCGAGGACAGCATTAATCCAGTTAATGATCTCTAATGTAAGGCAGGGGATAAAAGCACATCTGACGGAGAGGCACTCACAATTATCAATATTTCTGATGTCAGCTGAGTTATTTATGGGTGGGTGGGAGTGTGTAAGTTGTGTTTCATCATGATGACTTTGCACTTTCATAGCCGTGCACACCTCAGGGGGCAGATCCAAGTCGTGCACATGTTCTGCGGACATGCTTGGCAGAAGGTGGTTGGAGGTGGGGTGTTGTATCCGTAAAGGCTCTCTGGTATGACACCTTTTCTTTGCCATGTTCTAACCCCTGACCAACCCCAGTTAATCCTCCCAGTGCTGCTAAGATTAGCGGTTTAAGTGGACCCCCGGCCTGGTGTACCCCGAGCCCACGTCCTCGCTGTGTGGCAGGAGAACACAGAAACACAGCAGGGTGCATACAGCTTATTGTCACGTCAGCAGTGTTGTCCCCTAACAAGGCTTTGATCATATTAAAGCATAATCTGTTTGTTTTTCCAACAGGTGGAACATTTGATCCCATAATAGACACATTTCTCTGCTGGTTTTGAGTTTAGTGTAAGACAATGGAGAGCAGATGTCACCAGGAGCTCTGTCCTGTGCTGCTGGCTCATTCTCAGATACCATGTGTTAATATGGGTTTGGCTCCTGCTTGACAGCTTTACTTTGGTTTAAGTCTGTAATCTCTTTTGTGACTAGATTAGCTCATGCACGACCCTCTCTTGCTATGGTTTCCCCCGACCGTGGCGTCACACTAATCTGCACGTTTAATGGCTTATCTTGGAGAAGAAAAAGGGTCACTTTTTACACCCTGGCACACAGCGGAGGGATGGTTTTATATTCTCGGGCCAAACTTCTGTGTAGAATTTCCTGTGTAGAGTCAGCCATGAGACTTCCTGTGCTCTGGTGTTGGATGTAGAGGGGGGTGGAGAAGCAGGGAAGGAAGGGGAAGAGAAGCAAAAGCAGACTGTACTCCTTACTGTTGTCAGTCAGTGGTGGCCACAGCGGTTGCTGCATGCATGTCGCTCGCCGTCTCTGACTTTCAACAAAACAATGTGGCCAAACCGGGGAAGTGAAAGAGTGGTTTCTGTCCTCTTTTTGTGCCCCACCAATTTTACCTCTAGTGACCTCTGTAATTATCAGAATCCTTGATAATCATAGAGTAGCAGCAAAAATCCTGTCAGGTACAGCGAGGTATGAATTGACGAAAGACATTTTGTCTCTAATGTCTCCTTTTTGTGTAATTACAGGACATGTCCTTCGGTTTGTTAAAGCCACAGTGCTACACTCAACCCTCCAAGCATGCTACAGTAGTGACAATCTCTCTCTACTCAGCAGGTGAGCAGACCTCTTCCTGTCTCCCTCTCTGTCCGGCCGGTTTTTCCCCACTTTAATGTGTTTTAACTGAAATAATCACAAAGGCCTTATCAGACATGAGCCCATGTTCCTCTCCCTCCCTCAGCACTGTTTGATCCAAGAGAAACGTGCCTTGTAAGGAAGCAGGATGTTCACAGGCTCCACCAAACTGCCACCCACTAAAACCCCGCAGCCCGAGCGGCTGGATGAAGTGTACGCTGCCTTACGCAGAGGCTTACAGTGAGTAAACACATTTCAGGCTCTGTTTGCATTGATTCCAGTGGATGGCTGCCAGGTGGAGCAATCACAGAAAGATACAGCTGCTGTTGAGTCTGAGAACGAAGATGTAACAGGGTTGGGGTTTTTGTTGTCAGGTCGTACCTGCAGGTCCACCAGCTGGAGCTGGACAGTCTGGGTCAGCAGACCAGAGAGAACAAGAGGAACGGTCGTCTGGTGAGAGCCCATGTAGTGAAACCAGTCATGCCAGTACAGGCAATCATTCAGCACCAGGCTGGATGCTGTCATCTCTGGTACTCAAGCAGGATGTGAATTTGACACTTTGTGATGCTAAGTGTTTTAATCTTGTTGTTTTCTTTGCAGGGGTCTTTGTATGAGTTAGATAAGGTGAGTTTCATTCACACCTGTTGTATACAGAGTGCAGCACATTGAAACTGTGGAGGATGGAAGAGAGTCTTTCTGAATGAGTTCGTCAAGTTTAACTTTTTTTTCTCTTTTTTTTGTAGCAAGTGAAAGCCATAGAGAGGTTTATGCGTCGTCTGGAATTCCACCTCAGCAAGGTGTGTATTTATGTGAAGAATTGATCAGATGATAAATATATTTTGTTAATTTAAAGCTACACCAAGCAACATTTAAATTAAAACAATGCATTTAAGCACTGTGTGTGTAAAGTGAAAAGGTGTTAGTCATTGTGACAAACCCACAGAGAATTATCACCTGTCAGATATTTCCCCCAGGAGTTTATGGAGACCAAATCAGAGCTAAGAGAAGGGAGAATACTGGACTTAAATATATTTAGATGAGCACAAACAGGACTCCAAATGAATGCTAATGTTTCCATATCAGTGTCATAAGGCAATATCGTGTCAACGTTGTGTACACAGCTTGTTCCACTGCTCCAGAGTGCTTTAATTATTACATAGACATTGTGATTGTCACCAGGGTTGCAAAGGTACAAGATTTTCACAGTAGAATAACTGTCTCAGATAAGTGTATTATTATCATTATTATCAGTTACAATGACCCTTAAAGAAATGACAACAACATTTTGTTCTTTATTTTAATTCAAACCATTTTTAAAAAAAAATAGGAAGTAAAATAAAATAGGTGAGATTCTCAGCTTGTTTTCTTTTTCAGTACTGTAAATAAATATATTTACATGGTATGATAACCTTCTGTTTTCATACCACAGTGTACAGTGAAACTGATGTGCTGCTGCAACCCTACAAACCACTAAACAAAAACAAATTCATAATCATTTTCACTTTCATTTTCTCCTCAAGTGAGACTCTAACGTCACATCCATTTGTTGAAACCTGTGTAATATCTGCTTTTCCAGGTTGAGGAACTGTACGATGCGTACTGTATACAGCGGCGACTGCGTGATGGAGCAAGTAAGATGGTGGCGGCCTTTAACTCCGCCACTGGCAGCAAGGAGGCCAGAGAGAGCCTGAGTGAAGCCAACAAGGGCTACAGGGAGTGCACAGAGGTATGTGATTCACTTGAGGTCAGTGTGTGTGTGTGTTTCTGTGCGTACACCAGGCTCTCTGTGCTGTATTTTATTTCTGGTGAAAATAGATATCAGACTGTGTACTGTAAACGTTCTAACAAATCTCTGCTACATTATTCACATCCTTCCCTCCATCTGTCTCTGCAGCACATGTGCTCGCTTGAGAGTGAATTAGAAAGCCAGATGGGAGAATTTCATGTCAAGATGAAGGGTGAGTCATTTTTTTTTTTACCACTTCCTATTTCCTCCAATCTGCATTAGCCCAGTTCTCATTTTTCTTGTCCATTTTGGATGTTTCAGGCCTCGCTGGCTTCGCACGGCTCTGTGCTGGTGATCAGTATGAGGTAAGAAGCACAAATACAAGCACGTAGACGCAGATTGTGACGGAGTCTCTGCGTCAGATGAGTCATATCCGCTGTTTTTGGCCCCTTCAGGTCCTAATGCGTTATGGGCGGCAACGCTGGAGGCTACGAGGCCGTGTTGAGGTCAGCAACAAGCAGATATGGGACAGTGAAGAGTATATCTTTCTGCCACTTGTCACAGAGCTGCTGTCAATCAAGGTAATGAAATCAGCTTCTAAAGGGCCAAGCTAGTGTTATTGCCTAATGATTCTTATGGTAAACAAATCCGATGAAAAGATCAAAAACCAAGTATGTGTCACTTTCCGTACCTGTCTGTGCCCACTGGTTCCTACTCAAGATGTAAATCAGGTCACAGGTCATTATTAAAAAGGCTAAACATTTACCTTTGGGATGTTTTCAGCAAACATAACTCCAACAGCAGTAAACAGTGTGTATGTTTTCAGCTCTACATTAATATCTATTTGTTTGTTTAGGGAGCAGCAGGATGCTGTGTGTAGGAGTCAAAATAAGCTACAGCACAATATATTTTATTGCCAGCCTTATCCTTTAAGTCAGTGGTCCCCAACTGGTGGGTTGTGGTCCAAAAGTGGGTCTTGGGTCCATTCTGTATGGACCGCAGGTGACTCGCAAACATGTCAAGTTTGTAAAAAAAATACACATTATTTTTAAGTGGTGGATTCCTCAAACTGCCTCACAGAGACAGCAAACTAGTTTGACGACATGGCCAAATGCAAGTATGCCGCTGAATGTATTAAACTGTGTGGACCTTGAGCTTATGACTAAGGAGAAATCTGGATCCTTTGGTATTTTGATATGTGCTTGCAAGAAAGCCCTCTCAAGGCGCTGGTTGCTTCCTGAACCTCCCACATTAGAGGACTGGATAAATATTGTAAATTATATTTACATAATGGAAAAGATTACCTTTTCTCTTCATCCTCGGAAAAATGTGTTCATTAAAATTCTGGGCGACGTGGGTGAACTACGTAAGACCCTTACGACCTGACTTTGTGGAGGTATCGTACAAAAGACCCTATGACTGTTTAGTCAAGCAAAGCTCATTGACTGCTATTCTATTTTTTTTTCTGTCTCTAATCCCTCCTTAAATCCTCCCAACATATGGCACTTATATGTACACTTGATCTCTCCCACAATGTTCTACAAAGTTCTTAAAATTGTGGAAAAAATGTTCATATTATATTTCATTTCTGCCAATACATCCCCCTAATCCTACACACTCGACCTTTAGTTTCCCATGGTCTCTGCCTGTCCTCCCCTCTCTGACGTTTTGCATGTTCTGGTTGTCAAGGTGACGGAGCTGAAGAGCCTGGCCAATCACGTGGTGGTGGGCAGCGTGTCCTGCGAAATGCTCGACCTGTTCTGCCCGCTTCCCCAGACACTCGCCGTGGATATCAACGACCTCGGGACAGTGAAGCTGAACTTGGAGGTCACCTGGAGGTACTTGGACCTCTCATGGCCTCTTTTATTTTTGTCCATTTACACTTTCCACGTTTATTCAGGTGTGTTTGGCTCTGTTTCTCACTCTTTGTCTGTTTGTCTTTTTCAGTCCATTCGATAAGGATGACCAGACATCGTCCACCAGTACAGTTTCCAAACGGCTGCTGTCCAATCAGAGCCCTCCTGACACGCCCTCTATGCGGGAGCAGGTGTTTTATGTGAGTCACATAACAACAATCCATCACACCTGCTCTGTTACACCACTAGTTTATAATCTGTATTTAGGGTTGGTAAACTCTTTGTTGTTACTACACATACACACTGTTAATTTATGTCACTGATGGCTGGTATTACTGTCATTTCATTGGCTTGTTCTATTTCAGCTGCTCCCCAACTGCTTTGTGTGTAGCGGTAGCACTGATGTGTGTGAGGATATTCACAGAGCACTGTGTGTTAGGACATGTGGTTGTGGGAGTGCGGTGCCTAATGTGAGGAGGATGAATGGTAGCAGTAGCGGGACGTGTGACAGCAGCAGCAGCATGTATGAACGGAGCTGTGGTCCTTGTAGCTGTTTAATAGTGGTTGAGTAGAGCTCCAATATGTCCCTCCTCTTCCTCACCTCGCTGAAGAGCGTGCCTCGAGTCGGGCCCAGACAGAGCCGCTCGCTGGTGGAGGCGCTCCACGATGTCTTGGCGGACAGGACGGCGTCCTTACGTTGTGAATTCAGCCGTACAACACCCAGATTCACCTCTGTACAGTCGGTGTGTTGGGACGTAGTTGTAGATGTAGTTTGGTTGTAGTGACCAAACAATAGAGAGATAACAGTAGAACAATAGAAAACAGAAAAAGCCTGATCACTTTAATTTGAATCTAAACTGAAGGAACACAATCAGAGGCATGTTGTCAGCTGCAGTGTGCTAATTTTATTTTTGACTGTTGATTCTAAAACAACCTTTACACATATATATGGTCATTTTAAAGATTTGAAACATTTGTTTTTTATTACTATCATAGTTGTATTTTTTTTATTGTATTCATTTTTATTATTTAATTAATTATTTTATTATTTAAATATAAAAATCAAGAAAACAACAATAAAACAACAAAAATTGATAATCATTCAGTGTGTAAAATATTACAAATAACCAGAAGTTACCCAAAGAGACATATTAACATTGATTACAAATTGTAATCTGTGCAGAAGCTGAAATAATTAATATAATAATACAGTCCGTTTATGTTATGAGGCTAAATCTGTACATGCAAAACTTCAAGCTGCAGCTTGTTGAGAAATGATAAAAGTAAAAAATACTGACTTAACCTTTTCTGTCCCCTTTTGGAAGAAAAAATAAGTTTCATATCCGCCTGGTCTTATTCGTCCCACGTGACACTGAATCATTTAACTTTAGTTCCACCCATATTTTTAGCCGTGGTTTCCCCTTGGTTTGTCAGCAGAGCTGCAACTAATTGCCAGTTAATTTGATAATCTATTAATCTGTTTGTTATTTTTAAGAAAGAAAAAAATTTCTCTAACTCTAGCTTCTCAAATGTGACTGTTTTCTAGTTTCTTTACTCTTTCCTAAAATTAAGAGTCAGACTCCAGTTTATGCTGGATTGATGTGGAATGGGGGAGACGATAGACAGCAAACCAGATTCATTTTAGTGGATGAAAACAGGCCGGGAACATTAGTTAAGCTCAGCAGAGAATACTGGCAATGGTAATGGTAGACGGCATTGCCACTGAAGTTAAAATATTTTAACTTATTGCCTTCCTCCGTGAATTTACAACTGAATGTTACAAAGCTCCTTTACACAAGGCAATCTGGTCAATTACTGGAAATTACTAGAATAATTACATAAAAGAATTAAATGTCTTTAATTCAGTGTTACAACAATAAGGCATTAAATGTCTTAATTTGAATTTGTGAGGTCTTAACTACTAAAAAAATAAAGGCAACTGTTGCAAAAATCAGGAAATATAAATATAGATTACAATAAAGGTAATATAAAAATTTGAAAAAAATACTATTAAAGAATATGTATGGGGCACCTTTAAAAAAAGGATATGTACAAAATATATGAATTAAAAGAACTGTGCAGTTTTTATTAGTAAATGACAGTAAACTGAAGATGTTTGAGTTGTTGGATAAACAACATTTGAGGACGTCATCTTTGGCTTTGGGAAACACATCAACATTTTTTAATTGTTCTCTACCATAACAAACAACTAATCGATTAGTTAGAGAAAATGATCAACACATTACTCGCCAATGAAAATAATCGCCTCTGATTTCTCAGTTGTATTTATCATATGCATATTATTTCTTTCTTGATGTGATCTGATGACCAACATGTCCACAGAACCTGTAATCCGTCAGTCCGTAGACGTAACAGCGATAATATGGTCTCATTAATGTTCTCTGTGTCTCACCTGTTGTCTCTCTGTCTTGTCCCCCGTCTAGTCTCTGCTGAAGCGTCAGGGAGAAATGGAGAACGGGACCGTCTGGTCCAACTCCTCTGAGTCCTCCGACGACTCCTCCAGTCCGGCCTTGGCTCACCACGCTCAGAGGCTGACGGCCTCCAACATGCTGCAAACCACTCTCACCAATCAGCTGTCGCTCACACAGCACAAGTCCAGTGCATCGACGCCGTCGCTCTCGTCCAACCAAGAGGAGGATGAGACAGAAGCCGGGGAGGTTTTCACTCAAACAGACGCCGTGCCCAACGGCCATCTGCAGACCTCCTGCTCTCATAGACCAGACTGTACTGTGACTGACAGAGCGTCTGTTCAATCAGCAGAGCTCTCCTCAGCAGACCTGAGCTGCTCATGCCCCGACGTTTCCTCTGTGCCTCCTGTGTCGCTGACAGAGACACAGGACATATCTGAAAGTGGCGTCCCACAAGTGTGTATTACAGCGGAGGAGGTAAAAGATGAAGTGTCTGGGGACTCGTCAGTACAGGCTGGACAGACTGAGGTAGAAACAGAGGACAGCACCACTGAAGCAGGAGAGGGACACCAGGTAGAAGCAACAGAGAAACACAGTCAACCACTTCAGTCCGTCCAGGAGTCAAAACAACCGGCGGACGCTCCGACGGTGAGCTTCAGTCACTTCTCTGCCTTTGTAAGGTCTAATGTGTTGACGCTGATATTTAAACACCTGCATTTGTCTTCTGCACAGGCCCCTTTTCCCACTTCTTCTAGTTTCACTTTGGAGGTCGAGACGGCCCTTGAAAGTTTTGACTTTCTCAACTGCTCTGACCTTGAGGAAGATGAGGAGGAAGAGGAAGACAAGGACCAACAGGAAGATGAAGAAGAAGTAAAGAAGGAGGAGGAGGATGATGGGCAGCATGAAGAGAACCAAAACAACGAGAAGGAAGAGACAGAGACAGTGGAGGAAGAGAAAGTGGCGGAGAACAAAGTGGCGGAGGAGAATGTAGAGGAAGAGAAAGTAGAGGAAGAAGAAAAGGATGAAGAGAACTTTTACTCTGGAGGAAGGTCAGTGTTAGTGGTCATTGTTGAGCTTTGAATAGTCGTCATTGCCTTTTGTGTTTCGTATCAACAAATGTCCACTTCACTCACATGACTGATTAACTAAACAAAACTTTCTGTACAAACAGGAAACCTCCCATTACTCTGATTTGGTCGTTTTCACACATTATTCCACGCTGCAGTCTCACCACTGAAAAAGACTACATTAGTTGCCTTCTTTGTGTTAAGTAATTGTAGTGACTCGTTAACAAGTTATTTTTACTTAGATGTACCTGCTAGTGAAGGAGGCTCCGTGCTCATTTTGACGTGGTCTGTGTGAGATTTTGTAGCTCGGCTATTCGTATTAACGTCTGAATGACATGATGTTGATGCTGCAATAGATCACATGAAGAAGGTCTCATGGTTTCTTACACCCCTTAAAGCTGTAGTTGGTAACTTTTATAAAAGATAACTGAAACTGTCTTTGTATTTACACAGCGTTAAATGAGACAGATATCTTTGAAAAAACTCATACTCCTCTGCCTACTCCATTACCTTGTAGCGCTTCTTGTGGCTTTGCCACATGCAACGAATACAACCAATCAGAGCCGAGGAGTCTCTAATGCAGCTGTCAATCACTGCCTGTGAGCTGCGGTCAGACTCTACGTAGGCAGCGCTGATGAAATATAAATCAAGATTCTGTAACTGCACTGTCTGTTTCTCGCCTCAGATGTTTTCAGAAACATATTTTAGTGTACTGTTTAGCTGTAAAATGAAAAAAACTGTGACTAAGGGCGCCATGTTTAAAACAGTTTAACAGGAGTACCAAGCACCGCCTGTCAGCTGGACAAACTCTCTCATTTTACAGCTCAATGGTACAGTGAAATTTGTTTCTGAAAACATTTGAGGTGAGGAATAGGCAGTGCAGCAAAAAAATCTTGATTCATATTTGATCAGCGCTGCCTTGTTTGACAGTTTGACCACAGTTCACGAGCAGTGATTGACCTCATGGACAGCTGCATTAGAGACTCCTCGGCTCTGATTGGTTGTATTCAGTGTGCCACGGTAGACTAGCAAATGCCGTTAGAAGCAGTAGGAGGGGACGAGGACATGATTTTTTTCACAGACTGTCTCATGTACTTCTTCCAGAATACTGAAGCAGTTTCAGCATGAAAGTTATTTTCATAAAAGTTACAAACTATAGCTTTAAACCTCAAAGATCAACTTAGCTTCAATAATTTGTTTAGTCGGCCAACAAAATTGTGATTCCAAAATTACCCAACATATGATGTACAAAACATCCAGATGTTTCCATATAAACATGGAGTCTTGGGGGTAACCCAGTGTATGTATGTGTGTTAAGAGGTTTTAACTTAAGTGTTTATATCTGACCCACCATGTATGCCACTGTTGCATCAGTCTACTTTTTGTGTCACTGCAGCGATGAGGAGGACGCAGACGGTCTACAGATCCTTATGGAGGCCCCAGAAGGATTCAGAAACTCAGATGAGGATCGTTTCTCTGAATCACAGGTAATCAAACTGTCCTTTAAGTTTTTTTTTTAAGGCAGCAGTTATGTGAGTGTGTTTATTGTCCTTCAGTATGGCAGTCGGCTCATGTTCTACCTTTACCTCCTCAAAACTGTCTTGTCTGTCTAAAACCCTTGAATCATCATGCTGAAGTCTGTTTTACACTGCCAGTATATAACAGTTGATAGAACACTGATAGACAATTGATTAGTCTATTGGTGGCATGGTGCTGCAGTGGTTAGCATTGTTGTCTCACAGCAAGAGGGTTCCTGGTTCGAACCCAGGGTGGGGGAGCCCTTCTGTGCGGAGTTTGCATGTTCTCCCTGTGTCAGCTTGGGTTTTCTCCAGTTTCCTCCCACAGTCCAAAGACATGCAGGTTAATTGGTGACTCTAAATTGTCCGTAGGTATGAATGGTTGTCTGTCTATATGTATTTACCCTGTGATACTGAGGCGACCTGTCCAGGGTGTACCCTGCCTCTCACCCAATGTCAGCTGGGATAGGCTCCAGCCCCCCTGGGACCCCTAACAGGATAGGCCGTTACTGAAAATGAATGAATGAATATTTATCAAAGATAAAAGTCATTTCACTTTGATTTGCCCCAAAGACTAATGTGATTTTCATGTTTCCTTCATTACAGGGACATTTGATGCACTTTTTGGGTCTATTAAAAAGACATTAGACATTAGGGACTTGTAAATCTGTTGCATCAAGTTCAAAGTTTCACAGCTGTAGACAGTGTAGCTGTCACGTTAGAAATTAACAGAGTGATAAAATAAATATATTCATGTAAGAGTTCACACGATTAGTAATATTAATGCAAGCACTCCCCTCTCATCTTAACTGAAGCTGAAGAGTTGTTTTTTATGTGAGCACGCACACAGTCTGAAGCAGAAAGCCTGGGCTGACACAGACGGTTGATAACCGCCTTAGTGGTACCCGTTATCTCTGACTGAGGCTTTAGGGTTTGTCGAGCCAGCTCAAAAAAAGAGAACTGACTCTGTGGTGCAGCCCTCAGCACTTGATTTTATTTATAAAGGACTTCTTCAAAAGCTGCCCTCGTATTTGACGTCACAGATCACTGGAGAGGTGGAACACATAACAAACGCTCACAGGACTGGTTAGTGCTGCAGGTTCCTACAACTCACACTGATTTGGGAAACACTGCTTTTAGATCCTTTGTACTTGTATACTTTAGTTGCAGTGGGTCAGTCCAGAAATCTAATCAAAATCCTGACTGATTTTAATTGTTCCAACTTATTTAACTTATTGTATTACTTATTTTTTGTATGATTTTATTTTTTTAAATATTTTGTGTTATTGTATTTACTATGATTGATATTGTACATCTTGAACCATTCATGTCTTTATTTATGTACTCAGGTTGTTCTTGAAAATGAGATCTTAGTCTCAGTGGGACTTACCTGATTAAGTAAGGGTTATTATGTTGACTTAATTAATGTTAATATAAAATAAAAATATTTTAAAAGGAGTCCAGCGTGGAGGACGGGCAGGATGTGTGTCAGATGGAGCTGGCTGATGAGAAGGAGGAGCACAGCGAGGAAAAGGGAGACGAACAACAAGGTGAGAGGAGTTTTCACTCATGTGACCACAGCGCTGCAGGCTTGACGAGGTCGTTAATTCTCCCTGTTATTCATCTTTCAGGAGAGGACACAACACACGGTCAGGAGGAGCGTCCCTCTACTCCCACCCATTTGGCCACTACTGTCTTCTAATGACACCAGTGGAACCATACTTAAAACCATTTCTCCCACTCTGCCATCCACACATGCCATCTCCCTCTTACACCGCGGCATCGGAGGCCTTGAGGATGTTCCACTTACTGCTCAGACAAACAAGCTCTCCCATTAACGGCAGAGTTTGTGCACATATTTGCCTTGTTCTGACCAAGAACGATAAACCTCGAGGTTTCCGCACCTCAGTCGTGACTGAAAGCCCCCCCCCCATTCATTCTTTGAACACACACTCCCACCATCACGTTGCCTGGGTTTAAGTGGGTCACCACTTAGTTTACACTTTCATAAACTGTTTCGGTCATGTGAAAATTAAATGTCCAAAACATTTCAGGAACAGCTAAAAGCGGCCTTGTTTTGGCTTTGTTACAGTGCATTTTTTTAAGTAATCTAATAATTTTTAAATGGTTTTATAAGTTCGAGTTGATGGATTTCTTCAGTCTACAGAGAAGCATACAATCACTAACTGAGTTCTCAAAACTACCAGTATTTGTGGATATATATATAAAAAAACTATCAAGGTTATGTTTTTCAGTGTTAAATCAGTGTACAGCCCAGAGCTCTTTTCTCTGTTCGTGAGAGAGGAAAAAGACTTCATGAGCATGTGATGTTTGTCTGAAGATTTTCATCGATGTGCTGTGGATATGAAGTCATTCCCAAACCAGGAATGTACCCGGAAAACCAACAGGATCTTTTCATTTTAGGCATCAGAGACAGTTAATTGCTCAGAAATACACATGGAGTGCAGAAGTTACAGTCAACCTTCAAAGCGACACCAGGAACATTAGTATTATTAGGACTGAGTATAAACACTTCAGGAGTCTCGAGTTTCTCCTCAAAGCTCATTTCGGTCCGACATGAAAACAATCTGCAGTGTAAAACTATATTTAAACCTGCATGTGTAGCTGCCTCACACTGCCAGCATGTCTGTATAAAAAGCTCAACTGATCAGTTTTAAGTGTGTAAGCTAGGCTTCAGTGCAAGGAAGCCATCGGGTCTGTAGCTGTGTACAAAAGCCGCCTCACGGGGGCGCTATAGTCTCTCAGCGTCATGCTTTACGTTGTTCTACAAAAAGCCTCGTCATTCAGAAAGTGCCTCAAGTGACAGAGATGTAAGGTTTTAAATGCCACGACAGGAGAGATCAGGCAAAAGATAACAGTGTTTATTTTCTGAATTACTTTAAGAGTGTGCACAATAAGAGATATTTACTGTTTCATATAAAGAATTGTATATGTCTTGAAATGTTAAAATGTTTATGTTCAGAAATGTTTAAACTTTATAAAGGTTTCTTTAAAATGAACATGGCTTTTGTTGAATTGACTGAATCAGCATTTGTGACCTCTGTCAGGGTGTCAGACACTTAAATTTGCATTTTTAAGATAATTTTTAACCAAATTTATGACTGATTTTCAACAGATCTTTTTTCTTATTCAAGCATTGCAGGTAAGTGTAAAGGTAAGTAGTAGGTGAGTTGGCTCAATGTACATTTTGCCAAAAGGTGAGAGCAGGTGTAAGGTAAAAGACAGAATTAAGTTCAGGTAGGTGTAGAGATTTATAGCATCAAAAATGTGGACGTTCAAACAGGAGAACTTGACTAATTTTCACAACAACAAATTAAAAGACGGATTAAACCAAGCATGATGTGCGTGCCAAATTTGGTGAGTTTTTGAGCATGTTAGGGGGTCAAAGTTGGGCTTGAAGGCAGCAGAAAAATAAAGAATAATAAAGAATAAAAGAAGCAAAAACAATAGAGTCCTCTGTTAGAGGAGTCCTCTGCCTGCGGGCACGGTCCCTAATTAGATAAAATGTTTTAGCACAATTAAAATTTAAGATTATTTAATGACTTTAAAGGCCTAATATTTCTCAAAATTGAATTTAAGACTTTAAAGACCTGCAGACTTCCTGTGTAATTAGGACTGTCAAAGACTTAAGCACAGAAAACATCACAACAACGAGAGCGCAAAGACCATTTCCTCAAAAACTATTTATTTTTAAACACCCCTTAAACTGAAGATGTATTTTTAAGAGCGTAAATGAATGTGGTGTTTTGGCTCTCAGTCTGAAGGTTAAAGGACACTAAGGCAGCGTTTTATAAAGAAATAATGCTTTTTATTCAAGAAAACGAACTATGCTTACAAGTAAGTATGCATGTGTTGAGGAAATGTTGCTCTTGTAACACTAAAAACACCGTGCAATCAAAATGAGACACCACAACAGCACCACAAATTCCTAAAATAATGCTCCCCATCAAACCCATTAACAGAACGTGAGTGTCATTTGAACACATTGAACTTTAAAACATTTGCTTTCAGTGCATTAAACATTACATAAAATACAGCAAGAATAAAAACAAGTTAAAAAGCCTCCAAAGTTTCGTCAATTAGTTCCATTTCTCTGGAAAAAAAAACATATCTGAATATTATCACACAGAATACACAGGGTGCTTAACTTTCTATGTAATTAACTGTAAACCCAGTCTGACGTTTAGGTTTCATATTCCTATTATCAACAGTGTCATTTTCACTGGATATCAGAGGCACATTTATCCCTCACTTTCCAAAGTCTTGTCACTTTCCTGAACTATCCGTGTAGTGAATAAATCAGTCAGTGTTTGATGTAACAGAGGAGCTGCAACAGGACATATGAAATGTGAAGTAACAATATCTTAACGGCGTCGTTCACATTAAAAATACAGTGAAATAGAGTGTGGACTCTCTTACTCATAGTGACAGAAAAAAAATTATTCTGCGTAACAGGTTTTCTGGAAAATAAAAACAACCCTGAAAAAAGCGTCTGAACCCTCTGATATAAACTCAAAATACGCATGTGCACATGTACACACTTGTGTAACGTGTCCTCACCTAAAAACTGAGCGGCTGCTCCAGTGACCCTCCCAGCTTCAGTAGAGCAGCACTGAGTCTGGCCTTCAGCGCTGCGTAGTCCGGCTGCTCAGAGTACTGCAGAGTCATCACTTCAGTCAGGTACGTTTGAAAGGCACCTACACCGTGACACACACACACACACACACACACACACACACACACACACACACACACACACACACACACACACACAAATATATCAGCAGAGAGCTCGTAATCACACACTTGTTAATGTGTTATGTAACAGACATTTTAACTCACTGAAAACTCTCTTCTTTGCAAAGCAGTGACTCAACAGTGCAGGGACGTCCTCCATGTATCTACAATGGGAAATTCTCTGAGTTATTTGCATTTTCTTTTTATTGTACTACTAATTTTAAGCAACCACAACAGTGTTGCTGTGTGTTGACTCTGGCAGCCCCTGTGGAGAAAAGCGCTGGCATGAGCACCACCGCCTCCTGCCGTAAAGATCTTGATCAGGCTAACACGTGCGTTTGTTTTGGAGGCAGGCAAAAGAAAGATGCAATTTACTTTTAATACTATTCATTTTTTAAATCACATCTGTTTGCAGGATTCATAGCAATGACGTAACAAATCTCTTTGTGGCTGTGTAAGATTACAGCCTAGTCTCACTGCCAGGGCATCAAAATACACCACTCAGGTAGTATCCAGCATAGCATCCTTTAGCATCTGTATGAGACACACCAGGCTTTCAACCAACTCCAATGTTAACCTGTCCATGTCATAACTAGACGTTCACCCAGAACACACTGGAGGGATTACATATCTCATCTGGCCTGGGAACGCCTTGGGGTCCTCCAGGAGGAGCTGGAAAGTGTTGCTTGAGTCGACTGACGTGACTAACACCAACCACGATGTTTTCCTAAACCTGACCAAGTAGTTTTGTTGCCCAAACCTAACTATCCTTACCGCCCTTAACCCTTCTGTGTCATGATTTGCCGACCCTCTGCCTCACGACAGAACACACAATGCTACCTAAGCTTCAAATTAAGACAAGATCACATTGAAGATTAATATCTGTAGTATGATGATGGTGACACAAAGTAAAGTTTGTTTTAGCCACCAATGCAAATTCATTATCGAATCGCAATGTATTTTATAAATAGACATTTTACCAATCTCAGACGAAGAGGGACGATTCAGGATCAGTTCTGAATCCTTTCCAATCACACAATCTGTTTAATGACCGACCACCTGCACTCTACCACTGTCCCTGTTAGTTTGAGTTTATTTGGTTACTTCTTTTTTTTCTCTTCACTTATTCTGCCCCAGTCTCACCCATAACCACAAAATATAACGTTAAAAATTAAACTATCTAAAGACTTTTATCTGGTTAACAAACTACTCACTGCAAAACTTTGCCTGAAAAATGTAAACACAGGCTCTTACTGTCTGCGTACCATAAAGTGTTTCGTCAGATTTCACAAGGAATCAGACCCCAAAATAAAGCTACATAGAAACAACAAATCCTTTTGTAGATGGTGTTGGCATCAATAATAAATTGAGACAGTCTGATAACCAGTTAAAAACTCTGTGTAGCTGCTTTAATCATACAGGTTAATGTCAATGGCATGTTGACACAGTTTATTTCTGTGGTGATTCAGTGTCCCACTGATGATAACCTTTTTCTTACCTCTGTTTCTCCTTGGCCACCTGGTCTGGTTGAGTGAGGAGAGTCCATGGCAGCGTCCCCGTGTGCCAACGCAGCATGCAGTAACCCAGCGACTGCAGGTCACTGCGTCGAGACGGAGCTGAGAGGAGAACACACACAGACAGTGATGACATCTTTTCTCTCTCCCACTTTTACCCTGATCCTCAACACCACCAGACAATCCACACCTTTTTACACTAAAGATATCACAATCAATACAAAGTCCGAGCAGTGTTGTTATGTAAAGCCTGTGTGTGCAGACAGATGGAGTGTGGGAGGAGTGCAGGTGTTCCTCATGGAAAGACGAAAATAAATCTGGAAGTGTTTGGTTTACGGGAGCTTATAGAGCGAAATGGCGTCTGATTCGCTGACGTTAGTGGGAAAAAGGAATCAGTGAACCACAGGAGTGACTCACCTGCTCCCTTATGTGCGTCCAGGCTGATGAACTCCATGGTGCCCTCGTGTGGCGTTCTGCTGGCCTCACGGTACTCTACATGTTGTCCACCAGGACAGTACCTGAAGGCATGGCAGTATCCTACTAGGTAAACCTACCCACACACATACAGACACACACAAGCAAAGAGCTGTGAATGTGAAACACATTTGGATCATGGAGACTGACAGATTACAGTATGTACTTCAGAATATTGCCCACCTGTGATTTCTGTCCTGGTTGGATGTAAATATTTTCTGCAGTAATATCAGCGTGAACGTACTCGTTTGAGTGGAGATACTGCAGCACATCTAACTGCAAGGAGAAAGACATGTTACCATTTATGAACTGAGGGGGAAATCACAGTTCTTTAAGCGTTTGGGATTGTGATTAAGATTAAAAATATTGTCTGAAAAAACATCTACGTGTTTACACTCACTATTCTGCAGGCGAGCTGAAGGACAGCTTTCTCTGACAGAAGCTCACTTTCTTCCTCCATGACAGACTGAAGAGACTGGCCCATGTTGGGGAAAATCAGAAACCTATAAAAATAGTTAAAAGCCTTATAGAAGAACCCAAAGTTAATGTTAATGTCCTTCATGTAACATGTAAATATTCACACCTGTAGGACTCTGCGTGGAGACCAAAGCCAACGCAGGAGGGAATCCCAAGAAAATCCATCTTGTTTTGTCTGATCCACTTTTCCACTAGAAAGAGACCACATGGTTTAATTATTGTGTGTGGCATATGTGTGGTACATGTGTAACGTTACACTCCTGACAAACCAGGACTGTTTAAAGGTCAGCGATTCTAATGCAGTGCACTTTTTGTCAAATTTAGTGAATATCTCCTGATGGTCCTCTAGCTGTCTGCTCTGTGTGTGCACTGAAATAAAATCAAGTGCTCATACACAGCCCTGGCTGTGTAAATGAGACACAAACAAAGTGGCTCGGACTGAGCTACACAACACTTCTCCAGCCAATCAGCGATGGGGGGGTGTTCATGGTCGCATACAAGACAAGGGTACTGAGAAGAGTCATTTAACTGCATAACAAACATTATAACGTTTGACATTTGAGTAAAATGACCATGAATGTAAAACGCAGCTTCTGAAGGAGCACTAATAGGAGGGGTGTTTTGTTTGGGTGTTGAGTTTAAAGATCAAAAAGCTCCGGTGGCCGAGAGAGGTCACAACACACACAAACTCCACAACACCTGCAAATCCACACAACACATACGCATTAAGAAAAAAACCTAAATTCAGAAAACACATTCATCGATTTCGCAACACATATGCTGCAAATCCTCACAACACAGTCAAGAAGCTGAACACTCTGCAAAAATGAAAACACACCCCAAATTGAAGACGACAATGGAAATGTTTCCAGGGGGACCGTAATCACTCACGGAGCTGCTTTTGGCCGCCAAAAACAACTTAGATGCTCGGACCAGAACCGCCAACACGTTGATGTGCTCCAACAGGTAAGTGTTTTTACTTACTTGTCTTCCACCTAAAACAAGTGTTAAACTTCCGACCAGTGTCTTTAGGAAAGTCTGGAAATGTCAACAACCAGTAAGCTCGTCACTGATTACTGTCCCCCTGGAAACATTTCAATTGTCGTCTTCATTTTGGTGTGTTTTCGTTTCTGCGGAGTGTTCAGCGTCTTGCCTGTGTTGTGAGGATTTGCAGCATATGTGTTGCGAAATTGATGGATGTGTTTTCTGAATTTGGGGGTGTTTTCTTAATGTGCCTGTGTTGTGTGGATTTGCAGGTGTTGTGGAGTTTGCATGTGTGTGACCTCTCTCGGACACGTAAAAAGCTTATAAAATTGCTGACTCCACCTTTAGTTTGCTCCCAGTGTGCATGACGATGCTTCTGTTGAATAATTCTTGTCTACTTCTGCTTTCCTCTGAACAGATTATGAAAGATATTTTGATATGATATTGTGAAATGAGATCACATGACAAACTGCCAGAACACTTCTCACTGTCTACTTGTTCTACCTCTGACTGGTTTCTGTTTGTCACCTGTTCAAACAGCCAACATAAACACTGAAGCAGTCAACTGTGATGAAATACTGCAACAACCTTTGTTTTAACAAAATGTACTTCTGCTAAAGGTCCAGTGTGTAGGATTTAGGGAAGTACATTGGCATAAATGATATATTATATTCATAAATCACCTAAAAACAAAAGTTATGTTTTTGTTAACTTGTATTGAGCCTTTTATATCTACATACAGAGCGGATCCTTGTTTCTACAGTACACCAGAACGGACAAATCAAACTCTGGCTGTTGATAGAGCCTTTAGCGTTTCTTGCATCAGCCACCTTAGTTCTCCTACACACTCTGCACATGGAAGAAGTTTCTGTTTTGCAACCTCACTGCTATCCTACAAACAGGACCTTTAAAGTTCTTATCAGAACTACAGTCATGGTGTGACTGCAGCCCAACCTTCCTTGAGTGACAGAAAACCATCACTCTTTCATCAGGGACATTACACCTGTTTTTTGGAAGTAAAAGAAGTGTTGTTTTAGAGGTGTAGCACACTAAATCCTCACCAGATGCAGGTTTCGCAGCTCTCTGCAGGAAGTTCTGCTCATTGAAGATTCTCCCATCTTTAGCTCCCTAAAATGAAGAAAGGTACGATAAACTTTATTGATCCCACTCTGGGAAGTCTACATAACATGGAGAACAAATAAAAACAACTTGTTGATGAATATGGCAGGAGAGCTATTATTTCTTAAATTATGGCACCTCAGTGATAATAATTTAGCAGTTTTTGGACTGAGTACTCAAAAAACTACTACAAAAAAAGTGCTGAAGCGGCTCTTACCAGTTTGAGGATGTGATTTGATTCCATAGGACTGGATCGTGGAGCTGTTTGCAAAACTGAAAAAAAGACCAAACATTATTATTAAACTGTGATAATGAAGGTTTTTTCCATTAATGTTTATTTTTGTAAGAATCAACTGTGACATCCTGCTGGAGACGACTGCAGCTCTGTCCATTAAACTAGGTCAGCCATCTCTTTGTGTATGACTGATGCTGCTTTAATGACGTTAACTGGAAACAAGAGACTGTTGGATACATTTGAACTCATAACTCAGTCAAAATACAGCCAATAAAAATTTAGTTTTATGAAAAGTGCCACTAAAAAATTCTCATTTTGGTTATGTTGTAAATGACAAATTAAACACGACAAGTTCACAAGTGGTTTAAATATCTTCATCTGTGGTTTGTTGTAATTGGTCTTTTTTTAATGTTTTGATGCTGTGTGTCTGCTTTAAGGTATTCAACAGTAAATGTGATATTATCATAAGAATCAGAGCAATCAGAATCAGCTTTAATGGCTGTATTTGTCCACATATACTATGAATTTGACTCTGATTTTATCATCATCAATATGCAATTCATCTCCCAGAATAACAGACTATCTAATGATACTTTGTACACTTTCAAATCTTTCCTCAGATGTCACGTTAACAGTCTCACCTTCATAGATGAGCTCCGTTGTGCTCTGGCTGAGCACTGCCCCCAGCTTCCACTTCTTGCCTGTCGTGTCTGTCACCTCCTCACCTCCTTGTAGCGGCTCCACAGTGGGCGCTTGCTTTGCCTTCTTGGCTCTGCCCTTTCCTGACGCTGTTCATGCACACAAACATGACCAAGCAATTACGTTGTTTGTATGAGGAGAGAAAAATTTATGTTACACACTCATAAGAGAAAACTGATGCACAACTGTACAGTTTGTCTCTGTGGGCTTAAAATGACACCCTTATGTCACAAATGTCTTTAATGTAGAAATGTTTTAATATTACAGTTGATTTTGGGCTCATTTCAAGATGCCCTTTTATGGGGCTTCAAGTGGGAAGCTGAACTTCACTGACGAACTTGATAAAGTTATTGTGATTATTGTGATCATTGGTGGGGAAGCTCCATTTTTGATCTCTCTGTCTCAGATGCAGATAGGATTCATACAGCTGATTTGGCCCCAGTGAATGTAAGGTTCTGTCACATAGGGACTGTAGCAGCATACGAGAAACTGTCTCTCCATCTCATTGACCAATGCGGAAAATTCTGCTTAGAAAGGGGAAAAATAACTGGACTTTGTGAATGCTCAATAATAGAGGCCATAAGCTCAACCCCATCCAGATGTTGGACCATCTCTGATTACCTGATTGTGTGATGTATTTGGATGTATGCCTACGATAAGTTTGACATTATGCATCTTTCTCTTCATTTTATTGCCTATAATAATTATATAATTCATATTTTAGTCATCATTTATTTATTTTCTCTATAAAGTTGTGATTTGTGATTACTTTTTGTTCTGTTTGGGTTGAAAATGACAAACAGTTGGTATTAAAAAAAAGCAACTCATGTGTGGAAACAGGTTTGCTCACCTTTTGAAGGGGACTTGGAGTTTGGTGAGGAAACAGGGGAAGGGATGACCACATGAGAGCTGTCTACCTTTGATTCCTCTTCTTTCCCACTTGTTTTATCAGTCAGCCTCTTTCTCTCCTCTACCTGCTTGGCGGGGCTGGAGAGTTTAGCCTTTCCCCTCACTGCATATGGATCCAGCCACAAACAATATGAATGAGAGAAAAGATTATGACAGAGAAGAAGACAGAGACACTGCATTTTTCATGAGGATTGTATTGTGTTTCAGCTCACCAGTGCGAGAGGATTTTTGGACAGGAGAAGACTTTGGAGCTGGCTCTCTTCCTGTGTCGAGTTTAAAAGTGACTGCGTGCTGCTTCTGTGGAGTTCCAACCAATCTAACACCATCATCTGTCAATACAAATCATAGCGTTTTTGTTCCAAAGAAAGCCATCAGCTGTTATTTTACTTACACCTGCACAACCAGTAAGTGTTTCCTGAAGGTTAAAGTCAATTGTTGCACTGATGGTTTTTACCACAGCAAAGTAAATAAAAGCTTTTCCTCTAGAACAGCAAAGCAAAGCAGCTCCCTCCAAACCACTTTACTGCATTACCTTTGATCCTGACATCTTTGACAGGACTTGTAGAGTAGGGCACCATGGGTGAAGTTGCATCTTTAATGTTGATTTCAACTTCCCTGTCAAGACGAAGTGAGTTTCGGGTCTTTCTCAGCGCAGGACGAGGTGTAACTGGAGTTGAGGAGTTACAAGCAAGAGCTGTAAAAAAACGAGTTTACATTTCCAATGGTTCAATACCACATAACGTCCAAAATCTATAGATAACACAAAATAACTCAAAATAAAATATTGTCAAGATATTTACTTCCTGTGGGTTCGCAGCTTGTGCTTGAAGCGAGGCTTGATCTAACTACTGATATTGCTGCTTCCTCCCTCCTGGGTGGAGAGAGACTTAGAGACGCTGTCGAGCTCACAGGTCCGCATTCATCAACAGGACCCGGAAGCTTCTCCCCACATGATGGACAAAATCTGAAATCAGGTTGCAACTTTGTCCCACACTGAGGGCAGAAATGGAAAGGCATTCTGCAAGAGTAAACACACACGTTATTATTCATTTGTTCTCACCACCTCAAGTATCCTCTGCGTGTGTGTGTGAGCATTCTTATCAATGAGCCAGACAAATACACACACATACTTGCAATTATTGCAAAGTGCCTGATGCTTTGCTATACAACAATTTGGATAAATCAATTAAAATCCTTATACTTATAACATCCATCCATTTTCTAACCACTTATCCTCTTGAGGGTCACTGGGGGGCTGGAGCCTATCTCAGCTGACATTGGGCGAGAGGAAGAGTACACCCTAGACAGGTCTGACATGTCGAGACAGACAACCATTCACACTCACATTCACACCTATGGACAATTTAGAGTCACGCATGTCTTTGGACTGTGGGAGGAAGCTGGAGTACCCAGAGAAAACCCACGCTGACACAGGGAGAACATGCAAACTCTGCACAGAAGGGCTCCCGCACCTGGGATCGAACCAGGAATCTTGCTGTGAGGCGAGTTGCACTGTTGTGAGGCGAGAGTGCTAACCACCACACCACCATGCAGCCCTACTTATAACATATGCTACCAAAATTAGTGTTATTATTAGTATAATATTATTACTAAAATTAATGTTATTGTAGCTATTATCATTATTGTTTGCCCTGCATCTCTCTCTGTCTCTGTCTCTCTCGGTCTCACTCTGTCTATCCTTCTCTTTATGTATCATTTTGTCATATGGATTACTGTAAATTTATTACGTTGATCTGTTCTGTACGACATCCATTGCACATTTCTCCGTCCTGGAAGAGGGATCCCTCCTTAGTTGCTCTTCCTAAGGTTTCTACCATTTTTTCCCTGTTAAAGGGTTTTTTTCAGGGGAGTTTTTCCTTATCCACTGTGAGGGTCCAACAACAGAGGGATGTCATAAATAAAACTGAACTGAATTGAAGTCCTATCATCCAGAGTAGATGTCTTACCCAGACTGTTCAACATGGATGCTTACAGTCACTGTGTCAATGTAATGATCACAACTAAGACAATTATCACTTATTAACAGTCACTGGCGTTGAATACTAACTGTATTTGATTACATGAGCCAAAGAGTTACTCTGTGTTGACAGCAGTGTATTAATCGGTCACCTAAAGACATGATGCCATTTGCCATTGAGGTAAATGTTCTGATTATGGTTTACCATGACAACTACAGCAGGACTTGTCTTCTCATAAACATATCCAACTAAATGAACTACATTTAATGTGATGTTTTTGTTTACTTAACTTACACTTAAAACCCGTGTAAATGAAAAAAATGTAGCTAAAGCTAAGGGTCATCGCCTCGTGTCAGTTAAATTAAACATGATCCTGAACTACAAACTACTCAGCTAACTAACGTTAAGACAACCTAAGCCAGGTGCCATTAGCACTTAAATGGCGATATGACAGATAAAAGAGTCGCAACTCTACACTTAAAGAAATTAATTTGAGCTAAAGGTCGTGTGTGTTTCTCACATTGAGCTATTTGAGCTTGAATGTTGACAGGAAACAATTCAATGACCTAACAGCTTGACGTTAGCTAGCTAGTACAAAAACGAAACTTATGCAAAACAAAAATGAAAATGGTGAGTTTCAGCGGAAGTATCGACTTGTGGCCGCTTCTGAGTTTTAGCTTTAAGTAAGACTGGCGCCGGAGTAAAATATATGTTCGCACTTTATAATTATAAAGTTGCAAAACCAATTCAAGTGTGTCAGATACCTTTAAACACTCCTCCAACGACCTACTCATTAGGACTGTTGGTGCTTCTTCTTCTTCTGTGGTTGTTGGAGCCGCGCATATGACGTAGAGAGGAAGTGCTGCCCCCTGCAGGAGGGAAGGACAGTTACAGCCATGCTGTGCTCCCATATTCAAAGAGGTGAAACTTGAATCCTCTCTCAGAAAACAGCATTTTTTTCCACATCTGATGATGTGATGAGAATTTAGCCTAAATACAGAATTGATCCATAAAGTTTTACTGACAATGACAACATGAGAGACTTCCATGTGCCTTTATCAGCAGGACATTACAAATTACATCCAGTGTTTCAATTGGTGGCAAAGGGTCTCCTGATGAACTGCATACAAATCCAGGGTGACCTGAAGAATGTGTGTCATTGCTTTAAATTTTAAATAAATTGTAAAAATGTCTATATAAAACATTGTTGCCATTGTGTGAATTGTGCATAAGTCTGTAAGAGGGAGAGAAAAAACAATTAATGCATTTCAAATTCAGGTTGTGGTATCATAAAATCCCCAAAACAAGCATGAAGGTGTTGAATATTTCATATATTATGGTGATGATGATGATATTCAGTGTTGTACGTCTCCCTAATGTCACACATAACAGAATAATAGTGTCTATAAATAGGGCCTGGTATCAACTGCACTTGTACACAGCCCTTGGTCAACATTGTCATGGTTGATTACATAAAATGAGAAACTGCTTCGAGGAATACATAAATAAAAATGTTTATTTTTGGACATAATTTACATATTTTGCATATGAAACTGTATGGCACAATTGAAAATATGAAATATTTCAGCATAGTCTTACTAATATAATCAAATTCAATAAATTTTAGTGGTATTTTAAAATCTGTGGCATGAAGAACTCAGCGGCAAAAACAGTCATTTGTCTAAACTAAAACATCACATTCACCCTTTTATACAGGAAAGCCTGACAGCAAAATAGAATTAATGTGGATTTGTGTGTGAAACTATCAAATACAGCTGGGATAAATGTTCTCACAAAAACACATCAGTATTTTATTAAACGTAAATACTCTTCATTTTATAAAACATCAGTGGTATTATAAACCGGTCTCATTGCCTTACTGTATAAATTTAAAAATCTGGGCTTAGCACTAAATATGAACAAATTCAACAGCCCACTTGTTAGCATGGTCACATTAACACCTGAAACAAAACACTCTCCATCCAGTAATGTAATGGAGCAGCAATTCTCATGGCATCCAGCACTTGAATACAGGGTTTCTATCAGAAATGTGTTTAGCTGAGGCCGTACGCCACTCAGATCCTGATAGAGCTCGTCATATGATAAATCTAATTAGTGGATGACGGCCCAAACAATAGCCACACTCACTAAAAACATGGCATTTGCTGAGTAAAATAGCACCACTGCTTATTTTCCCTGAAGTCAGATGTTTTATGTGATAAAAGTGTGTCGATTTTTTTATGACGTCAGCAGCGATGCTCATTGTTCTAGGTGATGTAAATTTAAACTAATCGTGTCATCCTGGGGCCTGGGTAAAAGCTATGAGTATCTAGGATCTCTCCTGATTTAAAACTATAGGCAATTAATGAAAAAAAATTAGCAATAAAGGTGACTGAAGATCAGCCTTACTATAGCTGGTGTTACTGACATGCTCACAAAAGGTCTCTCTTTAACAGGATTTGAAATTCTATTATCTTATACAGCAGGATGATCTACCTGAACTACCTGCCTTCCTGAGTTACTGCACAGTTTTTACTCTGACATATTTATTCCTCTTATCAAACTACTGAGCATTAGTTTTTGTAATTATTGGCCAAACCTGTCGCTGTACATGATGAAGTGTCGTTAACTTGGTCAAACTCTATTCTGTAATTCGTGCTATGGCATCAAACATTGATTTAAAGAAGAAAATATATGAGTGTTAATTGTCCACCTGGCTAACGTTAGATGATCAATGCAAGCAACGTTTTCTGGCAGTGGCACTGTGAGTCAGCAGTATTCAGCTGGACATTCAGAAAAGCATCAGTAGTATACAAGTAAAAGTACATCCATAGCAAATTTCTCTACCCAAATAAACCGTGACTGCAGGTGTAAGTCAACATTTATCTGACTGTACAAAGAGAAACAGAAGTGACGTCTTTCTTTGAGTTAATTGCAGTGTGAATCTACGCTAATCTCACAGCAAGTAAAGACTATTAACAGTGTATTTATAGGATGGCTGGCAGGACAGCTGAATCTATGAGCCGCGATCTGACTGATGACTAAAGTTGGACATTTCAGCCAGGCGTCATAAGAAATAAATATCCCACACTCCAGTGTGAATCAATTATTCAAAAGACCCATCATATGAATTCAAATGAAATGCCCACATTCAAAAGGCACTTATCTCTGCACTGACAAATAATACAGCACATCAGTGAAAGTATATCAGTAATGCTGCACTGCTTTGAGGGGCAATGGACGCAAATAATGTCAAGTTTCATCTAATGTAGAATACAATATATATGTGTATATATACTGTACATACTGCCACTGTTAAACTTGGATGTCTTCCTATATTTCTGCAGTATTATGGACACAGATACGTCACCATCGTCATTCATTCTAACATGCACATTTGCTCCTGTCAGAGCCCTCTGAGATGTCTGGGTTGGTGGGGCCATTAACTCGGACGGTCCCGTCAGGGATCCAGGACTTGTCGACACATCGTTCCATCCTCTTCATGATGAGATCCAGCAGGACGTCCACAGCCTGGTTGACGTTCTGCCCGTTTGCAGCACTTGTCTCAAAGTATGGGATTCTGCATGGAGGGAAATACTGGTTACATTAAACACAGGATCAAAGACCACTGCTACCAGTTACAATGTGGCACACATCTTTAGGTTAGAGGGGAAAAGGATCTTAAAGGCTGGAGTCATTCTATGTTTTCATCTTTAGTCCCATAAAAAGACACAAAATGCAACAAACTAAAGTCCATCTTTCGATACTTTTAAACTTCCTCTGCCTTCTGTGTTGCTGTCAAACTCATTTACTCCTACTGAAGATGTAAATCTTTAAAAATACTTCTCCAAATATATGGTTTCTGTCTTATTTATTAAAGGCTCAGCTATTTCCTTAAATACAAATACTGTCATATACTACATACCCATGTAAAATATATCAGGAAGACACGAAGGTGACGAGAACAGATACCTCCCAAGATTACGCCCATTAATGGGCTTAATGAAAGAAACCTCAGGAAGAGCGACAGAGGAGGGATCCCTCCCCCAGGACAGACAGACATGTAATAGATGTCTCATGTACAGAATCAACCAACATTGAGGTCATGGTTAGAAAAGCACAGACAGATTGAAACAATAAATTCAGCATGGATATCTGACCAAATGTCATATATGGTCACAAACTCCGTTTCTGGTTTCACATTGAATAATGGCCAGAAAAGTGTTTTTGCATAACATTATGATGTCACAGTGAAGTTGACCTTTGACCTTTTGTATATAAATTGTCCTCACTTCATCATTTTATCCCATCAAGACATTTGTGTGAAATTTTGTCATAATTAGCGTAAGAATTCTTGAGTTATGGCCAAAAACGTGTTGTGTGACATAACAGTCACCTTTGACTTTTGACCACCAAAATCTAATCAGTTCATGCTTGAGTCCAAGTTGATGTTTGTGCCTAGTGTAATGAAATTACCTAAAGGCGCTCCTGACATATGGGACAGACAAACTGACGGACAAGCTGGAAACATAATGCTTCTGGCCAGCGCGGAGTCATAATAATATAGAACACCGTCGGCCTTATTTTAAAAACTTAAAGCACATTAATCATACAATGTGGTGCTCCCATACGTATCAAACACTGAAATCCAATAGAAAGTTTATTTAATAAATTTGTATGTTTTCACAAAATCAACGAAAACCAAATATATTGGTGGGGACGTCATCATACAGGCTGATGGCTGAACATTTCAGGATAATCAAAGAGACAATGTATACTGTCCAGAAGCATCAGCTTGTGGTGATGCGTTACTACTAGTAGTAATAATAGTAGTGGGAGTGGTGGTGCTTTTACTCAGTCATCACACATAATACATTAAATATATATATAACACAAACAGCAGAAACAAAGTCAAGAATCTATATATCATGTAGTGACTGAAAAGGCTCAGGCAGAGGCAAAAGCTTATATATGTCTGTCCTACAGTCGTATAAATTTAAGCTATCCTCCATAAATAAAATTTTAAAAAGTCATTCAGACTTGTAACCCTAAAAATAGCTCTCCAAACCATTCTTCTGAAAACCAAAAATGAAATACACATTTTTAAATTTACTGTTTACTGTTGCATATTGAATAATGAGGTTTATTCCTCTCTTGAAGGCATGTAAAACACTTCACACAGGGCATTTCCACTACAATACATGTGTTTTTAGTAAAGGTGTGTCTAACAGGGTCAGAGCAGGATATTTCACACGTGTGCACAAATATTTGCTTTTCCAGGAGGACCAATTTAGGCTGACATTCTCCTGCACAGACTTTGGCAAACAATGCAGGCACTGCCTTCTTGACAAATAACTGAGGGAGAGGTCCATGTGCAGATGGATCAAAACTGAGACATACCCGTATTTCTCTGCCAGCTCACGGGCCTCCTCTTCACTCACTGCTCTCTGGTCTGACAGGTCACATTTGTTGCCACACAAAACGACGTCTGGACTCTCGCAGTACGCGTGAACCTGTAACTGACCTGAGAGACACATTCAGAAATGTATAAAGTAGTAAGTCCTGTGTTACTGTGTGCTACATTTGCTCTTGAGAACAATATAAAGCCATCATTAATATATTATATTCACATGAAAAAGGAAAGTTGAGCACAGTAGCAGCAGTAGTTCAGCTCAGAGTAAAATGTCAGAGAAAGACTTGTTCATACCTAGAAGATTACGTGTTTAATCACACAGTATTTTGGGTCTAACCGCCTAGTGTAAAGTGTTTGGTCACCAGTGACTGAAAGTATGTTCAACAAGGTATTTATTATTGTCAAATCTCCTGCTCACTTAATGATGTAGTAGGCTCATCAATTTATTGAATAAAAGTGTACACTGAGAGTGATGTATCAGAGGACATACTCATCCAGTTTCTGACGTTGAGGAAACTTTGTTCATTTGTGAGGTCGAACAGGAGGAGGAAACCCATTGCATCTCTGAAGAAGGCGGTCGTCAAACTCCGAAACCTGACACCGTTCAGACATGAGAAATATTATTAATAGTGAAAAAGCACATTTTAAAACAACTGTAGACAAGAGCAGGCTTAAGTTGTGTTGGTGCTGGTAGAAGTCCTTTATGTACCTCTCCTGTCCTGCAGTGTCCCACAGCTGCATGTGGATCTTCTGTGCTCTCCCTGAGGATCCATCTGGACCTGTTGATTTGTATACCTGAGTGAAACAGAGACAGGTGAGGTCAAACTAACTGGATGCTCTCTGCACTAAATATAACTGCTTTTCAATCAAATATTACACAGCTATAAAATAAAGCATAGAAAAAATATATCTCAATACAGATCAGTTGTGTTGTGGGAAAATGTCTTGTGGCTACTGACTGAGTGTCGTTTAGCAGAGCCACACATAAATAAACAAAAAATAAAACAGGAAAGACGAGGCATACTTGGCAACATCCATCCAGCTACTCGTGTTAACTAACTCGTGAATTATCTTGAGGCTTGAAGAATGTTTTTTCAAGCTGTTGCTAACCATCAGTGAGGAGAGGAACCAAAAGCCAGCCCAAAAAACTACTAAGTAGCTCTGGCTACTTACGGTAGCTAGTGCTGGTGGTGACTTTGTTTAGCTCACCTTAGAGGTGCAGTGGTGGGACACTGAAATGTACGCCCCAAAACAATGACAAAATAAAAATGGATTTAAGGCTAACTTGACTTAACAAAAGAGAAATAAACTTTAAATGTACAGCCAGTGTCAGTGTGTGTTTTTATATTTAAAGGTCCCATATTATGCTCATTTTTAGGCTCATACTTGTGTTTTGGGTTTACGTGCTTTTTTTCATATTATATTTAATTTTCATCCCAAAAACGACATTACATATACAAACAGACTAATAAACATACTCCATCCACAAGCAAACAAACAAAATACAAAAATAAAAAAAAAAAGGAAATAAATACAACGTTAATCCTTTTACACAAACAGAAAGGAAAAATGGCCAAGAAAACAAAACATGGAGACTCTCAGTAGAGACATCAGCTAACAGATAGTGAATTTGATGCCGAACTATTGGGCCCCAAATACTCTCAGATTTATCATACACACTCAGTTTGTCGTATCGAAGTCTCTCAAGGTGAATCCCCGAGACTAGTTCCCTAAGCCATCTAGAGAAACAGGGAGCACTGTTTACATGCTTACATGTAAACTTGTTTTTCTCATACTGTCTGCCTGAATATACCTGTATTTACGCTTTGGTGCCTGTCTCTTTAAGTCCCCCTGTGAAAAAGCCTAGTCTGCTCTGATTGGTCAGTGTTTCTGGGTCTTCTGCATCTGCACTGTCGGTGTCTCTGCACCATCATCACAGCAGGAAGAATGACTGTAACGGCTCTTTCTAACCGTTTCACTGGAAATGCAGTGCAAGGCAACAGCTTGGGTCCAGCAAAACATTACAACAGAAAATACAAAGAAATCCATTTAAAATGTTTATGTTGTCAAGTTCGAGATGATCTGTACTGCAGAGTTGTGACATCACAACCTCATGCAGTCTTGTCGGCTTGTTTAAAGGCAGTTTCTGAATACGGACTGTGTGAATTTCTCTGTGGATTGAGCATTTTGATACTTTGTTAGTATTAATATAGCATCTATAGCTGCTTCATATTAAAAAGACATTGAAATCTGACTTGTACAAAATGGGACCTTTAAGATTGAGCTATATTCTGTGATCACATACAGAGTCATCATCACTGGAAATTACACCTGTTATGGTATACTGCAGTGATTCCCAACTGGTCCAGCCACGAGGTCCAGATTTCTCCTTAGATGTTTCTTTGAGGTCTACACAGTTTCATGTGTTCAGCGTCATACTTATGTTTGGCCACGTCATTGGGCTGGTTTGTTGTCTGTGTCGTGTAGCTGTTCATTAGTAACTCACTCTACAGCGGGATATGGCACTTCAAAGTAAAAGGTCTGTGCCAGAAATTCACTGTCCTTCAAAGTGAAGTGTGTTTTTTACAAGCTTGATCATTTCGAGAGTCACTTGTGGTCCACTCAGAATGGACCAGGACCCACCACCACTGGTGCAAAGCTGACATCAAAACATCCAAATCAGTACCTATATTGTATTCTGTTAATAATCTCACATTGCATCAGTGGTTTAAAAGATTTAACAAGGAAGCCTGTTATTAAATGTTGAGCTCCATTCACAGCATAGCTGACTCGCTCCTTCCTGTTAAACAACTTTGTTTGGTCTCACTTTCAAAACATTTCTAATCCATACATGACAGAGTTTCCACTGATTTGAATTAATTATAAAAGATAAGCAGCATTAATCTGGTGTTTCATGATAAGATGGATGCCAGCTGCTTGTAGAAATTAAGACACATCTGTGTTATTGGAATTTCATCTGACAGTCTAGGGAGTAACTTGAGGTCACACAGACCAAACTGCAGATATTACTTAATTGAAATATTATCCACATCTTTTCTGTGATCTATTTAACAGTGCATCACTTCTGGTGGTTGCAGTAAACAGTTCACCAGCACAGGAAGCTACTGAAACCTATTTAGATTAAAAGTGGTGTTGAGTGTTGGTGCATGCTGTTGCTCGCTGATGTGTGACTGTGACCACTGGACAGGCAGCCGCAGTGTTACTGGTGTATTCCATCTAATTATACATTTAATATAACGTCATGGTCATTTCATGGATCAGGACACAGCGACTGACTGGTGATTCATTTTTACACATAATGGATTTTTACAGTCAAAGACAGGAAGCACAGCTCTGGGTCGTTTAAGGACGCACTATGACTGCTTATGGTGCTTCAACCATGACAGCTAATTAAGATATTTAGAAAAGCTTTTCTGTAAGTGCAACTTTTCAAATCACAGCTGTCAAACATTTTAAATGTTTTATGAGAGTATTCATTTGCTGTATATTTATCTTTCTATCAGAGATGGTGGAAATACTTCTTATAAAAGACTGTCAATGATGATATTCAGTGACTTAACATAAACCGTTTTAGACTGACTGAGCCTCCAGTGTAGCTGTGATAAAACTGTTATCAGATTATATTCTTGGAGCTTTAAGTCAGTAGCATTAAACACTGAGTAAATATGAACACTGCTCAGCTGTTTGCCAATGGTATGAAGTGTTTATTCTTGAGGAGGGTGCTGCCTGCCGTTCACCAACATTAGTCATTACTCGGATTTCTGTTGCGACACTCATAAGAAGCCTTTGTTGCAAGAGAGTTACTTAATGGTGTGGGAATGCACTTAAGCCCCTAATTAGGTAGCCAGAAATGCATGTAGCACACAAGGACATGTTAAGTCAGAGGTGCAGAGCGTAAAATCCACGTGTCTTTTTACTGAATGAAAGAAATCCATACAATGCTAGCGCAGGCCTTCATTCAAAGTCGACTGAACTTACCACTCTTTTTTCTCTGAAGTCTATTCCAACTGTAGTGATGAACTTGGAGTTAAACTTGCAGTCTGTGTACTGGTAGAGGAAGCTCGTTTTTCCCACGCCGGAGTCACCGAGGGCTAGGAATTTGATGAGGTAATCATAGTCCCCATCAGACATAGTGAGCGCCTAATTTCTGGAACATACAAACAACACAACTCAGTCAGACAACAATCACACTATTTGGCACAGAAATAAATCTCAAAATGAGGTGGTATTTGTTTTTGTCCCCTCCATGACACAGTGAAGACAGCGACATTGTGAAGCAATGACAAAACAATGACATCATCCAATCACTCAAACATCAGGGAACTTTTTAATTGCATGAAGCTCTTCACATTTAAAAGGATAAGCCTGGCAACAATATATATTTGTCCTAATTGTCAACAAATCTCATTAAAAACTAAAACAAAACAATTAATTACTCTGTTACCTGTGTAGCCAAAGCCTGATGTAGCTTATTCCTCTGTGTCATAGAGCACCACGGTAATAGAAAAATGTAATTAAAACACATAAATGAGCCATACTGTCACACGGGGTGTCAAAATCCCTCATCACAAAGAACACGGGCACTGTAGTTTATTTTAATTCAACCCTCCATACACGTTCTTGCTTCTGTACACACATAAACATGCCAAAAGTGTATTCATCCACCACTAAAATAGTTCCCAACGAATGCACTATTTACTCGTATTTGAGCCACATTTGCTAAAAACTCCAATACCCAGCTGTTTTAGGAAATTAGTGAGTTTTTTTGAAGGTGAAATTATATTTCTGTGGCCAATTTTTAAGCCTTCAGACAGAGTAGAGACAGAGTAGTTCACCAGACTCATCCTTTTGTCTGGGTAAGAGAAAAAAATATCAGTGTGTTATATAAACGTTTTCTTGAGAGCAATGACGTACATTGTGGGAACTTTTGAAAGTACTTTATGACATGACGTAATGTCTCAAAACTCAGCTAACCAATGACAGTGATAGCAAGGTGAGTCATCCTGCCCTAACAGGTGCAACAAAACTAACAGGAGAGGGAAGACGATGTCGTGCAAGTCCAGTTTGTACAGTATTTAACCACAGCATCCTGAGAGGAGAACACCTGTGTGGGTGGATGATAGCATAGGGGCTTTAAGATCTGTCTCTCAAGTTCCTTTAGGCAAAACATATTATACTATGTTAGATAAACAACATCATTTTGAGTTCCTCTGCAGCGTGAAGGTGATACACATCGGAGGGACTGATACCCTCAATCTGCTTATGCCATTCTGTCAGCCCCGCACAGGTCAACCCCCACACCTCCGTGTTAGGCCTGTAGTGTGTTGTTTTGTCTGTCGTCTTTCCAGTCCAACTGGTTGATTTAATAGGATGCAAATTAAATTGAATGATACTACTACTACTATCACCTCTACATGAATTCTGTCGCCACTCTGGTTTCTGAGACTAGACAAAAATTGCTAAAACACATCTGTCGGCCAGTTTTCTGATGTACAGTTGCACAAGAACACCATGTCTTAATATTTATGTAACCACAACACTACATTGAGCCAATACCACACATACGGCACAGGGAGAGCTTGCAATCGTCGCAAACTTACTGTTATAGCATATACTGAGCATTGACATGGAGCATGAGATCTCAGGCCAGCCATTAGGAATTATGGACAGTGATACAAAATGTTCCACACCTAATCAAGAACTGATTAAAATGGTCAAAAAATCCCTTAAAGATAATACATTAAGACACCTAGACCTTAAGAAACACCACAGAAAGAATCCATGCTGTGATTTGGTATCAAAAACTTTTGACATTTTGAGAGTTCTGTAAGAGTTGCGTTTTCTGCCAACTACATTGCAAGGTCTTCCGTTCTGGAAATAGCTCACACCATTTTGGAAAATGGCAAGTTTAATCAGGGGCGTTATTTAGCCCCTTCCTGACAACAAAGCATGACATGGATGACTTAATAACTTAATTTCATGTGATACCTATATCTTTCATGTAGCTTTAAAACTGAACTACAGCGGGTTTTATTTTCTGGTCTGCCTGGCTCCTCATCTTTCCCATGTTCAGCTTTGCCTGTCATCATTGTTTTTTGAGCCCCTGATTTTTGGTGAGGTGTTTCAACTAAGCTAGTCAGGCTGCAGTTTGTTTAACATCTCTACATTAACAGCAGTTGTGTGCTCTGCACATGTGACCCATGCACCACTTTCACAATTACTGCAGTGGGTGGGGTTTTAGATGACATATTCAAAATGTGCTTTAATGATAACAATACATTTTTTTATCATTTACATACATATAACTTGTGTAGTCGGTAAAGTGAAGTAAATTCATGTACTTGATCCTATTAAATGGTGAATGAAGCATAGAACTTTGCATTTGCATTAACACGAGGAAAATAAAATGATTTTTTTTTCTGTACTTCGAATGTAAATGATATGCTAAAGTGCACAAAGAAAGCATAAAATAGAGCTTATTTATATATAAAAAAAAAAAAGTGCCATGGGAAGTTCCCCATGGCCCTTCAACAGAGGTGTGGCCTAAGCTCCGGATGTCCTCAAATCCTATAAACGCCTCTGCGCATACCTGACCTGCGTGGGGCTGCAACGTCAGGATTTGCCTCTTGGCAAAGATGAGTGAGAACAACAAACGCCAAAAGCTTGAAAACAGGCCATTCATTTATTTTACATCCTGATAAATATGACTAATATTTATTTATTAACTGGCGCCTGTCACTTTGTAAAAGTTGAGCATCCCTCGACTGATGTACAGAGGTACATAATTTCCAACACAATGAGAATGAGAAGCACACCATAATATCTACTGTATGAAACATTTTCACTTGACACAGTCGACTAATTCTAGTCAAAACATTTAAAGGAAAGCGAAGATGTATCATATGACCAGCTCGTACAAAAGTCTTCAGACGAGTTTTACATTCTTTCTCTGTAACCCCCGCTGAAACTTTCATCTGGAGCCATAAGCAGCTTAAGGTCTCGTGCAAAATCAAGATCCATGATGAATGCACTGTGATGGAAATGGGTACCACGAGCACTGATGGGGCTATAAATGGTGAGCAAACACCACCGAGCCCCTGAACTCTGAAGTGCACATTCCTGCACGTGGGCCTGTTTTCACTCCTGTAGGTTAAGAGTTATAAATGGGATTTTAGTTTAGTCTTTACAGCTGATTTTTCATTGTATGGTGTTCTCTGTTGTAAAGCTCTTTCTAACTGTTTTCAAATATGCTTTAGAAGCTAATTTTTATCTCCCTCTCCAAGGCAAGGCAAACATCAAGCACATGCAGTTAAGATTCCTACACTACTCCATTATGTTATCAATAAAACAAATAAGACATAGCTATTAGTAAGCGGTGAAACCCACAGAGAAACTGTAAACAGTGTAGGTGCTAAATAGCTTGCTTCATTTTTTGAAATCAGGTTTCTCAGATCGTAACATCCGCACCTTTATATTCACATATGACACAAACTCACAACTTCCTTAAGCATCTTATCTTTCATGACACCACCTTCCTCTTATCTTGCACTCAGAAGGCCCACTGAACTAGCTCAAATGAACGCTGATTTAAGTGAGGGTCCTGGTATTGTGCATGTGCATCACACGAATGCCAGCTGAGACAGTTAATGGAAAAGAGACATAATTTATGTTCTTAGTAACATCTGCCATTTTCCTGCTATAGCAAGTCAAAGGGTCTGCTTTGGAAACAGTTATTCCGACTGCTTGTGGTATATTTTTCTACTCAACTCACTGACATTATGATTGAATACGCTGACACAAAGCTTGAGTCAGTATTGGATCTCTGTTTCAGTGAAAACAGGTCACAGCATGACGAGCAAAACCACACAGCTAGAGATGGCCTACAGATTATGTCAGCAAATTTCTGCAGACTATTATCAGGCTCATCAGATGACTTCTCATTGGGCTCCAAATGCAAAGACGAAATGGTATAATCTCACGTTGACAAGCGACTAGTATAAAGAAAAGAACGCAAATGTTCATGCATTATATGTCTTGTGCACAAAGCTGTGCAAAAAACTAAACCTTTAAGGCCATTTCCCAGTCATGTTTGCCAGTCCTATCAAAACCATGAAAAGGAAGTGAGCTCAGATGGCAGAGTACGATCTTCCGTCGTGTCGGGCAAGAAACCAGCATGTGCAGTAAACAAATAGAAAGAACAAGAAGTCTTATCTTAATTGCTGCCTTAAATAAACACTTCTACAACCATGTCCCTAATAGGCATCCTCTCCTAATGAAACATAATGACACTGGTTTGACATCAAAGGGCTGACATTAAGAAAGCAAGAAGAAGAAGACCTTTCTAAGATTTCATCGCTGCCTGTGGTTGAGTGGTCGCCCAATTACCATCTTAATGCATTAGCTTTCCGTAACTATCTTTCATCCCTTAGAAGTCATGTAAGTTAAACTAATTCGGGTTAAGAGGAAATAACAGTGGACAGTCAGTGTCATGTTTCCCAAAACCTTTTAACAGCAAACGAGGCCCTGTTGTCCTACCACATTACGGCATCTCGTAATACATTACCCCTTAAGAAGAAAGGGCCTCACAAGCAGCAGATAAATAGCGTCTTACACTGAGTGTGAGGCTTATCTTAACCAAATTTATTGGTGTCATTATCAGCAATAAAAGGGTTTGAGTTAGCCTCACACAAAACCAACAGCTACATAAAACTGACGATTATCCTGACATATGTTCTGGGAGGATGATGTGGAGGTGTGTTCATCATTCTTAATTGATAAGAGATGCACCAGTATATCGGCATATTGAGTCTATCAGTCAATAGAGTGCTGCAGGGATCACTTTTTTTTGTAGTCTGACAATGAAGTTAGCACCGCCCTGATTATCTTGACAAAGAGCCAATAAAGTTTTTGGATGACTGCAGAAAATTTATGGTGCACATGTTTTGTTAACCAAGATAATCTTCACAAATGAACACCACTTCTATGATATTTGAAGCTTAAAAACGATCACCAGAAGTAAAAATCTAATATTAGACAATGAATGAACTACACTACGGTCGCATCACTTCAACATCGCCACCACAACGAGGCTGTGAAGTCATTCTCGGTGTGATGCCGTTCTGTACTCTCATTTAGCCACTTGCAGCAACTTCCTTTTTTAAAACATGTAAAAGCTTCAAAATTCACGACTGGGGTATTTAATGTGTTTATGTCGTAGAACAAAATATGAAAGTCTCTTAATCTTGTGTTAACCACAGACCTTATTTCAGGCATCTAACCAAAAACCCATTCAAATAACACATCTACTTTGACATGAGGAGACCAGAAGTGCAAAAATGCAAACTAATTTCTGCATGTTAGGACTCATTCCTGCAGCACATGATATCAGCTGTAAGAAGAAAAATCTGTATCTTTTATTTTTTACTGCCCTTTGTGGAACCAATATTGTTTTTGTTTTCTTTTTAACAGGAATCACTTAATTCAAGTTAGAAACTAAGTATGCAATACTTTAATCTTTTTCTCTTCATAGCAGTTCTGCTATCTAAACACAGTCTGTCAGCTGGTATAGAGAAACTATCTAAGATGATCTAATGGCAGTAGTAGATCTTTAAAATTCATTTGACAGCTCACAGTGACTGAATTAATTTAACTGATGGAAGAAAGTGAATTTTACAATAATACTGAAAGCGAAACAATTTAATGTGGATCATTCACATCTGACTGATACCAGATCCACTTATTAAGGTCAGTTAAGGTGCCGATGACCAATCCGTGTATCAGATCAGTGCATCCAAGGCTGTATTACCAACCAGTCAAAGCAGTCAACTGCCATACTGCCAGGAAAAAGCTTCACGCTCACCAACTGGCAATCAGATCTGGTAATTTAATTATTGTGGGCTGCTGTGGCTCAGGAGGTAGAGCAGGTCGACCCCTGATCAGAAGATTGGTGCTTTGATGCCTGGCTCCTCCAGTCTGCTTGTTGAAGTATCTTTGGGCAAAACACTGAACCCCGTATTGCTCCCAATGGCCGTGCCATCACTGTGTGACTGCATGTGTCTAACAGTGTCTAAGTTTAAAAACTGTGTTGCAGGTGGCACCTTAGATGGTAGCCTTGACCTCCACTGTGTGAATGTGTGTGTGAACAAGTGAATGTGACTGTGGTGTAGAGGCACTTTCAGTGGTCGCGAGACTAGAGAGGTGCTACGTAAGTACAAGTCTATTTACCAATAATAACTTTGTTTGCCACTACTGTATGTGCCATATATAAACTGTTACGGTAGAAGCCTTAAACAGCTGCACTGTAGCCCAATGTTGGGCCCCCCGTCTTGTAGAGGGGCCCTACACTAAAATCTAGTTATAAGACCTTTGTTATTTCAGTATTCAATGTAGCTACATGGTGCATTTTACTTAAAAATGTGCGCCTCCTTATACTAGGTAATACATTTACAGTGTGTAAAAAGGGGAAAATGCTGTCAATAGGTACCCCACATTGCAATTTTGGCCTGGTGCACCTCAGAAGATTAATCTGGCCCTGAGTGCATCACTATTATAAACTAAATAAAACTATCATGGTCTTGTTTTTCAAGCTTCTTACTTACTTTAGTAGGAGGATGTCTGAAAACATTAATCAGTGTTGCACCTGCATTTGCACTATGACTTCATAAATAAAATCTATATTTGGGTCTGATAGGAGTGTAGGAAGATACTGGATGCTGTGTGTCCTCAAAAAATAAGTCTTTTTTTAATGGAGAAATAGTGCTACACAGTGTTGTATTGTCTGAATCACAATAACAGGACCAGTCTAATTAATTTTTAGAGGTTTCAGCAGGACTTCAGTCTTTGTTTAGGTTGCTTATATCTGTCACATGATTGTTTTAGAAATTCTATCCATGGATTAATAATTGCATTACGGTTAAATTCTGGTTTTGTGGCATTTTGTGTTTTGTCCAGTGTTGTTATTTTTACATATTCAAGCCAGGACTCTCTTGAAAGAGCTGTTTAATCTCAATGAAAGCTTTCCTATTAAGATAAAGTTTAAATAAACCTTTATCTACATTAATACCTGCTGGTATTTTCTCCTGCACTGGGAGTTACCCTGGTAGCTGTGTTTGCCAGACCAAATACTACCACCCATGCATACCAGCAAACACAAAGCCGCTTTAATCATTTGTCAGGGAGAAGTGGAAGACCCACCCTGGGCAGCTGTCCAACACAGAGGCCAGCTCCTTAGGAAAATCCGGATGTGCACATACCATAAACTTGAAAGGGTGCAGCTCTATTGTGATGTACAGCTCAGGATAAAACCAAATGATCAGATATATAGTCACCATGTTTCTTTAAGACTCCTGGCTGCCAAAGCTGGGAACTATCTGGTCATTAAAATACCTTGTGGGGAGTTATCTGCAGCAGCAGCAGCAGGCAGTGTGAGGCACATAAAACTTTATCTGACAAACACTCAAATCGATTAACCGACACAAATAAAGACAATGTAATGACCCTCAGCTGGTCCTCATGTGGCTGTCAGTGGTGGTCAGGCGGCCTGTTGGGCAAAAATAACCACTTTTGTTTTACTTAAGAAGGAAACTGAATAGGATGCCAACTTTCCAGCTTCCTCAGTCAGCCAACATATGGATCCAAACATGTCTAAACACTGTGATAAATATTACTAACACGACCTTTTTGGGGGAACCTGTTTTAACTTGTATGGTTATTGTGCAAGTGTTGAATAAGCTAACTCTGAGAGGAGGCAGGTGTCAAAATGTTTCCCAAAGCCAGCCTCTCTAAAGTGAGGGTACATTTAACAAGCTCCTCAGCAGGCAGAAAGCCTGTCACCTACACAGATAACCGAGTGAATCAAAGTTAAAGTAAAACTTTTCAGTCCCTCGCTAACTGCTGACAGATGCTACAGACGGATTTCTTCGACTGACATTTCCTGAAAACACTCTTAAGTGAACATACTCACCAGCCCCGGGGCGTTGCTGCTGCGCACTGAGTCCTGCTGGAGTTAAAGTGGTTAAAAGTCACCGGTGAAGACTTTACCGAGAGGTGGATGAAGGATAACGTTACTTTCTGTGGGCCATTAGCTGACATGAGACCAGCTTGATGAACAGTGAACACCTCCTGTACTCTCCGTGGTTGTAGAGAAACAGCTCCTCCTCACGGAGCCAGCGGCCGTTTCATTACTCACAGCTAACTGTTAGCTAACTGAAGAGGAGGAAACACCAGCCGTTAACGTTACACCCCGGAGGAGGAACATGGAGGCTGCTCAGCTCAGGGGAGCACACTGTACTCGAGTATTTCTACTTCAGGATTCTTTATACTTCTACTTCAACATGTGTTTTCACATGGTAAAATACTTCATTTACCTGGTAGCGAGTTATGATCAGCATGGGCGGATTGAGAGACGATGGGTCCCTGGGCACAGATATTCATAGGGCCCCACCACCTCGCCTATATAGGAGGAAGACACACAGACTTTGAGGTGGTTTCATGTCTCTGTTAGTTGTTATGCATCTTTTTGTAGTTTTGGGTCTCTTAGTGGTCATTTTGTGTCTCCTTGTGTTTTTTTTCTTGTACCCCTTTTCCTTCGAAAGTAGTGCATGTACATGTTTCGTTTTTTTTTTTTTGATTAGGGAAAACCTCCCACTCTAGTGCTGTGTGGCCCCAAGCCAAACATCAGATAGATAGATAGATAGATAGATAGATAGATAGATAGATGAAGGGAAATTCAACTGTCCAGTAGCTCATAAAAAACAACCACCACACTTCCCCTCATCAACAATACAATGGTATTAAAGTAGACATAAAATAAAATACGTTAAAATAAGTGCATAAATTGAAATTAAAAATCAAATTAAATTAAATTGAAATAAAATTGTCCATTCCACAGTCTAGTCCAGTTGTGGCTAATGTGTGTCAGTGTGTGTGTGACTGGATTCAGGAGATGTTAAACAGTCTTATTGCCGTGGGGACGAAGGATCTCTTGAAATGCTCTGTTCTGCAACGCAGTGAGATGAGCCGACTGCTGCTCCAGGAGGCTGTGGAGAGGGTGTCTGCTGTTGTCCATTATAGCTTTCAGTTTGTTCAATGTGCCGCTCTCCACCACAGTTCTTAGTGGGTCCAGTCTCCTGCCGAGCACTGAGCTAGCTTTTTTAACCAGCTTGTCCAAACGCTTGGTGTTTTTGTCTGTTAGGGGATATGGGCAGGGGGACGACATATTCAAAAGTCAATCAAACACTGACTGAAAAAATTACCGCAAGACATTAAATCATAAGCTCACATCGTGAGTGAACACATAATTTTTGTCTTCATTTATTGATTCAAACAAATTGTGTGCATAACTGGAAGAGCATAACGAGTCAGTTATTCAGTCATACCCAATTAACGTAATGTCTAGACTGTTTAGGGACCCCAGTGTGCAGAAATATTTAAATACACTATTTTTAAAAGTGACAATTTTCTTTTTCCCTCTCCAAAATTTAACGCAACTTTGGAGCATTATTTAACCCCCTTTCCGACAAGATAGCATAACATGGTTGATACCAATGGATGCCTCAGGTCCTCTAGTTCAGTGGTTACCAACTGGTGGGTCGTGGTCCAAAAGTGGGTTGCGGGTACATTCTGAATAAACCGCAAGTGATTCCTAAACTTCTCATGTTTGTAAATAAATACACTTTATTTTGGAGTGCAGTAAATTTCTGGCACAGAGCTTTCATTTTCAAGTGCCATTTCCTGTTGTAGAGTGACTGATAAACTGACAGAGACTGCAAACTTACTTGAGGACATGACCTAATGAAAGTATGACGCTGAATATGTTAAACTGTGTGGACCTTGAACTTATGATGAGGAAGAAATCAGGACCCTGTGGCTGGACCAGTTGGGAACTACTGGTCTAGTTTAATATGATACCTGTGTCTTCGCTGTAGCTTTAAAACAGAGTCCAATACAGCAGGTATTATTTGATCAACCCATATCAATGGCAGGCCTAAAATAACGACCGCCCATTCCGAGTACAGATACGGATACAGATCATTTAGTTGCTTGAACAGACACAAATACAGATACAGAGAAAACTTTTTATATATCTCTTATTCAGTCTCTTTCAAACTTGGTGCAGACAAAGTTGGACCGATGTCTGAGTGCTGCTTAGGCAAAGACAGACCATATCTTGTGGCGCCGTGTTATAGCATCACACAGGTATAGGGGCTAAAATTAGCGCATTCTCCTAGGTATTGTGTTTTCATCAATGGCGATCGGTGCTGGAGCCGATAAATACCTGTGACTACTGCGGAGTCATTTAACCTGAGAGTGAATGCCGATTGTAACCTTTCAGATTATTTTTACAGCACCTTTAGTCACATTTCATGACATATTTCAACTTGAAGCTATTCTAATGATACTTGTTTGATTCACAAAGCCAATATGCAGCAAAATGTATTCATTTATTTAATGAAGCACAGTCAACATACAGCATTAGGAGTAGGTGTAAGGCAAAAAGACTTGAGAAATGAGAGTTTTGTTTGAAACTGCTTCCCTTTGTAAGTTTTGGAAATGAAGACAGATGTATAGTGAAACTTTGACACACATCACTTTAAAACGGACGATTATTCAGGAGGTCAAATTATGAAATACTTTATTTTGCACATTAATAATCACACAAAGAACACAAAAAGGCCTGAATGTATCCATGCTGGCTGCTGGTCTTGTCTTTAGATCAGCCCCCAGCTGTGACAGTCCAGCAGCCTCTGTTGTATTTCTCCTGGCTTCCATCTGTGACGCGTTTCCTGGGAGTGATGAACTACTTCAGTCTGTTTCATTCTGTTTTCTTTGGCACATCCTGGTTTTGTGTTTCTGACGTCTTCAGCTGCGGCTCAAAAACAGGTCTGTAGATATAAATACCACCAACGACTCCGAGCAGTGTTGCGAAGGCAATCTGTGTGAAGGGTAGTCTTCTTCGAAACATGACTTCTTGTAATAAGGAGTCCCACTGTTGTTGAGACACAAGATGATCCTGAAAGAAGAGCAAAGTGGTGTGATCTCAAGACACTTTTGTCTACACATTTTGAATTATTAGCTTTTTTATTAACTCTGTTGAATGTTACAAGTTCCTGCAAAATTTTAAGCATAACTTCCAGCATGGCTGTTGTTTGCTACCCAGTGCAGACAGTGCAAGCAAAGTGCTGTGTTGCTGGGTGTGCCGGACCAATGTAACTTTCTTAATAGCATATCCAGAGCCACCACTTAGTATTTCTTAATACAGTGTGTGATAGGAAGTTGATTTTCATGTACTATCATCCTCAGAGAAACTGGCATTTCTTTTCATTAAGCTCAGTCCAAAGACATGTGTATATCCTCAACAAGCTAACTGAGGGTCCTCTATTTGGTAAATGTTTTTTGGAACAAGACAAATGAGATAAGATACGCCTATAAAAACTGCGCTTGATGGCCGCAGTACCTGAAGAAGTACCTGTGACAGACGCGTGCAATTTGCATTCAGAAAGATATTTTAATCAATCAATAAATCAACCAACCAGTATTAACTCGATAAAATAATTAGTCTGCCAAAACATTGTGTCTTATGGTCATTTAAACTACTGCGCTATACAAGAGTGATCTTTTCTTTGACATTAAAACTATTTCCACTGACATTTTAAGACATTTTATCTTGAAAATCTTAGACCGGGCGGATACGCGGACGCGCTGTCTGCTAGCTTGACGCTTTCCTAGCCGTTAGCTAAACACAACTCAAACATGACATTTTAACTGGTTCAGAGGCGACTATCTGTGACATTAATAACTTACCGAGGGAGCGATTTATTCGATGTGTCTCCAAACACCAAACACAGACAGACAGAAGGACACTGAGGTGAAAACACTGGATACAACTACAAGGACATGGTAGCCCAATGTGAAGCACAGCAGCAGCCAATCGTTCTTCTTCTACTCTGGAATATGTACAAACAACAAAAGGCTTCAGTCCGCCACCTAGTGGAGTGCACAGTAACCTGCAGTGATCACATTCACCTGAACGACAGACTTCACAAGAGAAATTGACAGCGGATGTAGTTACACAGAGGCAGTGAAAATCTTAGGCCTCAGGAATTCTCCAACAGTGCTCATTAAATATCTACTAAAAAAATACACAAGAAAAAGAAAAACCTGTATCCAAGACACAAAATAGTGCAAGTTATATTCAAATACAGCGCTACAATATAAACATAAAATACAAACAAGGTAATATAAATTTTGTGTGGATGATGTTGCAACAATAAACTGAATGTAAACAGCAATATACTAACTGTATATGCATAATAAGACGTATGTAATGTGTTAAGAGTTTGTAAAACAGTAAATAAAGTTAAGGTAAAGTCATGGATGGATTACTGAACGGACTTAACGGGGACAGACCCAGGGGCCCAAAGTGTCAGGGGTCCCACTGGTCTCTACCTGCAAAATATCACTCAAACAGACATGTAGAGACACAAGGAGACTCTCAACTAGAAAAGGAGGCAAAACAACCACAAAGAGACACAAAATTACTTCACAGAAACAAAAAAATTACCACAAAGAGACTCAAAATGACCAAAAAGAGAGACAACGTTACAACAAAGGGACACAAAACAACTACAAAGAGACTCAAAATGACCAAAAATAGAGACAAAGTTACAACAAAGGGACAGAAAACAACTACAAAGAGATTCAAATGACTACAAAGGGTCAGAAAGCAACTACAAAGAGACTCAAAATCACTAAAAAGAGACACAAAATTACCGAAAAGAGAGACAAAATCACAACAAAGGGACACAAAACAACTACAGAGAGGCACAAAGCCACAGAGAGATGCATGATAACTACAAAAGAGACTAAACAAATATAAAGCCTGTATGTCTTGCTCCTATGTAGGAAAAGGCCTTTTGCATGTCTGTGCCCATTGTCTCCTAGCCCATGGGTAAAGTGACAATATAATAGTAGAGTGACGAGAGATGAGCTCAAGAAAATTCTATTCTGATTTTGCAGTGAATTTCATTTTTCCCAATTATCATTTATTTTTTTTCTACCTACTGTGTGAAACGGGCCTACCCAATACCTAACACGCTGTGTAGAGCTTTTACTCTGAAATCGTAAACAACGTCCCACCGGAAGTGAGTATGAGTGCGGAAGTGCAGTCAAACGCGTGAGCACAGTTCAATGTGCGCTAACTGATATTAAAATAAATTAACTGTGGTTTAGTTCAAAATGTAAAAGTTTAACTGTGCTGGTTAAATTACCGTAAAGATTGTGCAGGTTGTGGCACGAGACAGAAAACCGTTAGCTCCCGTTAATTTAAAATATTTAAAGTTGATTGTGTTGAAGCGTTGAATCAGTTTCACACCGATGAGACCATAGTTACATCCTGACAGGTGGACTGTGTTGGCAGCAGACAGACAAAATGTCCTGATGGAGAACATCAGACCACGTCTGAAATTTGGGAATAAGGTCGAAGATGTGAAACTGAGGAAACGAAAATCCCAACTGTACTCGAAGGAAGACAAAAGTCCTCTGAACGACGGTGAGGTCCTTGTGTGTGATGTTTAACTGTGATGATGAATATAACTCAGTAACATCATTAATATGAAGTGGTTTTTATTCCCCAGGTGTGCTGAGGACCAGAGTTGTTGTGTTTTCTGTGGTGTTCAGGCTGATAAACTGCTTCCTGGTTCAGACCAGCTTTGTCCCTGATGAATACTGGCAGTCTCTGGAGGTCTCCCATCGGATGGTCTTCAAATATCCTTTGGCATCATCATCTGCAACTATGTGACTCAACCACAGTGTATTTCTATTATTACTATTATTATTATTATTTTTTTATTATCATTATCAGCAGGTTACAGTTTGTTATGGGTTGCAATAAGGAGAATCTTCATTGTGTGTTAATGTGATTTTTTTTTTTTTAAATAATTTATTCTAACTACTGTAAAACTTTAAATAATAGCCCAGGCTATTATTTACTTAAATCACTGAAATCAACAGGCCTTTAATTCCTTTCACACAAAACTGTTAATTAGCAAAGATGGGAAATGCTGTCAAATTGTTTATTTAAACCAGTATGGATGTTACTCATTTAAAAACTAGGCTTCATTTGATCTCGCTCCGACAGACAGCACATCAGAGAGGGAGTGAGTTACGGCACTCTGTTGAATGATAATCAACGGCCATAAAATTCTCAGATTCCAAAGTGGTATATCCAAATAGTTTCATCTGCAGCAACCAACTAACATCCAGGTGTGTCAGTTTTTAGATGGTCTCATAATGTAACTTTTTTTGTCTCAGTTTTTCTTCACACAGCTTTCACTCTTTTATTTGTTATAATTTAACCAGGTGGGCCAGATATCATTCAGTTTAATTTTATTTTACAGACAATTCCAGGTGGCTGGAGCAGAAAAAAACTAAATCTCTCTGCACAGCAGGGACAGACAGCAGATAAAATGTCTTCTCACATCACGACCTGGCCCCTACTGGGGGTCACCCGAGCTTCCCGGGGAGTAGTGAGGCCTTCTTGATTTTAGGAGCTGAGAAGAACTTTTCTTAAAAATATGCATAGGACTTAATTTCAGCATTTCATCATTTTGCTGAGGAAAACTAAATGAAATGTTATTTTTAAGTTTAGATTATTTTTCAAGATAAAACTTTAAAAATGTGACAGGGTTAGGGCATGGTAAAGACCTGAACATGAGCTATGTTCACAGAGCCCTCACTCTCTGTTAAAAAGCCTCGTGCTGCATCAGAAAAGTTAAAACAGGGGTGCACACTAGCTCACCTGATAGAGCAGTCGGTCCATGTACAAAGGCTGTATCCTTGCTGCAGCGGCTGCGGGTTCAGTTCTGACCCACGGCCCTTTGTTGTGTGTCAGTCCCCCTCTCTCTACCCCTCTCATGCTATAGCTGTCCTGTTGAATACAAGCAAAAAGCCCTGAATAATATCTTTAAATAAAAGTTAAAACAACCACAGAGCATGTGGAATGGACAAGTGTCGGGGAGAAGAAAACATTGACTTTCTCAAAAATGGTGCTTAGTAAGTATGTGTGGTTGTTAAATTATATATAAAAAATTTATAACACAGACAGAGAATTGTATTAAAGTTCCAGGTAAACTCTGATGCAATATTCACAGGAAATAAGCTGCTCAAAATTCATTGAAATTTCCGTTTTACACAAACCTCCTGCAGTTATTGTGTTCATTATTTGGGTTGACCACATCTCGAAAAACAAGCGCACGTCTCTATCACCACATTCTTGGATTGGACGCCGCCGTACTCTACTTTTTATTATCACTCTATTACTCTCTGCTGTTCAACCTTAACAGTGAGACCTATGGGTACCTGACCTGGGAATGGAAGGCAGGAATAAGAGGATTCAGCTACCCGCTCCTCTTTGCATTCATATACAAGATATTATACTTCATAAACTACGACTCAGTCTATCTCCTGGCAAGTTTATTTTTTTCTATTCAGATAACTTTCATATTGCACAGTGACTTTGACCAAATACATTTCCTCTTGTCACTTTGTTTCTCTAATCTTTGTTTCATTGATTCTGCAGATATGGCTTCCACGTATAACTCAAGCACTCCTGGCTGCGGCTGCAGACGTGAAATTCTTCTTCCTCATCCGAACGTTGGAGAGTCGCGACGTTGCAAAATGGACGGTAATGAGTTTACCTGGAATACTTTATTATTTATTGCAGTTCATTCTCCAAACAGCCAATTATATCCTGAAGGTTTCGTGCTGTCTCAGTTCTCTAGTCACCTAAAATACCCGACTTGTCTTCCTGTTTCTTGTTTTGGTCTCCAGTTCTTCTGTCACATGTGCTCGTGGTTCTCGTGGTACTGCTGCACCAGGACTCTGACCAACAGCATGGAGACCACCATCACCTGCCTGGCTCTTTTTTACTTCCCCCTGCCTGGGTCCAAAACACACAGCAGGTATAGGCCTCTCACATCTCTCTCATTTGTAATTCATCCTGTCTCTGAAACAGTTTATTTACTGACTCTTTGTTCATGTTCTTGCAGCAAAACATACTTGACCCTGGTCGCCTTGGCTGTCATCGTTCGACCAACAGCCCTGATTGTCTGGTTTCCTCTGCTGCTGTACCATTTCTGGCAGGAAGATAACAAACTGAGGCTCATTACTCATAATGTCATTCCCATAGGGTCTGTACTCTTAATCTCACGTCAGCTGAATCTGTATTTCAGTCTCATGTCTGTAATGTGTAATCTTTTGTTTTCTTCATTTGCAGAGTTTTGGCTGTTGTGATTTCAACAGTGATCGACTGTATATTTTATGAAAAGGTAAAACTAAAATCCATGTGATCATTAGATTAAAGTAACAGCTGCCTGTGAAGTCAGATGTAACATTCTCTCTCTCTGTGTCTCAGTGGACCATGGTGCAATTCAACTTCCTGAAGTTTAACGTCCTCCACAGTGTGGCTGATTTCTACGGCTCTCACCCCTGGCACTGGTACTTCACTCAGGGGTTTCCTGTTGTGATCGGGCCTCATCTTCCTCTCTTTCTTCATGGGTGCAGCCTCGCCTTCAAAAGATACAAAGTTCTGTTGGCTGCAATCGTCTGGACGATCGTGGTGTACAGGTAATATGTCTGCGTTCACATTCATGAGCCCGTCTTATTACAGTAAAGTGTATGGCACTTACAATTACCCTGACCTGGATGACTGAGAATCTTCACCAACTTCTTCATTACTGCCTATGCTGACACACTGTTGTGGTTATTGCTGTGTAGCTGCCACCATCATCAGTGGAATATTGTGACTGTGTATCGAGTGTGAGAGGAAACAAGATATGGACCCACTCATAAAAGTATCGCTCTATAGCACCTCTAGGGGTCAGACACTCCACAGAGCACCTTTAAGATCGAAGTGTGACTTTTATTTGATACAGTTTCGGGTCGGTCATGTTGTTTTTCTGCTCTACATACACACTGACATGTTTGAATCCTTTCCCTCAGTTTGCTTCCTCACAAGGAGTTCAGATTCATCTACCCTGTGCTGCCTTTCTGTATGATCTTCTGCGGTGAGTTCTCACTTTGTCGTCTAGCATGTCTGTGTCGTGTCACAAACAGCCAGATGTGTGTTTTAATACTTGTTCTACTACAGGGGCGTCTTTGGCTAATTTGAAAGCCTGGCGACGAACTGCTGCGTTCCTCCTGTTGGTGAGCAACCTGGCCGGAGCGCTGTACACTGGCCTGATCCACCAGCGAGGCACCCTGGACGTCATGGGCCACCTCCAGACACTGTGTAATGTCAGCAGCGTCTCCACCGCTCAGCCGCCAGACGTCCTGTTCCTCATGCCCTGCCACTCAACGCCTTTTTACAGGTATCAAAGAAAGGATTGTGAGGCTGCACACTCACAACTCGGATACAGTCTTTTTATTTTGATGCTCTGGTCCTGAATTTTCAAAATAAAACTAAAATGAAACTGCAACTTAAAGTTTAAGGGACAGTTCACTCCAAAATAAAAGCATATTTTTCCTCTTACCTGAAGTGCTTTTTATCAGTCCAGATTGTTTTAGAGTGAGTTTCTGAGTGGTTGAGATACCAGCCGTAGATGACTCGATACTGGTTTGGGGAACTTGCTACCATGTGCTGTATTTGATCTGAAAGTTATGTGATGTGACGACATGCTACATGCAGCAGCTGACTGTACTCTCTCTTGGTAGCCACGTCCACTGCCCGATGAAGATGAGGTTTCTTGAGTGTCCTCCAGATCTCGGAGAGGAGGGTTACGTCGATGAAGCAGACAGGTTCTACGACGACCCTCTTCACTGGCTCAGAACTTCATTTCCATACAAGTCTTCTCTACCAACCCATCTGGTTTTGTTTGACGTTTTGGAGAAGGTAACATTTTCACAAATTATATGTCCTCCATGTTTTTACCACAGTACATCTGTGATATATTTGTGTGTGTTGTTTTGTTGCAGGAAATCTCCGTGTTTTTGGAGGGGAATAACTTTGTGAGGACAGCAGAGATATTTCATACTCACGTTCCCGAGGGAAGAGTTGGAGGAAGCATCTTTATTTATGAAAGGCACTGACAAACACTGGAACAATGGCAAGTTTTTTTTTTTACCTTAAATGAGAATGTCACATGGTGTTGCTGCTGAAATAAATATTTTAAACTCAAATGTTATTTTGAAATATCAATTGTCAGGTGTGTTAAAAGTGTAACACCAAATTATTTTAATTATTTTCAGATTGTGTGACAGTATTTTTCCAGTCATTTTTTCCATCACATGTAAATAAAACAAATAAAATTGCCAGGTCCAGTTCAGAAAAGCTTGAGGTGGAATGTTAGAAATCTTAACTCCCAAAGCAAATTACAACCTCGTCACACAAACCTGTCTTTGTAGCAGCAAATTAAAACAACTACATGACTCTACACAGAAACATCCAAAAATGTGGCATGTCTTTTTTTGTTTAAATAAAATCAACATTTTTGATTTTGTGTATTTTTAAACGTAAGTGCTGTGGTTGAAGATCAGTGGTGTTGCAGCTAGAACTCATCAGGTCCATAACTAACAGGCCAAAATAACAAGTGTTTTATATTCACATTTGTAAAATGTGAACTAAACTCAGACGTCTCATGTTACACCAGATATGCCACATCTTTCACTCAAACATAACAATTACTTCACTAAACACAAAACAACTCGAGGACCTTCAGTAGCATTAAAAAGTTAACATTGTGCAAACTTACAAAAAAAAGGAAACTCTGCATCTGAATACAACCCAAAATAGAATTTGCAACTACAATATTAAACCAGCTGAGATGTTTTCAGTATTTGGGATCAAACGGCATCGGACCCAGTTCTATTTTGACGTCAGCCATGTGTCTGTCTGCGTTTCTTCCTGATCGGCTCCACTTACGCTCACTGTGCTGTCGAGATCTGGCTCTCTGCTGCTTTCGTTGATGATGCTTTGCCCTCGACTCCTTTGAGTCTGTGTCGGGTCTTTCAAACGGTCCGCTGTGGGGTTCAAACACAACATAAATGGCATGACTTTAAGTTAACACTCATAAATATGAACAAGCTGCAGCACGGTATGAGAAGAAAGCAGAAGCTGTAGTCACAAAACAACCAAGTTTCCACAAATGACCGAGTTAGGAGAAGCATATGAAAATAAGGGATATATCAGATACGTTTTTAGCCTAAAAAGTAACTAAGTTGGAGAGAAGTTAGAGAAGAATTGACCATGTCCACATTTTTTAGTCTTGTCGTTCAATTCAGACTTTCTAGAAGGAAGTCATAACAATCATTTCAAAAACTTGGAATATACTTTAGTATTAGTACAACGTTCACATCCCTTTATCTCAGACATATCCCTGACGGACTAACTAAAGATAACACCTATCTACTAAAGCTGTAGTTCCCAACTGGTGGGTCGCGGTCCAAAAGTGGGTCACAGGTCCATTCTGAATGGACTGTAAGTGACTCACGGACATGTCAAGTTTGTAAATAACACTTTATTTTAGAGTACAGTGAATTTCCAGTAAAGACTTTTATTTTGAAGTGCCACTTCCTGCTGCAGCTACTTAACAGGGATGCAAACTAGCATAACATGGTCAAATGCAAGTATGATGCTGAATGTATTAACCTGTGTGGACCTTGAACTAATGACTAAGGAGTCCATGGCTGGACCAGTTGGGAACCACTGCACTCAAGACTTTGCTGGCAGCAAGTAAAAAGGCCGTTACAAATACTGGCTTCAGAAAAACTGCCCCACAGCTAGCCTCTTTATCAATACTATTAAACACTAACATCTTCTAGAACAGATGACCTACTCCATAACACTCCAAATGAATTAGGAGAAAAGCGGTGGAGAAAATGGTGTGCTTATTTAGCCAGTGAGAGTCAGATCTCACATGATTATTGTGACATCCTGCTTTGAAGTAGGAAAATTTGCCTTAACTTTTTTAAACATCCCATGACCTCATATTTGTCTTTTTTCCCCATGCACTGTTTTTTACGTTTTGCTTCTATGCTTATTAAATGTACAAAAAAAATGTTATAAATAAAAAGTATAAAAAGAGAAGAATCTGTCAGCTGTGTGTCATGCACCTGCAGTATGTATCAAACTTATAAACACATATTTTGATGGCGAGAGAGATCATGAGAATGAAATCCCTGAGTGGTGATGAATATGTAGTTTATTTAACATTTACTGAAACAAACTGGCCACCTGTCATTCAATCACTGTTGACATATTGAAGGATCTTATTAACAAAAATGTAATCTTGAATCATGGGTCAACCTCGCGACTATTTAATGGGGAAATTTGTAAATTAGTCGACATTTTCAGGAAAATATGAATTTCCTTGAAAGAAAAACACCATTTAAACCTGTGTAAATATTTATAAACGAGAACTTTTTTTCTCTATATATGTTGAAGGGTATGTTTGTCTGTCACACTGCATGTTCAGCTGTTGGGCTAGCTATTACTAGAGATTATAAATCTGAAGTGTACCTTTTCAACACAGTCTCTGTTTTCCCTACATTAGTCTCAGATTAATGCTGTGTTCACATGGAATCAGGGAGATGGCAGATGGCACAACGGACATCATTTAAATTAGAGCAGGACAGTAAAATTAGGTGAAGCTGCCGAAACATACCGGCAACATTTCCGTCGATGGCATTGCTGCTCAGAGTTTAAGTATTTAAAGTTTTCCTGTCCTTTGTGGTTGAATTTATAACAGAATGTTAAGTAGCTCCTTCACACCAGGGGGATCTGGACAGTTTTTGGAAATAGCTGGAAACGTAACATAAAATAATGAAAACAACTTAATTTAATTTACTTTATTCTATTCATTGTAAACAAAACACCATCACAACATATCATAAATGCAGGCTTTGTTTTACCATCCTGCCATTCTGTTAATCTCGTGCTGTGCGTTGTCCAGAAAGTGTCGTCCTGCCTGATTCCAGGTGAACACAGCATAAATCTTAATTTTTTTACACAGTAAAAAGAAACTCTCAGCGTCATTTAGGTGGACTCCTACTTCATAACTTACTTTGGGCCGTAGCTTTTTCTGTAAGCCTCTCCAAAGAAGTGCCGATAGATGAAGTCATCAAGATCTCTGAACACGTCGTCATCAAGGCCACGCATGTCGGTCAGATAGTTTTCCACGCCGCTGACAAAGTCTGTGAACAGCATCTGGTCGTGGATGAACACTCCGTTGTGGAAGAAGTTGTTGATGAACTTCTCCAGCTCTTTCCAGTGGTGGAAATGGTCGACTTCCTGATGCAGGTAGCTCTGCAGCAGCTGGTGAAATTCGTCTGCTCTGATTGGCTCCATGGCTTTGTTAAAGAGACTCATGGACTCCTGGTAGGCGCAGTCGAAAACGCCAGAGCATCCTTTCAAGTTAGCCTTGTGGGAGTCTTGACCTCGATCATCGTGAACTTTATGTCCTGATTTTCGTGTGTTGTGGTTGCCCTGGAAGGAGTCGTCAGATTTTCGCTGGTGTCTGTGGTGAGTCTTGTGGGATCTGTGCTGCCACGACTCTTTTATGTTCTTCTCATCACGTCTCTTATCGTAAAAGCCTCTGGCTTTGTTGATGAAGGTGGAAGCTGAATCCTTGAAGTGTCGGAAAGTTAACTTGACAGAATCTGAAAACTTCCTCAGGTTCTCCTTCACAGCTTCCTTTGCTTTCTTTATCTGTTCTTTGTGGTGATGGACAAACTCTTTGGTGGAGTTCTTCACAGCATCGAATGTCTCTTTCACTTTCCCTGCCATGCCCTCTTTTGGTCTTTTCACTTTGGACGATGTGTCTCCTTTAGCTCTGTCCTCTTTGGTTTCCACATACAGTCTCTCCCACAGGTCCGAGCGCTGCTGCTCAAAGCTCAGTCTCTTCTCCAGCTCCGCCAGACGTGACTGGAGCTCCTCTGCCTCTTCAGCCTCCTTTCCAGCTCTGGGGATTTGACTTCTCAGCTCATTTAACTCCCTCCTTAACTCATCCGTAACTGTTCTCTCCTTGTTGAGCTTCTTCCTCAGTGCGTGTGCTTCAGCCATCATGTCCTCCCTCTGGCTGTGGAAGCTTCGGATCCGCTGTTTCTCCTCCTCCAGCTGGTCTTTCAGCCTCTGGTTTTCCGATAGCAGCAAGTCGGCACCAGCTCCCATTGCCTCCCGATCTCTTATCTTAGAGCGCAGGTTTCTCAGCTCCTCCTGTAAGGCGGAGAGGGACTTCTCTTCACGTTCCAGGGAGGTTTTCAGCAGCTGGTTCTCAGTGGTCAGCTTCTTTTGCTGAGACATGATGTTGGTCCTCTCCTCAGCCTTCTGTTTCAGCAACATTTCCAGGTCATCCCTCTGGGCCTTAATGGAAGAGAGGGAAAGTTATTGCTTTTAAAGTGGTGTTTAGTAATTATTTTCTGTGTTGAGTAATCATTACTGAATTGAATAATTTATTTTTCAGCATATGAGCAGTAAAACAAAATACAGGATGAGAAGTGAAATAGTTTTTCAAATGTTTCTTATTGGAACATTTGCATTTGTGTTACATAACTAAAGCACTATACAGACTCCCAAGTTACCTGAGTGTGCGCCTGTTTGTTGTTGAGCTCCTGGTTCTCTTTCTTCATCTTCTCGATCACCTCTGTGAGCAGGAAAATAACTTTTTGCTCATCCAGGTCATCCAAGATGAAGTCACTCTTCTGGACCTGAGTGAGAAAAGGAGGAAACAAAATATGGTTCATTAGAGTCGTTATTAAACGGGTCATAACTGTTATAGTTGACCAGAATGTTAACTCAATATACGAATCATCTCTCGCCTGAACAAGTAGGTTCATAACAAAACAGATGTTTTTTTGTGGCAATAACTTGTAATTCATCGCTGTTTAAACTTTGACGAAATAACCTACACGTAGGCCCACTTCACTGTGAGCTTCTGGTATTATTTTGGGATGTTCCTCATTGATGCAGAATGACCAGAAAATAATAAAAAAAGTCCTGTCAGGTGTATTGCAAAGAAATAACAGAGCCCTGCAGTGAATTCTGCTTTAGTTCTTTGTGTGTTGATTCAACTCAGTGGTAGATTTCAAGGCTTTGTGGTGACTGTATTATATCTAAAGTTAATTCTAAGTATTTTGTTCACTTCATTAACATACACAAACAGATATAATTATTACCTTACAATATAATGTAATCCATTACAACACTGCAAACTACATTGTCAAGAATGTTCAACCAACACTTTCCTGACGGTTCCAAATAAAAATGTAAGATAAAAATATTATTGATTTTTTTATGGGACTGTTGCATTAGAATCCACGAATTTAAAAATGAATTATAAAAATAAGTATTATGCATGAGAGGTCACAAACGTCAACAGCATGGTACAGAATGAGTTAATGAGTGTTGTTATGTGCATTCTTGAGCTCAATGAGCTTGTTGTTGCTTAAGTTGTGACCTGTGTTGTCACTGACCTGTTTAACAAAAGGTGGTTCTCTAACATGTCGTTGAATCAGATCCCTCACAACATCGAGTTCATTCACTCTGACTTTATCAGTTTTCTGTCTTTCTTGAATCTGGACGGTTCCTGTAACACAAACACATTATTTACTTATTACACACAACACTCGAGAGGCATGGTTGGGACAAGTGTAATGAAAGTCAGAAACACAGTCATGAGGGACAGAAAGTAGGACGGGTATATAATCTACAAACAGTTAAGAGTTCACAAACACTGTAGTTCAACCAAAGATAAGAACCGCTCTCTTGCACTGAGTCTTACAAACAAACTAAGGAGCTGTGTAAAAAGAAACTCTGACACAAAGTACACTTCTAATGACGCAGCAGGAGACTGATTAAGAGATCATCAGTGCAACACTTAAACAAATCACTTTCAAATATCTCTGGCAGTGAGCTGCTCCAGTACAGGAAAAACAAGCGGAGGCCATGAACCAAACCCAGACTTCAATCCCTTTAAAACCAGCGGGATTACGTGATCTTTTACACATGGTGAAGGTGCTGTACTGTTCTGTCAATAAAAATATGTACATTAATTAAACCTAGAAAGTTTAACATAAGTGCATTTTCTGCATTCTCAATAACATCAGTATGATCTTCAGTTGTGCGGTGAACTTCTCACCATAGAAGTGGCCAAAGCCCATACTGATGGCTATGACGAGGGCGATCAGGATACATCTGTTGAGGATGTTGCTGCCCTGGCCTTGCATCCGGACATCCAGACTTTTAACTTCTGCCTCCTCCTGTTCCCACCTCTGCTCTTTGACCTCTTCATCCTCCTCCTCCTCCTCCTCACTATGGCCAGACTCCCGCACCTCCTCCTCCTCCTCCTCAGGCTCTGTCACGATACTTGCAGTGTTCTTCCTCAACCTTCGTCTTCGGACAACAGTGCTGGGGCTTCGTCCTGCCTCATCCTCACTGCTGCTTGAGTTTGTCACCGCAGGCTGCTGCGCTGGAAAAACTGCAGTAAAGATACACAAAATAATGGCTGCAGTGATTATATGGAAAAATTAACAAGAAAAATGCACAAAAATAACAGACTCAGAAATCATGTGTGAGGTTAATCATGCAGATGACAAATACTGTAGATTAGGACCAACTGATTCACAAATGCTGAACAATACTGTTGAAAATTCTTGATCCATTTTGTGCTTGAGTAATGTTTTTGACTACATTTCACAGGGTTCCTACAGCTTCAGGCCATTTAGATTTAAAACTATGTTAATGCCACTAAAAATGAAAGGTAAGACCAATTTTACAGTAACCACAATTTTGTACTAATGTTTATTGTGACATAAAACATGACTTTTTAGGTCAAAGTTAAAAAGTCTGATTATCTACTTTAGATGCTGAAAAACAAAACACACTTTGGTTTACATTGAAAAAAGCCTCTTCTTTTGTCATTTGATTGGATGTGGACAATATATACGAGTGTTGTTGGCTCCACTATCCTAATCTGCATGACATCAATGTGAGAAGCATTCGGTAAATTATTTAAAATGATAGACGTTACCAATTATACAGAGATTTCAGGGGGAAAAAAAAAGATTTATAAAATCATTCTTTCCACAGCTTAGCATTCTTAAGATTTTTGAATGACTGATTTAAGACATTTTAATATTAATTAAGGCATTATTTTTAGATAATAGTTAGTAAATAGTTAGTTCAATGCCTTGTAAGAATTTTTAGGATCTGTGGGAACCCTGATTAAAGGAACAGTCCAGCATTTTCAGTTCAAAACACTTGTCTTTCATGTCTGAGAGTGACGTCAATCTTCTTAATTAAGTCGCAGCAAGAAAAAGCGAGTGATTCCCAAAATGTCTGACCATCCCTTTAAGCGGGGGACAGCTGAAACAAAATGTATAGAAATGCTCCTAATTTCCCTGTGTTGGAATTTCTGGATAACGTGTTGTTGCTTGTTACCTCACTTCATTCAAAAAGAAAAAATGCAAAAATTCACCAAAGAAATTCACACCTCAAATCTGCTCATGCACACACAAATTAAACAAGGAAGTTATAGTGTATGGCTACATATTAAATGTTCGCCATTCTCTGACTGACTGTGTTTCTCCCTCAATTTAGTATCACTCCATTGTATTATTAATTACACTTCTATTCTAAGGTGGCCAGGCGTACACATGCACACACGTGGAAAAACAGTGAAGGACACCATGTTGTGGTTGATCATGCTCAAGCGTGTGTTCTTCTCAGCATCTGATCAGGATTAGTTCTGTGCATTGCTGAACAAGCTTAGCTTCACACTAGATTCACTCCAGTTTCAATCAGGACACCTGGAAAAGAGCGTCCTCCAGTGAGCTGACTTCTCAGATGGTAGCCTAAATTCACGAGACTCTGTGGAAGTTTCCAGTGACTCAACTTCAAACCTGCTTTGGCTACGTAGAAAAACAGGCAGGGGAAGAAAGTTTTTGTGTCGATGTGTCTGATTTGTCTTTGTTGACTCAATGATGGCTGTGAATTTAAATCAGCTGGCTAAAGAAAAACATGAAGGTGGTTCAGTGTGTCAGTGTGTGTGTGGTGCTGCAGTCCTACCTGTCTCTGCAGCAGTGAAGGCGTACTGGCTGCTGCAGGAGGTGCCGAGGTAGAACTCCTCGCTGGCTGCTGCCTCCACCTCCACCTCAGCGTGCTCATCCTCCTTCGAGTCTCCAAGGGTCACAATGTCCGAGTGATCGCTGGAGGACAGCAGAGTCACATGCTGTTTCCCTGCGGCGGTGTCTACGGCCTGAAGAAGAAAACAGTATATTGAAGGTCGAAGACAAAGGGGGCAGAATCTGGATTATTTGACCCTGCAGGTTTTTTCTGCAGTCTTCTCACCTCTGCGGCACACAGTGTCTCATCTATGGTTTGCTCTTCCACAGTTTCATCGAGTGGCTCAGCAACCTTTTCTTCAACACACTGAGCTGAAAACATAAATACAAATACAAATTAAGATAAATCTGTGAAATATGATTGTTATGATTATAAAGTAAAATACACTAAATTATGCAGCAAAAATATATGTAATAGCAATGACACTCATATTTAGAAATGTAAGTCAAGTATGTTTATTATTGCTTAATTTATTAAGTACTTTCTTGATCAGTTAGCTGATCTATAAAATGTAAAAAAATAAAAAAATACATAAAAAATAAATAGATAATGCCCATCACAATTTCCCAAAGACCAAGCCAATATGTTCAAATCAGTGATATGTCATTAAATTTCATAGAAAAAAAAGTCTGAAAAACATTTAAGAAACTGAAAACAATAAATTTGGGACATTTGTGTTTAACAAATAAATCCATCAGACTTAAATTAACCAGTTAAAGACACAATAGTTGCAGATACATTTTCTGACAATTAACATATCAATTAATTATCTGTGTGTTTCAGCTCTAATCATAATTTACATTTCTTTTGTGAACACGTTTTTAAAGGTCAAACAGGTCAACAAACAATAAAACAAGGTACAACCACGGCATCTCATTAGAAATAAACATAATTTAAAAAGGCTAGTTGATAACAAAATGTTTTGGGTTTAAAGAGTTAGGCTATTATGTGACTTTTACATGTCTTACAAAGCTGACGTTGCTATCTGGCATTGGGCTGAAAGAGATTTGCTAATTCTCGCTTGTTTTGTTAATTCCTTATATTCCTGTGTGCACATAAACACGCAGTCAGTGTACGTTTATTTTTCTAACGTCATATCGATAATATAGCACTTAATATCACTGATAAATTAGCCATTGTTAAACTCAGAAAGACTAAATAATATGAGGATTTTTACCATTAGACACAGAAGCCTGTTGATCCTGCAGCTCTGTTTCCTCCACTGGAGGGCGCTCTAACAGCTCAGCTCCATATTCCACTGCAGCCTCCGATCCCAACGTCTCGATATCTGAACCCTGTAAACACGATAATCACTCATTAAAACTGGGCATGACAGAAAATAACTTTTATTTAATTTGATAAAGAGAACAGACAGCACATGCAGACATACAGTGTTTAGCAACAGAGCCGACAGTGAGTATTTGTATGCAAAATGACTTGTAACATTGGGAGGCACAGTTTTATTAGAAATATTATATATTTACAACTGTGACAGAACAAACATCAGTTGACCAGCATGATGTCAGAGGATGTAAAGGTTTCATCAGTGTAACAGAAAAAGGTAAGATCCTGTGTTCTCACACCTGATAGCAATTTTACAAATCTCTGTACAGCAGAGAGAAAGACTAAAACCCAAACCACAACGTCGTCCAAACATGGAATGTCAGCAGCTTAAAAAAAGTTTAGAAAAAAAAGTATTTTAAGAAAGATCCCATAAAGGAAAAAACAGCAACTGCAACAAATTATAATCAAAAATAGTCTTAACTGCACAACCCCAGCTTGTTTTGTGTGCAAAAATACTCTTTCATGACTAAACCTCCAGCTCAGATTTTAGTAATAAAAGAGTATTTTTGCATACAAGTTGCTGCATTTCATCATAGGGAATTGCTGGTTTTCCCTTTTAGTAGGATTTTTTCTTGATGTGGCCACTTTTATTTTCAATTTGTGCTCACATAAATGTGCAATGTCTTAAAATATTTGATCACAATCAAATGAAGAGTTTAGCATATAAAACTCTATCAATGTTGCCACAACGATGTCAGAAATGAGTTGGGAAGAAACTGCCAACATGTTCAACAATTTACTAAAAGTTGTGATCAACTTGTCTGTTTGACATCCTGATTTTTGGTAATCATATATTAGTTTTCCTTCTTGTACATTATCATAATTTGAGTTTTTTAATTTCAACAAACATGTATAACCTTGTAAAATGTCAGAAACCATACAACAACAAATGAAAATAGCTGGGATTAGGAACTAAAATAAAAGGGTTTATACCTCATTACTGATAATGGTCCAGCCACAGGACGACTCTGCATCACTTGACGTCTCTGACATTTCTGTCAGCAGTCAGCAATAAACAGGGATCTAGAGGAGATAAGGACGTTAAACACTGGAGACAACATGTTACAGTGAAAAAGATAAGGTAGGTCAGTGTGTCACAAGCTGAAAAATGTGTCATGAATCTTCAGTTTAAACAGTCCAAGTCAAGATTATTATCATAAATAATCGAATAAACCTTTGCTCTATAAAGCTATTTAAAAGCAGAAACCTGATAAAAGCATCTGCTACTAATTTACTGTGTTGATTTTATGAAAACATGAATGGGTTGACGACCCTGTCTGTCGGTGTGGTGTCACACTAACAACAAATAATAATAGTAAAACCTAATTCTGAATCAGGTGTGCACAGATTTGGAAATTAGCACCAGCCACCAGCCAAATGCTGGTAAAATATGCACGTGTCAACTAGATTGTCTTTACTCACCAGCCAAAACCCCCACAAGGGTAATCTATTCAGTGGCTGTTAGATTTAGGAATCCACCAGCCACAGCAACAGGTGGACAAAAAGTTAATTTCCAACCCTGGCCGTACACCAATAGACTGTTGGTGACTTATCTAATGATCCAGAGCACCTGATCCCAAATAGCCTGTGGCGTTTTCATTATGTGGAGCACTGGAAAGTACCATTCACTGGAGATAACTTTTGGTTTCATCTTGTAATTCTCTATTTGTTGATTATTAAAAGGAAAATGAACAAAAACTACATACACAAAACTAACACCACGTTAACACTTACAAACCCCTTTAGAGCATTAGGAGAAAAGGGGGGTAAAATAAAAAAACTGGATCAAGATACAAACAAAAGGTTTAAGGTTTGAGACGCACACTATCCATTTTGCCCAGTTCTTAATAACAGTATCTTTCTGGGTTCTCAGTAGGGCAACATTTGACAACTATTTTCAGTGTTGATAAAAATAACGATTATTTTCTCGATTAATTGTTCGTTCTATAAAATGTCAAAAAATGTCAATCAGTGATTTTCAAAGGCTGAGATGACATCCTCAAATGTTTTGTTTTGACCACAACCCAAATATATTAAGTTTAATGTCATAAAGGAGCAAAGACACCATAAAATGATCATATTTAGGAAGCTATTATCAGATAAATTTTACTTTTTTTCTTTAAACAAAAAACTGATTAATAGATTATCAAGTTAGTTGGCGATTAATTTAATGGTTGACAACTAATCAATTAATTGTTGCAGCTTTACCTCTCACATTAAAAGTCTTTCTCTCCATTACATAGATATTGCGTACAAACTGAGTCTATTCATTGACATGAGGTTTGTCTCTTTCCCGCCATTGCTTGGATAGGGATCACTTCCAGGACATTAATACTATTCTCAACAAATATTTATCCTTCCTCCTCCATTCAAGCTCCTCCTGTCTTGTTAGCTCAACACCACAAATGATTTGGGTTAAAAGGACAGTTTCCAGGATGTCATGAAGTTTAGTCTAATGAAGCCTCAGAGGGACAACTCCACATATATTTAAGTGATTTGCATCTTTGTGCCCGCAGGATCTCCAACAGTCAGTCTGCTTTGAATAAACGTATTCCGGGCAGGAGCACAGAAATAAAGAAAGCCATTCAACCTTAGTTTTGTTTTTGAAGAAGTGTCACAGATGTATAGAGGTGCTGTAGTTACATTAACTATAGATCATACGTCGATGTTGTGGGAAAAAAATGTTGTGAAGAAACAGCAGCCTCTATGGGTGACAGACCACAGTAGCAGTTAACAAATGATGCCAGCTCCTGCGGCCTGACAATGAAAACAGCCAACGTTTCCCTCAACAACACAGATAACAGCGGTTAACACTGCAGCCATTAACTGTAGCTAACATTAGCTTTACATGCTAACATTAAATAATGACGTTTAACAGTTGACTCGCTGCTAGTTAACTAACTTAACAGGCTAGTTATTAACGTCACCTCTCAGAGCATCGTCGGAGCATATATTTAGCGCCGTTTTGACAACATTAGCTAGCTTTAGCAGCCTTTTAATATCACTAGCTTGTTATAAAAACTACAAAACACGACTAAACTCACCGGTGTTTTGTGCCCAACGACGAGGCAGCTGTTTACAGTGAGCTCCAGAGTTATTGCAGTATGCCCCAGCCCCTGGTTATCCGTTAACAACACTGCAAAGCCGACTGGAGGCGGGAAATGTAGTTTTATACAGGAAGAGCTGGGAACGCAGCGCAACGTCTTAACCAAACTCTCAGAACTACATTTCCCATAGGTGAGCGCGGTGGCCAAACAGGCTCAGCGAGGGTGGAAGCAAATCTTGCGGCTCCGAAAAAACATAAACAAGGAAGCGTGACAAAGCAGACTGTCAACATAAATTATCTGGATGGAAAGACAACAAAACGAAGTCATTAATGTGTTTTAACTGTGTTGTAGCTTTAGCAGAAGTTTTTAAAACGTATGTGGCTAATGCCAAAAAGTTCTGCTGTCCATAAGAAAGCACGTGCTCGTCGTTGTTATGGGCTGTGGCGCGTGTCCCTTGGCTCTCAGCCAATAGATTATTTGGTTGATGAAACGTTGTGAGACTAGTAGGTTGAGTTCAGTCACTATAAATACTGCTTGTACTGTGGCTGTGGAGACTCACCTATCATCAAAACACCCACATAATAACATGTCCTTAAAACAGAAGCAAGAATTAACTAACACTGCGAAATACTGACATTACAACACCACACACACACACACACACACACACACACACACACACACACACAATAGAAGTACAAACATTGTGTTAAACTGACTTTGTGTAACTTTACAGGATAAGGAAGCTTCCAAGCTTAATGGAACTAACCCTTCAAAATTATAAATCATTTTATATTATACATGAAGAATTATTGACTGTAGTATTTGTTTGTTGTGTGATTTAAAGGTCAATTCATTATGGATCAGTAATCCTCTGACCTGCTGTTAAATGTCATACCAGCAGAGGTCACTATTGTCAAGGTTAAGATGGGTTGTCTGTCCTTGCGTGTACATACTTTCCTCATTATATTACATAAAAGCAAAAAGATTAAGTTTATATTCATGCAGCAATAAGGGAAATTTAATTTTAGACCGATAAACACACAGGGAAGTGATGAAGACTGCGTAATGCTGTATATAACAAAATCTTCAGCACCAATGTGACACTTACTGTTGTGGGTAATGTTAGACTTACCCAGCATGTAAATATATATATATATATGACATGCTTAGAAATGCAAACTTAGATGTAAATTTAAACTTTAAATTAAAAGTTTAAATGTCCCAGTTTAAAGTTTATTCCATTTCTAGGTATCATAACTCCCATTATATGCTCAAATCAAAGTGCAATTTAATTTTGAGAGGATTGTTGTAAAAGTATAACGCAGTATTATGTTCTTTATTTAAGTAAAAGTTGCAGTATCACACATATAAAATACTCTTGCAGAAAAATGCAAAGCAGACGTACACAGTGTGCTGAACTGCCCCTTAAATGTAGAGGAGCAAAAGATTTTACATTTTTCTTTGAGGTAAAGTAGAAACAGTGGTGGATTAAAGTAGATTTCATTAAGTGTTTTATACCTAAGTACAAATAATTACATACAAAACCATATAAGGAGCTCATGAAATATTGTACTTCGTCAAAAATTAAAACACCCAACAGTATAATTTGGCATGCAAAAGTTTTGGCACCCCTGGTAAACATTTATTCTACTGTGAGTAGTTAAGTAAGCAGAAGATGAAGTTTAAGATGAAACATGCTTTTCAACATTTTAACCAGGTTTAGTGTATTATTTTTGTTTTGTGCAGTGTGAGAGTGGAAAAAATTGAAGGAGCACCATGCAAAAGTTTGGGCAGTGCAAGACATTTGAGCTCTCAGACAACTTTCACCAGGGCTATGGCTTGTTTACAGTCATTGTTAGGAAAGGCCAGGTGATGCAAATTTCAAAGCTTTATGAATACTCTGACTCCTGAAACCTTGTCCCAACAATCAGCAGCCATGGGCTCCTCTAAACAGTTGCCTAGCACTCTAAAAACTAAAATAACTGATTCCCACAAAGCAGGAGAAGACTATAATAAGATAGCAAAGTGTTTTTAGGTAGTTGTTTCCTCAGTGCATAATGTAATTAAGAAAAGGCAGTTTACAGGAACTGTGGAGGTTAAATTGAGGTCTGGAAGACCAAGAAAACATTCTTAGAGAGCTGCTCGTAGGATTGTTAGAAAAGCAAATCAGGCGCAGTCTGCTTTCCCCACCATTTTAGTTAATTTTTTGAATAGAATAGAGTAGAATATATCTTTATCGTCCACCATAGGTGGACATATTATTACTCCATTAGGCACTGGGTTTGCTTCTGTTCCTTGAAAACACCTCTAATCTTGTATATTTGTATATTTTGCCAGATATTTAATACACACTTGTTTCTATAACTGGGCCCAGTGAGTGACCCTGACCCAGGGAACGCACTGGTTGCTCTGGTTGTTACTGGTTGTGAATGTTAAATTGTGGTTACTGTAATTTGAAGCATTCTCTGGCACAAGAATTTCCTTCAGGATAAATAAAGTTCTATGGAATTTCATTGAATTACAATCAAAACTCCTGTTTGACTGGAAAATACCTGCTAGAAGATTTATCAGACTCTGGAGTGGTGGTGCGCTGTTCAACTGTGCAGCAACACCTGTACAAATATGACCTTCATTGAGGAGTCACCAGAGGAAAACCTTTCCTGTGTCCTCACCACAAAATTCATCATCAGAAGTTTGCAGAGGAACATCTAAACAAGCCTGATGCTTTTTGGAAACAAGTCCTGTGGACTGATGACATTAAAATAAAACTTTTTGGACACAATGAGCAAAGATATGTTTGGAGAAGAAAGGGTGCAAAATTTAATAAAAAGAACACCTGTCCAACTGTTAAACACCAGGGTGGATCGATCAAGCTTTGTGTTGCAGCCAGTGGCACAGGGAACATTTCACAGGTAGATGGCAGAATGGATTCAATTAAATTCCAGCAAATTCTGGAAGCAAACATCACAGCATCTGTAAAAACTCTGAAGATGAAGAGAGGATGGCTTCTGCAACAGGACAACGATCCTAAACACACCTCAAAATCAACAATGGACTACCTCAAGAGGAGCAAGCTGAGGGTTTTGCCAAGGCCCTCACAGTCCCCTGAAACCCCTAAACATTATTAAAAATCTGTGGACAGACCTCATAAGAGCAGTGTATGCAAGACGGCCCAAGAATCTCACAGAACTAGAAGCCTTTTGCAATGAAGAATGGTTGAAAATCCCCCAAACAAGAACTGAAAGCCTCTTAGATGGTTACAAAATGTGTGAAGAGGCTGGGATACTTGCCAAAGGAGGTGCTACTAAGTACTGACCATGCAGGGTGCCCAAACTTTTGCTTCAGGCTCGTTATTTTGAAGCTGTAAAAGATTGAATTTAAAAGTGATTTTGCTTAAAATATTGAAGAAATGTTTCATCTTAAACTTCATACCTTTGGAAATCAGTTCATCTTCTGCTCACTTAATTATTCACAGTGAATAAAATTTTGACCAGGGGTGCCCAAACTATACATGCCACTGTATACGAGTCAAGCTGATATGATTAATTGATTAACCCATTAGTCCACTGACAGGAAATGAATAAGTGACTCTTCTGATAATCCTTAGTAAAGTAATTTTTGATGCAAAATGCCAAACATTTGGAGGTTTGGCATTAATTGGATAAAACAAGCATTATGAATGTATCACTCTGGGTTCTGGGTAATTATGATGGGCTTATATCACTAACAAACATCATGCTGTATTATTCTAATCATGCTACTTAAACTCATGTGTGTTTACATGATTATTTTTGTCTGAAAGGTCACTCAATAAGGAACAAGCTGGATTGTTAATACATTGATTAAAGCGATAAAAACATATAATGCCATGTGCAGTGAAAACAACGGTAGACAATTTACAATTTTTATTATTTTATTTAAACTGAGAATCAGACTTTTTCATAATTAATCGCTGTCTAAAGTCTCCTAACTAAACATTTTTGGCAAAAACCAACTTGCAAGTGATTTTGCTGACAAAGACAAACTGACAAAATATAACAAAAACATTAACAGAAAGTATCAGGAAACATAATTACAAAAAGGTACATTCAATTTTCAAGATTTGAAACCTGCTTTCTCTTTGAGGTGGAGCAGCTGAGGGTTCCCCTGAGTTTGACTGTAAATGACCCGCAGCGCTCCACCTCACATTATTATAACACAACATTACTGCAAAAAGGGAAAACAAGACTCAGTGTTTCATCCCTTTAAATTCACAAGCTCGGACAGGAACATAATTCCAACATAATACCATTCATTACATGAAAGACAACAGACCAACACCTTGGATCATTTGTTTGATGATCTTGACCTCAATCTTACCAAAACTAATGACCCAAGTAAATTGCATCTGCACCTTTCATAAGAATATGAAAAAATAAAAACCTGAGGTAGCACTTTTGTATCTGTGTGAGCAACTAAAGGCCCAATTCAGAACCTGAATGACTCCAGCAGTTGAGTGTTTGTGTAATTATTGTGACTTGAGAACATTAACAGCTGCAGTTTTGTCCGGAAGCAGACATTAACTGAACATTTTGGGTTCAGAAAATAAACACTAGTGCTGTTTTCAGATTCTGGATTGAGCCCTTAAAGCTCTCATAATACAAGATACATGTTTACATTGTGGTTCAAATGGAAATGCGCATCCTTCTTTTACTTTGCAAAGCAGGATACACATGACTCCACTATGTAAAAAAAAAAAAATCCATCTCGAAAGACAACATTAAAAAAAAAGGAGTCGATTTAGTGGAAATAAATGATGATTAAGAAAGACAGTTTTCTTCCCGCTTTCTCGTAGTATAACACATTATACAGTTATAAAATGACATTGAAAATGACAACATTTCACACAAAGATAGGATGCTGTTAATCGGATTTCTCTCAATATGCCAATATGCAACGGTGACCTTTAAAAAAATCTTTGGTTTACTCTGTTTGCTTTTCAAAATAAAGTTAAACTGATTGTGTCACTTTTCATCCCAAAAGTTTCCCATGATTGAATCCTCTGCAGAGTCCTCTGATTAAAAATACAGAAGTGTGAAAATATTTGTGCGCCCACTGAGCTTTTGTCACATTTTTAAATTATCTATATAAAGGCATGAAATGTGAGCACTTAAAGGAATACTTCACCTCCCAAATGACCAGTTGTATATTGATTTCTCATCCTGTGTCACGTTGAATTCGTCTAAAAAAACATTTTCCTCACATGCCTCCAGCACACGAAGAATCCAAAATAGTTTTGCTGCTGTTAAACATGGTCCCCTATGACTTCAATTCATCAACATATACTGTTTTTGGATTCTTCGTTCATCGGAGGCATGCAAGAAAAACGTTTTTCTTTCTGAATTTAACTTAACACAGAGTGATATATTGCATACAGATGGTCATTTGGGGTGAAGTAGTCCTTTAAAAAAGCACTTTCGTATATATGAAAAAAATCTCCCAAATATAAACTTTTAAATCACTTTGTAAAATTATATTTCAAATCAGCGAGTGCACATTTACACACGACTGCACTGTTGCATCACACACACTACTCAATATAATATACTGTATTTAATAATTTTCACCTACAATGTACAGACATCTGCTTGCAACAGTTTACAAGGAACTCTGCGACAGGATAATTTGGATCGTGTGCATATAATTGATTATTAATTGTCACTCTATCGTCTGTGAGTGCCTGCGTATCCTGCTGGCACTTCTTCAGAGTTTTAACCCGCAACTCTCTTCACTCTTTTTGTCGCGGGTCAAGGCCACTCATGTGCAAGGCTTCGTTTGAGGAGCTCAACTGATCTCAAAGGCCGCGTTTCATCTTTGGTCTGTTACGATTATTTCACAATCCTCAGTAACCTTCTGCCAGAGATTAGTTGAGAGACTAAAATAAACTCAGGTAGCAAACATCTCTTTGGGTAATAGCGTCACAGTCACCGCTGCACATTGGCCGATAATACAAAACTACTTGGCAGACAAGTGCTAATCTTTATCTACTCTACGGCAAAACAAAAAAACTACTTGGAACAAAGGTAACTACAATGTGTACTCAGTAGTACATTATCTTCTAACAAAAATATAGTTTCATGGTGTTCATTCAATTCTTCACTTTCATCTCTGATTAGACACTTCCACTGCTTTTTACTACAATCATTCTTCACGTGTTGCATCCTCAAGTGGAGCTTCTCCCTCAGAAAGATTAGGCTTTGGTTTCAGCATCTGAGGGACGCTTTCCCACATTAAGGCCAATTATAAAGCTTTTCTGTACCGACACGCCGCTGCAAGCACTTCTGGTGCGAATCTTAACACTAATAAAAAGGAAGAAGTCAATAAACAAAAGAGTCTGTTCTGTTGTAAAAGAAAACAGACGTCACAGGACCTGAGGAGAAACTACAGAGGGGGTTTCCATCTGTGGGGAGGGCAGCACAAACACCTGAGCTACTGGCACACAATGTCGGAGATACATTCATAGCATATTCTATTATTACGCACTACAACAGTTTAGTACTGAGAAGATACCCTGTCAGTTCAGCATGTAACACTACATGACTTTTCAAATGTACTAAACTTTGTTCCCTGAGTTTAGGAAAACAATAAGTATAAAATAAAGTCTTAATCGAGGTAGTATAAAACAGGAATAGCAAGGGCAGCTGCACACTGACATAAAAAAACAGCAGACATTCATTATCTTTTCATACCATTACTCAATAATGGACAAAATGAAACAAACAAAAAAAATACTATTAATACTGGCTCAGTGCCGCAGCAACATCTGAGGAGATAAATAAACTGTATGTGTGTTGTCCATCCTTCAGTCCACACGACAGGTGGAGCGAGAGGAAAGAGCTGCAGCGCCCTTACCATCCAGTAAAATTAGAGCAAAGTAAGAGGAAAAAGACAAAATGGGATGACGATCAGAGGGAAAGTCATCAGGAAGTATCAAATGTAATGTAACTGAAGCAGCCCATCACATAACATAGGTATAAGTAGTTATTAAATATACAGTGGAGATTTACCCGGAGGTAAACCGAGGTAGATAATCAGTGAAAAGGACTCACGCTTCCCTTTCGCTCCAGTGATAAACTCTCTTAAATAATGTCAGAAATGTCCCTTTTGTCACATTTTTGACAGTCTTTTTAAACATTCATGGTGGGTGAGATTTTCTTTTTCGAACACATACACACAAAAATAAAGAGAGAAAAAAAGGACATTCATTGAATGAAAAAGAAAGAAGTAAAGGAAATCAAACGACCCCTCCTTGCCAACATGTTGTACTGTAAAAGGCATGTGTTGGCTTTCTGTTCACTGTGTGTTGGACCAAAAGAGAATAAAGGCTGAAAAAAGGTCTCTCTCCTTGTTTCTTTTCACCTCTCTCTCACACTTACATTCAGGCCTTCGATACACTTGCAATGGAAAATAACTGCAGGAGGCTGTGGATGGATTTTAGTCAGTTACTGAGTCTGAGGGTGGAGGTATTGCCCGTCCTCCGTCATGCTTTAAGTTGCAGCCTGCAGCCGGTTAGCATAGCTTAGCATAAATTCTGGAAACAGGAGAAACAGCTAGCTCGACTCAAAGGTGACAAAATCCATCTACCAGCACCTCTAAAGCTCACTTATAAACACATGATATCTTGTTTGTTCAATCCCTGCAAAAACTGAAGTGTTAAAAGGACAATTCATCGTTTAACAGATGGACATGAGCAAAATTAACATTGGCGAATATTCACCTCCCATCCACTTCAATTCCATGCGAGCAAAGGTGCTTCTAAAACATTTGCTTCCAGCGGCAAAGCAAATTCGCATCTTTACATCGAGAGTTCAACTTTGACTGGTGACATCACAGCCTCAACCAGCATCAAAAGAGTGTATGTGGAGGAGGCATTGACTGCTCCCGTCCAAGAAAGAGTCCAGCACAAGATCTCTTTTTAACTGAAATTTGATTTTTTTTTACACTTAAGATTTTGTACAAATTAAACAAACAAGATGTAAAGTGTTAATTAGATATTTAGAGGTGCTGGAAGGTGGATTTTGTTCACTGTAGACAGAGCCAGGCTAGCTGTTTCCCCTTGTTTCCAGTATTTGTGCTAAGCTAAGCTAATTGGCTGTGGGCTGTATCATCATATTAGACAAGCTGATTCGAGAGTAGTCAATCTTCTTATTTCACTCTTCACCAGGAGATGAATATGTGAGTGTGATTAAACAAAAAAAACTGCAGTGAGAAGATATTTCTTTGATGTGATCTACTCGGCTGTTTTTCTACTTCAGTGCAGTTTGACTTTTTTGCAAGTGTACCACTGCCATCGCACATACACACATACATACACACACATGCACTCACACACATGTACACACAGTCTCACACGCACACACAGTCTCACACACACTCAGGCACACACACTTGGAGAGAAAGTGCAGACTGAGAACTGCTCTGCGCTTCGTGATGACAGCAGCCATTCTCAACAGACTCTGTTAACTTCAACTCAGTCTGACTTTCCTCCGTCAGCTCGCCTGACTCCTCAGGGGGTCCGCTGTTCTCCGAGCCTCCGCTGTCCTCCGCTGTCAGAGACGGAGGGCGGCTGCTGTTACCAGACGACAGGTTGGTCATCTCTGTCTCGTCGTGAGAGTAACGCCCCGAATCACCGGTCGCGTGGCTGCCCTCGCTGTTGGAGGAGCCCTCTGAGTCACCTGGACGCCAGAGCAGAGCCTGCAGGGCGGTGGGCTGGTCTGGAGACAGCTCTTCTTCATAGGTCAACACAGTGGTACAGGGCTTGTAGGAGGTGGTGCTGTGTTTCATATTCTGCAACAGAGAAAATGTTGCTTCAGTTAGTGTTTATGACTCGGCAGTGTAGTTGCAGATAGCTGCAGCCTACAGTATCTTTATGTCAAAAAAAAACCTGTAGGAGAAGATCTTATTTTGCTTTTGAATGATACAATCCAAAATGACAAACAGAGGCTCAGAAGTCTTTCTGATACAGTTTACCAGTCTTTAATCCAGTTCCTAAAAAGCCCTATTTGTATTAATTACTCACTGAATATGTTTCCTTATCACTTCAGTTTGCTGCTCTTCCAGTAACATTTGCCTGCAATTTTTTTTTGGTTTGTTTTGTTTTGTTAAGATAGGTTTACCTGCAGTCTGAGGTTCAATTCAGAACAAATGAGTGCAATGAATTGTTGGAATTTTTTCTTGCCAATTTACAAGCTGTTCATGACAGTTTAACAAGCAAGGCTTTCTTATTAACAATAATAATAATAATAATAAACTTAAGTTATATAGCACCTTTTCAAACACAGTTACAAAGTGCTGTGAAATAAAACTAAACATTTAATATAATTAATATTTAAGGAGAATAAAACAAATGACGTCATAAAAATGTGATCTTGTAAAAGATAAAATAAAGAAGACCAAAGCTAGAATCAAGATAATAAATGGAAAATACCATCAATAAGATAGCAATAAAATAGACAGACAGCTCAGAAAAATGCAGGATACGCTTTCCGACAGAAGTATGTAATCTTACCTGCGCTGCTTTACTGTCCTTTTTCACATTACTGCTGAAGGAAAACCATTTCTCTTTCTTCTCAGTGCTGGGCTGAACGGGGCCGAGAGAGTTGATAATGAGGTTTGTTCCACCCTACAACAGAAAAATATATATATATTATTTTTTCAAGTATGAAAAGGTCAAGAGTTATATCCATACTGTAAAATGAATATGATTGAAAGTGATTCTTGAAACTATATTTCATTTGGTTCTGATTATGTCAGGTCCTCACACTGCAGTGTTTAGTATCCTTATTTACAATTTAATGTTTCTCAAAAATGTAATGGCATTCAGCAAATTTCCAAACGTTTTCCAGGCTTGAAAAACAACACTCCAAAGTTTTTCCATGATTTTAGTTACTGTGCTAAAAGCTGTACTGAGTGTTAAGTACCTTGGCATCAATGAAATGGTTTTGACTCATCATTGGCACGCTCACGTCAGCGTTCTCCGCCTGTCCCTCAGAGCTCAGATGTCCTGCAGCCGATGCAGATGTGGTCACTCCTTCTCTGTACACTTTCACAGCTGAAAATTTCCTGGAGGGGAACAAACATGACGACGTCACTACAAACAGAGGATACCAAAGGAAACTGGGCCTTCCTGTTAAAGCTGTGTACTGGATGTGTTTGTAAGTGTTCAGACATATTAAGTACCTGTTTTTGCCCCTGCAGACGATGATGAAAGCACAGATGATGATGCAGATGAGAGCGATGCAGACTCCCACAGTGATCCCTGTCATTGACTTTTGGTCCAGGTGGTAGAAGCCATCAGAAAAGGCTGTGAAGGGAGAAGACAGATTTTTGATCATTTAACAAAGTGCACTCTAAGTTTTATGAAAGGAAGACCCCAATCATAAGATATGAAGTGATTCTGTTAGGATGATGTTTATGTCACTGACTTGTGGAGTGTGTGGAGCCGTGAGAGTGCCGGGGATCATGACCAGAGGAGAGATCTGCTCGGACTGTCAGCTCCACTGTATGAGAAAACGGCCCATCACCCATGCTGTTGGACGCAGAAACCTTCACTATGTAAACCTGGCCAGGCTTCAGGTTCTCCAGCAGTGCCATGGTGATGGTTCCTGTTAATGAGATGTAACTCAGTGTTAAACACCGTTAAAAGACGTACACAAATACATTGTTGAAAAAGGCTTTCAGTCTTTTTAACTGTATTTACTTGTGTTTCAAGACACACTATGCAAACCAATGTATAGACTCATAAGCCCCGCTTCCACCAAGCAGTACGGTACAGTTCAGTTCAGTTGGTACTCTTTTTTTCCATTTACACTGTGAAAAGTTGTGGATGGTACCAATGGAACTGTTCCCATACCGTTTCCACTTTTGGTCACCCCTTCTGTGCAGAAATAATCCCTCTCAATTATCACTTATGACCCACTGGAAGAGTGCGGCGGAGTATTTATCTGCAGAGACTCTGCTCTCTGCTTGGATTTTCTAATTTCACTGCATTTTTCAACTGCATTTAGTGGTAAAATTTAAAGGAACAGTCCAAAAATTTGGGGAAAATTTATTTATTTTCTTGCCAAGAGTTAGATAAGAAGATTGATACCACTTTCACGCTTGAACACTAATGTTATGTGGCTGGAGCCAGCAGCCATTTAGCTTAGCTTAGCATAAAGACTGGAAACAGGGGGAAACAGCCATCCTGGTTCTGTCTGCAGTGAACAGAATCTGCCTACCAGCACCACTGGTACACTTTGTCCAACAAAACTAGCACATGGGGATTTTTTAAACACATAACTCATTGCCAGTAGACTAGAGCCACGTCCAGGGCTTTGCAGTAGATGGATATGTCTCTTTGTTTTTTTCTGGTTTGTCCCGTTTGACATCACAGACATGCCAAAAAACAGGTTAGTAAACATTAGAAAGTGCATGGAGGCTAGTGAAAATGTTGCAGTGGTTACTACTTTTTATTTCTCTCACTTATTCAGTCTCTCTGAAACTCGGTGCAGACTAATTTTGAACGCTATCCAAGGGCTGCTTTGACAGAGACAGTGACAGTATTTTGTGGTGTGCGCGGCACTGTATCACGCCGGAAAAGGGGCGAAAATGTGCACGTCCATGTGGGTGTCATATTTCCATCACAGCTGATCAGAGCCAATAAGTACCACACGCAGAGTAATTTATCCCTGGAGTGGATGTCCATTGTGTGTTAAATAAAAAACACAGACGTAAGCTGGTGTTAGTGTTTCTTTGTGCAGTGGGAAAGGAGCTTAAAGCACATTAAATAACACTTTGTTTGTTTGTTTGTATTTTTGTTTAACTGTAGAAAAGTTAACAGTTTCCAAACATGTCCAATTATTCCCTAAATGTCCACATCTTGAATAAACACTTTGCTCTGTTACTTCAGTACAATCTGTTACTGTCGAGATGCATGTAGACCTCTGACTTTTTCAGCCAGCTGACCTTTAAAGAAAAGGACTTTGTGATGCAGTGAAGGACAAAGATACAAACAATCCTCATCACTAAAAAGAGGTGCTATGTGAGAGTAGAGCGGAGGGTCAGGGGATCAGGGCTATACACATTCCCTTATCCAATACCACCCAGTCTACCCACCACCAGGCTCCCATCAGGGACTGAAGGGGGGTGGGTGTTCCGTTTGAGGTGATGGAGGGGGGGCTGGGCTGAGCTGGAGGGGCTTTGTAAATGGCTTCACTTTTGACCCCTTCACCATGGCCAAAGGGGAATTGTGTGTGTCCTTTTTGTGTGTTTCCTGAGGTCATCTGCTCTGGAAAACACCTACGCAGCCTCACAAACAACACACAGCTACATGATAACTGTGACTGAGTGGAAATTGAGGCTTTACAAAGGTGGTTAGATTTAGAAAAGAAACATGGTTGGGCATTTTCACACTAAGTACTTAAGATAAAGTTACGGCTTTAACGAAAATTCACTTTGGTTAAGTTTAGGAAAGTAAAGTTACGTAGGTTAGGTTTAAGAAGATAAACATGGTGACAACATACCATAGAATAATTCAAAGTTCATTTGGTTCCACACGGAGAACAAACACTGCTCTCCTTGCGGGAAAGTCCTGTGTTTGTTTGACCCATCCACCACCCCAACCAGCCACCATACCAGAGCTTTAATTTTTAAACTACTTTCTTCTTTACTCCCATCAGCACACTGGTCAGGTGACTGCAACCCTCTCAATAACATAGGTTATAAACAAATTCTGGTGCATCCGAATTTGTAGGTGTACGTATAAACAATGCTTGTAAACAGCCTGTCCCAGATAACTGAAGCCATTGCAATGCATCTTTCTATGAATAACTTCATAGGAAACTATGAGTCCTGGGACAGTTATGGTCTATAGTGGTTCAAAATAGCCTTTGTGTGAGAGGGGTCAATAAGAATGTAAATCAAAGTCTTTGTATTAACCACATTAAACCTCCAAACTGCTCTGTTATCAGTAAAACAAAAGCAGTGAGCTCAACCTGTCCTGGCACCATTCAGGCATCACAATGAACAGAGTCATAGATTACAGGATTAAATTAGTTACTGATTTCCAATTGGCCACGTGTGTGGGACAGCAGGAAGTCTTTGTGGTGTCCCCTCCCTGTCACACCTGTATAACCTCTTTCCACACTCCTCCTTACCTTCTCTTTGCAGCACCTGCCATTCCCCAGCGATCCAGGCGTTCCTGGAGGCATACAGGATAGTGTAATGAGTCACAGCTACGTTAGGTTCATCTGGGGGTTTCCATGAAACCAGCGCTGTGTCCTCTTCTATCAGAGTCACTTTCACACTGGAGGGGGGCAGAGTGGGAGCTGCATGGGGGCAGATAAAAAGAAAGGTCAAATAAAAATGTCATGCAGCAGCAGAAGCATTAACAAACTTCTAGTGTACTTCATAGATATAATTAATAAGATTGAAATGTTTTATAATTTGGCACTCACCGTCAGGTAAAGTGGTCTGATAGACCACAGGGCTCCAGGGGCTGGACAGCTGGTCAATGTGGAGGCGAATGGCAAATTCATACTTGGTGTTGGGCTCCAGATCTCGCACCAGGAGGCTCTGCGCACTCCTGTAGAAGACAGACACAACAGAGGCTTTCAAAGGGCCAGTTCATTCTTCTTCATATTTTTAATTCCTTTTTTCCTTAACTGCATTTTATGTTTTTTTCTACAGCTGCATGATATTATAAGATTTCAACTACAATCATATTTTAATTATGTTTAATATATTTTTTATAATTATTTTCATTATTTAACAAAAAGCATTATTGTCTCTTAAAATAGGAAAACTACACTGACACTTCAGTTGCTGTTCATCTTGGAGAGCACTGTGTTTTCTCTGTCCTAAGTCCTGATAATTGTGCTGCTATTTAGGCATCCCATATTTTTTTCGCGTTATTTTATATCCACCACTGACACTGCTACATGCAGTATGTAAGCTTCTTTGGCATTCACTTCCTGCAGAAGTACCTCCACTTGAGGACTACTGAAGTGGTGTTTTTTTTTTAATGTTTGGAGTCCAGTGCTCCCCCCTCTTTAGACTTCCATTAAGGCATTCTTGACTTAATTCTGTCAACTTTTCTTCCTTTTCTTCTTCAGTTTCTGTGTGTGCACCTGGCCCTGCAGTCGTGTGCCTTTTGTGGGGGTTTGCGGGGTGTTTATCTATGGTAATTAAGATCAACTGACATGTGCTTTCAATTTACACGGACAATGAGATTCATCGTTATAAGAACACAGATGCAAACCATTCTGTGCATCATGAGTCTTATGTAGACTTTTCTTGAGAACAAAAGTAAGGAAACATTTTGGTAGATGTGGCCCAGTTTAATTAGCTAAGGTTTGAAGATATTAGCTGGCTGAGTAGATTCAATGACATTTGAGTGTCACAGAATAAAAAAAACATTCAATAACTTGAACAGCTATGTGTGTTTCATGATGCAGTTGGCCATATTAATCCACATATAAGTTATCCAGTGTTTGTGTTTGAGAACTGCTCCTTTAATTAAGGGTCTTGCCCAGCAGAGGGTGATATGGAGCTGTGCCGACAGTGGGGGGAAACAACTGAGAGGTTCTGGTGACCAGTAAACTTTCCCCAACAAGTGTGAGGAAACTGTTGTTGGGTGTTAAGTTTCATAAAGAAGCAGCTGAGATTGTGATATGTCAAATTATTGTCAATAACATAATATGCTGTTAAAATAAAAGCTTAACTGTGACTCTCCAAACTGGAAAGCATCATAGAGCAGTCTCCACAACTTTATTAAAGCTGCACTATGCAGTATTGTAGTTTGTCGATAGCAAGAAAGCTAATGATTAAATCGCCCTTAATGAAAAGTTGTATCATGACGAGTTCTTACGTCTGCAGGTAGAGCACCAGGGAGGCGTTCTGCAGGCCCACTGGGTTGCAGCGGACAGTGTAGTTGACTGCATGGCTGGAGGTGAAGGCTGGTCGACCCCAGTGCAGAAACACGGTGGTTGAACTGTTGGTCTTGGCGTACACATTGTGTGGAGGAGGTGGAGGAGGAACCAGGCGATCTCTTACAGCTGCGAGACACATTAAGAGTAATATTGTTTGATGTCCAAATACAAGGGACACCATCATGCTTCAGAAACACTTTAAAATGTATTTTCAAGTATACTGTTGGACTTACAGACACATCCAGGGGTGCTGATAGTCTGGTCTGCCTGGTAGCCATCTCCGACAAAATTATAAGCCAGAAGCTTAACGTGGTACTTCTTCCTTGGGTCTGAAAAAAAAAGAAAAGAAATGTCTGAAAACACCCACATTTCTTGCTGCAAAAGTCTGTGTCCAGTCTCAGATAAGCATCCATGGATTTATTCTCACCAACACTCAATTATTCACCACAACACCAAGACAGGTGACAACATGATTCCTACAGCCAACAGGAAGCAGGGGTGAAACATAAAAGAGACGAGGAGTGTGTGGGTGTTGGGTCAGTGAGGTTTTCTGGTGTGATGGTGTGGTGGGAACCAGAGGTGAGGCAGAGCGACAGATGCGCCGTGCCGTAAGTCCTTTGGTCAGTTTCTGCAGCACTCAGTGCAGCACAACAGAGGAGCTCCACTATCCATCACCCTGTCAGCCCCAGTCTTTTGATAAAATAAGACGGCCCTTTCTCCAGCCTGGGTCAGGCCTGCTGGTCAGTGGTCAGTGGCCACTCCTATTCAGGTCCAGAATCTGGGGGTTAAATCGACGGACACAATCCCCTGGGAAGGACATCACTGCTGGTCAACATCAGTTGCAGGCCTCAGTGACCCTGAAGACCCTGCACTGAACAAAAGCCATCTGACCAAATGTCCCTTTTACCCCAAAGAGAATAACAATCAGGGTCTAATTTGAATGTTGCGTACAATATCGGTTGGATCCGTCAACTCCTGCGTCATTAATGTTTTTGAAATGCTTGGTCACGGTTTGGTGGGAAAATGAAAATCTCTTCTGTAATACTATTTACGCTTGACCAAATACGCTCAAAGCATTTTCTAATCTGAGCTCTTAGAGGTCTGTAAGGAAGTTTTAAATAGGTAAGAGTGGGACCACCTATCACTGCTGACACTGTGTTATGAAAATGATGTTTCTATAGATGTCTATAGATACCTATGTTATTTGATGTTAGAAACAGCATCATGATGGAGAGATGTTGATCTTGTAATCAACTCTTGCACGATCAGTATGCACTTTAATCACCCTTATTAACTTCAGTTGCAGCTAATCATTCAGTTTGCTTGGCTGCAATTGCTGTATTCCAGTGTCCACTGTTGCTTCAGCTCACTGTATTTGGCTCCCCCACCTCCCCCCGACTGTTATGTATGTTTATTCTTATGTGGTCAGTCATGCCTTTCACCTTTCCAGGTACAAAAATAAAGTTAAAGTTGAATACAATATCCAAACTAAATCCTACTGCAATTGTGACAGATATTACCATTGAGATTTTAGTGGGAGTGGTAATTTTTGAATTAAATTTTCATTGAAAAATGACATAAAAATGATGAGAATGTGATTTTTGCGGGGGTCTGTACCAAACAAGCACGTTCCCTTACATCTGGAATATAATCTGTAGGATGGGCGGCATCTCTGTAGCACCACAACGCTTCATTTTTAAAGGTATGTTGTGAAATATTTAATGTTTTTACAAAAATTGCAGCTCCTTAGATATGGATGTTGCACTTGGCTATATTGCGATTTTAAATAATAATTCAATTAATTGTGCAGGTCTGATATGGTACGTTTTGTTCATTAGACAGTCACATTTCTCTGAGTGCTACTTCTAAACTGTTTGTACATACTAGTCACTGAATATTGACTGTAAAATATACTAAAATAGATGTCATTCTATAAAAATAAATGCTTGCACGGAGGTTGGTTACAGAAACACGTAAAGAAATGTATAACTAAAACATTACCATGCACATTTGCTTGACTTGACACTAAAACAATGTTGACTCCATTACCGTCATTACTGTCCCATCTATGCTGCAGAAAACAAACTTCTATTGCTGTATGAGACATTTAGGGGCTCTTGAAAAGAGGCACAACCCCTGGAGATGAATTTGTGTCCATGGAGGTTGGAGAAGTTTAGGAGGGGTGGAGTCGAGCTTCTTGCACCCCCCCTGCAGCCCTGAGGAGTTTCACTGGAGCCAGACCAGGGCCAGCAGGTCAGGCCGAGATTAAACTCTGAAAGAATCTGAGGTCACGGGTGTGGAATATGAGATGAGCCTGTTTTTTTTTCCTGCTTGGAGATTCTCCTTGCCAGAAACTATATGGGTATGTGCGATGGCAATTAAGAGTAAAAGAAAAGTATGAACACACTAATCACTGATATGACCTGCATCATGAATTGCTCTCAGCACAAGGTAAATAAACGCCTCTCATACCAAGACTGATCTGAAGGAAAAAAAGTTCTCTGGATATATTTCTTATTCTTGGAGCAAGAGGTAACTAAAACCAGCAGGCCCGTACTGTTTGTACAGCGTCCACCTTGTTGTCCAGAGTTTCTGCCCAGTTTGTTTTGCCTCAGTGTCCACCTCTAAAGAGGAGCAGGCACATATCTGCACCTCCACCCAGCCCCACAATACAATGGGCCTGCCGTAATTATGCGAGAGAGTAGCTCTGCGAGGGGGGAAGCAGTGACATCTGGGCCACGACCTTTGACATGGAATCTAGGCAGGCTAAATCCTGCAAAAGGAGGGGTGATAGGGCTCTCTTTGAGGGGGGGAGGGTCAAGCAGGGGAAGTGAGTGGAAAAACAGGGAAGAGTCAAAATAAAATGCCACTTAATAGGTGATGACACAGCATCCTGATAAGGGAAAACTCGGAGGACAGGTTTGTGTTTTACTCACAGTGGACCTGACACCTGAGGCTCATTACGTGACCATGTACTAACCCAAGAAATATACTCTCTGCCACAGATGACAAAATAGCCGTCACTTCTCATCTGACGTATCATGCTTTTCTATAACATCCTGATATTAAAGCTGCAACTGACGTTTACTCCTGTTATTGATTGATGTGTTGAATATTGTATGGGTTAAGGTGAAACACCTCAGGTGAGGAGATTTTGGGCTATTTCGCATGTCTTCTTTCAGCCTAAAGGAAAGAATACGTCCATATTACACATTTAGGTGTGTGTTTCAGTTCAGAATTATGTTCTGGAAATGTGTCCATATTTAACTAGATAATGCCTGATTTGCATATTTTAGCATAAAATTTCAGAAAACTTCTAATAGAAAAATTAACTGTCCCGATGTATGTAATCAATGGGTAAGTTTCATGCTGGTACCTAATAGGGGTGAGGAAAAAATTGCATCGCAATATTTTTGTGTTGCAATATTTTATCATCGCACAGTGCCAAGTAGCGATTTTTTAATTATACAAATTATTAATATTAAAAATACAAATGAAACTTTAGGTAGCCTACAGGAATAATATAATCTATAGCTTTTTCAGTCCACTACATACATTTTCCTGCCACAGAAAAAATGGCTGAAGTGAGACGAACAGACTGAAAACTTTATCTTATTGGATAAAACAGATGTTGACCATATTTTCCTCTAGGGACATAATTTACAGCTGAAAAAAGGTAATAAATGGCAATATATCGATACACATTTTATCACAATACTCAGCATATCGCAACATATTTAAAATCGCAACAACATTCGTGACTTAAGTATCATGATAATATCGAATCGCGGATCCTCTGGTGATTCCCACCCCAGGCTCTATTTGTTGAAAACTTAACTCACTTCACCAAAGGTGTCTCCCCTAAATCATTTGATTTAGCCAGCAAAGTATCAGAGCCAAATCTAATGTTTAAAATGTCTTGTGATGTCCAACCAACAGTACCAAACCAAATGATATTCAGTTTACAGTGACACAAAACACAGAGAAGGAGAAAATCGTCACATTTTAAAACACTGAAATAATTAGCCACTATCAACATGTACTTTTCAATTATTGTCAATGAATCTACTAATTGTTCCAGCACTACCTGATCTAGCAGTGGACGCACTAGAGTCACAAATGTAGCTGCATTACTACACATTATATTCTTAGAGTGCTGCTCGAGATGCCATTCCTTGAGCTTTTTCCTGTCCTTCCCACTGGGATAAATCTCACATGGCCTTACACCCATAAATTATGCTGTTTGTATTAAAGGGCATATTTGAGCCATTTGTGGTCACCCCTCCTTTTTTTACAGCCAAAATGCAGATCCTGTTGGCCCCTGAGGTTTTTGTTCTGCCCTGCGAAAGGCCCCCCAGGCCGCAGCAAGCCAGGCCTGAACAGGGGCCATAAATGTCAACTCCCGCATGAACCCTCACACCAGCATCTATCATCTCTCTCTCTCTCTCCTCCCCCTCTGTCTTTTGCCCTTACTCACACAAATCAACACATGGACACATACTGACACACACACACCAAGTTAAGCACAAAATGACCTTTTTAAAATGATGGCCAGAGTACAAACCCAGTTGTCACACTGAGCACACTCTGCCTTGTGTTTAATAAAAGGAGCAGAGAAGATAGATGGCCCGCAGCTATGAGATAAATCTACAGTTGTGCACACAGCGCTGCCTGGTGCCAACAGGTATGAGAGGTATTTAAGCCTCGACTACGACTACATGTTCTGCTCACGGGCCGAGCAGAGAATACACATGCGAGGAAAGGTCACATCACCGTGTCATTTATACCCAACTGGAGCCTCTCAAACACATTCCTGTCTCTCAGGGTGCGCTTTCAATCATCTGGATCGGTCATAAGTGATAATTTAACAGTCAGCTCAGAGCATGTCCTTCTGCAGCCGCACACAGAGCTGAATCAGCAGCACCCAGATTTGCCATAGCTGACAGTTCAGAAATCAATAGTATTGGCAAAAAAAGGAGAGATGGCTGCTGCTGGATTATAGAAAATACCATTTACAGTACAAGCAGATTTAATTTGCAAAACAAATCATCTGCTGAGAAAATCCTCCAGTCAGCATTTAGTCGTCTCCAGGACACAAACTCTTACATCAGAGCATCTGCAGCTTCAAATCTTTAGAGAATACTTTAATATGCAGCTTAAGACATTTGCAAATAATGCCTCAGAGAGAATCTGACAAAAAAGAAAAGTATAATATTCCCACTGTTGCAGCACAACAGAGCAAAAACCAAAGCCCTGTCCACTCTTATCTCCACTCAGGTGAGTTGTCAGAAAACATCAACAGGGGTTGGCATGCTACCAGATTTTCACTTCACGATTATCGTGGCCAACAGATGATAACAATATTATCACTATAGCTATAGAGAATTCTAAATAATAGTAGTAATGCTATCAGTCCTATTCAGCTTTAGCTTTGTTTATTGTGTGTTTGGTCTCTTGAATCACACTCAAAATTAACGTGGAGAGAGGTGGAAAGGGAGACAACGCGAGAACAGAAAGAAATGGAAATCATTTAAGAGGTGCTGGATTACTTTCAAGATATTATCACATGAGATCAATACTTCAGTTTTTAAATATCACTGTTATTGTCAATACCAGTATATCACGACACCCCTGATGTCAACATTACTAGTTGTCATTATTTGATGTGACCGGCTTACTGTAAGTAACATGTAGCAGAGTCACGGTATTCATATTTAAGTGGTCCAATAATCAATCTAACACCTCCTGAAATTAACATGTGTTATCATTATGGACACAGAGTCGTTATCTCGTGCAAGACGAGATTTAATGTGAGCCTAAAACTCACGAAAGACAGACATAACAGAGGTAATAAAATAACATATTTTTCACATGAAAAGTGAAACTCATTGGCTATAAAATGCAGACTGGCTTAGCTCATTACACTCACAGGCTTTGCTTCCACAGCCCGACTTTGACTGGTATGACCAGCAGCTTATGGTGGGTAATGTTGGCAAACTTTGGATACAGTAGATGATGCTTTATAAGTGACATTGCTGAGTTTTCGCCATTTGTGCAACTTTCAGACTAGATTTAAGCATGTATTTAAATCAGTATTGCCTCTAAATGTGTACACCTATTAACATTTTCTTGTGTACAATTTATTAAAGTGAAAGTGAAATCCAAATGTTTTAAGGCTTTTTAAAACAGCCTCTTGTTTGAGTTATGCTGTAGCAGTATCAGGAGCAAAGGGTGTGGTCTCGAGTCACATGACTTCAACTCAAGTCAGACTAGAGTCACAAACTTGATGACTTTAGACTCGACTTGACAAAATCATGTAACATTTGCAACTCAACTGGGACTTTTATACCAGTGACTCGTGACTTCACTTGGACCTGAGCCTTCTGACATAAAAGTTCTTGATACCTTCCCCCCAGCCCAAGGATGAAAAAATATGGTATTTAAAAAGTATGCCACGAATAAATTCATTTTCCATCATGTCCTGAATCTACTAATGTTAGCACTATTAACTCCCAGCAAGTCGACACTTATTCCCCAGATGATCCAGTTTGTTTGAACAAATCTGACAGCATCCAATCAAGTTGCAGGAAAGAACCATGACAAACTAACCTTACGTTACTGAGCACCAATTAGAAAAAAAAATACTAAAGATAATTTTCTTCATGTACAAAATCTATGCGGTGGCCAACAAAAAATCAAATGCAGGTCGAAAACCACGGACGGAAATGCAACAACTTCAAACAAACTTGTTTTAACAAATAAGTACAAATTTAAAAAGCATTCATGATTTTTGTAAATTTAATATACTATTAATCTGTAAAATGGCTTTTCATTTGGTGAAGAGTGCATTAGGGACTTGGGACCTGACTTGGGACTTGCAAAACAATGTCTTAGTCCCACCTCTGATCAGCTGTGTTTAATTAATGGTGCAGCCATAATAACAGCAAAAAGTAATGTCCTGAAGAAAGAAGTAATAATTGGTAAAAAGCTAATTCATCAGATTCCTCTGAGCACAGCAGGGTTTCCTCTGATGCAGGATGTGCTGCCACACTAGAGGTCAGATGCTGCATTTTACACCTCTCTCCTTCATGAGAAAGAAATCTCCGAACTGCAAGAGACATGCTCATTGTTTGGCCTGCAGCTCAGTTGGTGAGAGGCTGCATTTCCTTAAAGTCCTGGCTAATAAACTATCTTTGTGGCTCTCCAAGCCAAACACAATGAGAGTCTTTGATGTCAATGCTCCTCCAGCAACGCTGCTCAAAGCAGTCATAAAACACATAATAAATCAGCCTCCACAAAACAGCTTCCCTCTCTTCAAAACACAGCCCTGCAAAGCTCCTTTATCAAAGAGGAACAAAAAGATGATTCTTTTTATTCGGATGAAGCTCTGTTTTGGATGTTGCTAATTTTTTGTGATTGGCTTAAACTTTAGTTTTATGTGACTGCAGCGTCCTCTTCCTCCCAGAGCTTTAATTCTATATACAGAGCACCCACAAAAACTTTGCATATACATGCACAATACTACCATTATGACAATAACATAAAATAATATGGAAGACATTTACTTAATAAAACACAAATTAAACAGAATTTAGTTGATTTCTTTCAAACTGGCAGGAGTAGTTGCTGTTAGTTTCACAGTGGGTGTAATGTAGCATGAATAGTAAATGGTGTTTAACCTGCTGAACTAAATATCTAACTAACTAAACGCCTGCAGCAGTTAGAGTTAACACCTATAGTAATTTATAGTGCCTCCTCATCTTCCTTTCTTTCTGATCCCGTCCAAGCACCGAGCTTCCTGATTTACAAGTCAGCTGCTGACCACCTGGTTGACCCCCTCCGGCCACAGATGGTCAGTTGTCCACTGCAGTGGCCTGAGCCCCCTCTCCTCTCTCAAACAAAAAAAAAGGCCAAAATGAATCTGACCTAAAGGCCAGAAGAGCTGCGATATGTCCCAAACACCATCCGGCAGCTGCTGCAAAGACACACACACTGCACAGAGGTTGGGAGGTCATGGAAGTGGGATGTGGCGCTGTTCTGTTTCACGGCTCTGCTCGACACGTGACGAGGCTTAAGCCAATTAATCACTCATAAGCTCTGCTGTCAATAGATGCTGCTGGTTTGAACCACCACAAACTATTTCACTAAAAGTTTTGTGAGCTTTAATTAACGGTTAAGACATGCACGTTTTTTAATTCTAGTCAATGGGAGAGACACCCATTTTTAGAAATACATTGGTGCATGTTCATCTCTGTCTGTGTTGTCATATTTCTTTTTTTGCTCGCCTTCATGTACTCTAATATGTTAACAACAGTACTTTAGCTGCCTGATGACAAAGGCTGGGTATCGTTTACAGAAACATTATGATACCAGTAACCTTGAGGTGATACTAATACCAACAGAGCACCGCGCTCGAATTCACCACAACACAGACTGTGTGGGTTGAGTGTGAACTCCACACTGGGGACAGTAGGTGAGTGTCGGCCGCACACACACAGTGAGAGGGCTGATCATTAGCATCACAGGGTTAACAGTACAGTAATCAACAGATTAGACGACAGAGTCGAGCCGTTTTGGTGTTGGTGTGAGTATGTTGGGACTGTTTCATGGCTTGGTGTTGGATTTTAGAACTGTTTGCAGTGAACAGAACAGCTCTGAGTCCGGAGACGGCAGCAACAGAAAGTTTGCTGACCCTGCAGGGAGTCAGGATGGTCCAGCGTCAGACCCCGAGGGCAAAAAGGATCAAATGCAGGTATCGTTTGACTGGAGACGTGTCACTACTGTTTGGTACGGAGTTATTTTGGTCGATACCCCAAAGGTATTGAGCACCCAATTCTACTAATGACCCACTATAATCACGTACACATATTAAATGTGATGAGTAAGGCAAATAATTACGTTAATTTAGTGAATAGATAACAAAAACATACCTTTTGTTTTTCATATCACAACCTGCAGTAACTTTTAAGAAAAGCACTTTTTTCAGCAGGATGCTCTAAAATCCTATCAGATTATCCGCTGCATGTCATGTTGTTGGGTCTTGGCGTTTACGAGCGGACCATGAAAACACTGCATGACGTCCCGCATATCAGGTAACACAGTGGCAGCAAAGGATGTGAAACAAAACTCACCAAGGCCTCCGATGGTGTACGTATAATCCGAGGCACGCAGCTGAACCGGGGCCCTCTCTGACTGGCTCTCCTCATGGTAGAAGAGTCTGAAGCCTTGAACACCGGCTGAGTTCCTGGGTGCCAGCTGCCAGCGTGCCAAGATAGTGGTGCAGTTCAAAGGCTCCAAATGTAGCTCGGGGGCCATAGGAACTACAGAGAGAGGAGTCAGGAAAACATTTATATTCAGGTGATGATATTACCAGATGGATTACAGTCCTACACTAACACAAGAAAGGGTTCGTAAACAGTGTTTTCAGGTTCGTGGTAACATAAACACTCCTGCTGTGTGTATCTATGACTTTTCAGAAAAGAGGAATCTGTTCTTAGAAAACTGGAAGCTGTTCCCAGTGTTTATGTGAGGGACAGAGGAGGTGCCTGCTCTTTGAAAAGTGAAACTACCATCTGATGCCTCACCAGCTGTTTCACACTCAATGCAGACCAGAGGCAACCACACGAGCAGCCAGGGGAGCCATTTCACACATTTTTATTTTAGGAATGAGGGGAATGAAGTTTAGCAATAGAGGACTCCTCTCTGAGTTTAAACTGGAGACAGAGGGCAATAGAGATGGGCAGGAAAAACAAATCCTCCCCTCCCCCACCTCAAAGCTTCAGATGTGGCTCTAAACAGCCATATACTCTTTCCCACCCAGAGGCCTGAGTCGCTCCCTTTATGACCCATGACTGAAACCCCTCCAATGTTACTGACAGTGCAGGGCAAAGGTCGCAGAGTAACAAACGCAATGCCTTAACAAGATTATAAGAGCAAGCTCCTCTCTTGACTCTCATGGTTTAAGAAGAAGAAAAGAGTTTTGTGATAATTCAACTTTTTAGGTCCTCTAGGTTGAGATGTTGATATTTTGTGACTGCATGTTTATAAAACCTTTGAGAAATTATGAAGACAATTTGCCCAAATGTTGTACCTTGAGCACTGGATGCCTTCGGAGTGCGGTGGGACGTCCAGGCAGACTGCTCCCCCCACCCAATGCTGGTGGCAGCAGCGATGCGCAGGAGGTAGATGGTGTCAGGCTGCAGGTTTTCCAGGAGATGCTGGGTCTTGTCTCCAGGCAGCTCTATCTGTGAGACTGTATTCTCAGCACTGGTGCGATAGGACAAGCGGTAGGCGGAGACTCGGCCACGACTCAGCTTATCTGGAAGGGGCTGCCAAGACACCTGGATGTCCATGGGGCTGCGGCTGGTGAGGCTGAGCTCAGGGGCACGGAGGGGAACTGTGGACCGACAAGAGAGGCAGGTTAAGACCAAAAGACCTTCTTGTGTGGGTCGAAAAGTCGGAATTTCTGAGTTCCCAGTAAGAAATTTCAACTGGAACGCCCCCTGAAGTTGGACTCCTGACTCGGAAAGCCACAAGACCCTGACCAATCTCAACCTCAAAATCTCTCTTATCTGTGTCTTATTAAGTCAGTCGTACACACAGTCCTGTCCAACTCCTACCTGCGGACATGACTCTATGGTGTTTGTATTTTCAACATACAACGTAATGCGTTGACATCAACTGGTATTGCAAAAAACATCTTGGTCTTCCAACTTGTACTGGAATGTGGTTAACTGTTACATCATCTGACCTCCAACATCTGAAGTAGGTGGAACGCAGCATACATCTATGCTACCGCTGCGTGCTGGTATGAAGAGTTATTTCCTGTCATGCAGGCACGAAATGTATATTCTAGTTGGCCGCTGGCTGTAGTCTTTGTGCTGTGTTCATGTGCAACTTTTTGGCCGAGGCAGAGGCAACGCAGCAGTCGGCCTTTGTCGCCATTAGTTCTTTGATGTCAGTTTGGTAAGATTGGGCTTTAACATAAAAAATATCACCTGTGTTTATTTTTGTAAGTCCAGAGGACAGACGTTTAGTCATGAACTAGGGTTGGGCAATAAGAAAATACTTTATATTCCCCGGAGACAATATAATGTTGTCTACTGTTTATATCGTAGTGATCCAGTTATTATCTAGTTGTATCAGCCCACTGTGGTGAATGTTGCAAGTCAATGCAGGGCTGTTTTATGGCAATATTTTCTTTGTTTTTCAATAAAGTTTCCCTTAAAATGAACCATATCACAATGATTAGAAACTTAAAATTATACATACAACAATACAGTGTTTTATCAATATGGACCACCCTAATACATACTAACCCTAAAACTGGAACCAAATCATGGTCTCTACAGTTTCTGATGGAATTCAGTCAGTACGTGACACAGCTACATGTCCTGCTTCTAAGTTATATTTTCATATGAAATTCGGACACAACTCTTATGTGTTTAAACTAATCAAAAGACATTCTATTTATTTCTGATTAGAACTGGCTTAAATTGTCTTTACCAGAGCACCGATTTAAGGTGACCTCGAGCGTGCCCTACAAGCTACGTGTAATATCATTTAATAACTCAGGTCATGCAGAACAGACACACGGCAGCCTTTGACCCACAGGCCATAAGCAAATAAGGTTTGACTGGAATTCAAAAACACTCACGGGGCATGGGACACAAACACAGATACACATGAGCTCGTGTTCATGAGGGACACTCATACGTGCACACTGTGTACAAATAAATTGATTGACATCAGCAACAAAGCTCACTGCAGTTAAAATATCCTGTAAACAAACATCCTCTGAGCTTCTACTGAAATAACAGAGTCTGTTTAAAGATCGATCACAGCAGTCTGTCCCTTATCTGTCCGTCTCACTCTTATGCATGACTCACTTCTGATTTTGTATCAACTGTGGGAAAGATTATGTTGTTTGTGACCTTCACTAAGTGTGTGCCTCACCATCCTCAAGCGTGTGCTGGAACACGTTGTCCGACATACGACTGGCTCCCATGGGCATGTAGGCCACCACGTAGAAGGTGTAGTTTCGAGCCGGCTCCAGGTCATCAATAATGTAGCGAGTTGTGTCGTTTCCAATGACAACTTGATATTCCTCGTTGTTTAATCCTGAACAAACGACAACATCGTAAAGGGATTTTTATATTACGATACACCAAATCAACATCTGCATGAGAAGTTCTTACTTTTTTTAAAGAGTTCTGCCATGTCTTGTGATAAAGAAAATCATTTTTTTGCTACTTCTATTTTCACATTTGTTTAGATAAATTACACCATATTAAATATTTTAAAATATGCATGTATACAAAGCAGGGAATCAAAATCCTACCCTTTATCCAGTCCATAAAAAGGTGCAAAATATGGTAAAAGTTTCTGTTGTTTCTACAGAACAAAACCTTATAACCTTATGTGTGTATGTTTTCTTAATTGAATATGTGCATGGTTTAATCACCTGTGGGAACACAGTTAATGTTTATTCTCATCAAGTTAAAAAACTTAATATGCATTAGTATTTTGTAATAAAACTCACACAACCACCACTGGTCAAATACAATTTTGCTTCGAGTCCCAACTTTTTTTCATCCATCATCTGTCATTACAGAATATTCCTCACTTCCTGCGACAGGTTTTTTAACATTCATTTCCTAAACTAGTTTTCCCAAATGTCCTACAGAGTGCTGAGTTCTACAACCTGTGAATGAGTTAGCATGTTTGCACTCCTGTTTCCCTCATCTCGGAGACCATGGGTTTCCATTAGATGCTTGAAATAAGGTCTGTGGTTCACACAAGCTTTTAAGCCACTTTCACATTTTGTTCTACAACATAAAATACGTCAGTAAATACCTCACTTGTAAATTATGAAGCTTTTACGTGTCTCAAAAAAGGCAGTTGCTAAAAAGTGGCTAAATGAGACTACAGAGGTTTTCGGGGACACTAAACATCATCATGCCTGACATGGAAACTCATCAGTAATCTGCCTTTACCATGGCCTGTACATCCTTGTGGTGTTTATACTCACACCCTTGCAAACTATCCTAACTCAAACTCACTAGTCAACTTTTAGTGTTTTCTAATTGTAGTTCAGTTGTAAGTTTATTGGTGCCACATTCAAGTCATGTGACAGTGGTGTAGTTCCTTTATGGCGTGAGCTTTTTACTTCTGGCGATTGCAATTATGCTTTAAAAACCATTAAAGTGGTGTTCATTTGTGAAGATTATCCTGCTGAACAAACGGTATAAACTTTTGTTTGCCACAGAAGTTATTTACTGCAATAATCCAAAATCCAATGGAAAAACTTTGGTGCTAACTTCCACGTTGACCTCCAAATAACATCATCGTTTCAGCACTCTGTTTGGTAATAGTTGTTTTATGGGAGCAGATTGGCAAAGACACACAATGTGTTTGTGTCCTGGCAGAATAAAAATACCTGTTCTGATTTCTGACTTGGTAAACAAGGTACTTGAGGAGTAAACAAAAAAAGCTTTCTCCATAGTCTGAATGCCTCGGTAAGCCTCTGAAAAATGTGTAACAAAGTCTGCCTTCCTGTCCAATTCACAGTCTCTCTCCCGCCCTCACAGAATACACACTTTCGGACACTCCATCACATGGGCTAATTAGGTCCTCCTTTCATTAGAGGCTCCATTTAGTGGCGAGCTTCGCTCTCTGTAACTTCAGGTGCAGAGCGTACTGTCCGATACTCTGTCAATGTCAATGAGCAGCCATTCTCTGTGACTTAGACCGAGGAGATTGTGTCACTAAATCTAAATCAAGTGCAGAAAATCCCTGACAGATGCCAGTTATTCAAGAACAAAACAGAGAGTTTGTTCAACTTGTTCTTTTTATGTTGACCTCCTTATCCCCGATGAAATCCAGCAGGTGTTCCTTTCTCTCTGGTTGAATTCTGTACATTTCACCTCCACAATGGAAGTCAGTGGCATTATGATTAAGTGCAGTGCTTGAATGAACAAGCTGAATTTTTTTCTTGAATGTTGCATTGTCCGAATGTGACTCTTGTTGTCAACAGCAAGAGTTCCCAGGAAAGCTGAAAGGCTTTGAGGCTTTTCTGCTGCCACACTACAACTGCTGTGCTTTATGTGAATGGTTCGGTGTGCATCCTGCATTTTATCAGTCAAAAGGAAGGAACCCTGCATCTTTAAATTCCACAGGTCTATAGAGGACTATTCCTGTTTGTCATGGGAAAGCCGTTGTTCATTACTTTGGAGAGGCATTTCTTTTTCTTCCCTTGACCTCTGCCCACCAACATGACATTAACAACACACAGTCAGCTCCCACAATATACTATGTAGACAGGAAGTGGCAGAATTTAAGTCCCTAAACCGCTATTTTCTGAAGCTTTAATACCTCGTTTCCACAGTTTTGTTTCATGCCCATTGTTGTATAATAATACCCAGACACCTGACCCTAAGATGGCGCCTTTTTTAAAATGGAGTTGCTTGCCTAGTGCATGCGCCAATAAAAGTTTCTAGCTTCCAGGTTTACTTCCGCGACATATGCAGCCTTCTGAATATGTGCAGTAGTCTTTCGCTTTCGCTGGCCCCTGAGTTCCTGCTAAGCTCTTTACTTTACAGTGATGACGTCACAGATTTTTAAATCGTTTTTCTCAGCTGAAGAAAAGTTTTACAATTTTTATTTACAAATTTTATTTACAATAAAACCTTCATGGATCAAAAATTGATAATATAAAGAGTCATAATTGATCTTGTTTTCAGTTCGAGGCGTCACATCAACTGTTCTACAGATGTCTCTTTCACAATGGTCACTGGGAAAAATAGACAGCAAGGCTAAGCATCGTTCCTGGGGGCCTGGTATTTCCGTATAGTATTCAGGGTACGTCGCAAGAAAATGCCTCGCTTTACGAATGATTAAAAACACCTCTGTGGAAACAGCAAACAAGTTAATTTTGAGAGTTTTTCGCAGTATAGTCTCGTTGAATATGCACACGGAGCAGTACAAAACAGGACTAATAATTAATGGTGGCAAATTAGGGAGGAGTTCAGTCTGTCAGGTATGTAGCCAGTTTTATGAAATATCATATCAAAAGATCCACTATGCATGCACTCTGTATGTTACACAGCGAATATGCTACCAATGTTAGCTTGCTAAACATGCCATTGAACTTTTCTCTTTATAATCTGTTAGCAGACTCGTTTTAATGCTCACGTCTTGTGGCACAGTGCATTCGGTCTGAAATATGCCGCAAAAGTTCAATATTTTTCTACGCACTCCAGGAAAATTCCTGACAAGACGGAGGAGTTTTGCAAACACATCAGAGACCGTGGTTCTCATATGAGTAAATGGACTTCTGGTTGACTCATATACGTACACAGAACTATGTGGAAACGTGGTGTAAAGGTAAACTCTGAAGCCTTTTGTGGCTCCAGATGAAGCTGTGTGAAATCATATATATTAAAAACTACAAGTCTGAAGATTTAAAAATCTGTGGAACTTAAGTTAGAGGGAATTAAGGACTGTTTCCCACTCCTCATCTTTGCTTGAGGCAAACAGCTGGAAGCTACATTCACCCCTACTAGCACAACACAGCCGGATCTCTGAGCAAACTGCCCGTAGTCTCATTGTATTGTGGATAATGTAGGTGCCAGGTTTTGCTAGGGAGTAATATTGGTGCGTTCCATTTGCAGTGGAAAGTCAGAATTTCCGAGTGCCCAGTCGGGAATTTCCCCTGGAACACCCTCTGAAGTCGGATTTTTGACTTGCAAAGTCAGTAGAACCTGACCAACCCTAACCTTAAAATCCATGATGGCTGCTCTGCAAATCAACAGTAGCCAAAGCTGTAATCTCATTAAAACAACTGTACACACAACACAGTCCAACTTTTCTCTGCGGACATGTTGCTACGGTGTTTGTATTTGTTATCAAGTGGTATTGCTTACAACGGCTAACTTGGCTAGAACTGGTATTGCTAACAACATCTTGAGGTGTGATGTCATTCCTATCTCCGACCTCTGACTTCCAAGGTAAGTAAAAAGCAGCATTATGAACAACATGGAATAAAAAAGACGATAACTCTGGTTCTGCTGCATCAATTCTGACCCTTTTTGTTTTAAACGGTCCATCATACATTCAACAGAGCTAGAGGTTAGAGTTCTCTTTTAAAGGCCATTAACATGAAATATCTAAATATATTAACAGTAACCTTCCACTGGAGACAATACAGAAAATCTGAGCCCTGATGTCTCTTGTTTGTTTACACACCACTCACCTTCAGCCTTCATGTAGTGCACTGAGTAAGCAATAACTTTATCAGAGTTGAACTGAGGCCTCTCCCAAGCCAGAAGGATGGCGGAGCTTGACACGGTGTCAGCTCGGATGTTCCTGGGAGCGCTCGGCCGATCCTCCGACATCACTACGATGAGCCTCGCCATGGAGAGGACCGACCCCTGCTCGTTCTCAGCCTGGCACTGATAGATGGCATCGTCCTCGGGGATGATCTGGTTGATGACCAGTTTGCTACATGACACAGACACACACATGGAGTCAGAATGTGCACAAGGACCCCTTCATCCTGAGGCTCCTTTACCGGGCTGTAATCATTCTATAATTACCTTTAACGAGGGTGTTTGAGTAAGAAGCAGGAGCAAATTATAGGGAAACCAACTAAAACCCCATTTGTAATGCTGTAAATTATTCAGTTTCCTTTCTACTGTAGGGACATCAGTGAATTATTTATTCACCTTGTTTTAAATTGGCAAACAGACTGTTAAACAAGTGTTTTGTGGTTCAGTAAAAGGAGTTAGGGTTCCTGTTTTCATTTCTCTGTGCATGTGTACATGTGACTGGTCAGAAAAGGGATTTATGGCTCTGAGGAATTATCCCTTAAATGGAGGGAGGACTATACCTGTTGTACATCTTGATTCGACCATTGGAGTGAACTTTCTCTCCATTTTTGAGCCAAGTGATTCGAGGCGTTGGGACTCCTTCAGCCTGACACACAAAGCGGGCGGTGCCTGCACGTGGACGGGTCAGACTCTCCGGCCACTCGACCAAGGAAGGTGGTGCTTTAGAAGAAGAAATCAGTGACAAAGTTTGAATTGTGAATTACCAACAAAAACTAAATCCCAACATGTTCAGCCAAACTACAGCAAATCTGTACCTAACACAGTGATGTTGGCTGAAGTGACTGTGTAGTTTCGTGTGCCGGGGGTGGTGGCTCTGCACATGTAGACTCCTCCGTGCTGGGGCTTGATGTCTGTGATGAGGAGGTTGCCGTTTCCCAACACTTTGGTGTTGTAAACATCAATAGACTTGCTGTCAGCTCGGCTCCAGGAGATGATGGGTCGTGGATTGCCTGTGGCCATGCACTCCAGGATGGCACTCTGGTGCAGCGACACTGAGATGTTCTGTGGCCCGGCGATGATGCGTGGCCTCTGGGGAAGCTGGGGCCTGGGAGCTGCAGGGAGAGGGATGAAGACAGCTTTAGTGCATGTGGTGTGATGTGACAGACATTGTAGATTCGAGAGGAAGTGTTATCTCTGTAGCTTTAGTGAATGAACAAACCATTTAACAAATTATTGACCAGTCTACAACTGCTTGAGATACACAAACCAGGTTTTAATATGGTAATACGTTTCACCGTTTCTCTCTTAAAAATAAATTATAAAATACTCATCACAGCACTGGGGGATATTGCCTTCCTATGATATCACAGTATTTTTAGGCTATATCGCGTATTCTGGTTGACACACCTGGGGTGACAGTGAGGGTGGCTTCCGTGCTTCGGCGGCGGCTGGCAATGTTGGTGGCGATGCAGCGGTAATTTCCAGCATCTGCCCGCTGCACTCCGTAGATCTGAAGAACACCACTGGGCAGGACCGTGATTCTGTACACAGAGAAATGACACAGCATTTATCACTTGAAACATATGGAGCAATTACACATCAAACATTAATAATAACTGATAATGGATTAACAGTGGCCACAGATTATGTGAAAACTGACCGCGACGTTGAACTGAAAACAGTGCGTACCTTTCAGTGGCAAGGGGTAATGTGACCCGATTGAACTCCCAAGTGATGATGGGAGGAGGGTGTGCAGTGATTTTGCAGGCAAACCTGGCGACTGAGCCTTCAGTCACCACTATGGATGTCGGCTGCATTGCAAAAGCAGAGATACCTGCAGCAAAACACAACAAGAGACAGATTAAATGTTTTTCCTTAATTTCACAGTGAGACAGAATGAGATGGTGTATACACTATCTTAGAGCTGTTCTGATACTGATACCAGTATCAGAAATGTCTCCCATACTGCCTAAAATGCTGGATAGGGTATCAGTGAGTAGACAGGTCTATGCACTGATCCGATACCACGGAATTTATTCATAAACTTCAAAGTAGTTTCACACCCAGATAAAACAGCAGTTTCCTGACCTAACAGTATACAGGGTTTTATTTTCGAGGGGTAGCACTGGTGTTGGCCAATTTCAACACCTGCAATCTTATAAAGCATTTAAAGAAGCATCAAAAAGCACGACAAGTTCACCAAAGCAAAGGGGAAAAAACAGGCTGGAAACTGTATTCCAATGAGGTGAAAAATTCCACATAGAGCCCAAGATCAACAAAGATAACAGATAAAACTGTCGAATTAATCGTTATAGATGACCAACATGTTGGTCGTCAAAAACATGAGACCCTCCCATGTACAGTACAAGACATGGATCCAAAAAGTCTCTGACCTCTATCAGATGCAACAAAGTACATACTCAGTAAGATTACAAAAATCTGCCTTTACTAAACGATAGAGACGTGTCATGGCTTTATTAATACAGTGAGGTTTATCATCCAGAGGGGCTCTGCTCTGCCAAACTTTTACTTTTACATTACACTGCTACTATTTGCCATTCCTTTTTTAAATAAATTCTTATTTTTTCTATTAAATTTTGCTTTTTCTAACTAATGAGTTTGGCTATCTACATGTTGGAGTGGATGTCTGTGCTGTTTTCCCTTTATAGTTAGGTAATTCTTGAATATAATTTGTACAAATGTTATATAAAGGCATCAGACCAGGTATCAGAATTGGTGTAGGAAAAGCGAGAACAGGTATTAGGGCATCTCAGTACTATCTCCAGTATTAGTAGTTCAACACAGCTACATTTATGAGCTTCTCCTCAGCCTCATATTGAGGTTGTACATTTGCCAAAAGGCAATAAGGAGGGAAGTGGCCCAGATGTACAGTTTCTACTAACACACTGAACTCACTGTATCTCGTAGGGTGAAACCCAGAGAGCATTCATGTTTTTATCTCTTACACTGTGGTCTTTTAAGGCAAAAGTCAAAGGAAACTCCTTCCCTTGAGGTGTTTCTTTGTTGTAAAAGCTGGTGTTGTATTTCACTCCCTGCATTGCCACAAAACTTGCTTTGACATAAAACTAAAGCACATAAGAAGTCTAAGCCGAGACATGAAATCAGTCAAAGGCCCTACACAACTGCCCACAAGCTGGAGATAAACTCAACAATCAGGAGGGAGAGATGATGCGAGGGGAAGTTAAATCACAAAAAAAAAATATACCTTTACAATTATCCTTACTATTGAATACCAGTATAAACACACAGTGTGTGTCCTACAAGATCAATCCAAAGGATAATTATCTTATTGTCTATTTCTTCTTCTCCAAACTTATTAATGTATTTCAAACATCTCGGTCAGATCCAGTGGACGTCAGAAAACAGAGTTGCCCATTACCTAAAGCTACTGAGCTGCTGATTGCTGCAGGAAGGTGATGACTGGAGTGGAACAGCTACATCCTGCGTGGATAGGGTTTCCCTGAAACTGAGCTGTTGTCAGCCACCAGCTGAGCAGAGAGCAAATGAGGCCCAACGTGAATTACAATAAGGCCTTTTATGGTGAAGCGAACGGCCAACATATAATGATTTAAGTTGTTTTAGTCTTTTTTGTTAATGAATGCTCTCTTTGACAGTGGTTCCTCCTGGGCCATAAAAGTCCTAAAAGCCATTAAGGTCACTCACGGCTGTACCGTCCCCCCCTGTGCTCGAAAAGCAGCAGCAGAAGCCTGAGGTCAGTCATTTGTTAAAAGAAATCAATTGCGCTGCTGTTTGTGATAGAGAGCGTGTAGATATATATCAAATAATCTATGGTACAGACTAGAGACGGACAAATCAATAGACTGTAAAAGATTTTTACAACAGACCAGAAAAATAAAGCTCCAAATTACATGATTCATAATATCAGTGGGTCCATTTCAAGAAGCAAAACTGCTGCCTGCGCTCAGGATGAAACTATCACCTCTCAAGTAACACATAAACACACTGTGGTGCTCTGTGACCATCCAGAGCTTCTTCTGCTGCAGCGAGACATCAGCTCTCAGCAAAGAGGAAACAGAGGAGCAGGAGGCATCTAACAACACATCTGTCAGGTATTCAGTGCAAAAAAACAACCAAAAAAAGATAGCCAACATAGTTTTATTCTGCTGTAATGTTTTGAAGATGCTGCATGGAACCCACAGATACACACAAAAACTCTACAAGGAAAATATGACATGCAATAACGTTGTTGAACATTGTGATGAAGATATTACTTGTGATAAATAAACAGATATTAAAGCGTTCTCAGTTCTTGACTCAGACCTGTACTGTACCTGTGCTTGTGCCATGTCAACTGTTCTGTATCCAAACAGACTGACCTCATGCATTGTGCACCACAATTCATATATAATGGACATAATCATAAGCTAATAATTTGTGTATATAACCCATAGAATCAGAAAGGCTGCGATCATGTGACCAATGCACTGAAGGGAGTAAAGAAGGAAGCAGTATCAAGACCAGAAGTCTGTGTGAGGAGGCAGGTGGGGGAGGTGGATGAGTCAAACAAACACAGGACTTTCCCGCAGGACAGCAGTGTTCAGGACCGTGTGAAACCAAGTGAACTTTGAATTATTTTATGGTACATCCTCACCATGTTTCTTTTCCCATAACTTTATGGTAAGTACGTAAATTCATTTGTGAGGCGCTAATATGTTAGATATCATACAAATCCTTGTGTGAGGTAATATGATCCAAAATACTGCCAGATGACTGATGTGCTGTTTTTTTAGGCACCAGTTCCTCTCTGGGATTCATGCTTTTGTCTGTGCTCATCACACTTTCCCCGCTTAACCACATAGATTAGTACGGCAACACTAGTCCTAGTAAAGGTCTGTCTGATTGGCCAGAGATTTAAAAGCATGTCACATATCAGAGAAAAAAAGCACCTACAAACAGAACGTAGTTTAATAAGTTGATACTACTACAACTACTACTACGACTTCTTTCATTGCGATGATGATATAAAAATAATGTTATATTATATTATACTGTGCAGCCCTAATAAAAATGTGTATAACCTTAATATGTATAAATGTAAAGCTAGTTATATTTTAAATGAGAAACTAAACATGAAACAAACAATAAAAACACATATGTTTGACACATTTCACATAATATCCCACGAAGGTGAAACTAAATGAAATATTTAAAGAAAACTATGGGTGAGGGAAAAAATTGATACAGCATATCACGGTATTTTGTGCAGCAAAATCATATTGATGCACGGACAAGTACTGTTTCTTATTTTTATAATAGAAATTATTAATATTGCAAAAACAAATACAACTTTTGGTATCTAACGACAATAATAAAGTCTACTGCTTGATAAACCAGATATGGTTTGCTGTGATAAAAATGGTTTAAGTGAGATGAACAGACTAAAAAATTATTTTAAAAAAAGGATGTTGACTAAATTTTCCTATGAGGACATAATTTGCAGTTAAAAAAGGTAACAATATGTGTTATTGCAATACTCAGTATATCACAAAATGTTTAAAATCCCTAAAATATTGTATTGTGACTTGGCTGTTGAGATGATATCGTATCGTGGTGTCTCTGGTGATTCCCACCCCTAAGGAAAACCTCATGAAACCAAAGAGACCACCACGAACACTGAAAATACATAAATGTCTGACGCGCACATCATTAGCAATAATTCTTTGTACTGTATTCGATCTCTAACACCTCTCTTATCAGTATATTTTTCTACAGAGACATGCAGCACACAGCCGAGGTAACATGTACATTCGAGAAAAGTCTACAGGGAATCCCTCCACTGCCGTAAACTCGCTGTAGTGTCCATGAGGGCCATGATGGATGGCTGCGTGTAAGCGGTGCTGCCAGGTGTTGTGGTGCTAAACAGCAGGAGAGCTGTGACTGCCAAAAAAAACATTCAGTGAGTTATGACTTTAACACAACTGACAGCGCCTTCCCTTTAAATCAAGCTGACATTTGTGGAGGAAAGAGCACCTCATTTTGGCCAAAGGATGGGCGATAGTTTCAGTTGTTGGGATGAAATGATGAAGAATGATCTGTATGTCTGATTACTAGATTAATATCAAATTAATTTGATGATGTTTTTTCTGTTGTCATAGTGCCGTCATCGCACCCGATACTTGATAAAAGTATGAATCAGAATGAGTCTGTTTATTAGATGAATGGATGAGGTCTACAGCACGTCTGTGTGAGAACATCCTGAGTATGTGCCTGGTGTCACTCTTGTCAGACATCAGGAAACTGTCGTCACGATCAGATCCTTTTGCTTTGGACACATTTAATCAAATTAGTCCTGAGCTGCTGCCCCTCTTAGCTCCACTGCGGTTGTTTGATGTGAAGACAGAAGCACGGAGAGGCTTTCAAACCCCCCCTCCTTCACACACACACCCTCTCCCACCCCCCAGTGTTAACGCAGGCTCTTACAAAAATACCATTAATGTGCTGAAGTGGTATGACTGCAGGGCATGAGAGATGAGCTGCTCTGATCCTCTGCCTCACTACTTTGCCTTTCCATTCAGTCAAATGATGCTGGATTGACAAACAGCGGGATGATCATTGATTATTGATAAAGTACTAAGACAAGGAGGAAAATCTATAACTGCTAGGGTTTGTCGAGCATTGGCCAGAGCACTCCCGTCTGAAAATAGGAGGCTGACCTTCTGCTTTGAGCGATGATGTTTGCCGAGGGGCGTCTAATGTGCAGATGAAATTATCAAAGCAAACATGTCAAGCTGTTTGTGATTAACTTCATGCATTCATCTATTGTTTGTGTGTCACTAAAGACTAAAGTTTTTTACTTTTACTGTGAGTTTGTGTGCGTCGTTTCCTTTATTCCACCTCAGTAAATACATATAAAACCTTTGCACTTCTTTGCTGAAACATTTAGATAATTAGAAGACAGAATAAATTCCTCAGTCTTTTCCCCAAAAGCATGGAGAAACAGTCGACTTCCCATCCACCCCAGCTCTCACCTCTGACCTCAACAAATCCTGGCAAGCACCAAATTCAGAGCCAAACATGACCACCCCAAACTAACACTACTGCTCACTGCTGCCCTGCAAAGCAAACTGCCTGCTAATCACTCACTGTTTTGTAATAATATCCTTTCCTGCTGTATCGATGACATCTGCTAGTTGCTGATTCAACAACAAATAATACACCCTGTCCAGATGTTGCATGTTGAATCACAATGTCAAAACTATCTGCATGCTTGATGTAAAGTGGCAGCAACATCCAGAGTTAAAATATTCAAAGCTAAAGATTCACAAACATGAGTCCGTCCACATGCCTTCACTGTGTGTTACAGTGCGGTCTCCCTACAGTCCAAACCTGAAGATGCATTTGCTTCACTTCAGCCTGCAACAGATGGGCCTGCTGAAGCCAACAGCTCAACAAACTGAAGGTCAGTGGACAGGTCAGGCCCAAACAAAGGTTCCCTCACAAATACCAGGAATTAGTTCAGCCCTCTCTCCTCTGGTTTCTGTGGTCAGTCTCTCAGCACGGGCACAGCACAGCATAGTCAACTTGCATGTGAGCTGTGATGTGCTGCTTTTAGAATAAATTAGGGATGTTCCTAGTGACTAATTTCCCTGACGTTTAAACAGAGGATTAATCTTGGACTGGTCGACAACTCTAAAAACAATCAACATTAAGCACATTTTAATCTATAAAGGTAAAAATCGTCAGAAAAATACTGCATTTATTACAAGAGCCATTTGAAATTGTTAATGTCATTTTTCAGTTTGCACATTATCCTACAAAACATGACGCCAACTCACTAAATAAAAGATAGCAATAGCATTTATTGAAAATAATATTCTTTAGGGAAAATAAATCTTTAGGATAAGTGCCTGATAACTAAAACAGCATTTTTATTGAGTGACAGCAATCACATATAATTCTAATGATTCTGATCATAAGTTTAACTGACTAGTATCTCTGGTGCTCCCCAACGAGGGTAGAAACTTTTAATCGACTACTCGACTAATTATCTGTGTAATAATTTTAGATTTCATTATCAATCTTGAATCTTCATCTTAGCCAAAATGTTTACACATTTATTCATTTCCAACTCGAGGGGAACACAGCAACACACACACACTTCTGTAGACTGTGATCCTACACAAACACATCAGCTCCATCTTCAAACACTGACAGCGCTGTCATAGTGATAAACACCAAAGCACATTTTAAACATCTCATCTCATTTATATGCACTTTCTATATCCATATAGTTCTCACTCAGGTATGGGAACACACTCTGTGTCAAATGCATCCTCAGTGACAAGATGTCATCATGAAATTGTCAAACAAGGAAAAGTGCTGTTTTGATAAATCCAAATACAAAAATTATTGTGCAACAAACCAAATTATTTCCCTCTGAGAAAACAGCCACGTCCACAGTCATTCTTCAACTTTCTTATACATGAAAAAGTTGTCATCAACCATCACTTCAGTCTGGTTTTAACACTGTAGATGACAGAAGCAGTTTATATTCAGTTATGGTCGGCTAGTTCAGATTTGGATGGCTTTGACGGCCCTAAACCATCCCCAACCCCCAGGGTCCAGTCTTTTAGGGGAGACATTAAAATTGATCATCTTCTCCTGATCCTACCGGCTGCATGCTAAATTAATGACTTTCAGCATCAGGAGGCTCATGAAAAACCTTCACTGAATCACTGAAACAACCTTGAAAAGTTTTACATGTTTTCTTCTTATCCGTGAGAACTGGAGTGTAGCACATGGTTACACCAAAATAAGTTTATTCTACATTCATTCATCAACTCCTACTGAAAAAACAGTTATTTATCTACATGATGAGTCCTTTACGATGTTCAGTGACCCCACTAAACATTAATAAAAGGCTCTTGGAAAAAAAGAGGGCTGATAAGTAAGAAGGAGAAGAATGCAAAGCTGAAAAAGCCCACGAATCAATCACTAGCAGGCTGGCAGATGTGCCGCTGCTACACACAGGCTGCAGGACAGTCAAGTGACCACTGGCCTGGCTAAACAAAGAACTATTCCCATGAGCAGCGTGACCTCTGAAAACACCGAGCGGACGGTGGGGGAGCAGTGTTGGAAGGAGCATTCATCCCCTCCTCCAACCGCTTATCTCTGCTGCAAAGTTTTCCAATCACTCAACAGCAACCCTCCACTCACCACAGACAGAGGCTTCATTGTCTTTAATCTCCGAATCATAACACAGAGCTGAAGAAGTCAGTCTGTAAATAGCTACACTCTGTTTTTAACAGCAGGTTTGTCCTTTTTCATGGCGTATTAGAAAACAAGTTGATGGCAGATCACAAAATAAAAGTTATAATAGGACAGAGAGGAGAGAGAAAACAAACGCAGACCCTCTGATGATGACTTCTGCAGCAACTGATAAAACTCGATGAGCATCCCCCATTATTGTAGGAAAGATTTAAGTCCTGTGCTCTGTCTCACTGCCCTCCGTCTATTGAACAATTTAAAGAAACCTTTGACCTCTGGGCCTGCCGTTCAGGGGAACCATGGTAACCTTTCGTGTCCAGCAGAGGAGAAAAACAAGATTCCAGGATCTGAGTTGTCTCACTTCAGGCCATTTCATTCATTCACAGCGCAGCTCACACTGGGGAAGGTTTGCTTTCGTCTTATTGGAGTTTCTAATTGTACCGAGCCAGTGCCACTCAGACGTATTTCTTAGCAACTTAAAGTAAAGCTGTGGTCCTGGCCTGGCTGATTAAATACACTTTGTGTATGAGCAACAGCAGCTCCTTCAAATAACGCTGATCTCAGCTAATAATACTCAGTACAAGATGCATCACATCAGTGTCTGTAAGAATGACTTAACCCCCCACCAGAGCTACAATCACACCAAAACCTTAATCTTGGATGCTGTTACAACGCACTGACACTGATTCTGCTAGAGAGAAAAAGTCGTATTGGTGCATCCCTGAAACAGATGCGCTGTAAATTAAGCGGTCACCACAAAACAACCACTTAAGCTGATTACTTTTCATTCATCAAGCAGCACCAAAATACAGCTTACAGACATACTTTACCCCCCAAAAAACAATACACATACATAAGTAATCCCTCTAAATCATCACTTATGACTCACTAGAAGTGTGTGGTGGTGTATTTATCTGTATTTTCTTCTTATTGTCTGTGTTTGGGGTATTTATGGCTGTGTATTTCCACAGCACTCAGGTGAGGTCGCAGCTTTCTAAAAAGGTAGTGACCAGGCGAGCATAAGCAACAGGCATCCAAAAGACAAGGCTCCAACAGACGCAAATATAGTGAGGTGAAACGCCAAACAAACGTGAGTCTGGGGTTGTCTTTTACTTTCACTTTCTCTGGCGAACACTTTTACAAACAATAACCGACAATCCTGCACAGTATATGTTTATGAATAACTTTCACTCATCAAGCAGCAACATACACCTTAAGCTTAAAATTATTTCATGTTTGTAACAGATGCAACAAGGCCAGCATAGTAATCATAAATAAATACTCTCCAACAGTGGGAATGCAGCACATGTTATGTAACAGCTGGGCTGTAAATAAAGCCAACAGCGGGCTATCCTCCAACAAAGGTTGACCTGACATGCTCAGTTTCAAGTATTCCTGGAACTGGTGTTTTGTGCAGGCCTGTCACGATAATTACGCTAGCGACTAATTGAGGTCAGCAGAAAATATTGAAGTCACGTATATTTATTGTGTGATGTTGCCCCTGAGTTTATAGGATATTGTTACATAGAAAGTCACCAACATTTTAGCCAACATGATCCCAGAATAAACAGCAGGGTTTTGCCACCATTATAGGAGTTGGGCGCCTCACCTAAGCAGAATAAACATAAAGATTTTGTTTTGCTACGTGTGTATGGTTGCATATTTGTACATGTTTGTATATATGTATAAAAAAGCAGCGTGAATAGGGGTCATTTGCTCTGTCAAAGTGTACCCGCATTATGATGCTATTGTGTTATCATGAAGTCAGTGGCACAAAATGGTCTCGAAATGACAGTGATATCTTTTCTCGCAATTATTTCTGGGACAATATATCATCCACCAAAGGTAGCTATGGTTACAGGCCCGATTTTTCCCCCAGTTTGTATCATCATGGTTACACTCTGTTGTATTTCCTGAACTATCAACATGTCTGAAACTATCAAGACAAGTTTGACATCTCTGGGATATTTTCACCAACAACAACATGGAGACCACAGTCAGTGAGAAATCTTTCTTTTCCCTCAGCTTTCATGCCATATGTACCTGCGATCTCATGGTACAATAAGCCAAAAAAAGAAGCTCTCTCAGGAGGCAACCCCTCCTCTGAAATCCCCATCAATCTGAAGTCTATTGACAAAAGTCACATGGCGAGGCTCATGTGTCACATTCCTTTTCATCAAGCCCAAATCCCTTCTCACCTTTGTGCTTTAGCAAACCCAGTGTTTAAGGTTACCCTCCATCACCATTACATTCCTTAAAGACCAGCAGGTCCACGGCTATATGAGCGCAGGATTAAAAAGATCAACAGAGGTGTCATTCCTTCACATAAAACATTGTCAATCTCAACAGTCTTATAAGGATCTGAGCTCTGGGAAAGGAAATGTGGCATGACTGATACTGAGGAATATCTGAGAGAGACAAGGCTCCCCACATGTTATACTGCCCATCTTTCAACATGTAAAAAGACCTCAGGACACTTGGATTAAAATGTTCATAATAAAGGTTACGTCATTTCACAAATGACCACAAACTCTCTGAGCAGACGTCCAAAGCAACAGACAGGTCATAGAAAGAGCCATGCTGTTTAATGAGGACTGCCACCCTGACTTTTCAATCAACATGTAACTCAAACTCAATCTGTGATGTTTAACTTTTACAATTAATGTAATTAGCCTTTCAGTGGTGGACAGGTCCAGCTGTTCTGTCCACTGATATCAGGACAAACAATGACCCCCAGAGAAACCCTTTTCTTTTGTGAGCACAGGGGGGCAATGTGGACAAAAACAGCCAGGGTGAAAAGCTTTTCAGTCTTTCACCAGAGTAGTGAGGCAGAAAACAATTGTGAGCAAAGCCTCCAGCCCACACTGACCTGGTAAGACCTGCAATAAAGTTTGGTCATTTAGACACTCAGGGTTAGGCTGTGGTACTGGGAAACGGCAATTCACATTTGTGTGTGTGTGCGTATGTGTGTGGGCACACCACTCGCAACAACCCCCACTGCTGCCTCTCTGTCCTTCAACTGAGCATTTCTCAGGTATGTGCAAATTTTATGAGCTTCCAGATAGACCCTCGAGCAGGTCTAAGGCCCAGTTTAAAACAAACTGGTGAAGCTAACAGGCAGCTTTTATCACCTCCTAACTTCAAACTATAAAACAGGTAAAACACTCAATTAATTAATGAACAATATATACTTTTTAAGTACCAGAAAATATTGACAGACCTGACTGAGATTTCTACCAGAGAACATCATGTGTACAACTTCAGAATAATTCATGTTAACTAGCTCAAGAAAGTCAACAACTGTTATGTAACCAACACTCATTACACTCCATTAAAGGTCCTGAAAATAAGAATTGTTGTATTTTCGTTACCTTAAAATGAGCTATTTTTTTCTACATACTGAGCGCGTCCTCTGCCATGGAGTCTGCCCATAGATGTACAATAATAACTACGATACTTGACACCAAGATGGCGCTTATTCAGTTTAATGTGATTGCTCAACTGGTGCATATGGCAAAAAATGTCTTTATTCCCGCAGGTATGCGCACATTGCTGGCCTGACCTGCGAGTTCCCGCTCAGCTCATAGACTTTACATTGTGATGACGTCATGGATTTTAAATCACTTTTCTCAGCTTGAGGAAAGCTTAACAAAGCCATGCAGCCTCCATGGATAAAAAATACATAATGGATAGAGTCATAATTTATCTTGTTTGCAGTTTGAGGTGTCAACAGATTTACAGACATTTCTTTTATTGGGAAAATACTTTTTGGACCGCAGGAGATTTTTCCCGCTGCAATACCAGGAGTGGCCACTGGGGAAAACTGAAAGCAAGGCTGAACAGTGTTCCTCGGGGCTGGAGTCTGCCATGTTGCACCGCCATATTTATACAGTAGCCCAGAACAAACAAACCAAACATTGGCTCTAGCATTGTCACATTTTCACATTTTTGCATCGGCCAACGTAGTTCTCCTTCACACTTGAAACAAGAGAGAAGTTTCCGTTGTTTCAGCAATCTCACCGCTACATGCCACTACAGCGAAAACCGACACACTAGACCTTTAAACCAGATCAACGATTATTCCAAAAGTGCTGGCAATGTTATCAAGCTCCTGTTCATTTCCATCCAGAGGTGATCAAAACTGTTCTCAGGGGAAACTTTATTTTTACATGACCGCAGACTATTCTATTAATTTTTTATCGGTTTAAGAAAACTATCAAAGATAATCTTTGCCAACTCAACAATAATGTTTCTATAAAACTTGGATTCTCTAAAAATCAGGATCACATTGTCTTCGAATAGGCGACTTGACTTCAAAACAATCCCAGGACAGGACATGCAGAACACCTTTTTTCTGCCTCATTACATTCGACATAATAATACAATTTCAGCATTGTTAAAAATGCATGCTTTAGTACAGATGGCAACGCATTACAGGTGGGGTAAAAGGGTTAACACACACTCTGCAAAAGTGGTCAGTACGATGCATGGCCCGTGGTGTGGGAGGAGGGGATATAAGGTCCCAAAAGACCAACTCTGCCTGAAGCTTCTCTACTCCCCCCTTAAAATACGAGGCCAACTCGCACAGCGCTGGAGGAGAAAGCATTCCAAAAGAACAATTCCTCAAGCAATCAGGGTGCAATAACATGAAAGCCGCAGCCTGTGAATAGGGGTCATCTGCTCTTTAGCATTGGAGAGCCGGTATCCTGGATAGCTCCTAACCTTTCAGATCTGCTGCTCCTTCATTTACACACCAATGGGCATATTTTCCTTCCAATCAGAATCTTTTTTGGGCTCTAACTTTGAAGACTTTGTCCCTCTTCCTGCACTGCTGCCACCAGAGCTGCCTTAATGCAACACCAGGCAGCAAAAAACAAATAACTAAAATAAGCAATGACATGTATAAACTTAAATCTTCTTGAATGATTCACGCAGAGATCTGAATCTCAACCAGTGACTGCTGTTAGCAAACAGCCAGAATACAACATGATAACAGTTTTCCATCACCTACATCCCATCTCATGTCCTCAACACTGATACATCTCCAATGTGACCGCAGCATGATACTCACTTGCGATTGTAAGACGGGCTTTCTGGCTCAGGATTGCGCCATACTTGTTCTGAGCAAGGCACTGATAGAGCCCTTCATCTGATTTGTCTCCTCTTCTGCTCTCCACCTCTGAAATATAAAGGGATCCATTGGAGAGCAGGTACACCCGCTCGTTCTCCACCACTTTTACTCCGTTCTTGAGCCATCTGACGTCGATGGGCGACTCTCCATGCGCCTGACAGTCCAAAATAACAGCTTCTTTCCGCATGACAGTGACATCATGGGGCTCCTTGATGAAAAATAACTCACTAAAACATAAAACACCTGCAGGAGGAGAAGAGAAAAGCATGTGAGGAGTGATGGTGGTGGTCAGCATGGGGCCTTCTGTCGGGACACTAACATAGGTCCAGATAAACATTTAAAGCATTTACACTCTGATCAAACTACTGGCCTCTAGAGTCAGTGATCATGCTGCTGTTAGTAGTAGCTGTTAGCTGCTGTTCAGTATCCTCTGGATGGGTATCATCGATTATAGACTCAAACAGACATAAGTGTGACACTTATTAAAATGCCTACAGAGGTAAAATATATCATTTGAAAGGCTTGGAGGTACAGGTGTGGATTATAAGAGGGGACACACTATTTTCCCGTTGGCACCAATATCAAAATGAAGTCAGAAAGATGTTGGACCCTAATGTCGGACAGACAATAAGTTTTGGTTGTAATGAAAATCAGGTTGATCTTCTTCTAAATGCCTCATCATGTTAGAATTTTATGTTGCATGGACGTTAACACTATGACGTTGGGTTTTGATCTCCATACCTTATAACTAAATGTCATTATTCTACATCAGGGTGACATAGGCATGAGACAATCCAAGATATTGTTGACTGCATTACAATATATCACAGGTTCAACTATCGCCTGTGGCAACTTGTTCCTTGGTAAATTTATTCAAACAATACAAATTACAGAATTTAGCATAGCACAGTAGAAATATTTTTCATCTCTGCCTGTCTCTTTCCACAGGCATTACTACTGCACATTTTAATTTAATGGTGTTTATGTTTTAATAGCAGCACCAGACAGTTGCTGCTTGTCTCCAGAGTAATGTAAAGAAGACGCAGGATTACGGTTTCCTACCTATCACAAGTTAAAACCAACAAAATATCAACATCATCTGTCATCAGTTTTCTACATCGAATTTACATTGGTGTTAGACTTTGAATTAGGTCACCTGAGATCACAATCTGAAGTCAATCAAACATCAACGTCTAATGAGGCTGGTGGCCAGCTGTGTTTAGGACATGAGCATTTGTCCTCCCCAATAAAAATGAGAAAGTAGCAGAAAACTTTTGACAAGATTAAAGATCGTTACACCAGAAATTGGCACAGAAAAGGCACAACTTGGTGCAGAAAAATCACCAGAATGCAGGAAATTAAGTGTTAGGTGCTCTACATTTTCTGGTTGAGGACCCCAAACCCTCTTTCACATGTGTCCCCACAATGCTGAAACTTAACTCACGCCCCTGTGTTCAGTGACCACATCCCAGCTGAAGGTGAAACAGTCGATCCATGAGCTGATTTTAATGTTTAATTTATGTGACCTTTGTGGACCAAACAGAGACACTGTGCCTCTCCTTACATGTTACAGTTCTTTGCCTGTCCTTAACTTCCCATTCAAAGCAACAACACAACCTGCAGAGCCTCTCACATTCATTCATAACGCATGGCCCCAGTATGCGTCTTTCCAGAGCCATTTATCTCCAACACCAGCTCTAAGTTTGATATGATTGATTCTGTATTAGCTGATACTTCTCTGTTGGACTGACACTGCTGATCTCTCATTTCAGCTCTGTAATCGGATGATCCTGCCTCACAGAGTCACACCGTAACTAAATACTTTATCACAGCCTCCTCAAGTTTTAACGCTCTCGCAGAGTAGAAATAAAAACGCTCCTTACCTGAGATTGGAAGAAAAACCACACAGAACAGCAGCCGCTGATATAATTTCCCTTTGACAGGCGCCATTTACATTAATTGTCTGTGCATGCTAGCTACTCTCTCATAGTTGTTTCCTCCACATGAACTGAGCTGCTACTGAGGAGGAGGACCCGCGCTGGGAGCTGCAGGAGTGAGTTTCCCTCCTCTGGGATGGACATCAGTCAATTAATCAAGCCTGTGGGTGTGAGTGAAGCTTTTAGTCCAGCGCCACCTAGCGTTAGGTGTAGGTCACAGAGGGCACAGTTCACATCAGACCTCTGAGAGTGCATCCACCTCTGCCTTCACACAGGAGCCCTGATCAGACTGTGAGGCTGCAGGGTTACCTGTTTACTGTGTTGGCAAAACTGCACTCAAACTGTATATGAAAATGTAAATTAAACTACATCTTAACTCTCCAAACATTTTATCTTTTCAAAGTAAAACTAGTTTCAAATATTAGTGCAGCTTCATCCAAACTACATCACAGGAAATGATCACAATCTGACTCTGTAATCTCACATCGTTACATGGAGGTACAACCGACACGACACTGAGTAAACTGTAGGTATGTTTGATTTAGGGGCCAGGGCGAGCCAGTCCTCACCCAGGCAGCCTGAGGGTGTGTGTCAAGGAAAGCATGGGAAACAAATGTTGGGTTGGAATCAGGAGAATGCTTAACATACAGGTAAATCCATAGTATTACATCAAAGATGTCTTGGTGGCAAACCAGAGGCTATTTTATAATAAACATAATGATAATTATTAACTTAATTTGGTTCGCACTTTTCAAAAAACAGTCACAAAGTGCTTTATGAGACAAATAAAATGGTGTACGCCATCAAGATGAAAACAACATTCAGTCAAATAGCAGGTGACTGTCATCAAATGTCAACTGTGGCCAATGAGCTGTGGCGTTGTGTCATACTGTATGGCAAAAAATGTCATGAGAATACTATAAATATGTTGTTTGTAACCTAATAAATGACATGACGTAGAGTAGTCAACTGCTGAAAAAGCTACTGAGATTTAAATGTAGGTAACTCCCACCCAACTACTGCAAAATAATTTAACTACATGTAGTTAAGAGGATAGTTCAGATGTTTTGAAGTGGGTTGTATCCAAAGACAGTGTATTACGTACAGTAGATGTCAGTTGACACTCCCCTAGTTTGGAGAAGCAGGCTGGAGTCCAACACAGAAGTCAAGTGATGTAATGCTGTGGAGGGGTCAGCAACAAAACATATTTTTAAAAAAGTGTACACTATATTGAGAGTATTTTCACTACCTTTGCTTTCCGTCAGACAGCCTGTTTTCAATGGAGAAGTCGTTAACAGCTTCAGTTCCCATATGCTCTCATTAAAGCCACCAGACACTGAACACAGGAGCTGCTGGTCTACCACTGCTTCAATCAGTTAGTTAGTTTGTGTTATTGTGCGACTTTGGTGAATCTAAACAAACCTTTTAAAAGGCAAAGTCACACAATTACACAACAAACTAACTGACTGACATAGTGGTAGACCAGCAGCTCCTGCGTTCATGTTGAATCACTGTCTGACATTTAGGTAAAGCAGTGAAAATACTCTTCATACACACTTAAACTGATATTGATTTTTTAAGGTGAGACATTTTTTTTGCCCCCATCCACGCCAGCAATTGTTTAGCCTCCAAGTCGGACTCCAGCCTGCTTCTCTAAACTGGGGGCGTGCCAGCTGACATCTACTGTTTTTTTGTAATATACTCTTTATGCAAAAAAATCTCAACCATCCCTTTAAATTACTGCCTTTTTGAGAGAGACTCTGCATCACAGTAGTTTAGTTTTTGTTTATTTAAAGTTAGCATGCCACTAATGATAATGGGAAAACAATATATGACCAAATAAAAGTTCTCCATTAGAAATATTCTATGAGTAAACAAAAATACACAAGAGCACCTTGGTCACTATTTTAATATGTAAATAGAAGGCTAAATTAATATTGGAGGTTTTTCTACCAGCACTAGGTCTGACTTCTTCATGATACTTTCAGCATACTGTGTCTGATTTTGTAAGCATGTCTCATATGACATGTAATACACTTATGTTTATGTGCAAAATATGTAGTAACTACAGCTGTCAGATAAATGTTTTGGAGTAATGAGTACAATATATTCCTGTAAAACAAGAGGCGTAAAATGTGCCTGTCCATGGCCAAATGAAGAGGACACCTGGTATTTTTCAACTTAGACACTATTTTCCCATGTTTTTGCATCTCAGTGACTAATGGGGACAACAATTTTTAAAAACTCGTCCAGTGTTGAGAGAACGCTGCAGCCTGCAGCAGTGATACAGACTGCAATGTAAGCACTAGGAGCAATTGTGCACCATTAGTGTACATGCACTAAAAGTGCTTGTTTTTGCCACTGACAGGCTCAGATTGTTACACTAACTGACAACATCATGGAAAGGATCCTTGCAGAGATAAGCCTTTTGGTTAGAGAGTAAGACCCTTTTTGTTTAGCCAGAAACAGCCCCAGAATCACCGCTGCCAACCCAACCAGAGCTAAATTACATAAATCAATAATTTTATCATGTATGTAGCCAAAATATTTTGACATCTAACTGGGTGAATTAAGGGTTTATTTCAACCAAACCAGAAAAATGAAGCTAGACATCTTTTGTTTTATTTTGTTTCTGTCGACTTAGAATGAAGTGTGTTTTGCGATGATTAAATTACTGTATTTTTAAATGGAGTCTGGTGGTTTTAGCGATAAAGATGTCGGGCCTGTTTCTGGGTAAAAAAAGGAATCTAACTCTTTAACAAAAAGGCTGAGCTCTATAGTGATTCTGTCTATAATGCTGTCAGACACTAAGAATAACAATCGGAGCCTGTCAGTGGCAAAAACAACTTTTAGTGGACGTTAATTGACGTGCACAATTGCCTATTAAAATTACATCACAGCCTGTTTCCTTACTGTTGGCTGCAGTGCTCTCACTAAATACTGGACCAGTTCAAAAATAATTGTTCCCATCAGTCACTCAGACAAAAAGCATAGGAAAATAGGGCCAAGGCTAAAAAATACTGAAGTTACCCTTTAACATGCTGGAAGAAGGTTCCCATCACATCATTACTAAACGACTAACAGCAGTTTAGGCAGTTAGAAGAGAGCCACTGCACGTCGTGAGGTCTCTAACAGCAAGTGCCATCTGATGGATGAACAAAGTACAAGGTGTAGTTGTATATATATTTAAAAGTGCACATAAATACAAGGTTGGAAAGCCCATTACACATGATGTAGTAAAATAGTTTCCTTGTACAGGTAACATTTTTGATCCTGAATCATTTACTTCTCCTCTGACTGAAGTTGATTTTTGATGATGTGTTTCATGTATTGCATTGATTCGAGCCTTCTGTCTTTCATGAGGAAAATGCAATAATACTGGCATGCTTTGTATCAATAACTTTAAGATCAGGTCACTGTTTCTCTGCATAGTGTGGACCTGACACACAAAAAAAAACAACTGACAGACCCATGATGAATGTCTTGTATATTTTGTAACAATGGCAGTTCAGCACTGATATTGTGGTCTCACTTGCTCCACCAGCACCTTTTCACTCTCCCTTATCAATACAATTGAAGCTGTATTGATGAGAGCAGATCGCCCAGTATCAGAGACCAACTGCACACCAAATGGTCTCTGCAGACTGAAAAAAAAAAATGTTAATGGAAATGAGTTTGTCCCCTAAAACTGGGTCCTGCAATTAAGAGGAAGCATTGATAGGAGCAGGACAGCTGCTGTGTCAATGTCGATATTGATCCAGTGTCCATCACTTATTGTGGAGAGAGACCAAACCCCCTTCCTCCCACGGTCCTCCCCTCCTCCCTCTGTGAACCTTTATTCAGCAGCAGGACCGCAGCCCAGCTGTGATGCTCAGTCAATCAGAAAAACACACCAAGTGCTGATTCAGTCCAGAAAAACTGCACTTTAATAAAAAGCTATGCTTATAAATGCAACAGAAATAATACTGCTGCTGATTAAATGTGTCACTGCTGCAAAAAGTGTTTACAGCATATGTTCAAAGTACATTAAAATCCTCCGTGTGTGCTTGGAAAAGACATTTTAAAATATGAAGGATCCCATGTTTAAAGGTTCAAACAGCCACAGTGGACTAAACTATAGTCAGGTGTTTGTTTACCCAAAACAAACTCAGTAAAAAAGGCAATAAAATGGGGAAGAAATTGCAAGAAAGCTGTAACACAAGAACGTTACAGGACCAAACTTCCAGCAAAGACTGACTGGATAGATCCTGTGATAAATGATTAGAGTATGGAGAGAATGACACTTTTGATAAACACCCACATCTCCCAGCATGCTGGGCTGAGTAGTTTGCAGTTGTTTGCTGTTTTCTGTATCATGAATGCAAATGTCATCTTTTGTTATTGTCTACGGTTTGCCTGTTCAGAGCGTGATGGTTTATGCTAATTATTGTCACTTGTGTGTCAATTTGTCGTTGCACCATTAGTGAGTTTGCTATCCCTTTTTATTATACCAGCCATTTTCCTTAGTCAACTATCAAATAGAAGTCTTTTGAGTTTGATAGTGGTTGAAACTATGTTATGTTCTTCATAGTACAGCAGTTGACACTGTTGTATAAAAAGGCCAAAAGACCTCGCCTCCATCATGATTGCCACACTCTACTCTTAACACCAGAGTGACGGCTTTTGCCTGAATTTAAAACACAGACAGAAGTTAATTTACTAACTCTGGTGTAACTTCAGTGAGAGTTTAAAACAAATCTGTTATCTGAGATTGTCGGAGTAACGATGTCTCACCAAGCAAAGATACGTACATATGGGCTATTTATCCAAATAACTTTATTGTTAACTCACAACAGTTAACTTTGATTGTCTCTGGACTCCTGCAGGCAGGAGGATGACAGCAGCCAGTGGTGTAGTGGAGGGTATATGCAGATATACCTACTTCTCTTCTAGCTGTTTACAGTATACCCACCCATCAGCAAAAAGACACACTGGAATATAAAGGAGAGTATACCTATTTACTCCTTGGTAACCTCCCCCTCTACGTAATAGTACACCCACCTCATGAAGTACCATTACACCACTGACAGCAGCTTTATCTTGGAGAAAAATGGATGTACCTTCAATACACGTATGAGTGAAGGTGACAGCATCTTGTATTGTACTGGAGACACTCAGTTATGTAACCAGATGAAGGGCAGGACAATGTGACAGTCACTTTGAAACTGCTGTGTGTTGCTGAGTGTTTCCATGATGTTGCTGTTTTGCTTTGTTCATCTTTTCTTATCTTAGCTTTTGTTTTATTTGCTTATTAAACATGTGACATATGTGAATTCGTATGTGTGAAAAAATATGTAACACAATAGAAAATATTGTTAAAAAACCAATCTGTTCCAAGTGTCCTCTCAGATTTTTCATATGTGTAAAAGATATTAATATAAATGAACATTTAGTAGTTACAAGGAAAAGAAAATACACATTAATTCCAAGAACAGCCTCAAGATATTATACAGCTAATGAAAAAACCCTCCTCCAACACATTCACATGACATCTACCACAATAACCTCTTTACTTAATAATCTATTAGCTTGTTATGTTTCTCTGTAAAGTACTTGTACTGTGTTATGTAAGCAGTAACAGTCCCCAGCCTTGGTGCAGATCATGAGCTCCTCTCTTACATAACGTGAGAAAGTGAGAACCTGGCCTCATTCATGGTCAGCGACGCTCTCCCCAGGGTGTTTAATTAATCAAGAATTCAGTTTCGGCACCTGCCAATACGGCACAGTTTGTGGGTGGAGTGATGGCCAGCCTGCATGTGAACTCGGGTCAGGCTCTGCGGCCGGATCAATGGACGAAAAGTCATTATCAGCTTATGAATGTTGGTGAGGTTGTGGGTAGAGGGGAGCCAGGTTTCCCAGGGCCTGCTGCCATTGGCTGAGGCCCGTGTCTTCCTGCTGCCACACATGACCATCCCCACTGACCCCCAGAAGTGTCCAAAAGGCCGGCCTGAATGGTGTGCGACCTTTCCACTGACCCCTGTGGAGGGGAGGGGGCTTTTAGTGCCACAATAGGGGGGTTGTGGAAAACATAGGACAGAGGCTTTTGAGCTGAGTCACACAAAAGGCTCTGACCACAGAGATATCGATGAGTCCTCTCCACAGACCCTGCTCCTGTTAAACACCACTTCTGATTCAGTGCCCCGTACTGTAGGTCAACAAGCTCTCAGGAAAGATCACACAGTCATATCTGACTGTGGCTAAATTAACTTGAGATAAACAGTCAGACTGTCCTCACAGCGCTGTTAGGCAGTGAAATGTGGTTTAGTGGTGGTCAATGGGAAAACACAAATGGCCCTATCTAGAGCCAGTGTTTGATTTGTCCACCATTAGCTAGAGCAGGAACATGGCAGTGCAAATGGTGATCTCTGTAGATGAGGACCTGCTCCCTGAGTAGATATAAACAGCTTATTCTGAGGTAGCGACATCAAAATGAGTCTTATTTTCAGGTGATTATAAACTAACTAACCACTTCTGAATCAGTGCAGCGTACTGCAGATTAACAAGCACACAGGAAAGATCACAAATTCATATTTTATTGTAGCTAAATTAACTTGTGACAATCAGTCAGACTGTCGTCCCAGCTCTGTCAGGAGGTAAAATATAAGACACCAGTTGGACATAAAAAAGCAGAATAAAAAGAAGCTTCAATTTTTACCTGTGCAATATGATTTTAAACAAACCAACTTTGTTTGATAGATGTAAGTTTAAATGTTTAGAAGTTGGTGATGCCATTCAGTGAAAATAAAATTGTGCTTTATCGCCCCCTGCTGGGAAAATCCAGTACTATAAACACTAAACATATAATGCCAACCAAAAGAAAATCTGTGGACTGAATTTAAGAGTTCTTAAATTCTTAAAGCATAAAAATGAAAGAGTTTAAGGGTAATAGAAAAAAAAGTTGAAACAGACTACAGTTTTTCTTCACTGATACCTTGTTAGAAACAAAAGCCCTGTTTTGAGAGCTGATGACGCAAATATCAAAATGTGGTGTTTCAATTTGAAAAAATTAAATGACCACTCCAAGAGATGTCCTCAAAACTCTTCATACAACATCCTGGTATCATAATAAAAGTTCTGTGCTGGATATTCACCGCACTTAAAAATTAAGTGTTTTTTTTTTTTTTACAAGCTCACATGTTTGCGAGTCACTTGCAGTCCAGTCAGAATGGGCCTGTGACCCACTTTGGACTGTGACTCATCAATTGGGAACCACTGTTATAAACAATGTTTTTAATATTTGTATACAGCTTGTGAATAATAAATAGAAAGAGTTCAAGTGTTTCTGTGAGAAAAGACGCAGAAATCAAAAGTTAAGTGATTGCATTTTAAGTTGATATCACTACATACAGTCAGCAGAAGTTTATCAATAGAGAAACTGCAACAAGACAACGTAAGCACATCAGTGGGAAAGTCAGACACGAAGACAACAGATAATAGTTTTTATATTTCTTTATTTTTCAAATATATTTATATTCAATTTGGTGTGCTATAGGTCATCAAATTGGGAATTAACAGCTACAGTTCATTCCACCCTTCAAACTGCTGTATATATGTTGCATGTATGTTCTTGTTGTTGTAATGCACTTATAGGTGTTATAATCAAATCGTATAATAAGAAAATTTGATATATAAGAAATTAAGTATTGATCTATTCATTGTTATTCAATAGACAATAGATATATAACAGTACTTCCATTTAGAGATTAAAACATTAATAAACAATCAGATTCTACAATACATTACAAACGAAGGCCTCTGTATTTAACTTTAAATAGAAGTGAAAGAAGAGAATGTGCTTATTTTCAGCAATGTTCACATGTAAACATTTAAACACGTGCACTTGAAGCATAGGATCATTTTCTCAAAGAGCGATTTAAGCAGTCTGCAGGTGACAGATTGGCAAAGACAGTTCAGAAGTAAGACTCATCGATATTAACAAAGTGCTTCACTTTATAAAAGCATAAAGTATAAAATTGTGTTGTCAGAGACAAGAACCGACCACGATATCTTCTTTCATCAACGACCTGTAAACATGGCAGGTAGTGTAAACACATGTTTTACCATTCAGAAAACGATAAATCTACTGCTGAAGTACAGTTACTTTCCTACAAAGGTATAAACAAGTGATTACTCATTTTGAAAACAGACAATAAACTGTACACATTTTGACAACCAAGAAAACAATTTTTAAATTTGTACTCTTAAAAATCGAGCACCGTGCTGCAATTAGACACCCATGATGAGTTGAGGAAAACAAAATGATATCACTCATTGACAAAAGGCAACAAAACATGATTTCTAACATACTGTATGCAAAGTGTGTGTGATACGGTCAGTCTGTTGGATAATGTTTCTCTAAGCTACTGGCCCGGGAGATATTAGCGCATATGTTTGTTTATTCGTCTTATACAAACAGTCAGTGTTAAACTTGAGTATGAGCGGGTACTGATCATGAAAAATTATGTATTAAAGGAACTGTGTGTAGGATTTAGTGGCATCTAGTGGTGAGGACTGCAAATAGCAACTTGCTGAAACTTCTCCCATGTGTCTCCCAATTCCTTCAGTGTTCATTGTTTAGGAGGTTTTTACAGTGAGATGAATTATCCGCAGAGGTCTCTGTCTCTTCAAAACAAACAGACCGGGTGATTTAAACCGGTGAAAACACTGAATAAAGCTGTTTCACATTAAAAATCTGTTTTTCCAACACTGTTTGGCATATTGGAGACAGTTTGCTAGTCCAGCGCCTGCTCGTGTGTGCTCACCTTTTTGCACTGATAACTTAAGATCCAGGTGTTCAGGGGACTTTACCAGGAGCCAAATTATCCACAGAGGTCTCCTCCTCTAAAAAACAAACTGACCCTTCGATTTAAACCGGTAAAAACACTGCATTAAGCAGTTTCACGTTACATCAGTGTTTCTCCGATGCTGTTCAGCTCAAAGCGGAGGGGCTGATAACTATGGCGACAGATGTGAAAACACGATCTAGAGCCAGTGGTTTATCCATTCTGAGCTACTGTAGAAACATGGCGGTGCAAATGATGATCTCTGTAGATGAGGACCTGCTCCCTAAGTGGATATAAACTGCTCATTCTGAGGTAGCGAAATCAAAACAATTCTTATTTTCAGGTGATTATAAACTGATTAAAACAAAGTTATTACACTAAGATCCATTTCTGCCACTATGTCCCCCTAAATCCTACACACTGGACCTTTAATGTAGAGGTGCACCAATAACCATTATCTGCTAATTTTACAACTTTAAGTGAACAGTTTAAACAATAAATGTGTCATAGTTTTGTAGAAGTTGATTTTACATGTACAATATATTTATGTAGTAACTGGAAAAACTCAGGTTCAGTGATCACGTGTCAATATGTACAATTATGCATAGTATTTCAGCACAATCTAACACTGCATGTAGTCAGATACAAACTACTGTTTAATTAGTTTAGCCTTTTACTGGTCCTGGTATTGGTACATCGCTACTTAAATGACTAAATGATACACTTTTCTCAAGTGTAGTCGCTCAGACTTGTATATTACTTGTATATTTTCTGCTACCACTGCGTTTGAGGTGCATATATTTGGGATTTGCATCAGTGATTCTGTGTGATGGAATGAAAAATGTGTAATTATGATGTATAGAATTTAAATGATAGGAAAAAAAATATATTCACATCTGTTTTATTTAGGTTGAATTGCCAATTTATCATATAGGATTTGCTGTTAAAAACCTCTGACACTTTGCTGCCTAAATCTTTTGGACAACATTTTCTTTGTAATATTGTTCCAGTTGGGCGAATGTCATGTTTACAGGGATTTCATGTTCACTTTACATTAAATGATGAATTGTACGGGACAGGAAACAAGGTTGAGTGAGCTGTACGTTTTTCATTTAATTGTCAAGAGTTGATGCCATCCTTTCGTAGATCATAACCTACTGAGTATTTTGACCCGTGGTCCACTCTTTCCAGCACTAACATGTGATGAAGGGACAAGTTAAGTGATTGCCAAAGAAAAAAAAAAGCAAAACTAAACTAATTTCCCATCAACAACAATGTGAAGACAAATCTCACAAGTACCTGATGTGAGAATCCGAGCATGAAGTTTTTCTGAGGCAATTCAGCCCAAATGAAACTAATGTTTTTTAAGGTTAGATGTTTTTCTTATACAGTATACAGCTTTGCATTTTTGCTTTGTAAACTTTAGAACACGTCGAGTGATTAAATACCTCCGTCACTCCAGATTTAATGTCCTTTCTCCATGTGTGCCTCAACAGAGGACCCAAGTAAAGGGTTTGTGTGACTGTCCTTCATCTGTCACACAGCTGGCAGGTTAACACCCGAATCTGACGCACGGCCTGTGTCTCTCATCAACTTCTTGACCACATCATGCAGTAATAATCAGTACAGCTCAGTTACAGCACAAGCTCTAGTCCACCCCGTCGAAGCCTTGTGCATTCTCAATGGCGATGTGAAGTTTCTCCCTCAGCTCCTCAAAAGACTCATACGGAGGCAGGTCCAGACGGTTGAAGCTTTATGAGGTGAAAGTGAAAAGATAAAGAGGGAAAATTAAAAATAAACATCAACAGGAATCAACTTCAGCTGCTATTGGGTCATTCATTATTCTTAAGGGACAGACCAGCGATTTAGTACCTCCTAAAGTTGAGGGACTTTCCAGATATTAACAAGGGAATGGTCAAATGTGGTACAGCAGAGGCAGAAATATCCTGGCTTTTAGTCTCTGGTATGAGTCAAGCTCCAAAAACCCTGCATCCTACACTTCCACAATGCATCTCAATTTCAACGTTCGCATTCTCTGTGACTAGAATATCTACTTTGACAGGTAATATCAGTTCTCCCTTAAAGGGACAGTTCACCTCAAAATCAAAAGTACATATTTTTCCTCTTACCTGTAGTGCTGTTTATTATTCTAGATTGTTTTGGTGTGAGTTGCAGAGTGTTGAGAGATATCAGCTGTAGAGATGTCTGCCGTCTTTCAAATATAACAGAACCAGATGGCACTCAGCTTGTGGTGCTCAAAGCACCAAAAAAATCTTCACCCAGTAACTTAAGATAATCCACAGACCTTACTGTCAGCAGTTTCATGTAGGAGCTATTTTCATTCTACCAAACTACACCCACCAACAGTATCATCGTGCAGAAGAAGGCATGCATCTACTCACAGACAAGAGGCTTGTGGCAGTGCTAGATGTAAACATTAATGGCTGAGCTGTAATATTAGCTAGCTTGGTGGAGCTAGGTGAGCTAGCACTAGATGCATGCTTCCTTCTGCCCGGTGATGCAGTGGGTGGGTATAGTTTGGTAGAATGAAAATTGTTCCTATATGAAACTGCTCACAACAAGGTCTGTGGATTATCTTAAGTAAGCGGGTCTTAACCGCTGGAAAGAGACATTGCTGTTGAGTTTTTCCGATGTATTTTTTGGCACTCTGAGCACCACAAGCTGAGTGCCATCTAGTTCCATTATATTTGAGAGAAGGCAGACATCTCCATGGCCGATATCTCCAACACTCTGCAACTCACACCAAAACAATCTAGACTGATAAACAACACTACAGGTAAGAAAAATACGCAATTCTGATTTTGCAGTGGATTGTTCCTTTACATACTGAGGCGTCTCACTGAGCCAGATGACTGCTTTCAGTTTTCAAACCACAGAGTGAGAGCTATGACTGTATCCAGCCACTAGAGGGCTTTAACCCAATATATGCCCTGTTACATGTACATTTTGCATTAGTCCATTTTTATTATTATTATTCATTCATTCATTATCACAGCCACACAAAACCTCAGTGTAAGATACAATGAAGATATCACAAAGTTCACTGTCATGTGTCAAGGAGGGCTGATGTACAACTGTAATGTAATGATGCCGCATTATTATTCTGAGCCTGACAGGACATCCTAGTGGAGCCCCTGAAGCCCAAAAATATCTTTTTACATCTTGCATGATTGTATCATGTGCACACAAGACAGAAAAATGCCATATTCAGAGACACAGCCTCGTCACATTACAGTCAAATGAGATTATTTGTCAATGTTCCTCAGAGCTGAACTGACTATAAACATCACTGCTAAACATATCCAACAAATTACTATCAAGGAGAGCAGAAAGCTATGTAAGCAATTTTGTTTTTTTGGCACCGTCTGCTACAGCCTTTTTAAATGTCGGAAAAATTATTAACGAAAAAATCTGAGTGAAGTGCTCACCATGTGTGGGCTCGGGGGAGTTTATCACGTGTTCCCCACTGCTCGATGGTGAACAGCTGTGGTCCGTTAGACCCTGGAAAATAAAACCATCAAACATCAGGCAAATACGTACAACTTGATTATAACTGGAATTAATTTAAATCCAGACGAAAACAGACATAAAGCAAGAACCCACTTTCTAACAACAATGCAGAATGCAGTAATAAAAAGCCTTATCTCTCACCGTAGAGTTCAGCAAAGCCGTTCATTGGGACCCTCGATGTTCCTGTCACAAACTGTAGGAGCCTGATTCGCTTTTCTGCATCCATCAGCAGCACCGTCTGTTACAACACAAACAGATATTACAAATAAATACCTAATACAAAGCTTTTCTTAAAAGGAGAAAGACTCTGAAAGGTCCACAGCTCTGCTTGACGGCTCCAGGCATGGAAAGTTGTCTTACTTTCCAAAACCACTGGATAACGACATGGTTGGCGCAGTAGTTATTCTTGTACTTGGTGTTCTCTCTCCAGTCATTCACATCCACGTCTCCAAGACCACACATGAGCAGCTGTGGGGGACAACAAAGCAGGTACACACACCGTTATTCATCTTTCTGGAATAAATCTGGTTCATTTCAGCACAACAGATGGACTGAAAACTCACCTCCAGCTCATTCTCATCAAAGATCTTGATCAGATCCTGTGGTATCAACTCAAAGAACCCCTGAAACACAACAATATGACTTTTAGTCTTTCTTTATACTGTTTAATTATGTTTGCTATGGTACAAAAAATGTATAAAATAAAGCATTACGTCTTTGAAGGCAGTCATCTGCTTCTGTATCCTGTTCACAAACCTAAACTGCATCACCAGACTGTCAAACACAAAACAGCACGTTAACATAAAACCAAAATTTCAACACTTCAAAGAGGATGTAAAGTGCTATCTGCTTACTGGATGTATTCCTTCTTGTTGTCATTGGTGATGACAATGTCTGAGCCACCCGGCTTCAGTTCATGCTGGTGAGTCTTAAGGGGAAGAAATGGGACATATCATGTAAATTACACAAAAACATCTTATCACACGTTGCAAGATTTAGGCCCCGATCACACAGACAGTGTTCTGCAGGTTGAAAAACATGAGGTCGACTGCACTGCCTTTTCTTTTTAAATTGAACGCCACTAAAAAAAAAAATGCTTGCCTTTTTATTGTTGCCAGGCAACCACCCCATTATGTCCTTACACTAACCTTCCTGTGTGATCAATCTACCGTTTTTTTCCCATCAGTAATTAGTATCTAGTTCCTAAAATGGACAGGCAGAGGGTACTTGCTCTAGCTCTGGAGGGTGAGAGGCTGTCAGCAAATAGTTTGTCGGGCACAGGGAAACAGAGATCTGTGTGGATACTTGAGACCCTAAAAAAGAGGGTGGATCATGAGGAGTACCACCAGTTGGTCCAGGAGCTTCGCCTCCATGATGGCTGTTTCCAGGCATATTTTAGGATGTCTCGGCGACAGCTTGACAACCTACTGTCTATCCTCACGCCGTATAGCTCTGGATGTCTAGAAACCGCTACCACCAGTTTCTCCTCCATTGTTTACCAACTGTAAACTTGTTGTCGTGACCACCACAGAAGGCCCGCCTCTCAAATCATTCCATTGGACAAAGGGAAAAAAGATGAAAAAAGAGATGACGTGAGGTGCTTTTCTGCTCTGAGTTTTTTCAACTCGAGGAGTTCAGGGCGCTCCAGCAAAAACTCCAGGCATCCAGAGCGCAGAAATGCGAAGTGTGTCCCAATGCAAAAACCGTGAGTAATAAGCTGTGTGATCGGGGCCTTAGAGACAAAGATGGCACGTTTGAACACACCTGTCCAAACAGCTCCTCGTCAATGGTGAACCTCAAATCCAAGTCTGTCGGGTCATTCTCCAAAATCCACATCAAGGAGTTGAAATATTCACTGTCCTAAAAAAGAAAACAAACGAAATTTAAGTCTTCCAGGTTGTGACTAGAAGATCCTGATGTGCTGACATAAGGTGCTAAGTTAATTATCTGCAGTGGAAAATGTGACACTCACCACAGACTCCATGTCCTGGAGAGTGATCGGCTTCTGCAGCATCATCTTGTAGAAAGGCCGAATGAAGAAAGCTTCGGAGAAAACAAAGAAAAATGTCAGGATCTTAAAAAGAAATACATTTGATATTCACTCTGCCCTTTGTAAATGTTCGAACAACACTGATACACTCAGGTGGGACTCACCATCGAGCAGTTTGCCATGATACACAGCCATGCCTGCCACACGGCCGATGAACTTGAAGTAGGACAGGTGGTCCTCATTACATAAACCTGAGTTGGGGTTAATCTGCAGTGTGTAGTTGTCCCTGGAACACAAATCATAAAACATTAACAACAACTTTAAAGTTTCTCTCCAGACAAGTTTTAAAGTAAATAATTGAACTTTTATTTAACTTGGTCTTTCTACATAAAAAGGGGCTGGAAGCACATCTACTCTTTCTCCTTCATTGAGGAATTTGCTTGCGCTAAGTTTCACTTTCTGCTTTCTCCAGCGCTGCTTGCGCTAGGTTGACCAGTGAAAGAGCAGTGTACATTAAGGTAGGTAGCGTTAGCATTAGAGGAAACATTGGAGAGATTCAGCCAAACATGTCTGAGCCTCAATCGAACACAAACTCAGATGAGGAGTCTGTTGTGCACCAAAATCGGCAACTAGCAGATGTGTCAGAACGGTAAGCGTAGTTAGCATCTTTTTTAAATGTAGTTTGTTAGCTTGTAGGCTAACTAGCAGTGGCTGACACAGCTTTAAGTGGTTGTGAAACATACAATAGTATCTGTTATGATGAAGTTTTTGGTAGATAATAGTAGGAAGCTACAGGGTTTACATCCAAAAACTGCACACTCTGCCATGTTTGCTGTCAAAACTTTTACTATGCTAATGCTAACTCTGCTCTCTGTACTGACAAATCTGCTCTGAGCTGGAGGTTTTAGTTTCTTTGCTGGTGTTGTGTCGAAGTTTGTTCCCCCATATTAGACGATGATTGCATTCGTATTAGTGACGTACCTAATCTATCTGCCTGGGTACATTTGAATGTCAGATTTTAGGGAAGTGCACAGACGTCGCCCCCTCAGTAGAGGAATGTGAAAACACCTCTCTAGTGACTTTGCACAGATAAAAGTCATTACAGTACAGGTCAGACATTTTAGCGCACACAAACATTAAAAAAAAAAAAAAAAAAAAAAACACATGGCAGGGGGACTGTAAATAACAAATATTTTCCTGACTCAGCAGTCCTTGTTCCTGCCCGCAGATAATTACAGCTCCTGTATGTTTATTTTTATACTGCCACTATTATAAGAAATACAATCCTGTGACTGTATGGGAATTATGACTTAAAGTTTGTATTTTCACTGATGCTCAACCTAAGCTGTCTAAACAGCACAAACTACTCCATGCTCCCAACTTATTTTCCATTTCAGGTTTCCAGACCGCATTTTGTAGATTTTGACATTGAAAGAAGATGAGCAATTTCAATCTTATTGTGGCCAGACACTGTGTAAACAAAAGTGCATCTTCCAACAACAAAAATCACACACAGAGCCGGTAGCTGCATAAAATGTCATAATGTCATAATATGTCAGCGGTCTTCAGTGTTTTTCAGGCCAAGAACCCCTTTGCTGTTGGACTAGAGATCATTCTCTGAATATTTTCAGGTCTTCTCTCGTCTTGCCTGAAGCCGCTAAGTCAGCAGCAATTAGAGCATGGCTAGGTATGTTAGCCACCACCTCTGCACTTTTGCCAGTGGCTTCTGAGGCTGACGAAGTGTCAAAGTTTCTAGCTTGAAAAAGTTATAGAATGATTCATTGTGGTTCACAAGAATGTCCACAGACTTGACATACCAGTAATAATACAGTGTATTAGTGTGTAATATAGTGTAATATTTAGTGTTAGCTAGCTCACATGACTGCACAATAATATGTGAGTAACAGTTAGCCTTTCATTAATGTTGTGTACTCTAAAATAAATAGGTTTTATGAATAGGCAAATTAAAATACATTAGATTCATGTTAATGTGTAATTTCTTTCTTTCACTTTTTTAAAAACAGGAAAAAACTTAACTAAAACTAAACTAAACTCAAACCTGAAGCAAATAAACAAGAAGTAATTTGGTGCCCCCCTGCAACAACTCTGAGGACTCCCTAGGGGTCACAGACCCCCTGTTGAAGACTCTGGCATTATGTGTATGTTTTTGAGTCAGTATTTTCCTGTGTTCCTTTAGAGTTTTCAAACCCAGAAGCAGAACATCTGTCCTAGATGTCTTTCATTTACTGTTCCTTCATATAAGTCAGAGCGTCATTCCATGTTCCTCTAAATGTAAACAGGCTGTGCAAAACCAGATGGATGTCTGTGCTCGTCTTAAAGAGGACCGATTATGCTCATTTTCATGTTCATACTTGTGTTTAAGGTTTCTACTAAACCACATTTACATGCTTTAATAGTAAAAAAAAAAAAAAAACTTTATTTTCCTCTTACTGTCTGTGCTGGAACACCAGTATTCACCCTCTGTCTGAGACACTTCATACTAGCGCCTGTCTCTTTAAGCCCCCCAACCGTTAAAGCCCAGTGTGCTCTGATTGGTCAATGTTTTCAGATCTTTAGTATCTTGGCATCTGTAACAGAGAATGGTAGCACTTTCTACTGTTAAAAATTTACCTATAAAAGCTGCCAACTACAGCCCAACTACATCTTATTCCTGCTGGAACACGATCCGAAATTAGGGATAAATTAAGAACACCAGCAAGCAAGTTCACATTTCCCTGGTGTTAGCATGTAGATTCATGTAGCAGTGTTGGCTACATTATATTAACACTTGCAGTAGTGTGCCTGGAGCAGATATCTGGTATGCTATGATGTCATAATGCAGCCAGAGTAGAAAAAAACAGTTGTAAACAGAGTTCAAAACAGTACCAAACTTTGCTCAAATGGTTTAGATCTACATACGTTTACATCATAGTTTGAAACTTTTTGCCATGTTTATATGAATGTCCTTCATTGTGACACTATATATGAGATACAAATTATGGAAAAGCACAACAGGTCACCTTTAACACACCATAATGACGCATGAGACCATTAGAGGAGGTATAAAAAGAGACAATGTTTGGACTCACGTGGCAGAGTACTCGAACAGTCCGTAGTACGGGTTGAACATCTCCTTGGACATGAGGAAGAACCACTCCCTGGCCAAGCCACCGTAGTCCAGTCCTTTTTCTCCCTCGAAACTCCACCCACAGTCGTGCCTTCAGCAGGTCTGCCCTCTTCACTGACAGGATGCGACGGTATGAGTCCTCCAGCACCGCATTTCTTCTCAGCTTCATCTCAAAACGGTTTGGGATGTCGGCCTACAAAGAATGTATCGAGTTCATTGAGAAGAAAGTTTATGATCATCTGCAGGTTGAATAAATACACCATATGTGAAAAAACTGATAGCAAAGGTAAATGCAACACCAGTCTTCATTAGGGTAGTTTTACTCATAGCTGTAATTTGAAGACACTCACCGGTTTCTTCAGTTTCTTCCGGAAGTAGTCATACTTCTGTTTATAATCTCTGGAATAAGGCACTGCCTAAAATAAACAAGGGACAGTGTTCAGTGATTATAATCTATCTTAACCTTATGACCTACACACTGCGGTCAGTGACACATATCTACAGGAAACCTAAAGCTATAAACAGATAACTGCTTGCATGATGTACTAGTATGACGTTACTGAAGAATTATCTCTCAAATATAATCTGGTATACTCACTGGTCCAGTTATGGCTGAGTTCTGTAGTCTGGGGTCATCCCATTGTGTGGTCCTGGTGTCTGTGAAATATAATACATCAGAGGACATTCATTAACCTATTCATCATTCAGTCTGAGATGTATTTTTAGTATCAAAGGTCATACGTACTGTGATCTATGTAGAATATTCTCCCATCAGTGTGGACTCTCTCCTCCCAGCCAGGCTAGGATTAAGAAAATATCACATTCTTTACTACAGTGTCAGCCCTGATCAAGTATTACAACACAGAGCAATTACAGCACCATACAGGAATTTGACTGAGGTCTAAATCCTGACGGTGATAAATGCCTTTCAACTGATTTGTTACTGTTCATCTGTAACTGATGAACTTACCGGCAGAGGGCCTAGATCAGACGGGTCTAGTGAGGGTCTCCTCCTCATGTGCACAGGAATCTTGAGCCTGGGATCTTCCTGTTCGGAGGAAAACAAACAGGATGTGTTTCAGTCAAACAGGAAACACAAGAAATGGCGTTGGAGATACTATTCATTAAGCTGTGCCCTTGACACACATTTAGAAAATAGTAACTTAGCAACTGAAACTCTTTCTTGTTGTTGTCTTGCTGGTATTTCTATTTCTGTTGGCTTCCTTGGAGCCAGCTCCTAATGGCCAATCATCACCACCTATGAGCAGAAGTAAAGCACATCTGAAGTCTGCTGCTTTCTCACCCAGGTAGTAGTCTTTGTGTTGTGGTCAATGAAAAAGGGTCTTCCACTGGGAGCGCTGCGAACCTCCCAACCAGCCGGCAGGAAGCCAGAGTCATGTGTGGCCTCGGGGCTTGGGGTGTGCTGAGGAGACCCCTCGGGGGACATGGCTGGTAAAGGTGGAGTCAGGCTCTGGGGAACACCTGCACCCCTCTGTGATGCTGCTACTGCTGCTGGTGCTGCTGGTGCCGCTGGTGCTGCTGGGGCTGCTGGGGCTGATGCCTCTGGGGTTTTCTGTCCAACAAAACATATTATATGAAGAGGTATAGGCATTAACAAATAAATAAATAATAATAATAATAATAATGATGAATATGCACATTTCACTTTGTTTTTCGATCTTGTCTCTAAACACTTTTGAATATTAAAGTGTAAAGAGCAGTGCCAGCGTTTATCTCTCATTATATGCCAAATACATGTCAAAAAGGTCAGTATCAGAGTATTTTATATCAAAATCCCTGTCTTTTCTCTGTCTGTAAAACCAGGTAAATTAGTTTCAAATGTTTGATGACTCCTCCTGCACTCAGGGACGTTTACAAAAGTGGCCTTGCCCCCTCTTACATCACAGAACTCCTCTCCCCATATCACACTGTTAGAGAACTGAGAACGTCTGACCAAAGACTTCTATCTGTTCCGAGATCTAAAACTAAGTGTTATGGGGACAGGACTGTCTCTATTGCTGCCCCAAAACTCTGATTCTGATTCTCCCCTACCACTGAGATTTTCAAGAGTCATCTTAAAACACACTTTGTCTCACTACCCTGTTAACTATACATGATGTGATTGTCATTGTTGCTGTTACTGTCACAATGGGGTGACACTATAAAAATAAGGATACAGTGTTTGTGCGTAAAGTGCTACATAAAGAAAGCTGACTTGACTCGACAAAAGTTCATCCAATCAAATGAGACTTTGGGCGACTAGCTTGCTACACTGGTCATAAAAAAACGTACTTTGTCATCTTTGGATCGTAGTAGCTGACAGAGCAATGTGGAGAGAGATAGGAAGAGATGTGTGCTTGGATACCAGTGGGCAAAACCTTGGTTTTCATTTAGAAAAAATGTGGCTAAGGTCTAATTCATTCATCTGTCCTTCGTCCTCCTCTGAATGTAACACAGAGGGAGGTGGGATTGGAGCCATCAGACCATGTTTTCCCCTGCCACTATCAGTACGAAAGCCCGCTTTGTACCTGAATGAGGGGACGTGTCCATGAAGTGGTTCGGGTGTTGTGGTTGACATAGTAGCGTCTTCCTTTAGTGTCTCGCTTCTCCTCCCAGCCTGGAGGGAGCCCAGTTGAGGTTGGAAGCAGCTATTGAATTACAGAAAAATTAAATACAGTGATCAATACTGAAAACCTCAAGCTCAGTGAGTAACACAATACCAGCAAATAAACAGATAACCTCACTGAAACTATGTCCTAACTTCCCCACCGTGGTAAACTGACAGATTAAAGAAAACACCTGTGAATCCCGAGTGCTGACACCTCTCCACTCAAACAGCAGCATGCTGATGCACGACAGGTTTGGTAAAAAGTGGGAAGGAGTGATTTCGACAGGGAGTGAAATACTCACCACAGGATTAACAGGATGTTCCTCCCCTGTTGAGGTCTGGGCACTTCCTCTGAGACTGGAATGGCTTGAATTACTAGCGTGATCCTGCAGGACGGAGGAAGGATGTCAAAGATAACAATGATCACTTAGCCATTAATGTGTTATATACTCTCCACTCCCCCCCCCCCCCCCCCCCCCCCCCCCACTGAAAGCGTGTGGTTCATATTAATCTCATTGTGGGTTTCTCTTCCTCTGGCTTTCCGGTAACCAGAACCGTATGCTGCACAGAAAATGGCTCACCGTCTGGGAGGTGCGCAGCTCGCCAGCTGTGGCCCCAGAGACGTGAGTATTTCTCAGCTCGTCGCGGAAAGGGTGGAACTCTGTAGCTGAGTGTGGCGGTGGAGGTGATGTGATCTGGTTGTTGCTGTGGTACAAGGTGGACTCGTCCTCTGTAATGATCTCCCAGCTCTAGGAGATGAGACAGAGGGGACCCAGACTCACTTCAAATATATGAGTTCTGTTTTTTGAAACTAAATCTTGTTTAGAGTTATTTTAAAGTCCTCAGGGGACAAACCAGAACTACAGTGCTACAACCACCACAGCAACACCTGGTTTCAACATGGCATCTGCACCGCTCTCAGAAAAAACTTCCCCCTTCACCTACAAAGCGTTTCAAAAAATGGTGTTAAAGTTACCTCAGGAGACTCTCGTGTGGTGTTCTCATCAGGCTCTGAGATCTGTCTGCGTGCAATAAAAGCATGCTCTGCGTCCATATTATTGTTCTGCCTTCGTTGTATCTCCACATCACCGTCCCTGTTTAGGACACACACACACACTGTCAGTGCTGCACCAATGAGGGAAGTGATGTAACTCTGTCGGGGAGAGGGGAGCAGCCTTACTGGATTGTGGGTCGCTGCCACTGTGTGGTTCTGCTCTCGTGATTGACAAAGTAGGTTCGTCCCAGGTTGTCCTGCCGCTCCTCCCAGCCAGGGGGCAGAGCAGGCAGCAGCTGGCTTTGTCTGGGACCTGACATGTCCTGAGCCTCCAGAAACTCCCAGCTCGGCTGCATGACATAAACAAGACGTTTTAAAGGGCAGCACAAGCAGGATGGAGACAATACCCTTATAGGATCTGATTAACTCCACATGATAATTAAGACTAGTTGGCTACTAGAAGAAATATCAGTGGCTTGGATGAAGGTTGGAGCATATTTTACAAAGGCCATAGACACACAGTGGGACACATAGAAGATGGACTAGAAGACTTTGTGTTTTAAGACAGGGCCTACATTAAGGATATGTTCTTGAGAGTTCATATAACTACTATGACCTTTGACTATTTAAACTGTTGTCTATGTGGAAACAGTGCTAAAACTATATTTGCTTTTCAGTGTGACATTTCTTATCCAAATATCCTGAGGTCACAGTTTAATAAGCATGAAAGAAATACTTCTGTAAGAGCTTCTCTTAAGATTTCACTTTTAAAAATGTATAAACTATTTTCTGGTAATATTCAATGTTGATTCAATACAACAAAAAAAAAAACAACCAGACAAACAAAAGCAATAAAAACAACCTACATATCTCGTACCCTGTAACACTATGCCAAGTCTCCTCTCCAGTCATCCATCGATATCCATTCAGTATGTTGTTTTTGCAAATTTAAACCTTTTTTAGGGTACAAGATACAGGATACAAGTTTTATTTTGTTTCTTTTTTTTTAATTCTGATTGATCTGGTCTCATTTTGTTTTTGATGTCTCATTTTCATTTGATTTGATCGAGCTGTGTATGGAAAACACTGGGGCAGAAAGTGGAATATTTATGTTGATAGAATATAAAAAAAGGGGTGGGATCTGATAAGTATTGACTTCTTCCTACTCCTTCTCTGACATGCAATATTTATGTTGTTTACTGAATATGTTTGCTGGGTATTTTTGTTTTATTTACTCACTTATATGTTGTTTTTATCTTTATCTTTTTATTATTATTTATTTTCACATGCATGGAATTAACATCTACATGTCCAGTAACAACAATTTCCATCTGTGATGACACAGGATCATTTTAACTGCTGCAACTGATTCCAGAGATTGCAGTGGCCATTTCAACGTACCACAGTTCCTAGGCCACTTAGTTTGTGACCTGTCTCGGTTTTGACTATTATGGCATATTAATATGTGCTTAATCTGTGTAAGATTCACCTTTAATTTTATATTGGGAATCATCTCTGGGATTTTTTTGTTTTGTAAAAACTATTACTATTTTAACTATTTTAACAGATGCTCTAAGAAGTTCATGTGGAGCTGCAGTTGATCTATTATGAACAGGTAAGAAGAATAAACAGTAAACACAAGAGGATCTGTGATATTTTGGAAGATTATGAGATATAGCTTTCCTAAATAAACACTAGCCACACTTACATCCGTGTCCTCAGTCTGCTCTGCTGTTTCCTCCTCTGAACCTGTATTCTTTGGCAGGTAGGTCATTTTGAGACGCAGGTGACCTTTGACTCTGGACTTGTGGCTGCATGACAAACAGACACATTAATATTTTGAACAAGGAAAAAATAAACACCGTCAGGAACGTTTCAAAACAAAGTATGAAGGGAGGCCTGTAATTTCTCCTGCGAATAAATATGTGTAAACATGAAATGTAAAACAGGAAGAGACAAGAGATTAAACAACCATGAAATCATGCCAACCTTCTTGGGTGAAGCAGAAAATCCTTGAATGTGTATGGCCTTTCTGTGTTAGGATTTTCTGTCTGAAAAAACAAAACAATAAAAAGAAAATCTTTAATTCTCAAAACATATTTACAGTCGTGTAAATAAATCTTCTGCCTGGCAATGTATCACAACACAGTGTAATTAAAGATATCGATGATGGTGACTGTACCATGAGGGCTAATTTGTGGGTGTTGTATTTATAATGAAACAAAAGCAGGAACGTAACATAAACATGACGGACCTGTGTTTCCAAAACTGTAGACAACGATGTGGAACAGACACTAGAATAAGGGCGTGCGTGTTTATATTTACATGGGGACATGGGTGAGACTGAGGTCAAGAGCTTGCGCAGCAAAGCCACAGTTAAAAACAGAGTAAATTCTAACTTAATGAACTTAAACAAGTCACAGATATCAATACACAAAGAAGAAGGATTTCCTGCGACCAAGGACTCACCGGTATCTGATTTAAAGGAACGTCCACCTGTCCCAGAAAGTCATCACGTGTCTGACAGAAAGAGAAACAGAGGGGGAGTCACACATATGTCACGATCATGACAATATTATCTATGCCCACACACCCACACAGACACACAGACACACACACAGAGGACTGGCCTAGACATGTTCAGTTACTCAGCCATCATCTACAGCCAACTGTAATATCCCCGTAAGACCATGCAGTGCGTCTGTCACTCGCATACATTTCTGGTAGCTCTTTATCTCCTATCATATCATTATTAGCACTTTCCTTTCTGCCACATCTATTTCCTAACAAGTCACTTCCACACAAACTATCATTAATCATAAGATTAAACAGAACACTGCACTTCTGAGAGTCATTTGACTTGATCTGTTTTCTTAGTAAGCAGCCTTGATAGGAATGTGTTTATCAGTCCACAATGAATGGCTGCACTGTGTTATTGCTCGTGAGACTGGGACCAAAATAATGTAGCGTTTGTCGGATAAACTTTTCATTTGACACATTTACTGCATGCCTTAATCGCAGCAGTTAGAGTCTCGGAGGCAGAGGGCTGAAGGCCAACACACGTTGCACTGAGGGAGTCAGCTTTGAGACCAAATTAACACCCGCTGTGGGTCAAACTGTCTGACAGCGGTATAGAGTGTTTACGTGAACAAATATAGATGGAGGCCTCTTTCATCCTGCCGTTGCATGTCTAATAGTGGAGCCCGGAAAAGCAGTTAAGTCCAGGTTAAAAGATACATGCTATATTTGCTGATTCTGTCACTGTTTATTTATTGGCTCTGGCACTTTAAAGCTACCTCTTTTATATTATGTGCAATGTGGTTTTTGCAGCTGTGCTTTATGTTTTTAACATTGTATCCTTTTTTCTTTTTAACCCTTACGCACCAACCTTGAGTGACACTCCAGATTTCATTGTATCCTGCATAACACAATGACAATAAAGGCTTTCTAATTCTAACTCTAACATGCACGCCTGCAACGACCCTTTAAAGCTGTGTAAATATGTCCTCTGAATGTGTTGAATTTTGTGAAGATTTTAACCACGATGGTGGTGGGAATTTTACAACTACTTTGATAGGCACAGTTGTCAGTGGTGGTCTTAGAATGATTTTTATTTCTTTATACACTTTTTGACCCAGTCTTGGTTTAACGCAAACTTTAGCTGCATCATAGTGAATAAAGGTATTTACTGGATATTTCATTAAAGATATACAATGCACAATTGCTAATAAACAATTTATAGACTTCTACAGAAAAAAATGCCTCTAAATCATCACTTATGACCCACTAGAAGTGTGTGGCGGTGTGTTTTTTGACACTCTCTGCCCTCTTCCTGTAGTTTCTTATTTTTCTTCATATTTTTTTTGTTTTTGAAATAATTATGGGTGTGTACCCCCGACAGCGCTCAGGTGAGGACAGGGCTCTATAAAAAGGTAGCAACCAGGTGCCACTAGCAGCAGGCATCCAAGAGACACAACGGCAAAAAATGCAAATACAACGATGCAAAACACCAAACAAGAGTGAATCTGGGGTTGGTTTTTACTTTCACTATCTCTGGCAAGCCTGTTAGCAAACAGTGACTGACAATCCTGCATAGTATACCTTCAATGAATGTATAAAAAGACACAAGTTAACAAGTTAAGACACAAAAGTCTGTCTACAGATTGCTTTCAAGTTTGTTGATCTAGTCTAAACTGCCAGCTAAAATCAAAATTACAAGTGTACAAAGGTCGGGTAACAACTAGCAATTATTTCCCTTATTGATTAATGTGGAGATTTATTTCTGAACTAATAAGTTAATCATTTGATGTATACAATGTCAGAAAATAGTAAAAAAAAAAAACAAGAGAGAGAGAAAAAACATCTGGTGATGTCATTATGTCTATTATTTTGTCCAAACAACAGCAGAAATAAGCTAAAAAATATCCGGTGAATTATAAAGTAAGGCAGCAAATCCTGTCAACTGAGAAACTGGAATTAAAAAATTTTGCTTGAAAAACACTCAGGTAAGCCAAGCACACTTGTTTCAGTGACTATTCTGTAAGCTGCTTTCCATTTCCAGTAGGCAGCTGCTGGTAGCAGTGCATTATGAGAAAGCACTAAGCACAGTGTTTCCGCGACTGTGAGATCTTCTAAAACAGTGGTTCCCAACTTGTGGATCACAGGTCCATTCTGAATGGACCACAAGTGACTTGCAAACATGTAAAGTTTGTAAAAAATATTCCTTATTTTTAAGTACACTGAAGTTCTGGCACTGAGCTTCATTTTTTGAAGAGCTGTTTCCTGCTGTAGAGTGCGTGACTAACGGACAGCTACCTGACAGACCAAAATACCAATTTTTAACACAAACTGCTTCATTCAGTGTTTTAACCAATTTTTAATCACTGGGTTAGTTTGTTTCTGAGAGGAGGAGACCTCTGTGGATAATCCTGCTCCTGGTAAAAACCTCCCCAATGTCTGGATCTTAAATTATCAGAGAAAAAGGGTGAACAGACATTAGCAGGTGTCGGGCTTGCGGCGATGCCAGTAAATCCTACACACTGCTCCCTTAAGAAAGTCAGAATTTGTGTTGTCTTTTGGTCCTGTTTATGAACAGCCAGTGTACTGGAAATTTACTGGAATACTATGAGTGTATATAGGACACATGATACAAATTTCATATAGAAAACTGTCACGCACTGTTTCACTCCCCGTTGAGTAGAGAGGAAAATTAGAGTTTCTAAATGTAAAAAGAAATGAAAAAGTCTCATGTTTACTGACTGAGACATTTCTAAACTTTAGTGTCTGTGAGTAAATCTCACATTATGGCATTGTTCCAGATCTAATTTAGGTCATTAGATTGAGTATAGCATCTAGAATGATAACATTTTAGTGTCACATTCACATCAGTTGTCTGCACTGATCAGCAGATCTCCTTTCATCTTAACTCCACTTTCACTTAAACCACAGTATATTTGATCTTACACTTAACCCCAGAGCCTTTGCAACAGTCACCCACTACTAATGTGGCTCCTAGAAATCTTAACAACAATATTTATCAATACAGTCTGCCCTTCATAGCTTTTAACAGTCTGCCCAGACGATGAGAAACTGAACTATACACAGACTAATTGGACAACTGATCCCTCTCTGTCAAACTTTTAAAAGCCAGTATTTCATAAACAGAAATGTATAAACAATCGCAGGCTAATAGCAATGACTGTCCCTGTTGGGTTTTAAAAGTCAAGTACGTCACTTCTATATCAGTAACAGAGTTTTTTATCAAGCTTTGTGGATGAAGGGTGAGGTGAGGCCAAGCTCAACAAAGAGGAAGTGTATGCTTTGGACACATGACAAGACTGCCTGAGATAAAAAGATAGCTGTAGATGAATGTCTGTTCAGAGCATCCCTGAAGGTTCATGTGACACGAAATGCTACTCAGTTTAGCATGTGGCATTAAGCAGTGCTGACCACGTACTGTATGAGGTTGTGGCAAACGGCTACAGACACATGTTTGGGCGTCTATGGAGCAAGCTCAGTGATATCCATCTTAGCTCTGCAACGACAAACTACTTTTAACAGGTGGGCGGCAGCTTGTGAAACCTTAACTTCAGCAGCTATCGGAGCCTGCAAACAAAGTGTCTCACGAGGATCCAACCTGATCGGGAACTTAGGTACACTTCTGAGAAACAATTCCATAAAATAAGTTGTAACAAGTTATATTGTGGGGAAGACAATGGGAGGAAATATACGGCTGACTCATGAGACTGTCTGAGCTGCAGAGACTTTGTTAGATTATCATGACAAAGTTAAGTAAACGCTTTAAAATGAGCCCATGTTCTCCACACCTGAAACCATTTGCTGTCACAGCAGGAGGCAGTAACACCAAGTCTGATGGCCTGCACTCTTCATGCGTTACGATGATGATGAGAGTAAAACAAAAAACCTATTTATTTTAACTCTTAAAGGACAAATAAGGTCACAGTTTTCCTAGCTGCTTCATATACTTCAGTTTTTAAACAGTTAAATCCTAAAAGTTGCTGGGATTTTTTCATAATGGGTGAGTGACTTATCTAAACCACATGTTATCACTCCTGAAGGAATCCAAAAGAGCTCCAGCTTGAACCAAGAATGCAACCCCCCACTACAAACACTGTGGCAGCTGCACAAAACTAGCTGAGACTTTTAAATCTGCTCAGTGCATTATGACATGTGGATAATGTTCAATATGATACCCCTGAAAATCAAAGTACAGGTAAATTTAGGGCATTTATATGACATCTTTGATTTTGGAGCTGATCAAAATCCAGCAGAGAGATTCCTGATTTATGTTTATCTCCTTCCTTGTGTAATGTGGTCACTACTGGTTGTTCATTAACTGGTGAGATGAGGCACTGCAGGGTTATGAGGGCACTGCAGATAAGAACGGCAGAGCTGAATTTTCATGAAAAATTTCCATAGTGGAATTTTTTTATAGCCACACCCAGCAGCATCACAACTGACACATTCAACTAAATGATTTAGCAATCTTTGCTTTTGTGGCAGTATTTAAAAAAAACACACAAAAAAACCAAACAAAACTGTTAAACTAGGTCAGGCTACATGATGTCACATTTGGCCTTTGTGGGTCTAGGGACTAGTAGATTTTGGTTCTGTAATATTTTGTATCGGCAGTTACACTTAATTATTAAATTATAGCTGTTTAGTTTTAGTTCGGAGTAGATACAGGGGTGTCTACAGGTATCAGACAGTTGCATTTAATGCTTTTTAAAACCTGTTCAAGACACCTTTAACCAAATTTAGGACAGATTTTTGGACAAATCATGTTTTACTTATTTAAGTAGTGCAGGTAAGTATTGCAGGTAAGTAGTATGTATGTGGTCTTGTGCAGAGGTAAGTGTTATGTAGAAATATGGTTATTAGAGTGTGTTAAGTCAATCTACATTTTGCCAACAGGTAGGTGCAAGTATGATGTAAAATGACAGTATTGTGGTTTTTTAAAGATTGTGGACTTCACTCATTTTCACCAAAATAAATTAAAAATGGATTAATGAAATTAGATAAACTGTTTGTAGTAGTTAAGACCTCACAAATTCAAATTTAGGACTATTTAATGACTTTTAAGGCCTTATTGTTGTAACACTGAATTGTAGACATTTCAAGACTTTTTAAGGACCTGCAGACACCCTGAGATATATTACAGGAATACTTCACCTACAAAATGACCATTTGTAATTAATTATTCGTGCTGTATTGCCTTGAATTCCTGAAGAAAACTTTGTTTTTCTTGCATGCCTCCATGGAAAATAGTGAACATATTGATTTATTGATCTACTGGGGATCACTAAAAACCTTAGTTTTGAAGTCTGGTTTTGAGGACACCACAGACAAGTTTCACTCTCAGCTCAGTTTTAAACTGCGAGGTTTTAGTGAAAATGCATGTTTGGGAAGTTTGATGACACAACTGGGTAAATGAGATTCGGATTATACTGCAGGAGTTGTGTGAGAGTTTGAAAATGGATGTTTGGAATAGTTTTGCTGTTGGTAAATGCAGTCCCCACATGTTTGCTGTTTTTCAATGAGGCATGCAAGAGAAACAAGATTTCTTTACAAGTTCAAGGTAACAAAGCATGACTGATATACAAATGGTATTTTTGTGGGTGAAGTACTCCTTTGAACATTGTTGTTGGACGGTTTGTAGGCAAGAGGTGATTTTTTTTTACTGCTGCAGTAAAAGGAGGTCATTTGTGAGTACAAAGCTCATTTAGCCATATTTAGTTATTAAACTCACAGAACCACTTAACAAAAAAATCAAGGTTAGAGGAGCTTTCAGGATCATAATATGTATGTTTAAATATTTTAACATGTGCTTCCTTGTTATTTGAATCATGCTATACTTACTGAGTGTGAATCACATTGTTGCTACATTGTGGGCAGACACAGTCAGAATGTAAACAAAAGGTGTGCAGTATCGGATGCAGACTTTTAAGAGGGAGATGTGCGATACTTGACTAAATATCCATGAAGGACTAAGGACATCAAAGCTAAAGTGAAATTAAGATACTTGATGCCGGTATTTTAAAGTGAGAAAATAAAATCTGGATTTACAAAGGCAAATTTAGATCTTTAAAAGTAAATGCTCTGGTTAATTAGGTAAAGAGGAGACCTTCTTACTTGACAAGCTGCTAAATGCAAGGGGGGTGAGGGGGAGAGGGGTGAGGAGGTGGGGAGGTGACACCTGATACTTCACAAACACTGCCTGGCAGGGGGACCCATAGGGAAGGGAACGCACCAACCTTTTACTGGGAAAGGCTCACGCTCCCATCCTGCCTACATTACCCCCACCACACACACACACACACTCACAGACACACACACCATGTCCACAGATGGCTGGCATGACTGTGCGCTGCTCTAGTATCATGCTGTTAAATTTGAATCCACGGGACTGGGCAGTGCTACAGACCACCAGACTATCTGGAGTCAGGGGGAATATTTCAGAGGCACTTTATTTATATCAGCAAGGGGCACTGCTTTTCCCAACGCTAAAATTAGCCCGGGTAAATACTTAAGTCGATTACTCACAGCGCTAACAGAATTGTAAAAATGGAGAACTATTCTAAAATGTCTTCACACACACACCAACAGGCAGACAGACTCACAAGATGAAAGACGGGCAACTTTTCCTTCTCATTCACACTTTTCGTGGAAACCAATATGCAAATGGATTTACTGTAATGTAACTGAATACCTCTGAATGTTTGTCCACATTGGGCTTGTTAATTGCGTGACTTAGCTGTAGCGATCTTCTCAGTTACTGAATGTGGCCCTAGCTTGTGGTGAGCCTAATGGCTGACCCTGAGTAAACAGAGTTTTAAGGATTTGAATGGCGATAGCAGCGAAGGAGAGCGCCATTATCACAGTATATATATTCCATATTGAAAAATATCTAGTGTCAGAAAAGCGATCTCTTGAACTTTACACTTTCATTCAGCAACTACAAGCCAAAGATTTAACGTATAGCCAACATGCTAATTTATTTGGTTATCTACAGTATTCAGGACAGTCCAACTTTGATTTTACTGTCCATGAAAGCAGAAGTCAAAGTGGCGTCACCTGAGCAGTCAAACCAAAGCACTATGGAATCTACTTGAACCAGTTAAACAACATTATAGATGACTCCACAGTGTTCCTCCAGAGGGCATTTATGTGTCATGTAAATGCTTTTTTGGGAGCTGTTTGCGTCTCACTTCACTGTTAAGTTTCAGACATTTCAGCTCGTTCATGTTGGTCAGAGAGCATCAGCTGGGTCCAATGAAGAAACTTAACACTCACCTTGGTGTTTTCAACCGGGCTCTTTGGTGTATTATTCCCTTTGTGGCTTGTGTTTACATCAGAGCTAGGCATCTTAGCTGGGCAGAAAGGAGACAAATGAATGTGCACATGTGGACAGTGAGGGCTACTGAGTTTTGGATTTGAAACGTGACATGAAATCCCAGTGTTAGCGTAGGGCACCTCCAGGGAAAAGCTCCTTTGTATGGCGCGGTGCAAATGTTTTTCCTCAGGCCTTTCCTGGCCTTTTCCTGATGAACAGACCTTATGGTTTTTATCTGACGCTTTAGTTGAGGAGAACAAACAAGCAGAGGTACTACGATAAAGTTTTTTGTGAGGGTTGTGTTCACCCTCAGGGTGTGCGACTGGGTTAGGAGCCTCAGGATATTCCATATTGACAGTAGCAGTAGTTGTAGCTCCCTTCCCGGAAATAATTGGTCTCTGGTGGGCAAAGTGCAGCAGAACGCTGCTAGAGTGACGACTCGATCTGTCTAGAGTTGATGACAGTTCCCTTATGTTACTCCTGTCCTCCATTTTGCCTTTTGGTTCGTCCTGTAAAGGAATATTAAATTGCACCATGTGTTTGGTGTCCCTCAACTCGGCTGAACAGTTTCCTTTTGGGAGGCGATGGCCGCTTACTGCCGTGTTGGTGGACCCTTTGCAAGTCACTTCCTCATCATCTTGTGAGAATTCACCGGAAGACGTCTGAAGAGATGACTGATGAGACCCTCGCGCTGGTGGGAGAACAGGTAGAGCCACTGGACTGACTGGGGAAGCAGGTGGGGTGCTGCAGGGGCTCTTTGGGAATATAACCAAGGAGGAGCACCGTCTCAGCGGGACCTTGGACTTGTAGCACAGTTGGCTCCTCTCCTGGGTGGTCCTGTGTTTTTCGGAAGCCTCTGGCTCAAAGATGCTGTTGCTGCTACAGTACCCGGCATCGCTGGCCATGCTGCTGCTGCACGAGCCTCCGTCAGAGCCACTGCCTGCTCCTGCTTCACTGGCCCCCGGGTCTCCATCGTCTATACTGCCATCCAGCTCTCCACTGAGCTTTCCACAGGGCTGCAGTGAGATCTGCACAATGCTCTTCTTATTAAATCCTCCAGTGTTAACCCTGGGTATGAAAACTGAAGAGTACTGCTGTAAATTAGCATAGTCTGGTGACAGAGGAGTCACCTTCAAGTGGACAGAACTGTGCGCCAGACTCTCTGTGGGGCTACGAGCTGACACACTGACTCCACTCTCCTCACCATGGCTGCTGAGGCTTTCTGACAGAGGGTCCGTGTTGCTTCTCCTTGACGCAAAATGCAAGCGCAGCCGACGTGCCATTCGTTTAACTCTCTAATCCCTGCTGCGTCGGTGAGAGCTGCATGATCAAACTTGCTGGAAGGAAAAAAGGAAAGCAAAGCAACTGCTCCGAGCTCTGCTCTGTGATCACAATCATTAGCGGCTGTACATTGCCAAAATAGCTCTGGTGACAACCTACATTCCTCTCCAGGCTGATCTCAGCTTTTAGTCAGAGGAGGTCAGTGGTTCTGTTTGGAGACATGACCCAAACATACGACCTTTGAAACAAGAGCAATCCCAGAGGTTATCCCCTTTAGGAAGCTTAAACTTTGTACAGAAAACAAAGTTACACTAAAACTTTAAGGACAGAGCTTCTGCCACTGACCTGCTTTTTAACCTTAGCTTAGCTTAGCTGCTAGCTAACTGCACCTCCTGAGTTCCAGCCAGATTAATATCTAACACCTCGTGTCTGCTCCAGCTGCCTCACTCCTGTTCACCCCTCTGGAGAAAACAACAACATGGTAGCCCTCTACGTTGCATCTTAGACTGAAGCTCTGGTAAACTGTGTTACTTCTGCCGCAGGCCCCTCACTCAAGACTCTACTTCCTGCTGCAGCTATGCTTCTAATGTTTCTGCTGCTCTGTGCCCCAACAAATATTTTTACCCACTGCTATTGAATTACAGGAAATCAAAAGGGAATGGCTTTCAACATAATTCTGTATCAAACTGAGGACTGGGTTACAAATTCACATGGCACACAATAAAACCATCATAGCCTGTGAAAATATGCAGGGAAGTGATTTTAAACTGCAAAATTCATCAAATGTAGGTCATACAAAGGTAAAACTAATGAAGACGTATATTTCAGAACATGTTTTTGCTTGCAGAGACACAGGAAATGTTTTTAACAGACACGCAGAGATAAAGTAAGCTGTGACATATTATCTGCCTGCCTACAGAAAACACAAGAAGATAAGAAGGAGCTTCGACGGTGACACGACACCTGTTATATGACACCTCATGTAACAGTCAGTGCTGGTCTGATTTCCTCTCCATGGCTGTTGACAGTCCTATTTATTAATGGCAGCCTATTGTGAGCCAGGCTGGCCTATTTCAGGGCATTACCCTGCATCCAAATCAGTTTCAGTATAAGGTGTAATAGTAAGAGACACAGCCAGGATAAAGACATGATTCATCAGAGGACACTTCACTGCTGCAGCTGCCTTTTTTTTTTTTTAAACCGACATGACAAACTACCAGGAAATCATGTGATCGACTATCAATCACTCATCCAGCCAAAAACAGATTTAATTGATGGCAGTGTGCAGGCCATAAGATAAGATTGTTGACGCCCACTACACTATTTCTGCCAAGTCATACAGTATGGTGTCATAGAACAATATAAAGCAAAGCTGTATCACACAAAGTGAATGTGGCTCCATACAGACATTGTGCCACAAAGAAACACTGAAGGACAGGCTATATTTAATAAACTCTTTAGAGAACGTGTCTGAGTGTCATTACGCACTGTGTCAGTGGGGTGTGGTTACAGTAGAGGCCGGACATGAGAGACAGGGGATGGTTCTGTCAATCGGCAGGTGCTGCTGTAATGAGTTAGGCTAATGAGTTGCTAAACTGTGGGTGTTAAAATCACATTCTCCAACCCTTCCTCACCACCACTGAGTGGCAAATCTGCTCTCTCTGCTGTGAGTGGGGTGGATCACGATGTCTGGAGGACAACATAAAAACATCTTGGAAAAGTAAACGGCCATCTGGTCCTTCTTACTTTCACTTGTTTACTCTATATGTATGTTCACTGGATTAATTATGCGCTGTGCTTCCTATGGGGACTTACAAGTAATCTTCTGCTGGTAATATTTAATTTCCTCTTGGAATGAAGCACAATAGGTGCATTTACATGAACCCTAACATAAATAACTCAACCAGAATAAAAATACCTCATGCAACCACCTCAATCGCAAAAAACCGGCCCAATCCAGCCCAATCTTAAGGAATTTTCAATCGAGTTGACGGGGGTGGTGTTGATAACTCTTTTGATAACTCATAAACTTTTGCTAACTTTTTATATCTCCTTAAATTGGAAAATAATAGCAACCAACCATGTAAATACTTTATACGATTGTTTCTCTCTGGTTGGAATGGATATATTCTTTCTGCACATGTTTGCTCCAAGTGGGCTAACATTAGGCCACATATCTGGGGCGTACACCGACACCACAGCAGCTGTTTTTACAGGTGTCTCTCCACTGATTTTGACACAGAATCATTCATAAATTAAAAAAGTATTTAGCGCTCTGCTCGTGCTACGTCTATATGTGTGTCCTTGATTTTTAAACAGTAGCTTTATGCAGTGTTGTCGCTACAGACTGAATTGTGGAGTTGCTCCACAAAACACTGTCTATTGCTACTAGGTGTGGGAATGACCAGAGGACCACGATATGATATTATCACCATACTTAAGTCACGATACAATATAATTGCAATTTTAAATATGTTAAATATATGATATGCTGAGTATTGTGATAAAATATATTGCCATATGTTGCAATTTATTACCTTTTTTCAACTGTAAATTATGTCCCTGAAGGAAAACTTTGTCAACATCTGTTTTATCTGATAAGATAGTTTTCAGTCTGTTACTCTCACTTCAGCCATTTTTTGCAGCAGCAAATTGTATCTAGTGGACTGAAACAGTAAATGATTTTATTATTTTAGTAAGCTATCTCAAGTTTTATTTGTATTTGGAATATTAATAATTTCTTTAATAAAAAAAAAAAAAAAAAAACGATACTTGGCACTGTGTGACAATACAATATTGCCACACAAAAATATTCTGATACAATGCTTCATCAATTCTTTCCCCCACAAATCGCTACCAGTAGCAGTATCTGCATATGAGGAGATAAATATGGGTAAATTGTAGCATCTGCTGATAGCCTGCATGTGAGGTGTTTAGGGGACATCTGTAAATCGTAGCTACAAAAATTAGCCTTGGTTACACTGCGTTACTCACAACTACATTGTATCACCAGGCCAAACCACTTCTCCTTTTGTACTTTATGTACTGAAGGAATTGAATTTTCTCAATAAACTTGAATAAAAAGTTATATTTCCGTCATATTAGATGCTTCACAGCAGGCAGAACCACTTTGCCCAAGTCGAAAAAGTTATATTCTGACTGAAAGCTTTGAGGCATGTAAAAGCACAACATTACAGATCACTTTAGCGCCTGTGTCAACAGAGAAGTTGGAGTCTCTGATCAGAATGATTTCAGTTGGACTGAAGAAATATTGTCCATGTATCACAGGTATTGTTATGAAGCTCAGTGTAAGTTCAAGCAGGAAGACTTTCTTTGTGCTCATCCATTCACAAGTCTCTATCCCACTCCCACCGCTTCCTCCAATCAGCTGTCGATGGGTGTTCACTCCTCTAGTTATCCAATCAAACTTCGCCACAATCTCTATCAGCAAATCCAGATGCTACTGCAAAACTTTTAAATCTGCTCTCTCCTCTGCTGCTGTCAGTCGTCATTTTAGGCAGAACTGTCACACCCTCCTTCACCCCGTTCACGTCCAGCCCTCGTATCCAGAGTCCAGGAAGAGCTTAACAAAGGCTCCTTCCTCTACTCATCCAGGTCATCGGCACTTCTCCATCTTCATCTCATCTCATCGTCACCACCTCTACCACCACCACCACCATCAACGTCTAGACCCCATGGGGGGTTCCCTATTCGACTATGGATCCATCACCCTCCTTAAATAATACCATCTCGGGGTCTAATCGCAAAAGACTTTCCACATTTTCATTCTTATGTGCATGTTAATAGATATTATTTTTACTATAAAACAAGTATCTCCTGATTGAAATGAATTTGACAGCTATAGTCTATAGTTTCGTGAATCCACCTTCCTTGCTACTGTATTGACGCTTTACGATACCTTTGTTGTAAATCTTGTATGGAATTCTATAACTTTCTGATCTGTCTTCACTATCACTGAATTTGTCAAAATGCAGTTTTCTTCCAGTAAAAGTTTCCAATGCAATCTTCAGCCTTTATTGGAAGTGTGTGTAGCTTGCTGCTATACACACAGTAAGGGCAGATACCCCTAAGTATCATCGCACTGGACAATGCCTGTGGACATGTAGATGCCTTAAAGAAGGACCTGACCGAGGATATTCTGGTTTTCAGTGGACAGATCTCACCACCAGGACAGGTCTGGACCAGTTTTTTTTCTTCCAGAAAACTGTGTTTGAAAAGTATGGTGTCTTCTCTTCTCTTTAGCCCTCAGCAGTCTGTAAAAACTTCTTCCTGAATCTGTTTGTGCAGTCGGTTGCACAAGGGCTCTTTACCATTTTATCAATGTTTTCCATGTGACTTCATGATGGCCATTCATTCAAAGGGAAGTAACCATGGCAACTTCTGCATACGGTGTTGTCATGTGCATACCCTCTATTCATGCTGTCTCTGGAAGTAAGACAAGGCCTGCAACACAGACATCTCCAAGCCAGCATGGGATACCAGAAAGGAAACCTTAGAACGTATCCTACTTAGATTTGTACGTGTCTGATGCTGAATATGTTGAATATGTGAGTGTGTGAGTGCCTCCATGAAGGACGACACTGTTGGGGTCTGAAGCACTCAGTCACTTTCCTCCTTCACAAAACTGCTTAACCTGCTCAGCAGGCTACAGAAGAGCTAAGCTCAGCATGAACAAAATGTACAAATTTAACTTCTAGCATTTACAAAATGACTGCTCCGAAGCTGCAATGTTCCTCACACTCCGGTGTGTACCACCAGTGTCATGTTACGTTATTTCAGCCTCTCACGGCAATATACCAATTAGATTTATGTGATATGTTTTCTGAATAATAATAATAATAATGGCACTAGGTGAAAGTTCAAATTGTGGATCGTGAAATCATTCAGATCTATCACTGAGGAATTACACAACGAATAGCACATTTCATATCTTGTAAGGGACAGACCAACACACCCAGTATCATTCCCAGATTTTGCCGCTAGCAAGACAAAAATGAAAAAGTTTCCCACATTTCCTGCTCGTTCCTCTGTGTGTCAGAGCAGCAGCAGCACACACACACACAGACACAAATTCACGACACTGACACACCCTCGAAATTTGTTCTAGATCTACCTGCAGCATGACAAGGCAGCCTTGAAACGGTCACGCCCAGGTTTGTTTGACATAATGACACGTTCTCGAAACATTCAGTCAAACTCCAAACAAAATAACCGCGTGAAAGTGGAGCTGAGTTTATGCAGACATGTTCATGTTCATGTGCTATATATGTGTGGACTGTGTGCTTATTGTGACCTGGTGAGGGGCTGTAGATTAGAAAAACACTAATCTAAGCCAAATCTTGTGCAACACATCAAACTGCAGCAACTGTTGCATGTGGTACAAGCTCCTTTATAAACAACCAACAAGGATACAGAGCTACAAAGAAAAGAAACAAAGCACCACAAGTGAGGCGAGTGGGAGAAAACATCACATGATTTCATTTTCACAGCACAGCAATGTTAGCTCTTTGTAAAGCCTCTTAAAAACTTGATTCTTCTGTCAATCTGATGTGCTGCCTCTTGTTAAATTCACACAGTAGACTGGACCAGTTTGGACAGGTTGATGAAGCAGTGGGGAGGACAGGGCAGGTAAAGATACGTCCTAACTCATGACAACTGCAACTAAGAAAGAAAACTGCAAGATATAATTAAACACTATAACCATAAACTTTCGAAGATTTTCTTTCACACTAATCTGTTTCTTAAATCTAGATGTGCAGACACATTTTAAAATACAACTTGCTTCATGTTTTGGGCCCCTATTCTCAAGCTTTCGATAGCTTATCAGGGTGTTCCCTTTCACATCCCCATTGTTTCTTATGAATTGTACATGTACTTTTTCTTCATCTGTTTTGTGAATAAATTGGTGAATTTGGTTGCAGATGAGCAGATTCAGTAGTTATATGGCACTTGGGGCAGAGCTTTTTTGCAGGCTGCGACGTACAGAGGCAGTTCTGATTAGGACTGTGTGTTCAGTCTGCAAGCCGTACTTGTTGCCTTGCTTTCAATGACACCAAGCTTGCTCTGGCCTTCACTCTTTCATACAGTGGTAAACATTTTGGGTGCGCTCGCTGCCCGCTACAAACAACGTGATAAACAGTCGGATTGTACGCTCAGAGTATTTTTACAAATTCTGAATTTTATAATTTAGGAAACAGAATAGAGCCAATAGTATGGAAACACAAGTATTTTTTTAAACTCTCTCTCTTTTTCCTTTCGTATCCAGACCTTAAAATTATTCAAGTCAAATTCAATTATTTTCCATACATTTCCATACTGTATAGGAACCCTGTACTCCAGCAACAGAATGTTATTTACCTGCTGTGCATCAGACCAGCATGAAGGGTCAGCACCTCAACCGATATCATGCTACAACCTTGCATTTCCAAAAGCCTTAACATTGCTGTGCACTACCCGTGTAATCAATACAAGAACACCGTACACTGTGATCTAGTACATTCACTGCTGCGCTCTATCTCAAAATTCAATCACACAACAACCCAACCTCAGTTCTTACCAAGCTGCTGCTTAACATACATAACGGAGACTATTTAGCTACAGATCACTACACATAATATCTCCACCATCTACGTGATATTCAACACCCAACCTGATATACGACTCTTGCAATCTCCATCCACACTTGTGAGCAACAGGTGTTAGGATGCCCTTAAGGCAGCCAGATTTACCCATATTTACAGCTCTGAATAATAAGGGATCCAAGTTTTCTGACAATATCTCACGTGTCATGGCAAAACAAGGGCGGCTGTATCAGGCAAACAAACCAAAGTTAACCTTGCACTTGCTGGAGGATACCCTTATCCACAGAAATATGACACATTGTTGTGTTTGGCATTCACTGCGCTTTATAGTATACACATAGTAGGTTACGAGAAGTATTTGCTTACAACCCCAACTTGTGTAAAACTCTTTTACCATTTTAAATGTATTTAAGATTTTATCAGGTCAGTCGACAGAGCCAGTCATCCTGTCAATGGGAAGCTTGTCCACAGCTTCAAGCACAACAAAGTTAACAAAACACTTGGCCCATAACAAACTGACACATGTCACGTACAGCAGGTTGGACAGCATGGCTGTTTTTCTGTGTACTCTGTGCTAGAAGTACAAAAGAGATGAGCATTAGAAGTAAACTTTGGCGGAAGGTTAAAACATGTATTTTGTTTTTCACCTCAGGAAACACGTAAACACTATTTATAGGTGAACTAGAGCTGCAACAGTTACTCAATACATAAAATTAATTAGCAACTGTTTTGGTTATCTATTAAAAATACAAAATATCCCCTTGAATTTTTTCCACAAATGTGAGGATCTGCAGGGTTTTCATGTCACCTTCTTGGGTGTACAGGCATTTCTTTCTCTTTTCTGACATTTTATAGACCTAATAATTAATAGAGAAAATAATCAGCAGATTAATTTATAAGGAAAATTTTCATTAGTCGCAGACCTTAAGTGATCCAAGCCTTCCACACTTCTTTATCTTTCTTTCAGTGAATATACAGACATGCTTAAAGTTACACAATGCACGATTGTCAGTTACTGATTGTAAACACGCTCACCAATAGAAGTAAAGGTAAAAGCCAATACCAGATTCACTCTCGTTTGGCATTTTGCCTCGCTATATTTTCGATTTTTTTCTGTGCTGTGACTCTTGTTGCCTGCTGCTCACAGTCTAGTCGCTACCTTTTTATAAAGCCTTGACCTCACCTGAGTGCTGTGGGGGTACACGCTCATAAATGTCCCAAACACAGAATGTTAGAATAAAATAAGAAAATACAAGCAGAGGGTAGAGTCTCTGCAGATAAACACACCTCCACACGCTTCTAGTGGATCATTAGTAATGACTGAGAGGGATTATTTCTGTATGAGCTGATACATTTTTTAACAAAAACTGTGCGTAGTATGTCTTTAAATATACTTCGTAGAGAAATAAAACAGAACTAGAGCAATTCAAAAGAAAATTTTGTCCAGCACAACAAGATGCGACCTAAATTTTTCTGCACAATCGAAATCATAAACAGAAAGGTTGAACACAGCTAAAAAACTTACCAGACGGTTCTCATCGAACACCTCTAACAGCAGACGATGCTTCCTGGGATCAACCTGAAACATAATGTAGACTGTGAAGTCAAAGCGCTAAAGTACAGGGTTCAACAATGAGCCATGGTCGACAAAGCCAACGGTTTTACTTTTAGCATTTTATGGTAAAATATGAGTAAATGAATCCAGTTTTCTATCATAAAACGCAGTATATGAGCTTCTACATGACTGTAAATATTCACACAACATAAAGGATAAATGAATGCATTTTAAGCTTTTAATTTATTTAAAGTTTCACTTACTCTGAAAAAGAATTCTTCATTCCATTTTGGGTCCAGTGTCTTCTTGTGACATGAGACGGGAAGGAAATATAAAATAAAAATAAAAATAAAATAAGGGTCCACAACAGAAGAAGTGTAACTGCAAAAGAGTACATCTCACATACTCACCTTTTTTATCGTTTTAGTCTGAAGACTGGTGATCTCTCCATTGACGGGGTCATAGAGGGACAGTCTTGTGTAAGGATCACTGCAGGACAAAGGAAGACATATTCAGATTCATATAAACATCCATCTAGAAAGATTTAAACAGTTATGATTTACATTCTGCGCTTTTGCTATTAGTGCTTCATGCAGATCATCAGTCTCTACTTTATTTCCAATCTTTGAAAACATTAACATAATGGTTCCAGATACTCCCTGCTAAAACGCTAAATTGGCTGTAATTGTTGTTTTATGATGGTTTGGGGCACAGTGACGTGCATTAAGATCACATCCATTTCTCACACTACATTATATATTACCCAATCTTTGTGCAACTTCAGGCCTGCAGCAATTCTGTGTTATTAGTAATGTATAAAGTGACTGGTGTTACATCAGAGTAATGCTAATACAGCAATTTTGGTTATGACGAGCATGATTACAAAAGTGCCAGCATTGCAAAAGTCAGGGCTCTCTGCACAGAAAATACCAGACAAATTTTTTTATCTGACTGCTTAAATACTCTTATACTCTCATACAAATGTCATTCTTAGCCTTTACAGCCCCTCTTCCAAATACTCAAACTAAAAAATGTAACCAGACTAAAACAACTGTAGAAAAGTAAACTATCATAACCTGAATTGAATCATGCTTGCTAAAAATATACAACACATAACTTTGGGTCGTAATAAGATTTTGGAGAGAATGGCGGACTCAATCAGAATTATGAAACACAAGCTGATTCATGGTTCAGTAACAGATGGCTCTGACTTACAGTTTGTCCATGGAAAAGAAACTCTCATCACCTTCCTGTCAGTCCTCACAATAGTTTAGAAGATGCAATTTCAGCAAATTCTTCTGAATGTCCAGCTTTACCCACGATAATTTAAGGACACTGACAGGAAATGGACACTAAAGTACTCAGGAAGATGACGACTTTGATTTAACAGAAAATCAAACAATAGTCTGTCAAAGAAAAGAAGCTATGTTAAGACGTCATCTTGGGGTCTGGGAAACTATGACAGATATTTTCTGGTACTTTCAACAGACGACTATTTGGCGATACATTTTTTTTTTATCAATTACCGATTAATAAAGGGCCAAAATAATAATTAATTTAGTGATCCATTTGATGGTTCTAGCTTCTAAATTGCGAAAATTTGCTGCTTTTTAAGTCTTGTGTGACAGTAAACAGACTATTTTTGGTCTTAGGACATAGGAATTGCTTAATCAAGAAAATAATTGGCAGTTTTATCATCAATCCAACAAAAACGTTAGTTGCAATCATACTCATAGGTTATACAGAACAAGTGAGTGTAACCTATCTACAGCTTACCTGGCTCCGAGTATATCTTTTTTGGCCAGCCCAATTCCAGCAATGACTTTCACCTTTAGGATTCTGGATTCATCCTGAAATAAAAAAAAAAATACTAATGAGTTTAAATATAAATATGTTAATGACATAAAAACAGAGATAGGTAGAGTATGTGGAGTACACAAAAAAATCACAAACCAAACAACATAAGGACGCTCAAAGAGGAAGATTAGAAAATAAGAAATAGCATAAATTAGTATCTTAAAGGAATACTTCACTCTTAAAATGACCATTTGTTAATTAATTAGTGATGCTGTGTTACCTTGATTTAGTGATGAAAACTTTGTTTTTGTTGCATGCATCCACAGAAAACAGCCAACATGTTGATTTATTAACTGGGGACCACATTTAACAGTAGCAAAACTATATCAAAACATGCATTAACAAACTCTCACACAATTCGCTGCAGCATAATCCACGTCTCATTCATCCAGTCCTATCAGAATTCCCAAAGAATTTTTTTCAAAAGTATTGCTGAGTATTTAAAACTGAACTAAAATTAAAACGTATCTACGCTCTCTTTAAAGTCAGACTCTAATTCTTTCAGGTTTTGTTTTTTCCCCGAAAAACGCACATGTTTGCAAAGTACTGATACAACTGTATAAATTAGACTTAAACTGTGTGAGTTGTGTGAGAGATTGTCATCTGATGTTTTGATATAGTTTTGCTGTTGTTAAATGTGGTTCCCAATCAATCAGCAAATCAGTTTGTTTGCTGTTTTTTCATATGTTTTCCTCACTAAAACAAGGTAAGTTTAGCAGAAATTACGGCTGGATGACACGACTATGTACAATACATCGATATATTTTCAAGCAAGATATGAATTCAACTTGTGTAAATATCTTTACATAAGCTCCAGTATGTGGAATAAGAAGGCCTGCTGAATAAAACACATTCAATCATTTTCTCTTACACAAGCTTTGCACCTTCAAACACATAAAACTTTGTTGCATCGTTGACTGTCAACAAAAGTTTTACATTTAAAAAGTGAACATTAATCTTGTGAATTATACATGATTTCATCCCCAACACATTTATAAATACAAATTCCACTCACAAGCAGCAACCACCTCTACAAATGGTCATTGTGTGTGACGCAAAGCTGAACTGAAACTAAAAACTAGGACCACAAGGGCTGGTCACATTCTGTACATGGCAGAGCGTATATACACACAAGTACACACAGACATCCTATACACAGGGAAGTTTACAATAAGAATCTATAGCTGTGTTTTAGATCATGATAACATTAAACACAACTTTTGTTAATATGAATCCCTATCACATGCGTGTAGTTCACACCCCCCAGTACAACCAGGGTTTACACTGTGAGATGATGTAACATCCTGACAATACTTGGCAGAGCTGCACATTTCCCATCATAATCTACCACAACCCCCTAAATGCATTTACTGTGAAGTTAGTGAATCATCAGGAGGTTTCGCAATCAATCACGCTGGCTTCAGGAGATAACTATAGGGCCCTTTCACTGTTCGCTGGAGTCAAAGCTCTGACAACAGGGTTTTTAAGCAGAATAAGTCAGAGTTTGGTCGATGTGAGTTTAGTGTGTGTGTGTGTGTTAAGGACGGGAAACAGCCACTGGCCAGCAGAGAGGCGTTACCAGCCCGGGAGCCTGTTGTGTTTCCTGGCTGAAAAAGTGAACAGCTACAGCTTTAATTTGGATAGTATTAGCTGAGAAGTAACGCTGATCAGTTACATCGATTTTTCTACCACTAAGTAACACGCTTAGGTTACCATAAAACTCCTTATCTCTCAAGTTAACCCGCTCGTGAGTTTAGTTAGCTCGCTAATTAACCCCCAGTGTTGCGATGGCGTTAACTAACTAGTTAGCTAGTTGGCTAACGACGTGATCACATGAACAGCCTCATTAACGGCTGGCAAACGTTAGTTTACCTCATCTGTCTGAAGTCCTCGGATCTGTGGAGAAAGTGCAGCCATAATATCCTCGCCCTTCTTCCTCCCAGAGAGCGACGACAAGCAGAAGGAGAAGAAGACAGTGGTCCCGCTCAACAGTGCCTTAGACTCTAGTGGTGTTTAGTTTCTACTCCACGCCTCTATTATGCCCTCTGTGTGTTTACGCTGGTAGATATCGTGAACCTGACCTAGTGGCTAGCTGTGACACCGTCGTCACTCGCTGTATCCATCCTCCTCCTCCTTTTCCTCCTCCTCCTCCTCCTCCTCCTCCTCTGTTTCTTCCTCCTTCCTCCTCCTCCTCTTGTTTCCCTCTTCCTGTCACTGCCACAGCTTGAGAAAACCCAGAACAAAACATCCGAGAGGACACGTGAACGCATCATCAGTCTTTCACTAAGTATATGTGACACTGCTCAGAGAGGTGGGAGAAGTATTCAGGTCCTTCACTGAAGTAAAAGTACCACAATTTAAACAAAAACTCAATTACAAGTAAAGTTGTATATTTGAAACTTGTCACATAACTAAAGATCTGCAAAAAGCAATGGAATGTAACATTTATTCTGATACTGTACTTCACTAGGCCTACATGTTTGAAGTACTTGTACTTTGCTTGACTATATAGATTTTATACCTTATACTAGTGTTAGAAAGGTAACTTTGAAATGTAATGGATTACTTGTTACCCTAAAAAGGTCATAAGTAATATAACTATTTCATTTAATTAATCAAAGTAAAGTAACTTATGACATTTGAATACTTTTCTTATGACTTTTCTAACAAATGTTTTAAACTGGGCAATAAAGTTAAAAAATGCCTTGAAATAGGCAGAATAAATATATTCTAGGTATAAACTTCTACCGAAAATAATATATTTGGATGTGACCCTTTTGTTATCACCAACTTGTCGATTAGTAATTGATTCTGAACCTTCTTTCAGTACATGATATAAATATTTCTAAGATGTATGTGTTTATGTCTGACCTTCTACTTAACCAACGTTATTGGTGACTGGCAATTTCCTTAAATTTAATTCCTAAATTTATTCACAGAATACTAGACAGGTTGATCCATCTTCCTTTTTCCAAAATGAAACAGGGCCAGTACTTCCTCAGATAGCATGGTGTACAGATTTGGAAGACTAAATTACATGTTATGAAGGGCTGCGTGTGTGTGTGTGTGTGTGTGTGTGATTTCAAACTAATGACTTTGGTTCAGAAGATTGGGGGTTGATTTGATTCCCAGTCAGGGCAGGGCACCACATATCCAGTCAGGACTCTTAAGTTCTTAATGCGTAGCCTACATCAGGATGAGTGGAACTGCAAAAACAAGAGTCACACTAGCTCGGACGTCGACTTGGTCAATAAGGTTTGCATCAGGTGTTGAGGGACCAAGACAACCTGATGAGAAATTGGCTACTGGACCAAGACATAGATGGACTAGAGCAGATAAACAACTCCTAGCCCAGTGTTCCAACATCCATAAATGGCAACTGCTATCACAACTAGAGACTGAGTGCCATTTTTCATGAATACAATTAAGAATTTTTTCTGCCAATACTTGTACTTTAATAATTTGGCACTTTTAAAAGCATCTCAGTACTTCTTCCACCATTGGCAAATATATAAAGACCTCTCCGTAGCAGTCAGTAACATTGTTACATATTGTATTTTATTATTATTGGTGCATTAATATGTATGTAGTATTTCAGCCTGTGAGATGATGATTGCAAGGAACAGAAAACAATAACCTGGAAGGTATCTGTCATAGAATTAAAAAGGTACAAAATTTTCCTCTGAAATATGTAAGGTAGAACTATAAAGTAGCACCAAATAAAAATACATATTTAGAGTATCTCACATTTGTACTTAAGTACAAGAAAATGTTTTAGTTAAACTTCACCAGTGACACTGACTCTATCAGTCTGCAGTAAGTATAGTGTAAGACTTGTGACATCATCTAGTTTGTATGTAAGGACTAAAATCTTTGTATCATCAACAACACATGTCATCAAATACAATGGTGTTCTCTAAATTTAAACTGATTTTTTAAGGTGAAATTCCAGTCTGAAAGTGAAACATTGCATGTGTCATATGACAACTATAGCTCAATGACAGAGGATTTTGTAGGCTGATACAAATGTCAATGATTTGGAGCTAAAAAAAATTAAAAAGTCTGATAATGATATATCAGTAAGATCCAAGAAGCTACCAGAAATAGGTTATATTTTTCTCTGCTTCAGTGTTTGTGTAGTGTTTGTATCACAGGTTAGATTCCCTGGAAACATAGTTGATGGATGAATAGATGGATGGATGGGGCGGCTGTGGCTCAGAGGTAGAGCTTGTTGTCCACCAGTCGGAAGATCAGGGGCTTGATCCCCGGCTCCTCCAGTCTGCATGTCAAAGAAAGATACTGAACCCCAAATTGCTCCTGATGGAATCAGTGTGTGAGTGTGTTAAAAACTGAGGTGGCACCTTGTATGGTAGCCTCGGCCACCAGTGTGTCAATGTGTGTGTGCAGGTCCACTCCAATACAGCAACTGACTCCCAGTTAATATAATATTAAGATGCTTGTTTCTTAAAGTTGATTTATTACTGTAACTGGATTTACTGAAGTGAAACTACAAGCAATGGTTTCCTGAAAGTTGGGAAATCTTGGAGTTAAAACGAGTCTCACTAATGGTCCCACCATGCCTGGCAAGCTGCTACTGCAACTAATCATGTGCAGCCATACTTCTGGCTCAAACACAGGAGGTCTGGGGGAATATAAACAGTGGATGGTTAGAGAGGAGGCAGAGACGCTTTGGGCTGTCATCAGTCAAACAGTTTTGCTCAGACAGAGCAGGGCGCTGCTGTTTTCTACTGGTGCACGAACAACAAGAGAGTTTCAGTTACTTTGAGTGTCACGTAGTTAAAAGGCTGGAGCTGGTTTGCAGAACAAGTTTAAATGTTGCTGTTTGATATGAACATGAATGGATACTTCTTTAAAATAGCATGTGAACTCTAAGATCTTACACAACCACACAGGTGTTTTAAATTATTCCGCCTAATTAAACTCCTGCACAGGTTGCAGTTGGGTGGAGCACTGCTGGGAATAGACCTTTTTTCCACAGCAGATATTTTGTCTTGTCATAGCAGGAGAATCACATGTTTAAGTGATAACATTAATGATGGCTCTGTTATATCTCAGTGTTCCAGTAAGGCATGACTGTGAACAAGTATGCAGAATACAAGGACCTTGGGCCTGTAACACTGAAATGGAAAGTTACTGATATTTATATCTCGCTATGATTTTCCTGCTATGACATATAAAAAAAGTTTATTACACTCAGTCACCAGACTTCATAAACTAATAAGAGTGACAAAGGTCATCCACCTCTAACAGCTGCAACAAAAATGACAGGACAGTCAGGATATGTAAATCACGCATGGTCTGTGAAGACTCCTGTGTGGGCAATATCATCCGTCTCAATCTTATCTGTTAAGGGGGCAGTGGCGTAAGAGTTAATGAATGATGGCACCATTCCACGACCCAGAAGTAGAGAAAATGAACCAGGAAGTGAGTAACAGACACCCTTATCTGAGCACGTGCTTCTGAAATGTCACTGAGTGGGGGAGTTTAGCAGACTGATAATAATCAGTTATTGATTGTTAAAGGAAACATTAGACATCAGTCCCATGACCACTCACGACATGTGACCAGTTTCTTAAATATAGACTCAGACTATTTTTGTCAGATTTCATACAGACGACTAAATTCAAAGCAGCCAAGGTCTTTACTATTTAGCAGTTGCACTAGTTTACTATGAATTCTGGGTAAATAAGACCCTCTTTTAAAACACAAACCATGGTTGACAGACATGAGCATAGGTTTGAGGCTGTTGAGGGTATACACATGTATACTAAGGAGCATATACCCACTTCCTCCTGGGTAACCTACCCATCTACCTTGTTGTACACCCACCTCATCAACTACCATTACAGCACTGGTTTTGGGGTTCCTCCCCCAGAAAATTTTATGTGACAGCATTCTGGTGAAGTTTCATGCACCACTTTGTTCCTTTTCTGCATCAATGTGTGGTAGAAATGTCTTGAATTTTATCAAAATAAAAGTCCTTTGCTACTTTCCTGCTTTTATTTTCATTTTCCTGTCAAAACACCACAGAGACAACAATGTCCAGTTGCATAAAATCTCAACACAGCTAGTGCAGACGTGTAGCCATCACTGCTGAGACCCCGTGGCTTCCTAATATGACAGCTCTCAGCACGTCTGTGAACTCACCAGTGAAGCTCAGGAACAATTTCCTCTGACAAACAGGGAAAAAGTTCTAAAAACTCTTTACCCTCTTACACTTAAAACACTGAAAGCAAACCACAAATGTGGACTGGACAGCGGGTGCCACTGATTGTTGCCATGGAAACGTGGCTGTCAGCCTTGGACAGGGTGGCTAACTTTTTAGTCTTATAATGTCAGTCTTTATTTTTGTGACACTGCTACCTTACATTAGACTAACTTAAGAGCAAAATTAAAACCCATCCAACACAACAGACCAGTCTAAAATATAATTGTGAACAGAGAGGTGTACACTGAAGCCATGTCCGAAACAGTCTCTGCTTCCTACCCAATGCATTATTTTTTATTTTACGCATTTTAATTTGATGGGTGATATTCTCAAAGGGAAAATTCTGCTCAATATAATGCCATAAAAAATCCTACAATGGAAAAAGAAACGTAGCATCCATAGTATATAATAAATTGCATATAGCATGCGTCTTTCAGTTTAGTGCTTTGTAAACTCAGTTTACTCCAATAAGAGTTCACTGCAGTATTTATCTTGTAGGAAACAGTGTAACAAAAAGGGGAATTGCAAATTAAAAACACAGAACAGTCCTTTCCAATCCTGACAGGAGAGGAAGGTGGAGAGTGAGAGGAGATAAATTAGGCACACCTGTGAGCTTGGGGAATAAACCAACAAACTGCATGAAGGAGAACAGAGAGGAGTGAGAGTGGCTCAGTGAGCAGAAGTTCAAAGTATACTTCAGTTATGGACATCTTTGCTCAAAAACCTTAAAGGAAAAAAATATAAAGTTGAAAGTAAATGAGCAGTAGTTAAAACAAGGCCTGGCTGGATGGTGTAAACGTTTCTGGATAACAAAAGATGTTCCCCTCATTAAATTGTTGGGATCTACTGGACCACAGATGATTTGTCATTTGTTAAAATCTAAACTGGTCATGTGAAAACTTTCCTCTGCTATGTCAAGAAATCCGAAATCCTTCAACCTTTACTATTAATATGGTAATTTTGGTTATGGTTATTAATCAGAGTTCTAAATTGACAGTTTAGTGAACTTTATGAGACTGATATCTTTAACTGGCTATCATCAAGTCACAGTATTTAACATAATTAATAATTACTATTAATGATGATCAATTATTTCTGATATTATTTCATTTTTATACTTCGATTAGAGATCTGTTACGAGGTCAGGCCCCTGTTAAGGCTTATTCCCAACAATGGTGCCCCTTTGGTGAAGCATAGAGCCCAACAAAATATTGTATTCTACTGCCAACAAAAGACTTCTACTCACTGAAGTGGCATTGTGTGTGGCATTTCAAAGGTGAAGCATGTGTTCCCTGCAAGGGTGTAGGTTATGTTTCAACATAACAGGGGACACGAATGAAACGGGATATTTTAAGTGCCAAACACTTAATTTTGTACATTTTGGGGAATTTTTATCCATCCAATGTCTCTAATTTTGTCAAGTCCTCTACTACTTTCATGTTGTTTTGGAGGGGGGCCAAATGCACATGCTCTAAATATTAAGGGGGACATGTCCCCTGCGTCGCCCTCAAAACCTGCACCTGTGGTCCCCTTTGCAGGCAGCTCCAAAGTCTCTTGCCTTACCTATTAAAGAAACACTCCCTCAAGTGTACTGATGTACTTAAAAATGTTTATTAGTTTTAAAAAGTCTTTATAAACCAGTATTAACAAGCACTTCCCCTTTATAAAAGCTCTTGCTAAATTGCAAAAAAAAAAAAAAAGAAAATCCCCAGTACACTGACCACAGCAACGAAACAGTAGACGGCAGTTCTACGGCTCTGAACCACTTTGAACAAGAGGAAGGGTCACGTCTTCTTAAAACACAAACATCAGTGCTAACCAAATAAATGCGTTGTTTGTTTTCACAGACACAGAAAAGAGAAACTAAAACATAAATAAGAAAAGTTTGTCTAAATTGCTCAAAATTAAATTAGACTTTAAATGAGATTATATATTACAATGATGTAATCTGTTACAGAAAGTAAAGGTTTTTGAACATGTATAAAACAACTGTCACGCACTGAAACAGATTCAATGTACAGCGTTTGCAGTCTATCAGGACGTTAATATTTTACCATGTAATTATGGATATTCTCATTTCCACATTTTAAAAACGTGTGCAAACATTTTATGGGATCATTTTCTGCCCAAATCCAGTTCTGACAGGTTTTGAATCGGAGTTTTGGTAAATTTGCTCATAATTTGCCACAGTGGACTGAAAAAACAAAACAAAAACAAACAAACAAAACAAACACTGTATATGATACCTGGCGGTAATATGTTATGACACATTGAAACATATGCTACAAAACATCATAACGGTGCAAGTCATATTGTTGTGAGTTCACAAGATTATATGGTTTGCAAGGTTCTGTACAAACATCACCCTCTAAATAAATAGTGACAACAAAAGCACACAGATCAGCGGACACACCTGCAATCTGTACGACAAATAGTCAGTGTGACCAACAGTACAAACACTCACAGGTCTAAGGCTAATACACAGAAACACAATAAATTACAGTGGTTTACCTCCATAAAGAGATTGTTTATCTGTTGGGTTTACAAAAGCATCAGCAACAGTAAACAAAGAAATCCCTAACATTGTACAGATTGTTTTTTATAAAGACATGTTTTCCAGTGCTGCAAATGTTTCCAATGTTATCCTTCTCATTACAGAATATATTGGTTATGGCTGTTAACTCAGTATGTCACCCAACATCCTTGTGCATGTTATTGCAGGTTATATTTAAAAGTTACTCTTTGGTTCGGACATAAGGCTCAGAAACCAAAACCCTCAGGGAGCCCTGTGAATCTTATCTCATTTGTGGTTGCATGACGTCCTTGCACACAGCTCATAATCAGTGCAACACAAAACTTCCACAGTTTGATCAGTGATTAGCGGTTAGACTTTTTGATTGAAATCCTCAGGCCATGCAGTGTTCAACCATCATCCAAACCAAACACAGTGCGTTTATGTAAAGAAACACAACGGGATTGTCAGTGCAGTATGACGAGTGCTACATTAGGCACCAAACTTGTTCAAGTTCTTTAGAAATAAAGCGTTAACTTCTGCTCAATTTCATCCACTTAGCCCATATTATCATTTTCAGACGAGAACCTTCACCTTCGACTCAAAGAAATAATTTGCATACAATGCAAATAATGCATTTTCTGAGCGCTAGGGAAAATGGCATCATGTCCCATTATCTTTCTGTCATACAAGAATCATACTTTAAAAGTGCAAAAACCCACTTTCATGAGGGTTATTTAATTCTTACATAAATGGTTACTGTCATAAATAATTTCCCTTTGTACCTACACGTGGTTCAGAGTTGAAGTCTCATCTTTCACTGCTTGTTTTCTCAATATATCTATGGATTTAATAATGGACAAATAAATGATGTGAATGTAAATTAAAGGGCTTCACTGGAACAAGACAATTAATCATTTCAAACTTTTGCAAAATGTTGCTTGAAAAACAAAATTAAGTGCAAAAGAGGCCTCATCTAGTACTGATATCATCATCTTCAAGTTCTCAAAGCTCTATATTGAACAGATGTTTGACTCTGGTGATGATCGCGAGATGAGAGGTTGACTTGGCTCTTTAAATTGATTGGCTCATTTTGAGAGGCACAAAGTCTGTGATGATTGTCAGGAAGGCCTTTTATATAAGAATCACATTTCAAAGCTTGAAAATGTGGACATGAAAACCAGATGATTTGACAGTGTAGACATTTATCAGTTTCTTTTATGGTTTTGGTACACTTAAAGCAGTGGTTCTCAACTTTTTTCAATAGTGTACTCCCTTTGAAATGTTTTTTTCAGCTAAGTACCCCCTGACCAGTGCAAAACATTTTTGGTATAAGACAGGCCTAGATAAAGAGGTACAATACCTCAGCGTCTGATTTACTAAACAACAACCTTGTAACTGAAAAGTACTGAAATGATTCATTTCAAACGTGAAGAATCCATTACCAAATTCATGGCAAACCAATTTTTTTTGTCATGCAATAACACTAAGACGACACCGTAGCCACGTTGAGCTGCATCTTTTTGATAAACTGCTCTTACAATTTAGTGAAACATGAGACACTCACTTGTGCTTCACTGAGGTTCTTTGTCATTCTCAGTGGCACGGAGGCAGCTTAAATTAACCCTGTGTTCATGTGGCGTTGGAATAATTGGAAAAATTAGTATCCGACTGGGAAAATTCGCATGAACGCTGTCTCAAGTACAACTTGGAAAGCTGACGAAGATTTTAGTACACGAGTTGCCGAGTTGATGTCATATATCCAGAAACATGTTTGGTTAATGATCAGACTTGTCAGTTCACATATTGTGTATCAACTTTGTAAAACGTCACATGTAATTTGTACTACGGTATTAGGCTGTAACCATTAGTAACTGTCCATGTAGAGTGACCTAAATTAGTCGGAAATGTTAATGCGCATTAGTCAGGTAAAGCAATATTATAATAACTGGTATAACTGGTGCAGCAACCAGTCAGGGACAGTATCACTTTGTATATAAAGCTTCAAACTGTTATCAACGTGTTTTTAAATGCTCTGAGCAATAAAATACAACACATCTTCTTTGTAGTGTTCATGTTGTTTCCACATTTTGACTTAAAGCTCATGAACACACCAAAGTCTGAAGAACAACTTGTCAACTCTGGAAATGGGACCATCTGAGGAGCACATGAATGCAGCATAACATTTTTAAAATATTTCACATACCCCCTGCAGTCCTAGGTGTACACGTACCTCCATTAGAGAAACACTGACTTAAAGTATTAACAGATATTCTTTTTGTATTCCATTAAAGTGAACCATTGGTAAAGGAGTTAACACTACTGCGCATTTAATTATATAACTAGCAAGTACATTTCTTATTTTAAATTCATCCACATCCTGTTATATGCTTCACTCTAGCAGATCTTAAAATATATTGAATGGATGAATTTGGAGTGAGCGTACACTTTTTGTCTTGTTAGTATCTTTTCCAGCTAAAGAAAATGCACTTAAAGCAGACTGACACCTAAAGCTCAGACAAAGATGTTTGTGATACCAGTTTTTTTCAGTGAATCTTCATCGTACAAACAGGCTTCAATTATGACATGTTTTTAGTTCAGCAGTAAATATATTCAGTCATCCTGTGCCTTATGCTTCAGTTAGATAATGCCTGCACTTATACAACTTAAACACAATGATGTAAAGAAATAATGCGGAAAAGGCTTGTTAATAATAATCTTGTTTCATTCATTTCCACTTTCTTCACACCAAGAAATCCATCACTCTGTTATAACTTCACTGATTATTCAGTGAAACATAAACACATCATAACAAACAGTTTTTTTTGTACAGTAACTTCTGTTTACTTGTTGGAAATGCTCTTGATCAAACAACGTGAGGCGATGTCCTCTGAATAAAGGGAAATGACCAGCATTTTAATCAGAGTGTTGCAGCATCGTTGCAGTTCAGCCTGGCACTTAAACTGGACAAACCTCAACGTGTCCAGTGTTGCATCATAAAGTGTAATTGCCTACAAATAAATAAAACAAACAGCAACCACAGGTTAACATGTTCAACATGTTAAAGCTCAACTCTCAACCCATCAGCCCGACAGTGGGATGATCTTTGCTTTCGAGCCAGTCAAGTCCACTTGAATGTGTCGCCTCGCTGGTGATTTGCTGAAACAGCGCATCATTCACCAACTCCTCCTCCACAGCAGCATTTTGATATTGCCCTTGCTGCTGGTTGGGGTCAAACAGAAGGTCTGTATCCAACGCGTTAAGGTCATTGATGCTGCTGGAGAGCTCCGATGTCATTCTGATTTCACAAGGGAAATCTGCCGCGCCTGTAGTTAGCTCTGACACCTGCTCCATGAGCTGACTGCCAGCAGTAAGGCTGTTGTCTGTCAGGAGGTCTTTCACAGTGCTGCTGAAATCCAACTGCTGCTGTAGGTCGTGATGCTGCTGCTGCTGTGAGCTCAAAGTTAACAACATAGACTGGGCCTGTTGTCGATGCTGCTCTCCAGAGGCTGATTGTCCTCGGCTGTCACCTGCTGAGAGAATCATTTGTTCATTAATAGCATTTTCGATGAGGTAATTGGGCCTCTGCAACTTGCATGTGCTGGTGGAGTCAGAGGCCATCAGGCTGAGCTGGTTGTCACTGCAGGTGAGGTTGGGGTCTGACTCGAGGAGCTGAGTGAGGTTCATGCGTGCAGTGTAGCTGGAGGGTAAATTATTGATGCCCAGACCCCGAACCGTATCGTCATGGTCCCCATCCAGCTTGTTTAGAAGGACATTGGTGATGTTTTTGTTGTTGCATTGTTGGCCCGGCGTGGGCAGGACCTCGGTTTGCATCATGATGTTAAGCGGCACAGAATGGCTCCTCTGAGCCATGCTGCTCACCCCAAGATTTGTCTGGCTGTTTGCAAAGATGTTCAACATCTCAGGCGTCACAGGAGAGTTATAAGGAGATACTACTGAACGAGGGACATGTGGAAGGTTTCCTGTGTTTCCACCCACGTTCCTCTGATGCACAGCTGGGCTTACACTGCGACATCGGAAAGTTGTAGCAGGTGAGTTGGTGGCTTTGTTGTCCAGAGGGGCAGGCACAGCAAAGCCCTCCTGCTTGGCCATGTTAGCTACCTGCTGCTGCACGGGTGAGATGGGAGTCAGGCGGCCAAAATGGCTGTCATGGTGCCGTGCATGAGGGACGGCGAAGGCATGAGGTTTTTGAAACTGGTCACCTATCAGCCCCTGATAGCTGGGGAGGATTCCCATGCCACTGTTTGACTTGTTTAAGCTCCCGCTGCTGCTGCTGTTGTAACTGTTATTCATCCACTCCAGCCTGGTCTTGTCTGGGTGGGTGGCCATCGGTCTCTGCATGGGCTTGACAGGGCTGCTGGAGACGGTGCTGCCGTCATGGAAACCAGTGATGCTGGAGTTGATGGGTGTAAATGCAAACGGGTTCCTGCACTCGACTGGACTGGGTGGCACCGTGCTGCTGCAGTTGGAGTGTGGAGTACCGACTGGGGTGTGACGGCTGCTGCCTAGAGCGCTGTCCACTGGGGTTGTGGAGGTGATGCGGGAGAAGGGGCTCTCTCCAGTGAGGCCTTGGGCTCCTCCCATCATTTCTGATGTGGGTGTGGGTGTCGGTGTTGGAGTTTGGACCGGGTTGCTGCGACTGTTCGCACTGTGATAGAAAGCAGTCATGGTTTGATTGGTGGGCATCGTGTTGTCCTGCATCACAGCCTGTTGGCCCTGCAGCGTGACACAGTCTCTAAACTCCTGCAGGTTGTTAAGTTTCATCTGCTCCTCCATCTGCACCAGCTCCTCCACAATGCTGTCCTGAGTCACATCATCATCAAAGGGAAAGTAGTCCATATCTGTCTGCATAGGGAGCTGGCTCGATGATGAACCTTGATTCAAACAGTCAGCAGGGTTGGCCTGAGTGTAAGTATGTTGTTGAGCTCCTTCAATGCTCCCTGTGGCTGAACTGTTAACATCACTCACACCTGACTGTGTTTGGAGACCAGGGTTATTAGGTATGGCATGCACGTTGGCCACTGTGTGCCCCGGCTGTTGCTGTATTAATGCGTGACTGACTGAGGTGCTAGTTTCCATAACAGTGGAAGTGTTTTTCCTCTGCATTGCGTTCTGTGTTTTGGCAACAGAGTAAAAGCCACTGGCTCTGAAAGAGGAAGTGCAGAGTGCGTGGGCTTGACTGGATGGGACCAAGTTCATTTTCGTCTCTACCTCCCTGGTAGCAGGTGCACTCTCAGGTCTAGTTGGAGGTCCTGGCCTGGGGATGTTACTGGTCACATTTCTAATCCCATAGCCAAGACCAGCAGCGCCCTCTAGCTCCGGCTGCTGGGGCATAAAAACCCTTTTGACTGGAGAAAGGTCAGGACTGAGGCCTGAGCGTTTCCTGAGGCTCTTAGTGAATAAGAAACCTTCTTTTGCTGATGTTGCAGTGCTGCTTTCCCCAAATGAAGGTGGTCTGCTGGTGTTCAGTAAAGAAGCAGCGCTGGTAGTCTGAGTGGAGGGAGTTAAGTGCAAAGTGCTGGTGTTATTAGTGCCATTATTGCTGCTGTTGATTGCTGCCACAGTGTTAGTGCTTGAGGAGGACTTCTCATTGCAGTTAGACCTGGATGTGTCCTCCAGACCCAGGAAGCCTTTAGACTGGGGTATGGGCACACTGGCAGCCCTCTGTAAAGCCCCTCCAGCCCTATTTGCCGATGCTTCTTGAGTTAAAACTTGACCACCAGGATTTTGCATTTGGCTGTTTTTATGTATAGCTTCAACTTCCATTTCAACATCAACGGTGTGAGTGTTAGTAGTGTCGCTGGGCCTGGCCACCGGGGCCAGAATGGGGACTGCAGATGTACTCCTCATGCTTTGACTGGAGCTGATGTCTTCTGCACCTGCAGAACTACTAATGCCTGCAGATGCTGGCCGCAGAGTGGCGTTTGTGAGGGAAGTGGTGGTATTGCTGCTGTTGGGTGCAAGCGATATGGCTGTCATCTTGACCAAACTGACCGGGCTGACGTGACATGTAGTCATCATGGTCTTAACAGGGCTGTTGCCAATGATCATGGTGGAGGGCGAGCGCAAAGTGATAGAAGTGGTGGCTGCAGGCTTGGGCAGGATTTGCGCGTAACGCTGCCGAGCAGTGCGTTCCCCCATGGGATTGGCTAGAATATTCTGTGGGATTTTGGGGCTCTGTTTCACTGCCTGAACTGGCTGGGTCACCATTTGGAAGTTAATGGGCAGCATCTTGCTCTCTACTGTTCCCATTGGACTGGGAGACATCAGCTGCCTGCTCCTCTGAACCTGCAGAGAGGGAAACTCAGTCAGAAAGTGGAACAACTGAAGTCTAGACGATAATCCCAAGAATTGCATCTAACTTGGACTCTCATTACCTACAAGGAGCGTATTGCTGTCACGCAGTTTTGTTGCCATAAATAAAACTGTGAAACTAAAGCCTTTTAGTATCAGGCTCATAAAACTGTCGTCAGGCCGTCAGCGAGGCAGGCCATGTATTATTTTCACGACAGGCACGGCTACTTAGGAATATCATCCTTGTCATATGACGGGTACCACACATACAGGACGCAATTTACTTAGAAAAACTTGAAATGTAAACTGCATCAAAGTTTCAAAGCAGTAATCCACACTGCTTTGAAATTTTAAAAATGGCGTTGGACTCTGGTCTTGGAGTAGTTCTGAACTGGACTGCGTCTTAGACTTGATACACGCGTCATCCATGTCCACTAAACATAGCTTAACACAACTGAAGATGTTACACAGAGCTCATTTTACATATGCTGCCTGGCAAAGATGTATCTGGATGTTGAGCCCTCGATGGAGAGGCCAGTCAGCAGACTTACTGCACAAATTCTCGTTATGTCTGAATCTCTCCACTCTCTAAATAAATATTTTAAATTTTTTAGTAAGATGTTTAAAACCCATTTTGACCCTGACCCAGTCTGCTCACTCTGTGGTTTAACATCGAAGGAATTCCCATGATGTCTTATCAAATTAAGCCCACGTGGTCATGGCGTTTACTACACTCCTGATGACACGTCTAATCCTTTTAAAATGGGAACAATACGCTCTATACAAACTCAAAAGGTCCTCTCAAACCTTCATGAAAATATGGAAACCCTCTTTGGGATTTTTTTTTGGGCGGGCATGGATTTTCAGCTCTCTACAGGAACCCCTCGACAAAAGAGTAGGGTGGTACCTATAAATGTCACATAACAGTAGTGAGCATCTCCCCTCCCCTGTTCTCTTTGTCCTTTTTGTTTTTAGTGATTAATATATTTATTTTATCTTCAACTGAACATATTCTGTAGTTGGTAATGAATAATTTTAATAAATTAAAATAAACTTGTTTTGTATCTTTTTTTGTGGGATAAAGACTTCAGAAAACAAATAAAGTGTCTTTACAAAAAAAAGTTTCAAAGCAGTACAAATGGATGACAGACTAACAGACACCTAAAGTGACATTATATTGTCGTTATAATCTGATGTTGATGGGGTGCTCTACGTCTGCATAGTGCTGTGGCAACATATGGTCTGTGTTTAGTGCAAATTGGAGAAACAGAAGCCATTTCATTTTGAATGTACTTGTTGTTTCTTTAAGCAGATTCAGTGATTAAAACTAGATGTGTGTTCTCTAAATACATGACAACAGGCTTAGTGATATTAGGTGACAAAAAGGGTTTGCATATTTTGATTATGTTTTGTTGAACGTAAGCTGATGATACACTTACTCTGCAAGTTGCTCCGATCATGACTACTGCCAAATAAATGTGTTTTGTGTCTGCCTAAAGATGGCTGCATTACTCTCATTTCTGATCAAAATTACTTACTGAAATGTTGAGAGACATTTAAGTAACAAATTCACTCACTCTAAGAGTGTTTCTCACAGTAGTACATTCAGAATTATTAGACTGAAAATGGGAGGTGTGATTTTGAATGCAGTCTGAAGTAGTAACCTAATCACTTGTTGGATATCAGTGCGTTAATTCATTCACGGTGTTGTCAGATTGTTTTAGGTATTCATAAAATTCTTCCAATCAACCTACATTTTTTAAATACGTCTTAACATTAAGAGTCATGTTTTCTCACCGTGATGGGGCTCGGGACAGCAGCGACCACGATGCCTATGGTTGGCTGAGGTGACGCAGGGGCGGGGCTGGCACAAGGCACACAGTCATCTGCCCTCTTGGTTTGTGCCTCTCCGGGTGAAGGAGAGTGCAGCTTCTGTTCCTGTTGTTTCCTCTGGATCTTCCTCTGGAGCTGCTGCTTTGCATCGACAGACGGTGAGGACAGGGTCGTCACATGAGGCTGGAAGGAGTGAGCCTCAGTCGTGGGGATGAACGCTGAGACCGTCTGTGGAGGCTTGACCTCTGTAGAAAGGGAACAAGAGGAATTAGATGCGTGATACCAGGGTGTTTACAGGTATCAGACGCTTAAATTTAATGCTTTTTGAGACCTATTCTAAGATAATTTTTAACCAAATTTAAGACTTTTGGGCTAAGCATCTTTTTCTTATTTAAGCACTACAAGTATAAAGTAAGTAACTTTGTGGTCTCGTGCATTAGTAGATTTTATCTAGAAATACAGTTATAAGAGTAAGTTAAGTAAATCTACACTTTCCCAACAGGTAAGTATAAAGTAAAGCATTAGGTTGAGTGGTAGATTTGTGACAACAGATATGTGAAATTTCACGCAGGAGCTTGACACATGTTGACAAAAAGAAATCTAAAGATGGATAAATAAATTACATAAAATGTAGGTGGCAAATAAGACCTCACAAATTTAAATTTACAATATTTTATTGACTTTTAAGGCCCAATATTTATAAAATTTAATTTTAGACACTTTAGGACTTTTTAAGGATCTGCAGACACCCTACATGCTACTGTTAGTAGTAAAAAGTAATAATCTCATCATGCTATGTGAATATATAAACATGAGACAATAAGGTTTGATCATGGCACTTCATTAGACAACATCTTAACTTATTGTTTACTTTTGTTTACTGGATCCCCACTAGCTCACTAGCTGTACTGCAGTAGCTTTTACTTCCAGGGGTCCACACATTAAAATGTGTCCAAATTTAACATTTATATAGAAATGAGTACAAAGTCCAAAATTGTTTAAGAAAAATGTATGTTATCAACTATTTTGAGATTTTCCAAAAGTCAGAAAAAAAAACCATTACATCCTACTTTCTGTGTCTTTCAGAAGATTGATTTAAGACATTTAATACCAATTAAAGCCTTATTTTTAGATTAATAAATTTAATGCCTTTTAAGACTTTTTAAGGATCTGTTGGAACCCTGAACGAGAACTAACACCAAACAGGAACATTCATGTATGTATACTCAGTCTCATAGTCTGACTTAGGTGCAAATACATTTGTTTCTAAAAATGTGTGAGCACTTGTTGATTCTTTTACACTGAAGCCTTTTTTAAACATTAACTGGAGGTTTTAAAAGATGAAGCTTTGATCCAGGCATAACATTGTTTTATATGTATGTGTTTGACCAGACTGCTTCAATAAAGCTGTAAAAGTTTCATGTCATTAAAAAATACAGCTGTCCTCATAAAAAAAAAAAAAAAAAAATACAGACGAGAATAAAAGTGCAGTAACAGGCAGCTGCCACCAGATGTCACCGTTGACCAGTTTTCCCACAGGTGGCATAAAGCCGACGTTCACTGTGTCTGACCTGTTGTGCCGGTCATGATGGTGAGAGCTGCCAGAGACTTGTTGCTGATGTAATGGCTGTCGATTAGGAAGCGAGCCAAGTCTTCCACAGTATCGAACTGGCGTTTCAGCACCTTTTGGGCCCACTCACACACCAGATCACAGGCTGCAAATCGCACGTCCTCCTTTATGCTGCTCAGCTGGCCCGGTGACTCTAGGACGTCACACTGGAGCTACACACAGCAGATATATGGTTATATGTAAGTGGCACACTGCATGACAGGACAGTGACGGAAATGAAATCAAAGAGACTCAAGATTATTCTGAAATATTAATAAGGACAATATAAATGTGCTTACTCCGTCCCCTGTTTTGTGGAGATCCAGCGTGGGTAAAGATGGCATGTGAACAAAGGGCCTCTTCCTTAGCCCACTGTAGCAATATGTACGCTGGTGTTAAGACCAAAAACACATGATTCCATAGAGTTAACATGCTCTGGCAATATACAGAAAATATGTAATATGGAAATGAATTTAATCTTGCAAAACTTCATTTGTCAGATCATGTATAATTAAGATTTTAGAGATTAATTAATTTTCTATGCAGGGCCTGTTGGATAGAAAATCGAAAAATTATAATAATAAAAACTGAACTTGAATATTTAATAATTTAGATTAATTTTTGTTTGTTTGAGTAAAATTACTCTGATTTAAAATGTATTTAATGCTGTTCATATAGAACCTATTATTTTACAGATTATTTTAATGAGTGCTCATAGTGGAAATATATTGTTACCAAAGAGAAATCCTTGATTCCTTGGACACTAGCCGTTGGCTAACATGAGTTTAAAGCATACCCCCTACAACAGCCAAAAGTTTTTCCACATCCAAACCCATTAAATTAATGACTTGTGATCTCACCTTACACAAACTTAATTCCATTAACCTGAATGACTGAAGGTCATGAGTATAAATCAAGTTTTGCAATTTGAGGTCGTCTGTAATACAGAAAAAAATTGCAATTGCGTCATGAAGGTCAAGATCACGGTGACTCCCCCGAGGGGCTCTGTATTATGCTTCTGCTTCCGAGGCAGAGGGGGACTTTATTTTATTTCACATCTATATTTAGAGAGCTTATGAACTGCGACAGCAGATGGTCTGTGACCAGAGACAGAGGCCAGACTGTTACAATCCATTCCAGTCAAGGATATTTTGATTTCCCTCTCATGCCAAGTCGACGCGCCTTCATGTTTGGGAAGACATTTTTCATCATTTTTCCAAAGTCAGCAGCGCTCAGTGGGTGGTAGTTCAGATTGTCACAGAAGCTCCTGGAAGACATCATGTAATTAAGAAAAGAGGATTAACAAAACAATCCATGTCAGCTTTAAACTAAACCACCACCTGTACTTTAGAACAATATCTCAAAAAATATCAATATTTGTTACCATCGAAAAAATTGCCATTGAGGGCACATCAATTTCAAATGTTTATTAAAAGATAAATATAACAAGGCTATAACATCACAACAACGACTGCACTGCAGTGAACATTAAAAATGAACACTTTCTTAATTAATTGAAAACAATATTCTTGTGGCAGTGCATGTTCAAAATCCTCTGAGATTGTCACACATTTAAAATGCAAAAAAGTGCAAGTAAAAAGCAAAACAAAACCACAGAGCAAACGCCTATATGCAACTGGACAGAATAAGACGAATGATGACAAGTCAGCACTGTGACTGAGTCAGAGGAGGCGGGACTCTGGGGGCGCTGCAGCAGTGTGTTTGTGTCAACTTGCTATTGGAGAGAAGCGATAGCGAGCAAGCATTGAAGGTATCGGTACATGGGAAAATGACTGTTTCAGATATTCAGAATCAATATGTGTCCATAAATCAATATTTCTGCCCTAAATTGGGAATTGCAGTCATGTCAACACAGCAGATGATTTTTTGAGCCTTTAATGTTTGCATCCTTGTGAACGTGAGGTGATAAAAGTCTACAAAGGTAAAACTCTTTTCATTTTAAAACTTTAAATGCAAACAAAAGAGTTTTTTGCTTCAGTTTATTATTATGAAGTAAATGCTGAATGCACAACGTAATGGTTAGAGAATGACACCATCACTGTTTAAATTGGTTCCTTATAAACTTTGCTTTCACTTTGCAATTCTGTCTGTCACTGGGTACGACCTGATCTCTGAGAAAATGACGGCCTGATTTACGGCACAAAGGAAGTGTCTTTTTCTGGTAGCTATCAGCAGCCATCCCCTCTTACCAAAGATTATCAGTGTAAATTCTTCTGTTCTGCAGTTACTATCCCAAGTAGCAGGAATGTCAGACAGTGGAACAACCAAAGTGACTATGGAAACTGTGGTAGATGTTAGGCTCTGATGAAAACATAAAGCAATCCCGTTGTCTTTGCGACTGCGACGCTAACAATAATACCATTTGGTTAAAAGTTGCTTGTTTCCATTTAAATGTGACATCTTAGTTGTGTTAATGCAACTAAAGCTCTAATAGATATATATTTTTTCTATAACTGGATAAAATGACCTGTATAATGGTGATCAAAGAATTGTCACGTGGCTCTGCAGTTCTCCTCCGCACACTATTTCAGCATCTTCAAACTCATTGTTTTGGTTTTACATCCCTTGACTGTTTTAGTCCACTTTCATCACTCTCATCAGCTGCAGCAGGCTGCTGTTTTCAGCAAATAGCTTTAATAAACCTGCGATAAGTAGGTTTGTATAGCCCCTTTTCCACTGCACAAAATCCTCGCTATCATCTGGCTTTTTAATGTAACGGGAAAGGTTACAGTCAGAATTCACACCCGGGTCAAGTGACTCTGCAGGGATCACTGGTATTTATCAACAATGGCTCCAATCAGCATCGATGGAAATATGACACCCGGGTGAACAGGCTAATTTTAGCGCCTAACCTGGCGAGAAGCAATGACGCGCCACCACAAAGTATTGTGCATCTTTGCCAGAGCAGCGCTCAAACATCAATCCAAATTAGTTACATACTGCTTTCTACTGTTTACTAACCTGTTTTCTGGACCATCTGTGACACTGAACCTGACACACCAAAAAAAAAAAAAATCCCCACACAGAAAGGCAGACTCGTTTGCTGCAGAGCCGTGTACACAGCTCTGGTCTACTGGCAATGGGAAAAGGGTCTATAGGCCTATATTTAGTGAATTTCACGTGCTTTAAAAACCCACGTACACCCACATATATGCTACCTGCTTAGCAGCCACTGGCTGGTGGACAGAGTGGAGTAAAAACAGAACCAAAAAGAGAGTGAATATTGGACTTACATTCATCAGGTGACCACAAACACAACTCCAGATGAATTATAATGTTGCTCTGTGTCTGCTGGATGTGTTAATATTACGAAAGTTTTCGCTAACAATTCTGCTCCATCAACTTAATAAGGTGTCAATCCCAAGTAGCCAAAAAAATGAGGTTTCAAAGCACAGTATAAGTGTAGAGCTGCATCAGTAGAGAAATAATATTGACTCGCAGTTAGACACATTAGTAAAATGAGAACCATGCAGACTAAACTCAAAGTGACGTCCAGTTCTGATATTCTTGTACTGTGGTTGATTCTGCTTCACCCCCAATCCCATTTAACATAAAAGTCCCTTAATACTTTTGCAGAGTTAACTGAAGTCCAGATAATCTAAAGGTCCAGTGTGTAGGGTTTAGAGGCATCAATTGGCAGAGACTGAATATAATATAACAAGCATATTTTCTTTAGTGTATAATCACCTGAAAATAAGAATCGTTGTGTCTTTGTTACTGCAGAATCAGCTGTTTTTGTCTATATAGGGAGCGGACTCTTCCACAGAGCCTGCAATGTTACATTACCACTTTTCTACAGTAGCCCAGAATGGACAAATCATACACTGGCTCTAAGATAGGGCCATTCACATTTTTGCGTCAGTCACCGTACTTATTTATTTATTTATTTATTTTTACATGAAACTGCTTTATTTAGTGTTTTTACCAGTTTATCACGTCTGCTTTTATTTTGGAGAAGAGGAGACCTCTGTGGATAATTTGGCCTCCTGAACAATGACCACTGAAGGAATCCTAACTGGGAGTTTGCGCTTGGCAGATGGGAGAAGTTTCAGGTGGTTGCAATCTGCAATCCTCACTGCTGGATGCCACTAAATCCTACACAGTGTCACCTTTAAATGTCCTTTTTGTGCTATTTCAACCCAAAGCTTGATGTTTTTTAATCTAATTAAGAGTGTATGTCCAGAAAAATATATGTATATCAGCTAATAAATGCAAGTGAAACATCTCCTAAGAAAGACTTCCATATGTTTGTTGTTTCATTGCACAACACAAAATCTTTTTACTGTGTTTCAATACGAGCACATAGTGTCTCTTTAAAGCCTTTTCACCTGTCTATCCTAAAGGCGCCAATATTTCTGGAGGGCACTGTATTTCTGATCTAGTAGAGTTAAAAAGACAGTTACATAACACTGCCAGAGCATTTCAATGGCTGTCTCAGACTTTCCATTCTAATATTACCAACACATGCTGCTCTCTGTGATTCCCATGCCTGCTGCGGCTATTTATACTGCCGCTTCAGCCGCCAGTAATTTAGAGGAGAAAGAATCTCGAACATTGGTAGCTGTTATCTATTCAAAAGGTGAACACCAATGAAACACATTCAAATACAAAGTGAAGTAAACTGAGTTATAAGTTAGTCACTGAGTTATATTTTAATGTGTTTAATGTAAAGTCTCTACTTTGACTGTGCTGTCTGTTTTTACCTACTTGTATTCATCATAGACCTCCTGTTTGGGAAGAGACGTCTCTGGGTATTCCTCTAAATGATGGCGGATCCAGTTGAACGCATGCATCTGCTGTGTGCGGCTTGATGACAGGGCGCTCTGGTCACTGAGAAAAGATGTGGATCATTGATTGATTGACAAATAACAAAGCAAAAGAACCACACTTGGCTGACTCAAGACTCTGTGTCATCATTGTTATTTTACTATTGTAAATCATTCACATAATAAACCTTTGTAAAGTGAATAATAAACTGAAATGCTGCTATCAATGAGTAACTGTTTCCTGTCTAATAAATACTTCATCAGCTTTCCTATATTATCATAAACACTGTCAGACAGCAGGTGTATTCTTACCTTTTATCAGTGCTGCTGCTCGGACCAGAAGGCAACTTAAGGTAGAGGTAGAGTTTTTCGATGTCAGAGAACTTCTCCACATCTTGCTGTAGAAATAAAAAGGGGACAAAACAACAGTTTTAGTATTTGTCCTTCCTAATCATCAGCACAGTCATTACCTGTCATGGATATAAAAGTAGAGGTAGTCCTGTTACACCTGCAGAGTAGACAGCTCAATCAGTATTTGATGAATTGCCAACAGAGTTTGTACAGATATTCATGATCCCCAGAGGATGAACCCTGCTGATTTTTGTGAGTCTCACTTTTCCTATAGCTCCACCAGCAGGTTCACATTTGTGATTTTAAAAGAATACTATACAGGGTCTTCCTAAAACATGTTATAGACTCATACAGAAGTGATCACACGAAATCATCACTTATGACCCACTGGAGGTGTGTGGCAGTGTATTTTTCTACAGAGACTTTGCCTTCTGCCTGTATTGACTTATTTTCTTCATATTTTCTGTGTTTGGGACGTTTATGGGCGTGTACGGCGCCCACAGTGCTCAGGTGAGGTCAGAGCTTTATTAAAAGGTAGCGACCAGGTGCCAGGCTGTGAGCCTGGATAGCAATGACTGTTGTTTTAGCTCAGATATACTTTTAGCACTAGTTAGCATGCTAAAGAGCATAACTAGATGGTGAATATGGTACGCATTACACCTGCTAAATATCTGCATATTAAAGTAACGCCATTGCGAGCATGTTAGCATGCTGATATCGGCATTTAGCTCAAACACTGAAGAGTGTTACTCTTCAATTATTTGTTCTCACTGATACAGCTTTGCAGTGCACCTGCCTTTATGACACTAAAAGAGTAAACTTTTATCCTGGTCTATTTTTTTTGAAAGATATTTTTAGGGCTTTTTGCCTTTAATTGATGGGACAGCTTGTTATAATGGGGGGTTAGGGTTAGGGTAAGGGTTAATCAAACCTGCAGCAAGGACAAAGCCTTTGGACATGGGGCGCCTGCTCTACCAGGTGAGCTAATGGATGCCCCCATCCTGGTCTATTCCAAGTACAAATGTGACAGTAGTAACAAATACAGCCCAGCTTGCCAACAGTCTGAATTTAACTTTGAAGCAACAGTGAAGAGGCTGTTAAAATACAGACAACTACTCAATTTAAAAAGAGCACACTGACAGGATCAACTCTCAATGCACACACGATATTCTGGCCCGCTGCCTTTGTCAAAGTGCTTCACTGGATGAATATTAAACATTTAATCAAAGCCCAACTCTAATTTAATATACTACACTCTGCTGTAAATATAATTTATGAATAAAGTGGGCAACATCTTGTTTTGTTGACCTTCAGGAGAACAGAGGAACCACTTTCATTTCCTTTGTTGGGGTCTTGGATGCTGCTCTGCAGATCAGCCTTCCCTCCACAAACTAAAATTAATTATCAGCTTTAAGAAAGCATATTGGGTGTCCTGTTAGCCTCGGAATCTAAGATGTGTGCTAACTAAAAGTCCTCAGCACGGCCCGGAGCTTCAAACACTCTTCAACACTTCTAACTACGTTCTTCAAAGGGAAAATGAAACATGAGAGAGTGAAGAAGGCGCTGTTTAAATTCTGATGTTTGAATGGCAGCGGACAACGGTGTTGAACACCAAGGAATACTTTATATAACCCTGCAGCAGTGAATTCAGTATCAAGTGCTATAAAAATTATTCACCCCGCTTGTAATTATTGTTTTAGAACATTTGAATCAAAGTAGATTTAAGGTGCCATTTTTAGACTGATCGACAGAAAACACTCTTTATTGTCAAAGAAACAAAAATATCTATGAAGTGATTTAAATTAAATGCAAAGATAAAATACAAAATACTTGTTTTCATAAGTATTACGATAAATACTGTCTCTGTAAGTCTGACTTTTGGTCGGTCGGTATTGTGACAAAACCACAGAAATGGAAATAGAGCAGACATTCCAATTCGAATCAGCGTAGCAGGAAGGTCAGAGCAGCGGCCATTTTTATGTGTAAAGTTTTCACTGCAACCATTGTAGTGGGCTAACTTTGATATGAACTTCCACATAAACAAATCAACTTGCAGCAAGTTGCAAACTCACTAAGGTGAGGTTTTGTAGTTTTGTAGTAACGACCCGACGAGCAGTGGAGTAGTAAAAAATACCACAGTAACTGTTATTTCCCTGTTTCTTTTGATGTACTGAATTTCATGTTGAAACATGTAACGTTACTGGAGCTTCATCTGAGGAATGAGTGAGAGCCGCTGCTCAGTGTACAGCTGACAGGCAGCGAGAGACTGCGGAGATAATCAGCATATTTTCACAAACCAGAGTTGGCGATTGTTGGGACAGTGGACTAACTAAATTGATGACTACCTGAGATAATTTTGGTGAGCTCTGTTTTGTTTCTACCGAGTTTGAATGAAGTGTGTGTTGTAATGAGGTATCAATGTGATAAAGCTAACATTGGTTTTAATTCAGTAAGAGAGAGAAACCTGGATTGGCGTACGGTTGTATTTTTCTGTGAAGTCATGTGTAAGAATAGGCCAAAGTAAAGTTCTCAAACTAGTGAGTGTGACACATTTTACAGCCCTACTGACATGTGTTGTCACCATAGCAACTAATAACAATTGGCATTTTCTTTTGTACTAGTCAAATGACCACAGCAAATCATTCAATGTCCCCTCTACTCATTCTGCTTCAATGGACAAAACCTTTATCATGAAGACAAGGAACACGCCCAGCAACTCAGTTAAAAGGTGACTGAGAAGTGCTACTTCATGTGTGATAAAAGTTCAAGTGATGTCACTTGAGTCAGCGACCTTTAGGGCTTAAAGACGAATAATAAAATTCTAGCTGTGTGGAAGAGAAAGGTTATCTTAGTAGACCTCGGATAGCCTGTTCCTCATCTCTGCTAGAGGCTACATTAGCTGCTATACTAGCATTACATACCTGAATCTCTGACTAAAGCATGGCACACACATTGCATTGTGGGTAATTTACATTTACATCTTATCAAGGCCCACAAGTATGTATATTTAGCCTATGAGTCAGATCCACCCTCTTGCCTAAATATGGTCACTTCTGGCTCCAAAAAACCAAGATGGCGACAGCCAAAATGCCGAACTCGAGGCTCCAAAACGGCAGTCCACAAAGAAATGGGTGACATCATTGTAGTGATGTCCATTATTTATACAGTCTATGGGGAGGACACCAAGAGTCCTTTGCAGGAGTTAAAAGGTTCAGAGATTGGGTGACCCGATAGCCAAAAGGTGAGGGCACATACCACATGAGTGCAAACGCCCTGAGCGGCAGGTCACCGGCTCAATTCCTGGTTGGCCGTACCATTTGCAGCATGTCTTTCCTGTCTGTCACCCCTATCAAATAAAGGCATAAAATGCCCGCCCCCCCCCAACCCAAAAAAGAATTCAGAGGCTGAGATTGGAGAGACGGTGTTGGTCGGGTGATTTAGCAGATGCAACTTTATTGGAAAGAGACAAAAAAACCCACTTAAAAACCTCACATGACATCTCATCTCTGATGACACCAAAAACAAGCTTTCTGTCCATCAGACTAAACACAATGTTTGGTGTAAGCCAAACACTACAAATCATGAATGTACCAGCCTCACAGTAAAGCAGCGGTATGAGGAGTGAGGAGCATGAACAAGGTTTACTCTGACTTTAAACCCAGCACACAGCATAAATACGCTGCAGTCATACAGCTGCACAGTTGAGACATGCAGGCATGTGCGCACAGACGGTCTAAATGGCTGCAGACAGACACACAGAGACAGACTGGCTTCTGCAGAGCAGGGGAGCTTGTAAGGTGAACTTGAATCCTCTGCTGTTAACTCTTTAGAGGGCAGCTCACTGCACGGGGAGCGTACAGACACACATCCACACACTGCCAACACACTCATTCACCCCCCTAACTGGCTCCTCCGTCTCTTCTGATTAACTTCTTAGTAGTTAGGGAACCACAGCTCTCCCATGGCTGAGGGTAAAAAACACGGAGCAGTCACATGGAATAAATGCACATATTCCTCTTAAAAAAGCACTGCCATTTTTAAACTAGGCATAAACTGTGAGCAGTTTATCTGTGAGCTGCATTTCAGATGCACTCCTGCTAAATTCTTGTTGTGTATTAGGACATCTTTGACTTTTTAAGTGTGACTCACTTCCTGCTCTGCTGACTTGGACTGTCAGCGTCTGTATGTTACTGTGTCATCATCAGCTCTGCACAGTGAACTCCTTTCTCCCTTTAACTTGAAACAAAGAGCAAACACATGTAGAAACACATGTGCAGTGTGTATTTAAGGAGTTGATAGTCAATTTTTTTTTACACTTATTTTGTGCAGCTTTATAGACCATGTAAATTCCCACCACAAGATGCTGTGGGTCTGTCATCTAAGGCAAGAGCAAGGACAGATCAGGAGGAAGAGTGAGAGTGACAACACAGGGTTACACAAGGTTAAAGGAGATTTTTGTCTTTCTTTTTTTGAAAGGCATGACAGGGATGAGGGTAGATGAACCAATCTGTATTAACAGCTACATGACATCACACATTATATATAGATAAGGCTATTACATAAGGACAACCGAAGTCCCAGCCAACTTCTACTAGCCTTGACTCCGTAATGAATTTTTTGCATTGAGGGTTTCTTTTATTAAAGCAGAAATATACCACATTCAGAGCATTAACACAGCAGCAAAAAACTATTTGCTATGTAAAGATATAGTGGAGTAATGGTGTCATGCTGCCTGTGTGTGTGTTATAATCTGAGCTTCTCTGTTTTTTGTTGTGGTAGCTGGTCTGGCTGTATGTGCATGTGGATGTGAGTTCTGATGTGTGTGTCCTGCTGCCAAGCTAATCGCTACGTCACTGTGCTCATACAGCAGTTACCTCTTGTATAGGGACAGTGTTGTCGTGGAAGCGAAGCGCCGACCCTCCAGTTCCCCCCTATGTTAACACCTTGTGCTTTGTGGTGTGCGTCATAAACCCCTTTTCCACCAACATTTCCAGGAACTTTTATTTCCAGGAATTTATTTACCTGGGTAAAAGTATTCCTGGTAATCTGTGTGGTTTGTGTTTCCACCGCACCTCAAAGTTCCGGAAAATGTATTCAAATCAGGCTGATGACGTATGGGGAGTGGTAAAAGAAACTGCACTACACCTCCAGTCCAGCTTAAGTTTCTTCAACTTTTCACAAATTTGTCTCAGCGTGTGCCCTATATTTAGCTCCGCCAGCTTGTTCGTTGCGAGTCGCCGATTCGAAGTCCTGCTGAATTTCTTCTTCGCCAAATACGCTCAAAAGAGCCTGGACCTCGTCGTCCGTCCACTTCTCATAGCTTCTCTTCTTTTGCTCCATTTTCCAAATGATCAAAACACAAACGAAGTGAAGCTTGTAGAAATTAAATAAAGTTTGCAGCCACACTGGCACGGAAGTGCAGAAGGCTGCAAGTGTTCTTCAGCACACAGCCCTGCTCCTCAAGAATTCCAGGGAATCTGAAAAGTCCTACCCACCTACTAGGTACTTTTTTCAGGGAAAGTTTGGGGTTGAGGGTAAGTTTTTTCCCTGGATAATTTTGGTGGAAACACGCCAAAGTCTTTCAAATTCCCGGGTAAATGATTAAAGTTCCTGAGGTGGAAAAGGGGCTAATGTGTACACAACAAGAAATGTCACAATGTACCAGACTGATTGCAGGGCAACTGAAAGAGCTCAGTAAATCTGTGATGATTACTTGATTCATTAATTAGCCTCTGGAGTGTCTTCAGGTTTAAACATGTTAAATTAAAGACTTTTTAAGACCTTTTTAATACCACGTCAAATAAATTAAATTTAAGACCAAACTTGCTATGGAAATACACACCAAATGACACTGATGACACTGTGCTTACTTCTCTGCACAGAAAAACTAAACGAACAAACAGGCTGGCTAGCCAGGCCTTCATTTAACAATGCAGACTCATTGCCTGATCTAAAAAACAGGGGCACTGTGCGCATGCAGGCGTTGTGTCGAGGTCTGATTCTCCATCAATTAGTTTCCTTCTTGTTTAAATTATGTTTCCTGCAGCACCAACAGCAGAAATTCTCACAGTGACTTGACAAAAAACATTTAAGACCCATCCAACTTGATTTATTATTTTCAAGGCCTTTTAGTAGTGAATGTATATTTGAGACATTTTAAGACTTTTTAAGGACCCACAACCACCCTGAAGTCAATCAAAAGCTTATTGTATTGTGATGATTTGTTGGTTGTTTTCTCATATATGACAACAAGTGTACATTCTCTTGGTTTTGAACAGTTGGTTGGATAAAACAATAAATTAGAGGACGTCACTTTGGGCCCTGGGGAGCTGTGAAGGTGTTTGTCACTTCTCCATGCTGTTTATTGTTTTATGGACGACAGGGATAAATCAATTAATCAAGAAAATAATCAGCAGATTAATCTAAAATGGCAATCGTTAGTTGGAGGTCTAGAGGTCAGTGATTCTTCCCAGCGTTTGACCTTTCCTGTGTGTTGGCACTAGCGCCACCTTCAGGTCAGGATCATTAAGATACCAGGAACAGAATTAGTCTGTAATAGTATCTTCTGTCTGACATTTTCCCGTTATGAAAACAAATCTGCTGTCTTTATTTTGTTTCATTTATGCCGTTAGCAATGAATCCATCAGGAAGCCACAGCGTTTCAGCTCTTAATGCTTAAATCACAAATAAATGACAACAAATATTTTAACAGTTAAATAATAAGGTTTTATTTAAATGTAATTTGTAGGATAAAAACACGTCAGGGATACTCACCAGGATGTTTTCCACTTTTGATTGAACAGATTTACTGCAAAACAGAGACAAAGTATAAATTAGTATGAAGCTTGTGTAACATGAGCACTTGTGTCTAAAGTGTATTTATTTATAAAGCAGAGGAATGTTTGGTATGAGACGACCCTCCCTTCAGCATCTCTCAGGTCATGTATCCCACCACCAGGAACATATGTTGTCATATGTAAAGAGAGACAGACTTGTGGTAACATTGTCTCCGACAGAAAGCTTTTTATACACTGAAATTCATTTGCAGTCACTGACGAAATCTACTATATGTCTGTTTTATCCAACTGAATTTAATGCTGAAGGAGGACTTTTACCCTATAATTAGTTTAAAGGTCCTCTCCAGACACATTTTAAAGTATGTCTAAGATTACCTTTAATAATACTAACATATTGTTTAACATGGTTTTCCCAGATAATGGTTAACAAAACTCTGAAAAGGGACTGAAAGCACATGTGGCCTTTCTCCCTAATTAAGACATTTGCTTAAGATAAGATATCGGTGAAGATTCCCAGTCATCCAGGTCATCTTAAATGCTATATCGTAGGCAACTGGACTTGCTTGAGTTTCACTTCTCATCCAAGAGACTTCTTCTTGAAGAAGCCTCTTGCACATGAGGTGAAACGTCTTTAAGAAACTCAAGAAAGTCCAGTTGCCTACGATATAGCATTTAAGATTGCTTAAGAAAAGTTTTGCTTTCCACTCTCCTCTTTCCTCATCCTCCTTCTCCAGCATTGCTTGTGCTAGGCTGACCCCTGAGAGAGCAGTGCCCATCAAGATGGCTAGCTTTAGAGGTAATATCTGACAGATTCAGCCATACATGCTCTAGCCTCAGGGGTGTCTGTTGTGCACCAAATCAGCGACCGGCAAACATGTCAAAATGCTAAGTGTAGTTAGCATTTTTTTAAATTTATGTTGTTTGTTAGTTTGTAGGCTAACTGGCAGCGGCTGACACTGTATTAGTGTTTGTGAAACATACAACAATATCTGCTACTATGGCGTTGGTTTGGTAGATGGTGAAAGGAATCTGTAGGGTGCGGTTCGCAAATTTGTGTTTCCTAAGATAGTGAAGGCACGATGCACTCTACTCTGCCCCTGACTGGCTAGGACTTGTTGCCTTCGTTGGTTATGTTAGGGTACAAATGTGAGTGTAAGCCAATCAGAGGCAGAGTAAGGCAGCTTATGGCTTCGCTATCATAGGAAATGCAAATGTGCTTCAGGTTGACATCCAAAAACTGCACACTCTACAAAGTCTGCTGTCAAAACTTTCACTATGTTAATGCTAACTTTCACTCTCTATCAGTCCACTCTAAGCTGGAAGTTTCAGGTTTCTTTGCCACTGTTGTGTAAAAGTCTGCTCCCCAGTTGATACGTGTTTCTCATATTAACTCATACTAACTTTGCAAAGACACAAGTCAGTATAGTCAAGGTCAGACATTTTAGGAGATATAAGCATAAGAAAAACAAATTTTTGATTGATTTTTAAATGTTTGGCAATTATATTAAATCATATTTTAGGAAAACAAAAGAGAGTTCTCAAATGTTTTGGTGTGATTCCTGATATCATACATAGACTGTATATTCTAAATACTTGGAGGCCACTTACCTCCATACTGTACACAAAGTTCAGACAAAAATCAGCAAAAACTGACAAAATAAACTACAAGGCCTTATGCAAGAGTTCTTACTATGCCAAAAACCAGCATTACAAGACAGATTTAAACCAGTGAAATGTTACTCAGAGTCAAACCAGATGCATGTGTGTATCTTCTCCTGGTCTAATGCTTAATCTGCAGACAGGTCAGGTTGTTGTTGACTGCGAGACAGAAGGCAGGTGTCACTTAAAGACCCGGCGACATCGGGCAGGTCAGAATAAGGAGACGCTCTAAGCCATGACAAGAACAGTTCACTTTAATTCACTGTTACTAGGGAGCTGAGGATTTCTCTGCGCCGAAGGGCCGTTGTTGAGGTGATTGTTAGGCAGATTTGGCAGACATGCTGAATGACACCTGAGACATTGAACTGATGCAAGAGATCGTTCAAATCAGTGTGTGTGTGTAACATCCAGGTGGGTGCCTAGAATGAATGGCAGAAACACTTCACTGTGGACTACCGCTGTATATGAGGACAGAGTGATGGCATAGTTGCAAATGAACTTGCTGACCTCAACTTAGACGGTCTCACTCTACCATGAACCACTCAGCCGCTCAAGTGAACATCAATATTTATGCTCTAATCCTGTTAGGGTCAGGTCTTAAGTTCATTTAGGGTTAAAGATTTAAGGAGCAGGACAAATATTCAGTATTCCAGTATGTAAGCAATGACGTGTTTCTGTTGAGGTTCTCCTGCAGACGTTTCACCTCTGAACTGTCGTGCTTTCTGGTCGTTCAGCCTTTTGACATTTTATGGCTGTTTGACATTTAAATCATAATACTTGAGTTCATTCACATTCAGGAATAAAACGGTGCTTCAGTCAGAACAAGACCTTAAATAACACCAACCACAGACAGTATACACCATCAATTGTTAAAGGAATACTTGGCTTATTTTTCACCAGCTTTGTATCATTACAATATGAGTAGTGTGTGTAAATGAGCTACGGTAGACTTCCCTCCATCTTAGCAATTAATTCAATCGTGCAACTCTTCTAGACTTTCCAAATGTTACTGGACCAAACAGATCAAATTCTAATAGTAAAACGAGGCATTTCACCAGGGTTGAGACACTCAAAATAACATTATCCTCTGATTTCAGACGTCTCTGTTGCCATATAAGATGAGATGGAATCAGAGCTTGTAATTCCGCTGTTTGGCCACTACAAAAATTTGCTTCAATGCCCGGCACACATCACGGGGGGCTGCTCTAGGGCTGCTGCTAAAACTGCAGATTGTACTTTTGTATTTTTGTATGCCCGCCACCATGGACACTTAAAGAGCACAGAAGTGGACTGAGAGAGAGCCCCACCCCTCTTTCTCTCTCAAACTCAGATGTAATGGTAAAACTAGGCAGTGCTGATCAGATATAAACCAAGAATCTCTCATTTTTTGCCAATTTCTCACCCTAAATGTCATCAGAAACATACTGTTTCCTGTGTCCAAACTCCAAAGCTTGCATTACATCACCCACTAGCAGGAAGGGTTTATTGGTCCAGAGTGGCAAAGTGCATTCTGGTAGTTGTAGGTTTTTAACTCTTGAGCAAAACCAAAATGACACAGCTCTTTTTTTGTTTTCTCTGGTCATGTAGCACTAATTTTAGAAGTATCTGCATCTTTCCGCTGCACTGACAGCCCAGTGTTAAAGTCATTAAACTGACTGGCAGCTCTATGCAAACCTTGAATTGATTCTGTTTTAAAACGTTTTGCTTGTACATGAGGCTTTGCTTTGGTGATTCTGATTTTGTTGCGTGGACAAACACAGGTGTCAGTCTTCTTTATTTAAAGCTGGTAATTTAATACTTCACTATCACTTATAGTCATGTGATTTTAGTGTGATTTAGTTTTTTTGGGAGGGGAAACAGTTATTTGTAGCTCAAACCAGGCAAAGACGTTTGAGTTCGGTGAGCTCTTTTATATAAACTGGTGCAAAAATAATTTGGATATTACCATAGCCATGACTGGTATGTGTTTGAGCAGCTTTCCAAACCAGGTCTTGGAAACAAACACATGCCGTTATATTTATGCTGCATAACATGAAACTGAGTTATATTAAGTCAATTCACCCACCGCTATAGGAACGACATACTGGAGGTGTTGGTTTCAGCACGTGAGGAGTGCTTTGATGATGGAAATAGAGCGAACTGAGGGATTGCAGATAGCTACTACTATAAACAACACCTTTGACAAATCAGTAAACAAGCAAGAGATGAGGAGGTGGGTGAGAAGTGAAGGAAGGGGTTAACTAGCGGCATATTAAATGCAGCACAAACTACAAATGTTCATTGAGTAAAATGGCAGAGAATTACACAAACAGAGTGACCCCATCAGATTCCTATTATCATGTATTACAATATAAGATTGTTATTACAGGTGTATTTAAGTGTATGCAACATTATAATGTTGTAGCTGTTTGAGGTGGAGCTAATTTCAGCTACTGTATATTATACTGTTTGTTTGTGTATAGCCATGTGTAATCATGTTTTTTAAGGTGATCATATGTTTTTCAGTTATTAATCTGCAGAATAACATATGAGTATAGAAACCCAAAAAATGCAGAGGTGTTAAAAATACAATATTTTCTGGTGAGGTGTAGTGAAGTAGCAGATAGGAGGACAGGTTAAGTACAATGTGTTGCACCTGAGTTACATTCCACCACTGTGCATGTTAACACCTGACCCTAAAACATAAGGGACCTTATTGATCTCGAGACAATATTTATAGTTTAGTCTTTCAGCATTAACAACCAGCCCAAACACACACGCCCCACCTCCACTCTCAGGTCCTCCTCTTCCATCCACCTCACTGTCGCACCAGCCCGCCTGATCACCACGGGGTCTAGAGCCTTCAGCCGCTCTGCCCCCCGCCTCTGGAACTCCCTCCCACCGGATATTCGTAACATCAGCTCTCTCTCCACTTTCAAATCCCGCCTCAAAACTCACCTCTTTCAAACAGCCTATTCAGTCCGACTCCTGTCTGTCCAGTCACACACATACACTATTTACATAGAATTTTATTCACTGTAAGCTTGTTTTGCTGAATATTTATTTGTTGTAATGTTATTATTATTTTATTATTTATTTATTTATTTCACCTCACTTTATTCTTTATCTAATTGACTTTTTTAATCAGCTGTTATTTCCTCTATCTTTGCCTGTAGGGTGACCTTGAGTGTCCTGAAAGACGCCTAAAAATAAAATGTAGTATTATTAAACACTTGTGGAACAGACACCGCTCACAGACTTCATCAGACATACTTTCATAATACTGTAGTTCAGTTTTGAGAAAAAAAAACCCTTACCTGGACACATGTAAACAAAAGCTTAACACGCCCACAGAGTCACTCACTGACAGCAGTTATACTTGAAGAGTGCATTTACTCTAGTACTCTCCTCAAGTATGTGGTACTTGTACTTTACTTGAGTTGTTCAGTTTAATGCCACTGATGTATTTCAGAGGAAAATACTGATCTTCTTACCCAATTACACTTATCAGACAGCTACAGACACTTTACAGATTAATATTTTTCAAACAAAACATATCATTAGTATATAAAACACATAACACAGTTACTGATTAAACTATCTGACAGCATGACAACAGTTCAAATCTGCTAAATCAGTAATAATACTGCAATTATAGCTATAATAAACCATTAAGCCATGCATAATGAGTCATTTTACTTGTGACTTTTATATGTAGGATGTGTATTTTTACTCTTAGGTACTGCTACTTTTACTTAAGTAGACTTAGTGGTGGAATGTGACTCAGTACATTTACTCAGGTACTGCGCTTTACTTGAGTATTTCACTTCTGCAACACTTTTTAATTCTATCCAACTTTATATCAAAAGGAAATATTGCACTTATTTGACAGTTACTTTGCGGATGAATATTTTACATATATAACAGCTCATAAAGTATGATGCATACTTGTGGATTAATAAGGGTATACAGCTAAGCTTGGCTCCACCTTGAGGAACTATAATACTGTGCAACTTCCATATGAATGCACCAGTAATCTAGTAAAATAATATATAATAATATTATACTCACAAGCTGCTCAGTGAGCACTGTTTACTTTTTATGCTAGTACATTTTGCTGATAATATCTGTGTACTTCTACTGGAGTAATATTTTGCAAACAGGATTAGTTGTATGTAGAAGTATTACTGTAGGATATGAACTGACTTTATGACCAAGAGTAACAACAAAGACTCAGTTAAAGTTTGATATTTGACGATTATCTTCTCTGCTAGCATCAACGTGTGCTCGGTGTGTGTGAACACCTCCTCACCAGATGGAGTTCTTGATCCTGAGCTGCAGAGCACTGGCCTCAGCACCCTGCAGCCCGGTGAGCAGGCCGGGCAGGCTCCTCGCCCCGCGGTCCGCCTGCTGCTGGGGGTCCTCCTCGGCCATGGCGGCGGGCGTCGGGACGAGTCTGGACTGGACTGGACTGGACAGGAGGCGTGGACAGGTGCACTCGGGTTAAACAACATGGACCGAAGGACGTTGCGATGCTAACGGGACAGCAGCGCGCCCTGTTGTTGTTGTTGTCGTTGCCACCCAGTCCTCCTCCGACATCGCTCGCTCCAAGTCCCCACACTTGGTGGATTAAAGACGCCGTGCAGCAAAACTACGAGTCGCTGTCCAAAGCGACCTGGTGCATCGATATAAATAAAAGCGGGGTGTAAACAGTTCACGGACAGCTGCAAAACAACTAGCTGGTCCCTCCGGTGTGCTGTGCCTCTCACGTTATGGGATTTCTCTGCATGTGCATGGTGAGTAGTAGCTGTTGGGCAAGCGCATGCGCACTGAGACCCCCAGAATTAAAAACAACATGTAAGCTGAAGACGTTACTGAGCACGTTACTATGAATGTCTGTCAATGTAAATATGGATATTATTATTTTATATACGGCGTTAACCTTCACCCAGCATTAAAACAAACATTTATTGTTAGAATTATAATATTTATAATTATTATTAATATTATATTAATACTACTACTAGCCTACTACTACTAATAATAGTAATAATTTAATTGTTATATGCATTTTCTAACGGATTACCTGTTGGCTACCAACAGCACAATATAGGCAGTGGTCCCAGGGCTCCCAGAAAGTCTCATTTTGACAATTTGAGGGTGGTGTAATAAGATGTACCTTTATTGGGAGTAAACAACACTTGCCATAAAACTTCAATTAGTAGCCCAGGCTATTATTTGCTTAAATCACTGAAACCACCAGGCCTATATTTGGGACAGGCGTCTATATTGGACAGGCCTTTCATACCCTTCACACAAAACTGTTGCTCAGCAAAGATGGGAAATACAAATTGTTTATTTAAACCAATATGAATATTGTTTGTTTAAAAAGTAGGCTTAAGATCAGATATCAACCATGAATCATTCATTTGCTCTAGCTCTGACAGACAGCGCATCAGACAGAGAGAGTGAGTTACAACACTGGAGGATTACAGCACCTTGCACACCAACACAACACCACTTTTTCCTGTTAAAACAATACTCACAACTTGGATTTATTTTATGAAAAAAAACCAAAACTTTTAATTCTTTTGATCTGAGGGCCCTTACGTACTAAAGGAATATGAATAACTTACAGGGCAAACGAGGAATGGAAACATAATTTGAGGTAGCCAAAAACCTGGTTTTATACATCCAAAGAACTTCTATAAAGAAAAAATGAACTGCTTGGCAACCAGGCCAGGCCTCTAATTGAGACAGGCATTTATTTGTCAAAATGTGTAGCCACTGGGCCAGTGAAAGGGACTGGGCATTCAACTGGGACTAGCCTTTTCATTTAAGTTTTACTGTAAGCACAATATACACTGATATAATGCAGACTTTATTACCTACTGACTGCCAGTGAAACTAGAAAGCAACTTGGTAGCTCAAATTTGTGAGTAGGCCTACTTTACGCACAATTTTCAGACACTTTTACTTGTATTTCCATGCTCCTTCATACTTGTACTCCACTACACTTCAGATGCATATATATTGTACTTTGTACTCCACTAGGCCTACATCTATTTGAGAGGTGTAGATATGATTTACTTTTTAGCAGTGTTGGAGAGTAACTAGTTACATGTAATTAAATTAACAAAAATAATGTAATTGTAATCAGTTACTGAGGAAAAAACATGTCGGCTAATTAAATTACAGTTAGCCTACTAATCAAAATGTTGGTGATTAAAAAGGGGTTACACCCAAATATATTCTCTTCAGTAAAAAGTTTATATGTGGAATATAATAATTATTCTGTTGCTTTGCAACTTCCTGCCGTGCAGGAATGCCTTATTTTGGCATAGTCTACTTCTGGACATCTTTCAGCTTTATTGCCCAGTTTAAAACATTGTTAGAGAAGTAAAAAGTAATCAAATGTAATAAGGTATATTACTTTGATGAAGTAATTAAAATAAGGTACTGCTTTTTATATGATTTTTTTTTGCATAAATATCAATATAATATTTTAAAATAACCCTGATGATGTCATCTACAGCTCGGATGTGAGACTTATATTTTTCAACTTTCAAATAAAGGTGTGAATTTTGAGGGAAGTGTGTGTTTTATCAGGCAGGGAAGGGCTAATGGGAGATGCTATTGAATTGTAAACTAAAAGTCTAATCGCTGGAGAACCATTTTCATTATTTTGGGGGGGCAAAAGTTAGTTTAATGACAAACATATGTTTTTATGTTGAACGCTATTGTTAACTTTTGTAACTAAGGAATGGTATTTTGCTCTAAAACCTTATTAAGAAAATACATTACCTATGTTTGTTTCTGCTGTTAGCACAAACTACTGTAATACAACTTTTGTGTAGGCTGTTAATATTTCGTCTTAAAATGTCCACACAGGGCTGCCGTACAGAGCGCGCACTGAACATGTAGTTGCTATGCAACCAGAACCGCATCGTTTCCCTCTGTTACAATGGCTGACAGAAGTTGTGATAAAAAGCTTCGTCCGTCTCAGTCCGTCGTCTCGCAGGTTTGTAGCGTAGTTTTTTTCATGTTTACTCGTCAAAGGTTCAAACAGAATAGTTTTTGAGCGAATAACAAACGTATAAACCTTACCATTAGTTTCCAACAGGTGAAGTCAACAACACAAGCTAACGTTAACTACTTCCTGTAACAGTATGGTAGACGTGACGCTTATTAAACGACTCATCAGGTCTGTCTCTGTGGACACTAATACTGAGACAGAGGAGGACAAAATAGCCTAGCGTTATTAATATTTATATTATAGGTTATAATAATGCTAAAGTGTGTGGGTGGTTGAAAGATACACTGGACACCAAACTAATCCCATACAGTTGTGATTTTGTCCACAAACATCTGTCACAAATGGCTTCCGTTCAATTTTCACGATGTTGAAAACATTTAATGCAAAGAACCAAACTGCCCTGCTTGTTTTACCAAATTAAAACGCTGTGCCTTAAGTGCAAAACCATAAATCATATCCTCTGATCTTACAGGTATTGTTATATTATATAATGTATCACCAGACACCATCAATCACTAAAGCACTTCAGCCTGTGTGTACAAACATGTCACAATGTGGATGGAAGATCATCGATATTAGGATTGCATGCCTTTCAGTTAATCTGAAAGAACTGTCCAAACCCCCAATCAGTGTTTGACCACTTACCTGAAGAGCGTTGGGTCAGAGATATGCTACTGTGTACTGCCTGACTGATACTGGGTCTTGAAGGCAAATAACAATATCAATATTTGAGAGTAAAAAAAAAGAGTATGATGTATTATTTTCTAATATAAACAAACATCCCTTAAATTAGATTTTTAAACAGTTGTGACCAATATGTGTTCTAAGCAGGACATTTTACAGTTGGAAAATAAACTTGTCAGGGCTCCCTGGTGGACAAACTAAATGCCATTTCTGTGCATGTCTGCCAATGCATCAGTCAGGCTCAGAAAGAAAACAAGGTGAAATAGAAATAATTCATATTGTAATCCAGTCTTATGAAAAATAAAATTTTACCTCAGTGAAATAGTTTTACTAAATCTGCCGCTTTGTCTTGTTCAGCCCAAGAAACGGCCATCCTCTAGCAGTAAGGCTGAGAAGTCAAAGAGGGCTGAGGTGAGACCACAAGCAAAACCTGCCTCTGCTCCACTAAAGAAGCACACAGATGACCTGTTATCTAAGGAAGAACAATACAAGTAAGACTACCTGTTCCAATATCTGCTGGCTTTGTTTTAATTCAGTTCAAAGGAATTTATGTAAAATGTCTTCAGATGGGGGCGGCACGGTGGTGTGGTGGTTAGCACTGTCGCCTAAGGTTCGATCCCGGGTGCGGGAGCCCATCTGTGCGGAGTTTGCATGTTCTCCCCGTGTCAGCGTGGGTTCTCTCCGGGTACTCCGGCTTCCTCCCACAGTCCAAAGACATGCAAGTTGGGGATAGGTTAATTGATTACTCTAAATTGCCCGTAGGTGTGAATGTGAGTGTGAATGGTTGTCTGTCTCTATGTGTCAGCCCTGTGATAGTCTGGCGACATGTCGCGCCCAATGTCAGCTGGGATAGGCTCCAGCCCCCCCGTGACCCTCAAGAGGATAAGCGGTTAGGAAATGGATGGATGGATGTCTTCAGATGGACCCGTCTGATTAATTTAAATGTTGAGGCTTCATTCATTTTTGGGGGCAATACCTCTTTACTCTGGTTGGACTCTATTGGATTCCTCCAGCTTCAGTTTATTCCTTCATCAAACCTGGAGAGAAATCCTTCTTGTGTTAACATACATCGATAATCATGAGTGATTTTACCTTAACTTTTTAATACAAGCCTGTCATTACCTAAATACCACAAGTAAGAGAGTCAATATGCCAAAATAATCACAAAAAGGTTTCTCTCCATCAAATTTGCCACAAGGCACCAAGTGGTGTAAATATTATTGTATTGCATTTCTTACAGTCCTATATAACTGTAAAAAAAAAAAAAATAGCCATATGATATCACCCTCCATTTTCTTTCCTTCAGACTCTTGAATGCAGAGCTGGAAGCCAAAACAGCAGATATAGTAAGACAGGCAGAACAACTTATGGTAAGTTATCAACATGCTCACATCAATTATTTAAAAAAAAAAAAAAAGCACATTTTTGTTTTGCATTGGTGAGTAAAGGCTTGCTTTAAAATTAAAAGTGAATTTGGCTCTTGGTGTTTATTGAATTTTAGAGAGAACACAGTGACGTTCTGTCAAAACCCTTATCCACCCTCCTGCTCACAGACATCGAGGATGAAGATGATTTAAGGTAATAAATATTTGAGGTTCATGCAACAAGAGTGATTGTTGACATTTCTGTTGCTCATTTTCTTTAAAAGTTTACATTTATTCCAGTGCAACACTCCAGCATCTACACACACCATTCAAGTATTCAAGTTAATTAAAGCAGCAGTGTGAGAGAAGACCTTAAAGCTGGGGTAGGCAGGCATCACGGAAATGCAAAAAAACAACAGAATTAGAAAATACACCCTCCTCCTGCAGCTCTCCCCTCACCACCCCTCTGTCCTAAACCCCGGTCATATGCACACGCTTCATACAGTAACCCAGTGTTTCCCATACAGTGATTTAACTAATCCTGTTTCTTTGCAGATTTGTGCACAGCTAATTCACTCAGCCCCTCCCTCTCTTCTCTCTCTGTTCATCAGACCATAAATGAGAGAAGAATTAGCTAGCTAGTCACCCCACCGACTCTTTGCCTCACTCCCCGCCGTTGTGGACTGCTTCCCTGGAAGGAGAGTAGGCAACAGCTCTAGAGACAGGAGTTGGTGGCTTTAGAGGCTTGAATTTGGCCAGCTCCAGGTGTTACAGTGGGCTGATAGCCAGCAGCAACGCCCGCTCTGTAGCGGCAAAGTGTGAGGCACAGGACACACTGTCATTCGAGGCTCTAGCTGAAGATAGCTACATCAGCGTTACATGAAGCTTCAGCCATGAGGCTTTGGCTAAAGTAGGCAGAAGGCTAAACTATTCGCAGCATTTTCTCTCTATCTGCAAAACGCTTTGCCAAAAGCAACACGTTTTATTTCATTTATTGTCTGACTGGTTAAGTCCGTCTCCTTTTTTGAGTTGCTTTGCAGTGCAGGCAGTTGTTGCCAATAATGGAATAACAACTTTTTCTGCAGGATTCTGTGTCATTAAAACAGGCTGTCACCACTATATTTGTAGAAGAGCCAGCAGGAACTCCCTCCCTCTGAAATGACCTGTGATTGGCTAAAGTCTTCGATCATGGCCCACATTTTCTAAAGCCTGAAAACAGAGCCAAGAGGAGGTGTAGAAGTCTAGTGTTCTGTCAGACCACTTGAACTTCATTATGGTCAAAACTGCCTACCCCAGCTTTAATCAGCAAAATCATCAGTTTCTTTATTAAGTATGTTTGTGTATGTGCCTACCTACCTGTCCACGTTTATATCTATCCTTTCACCTACAGGATAATAAAGCGTCAACCGTCTGCCTGTGCAGGAGCCTGGTGTGAAGGTATGACTTTAGATTATAAAGTTAAGTGTCTGTATTTCTTAAACCTGCAGACACAAGTTTATAATCTACAGGTATAGTTTGTTAACACTGTAGGCCTACATGACATTACACTGCTTCTGTTTGCCATCGCTTTTCTTAGGCCGTGACCAAAAAAAGAGTCACATCAGCATCAACCAACATGTGTACTGGAAAACAAGGAAAAGAGCCTCACCGCAAAACAGCGTGAGTTTAATTGTAAATAATTTTAGAGCCATTTACAACCATTTTTATTTATAACAAATTAACACAGTGTGTCATACATTTCATTAAACATATTATGCATTAACGTTTCTCATAAGGTCACTAAATGTTTTCACACTATTTGCTTGATTTCAGGACCCCAAGTGTGTCTCAGGTGGATGATTTAGCAGCTGTAGAAGACTCAGCTGATTTTTTCCTGGCGAAGACGATTCGTAGCATGGAGGAGAAGATAGACAACAACACTGTGGTTCATGAAAATGGTCTGGATGATGTGGCTGATGCTGGAGAACATCTAGGATCAGGTAATTATGTCATTTTATGAAATGTAATCCCCATTTTTATTTCATTTATAGTGATGATTAATTTATGCAACTATTCATTTAAAGACATAATTTGTCTTAGAAATACCACAAAACTCCACATTTTTTCCACTGTCATACAGTCTGTGTTACCTCTTTCAGCAAATACTTATATGTGAGCTGTAACTGTATTTTACAACAATGAATTATACATTCACATTATTTGTTACATTTACAGCAAAGAGGACCTGTGTGTTGGGGTCAATGTCAGATCTGAAAGTTACTGAGAAATTATTTCAATGAGAAAATCTTGCCACTTAAAGAAACAGTGTGTAAGATTTAGGGGGATTTAGTGGCATCTAGCAGTGAGGATTGCAACCAGCTGAAACGTCAGGATTCCTTCAGTGTCGATTGTTCAGGAGGTTTGTACCAGGAACCCAATTATCAGCAGAGGTATCTTCCTCTCCAAAACAAAGACACCAGTTAATGAAACCTGTAAATACTCAGAACAAATCAGTTTCATGCTACAGATGTGTCGCAGACGGGCCTGCTTGCCCAGCACCTGCTAATATGTGCTCATCGCTGTTCTCTGATTAACTTAAGATCCAGACGTTGACGAGGTTTTTACTGTGAGCTAAATTATCTGTAGAGGTCTCTTTCTCTCAAAAAAAACAAAAAAAAACAACAAAGTAAAAGGACCAGGTGATTTAAACAGGTAAAAACACAGAATAAAGGAGTTTCATGATAAAAATCAGTGTTTTTCAACACTGTTGGGCTTGTCAGACTGCTAACTACGGTGGCCAATGCGAAAATGCTAATGGACCTATCTACAGCCAATATTTGGTTTGTCAACTCACTGGACCTTTAGAACCCTAAATAAATATAAAAATAGAGCTTTAACACTAAATGGTAGCGTGCAGATTGTCAGCCAGAGCATTCTTTACTTTTCATACATTTTTAATGTGTTTTTGGGGGGAGGAAAAGAAAGCCATTTTTATGGGCCTCTAAGTGATCAAGTTGCTCTGTTCTGTTTTGTTTTAAGGTGTTTCAGATGCTCAGATACGCGTTCTGAAGGCAAAACTGCGGATCATGCAAGAAGAACTGGATCAGCTCTCATGTGAATATTATAAGAAGGTGTAACATTTCTAGATAAACACTGATTCAACAAGAGCTGTTATTGCCCCTGCCGATCAGCAGAGGGGGAGCAGAGCTTCAGCTAAACAGCTCTAAACAACTGAATGATGGAAAAACAGAGATGTCTTTAAACCCAATACTGACTGTTTCTGCTGTTGCAGGATGATGAAAACGCTAAACTTTGTGCCAAAATTAAAGAGCTGGAGGAGGACCGAGCCAGACTGCAGAAAACAGCAAACATCCAGCAGACGCAGATAGAGAGGCACAGAGCTTTAGCAGAGGAGTCCGACAAAAAATGTGATGGTCTTCAACTGCAAGTGTCTGCTTTACACAAGGTCTGTAAGAGACTGACAATAGACTGCAAATATCAATGGACTCTTAATAACCACCTGTAAAATGTGACACCATCTTCCAATACTCATGTGTGATCACTTCCTGGCTCTGCAGGAAATAGAAAATATGAACAGATCCCACAAACAAGCAGCGGCTGTCCACAGCACTGTGGAGGTTCGTCTGAACAGAGCCTTGGAGGAGGTGGAGAGGTTAAAGACTCAACTCAACAAGATGAAACAGATGAACAAGGTAAGCTAATTACAGTGTTGATAAAAACATAATCTGATTATTCAAATGTTTAAAATTACAAGTTACAGATCTTTTATGCACAGATGAATAGTGATAAACTGTTAGTGACTTGTTAACTATTCTCTCTAAACTAGTGGTTATTTACTGATGGTCATGTTTATCTTTCTGTGTGATTTGCTCTAGAAACACTTGGTTTGATAAATGATTTGTTGTTTCATCCTAACAATAACATGCTGCTGAAATGTGTGTAAAGCTGGAAATCTGTAAATTTAGCCTGAACAGCAAATGCTGTTTTTTTTAGTTGGGATTTCATTCTTTGCTATTTTTCCTTTCAATTGAAAAATCGACAGCAGAAGATGCTTAACTTCACTTAGAGATGGGACCAAATTTTTCCTTTCAACATGGTTCATAGTTTGCTTTTGATGTTAACTAATAATTTTAAATGTAATATTTTACAAGCAGACTTTTATTGCAGGAATAACTGTGCAATTAACACAGAATCCAGTGTACTTAAAAAATGAAATTATTCAGAGCGAAATAAAAACATAAATCAAACATCTAATGATAAAAACATTAAAACAAAAAAGAGCACATTTATAACAATTACAAATAATTGAATCTTTATTTGAATATATGAAAAAAATCTGTTCCATCTGTAGGGGCATGTCAGCTAAATGTCCTATTACAGGGTTCATGTAATATATTTTTAAAGACTCTAAATGTTTAGTATTGTTGTAGTTTCAAAAAGTGAAGTAAGGTCAAAGATAATGCATCCTTTTAGTAGATAAAGATGCCCTATGAATTATAATGAAAACAGGGAGCTCTGTAACTTCACACTGTGATAAACTGCATAAACAACAAAAACAATGACCCTGAAGCCTGCTGGGAGTCTTTCATGAATAGCAGCTAAATATTAAACTGCACAGTGGACAACATGGAATATGATATTTGAAGACAGACAGACTTTATTTGGCTCTTTACAGTTATGTAAAGCAGCAGCTACAACTGAATTTCAACATGTTTTAATAGCTGTAACCTTAGGTTGCACAAGTGTTTAACTCCTACTAACTTCAGTCTTTCAAATTATTTTAAATAGGACAAGATAAGCGAGGAACATCAGAGTAAAGAAAATCTACTCGCTGAAAACAAAATGCTAAAAAAGCAGAAAGCAGAACTCATCGTGGGTTTCAAGAAGCAGCTCAAGCTGATTGACATTCTCAAAAGACAAAAGGTATGTGTCTCTATCTCATACACCCTGTTCATACACACCCTGTTCATAGTCCAGTCAAAACTTTAACTAACTTTTGGATTTGCTTTTTCTGTGCAGATGCATTTTGAAGCTGCCAAGCTGCTGTCGTTCACAGAGGAGGAGTTTATGAAAGCTCTGGACTGGGGGAAGTCATAAACACAGAGAGATTCAGACAAATAGAAGACATTTAAGAGCTTTAGATTCAGAGGTTTGTCTCTTTATTATTAGCACATTTAGTCACCAGACAACCTCACATCTTTTCTGGAGTGATTTTGATTACGACCCCGTCTGCACAGTCCTAATAAAGACACGTCACTAAATCATTTTGTTGTTACTGAATACTTAACACGCTGTATCATATATACTGAAGAATAATTTTTTTGTGGTCACTAATAAGTGCTGCTTGGCTAACTGTAACCTTAAACTGCCATCTAGTGGCTGACTGTACAGTTTCAGGGACGGAGTTTACTCGTCGTCTTCCCAGCCGTCGTCAGAGAAGAGATCTGCCTGACGTGTTTTAAAGTTTCTTCTGAAGTCTTCATCAAAGTGCTGCAGGTCTTCTTCACGGAGCAAACCCTGAAAATGGATAACCCATGGTCATGCACTCGTTTGATTGACAGCAGATATGAACTTGTGTAATATTTTTTATGATTCATACACTGCATCATACCTTTGGTAGGTATCCAAGGAGTTCTGTTGCGTGACGTTTAAGAAGTCGCTGCCTCTCTTCTTCAATGATCTGTCTGCGCAGCGCCTCCCTCTCTTGCTCAAGGGCTCTTTCTTTAGCCTCCATTTCCTTGAGGAGAGAGATCGATTGCAGTGTCACAGCAGGTCATTTAAAACTGACATTAGAGTCAAAGATGATACACTGCAGCTTATGTTGTGTTTCACTTATATTCCTCAAATGAAGCTCTTACTTTCTGTGTTTGAATGTCTTAGTGTTCGGCCATGCTACTACAAGTTCAACAAGTGCTTTCATTAATACATCTTAAGACTTTGCAAGTGTTCAGCTTATCAGATATTGAGGTTGCTGCTAACTGTTGCCTGTAATTAATGCTAGCAGCATAACCTCTGACAATAAAACCACTATGAGGGAGTCAGACCTTATTCTTGGCATAATCACGCACACAGAGAGCGCTGTTCGTACCATGTAGGCCTCACGCTGCCGTCTTCTGTCCTCCATCAGTTTCTCCACTTCGCGTTTGTGCTCAAGTTGTTTCATGCGTCGTTTCTGAGCGTTCATCTGCTCCAACCGATCGTCCTCTGCGAACTTAGCCATCATCATTTTCTTGAAGGCCTCCTCCTCCTCTTTCTCCGCCTGCCTCCGCATCTCTTTGAAAGCCATCTGCTCCTGGCAGGTCTGCTGCATCATCAGCCGCTGTCGGATTTTCTTCTCCATCTCTTCCTGTTGGATGAAAGTTTTAAAAAACATTAAGATAATTTACAGGAGCACACAGGAGTCTGTGCATGTCCCTTGTCTCATGACGGCCATTTTTCCTTGTTTTCCAATTATTTATAAGCCAAATAAGAGACTGACAAATTAATAGATAATCACTACTTGTAATCATTACATGCATCCCTTGTATCCAATATATTTGTCATAAATTTGTCTCAACTGTCATCTTTATTACAGTACGAACTAGACAGCATGGATGCTTTAAAGTGAGACAGTAAGGTGATACTTACGATGTCTCTCTGCCTGTTAGCCTCTTCCTGTTCTTCTAAATAAAGTTCCTCACGGACTCGCTCCATTTCTTCACGCTGTTGCCTCTCCTCTTTGATCTTCTCAGACAGCTAGAGGAGGAAAGAAAGAAGTGATTTTTGGTGCCAAATACAGGTGTCACTAATTAATAAAATATAAAGTTTCAACATAAAAAAAGAAGGTGTCTCAACCATTTTGTGAAGCTGCTCCTTTGCTTCTTCTCTCTCTTTGGTCTTAGCTATTCTGCTCTCTTCCATCTGCTGCTGTTGGCTTGCAAACTCCATGATGCGTCTGTTCTCTGCCTCCATCTTCTCTTGCTCCATGCGTCTCCACTCGGCCTGCTGTCTCTTGAATTCCTCAATGTGCTGCTGAGTGGCTCTGACCTTCTCCAGTTTCAGCTGTCTTTCCCTACAAGAAAAAACCATTAAAAAAAAAATCCAACATGTTACGACAAACTTTATGTTTTCTCTGGAAAAAGACGGATGCAAGTGGACACTTAATTTGAAACGTATACTTTTACTGAACCAGTAAATAGAAAATACGTACGGTATTTATCTGCGTAGATAGTTTCAGAGATTTAAAGGGACAGTGTGTAAGATTTAGGGGGATTTAGTGGCATCTAGTGGTGACGACTGCTGATTGCAACTAGCTGAAACTTCTCCCCATTAGGTTTCCTTCAGTGTTCAGAATCCATGGAATTCAAGTTTTTTTCTCACATGAATATCTTACGCCTTGACTGCTGTGTTTAGCGAGATAAATGCTGATGTATTGAGCGCTCATGTTACAGATTGTAAGACTTGGCAATAAAAGACTCACATCTGATCCTCCTCGTAAATCTTCCTGACAATCTCATCAACCATGAGCTTCTCTTTGAGGAACTCCTCGTACGCCTCTTGTCTCTTGCGCTCCCTCTCCACGAGCTGCTGCTCCAGCTCTCTCTGATACTGCGCCAGCTCCTCTTGGCGCTTCTGCTCCAGCTTCTGCTTCTCAGCGGCCGCTCGCTCATGTTCACTCTTCATCTTGCGAGCAAAGTCTGCCTCCTCCCGCTAATGTCAGAGGGAAGACACAGACATAACAGGAAATATTCTGGATTTTAAATTTCCACTTGAAATTTAGGCTTCATAAAGTTAAAAAGCTCCTCATCAGGAGGAATAAGACCATTTTTCACTCCTGAATTATTTTCCCAAGAACTCTGATAATGAGCCTTGGTGCATAATGCCCAAATGTACATTATGAACAGTCCCTAACAACATTTTCTGTATTTATTATCACTGGATCACTGCCCAGTGGCTATTACACAAAGAAAAGCATCTGGAGTCACTTAAAGGAAGATATTTTGAAAAACAAAATCCATCTTTTGCAACCAGCACTTCAGATTTGTTGATTGTAGTAAATGACTATAATCAATGAGGTTTGTGCTCACCATTGTCCCAAGCCTCATAGCTTCCTGCTCAGCAATCTGTGCAGCTCGTTCCTTATTCAGATATGCAGACTTCAGCTTTGACTCCAGCTCTCGAAGCTCCATGCTGAAAAGCAAAACGTTGCATTTGTATGTTGACCCAGAACAAACATTAAGTCAAGGTAATGGCTTATATGTGCGTACCTGTTCTCTTTGATGTACTGCCTCATTTTCTCCTCTCTCTGTGTCTCATAGTTGATGCGGGCCAGCTCTTTAGCAATCCTCTCCTCTTGTTCAAGTTGTTTTTCTCTGTTTATTCTCTCCTCCTCTGCCTGCAGGTCAGATTTTATTATGATTGTTAACATCTGAGTTCAGGTAAATGACAGTTAATATCTTGATGATGATACAGCAACATGTTTGGATTTCTGGCTGTTATTTGATAATGGCAATTATCAACAAACTGAAACAGTTGATGTCCTGAGATGCAAGACAAATTTCAGAATTTTATTCTGACTATCAAGTGAAATCGAATCAAAATTAGGGATGTACAATATTGATTTTTTTTGCCGATATCCGATATGCTGACATGTAACAGCTCATTTGGCCGATAACAGATACCGATATATATCCACTTTTTTCCCCACCTAAGTTTATTGATCACCAAGTCTCTTCTGTAGTGGAATTAACGTCATATTATGTATGTGTGCCTACTCTTGTTGTGATGGCCCACCAGCAGATGGAGACATGAAATATGGTGCTTTTCAATGTATGTATTATTTATTCATTGTGCAAAATACGAAAACGCATGTTGATTCTGATTCAATTCTGATAACTCATTTTAAAGCTGATATTGGCTGATACCGATGACATGCCGGTATGATCGTGCATCCTTAATCAAAATACATTAGCACTAATAAAAAGTTCAGTAAAAAATAAAGAAAATGTTCCAGAATCAAACCTTAAAAATAAGTGCAACTAAGTCTATTCAACAATTTAATTTAACTTACTCCTAAATAATATTTGATTGACTCCTTAAATTTTGTCATCACACTACAGTAAAACATTCAAAGAAACCCTGACACCATTTCCATCACTACTTAATTTCTTTGCACAACAATTATTCAGTCATATTGTACACAACTGTGTGTGTGTGTGTTTCCATACATATGTTTGTATATATACTTTTTCTTTAATACTTCTATTATTCAAGTGTTTTTTTTTAAATATGCATGCATTCATTCATGTTATTGTACTTATTTTGTACTGTAACCTTATTTATTTTTGTCTTATTTATATAATTTTTGTGTGTGTAGCATGAAGTGAGTCACAACTAAACTTCATTCTTCAGTCCTGTATGACAACGAAGCCAATCCTTGAAAGTTCTTGTCACCTCCAGCAGGCCCAGCAGCTGATCCAGACCCTACAATCTCTATTTCTTCAAAGAGCATCACAGCAACAACTGTGACCATTATGAAATATGATTTTAAAACATTTTTTGCCCCAGGGGAACCTTTTAATCCAGTGAACACCAACTATTGTTTTTCATGTCATATTTAAATTGTTGCTTAATAGATACAAATGTATAGTAGCATGTGTCGCATGGTCTTCTTTATATTTTAAATGGAAGCTGTAAATGTGTTAGTATGACCAAGTAACAAACAGTTGAGAGTGGCAACTTGTCTAACAGTAAATGCACAACATAAAGCCATACCTTCAGCATGGCGCTCTCCATTTGCTTCTCCCTGATCTCCTCCTGCACCTGCCTCAGGTATCTCCTCCTCTCAAAGCTCTCCTCATCCTGCAGACAGGCCTGCAGCTGCCTCTCTCTAGACACACGCTGAGCCTCCTGCTGCCAGTGCTGCTCCTGCTTCTGCCGCTGAAACATTAACCTCTGCTGCTGGTTGTACGTCCAGTTACGACTCTGAAACAGTCGTTAAAAACACACATAACCAAACACTGAATACACCAACAATGTGAACAGTAACAAGTGTCGTGTTAACAATGTGGAAAGTTAGCAGTTTGTAGCAGTCAAGCTAAATGTTAACTCTCGGTTTGGTAACGAGGATTTACCGTATTTACCATGTTTGCGGTGCTTTTTGTCGATTCCCGCCTTCGTAACTAAACTCCTCTTGTGTCTCTAATTCGTAAACAATTTTATATTATTTAACTTTAAGTAATTTTCGGTGTACGAGCGTCATGAGCGATTAATTAGCCGTTGTTAAACTAAAGTGTCGCTGTGTCTCCTCGGTTGTTTGGAGTATCGTTGTCCTGGGAACGCCGCGTGTCCGTACGCTCAGCCAATAGAAATAAGCGCCGACAATGACGTCAGGTCCGGGAAAATCAAAACGAGTCTATCTATCTATCTATCTATCTATCTATCTATCTATCTATCTATCTATCTATCTGTCTATCTGTCTATCAAATCAAATAAAGCCCGTTTTGTGTGGCTTTATGTGAATTTAAAATAAGAATAAAAATAAATATTAAGAGTGTCTCAACTAAATTTTTTTCCGTTTTTTAATTCATTAATATTTTTAATTAATTAATTTAAGTTTTCCGCAAGACTAATCACAGTATACATAAATTATCAAAAATTCATGACTGTTGAACTGCAAACTGTTTTTTTTTTTCTTTTTAAATTATTATTATTATTATTATTATTATTAATATTAATAATAATGATAATAATAACAGATGCAGGATCAGTTCCAAAGATATAAATATTATTTTAAAAAGAAAAAGGACAGAGATACGTATCGCAAACTTAAGGAAATATTTATTTAAATATAAGGATACTATTATTATTATTACTACACTATATACAGAGAGGATGTACTAAAGGTAAACCTTAGGGCATTTTTGATGCATTAACAAATTCAGAAATGAATCAGAAATGTTAGCTTTCTGATTTAACCTGTTGTTACAGTTGTATAATTTTTGAAAACTGTTTTTATTTGTATGTTTCATTATTAATCATTCATCTTATTTAACTTAATGATGCTTTCTGCAAGGTGGCACAGTGGTGTGGTGGTTAGCATTCATGCCTCACGGCAAGAGGGTTCCTGGTTTGATCCTGGGTGCAGGAACCCCTCTGTGCAGAGTTTTGCATGTTGTCAACGTGGGTTTACTCCGGCTTCCTCCCACAATCCAAAGACATGCAGATTGGGGATAGGTTAGGTGACTCAAATCTCTGTGAGTGTGAATGGTTGTCTGTCTCTATGTGTCAGCCCCGTGATAGTCTGGTGACCTGTCTAGGGTGTACCCCGCCTCTCGCCCAATGTCAGCTGGGATAGGCTCCAGCCCCCCCGCGACCCTCAAGACGTTAAGTGTTTAGAAGATGGATGGATGCTTACTTGCACAGTAGTGCCCTGTGAAACTGGCCTCTGAAAGATGTCTTTTAGTTTCTCCTTTTAGTTGTTCAGTGGGTGGAGGGGAAAATCTTCACATCACTGAAAGAATTCTCATTCATAGGTGGAAATGTTCAGGTTTCTTTATGTTCTGTGTTCATGGTCGAAATAAAATTTATTCTACATCAAAGAATAAAGAGCGCCATGATGTGCATTTAAATGTTGCAAGTGTAGTTAATGTTAACTGGTCTTTCGTACAGTAGCCAATGTTTTATAGCCTTTGCTGAGGGTATCACAAAATTTGAAACAAAACAATCCAGAAATTCTACAAACAAAAATTTCCCTAATATAACACATAAGGTCCCTGCTCTGTCTGTGCTGTGCAATGGGAACAAAATGAAAAGCAAGTAACAGCATTAAAATTCATTTGTACACATGCATGGTAAAAATAAAGGCTAGAGTACAGGTCAGACATCTTAGGAATAAATCAAAATAATATCCAAACATCTGAGCTCTCTGGAGTTCATTATTCACATACAGGACCTGATAGTTAGAGATCAACATTCAGAAAAAGGACACCCGAAGACTCAAACCTCTTGTATTAAAGATTTATTTACATAACAAACTACAGGAAAACATTGACCCAAACCCAGTTTATAGATCTCTGAGGAAAATGTGTCCAAAGGAGAACACAATATCTGAGGAGGAATGTATTCAAAACACTCGGGGTTACATCGACGGTGCCATCACAGACAAAGGTGCATTTACAGACTTGCTCTACAGATACTGTATATACAAGTGAAAACCCTTTTTAAAAAATGAACAATGACTTTTGAGATATTAAGTCACACAAAGTAAACAAATCATACAGTATAAAATATTCACAGAGCTACAGGGAATTAGCCTTTTTTTATTTTTTACTGTAGATGCAAAATAAAAGGCAACTTTATCAACCCGCAGCTGGGATGTAAAAAACGACAGATTTTATCAAGTTATTTTATCGTGTCGTGCTGAGTACCTCCACCAGAACCGTTTACATTTCTTTTACAAGCTGGCACTTACAACAAAATTTAAACAATGAAATCTACTTGAGTACAATGATATATTATTCTGCTCACTCCTCAAATAGTTGTGGTTATTTTCCGCCTTATACCCCATCACTGCTTAATTTTTCTCTGTTTAATGCTAGCATTTTCTTTACATGCACTATATATTTCTTAACACTTCAAAGGAACTTTCTGACTGTTGAGACAAATGTTCCTCCGGATGTTCAAAGGCAGCTGGTAACAATATAATGTACCTGCACCACATCAATTATGGATCAATATTTCCGCCACAAACCAGGAATTTTCTGTTAGCAACGAAACATTTCAGTGATAATATATGTTCTTGGTATAGCAACCTCAATCAGATATATAACAGAGCATATAAAAAAATAATTTAAAGGTTATAGAATGACAGCAAACCACAGATTAAGGGAAGGTAAAAACTGATGACTTGATGCCGATGACTTAAAAACCCAAACAAAACCATCTTATATCAAGATACCAGTGTGAATTTAATCGGATGGAAGTGGCACTCAAACTGTTTCAATAAAGTTCAATAATAGGCAAGATTTATATAATATTTGTATTTGGACTTTTAAAGGGACAACAAAGAGGATTTTAACGGCAACTACATCACCTTTTAACCCAGACCCCTCACTTCCCATGTTTTTGTTTTTCACTGACTAATGAAGACAGTTTTTGAAACAGGTCGCTGAAAACAAGCTGCAACATTTGTTCCATCCTTTTTGTTTAACCAGAAACAGCCCCAATATCGCCATCGCAAAACCCACCAGACTCCATTTAAATAAACATTTTGTCATCGTACAACTTCAGTCACATTTGACAGAGACAAAATAAAATTCACAAAAACCATCTTTGTTCGTCTTTCCTCTATTCCAACAATCACCAGCTCTGGTTTAGTAGACATAAACCCTTAATTCACTGAGTTAGATGTTAAAATATGCTGTGTCTTTACACACTAAATTATTGTTTATCTATGTGGAGTCTAGGGTTGGCTGAAAAATGTCTATCTCTGTAGGATACTTTACTTTACTTTAATGTTGTCATGACGTTTAGGATAATAATATAAGCCGGTAAGTGGCAAAAGCAACCACCTTCAGTAGATCTAAACTTCGCCACTGCTGGCTGCAGCACTCTGGCACAGTACTGGACCCATTTCAAAAAGTTGTTGTCTCTATTAGTCACTTATACACAAAAACATGGGAAAATAGGGTCCACTGAACACTGAAGGTACCCTTTAAATTGCATCAGTACATCACCAGAGGACGTGAGCATTTATATTCTGTGCCACCATGTTGATTTTTTAAATTGACAAAGGGTTCATCTTTCTCAGTTAAGCAAAGCAAAAATGATCTGAAGTGACACCGGGGACCAGGAGCAGAGCTAAAACTGTCCTCTTCATGGAGTTTCCCTACAGCTAACGTCAACCAGTTTGTGAAACTTTTAAGAAATATAAAATGAGCCACGGTCATTTACGTGTAATTTCTGATGTTTAAAAGTACGACTATGCAAATTCTTTCACTATATAATTTATAGGGCAGCTATGAAGACTTTAGGTGATGTATTTTTATTCATTAATACAAAGATATTTTTAATCTATTCAGGCAATGAAAGTACAACATAGGAGTAAAAAAAAAAAAAATCTGATAAAATATTTTTCATGGTTTTTAAAATGGACTCACCAAACAAAAAACAGAAACAATGCTGAGGTATGACTGATGAAGCAGTCATTCTGAAATGTATAACTGCGCAGTCTTCTCATGTGTCATATGCATTGTTTAGTCAATGTACAGGTTCATTCTGTTTTAGTTTGTTGTTCGTCAGCCTCAGCCACAGGTTCAGCCTCAGCCTCAGCCACAGGTTCAGCCTCAGCCTCAGCCTCAGGTTCAGGTTCAGGTTCAGGTTCAGGTTCAGGTTCAGGTTCAGGTTCAGCCTCAGGTTCAGGTTCAGCCAGCCTCAGGTTCAGGTTCAGCCTCAGCCTCTGGTTCAGGTTCAGGCTCAGCCTCTGGTTCAGGTTCAGGGAGCTCCTCTTTGATATTTACGCTCTCTGAGTTACCCGCCGACTCTTCACGGGGATCTGGAACGTCCTCTGATGTACAGGAAGACGACAAAGCAGGAAGTGACGCCTGCTTTTCTCCTTCAGAGGAACCTTCACTGACACTCATCTCTGTGGATTCCTTTTCCTTATCATCTGCTGGCAACATCGGCTGTGGTTCTGACAGCTCAACCGCGGCGGGAGTAACACTTTCAGATGTGACGCTTTCAACTGGTTTCAAGTCTGTTTCCTTTGGTTTTTGAGCGGGCGGCGGTGTCAAGAGGTACATGACTTTTGCTGGCTGCCTTGAGAGGAGACTCCTGCATGAAAAGAAAGCATCCTTTAGATTTACATGCAGCCTTTAGCAATATGATGTTAGCAATATTAAACAGCAGTGCTGAAACTGTGTGTTGAAGGAATCTGTGTGCACAGCTGCCTGGCTGTTTGTCAGTGTGACGACTGATAGAGCATCAACATTAATGCTCTCTGCAAATGTGGTCAAAATGAAACAATTTGACTGGCTGTATGAAAACAAGTTCTTCACCTACATAGGTAAGGATGTAGATGGAGCCCAACTGGTTAATGCATGGACAGGGGGCGCCACTGTGAAACCAACCCCTTTTCTTTTTGACTTTTTTCTTAAAGGAGAACACAGGAAATGGGATTTACAGACCTGATTTGTGTGCTGTAGCAAAATAAAACATGCAAATTAATTTCAGTTGGATTTCAATTTAATAAATATTCTGTGGTCTTTGACACTGTCAAGTGTTTCCTATAGATTAAAGATCAGGACAAGTAGTTTCTACTCACACTCGATCTTTGGCTTTGATATCTGCTGGATTAAAAACAAGAGACAACCTTTTCAAGAAACTTGTAACACTAAATACCAGCTGTAAATCAGGTGGTTACTACAAGAAAAAAACATACCTCTCTCCTGAATGACTTTGCATATGTGATGGGGTCTGTCAGTTAAATGTTTGGTCATCAGGTCACCGCCGGATGCGTCCACAAGGAGGTCACAGTTGAGACAGACCAGCGTTAATCTGGGGAAAAACACAATTGTATGTCTTAAAAACAAAACACTCTGTATTTAAGGCTGAATGCAACATAGAGTTTATGAAGCGCACTTACTTTAATGCAGATGAATTCCTCTTGTAATCCATTTTCAAAAATCTGTTTTTGGTTATGGTGCTATGAAACCTAACAAAGACCAAAGACAGATTTGTCAGATAAATACACTGGGCCTCAAATAAAAGTGCCACAAATACTAATTGAATTCAAATTTGTACTCACTTTATCATGTGGTTACCAATGGAGACTTTGCAACTTGTCCGATATCTGCACGCACCACAATTTGAAGCCATTGGGAAATGAGAAAAGAAGTCGTCAACTTGTCCGTTGCACTCGATACACGTGTACCGCCCTCCGTTGACTCTGAATTCGGAAATCAAAAGAGAGCACAAAACACAAAGACATTTAAACACTGAAAATTATTTCTTTTCGTGGGTCAAGTCAGATTTTTAGGACACTGAAAAAGAAGTATGATTAGAAATTTTGTTTGGATGTCATTTAGTTTAACTGTGACAATCTGAGCTGGTTCACTATAGCATATGCACAAACCAGTTACTTTTCTTAATTGTGTACTGAGAGGCCAGCAGGTTCCTCGTGTTATTCTACTAGTCTTCTCTTCTGTTACACCACTGCATTATCTTCTTTCTAATCCGCATAAAGGCCCACATCACGTGACTGACTCCAGCATACTGTTTTTGATTGCTGAGCCCAATTAGCCAAATATCACACTCATTAGTTTTTTAAAGAAAGAAATCCCGCTCTATCTGCTACACACCATATTATTTTTAGCCAGCCTAATGAGGACTGTCTGGAAAATTAATTGAAAATGCAATTAGCTACTTTGTGTACTGCGAGGCTTTAATAACGTCTATTAATCTGATCCCACCCTGTCATAAACACCCAGGAGGTGGGGCTCGACACTAGTGGTCGGGGCGGGATGGGGACCTAAATGATTCAGGGTGCCCAAAGCTGGACAGGCTGGAGATTACAGATTATTTATTTTTTGAAGTGGGGAGGATGCAAATTTTTCGAGACTCACGTATGTTCAAGACCAAAAACAATGTTTTAAATCATAGAAAGAGACTGAATTGTTTGCCATGGTCATTTCAGTAGTACAAAAGAAAATCATGATTATTGCTAGTTGTTATGGTGACAACACACGTCAGTGGGGCCGTAAAGTGACATTCACTGGTTTGAGAACTGTGTTAAGGCCTATTCTTTTACCCATTTTCCTTATTAAACAGAGAAATATAACAGCAACTCTAGCTGCTCTCTACTGGATGAAAAACAAAACAAAAACAAAATAAAACTCACCAAAACCTTTTTAGTTTGTTTTGTTAGTTGTCTAGTTAGCTAGTCCACTCTTCCAACAATCACCAACTCCAGTTTGGTCAAAATAAATCCTTAATTCACAGAGGGTTGGAAGTGAAAACATGCTGATCTACGCGCTTTTTATCCCTGTGGTCTCTCTGTGCCTCTTAGCTGTCCTCAGAGCAGTGGCACTCACTCGTTCTTCGGAGGCAGCTATGGTAACATTACATTATGTTCCAACAAACATGCAATTAATCGCAACAACAGCAGAGACGTCAGATAGGTCGGACCATCGTCTTTAACTTTAACACCATCTTTATCTTTAAACGTTACGTTTATGGCTGAAAATGACAATCTCCTTAACTGTTCGGTCTATTAGCAAATAATTCTGTTGTTTCATAAAACTCAAGTTAATTATTGCTGTAGAGTCTTTGACTGAGTGAAAACGCTGAGTTTACAACCTGAGATTCCTGAGTGCCAGGTTGTGCTTGCTGGTCCGGCAATTTTGCTTCTTGCTGCTCTGAGTCGCCTTGGCTTTTCCTGCTCCAGAGTAGTTTGACTTCGACTTGGACACACTGACAGGAGGTTTGGTTTGCTGGGTGAAACTTAGTGTTTCTGGAGTCACAGTAAAGCTGGGACGATCAGGGGAGGTCGGCAATGTGGGTGTCTTTCCTGTGAGGGACGCTCGAATAGTCACCTGGCAAGAGAACACAATATGCACTGGCGCTGAATTAAAGTCGTATTAATCTAGGAGTAGTCGAAAAGGTCTAAAATAAATAGCGTTCAGATCTTGTTTATGAACAGGTCAGACCTTTGTTCCTGGAGGAAGACCTTCCAGGGCTTGAGGCTTTCTGAAAGTCTTGTGGACGTGAGTCTTGTGCTCCACTTTCTCCTTGTAGGTGAGAAAATTCAGTCTGCATTTTCCACAGCGATGGATCCCTTTTTTCTGAAATAGAAAAAAACATTGCAGTGTAGAAACACAAAAACGTGATTAATAAGTGATGCGGCCAGAGGCTAATTGCTGAAATGTTTCATTTGAATTCACTGAAAGAATTTAACTAGTATGAAACTACTTTCATTGCTATTAATAGAGCAGCAATTAATTTTGTTTGGCTCTAACTCTACCGTATTTATTGCTCCTTCAGGGCAGGTGAAGAGAAGCAGGTTTTATTGTCAGCCTTTTATGTATTACAGTGAGGTGCGAGGCAGACAACCAAATTCATCCAACGACAGAGGTGGAGATAATAGTACAAACTAACACTCTCGCAGATACTATTTACGATCAGACGACATTTCAAAATGACACTGAACTAGCTTTACAACAGACTTGATGAGATGCAGTGTACCTGATGTTTCATGTAGTGTTGCATGTACATATGACTACTCCTAAGAACTTTGAGGCAGAAGGGACAGAGCAGGTCTTTTGTGTTTTCATGGACACTTCGGAAATGTGTCTCCACATCTGAGAAGAAAGAGGACCGGTAATTGCAGACCTGTGGAATCATTAAAACAGAATTTCAGTACGAGTGAATGTCTTCCAACATCAAAACCACAACACAGCTCAACTTTAAGTGACAGACCTGGCAGACGTAGGGCATTTCCCCGGGTTTATGATTGTCCTTCATGTGTTCCAGGAGAACTTGCTCTGACTCAAACGCCAGCTCACATATCTTGCAGTTGGCTTAAAAAGGAAAGACAAAAAATTACAAATGGCCACTCAGTGTTTGAGTATCATGTGAGATTGAGCAGTATAGTCAATTATGTTATACTTGAGGATTCGATGGGGCTGTGAGCGCTCTCGATGTGGCACTGCAGCTGGAACGGAGTCAAGTACTGTCGGTAGCAATGCTGGCAAGTTGTGTGGCTTTCCCAGCTCTCGCTGTTCTGTTTTTCAAGCTCCAGGTGGTGCTTCATATGGTTCATGAACCTGGAAGATAGAATACACACACACACACAGAGCACAGAAAAGTCACTTCACTGTTTAATAAGAGGGAACCCATGATGTACAGCCTGTTTGTTCCTGAAATGATTTTCCTTTGCATTTCAGGGCTGGGCAATATGGCCTACAAATATTGTTATGATATTTTAAGAGTGTGTCGAGATGGTATAGGTATATCTAAATATTTTGAAACCTCCTCTGAACTACTGAAGACAACTAAAATACTAAACTACTAAATAAATTACTGTAACAATAAACATAAAAAAGCAGTGCTACAATAAAGTTAAATAAAGTATTCTTAGTTATAATGACATAAATCAAAGTCAAGCCACTGGTGGTGGGATGTCAACAGTTAACCGTTAATCAATTAACCGCCAAGAATATTTTTAACCAGTTACAAATGTTGGTTTGTAGGTTAATTTCTCTGTCTCTCTCTCTCTTCTCTTACATTTACTGCACTGTGCACCACCTGGGTCTGGTGGAAGCTAGCTAGCATTAGCAGCACTGCTCATTCAGCTGTTACCGCCAGTAACGCCGTCCAGACCCAATGGGGTTGCTGTGGAAGTGCTACTCACCCCAGTGAGAAAGCCACTCAATTTTGAGCATAAAACCTCCTTTAGCATTGTTGAGTATATCATCACCATTAGCAGTGTCAACACAGCAAGTGATGCTAATATTATAAACAATGCTAAAACGGCTTTGCAGCTCAAAATGGAGCCACCTACTCACCGGGGCAATTTGGGGGGACACCCGAGGGTGGGCACAACGTTTCCACAGCAACGCATTCTGCCACTGGCACAGCGTTGACAGCTGTAATCGCCACATAAGCAGCATCGCTAGCTAGCTAAGGATAGCTCCATGGTTGGCTCCCTGTCAACCCAGGTGGTGCACAGCTACGGCTGTGTGTGTGCTGTGCTTTTCCCTCCATTGTAGATCTGCCCAGGTGTGCTGCATTACTTAACAAGGTGCTTTGCACCTGGCATAGAGGAGGAGCTTAGGAGCTCCTGTGCCAGCAGCAAAGAAGAGAGGCCTCTGGTGTGGGGAGTGCTGCTGCTTCTCAACCTGGGATTTCTGTTGTCTTGTTTGCTTGTTTTATTTGTTAATAAATCCCATAGAGTTGAGTGTTTTAAAGGTAGTTATTTGGGTCAGTGGTGGAGTTTTGTTCATCTCATAGGGTCGCCCAAAAGAGGGGCGTAACAACGGAGGCTGGCAAGTGGGTGTATTTCAATATGTTAACATGGCTAGCAGGTTGCCTACCAGCAGAACAAAAAAATGAAATAAAACAGAATAAAAGACATTTACATAGCAAAACATTACAATTTCTTGTATTACTCTTGTATTTCACTTCTTTTTTTGTCTTAATATTAACCACTTAGTAACCAGTTAATTTCCCATTAATAGGTGTTGACTTTTTGAAAGCAAAATAATCAAAACTGACAGCCGTGCACTGATGCTTTTATTCTGAAGTACTCAGACATTGCATGTCTAAAATCACAAAGCCTCATTAACAGATTGTAACATTATCCTCAAACACACACACACACACACACACACACACACACACACACACACACACACACACACACACACACACACAATTAAAACATTCAACCACAGTGAGCGCATAATCTAATTATGCAGGAGGTTTACAGTAATTTGAGGAATATTTCCATTTTTAAGAGAAAAAATAGACGCATTAAAACAAAACCAATGTCAAGTAGTGGGGGAAAAATTAATATTCATGTGCGCATGCAGTGGTTATGGTCCAGGTCCCAAAGGTTTTAAAGATAAATGAAGTATTCTCCTTGCACCTCACTTTCTAAGCATGTATAATGGCCGTTATAATATCAGCAATTACACACAGATTTTTGTTTTGCCTAATGATGTAGTGCTCCACGTTTGCAACGAGCACCTCCACAGCTACCTGCCACTGCTGCCCTGACGAGGCACAGCCCATTTTTCAGCCAGCACATTCTGCTGTCTCAGCTCCCCTAATAGAAATTTTTATGTGGATGAACTATGACCTCGACTGTGAGAGTGCCGTTGCAGTACAAATGTGTTTCCCCATTAAAAGCAGCTTACAGAGGCTTTTTTTGCAATGTTCTGAGGCAAAGTTATTTAATCAAAGGAGCAGTTGTTACGCCACCTAAACTAGCAGTCATTTTTCATCTTTAGGCCCATGAGGGAAAACAGTCTGATACTGTCATCCATCTGAGAAGAAAACTGCACTGAGGGTCAGTGAAGACATCCTTGCTGTCTTTACTGGCACTGGACAGATATCTCTTCAGCAAGTCCTTCAACGACTATATGTAGTTTTTGACAGGCTTGGTCTCAAGCAGGTTTCACAAACAGCACAGATTCACACACATTCATTTATTTGTGGTGCACTGCCCCAATATCAGCATTTGCTGCAACATTTAGGTTTTTTTGGAGCTGCGTTTTCTCCCTCTCTCTCTGTCCCTTTTTCGTGGCAGAGCGTACTCTGGGTACAGATGGAGCAGCTGAGTGCCAAGCGCAGTAAAAGTGAAACTTAACTGTTTATTAATTTATATAGTTTTAGTGTTGTCTATCGTTTTCCAACCTACTTTACGAAAGCCAGTCCAGTGCTGGGTCTAATCAGCAAAAGAGAGTTTGCTTTCACTTTCCTCTGCAGCAGCTGCTGCATTGACCTGATCAGGTCTGACTGATCTGCCACACATTTGCCCTGTTTCCACCTCGCAGTACAGTACGGTACTGTTCAGTTTGGTACGTTTTTTTCCCGTTTCCACTGTGAAAAGTTGAGGATGGTACCAATGGAACCGTTCTTGACCGTCCCCATTTTTTTTGTCAGAAAATGTCGGCATGCAGCCCCGTTGTGTGGATGATAAACGAGGTGCAGACTTCCCTCTGTGTCACTGGTGAAGAGCCAGGAAATACAGTGAGTGCTGGATGTAGCAGTGAGTGACAATAACCCCGCCCACATTTAAGGGTACTGTTTGTGGTGGAAACACTAGGGTCTAGGTACCATGTCTGAAGGGTTACTTTTGGTTTCAATGGAACCATACAGAAAGTGTTTGGTGGAAACGCAGCTATAGAATGAATGAATGAATGAATGACAGGTGAGGGTGAGGCCGGGCTTGGGACACAACATCCAGTGCTGCGTTATGGCCCCCTTGTATTTTATCTTTTTGTGTAACCATTGTATATTTATCAAGGAGAAACCATAACATATGAAAAGAAATGGATTCTTACTCTGTTATTTAACAAAGGGGAAGAAAACATATGATCATTCATACCTGATGTTGTTCTTGAGAACTTTTAAACAGCTCTGGCACTTGAACGTGGTGTTGGTCTTCTGTTCCTTCTTCATCCCATCTCCCATGAACCGGCCGTAGTAGAAATCTGAGACCAGCATGATGCGCTTGTTTGCAACAATGTTGCTTGGAGATGTACATTCCACGACTGCACAGCAGCTCTGAAATCACAAAATATTTTACATAAATAAGCTAACTTCATGTTATTGTTTGATATGAGGCAAACACATCAAGAGCATTTTACTGCCTGGCACAAAACTGAAGATCTGATGTCATTAAAGGCTTGTAGAAAGCAAACAAACCTGACAACTACATAATTTTGACAGTATTCACGATAAAACAGTATGATATGTCTGTTTTTTTGTGAATCTACAACATTTTCATGTTAATTCCCCCTCTTAGACATTGCTCGCGAGGCGTTTTTACTCACCACCATATGAAATTTCAGGGCCTCCTGTGTAGGGAATTCTTCTTGACACTTTGGGCACTTCTTCTTTATAAACCCGTTTTCCACAGGGAGCACTACTTTTGTTGGCCCTACAAAAAACAGTTGGATGTTATGATTGACAAGCTATTAAAACACAAAACCAACTGAGATTAGGTTTATGCTTTGCTTGCAGTAATTGGATTACAAAACTTCACCATGATGTTACTCTAGTAATAGAAACGTACCTAAATCAAGCTTGGCTCTTTTTGCTGCATTGTCTATTGGCTGTGGTGGTAATCCTCGTTTGATTAAGATTGGATCTGTATGAAATCAAAGACAATGTGTTACATTTTTCCAGCTGAGTGATCTGCATGGTGAGGTAAGCTTAAAATATCACATTAGAGAAGATAACTACCTCTGTTATTGTTACTGCCCTTTACAGGCACAGAAAAGGTCTGAAGAGGTTGTGGGTTGGAACGGTTGAGTTGCAGCTGGTGAGATTGTGTTGCATACACAGCAGGACTCTGGACGTTGGACAACGTCACAACATTGTTGCTGATTTGTTGCACCTGAGGCCGGTGGACAACACCAGGTATTACTGTGGCTGAAGAGACCTGCTGAAAAAGCTGCTGCTGACCAGCTGAAAGGCACAACAGACAAACTCTTTAGACAAATGTTGATGAAGCTTTTCTATTACACAATTAAAGCACCGCTGAGAGGGGAAAGGTTTACTCCTCAGAGTTATATTATATGCAGGTTTACCTGGTACAATTGTAAATGAAGTCCCAGGAGGGTACTGGCTCCCAAGAGAGGCGATAAACTCACTGCTGTTTGCTAATTGTGGAGAAGTGACAATGAAGCCCTGCAAGAGAGGAACAAATCCACATTAACAGGTATTCGTTCTCATTGCACATTACTCGTAAACATAATTTTAACACCATAAGTACCTGGTTATTGACAATAACAGGCTGGGGGGTCACTGTTGTCAGATTGGGTACCACAGTATTCACCGCATTTCCAGCCACACTCAAGGGCAGCATTATTGGTGAGGCACCAATGGCAGGCTTAGGAGCAGGACGCTTTATTTCTTGTTTGTCTGCACTCTGAGGAGGTGGAGGTTTAGGCTTGGCATCTTTCTGGTTGTTAGCTGTAAGGAAATACAAAAGGGACAAAAAAAGCACTTTAACAGGATATTTTGTCTTTATAGCCCTGACACACCAAGCTAACGGTTGGCCTTCAGTCAATGTCGGGACTTTGGTGACAGTGTGTCTTACACTGTTGGTACTAGTGGTCCCTTGTTGGTTTTTAGTCAGCTGATTCAATATGTTGAATCAGCTGATCTTTAATGTTGGCTTGACGTGTCTGGGCCCAAACAGAGAAAATGTGCAACAAGCTGGAAGAAAGGCAAACAAAAAAGATTAAATATTCATTTAAATGAATATTGATATTCATTTTAAAAACTATAATAAAAATTAATTTGATTATAGACTATCAATACTGAGCTAATATTAAACTGTGTATTTTGAAATAGCATATACATCATATTACAATAACAAAATGATTTTTGCTTGTGGAGCTAAAAAAAAAAAAATCAACAAAGTCAAGTGTTTAACAGCTTTGCATTAATGTATTCAAAATGTGCTACGACATACAGAGCACTCCTACAAAGATGGGTTCATCGTCGTCATCATCATCATCTATCAAATGAACTTCAGGAGCTTGTTTCTGCCACGGCTCCAGCTCCTCCTCGACACACTCCATAAAAAGTTCAGACATTGTGGATCTGCAAGAGAAAAACACAATATTTAGCTACACTGAGCACTACGTCATGCAGCATCTCTTACTAATGCAGCAAAGCAATAATCAATTATATTTTACAAGCAACTTATTTATATCACAAAATTAATACAGTGGCATCTAAACCAAAAAAATCATGCTGGCGGGGAAAGTAGGGCTGACTACTTGATTGACTCTAGAATGAAATAGTAGCAATGATCTTTTTTAAATTTTTTTTATACATTTATGGACAGGAAATGCAATGTTTTTACTATCTTGCTCAACATTTTAAGTTTCAACAGTGCAAGCCTAAGCACTACACACGGCAAGAAGACACAATACATTTTTAGACAATTACTGCATTTAAATGTACACAGAAATCACATTCAAGTGTGAAATCTGAGGATACATTTATAGGCACTTCAATAACCTGGTTACTGCAAAACATCAGTCTGATTTCTACCCAACCCATTGCCACATTCTTCCTATTATGGCTGAAGTGACATATGCAGCTTTACTGAACTTTTTGAAAAGTGAAGCATCGTGCAAAATTGAATATTTTTTCTCACAAGCCAAGTTACTATTGGCAAAAATGGTTTGCATATAATCTACTACTACCAGTTTCTTTGATAGATCCACTATGAATATTTTACTTAACCACTGGCAGCACTTAGGTGCTGCATTTTCCCCTCCAAGCAGCAGATGTTCCCTCTGAATGGAGTTGTTCTTCAAGAAGTAATTCAAATACATTTATTCACTTTAAAAGCTAAAATATTATTCACTCTTTACGATAACATGTTATAAAACAGCCCATTTACACCTAAACTAACACAAAAATATCCACTGTACCTAAAAATTATAATTATATATTTTATAGTTTCAATACAAACTGTTCTTAAACATGTACATGTCGTCATTGTCAAATATAAATCTAAGCATGCTGTATGTATTGTATATAAACATGTACACATTGATCATTCTGTTTTTATTCCACCAGCACTCTTTGCTCTATTGTGGTCTAGGTTACAATCTACAGAAACAGTTTGACATATAGACATTACAAATACACGGTGTATGTACACAGTTAATATATGTATAGTAAACATTAACAATAAGAGAGAGCAAGAAAAAGCAGCTGGTGCCGCTGTATTAATTAGTGCTGTCAAAAATAGGGAGTTATTGATACATATTGATTTAGAATACTTGACAGTTTCAATGCCCATTTTTCACAGTATTGATACATAATAACAAGTAATTTTTGTAGCTGTGCATAAGTACACTAAGAGCAGCAAAAAACCTGTAGTAAATTCTCCATAGACGTACACACACTCAGCTAATAAAATTTGATTCTGACAAATCCACCAAACAGTTATAGCAGCATTCATCTATAGCGTTGTTTCCAGCCACCTGATGAAATTAAGTCTAATTTTCAATCCCAGCTCTGCTTTGGTCCTCAACAACTCAAGAGAAGAAATCATAGCTTAATTTTCCACTGTTTGATGCTAAGCACATAGTGAGTTTGTCAGCACTTTCTGAAAACTGCTACCAATCGCTGGTATTTGAGAACGAAACAACCAAAACAATGAGCTGAAAGACACAAAGTGCTCCACAGAGCTGAGTAACACTGCACAGCTGGGTGATAAGTATCTGTGGATTCCTCATTGCAAACAACAATGATCACATCGCATGTTCTCATTCATCTCCAATGTCAAGAAAAGAAATATAAGTGGATATTTCAACTTGCAGTAATTGATTTTTTTTAAACCACCTTTGAGCAATGCAACAAGCTACAAACACACACTGACATGACCAGGATTGGAAATTAGCACCAGCCACCAACCATATAATGGTAAAATATGTAAGAGGCTGGTACATTTTCTTCACTCACCAGTCAAAATACACAAAGGTTATCTGTTGAGTGGCTGGTCTACCAGCCACAGTGGCAGGTTGACAAAAAAGTTAATTTCCAACCCTGACATGACCACCTTATAAAGCTGATATGGCCAAAGTTTAAGCAAACAGTTCCGTATTTACACCTCAAGCAGACATAAAGCATCATTCTCATACAATTTGAGTTGTGCGTCTGTCCACCTGGCACTTGTTTCAAGTCCAAAATTCACTCCTGAGACAAACATCTAGCTCTTTAGCTGTTAAATACACCACTGTGTTCACCAGCTCGTCACTAACTTTGTCTGTCTGTCATTTGGTGGTGAGCAGGTGGCGTGCAGTCAGTGTCTTTTCCTTGAAAACAAACAAATGTTGAGAGTGCAGCTTTACTGGACATCTTGAAAAGTGAAGCTTCATGCTAAATTGAATATTTTTTCTTTGAAGCCAAGTCACTATTGGCAAAAATGGTTTGCACATAATCTACTACTACCAGTTTCCTTAGATAGATCCAATGGTGGTGTGCACGTAGTGTAGCTGTCTGCTGCGGCTGAAACAAATGTTGAGAGTAGAGCAGTAGAGATGCAGCTGCGAAACCAAAACAATGTGCTGAAAGGTGAAGGAGGCTGCAGGGACAGGCTCAGAGCTGTAAAGACATCCTTGACGTTACACAGTCATTTGACCCAAACTATTGATTATTGCCACTTTAAAAAGTATTTGAATATCATAATAAGTTGTAATTGGGACTTATTATACAGCCAATCAGAGCATATGTAATCACTGGAACAATTTAGATATATGGTGGTTATTCTGACTTAGCCCAGGAATAATTAGGTCCTTTTATTGGGGGAAAAGCTTTTCCTACCAAGATGGCGACAGATTTGGTGGATATTTAAAAAAAAAAAGCCAGTGTAGCCAACTTCCAACCAGTGGAGCCAAACCTCCGCTGAAATAAGGACACAAAGTCAATTCTACAACCCTTTAACGTGGCATATGTTTTGCTAATGTGTGACAGGACGTAAACTTGTTTATGAGCCGTTTTCTAGCGATGAAGTAAAATTTGGGCAAATGATGTGAGATTGTAACGTCAACGTCAAAGATGCTGTTTTAGTTTGGTGCTAACATTATTCCCTTCCAGCTCAACCCCTGCGTTTATTAAAAAATAAATAATCTGAATAAAAACGTTGCTGTTTACAACAAGCTAACATTAGCAGATGTTATGTTAGCGTGGCTAGCTCACATTTACCTGCGGTGTATTATGCTGTTAGCCCCTCGGTCCTTTTCAACAGCCTGGAAGCTAATGCTAACTAGCTAACATTTGTGATTTCCACTGCTACTGACTGAAGCAGCCTGCGACATGGTCAAAGTGTTAAGTTAAAAAAACCGACATTGTTAGACGTCAACACATTTTTACCACAAATTCATCACAGTGCACGTTGCAATCGTTATCGGTTATCGATCACCGCACCACAACATTAGCTAGGCTCTGTTAGCATGTCCACATTATCTGGGAGGTGGATGTTGGGACAAAGACTGCACTCAGAGTTTGGCGCACGGATTTTGTGTTTGAGCCTACCTCTCTTACACGCAGCCTCTGGGTCTCAAGGCAGAACCGTGTCTAGATACCAACTTCAGCACAGTCGCTGGTCTGGGCACGATAGAGTTCAGATAGTGCGGGTCTACTTCACACAGGACGGGGGGGAAGAGTGCATAGCTAGCCCGAGGCAGCGGAAATGCTCACACTGTCTGGACCAATCAGACTCCAGGGCGCATTTCTCTCCATCACTTCCTTTGTGTACTTGTAGTACTTCCGGTCTCTCCCACAGGTTTCCCTTAGATTAGCTATTTATTTTTATAAAGAAACAGATTTCAGATTTCATGTATCCTCAGTATACACAGCACAATCACACTGAGTGGTGTATGCACTTCAGCTTGAACTGACAGTTGTCCTTTCTGTCATTACATTAGGGACTGTTCTTAAATTATCAGAGGAGGGCAGTGGCTGGGGTGTGACTTTTTTTTAGCCTCCCAAAGCTTCAAATAGAGATGAGCCAGGCCAAATGCGATGACCGGTGATCAATGCATGCTGGTTAGATTTATGTCCGACTTCATCCCAGCTTGCTCTGATGTCATACAAAAGTGGACAGCGATAATCCTGCAAGATCGAGGCAGCCACAGTTTTTAGAGCCAGGTGCTGCTGTTGTTCTCCACCTACTGCAAAACCCAAGGCATGATGGGAAACGCCTGGCTCTCACCTGATCTAGCAGCTGATTGGTTTAGATGTTGACTCAACGTTATGACATTTAAGATGAACTTCTCCTTTTTGTTGAATTTTAGAGATTCCTGCCTGATTTGAAGGTTTATTCTGCTAACAGAATACATGTGTGACTGACGGTAAGGTCTAGTAGTCAGAGAGACTAAATACATTCATTGTAAACTATCGAGTCTGTTGTGTATTAACACTGGACTGTTTTAATGATTGAAGTATTTAGCAACACAGAGACTGACTGATCTTAAATAATAGCTATTGCATTGTATTTTTTTCCTCTTAAAACATTAACTTAAGACTCAAACAGTTTATTTAGCCTATGTAGTTGAGGCGACAGGTCTGCTCTGCAGCAGCAAAGTAATGTGATGTTGATTTACATGCAAATTCATGTCTAATCAAGGTTGAGCATAAATTACAGATCCCCTGTAAAGCATTTTAATAGGCTACTCTCTCATAATTAAAACAACTGGAGACTGAGAACAAACTGATATACGAGTCTGACAACGTTTTAATAATCAACATCAGATCTGACAGGATGTGAGTGTTTCTGTGACTTCCTGTACAGACTGAAGGCTGCTGGAAACTGTCGGGAAACTGTCCAACTTGACTGCAGCTTTTTGTCACCTCCTCCTGCTGCAGCTGCCTAATCTCGTCCACTTTCCAGGCGAGGTGTAGCTCATCTCGAACAGGCCTGATATTTTTCCTTGAGCCTTCCTAACCACAGACCAAATTATAGGCATCCAAACAATCCAAACAGGGTTTTTTTTTGCAAAAATTTTAATGAGATGAAGAATAACAGTGATTTGAATAAAATAGCACTATTTTAAGCTCAGATGTGGTTATGGTTTTTTTTCTGACAGAAGCACGATGTGTCCAAGGATTGTCAGATATTAATAACAAACAATTCCTTACCAAAGTCAAGTGATTCAGTCATTCTCACTCCAGCAAAACTTGAGTTTTTTAAAATTTATTTTGGTTCATTTTTTTATTAGTCTTCCCAAGTATTGTTACTGGTTAATAAAAATTGTTATTGGGTTACATGATGGTGGGTTGGAGCTTCCAAGGGGGGCATGAGAGTTTGGTAACGACTAATTTAGACAGTATTTTGTAAAACAGTGTGGTTAACCCTCAGTACAAAGACTTCTGTGCTGCTTCACAGTGAGACCTAAAACATTTTACCAGATTAAACACTTGATCCCACCATATCTTTATATAGTATTGATTGACTCTGAATCAATAGCATTCATTTGAATTATGAAACAATTAAAACACTTAAAAATGGGTTTCGATTAAAGAATTTATTTCACTGTACATTATATTACAATAAAACCTGTACATTTGACGTGGAATGTCACTGACTGGCTGGTACCAAAGTTTTAACTACATGGAGGTTTTTTTATTTGGACTTGGAAAATGAGGTAACAGGTGTTGTGAGAAGGGTTCTCCAGACTGTCGTCATGTCAGAAGAGCCATCAGAGTCACTTAGATGTGTAAATAATCTGCATGTTGTTCATCTGTGCATTGGATATGACACACTTTATGTTCAACAACAAATTGTGTGTAATTACAACAATTTGTGAACTTATCCATTATAACTGTTGGTATATTAAAGTTTGTTGTTTACAGTTTCATGTTCCAGTTGATTCGAGTTTAATTACAGTAAAGGACGGTGGAGGAAAAGGTACAGAGAGAGTCTGTGAGTCGGACTGGTCTGACTGCAGTTTGTTAGATGATGGTGCATATACTTCAGGACTCTGGACGCTGGATAAGGACACGGGGTTGTTGCTGATTTGATGTCCCTCAGAGGTGTGGACAACAGCACAGGCCTCAGGTGTCAGAGTGTGCTGACCAGCTGCCCAGCTCTGAAGAGACGAAGGATCTGGTTTACAGTCTGTTTGGTCATCACCTGTAAGGACATACAAAAAGACCAGAGCAGACATTTAAACAGGATGTGAGCTCACTTCGGCAAATCAACATTTTGGGTGAGAATATGTATAATAGTTCGCAGACACTCAAATTGTCCAACTCAATCCATTAATTAAATACCATTTATATTTCAAAATATCACTCAAATATCAAAACCTCAGCACCAACATGTTCTTTTGTAATTTGGTGTGACATACTCAACTCTCCAACATCGTCCTCTTCTTTCAAGCGAATATGTACAGTGTGTTTCTGCCATGGCTCCAGCTCCTCTTCTTCACACTCCAGTTTAAGTTCAGACGTTTTGTAACTGTAACAGAAAACAACCGAATGACACACCTGGTTTGTGTAATATGCAAAATCCAATTTTTACTCTTTGTATCTTTCAGATTTTTTTCATTCTAGTTATTTTATCAGTTTGTGATAAATTCGTGATAAAGTGTGCGACGTGCGTGCAAATTAAAGTAATGGAGGGTGAAGAAACAAAGGTGGTTTTGTGGTTTCAACAAAGGGTTAATTTTCTGCCTATTTGCACTTTTTGGCCAAAAGCCCCACTAGATTACCCAAATCGGTTTAAAAGGTGCTTTTATTATTAAACAGTGAAAAAACATTAGTGTAGGTATAGCCTAATTTTACAGATTGCTCTGGACATTGAGCCCAAAATGAACTGTCTCTACTATAAAGGGCGAATCTGTAGAGTTTTCACTGTACTGCTGCTCCAAGTTTACTTTTTACAATGAGGTTGAAGCAAAAATAAATGAAAGATGGGAGGATACACAGGAAACACAATAGATTCTGCATGTCAAAATTGTGGACCAATTATAAAAGCTTTATAGCATTTTATAACAATAAAGATATCATCTGAAGACAGTTTGTTATACTCAATTTATTCACAGTATGCAGGACTAATTCAAAGATCTTGACTCTTGAAAATGAGGCTTCATCAAAGACAACCAGGTACCTCTGAGGAATTATTGGTACATAGACGTCTCCATCACGGCTGTCATCAGCTCCTGGAGCGCTCGGCTCAGCTGTGTCTGTGGTGTTTTCCATATCACTATCTATGTCAGAGCTGTTAGATTACAAAAGATACTTGATTCAAATGAGCCACAGAAGCAGAAACTAAGATTCAATATTTATCCTGTATAATATAATATAATGTAAAATTACAGTCTGTTCTTCACACTGTTGCATTCATCATCATCCTCAATGGTGACCTCCATCTCCTCAAAACTGAAAGTGACAAATTACAGAGAGGACACTGAATAAGATAAGAGAGAAACAGTACGAAAAAATATATAAACCTACTGAAATATAAATGGAAAAAGATCAATACTAAATCCCTCTATCTCTGGCTGGTCGAATTAATTCGGTTGAAATGTATATTCTGATTTTAGGCTATTCTATAGACTAAATGGTCCTTCCTATTTCATTGCATTCACATCTTCATCCAAAAACCATCTTTTTGGAAAACTTGATGGATTATCTCCCAGTTGTTGACAAGTTTTAGTCTTCCCCATCTCTTTATAACTACTGTTCAATATTTCTAAAATGTTATAAGAGATACTTCAGGTGACCTTTTGTTCTGGTTGCATCAACAGCCCTCTATGGGGTGATACCACATTCAGTGGTCCTGCCAAAAATTAAAGCAGACCTTGTGGCTTCATTGGGATCCCAGGGGCTTGGATCAGAGATGTCCTTCATTTTAATACATGACTTAAAATTAAAGACACACACCTTAATTTATCAAAATAAAACAACCCTTCTTGACCATTAACAGACACTGCAGTTTGAGAGAGGACGCCAGTGAAGCTGGCTGCTTGTAATTTTTATTATTTTCTCTTGAATCTTTGATGGTATGAGATTTTTTTAGTGCCATCGTAATTTCTCCCTCTGCAAATGAGCAATTGTCTAACTTATGTATTCATAACTGACATAATTTACTTCAGCTTTAATTAACATATCTGCTAGAATGGTTCATTTTTGTGATCTATCCACTGTGGATCATATAAGACATGCCGCCTCTCAACCTCGTAAATGAGTCTCTCTTCATCCATGTTGACTGCTGACTGGAGGAAAAATGGATTGGTCAGAGGTGGAGCCTGTTCGCTGACACACGGAGCAGGTTGGAACATCTTCACTGGGAAAAACTGAAGCAATTTCATGTTTGCTTATTTTTCAAACTGAGTCATTTAACAGTCCCTTGACAGGAGCCGGTCCACCTCAGGTGTGACATCATCCTGTTTTTGTTAATTTATCCATTTATAAATGATCACATGGGGAATTACACTTCCTGGAAAACTGTGACCTCATACTCCATCACTAGGTGTGAGTAAGACGTTAATCCAGTAAAGCCAATTATTTATTCTTCAACAAAAATGCTTTTCTGTCTGTTTAATCAAGTTGAACTACCTGTCTCTCTATAATTTATATCCCACTGGTTTACATTTCAAGCTTAACTAATCTATTTTTTTACATTAAAAATGAAATGCCGGGGGCACCCAGTGGCTTACTGAGTAGAGGAGGTGTCCCTTACATGAAAGCAATGTCCTTGCTGCAGCAACCGCAGGCTCGATTCCAGCCTGTGGCCCTTTGCTTCAAGTCGTCTTCCCCCTCTCTCTCCCTTCACGCTTAGTCTGTTCTAGCTAATAAATGCAAATGGCCAAAAAACTATTCAAAAAAATGAATTGCTGGTTATTAGGGCTGCACTACCCACTTCTTTTAAGCTCCACACAACCAGTTCAAGGACAGCTTTCCGTTTCAAATTTGTATGATGTAACTCGGATAATTTTTTTGGTTTTCCATTGTTTCCTCCTGATCCACAGGTGACTTTATCCAAGAGTTTGACATAATGATTAAAACGTTTTATTAACAGTGAACAGATTTGGTTGAGTATATTCAGTTTCTCTTTGTACATACTGCCTCACCTCGACCTTGGCGACAGAGCTCCCTTCTCTCTTCTCCTCGACTTGGCCTTAATTTTCTTCAGAGGATCTTCAAAGTAAAAACAAGAAAACATTCAGTAACATGTACTAAGATTTCAGTTTCTGTCCCATCCTCTAGTTCCCCTCAGATCAGCACTGTTAGCACTGTTACAGTTGTTAGCACTGTTCATTGAGTTAGCATAGCTGCTTGCTGCTGGCTCAGCCAACTCCATGTTGAGAACTGTGTGCAGACAATCCTGGCTCAGACTCTGAACTGTATGATGCTCTTAATGTCACATACGGCTCCTTTAAGCAATAAACCAAAAACTGACTGGCATTCAAAATGTGTTAAGGTTACAAAGAGAAATACCATTTCTACACATGGCCTTTAATATCTCCTCCAACGACTTCGTCTGGATGCCGTCTGCTGTGTCTGTTGATATGAAGACATGAAACCATGACACAAAGGTGACAACGTGGTCATATTATTTGCATCAGACAATGATGTGTAACATGGTCAACTGTGTTGTGTAATTGGATCATGTGTAATGTTAAATATCTAAAAGAAAAGAAAACAACTCAGCATACCTTCAGCATCCATGTCCTCTGAAATCTCCTCTGCTGTGTCAGTGCAGTGACATCGTGCTGCATCTGATTGATAGGTTTAAGCAAAACAGGAACATTTATGTAGTTCAAGCATAACAAGTAATTGGTCTTCCTGTGTTGCTGGAGAAAAAAAAATTACACTGTAGTATCAATGAAGGAAAATAATTCACAGGCATGATAGACACAGAATTCACAATCACTGTGACTTATAGTGCCGTGTATCTGCAAGAACCCAGCGATACGAAAAGTATCACGATAAAGGGGTTAAGATGAAATATATTGTGATATATTGAAGTGCTGTAAGCAAGGCACTATATTGTGATTATTTTATCTAATTTTAGGAAAACTGTCATCGTATAAAGAACATAAAATTGTATGCGTATGAAGTTTGTTTTCTATGCATACAGAAGAGTAGGATCTGCTTTTGCACTTATCACAGTCGCTCTAACAGTCAACATCATAGCTCTACTTTTTGGTGCAATCTGAGCAAAGAAATTAACATTTGCCTTCAGCAGTAAAAAATAAAATATAATAGCAGCGCTTGCAGGATTCTTTAGGTAAACAAATAAGAAAATAAAAATTGTCATGAGTTAAAAATTGATGCAGAGTTTTGGAGAATTAACAGAGTATCATAAAACATAATATCACAATACTCATGTGTATCAATATTTTATTACACCCTTAGTCACTACAGCTACATTTAACTTAACAGGTTTAGGACACTCTTAAAAGGTTTCCTATCTGAGGCTTAGATTACAGGAGTTTTGAGATTTATCCCTGATTTACCCCTCCTGACAATCTGAGGAGAAATCTGGTCTGGGACCTTGGTCAGTGATGATGATCAGCCCAGATTATCTAGTGAAGCACTCCATTTTGCTGATGAATAAACAACCAGTGTTGACCTTTTTCTCGTCCAAACTTTAGCCTTGTGCTTCTGTTTTTTCTCACTGCAAAGCGTTGGTAACATTACAGCGAGTTGTCGCACCACGTTTTGTTTGCATCTGCTTCCTCATGAGATCATGTGAGGTGGTGCATTCATGCTCCCTCTGGCAGGATGATCTTAATAATATCGTGCAGCGTGATGCACCATTATTTTCAAATCTTGCAGTGAGTGCATGTTTGTGAAGTTTTTTCTTGTGTACGTGAAGCAGCCCAACTTCAAAAGCAGTTAGGATTTTAAAACTCTTGTAAACTGAGCCTGACTTATGAAAATGTGCTCCACTATAATCTTGAAAACTCCGACTGAGGAACAGTGTCACATCCCTTACAAAGTGTTAAAGACACATACAGAGTCTATGACAAAATTGAGTCAAAAGGCACACAGAAACACAGCTGCCAGTGTTAACATCACTTACATATTTTGAATGAAATCTGCTCAGCATCTTTCAGAATGGCTTCTAATTGGTTCCTTCCATAAAAGGATGGCTTCTTGAGCGTGAGGCCGTTGGGCAGTCCAACAACTTTTATGTTCAAGCTTTGATTCATCAGGGACTGATAGGGGAGCCTCCCAATACCTCCGGCCTCCTCTGAAAGACACACATGGGCACACACATGCATGCACACCTTACACACTTTTACACAGTTTGACAACTCTGACTTTCACCTACTGTTGATATCCAGTGTACAGGCTGTAAACCTGCCATTTTGTTAAGGTGTCATCATAATCTTATGGTCGATGGCACATGACATAAATAATGTATCAGTTTGACAATGATGCCACTAATTTATGGAGGCATATTAACTGGTATAAAATAGGGAAACATGCTTACTGTATTTTTGGTTGAAGAGATCCTGCACTTTTTTAACCAGCACATCGACTTGATCTTTGGTTTTGCGGCTTGGTCTTTGGTGTTGGCGCTGTGGTTGAGGAGCTACTGGGGCGGAGAAGCTGGCTGCAAATGTAACAACAGATGACAACTCATTTCCTAAAACTGTATTATGCATCTTTGCACTATAATGGGCATGTGCCAATTTGTGTGTATTTTCATGTGACCAATATCACCTTTAAAGTAGAGTGCAAAGTTGTTCACTGTGTCCTTTGCTCCTTTGCTGCTCAGCTGATACACCTCTAAGCTGGACTTATGGCGGTCAATTGACAAAATGGCTGTTTCCACACCCAAAGCCTCGAGTTTGGACACCTTCACAATATTTAGGTAAACAAGACGATCACAAAAACAGTGAACACGGGATTATACACATAATAGACAAAGCCAATATTTACAATTTCAAAATACACTGAAGAAACAACTCATAACTCTGTGAAACCAGTGCTGTCACAGGTGAAAATATTATGAGAAACAGTTGCTGAGGGAGATTATATTAGCTAAACCTTAGCTGTGTTTAAAGGGAGTCTAATATTCCACACTATCATTTGTAATGATAAAAGAATCTTAATATAAACACTAACATTTGTCTTTCACAATGTTCTGCTGACATCACAATTCAATTATCTTTACGTCTAATACCGTAATGACAAATGAAGCTTCTTTCCGAACCTCAAACTTCAGCTGCTTCAGGTGCTTTTTAATTTTGAGCTCCCTTATCTCGGGGCTCAGGTCCTCTGCATGCCCTTGTGCCCTCAGCGCTGCTGCTTCTCGGAAGTATTTCTGCCTCTCGTCTTCCCCCAACGTCGACCACCTGCCCTTAATATCGTTCAGTGTGCCTGAGGAGAAAGGAGAGACAAAGAAAACGTAACACTTTAGTGTCTGCATCTCTTGTTTAAGTACATTCACACTGAGGCTGCTCGATAATGGCAAAACTAATAATCACGATTAATTTGGTCAATACTGTGATCACAGTTATTTAACACTGTTAATTACTCACTGACTTTGAGACATTATGCATTTATTGACCTTTAAAAATTTTACGATGGATTTTCTTGAATTTTAAATATAATTCAACTGAAAACACAATACAAAATAAATGTAAAAAAAAAAAAAAATATGTAAATAAGTAGGGGGTAAATAAGGGGGCTGGGGGTATCTTCCCTTTTTTTTTCTTTTATTGGATAAAATAGTTTAATTTTGATGCTTCTTTGTGAACTCTGGCACCTTATTTAGATTCAAAGGACAAAAAAGTCTCCCAGTGTGAATTGATGTATTTTTGTTGTGAATTACAAAATGGTTGGTGGTCCACCCGGCACCCTATCACAGATTTGGCCCAGGAGCCGCAAGTTGAGTATCACTGGTTTAGTCCATAAAATGTCAAAAAAGAAGAAGAAAAGTGCTCATAACAATTTCCCAGAGCCCAAAGTGACGTCTTCATATTGCTTCTTTTGTCCAACCAACAGTCCAAAATCCACACTTTACTTGTAATGTAAACAGGGCCACTATGTACAACAACAAACCTTTTAATATAATTACTGAAAGCATCCATTGAATTTGTTCTCTTACCTTTGTTTCTGAGAAGGTCCCTACAGAAAAGATTGTATGGTGACAGCTCTCGTGTGTGAAGCTTCGGCTTTGAGGGCCGCGGCTCAGAAGGAGCTTTAAAGGACCTTCTGTAGTTTCCAATCCAGTTCTGAAAAAGAAAACAAAACTAATTAAATGTTATTACATTTTAACTAATTTAGATCAGCAGAATGATGTAAGTATGTTTGAGATGTAGCACGAGAGTAAACCTTACCTCTATGACACAGGTTTCCAAACCAGTAGCTGATGCAGCTGTTGGTATTAAGGGTGAACCAACACGCGTCATTCCCTCCTTAAAAAATGATTTCAAAGTTTCCCTTTGCTCCGTGCGAATCTCTGTTCTCTCTTGTTGAGTAACGACAAACACAGAAAAAGCAAGTCAGTACATCTTCCTCATACACACCAGCCTGATGCTTCTAGATTAACAACTCCGAGGCTTACCTCTATGAGCCATCTTCACCCTGAAACATAAACAGAGAGAAACTTGACATATCTGAGGAAGGGTCCACTCGCTCTATGCAGCTTGGTCCAAAACCTAATATTGAATTGTTCAACATAGACACAGTGACATTACCACAGATGTCCTGGGACTGACAGGGACACACCTGGGCATTGGAGCTGTAAAGGGAGACGAAAAAAATGTCAGGTAGACAGATATTACAAAGGCAGACCTGTAGCTTACCTGAACTTAAGTTTTATTTTTTTATGGTTTCCAAAGACACCAAACACGTCAGGCTGAATTACATAGAAATTTGTACAAAATTATGCTCAAGACAAACAATACAAATGTTTGATTTTCAGTATGTTTGTAGTCATAGATGTCCTAAACTCCCTAAACTCAAATGCATCATTTATTGTCTGGAATTATGGAGCAATGTCTTTTTTATAGTTCCTCAAATTTTGATTAATGAAGCTATTTTAAAACCTCTTAGTGGTCCTGTAAAATTCACTCAGTCTCATCTGAAAGGTAACACTGGAGTTTTTTCCCCAAACAATCAGAATCACTGTAAGTGATTCTGTCATTGAGTAATTTAAGTTTCAACACACTTAAATGTAACTTTTTCTGTCATCTTTGCCTGAAAAACACAATGGAGCCATATCATGAAGTCTTATATAGTTCTTATTCAAAGTAAATAACGATATCACAGAAAATAAACATTTTAAACATTTTCCAAGGTTTTGTGCAGGTGCTTTAAAAAAAAGAGGGTAAAACAATTTACCGGGTGTGTGAATATGAGTGAAAACCTAATCAACACAGACAGAAATGTCTCACTGTATATAAAAGAACATTTAGATAACCTGAATTAAGACAACATAGGAGCCATTTGTTTATCACTTCTGTACATTTATGACAGTGAGGGGTTAAAAACTCCTTTGGAGGTGAGGATTGTTATTTACTACAAGACCCATAAGCCATTGGGCCAGTCGCTGACTATAGATTGGCTACAAGTTCCGGAAATATGAGGAATGCACCTTCTTTCAACACAGGCCCTAGCTGCCTATCAAGGCCAAAGCAACAGCACTGGAAGCTCCTACTGGCTTTCGATTTATTGGTCCATCTACGTCCCAACCCTCACCTATGGTCATGAGCTCTGGGTAGTGACTGAAAGAATGAGATCGCGGATACAAGCGGCCGAAATGAGTTTTCTCCGTGGGGTGGCAGGGCTCAAGGAGGAACTTGGACATCCAGAGGGAGCTCTGAGTACAGCCGCTGCTCCTTCGCATCGAAAGGGGTCAGTTGAGGTGGTTCAGGCATCTGATCAGGATGCCTTCTGGGCGCCTCTCACTGGAGGTGTTCCAGGCACGTCCAACTGGTAGTAGGCCCTGGGGCAGACCCAGAACACGCTGGAGGGATTACATATCTCATCTGGCCTGGGAACACCTTGGGGTCCCCCAGGAGGAGCTGGACAGCATACTGGGGAGAGGGATGTCTGGGGTGCTTTGCTCGGCCTGCTGCCCCTGCGACCCGGCCCCGGATAATCGGATGAAAATGGATGGATGGATGGCTTATCATACATGACGCTTACCTGGTCTGTAAGAGGAGGGGGTGCAAGTCTCATATCAGTATTGCTAAATATTGCACCTCCACCCACTGACGTAAAGTAGTTATGATGGGCTCCTAATGTTCACCATTATGACGGCCCTTGTGCATGCTATTGTCTATTGTACACATATCATCTCGTCACATGATCAGAGACTTGACACTGGATAACATCAACATACACATTACCCAGCTATCATGATTGCATATCTGTATATAACAAATATACCAGAGACAATAAGAAATTATTAATTTAATATAACAATTTCAATAGTTAATTTATAGTTATTAAATAGTTGATTCATATAATAGTTGATTTATAGTTATAGATTAAGCATATACTTTTGTTATAGATGTTACTGACTGTTTTATGAAGAAAGAATAAACATGACAGAGGTGGGTTTGCCTTTTTTAAAGGACATACTGTATATAGCAAATTCCACTGTTTTCAATTTGGTGAGACTTCTTCTTTGAACACAGGCATATGTTCAAGGTGGCAACAACTCATAAGAGCCCATTCTCCACCCAGTGCATTGTTACAGGGCCCACTCTCTCTTCGTGCCCCCCACCTCACCGGCCCCAGTGCAACCACACTGCCTGCACTGTATATATATGTACGCCCCTGCCTCCACCTCAGACACTTTGAAATCAGACGATGTTGCCAGCTGTTATTTTAGGCTGTTTAGGCTGGGCAGTGTGATTTTCATTTACACTCACCTGACCTGAGAAAGGCGGGGATGCAGATTTCGGCAGGTAATAAATAACAGCCTTCATATGCTGAATAATTCATGCACATGGCAACTTAACATCTGGAGACCTATGAATCAAATGCGTCTGTCATCTAAAGTCTGGGGATATTTTGGCTGCACAGTTTAGTACAACTGTCTGAAATGCTTTAAAGCACGACGAAAAAGAACATCAAAGATCTCGCCCTCAGATATACTGAGAGATTAATGAAGGAAATCCTGCACACTTCAGACCAGTTATCAAGGAAATGCTTATTCTGAGTCTGATAAAACACTGCTGACTCCAAACGTTTGTAAACTACAGACTTCACATCATTATCACAAATGATGCAAACAACATAAGAGGACTATATCGTGTTTGAACATTACTTTGCTGCAGAAATCATTATAATGTCTGGTAGTTTTGGTTTCACGCTGTGCGCGCTCCCGCGGGCTGCATGTAAATCTCGGCACAACTCGACACAACACCTGTTTTCATGCACAGCTCCGCAGGCTCCGTTAGCATGTCCACAGTGCCTGCGTGTCCTCACAGTTTGGTGTCTCAGCCTACCTCTCAGCCCCCGGGTCTCAGGACAGAGCCGTGTCTGGTCGCTGGTGTGAGGAGGACAGAGTTCAGATAGTCCGGGTCCACTTCACACAGGACGGGGAAATAAGTGTATCGCTAGCCCAGAGCGGCGGAAGTGCTCGGACTGTGTGGACCAATCATTTCTCTCCATCACTTCCTTTGTGTATTTGTAGTACTTCCTGGTCTCTCCTGCAGATTTGCTTTAGATGAATTATTTTTTCTTTACAATTAAATACCACGGTGTTATTGCCTTCTCAGTAACATATTTTATGTACTTTAGTATATGCACTGATAATATAATAAAGAGCACAGTCACATGATGTGCACTATCCTATTCAGTCTCTCCCATTATTATATTAGCAAAGTCCAGTAATTCAGTCATGATGTAGGCTACAGGCTGATGAGATGTGCTGTCAATTTGAGTTTAATTACTTAATTCATTAATCATGTAACTCAAATTAGTTTCATTTAAAGACTGAAAGTTATAAAATCTTTGATTTTGTCATTTGATGTAGGTTACCTCCATTAAAAAAAAGATGTAAATTCTTATTTATTTATTTACTTGCTTATTTGACAAGGACAAATGCATCAAACATTGCTTCTTATATAAAATACAAAAGTAAATGCAGTTCATACAGGTTCAGCCGCAGCTAATTTGCAGCCCCTGTCCCTGGTTATGCTTTTCTTTAAATTAAAACAGGAGGTGAGGGATTACTGAGCTAGGAGTGATGCAAAACAATAATACAACACATGCAATAAAATACTGGTAAAGACTCTGTAAAAATAGAGACAAAAACAAGGAAAGAGACAAAAAAAAACATTCAGAAGAAATTATACTTTATTTATCTCTGAGGGGAAATTCAATTGTTTTCACTCTGTGGTCATATACAGGCCAAAAATAAACACACATGCACAAACAGGACCTATACATGCTTTAAATGGAAAGATGTCAGAGTGAGGAGGCTGCCCATGCATTGCTCAGGGGCATCTTGGTGGTGCCCAAGAGGTGAGCTTCAGCTAGTGCTCTTTGGTCTGGATGGAGACTTGAGCCTGCAACCCGCTGGTTCCCAACCCAGGTCCCTTTGGACTGAGCTACTGCCACCCAAAATGGCAATGTTATTTAAATATGAGGTGTGTGGATCTGTGTATGTGTACATGCCCACACATTTACATCTATGCATTGTGCTTAACACACGCCTGCACGTGTTGTGCAATCAATGATTATAGCCAGCCAATCAGTGTGGCTTGCTTCAGTTTCAGCATTTGTTCCACGTGTTAAAAACCTTGGGTTCTGTCAATTTTTTAATGTAAGAAAAAAGAAAATCCGTTAATAATAATGGAATGACTTCAAAGGTCCAGTGTGGGGGATTTAGGGTTGTCCATTGGCAGAAATTGTATATAATATTAACAACCATGTTTTCATTAATTTTTCGTCATCTGAAACTAAGAATCATTGTTTTTGTTATCCTAGAATGAGTTGTTTACATCGATATACGTCCATGTAGTATGTTATGATGTGTCTACAGTAGCCCAGAACGGACAAAAGAAACACTGGCTCTAGATAGGGCCATTTGCATTTTCAAGTTTTCCCACACGCTTGGCACATGGGAGACGTTTCAGTTCTGACACCTCATCACTAGATGCCTCTAAATCCTACACACTGGACCTTTAAACCTCACACAGAGGCACTTGTCTGTCAGAGACAGTAGCTTTAACTGTAGAGGGGCTCAATATGATTATGATAGCCTATCTACTTATTATTCCATCATCTCAAGGATATGAAGGTCGAGCACTTCCTGACAAAAGTAAAATCTTACATAAAGCCTTATAATAAAGTTCCCCATAAAAAGTAAAAACTGTCTGGGTGTACATGGTCCATACTATTTTCCACACTTAAGTCATGTTGTTCATCTCTGATTATCAGGGGCAGGTGTGAGCACTTGGTCAAATAAGACTGGGCTCTACAACTGTAGTTAAGAGTTAGAACTTTGAGAACAGCGTTAACAATATTGGGAGTGATGATCTTTAATGCCAAATGTTTTCTTAAATGATTTAGTGTGTGACAAGTAATGAGACGACTTTAACTACAAAGGTCTTCAAGCATGTTTGTGACAGACAACATTAGTAATGATGGGTGTGAGGGCTAGAAAACATCTGAGTTTGCCCTGAGAGACTCAAGTTCACCTGCACTGTTCCTGACCACATCCATCACATGGGTGGTGTGACTCATATAATCCAGAAGTAAACATGCATTTCTTTCCAGAGCTGCTGCTTTGGTTTGAATGAGGTGGAGGAGCATGGGAAAATAGAGTCCAGGTTGTAAAATACTTAAGTTACTCTGTAACATATTATAGATAAACTGTTAACTGATGCTATTCATTTTAATGAGGCAATAAAACACTTAGAAATGGGTTTTAATGTAAGAATTTATTTCACTGTACAATATATTACAATAAAACCTGTACATTTGACATGGCATGTGGCCCAAAGGCTGGTACCAAAGTTTTAACTCCGTGGAGGTTTTTTATTTGGACTTGGAAAATGAGGTATCAGGTGTTGTGTGCAGGGTTCCCTGACTGTCATCATGTCAGAGGAGCCAACAGTCACTTTGATGTGCAAATAATCTGCAAGTTATAAATTTGTGCATTGGATATGACACATTTATGTTTGACAACAAATTGTGTGTAATTATAACTTGTACCTTACCCTTAAAGGTTATTATTTTATGTTTCATGTTTCAGTTGGTTCAACTTTAATTACAGTAAGGCACAGTGAAGGAAACGGTCCAGAGAGAGTCTGTGAGTCGGACTGGTCTGACTGCAGTTTGTTAGATGATGGTGCATATACTTCAGGACTCTGGACGCTGGATAAGGACACGGGGTTGTTGCTGATTTGATGTCCCTCAGAAGTGTGGACAACAGCACAGGCCTCAGTTTTCAGAGTGTGCTGACCAGCTGCCCAGCTCTGAAGAGACGAAGGATCTGGTTTACAATCTGTTTGGTCATCACCTGTAAGGACATACAAAAAGACCAGAACAGACATTTAATGCACGTTTAAATTTAGGACCCCACAGGGCATAGTTTAAGACATGGATGAAAGTTAATTACTCTAACAAAAAAATTATAATTTTATAATAAGACCTAGTCGCCTTTACAGTACTCAGCTGTTTGAAAACCTGTTCAGTAATTTGGTGTGACATACCCAACTCTCCAACATCGTCCTCTTCTTTAAAGTGAACAATTAAAGTGTGTTTCTGCCATGGCTCCAGCTCCTCTTCTTCACACTCCAGTTTAAATTCAGATGTTTCGGACCTGTAACAGAAAACAGCTGATTGACGCCACAATCCACTGTTCTCGTAACTAGGAGAAAAAAACAACCTCCAACACAGAAAAGTGCAATGGGACAGCTATTAAAGTTGGAATACCGAGTCGAAAACTCAGGCAAGATCCACCAAGTCAGAATTAGGTGACATAAACAAACCTGACATCTTGACAACATGGTGGCATGGAGTTATGTCATTATCCGTTTTTACTTTAATCCAGTTTTTATTCTTTAAATACTTCAGCATTATAACATTGCATCTTCCAATTTGTTGGTGTATATGTAAGTTAAAGACAAGTAATAGAGCGTGAATTAACTGAGGTGCAGCACATCATTTGTGATTTTGTGGTTTCAATAAGAATGGCTCAAGCTCCTGTCCATTTGCACTCTTTGACCTGACAGTCCCACTGGACTACCCAAATTGTGGGTTTATTACCAAATAGTAAAATATATTCTTGTTCTTGTTTAATTTTTTTCAAGAAGAATTTCAGGTTGCAAAGTGGTACATTTCAAGAGGGCTGAATTGGTATTACCCCCTGCCTGATCCTGTAGGCGTAAATCCATGTGTATCTGTCAAGTTTTAAATGTACTGCTGCTCCAGTTTCCCCCTCTACTAATACTTCCACTGTGAGATTACAGCAACATTAAGTGAAAAATGGAAAGAAATACAGGAGACATAAATAGGTTCTGCATGTCAGAATTGTGAACCACGTATAGTCTTTATAACTCTAATATAAAGGTGTCATCTAAAGGGGAAAAAAATTGTTCTATTGAATATATTCAGAGTACACACAATTCACTTGAAGATCCTGAGTCTTGAAAATGAGGCTTCATCAAAAATGAACAGGTACCTCTGAGGGATTACTGGTACATAGACATCTCCATCACAGCTGTCATCAGCTCCTGGAGCGCTCAGCTCAGTTCTTTCTGTAGCATTTTCTGGATCACCGTCCGGGTCAGATCTGTTAGATTAAAAAAAAATTATACACATGTATTAGAATCAAATGAGCCACAGAAGCAGAAATTAAGATACGACATATATCCTGTGTAATAAAGAATAAAATTACAGTATTTACTTCACACTGTGGCATTGATCGTCCTCAGTGGTGACCTCCATCTTCTCAAAACTGAAAATGATAAATAACAGAGGAGACACTGAATAAGATAAGAGGGTGAAAACGTATATTTAGAAAGTCGATACAGTACTGACAGACATATAAATCTACTAAAATTCATGTGTAACATCATCTTGCTGGTGCTGTTTACCTCTGCAGACATGTGCTGATATTCATTTTATGACAATTCAAAAGTTGTTCCAGAGTGTGGACATTACCTATCTTACACCCATGAGGTTAACACAACATGAAAACCTGTAAAATATAATGTGATCCAATGCAGAAGGCAGAGTAATGAAGAACATGCAAAGCAATCCAAAGCCATTCGAAGGTGTTCTGCTTACCTTTCAGTTGCTACACCTCTGAGTCTTGATTGTGCTGCTGGCTCTTGTATACATGTTCCAGTAGTTGTCATCAGTAATGCACATAACTTGTCATAGCTGTAAAAGAAACCTTGCTGTTAGTCACAAAACCTCAACTGGAAATGTTTAACATGCAGAGTTACCCCTGGGTTAACAAATATCTGAGTTACAGGTGAATCTAGAAGTTTACCTGGTAGATTCTGTCTGAATGTGACAGTGGAGAAAGCAGGTTGATCAAACCAAAACTATGAGTAGATCTCAGTTTTTTTGGGGGGTGAACCAACCCTTCAACTGAAATGTTTGTGTCTTCAAAGTTAAAAATAGTTCAGATTAAAATACACACCAATCAGCCAAACATTTAAACCACTGGAGGGTGGAGAGTACAGCATTGATCATCTTGTTACAATGCAATGTTTGCTAGGAACCCTAGGGTGCTGGCATTCATGTAGACGCCTCTTGGCGTGCTCCACTGACCCAAACACCAGTACAGACCAAGTGCCCTTCTGAAGGCAACAGCACTCCCCAATGTAAGAGGCCCCTGAATAGGACAATGCACCCTGCCACACCATAGAAACTGCTCAGGAATGTCCCGAGGAATGTGGAAAAAAGCTCAGGGTGTCAAGATGGCCTCTAAATTTGCCACATCCCAAACTGATAGAGCATCTGTTGGACATGCCGATATCCCAGAGGTAACCATGATCCACGGTGGGGCCTCCTTGTAACAGACATGCTGATGTACGGACACAGGACATCAGGGCGCTGGCAATGGATCCTTTGAGTCCTGGGTTGTGAGGTGGGGTACCAGCAAGTCCCACGGACACTCAACCAGATTGGGTACGATAGCAACTCTTACCTTTCATACATTTCACACAGCACTTAGAAAAAAATTGAACATCCACAACTCCCGCCTCCCTCCATTACGTCCTCCATACGTCTAATGATAGAGGTAGGCGTTGTCAAGGTAACGTTAGATACACGGAAGAGGAGAGCGAGTGTAACACGCCCAGAGAAGAGTAGAAAAACATGCTGCTGATCGCTGGAGTCTGACCAGGCTACGTTAGGCTATATATAATATCCGAATATTAGTGCGACAATCGTTGCCATCTTGTTTTCCGACTTTGTAACTGGCACGCTAATAACTCGGCTGTGACGTCATTCCCAGCTCCGACTTCCGACTCGGAATTCCGACTTCAGGGGGCCTTCCAGTTGAAATTTCCCACTCGGACCTCGGAAATCCCGACTTCCCAGTACAACTGGAACGCAACGTAACTCCCATCTAACTTGAAATCGTGTATCGCATTCAAATAGTGCACTCCAGCGCCTCACTTTTTCAAACACGTAATGCAACAACGGTAGCCGCCGTGTATCAAAAAGCCTCGACAACACTGATGAAACCATGTGTCCCATACTTCATGCAGTGTTCACTCAGGTGAAGAGGTCCGTGATTTCATAAATATTGCAAACTGCATCGCATCATTAGTGTGTGTGTGTATAGGCCCCCAAAAAAAGCTGTTACCGTGTAGCAGCTAGAATGTAGCTACAATTTTAGCTACACGTTTCAGTCGCGGTAAAGCCGGACTAAAAGCCGGTGGGAAAGCTTTATAAGCTGCCATTTACTGTGACAAAAAGCCAGCATTTACAGCGACTTTGAAAGCTACTGAAACCACGTAAACATACACTTGTGTACCAACGAGGCTGGTGTATTTTAACAGGATCTACTGTTATGCTGCCTGTGGTAACAAGCAACACTGTCTAACAAAACCGAATTAAAAAGTTAGCTTTAGGCTAATTTAGGCAGTACAGCTGACTTACTTGTCGAGGAGAAAGATGGCAACTTCAACGTCCCTTTTAAAACATTTCTCCTTCATGAGCTGCTTCCACCTGGGGAAGGCTAGCCCGATGTAAATCCTCTTGTTTTGAATGTTCCGGTCACGCTGCCTTTTAAGTTCCCTTTTTCGCTTTCTTGTCTCCTGTGCTGCTGTTGCATATGGATGGTCCTGCATTATACTGCAGTAGTGCAGATTTTCAAACTTGCCGGGGTAGTAAACCTCTCTCACTGATCTTCTCCTCCGGCTCTATCACTCTGCGCTGGCGCTGCTTCTTCTTCTTCTTATGATATTCCGGCAGGCTGGATGCCTTGCGGCACATTGCTGCCTCTCGCAGGTCGGGATGAGATTGCAGATTTAGGTCATTCCTACCACAGACATATAAACGTAGACGCCTCATTGAGCGGGTTGGCCCGTTGCTGCGTTATGTCAGCGTGTCCGCCATATGTGATGTGGCAGATCTGCCCCATAACTAATGCAAAGAAATGGACCGAACTTCATAAAGAGCCTTTCTTCAAAGTGATTTAAGTTAATGCCTTTTATTCACCCATTCACACACACACTAATATATTTGGGAAACAAATAGGCATCAAAAACAACGTATGTAACTTTTAATGTGATGATTATAAATGTTTACTCCTTATATGTTTAGGACATAGGTAAGCACCAAACCAACGTATGTTTTTACACCTACCAGTGTATGTAACACTGTTATTGTGATGATAAATAAAACAACATCCAGGAGGTGTGGAGAGGCCTGAATACAATCTCAAGTCACAACAACAGCAGCAGGAGGGGCCCAGAGTCTGTTTTTCAACAGGTTTGATTCTGCTCCCTCTCCCTCCCCCACCCACCAGAGCACAGACCCAGGGCCCTCTCACCCTCCCTGGCACACCTCCTCCTCCCCCTCCCTTAGGACATCAGCTACACCCTCCCCTCACCTTTTAACCCCCCTCCGCTTCATATCAGGCAGGCATTGGGGTGGATGACGCTGTCATCTACCTGCTCTACCGAACACTGGCTCACCTGAGAACACTGGAAGTGCTGTGAGAGTCATGTTTTTTGACTTCTCCAGCGCTTTCAACACAATACAGCCATCTCTGCTCAGGGTGAAGCTGGAAGGAGCTGGAGTCGACCGTCACCTGGCTGCATGGACCATAGACTACCTCACCAGCAGACCACAGTATGTGAGGCTTGGTGACTGTGTGTTTGATTTGGTAGTCTGTAGCACGGGGGCTCCACAGGGGACAGTCCTCGCCCCCTTCCTCTTCACCCTGATCTAAAGCGCCTTCAGATATTGCAGGCTCAAAGACCTGCAGCTGAGCAGGTCTTTTACCTTGCTTGCTTGAGTTATTTCATAAATACCATTTTCAATTCAGTTGGCTTGACTGGCATGAACGTTTCAAAAGCAGTGTTACCAAAGAATCAGAATACAGTTTGTCATGACTGGACACAAAACAGCCATATAAACCAAATAATCCCACAGAGCTAGCAAACTTGCGTTCTTAGTTCTTTGAGGCAAAATAACCCCTTTGTAAACAGACAGATTATACAGTGAATGACACATCAAGTAATGTTATTAACATTAGCTAGGTTATGGATTAGTAAACTGTTGCTGCAGTTGCTGCTGCGAAGCTAACAGCCCAGACACAACAAACCAACATCAAAGAACTAATGATGATGTAGGCCAACTGTTGTGCTGCCTCACATTGCCTGCGCCTTGGCTAGAAAGTTTTACCTGAACACAAAGGAAAGACTAAAGCCAATGACCAACTAGGAAGTACAAAAAGTCGTTGAACAAATTATATTTACTGTGTGCAAGTGAACAATTACACAAACATTTAAGAACCATGCTCCTGGGGCGTCAGAGGCTTAGTGGATAGAGCAGGCACCTCCTGTACGAAGGCTGTTGCCGCAGCAGCCCAGGTTCGACTCCAGCCTGTGGCCCTTTGCTGCATGTTATTCCCTCCCTCTCTCTCCCCCCTTCACACTTTGCTGTCCTGTCAATTAAATAAAATGCCCCAAAAAATAATCTTTAAAAAAAAAGAAAGAACCATCTCACTCCTTCTTGACTTTAGCCATTTGTTTACTTTCCTTACTTTCATTTCGCTTTTCGTGCATGAGGCTGAGCTGCTTATCACAGTGATTTAATTCACTGTCTGGCTCCGCCGTCTCTGAAGCTGATTCAACACTCTGAATCGGCTGGCAAAAAAGCACACAAGGGCCGACTACCACCAACACTGTGGGACACACCACAAAAACTAAGGCAAGAGAAGAGACACTTACAGCCACTGTCTGTGAGTGCTACTACCCAACGGCGGACTGTCAGCTTGGTGTGTCAGGGCCTTAACATACAGAGAGGATGAGACGGCTTCCACAAGCACGCACACCAGCTCCAGACAGTGATACTCATCATTAGTAGTTTTGTGAAACACAGCAAAACTAATGTTACCCACCTGTCTAGCAGAAACACAGCAACCTCCGTATCCGTCTTCAGGCCTTTGAGCTCTCTGAGGTCTCCCCACCGTTGTAAAGCCTCCGCGATGTTTACACAGCTCTTCACACATGCACCTATACATGCATTAAATGGAGAGATGTCAGAGTGAGGGGGCTGCCCATGGACAGGCGCCCTGAATGGCTGGGGCGGGTTCGGTGCCTTGCTCAAGGGCACCTCTGCAGTGCCCAGGAGGTGAACTGGCACCTCTCCAGCTACCAGTCCATACTCCGGGCAGAGACTTAAAACGGCAATCCTTCGGTTCCCAAGCCAAGTCCCTATGGACTGAGCTACTGCCACCCCTAAGCTACTGCTGCCCCTAAGCTAAGAAAGCGAATGTTACCTCAACAAGTTGACTTTGACAAATGGTGTCCGACTTCCAGATCTGTGTGCTATTAATGAGTGGGTTGAAGACTTTAGCAAGTGGCCGAATTGAGAAACCAAGTGTGTACACCAGAGAGAAATTATGAGCCTTTAAGTCACTGGATGCTTATGAGTATGTTGTCTGTGGCCATGTACAGAAGGTCAAATACCATGACACAGACTCAGAGTTTTGTGTGTTGAAATCAGAAATTCTCCCTAGTCAAAGACAAGGACAAAAGTTTTCCATGATGTTTCCATTATACTTTACCCCATTCCCATAACTTTATTAGTTTAAAATAGGTAGGCCTATATTGTAGTATGATTACAAGGAGGGTAGGAGAACAGGAAAAGAGGAGGAGTAAGAGGGGAAGAATAAGAGAGGAGGAGGAGGAGGAGGTGAAGCGTGGGAGAAACAATACCCTAAAACAGTGTGTATTAAAACTTTTCATAAACACTGTTAATTCCAAAACCACTTCAAGGCCTGGAAAACTGTTCTAATTTAATAACTTCTCCTGGAATTTCATGACGGTGGGAACCCTGACAATCAATCAGTTAATTGTAAGATGAAATATATTCATACCAGGACTATGAGCCACGCTGCATTCTTGTTCTGGAGTTTCAGAAAGAGCAGGTTGATTTGCTGCAGTGTTAGGTCTGTCATCTCTCCTCCTTTTGCTATGGTACCTACAGTAAAAACAGCAGAAATGTACAGTTAGACTGATCCATATCACAAAACAGCAGCTGCAGGCACCAAAGCTTATGCAAGAGAGGAAAACAAACTAAAAAAAAACGTCTGAGAGGGGGGCAACTCTAATTATTCTTCCCTGTCCATCTTTGCCTCGGGGTTCAGACAGCTCACAAATACAATGTACTTTGTGTCATTGTAGTCTGTGGTTGACTCTTTTCCACTATCAGGGAAAAAAAATGTAATAATTCCTCAATTATTTACATAAACAGACCTAATGTTGAAAATTGTATGCTGTATTGGCATCTTACCTAATTTCAGATGGCTCTGTAATGGAGTCACTGGGTTTGTTTGTTGAGTCATGTGGAACAGTAGTTTCTGCTTCCTCGTCCTCATCCTCTTCCTCGCTCTCTTCACATTGAAGGCGTGATCTCTTTGCTGGTCTGACACCCTGTAAAGGTGCAAAACCATTCTGGTCTGAAACAGTTGCCTGTGTCCCTGATGACAAAGAAAGAAAGAAAGAAAGAAAGAGAATTAATTTACTTTATGATACTGTGATGTACGTAAATATGTATGTTATGTTTCTACTTTATAAAGGAATATGAATGCTATATCTGACTCTTGCATTGAATAATACTCATTTAATGTCCTAATTACATACACACCTTTGCTTCTCACGTGTTGTTTCAGTGTACCATAGGCCAGCTGTGTGGCTACAGATTTTGTAGATGGATACAACAACATCTTTGTGCCAACAGATACCATATGAGGGCTGAACTGTGTTTCACGAGATTCAGTAGATGCAGACTCCGTTTGGCATCCCATGTGTCTGTGTCGTGGGCTTGTCAGGATCTGTTGTGATGTACTCTAATTGGGAAAGGACAATGGCCACATTAACTTTAGTTCTCAACAGCAATGGTGTGTTTGCTTTGAAAAACACATCGGTCCTTCTACACTCAGCACCTTCTTCTACTGTGACATAAAGACGATTTGAGCACCTACACTTTCACACAAGCTGTGAGCAAACTAACATGGCTTCTGAGGAGCATTTCCTCCCAGATCCAACCTTTGCTAAGCTTGAGACCCAGATTAATTACTGATACATCTGCATTTGTCATTAATCATAGTTAATATCACAATTGACAGGCATTTGTTGCACACACCACAACAATGTTTACACACAATGCAGCGCACTCTTTCATCCAAAATACAACGCTTCATGCCTTGCCTGCCGGTAGTGGAAATGGGGTCATTACACAGTTAGGACACTGATAAATTGTGACTTACAGCTTGCTCTTTTGACTCTTCAGCACCACCAAGCAACGTCGGAAAGGCGTCGTCCTTCAGCAGCAGTTTACCGGCCAATCCAGCTTCATACTGGCCCATGTTGACAAAACAGTCCCGTGTGAAGTGCCGTAGACAGACAAACGAGTAGGTATTTTTCTTTTGCTGGCCCGGAAAAAGCCACTCTATCCACTTCTGCCTGGCACTTGCTTCTTTAGGAAAGCTAAACAAAGTTAACTTTCCCTCACACCCGAAAAAACATTTTCTGGGAGCCATTGCTCAACGTGCTAACACTGTGAAATCGTTGTAGACGCAGAGCAGCGCACAGCGATATAACTTGAAGCAGAGCAGGGGAGGACGCAGGCCTAGGGCAAATACCTGGGCATGCCCATATAAGTAAGTCCGACACGCAGTGACGTCAATGGTACTACTCTGTTAAAAAAAGACAGTAAGTGCAGAGCCATCCAAAACAGCTTGCAGGGCTCACGTCCAAATGCATAAACCTCATTATTTGACGCTTTGGCATCGTTTAACACGAGTATCCGACACTGTAACAACACTTTAGTTCAGAGAAGAGGAAAAGCATAATAGTTCCCCTTTAAACATCGCACCATGTCATTAGCGAGGATCCTAGCGTGTTCACACTGTCTGGGAGGTGGATGTTAAAAACAAAGACTTAAATCCTACTTCTCAACCTCTGCAGTTTTAAAGCACAGCCGTCTCCGGTCGCTGGTCTGAAGATAATAGTTCAGATAGTCCGGGTTTACTTCACACAGGCTGTCGCTATCCCCAACCGGCGGAAACGCTCTCTGTCTGGACCAATCAGCTCTCTCCACTTCCTGTGTGGTTGTAGTACTTCCGGGTCTCTCTTGAAAAATGTCTCCAGCTTTACTATTCTCTCTTCACAATTAAATACAACTGTCACTGCCTGTGAGTAAAACATGTAGCTTCAGTGTGTGCATGGATAATACAACATACAGCACAAACACACTGAATATGCACTTCAGCCTGCAGTGTATTAAAAGACAGTTGTTATCCTACTCAGTCATAAACACTAAATGCTACACTAAATGCATCTGGGTTACATTATGATGAGGGACATTTAAGTTTGTGAACCACTGATTTAGACCATCTTTTATTGAACAGCTATAGTTAGCCCCCAGTGGCAAAGCAAATACTTCAGTGCTGCTTCCCAATTCTTGATGCCACAACATCATCATGTAATACAAATTATGAACCAGTAGCATTCACTGAATAATAAAACACTTGAGAACAGGATTAAATAATTTATTTCACTTATTGTAGATTATAGTACTGGGCCTCATCAAGGGGCACCAAAATGTTGGGAATCCACACTTACAGGCTTTGTATGGTGATACCATTAATGTAGGGAATCTGCATTAATAGGCTCAAATTGGCTATCAGAAATAATTAATAATTATTAGTAATAATTATTAATTATGTTACATAACGTGACGTTAACATTAAATCACCTTGTGGGGCACCATTCCCAAAAAGGGAAAAATGATAGCCAATTAATATCAGTCTCATAAAGTTCACTAAACTATTAATTTGGGAAATTGATTAATAATTAAATTAATAACCATAACCAAATTAATAATAAAGCCTGAAGGATTTCGGAATTGTTGACGCAGCAGAGGTTGACTATTATTTCACTGTTGTACAACATTAAACAGACAGCAGGTACGATTCCAAAATTATATTTATTCATAAAGTAAAGCAAAGCAAATCCAAAACCAAAACACACAAATCCTAACTATATACAAGCATGTGTGTGTATGTATACGTGTGTAGGTGTGTGTGCGAGAGAGAGAGAAAGACAAAGGCGGGTGTGGTAATCGAAGGGCTGACAACAGAAGACTACAAGATGGCCGAATCAAAGCCGGCTTCAGATTGGGGGAGGTGTTTGTCTGACCGTGTGGTCAGGACTGTTGTGAATGTTGACTGTTGTGAATGGAGAATAACTCATACAGTGTGTCTGATGACATCACAAAGTCACATGGCACTGTAACAGTACTGACCAATCACGTTTTGAGACTTGTCTCTCAGAGAGGTGTGAGGTGCCATCCTGCTGAGATGGGTGTCAGTTAACTTCTTTGTTTGAGAACAAAGAACATGAGGTCTTCCACCTCAGGAGGAGACAGCCTTCACATGTCCAGTTTAGATTTTAACGAATGACAAATCATCTGTGGTCCAGTGAATCCCAACACACTGTGCAATATATTACAATAAAACCTGTACATTTGACATGGCATGTAACTGACTGGTACCAAAGTTTTAACGACATGGAAGCTTTTTATGTGTACTTGGAAAATGAGGTAACAGGTGTTCTGAACAGGGTTCCCCAGACTGTCTTCATGTCAGAGGAGCCAACAGTCACTTTGATGTGAAGTTATTAATTTTTGCATTGGATATGACACATTTATGTTTGACAGCAAATTGTGTGTAATTATAACATGTGAAATTACCAGTTATAACTGTCGGTATATTAAAGTTTATTATTTATTGTTTCATGTTTCAGTTGGTTCAACTTTAATTACAGTAAGGCACAGTGAAGGAAACGGTCCAGAGAGAGTCTGTGAGTCGGACTGGTCTGACTGCAGTTTGTTAGATGATGGTGCATATACTTCAGGACTCTGGACGCTGGATAAGGACACAGGGTTGTTGCTGATTTGATGTCCCTCGGAAGTGTGGGCAACAGCACAGTCCTCAGTTTTAAGAGTGTGCTGACCAGCTGCCCAGCTCTGAAGAGACGAAGGATCTGGTTTACAGTCTGTTTGGTCATCACCTGTAAGGAACATACAAAAAGACCAGAGCAGACATTTCATGCACGTTTACTTTTAGGACCCCACAGGGCATAGTTTAAGACATGGATGAAAGTTAATTACTGTAGCAAAAAAATTATAATTTTATAATAAGACCTAGTCGCCTTTACAGTACTCAGCTGTTTGAAAACCTGTTCAGTAATTTGGTGTGACATACCCAACTCTCCAACATCGTCCTCTTCTTTAAAGTGAACAATTAAAGTGTGTTTCTGCCATGGCTCAGCTCCTCTTCTTTACACTCCAGTTTCAATTCAGATGTTTCGGACCTGTAACAGAAAACAGCCGTTTGACGCCACAATCCACTGTTCTCGTAACTAGGAGAAAAAAACAACCTCCAACACAGAAAAGTGCAATGGGACAGTTATTAAAGTTGGAATACCGAGTTGAAAACTCAGGAGGGATCCACCAAGTCAGAATTCGGCAACATAAACAAACCTGACATCTTGACAACATGGTGGCATGGAGTTATGTCATTATCCGTTTTTACTTTAATCCAGTTTTTATTCTTTAAATACTTAAGCATTTTAACATTGCATCTTCCAATTTGTTGGTGTATGCGTAAGTCAAAGACAAGTAATAGAGCGTGAATTAACTGAGGTGCAGCACATCATTTGTGATTTTGTGGTATCAATAAGAATGGCTCAAGCTCCTGTCCATTTGCACTCTTTGACCTGACAGTCCCACTGGACTACCCAAATTGTGGGTTTATTACCAAATAGTAAAACATATTCTTGTTCTTGTTTAATTTTTTTTCAAGTAGGCTTTCAGGTTGCAAAGTGGTACATTTCAAGAGGGCTGAACTGGTATTACCCCCTGCCTGATCCAGTAGGCGTAAATCCATGTGTATCTGTCAAGTTTTAAATGTACTGCTGCTCCAGTTTCCCCCTCTACTAATACTTCCACTGTGAGATTACAGCAACATCAAGTGAAAAATGGAAAGAAATACAGGAGACATAAATAGGTTCTGCATGTCAGAATTGTGAACCACGTATAGTCTTTATAACTCTAATATAAAGGTGTCATCCAAAGGGGAAAAAATTTGTTCTATTGAATATATTCAGAGTACACACAATTCACTTTAAGATCCTGAGTCTTGAAAATGAGGCTTCATCAAAAATGAACAGGTACCTCTGAGGGATTACTGGTACGTAGACATCTCCATTACAGCTGTCATCAGCTCCTGGAGCACTCAGCTCAGTTCTTTCTGTAGCATTTTCTGGATCACCGTCCGGGTCAGATCTGTTAGAGTAAAAAAAATATAGAGTATAGAATCAAATGAGCCACAGAAGCAGAAATTAAGATACGACATATATCCTGTGAAAATTACAGTATTTACTTCACACTGTGGCATTGATCGTCCTCAAAGGTGACCTCCATCTCCTCAAAACTGAAAATGATAAATAACAGAGGAGACACTGAATGAGATAAGAGAGTGAAAATGTATATTAAGAAAGTCGATACAGTACTGACAGACATATAAACCTACTAAAATTCATGTGTAACATCATCTTGCTGGTGCTGTTTACCTCTGCAGACATGTGCTGATATTCATTTTATGACAATTCAAAAGTTGTTCCAGACTGTGGACATTACCTATCTTACACCCATGAGGTTAACACAACATGAAAACCTGTAAAATATAATGTGATCCAATGCAGAAGGCAGAGTAATGAAGAACATGCAAAGCAATCCAAAGCCATTCAAAGGTGTTCTGCTTACCTTTCAGTTGCTACACCTCTGAGTCTTGATTCTGCTGCTGGCACTTGTTTACATGTTCCAGTAGTTGTCACCAGTAATGCGCATAACTTGTCATAGCTGCAAAAGAAGAGACCCGTGCCATTAGTCACAAAACCTCAACTGGAAATGTTTAACATGCAAAGTTACCCCTGGGTTAACAAATATCTGAGTAACAGGTGAATCTAGAAGTTTACCTGGTAGATTCTGTCTGAATGTGACAGTGGAGAAAGCAGGTTGATTAAACCAAAACTACAAGTAGATCTGTTTTGGGGTGAACCAACTCTCCAACTATGAGTACCAAGACAAGTGTTTGTGTCTTCAAAGTGAAAAACAGTGAAGATTAACAGGGACATTGTGTAGGAATTACTCCCATCTAACGTTGAAATCGTGTATCGCATTCAAACGAATAGTGCACTCTAGCGCCTCACTTTTTCAAACACGTATTGCAACAACGGTAGCCGCCGTGTATCAAAAAGCCTCGACAACACTGATGAAAACATGTCATCCTCTGCTATCCACTAAGTACACATATAACAACACGGACAGTACACATACTGTGAAATCCGGTTATACTCCTCTGGTGGAACTGTGTGTTTATGTGGTTTCAGTAGCTTTAATAGTCGCGGTAAAGCCGGACTAAAAGCCGGTGGGAAAGCTTTATAAGCTGCCATTTACTGTGACAAAAAGCCGGCATTGACTGCGACTTTGAAAGCTACTGAAACCACGTAAACATACACTTGTGTACCAACGAGGCTGGTGTATTTTAGCAGGATCTACCGTTATGCTGCCTGTGGTAACAAGCAACACTGTCTAACAAAACCGAATGAAAAAAGTTAGCTTTAGGCTAATTTAGGCAGCACAGCTGACTTACTTGTCGAGGAGAAAGATGGCAACTTCAGCGTCCCTTTTAAGACCCTTCTCCTTCATGAGCTGCTTCCACCTGGGGAAGGCTAGCCCGATGTTAATCCTCTTTTTTTGAATGTTCCGGTCACGTTCCCTTTTAAGTTCCCTTTTTCGCTTTCTTGTCTCCTGTGCTGCTGCTGCATATGGATGGTCCTGCATTATACTGCAGTAGTGCAGATTTTCAAACTTGCCGGGGTAGTAAGCCTCTCTCTGATCTTCTCCTCCGGCTCTATCACTCTGCGCTCTGCTATTTGTCCCTTGCTGGCGGATGTTGTTTCAAGATGGCAGACCGTCGTGGCGCTTCCTACCGGCTTACCCGTCGTATGTGTAAACAAATCTAAAATTCTTTGCTTACAAGAATGTGTCAGATTATTAGCGGGCAGAGGTGGGTAGTAACGTTACATTTACTTAAGAAACTTTTTTGGATAAATTCTACTTCTAAGAGTAGTTTTAATGCAACATACTTTTTACTTTTACTTGAGTATATCTGTGAAGAAGGAAAGCTACTTTTACTCCGTTACATTGGGCTACATACCGCTCGTTACTTGGATTTTTAATCATCGGTTAATGAATGCACGATCTGTTTGCTTTATCAGCGAGACTTCCGCTAAAGGCTCTGTCACATGACTCTGTTTGACCAATCAAACGTAGCCACTAGTGACGTTTGACTCCATTTCACCAATCAGACGGAGCTAGGCAGTCACATGACCGTACACGAACTCTTCGCGGCCACGCACAGAAGCAAAGTGACCACGCGGGAGCGCACACATAAGAATTAGAGTAGACGGCAACAATGGCAGAAACAATGGCGTGTGAACCAGAAGAGGCAGAACACCCGTGGCCGTACATGAAAACCATGTTTACTTTATAGACTACAAAAAAGAACAGTTATATCATGCGCTGTCATCTGTGTCTACCCAAACATGTCGACATTTCAGCCTACAAGAACTCCACTTCAAACTTGAGAAGAGTTTTGAAATGACTAAATTGTTATCTGTTCCACTAATTTTCATTCAGCACAGCAAACACCTAGTCTCTAACTTACTGATTTTTAAACCTCATTCAAAATAATGTTGAAGAGTTCAAACACAGTGCTCAGGTGCTGTTTATAAGGCACTGGTGTCAAAAATGTTGTTATGAAAAAGGATGACAGTCTGACAGAAGAGAATGTTTTGAAACTACTAAATTGGTAACAAAGGATTTATTACTGTTTCTTGTGGCTGAATTGGCCTTACTTTATGCTATTTCATTTACTATTTTAGCCATAGGGGTATTGTTTGGCAACATCTGAATTTGCACATTGCTATTTTATATTTATGTCTATTTGATTACATTCATGCCCTGATTATTAAAACAATAAATCAAAAGTTACTCAGCATTTACTAAGTACTTGAGTAGTTTTATCACTAAATACTTTCTCACTCTTACTCAAGCAATTATTTGGATGACTACTTTTTACTTTTACTTGAGTCATTATTCTTAAGTAACAATATTCTTACTTGAATACAATTTTTGGCTACTCTACCCACCTCTGTTGGCGGAGGTCATAATACACCAATGATAACACATACAGAAATGCAGACATCGATTTTGGCCAGTAAACAACAGAAAATGTTACACAGTGTCCCTTTAAGAACCATGCTCCTGGGGCATCGGAGGCTTAGTGGATAGAGCAGGCACCTCATGTACGAAGGCTGTTGCCGCAGCAGCCCAGGTTCGACTCCAGCCTGTGGCCCTTTGCTGCATGTTATTCCCTCTCTCTCTCTCCCCCCTTCACACTTTGCTGTCCTGTCAATTAAATAAAATGCCCAAAAAAATAATCTTCAAAAAAAAAAAAAGAAAGAACCATCTCACTCCTTCTTGACTTAAGCCATTTGTTTACTTTACTTACTTTCATTTTGCTTTTCATGCATGAGTCTGAGCTGCTTATCACAGTGATTTAATTCACTGTCTGGCTCCGCTGTCTCTGAAGCCGATTCAACACTCTGAATCAGCTAGCAAAAAAGCACACAAGGGCCGACTACCACCAACACTGTGGGACACACCACAAAAACTAGGGCAAGAGAAGAGACACTCACAGCCACTGTCTGTGAGTGCCACTAACCAACGGCGGACTGTCAGCTTGGTGTGTCAGGGCCTTAACATACAGAGAGGATGAGACGGCTTCCACAAGCACGCACACCAGCTCCAGACAGTGATACTCATCATTAGTAGTTTTGTGATAATGTTACCCACCTGTCTAGCAGAAACAGAGCAACCTCCGTATCGGTCTTCAGGCCTTTGAGCTCTCTGAGGTCTCCCCACCGTTGTAAAGCCTTCCCGATGTTTACACAGCTCTTCACCTTCGTCTGATCAGAGCCCTTTTTAATTTTTTGTTCTTCTGACCTTCTTCTCTTTGTCCGTTTCTCGGCCAGCTCTCCTTCTTGACAATACACTGTGGAATTCAGCACATGACAGATTTACCGTCCCACATAAATCACCTTTCCCCTCCATTGAGTGCTACTGTGTGCTATTAATGAGTGGGTTGAAGACTTTAGCAAGTGGCTGAATATACAGTGGCCAAATATATATATATATATATATGTATATGTATTTAATTGAGAAAACAAGCATGTAAACCAGAGAGAAATTACGAGTCTATAAGTCACTGGATGCTTATGAGTGTGTTGTCTGTGGTCATGTACAGAAGGTCAAATACCATGACACAGACTCAGAGTTTTGTGTGTTGAAATCAGAAACTCTCCCCAGTCAAAGACAAGGACAAAACATTTTTTCATATGTTTCCATTATACTTTACCCCATTCCCATAACTTTATTTAAGTAGTTTAAAATAGGTAGGCCTATATTGTAGTATGATTACAAGGAGGGTAGGAGAACAGGAAAAGAGGAGGAGTAAGAGGGGAAGAATAAGAGAGGAGGAGGAGGAGGAGGTGAAGCGTGGGAGAAACAACACCCTAAAACAGAATGTGTATTAAAAACTTTTCATAAACACTGTTAATTCCAAAACCACTTCAAGGCCTGGAAAAGTGTTCCAATTTAATAACTTCTGCTGGAATTTCATGATGGTGGGACTCCTGACAATCAATCAGTTAATTGTAAGATGAAATATATTCATACCAGGACTATGAGCCACGCTGCACTCTTGTTCTGTCACCGACAGGCCAGCATCGGACATTTTTTGCACTGTGGTGCTTCTCAGACAGTGATTAGTGTACATGGTCTCAATGCCGGCTGCTTTGCAAATGCGAGGCAACATGCCCGCGAGGAAATTCACCCCCACAGGCTCTTTGGTATACCTAACATAAGTAGAAAGAGAGAAAGAAAAAAAGTATTGTGGTGAGATGCTGCACTGGAACATGCCCGCCTCTAATAACAATAATAATAATAATAAAAGTATACTGTTAACCTACCATACATCGGCGCTGTCACACTGTGTCCGCTTTGGGTGGAGGTAAAAGGCTGGTGGATCAGGAGGCAGCAGGGAGAGGTATTTCTCCAGTGAGGCCACCGGACACAGTGGGTTACCCGGCTGCTCATACATGAATCCCCGCAGGCTTTCTTTGTTTTTTTCGGCAGCATCTTTGTGATTTTTTGTGCATTCATCGAAAGACAGGGTGACGTATTTTTGGCCATTGTCGTCGCGGCGAATGCTGAAGGAGTCGGGCTTTAATTTGCGGTTGTTCTCGTTCGCCCTGCGTCCCAAATGAAGCTGCACGTCGAACCAGACTTTAGAGAGAAGCCCCCAAGGTGTGTTTGAATTTCGTGCCTGAAACTGCTTGATTTTCTTAAAGTCTGCCTCGGTTATGGTTTGATGGTGGGAAGATTTGTCACGTCCTTCTCGGCGGAGTTTCTTTATCACACCGGCGAAAACATTGTTGCTGGTGGTGAATTCAGTGTCCTTTAACAGACACCAGGATCGGCTGATGGGTGGATCATTTATGTAACGGTTGAGCCCCGCACGTAGCCCGACATAGCTGCTGAAACCATAGGCTTCACCTTTCCCGTTTTTCACAGTGGCATAAAACTGACGGAGAATCCGATTGAGCTCTGTTTTTGTGATCGACTGAAAGTGAACAGTCTCTTTCTTCTCCTCACACCAGCTCTGAAAGCAACGAAAAGACCACATAGTTTGTTTCAGCGTTGCCTCCTCATTTTTTGACTTCTCCAAATATTCAATGTCTCTGTCGTTGATGTCAGCGTGTCTCTTGTCTTCTTTTTCTTTCTTGTCCATCCTGTCCATCTGCTCCAACCACTCCAACCCAGGCTCAGGACACAATGGCGCAGGGATATTTTGGTCTACCAGTGAGTTACACTGATTTTACAACGACACGAAACGCGGCTCAGCTAATTACATTTAAGGATGGGAAGCACCCGTTTGTAATAGTTCAGATAGTCCGGCGGTCTGCTCCAATACCCGTACTTTCTTTACCAAAATTGAGAGCCTGGAACATGTACACTTTTCTCCTTAAACGGCCGCCATCTTACTTACGTAGCGGAAGAGGCGGGACTACTTACAGGTCAGTGGGCGGAACCAAGTCATGTTGAGAAGGACGAAAATAATGGTTACAGAGACGCCCACAGCTCTTACAGCGCCAGCAGCTCCTGAACCATACAGATGTAAGTTTTGCTGTTTTACATACCAATAATCGCATCCAAACTGTTCTTAAATGTATTACAGACTACGGCTTTACTTCACACAGGACGGGGAAAACTATCGCTATCCCAAACCGGCGGAAACGCTCTCTGTCTGGACCAGTCATCTCTCTCCATCACTTCCTGTGTGGCTGTAGTACTTCCGGGTCTCGCCTGAAAAATGTCTCTAGCTTTACTATTCTCTTTTCACAATTAAATACAACTGTCACTGCCTGTGAGTAAAACATGTAGCTTCAGTGTGCGCACGGATAATACAACATACAGCACAAACATACTGAATATGCACTTCAGCCTGCAGTTTATTAAAAGACAGTTGTTATCCTACTCAGTCATAAACACTAAATGCTACACTGTTACTGGTTAATCAATAAATGCATTTCGGTTTACATTATGGTGGAGGACATTTACGTTTGTGAACCACTGATTTAGACCATCTTTTATTGAACAGCTGTGGTTAGCCCTCAGTGGCAATGCAAATACTTCAGTGCTGCTTCCCAATTCTTGATCCCACCACATCGTCATGTAATATAAATTATGAACCAGTGGCATTCACTGAATAATAAAACACTTGAGAACAGGAGTAAATAATTTATTTTACTGTACAATATATTACAATAAAATCTTTACATTTGACATGACATGTAACTGACTGGTACCAAAGTTTTAACGACATGGAGGCTTTTTATGTGTACTTGGAAAATGAGGTATCAGGTGTTGTGAACAGGTTTCCCCAGACTGTCTTCATGTCAGAGGAGCCAACAGTCACTCTGATGTGAAGTTATTCATTTTTGCATTGGATATGACACATTTATGTTTAACAGCAAATTGTGTGTAATTATAACATGTGAAATTACCAGTTATAACTGTTGGTATATTAAAGTTATTATTTATTGTTTCACGTTTCAGTTGGTTCAACTTTAATGACAGTAAGGCACGATGGAGGAAAAGGTACAGAGAGGGTCTGTGAGTCGGACTGGTCTGACTGCAGTTTGTTAGATGATGGTGCATATATTTCAGGACTCTGGATGCTGGATAAGGACACAGGGTTGTTGCTGATTTGATGTCCTTCAGAGGTGTGGACAACAGCACAGGCCTCAGTTTTCAGAGTGTGCTGACCAGCTGCCCAGCTCTGAAGAGACGAAGGATCTGGTTTACAGTCTGTTTGGTCATCATCTGTAAGAACATATAAAAAGAGCAGAGCAGACATTTAAACAGGAGAATATAGGGGAGAATATGTGTAATAGCACTCAAATTGTCCAACTCAATCCATTAATTAAATACCATTTATATTTCAAAATATCACTCAAATATCAAAACCTCAACACCAACATGTTCTTTAGTAATTTGGTGTGACATACTCAACTCTCCAACATCATCCTCTTCTTTCAAGCGAACATGTACAGTGTGTTTCTGCCATGGCTCCAGCTCCTCTTCTTCACACTCCAGTTTAAGTTCAGACGTTTTGTAACTGTAACAGAAAACAACCGAGTGACACACCTGGTTTGTGTAATATGCAAAGTCCAATCTTTACTCTTTGTATCTTTCAGCATTTTAACATTATAGTTACTCCAAACAATTTAGGTGTACATGTGTGAGTAAAAAACAATTAATGAAGGTTGAATGGTACTAATGCCTGCTTCTCCAAATTGGGGGCATCTACTGTAGGTAACACCTATAAGTACCTTATAAAACCCACTTCAGACAATACAATCTATCCCTTTACATCGGCTGTTTATGATTCATGTTATTTTAATAACTCTAATATAATGGTGTAGCTAAGACCTGGTTACTAATAGCACAGTGTTGCATTTCCAGAAGGCTGAATTTGCATTACCCCTGCCTGAACCTGTAGGCATGGTCTTATTGGACAGGCTGTTCTGGACAGAAAAACCTAAAATGAATCTGTGTCTCTACTATTTTAATGTGTCTGTTAAGTCTTCATTGTATTGCTGCTCCAGTTTCTACTTCTACAAAGAGATTATAAATAAGATTAAGTAAGTTAGAAATAAGTGATAAACCGATGTCATTTAAAGAGACAGGTACCTCTGAGGAATTACTGGTACATAGATGTCTTCATCACAGCTGTTTTCAGCTCCTGGAAGAAGCAGCTCAGTTCTGTCAACGACATTTTCCATATCACTGTCCAAGTCAGATCTGTTAGAAGAAAATAAAAATACTAGAATCAAATGAGCCACAGAATTAGAAATGAATTACAATTTATATCCTGTGTAATAAAGAATAAAATTACAGTCTGTTCTTCACACTGTTGCACTCATCGTCATCAATGGTGACCTCCATCTCCTCAAAACTGCAAATGACAAATTACAGAGAGAAGACTGAGTAAGATAAGAAGGGAAAATGTATCTTAGGAAAGTCGATACAGTACTGACAGACATATAAACCTACTGAAATGTAAATGATCAAAAAGATCAATACTAACCTGTCCTGGAGCCCGTCCACCTCTGACGCCAAATGTCTGGTTTCACTCTGATGTTCTACATCATCTTGCTGGTGATGTTTACCTCTGCAGACACAAGTTGAAAGTTATTTACTGACAATTCAAAAGTTGCTTCAGGCTGTGGACACTAGCTGTCTCATGCCAGGTTCACACTGGATGCAAAAGCACCATGAAACACGCCGATTTTCCGTGGAGCACCCTCGCTTGCTTTAGGGGCCCATGTTTGTGATTGGACTGTTCAAACCGGATGTGGCGACAAACACCCAGGCCGTCTTGCGATCTGCAGAGTTTCAGCATCTGGTATATTTTTTTCTGCCAGTGAAATGAATTGTAAGTGAAATAAAGTGTATAATAAATATGATATAAATGATCTGACTATGATATATTATAGAATATATACACACCAACACTCACACACACAAGCATTCAGAGACAGAAATGTGCTTCTGGTGTGAACGACCAGGTGACTGTGACAGGCAGCTGTGTGACAAACAAATTGGGGTGCTTTCACATCCAGTGTGAACCCAGCATAATATCTATGAGGTGAACACATCATGAAAACCTGTAGAATATATTGTGTGATCTGACGCAGACGCTAGAAAAGCCAGAGTAAATCGGTGCATGCAAATCAATACCATGCCATCGAGAGGTGTTTTGTTTGTACAACTGATGTGTAAACAACATGGCGAGGTTGTGACGGCTTACCTTTCAAAGGCCGATACATGTACAAGTCTTGATAGTGCAGTTGGCTCTTGCATTGATGTTCCAGTAGAGTTCATCAGTGTCGACGATCTCATCTCGTAACTGTAAGAAGAAACCTTGCCATTAGAAAACTGTCATGTAAAATGTTAGCATGCAAAGTTACCCCTGGCTTAACAAACACCTGAGTTACAGGTCAACCTCATGTTTACCTGGAAGCTTTTGTCTGAATGTGACAGTGGTGACAGCAGGTGTTACAGCCAAGACTGTGAGTAGATCTCTACTGGTTAAATCAACCCTCATACTTTGAGTACCAATACAAGTATTTGTGTACAAATATTTGTATACTGACCAATTGTTTTGAGCAAAGGTAACAATTATGATGGTAAAGGTAACAGAAATGATGATGTTTAGGTAAAGATTTAAAACACTCTGTAAAACTGTAGTTATTTGAAAACCTTATTGTTCTTCAGTATAAAACTAAATTTTTATACTCTACCAAATTACAAGGTTGTATATTAAACCACCTCATGACCACACAGTGGAGAAACATGGCTTTCAATCACCACGGAGCCTCTTAAAAATCATATATGCCACATATTCACTGCATGTTATGGATCCATTTGACTTGATAGGGGGGCTCCTTTTTGGTTTTCTATTACAAAAAGTTGTGGACAGAAACTTTTACTTTTTTTGGCACCACCTTGGTTTGCTTTGAAGTGAGCTGAGCCGATAAACACAGGACATCATATACAAACCTGCCAGTTTTATATAGCAAACGTATTGTCAGTAACAACCACATTTTTTAAAATCCCTCGACTAAGATTTTGAAAAAATGACAGCCTCCAAAAACACGCAGGTCAACTGGCAGAGCACAGATGTTCCCATTTAGTTGCTGATGAGACGACACAGCAGGCTTTGTTAGTGTCATGTTGAAGATGTTGTCATGGCTATCCACAATGGATAACATTTTTGAGAAAAGCACCTGGTACCAAATCAAATCGAGTCAAACCATACTGTGCAGTGGAAATTCGGAAAAAGAGTTTTGGTCAGTATTCAGCAACTGAAAAAACTTTCTATTTTTTAAATATCTTTTACTTCTTGATCCACTTTTAAGTTTGCTGCTCATATTCATTCAATTGACTACTTAGTTGTTACGGTTTTCTTTGATTAAAAAAAAAAAAAAAAAAAGGTAGTGGTGGTCACTAATTGTAAAAAATACTCACATCCCCAGTAACACAATAACATTCAAAAATACGACAACAAATAAGAGTCATTGGAGAGTCAGCACACTGTTCTGTTGTGTTGACAAAAAACTTAAAATGTTTTTATTGATGTTTTTTTTTTTCACTTTATTTTGTGCTAACAGATGAGAATACATGTAAGGGACATTTGGAAAAAAAAAAAAAGACAGCAAAGCAATAACAAGCACGACAGATATTAATTTAACAAGGACTACATTTTATACTTATGACAGGCACATGAAGATTTAGAAGATCAATTTTATCATGGGGGAAAGTACAATAAAGTTACTCCTGGAGTGACTTGGACCAGCACATCAAGTAACATCCAAGTAATCAGCAGACGATCCATGCAGAGTGGGGATGCCAGACTTTCAAACTGAGCCATCTAGCAGACCCTTGCCAGAGGGCTTGTCCACCACAGGTGTGACATCTTCCTTTTTTTTGTTAATTTATGTATGAATGCTTCCATGGGAAGTTACAGCTCCTGAAAAACTGTGACCTCATACTTTATTACCAGGTGTGAGTAAGAGGTTAATCCAATAAAGCCAATTATTTATTTTTTAACAGTATCACCTTTCTAGCAGTGTTAATCGTATTATCGTTAATTGAACTGATATCCCACTGGTTTACATTTCAAGCTTCACTAATCTATATTTTTCATTAAAAATGAATTGCTGGTTATTAGGGCTGCACTGTCAACTTCTTTTCAGCTCCACACACCTGATCAAGGTGCACTTTTCATTTTAAATTCTAGTCCCCCAACCAACATCAGATTACCTGTTTGATGTCACTCAGGTAATTTCATTGGTTTTCCATAGTTTCTTCAATCCACAGATGACTTTATACAACAGTTTGACATGCTGATCAGAACTTTGCATTAAAAGTGAACAGATTTGATTGAGTAGATTTAGTTCCTCTATGTTATACGAATAGCCTGTGCATGCTACCTCACCTTGACCTTGGCGACAGAGCTCCCTTCTCTCTTCTTCTCGACTTGGCCATAATTTTCTTCAGAGGATCTTCAAAGTAAAAACAAAAAAAAAACCATTCAGTAACATGTACTGAGAGTTCAGTTTCTGTCCCATTAATGTGGGGGTCTTTTTCATACAGTGGTGTTTTTGACCAAATCATTCAATAATTTCAGGTGATTACTGGAGTGAGCAGATAAATATGTCCAACTATCCAGGGATCTAAATGGACCTGACAATGCCTCGGACATTATGGTAAAAGTTGCAATTGATCACACAGCAAAGACATCAGCTGACAGCCAGCTGACCATCAGCATGCATACACACTGACTAACTAGTCTGTATTCTACTCCATAGGGAAACAAAACTCACCAGCCTCCCATCAAATACCCATTAAAAATAAAACATAAAATAACAAATAAATTTTAAAAATTGCAAAGAGGACCATAAGGTACTGTGTTCTGCAGTCATTTGCTTGTGGAGGAAAAGAAAAAAGGCTGATAAGAAAAACCACACCAAAATGGCAAAATGACTGAAAAATGATTCACTGAGCTTAACAGAGCATGTATATTTCTGTCTTTGTGCATCCAGACTTTTAGTCTTGAACCTACAGAGTTTTATGTATCTAGCCCCTGAAAAAAAATAGAATAAGTTGAAGTCTGAAACCAAGAGAATCACAGCAACCATCACCTGAAATGTGAGGAAGAGTGCCTTCAGGCTGTTGGTGCATGTCCTTTGCAAAGATCCCTTCCTGCTCAGTCCTGTTCATCTCCTTCATTTCTGGGTTAAGGTACGCCTTTTGAATTTCAAAAAAGGTTTTATGTCCCATGAAATTCAGGTGTAGGTGTTTGGCCCATTTTTTAAAGTGTGTAAAAGTGGCTCCAGAAAAAAGAACAGAAAGAGTTGTAAGGAGGTGGATCTCGGGAAACGCCTCCCAAAGGTGAGGTGATGACATCCATATGCCCCTGTGTCCCCCCAGGCAGCTCCACCTCACCTTCTTCTGTGCACCACAGTGAGACACCTTCTTTTTGGTTATGGGCTGTCCACATGTCTGACACTTCTTAAACAGCTCCATCAAACAGCTGTCGTTTACAATAGTCTTTGATCGACTCAAGTCTTTTTCTGTGTTTTTGTCTGACTGTGATGGTGCTGTCGAGCTTGTCTCAGTCTCTTGGTGGAAGCTCTCATTCAGACGACCTGCAGATGCCACACTGCATGAACTTTCGCTGAGTTCAGCTGGGGGAGGGGGCTGGGATAAAGTGCCTGGAGCTCCTGAGGCAATCTGAGATAAAAGACACGTGTCAAATTCAAAATTAGTTACAACTAACTGCGGGTGCAACTTTTCTAAATACAGTTCACAATACGTGTATACGCTTCTTTTGATAGCAAAACCCATCTAAAGATAAAATATGCAGGGCTTTCCTAACATACAAATATAGACTCATTCAAGTGTAATTCCTCTTAATCATCACTTACAACCCACTAACAGTGTGTGGTGGTGTATTTTTCTGTAGAGACTCTGCCCCCTGCCTACATTTTCTTATTGTCTGTGCTCAGGACATTTATGGGCATGTATCCACACAGCGCTCAGGTGAGGTCGGGGCTTTGTAAAAAGGTAGTGACCAGCTGTTAAACTGTAAACAGCTGGCATCCAAGAGACACAGCTCCCCCAAAAAATGCAAATATAGAGAGGGAAATGTCAAATGAGTGTAAATCTGGGGTTGCAGGTGAGTGTGTTTACAATCAGTAAATAATAATCCTGCATCGTATACCTTTAAGGGCTACCAATGCCATATATTATACTTACAGGAATTGGCAGGGACAGAGAAGGTGATGCAGTATCCACAACGGTTCCTTGGACACCCAAGGAAGAAGTTTGTGAAGGTGTTTTCGGACCCTTGAGAAAAAAACAAAACAATTAAATGTGCATCATTCAGAAAAAAGGGTAGCTGTGTAATTTAGTACTATATGTACAAATCTCTCCTAACAAAAGTTAATCACATGCTAACACGAGAACAAAACGCTAAACGTTAGGAGCGCAGCTTTCCTAAATCATACTTACTGAAGCTGACACAGAGGCCCATTGCAACACATTGTTCACGCTGCAACCTGAAACCACTGACGTAGAGTCTTGAGCAGCTGTACTGGAAACCTTCACCTAATTAAAAAAAAGTTTTGACATGAGCACACCGGTTATTCAGTCATTTCCCATCTGACAGCTTCCACACAATGTCCTGTTCAAGTTTGTGCTTCTCATGTATTCCCACAAAAATTAATCCCTGGTCACACTGAAAAACCCCAAAAGTAATTTAACTGCCCTAACTGGTCTGAAGGTGATGAAGAATCATGTTAAGACTGTACCTTAAGTAGTTACAACTGGCCCCAGTGCACACGATTATGACGGGCCCTAGTGCACTGTTTATGACAAAAAAAAACAACACCAAAGAAAATAAGAAAATATTCATTTAATTTAATTGTATAACTGTAACTGTATAATGTAGAATAAGCATGTAATTTTGTTAATGGATTTGCCTTTTTCCAAGGGCGTATGTAACTAATGCACCTCTTTGAGTTTAATAAGTGTTCGTCTTTGAACACAGGCATATTTTTAAGGTAGCAATCACTCATAAGGGCCCATTCGCTGCCCAACACATTGTTGGACAGCCCACTCTCTTTATGACCCCCCCAAGTTCACGGACCCCAGCGCAACTGCATTGCCTGCACTGTCTGGTGGATAGATATTCTGTTTGATTCACAATAAAAAAATGTTATTCAATGTGTGCCACTGTTTCCTTATCCAAATAAAGATGGCAGCCTAGAAGGACAGATGTCCATGCTAAACTTGTGCAAACCAAAACAATATTGCAATGTTTTATCATCAGATATATTAGTGTGAAATTACATGGTTTTTATTTTCATGCAAATTCACAAGCTCGTTTTTTCTTGTGCCATACAAAACAAGCAAGAATATATTATTTTCTCATGTTACTGATTACAATATTTCTTTTATCATGCAGTGGTTGGAATATTTTCTATCCAGATGATTACAAAAGTCTTGGGAGTATTATATTGTATTATATAGAAACAGCAGTAAGTGTTGAGAAATGACCCTCTAATAAACTGTGGCCAACTTTCTCCTCATGGTTTGCATTTAGTTTTTCACTCGAAACGCTCCTTATAGACTACCAAACCAAATGTTGTTCAAGCACAAACATTTTTCAACAGCATTGCACTGCTCTACAAAAGCATCTCTCTAACAGGTAAAACAAACTATTACCTGTGTTGGGCTCCTGTCATCAGCTGGCAGGTATCTGCAGAGGTCCTCTTGCTGTCTTCCAGAGAAAACTGTTGGAATCACGTTGGACTTGAGGATTTTTCGGGGCGTTGTTTTCATAAGTTCTGCCTGTATGTCCGGCTCGTAGTCTTCCGGTTTGAAATGCTGGCTGCAGACTCGTATATTGCCGTATTTACTCACTGGTGTGTTTTCGTCAAATTTGGGGCTCTGTATGGCCTTTAACCACTTTCTGCATCGCTCCGGGTCTCTACTGGGCAGAGAGTGGAAGACGACTCCCCGGGACCTGGCCTTCTTGTAGCCCTTACAGCCCGGCACAGAGCACATCCCCGGCATCGTTACACAAATTAAAGATTAAAACACTGTAAACGAAATAAGAAATTATAGCCGTGCAGCTGTCACCATTTCTGAGTTTGGTACAGGGACCATCAGTCCGCTCAAGCTATTGGTGAACGTGACCGCTGAGCGTAAACTGTAGAGACGTTGTCGCTTTGCATTCTGGGTGGCGTAGTACTCAAGTGTCAAAATACTGTACAGTGAGAGAGGGAAGAGAGACAGTAGCCGGACGACAGCTACAGCTAGCTTTGCTGTATCAATTGTAAATGAAAGTGGAAAGAGACAGCTTTTCAACTTTGACCCCTCTTTCCAAGCTGTGTTTATGTTGACGCAGCTGTCGCAAAGACAACAGCATCACTTTCCGTTGCCCACGGAGCCTAGCAACTGCCATCAACACATTAACATTAATAAGCTGGCATGTCTCGTTACTTACTGATCCAGTAGAAAGAAAGCCAAGTGAATATCGCTTTTGAAGCCTCTCAAGCTGCGGAGCTCTCTCCATCGATTGAATGCCAGTCCGAGGTTCACTCTTGTTCTACCTCGGGTTTTATCATTCTCCCTCTTCGCCTGTTTTGCCTCCTCCGTCATCGGGACTCTTTTTCTTCTACGCGGTACAGTTTTCACAGTCACTTCGGCTGTTCCAGCGTCCGCCATTTTCACTGCTGAGGATAATACCTGCCAAGAACTTAAGGAAAGCTAATGACAGCTACCGTGGAGCACGTTATTTTCCTTGGATGGTAAAAACACGACCCGCCCCACTCTGCCTTTCTCCCTCTGAATGGTCTACCGTAATATTCTCAACCTAACCTCTAACCAATCTCACGCCTCTTGTGTAAACCTAACCAATCAAACCAACGAATGCAACGACAACTAGCCAATCAGAGGGAGAGGAGGGCGGGTCAGTAGTTGGCTCGCGGGAAAACAAAAGCGCTTCCTGCTTTGGGTTGCGCAATAGTTGAAGCGTTTGTGTGAGCTCTTATTTTCCCGAGAGATCAGGTCGTATCCGGTGACAGACAGTATTGCCAACAGACAACATTTACTTCATTGTGACAGGTTAAAGAGATTAAAGAGAAAAAACTCGTCTATTCCCACAACTGAAATACAAAACAACGGGCTCTCCAGTTTTGCTAACACACATCCGCACAAACTTTGGTCACGTGATAACAACAGAACCGTCTCCATGGCATCTGACCTCATCCACAACAACAGGCTACATCCACAGTTACTGGTGCAAGGACAGTTTGTCTGGTCCCTTTTTCTAAGGTCAAAGATGAACCTTTATGCTCCAAATTAAAAATATAAAAGACTGTGAAATGTATGTTGAGAAAGACCATAAAAACCTTTTCTTTATATTCAGTGCTTTTTTTCTAAAATATTTGGAGAGCCTATTAAATCCAACCTCCTAACAGCCATTTTTGGTGGTAAACCTGAAGCTGACGCTCTAACAAAAAGCCAGTTAAAATGTATTGCACCCACCACTCTAATAGCAAGAAGATTGGAAGGAGCCCCCACCCCCATCATTTGGTTCATGAGGTTCTTAAATTTAGAAAAGATGAGATTTGCTATTCATGGGTCTAATGACAGGTTGTTTAAAATATCTCAGCCTTTAAGCACTTGCTTGGGTAACCAGTTGTAAATGTATTAATCCTCTGTCAATCAGTGCAAAATGTACCTTTGTAACTGCAACATATGTTAGTATTTGTGTACCTTTTTAATTATTTTAATAATTTGAATTTCTTTATTTTTTTATTTTGATTATTTATCTATTTTCATTTCATTTTTTTGTGTCTTTCTTTTTTGTGTTCTGTCTTTTTACACGCAGAAATATTGTGATTACTACTTTTAATTGATACTGTGTATTGAAAATTAAAGCTGCAGTCGGTAGAAAGCCAGAAAACGGTTGATTTCTGAGTCTCATCTCAGATAGGTTTCGTTTCTCTCCGCCCTGAGCCCCTCCTACCAGACGAGCACGTGCACACAGCATTTTTTCGACTGAGTCGCTATCGAGCCGCTGCTAAGCCGCTGCTCGATTTCACGGTCCACTGAGGACAATTTCGAATAATGTCCGAGTCACAGGTAAGAAAAACTTATTTCGCAACCTACATAAAGCTAATTTGAATAACTCTGAGCATATGAACGAACAGCAAATACTATTTATGCTAGTGTAAAATACTGATTGACTGAAGAATACAAAAGCTAATAGTGTTGGCGACAGCAGTCGCTCAATATAACGTTAGATAAGAAATAGCCTGCTAATTGTAGTGTCTTGTTTAGTGTGCGATTAGCATAGACACACGTTTGAAATATTGAAACGCTGCTCCGATGATTTTCGTAATCTGAAAATGTTTTACCTAACACTTGTTACATCATTATTACTAACAGAGCAGTCCGGATTCCGGGGATGTTTACGTCCCGGAGCAGCAGCTTACCGGTAGCCGCGTTTGTCATCTGCTTTCATGAAATCTAACTACACACAACTGTTAACGCAACACATTACGACAAATATTACAAGGTTATTCACTTAGCAGCTTACCTGTCCAAGAGAAGAGTGGCCAGCTCCGAATCCAACTTCAGACCCAGGCTCTCCCGCAGTTCTCTCCATTTTTCGAACGCTATGCCGATATTCACACGAGTTTTGCTCCGAATATGGTCAGTCTTTCTTTTAGACTCTTTCTTTTCTAATTCTGTCTTCCTTTTTTTGTGCTGTTTAGCCGTGTATGCAGTTGTAGCCAATGCTGGAATAGCTATTTTACCAAGTCCACCATCCGCCATTGTCGCTTGCTGTCTCCTTCTGCCGGGGGCACGAGAACGCGCAAACTGCAGTACAACAGCCAATAGGACTGAGCTGGCCTGTGATTGGTTGATGCCTGGCGGCCCACGGCTGTTTCTTTAGAGGCTGAATACAGAGCCATGCTGAGGCGCAGAAACCTATTGCCTGTCTCAGGCCACTTGACTTACATTATGCTTGAAGGATATTATGGCATTTTTTCTCAATTATACTAAAACAATGTTGCCTACTGGAACTTTAAGTAAATAAATTGGTTAAAATATGACTATATGACTGCGACATATCAGACAATATTTCTTTAAACTAATCACTTTCATGTGGAACTCAGAAATGGTTAATATTAAATAAACAATTGATACATATGGAATAAATAATGATCATCATTATAATGTTAAATACTCCTTCTTTCTAAAACTGTTTTGTTGGAGTTAATGTATATTTCATTATAGATGTTTTACTTATTTTAAAGCCCTTATTCAAGTCTTTTTAATTTATTGGCAGTAGCACTTTTCCCAGTGACGCTTTTATTTTCTGACATCATTTTTCAGGACAGAGCTAACCTCCTACTCACACTTTTCAGTCAGTCACAGTCTCCCAGTCTCTTAGCAGGCTCAGCAACGAGTTATTGTCATCAGCTAGCCTACTGAAAAGTTGACGTTCAGGAAAAGAGACTCTTTGCACAGTGCTGACTTTTAGTGCTTTTTAAATAAACAAACAAACATTTTTTTAAAGCCCTGGTTAACAGTTTAATCTTTCATCCATCCTGATGTTTGTTTTACATATGTCCTATAGTGGACCTCTGGAGCAGATAAAGGAATTGTAAACGGGTACTCCACTGATTTTAGAGTTAAAGGTCAAAGACTGACATCATGAGGGATACATCTCAGGCTGTGAAAACAGCTGTATAATGTCTTCTGTGGCTCTGAAGGAGCTTTATCAAATCAGTGAAAATAACTCTGATGAAGTCATAGTGATGTCATCAGGGTTATCTCATCCTGCACCCGGAGACTACACATTTTTTGATAGAAAGTCTGTCATGGAGTTTGAAAGATGTGAACTTTTACTGGGCAGGAAGAGTTCAACAAAAATAAATTATTTGTTGCATTATAGGTAATGAAGGATCGTGTGATTCTGCAGCCTGAATAATATTAAGAGCCTGGATGACTCTGCCAATGTCGCCTCAATTTTGACTTTTTTTCTATGCTGGTTTGCATTCTGGTTTCACACCTCACGTACAAGAACAGATCTGCTATTTCTAGTGTAGAGAAGGACTGCATTCGCAAGCCAGAGCAGTACATATCTTCTGTGGTTTTCCACCAGGGTTTGATGACAATTTCAAATTTAGTAATTTTTTTAAAACCCAAATAGGCTGAACTCCACGATATAGCCACAATGGCAAAACAGAGGCACCATTTTTACTGTAGAAAGGCCACCTACATTTTTAAGAGGGTCCAAAAATCCCATGGGAGCATGTTTTCCTTCACATAAACTGCATGTACATTTAAAATGTCTCTAGAATTACTGCACAGCTGGGAAACATCTGTTTACAGTAAATTCTAACTTGTGATTTGCCTCTTGTTTACTCATTTTTTTTATTTCCAATAAATGTGAGATACTTTAACATTAAACAATGTAAAAACAATTTACTTGTCTGGATATTTTGATTAGTGACGAACATCTGGTGAAGTTTGTGTGATCTGAGTTTGTCCAACAGGTGGCAGCCTGCAATTAATAATCCAGGGCAGAGGTGCCTCTCATGGATCCATGTGACAGTTCATCAGAAAACCTGCCTTCTTTGGCAAATTATTTCCTCCTGCACGATTTTCAAGCTTTAATCTTCAAGTTCAAACATTTTTGTTTTCTATATAGGCTGGCATCAGTGTTACACTATAAACTCAATATGAGCACATCATGGTCAAGTCCTGTCGTTTCTCTTGTAGAAATTATGCTCCATGGTGTTTTTACTTTTAACATATTTTGTATGGCATTGAATTACAGGACAAGGAAATCACACATACCTCTTTATTACACCCCATATGGTTTTAGTTAAATGTCCACTGACTTTTCACTTAGGCTTTTAAAATCTTTAAGTGTGTGCAAAACCTGTCTGAAAACACTTACACTGCTTTGTACAAATGAGGATACTGCACAGGAAAATTCATGTCCAGAACAGTAATGTGTGATTTGGGTTCCTGAGGTCTATCTTTATGAAATGACAGGGCACATTTTGTTATATAACTTATATGTAATAAGCATCTATAACAAACATGTTTAGTTATGACCACGTTGCCACGTTTAAAGGTTAGATTGTTTTCTACAAAGTGTTTCCCAACAGGCTTTCCTGTGAAGTACTGAGGAACACAGTATGTTTTCATAATAAAAACTAGAATGAAGATTGTTTTTTTTAAACTAACATGTACGAAACAACCTATGGCATGCTGCCAACAACTCAAAACTTCACACACTTTAGTGTACAGTTTAACGTCTACTTTAGGTTGACAGATAAAGTACGAAAGCCGAGGATAAAGTGTGTGATCTTTACCCACTTCACTGACTGTACTGATATATTTTGGTTGCAGGCAGTAAGTGTGGATGAGTGAAGGTCCGCACAGTGCCAAAAGTGTTGGTGGTTCTGGGACTGAGTGTACTAGAGCTCCTGCAGGAGTAACAGGCTTAAATCAATAAAACATCTGCAAAATATAGGAGGGGCGACCCCTAGTGATGCACCAACAACCCACTTTTTACTCAAAAGATTCACAACTTGGACTTTTTGCTCTGGCTTTAAGTGTTTGTATTTATTTACATACTGAATTTGAACCACAAATGTTGAAATTATCATTATTATTATTACTATGTTAGGATTAAGGTTAATGTTAAAGACAGTTTTAAAAATACATTAATTATATTTTTTGTCTTAGCTGAGTAAAGCAAATTCATCTCACAGCAGCAAAGCTCTCTTTAGGGGTAGGGGTTCACACGCTCATCCACCCACCCATGGCGTCTCCACACCCTTATGTTCTCTGCAATTTCAGTTTCAAGATGTCTTTCTTTTTCAGTCATAAAGGTTTCAGTCAAAGTTTGCCTCCTCTGCCACTGTTTAACACCCACACTTCACTTAAAGGCAGCCAGGTTCAAACTCACCCTCTCACAGAGAAATAAAATGCAGGCTAGCTGTCTTCATTCAACATCTATATCTATCTATGTAACAACAAGCATCCTTGGAATGATATTATTTTGTAATCGTCCACTGTCTGCTCTATATATTTCTGTTAAACAGGCTCATAATTTTATTAAATATTTGGGGGGAGGGGTCTGCATGTATGATTTACTAGAGCCAACTAATGCCTTCTAGCCTCTCTGCAACGCTGCAGCGATTATTAAAGCTGCAGTCGGTAGAAAGCCAGAAAACTGTTGATTTCTGAGTCTCATCTCAGATAGGTTTCGTTTCTCTCCGCCCTGAGCCCCTCCTACCAGACGAGCACGCGCACACAGCATTTTTTCGACTGAGTCGCTATCGAGCCGCTGCTCGATTTCACGGTCCACTGAGGACAATTTCGAATAATGTCCGAGTCACAGGTAAGAAAAACTTATTTCGCAATTCTGACCGTGATCTTTAGCTAACGTCTGCACAAAGCTACGTAATCACGGACTTTTAACGGTTCCAATTGTAAGCTTTAGCTACAATTAGCAGGACATAAACACGCATTTTTAAGAGTTTCAACCATAAGCTTACGGTTGGCTACGATCAGCTGTGGTTAGGAGAGGATAACAATAGCTTGCCACGGACTTCACACAGCTTCAACCATACTCTTTACTAACGGTTAGCAGACGGCTAAATTGTTAGCAGCATTCAGCTTACCGGTAGCCGCGTTTGTCATCTGCTTTCATGAAATCTAACTACACACAACTGTTAACGCAACACATTACGACAAATATTACAAGGTTATTCACTTAGCAGCTTACCTGTCCAAGAGAAGAGTGGCCAGCTCCGAATCCAACTTCAGACCCAGGCTCTCCCGCAGTTCTCTCCATTTTTCGAACGCTATGCCGATATTCACACGAGTTTTGCTCCGAATATGGTCAGTCTTTCTTTTAGACTCTTTCTTTTCTAATTCTGTCTTCCTTTTTTTGTGCTGTTTAGCCGTGTATGCAGTTGTAGCCAATGCTGGAATAGCTATTTTACCAGGTCCACCATCCGCCATTGTCGCTTACTGTCTCCTTCTGCCGGGGGCACGAGAACGCGCAAACTGCAGTACAACAGCCAATAGGACTGAGCTGGCCTGTGATTGGTTGATGCCTGGCGGCCCACGGCTGTTTCTTTAGAGGCTGAATACAGAGCCATGCTGAGGCGCAGAAACCTATTGCCTGTCTCAGGCCACTTGACTTACATTATGCTTGAAGGATATTATGGCATTTTTTTCTCAATTATACCAAAACAATGTTGCCTACTGGAACTTTAAACCCCCCAAAATGCACTTTAAAACAAAAACAACAAATCCTCAAAGCAGTTGCTGGAGGTAAGGACAAGTTAAATTTGTCACATACTTCTAAAAGACATCGATATTTTCATGAACACACATCGCCCAGCCGCAGCAGCGACAGCCAATATGAACCAACGGTACAGCAGCAGCAGTCCTCTTGTCTGGTTTCTCGCCAGCGCGGAGGAAAAAGTAGTCCCCTCACAGTGCATGGACTGCGCTGTACGGGGTTTCACAGTGGCTTTGAGAAGCATTTAAATAAAAAGTGATTAAGTACACTATGCTGCAGTGTTTTTGCATATTTTTATAGGCTGCATTAGTTTGCAGTTTGTCGGCACCTTCACATTTAGGCGTAGCAAAGCGGAGCTGTCAATGATGAGCAGCTACTGACACTGAACACACCTGTGGATAAACTGAGCTGTCATGTGAAACAGAAAGCTACTTTAATTATTTTCCGTTTATTTTTACTTTAACTGGATCGTTAGGGTGTGTATTTACATTTCACTATGCATTTTATGTATAAAACGAGGAAATGGAAGACTTAGACATGACTTATGTGACTATAGAGGAAGTAGGGTTTTTTATTTGTATTTTTCCTAATACGGCTTTCACCAAATACTTACAAGTTCAAGAGATAGTTGGCGACGTCTCCATCGGTTCGTAGCTTCATTTCTTCTTTAAACTTTCTCCACCTGACGAAGCTGTATGATATGTTTATCCGTGTTTTCACCCGCAGACGGTCGCTTTCCTTCCTGGCTCTCAGACCTTCTTCAGACCGACGGACTGGTTTCGATTTTTTCGCCACAGGAGCTGAAGGTAGATTAATATCAGAGGGTTGTGTTGTCTTCTCCTGCTGTTTAGCCATGGGGAAAACGCCCCTTGTTTCTTTATTTCTTTAAAAGGAGCTGATATTCATACTACAAAACAGCAGCTAGTTAGCTTGTTTTCAAATGCCCGCCTGATTTCCGTAAACAGCAACACCACTTCCGGTTTGAGCCGTTCACAATAAAAGCACGACGTCATTATTAAAAAAAAGGGGGCTGCAGACGGAGGAGCGAAATGGAGGAGGAAGAAACAAGAGAAATGGACGTTAAGAGTTTTTACTTTAAAAGCGGGCGCCCCTCAGAGATGACAAAATCAACAGTGGATTCACTGAGTCATAGAGAGAGTGGTCTGCATTATGGGGATGAAGATTCAGGGCTGGATATGAAGCTTTGTCAGAAAATCACAATGTGGCAAGATGGATTCAGAAGGAAGTGGGAGAAGTTAAACTGGTGGATCCATCCATTTCCGTAGCCGCTTATCCTCTTGAGGGTCACGGGGGGCTGGAGTCTATCCCAGCTGACACTGGCCGAGAAGCAGGGTAGCCTACACCCTGGACAGGTCACCAGACTATCACACTCACATTCACACCTACGGCCAATTTAGAGTCACCAATTAACCTATCCCCAACCTGCATGTCTTTGGACTGTGGGAGGAAGCCGGAGTACCAGGAGAAACCCCACGCTGACACGGGGAGAACATGCAAACTCCGCACAGATGGGCTCCCTCCCAGTGCTAACCACTACACCACCGTGCCGCCCTAAACTGGTGGATGTAAACACTCAAAGAACTGCCAAAGGTTCAGATGGAAATAGTGATAGGTTATAGGGAAATAGGTTTCCACTCAGCAAGAAACCTCCACTAAAAAGAGTAGTTGATGGAGTCTCAAGCTGAGTGGATGCAGGGATAATTAACACGTGTAAAGGGGGGACAGGCAGCTTCAGAATGATGATGTTTGACAAAATAATTAATGAGACTAAATCTGTTATTCTTCACTTTAATTTGGAGTACTTGCTGGATAGAGTGTTCCTAGACCACGTGTCATACCCAGTAAGACAATATGTTCCCAAACTGCTGCAGTGTAACCATTGTTGGAAGTTTGGGCATAGTCTGTGTGTGTGTGTAGGAGTGGTTTTGTCACATGTGGTAAATGTGGGGAGAATTAATGTGAAGGAGACTGTGGAGTGTCTTCTGCACAAAGGCATTCATCCAGCATGACAGGATAACTGACCTGAGAGAGTAAAGGAGACAGAAATAATAAAGGTTAGATGTAAGAGGAGACATAAGCGCAAGGAAGAAGGTAAGACAAGGTGTGGTGTGAGGCAGGAATCTAAGGAGAACGAGTCAGTCAAGAAGCAGGAAGAATTTTGCTTTGGTAAGGATCAGGTGAAGTTTTTGGCCTTCTGGGCAATGGTCATTGTACTGCTAGAGCGGAAATCTGAGGAATTGAACATAATTATAGAGGCAGCAAGGAGATTTTTGGGTGTTGTGGTAGTTTTCGGAGAATGTTTGCAGCAGCAGTTCAGAGGATATCTAGGCTCTTTTAAATACCTGGCAAATAGAGAGAGATTTACAACAGACTGGGTAGTTTCATTTTATTTAGAAGGGTAGGTGGAAATGGTAGTTTGAATATAATTGGTGGCAATTTAGTGTTCTGAATGACAACCGCCATTAAAAACCAGAGAAGAAGTTGACTGGACACAACCTTTGCAAATATTAATGAAGAGCTGTTTCCTCATGAGAACTTTTTTCCTCCAGCCCGGCAAATCGGTGAAATTAACATCAGCCCTAAAAGCAAAAGGAAACAATTTAGCTGACTATTTCATATTTAAGAAGCAAACATAGCTGCCATCTATTCAGATAAAGAGATAGATGAACTAGATACCTAGAGGCAAGGGTCGCTTTACTTTCCTCTGGGCTTGATGGGTGTCTTGTAGAGCGGTGTTTCTCATATGAAAGGACAGATGAACATTAACGAAACACTACATATGAAGTGTTTCATTTGTCAGTCATCCAGTTGGTTGTTAAGGTAGCATTACTGAGTTAATCCACAACAAATGATGAGTGTTTAGGCAGTTATAAACTAACGTTATCTATCAGGGTAACATCAGAATAGTTGCTGCAGAGTAAATTTAGTTTACTTGTCCAGAAGCAGTCAGGCTAGCTCTGTATCACTTTTCCAATGATCAGACGGCACACTGATGTACATGCAGGTTGGCATGACTCTTGTCTGCTTTTTTTCTGCCACCTCTCTTTTGTTATGTCTTTTCTGTAGCAGTGTCACTGCCTGATTTGTACCAGATTCTTGATTTGTTTTACACGTATGGAAAGATGGTTGTGGGTTAGGCATTGACCTTGAATGGTTAGGCCCATTAGTCAGGGGATCGGCCCAGAACAGATTGGGTTTAAGGTGCAGACTGGGTATAGACTAGCAGTCTCTTGACTTGGCATATTTGGTAGTGTAGCGCCATTCCTGGCATTGCTGGAATAGATAGCTTTGCCTGTTGCGCCATCGTCAGTCCCACCGTAGCTCTTCTGACAGAGCCGCATATATACAGAGGGGACCTCCTCTGTTTGTTTACTGTACAGCAGAGGGACTTAAAGGCCCATGTTACTAATCAAACACTGTTTCAGTAAGGGTATGGAATGAAGAGCTATTAAACATTTATTAAAAAGGGGAAAAAAAACCCTTACAACACCTTTAAATTTGTCATAAAAAAAAATCAATTTACATAATCAGATTAGAAAACAATTCAAAATATTATGAACTTGAAAATAAAGTTGAAAAAGCACAATAAAAGTAAATAGATACATAAATACAAAGAAATAAAATGTACTAAAAGAATGAAGATGAAGGGTTTGAGTTAATGCTGTGTAGTAAAACGGTGATAGGGAGTTATTGTGGTTCATCATATGAAAAATGCCACAATATTTTAGAGAGAAAGGGGGATTTATAAATTTTGTGCTTCTCATAAAACATTTGACTAAAAACAGATCTTGTGTCATAAAATTATGACATAACGTTATGTCTTTCAATTTAACAGTGCCAGCTTCTGCCAAAAATTATATGAAACATTGCTGTGAAAAAAAAGAGGTATAATTTAGTGGTTTCGAAAAAGTACAAAGATGAGCAGTGTCCACATACAACGAAATAAAATAATTTGGAGGATTAATAAATTGCAGAATTTTTAAATCTACTTCTCTGGCTTGGTTACACATAAGCTTTTTATAAAACAATAGCTATTATTTCAAATTCATGTCATCAGAGAGAATCCAAATAAAATTTAGCGGACACTGGCTTCTGCATCACATACATAATGTCCTCTGTATACTGTATGAATTTTGCACAGGAAAGGCAGGCTATCAATCAGGATATTCAATTCATTCAATCTGTCTCTGTATTACATTCTGCTTCTTTTTGATGCTTCCTTATTATATTGCTTTGTGTTTTTATATTGTTTGCTTGTTGTTCTGCTCTTTGTTTTTGTACAGTTTACTTACTCTATGTATTTATATATTGCTTTGTATTTTATTTTTTTCTCCTGATGCTTCCTGTTGGCACTGTCCCTTTGCTGCTGTAATGTTGCAAATTTCCCCGCTGTGGGACGAATAAAGGATTATCTTATCTTGTCTTATCTTATTTTATCTCATCTTATCTTATTTTATCTTATCTTGTCTTGTCTTAAGATGCTTTATAAATTCAGGGACAAAACAAAAAAACAGACAGGAAAGAGAACAAATAAGGGATGAGGAAAGGAAAACTGTCAGTGATTGAAAGCAGCGTTGAACAGGTGAATCTTGAGTGATTCTTTGAACACGGAGAGAGAGAGGGAGGGAGTCTCGGATGGGTTTGGGGAGTGAGTTCCAGAGAGTGGGAGCAGCAATGGAGAAGGCCCTGTCCCCCCAGGATTTATCTTATCTTATCTTTTAAATAAATACACAACTATAAAAACGCCAGCAACAGCACCATAAAACCAAACATCAACAAAAGGCACCTCGACATTGTTATAAACTAGAAGTAATCCCTCTCAGATATCACTTATGACTCACTACAAGTGTGAGGTGGTGTATTTATCTGCAGAAACCCTGCCTTCTGCCTGTATTTTCTTAATGTTTTGTTATGGTCGGGATGTTCAGGTGCACAGGTGAGGTCTTTATAAAAAAGGTAGCAACCAGGTGCCAGAAGAGGAAGAGGAAGAGGCAGCTACGACAAAATGCAAGTAAAGCAAAGTGAAAGGTCAAGTGGACAAAGCTGGGGTTGGCTTTCACTTTCACTTTCGTTGGAGGTACTGTTTACAAACACAACTCCGGCATAGTAAACCTTTAATAAGCTAGTATTAGATTGAGTACAGCAAAATCTGCTAATGATGCAGGACCTATCTGATATTTACTTTACTAACTGGTGCAGATTACCTTACACACTTACAATTAATCAAATTGAAATGAAGGGCTTCTGCGGCCTCTTGAGGCTGTTGCCCACTCTGCCTGGGTGCCAAGTCCAGCCCTGTTTAAATCCCTCTGCTGCATGAAATGTGTGAACATTAATTTTGCCAGTATGAAGAATTACAGCTTTGTGAAAAAGGCTATAGACAGTGCTTTTAAAACACAACAATCAATGCAAGTTTTTAATCTGGTGTATACAAAATGAATACGTTGCATTGCCTTTTTTTCTCAGGCATTTAAATGTAAAGATTTCTGCGATGCTGCAGTCCGCTAGAATCCATTAAAGGCAGCTTTATTAAAGCAGAGAGCGACATGTGGTGCATCAGTGTGACCCGAGACAGTGTGTGCTGCTGACTCCTGCAGCATCTCCCGCTGTGTGGGACCATCATGTCACTGTGCTCGGCGGAGGGATACAATAACCAGTGTCATCGTGGTGCTGAGGCTTTTGCAAACCAAAAATGTCTGCCTAAGGGAAACTCGTAACTGATATATATAGAGGATATTTTACCCAGGTATTGCCGTTTAAACCCACATTTCGCTCTTTCGAGGCGTATTGCAAGAAAGCGAGTCTTCACCAGATCACCCTAGTCGGGATTTAATCGGAAAAAAGGTAAAATATCAGTGGGAGTTTACCAAAAGCTTTCGGACCAGTGAAAGAAGTTGGGAGTTGAGAAAGACCATCACTGCGTTTTGTATCCTCGAGATGGAGATTAAGACTGTTATTTGAAATATCTGTTTGGCTGAGTTACTTATTTTGAATCAGTGTGTTATCCACGTTTGACTCGACTCGTCAGAGAAAGAGGTCTGCTCTGTAGTAGCTAATGTCTACAACCGCTGCAGCTGGTCGCTAGCTATTCTCAATACAAATGAACCAGTAACTGCAGCTAGCGTTAGCCTGCTAGCTGAGGGGACGTTATGTGCTCAGCAAACGTTAACCATCGTTATGCTCGGCCACGCAAATCACTGACATTAACATCGCCGGTGAAAGCCTCATCAGTGAGTCACATAAATATCGGTGTTACTACAGAGAAACATTGTTACTGCAATAACGCGATGCTGCAGGTCTTTAACAAGCTGTGCCAGCCATTCACCTCTCCTTTAATCAGCGCACTGTAGGAATAATAAACTAAAGGTGTGCACTAAATGTTTGCACTATTTTAATCTATTGTAGTGAAGCCGAGCTGTCTATGTCTCCATTTGCTGCAATGCCAGAGCCAACTTTACTTCTCAGTGATGGTCTTTTATTCTGCATCCATAACAATTACCTCTCGTGGCAGTCATTTCCTGTGGCACTCCGCTGTTAAATAAACCAGCCACGCTGTGACCTGATGGACTGTGTTTTCTTCAGGTTTCTAGATCGCCAGGATGAATCCTCAGCAGCGGATTGCCGCTCTCGGAACAGACAAGGAATTAAGTGACCTGCTGGATTTTAGTGCGGTATGATGGCTTTTTGCTTTTTTTTTCCTCCCTCAGTCTTTGCTTCTTGGTGCCATGCAGCTCTGAGGGTTTTTTTTAGAGGTGTAAAGACCAAAAAGACTAAAGCATGACTAATTGATCAGTTCATATCAGTGTTGACAAATATGATTTGACAAACCATCCTTTGTTTGTTTAAAATCATGAGCTGCTCTCTGGAAAATTGCAGCAGATCATTTGTGTGATTGCTGTTGAGTCTTTGCTCTGATTGTAGGTCCATATTCTTCCTTTCAGATGTTCTCTCCACCTGTAAGTGGAGCGAAGAACAGGCCCACCACACTTGGAAGCAGTCAGTTCACTGCATCAGGTAGGAGCCCTCAAACCCATTTCATTACACCCCCTGATATGGTCCTTGCATTGCATGTGATGCTGCTCCCTCCTCTGTTTGTGCTGGTGGTTGAAACATGGGTTCTCCACCTGGAATCAGAGTGGAGTAAAGATGTAGAACAAAGCAAGGTTTGGGCCACGTGTGTAAATGAATATGATCTGTCACATGCATAAATAAGGTGTTAATTTAGACATGTTTGTGCTGCTTTGATCAAGGTGTGTTGTGAAGTGTCAAGTGCAGCAAGTGCTCATGGAAACAATACAGTCTGTTCTCTTATCAGGAGTCGCTGTGCGGTGTGTTGGAGGCAAATTTTGAATCAGGGTAGTTAATATGTGTGAGTGAGAGGCAATCAAAAGTGGAGCTGCTTCAAATTTGTAGTGTAATTTAATGGAATGTTTAGACATGCTCTCATCAAGTTATTCTGTAGGGCTTTTTTATTTGTACAAGTAGCAGTATTGATAATTGTTCTTAAATACACACATTGTCACATTGTCTTTTCCGCAAATTACTGCAGTTTTTTGTTTATCTATGAGCATCTTGATGGGTGGTTTGGTTGTAACAACAAGAGGTCAGATTCCCTGCCCCTGGATTGCTTCCCAGCCATAAATGCTACAGGACATTAATCCGAAGCACATCTATTGTCTGATGTGCTACTAGAGAAAGTCAACAATCAGGCATTATGTTTTCTGAAAGCATGTTTTGTGTGCATCCACAAAGCCTCGTTGTAGTCAGCTATCTATGAAACGAAAGACACACACTTACTGAAGGAAAAGGCAAAGACACAAGAGCAGAGCTGTCTCACATGAACTGTGGAGTTGTGGGGATTAATTTTAGTATACCTAATCATTCAAGTGAGGAGGATGTTGTGTGTGTGCTCTCTTAAGTAAAACAAGGAAACTCTGCTGTGGAGTCACACCTGCCCGGTGCGGTTTCCACAAAGACGTCAATTTTATGTGTGAATGACACAAAGATTTCCGACTATCAATATTCTGGTGGGTTTTTTTTAGAATCACATCAGCAATGTTTTTATTAACCTGCAGCCAAACCATACACCTTTAATATGACCAGCACAGCACAGTACAGCTACACCACCTACTGCAGCCTCAGATATTTAGGAAATCAGCTCCTTTCTAAACCAGTGTCAACAAGAAGTGTGAAAGATACGATTTATTGCAGTTTTGTTTTTTTTTACTTACTACATTTATAATGAAATGTTTTCAAAAGCCAGGTTGTTGTGTCCTCTCTAAAACACACTGATGACTCATAACGAAACTTTCGATTCTTGAAGGTTGATTGGTCTGCAGATAACCATACCATGATAACCACATGTACTGACTGTATACTAGAACGACCACCACATGTGGGTTCTCCAACATCTGTGTCATCCGTGTACCGTATTGAGAAGGCATTGCTGTGTGCTTTATTATTCAATATAGTAAGATGTGGACATCATATGGACAGCCACCTTTAGGCTGTGCCTTGCACTCTGTGACCTTTAAAACAGACCCCATCAGCACGGTGCTTTTTGTCCGGAGCAGAAAAGAATTGGAGACTGTCAGGAGAATCGTGTTTCACGGCCAAAGCTCATTGTCATGACTGTGTGTTGTCTGGTGACCAGCTTTGTCCTTTAGAAACGGAACAAAGTCTGAATGTGGGCTGTTGTTTTGCACCACTTACAATGAAAAATATTTTTAAAAAATTGGACATGACTAGAAAAAACATTCTAAATTCAAGTAAATGTTTTTTTATTTACGCATTATATTTATAAGACATTAATTTCCTATTAAGATAGTTTAAAAAAAGTTATGTTAACCTATATTTGATTTAAAAAAAAAATCAAACGTCATCTTATATATTGTTTACTTTTTCCAAATCTCAACCATCTATAAGGGCCTAAAAAACAACGACAGAACTTGCCAGATTCTTGTGGTCTGTCAGCAACTTACACTTCATTGGTAACTGATTAGTTACTAATCTGGTAATTGGGCAGCCATAGTAGCCAGATCATTTTGGGTGACGCCATATTGCATCCACTTATGAAAGAAGAAAAAAAAAGCTTCATCAGTCAGTCAACACAAGGCAATTTTACACAAGGCAAATTCAAACAAGGCCGCTGAAATGCATCTCTCTGCATATCCCTGCTCTTTACACACACCACACACATGCATTTCAGAGGGGTCAGCGTGCTCAAACTGGTATTTCTCCAGCAAGTAGCCTGTTCACACTCCATACTTGGTCCGTATGGGTGACTTGAACCGTGACCCTCTGATTTTTAAGCTTCCACAGCCCCCACGGATTGAGCTGCTGTGATGGTCAACATGATGATTGATACATTTTGCTATAAGGGAAACAATATCTGCATAAATTCTAATTTTTAGATCAGTGTCCTATTTGTTTCTTCTGTGTGAAATAAAACGACACGCTGTTACTGTGATTTAACTCACAGGCAATGACGGTTGAATGCTTTGACTTGTGGTTCAGTCTCAAATATCTGAATGTATGGTTAAATGGCAACCCAGACTTTAGTATTACCCCGACATAATCAAGACCAATTGAAACCCAAAATATTAAATGTATCAATGATGAGTTAGTACAGTATTTTGTGGATTGGGTACTTGTTTCTGTGCCAGTGACTAAGTGCCAGGCATCAAAAGAAAGGAAGTGATTTCATTCGTTTTTTAAGTTTTTAGTATTTTGTGGCTGATCTTGATCCAAGATGCCAATAACTCAGGACCTACAAATATGAAACATACATTTTTTATCAAACAAACATCTAAATACCTTTGACTTCTGAATATAATATAATTTCAGAAGGTTCATATTGTAGTATAGCCCGACAAGTAGTGGGTATTTAAAGAAATCTGATATGAATGTATCAGCTTCTAGTCATTTTTTCAACATAAACACATCATATAAACAAACAATTTTGTTACAGAGTCCTTAGATTTAAAAAAAATGTGACAAAGATTGTTTCAACCTCAAAAATAGTTTGCCTTTACTGTACTGTAATTTCTTGGTGCGTATTGGCCGACATATGTCGATATATTGGCTATTAACTAATATTATATCAGCCTTGCTGTTTTATCAGTCTGGCTCCAGTTCACAGGTTTTAAATGCCGTCTGCATCTGCAGGCATAAATGAATAAAGGAGTTCTGCTAATGAAAAGTCACATCAGCACCTCAGGTAGTTGGATATCATTATTTTTCTTATTTCCTTAAAAATATTATATAAGGGAATTATGCAAAACTGAACCTATATCGCATAAGACATAATGATGTTAAAATGAACTGCTTTACCTCAGCAGTGTGTCGGGCCTATAGTGGGTAAAATCCCTCCTTCCCTCAGCCCACAGTATGTGCTCCTGTGTCTCTGATCCTCAAGGAAAGGCAAGAAGCACCTACATAAGTGATTGTGAACATAAGGCAAGTGAGTGTGCAGACAGAAGTGTGGAAATTGCAGGGAATGAGAGTTTGGATTATTGCATCTCAGCTGGGCATAGCCAGATAATTGAGGCAGAGTGGGACTGGCAAGACCCTTCAAACGTGTGCCAGAAAAAGATGGATTGGAAAAAATATCCAAAGTGGCTCTAACAGAGATTCATCATTTCTCCCTTCCAGCTGTGTTGATGATGCAAATTTGATGAGGCCATTGACTGTTACAGTGTAGTGGGGCAGTGGATGGCTGCTGTTGAATGGGTAATTTTCATTTAGTGGTATGTAGTGGTACATTTGTTAGCTGTGACCAGCAGCTAGTGTGGGCTGGTTTCTCAGACAGCTGGATACCGAAATTAAAAAGCGCAACTACAAAGAGTGTCACTGCTGCCTCTGTTTAAGCTCAGCTTGTTTCGTTCATCAAAGGTCACAACAGAGGGCCTCGGCTGCACTTCTGCGTGATGGGAATCAATTCTCAAACTGATAACAGATTTTTATCAATAAAAATCCTACACAGTGATTTTATTTGACATTCATATTTTGTTTTGGTGTTTGTGTTGATGAAGATAGCCTTAATTTAATAAGTCATTAAATCTATTATAGGGAGGAGACATGTGAGATGAGATTGTTAACATTGTTCTCCAGCACATGAAACAACATCATCAAGTCTGTATCTTATTGAAAAAATGGTACTGACAACTCTTATTGCAAATTGACTATTGAAATTTGGGATTTGAGTTTGCTGATGATATCAGAAAGCAAATCGCTGTACATGTTGATTTGTATAGTCCTCTGTTGACGAGTACACAGTTTATTTGAACTGCTTGAGGCTACATTCAAGCAAATGTGGCCCAAATCCAATTTTTTTTGCTCTCGTGTAACACAAAAATCAGAATTTTTCCAATCAGATCTGGGCCACTTTCATATGTGTTTCTTAAATCTGATACACCCCAGTCGCCAGCCAGTCGAGCCCGACTGCCAGAGGCTTTCTGACTGGGACAGCTTGCCTACATGCCGTGACAGTGTTGTCATGAGGCGCAGACAGAAATACTGGAATGTAGCCCTGGACATCCTTAGGTTTGGAAGAACTGTGGCCCCACCACTCCTGACTCCTCTCCTGGCCACACCCACATCTCTCTCCACAGAACCACGAGCATTAGAGCTTGTGGATTGAAAGCCCATTTGTACGACAGCTCATCATCTCGACAACAAATGCCCATTGCACCGAAGGGCCATTTCTCCAAAAATATGCTACACAATCTCCCTGAACAGAAGAACCTGGCCTAATTATTATGCAGAATGATGTCACAGGACCTTCCTACCATGGTGATCATGTGGGAGATGAAGCTTGCACTGCTACGTCATGAATTTTTCAAATGTTACATTTTTTGTTGTTGTCACTACACGTGTGTGACGTTATTGGGTGGATGTGAGATGTTTCAGGACAGAGGTCCATTGACAGTGATGTCAGATGTGGGTCAGCTCAAACATGAATGTGAACAGTCTAGGTAGAAAGATCAAATGTAATTTGAGCATTAAGTACTGTAATGTGAACGTAGCCTACGTAACTAAACTAAAACACACTCATTTGACATCTTTGGACCATCCCTGCATATGAGAATGAACAATGTCAGATTGTAATGTAAATTTAATGTACTGTATGGCGGCTATGGACACTGGAGATACAGTGTACGGCTATTTGTTTTAGATTTAATTTGGTCACACCTTTTTTTTTTTTTTTTTTTTTAAGTTGAATAAAGTGTAATAGTAGTGTTGATGTTTGGCTGTACCTTATATTTGCCATCATTTTTACTCACTGTTGTTGATCATTATAGATCATAATAGTCATATTTGTTTCTTAGCTAACGTTGTGACATGCAGTAAGATAGTCATCAACCAGATCACTGAGCTTTCTCTGTCTGAATGTCACCTCTTTATTTCAGAAACTGAGGACTGTAAATGACAAGTGGCAGCTTATAGGCTGATTAATCAGTCCTGTGTGTCGCTGTGAAACCAGTTTGGTTCTTCTCAGTCTAGGTTTGACTTCACAAATGTTTGATGCAGTCATTAGTTTTACCCTAAGTGCTGCTCTTAGTTCATTTATACATGAAACCCAATTAGATCAAAAGCTCGCTGTTAGTCAGCAAAGCAGCAGTGTGTGTTGGATTTGTTTACGTCAACATGGACGTCAATTAAACTTGCCTGACTGTGAATGTGGTCTGTTGTGTGACAGGGTGGCATAAAGCTGACATGATTTAGGTGTAATACATAATGTTCTTCTGGGAGGCAGGTCTTAAACTGATTACACTGCAGTAGGTTTTTACATTTATTTTGGGTCATAGGAAACATATTTGTGCTGCGAATCAGGTTAACTGGTTTTTAAATGTCTGACATTTCTTATTTTTCATTTCATCCAGACCTGAATCTTTTTTTCTTTTTTGTCACCCCTGTGGGTAGTTTTGCTGCCAACTGTTTTTGAGTGACGGGTATGTGATCTCAGAGGGAATGGGGTTTTATAGATTCCTCAGTCAAACTGAAGTTGATCCTTATGTCTGAGTGTATTTAATGAAGTTAATGAGTTCATTCAAAGCATGTGAAAACACCAGGAGGGCTCCTGTGTTTATGTGGTTCAGTTTTTGTTCTATTTAACTGTTTTTCCATGAATTAAATTGTTTGGCCAGTTTAAATATTGATGTAATCACAGGTATTATGTCATTACATAATACCTTCTGTTTTATCTTTTCGGGGTTTTTGAGTATGTCGTAACTTATATGTTTTACCTATGAGTTTCTGTACTATCTAGGGTTTCATCTGTAATTTCTTTCTGTGTGTCTTTTCTTAATATAAAACATTCGACAACAATTCAACTTTTATTCTTGGATATTTTGTGACCAAATCATAAACAGATCCAATTCTCAAAAGTTAAAAAAATCATCACTCTACTTTCTACATGTATTAATTGATGTCCACAACAATAAAGACATGGGTATGTTAATAATTTAATGCACAACGTGTGCTGTGGTGATGTGTTTAGGGGACAATTCACCTGCAAATTAGATTTTTCCTCTGATCTGATGTGCTATTTTTCAGTCTAGATTGTTTTGGTGTGAGTTGGCGAGTGTTTTGAGATATTGGCCGTAGAGATGTCTGCCTTCTCTTGGATAAAATGGAAGTAGATGGCACTCGGCTTGTGGTGCTTAAAGCGCCAAAAAAAATTCTCAACAGCAATGTCTCTTTCCAGAATCATGACTCAGTTACTGAGGAAAATCCACAGACCTTGTTGTGAGCAGTTTCATGTAGAAACTAGCTTTACTTCTGCAGAACTACACCAGCCAACCGTATCACTACCCAGAAGGAAACTTGCATCTACTGCTAGCTCACTTAGCAGCACTGAGCCAGCTAATGTTACAGCTTGGCCGAGGAGGATGCCATTAATGTTTACATCTCACACGGTCACAAGCCTCTCGTCCACTTCTGCATAGTGATACAGTTGGAGGAAGTATTTTGTCAGAAAGAAAATAGTTCCAACATGAAATTACTCACAATGAGGTTTGTGCATTATCTTGACTAAGTGAGTCATGATTACTGGAAAGAGACATTGCTGTTGTTTTTCAAATGTATTTTTTTGGCGTTTTGAGCCCCACAAGATGAGTGCCATCTCTGGCAGAGATCTCAGAGATCTGTATAGTGTGTATATTTTGTATATTATTCTATATTTTATACTCCATATGTTCCTCTTTTAAATTTTTTTTCAAACTTTTTATAATTGTTTATACTGCTGCTATTTATTGTCTCTTTACTGGTATTCTCTGTTTTCTGCTATCCACTTTGCTGCTGTAGCACTGTAAATTTCCCCACTGTGGGACTAATAAAGGACTATATTATCTCTTATCTTATCTTATCTACAGCTGATATCTCCAACACCTGGAAACTCACACCAAAACAGTCTAGATTAATAAACAGCACTACAGGTAAAAGGAAAAATGTGGTTTTTTTTTAATTTTGAGGTGAACTGTCCCTTTAAAAGTGCTTTAAAAAAATATGCATTTACTTGTGGTCCGGTTTGTGTTCACACAGTTACACAGACTGATTGATTAAACTGTTTTATTCATGTCATCCTGCATACAGTAATCAGCGCTACATGGACCCAGGTGGGGAAATCAAATCCTGGTGACTGACAGCAGGTCATGCTGTACTTCAGTGCTCCTCATGGGTATAATAATTATTCTCTGGTGACACAAAACGTTTACAAAGAAATAACTGATCATGAGCGTTATTTGTGTAACAAGATTTTAAATCAAGTGCATGTAATGAATACTGACAAACTGTAGTGACAGGGCAAAAGAGATGTCTTGTACTTAAATGTTATGGTTACAGGTAACAGGTAGAAGGGTTAGGTGTAAACACACTCTACAGTAAATGGAGAAAATAGATTGTTTCGGTAGTGAGGGACCATGTGTTCCCTCTTATAGATTGGATTCTGACATCAGACAGTATCACTGGTGGTAAAATAGTTAACAAACAAACCGATATTTGACCTTTTCTGTCAGATATCAGTAAGATGAAGTTTTGCAGTGCTTCAGCCACATTGCATGACCTTTCATCAGGAGTATTTCATCAGGCTCACTGAAACAAGTCATGTCATTTAAACAGAGAAGACCTCAGTCTTTCTTTTGGATGATGTTTGGCTAAATTGGGAGCTTGGGGAGCGTGCAGCTGTTTATGAATGACCCAGCAGAGACTGTGAGAAAGGAAGGGTCAGCTATGATAGCAAAGCTCTGTGCTTGCTCTGTCCATCAAACCATTACCACAAGTTTATAGAACATGTACAACTGTGGCATAATCTCCCAGACATAGTTCACTTTCTTATACATAAAGTAAGTTAAGGAGAACACTGTGTAGCAGTATGATGTTTCACCTGCATAATGAATAATGCCTGTGCGCTTGAACTTATATATAGGTACATATTAGGAGACACAGATACATAGGAGTTACAGATTTAATTAATCAGACTTGCATGTGCAGAATTCTGACATCCCAGCGGTACGAGTACTGTTGGTGCACTTATAATTTATGCTGGATAGAAAAATTCTTGAGGTCACAATACTTTCAGGACATTCAAGGAGACAAAATGTATCCACCATATGGCCTGTTATAAAATGGCTGAATATAGCCTAATGTTTCTAGTTGAGTATTCACTCTGCAAGTCCAGTTTTAAGTTCCATCAAGAACTTGGTTGCATGACCAGACAAGTCGAGTAAATGCATAATATTGAATCCTCAAGCAGTGTTGGGAGTAGTGACTGGGACCAAGCAAGGAAATTTCCCTCAGGTGTCTCCCTCTAGTGCAGCCGTCTTTCATGTGAGGCTTTGTTACGTTCAGTAGTTCACAGTTTTTCCTTTGAAAGGGACCAAAAATGTAGCCAAACACTGGGCAGTGAAATTGTCCTTAAATTCTAAAAATCCACAATAGTTCACTGTTATTTGTTCTATTAACAAACTGATGTTGAAGAACTTAACATTTTAATGTTTCTTGTAAATCTCTTAACTGTTACAGAATGACAACAAATATAGTGTGTTTCTGATTTTTGGTCTCAATGACTTGAAATTATCATGAAGTTGAATCAACCGCTCTCTAAATCAGTTAGAACAAAAACAGAACATTATAACCTCCATAAAGTTACGATTTATCGTTACACAGTCGTATAATACTATTTTTTTGGAGAGGTGTACATATTAAACTGGAAATTTATGCCAGCCTTACATCAAACAACTTTTAAAGTGATGTCACTGTTGCAGGCAAGACAGTCCGAGCTGTCTTAAGTCGGTCTTTGTCTCATCTTGATGACATGTTTCTAATCCTTGCTCATGCAAGTAGTGAAATTAAATGACGTGAATATTGTGAACAATATTAACAACCAATAGGTGCGCTCTCTCCAGCACCAAGCAAGAAGCAGCAAACCAGGTAGACAGTAAACATGGAGGAGACTCCAGGGAAGCACAAGAGTGTGAAAAGGAGGAGAAACTGGTGGAGTTGTGGAGTGGACAAGAGTCTGTGTTTAATTCAACGTGTATCTGATCCACCAAACAGCAGTTATTTTAATGAGGAATCCTAATCTATGAAACAGTTCGCCTTTTATTCCCACAGTCTCATTCATTCATTTTCTGTAACCGCTTATCCAGGTACAGAGTCGCGGGGGGGCTGGAGCCTATCCCAGCTGACATTTGGCGAGAGGCGGGGGACACCCTGGACTAGACTATCACAGGGCTGACACATGGAGACAGACAACCATTCACACTCACATGACACCTACAGGCAATTTAGAGTCACCAGTTAACCTCACTTGCATGTCTTAGGGATTGTGGAAGGAACCCGGAGAAAACCCACACTGACATGGGGGAAACATGCAAACACACACCAGTGGATTAAAACCCAGAACCTTTTTGTTGTGAGCTGTCAGTGCTACCCACTGTACTACCATGCCGCCCATTCCCATGATCTCCCCTCTTTAAAATAATGCAGCTAACCAACAGAAGCATTTGTACGCAAATACATTTTATCTTAATGGACTTAACTGACGCCAAATTGGTAAGACTACTGTCGACAGCTGACACCTTTTATCTTTTGTTTCTAGAGTTATGTGTTTTTCAGATGTGTAGGGATTTGTTAATATGTAGTATTTCTTAAAGGGAGTATTATCTACTGGGAACAGGATTGGAAATCATCCCAAAAGGAATCAAGTTGTAGTGTTGCAAATATTGACCCTGCAGGATCCCCAGTCTGTGCTGAATGCTATAGTGAGTGACTAAAAAATCACATTGCATTTAAATATGAGAAGGTGTCAGATTTTCGTCTTTTTAAGTATGTTTAAAGTCCTCCAGTGTATGGTAGGCATTATTTTATGTTCATCAGATATTCAGCATCTTAATCTATCTGCAGTGTCATTCAGGGCAGGTGTGGTACTTTTGGGTTATTTGATTTTTTGATGATGCTTTGCAGCTGCCTGCTGAAAACACGGTTGCTGAGAATGGTTAGACGCACTGTTCACTGTATTTGTGGCTGCACAACCAAAACAGTGAGCTTAAAGACACTAAAAAGCTCAGTGGAGCTGCAGAGTTGGGTGATCGTTCTTTGTGGTACACACACAGTCGTTGTTTAACATATTGATTATAGCTTTGAGCATACTGAGTAAGAAGGGAATGGATGCCCTGTTTCCTGGTGTAGCATTTTGTGCATGTCTGCCACAGACAGCAGCGCAGCACTGGTTCTCCCAATTCATTAGACCTAAATTACAGCCAGTGCATTTGTATTGTTTGTTTTTTTTTCGTTTGCCTCTTGTGTCAGTGAATAATCTTATTGTGCGGCCTGTCTGTGTTCGGAGAAGAGAGGGGACCCTTGAGCCGTGTTAGGAGATGGTAATCAGACGAGATGACAGCCACTGGCCCAAAGAGCAAACACTGACCATTGTTGCACTCAGTGTGTAAAAAGGCCTCAGTTGGTCTACAATATGTCACATCCGTGTTGTCACAGTGCCAAAATTCAGACCCATGTGCTATTACTATCACAAGTAGAGGTTAAATAAGTAAGGCGGGTTTCTTTATCCTAGTACATCATGAACGTGGCTATATATGTTTTAAGGCACTGACTGAGAGTAATTACAAAGACTTTTAAAGAGGAAATGAATCTGCAGTGTGCTAACAGCAAAACTTGTTTGTCAGGATGAAACTTATCTATATGTCTGCTCATTGGAGCGTGATTTCTGGTTAGAGAAATGCCACAGAACCTCTGGTTAAGTATATATTTAGAATTCTGACTAAGAATTGACTGGCAGCGTGACACTTGTGTAATTTATCCCATCTCAGATTAGGTATTGTTTCACCTTCACAGATAGGAACCTGAAAACCACATCATACTGCCTTTTCATCATTGTCTTTGATACTGAAGTGCTCAGTTTGAAATTAATAGCCTTAGTGACGCATGAGAAGCGCCTGTAAAGCTGCATTGAACCTGGTTAAGGGGAATCAATAGCTATAGCCTTTCTGTTAAGCTGCTTGCTGAGCTCTACTTTGACTTGAATCAGAGAACTAGTCCACGTGTTTTGATCTGTAATTACAGGCTTTGCCGCTCAGATTCTACTTCTGCTTTTATTGGAGTTGTTTGTTTCAGTCGTGTAAATTCTGTTTCTTGGATGGTATGCCTAACCCTGCTGCGTGGAGGCACCTCAGTGCATATCATTTGTCAAATTTTAAGGTAAAAAACACACTTGTTATTGAAAGGGCTTGTTTGTTGCTTGCTGTATTATTATTTTTCTGAGCATACACAATTTCATAAAATCTGATATTTCTTATATTTGAAGTTAAAAATGAACAAAGGGTATTGCGTCTTACTGAGACAGATGAAATTACAACAGGGACAATCAATAACTTTGGCTTTTACTACAACACAATATTGTTTCAAACAGCAACAACAATTGAGGCATCAAATATTTTTACAGACTATATCTCATAAATTAGATTCTAAAGATCAGATATTATATTTTTCAATATATGCCAGATGGTCTTGCCATGCAGTTGGTCGCAGTTATTGATTTTATTTGTTTATCTGTTTGAATTTTGAAGCATAGAGGTTTTCTTTCATTTAAAAATGAGTTTTATCAAGTTTTAGTGCTCAGCTGTCTTGAAGAAGCCTGGCATGCATCAATGCCAAATCATGAAGTTGAAACCGCTCTTTGGTGCGTTGACGCTCATGAAACTGTCTATTTTTGGCCATGATTTATGTAAAGCAAACTAAAAGACACCGTGGAAAATGATTTTGTGTGTGTGTCATGAAGCAATGAATTAGTCACTTTTCTAAGTAATTTCCAAATCGGAAAAAACATAGTTGCGTCATAAAATCTTACCTTGTTGTGAGATAGTATGTCATCACTTCAATTATTATTGTTTGTACTTCAGCGAGATGTTCATTAGACGTAAGATATTACGTAAGCCTGCTCTTTTAATTATCTGTACCATCGCAAACTTGAATGTGGATAGTATTAAAAAATAAAGTTTTTTATGTGCTTTTCAAAACAAAGTTAGAAAGTGCTGTACATAATTTAAAAAAAAAATAAAAAACTGTTTAAAAGTTTTACAACACAAGCCAAAGGAAGCTACATATGAGAGTAAAATAAAGCAAAATAATACTATTAAAAAGAAACACAGTCAATAAACAAAAAAGATTAAGATAATGGCTTTGTATATAAAAAGGTTTTAAGTAACTTACAGATAAAAGTGAGTTTGGGCCACAAACCCTTTGAAAGTCATTTATGAAAATGTGTTTTTAATAGGGGTTAAAAGATCACCTCTGAAGAGAACAAATGGTTTTCAGGATTTGATTTGGCTGCTAATTAGGGTTGCAACTAATAATTATTTTCATGGACTAGTTCATTAATTAATCAGACAATTATTTTCTTGATTAATCTTTAAAAAAAAGGCAGAAAATTGGGTAAAAAAATGATTGTCTTTTTGTTTTGTTCCAACCAACAGTTCAAGCCCCGAAGATGTATGATTTCCGGTTACTTAAAACTTGGTAGTTTTGCTTGTAAAGTGATTTGAGGGATTTTCAATCAGTTAATAGACTATTAATTTAACTTATATTGCCATTATTCTTAAAGATTGAATATAGACAAAAAAACATTTTCCACTCCTTATCACTTGTGAAGTAGCATTCAGGGATCCTGTGGAAAACATCTTTGTTTATATTTAATGTACAATACAGGGAAATAATAGAGGAAAGACAGGTTGATAGAGATGTGACAGCAGACAGTTTTCTTTTAAATCACATTAGTTGAAAACATGGAGTTAAACAACTCACAGGGTCACTCCATAAATGTGTGTACTCACTGACCAGTATTGTCTTTGCCATTGTGATTCAGTCGTTCTGTACCTCTTCATTGTTCCTCTGTGTGAGACAGATACAGAGAATGTAGATAAACCTTATGTACATTGAACTGTGTGAGTAACCTTGACTTGCTGACTGAGTCGTGCATCTCTCTCTCTGACAGGTATGGAAGAGCGGACCAACCAAGCGTCTTGGGCCCCAGGTGGCGAGTCCAGTCCCTCCTATGAGTCCTCCCGGGTAAGATGACCCTTGCCTTAATGCCTCTGTGTGGCCTTTCTGCTCCACAGCACATCATTTAACACTCATTACATCAAACCGGCACATTCACAGTGTTTTAGTCTCACCTTATCCAGGCTACCAGTCAAGCTGTATGACCTGTAATGGACACATATCTTTGTGAAAGGGTTCATGTCCTCATAGCAGGTGCAAGTGATTTGTTTATATGTAACCAAATATGCGATGTAGTTGGCTGGAAAACCAGTAACTGGAATCTGATGTTTTTGTTGGATCAAGCATCTTTTTGGTCGTAGAGGTCTGTTAAAATATTTCAGCTCAAAGTGTATGTTGAGGCTGTTTAAGGATTTTATTTTCAGTAGTTAGCATGTGATCAGTTGTGGTGCCACTGAGGGAAAAACTTTGCTGCCGATCATTTTGATAAAGAGCAAGACTAATAAACAAACATAAAAGTTACTTCAAGTGCCCTCTACTCCTTGACCCCCCAGACTCCAAATGTAAGCCTTGAAAAAAAGTAAGGCTGCACTGACTCAGAATTCTGTCTCCCAAATTAGATTTGGCTGTTAAATGCCAATATTCGACTATTCCTTCCTTTTTTTCTCGATATAGTTTGAGACTTAAAGCTGGGGTTGGCAGAATGTGCACGATAGCGATGACTTTCACGTAATATAGCAAACAAGCCAAGTTAGCCCTGCAAGCTAATGGGTGCTAGCTACACTAATGACAGATCAAAGATCATTTTTTGCCGACACTAGATATAAAACAAAAGCCAGAAATTGTATTTTGTTAAGTTGCTGTGAGCCGTAAATTCAGCACTTCTAAGCAGAAGGCAGAAGATAATGTTAGATAATCTTGGAGCCTGACAGGGCAAAGCTTCTCCTCCTCTGGGCAGTATTGGAGAGCAGCATGAAAGTGTGAGCGCTCGCTCTGCAGCTAAATTAGGGGACCGAAACTTCCCAAAAAACCCAGACTGCTCAACTTGAAAAAATCTCAGTCGACTGAGGGTTCTCCGACTGATGATTTGAATCTTTGACTTTCAGGGGGCAGCCCTGGAAAAAATGTCTTCAGATTCATAACATCATCGAAAATTGTGGAGGAAATATTATCTGATGATATTTACAAAGGGGTATTTTTGTTATTTATTAATCTGCCAGTTATTTTCTCAATGAACTGATTAATAAATTTATTAATTAACAAATGTCAAAAAATAGTGACAAAATGTGCACCACAGTTTCTCAGAGTGCAAGGCAACATCCTCAGACTTATTTTGTCTTATTTTGTACAGCCAACTGTCCACAAAGATATTAAAGTTGTGAGATATGAAACAGAAGCAGCACATTTGAGAATCTGGATCCAGGACGTCTTTGTTTGTGCTTGAAAAACTGCTGAAACACTTAATAAAAAATAAAATTAGTTAGCTAGTTAATTATCTGTTAATCAATGTATCGATTATTTGTTTCACTGCTAATTAGGAGTGCATCTTTAAACCAGGCAGTAAAAAACTGTTGTTTGTGCATTTGAAAACTGTTAAACTGTGGTGAATCAAGCCAATGCAATGACACTGCAGGTGATGGATGTGTTTAAGTGTGGTTTTAATGGGATTCACTGACATCCAGTTGGCAGATCTCCAAGGCCACTGGTTTGTTCCTCCACCAGTCATATTCTGTAAATGCTATCAGGAGTAAACTGTCATAAACTACAAAGACATGATGGCTGAAAGCTCTACGTTCAACTTGTTATCCTGTACTCACAACGGGTTTACAGATACACAGTATCATTGTACATATTGCAGTGGAGTATATACAGTGTATTGTATTTTTGTTCACTGCAAATGGCACCCAGATACTATCTGTTGACTCTTATTAGATTTGGGGTAACATAGTTCCATTGTCTGTAGTGGTAATGAGAAAACTGAGGCAATCGATTCAACTTATTCATCGTCATATGTAAGAAAAATAAAACCAACATAAAAATATCAGGCAGTCACTGTTTCAAGTTTGAGCAGCGCTGAAAAGGGGGGCTGCACTGACACATAAATTAGATAATAGTTTTCTGCAGCACATCCAAACACTTCTTTGTCCATGACTCATATGCAGCTGGTTTGAAGCAAAAATTAAGGTTTTGTCTTTCAGTGTTGTTGCAGTGTTGGGCCACAATTTATTTGATTCGGCACTGTGCAAGGAGAGGGCGTGTCTTATGTGCAGCAACAGGAAGGCAGTCCAGGCACTGCAGAAAAAAACAAGAAAGAAAAGCAAGAAATATATCAACAAGGAAGGACAAGGCTTCATTGTTGTGGCTTTAAGCCCAGACGAAGACCTATGGTGGTCAAGATGTGTTGGCTCCTTTAATGATTTAGCTGCTACCATCCAAGGTTTTTGATAATTCTTTAATTTTTGTCTTTAGATTATATTATGACATTTTGTTAGCGATCACAGATCTAAACAAAAGATGAGAATTTTTCTCCTCTTTTTTCTTTAAGTATACAGTTTTATTGCTTATTCAACAGCGACAATGCACAAAACATTTATTGCACCAAAAGTGCTCTGAATGTGTATCAAATAATAATAATGAAAAATAATAATAATAATAGAAGAGAGCGTGCATATTAAAGTGCATCCTTATTATTCTGTTAAAGTGAGAACATCTCACTGTGTGTGTGAGCAAGTGTGAACAGCTCTCCCCCTGTTTGTTTGTCCCTCACACATTGGTTGTTCTAGATGCCCTGTATGAATTTCATTTAATGTCAATCTCCTGTCACTTTCCATTAGATTTCAGTTAAATGTCAGAGCCACTCGGGCTGCATTACCTTGTTTATTTCTCTGTGCCCTTCCCGAATGAACATCTACAGGCTATGGTAACATAGGCAGCTTGATTTGAATTATAAGACAGAGACGCTTGAGATATCTGTGCTCCAGGTGCATATAAATGAGTGTTTCTGACATTGCAAGGCACAGCATCAGCCAGCAGACAGCTGTTTGCACCACCATAAGGCGTTCACGCAAACAAGCACATGCCACACTCTTCACACTCACACACACAGCTGCATACACACCTTATATTGATACAGACTTGATTTATCTAGCCTATTAACTATTATATCCCATATATATTCCGCTATAAGAAGTAAGCAGCATTTCTTGTGAACCTCACTAGTCTACAATGATCTGTTTGCATGATCGAATTTTTTTTCACTTAAAAATGCATTTTAAGACTATTTTCTGACACAGTTATATGACAGTACTTTACCAGATATATTTAACCACGTCATGGCAAAATTAAATTCAGAGAAATGTAGCAAAATAATCTATTATTGTTGTCAAGTATTGATTGATGACAATTAAATCACAGTTAAGAATATAATAATTGACAGTGCTCAGAGTTGTTGCAGCATTAATTTGTAGTCAGGTGACTAAAAATGGAGTAAGAGGAGATGGAGAGGACAATGGAGAATTTTCTAAAAGTGAGATAAGCTGATAAAAATGACAAATTATGTGTATAGTAGTGGCAAAGGGTTCTTATGGATGCTGATTTGGAGAGGTGTGGGACCAAACCAAACCTTATAGAGCTGATATGTTGTTCCTCTTTATTTCTATTTAAAAAATAAAATAAAATGAAGTTTTTTTATCCAGTATTTACTTTTTTGGCGCCCTATTTGGTCCCCTGTCTAATCAATTAGGAATACAGTAATACTTGACTACTGCTGCTGAAGCAGCTTGTCTGTTTTTGTCATCATACATGTGCTAGAATTTCAGTACTGAAATGAAAATCACACAGTATAAGGAAGGCACCTGCAGTTAACTGACAAAAATAATGATGTGTAACGTAAGTGGGCAGGCTGGCTAAATATAAACCATATAAGACTACTTCCTACATGTTTTGCCTCCTTTTTTTAAAAAAGAGGGGGGCTGAGCTTATTGCTGCACACTTTTGGCAAGTGGCTCACATTTACAACTACGGGTAATGACAATCTTAAGCCGCCATTTCACTCAGATAAATTTTAAAGAGACAATTAAAACTAGAGAAGGCAAAATCTGAAGAAATGGGTGTGAATGCTGGATCCTGAAAAGCTAATGCAAAACTGAATTGCTGTCTTTGAAAGTTGAATAATATCCATAATGTATGAAAAATGTGAAGCATTGTAAGGTTTAAATGTAATTCCTAGCTGAAAGTATTTATAATTAAAGATTAAAAAAAATGCTTGAAAAAATATGAAACTAGTCTAAGTCCAGTGTGTGTGTGTGAGAGAGTAGAAGCATGGAACGGTTTTAATTCAGAACATCCCATCCATTCATTTGATTGAAAAATGTGGACCATTTCTTGAAGTATGAACGGCATGAATGATAAAAGTAATGTAATATAGTGTAGTGTAGTAATCCGAAAGGAGTTAAGTGCCAAAAAACATTGTGGAATAATTATAATGCCATTCACACCCAGTGAAAGTTATAACATGTAACATTTCCACATTTAAATGTCTAAAAACGACTAAACCTTTGTTATATGTTCATATAGTTGTGTACTTACGTGACCTTAAATGTTTCCCACGATGTTCAAATCCAGAGGAAAGATAACAGTGTGTTTCATTTGGTCACCTGTCAGTAGCGTCATACACAAGTGATGGCAAGGTGTTATTGAAACAGCAGTAATAATAATAGTAGAAGTAATAATAATACTAATCATAATGTGAATAAACGTTAATAAAACTTGAATACATTACCATATCTGTGAACATGATTTCTGCCTGAGGTATTTCAGGTAGATTTTCATCGGCAGTAATCAATGAAGACAACAACTCCCACGATCCCACACTACTGCGTGATGTCCTTAAAGTCCGTTTTTTCATGTTGTTTGGGTAGAGAGACCCCTAGCATTAAAACTTACACATTTTAAGATGTCTTCTTGTCGTTCTCTACTTCTGCTTGATTTTGAAAGTCAGTGGTAGCAGCAGCATTGCATTTTAGAACTATTAGCCTTGGCTTTAAGATGTTTCTAGGAATGACTGGTTTTATTACTTTATTGAATGAGGATCAAATAATTGATTGAAAATGAGAGCTATTTCTCAAATTATGCTCTATTCACAATATATGTCCAAGGCTCTCTGAAGAAATCCTCAGTGCTTCATCTTTCAGTCTGTTACAAAGGGAATTCAGTCTTGTCCCTGAGCTTGTTTGAGCTGGTGAGCTACGAGTGTGTGATCAGTCAACTGTGAACAGTCCCGAGCCCTGCCGTGCTGACCTTGGCTCCCAGCCAGCCGCTGTATCCTGGGCAGCTGTGGCTGTAGGCTGGCGGTCTGACAGTCGGGGCTGTGCCCACCACCGCCGCACGACAACCCCCACTTCCCCAGTGCCCTGCTCCGACTTGATACTTGACCCCACACGCATCCATCATGACCATATCATCACTTCCCAAGCTGCCACATGCAGCCACACGTTCACCTGGGACGCAGCACAGAGTGGGGAAGAGATGACTTTTTAAACGTTGCGGCGAGTGATTGGGGGACTAGGCGTGATCTCCGGCCTGCACGCTGCCACAGTGATCTGACAGTTATTTAGCCAATAGTGCCAACGCAGCCCTGTGGCAGCGATGACAGCGTGTGTTAGTGTCTCAGATAGATGTAGGCCACCAGTGTTTGGGAATGATGAGGGATCTGTGATTGATGATCTAACAGTCCCAGAGGAGCAAACACATTTGAATACACACACACACACACACACACACACACACACACACACACACACACACACACACTGAGCCTGGATTGACACTGGCAGTCATAACAATCAAAGAAGACTTGTTGGTGAATGATCAAAGTGCTCATCACCACCAAGTGCTTTCCAATATTTAGTTCAAGGAATAGTTGGACTTTGGGGAATAAATATGCTAATTCATTTTCTGGCACAGAGTTAGATAATAAGATGAATACCACCCTCATATCTGTCCGTTAAATGTAAGGTAGGGCAGCCAGGCCTAAGGGTGAAAACTAGGGGGGAACACCTGGCTTTAAAGCTCAGTAAATAACACATGATATGTTGTTGGTCTAATCTGGAAAAAAGACAAAGCATATAAATGACAATTCACTGGTTTATTTCTTGGTTGAAAGCAGTTGCCAGGAAGGGGTTCCCCCAGGTCCTTAAAAGGTTTTTAAAGGCACTGACTGATTAATTAATATGAAAATAAAGCCTTAATTGGTATTAAATTGTCTTAAATCAATCTTTCAAAGATCTTAGAAATGCTGAGACATGGGATGTAGGATTTTATGAACAGTTTTTTTCTGGTACTGCATTGTAAAATCTCAAAATGATTGGAAACATCTACTTTTTTAAGTAATCTCCCAAATGCCTCACACAGTAATGTCATGCAGGTCAGGATAGTGGAACCAGCAACACTCACATTTTGTTTCTGGCTGCGATGTTCAGAGTAGAGGACTCACTGTTTGCTAGCTAGCTGTCACTGTACTGTGGAAGTGCAGATTAAATGAAAACTGGCTATTTAACCAAGATTTTGCAGCATGGCTGAATGTGACACAAGGCAATGTATACAAGACTCGGTGTATTCTATGTAAAAAAATGTTTCGTACTTAGCACGATGGGAATCGAAACAGTAGAATCCCACATATAGAACAACAAACACAACAAACCCGCCAACAAATGCAGATATTTCCCACAAAATTCACATGTTCCAATGAACATTTTGGCGAAACTGTTCCTAACCCTAAGCAGTTGATGTCGGTTCATGTTTTTTTTCCCTCAGTTTTAGTTATTTCAAAATTAGTCATCAACTTTGTTCTGGCATAAAGTAAGTCTTACAAAATCTTGCATCTAACTCGCCTTAAACTGTAGGAATCCTGCAGGACACTCCAGGAAGTTACTGGTCTCAGCCAAGAAATAGTCTGGTCCATAACCCCTGTAAAATAGCACATTGTTATTTCTACACATTAGTTTTTGGACCCAGCAAACAAACAAGATGTAATGTGACAATAAGTGAGCTTTAGAGGTGCTGATAAGAGTTTTTTAAGCCAGACTAGCTCTTTCACCGTGTTTCCAGTCTTTATGTTAAGCTGAGCTAACGGGCTGCTGTCTGTAGACTTACGTTTAATGGACAAATATCAGGGGGGTATCAATGATCTCATCCAACTCATTGCCAGGAATTCCTTTAAGTCTGTAGTTTGAAATGTTTTCCTTGTTTTGCTGCAGAAGAGAGGAGATGTTTTTTGCCTGCTTAGGTTAGCCGTGTATGTGTAAGTCTGTGTGTGTTAGTTTGCTAGAGCCTCTCTCACGGGGCTGTTGTTGTTATTGAGTCTGTTCATGGTGTGATTAACAGTATGTGCGGCCTGGCAGGAGCACAATAGGGAATCTCTGAGGATTCCCTCGACACAGCACAACACTCCACTGCCTTTGAAATTACTCCATCACCATCCACTCACAAAAAAAAGATGGATAATAAGATTTACTTTTTTTTTTTTACTGTATGTTGAATGCAAAGGGTATGAGTTGGTGAAAATAGCTCCATAGAAATGCAAGCCCACTGCTGCTCGGTCCCTCTGCTGGGAGTTAATGTAGTTTGGGGAGATGTATTTGACTGGAGCACAGGAGGATTTTCACAGGGCTTGGGATTAGCACTGTAACAGAGTATCTTTTATTACATGGGACCCCGAGTTTCAAAAACCATACTGTGACCGATATTTAGACCTAAGCCCCCGAAGCTGATAACTGTCATGAAAAGGCACTGTCAAGCTGCAGGAGAAAAGGCAATTTTTTTAAGCTGCAGGTACCTGGGAATGATGTAGGATTGCATCTCTCTGTTTCTTCCTCTTCTGTGTAACAACACATTTCTTATGAACAGTGGGGAGATATATAAACCTGTTATCATTATAAATAAAATGGGAGAATCTACAAGGAACCTTTAAGATAAACAAATATATAGTGTTTATATGGTTGTTTCATAGATGTATCGTACTGAAGATAAAGCAAAGGGTTTCACAGGTCCAGCTTTCTATGAGCAAACAAATGTTTACAGCACTCACCTGCTTTGTTGGTGATGATAAGTTGACAATATGAAGCTCATAAGCCAAGGAATTTATTGATGTGTTTATAGCACAAGTGTTCCTGAACAATAATGACATTTCACCCCACTTTTTAAGACTTTGGCCAGGATTTAGATTTTCCATCAATTTACAGCCAGTAGGAGAGCACTGAATCAGAAGTGTTTTCATTACAAAACTGGCCCCAAAATGGTCTCACAGTGTTGTGTAAATTAAATGGTCGTTTTTAAAGATATACTATGCAGTATTCCCCCTAAAAACAATGTATATACTCATAAAGAATGAATCCCCCTTAATCGGCATGCACTAGAAGTGTGTAGTGCTGTATTTTTCTGCAGAGACTCTGTCCTCTGCCTGGGCGTGTATCCACACAGCGCTCAGGTAAGGTCGGGGCTTTATGAGAAGGTAGCCACTAGGTGCCAGACCATAAGCAGCAGGCATCCAAGAGACACAGCACTGGAAGAAATGCAAACATAGTGAGGCAAAATGCCAGATGAGAGTGAATTTGGGAATGGCTTTTACTTTCTCTTTCACTGGCAAGCATGTTTACAACCAGTAACCAACAATCTTGCTTAATATACCTTTAAATAAATTGCTTATAAAACAATTTATTTTACTGAGTCAATATGGTTTAGGCACACTATATGAGGGTGTGACGTCCAGTAATAATAATGAATTGGTAATAATAATAATGATAGTAAACTTTACTTGTATAGCACCTGTCATGAGGCTCACACAGTGTAAACAGCAGTTTAAGTATTAAAATACATTTAATAAGAGGAGGGAAGTAAGAGTAATAAACAGTTGAATAATGATAAAGTAAACAGAACAAAGGTAAAATAAAATGATATAAAATAGTAACAGCAGCAAGTATCATAACCACTTCCACCATTGTTATCTTAATTGTAATCTGTAAAGATTGTGCGTAATAAAAAAAAAAAAAAAAATAGCTGTGGAGTATTAATAACAGATTCCAGGTAAAAGTAAGGCTGAAAAGGTGAGTCACTTAAAAGCCTCAATTGATGTTGCTGTCCACAGATTCAGATAAAACATAAAGGGAGACATTGCAGGCAGGAAGCTTTCACATCCACAAGGCATGACTGATCTGATAAGGTAAAAAACAAACATCAGTAAAACATACCATTGTTGTTTCTTCTGCACAAACAAGTCCACTGAATACTTGTATCTTCATGGCACATCATGGGGTTATAATGTGAAAGTATTATTAATGTCAACAAACAGTAACAGTGTCAACAACAGAGATGTTAGATTCTCTTTTATTTGTTTGTACTCTTAATGCACAATAAAGGGGACAGTTCATTAGCATAACCGACCAGTTGTGCTCTCCTCTTCCTAATTAGTGGTACGCCATATCACTCAATTAGCGAAGTTGCCCAATAATGTGCTTAATATTCTGATCTCTTCCCCCCAGGGTTTCGCTGACAGCCCTCATTACGGCGATCATTTGAGTGACAGTAGATTAGTGTCCCATGAAGGATTGTCCCCAACACCTTTCATGAACTCGAACATAATGGGTAAGTAAGTGATTCTCTTCAACTCACCCCTCACATGCCCTTTGGTAGTGGGAAGACATCCTGTTAGAAAAATTGCCTGATTGAGGTTAAGGCACATCATGCATCTCGAGGTAGCAGTACTGAAAGGCTTGCCAGGCTGCGGGGCTATTTTTTTTTTTCCTTCCACCTCCTGCTGTCTTTATTTCCTCCCTTAATCCCCCTCTCTCGTCTCTCTGTATCTCCCTCCTCCTCCTCCTGTGATGACCCTCCCCCAGGCTAGAAGTCACGCCATCAGTATAGCTTTCTGTCATAAGAAGCCGTCTCCTAGACATCAAAACTGCCCTCAGCAACCTCCATTGGCAGTAGTGATGTTTTGGGTGTTAGGTTAAACAGACTTGCAGCAAAGACCTGCTCACATACACACATCTCAGATATGTAGAATTTTATTGTAGATTATTTAACAGGGTTTAGTATATCTGGCTGTCTTCACCTTTGAGTTTGTCAAATCATGCTTGTCCTTATTGTTTGCTTGGTTGAACCACTGCCTGGGTCCTGATTTAAATGGGGAGATTTTTATATCTGCATTTAAAACTTAATTTTAAGAGCAAAGCAGTAGGGATTGCCTTTTATGATAGTGTTTCTGATCTGATGTACCCCCACACAGCACTATCAGATTAGCTCAAGCACCCTTTTATCGACACCATCCATCATGTTCACATTATGTTCTTTTAAAAGGATTTCAAACTGTATGTGTATTTGATACTATTAATTAAATTAAAGTGAAAATAATGACTATAGTTTTTCCAGAAGGACATAATGCCTCTGGAGTTGTCAGTGTTGAGGCTCGCTCTCTCTTTTCAGTTCTGTAGGTGTAAGTTAAATGTCTCTGCCATTTATCTGTTACTTTGATAGAAATGTATTTCGACTTCTCTGCTCATTTGGGAACTAGTTTTCACACACTCTCAATCACAACACATGGTGTTAAGGTGTAACAACTGACTCAAGTTGGTGGAGGCGTGGTAGCTGGTAGTTTATTGGCTTTTGTTAGAAAAAATATACTAAAGATTGGTCTATTTGTTTACTTTCCTGCCTAGCACAAATATATGAATAAAGCTGATGTGTTGTTGATGCACCTGAAATAACATGACAATTGGTCCTTTTGTTGGCATGCAGGTCGCAGTAACATTAGCCATAATAGCTGGAAAGAAAAAAACAACTTTACAGGACAGCCAAGCTGTTACTTTCAGTTTTCAGCATGTTGGCTGAGCTCGTCATATATTTGTGATATGCCAGTTTCCTTTGGCATGTCTGGGTCTTGACTTTAAGGGGGTCATCTCTGTGGATTTTGAAACTTTTCCAGATGCTTGATTTTTTTCAACATCATGCTAACGTATCTGTAAGCTTGTCACGGATGGTCAAACTGTCCTGGTCAAAAAACGAGGCCTACTGTTAAGTTTAAAGGCCATGTCTGAGAATAACTAATAATTATGTCGATGCATAATGAATTATGCTGGATTACTGTTTCTTAATTTATGGGCTATTTGGGAACTTTGGGGTGGTGGTATAGAAAAACAGGACTTTGATTACCATGGCAGTGATAGAAGCTTGGAAGCTTTAAAGCATGGAAATATTCGGGCCAGCCCTAATTTGTATTTTGATAACAATTCTAAAAAAATCCCCCCTTTTGCAACTACATACTGTATGTCTGAGTAAGTTCTCATATTCTAACAATTAAAAGCTGTGTGTTATCCGGCTCTTTGGCCCGGCATCATTGTGATGTGTAACCACTTGACAGTTTTATGGCTAACTACATCTCAGCTCATTATGTAATGACCCTGGAGACTGGTTTCCAAGAAAAGCCATTAGTTCGCAAATGGGTGCTGCTGAATTGAAACAAAATCTTATCTTTCTTGTAATTGATCACATGACTGTTTCACACACACACTACGTATCCCTCCCCCTTTTGAAATGCGTCTGTAATTATGCTTACGAGCTGCCGAATATGGATGTGATCTGTTGCAGTGATATGTCAGATTTAGACAGGGTGATTGTAAACTTGGAATTGCCTGTGCTTATCTCAGGCTTGGCATTCAAGATGAGTGTGGTCTTATTAAATTGTTTTCCACAGTAATATCTGGGATTTACATAGATTTATGGAGTTTTCAGCATCCTCATTCAATCATGTCTGAAGGGTTATTCCTCATCGGTGAACAGGGTAGAAAACCACACAAAAGTAAAATATACAGTTATACTATTGTTTGTGGTGTAGTATTGGTATTACGGGGTAAATCCAGTCAGTCACGACCGTTTCTGAACAGCTGAATGGGTTGTTTCCTGTCAAGAGGCATCTTAACATCTCTGGTTGTTGTTAGACAGCATACAGAGTCATTTCTGAACTTCTGAACTTCTGAGCTGGCCAAATAGTCCGTCGTTCCATCAGATGTGTGAAAATCTTGGGCGAGATGTAAAGCAAATGGTTTGCCCGAGTCTGTTTGTGACTATAAAATACTTGCAAGTGTACTGGTAGATGACTTTGAACGCTGTAATTTTGTTGCTTACTACACAACCATTGAGGATAAAACAACTGTTGTCATAATAGGACTTCTTTACAGTTCATCCTCTCACCGCCCCCTGTACCAACACATAGAAAAAAAACTTCACTGGGTTCAATGTTGAATTTGAACACATTGAAAACAGGGACTGTGTTTAACAACAGCAACACTATTTTAAAGCATCCTTAACAAACACTCACAACTCGTGCAGTATAATCCAAGTCTTATTATTCCAGTTACATGCTCAGTACTTTGTAAACACATGCATTCTCACTAAATTGTTTAAGTATAAAACACTTCAGACTGTGAGTAGTGCCTGAGCACAAGCGCGCATGTGAGCTCTGCTTGAGCAGAGACCAAACGCACACACGTGCTCAGGCAAGCTATGTGACTGTGCATGAGACTGTTTGTACTGTCGTGTTTTAAATCCTAAGGTTTTAGTGCAAATGCTTGTGTTTAGGAAGCACTGAGCATACGACTGGATAAATGAGACTTAGATGAAATTGCAGAAGTTGTGTGAGAGTTTGTAAATGATGATTTGATTTAGTTTTGCTGTTGTTGAATGCCCTGTTTACTTCAATTCATGAGGGATGTTCACCTTTTTTGGACTCCCTGTTCACCCTGGAGGCATGCTGATGGGGAAAGTTGAGTCTCTACAGAGCGTCTGATTGATACTGGCACAGTCACTGTGTCTTAGTTAAAGGCTTGAATCACACATTTGGTCATTTCCACTTGAATTGTTTCTTTGCTGTTGCTGTAGAGTGAAGGCGAGTAAGGATAGTAGGTGGGTGTGATTCTGAAACATATATGGAGGAAGTATACAGCATATTGAACCACAGCATAACAATAGGCTTTTACACATATTATTGAAGAAATTATCAGTATATCCCTTTTGTTACTAAATTAACTAAACAGCCAAAGTGATGAAATTTAGCAAAGAAAAGTTCGACCACAAGTGCCATTACTCAAATTATATAACAATGCAAATGATGTATCATGGCTAATAGAAATTGCATAAACAGGAATTGTGGTGGGTAATAACACTAAAAGCATTTAATTATTAATATATAAAACAACCAGTCAGAGCCAAAGAACAAAATACCAGTCTTGCCTTTTTATTCAGTGGCCTCTTTCACTTGTGAAGCTGAGTGCTTGTCAGATGTCGCTGAGTGAAGATGCTCCCAGTTGGTCAAAGGCTCTGGATACTGGAATTTACCATTATGGCTATTACATATAAAGTCAACTTCAACAACAGGACTACTGACAAAGCAACCTGATTAAATTCTTTTCACCTGATGTAACCCCATGTCTGCTGTTATTAATTATTTTATTTCAACTCTTTCATAATACAAAGGATACATACACAATAGACACACAGCACCTGACATTGTTGCACGAAAAAACAAAATCCAAATGCAGTCTGAGAAATTCCAGTCTGCAATATCGTCAGGGGTAATAGATCAAAAACCAAAAAGAAAATGAACAAGCAAACAAACAAACAAAAAACGGAAACATGGGTGGAGGAATATCAAAAATTCGGTCAGATCAGGATAAGGCAGAGTTTGCACAGAAAAAAAAGATACAACTTAGCAGCATAGCTTACAAGATGCACATTTAGGTCTCATCGAGTAATGCCAAAAATGGCTTCTGCATCTTCTGATAATAGATTTGTGAATTGTACTTGCTAAAGCGAATCTGTTCCATCCTAGCAATAGAGACAATTTCATTGAGCCACCTCTTTAAACAAGGGGGTGTTGGAAATGTTTGCTGTTATAAGTTGGACTTAGAAATTTATCAAAGAGGTAGAAGGTTCTCCACCTGTGTGAGACGAAATAACTCGTCTGTAGTTTGTATTCGTAAGTTCAAATAGAAAAGCAGAAGACCCAGGATGTCAGAAAGACTAACTAACAAACAAACAAACATAACTAGCCTATTAATTTTGCAACTGTAATTCTGTTTTAATGTAATCACTGAAAACAAGGTGTATGTTAAAAATATAAAACTGGTAATGTAGTGGCCAACGATCAGCTTGATGTGTCACTACCCCGATGACCTCTCCATGTTTCCTGCCTCTTTTTCAATGTATTGTTCCTTAAAGGAAGTGCCCATTTCATAACCCTGATGACAAACTTTCCGTGTTTACATGGTTTACTTTATCAGTACAGTAGATCTAAACCATGCTTTGTGTTATAAAATGCAACACTAATTACAAATTTCCTTTGGAAAAAATACTGAAGTCTTTTATTTTGCTGTTGCGAGAAACATGATTTCAGTTCCGTCATTTCTCTCCTGTTTATCAAATAACACTGCTGCTTGGCCAAACAACTTTAAGATTTAATTTGCTTTTATATAAAGATCTATAGAGCTTAAACACAATAGAGAACGTCAGTCTAGAGGAAAAAACACTTCTTAAGATTCAATTTAAAACGGACCACTGTGAATGTCTGATCCTCTGCAGCCTCTGTGATCCTCTAACATGTGCCCACCAAATGTCAAAACAAGACTTATAATGTAGATCAAAGAAACCAGGGACAAACATTAACTAATGATTTATTAATATAGTGTTCTGATCTTGTATATTATGATTTACATGTGGTTGAAATTTGGTGTACTGTGCAAACACAGGACCAACATGGACCTCTGTACTGCTAAAACTCTGGAATAGCGCATGATGATACCTGATCACAATATTAATATTCTGTGTATAGTCTTGTGGTAATGTGCAACTGATTATCTCTCTTGGTATTATAGTACACTGTGTGTGGTTTGAGTGTAGTAAAGTATTGTACATATTTTTAAATGTGCTCAGAGTGGCGTGACTCACAGTGACCAGGAATCCCTTGTACACAGTGGGACAATGAAAAACATTAATCATGTCAACGTGTATGTAGCTACAGTAAACATCATGATATAAACATTTTGATTAGAAAAATCCTGCTTTCGGTTCTATGGATTTAGTAGTGAGCGAGGTTATATAGTCATAGTGGGTATTAGATGGCTGACAAGGAGAGGGAGGGGGGTTTGAAGCTGAAGAATGGGGTTTGGGGTAAGTGCCGGCGGGAGCCACTGACTGCTTAACGGTGACACTGTTCTCCCCAGGGGCCGACTCCCACGTTAGCATGGATCATCTGGTCTGACTCTCACGTGCATCTTAGCCCCACCCTCTTGTGCTACAATCCTCTTACTAACCCGAACGTCATCCACTGCATGCTGCCGGACAGGTGGCAGCCACATTGTTCCCGCTTATTATAGGGCACTATAGACAAACTTTTTCAATCTCAGCCATGTGAGTCCGCTTGACTCAACTGCTCGTCACATGCGTTGAAACAGGCTATGATCAGACAGTCTGTACTGACAAATCGTTTAGAGTGATTCGCAGTTACAAAATGTGTGATTCCTGTGGCCTCAGAGACGCACAAAAACATGTCCCACTTCTAGATTAGGGTGTCACACATATGCACAGTCTTATGAGATGCAATAGGTGGTGAACTGGGAAAAGTCTCTTTGGTCAGAGAGGTATTTTAAATCACAGCACAGAGCCGCAGCTCGGCCTCTGTCTGCTCCTCCAAAACATCCTGTGAATCCACACAAGCTGAAATGATATATTACAGTTACACTGTAATCACATTTATATTGTAGTTCTGATGTATACAATACATTGTGAAAAATGTCCCTTTCACAGAAATACCTTACAATATTGTGTTATTATTTTAAGGCCATATCGCCCACCCTTACTCCAGCCTGTTCCGATGATAGAGCATCATTTCACTGAAGTGCCGCTGGGCTGCACCGAATAGTTTGAAGCATCATACATAACGTTGACTTTGGAATTCTAAATCAACATTCGAAAGCTGTGCAGCATTTTTTTGCAGGTCTGTTCATTCTGTTTAAACTCTATTTCCACACAGTTGCAGATGAAGATAAGGCTACACTAATATTATTAGTATTATAGTATTTGTAGAGATCAATTCTAGTGGTGGCTGCGTAGGATTGTTTCCGACTCCTGTGATCCAAATGTTCCAGTAACTCGACTGCGTTGTAAAGCCAAATAAAAAAATGGATTAAAAAAGAGATAGATGTAATCATTTCCAAAATTCACATGTTTTTATCTAACTCAATATTCTGCTTTAGTCCATATTCGCCGGCGTTTAGCCATTCAGGAACAACATTTTCACGGCAGTCCAAACACTGTGTGCTCTCCTGCTTGCCGCACACAAAGGCAGGTACGCACCTGTATTATAGCAATATAGCAGCAATCTAACAGCACCATAAATTACCGTAATATAACCACTATAACAAAAAATATTTGGGCTCTAACACTTTTATAGTAAATGACTTAGTTGTTACAAAAAATGATCATATTTTTTATCTGCATTAGCCCGGCGCTCAATCAAGACGTCGTCCCTTTCAGACCAACGACAACTGTATAAAGATAGTGAAGAAAACACCAGTTTGGAAGCTTTCTAATTGAGGATTTTTTAGGGTGATGACGTCATAAAATATGATGCAAGACATTCAAAGAATCGTTTAAAAAACCTCAATAGAAGCTTCTAATGTAAAAAAAGACATTCAATACAGCTGTACGCTGAAGCATCTCTGTTTAATAGTTGTACATCGCTGATTATCTGGCAATTTAAATTCTCATTATATTGTTTCTAATGAAGTGACATTCACTAATGACTTGAAACCATGATTGGCCAGACTTTAAAACAAAAGATAAGTGTTTTATCCTCCAGCTGTTCTAGGATTACACGTTTATCTTTTAAATTTACACAGTTGTTGTTCCCGATTGTCTCATGTTCCTGTGCAGCTGATGAGTTCAGTGATATAATTCACTGAGCCTCTCTTCCTTCTCTGTATGTAGCAACGCTTGACTTAAGGTCTTCTGCAGGTCTTGTAGTGGAGGGTTGTTTCTCATTCAGTTGCTCTAATTGTATAGCCACAGGGATAGCCAACAGTTCATAGCCCTGACAAGGAATAGTTAGATCTAATTACCTGCTAAGATTTTTTCTTGTGGTGTTAGCTTGATGACGGGGAGCCAGTGGGGGAGGTTGATTTCAAGCAATCTGGGCAATTACCACAGGCGATGAGCTGAAAGAGCTGCTCTCTGCTCTTTTACTTCACGCTGTATTGTGATTGGACGTGTGTGTGTGTGTGTGTGTGTGTGTGTGTGTGTGTGTGTGTGTGTGTGTGTGTGTGTGTGTGTGTATGCTGCTTAATGTTTGCCTTTTTGCCATTATTTACTTAATGGACTGATATTGTTTTCCACCAAGTATAGAAAGCCTTTTGATTCTCAGGCCTAACCTCGGATGATGCTTTAAAGTTCCTGTGCTAATTAGCGAGACAGGGTTGATGTAGCTTTTCACAGCTGTCATTAGTCACAGTTTGTGGCCCTTTATTGGAATTAGTAGGGAAAATTCTATGGATCATCAAAGGACCTATGCAATCCATTAGTGTTTTTGTTTTAAATTTTATAGGCTAAAATTACTACATGTATTTTAATTCCTACGTGTCTCTCTGTCTGTCTTGTGCTTGTTAGAAACTGGGCCTGGCTAGAAAGGCATGGACCATGAAAACATCATGGCTGTAACCACAAAATTTTCCAGATGCAGAAAAGCCATTGTCAGGATTTCTGTCTTTGTTTGTTAAACACAAACATACATTTTCTTACTCCTCAGACAGTAGAAGTAAGAGACTCCATCTTTTGTCTGTATCACACTTAGTGTTATACCAGTGTTTGTTGTGATACATTGGGATTGCATATAAATTACTCCATTGTCCTACAACCATTCAGAAAATGATTTTAATAAATACAAACAGCTAGCCCTTTGGTTGACGATATATTGTACCAGAAATAATTGGAATAAATGATATTATCCTCATTTTGGGACCATTTTATTCCACTGATCTAACGATAATATAATAGCATAATAATGAAAGTATACCTTTTCAAGGAGCAGTGAACTGTTCATTGTTAAGAATTCAAAAAAATATTTAATGTATTTTTAAATAAGTAATTTATGCCTGTTAATATATGTAAGAAAGTATATACAGTCTAAATTTATAGAACCCTTATAGTAGTAGCCCAAAATTACTCAGCTGCAGTTACCTCTATAATCCCGCTGATGTGCTGCCGGAGATGGACAGCCTGGGAACCGGACGGTTTGCTGGTGGTTTCACGGAGTGGAGGATGAAGTTGTAGAAGGTTAAAACTACAAACGACAGACTTTGCAAGCTAATGACGATCAGGACTGTGCGTCTTCCCTACAAAGGTGCAGCTGTAGGCTACCAGTAAACCTCGCTGTGTCGTCTTCGAAGTGTTGTTTTATTTTTCTTCAGACTCGCAAAAGTAGGCTGAGGTGGAGAGGAAAAAAAAGGGAGCATTGCTGCGCCCAAGTCTTACAATGCTCGGGAAAACCCTGCTGTTAATTCTGGCATTGTGTTGGATAACATGTCTGCGACATTCTTATGTAAACAAGCATGCATAAACCCAACGGGTATAATCGACGTCAGCAAAATGATTGAGGTCATTACCATGTATCATACGATAAAGCACTAACGTAATTATTGTGACAGGCCTACAAACAGCTGACTTTTTCCTTTGATGTTTTCCTCCTACTGCATAGCTGTGGTCATGACTGCTTGTGCATCAGTTCTTTCCAGCCATGTGCCCGAGGGCGTGATATCACAACTGCTGAGTCGTACTTTCTTCCTCACGTTTCTGTGGTGTGCTCCATATATATTACTCATACAGCTTTAGCCCGGCATGAAAACTAATCAGTTTAACTCTGTCATTAACACACGCATACAGCCACATGCATCCTGCTCCCAGCCCGCACACATGCACATGTGACCCTAATGTGACTACCTGTTGTTCTGCCTCACCCGCTGCTGTACATCACCTTAGTGCAGAATTTGAGAGGGTGTTGAAGGTGCCTGTGACCCATAGCTGCCGGTGGAGACATCCTCTGAATCACCAGCTTTAAAGAATCCTCATGTTAGTTAAACAGAACTTTATAGGTCATAATGAACTGTTCTTTTTAAATTGTTATGTAAGTGCTGCATTGTCTTGGTCTCTACTTCCATCAGTCAGATTGAGTTCTCTGTTCTCATGCAGTTAATTATTTAATAAGAAAATGTCTAGACAGCACAGAACTGATGTTGCAGTTATAATACATCATAGACAAGCTCCCTTTATTGTCCTGTATTCCAGACATGTCGTCTTAATATAAGGTACCTCAGTGAAAAAATAAAGGGAGCTATGTTTTTCTAAATTAATGTTACCACATAAAGGACCCACAACCTGCTGATGACTGAATAATGTTAAAATGACTTGCATGCAAAGTTTTAGGAGCCTTCTTTGCTGTTTTTCATGTTTTTTACAGTTTAAAAAATAAGTAACCTCCAATAACGTGTTTGCACATTGCCGTCATGGCAGTTTTTTAGTCCGCAGACTTGTCACGTGACAAACAGTATGCTCCAGGCAAATGTTTTATTTGTTAAACAATGCAGATAAGTAAAGATTGATATCATGGATGCCATGGTATTTATATGCTGTGTATTTGTCTGTGCTCTTTATGAAGTTTCAAGCAACAGTGCATGCTGGTAAAGAGAAAGTAATAATACACTGCTGGAACCTAAAATTTGCATCATATTAGCATTCAGCAAGTGTTGATGGTGCAGTTGTTTCCTCTCCTCGTCGACAAACTGTAAACAAAAATCTTCTTTCTTGCCTTTTTGGTATTGTTTCTTTTAAAAGTAAAGTATGAATTTATGGAGTTGTTTCGGTGACTCTGCATTTTTTTAAGATTCAGTAAAAGGCATTATACAGCCATGCTCCACTGGGTAGTCTTTTGCACCAGCACAGAATTAATCTCTTTCAGTCTTTTCCCTTTTCATTTCTAACTGTTCCTCAAGGCTTTTGGTGAAGTGTCAAATCCCACATCACACTGGCATCCCTAGTGTGTTTTTACTGGGGCAGGTGTCATGTGCTAATGCTCCGTCTCATGGGAGACCCTCCTCAGACCCAGGCTGTGATTGTGGCCAGGTGCTGTTCAGGTGTGCACTCAGTTTCCACTGCAGTGTGGGTCACAGGTGCTGCCAATGCTGCTCCCGCTCCCCTCTCTCTGTCATTCACACCCGTACACACACACACACACACACACACTGCAAGCTTTCACAGTAACAGCTTTATACAATATTAACTCATGGTAAACACTTTTTTGCACATTTACTTTATCATAACTGCAAAATGTACATATGTACTGTATATATGACCAGAACGGGGAGCACAGAAGGGAAGACGAGGAGATGTAGTGCAGTACAGTTTAGTAGATGTAGCCGGTCATTATGCAGAGCTGCAGGGTGTGCTTATCTATTACTGTGGTCAGTGGAGCATGAAGAGCTGAAGACGAGCTGAAAGGGCGCAAATCCCTTTTCTCCATCCACATGCCGCCCAGATCTCCCCACACATCCCAGCCTTCCCTGCCCCTGTGCTTCTCTTAGCCCATCTCCGCCCTGCCCAGCCCTGACCCTGCCTTCTCTGGGCCCTGGCCCCCAGCATGCAATTGGCGAGGCTGCCCAGCTGCAGAGGATCAGCTGTAGTCTCAGTGGGCTTGGAGGGCTGTCTCTCTAAAGAGGAAGGAAGAGCTAGGGCATAGCCGAGGTATGATGTCATAAGTCTTTTGGAAGCACCACGATGATTTATCATCAGTGGAAAGGTGTCTTCATGTAGCTTGTTTGACTGGATTTTCATATGAGAGAACATTTGTTATGTATGTTGATTGGCGAGATGAGATCAGTTGGTTACAAGAGCCCAGGATACTTGTGCATAATTGTGTACATGTGTGGCTTCAGATGTTTGTATCACTAAAATTATGTATTAAAACTTTTTTTCTCTGCTGAAAACACAAAGTGATTAAAAGAAGTTAAGATAAATCCAAATTCTGTTTGTGCTTGTTGGTCCCCTTATATATTCCACATCTCGCTCTCTTCTCCACTCTTCCCTTTCTTTCTCCCCTCCCCCCCTTTCTCTCATTTCTCTCGCCTCATGCTGCCTGCAGCTGATGCCAAGAAGAATGTTAGAGATTATTTAATACAAGCCCAAAGCTAAAAGGGAAATGATTCATTCAGAAGAGTTACAGTTAGTGGAACAATTAAAGTCTGCTGACTTCAGCGCTTGGCACTGCCATTGCCGACAGCATTGAATATCTTATCACTATGTAGTACGACATACACCAAAAGAAGCCAGTGACCATTGAGTCTTAACAATTTTTTTCTTGAATCTTCTTTGCAGAAAGCCGTACGCACTGGATACAACTGTAATCATAAACCATGCTAGTGTATGTGGATGGCCAGACACATTATTCACACGGTCTCTATACATAGCAAACATATTGTAACTTTGATGCATTATACACTTTTGGCACTGACTTTAGTACTTCTGGAATTTACAGATGTTGTCTTGAGAGCATTAAAGCAAAGCTACATTTGTTTTCAATTGAGACCAACCTGAATAAATACCTCTGTCTCCATAATCTTACTTGACTCTGTGTTACTGTTCACACCTGTTGCGCATGTCTTTAGCTGATCCTGTATGTTGGGCATTCATAGGTCGTTTTTTCTTTTTGGATACAAATTTTGTTGGGCTTTGTGCAAATGAAAAAATAATACAGTGTGATGCAGAAAATTATCATTGAAAAATCACACCACCCACTGTGTACCTTGTCTTTTTAAAAAGGAGGCACCTTATTGGTTCTCATGGGAAGATTTGAGAACACTGGAGTGTTAAAGAAGAGACTTGCTTGATTTGTACAGAGGGTATGACATCTAAGGAGATGTCTCTCTCTCTCTTTTTTTTTTTTAATGTAAGTAACATTCACCCAGTAAAATCGTGGTATGAACTCAGGTTGGGCGCAGATGGATGTATCCCTCCTTCTTTTCTTTCCCCTGAAACAGTAACTCTACTACTGCAACATGAAGAATGCATAAAATTGACCCCTGATTCATGGACATCAATCTCTTGAACATGGATTAGTCAGGTTTTGGTTGAACTCTGTAAAGTTTGCTTCAAAATATATCAAAGGTTGAGTCCTTTGTTGAGATGAGCCACAGAAAACCTGGCCCACAGTTGCTGGTTAATTCTCGTGCCCACCACTCCTAACCCCCGCCTCCATTTTTTCCACAGTCACAACTGCTCTCCCAGGCGTCCTGTGTCCATGCTGGGTGTGCTGGCAAACAAAACACTAGATAATGTTACACTCCCTTCTTGTTGGACTGTAGTGGATTGTGATTGGTTAATAAAATGCAAACATTTGTTTCGCCTTTACTCCCACTTGACAATGCCTGGCACAGCCCTGAGAGTGTGAGGTGTGGGAAGTGTAGAGAGAAGCACGGCTCTGTGAGACTTTTTCTTTACAGCCAGGAATATGGGGGTGGGAAGGTACATTTCTTTTTGTCAACTTAAAACCAACAAAACTCTTTTAAATGGCTGCTGCGGGTTTTGCCCACCATACAGTGCCATCCCCACAGAGAGCACTCATCAAAAGATTTATCCCCTTCGGGCTGTTTTGGTGTTTTATTTAATGCAGGCTTGTGTTCTTAAAGGGTTTGCAGGGGTTTTCTGTGTAAGGAAATATGCCCAGAGTGCTTGGAGCTGGATCAGCATTCCTAACCCATGTGTGTATCCTTCCTTGTCCTTCACCTCGGCTCTCTGTTGTTTCACTGTTCAACAGTTGTTTGGCATCTAATACCAAACATCGACACACACTTTGATGTCACACACTGACTTGATTCTAATATCCGACTGGGGGACATTTCTTCAGCTTGTTAACTGTGCTCTGTTTCCCTGGATAGCCTTCTCTCTCGTGAGCTCACATGTGAATGTGTGATGCAGAGGGAGCATCTTAGCGTCCCTACAGAAGCAGCATCCATTACAGTGTTGGTGTTCACATGGTGGGAGACGTTATTAAGGAGCTCATCGCGTTCCTCCTCTGAGAGAATGGATGTGTGATTATGAAGTCATCAGCCATGAACCAGGGAGGCTGCGGAGGAGCACCCCTCCTCATGGGTCCTCAGGGTGCCATTGATTGGTGACCATGTGTTTGTGCCTGATAGACTGTGAAATGGTGTGTTGCTGCACGGCTGTGTCACACCTGCGTCCCACCAAGGTGATTGATTGGTTTGGTCATGTGGAATGTTCCCATCTGGTCCGCAGTAATGCATTTTTTTTCCTCATTCGTGAATAACAAGCGCTGGCAGGAGAATAGTTGGGCTCGGAAAAAGGCAAAGGCCAAGCGAAAACATTTTCCCCTTTACCCCTCCCCCTCTTTCCTTTTTACCGAGTTAGAAAAAATCCAAATAGACCAAGCCATGGCACCTGATTATCCCGGGAGGGGATAAATACAATCAGGAAATCCACATCTCCTCTCTCACACAGAGATGGATTTTAGGAGAAAATAAACTGTTTAGCTAGTGCGAAGGGCAAGAGCTCCCGATTTTGAAAGTCATTCTTCAGGGCTAAAGAATATGCAATAAAACCTTTGATATCTTTGATCTATATGAGAATTAAGACACCGCTCCTTGATTAGGATCCTTTTCCAGATTTCTAGTCTAATCTCAAAGCAGTGGAGGTAAGCTTTTTTTTTTCCCTGTGAGGCTGATGTGTTATTTTGTTTCTCACTCCTGCATTCCTCCTGGTTTGATTTCTCTTAATCCTGGTCTCTCTCCTTTAATTGATCTATTCATTCCACCTAATGGCTAATTACACATCAGGCTGCATGAGCAGATGCATTTATCATCATAGTACGTAATAATCAGTGACATTTCAACAAAGAAAAAAATAAATATGCAAATAAGAACTCATTAACATTTGCTCTTGCTGTTTTGAATAATGTCACTGCTGACAAGGCTGTATGCAGAAATTAATGTTGAGCTCAGGGCAGGGGAGACATGTTTCCTCAGTGTTTGTGCCGCTATCATGTTTCTCTGTCTTACTGTTTTCCTCGATGCCAGGCTGTAGACATTCACCCCCAGCCAGGGAGGAAGCTGATGTGGTACACTACCTCCCTTCCCTGTTTCCTCATCCACGCTGACTTAACCTCTAACCCAGCCGGCTTTTATTCCCCGTCAGACAGAACCTAGTGGAAGCATCAAACAGCTTTGACAGGATGGATGTACACAAACTTCTGAGAAAAGACATTTTAAAAAGTATGAGGAAAAAGTGAGTGGGTGTACATCTGATTTGTCCTTATGCTGTCTCTTGTTGCCAGAGGAATGTATTAGTAACCATGGAGGCTGTCTAGCTTTACTTCCAAGGCGTCCAGAGAGGCCAAAATGTGACCTTTTATAGAGTAGAGTATCCCCATGATTTAATCATCACAGAATCAGGTCCTCGTACTCCACTCTTTTTCATGAAAGCCAACAGAAAAACAACACTGAGCCGTGTAACAGTATTTAGGTCTTGGAGCTACCAATAGAGATTCATTAAAATGTTTCTTTTTGCCATAAATTAGTCCTGATGGGGGTCCGACATTAAGAAATGGGCTATTAACTTGAGAGGATTAATGTTTTGTGGTTAGGTGCAATGGAAGTCATCACATGGGAACATGAGCACAGACACACGGACACCAACGGCACACACATGTGCTCAGAGACAAAAGCAAACCCACTGAGCTGGCGTGTGAAAAATTCATTTGGTTTCTACATTAACAACATTTCCTCATCCTGTATTATGTGTTTGTTTTCATGGTCTTTGCTTTCCTCGGAGCGAGGAAAATGGACTTGTTTTCTGGTTGGAAAAAAGAGGCCCTTGGAATGCATCTGAGAGGCGGTGAAGCACGCTCACTAATTGGCTGTTTTTGTGGCAAGGGTTTTGAATTGATCCCTGGAGACGCTTAGGTCACTACCTCTCACATTATCAGGATAAGGGGCTGTACTGCAGCCCTGCGATCAATAAGGAGGCACACTATGAATGACTGGCCAGCTTGCTTTTTCCTTCAGTGGGATTTTAGCACTTAATGTTGTTTATTTACCTTACTACCTAAGCATGTTGGTGGCTGAGGTTGAGCTGGATTGGAATATTGATTTAAATTTTTATTTTATACAACATTAGCTAGATTTTGTAATTATCTACAACTAAAATTAAACCAAGGACTTGGATGTTTCTGCAAATAAGTCTTATGTTATTTTAATCGAATGGCTTGGCCAATGCTGTTAAGATTTCTATTTTTTACCAACTCCACTTAATGTTGTATACAAATGGCCAATAGACTAGCAAATATTTTTGGTTGGATGATGAAGCTTGCAGTCTCGTTCACATATTAAAGAGGAAGTTTTGTATTTTTCAACATGGCCCTTATTTTTCTGTTTTCTGTTGAAGTGACTAATGGAGACAACAATTTCTAAAATGGGTACAACATTGAGTGAGACTGCTTCACCACTACAGATCACTACAAAGGTGCATCCTTTTGTCAAAGAGTAAGATTCTTTTTGTTTAACCACAAACAGCCCTGAAATCACCAAACCCATTAGACTCTAATTAAATAAAGAGTAATTTTATCATCATAAAACACACTTCATGAATACAAAATTATCAGAGTCAAAGGTTTGTCTTTCCACTGCTCTTGCAACCATCAGCTCTGGTTTGGTTGAAATAAACCCTTAATTCACCCAGTTAGATGTGAAAATATATTGGCTCTATACATGATAAAATTATTGATTTATTTAAATGGAATCTGGTGGGTTTGGAAAAAGTGATTTCAGTGGTGTTTTTCATTAAATAAAAAGGCTGTTACTCTTTAAAAAAAAAAAGGCATATCTCTGTAGGGATCCTTTCCATAATGTTTTCAGACACTTAAAATAATAATATGAGCCTGTTAGTGGCAAAAACAAGCACTTTATTGAGGTTTTATTGATGTGCAACCATCCCTGAGTGGTTACATCATAGCCTGTTTTCCTGCTGCCATCTGCAGCAGTCTCACCCACTACTGGACCACTTTTTAAAATTGTTGTTCCCATTAGACATAAAAACATCGGAGAGTAGGGTCAAGGCTGAAAAATACAGAACTTACCCTTTAACTGAGAACTAGTCAGATACATGTCGCTTTTTAACTCGTGAATTCTTGAAATGTTTGTGTATCAACCAAAATATTATATTTTGTAGACACTGTATTAACATGGAAAATAAGTGGCCATTAACTCTTGAAATTGAACAGGTGCACGGGTAAAGGGGTGTGTGGAGTGTTTTGTATGTTTGGAGAGAGGTGAACAATCTCAGTATTAAGTTCACATCAACACCAAAGTGCTTTGGTTGCACAGTGTTGTTTGTAAGATGATCAATAAACAAAATGTTGCTCTGGTCTGACATCACTCATATTCTATACTGTGGTTACTGCAGAGGAAAGCATGTGGAATGCAGTTCAAGAAACAAGCTCGTGTCTATAAGGTTGCTGGTTTAAACTTGTGCAATAGTAGAGAATGTGTGTTTATGGAAAGTGAAAGAGAAAGAGTACTTCTTTCAGTTAAATCTGTGGAAGTTTTGTTGAGCAAAGAAGTTAACCCCCGTCTCATGTGGTGTAGCTGTGTCTGGGACGGTACTGAATGTCACTTAAATGCCTGGTGTTGCAAGAGCTCAGCAGGTTTCATCAGTAGGAAATAAGAAAAAGTGGAACGACAGACCTGGAGCTGCTCATCCCAGCCAAACTGAGCAGCCAGGCAAGGAGACTGAGAACCTAAAGAATAACTGGCGGAAATATGCACTTCCTTGGCTGCAGTGAAAGAGCTTACCATAAGAATAAGATATCAGTGTGACACTTGTAAAATTTGGGCTGTATGGGCAGGATGGGTAAAAACAAGCCTCTCCTGATAAAAGGCACATGACAGCAGCCTGGAGTATGGAAAAAAACAGTGAACATGAGATTTTGGGCTCTGGCTAAGCAATAGCTGATGTCCAATACAAAGTGCTATATTTAGCAGACACTGGGCACAGTCACTCAGTTGTCATCAGAATGTGTTGTGCCAAATAATTTGCCAGATACAGGCACATTATTAAGGATATCCTGCTTCAGAGTACCTTACACTGGAACGATGATTTCTGTGCTTACAAACCCTTGCCCTCACACATCCTAAGCTTTCAGTTAAATCAGCACTGGAGTGTGTGAAAAGTCCTTTATTGGCGCACTTATACCAAGGCTTATATGCCTTTAGAATCTGTGGATTGACTGTACGATAGCCGTTCACACATGCTCCCCATTCAGCTTCACCACAAAAACATATTTGAGCCTAATAATCAAGATAGCACTGCCTGTTGCGTCTAAATTAGCCTATCAACATTACTAATAGGTCTAAATGAGTATTCATTATTATGTTTACCACAAGAGCTCCTTTTCCAGCAACATTTCCAGGAACTTTTATTTCCAGGAATTTATTTACCTGGGTAAAATAATTCCTGGTAATCTGGGCGGTTTGCGTTTCCACCGCACCTTAAAGTTCTGGAAAATTTATTCAAATCAGGCTGATGACGTATGGGGGAGCGGTAAAAGAAACTGCACTATACCTGATGAATTTGTTTAAGCGTGTGCCCTATATTTAGCTCCACCAGCTTGCCAGCTATTCTTCCATAGACTTGGTCGTTTTGAGTCGCTGACTCGAAGTCCTGCTGAATTTCTTCCTGGGCAAATATGCTCAAAAGAGCCTGGACCTCGTCGTCCGTCCGCTTCTCGTAGCTTCTCTTCTTTTGCATCATTTTCCAAATGATCAAAACACAAACGAAGTGAAGCTTGTAGAAATTAAATAAAGTTTGCACCCACACTGGCACCGAAGTGCGGAACGCAGCAAGTGTTCTTCAGCACGCAGCGCCGCCCCTCAAGAATTCGGGGGAATCTGAAAAGTGCTACTCCCCTACTAGGTACTTTTTTCGGGGAAAGTTTGGGGTTGAGGGAAAGTTTTTCTCCCCCGGAAAAGCGCCATGGTTTTTCAGAATTCCGGGTAAATGATAAAAGCTCCTGTGGTGGAAAAGGGGCTAAGGTGGCTACTCTGCTGTGAGCTGTTTACGATTATTTGGCATTTTAACTTTGTAGCATTGGCGTTGAAAATGAGCTGTCCATGTAATATTATATTCTCTGTTTTACTCTGAGACTTTTCCGTGTTTGGATTTGGGATCCATGGCTAGCCGAACTTTGTGACTCAAGACTAGCCACAACTATTGAGGGTTGGCAAAATTTAGAGGGTGTGTGTTTTTCTGTGTATAGGCTACACATTTTCATAAATTGAGAATGTAAGAATCGCTGTAAGCTTAAAACAATAATAAATTTAAATTAAAATGTTTAAAAAGTAACTTTTATTCATTTTATTTTATTCATTGGCTCAGGGGATGAAAAGAATAAAACATGGACATTTAATTTTTGCCACAAATTGTTTGTCTCTGTGGGAAATTCAGCAACTAATGTGATCTACCTGCCAGTACACATTCTGTTAAATATAGAAACTTCTGCAGTGAAATGTTTCACAATCATAGTTACACCTTCACACCTCGGAGCGCTATGCTAATAAGCAGCTTCACAGAATATTTTCATCAGAGTTGCTGGAATTTTTTTCCCTCATGAGACTGATTTTCCATTGCATACAGGCATATACTGTGTCTGCATACTTAAATAGATATTATTGATGGTGATTGCAGTAATTAAGCCACTTTACTCATGTAGCTTTTTTGCATTTAGCGTCTTTTGCACGCTTTGCTGTTTTAAGGCAGATAATGACTTTTGCGTCCTATCAATCACTGCACTTTAGACTCATTAGTAGGCCTGTGACACAAAAAGAAAGCACCCGCATAGCCCTGCTCAGAACAAATGGGCCTACTCAAGAAATAATGATAACAATAATAGTGTTGGTCTTGTTGTGAGGCTGTGATCACATGGTTCTGTTCAAAGGAGGGGAAACAAAGCATTGGTAATAACAAGCCTGTAACTAATAAAATTAATTCTCCTTTTATTTGTTTCTCCTTCCCTCACGGTAGGAATAGTCTTTGATTTATGAGCTTGTGTTTCAGACTTAAATACTTCAATCAGAGAACTTAAGATTTAACAACTTGTTTTGTTTTTTGTTTTTTTTTATTGGGAAAAGAGATTATTACAGTGACCTATTTTCCTCACAATGAGTTACAGTCCATGTGCGTCAGACAGGAGATTGTGTCACGGCATGATAAGGGTATATTTTATTCAGCTAATTTAGGCTCCTGGCTTTAGAACCGGCCAACCCAGCAATATGTTCCACTTGATATATCACTTTGTTCTACTTTACTTCAGCATCATAAATATGCATTCTCCTGAAATTTGAAAAGCATTTCAGCCACGTAGTTGCAAACTGTAAATTTAACTGAGTCTTTTATAAGCAGAGGTTGTTCTCAGGTCGTTGCTTTAAAGTTTAAGAGGCTACACAGGGATTTAAACTGTCATAAGGACATGAGGGATTGGCTTCAGAAGAGATGATCAACTCTTGTCAGATTTTTTCTTTGGTATCTGTGCCATCGACTTACAAAGAAAAAAATACGTGCTGGTTGTTTCCAGCAGTAGAAGAAGAAGATGGAGGAGACTAGTTACTACTCTTGCGCTGCTCAGGGCAGAGATGAGATACATGATCAGATAAAGTTGTCAGAGCTGCTGCGTCTTCAGCAGGATAGTCTAAACAAACTAAGAGACCTGTTCATCCATGACCTCTGCACAAGATACTGAAGTTAATCCCCGAGCCACGTGGCTGGTCCTCTGAGCACTGCTGCATCCTTCTCTTCTTGCTGGCTGATTCAGGTCACAAGAGATAGCGGAGGGAACAGCATTCAAATGGGGGGCTGTAATGTCTGGTGGTCACACAGGTGCTTCAGCTGGCTTTAGTTTCTTAGTATCTGCTTGCAGTGACAGGTGATGGCATTTTTGACAGACTTTGATCTGTGATTGGAGACTCTGATCTTGTATGAACTTGGTTATTGTTTCATCTCCTTCTAATCTACAAAAATCAAGATCGTCAGTGAAGCTGAATTTTAAAGGAGCAGTGTGTAGGGTTTAGTGGCATCTAGCTGTGCAGATTGCAGATTGCAACCAGCTGAAACTTCTCACATGTTCAAAGTGTGAACTCCTGGTTAGGATTGATTCAATGCTCATTGTTCAGAAGGTTTACTGGGGGCCGTGTCCGCAGAGGTCTCTTTCGCTCCAAAACAAATGGACCTGGTGATTTAAACCAGTAAAAGCACTGGATAAAGCAGTTTCACGTTAAAAATCATTGCTTTTCCGATGTCGCTCATCGCAGAGGGGCTGCTAATTTTGGTGTCTGACTCCAAAACCCAAATAGCCCTATCGAGAGCCACCGTATGGTTTGTCCATTCTGGGCAACTGTAGAAACATGGCAAACTCATAGACTGTATATAAAGATGGACAACATATAACCACCCAGCACCACTGTACAAAAATGAAGTAGTAGTGATATCCACTGTGTTCAATTCCTGCACAAACACCTATCCAACCAATTGGAAACAGTGCCATTGGTGGCAAGCACAGTGATTGACACACATAGCTGTCAATCATGACGGCAAACCCCATTTTTATAGTATGAGAAAACCAATCAGAACCAAACTTATCAGAAAAATGGAACACCTGAACATGCATCAGGGTTATAAGAACCACCTAAAATGACAGAAACCATCTTTGGGGAAAATTTATTTGATGTGTACTTTGAGTTTTTAGTTTGGTTGATATTCTGTCTGCTAACACGAAGAGGGCGGGGTTTATGACCTATACTGCAGCCAGCCACCAGGGGGCGATCCAGATATTTTGGTTTCACTTTTGGGGACCTGTCATGTAGTCCATCTTTTTTATACAGTCTATGGGCAGATTCCGTGGACGAGGACCCACTCTCTTTATAGATATAAACCACTTATTCTAAGATAACGAAAACACAACGATTCTTGTTTTCGGGTGATTACACACCAAAGAAAACATACTTACTATATTTCATTTCTGCAAGTATACACCCCAAAATCCTACACACTGGTCCTTTAAATAAATAAGAATGACTAATTATCTTTGAGAGACATTGTACGTGAAATTGGTGCATCAAATAACCCAAGAACATCATCCTTTCCATTCAAGAGGATGGGGAGACGTTCAGCGCTAAATAGCAGGCTTCTATCATAAAAGACAGCCACTTTGAATTGGTAGCAATACAGTGGTGTTGATCTATTCCTCTAAATACATTGAATGGACAATAGTAGCTTTAGCTCCTTACAATTATAATTTCAAAATGTGCATTTCTGCCTCCTGAACCAGTTCTGTCTGTCAATTTTTGAATGCTCGGATTTAGCAAATCCAGACCAATTCCCGGTAGAAGAACATGGTTCATTCTGTACTTTAAAGAAAACAATATTGTTTTATTACATTTCAAGTCTATTATGTGTTCTTAGAGAGATTTATGCAGGGTGGGAGACAGAAGGGAAGGGCATGTGACAGGACATTGCATCCATTTGCACAGTGATGCCAGGATACACTCAATATGCTTAGAAAAGAAGTAAGTTTAATTGAGACATTGCTGATTACTCACTAATGGAGGAAAAGGAACAGCATCAGCTATAGCAGACTGTCATGTGTGATATTGTCATATGGATGAAGTTGCATGAAAGAAGCAGATTTAATGGCTGCAGCATAAAGTCTAAAGGAAAAATATTTTGAAACTGTCTTTCTTGCTTATTTTATACAAGACTTTTCCTATTACAACAAGTTGTGTCTTTGAAGGAAGTGGCAGTATCTCATTGCTTACAAAGGCAGTAAATGTTTATGCATGCTGTGTATTCCTGTGTATTCTGAGTTTAAGCTTCACTGTTTGATTGCGCATCTCCGTAGACTTTCTTTTGTCAGTCTCCACAGTTTTTTTGGGGGGCGCTGTGCGGCTGCTTCTCTGTCTCATAGTGTGGACTGAGACATTGTTTTCACAAACACATCTGTCTGCCCCGGTGGGCCCTGAAACTACAACAGTGACCATCAATTATTCACAAAAGACACAGTGTGTGTGACAAAACACATGCTGCCAATGAATATTTAACTCCTTTTCCTCAGAAGACATTTTAGGAATGAAAATGAATTCCACTAAGGCACCTTTAGACATTAAACAAAAAAATAAAGGAAACAAAATTCTCTGTCAAAGGAGATGTTTCATCATGCTGCCACAATAGTGAACGTTGGTGGTAACCGACAACTTAATCCTATTTCCTTTTGCAAGAGCGATGGCTCAGAACTGTATCACATTATTGTTAGAAGAGAAGCAGCTTTGCCAGGTTTTTTTTATGTGGCTTACAGATACAATATAGACAATGTGAAAACAGCTATCCAGTGCAAGTATCATAGTGTTTATGGTGGATGCTAGTCCCTGGAAGAGCTTTTAGTTTAACCATCTTCCCCGATTTCCTCAGCCTCCTCCGTCTCTTGAGACAGTCTGCACAGATGCAGAACAACTGTCTCCTGCAGGACTGCGCAGATAAGCACAAGTGAATTCTCTTAGATGTGCCTGTGTTCACCTGCGCTTGTGAAAGCAATGTTCAGATCAGTCATTGTGTAACAAAAGATCCAGGCTATGCAAGTTTTTAACGCACAAAAAAATATTTACCTTTTCCCCAGAGTAAACAGAATTTAGTTCCAACGCTTGTGTCTGTGCCTGTAATATTTGGAAGTCTGACAAAAATAATGTACGACGCTGTTAAAGTTATTCATCATTCTCCCCTAGGAGCTCTCGTTTGTTTGTTTGTTTGTTTTTCCAGGGGAGTAAAACTGCTGAGTTTGGATATTGTGATGTGTATGATTCATGTGTGTTGTGTGCTGTAAGTTTTATTTTTCCCCTGATGGCCGTTTGGGAGCCTTCCTTTGAGGTGTGCACGCCAAATGTGATGCTGATAGAAAGACTCTCTGACAATTATCACTCTATCAGTAATTAATATTTATTTTTATAGTTTTTGCATATTGAAAACTCTGTGACACATAATACTGATCTGCAAAAATTTGGCTTTTCTTAAGATCTAACATTTCTAAACTGCCATATGTGTATTGGAGAGTATGTTAAGCACATAGTACATTGTGACAGAACCTGAAGGAGTCCCATTTCTATGAAATGCAGTGTCTTCTTTTCTTCAGCTACCATCAGATGATATCAAAGTGAAAGAAAACAAACAAAACTCAGCTGTTGACCTAGGAAAAAGCAACACATCTTAGATTTACCAGGGGTAAATAAAGTGTTCTTTGTGTGTCTTTACAGGTAAATCGGAGAGGGCTCCGTTTCCCGGCTATGGGAGGAATGCTGGAGCACCTAGCTGCCAGGTGAGTTCAAAGCAGAGCTATGTGCAACTTTGGTACCATCAATCAGCTTCTGTATTCCCCCAATACCCATACAACTAGCTGACTTAAAAACAAATCAATCAACATTGCTATATAAAGCATGTAGTCTTATCCAAGCATTTGTATGTTAACCTTTTGTTCCAGATAGATAGATGTGAAGAACATTACCTCACGCCTGTGGTTTGACTCCTTTTAAATGTTGCTAAAATTAGACCTTGCCTCTCTTCCACTGATTTCAAACAGGGAAGGTTGGATTACTGTAAATCCCTCTATTCCTGTCTAAATAAGAGCTCCCTCCATCATAACTACCACAAACAAAGCAGTCAGGCTTGTGCCTGGGATGTGGAGTCCAAAACTTATTAACATAACTCTACTTCTTTTTTTGCCTCCTGTTCATTTTAGAATTGATTTCAAGATCTCACTCTTTCTAAGAGTTTCTAAAGCTTAACAAAATGTAACCCCAAGGACCTTGAAATTTTGATCCACAAGAAACTGAACACTTGGTGAAACCTTTAGCAGCTGCACTTCAAGTATTCATGTATCTTCTATTAAACTCAGGGTGACTGTGATTCTGCAGTCAAGAGTTCTTCAGAACAATCTGCCTCAAGTAGAGTAAAGGAGGTTTTGTCATTTAAAAACCTCCTTTGGTATCAATTTCTGATGATCTTATTATGAAAATGCCTTTTTGTTTTCAGTGTGAAAGAATCTTACAAAATTGCACTACACATGGTTCGACACTTCTGATAGGATACAGTGGCAATTTAAAAAATGATGCTTCTTATAAATGAAAGCATTTTTAGAAGGAATACCACTGAAGACTTTTTGACTAGGTTTTGGTGATGTGTACAGATCTGCAGCTGCAGAGATAGGAGATTAATAAATATTCTCTGGTTGAATAACACAAACAGGAAGACTAAAAAAAATCTTTCCAAAGAGAATCTGCAAAGAAAGTATGCTGGGAACAGCCACAACAAGTACATAAAGATAACAACCATCAAAGGAGTTAACAAGTAGAACATTTTTTACATTTTTATCTTGTTATTGCTCTAGTACGCCTTTTGATTCATAGCCTGCCCTATATCTAACCTATTAATGTGTGTTTTGTCAACTGGTTAAGTCAGATAATTGAATAAACAAGGCAGGTAGCCACGTGTCAAGTACTGTTCATCATTACCCTCAAATGGCCTGATATATTTCTGAATCTTTGTGTCACAAAGTCTCCGACTGAACTCCTGCTAATATGACATTTTGTGCAGTCTCAACACAAGGGTTGAAAATTAATCATAATAAAGTATTTAAGCTGTAAAATTTGATTCTCTGATTCTTACATGACTGCCTGCTCCTTTTCTGTGAGTGGGGTGCAAAAGCCCTCATTAATGAATTATTGGGTTAATGACACTAATTCAGATGTGTTAACAGAGAGAGTTTCAGGCATCCAAATCTGCATGACTCCTTATTGGCTCCTCCCTGAATAGCTACAATAGTGTAAAAGAGGCCAGAGCCAGTGTTGCTGCAGGGATTCAATATCATTGAACAAAGGCAACAGCAGAAATGGGTCTGTTGTGTCATGTAAATGCTGTCGCACCACTGACACGTTGTCATTTTACAGAGCCTTCTTTTCTTTCCATTGCATTTGTGTAACGTTGCCTCTGACCTACATTTTAGGTCACAAAAACATTTTCGTTTTATAGAATATGTTTTATCATATGTTTAAAGTTCATTTGAATTGTTTCAAATTTGTCAGCACTGGATTTGTCAGCTGAATGATCAGAGCTGTTGGAAAGGTCTCTGTGGTCACTGTGTCAATCCTCAGCCTGCTGATACCAGGGGGCACGTGAGGCGAGTTCACAAGCCAACTACTACACATTGCTCTGAGTTGTACTCGCTCACATGATCCCTGCTCTACTGGTCTGCAGCCGATTACACTAATTAGACCAAGCTCTTAATTGAGCTCTTAGCCCAGTTTGTTGGGGTTGTAGAGGTTAAATAGATATTGATGATACGATGACGTGGTGAGCTTTCAAAGGTTGTTCGAGGTCTGTTCTGTGACACAGAGTAAATATGTCACAGTCTAAAAACAATCTCTACATCGTTTACAACATTTTTTTGCTTCATCTTTATTGTGATTTAATATTATGATTTTTGCTTTTTACAGTCAACACACTTTCAATGCTTTGTTTCTTTTTACTGTTGTATTATTTAGGACAAAACTGTTCTGAAGTGAAATGTAAATGGCACAATATAAATAGAAACAACTTAAAAATGTGGTTGATGGGGCTTGAAATTACGAGCTGACTTCTAGGTATTTTTACCACAAACACCTGAAGTGAAAAGACTCTTCTCTGACAATGAAAGCTGATATTAACCTTTAATTTTGAGCATTTCTGTGTTTGTTTTCTCTTTCAGTCTTCTTCTGTAAGATCGGACGTCGGCTTGGCGAGTCCTAGTCCAGTGACTCCATCAGGGAAGTCAGCTGCTCCTTTCTACTCCTTCACTGCAGCCAATCCTAGAAGACGTCCTCTGCAAGATCCTCCATCTGTCGGTCCGTGCTATCTCAATGATTATTAGAAATATGAGCTGAAATTTATATTTTTCAGTTTTCTCTTTAGGGACAAATGTAGCTTACGCAATATTTAAAATAATCAGAACATCACAAAAAAAACTCCAAAGCAATATTTTTTGTTGGTAACACATTCTCACTCAAGTTTTAAACTCCAAAAAAGGGTGAAAGTTATTTATTATTTTGTTTAACATTAATTAAAAAGGACAACAGTAATGTAGTTCACTTATTGTTCTTGTTAACAAGTTGATAAATTTGCTACATTGCCTTTTTATCCAATGCCATTGTGGAGTATGTCTATGTGTGGCATAACTGCAAACATGGTGAGGCTTTTGTAAGGAAGGCTAGTCTCTTCAATTCATTTTTTGTAGGCTTATTGAAATAATATGTTGAGGCAATTAACATTTGTACCATTCTCCTGATCCTTGTTTTTATCAATATCTGGGCATTTGTACAGTAACACTTGATGTTATGTTATTAACTTGCAATTGCGAAACAGTGCGTCTCAGGTGATGTTGCAGAGTAATGCAAAAGTAATGTTGTTTAATAAAAATACTCTTTAAAAATACTCTTTTTTTAAATTAACGACCCCAACACTGACGGTAACATTGTAGGTTAATGCCATTAGCTCCTGTTCAAAGGACACGGTGTAACAGAGGTGTAATCAAAGTGGAATTAGACTGGACACGTTAAGAAGTGAAAGTTTGTAAATAAAGATACATTCAGCACTCCATTACAAAGTTTTCAATTCTAAAGGTTGTTTATGTGAAAATCCTGATTTAGTGACAAATAATACTTCACACAGAACAATACCACAGAGTATATTTTGTTGGTGAGTTATAGCTTGTTTGCAGCAGATTCATAGTCGCCTCTTTTCGAATGACTGGATGTGCTTTCATCTCTCCACAGATCCTCTACAAACAAAAAAGGTTCGCAAGGTCCCTCCTGGCCTGCCTTCATCTGTGAGTGGAAGATCATCTACCTCTCATATAAATAGATTTCACAGTGAGCGTACTTAAGCACACACACATGCACACACACACACACTTACACACACACACACACGTCTATGCAACTCACACGCCCTCCCTCTCAACACTTGCACACAAAGAGTGCTCTTGACATCACTGCCACACTTCTTGGATGGGAATTCAGTTGTTTTTGCGGCTCAGCAGTGACACCAGTGGCGCTTGTTAATTTAAGTTCTGACATTTTTTGTTTGTTGTTTACATGCTTGTTGTTTAATATTAGTACGCACATGTCTCTGTAGGGCACATCTTTCCGTAAATGTTTTGCGGTCGTGTGTGTGTACATGTATGAATGTGTGTGCACGCATTCACATGTGCACCTCGAGGTGATTGATTTTCAGTGCTGCCCTGTCACAGTCTAGCCTCCTCACAGCCTCTCCTGGGAGAAAGAGAGGCTGTCAGAGCGGATCCCCAGCTCTGCTCTTTTGATGTTTAATTAGTCATTACGTAGCCGAACAGGAGGACAGACAGAGATTAATAGCACAGAATATCTGAAATTTCTATTGGTAATGATCCCGGTGGAGCAGAAACCATTAGGATGCAGAGAAGTGTGGAGCTCAGCTTGCATTCGCTTAGACAGGGGGTGTTGGAGTTCATTAATATGCATAAATCAGTAAGTCAGATGTTCATTGTTAAAACCCTGGTGGATTGGCAAAGGTTTTATTAAGCCTTGCTTTAAATTCCTAGAACTGGTACAAGACAATGATTTTTTTTCTTCTCTTTTTAATAAGAAGCAACCGGTTTACTAAAATCCCACCCTTTGCTTTCCTTAAACAATGAAAGGGTTTTCTTTTCCTTTTTTTTTTTCTTGGTGAGGGAGTCTGAGACTGGATTTGCCTTTCAGAGCTTTGATAATCGTCACCTCTGCTGCTGTTACTCTCAAAAAATCAAATATGGAACAGGCCGTGCAACATAAAAGGCTGGCATGTGTTTTGTTTCTGGATTTGTATTTGAAAAGAAGTTTGTCAGAGAGCATGAGGGAGAGAAGCAGTCTCTGACAGCAGCAGGAACGTGTGCTGCCTTCCTCTTAAGTAAGTGATATATTTGCGGTCTTGTCAGACGGAGGGAGGTAGGAAAAGAATGGTTGCCTCGCGGGTTACATCTCTTTGTTGTGTAAATGGACGCTGGGCTTTTATTTGTCAGTACTTAACACATGGGCGCAGGTGCGGTTCTGTGACTCATAAGAGTACAATCAAGCAGTACAATGCTAGATGGAGAAAAACAGTGACAGAGCATGGGATAAAATACAGCTTCTTCTTGTCACTCAGTGCTGCTCAGATGATAAAGCCTGGAGCTCGGAGGAATTATCCCAGTTAGTCTTTGATCCCATTTGAAAGAATAAAGATGGTAGTGTTGAAAAAAGGGCTATAGGTCTCTTATAACCTGCTGACAGAGAAAAGAAAACATGAAGCTGTTTTTTTATAGTTGGTATATGTGGAAAATGTTTGAGTGGGAGGTTGTCTGGCAGCTTTTATGAGGTGTTAGGATATTGGTATTGGAGGCATAGGTTAGGTATAGTGGCATGAACTGTTGGAAGGTGCAAGAGCTACTTGTGACCCTTAAAAATGTGTGAAGTGACTTGCAGCTTGCTGTATGTGTTAGGATAATTATCAGCCTAGACCCATGTTTGTGTCTCTGGCACCGACACTGGGAGCAGTGAGGGTGGTGTTGAAAAAGTGTCGAGGGGACGGCGCACCTGGATCAGAGCTACTTTGCCAGAGGCAGCTGTGTGAAGAGCCTGCAGCCTACCTGTAAAGCATGAATGCAGCTGCAGATGCCACTGAAAGCTTTTGCTTGTGTAAGCAAGCGTGAGAGCCTCACCAGAGACCTGAATAGCTGCTTGATTTAAAAAAAAAAAATCAACACAGTGCTTCCTATCATTATGTCTACTGCTGGGAATGTTCTTATTTATTTATTTATTTCAGTCTCAAATCCCCTTTTTCCTCCAGCTTGTATTCTCGCACCCCAGTCTAAAAATAAATTTCGGAGTTTTGAATCTGATTGGCAATGCAAGTTGCAAGCCCAAGCATGATGTGTGTGTGTACACTACATGATGGAGGTGAATCATAATATTTACGGGAGCACATCCTCTGTGCATTTAGGCTTTGACACTGCAGTGCACCAGGATGTGAAGGCTATCTAGACAGGCCAGCTGGCTGATTGCAAACATTTAAATGTTTCTTCATCTTATATACAGACACCCTCCTCCCTCAGCCACACACATACTTTCCTCTGCAGTCTGCTGGATGTGTGCCTGCAGACATGGGATACTGCAGATGTGGTTGCAATTGTGTGATACTAGGGATGCATTGATCTGAGTTTTTCAGGACCTATTCTGACACCTGGGCTTTGGGTATCAGCTGATACATAGCACCGATCCAATACCAGTGTTTAATTAATAGGCTGTATTAGTGTTGTCACAATGTTGGAATTTCTAACTTTGATGCAGTACCTTAAATTTATATTGATATTCAATACCATTTTCAATATCATGGGGAAAAATTGACGTTGAATTTTGTTTAAAAAAAAAAGGCTGTAGTAAATATCGACAATAAGAGAAAGAGAAAGTACAGCTAGTACTTGTGTTTCAATACTGTGGAAATTGAGAATTTAAGCTGTTTCAAGTGTTCAGAATCAATATGTACTGCTAAGTTGATTTTTTTGACAACACTAAGCTGTATGCCTGACTGAGCAGAAGTGACTGGGATCATCGTTTAATGTTTAAAGCAATATCAGGCCTAATTTAAACAATGTAACTTTGTAAAACTAAATATAACAAATACATAGGTAGATGTGAATTGACTCAATCGTTAGTTATTGTTAATGTAATAAATCGTGCAAAAGCTAAAGTAAAAAAACTTTAAAATGATCAGGAATTCAAGTGTAAACCTTGTAAATGCAGCAACAAAACTTAAACAGGAATTAAAATTCCAGTATGAAACAATTCACCTGCATAAAATGAGAACAAACTGTAAACATTAAAACACAATTACATCAGAAACTAGTGTGAACAAACTTGATAAATACTAAACATTCAAAATAAACAGGAATCAAAATTCTTTGTAATTATTCAGTACAAACAGAAATTAAAATTTAGATATAAAATAATGTAGCAGCTGAAACTTTAAACATAGAATTGAACTGAATAGATCAGCCCCTGTACCGATACAGCTATCAGGTGTTGGAGCGGTGCATCTCTGTCCCTATCGAATCCCTATTATCCTACATTATTTTAAGGATTGTTATACCTAGTTTTTTTGGCCTTATCTAATGCAGAAGTGGATCTTTGCTAACAAATTTGGAATATAGGTTACCGTCTTGTGTGACAGATAAACATCTTTAGAGTGCGCAAGCATGAAGCTTTACCTTTTATTTTTGTTACAGTAGACACCTTGGCTAAAATTGGCTCCCTGCATTATTTGACTGTATAAACTGAGGGCTGGGAGCGAAGGACAGAGCATGTTGTCATTGGACAGACATGCTGCTATGCTGAGGGATGCTGATGGGCAGCTGCGTGGGCACCTGTCTGACAGGAGGACTGAAGATGGAGAGAGAGAGAGAGAGAGAGAGAGTGAGAGAGAGAGAGGGTTTTGTGGCTTGTGGGGAAAAGTTGCATCTTCTAGGATATTTATGGGAAGCTGCAAGGGCATGGTGTGTACATGTGTGTGTCAGCTTGTTTGTGTAAATAGTGTTGTTTTCCCCCCCTACAAACCCTTGTCAGAGGCACAGCGGCTTGATGTGACACTTCCTCCCTGGCTTTGGTGACGATATGGCTGCAGGATGAGAGAAAGAAAGTGGTGGGCTGAGATTCAGCTCCCCTCGGGGACTTTTGCAAGCGAGAACCCTGAGTGTGGATGACAAAATAGATTGACATTTGCTTTTGACAGATCACTCAGACACCCTTGTCTCTGAGAGATTTGTACTATGTGAGCTGTAAGAAAGGAAGTCTGCTCTAGGCTCTGAGTCTTAAGACCCAGAGATGTTCCTTGCAGTGCTGTCTGGTGCATGACATTCAAAAGATATATTTTCTCTCCCTCTCTCTATCCATCTGTCTTCAACAGCTCAAAGACAAGGGATCATAATATTGTACTACAACAGTAACCTAATGTTCCTGTTGCTGAGAAAGCAGCTCCTTTTTGTAGCTTGCCTCTGAACCAGGGCTCGGTGAATAGACTGGGGATAAAATGCATCAGTGAGGAAGCCTGATGTAAACAGCCAGGATCACCCCAGGCCTTTATAAGTCCTGAGGCAGAATTTGATTTAAGGGCCACCCGGCTGAATGGTGTAAAGCTGCACATGCATAACAAATACATTTAACATCGGCACAGGGGTGGCTAAGGAAAAAAATAAAATAAATGTGCATGCACGCAGTTTCCAATACATCCTGGAAAGTCCACTAATTTTCCAAAAGAGTGTATTTATAATTGTTAATGAGTCACTCGGCAGAGCCATGTACCCCAGTCCAGTGTCATTATTTCATGGTGCAGCCAGTTCCAAAATATGATGAAGCAAGGCAGGTTAGGAGAGGAAAACATTAGGGGATCAAGTTTTTGTGCTTCCAAGGAGGTCAGACTTTCCACACTGTTTTGAAACAGCAGTGTATGTTCTGTTCTGCATGTCAACAGTTGAGCCAGCAGAATGATGGTTCACAGTTTTTATGCTCGGGAAAACTGCAATTACTCTGGTTATATGTCATCATAAGTGCCTGGCAAACTCAACTATTAGTTCATATCAGTGGTTGGTTTCATAATGTAAGAAATTAAAGTCTGTGTCAGTGACTGCAGTAGTCTCAGCGCAGGTTGTAACCAGCCAGTGTTTGTTATAAAAATCACAACTCTTGTCCATCAATTTGAGATTTAAATGTAGAATTATCTAATTTAGTAAATACGTACAGCTAATGTGGATGTTTTTAGACAAATCAGTTCATCCAAATTTTAAACATGAAGGCATTGGTATTTTGTAGCAAATTAATCTATATTATTTGAGCAATATACTTTACCTAAAACATCTTTTATCTTTTTTATCTTTCACCTGCCTTTAGATTGTTGTCGTTTCTGTTCCACACATAAACTGTATGTTTGAATCTGGCTGCTTTCATGGAGCTCACCATAGGAAGCAGTTTCAAGCAAACAAGCTAAGACAGGCCAAATGTATGTTACCTGGGCAGTGCAAGATGACACACCAAACCTGTTAGTGTGTGTTGAGTTCGCTGTCATCAAGTGGCAACTTCACTGGGATAACCATCTTGCTCTGTTTTTCTGGATGTGTATGTAGGCAGAAAGGTCCCATGTAGTGTACATAAGCTTGCACACAATTCAGTGCTTTTACGTGATGCCTTTAAAGTGAGTCAGTGGTTTGTTTGTTTTTTTAATTTATTAAAGCTTTACCCTCTGTAATGCTGCTGTGAATGGTTTGGAATTTATTTTAGGTGTGTGTGGAGCTTCAGAGATGTGTTGTGTGATTTATATCTGTATAAATAGGTTATTTATCCACATGTACTTTTGCTGTCTGGGTTTGTGTTGCAGTAGAAACAGGACTGAATGGGACTTGAGTTTGTATAACATTGTGTATAATGCATATTCTTTATGTTAGTACGTTTTGTTCGGCCTGTGCAACTGGCAGAGGACAATATATTTTAGGCTCTGACTGACCCCAGTTAGTGAGTTCCCCAGAGATGGCCCCATCAGATGGCTGATAAGATAGACACCCTTGGTTTGACAGGGATGATGCTGAACAGTCGCGGCCACCTCTGGGACCCTGGGCTTTGTGTTTATCTTTGTTTGTGCTGCTGAAATTTACCACTGACATTAGAGGCTGCAGATAATGGAACAGGCAAACAAGCCAGAGGCCTGACCCCTTTCATCTGCGAGGAGAACAAGGAGTTAAAGGACAAAGTACGAAAATAATGCACAGATTAAAGTCATTACTCACATTCTGGCCTGTTGTAAATTATTCATGTAGGGCTTGCGTGAGTTTACAGCATTAATGCAAACCTTGATTTTTAGATCGCTGGCAGGCTCAAGAACACAGCCTGTCAACAATCACTAAGGTAGCGTGTTTGTTATTTAGAGACCATCTAAACCAGGCTGCTGTGACCTGGAGAGTACATCATTGAACCACATGAGACTCATGTCGTCGCTGAGGTTCTTAACTCCAGAAAGGTTACGTGTAATGTGGTGTGTGTCAGGGATAAATCCCAACAGTCCAGTGTAATGGTGATAGCGGGTCACCATCCCATTTAGTGCAGGATGTGTCAGTTAGTTTGTTTCCCTTGTTGTGCTGTTGCCTAGTGCCTCATTTTAAATATAGTTTATAGTTTGTCAGCACCAGTGATCTAATGAAAGTGTCTGTTTCTAAATATTTTCATGAAAACATTTTGTCTCTGATATGTTTAAAATCGACTTATTTATAATTAATAAATAAACAATGCAGACAATTTTTAAAATATATCCAGGTGTACATTATATTTTTGTTCCACTGTGCTCGTAACAAGCACACAAGCCTAACATTATTACAGAGCTGTGATGACCCTGAATAGTAGATTGTTAGTTTTGTTAAAGGCCATGAAAGTGACATTTCTGCTGGATAGAAAGATTCAATAGTTTCACTGACACATAAGATGAGAGAGTTTGTTAAAATAGTAGTTGGCAAATTTATTAAGCTTGAACAATACGTGACTGGATGTTATTAAAATCCAAACTGTGATATTGTCATTGGGTCTTTTCTTTTCTTCCTCGGTTTCTGGCTCCCGAGTGACGAGGTGACCGTCCTGGTTTGCCAGAACAGAAATGTCACTTGTCGTTGTTTGAAATCAGCTGAAATTAACCCGTTGAAGAAATACATCCTCACTTTCCCTCAACTTAACCTCCATCAGAGCTGCAACAATTAATCACTTGATCAATTAGTTGTCATCTATTAAAATTAGTCCCCAACTAATTTGATAATTGATTAATTGGTTTTGAGTAATTTTTTTAAGAAAAAAAAAAAAAAAAGTCAGATTTCTCAGCTTCTTGAATGTAAATATTTTCTTTACTCCTCTGTAATATCTTTGAGTTGTGGACAAATCAGGACAGTTGAGGATGTTATCTTTGACTTTGGGAAACAACCATCATCATTTTTCAATCATCAATCAATCAGTCATCAATTTAAAAAAAACTATACAAAAAAATATTTTCGGCAGATATATAGATTAGGGAAGGTTGTGTTAGGGGAGTGCATATTTATTTTGTAACACTGGGTGGTACATGGACTGTAAACAAACTGGGTTTATTACTTGTTTATTTAATTGGGTGGTAAATAGACCGGGGATAGTTGTATATTACTTGTAAATGGATTAGGGAGTTTGTTGAAAGAAGAAAGTTTTACTTCTGCCTGCTCCTTTGCAGGCACTGTTATCTTTGTCTTTTTTGTTTTTATTATGTTTTTTATTTTTGGTTCAAAATAAACTCATTTATTTATTCATGTTTTTTTCACATTTTGTAGACCAAACAACTCATCCAGTAATTGAGGAAATAATTGACAGCATCATTGACGATGAAAATAATCATTAGTTGCAGCCCTAATCTCCATCTCTTTATCTCTTTCTTTATGTCTCTTATGCTAAAAAATAGTAGTGGCGAGGTGTGGCTGCTGTGCAGTGTCTATGTAAAGCTCTGTCAGGCACTCTGAGCTGCAGTTGTCAGATTCTTCAGCAAGGTGCAGCCAAACTAAAAGTTGGGGATAGTTTAGCCTTAAGCGGCAAAGTGTGGCCAGAGATAACCTGCAGCCAATTGGTAAACAGAGTCCAATGACACAAAGAATTTCCTCCCACCTGAAACAAATGAACACAAACACAAAAATTGAGTTATTGTGTTGAGCTGCACTGCACTGCCGCTTCTCGTGTTTTTTGGGCATTATAACCTTCATTGTCAAGTTTATTCAGCAATATAAAAAAAATACAAAGCTGTTTGTGTGAACAACAAACAACAACACGACAAAATGAGTTGTTTGTCAGGAAAACTAATATTTTCAAATCTCATGGTTTTTAGTTTTTGCAACAAATGGTTTAAGACAGATGTCCAACAGATGTGCTAAGTTTTTCTGCTGTAACTTGGGGAATGGATGTTGTTTGCAGCTTTGCTACGTACATTTGCTGCTGTCAGACTTTTAGAGGAAATTAAATCACCGTTTGAAGGCCACTGGTCCCAATTATTAATCTGTGTTTAGCTTTTTTGTGGCCTTGTAAGCATGGTTGAAAACATAAATGCTTGCAACATATACACCAAAGCAAAATTATAATGGGCAGGAATGGTATAACTTTGTTGCCTAATGAATACCACCGTCTGTACTTTAATGTAATTTATATCACATTATTGTCCACAGCATTTGTACCAAAGCTTGTCCATTGTGATTTAAAACCGCAATTTTAAAAACAAACTTTGAGTGTGTCTGTCACAACCACAAAAAATAAATTCAGTTTTCATGTACCGAAAAGTTATTTGTAGAAATGAAACACATGCACATAGGAAACCTGTGTTTCTCATTTACATGACATTTAAGAAATAAAGTTACTGCTGAATGTTTATAATAAAATAATATAAAACAAATCAAGTGCATGGAGGACCAATCTGTTTCAAAACATTCAGTTTCTCCTTTCTCCTGTTATTGAGTTTAACTTGTAATTTCAAACATAGGCTCCACTTAGCAGAATATTCTGTTTTCCTGCTTAATGTCTTCACTCTGTGGGTGGACAAACTAATGGGCTGGGTCTGCTTTATGAGAGCTGTGGAATTTAAAGAGGATGTTGTTTCTAACAGCTGTGGTCGACAGTCTGAGAATCTCAAGTAGGTGGCAGTCAGTGAAGATGACTTAAATTTGAGATTTATTTAAATTCAAACTGTCTTTTCACTTATTGTATGTGGATACAGATTGTATGTGGCATCTTATATGGGGAGGAGTTTCCACCTGTCAAGAAACTTGTCCACAAACACCATCAGTCAAGTTTAGCAGCGACGACTTTAATGTATACAGTTGTGACACCACTGTGTTCTTGTATAGCAGTTGTGTGTAAACTCAGAGGCCCTATGATGCAGTGTGTGCCAGTCAACAGGGTCAGACAGGTTTCCCTCATGCTTTTCTTCTTCTATCACAAAGTCTCTGTTTCTGCTCTCTAATGTGTGGCACAGGAGTGAGGTCAGAGGAGTGAGATGAATAGTAATAACCTTTATTTATAAAGCGCTTTTCAAAACTAAGTTACAAAGTGCTTTACCTGCTTGATCCCGGATTTAAAACAATGCGGATTTCAAACAAATAAAACGAGGCAATTTTAAGATAATACAGAGGACAAAAAATAAAATAAAGTACCGTCACTGAAGCAGATAAGCAAAGATTGGCAAATAATTGCGCTGAGGTGCAGCAAATCAAACAATTAGAGTAATACAAAATAAAACAATACAAAACTGCTGATGACACAAGATAAAAACAACAAGAATAATCAAATGAGACTGTATAAAATAAGCAGTGTGCCAAAACTAATAAAAGACTTTTTTGAACAGAAGCGATTTGAAAGCTGTCACTGTATGTGTGTTGTACTTAGGGCCTGCTGTAATGCAGTGGAGCTCAACAGAGTTGAGACAGTCTGGTGCACCCCTCTAACTTATGAACATCAACGTCCCTGCTTTGAGTGCGCTTTGTTGCATCCTTGATTGCGAGTTTCCTGTTTTCTCTGTACTGTCTGATATTAAGGCTTAAAAATGCAGCGTGCTCAGTTCACCTCTCATTGTTTGTGCATGTTTGGTGTGATTCAGATTCTGCAGTGACTCTTTTTAATTTTATTTGCAGCAGCAAACAAATCAATCCACAACTCTTTCTTCTTCTGTTGAACTCTGAAGATTAGGTACCTAGTCAAACAAATATAGAAGATTCAGCTGCATCACTTTGACTGCAAATATTAACAAAGAAATCAAAATCCTGAACCATTTCACTCATTATTGACTTTTGTTGATCAGCTTTTTAATAATTTGTGTAAACCATGTGAGGCACACGGTTACGTGCTTTATAACAAATCATTGTTATTATTGTTTTTTAAATCTTGTTGATTTACAGGGATAAATAATTTAGCTTTGCTCAGTAGACTCAATTATCCAGGCTCACTGTGCTGACAGTGAGAGTTTAACAATACCGTCAGCTCACAGTCTGGTTTGATACATGATACTGGGCTCGCAGTTCAACATAGTTCAACTATTTTTTTTTTGTCAAAAATGGAATAGAAAACAAACCGTGAAGTTAGCAGTTAACAGTTAACAGTGACTGATTTCAAGGGTCTATCATTATTAGTTTTTAAAATAACTTGAATACACAAAAAACTATAAAATCTATAAATGAAATTTAACAATAAACATTAAAAGTTACACTGTTTAAAAGCTTTAAGACACAGTAAGAAATAATTATAGATGAGACATTTATGAAAACACACAAAATTACACATTGCAAGACTTAAATAAACTTCGACAAGATGTTTGTTTTTATTGGTTAGAGTATTTTTTGCTGCTTATTGAGGCGTACTGAAAGAAGGTGATGGAATAATAATGATTCTAGGCCATACTGCACCCACAGTTTTCCATCATACTTTTACACTTCGAGGGTATGACAGTGAAACAGGCTTTAAATTGCATAGTGTGTGCAGTTAATAACATAAAATAAAGTTTAAAAAGTCGTAATTTGACTTGATGAACCCCGTTGAAAACCCGAAAAATTACTGACTTAAAATCAGTCCATTCACAATACAGCTAGGTTTGTGAGGGTGGGGGTCTGAACGCTCCATGTACCCCCCTCCACTCTCCCAGTCAGCCCTCTCTAATTAGAACCAGAGCTTCTTACAGGAAACAATCTTCCTGTCTGATGACATCATCGCTAAATCCATGCGTGAGATGGGGGTGACCTCAGCCTGTGGATTTGCCCAGTGTTTTTCAACACCCAAACAAATCCCAAGAAAAGCACCTTGTGATGACTCGAGTGTCTTTGGAGAGGGTGGTGTGAACAGGTGGGTGGAGCTGAGCCTTCATCTCCTAGACAAGGGGGTTTTCGAGTCTGACCCCGTGAGCCCACCCTCCGACAAAATGACACAATAAGTTTGACGCTATGTTCAGTCCACAAATGAGTTCCTGTTTGCCACAAACAGCTCTCACTGAGGAAAACTTAAAAACTTTATGATGTTTAATGATGATGATATAGATATATAGATAGAGATATATAATATTACAGCTGAGCCTGTCATCCACTGTTGGAATAATAGCAATGGGAACTCATTAAACTTATTCCCACTAAAGCAGGCATGTCAAAGTCCGGCTCGAGAGCCAATCGTAGCCAGAGGACCAATTTCAAATGGCAAAATATACTATATGTGGCCTCCCACAAAATATTGGTTCATCAAGCAAGGTCACTTTGTATTTATTGCCTTCACGTCACAGTGGCAGGACTGTGATACCGTTTGTAGACGTGCAACTACGCAGGTGGAAATAATGTGTTTTCATAAACAGACGGTAAACAAGCAAACAGAATGGTTACCTAACAGCAGCCGTTTCCTGCTAGGCAGCAGACATGGCCACAGCAAAGACGCGGAAAGTCAACAGTGAGGGCCACTGCTTTTAGGAGCGGTGGAAAGTTGAATTCATTTTCGTGGAAAGATGAAACAGTTGTGTTTTTGTCTCATTTATTTGTGATTTTTATTTTTTTTTATATAACCCAGCGAGAAGCAGCTGGCCCCCGGTATTTTCACATAATCAGATCTGGCCGCCATTCAAAAAAGTCTGGACATCCCTGCACTAAAGTGTTTCTCTTAAAAGAGAAAATCATCTTCATGCTTCACACTGCAGTAAAAGCATGCAAGCTCCTTTGAGTAACTCTTTAAAAATTGAATGGAATAATTGTGGTTAACAAAGTATATTTTATATCATTTTAATGCTGATTTGTGATTATTTGTGTAATTATTGTTATATTAAACAAGTTAATTGTGGCATTGTTTTGTTGTATGGTTTGTTTGTTGTAGTTGCAGAATGTGGTTGGGAGGGTTTATATCCTGTACCAGAGAATTTTCTATAAATAAAGGTCTGTGTGGTCAGAGTCGACTGAGTTATGACTCTGAGAAGGAGTGCAAATTCTGGCGCAAATTGCTGCAGTTGGACACTAAGGGTTTTCAAGTAACTGCCTCTATGAGCTGTGTGTCGCAGCCACTGCAGCAGCTCCAGCTGCTGACCGTGTTGGTAAACCGGCCAAAGTCAGTGGGCCAAACTACAATAACTAACTTCCTGTTCCTGTTTTTACAACATTGCCATGCACCTGTCCCTTTCACCTCGTGCACTATTTTTGCCTCACGTCTTGCCCTGCACTGCCCCCTTCAACTTTCTCGGACTCTTTCTGTGATATCAAGTCTGTGACCTGTGTTATTCATTCACTTTAATTAGATCAAACCTTTCCACTACTTAAAATGCATAGACATGCTCAGTGTGTCTCCCGCATAGTCAGAATTAAAAGAAAAGGGCCGGCAGTGTCCTGAGTCAGCCACCACTGGTATGATATGTGCGCATTATTTCCCAAATGAATGCCCATCTCCTCCTGCTTTCATGTGTTTTTCCTTGCAACACTGTGCGTGTGTGTCTGGACTTGTTTTAGAGCCCTTCAAACACTTCTATCATGACCATTTTCCTTAAAGCATCAACTTGAAACAGCGCCAGATATAAAGTGGTAACCGCATGTAGAGCCAGTGTTTTGGACGAGTTTAAAAGAGTCCCGGAGAAGAAAGGGGGATAAATAATAACAGTACTAAAAGGAAAAGCATAATAAAGGCCTAGTTTTCTTAAGGAAGTGGAAGCTTTCATCTCTCTATAACAATAATGTTCTCAATGAGTCTACAGGCCTGTGTTTAGTCCAGGAAGCTTCGAGTGGCAGACATGAAAGGCTCCAGTCAGACTGTACAGACTGGGCTCTCACTGGAATATGGTATCTATCCTCTCCTCCTCTCCTTTCTTCTCCTCTCCTTTGCTCTCCCCTCCTCCCACACGATAAAGGTAATGGGGAGCTGTGTGGCTTGCAGTGACAGTAAACCATGGTAAAATGGCTGTCGATGTTCTGCCCCCCGGTGCTTCCCCCCTGTCTGAGGCCCCCAGGGTTTAGGAAATGGAGCATTATTTTCATGTTCTGACGTCACGAGCCAGCCCCCCTTTGCAGCTGTTGCATGCTTTACAACTCTGTGTTTACAGGCACTTCTCAGCTAAAGGTCTCACTCTGCCAACACCAAAACTCTCATATTTCACATTTCATCAACACAGTTTGTCCATCTCTTTTCTCTCTCTCTCTCTTTCTTTCTCTCTCTCATTACCTGGATTTGGATTCATGGATTTTTTCTCTGCACATGTTGAGCCTTTACTTTCTCTCACTAATGACTCCTAATTGGTGTGTGAGCCATGTGTGGGAACAGGTAAATTGTGTTGCCAGATGCTTGTGTTCTCTCAGAAAGCCCTATTTTACCTCCCTGCCTGTGGACTCTTTTAATCATCACCAAAACAAAAAGATTAGACACTCTGGATTAAAATGTGTGGAAGATAACACTTATTCATGCACTCATTTGTTCAGCTTTTAATTCCACATATTAATAAAATCCTGCGTAAAATTATTTTAGCTCCAGTTTGTCGGGGTTCCCCTGCAGAAAATCTGCATTTTTTTATGCTTGGAATTAATTTTTTTTCTCTTCTTCTTTCTAAATCCGCTCACACATTTGTTTTCTGTCCCGCCCACTTCCCTTTATCTTTTCTACACCCACCTCCCCATCGCCTCCCCTCCCCCTCGTCCTTTTCCTCTATGCCTCAGCACTTAGAGGCTTAAGAGAGGGATGTACCACATGAGCCACTCCCTTCTGACAGCCACCCCTTCCCACAGTGTGGAATGGTATGATCCTGCTTTGCATAAGTTTCCTCTGAGTGGGTCGTGTGTGGAGGCCAGTACTGGAAGAATTATTAGACCCTTTTGAACGGCTTGGATGTATGTCCAGAGAGAAAGCTAGTGTGTTGCTGCAGTGTATCTGTATCACTTAAACTGTTGAAGCTATAATGTATTGCGCCTACCCTGTCCCTGGAATGGGCAGTAACTCTTTAATGTATTACTACAACGGGAAATCGGTGAGTAGTCTCTTTGGGAATGTGTGTGTGTGTGTGTATCACTGAGAGAAGAGCTGTGTGTGTGTGTGTGTGTTTGCGCGTGTGTGTACGTGCGTGTGTGTGAGAGAGAGACTGCCGGCCTCAGTCTTCTTGTCCACCTGACTGTCCTTGTGTCTATAATTTTTGCATGTTTGTATATTTATTTTACATAAAAGCACTGTGTTACTGTGTCTGTGTGTGTGTATATGTGTGTGTGAATGCATGTGCCTGAGGGCTCCTCTCTCTGATTTTCCATTACATCAGTTAAAGCTGTGTGACAGTACACTTTAATAATTCAAGTGTCTTAACTGTGTGTTAAAGTTATTTCAGCACACTTTTATACCCAGCTGTCGACAAATAAGTTAATATTCTCGGCAGCACATTAAAAACAAGTTATGCCATTTTAAAAACTTTTTCTCGTCCACAGAAATGAAACGGTTTGGCCGAAAAAAGTTTTTTGCAGCCTTGAATTTATTTTTACTGGCTGGTTGCTTCAGCTCCGAGACTGGGTTGAAATAATAACAAGTGGGAGTCTGGGAATGATTAAGGGAAAGAGGCTGCCTGTTGAGGTTAGACTTTCCTGTTTGCAGATTGAGCTCTAAGCACCAGTGTTGCTGTTATTCCATCTGTTTTTAATCACATTGGCATTCTTGACGCCACAGGGAGCCTAATGTGATTTCTGAACTTCTCTGTAATGACCTCTTTGATTTTTGTTACTCTGAAAACGTTTTCTGTGTGAGTACTTTATGAATCATTGAGTGTGTGTGCGTGTGTGTGTGTGTGTGTGTGTGTGTGTGTGTGTGTGTGTGTGTGTGTGTGTGCTGCACTTGGACTTGATGGGACTGAGTCTTAGCTCAAGTTATTGATATCAAGATGGGCTGTTTGTGTGATGCAGAAAGTTTCAGAAGGTGTTCGTTGTAATAAATCCTCCTGTTTTTATGGAAGATGTAATTTAAAAAAAACAATCCGGTGGGCTTATGAATCTGCTCAAGGACACAGTTCTGACAATGGCTGAATGAGCTCTGTAGTGCATTTCAGTAATCCTTAAGTGATGATCCTGTCATAAGCAAATTACACAGGCAGATTTCCACCTGTCATTGCCCGTGCTATTTTTGCTATTATATAAAGGGCACATGAAGGAAAAATAAAGAGGGCCAGCCTTTTTATGATATTGTCTTGAAAAGGTCATCTTACTCATGCCTGTGTTTCAACTTTTCCTTCTAACCTGTTACAGCATTTCCTCTTTGTTCCCTCTGCACAAAAGATGACTTTGATCTTTTTCATATTAAGTATTAACAGGCTTGTGTTATAGTTGGTGATGCGGAGAAAATTGATAGCATGTGGACACAACGGGCAAAGTTTCTGATCAAAAGCACTTGTTAATAACTCTTTTTTTTCCTGTGTTCCTTGCAAGGGAAAAAAGAAAAGTGCTGCTCATTCTTTGCATCAACTTGATCCACATTAATTTGTTATAATGCAGAGTTGCATAGCAGGCTCACCATCTGGAGCACTGGGAGAATTCGCAGTGGGCCATTGGCTTGTGAGCTGGTGGCACGGAACCAATACAGATGGAGCAGCTCACTGATCTTTCTTCCGTTGCCCATTAGTGAAAAAGAAAAAATTGAAGTGAAAGCCCTGCAGTGATTGTTAAAGCCTTTTTCCCTCTGTATCACTAAACAGAAAGCTTCCTCTTCACAAGTGGAATGTCATAAAATTAGTTAAAAACTCAAGAGACAACATGTGTTCTTTAAGATGCCTGTTGTTGTTGTTGTTTTATAGTGCAACAGGTTATATCATGCTTTATGAAGGTTAGCTCTCATCACCAGAAGCTTATCCATACACGTGTTGCACATGTACTGAAGCATGCATGCTTATGTGCAACAGAAAGTCAGAGTGGGGGTGGTGTTTGTGTGTTTGTGTGTGTGTGTGCGCGTGTGTGTGTTGACGTATCATATATACTGAATGTACACGTCACACACGTTGTGTGCAGTTAATGAGGTTGCACTGATGCCAAAGCCAAATTTTTGTGGTATTAACGACTGGAAGATGTTATTCTGCAGTGTGGTTGCTCTATTTTTAGAGAACCTGAGTCCCAGCAGGCTGCTCCGCCGTCAGACTGTGCACATGGATAAAAGATTTTACTGCTTTGCTAAACAAGACGAGAAGCAAACATGCTGCATATCTATTCACTTGTTTCTATTATAAGCAGGGATGTGTATGATTAGTCGATTGGTTGATTAAACGTTGGTATCTTCGCTAGTCGGCACCTGAAATACAAGTAGGATGAACTTATTATTAAAATTTTTATTTTTATATGCAATTGCTATCACATAAAAAATGCTGTTGCAATGATCAGGCACATTTGCTAAAGATTTATTGTCCTTAAGTACATTGTTTTCAATAAATATTATTTGTTAATTTGATTTGATAATGTGCGATGTTTATAATGCAGGGGACAAAGTGCAGCACATTTAAGCAATATTTAAAAGATGATTTGGTCATTGAAAAATAGGATCAACAATTCCAAATAGTTCTTATGATATACGCAATGTTTTTTCAGACAATATTTTCACTTGTCGATTAAATTGGGCTCAATTTTTACAGTTTTTTAAAGTGTTTTCATACTTGTAGACTACTCAACTATTCTAAGTTAGAAGTTCCTTTTAAACTCAGAAAATTAGTCATTAGAAACATCTCTAATTATAAGACAACTAAAGTTGTGCATCCAGATGCATATTTATGTGCTTTGACTTTGATTAGTAAGATATATCATTTGTCTTTATATTTTTTATATAATAAATAATTCTGCCTTATTCTGTTCTGTTTATGGGTGAACTGTTTTCCTCCCATGGTTCATTGTTGTATATCAAAATTAGTCAGTTGTTTAAGTGTGAGAGCATTTTATTTGTACTAAAGCTCCATGTCAGTAAACTAAACAGGCTTGAATAATTGTAAATTCAGCAGCTCTTCTTCATTATGTGAGGTATTAACTTTCCTTGCTAATCTCATTTTAAGACAATAAGATTTTTTATAAGGGAAGTTTTTTCAAACTCAGCCAAATAAGTGTGAAATGTTCCTGTCGAGCTCACAACATTGGCAACGTCTGCAACTTGATTAACACATTCCTGAAGTCAAACCAACTTCATCGATCAAAATGTCTCACCAGTAAGAGTTGGTCTTTTTCCAGACTTGAGTTAGTTTTAATGTCACAGTTTAATGCATGAAAATACCGAGCTCTTTATTTTCCAGCAAAGCATTGGCAGGTATCACGCACAAATGTTGAACAACGCCCCTCCAAGCAGGCTGAGCGGAGCAGTTGTTTGAAGAGGCATTGTGTCTGTCGTGCATACTAAGCCTTGTAAGTGTGTTAGATTTGGACTTGAAACAAAATGCCCCAGAGATATGGTTCGATTCCAAGTAATGACATACAGTACAAAAACAGGACACGCCATTAAGAGTGCGTTTGAACTCCTCTCTTTGAGCTTCTTGGCCATTAGCCTGATTTTCCCTCAGTTTTATTTATTTATTTATTTTTTTTAATTTCCCGTCCTTTCCTGTTATTACGTTGCATCCTTAGTGTGAGTTGACAGCTTGTGTTTTAACATTTAATATTTTGTTTGGTGTGGCATGAACTTCAAAGGCAGGTAGGCTTGGAGACAAGGGGGGAGGGTGTGCAGAATATATTCACTTCTCAGCTGAGTCCTGTTGAAAGACACAGCCAGGAACTGAACCAATAACTCAATACAGAATCTTTAATCTGAAGCAGGGTATTATTCTCCAACAGCTCAAACAGTTTGACCATCAATGTGAAGTCTTCATAGCTTGTTATTCACTTATCAGGATGTAACATTATTACTTCATTGTTGGCCTTATTTATAGTTAATTATAAATAGCTGTCAGGTTGTTGCTGCTTTTCGTATTTTCTCCCCTGATGGAATGATGATGCATATAAAGAAGCTAACTTAATGCAGCTTTGGTGTGGATGGATTTTATTGCTGGACATTCGGTGTCGTGTAATACAAGGATACTTTTTAGGTCAGTGTGCCTCAGTTCAGGGTATGTGGACACTGGGGAAGGGTAGGGTACAGACGGGAATTTATTTTTTAATAAAAAAATACCCGCTGATGCTCAAACAACTGGTGTAGGTCTGTGTTGGTGTGCTGATCCGTGTGAGTGACGGCTTTTAATTAATGGCCTTGTAAAGGGAAACCCAGGTGGGCCCTCTCTTCCATAGGCCAGCGGAATGAGGCACCCAGTGTTTGGGATGGTTTATTAATGCTTTGACTGGTTAGCCCAGGGTAAAAAGGACAATTAGCATTATCCGCTGCCATATGCTGCCCATTGAGACAGAGGCAAAAGACAAAAGCCCGGGCTCCTGTGCGAGGCTAACCTGAGATCTCCATGGAACTACTATCAACCGTGGGCACATGTGTAAACCAGAAGACCCATGAGAGCTCCACCCCTCCCAGAGCACTTTAATTACACACCCAGACAACAACACGCAGGAGTCCAGCTCACTCAGCAAAGCCCAACAGCACTGAGTCTTACTTCGGCTGCTCTCTGCATTGATATTACGTTCACATGTGTGCTGCGTGTGCGAGCGAGTGATTAAATTTATATACTTTGGTCGTGTGGCATATTTTCCATCAGCGCTGTGTCATAAAACAACTTTAGCGAGTAAACAACCTTTGCGGCCGTCATCACATCCGCAGGCATTAGAAACCAACCTTTGAGGAGCGAGCTGTCATAATGCCAACATCTGAGTGCGATGTGAGGCCATTAAAAGACGGATTCATCTTGCGGAGCTCGGGACACAGGCTGGAAATGTGCAGGTGGAATCGAGCTGGCAGGTCTGGCTCTGATTAGTGTTACACCATGGTGGGGTCATCCAGTCCTGTCTGTGGGAGGGAGGATTTGTTCAAACCTTCTCTCCCTCCTTCCCTCCCTTGTGCTCTCTCTTTCTGCCTCACCCTCTCTCCCTCCATCTGGAGTGGATGAAGTCACGGACCACATCACTGGTGTTTGGCCTTCAGTCTCTTTGATCCTCCCGCCTAGCTTGGCACACACACAGCTGTACAACAGCATGCCCATTGTGCCTCTCCTTTCACTGTACCACCACCAGCTTGCAGGTACAAATATAAAGAAAGCAAAGCAGGCTGTTTTTGTACCACTTATTTGATTTCTGCCTCTCTGGGAATGCTGTAATTTGCCAGGCATTTAGACTATGCATGTAAGCGGGTATCATTATACTTCCATTAGAGGTTGAGTTGATCTGAAATGCAAATACCCCTGATAATCCACTCCTCCCCTCATGAGCTTGATTGCTTGCTAGTCATCAAAGTGTGTTTGTGGTTTTAGGGTCATATCTGCAGTACATGTGCGTGTGAGATCACATACATTTATGTACCCCAAATTTTAATTGTGATACTGAGATTTGAAAGCTGACAGTATTTTTCAGCGTCATTATACTTGACATTACTATGTGTTACAGTGTATGGTGGACCGAAGGCTAACCAATAATATTTATGTTCTCACGGCAGGTGTACGCACCATCTCCAAACTCAGAAGACTTCAACAGAGATTCACCTTCTTACTCTTCTCCTAAACCCTCCAGCAGTATGTTTGCAAGCACTTTCTTTGGTAAGCTGAAATGCAAGTTCCCATGTTCCCATGCAGTATTAGATTATGGGAGTGTTGGATACTAAAACACCTCTTCCACCAGTTAAGCTCAGGTTCTTCAACTGTTTCATTCAAAACTCCTGAAACCTTGATGCCGTATAGCAAACCAGCCTGTGTTTGCACCAGTTTTCAGTGGAACCATTGTACTTAAGGATGTGTCATCAACAGAGGGCGGTACATGTTACACAATGGAGGTTAACAGTAATAGCAAAATGGCGGATCACGTCAATTACTTGCGAACTTTTGTTCTGTTATTACAGATATTTGTTTTTACCCAAAAAACAAGCATGAACCAGCTATTAATGAGACCACTGCGCACTGTTTTTGACTGACGATGTCACATTTGACCTCTCCAGCAGTGCCTTCATCATCCTTTCTTTCAACCAGTAGAATATGACACTCCCACTGATGTCATCATATTTTGCACTGTAGGTTAAGAAAAACCTACTATTTTCTGGTTCCAGCTGAAAACAAACTTTTCGGGTTCTGAACCTATTAATTTTTTATCTAAGTTGTGGTTACCATAATGGAGCCTGTTCTATGTTGGTGGAAAAGCAGTATAAGAGAGCTGCCCGATTGTTACACTGCAGGTTTCAGAATTATTTTATCATTATTATATTCTTATATTCCAATATTTTTGTTTTTGTCTATGAATAATTTGAAGTAATGCTTTTTTTTAATTTAAATTGTGCTTGCTTTTGCTTTTTTCCAGTGTGTATTTATTTATTATCAAGCCTGTGTTCAGTGTTTATTCCACTGTGACTGACAGAAGACAGGACTTTGTTGGTTTTTTCTTCGTGTTATCTCAGCTGTTTTCAGGACGAGGATCGTGTTTCAGTTCCAAGAGCAAAAGGACCCCAACGTTTAAGGGTTGGGGGTTAGCCGCTGTCTGGCACTTTGTCAAAACTAAAAATGCATGTTGTATACAATAATATACTGAAATGATGCATTTATTATCTTTAGATGGTACCCACAGTTCGTCTGACCCTTGGAACTCGTCCAATGGGATGAGTCAGCCCGGCTACGGGGGAATGCTCGCTGGATCTTCATCTCACATGCCACAGTCAGGAAACTACAGCAGCCTGCACTCACACGACCGTTTGGTAAGCAGCTCCTCTCAGCTGGTGATCACTAAGCATATAAACAGCTGATAAATGAATGTTAGTTACTTTATTTTGCATCAGACTTATGTAAGATATCTAACGTGTATTGTTAAGCACGTACAAGATGTGATTTTTTTTTCTTTGCCCTCACAGTTAGAGTGGGTGTGTTCGTCTTAAATTGTTGTCTGGTTATTATCAGTGAAGACACTGCTGACCCTTTTTGTCAGTGTTTGATCTCCGCCTGCCTGCCTCAGCTGGCTGGGCATCACAGGGAGCCTGCAGATGCTGCCTGCCCTCTCTTTATCTCCGTCCCTCCCCCCAGTAACTTTTGCTTCACCGCAGCCTGGGAGATGTCAAAGGAGAAAATAAAATTCAGAGAATAAATAAGCTCTTTCTTTCTCACACACACATGCACGTTTGTAACTGAAAATAGAGCGTTTCTGTTTCTTTATCTTCCAGAATTACCCTGCACACTCAGTCTCTCCAGACATCAATGCCAGTCTTCCTCCCATGTCCAGCTTCCACCGAAGCAACACCAGCACTTCACCATTCGTCACTGCAGCGCACACCCCGTCCGTCAACACGGCCGATGGGGTCATGGGTACGTTCTGCTGTTAACAGTCCAGCTACCTGCTCAGAATGACTAATTCACTGGCCCCTGGTGTAATCATCGCTGAGCATCCATTCTGTAAAAGTAGTGAGTCAGGCAGTTGGACAGCTGCTTTGTATACCGTGACCACTCGTCATTTGTCTGAGTTTGCTGTTACAAAGCCTCCCTCTGTGTTTTCTTAGCTGCTGCAAATCGGGGGAACGCCACTGGAAGCTCACAGACTGGAGATGCACTGGGCAAGGCTTTAGCCTCGGTGAGTTATAGCCCCAGTTCATTTTACTCTTCATTCATCGCATCAATGAATGTGTTTCCAAGCGCACATGTATCCTAGTTTTGGGTCTTATCCTGGTCTAGCATGTGGTGTTTACATGGTACATGACACATTGTTTTTCCTGTTTCCCTATATACATTATTCCAACATTATCCAAATTTCCGGCAGTGTTTGTGCAGTTAATTTCCTATCATCTTATTGGTTTGTTCTTTACCAACAAAGAACATTCAGAAGCCTGGATAAGGTGTTTACATGCCACAGTGTTCTGGTTTCTTTCGGAATACTCCAAGTAGCATATTTAGGTTTCTGAAACCAGGATATGGGGTTTACATGCGCAACACATACTCCAAAAACCTGATCATAACCAAGATACCCGTACACATGTAAACACACTCAATCTTGCTTAAGCTTTTGCTGTCAACTGCACAGAAGCCTCTGCACATCCCCCCCAAGTCTGCCCTTCTCTTAGGGTGTGAAGCTCAAGTCTAACTTCATTGCGCCCATACTCTCAAATCATTTTGGATGTCTCTGCAAAATAAAATAGATGTCTGTTTCTATCTCTAAAGAAGGTGACCTCAGTAATCATGCAGGGAATTAAGTGCTATACTGACTGCTGATTAAAAAAAAAGCCCAGAGGACATGTTTGTAGTTGTTTTTTGGCCTAAGCCTGGATAATTGTGGGCTTAAACTAAGAGCATTCAAGAAAGAGAATTGTACATTGAAAATACTCCTAAAGCCAGTGGATTACACTTCACTTTGGAAAACCAGTTCTGGATATTTGTGACATCCTGTAATGTATCATAGTAAGTGTTTAATTCGTTGTAGCTCACATAATGGAAGGAAAATGTCTTGCACGCAGTTGTGCACACATCAGGTGATGGATAGAAAATTGGTTTTTGGTTAGATTCAGTCTCTATTCTGTGTTTTGGTGCCCTAAAGCTCCATCATATAACAGAGTATCAGAGAAAGTATTTAACAATATACTTGTTTTCAAGTGTGATTGGAAAGAGCTTCACACAGTCTTCAGTATTCAGTAGAGGGGAATGTCACCATTAAATGAAAAGGGACATTAAAGAGAAACAATCCGCAGGTTTAACCTTGAACTTAAACATTAAGTGAATGGGCAGATGTGACAAAGAAATACAGAGGTGAAATACAGGGAGTTACTATTTGAGCTGAACAAAATGACAGCATCTGGATTTGCATAGAAGTGTTAAAAGGAGGGATGCTACAAGCTGCCTTTGATTTAAAAAGTCTAAACCTTACAGTTTTACAAAAATGTCCTGAGATATTGTTAAACATGTTGCATAGACAATTTTAATTTCACACCCCCTTGGCACAAGCTGTATATTCAGGAGGAATATTTCTCACTAGCGTAAAGCCAAAATATGAGAGTTTAGGGATGGTAATAACAAATTAAGTCCTTTATATTTGCAGACTCAATTCTATTAGCATGACAAAGCTGGAGTGAAATGGACACGGTTGGACTGGGGTGGGGGTGGGTGGATGGAGCAGGGGGCACAGGGGAGTTTATAACTGCTGTGGCTCAACTCCACGGGCCGCCCTTTGTAGAGCTTTTGTTCTCCGCCCTTTTAAATTGGCCGTGCTTATTGGCCCCATGCCGCCTGCGGGAGCGTAACTGATGATGAGGCGGAGCTTTCATTTATTCCAGTAAAATGAGCCATGTTTCACTTTGAATGCAGCGTTAGTAGCCGGTGAGTGAAAAGAATAGAAAGTCATATATTGTCGGGTCAGAAGTCACGGTTATAAACAGCTTGCTTTTGAGAAACGGAGGAATATTTGGATATATTTGTGCTCTCAGAGCGTAGAAAAGCATAAATAGTCGGTCCTCCCTTCAGACAACAGTCAATCCCTCCTCCTCCACACTTCAATGAAACCTCCATCCTGATACTCCAAGTTGATTGAAAAACTAAAGCTCAGAGATCAAGATTGAATAAGGAGATTATTAATAATGAGTGCATTCTATCATCCCCCACAGAAGTCAAACGTTTTCCTGCAAGCTCAATTTGATCTTAACTTGGAGGAGAAATCTCTGTGGACCTGCTGTTTTTTTCCTCTGCTAATTAGTCAGGATCCACCAGTAATACCCTGAGTTCTCCGAGACATGTTCCATTATGGCATAATATCCTCTTATTACTGGAGAAAAAAAAAATCAGGGATGTGTTTGTGCTTTAATCCAGCATTTGTTTAAACAAATGAAATCCCTGTGGAAGTTCTGAAGACGTAATCTCCTCGTTCCCTAGTGATTGACATCATCCTAAAACTCAGTGACCTCAGCGTAACCTAACGGAGGATGCAGCGACACAATGAAGTTACTGTGGATAGTCTGTCAGTGTAGAAATGAACCTGAAGTAACTCAAACTTAACTTATGGCAGAAATCCAAGGCATTTGCCCCAGTTGTCCTCTTCATAGAGTTCAGAAACGTACAAAAATAAACAGTATTTGAATCATACCAGATTTTGATATATGGTTCACAATACAATATCTGGTGCAGGCTGAAATGCAGCCCTTTGAGATTTACTGTTGTTGGCTTAACGGGGTTTCCAGGTTGGGCGTCTGCACTTTTGAAGCCACAGAGGAATAATAACCAGAGTCACTTTCTATACAAGTGAGGAAAAAAAACAACTTTCCCCTGAAAAACTACAAGTTTTATAAGTTACTATGAGGATATGAGTCATTTCAAAAACAGAAAACTCTCACTTTTTATGTTTTGTTGTATTTCAATTGGAGCCAATTCAACACCGACCTCTTAACTGCAGGAGTGTGACCTTAATTCAGCCTGATACACTTTCTTATTTGCATGTTTTTTTAAACATTAAGTTCTTTTTAGATACATTAAATATAAGAAAAGAAGAGTCCAGTTTTTAAGGTTTAAATTCAAGTGCCCTCGTTCGCAACATTAAAGGGAAACTTAAGCAATTTTTTAACCAGCTCTGTTTCATTGCAGGTCAAACACTGTTCATCTGAACACACTGCCCACACTGTGATGACACAGAGCTGGTTGAAATGGATTCCTCTTTAATTAAAAGAATTAAATGTGCTGTTCAGATATACAGTATAGTGTTGATCTGTACCCACCATTGACTAACTAATGCACCTTTTTCCACCAAAATTAGCGCATGTGTGTGGATTTTTTTGAAACACGGTAAAACATGGCAAAATAGGCAATAAACTTCTTCCCCATTACCAGTAAACCAGCTCTGCAGTGGACGAGTATACCGTCCTTGTCTTTTTTTTCTGGTGTGGCATGTTCAATGTCATGGACGGAACAGAAAACAGGTTAGAAAACAGTAGGAAGCAGCCCAGTGAAAATGCTATGGTGGTTCCTTCTTTTCATATGTCTTACCTATTCAGTCTCTCTCTTAAACTTGGTGCTGACTAAGTATTGATTGATGTTCTAGTACTGCTGTGACAAAGACAGACAATATTTTGTGGCAACACGTCACTGTATCACATTGTAAAAGCGGGTAAAATTAGCTAGTCCTCCCAGGTGTCTTACTTCCATCACTGCAGATAGGAGCCAGTCGGAGCTGCAGCCGATTAATACCCGTGACTACTGCAGAGTCATTTGTACCGGGAATGAATATCTATTGTAACCTTTCCCATTAAATATAAAAGTCAGATTTTAGTGGGTGTTAGTGGATTTTTTGGCCAGTGGGAAAGAGGCTTTGCAGAAGGATACAGGAGCAAGACCCAGGTGAAAGACATCAAAGTGAATACTGTTTATGGTTCATTTTGTTAAGGCCGTGCTCTGAGAACAGATGACTGTTAACGACTCACATGTATGCACTTAGCATTTTTATGACATCCCTGGCAGTAAAATCACTATAATTGATGATACATTTTTGGCTTGAAGATGGTAACATCTGTTAAAGATATGAAGAAACAGCGACCAGTGTTATACATACATACATATATATATATATATATACATATATACATATATACATATATATTTATTTTTTTTAATTTATTTTATTTATTTTTTTCGGGCTGCTGATGGTGCGTTAATGATGACTCTTAATTTTTCCTCTTCCTCTCTCCTCCCACAGATTTACTCACCTGACCACACTAGCAGTAGTTTTCCATCCAACCCGTCGACACCTGTGGGTTCTCCTTCACCTCTGACAGCCACAGCAGGTGCTGCCTCAGCAGGTACCGTGGTGACTGCTGCCGGCACCCCGTCTGGAAGGCCAGGTACAGCAGCAGTGTTGGATTTTTATCTCATGCACACCTCAGTGCGTCTACACCAGATATTAACAGTAGAACAGAACATGGACTTCACTGAACTACTTTATTTTACAGCTTTTAAAGGGCCTGTGACAGACACACATCAGGTTGTGTTAGAATTAGGCTTTGACCTGAAATAGCCAAGGCTTTCATGAATATGACTTTCTGTTAATTTTATTACTGTTGCTATGTAGTGCATTAGTTGGATTAATTAAAGCCTAAGCAGAGTGAAGTGTGAAGTTTCCCTAAAACCTAATTTAATATCACTTTTAGTTGTGAAGGAGCTCTAATCATTCTTTACTCATTCTCCATGCTTTATCTATGCCAGGGCAGTTAATGCCATTTTTACATGAATCCATTGTAAAGGAAAGCTGACTTTGGTCTTCAAGTATTTGAAATCATACAAAAGGCCTCACTTAATTTAATGTATTTTTCTGGAACCATGTTCAACAAACAATCTCAAGCAAAGAAAAGAGATGCTTTGCAGCAGATGACTGAGCTACTAGCTGCTTTCTATCTGTTTATTTAATTGTTTATTTGATAGTAACAGAGCATGTTAATGAACATCAGTGTGAGAATATGTAATGTAAACATGCCGGAGTTGGCAAGAATACCAATTAACATCCGTAGTTCCTCTGCAGTCCCTGAGCACACAGAGTGATGTGACTTGTACTGAAAGCATGAAATCAGTGTTGCAAGTTACACCTGCACGTTAAACCAGTATCTGACGTGCTGGTCCAGTGTTCACAACATGGGCTTTATTTTCATGGCCGAGGGAGCTGCTCCGCATAGACTCCCGATGACATCACAGACTGGTTTTGGCTCTGAGCTTTTTAGGAGGGTCTTTGTTCATGTTCATAAATTTAGATCTAGCTGACAAGTGTTTTTGGAGTAGCATTTGAGTTTTGACTCAGACAGGACTTTGTTTTTAAGTGATGGGAATGAAGCTTTAATGACAAACCCTGGAATGTAAATGAAAAATACTGGGGCTGTGGCTTTTAGGGTGCTTAAGGATTTGAAAATCTTGTAATGAAAATGTTTGAAGTGGGTCTTGAGTTACGTTTTTGAAAAGCTTTTCATGTTTTGTTTTTTTTTGTTTTGTTTTTTTGTAGAAATGTTATCCAAGTTTTTATGGCTTATAATAGCAGCTCATTGCACTCGCCCTACTTTGTAATAAGACACACTTTTTGGGAGTAGATTTATTGTTACGTAATCCTGTTTTTCCACACAAGTGCTTGGCAGTTTATGTTTTTATGTCAGCTTGATTTTTGAGGATGGGCAAACAAGACTCCCTCTGAATTGAATTTTTATTTTGGAACAAATGCAGGGAACAAAAACAGGAAAGTAGTTTAAAAAAACAGTGCACAGCCCGTCCTCCAACCCCATACAAGGAGGTTCCTGTTTTTAATATATTGGGTTTTTACAGTAAAAAGAGACGTGTGTAAGAAGAATATGGATCGTCAGACGTGTTGACAGAGGCCCGAGAGTAATGGAAAGTGAATGAGGGGAAACAGTAAGGGAAAGCCCAGTGTGTTGTTTTAGCGGGCAGTTGTGTCATGTGTGGTAATGGAGTGGCGACAGCTGTCTCTACGTATGCCCCCCTCATCCTCAGCTGTTGCCCTGCCCCATGGACAGCTGTTCCCCCCAACACACACACGCACAAACACACAGACCAGGCTGCAAAAGGCCTTGTTTATCTGCCAGTGGGTGAAGGAGGGCTGCTGTGACTCAGCTGATGATGAGGTCTATGACGGCCTCACTTGGGGAGATCCCCCCTTTTGACCTATTTACAGTACAGCATGCCACACCTGGCTGCATAACAGTAGAAGTGAAGTCCAGTTTATCATGTAATGTGTTCAGAAATTTTACAAATGTTATGTTATGACATCATGTAGGGCTGGGCAATGTAGAGAAAATCAAATACAATGATATTTTTTTTGACCAAACACCTTTTTTGACATAGTAAAATATTGTAGGGTTGACTATTCTGCTTTATATTTATAGTAAAATATCACCAGTAATATGGATATAATGACTAAGTGGGTAAAAGTACATAATGGAACAGCAAGAACAGTCCACTGGTGGAGGACACATTCAGATCCCTTACTTAAGTAAAAGTACTAGTACCATACTGTTACTGTGCTTTTACCAGTTAAAGTCCTACATTTAAAATGTTACTTAAGTAAAAGAATGAAAGTACATTCAAGTGAATGTATTTATGTATTAAAAGTAAAAGTACTCAATGCAGGAAATTTTAGATCAAGTTAATAAATCCAAAAAATTAAAATTAAAAGCAGCAAGTCCTCATACTGGAGAAGATGGTACAATTCGTTCAAATGATTATGAAATTGTTGCCAATTAATTTTCTAATTAACTGAATAACCATTTCAGCTACACTTGTATAATTTCATATGATTTGTGCACAGCAATCTGAAGTTGTTAAGTGACTAATAACTAAAGTTGTCAAATAGCTGTAGTGGTGTAAACAGTACAATATTTCTAAAGTAGAAAGTGGGATGAGATTTAAATACTGTACAGTAGAAGTACCTCAAATTTGTACTTAAATACATTACTTGAGTAAATGTATTTAGTTACTTTCCACCACTGGAACAGTGTGGTAAGTTAAGAAAATGACATCACTTCAATGTAATGCAGCCTTAAAAACCAAGAAAAGACGACACTTACAATATTACGATGTCAAAAATTTAAGACGATATCCAGTCTCATCACGATTTGAATGCTTTTATTGTCATTAGGAGGGCTACTCCACCATGGTGCATACAATAAATACAATGAATACAACATAAAAAAGGAAATATAAATAAAACTGTAACAATAAAAGAGCAATAATGAAATATAGTGCAGGTGTTGATGTGCAAGAGGTGGCAGTGAGTGGACTGAACTTGTTTAAATGATACTGATATAATATCGATATATTGCCCAGCCTTAACATTGTGTGATGTTACAAGATATTCTTATCAGTGTTTTAAGTTATTATGAAAAAAAAAATCCAATTTAAAAAGTAATAAAAGTTAAGTGTTTATTTTTATTAATGGAATTCATATTTATGTAACAAATAAGAAACGTACTGCAAAATGAATCCATGTGGGATTTTTGGAAATGGATATCGTTTCGCTAATTATTCACCCTTATTACGCTTCTGGGATTAGAAAAAGAACGATACTTTGAAATTGGCACAAAATTTGGCTCGCTGTTGAAAATCCATTCATCATTACGATTACACCAATATACAGCACATTACTCACGACTGGTTTGTTCAATTAGCCCTCTCCGGTGCACGTGGGAACCAGAGCCCTGGGCTAATTTTTCACAGCCGCCAGCCAGCAGAGGCTCATGTGGAGTTCCTGTCTCACTCACCTGGGAGAAAGCTGAGGCAGAACAGAGGCTTTTTCATTTCCTCCTCCAAAGTCACTTTTAATAGTCTGTTAATTAAAGTCTGATATATCCAAGGCTGTGAGAGTAAAGAACACGAAAACTGCAGCACTGAAGTTTAGTGAGACATTTCATTGGAATGAATTAATGGAAAAACAGTTTCCTGAGCTTCAGGGAGTCATTTTTCTTGTGTTTGTCAAAAATATCCATTAGGTGCTGACTTTCTTTATCTGTGCTGCTTTTGAAAATCACTGTGTTAAATTCAGTGGTTAATCTTGTCTCTGACCACATACGACTTGATTTGTAAAATTAACCTGACGGTTGGCTGTTGGTCAGTGTCGGGCCGTTTGTGAGCATCTTTAGCCGTAGTTCTTTCAGTGTGTCCCACACCCTCGGCAATAGTTGGCCCTTGTCTTTTTTTCCCCAATGATTCAGCATGTTGAATCAGCATCAGAGACGGCGGAGCCTGTCGATACATGAAAACACTCTGGTTGGCAGTTCAACTTAGCGCACAAGAAGAGAAATGGAAGTGAGGAAAGCAAACAATCGGGTCAAGTCAAGAGGCATGAGATCAAAATGAACTTGTTACATTAGGTGAAATTTTTTTTAGCCATTAAACTCTTTCGTAGAAATAGTTTGTAATTGTGTTATTGTTCGTTAGTGTATAGTAAACATCCATTGTTCTTTAAAATCGGGTTGTGTTGTTAATGCGCTAGCGTTGTGAATCCATTCTCTCGGTCCTCTGGTTTCCCTTTTTGAATGACAAATACAGACTACCGCCACCCGCTGGTATGGAGTGTTATTTCCTCTCATCCATGCACAGAACATACGTTCACAGAACACAGAACTGTTTAAATGAAGAAAGGATAAAATATTATCTCAGTCAGCATCCTCAAGGCCTCTACTATATCTGCGTCCCCTCGTCTTGGTCTGCATATTGTATTGCTGTGCTTTAGTAAGAAGATTTTTAGATTCACCCTACAGGATAAATAAACAAAACAAAATCTCCATCTGTAGACTGTGCTGCTCAGTGTGGACTCCATGTACCAGGATGTAGGCTGGGTTTGGCATCCATCCACCATAATAGACACCAGTAGAGCACTGAGAGCCCTGAGCTGGAAAGGCCCACAGACATCCTATCCTGTGAATAACCTGGAACGGTTCATTATTGTCAAAGTCCATTAAGGTTATTTGATTGTATAATGCTTTGCCTCCTGTTGCACATGGCAGGCAGGTTATTTGGATGATTGTGTTTTAGGAAAAGAGAAAGACAGAAATGTTGTACTGGAAATGTGATGAGCAGATGTGGATTCCTTTTCCTTTGCACTAATTTACACCAGATCAAACCAGCTTGATTTGCTTTCCTGTACTGGCCCGTAGATTTACTTTTTGGCTCAAATGAATGTACAACATCCACTGTGAACTCGTTCCAGCCAAAGGTAAATTGTAATCTCTTGTGCAGAGTATCTTAAGTTTCCCCATATTAAGATTACATGATTAAAATGCATGATTTTTCATTTGGATTGAAAGGAAGAAAAGGGCAGCGGTAGATCTGGCTTTACAAGACGTACCGTATTAGTATAAATGAAACAATGGAAGTCAGATGTTTCCAGATGTGTACGCCGTAAAATACACGAAGACAAACTGATTGTGCTGCCACCAGGGCCGATGCGAATGCTTTAAAGTTTCAAAGCCTCAACTGATGCCATGGTAATTGTCCAAATCGGTAATTGAATGCTCCGGCATTTGTCCTTATTGTTTGTTTGTGACTCCGACTCACTCTCATCTAACGTCAGTCACCAGCGGTCCAGCACTACTGAAACTGGAACAGTTTGACCACAAGTGACAGGTTTACAGATGCGCTAGCAAGGTGTTGTCAGAGCATTTGGAATAGTTTCAAAATTTGCGAAGATGGCCCCCAAAAAGTCGAGTGCCAGATGCGCCAAAGAAAAGTGGCACAGCACAGCTATTATTGCTAATGTCGCTGTGATTTGCCAGCTACCAAAGTAGCTAATTATCACATTATTTCAGGTGCAAAAAAATCTGACTTACGTCCTCATCTGTCATTACCCCACTCACAGCCCCCTCGCTGAAGCTTCAATCACTCGGGGATATTTCGCACTGAAGCTGCATTGTCCAAAAACTGGTATTTAGGACGGCCCTAACTGCCACTACATCACCAGCCGAATAGACTGACAGAAAAACTAAAGGCAAAGATAACACACTGTAATGGAAGAGTATGAACTTGACTGAACCCAGATGCTTGGCATATTTCTTTCATCAAAAGCCCTGATGAAGGCCATGAGCCGAAACACTATTCAGCCAGGCTGCATTTTTTAAATCACTCTGATGTGTTTCTAGAGATTCAGAGTTTCCATGAAAGAGGAAGTGTGAGGGAAAAATAGTGTCTAAAGTCAGATCTCCCATATTGTTCTCCAGCCTCTCATAGCTTTGCACATTAATGTGCAGATGCAGCGTACATTTCAGGGTGGAAGTGGGTATTAGACGAACCCTCCGCTGGCTCATGTGTCAGGATGCAGTCCAGCCATCAGGAAATGATGCAACCGAGTCCTAAAAGATAAAAATATCCCACATGGAACAACAAGAAACCAGAAAATCAGGATGTCAGTGTGTTATGGCTGCGTGTTATTGTGTGTGTCAGTTTGTATTAGAGTACCCAGAGGAGCACTGAATGAGAGGATTGACCTCCACTACATCTCTTCCTCTCTTCATCAGGTACCAACCAGTGGCCCCGTGCTGGTGGACAGACCCCCTCCTCTCCAAATTATGAGAACTCCCTTCACTCACTGGTAAGCTCCCTGTCTGCCTCCGCCTTCTATGATGGATGTTCACTTTGGATAAGTTACCCGTGAAAGACTGAGCTAGCATTACAGGGAGATTCCTGTCTGACAAATGTTTTGCTGAGGAAGGTGGGGGTAGAGGGATAACCAAACTGAACAATACCTGTCCCTTGGGGCTTGCCATCTGTCCTCCACTCCGTGGGCCAGGACGGGGATGACAGTTGGGGGATGGGTTTCGTTCAGGGGGCTGGTGTGGGGGTGGCAGCTGTTTGCTGAACAACTTCTCCAGGATTCCTTCGCTGCCATGCGACCAGAGCTACAGATCACCTTTCATCCAGCCTTTTACCTGATGCACATGTCATGCATTTATATTTTCTCTCAGGAGGTTTATTATAGATGAAAGTATTGAGTTATGGAGCCGTAATTATATCGGAAGAACAAACAGCTTTTCATGATTAATAGAAATGTAGCTATAAACACATATAATACAAAACAGTCTATCTCAAAGCAAGACTCAAAAAAAGATTTCAAAAGTATTTTCTTATTGACATTATCGTCTATTTAAGTTATTAACCCACAGATGTGTTTGCCACAGTATAAAGCTACTTACTGTCAGAGGAAGCCAAACATCTTGAAACCCCGAGGCCTTTGCTGTCATTTTTCATAATCAATAGACTTTTCAAATGTGTGCTGCTGCGTAGCCCACATGTTAAACACATTTATTGTTTCAAGTCCCCTTACAATGAAAAATACATTTTCCCAGTAATCCTGTGTCCCTGTGTTAGTTTATCATATATCTTGGTATATTTGCAATATATGTCAAATAATCAGTATCAGAGTGTTTTCACATTAAATCCATGTCTTCTCTCCTCCTGTTAAAATAGGTAATGTAGTTTCAAATGTTTGATCACTCACTGCACTCAGGGGCATTTACAAATGTTGACCCAATCAAATGAGACTTTGAGCAACTAGCTAGTCATACATCATATAAAACCGATCTTCACGGCTTGCGGGTTGTAGTAGCTGACAGAGCATTGTGGAAAGAGATAGGAACAGATGTGTGGTTGGATATCAGTCGGCAAAAACTTTGTTTCCAATTCCAAAACAGTGTGGTCTAATTAATTTATCTCATCCCTCATCCTCGTCCTGATCTAACGTCGAGGGAGGTCTGTGTGCAGCCAGAGATCTGTCGTAGCTCCGTGCTGCAATAAAATCCATAACTGTAACTGTACACTGCGCAAATAGTCTGTCGTACTGGGAAATAAGTAACGGTACAGATGCTAAAGACACTTTTACTTGTACTTCATGGAGACTTTGAAATTGATCAAAATAAAAATAAAAAAATAAAATTACTCAAAACACTGAACAGGACTCTAAAAGGCTACACTAATCCCAGTTGCAGCCTTATCACATAGTCCCATTCAAACAGCTGATTGCATGTGAAGAGGATATTGAACGTCACCTTGTAAACGGTTCCTCCCACTCTGCCTCCAGCATTGTTTTATCTCTTCATGGCCACCAAAGATAAGTGAGAGTACACAAGTGAAGTGAACAATGCAAGTGAATGAGATCAGATTACCATAAAGTTAGCTGCTGATAAAACTAACGTGGAAACCAAGAATAATTCCAGTCCTGTTTGACATGATGTAGAACACAAATGCATCACTGCAAGAGGTGGTTTATATATTTTTAAATATTTAATGTTGTATCTTATAGTTGTTGAAATGGGTTTCTTTGACTTGTAGGAGGGAGGGCAGACCTGCAGTAGAGTAAAAGGTAGTAGCTTTTGACAGTGGCAACATTAGTAGACGAAGACTTTTCAGAAACGATAAGAAAAACAAGGAGCTGTTTGAAGCTGCTTGAAAACCCTGGAGTCCATGATGCAAATGTTTACTGACACCAAATTTTTTGGACAATAGAATGACTGAGGGTTATACATTTTATTTTTTTAGAAGTGAAATTATCAGTGTTTCTTTAGACAATTTTAAAAAAGCCCTATGGATGAAAATCTTACTTTTCAGTTGATCATTGTACTGTTCGACCTTGAAGGTCGAATAGGCCGAAAGCTCAGCAATAAAGTGAGACACTGCATAGATGTAAGTGCGCATAAATCTTTTTCTACCAATCTATAATCTAAGCTGTAAAAAAATACAAAACATTGAGCCTTAAAGAAACACTATGCAGGAATTGTCAGCTACCGTTTGTAAACAGTGTCGCCAAGTGAAAGTGAAAGCTGACCGCTGGGTGTTTCACCTTGCTATGTTTATGTTTTTTGGGCACTGGTGTCCTCCTTTTTTACAGCTTTCTCTTGAATGCATACTGTTCACAGTCTGAAACCTTGTCACTACCTTATTATAAAGTCCAGCCCTCACCTGCAGGCTGTGCACAGGAACATCCCAAAGACAACCAAAAATAGGAAGAAAATAAGAAAATACAGGCAAATAGCAAAGTCTCTGCAGAGGAATTCACTGCTGCACACCTCTAGTGGGTCAACAGTGATGACTGAGAGGGATTATTTCTGTATGTGTCTATACATTGTTTTTTTTTAGGTAACTCCCAAATAGTATACCTTTAAGAACGCTTAGTCTTTATGGTCAATGACTCCAGAGCCATTTAGGCTTTAAGTGGTTAAATATTACTTAAAAAGATCCCTATACAGTTTCAATGAATGAAATATTCCACTGGCAAGCAGTGGAGGGGAGAGATGACATAACCTCAGGATTCGCTCAAGAGAGTGTAGAGATAAAAGCATAGATCACAGTTCCCTTGTAGCTGAGTCAAAAACTACTTGGAAATTTGGAAAGCCCCATCAGTTCTAGGAAACAGTGATGAGCAACTGTGTAAACATGTGAGTTGAGGATTAGATTACATTCAGAATGACGGATCTTCTTAGTTAATATGTTAATGCAAGGATGGGAATTTTCAGTATCAATTTCTGTGAATTAGCCGGTTTTAATAAGGAACACATTCCTGTAAAGTGGTGTGTTGCGTCATATCACTTGAGTATAGTAAAGGCACAGCTGGATATGATGACTATAACAATGCAAAGCAATATCATGCATCATAATTATATCACTCAGGGGTGATACTGGACAATGGAGAAGGCAGCTTTTACTAATGATTTATTTCAAGAGAGAAATAAAACTCAAACTTGGGAGCCAACAGTGTAAAGAAACTTTTGTGCATTGTGTTTAATATAATGTGGAGGATATGAACTTTTTGTAACACCCCCTACAAACTCAAAGAAAAGAAGAAAAGCCCAATACTGTAGAGGGGGTTATTAAATGTGCAAACATCCTTACAAAATGAATGGTCAGCATCTGTGTGCTTCCCTCCAAATCCTGCCCGTCTTGTCTGTGTGTCTTTACAAAAACAATCTTTATCCACAGTGTGTTTCTAGTATTTATAGATACTGATCTTTTTGCATAATCCTGTCTTATTCTTATTTGACTTTGCCAGAAAAACAGAGTTCATCAGCAGTTACATGAGCATCTCCAGGATGCCATGTCTTTCTTAAAGGATGTCTGCGAGGTACTCTTCAGACAGAGTCTTTACTCATTACGTGTTCCATACGTCTTTGCATTTCCCATTTTGATTTTGACTGCAGTTCACACACCTCACAGTGAAATGCAGTTTCATCTTTATTGCCTTTGTTGCCATATTGTCATGTTATGCTTTAGCCGTTCCAGCTTGCAGTAATCAGCTTATGATTCACTTAAATGTTAGATTCTGAATTAATTGTTGAAACTCTCCCGATATACATCTGTCCATTACGCAGTTTCACAGAAATAATGGCATTTGTTGACTTTTACAACTCAAGCTGAAACAGCTCTATTGATCTTGCATTTGAATTGCCTTCTTTATCTTGTGTTTCAGATGTTTGTTCTTTTTCTTTTCAAGTCCACACCATACAATCAGTGTTTTCAATTTTTGTCCTAATGTGCTTATACTAAGCTGCTCTGTCCTTCTTTTCCTCTCTTCTCCCTCTCCCTAACCCTTCACTCTTCAATCCCTCTGGTCCTCCCAGTCTCGAATGGAGGATCGTCTGGACAGACTGGATGATGCAATCCTTGTTCTGAGGAACCATGCAGTGGGCTCCACCGCCAGTCTGCCCAGCGACATACACACTCTGCTGGGACAGGCACAAAATGGGCCAATAGCAGCCCTTGGAGCAAACTTCCCCGCCTCTGCATTGGTCCCAAGTCGGACAGCAGCGATGGTAGGAGAATTTCACATAAGCGTTTGGATCTTTAATTTTATATGAATTCAGGATAAAGTGAGTGAGAAACTAATTTCTGTGGTGGATGTGTGTTATTTGTCAAACTTCCCAACGCAAAAGGCCTCGGCCACCTGTTCATACAGGTCCGCTGCCATGTGTAAAAACTAGACATTTTCCACACATGAACAGTTGAATTTATCCTGACATATTTTCCATAAGTGTCATGGCTGGCCTAAGGCTCACCCTCCTCTTGAGAGCGGCTGCATACACAAGGGTGAAAGAAAAATGAGAAAAACAGACGTAGCGGAGTGAAGTTGTGCTTTGGTGTAGGAAGTGTTTGTGTGTTGTACTAAACCTCTTGAGAAACAGGAGAATGCAGGTCTCCGTATAAATCATGATGTGTTCACCCATCCTCCATCCGAGGTATTTCATGCTAAAGAGCCAAGAGATTTGAACACATCTGCAGTGGAAAATAAATGCAGCAGCTTGTCCAACCGCAATCCAGAGGTGATTAGGAATAATCATTTTCACACACAATAAAAAACAACAAAAACAATGCTGAATCGGTTCTAAAGAGTTCAGATTACTCAGATTAGATTGTGAAAGTAGATTAGATTACTTAGAAAGATACTGGATGCAAATTATGGAAGAAAAAGTCTTAAAAGATTTAACATAAAACACAATGTGTTTCATAACCAGTATTGTTTATTTCACTCTTTTAAAGACATGGTCTTCTGATGAAAATTATATCCTCCCATGAGTAATATTAAGTTAGTCAGATGTCAGTGGTCAGATGAAACCAGAGCAAAGTCATACATTTGCACTGCTTTCAATATTAACCCAAAGTGTATTCATTAGAGTGCACATCTCTGCCAGGCAGCCAAAAATGTGGATTTATTCATCCCGTATGATGTCTAACATTGGTGGATCATAACATATCGGGTGCAGATGCTCCGATTCAAAATGAGACCAAAGTTTCCCTTGGATTTCAGTTTTTGAGCCATAATGAAGGTCAAAATGCTGCTTGCAACAGAAGGTAAGGCCCGATGTTTTTAGCTGAGCCGTTTGAGGAAACCTTGCCGCTTCTACCAGCCACTCAAGAGGAGTGAGGAGTCGGCAGTCAATTATGGTATAAAACAGTCAATATAACAGTTTTTTTCTGTTTTCAACAGTGAGGAATCACTGCAACCATGAGAGATCTCTGATCTTACAGTCATAAATGTGCACACAAAATATTAGGCTGATTGGTGTAGTAAGCAATTAGCTGCGGACAGACACGCGCACACAGACACGACCAACTGCATGATCTGGAGATGATCAGTCGCTGTCTGTGAAATGTCAGAAATGAGTTAAAAATGCCCCTTACAGTTTCTGAAAGCCTAACAGTCTGTCTCCATATTGCTTGTTTTGTCCAACCAACCCCACAAAATTAGATTAGATGAGATTTAGGGAAGCTGGAACTAGAGAGCATTTTTGCTTGTAAAGTGACCTAAATGATTAATTAATCATCAAAATAGCTGCCAATTATGATTCTGTTGATCAACTAATCAACTGCTCCTTTCAGCTGTAGTGCTGTTACATTTTTCCTGTTAACCCAGCCCCAGGCATCCAGCTGACATGAAACACATATTTAATATTTTCTTCTGATGCTCATTTGAAATATAGTGCGAATAAAAAGAAGAAGGAGCCATGTTTTCATTTAGTCAGACATTTTTATGTTTATTTTTCACCAAAAAGATTTCACTTGTGTTTTGTTGGCACGGTCATCAAAGCTGCACTGTATTTTCTAGTCCAACTTCTAATCAGGATTTTTTCTGTCCCTCTCTGGTCTGTGGTCTCAAATCTCCTTTGTCAACATTAATTTATTTTGAATACAGTTAAAGTTTCTTGTTTGTTGTGAGGCTCTGTGTTTTCTGTCACTGGCTGTTTTCACTCTGGTGCTGAAGTTGGATCTTTTGAGCTTGTTTTGTCCCCTAACAGGAATTTTCTTGTGGTTGTCAGAAGAGCTCAGTTTGATGTATTTGTTACAGAGAGCTGGGTTGTGGCAGTGATGTTGACCGACTGCGACTGTGAGATAGAACATACTGTGTCTGCACTAACACAGCACTTCCTGTGTGGGAAGAGGTCCCCTCAGACAGAGCTCACCAGCCTCGGCACGGCACAGCCACAGGCTTTTTACTCGGGCTGACACCCCGCCCTCTACCCCCTTCCACCCCTTTTCATCACTTCTTTTTAACAACCCAGGAAATCTGAATCGTTGGAAACGTGTGTCTGAACCCGCGGCCTCCACCCAAATAGAGGTCCTCAGCTGTATGGTAATCAGGCCCAGCCATGAAAATGGCAGCGTTCTTTTCTTGCCAGAGCCCCAGCTTCCCTCCTCCTCCTCCAGACAAAGAGTTGTTTGGACACCTGTTGAGAGCACAGCAAAGATTAGCGTAGCGCTGAGGAAGGGGAGGGTCTCGGGGTGGCGGGGTTAACAGAGGCCAACAGTGACTGGGGATCACATTCCTTTAAGAAAAGGAGGGGACAGCCTACACCCTCAGTGACGATTTCCCCGCCTTTCCCCTGGTTCTCAGAGGGGAAATCAAATAGCTGAAGAACATGTGGTAAACCTCAGGAAGGAGGGACTTTGTGGTGCAACACGGTGGGAGTTGACCATTTTTATGTTATGAATGTGGACAAAATAAAAAGGAAATGGTCAGACTGTGGAGTGGGTTCAGCTTGACATCTCTTGAAACTGAACACAGAAGGATTTGTCTCATTTTAGACATGAGAAACAGACGTCGTTTTAGTTGTGGTTACAGACAGCAAAGTCTAAGAATGTCAGCAGCAAAGATGTTTTCATAATGTGTTGTGAAGGGGGTCTTCTTTTGAAATGTGATTACACAGGTGGCTTTTATTTTGTGTTTGTCACACTTGGTTATGCCCTCCACAACATACAGTACTACCGTGAAGCAAATCACCAAAGCACCCCCTGTGTTGGGAATGACAGACATGAATGAAAAAAAAAAGCTTTCCAATGAATAGTTTAATCTTTCAAAACATGCAGGCTGTCAAACAGCATCAAGTCTATGGCTGTTAATAATTAACTGTTTAACTGTCAGCTGACTATTGGAACTTTGATGCATCAATACTACCAGTTAAAACATTAAAAATACATATCAAATATAATGTAATAGTGCTATGGTGGAGACGATGAGGCAACAGAGTCTTCTGCCTGGTTTGCAGCTGCCACTAGGGCAATGCCATGATGTTGCTCCTGGAAGGCGACCACAGCACCCCCTCAACAAGCCAGTGACCCAGAGACAGAGGTGGACACCTATATGAGAGACATTCCCCCTCATTGGATACTAATCCTCTTCACTGGTGGAAAAGGTTCAGCAAACTTTCTGTTGCTGCTGTTACACAGAATGATCAGTTAAATGTCTGCCTGGTTAGCAGAAGCTAACACAGCAGCAGCAGCTAACATCCAAGACCAAGCAGTCAGACAGTCCCGACAACCTCACCCTAACATCTTAACACAAAACAGCTCAACTCCGTCGTTAACCTGTCAGGTAATGTTAGCCATGTGATGCTAACAATAATCCCTGCCTCTGTGTGTGTGTGTGTGTGTGCGGGGCGAGCAGACTCTCAAGCGATCCTGGCACGGAGTTCACACTCTCACAGCAGCAGTGTCATGATAAACAGAGAAAGAGATAGAGAGGGATCGCAGCAAGGAGGCGTTGAGCTCAATGAAATAAGATTTTACCCATTTTAAATAGTAAACAAAACAAATAAAGGTGATGTCCAGCTGAAGCAAGACCTGCAGGAGACATGCAATGTCAGCCATGTTGATTAAAGATCAATTAATTTCTTAATTAGCATCCCTAATCAAATCTTAATTTTCAATCTAACCTACAAGTTGGCACGTACTATTTAACGTATAATGATGATAGTGGAAAAACTCTCTTAAAATCCTTGATCTCTGTGGATCGACCATAATACAGAATCTCTCTGATAACTACCTGCCATTTCACCTGAGGTGTATTCCTCCATTTTAGATCTTCAGTTTTGGGCTACTATTAATCTCTTCTCTTGCTCAAAAATATAGTTTCATGTAATGTCTCCAGAGAATGTGTGCTTCCTCTCTTGACAATGTCCTTCCTTTCTGTGTTGCAGCAGGGTGGTGCCCACGCTGACGACGCTGCCAGCCTGAACAACAACCACGGAGGCCTGCCCAGTGCCGGCTCCACATCCAGCACAGAACTCAACCACCAGGTGGAAACGTTCAGAGGTCCGATTCCCTCTTCTTTCAATCTTATCAACTCATTACATGGCTCACATAACATGACATGGGCATGGCTCGGTTTATATATAATGCCTCACATTTACATCGTCTCCTTCAGGTCTTGCTTCAGCCCTGACTGGCCAGGTGCCTGCCACACTGGAGCTGAAGGTGGAGAAACAGGACAAGGATGAAATGAACGATAACCTCTCCAATGAAGACAAGTCAGATGACGAGAGTGACAGAAGAGATATGAGAACACCTAGAGCAGGCACACGCACGAGGTAACAACAAAACACAGACAATTATTTTTCCAAAAATGAAACATATTTAGGGTGTAATTGATGTTTGGTTAGGTGTTATAATTTGAGCTTAAATTGTTTAAACCAGCCCAAATCTTGAGGATTGACTCTGCTTTTTTGTTGCTGTTGTTTTGTTTAGCAGTTTACTTTGATGTCGTGTAAAGATGTAACACACATTAAGAGAGTATGCCTGAGCAGTAGCCTTCTTGTAGTAGAAAGATCTTGTCGCCAAACAATGACTATGTTGACATGCACATAATATTCCGGGTTTCCGGGTATTCCGATTAACAATGTTGATGAATGCATCCAAAGAAGGCTCCTAAAACCTGAATATTGACATATCCCACGTCTTAATCAGAAAATGCGTCATTTTAAAAAGGCCGAATTCGTAACATCCGAACGTAATATGCTGTTTACATGGCCCGTATCACATTCAGAACATTGTCATATTAATAACAGTGGAATGTTAGTGTGCATGTAAATTTAGCCAGGGACATTCATCTGTGCAGATAATACATTACATAACTTTGAAACAGATGAAATAACACACACCTCAAAGTTTTACACCAGTATGACAGATGTCTGTCAGTGACGTCAGTGCACAATCGCAATAAAAATGTTTAGGGTTGAAATGCTGAATTCCCTTTTAGCACCACTTACAAAAATCCATAATCTTCCTTTTAACAAGGAACACAGAGAAGAGGAAATATATTAAAGCGAACGTACTAACGCTGACAAGTTGAGCATGGACAGCCACCCTCCTCCCTGTTCTTGTTATTAATCTTTCAGCAGTGGCAATAAGTAAGGAAGCAAACAGTTGAAACTGAATTACATGTAGCCCCAGGTCAAAATATAAATCTGTGTTACATTATATTGATAAGCTGTCACTAACAAGAATGTGTGTCATTCATTTTGGTTAATTAAGTTGACACATGTAATGTTGTTTTTACAAAGTGTGTAATACTTAATGTAGCTTGCCACTTGGTCTTTCAGCGTAATGAGTTCACATTATTACAAATCGGTTGCTAATTATCAGCTGCGCCTGCACGCCTGCATGCGACCATGAGATTGTTTCAGTGAAGATTATTTTGTGAGGCTGTGGCACACTGGTGGCCTGTGGGTTTAAGGCAGCGAACATGAGCCGCGACATCATCATAAATGCATTAACATTTCATTTCATTAGTGAAGTGTTTTATAGCTGGTGAATGTGACTGTTGTGAATTATTTTTTTAAAGATATTTTTATTTTCAGAGACAGGGAGACTTGTATTCTTCTCAGTTTCATCATTTGTTGTTGAACTGTAAAAACAGTTCTTTCTCCCACAGTATCACTGAGGATGAGGACCTGAACCCGGAGCAGAAGGCTGAGCGTGAACGTGAGAGGAGGATGGCTAACAACGCCCGTGAACGCCTAAGGGTGCGAGACATCAACGAGGCCTTCAAGGAGCTCGGTCGCATGTGCCAGCTGCACCTGAAAAGCGAGAAGCCCCAGACTAAACTGCTCATCCTCCATCAGGCTGTGGCCGTCATACTTAACCTGGAGCAGCAAGTCAGAGGTCAGTGTCCAGCTGATGAAAGCTTTACCCTAGAATTGTAGCAAATGACTGAAATGTCAGCGCTGCATCACATCTAATCAATACTGATCCCTCAAAATGCTTCACATCATATTCCTGCTGGCAGTAATTTCATTTCAGTGTCACATCCAAAGAGAAGACTGTAAATGTGGAGTTATAAAAAGCAGAACTGCAGTAAACAGAGCTGCACTCTGATTTATAGGGAGCTAATTCACTGACAGAGCTGCCAAATATGGATACTCAGCCAAAAGATCATAACACCAGCAGAGAAACTACTGGGAAGCCATTCAAGTGTTAGAGTGCACTATACTCTAACACGTGAATGGCTAGTTTGCTGTAGTATTACACTTACAGATATTAAAGCTAGTAAGTCAATAATTGCATCACGATAATGCCTCTTAATGCCTCATTCACACACAGAAACTCTGGATCTTCATACAACTTCTTGTAGTTATGATTAAAAAAAACAGGAGCAGATCAAAGCTGTCACTATTTCTGTTCAAAGAAATGAGAAAAATGTAGCAAAAAAGTTTGATTTCTGTCTCTCTGAACCCACAGAGCGGAATTTGAACCCCAAAGCAGCCTGCCTTAAGAGGAGGGAGGAGGAGAAAGTGTCTGGGGGCTCCGGTGACGCCCAACAAGCCCACACAGGGGTCCATCCAGGCCTGACTGACACATCTAACCCCATGGGCCATCTCTGAGTAGCAGGCAGGTACTCTCACCTTCAGGGCTGCAGTGAACACTTGTTTTCCATATTGATTAATCTGACGATCGCTGTCTCAAGCAATCGATTATCAATCATCTTAGGATCTCAACAAAGTCAATAGTTTTTATTTTAGCACTTTCTCTTAACTGATGGTTTTTGTTTTAGTAGTTTTAATTATTTTGTTTTTTTTTATCTCTTTTACATTCAAAATTTGTACTTTTTTCATTCTGTTTATAAAATGGTAAAAAAAAATGTCCATCACAGTTTCCTAAATTCTAATATGTCATCTTCAAAGTGCTTGTTTTTTCCAAAACTCAAAGATATTCTGTTTACAACAATAACCAATAAAAAATAAAGAAAGAAAAGCAGCTTATTTTTATTTTTGGAGAAGGTACAACCACATAATGTCTGGCATCACTGCATGATAAATCACTTTATAGCCCTTTTGCATAACGCACCGGCTTTACTTGACTCGCTTTGACTTGACGCGTCAGCCCAGCACGGCAGGGATTTTCATCTCCATACAGCAGGTCTACTTGCTTGAAGGTGTGTCTTAAACTGATGCCACACTTGTGTTTGTGAACAGAATACTTTCCTCTCCAACCCTGTTGGTGTTGTTGTGTTCAACATATTTCTTGTACTGTTGTTTGAGTTTGTTGGGTTTTTTTGCGTCATTCCAGTGTGCTCAGAAGCAAAGACGCTGTCTGAGCACACTGGAATGACGTTCTGCCACTTTTTTCCTCCAAATGAGGGAATTAAATGTTTGTAGTTTGCATAATTTGGCATAATGCATTTTGTTCTGTTTTTTTTTTTAAGTTTATTTTCAACTTGGCACAAGATGGTGCACCTAAACTGGTAATGGAAACACAAATCAAGGCGGCATGGTTTGACTCGGCATGGTCAAAGGTGCCATTTGAAAAGCCCAATAAGCTGCAGATTCGCAGATGTTGACTGACAAAATGGGATAACTGGGTGTTTGCTTTATCTCTACTCACCTCACTGGAATGAGGAGAATTTTCTATAAATACCTAGACAGTGGTAAAATCAACCATTTGTTACAGTCTTGAACCTCAGATATGAAGTTGTTTGTGCCTTGTGTGAGAATTGATGAGCACCTCTGATCAGCATATTTCCTCCTTCCTCTCCACAGATCAAAGTGATCCACATCATTTCTGTCCCGTTTGAGTCGGTGACCTTGCTTCCCAGTGACAGACAGGACTCACAGTTTGTGACACCAATCGGAGGAGACAGACCACTTGAAGCAAAACTACGAGACTAACACAATCCAATCCTAAAAGATTGAAGAAGAGCAAAGCGTCCAGCTCCCTGTGACCAGTTTCCATCTGCAAATTACTCCCCACAATGAAAAAAAATCTTCAGCACATATCACTGTCTGCAAGAAGTTTTGTTGCTTCTGAACAATCAGAGACTTCGCAATCTCCTCCAACCGTATGTGGAAATTGCCTTGTGCCTAAACTGAATTGACGAATGCATTGTAACAGCAATTGTTTTGTTTTTTTGTCTGTTTCTTTTTTTTTCCTATTTATTATGTTATTGAGCTATAAAGTGTATGTCTAAAGGGAAAGTTGAGTAAATTCAAAGAGAAGTATGCAGCTTTTCAGTTGATCTATAGTTTGCCAGTGTCACCGTTAAAACTGAGAACTCCCTGGTAATTCTTTGGTGAGTCCGAGATGAGGGGGAAAGATTAATTTATTGGCCAGTTTAGAGTGATATTTATACCCAACTGAAAATGATCATTAGCTCTTAGAAATGAAGATGCAAATGCCCCATTTGAAAATAAAAAAGAGGATATATTATTTATATTTATATTTAATTCAGCCACTGACCACATGTGTAACCAAAACTACCTATGTGTTTGTTTCTGTGTAGTTTAGATCTGTGCTTCTGACGAGCAGCATAATACTGTCGGCCCGACTACGTTAGCATCAAAGATATTGTCTGCAGAGGTGACAGACGAATGGCAAACTCTAGGTTTACTGAAAGCTCAGATGTAGTTGTGTTTTTTTTTCCTCGGTAGTGAGCAGTGAAAATACAGAGAGCAAACTATTTGCAAACCTTAGCATTCCCTGCATATTTTTAGTGTCTTAACTGAAGGAACAGGGGACTTCATTGCCCTTCCCTTTGCCATATAGTGTTAAATGTAAGCAGTGACATATTTTTGCAGATTCTTGTCTTTGTTTAGCCTCCTGACAGTTACATGCTCCTGACGTCAGCACAGAAGTGGCTTGTTTTCTTTTTATTTTACGGTCATTTTCCCGCCACCAGCTAATCAGAGATCGCTTGATTAAGACGTAGTTTAAAGACGACGACGACGACCACACTTTCTCCTGGCCTGATGAACACATCACTTCATTTTCTTTCTGTTAATATCTCAAGACGTGAAATTTCAAACGCAGTTATTCTGAGTAAAATTTTTAGTTATGCTTATTTGTGTTGTAACAGGTAATTTTCTCTAGGCTTCCAGCATTATAATGTCCAGTTACAGTCAGCGGAGAGAACCTCTAAGTTATTTTTCAATAATGTTTTGATCCAAGCCGTGATATACTCAATACAGTAAGCCAGAGTAGATATGTCATGAATTTTGTTGAATATCATAGAACTGTAGCACAATAATGAACAAAACCAGTTAACAGGATTTTCTTTTATGTTTCGAGACATTGTTCATGGCTTTATTTTGTTTTCCCTATCAGTGTGCATGCTTTACGTTTGTCTTTGGTCTTAAGACTTGCTTTATATTCCATTTATTTCTTTGTATATTGTCTTCTGTCATTAAATACACCTTAAACAAGGCTGCCACATTCAGAATAACTATTCTGTACAAAAAAGGGACTTAAATTACAAGAAAGGATGCCACACCAAGAGTTTACATTGAAGTTTTATCATTTAAAAACTTTGTTTTCGTGGGGGAAAAAAAAACCTAGAGCATTTCTGTGTATTCTCTGACTGAATGTGGCCTTGTTCTTCATTTCAGTATTCATGAGTTTGTATTCATGTTGGCAGACTTTGATTGAGGGTATAATGTATGTCACTTCCTGCTCTTTTTTTTTTTTTTAATTTCCTGTTCTTCCTATATTTCTTTGCTCCTCTGTTTGCCAAGTTAGACTTTGCTGTAATCCCAGATGCTTTCCCTTGTATAATATATGAGAAAAAAAGAAAATCAAAAGGAAAAAAAAAAACATTTGGCTTATTTTTCACTGTAGTTAGTCTTTTATACAATAATACTGTAAGAATATTTCTTGAATTCTAAATATTACTCTTTCTAGATTTTTGAAAGCAAAAGTTTTGAGTAAAAAGTTTCTTACTTTATTTTACTATATTAGATAGTAAAACGTACGGTTATTTACAATAGCCTGTCCATTATTACAATAAATTTAAAAATGGCATCTCAAGAACATAGCTGAATTGTTGCTCGTAGTATTAGTACTTCAAAAGGCTTCGTACGAGCTCCAGATTCCTAAAACTTTGACCTCCATCTTATTCTTCAGTCTCTCGTTGTTGATTGATAAAAGATTTGTTCTTGTGTCAAATGAAAAGGTATTGTCGATGCACATCTAAAAACAAACAAACAAACAAACAAAAAAAAGACTGCGGCAACGAGAATTTGAATTTTCTGTCTTTTTCAACAGAAAAACACAATGTATATAACATTTATGTTGCAATAAATGTGCCATCTTTTTTTAAAATCAATTGTATGTGCATTTATTTCTCTCACCCAGCAAACACATTTGTTTCTGTTTCTGCTCCATATTTGCATTTTCTTCTCTCCATAAAGTTTTATTTTATGAAAAGGCACAGGAAGGATGATGTAGAATGAGCTCAGAAACACGGGGGTTAATTTAGACTTCCTTATTGTTTTTGTTTTTTAAGACATTTCTACAGTGGATTTAGGCCAAATGAGTGTTTTATAGTATGTAACTCATTTTTGAAAATAATACCAGTGGACCATTGTAGTCTGTATGAAAAGTACTATGGATATATGTTTCTATTTTTAATAAAGTGTGATAGCAGCGTACTGTACTTGTGCTGTGGTCCTACTTTTTTTTACATTTAGATGTCAGCAGGATGAAGATGAAGAGATAGAGACAGGTCCTGTGTGAAAGCCAGTCCAGCAAAAAGGAAATGCATGAACAGGGAAAATAAATGAACATTTAGAGTACATATGTTTTATCTTTGAATATATATTTATTCAATGTGAATTTATATCATTAGAAATACTGGTAATGTTTCATATACTGAGTGCTAACATGCATCGTGTAAATGCAGAGGCAAGTAATAATGAAACCGTGAACTGAAACTAGTGCAGGAGTGAGGTTGATGCAGCCATTATGAAAAGAACAAACCTAAACTGTGTTTTCTAATATTCGTTTTTGTAGACTGCACTTCTCAATCTGCTACTTGTGCTGTGACTGAAGTTAATGAATCCCAAAAGTGTTGTGAAACTGCTGCTCTAAACCTGGAGGACTGTTGTGCTGTAAATCTCAGACCCCCGTACATCTGCACAGAATTATCCTCGTGCAGATGCGAGCATGAGAGCGCTCATCACGTCCTGAGAGGTCTGATCCCAGTTCAGTTTTCTGACAGAGGTGACACCCGGAGGAAAATGTGCTGACTGCTGTTCAGCCTGTGGTGAGCTCAGTGATGCAACGTAAATCATGACATGTCATTCTTCAATATTCTCTGCAGGGAGGAACAGAATGTGTGAGCGTGTTGGGGTGGTGCTGGTGGAGGTGGTGGATGTGGGTGTGCGTGTTTTGTGTAGGAGTGGGACCACCATGTCAGAAAGCTTGACTTCCTGTCATGGCTGCTGGGCCAACTGACAGAGAGTCCTTGGCTCACATCCTTGAAGCCCGACCGTAGAGGCTGCTGCTCCCCCTGCTCCCAACAGTAAGATCATCCGCCTCTGCTACTTTCAGGATGCACGCTGCACTTAATGTGCTGCTTTTCTTCTCTCCACTTCACTGTTTCAGTTATTTGGATTAATTATTACATGACATGGACATTCTTATTTTCCCTAATCGAACCCAAATTACAGCAGTCGTTCCAGGGAACCTTGTGAAAATTACTACAAAATTATTAGAAAATTACTGAAATTGAAGTGTTTTGGTGTTTTTGTTTTCCTTCATGTCACAGCTGCACAGCATGCTGAGGCCACAGAAACATTTCATTAAGATACAGTCAAATTAGTAGAGCACTTTAAATCAGAACATCAAGAGTAGCTCTCCTTTAGAGAAACACAACCTGCATCTCAGGCTTTCTCTGATGGTTTCTTACAACAATGTGTTTACTGTGCTGCTGCATTTAGTGTAGTATCTGTGCAGAGGAGCTTCAGTGTGGGCTTGTTGTTGCAGGCATCTTTGGTCAGGAGTCACACAGCCTCTCCTCATCTCCAGTGTGAACTAAATACTAAAAGAGGCACGTGAGAGTTCTGGTTTACCTGCAAAATATAACTAAAAGACACACTAAGATGCATCTCTTTGAGTCTGGATGTCTTCTTCAGTACAACCAACCCTGCTCCCATAGTCCCCATATACTAAAACTGATGATCACTAATCATTGCTCAGGTGCAGTATCAGTATGTACTTTACTGTGCACTATCTGTACTTCCCACATGCAATTTAGCCATGTAGCCTGTCCATTTACTATACTTTACTTTTATCTGCTGTTTAACTTTTATATAGCTTTGTGCTTTCTGCTGCTGTTTCTTGTTTTGAAGAAACAAGAAACAGCAGCAGATATAAATACAGGTGTGCCTTGAGATTTTGGCCCTTTGGTGTGTGGGTAAGTTTGAAAACCACTGCTGTAGGTAAAGTGCTGTTGCTGAACCTGTTTCTGTTATTTTTCAGTGTTTTAAAAGAGGGGAGGAGGTTAAAAAAGATGGTTATTGGGGTGAGGGGACCCTTGTGTCTTGTGTCTATTTTTTCCAGGGCAGGGTAGCTTGAAGATGATTTTTTAAAACAGTATGCATCACATCGTCCAAGCGTTTCCTGTCTTGTGCTGAGGTGTTGCACACATAAACAGGTCCTCCAAAGGTGAGGATGCTCCCGATGCTAGCATATTAAAATTGCATCATACCTTACTGCGATATGTAAAACTTTTCAGGCTATCCTAGATGGAAAATGCTGAGAAGAAGACAAAGGAAGGGGGGATGGTTACACCCAATACTTTGTAGTTCTCCACCTGTTTACAGAGGTCCTTACAGAGCTCCACAACCACTTTCATTCAGCTCCAAGCCGCCTGCTGCACACCAGTCCACAAGGGATGAAACCTAATTTCTGTGAGGTGCTTTAGTGTTAGGAATCAGACCTGTTAATGCAATCTCATCGACAAACTTAACCAACTTAACAGACTGTGAGTGGGATATACAGACATTTCTCCACCACAGTGTCTTCAGTGGTGGCCTTTGTCCGTCACACTGGTGCAGAGCCAGTTAAATCAACATTTGTCCTGCTATAAATCAGCAGAAAAGACTGAATTAAAATGAGCTAAGGGTGTGCCTCTATAACATCTCTCATGCATGTCAGTTAGGTTGATTTGCCGCTGGAAAGCCTGCAGTCCGTCTTATAATCAGGATAAGACTGAGCTGTGTACTGAGCATGCCCAGAGGTCCCAGCTGTGGCACCTCAGCGGAGAACAGAGCTCTCATTGTGTGCTGCTGTAACCCAGCACAGTGGCACAGAGCTCAGATTAAAGACTGCTGGTGCTGCGCCGTCTCTCTGCGGACACAAATATAAACAGTGGGCCACTACGCAGGCACAAGGGCAGCTGGGCGTCCAGTTTAATGCAGTTTATGCTGGTTTATTAAAACAACTTTGAGTTAAACATTTCTTCACAGTCTCAGTGTAAGTCAGAGTGAGCATTACAAATTTAGATTTTCTGTCACTGTCCGTACTGCAAAGTAACATTGACTACTTGAGTATTTTCATGTCACGCTACTTTATACTTATACTTTGCTACATGTCAGAGGGAAATTTTGCACTGCACTACATTTATTTAATAACTAAAGTTACAGTTACTCTGATGATTAAGATTTTTAATTTAAACATATGATCAGTTTACTGTATAAAATACAATATATCATTGCAGATTAATTTACCCATCAGTATGGAAAGTAGCTCCAATTTGCACCATCTCAACCAGCATATCCCAGCTAACATTTGTTGAGAGACAGAGTAGACCCTGGACAGGTCACCAAACAATCACAGGGCTGACACATAGAGACAGACATTCACACCTACGGGCAATTTAGAGTCACCATTTAACCTGCATGTCTTTGGACTGTGGGAGGAAGCTGGAGTACCTGGAGAAAACCCACACTGACACAGGGAAAACATGCAAACTCCACACAGAGGGGCTCCCCCACCCACTGGTGCGAACCAGGAATCCTCTTGATGTGAGGTGACAATGCTAACCACTGCACCACCGTGCCACCTGCAGTATATTATGTATATGTATATGAACAACCCTGAACAGGGCTGTTTGTGTGATAATGACCACTTTTACTTGATATTGTGCATTTTGCTTACTATTACTATTTTTGTACTTTTTACCAAGGTAAGATTTTTTTTTTTACAAGTAGTTGTAACAAAGTATTTTTGCACAGTATTTTTACTTTTTTACTCAAGTGAAGAATCTAAGTACTTTTCAGTGGACTTTATATGAGAACGTTCAGACTCCAGTCTGAGACTGTGAAAGAAGGGAAACTATCAATGTATAAAATATTACCTCTGAAATTAAAGATACATGTCATGAGTCATCCAGTGTATGTCAAGTCAGTTTTTATTATAGAGTGCATTTGAAAACAGTGAACCTTGGCCAAAGTGCTTTATAAAGAGATTAAATAAAACAGAGGCATGGTTAAAAAAAAAAAAAAAATCAGAAATAAGAGAATATAAGTAAATTATTAAAAATGAAATCATAATGAATGAAATTCATTTGCTGAACAACAGTTTTGTGTGAAAGGAATTAAAGGCCTGTCCCATATAGATACCTGTCCCAAATATAACCTCAGTGATTTCAGTGATTCAAGCAAATAACAGCCTGGGCTGCTGGTTTAAGTTTTTGGTAAACACCATAGAGAACACTGTGAGGGGGCACCAGTTGAGTATCTATGAGTCCACGTATAAAATGTCCCTTTATTGTCCACACATATCCATGGTGAAGCTGCATCCATGTCTTCTGAAATAAAGACAGTTTCTCCCATTTTCTGAGGAATATTGCTCCTCTAGACCTCAGAGAAGAAGTTTGTAGGATTTTCAATATAAAACACTCAGTATGTCACTTACACGACTCAGCCACAAATATCTTTACAAATATAAAAACAAAAAACAAGTCATTGGACTTCAACATCACCAGTAAAGTAAAATACATATGCACAGCAGTAGAGGGTATACTGATACCCTGTCAGTTGGGGACAGGGCTCCAACGTCTGACACATATTTGAGTCAGAGTTTCCTTGCCACAAACATACCAAATAAAATGGAGTTTCATACCTGTCTGCCAAAGGTAAAACACTAATGGCACCTCGGAAGTCTTAAAGTCTTTTATTGCAACATAAAAACTAGAGACTGGCAGAAGAATATGTGGTTAGTATCATTATGAATAAATCCGTTTTTTTTCTATCCAGTAAAGAGGTTTGGTCTTTTAAACATGCTGTGAATATAAACAAATATTGTTGTTGTTGATCTATGGAGATATTTATAAGCAGATGTGTATATACATCTCTCAGTGCACCTACAGAATCACTGAAGCCGACTGTACTCCTGCTCCTGTAACTCCTACTTTAAACCATCTAGGATACTATTCATCACTGCTCAGTGTCGTTTGCTTAGTCCTGCACTTCCTCTTGAAGCACACACACACACACACACACACACACACACACACACACACACACACACACACACACACACACACTGCAGAAGACACTTTATTTCTGCAATAATACTCACTCTCCAGTACCCAGCACATTTTTCAACATTTCTTCATCCCACTCAGCATAATGCCTCCTCATGCCACACTTTTACACTGTAACGCTGCTCTCCTCCATCCTGCTGCATCGCACTATCTGCTCACTGAGTACATCTATGGTGATGCGTTCACTGCGCTGTCTGTGTGAGTCGCATGCATGCATGCACCGGTACCACCCACCACTACCAGCACAGGTTCTCATTAACTAACCGCATTCAGGTCAGCTTACTATCCACTAGATGACGCTCTCGGTTTTTAAAGACATGCAGCTGCAAATTGCATTTATACAGAGTGCAAGTAATTAAACTGACAGGGAGTTTGAGGAGAGTAAACACGTGCATGATTATCCCAGGGTCATTAAATAATTAATAAATCAGTTTGTATTCAACATTAATATCATTTATGAAGAAATGCGCAACTTCAACCTCTTTATTCTTTATTATTATTGTTATTACTATAAATAATATTATTATGTGCGCAACAATTACAGGAAGCAGTCTTTGGGAATGGAAATTATGAATTCCCTCAGAAAAAAAGGCTCGTAAAATATAGATATTTTTAATTTTTTCAACAGCAGTTTACAAAGCAAAACATAAAATATGATGAACAAAGTAATTTCTCCTGCTGTTCATATTTTTTCTAAATATTTTTTAAAGAAAAGAAAAACAAGAAAAGTAAAATGAGACTCTAAGACAACATAGTGCAAGTAGACAAAAAAAAATAGTGTAAAATATCTGTCCGAATTTCTGAAATGTTTCAGTAGGGTGTGTGTTGGCTTATTTGTTTAGTAATTCTCAGAAAGATATATTATATCTACTGGGTCCACCCATGTGTTTTTCTCACATAGCCAAAAAGTGACTCACCTCAAAACTTATGAGCATGTTGTTTTCGTATTTTTATTTATTTTATTTTTTTTGCAAAGCTTCTCCCAAACACGAGCATATACACTTTATTACTTTCTCTGCCGTCCTGAAGTTTTATATTTATTTATTTATCTATTTATTAATTTAATTTAATTCTTTTATATTTTATTTTATTTTATTTTTTATTTTTATTTTATTTTAAAATATGTTTTATACTGTACTCATATACTCACTTACAACCGAGCCGAGCCTGGCCGGTCCAAACTGAACCTGACCTGGGAGAAGTCTCACCGGGGCTTCAGGGAAGGCTCCTGCTGTGAGATCTGATCCTGGACCAGCCGCCTGGTTTTTGGGTGGGTGGGCGGGTTTGTGCGCTTGTTTCAGGAGGCGGAGCGGCCCGCAGGGTCGGACGTCCTTCTGAAACTCTCCTGCTCTCTCCTCCTGAAAACAACACACTACTCAATAAGTTAGCAGGCAGCAGCGTGGGCACTTTTTATCTTTTAAAAACTGTTTTTAAGTCACGTTTATAATCTGCGGTAACTGAACCAGAGAGGGAAACGACGCCGGTGAGTAAAAAGCTAACAGTGTTCATTGTACATGTCTGCTGCTGTGGGAGCGTTAACAACTCAACAAGACGCACAAAACTCAACATTTAAAAGCAAAAATGAGAGTTAACCTGCTATAAACTGGACATAATGAGAGACGCAGGAAAGATAAATAAGTTTTACGGAGTATCTGAGGCTGGTGGAGTGATTCATGCCACCTGTTGCACTGAGCAGCGATGTAAAATGTCCACAAACTGCGTCAACTCAATTCATCGCAGTTTCAGTCACCTGGCTGTTCACAGATTTTTCTCTCAATCTCTGTGTGTCATTTACACATTAGTGGTATTTTAATTGTGTTTACAGTCGCTCATGTTTACGGTTACCTGACGCTCCAGATTAGTGAACTCCCATTCATGTTACGTAACTTTATCATATTTTCCCACAGTGTAAATCTCGCTGCTTTCACTGACTTGGTTCATATTGTACATTGAGTCTCTCAAGGTCGGCCGCTCTTAACTGATGTGTTTTCTTGATGCAGTCATGTGAGTGAGTGCAGCTGCAGACACGGTGTCTGGACTCTCTGTGACACAGAAAACTAATGAGTTCACATGAGGAGATAAAAATCTGCTTTGTTAAATCTTTGCAGAGTCTCCCCTCCGCACAGATCAAAGCCAGGGCCTTGACATCCAACCTGAGCTCAGTGCTGACCTCCCTGCTCTGCAGCACAGGGGTCAGTGAAGGCAGCACTGCCTCTATATGAAGCACAGACAGCTCAGTGAGGGTTTCCTCCTTGTGCAGTGGGAAGTACAATGGCAGGAAGACAGTTGCACACTTGTTGAGGCATACATGTGACACTAAGGATGAAAGAATCTATTGTGTGTCTTCTTTAGCTTTAATCTGTGCTCGACAGCACTCTTCCTCCTGGAAGGGACACTTTACCTCGCAGGCCTCCTCCTTCCCTACTGTGCAGACAAAAGAGAGGGAAACTGAGAACCTCTGACTTACTGAAGCACCAGGATCAACTAGTTGACTGTCAAAATCAAGCTGGGGGGAATTATTCTCATGTGGTGCCAGCATGTACATATTTTTAAGTGTTTCTAGTCGTGTGTTATGAAAGACGTAGGCCACCTCACCTGAAACAGAGACAGCCTCTGCTAGTATCTTATAAAATTGGGTAAATACACTTAATAAAATGTTACCCTTGGGGGGAAAACGGCAGAGGTGCTGTGTCCTGGAGCAAATGCTTTACACTTAATAAGATGTGTCAGGAGGCTCACAACCTTGGCTAACCTAATTCCCGGGAAAACGCTGAAATCTTCAACCAGAGTGCTTGTAATTTAATATAATTTGTGATATTGATTACCTATTATAGTACATTTTTGGGGGGATTAGTTTTGAAACTGGTAGATAAAAGAAACAAACAGGAATGTCTGTATTGAATATGTAACAAATCCTTAGCATACTGATGCAGAAACAATAATGCAAAACATCCAATATCGCCATGAAGAGATCCTGCTCGTTGTTTTTGTGCAACTTTGCCCACAGCTGGTGGATCATGATCCAAAAGTGGGTCGAGGGTCCATTCTGAAAGGACTGCAGGTGATTCACAAACATGTCAGAAAACAAAATAAACAGCCTTTTATTTTTAAGTGCATTGAATTTCTGACACAAAGCTTTTATTCTGAAGTGCTGTTTCCTGCGGTAGAATGGGTGACAGATGACAGCTACCTAACAGAGACAGCAAACTAGCTCAAAGACATGGCCAAACGCAAGAATGATGCTCAACAGTAATAAACGCTGGTGAACCTTGAACTAATGACTTAAGAGAAATCTGGACTCCGTGGCTGCACCAGTTGGGAGCCACTGGTCTAATGCAACCAGGGACAAACAGTATGTACATACCATCATATCTTTAAACACGACACGGCCCTATATTTTTTCTTAATAGCCCATGAGTTGTCAGTCTTTACCTATTTAGCGCTAATGTGACATATCCTGCCTCTGCCTTTGTTTCCAGTCTTATCAGTGTCTTTGTTCCAGGCCCATCTCTGTCCGTCTTTGTATTGTAACATCAGGTAGAATGGGACATTATCAGCAGGGCAAACAGGAACCTGTTAAAAGCCCATTGTCCGGTGAAACACATGGTGGCCGCTGATGGCTTTGTCTTCACCCGCTTCCCAGGCATAAATGTGTCTGAAGAACACTCAGCAGCTTACTTTAATATTTGTCCACAGTCTGATATTTATTGCCAGCTGTGTTCTCACGATCGCGCTGCAAATCTGTCAACCCGAGACAACCCCGCAATTATTATAAATGTGACAAAAGTGAGCAGGATAAGATTTTGTTGCTCTCCTTTCATGGCGTATCCCATGAGCGTGGGCTGCAAATTACAATGTCATTTACAAGGATCAATTACAACGTGTATACGCACACAGACACACACATATACACTCACACTACACATACACTCTAAACCTGACGCCCTCCAAAGTTCTGTAGAAATGACAGAGCTCTCAGATTTCTCCCAGGTCTGACTGACTCATGTTGAAGTGTTATCTTTCTCTCTGTACCTTTCTCTTAACCTGTGTAACCAATTCTTTGTCATGCATGGCAAACAGTCATTTTGTTATGCCATACCTGTTAGTCACAGGCTTTTCTAAACAGTACCCGGTCATTTTTGCAAAGAATGTGGCTGATGTTGACTCATATTTTTGGAGATATTATGGGTTCTGGGAGGCAACACAGGCAGCTTATTGTCTCATTCTTCATTTGGTCAGAGCACATTAGCTGAGCAGTTTGACAGAAAATATCTCCGTGGAGAGGAAACACAACATTAAGAATGCAAAACAAGAAAAGCAGATGAAAGCAGGCGACGTAATTAAATGCAGCGAGGCTTTAATGTTTCATTAGTGGCTGAGTGTGGAACTGGGAAACATTTGTTGATATTACTGAATTACGTAGTGTCTCATCGCTAACTGATAGAGCCTGTCTGGATCTTTGCTTGCAGAGGTGAGCCACCTGATCCAGGGAGAGGGATTTATTTTCCTTCTGCATTCCTGATGGAGTCGTACAGAGTGACTGGCATTCCTAGCAGCGGATCACAGCGGGGCCACACTCAGCCGTCCCGCCCCTCCAGGCCCCACAGTAACGGAGCTGGAACATACGGTCTCAGCATCCGTGTCCAGGGTATCGATGGACACCCTTACGTAGTTCTCAACAACCAAGACAGGGCTCCTCAATCCCTCATCGACCCTGACAATAATGGGTACATCGACACAGAGGGCTCTTTTATTGAGAACTACCAGGAGTATGATTTCAGGGGAGGAAAAGAGGCTGGATCCAACAGCCCCTTCATGGAGTACAGGTCTCAGAAGATGACGCAATACTCTGGGCCTCAAAATGGCATCACAGATTCACACGGAAAGACCCTTTTGAACTTTCAGAAGCACCCTGAGATACTGCAGCCGTATGATCCAGAGAACAACTCCCTAAACCTTGACGGTTTCCACAGCTTGCCTTCAAGAGCTCTGGCTGAGACTGGGAACCAGGACCAGAGTTACTCCTCCACATCTGCTGTAGTTGCACCGTCCAGTGCCAGGGCATCAAGTCTGGACCGGAATAAAGCTCCTGCGCAGCAAGAGAAAAGACAACTTCCATCCCAGAGCCAGAGTGAGACGGCCCTTACTAAGCCAAGGCCCCAGCCCCAGGCTCTGCCTCCATCCCAGATCACTCAGCCTCAGTCGAGGTCGCAATCACAAGTCGCTCAGCCGCAGTCCAAACCTCGTCTCACCAACCTGAATCCACCTCAGTCCAAGCCAGGCTCTAAAACTCAGCAGCAACCAGTGCCTCCAGCCCAGCCTCAGCCCTCCACTGTGTCAAGTCCCACCGGTGAGCAGAGCAAAACATCATCCAGATCCCCCACTTCTATGAGTAGCACCAACTCAAGCCTTGAGCGCACCCGCCGTGAGCCTGATGTCCTTCCTCTCCGCAGGATTGACTCCAGTGGTCCAGTTCTTCAGTCCTCCTCCTCCCGTTCCCGCCACTCCTCTGCATCTTCCACCTCTAAGACTCTGTTGGATGAGCAGATGGATGCCCTGTACTCAGACTCCATCAACCGCCACGAGAACCGCCGCTACATCCCTTTTCACCCAGGTTCAGGCAGAGACATTGACACAGGCTCCATTCCTGGTGTTGATGAGCTCATTGAGAAGTTTGATGGCAAAGATGGCAGCCACCAGCGCAGGGGCAGGGCAGGGCGCAGGAACAGGATCAATCTAGAGGACAGGAAGCGCTCACGCAGTGTGGATAGTGCCTTCGGCCTGCGAGATGGCTCTAGCTACACAGACGGGTTCAGCCGCCAGCGAGGTACATCAATGGAGCATGTCTTACGGCCCTCACAGCTTCGGCTGCAGAAATCAGCCGGCAGTCAGGACACCTGGCTCGTGGCTGTGGATGGTAAGGGCGATTCCAGGGCTTCATCTCGTGTCGCCAGTGCGCCCGGCTCCCCCCAGAGCACCATCTCTAAAGGTGTTGGCGCCATTCAGGGTTACAGAAAGCCAGAGACTCGTACCTCTTCACTACCGTTCAAGACTAAAGAGAGTGAGGACAGTGCCTCCGCAGCTGGAAAGGTTTCGACAACATCACTGTCAACATCGCTGTCCAAGGTGTCCTCCACTGCGGACAAAAAGCTCAGCTCAGAGGCAGATGTTCAGGTAAAAAGGATCCATGCTGAAGCATTATGATTAAATCTTAAATGTCTGTTTTAACCTGTCTCATTATCCTTGGAATATAAGCACATTAAGTACGTTAAGTGATCACAATGAGGATCTGTGAGAGACCTTTTTTAAGCTTTGCTAAGATCTCCCTCTCATTTCCTGTCATTTCCAGACGACACCTGATCTTTTGAGAGGTCAGCAGGAGCTTTCACAACAAACACATGAAGAGACAGCAAAACAAATCTTGTTTAATTACCTGAAGGATGGGTGAGTTATTTTATTATTTTAGCTTTATTTGCTTGTATTAATAAAACAAAATGGGACCAAATGTTGTGAAAAAGTTCTGGTCGTAATCCTCTGATGTTAGCCTGAATCTTGAATTGAGCATATTGTTCACTCTCAAATCCCACACGCTGCACCATAAGGCAATGCATCATGAAGGAAGAGACTGTTCTGTGGTTTTTATCAGAGTTGGACTGTTTGTGATAAAAGTGAAGGAATGTGCTCTTCTTACCCTCCCATCCAGCCTGTGAGAGATCCAGCTGTTTGTTTTCTCGCAGAATCCCACTTTCTTTCTCTGCTTTCTCCGTGCTGCAGTGTGAGAGCGTTCTGTTTACTTCTGTAATCAGACACTTGTTGCCCGTCAAGGAAAGGCATGTTGGGTTAAAAGGTTAAACGCAGTTCAGGTTTGAAGTAGCCAGATATGATGGCTTATGCATTCTCTACGGTCTTTGAACTCAAAGTAGCAAGTCACTGTCAAGAATTGTTTTTGGAGGTTGATGGACAAACGCCAGTTAAACTGCACTGTTGTTCATGATGTCACAGTTAGAAACAGTTTGCAGGTTTCTGCAGTTCTTGCTACAGGCTTGCGATAATGTAGAAAGAGAGCAGGAAACTGCCTGGGTGTGTCGGGCCACAGGTCAGGAGTCACAGGACAAAGGAAAGGAAACACAGATGGAAGTGCTGGGGCTGAAACTGAGCTACATTCCCCAGGCCTCAGAAGACAAACATTCACCAACAGGGGTTATAAAGGTTTAATGAAAATCATATGTATGAGGAGAAGAGAGTTTTAGGGGGTTTGGCTGTTTGTGACAGCCGTCTAATTTATTGAAGTAATATATCACTGTTGTCATGTGAAAGTGTTGTAACTCCATTTTTGTGGATTCTGATGTTTTCACTTTAACTGAAGGATTAATAGTTTCTGTGGAACGAGAAAATCCTCCCATCTTTGGGCTTTTAAACGTCTGGTGATAAACTCAGAAATGCTGCTGCTTTTTTTTAGCTACAAGAAGTTGTTGTTTACGTTCAGGAACACTTAAACTGGCAGAACAACACTGCAAATGGCTGCTACTTTGCTATCTTTTTAATTAGGATGTAAATTATGTTACCATCAGAGAGAATGGACCCGAGGTAGAAAAATGTGGGTGTGGCTGGTTTTGTGTCCAAATTCTGTGAATCTAGGCTTCTTAAAAGTTCTGTTTTTGTAAATGAAGAAAACTACAACCTGACTGTAAATGTTAAATATATATAATATTATCTGAATGCATTTGGAAGCATTAGAAGTGATCATTTTTAATAACTCTAGCATGGTTGCTGCAACATTTCTAGCTCTGGTCACTACAAAATTACCAGGTGATGAAATTAAACTACTGCCCATGCATTTGATTCTTCTGCTCATGTGCCACAGTTTATTGGACGAGTGTAATGAAGCTGTTTGTGCTGTGAGGTGACACATCAAAGCATCATGATCCTCCCTGACCCTTTCTAAGCTGGGAATGACTTGGTCTGCTCCCAGAACAGTCTGGAATTAATTCCTGATCCCCAAACACTGAAGAAAGTTGTTTTTTACCTCCTAATAACTAGTGTGTTAACATACTCTCTCTGTGTGTGTGTGTGTGTGTGTGTGTCTGCAGAAGCAACGATAATGATGAAACGACAAAGCGAAAGGTCAACCTTGTCTTTGAGAAGATACAGACGTTGAAGTCTCGGGCCACGGCGAGCGCACAAAGTGATAACAAAGTGAGACATTGTTATGTTGTTTTAACTGTGCACTATTAACAGTTGAAGAACCTATAAAAATCTCCTCTGCAATCTTTACATAGATTTATATTGAAATCATAAACCTGGGATTATAAAGGTTCAGTTTTACCCTCATGTTTTAGCTGTCTGCCAGTAAATGGGTGAGAGATGGTGTTTTGGGGGCACAGCTTCCCAAAGTGAAGCACAGCTGGTTGATACATTGATACATGCAGCAAACTTTCTTTGTGCTAACATATATTTCCAAGTTAAATTCTTCCTTTAGATCCTGTTTGATTCAAACCACTAAAGAAAATTGTGATCTCAAAGCAATTTAATGGAGCTTTATAAACCTGTGTGCATATTATCTCTCTGAGGCTTTAACACTCGCACTGTTTACTTTGCATAGCAGACACTTTCAGCTATTAAATATTTACCCTTACTACATAACTGAGAGCTAATGCCAGAGTCCTAACATTCAGGTTGCATTTTAATCCAAAATGGATCAATGAAAATAACCAGCTCTGAAATGTCTGTCTCCTTCTGTCAGACCCTGGACGTCGCTGCACAGACCAAAGCTCTGCAGGAGCAAAACGATGAACTGGGGAAAGAAATAAATGAACTGAAGAGAAAACTTGAGGAACAAACCATGGTAGGTGTTACAGTGCCTCTGACACCAGCTTGTTTATGTTGGCATGTCAGCTTGTTGCTAAACTTGTTGTTGCTGTTTGAGAATATCCTTTTATCGAGGGTTTAAGGGATTACACGTCAACTTGTTGAATAAAAGAGATGTTTTGGGAGTACTGGTTAGATGTAGAGTTGGATAAGCTCAGCACAAAGGCACATTTAAATGGACAGAATAATAGAATGAACAGGCTACTCTCTTTAAAACCTGTAATTCTGTAAAGTAAGTGGGAATAATAAACACTGCAGTTTGCTTTGCTGCAAAGTTGAGTAATTGAAACTGAGTGCAGCTGTCAGGAATGCAGTCACTTTGGGATGAAACAGTTTTCACTTCATTTTCACAATGGGCATCCTAAATGCTTTGGGATCCTTCTTTGCAACATTTAAAACAAATCCTGCTAAGAAAAATAAAACTGAAACTGACCATATCAAGCAATGAGTTGTCACGATCAAATGCAAAAAGCTTGATGCAGGAAATGTATAAGACTAGATGTTTGTATCTGCACTGAAGCTGATATTGCCAACTTTAATATTTCTGTGTGTCACCAACAGAAGAATCAGGCTGACAAGAGGGCAGTCGCAGGTTTGAAGGAGCTGCAGCAGGAGCTGGAGCGGAGTGCAGAGGAGTGCAAGCGTCTGAAGGAAAAACTTGCCAAAACAGAGGTCGAGCTCCAGACCACAGTGGAAGAGTAAGTGACAATTTTGGAGAAGTCAGTTATGATCAGCATAGATTGATCAACTGGTGTCGCTTTGTTGTGTTGAATGTTCTATTTTTCAGTGCCAGTATTTTTTAACTTTGGTTGAACTTGGCCAGAAGTGTGTGGTTAAGAGGCAAACCAGCCAAGTTTAGCTCCCTTCACTGGTATCTCCATCTTGATTGTATGAATCAGAACCAGAATCAGAAATACTTTACTGATCCTTGAGGGGAAATTATGAGTCATAACAGTTGCTCCGATGTAAAGAATAGAGAATTATAAGAAGTAAGAATAAGAGTATGAAATAAAAGTATGTAAATATAAAGCAATGAAATAAAATATTTTAGAGGGCACAGCTTAATAATTTTCCAGAGAAAAAAATTAACAAGTACAAAGAAAACTAAGTTGGTAAACTATTGGGAGCAACTGCACAGACTGCATGCACAGTCAGCACATGTGCATTTTTCAGTGCTCCAGTATGGAGTGTTTGTGGTGGGAAGCTGGTGAGGGATCATGACTTTGCTGATGTGGTATTGATCCCTATTTGTTGAGGATTTGGCACAGAGGAAGGTGGAACAGGGAGGGACAGCATGAACCTCCTGGTCCTCATGCGATGCTGGTGAAGCTCCTTGTTGTCAGGTGAAATAAGGACGCGGTGTATCAGAAGAACCATGTTGCTGTGAACTCTTTCCCCAGGTCATATAATAATAAATAATGATAATAATTAGCTTGATGTGTTATTCATCAGCTGTTGCTCAGCGCTGTACTGTCACACTGGAAGCAGTGTAGGATGTCAGTGGATGAAACCACTCAGAGTGTTGATAGTTCACTGAAGTGGTTACCATGTCAGTTCCTCCGTCTTATTATACAGACCTTTGTGTCTCCTCTGGTTTGTTAGGTTTATCTTTCACCCAACATATTAATGCGTGCTTAGTGACTGATTTACTATTCATCCTGACAGCAGTAACTGTCCAGCTACATTTCTGTCCCTTTACATACGAATCTGTGGTTGTCTTTCACAGGACGAACATCGTTTGATGTGTTTTTACAGCAGGAATAAATGTGTGGCTTCAGTCTACATCACTGTGTGGTGATTTGTTTTAGGTGCCTCACATCACTTATCACCCTCCCCCTCTGTGTTGTCATGCGGAGGCAGTTTAGGACATTATTGGTTTGCCATCGTTCAGGTATTCGTTTGAACCCCTGTGCTGTGTAGGCCTCACATGAAGACCCAGCACAGGTGCTGCCATTTGTATGTGCGAATTAAGAGGCAGGTGTGCGGGTGTGTGTGAGCAGATACACAGTAGGTATGTAGAGTGACTGTACTGTGTTGTGACATGTCATGTGGTTTGTCAGGCTGTTCCAGGTGAAGATGGAGAGGGAGCAGTACCAGACAGAGATCAGAGACCTGCAAGACCAGCTGTCAGAGATGCATGACGAGCTCGACTCGGCCAAGAAGGCGGCCACAGATGGAGAGAAAGACATCATTATGGCGGTAATGACGTGTTCATTGTTCTAGAGAGGAAAGTTTTTTTGTGTAAACTTGTAGAACATACGGCTGATGGCAACTACCTCACAAAAACCACCGTGAAAGATAAAAGCTTTTCTACTCTGCCTCTCAAATATTAAAGCCATGTACATAAACGCTATGGTAAAATGTACTTTTGAAAAGAGTTAAGGTGCTATTTCACACTGTATTTAAAAGTTTTAAATTAAATGCAGCCAGTGCTGAGACCAGCCTGTCTGGGAGGAGCTCAGTGATTTGTTTCTGTTCTGGAACTGTACTTCTAAAATGACCACATTGCTGTTATTGATTGTTTCCAAATGGTCCACATTCTGTCGTCTTTAGCTCTGCATGTATGATCTATAAACAGCTATATAACTGTGGTCGCAATGAGAAATGTCCCTGTAACCAAAGGCAAGAGCAAACTAAAGGATCACGGTCAAACTCAGCACTCTCTACTCTGATTCTTCAAATTCTGAAGTGATTAAGACTCACCTGACTGTCTTTATTTACCACAGGACATGATGCAACTGAAGGTAGAGATGCAGGAGGTTCTCCTGGCCAAGGAGGACCAAGAGGATGTGCTGAGGAGGCGAGAGAGGGAGCTGACAGCTCTGAAAGGAGCCCTGAAGGAGGAAGTGGCAGCTCACGATCAGGAGGTGGACAAAATGAAGGAGCAGTACGAGAAGGAAATAAGCAAGCTGCAGACGTCTCTGGCGGAGGCCAAGCAGGTAATCAGCCCCCCGTTTGTTTTCCCTCCCCTCTCCTCCAGTTTGACTCCCTGTGTTCACCTCCTCCTCATTTCCTTCGCTCTCGACCTCCCCCGCTCCAGAGACACCCTGTCACAGAGGAGTGTGGAGATAAGCATCAGGGGAGCTGTGAGTGTGTGTGTTTTGCATCGCAAGTTATGCCATATGTTTGTCATCAGAGGTTGCTGCTGCTTTGAATTGACGGTATTTACACCCTACATATGTGGCACTGAGTGTCAAAATACTGAGACGCTGCTTTTGAAACAGGCGAGATACACAATATCCAGAGTACAGTGGCACTTTTAATCAGTGTTACTGTATGTCTGTGGAAATTATTTGTAAAAAGAGCAGGAAATGAATCGATATTTGTCCCCAGTGGGGCAGTGAGACGTGTACATTTAGCAAACATAAAACATGGGGCACATAATACGACACTGAAACATAATACAACAGTGAAAATACTCAGTCAACTAAAAAGATAAAAGAACGAAACAATAAATTAAAGATTAAAAAACAATTCAAACTGTTGTAAATAACTATGGTTTCTTCTGAGAGTTTAGGAGGTGGCAGAGGGTGTACAGGAGGGCTTGCGTCTGTTGGCTTTAGCTTGTAGAAGTCTGAAGAGGGTTCCAGATGGCAGAAACAAACTGCTGATGTAAAGGATGGGAACAATCAGACAGGATGGATACTGTTTTCTTATATAACTGTTTGTTGGTAAAGATCCTGAAAAGTTTTCTGTGCAGTGCCGGTTACTTTGCTGCAAACATCGACCACTTTACTGAGTAAATTTTTGGGTTTAACTTTTAGAGATAATGGAGGTGAAGAGGCTTTGTCTCATTGTCTCTATTGCCTTTTAAGAAAACTGAAATTGAAGACGTCAACATGTGATTGGAGTGCAGATAAAAGTCCTGAGTAAAATAATATTTTTTATCTTAAACAACAAGAAAATAAAAATGTCATCATCTAACAACATGATTTCACAGACCTGCACTCACCGTGCTACTGTAGCCTCATGTTCATGCTGTTAGCAGTTGACTTTTCAATATTTGCAGACTTCTCCCACATTTCAGTTAACCCTGTTAATTGCAGTTGTACATGGTTTGGTTGGTTTGGTGCATATCTGCTGTGTTAGTCATAAATGAATGACTCCATGATTTGGTTTTGCCAGCTCCAGAGAAATGCTGATGATACAGAGCAGTGATGTTATCACACCGCATAAACAAAGTCATTTAAACTCACTGATCACCACAGAAGAGGATATTCACCTGCAGCAGTGAGAAGTTCTACATTTTTTCAAATGACGCCAGTGGAAATGAAGCTCAGCTTGAGTTCACACTCTTGAGTTTCGTCAACCGAGCAGACTGATAAAATAAAAATGAAACACTGTGTAACAGTTAGATCTAGCACGTCATCATTTTTCATGGGAAGTCTTTCTAGCCAGTCAAGTGTAGAAGTGTTTCCTTATCTCAGCTCGTTCCTCTAGAGAGGAACATTTTACAGGAAGAATGATGTTTGATAATAACATTTAGAGACATTTATCTGTGTGTGACATATTTAGGAGTTGCCGTACTGGCAAGGTCACTAATGTAGCTTAGCAGCAAGTCTCAATTAAAAGCCCTGATTTACTGCGACACAGACGTGGACACAGTTGTGTTTTTTACTACACTGGCAATAATTGAACTTCTGAAAACCTCACATTAAAATTTATAAACCTCCTTGAACCAGCGATGAACTCGCTGTTGTTTAAGAGCCAAAGATTAGATGAAAATTTCCTTCAGAGCAGAGAGAGTTAGTCAGAGGTTCTTCCAAAAGTGAGGGAAGGTAAGTTAAGACGAGCAGCAGTGCATGGCAGGAGACAGCACAAGGACTGAAGACACATTGTTTTCAGTAGGTCGCTGTGTGACTCACGTGTGTCCTGTTTGTCTCAAAGACTGGAAGTTGTCCTTGTTCTCGGCTTCCTGCAGGCCTGGTGGGGGTCCACAGCAGCGCTCTGCAGCAACAGTCTATGAGAACATTTCCTCTTGTCGAACAGAGGCTCTGCTCCCCGAGGGAGTGTGTCATCAGGGGTTTACCCTCTGTGCTTTGTAAACACTTGGCAACATTAAGTCATTGTTTGTTTCCCTTTTAAGATATAAAAGAGCATTTAATTGATGTCCTTGAAATAACGTGCTGTCCTCAGATCAAATGTTGTGAGGCCTTTGTAGATTAGAAGACTGTGCCTGTCAATTATTATGTAGAAATATCAACTCAAATTCATCTGCACAGTGGCACAGGAATGGTTTACCTGTTTATATATGCTGTTTATGTCGGGGCAATGTGCAAACAGGTGATAAGATCAGACAAGTCAGCATATAAAAGACACATGAATCATTTTGTAGTCATGTTTACAAAATAAGCATATTGGTAGTGTGTCAGTAATTAAAACTAGACCATTATTCTGGACATTATGGTTTTATTTGTCATGAAAATACAGTGTGAGAGACATACATACCAAAACAAAAAAAATAGTAAGCTAAATTTTACCATGACACCCAATGCTTGTTAAAGTTCAGTTGGTCATAGCAGTTAGTCTGAGCTGCAAGTTATGTGAAAGCCTGACATTAAAGGGGGAAACTGCTTATTATCTCTTGTGCGCTTCTACTTTGTATGAGAGTGTCAGACAGGAAAAAAGAGAGCCGAGTGAACTGTGCATCTTTTTATTATTCAGCCCCATCTCCAACCACAGTGCTGCTTCCCCCCATTGAGCAGCCCTGACGTTTGCGTTGACCGGAGCAGCCCATGCGAAGAAGAATGCTGGAAACTGGAGCACCGAGTTGCTCCGTATACTAGTTAATTGCAGTGGCAAGCCATCACTAATCTAATGAGCTGCCGTTCCTGAGTTGCGTCGTGTCCCCTCTTCCTTCTGTGCCCTGAAAGAGTGGGGGTAATTGCGGACCTCAGTCGACGATGAATGATGAGTTTGTTTCACACAATAATAGCAGCGGGGGTTGGGACATGCTGAATAAGTGGGTCAGTGTGCTGTAGAAAAGGGGATGCGTGGCTGACCCCCTGAAAGGAGCGGGGGGCCTGTTTTGTGTCTTAAATTGAAAGCTGCATTGTGTTTTCAATGAGCCGAAATCTGTGGAATTTCATCAAGGTTGAAAAATCGTGGTCGCGCTTTCTTGAGAAGATATGAATTTGCTTATTTTAAGTTCTTAATGCTCTGTAACAAAAGACGTCTGCACATTTGGAAGTGGATTTGATCTCTCATGCCAGCATGTGCTGGTATGCAGAAAATGTGGACAGATGAGGTGTGGTGAGCAGAGAGAAGGGTCTGTTTCCAGGAATGTCGGGGTCAAAGTGGAGAATGTGCACCCTGCAGACCTCCTTCTTCACTCAGCTCCAGCTCTGTTACAGTGCGCCCGCTCCGACCTGCGGGAGAGGCGTCGGATCTTTTCATTTATACCTCTTCAGGGTGCTGCAGTTGCATCTCCATCTCCGCAGCGCTCTGGATCCTCAGTGTTAGAGGCTTTAATAGGTCTCAGCTGTACTCTCCCTTCCTCACTGTAAAGACAGAGCCTTGTGCTTATCACACCATTTCCAGCTCTTGTTATGTTTCACCTACAGCCCCGAGCCACAGTGTGTAACACGGCCACATTGTTATCACGCTCTCATCTGTAACCTCAATCCCAAAATGCCGTATTTTTTCATTTCCTAACTCCACAGTTTCCACACAAGACTCCGCAGTGATCTCCCGCTCACCTAAACGCAGTTCATTTTCTGGCCTGTGCCATTCTCGCCCGTATCTCCGCCTGCCTCTCGAGTAATCTCTGTCAGTGTGTGAACTGAAGTCTCACTGTCTGATCATCAAACTTACGTGGCCCAGAGAAGAGTTCCCCCTCGGGCTTGTTTTGAAAGTAAAGACTCCCGCGTGGGTCTGTGTGTTTGATGATAGCACTATATTTCCCAGCGTAGCTTTAGGAGCTGATTTAACAGGTAAAGAGGAGGAAGGAGACGCAGGGCAGCGAGTGAGGGAGGAAATGATGCAGAGAGATTCTGGATCTTGACAGAGACGGCAAGGAACCAGCCATTTATCCTTGTTGGTCTTCAAATAGCTTTAACGATAACTTTACAGATTGATGACATTAAACACTGTAAAAAACGGGAACTAAATACAGCAGCAGTTCAGTCAGAAAAGGTTCAGTTCAGAAAATGTTGCTGCACGGCCAAGTGAGGGTCACATCCCTGTGAAACCAGGCAGCGGCTGGATTATAGTGTTTGTTGTTCCTTTACCTCGCTGCCTGTGAGCGCTGATGTGGAGGGAGCCTAATCTGCCAAAACAACTTGAAGGAGTCAAGTTTACTGTGTTTATATCAGTCCAGTGCTCATGTTTACCTGTTAAGCTTTGTTTTTTAATGTATAAGCTATCTCTGTTTGTACATCGAGAGCAACAAAAAAAAGGAGTCATACTCCTTGTATGTGTACGCACTAACTTTTGATTAAGGTTGATTCTGAATATTCTGATTCTGTTCTCCCGTAGAGACGACCAAGAACATGTGAGACTAGTGGTTAAAAGCTGAGAGTTTGCATTCATCAAGCAGCGCTTTTAAAGGCAATCAGTTTGTTTTCTTGTGAAGTTGAAGGTGATTGTTCATTTTTCACATGAGTTCACATAGTTTTGATGTTCCTGCCCCTCGTACTGCTCATGACCATTAAATAATGAAACAGAACCTGGCAGTCTGGTCGCATTTTAAATTACATTTTGATCTTTGTATTTGTAACTTTGCCAGCTGACTGGTTCAGGACATGAAGTTGGACTTCGCTGTAAGTGTGTAAAACGTGGGCTGAGATCTCCATGTTTGAGTTGTTAGTCTCCACACTTGAACTGTTGTGTGGGATGTGGATTTTGGGTGTTCCTTCTCTTGCTCACAAGTTTATTCAGTCCTTGTCTTTTTTGGCCTTTGGCCTGGAAAACTGTTGCAGGAGTTTTCTCCCCTCTTTGTCTTTCTGCTGAGAATTTACCAAGCCTCTGACTGAGTTTTAGCCAGGATGGTGGTGTGCGATTTAATTGGCACTGTGAAGGCTGAAAGTCAAAGTCTTGAGTCACACTCATCTAACATTCTTAATTTTAATACATACACTGTAAGACTTGTAATTAGTTTTAAGAAGTGGTACGTCTGGTGCGGTGCTTTGCACCATATTTCGTGCTGTCACATCGCATGATCCAGTCTGACATTGGAGAAATGAGTGGATTACAGGTCTTTGCAGAGTATTTCACAAAAATAAAAGGCTGTAGATTTGATGATCCTTTTTTTTTAATATCCTGGAATTCCCCTAAAATAAACGATTGCTATTAGATATCATTCTGCGGAGAGTGACTGTACTGATGGTCTTGGAGTGAAAACTAGTAAAAATTATGTGTGTATGTTTTTCTGGGCAACCGTTTGATCATGGAGAATTTCAGCTTCACATCACTTCAGAGAGCATGTTTACCTTTTTCTGATTAATTACTTGTTTAGTCTTGCCAGTTACATGTAGGTGCACTGTGAGAAATGCACATCAAAACAGTTTCATGTCTACAGTCATGCTTGTTTATATGCGATTGCAGTTGTGAGCGTAGTTGCCAGCAAACAGTGTTTATGGTGTCAACAGCTGAATCCCAAAGAGTTAGATGTGACACTGGACAGAGGACTTAGGACATTTGGCTAATAAAAAAAAAAAAAGAAAGAAAATTAGGAGGTAATCTTCCTAAATTCTCTTTCTAGTATTAAACAGAAACATCGATGTCTCTGTATATCTAGTTTCTACAATGTCCTATTATATCCAACCACCCCTTTAGGCTTGCAATCTATATCTATATCTGTATCTCTATCTCTATCTCTATCTCTATCTCTGTCTCTATCTCTATCTATATCTGTATCTGTATCTTTATCTCCATTAGGTAACCAGGGTAAAAAGTCTCCTTGACATTAAAGGTCTCTCTTTCAAGAGGGACCTGGCCAAGAGGGCAGCTTAAACATTGTCACAACAAGAAACACAAACGACAAAGACAGACAAATACAACTGTCACACACCACACATAGGCCAGCACAGCATCCATGCCAACTCTGGCTTTGCACAGAGACTCTTTTAAAAGTCGGTATCTGTTTCCATTTCTCTGAGGACAAGACAAGATTTGATTACCGTTCTCCTTTGACCAAAGAGATGCCAGTGCTTCTCAGCTGTCGCGTTTTAATTTCGACTTCAATCCTTCCTTTCAGTCCCTGACAGGCCTTCTGTTCCCTCGGGTCTGGGGACCTTCTTTAACGAGGAATGCTGTTGTATTTGTAACACACACCTCGTGCTGGCAAAGCAAATCAAGGCTTCCACACTCCCAAAGAAGTTTTTTTATTTGTTCTCTGATATGAGGGTTAAGCTCAGATAATGTGATACCACACAGGAAATGACCTGTACTCTGAATGACCTTGGTTAGTTTTATTTTACTATATCTTGTTTGGATTTTGTGGCCTCTTTTTACTGAACACAACAAAGACATTTTTTGTTTTAGACAACAAGACTTCATCACTTCAGCTGTCAAAAAGCTCAAAACCAAGACAAGGAAAAACAGGTTAGTTTACATTTTATGTCCAACCACCGAAACAGTAAGCAGCTGCCAATAAACATAATATACATGTCTACAACAGCCACACTGCTGCCGGTTTCACCAGGTACAGTCCAAAGACATGCAGGTTGATAGGTGACTCTAAAGAAACCTGTAGGTGTGAATGTGAGCATGAATGGTTGTCTGTCTCTATCTGGCGACCTGTCCAGGGTGTACCCTGCCTCTTGCCCAGTGTCAGCTCAGATAGGCTCCAGCACACCCGCGAAACAGGATAAGTGGTTATGGAAAATGAATGAATGAATGAATTAACATATTTTTGCATCTGTGCAAAGCTCTAATCTCTTTGTTAGGACTGGAGTTGTGACATAATAATATTCATTTGAATGAGAAGACAAATGGAAACAGAGAAACAGAAACAAAAAGGTAAATGCTCAAGTCCACTCCTTTAAAACATTAATCAGCAAAATCTTCACAGCATGATGGCCCATAAATGTAAGTGTTATGATTTATATCGGAGTATAGATGGTTGTGCAGGGACAGCAGGTTGATGTTGAAGCTTCCTGTGTTGAACCAGTGGTGCAACTATTGGTCTAAAAAAGAGAGAATCGTACAGTACAGATTGGTTTGTAGTGTGCAGACGGAAAGTTAAACCAGCAGATATTGGTTATATATGAAATGTGTGAACAAGTGTGAGAGTGCAGATAGACAACAGGAGAAGCAGGGAAGAAAGAGGGAATTCACCAAGAGTTACAAGGAAAGAGGAAATAGAAGATAAAATCATAGTTCCTTTTGAAACTTTATTGGTATCAGCCAATCAGTTTATGTGTTGTTGTGCCTTTGTTGTAAGTCAAATCACAGTTAGCGTGTTTTTGCAGCTGCTTTAACATTCGAAAGTGTTTTTGCACCGCTTGTTATGTTACGTGCCACTCTGTTGGCTTTTGTGGAACAAATATTTTCATAGGTTGCCAGGTGGTGGACAGGGGGAAACATGTGGAAAAAATACCTCCGATGTGTTTGTCTTCAAAAAAGAAAACAAAGCACAGGCAGAGTGACATCAGGGATGGGGAAGGGGGAGTAATGACAAAATGTGTTAGCAGCTGGCGTTATGGAAAATGTTACAATTTGGGGAAACTATCTGTTTACAGTAATTCTGAGATGCATTTGAAGTTGGTTACTTGTAGCTCAAATGTTTCTATTAAAGTTGATGCGCAGTATTGTGAGTTTTTATGGTGTTACCTGTACGACTGATGAAGGGATCAATCTCGTTGATATTAATAGAAAACAGACTTCCTAGAAATATTAAATTAACAAGTGCAGGAAAACAATCTTCACTCTGCATGTTTATGGATTTCTGTTGCAGCTTTCTTGCAGCTGTATTTGTCTTTAGACCATCAGCTCTTTTGTCACACTGGAGGCTTATTTAGTGGAAATAGCTGAGAGAGCCAAGATTACACCAGAGCACACGACCTGGAACACACACTTCACTTCAGCGTTCGTGGTGTGCTTCAAAGACTACACAAAGTTAGTTAATGTGCAACTTTACGCAAACAGTCTGAGTACACACGAGGACCCAAGTCAAACTTTGAGTTAGGGTAGAGGAGAGAAAAAAGGACTAACGGTATGATATTACCACATATTCGTCTGTGGTATTGTGCCACATTGAAGTCAGCTTGTGTTGTCACTCTCTCTGTTAAATTTATATTTAAAGAGGTGATAGAGGATCGTATTAAATGCACAGATTAAACAAATCATTGTCTAATAGCTGATAAAGTGTTTGTTTTGTTTGCACTAATCCTTCAGTGGTTGTTAGGTAATCTTTAATAAGGCTTTAACACTTTTAAAGAATGATTAACTTTTTGTAGTAGTGTGCAAGAAAAGGATCTAGTCAGTGAAGGCTCATAAGAGAGGTGACGTTTCTGTCTTTGTTTTAATATTAATGAAAAGCTGATCTTTCCATATATATCAGATGTTAATCGGGTCATGGTGCTTGTCTGTTAAAGTCCCAACAGATAAATGAGAGTTGCAGACGGGAAAGTCTAATGGAAAAAGAGACTAACGTCATCCCCTCCTGCTTCCGCTCACAGGCAGCGTCAGGGTGTCCCTCTTTGTGGCTGGGTGGCTTTGCCCATGTTTTTAACTGGTATGACCCAGTGTGGGAAGTGGGACAGGCAGAGAAGTGTGAGGGCTAAACTTGTTGTGTATGTTGTTAAAATGGAGCACTGACACACACTGTCAATGCTTTATTATTGTAGTGAAAGCTGTGTTTAGCCCCACATCCCGCCCAACCCCTTTGACAATCAACACTTTGATATTCAAGTTTTTTTTAAAACCAGCCCGAGGAAGCTGCTGTAACCCAAAATAACACAAGAGACCACCCGTTTTTCTGGACCCAAACTACAGATGCAGCAGTCCAGAAAACTGCAAATGCATTTCCTCAGCCAGCTGCCAGTTTATAAGGATTAAAGCTAAAACCTTAATGGAGTTTTATATTAATATTTCTGTATGTTTTTTTTTTTTACTTTTATTTTTATTCTTATGTTTTACTTTTATGTTTTTGCACACACATAAAACTGCATAAAATCCAGATAATGAAAAAACAGGAAATGTGTCAGTAGAGCTCAAATAGCCACAGGCTTATGCAACAGCCTCCCCTCAACTTAAGGAGAAAAGCAAACAATAACAGAGAAGGAGACATAAGCTAAGGTAATCTAGAAACATCCAACAAAAGATAAATGACAACAAAAGGCAGACATGATAATTGCCTTTCAAGATGTTCTAAGGATAATAAGCTCTTGTGTTGGTGTTCATATCTGTACACCACGATATCTGAGGGGAGTACTGGCCATGTTTCATTGTGTTATTGTGATGTTCAGTTTTTGTTAAAACTCTTTTAAAGAGGTGTTGATTCAGCTTTGTGGTAAGTTTGTGGTGCTGAGTAATTATACCACTTTATACTGAGAGGTTGTCTCTAATATTTACAGCAGCCTTTTTATAAAACATCTACAATGTTTGCAGTTGTGTTATAGTCACCATAAAGTCTTATATGTTGTATTGAGTAACATGAATTCTCCTTGTCAGGCTAATCTGATAAGGTGAAAGAGTGTTACCCATGCATTTGGCAGCACTAAGTCTGTACAGAGCTCCTCGCTCCTGTGACTAAACTAAATGACCCAGTCAGGCAGAGATGAGGGCGGCTCTGTGGAGACAGGAGAAACAGGTCTGACTGGCCCGCTGCCTCTGAAGCAGGGAGTCACCCTGTCACCTTACTAGTACAGGAGGTGCCTATACTGTAGTCACGCACGGTGACAACAAGACAAGCCGATCAACGAGCGTCTTTCAGCTTAGTCACAAAGGGCATAAAGGGGTGAAGAGTGGCAGACTTTGGATCCCAGCAGAAACTAAATTTTGCATTTGTAAATGAGTTACCGCCTTAGAAACCTTCACAGTTCCCAGTGACGCTCACTGCAGTGCTAGAACTCACAAAACTACACACTTTTGCCCGCTGCAGTTAAAATCTGACATCTAAATTCTGCTATGATAACTTGTTTCTTTGTGCTTTGTACATCACTGATACATCAGGAAAAACCTGAAGGTTTCTGAGGTATCAGTGTCAAAGACACCCATACTTCATGCTTTTCACATCCTGCTGATTGTGGACGTAATAGAGCAGGAAGGTGTGTTTTTTACTGCGCTACAAACAGGTACTGCTTAGGAATAACTAACGCTAGTAGCTTTTAGTTCCACTGTTTGTATTGATGCTTTTTCTCTGCTGTCTTTTAGCAGTGTGTAACCAGCTGCGGCACAACTCAGTCAGTTGGTTCTTAAAGACAGATGGGTGTGTGTGTGTGTGTTTGTGTGTGCGCTTTCATGCTTTTGTGCACACACACATGCTGTGATGGAGAGTAACCTGCCCTTGCAGAAAGAGAACATTAAACTTTATTTACTCTTTGACACATTTTCACACCTGGAGCATTTCTTTAATAACTTTTAGCTTCAGTTTTCCGGCTCTGTTATACAGTTGAACTGTAGCTATAGATTTTACAGATGTTTTCTGTAGTGTTGTTTCTCACCGTACTGTGATAAACAGGAAATTGCCAAACCAGTTTCCTAACATTCCTAACACCTCAGTTCCAAAAAATCTTGTTTCCAAACAAACAGTTGTGACTCTGTTGTCTCTGTTGTGACGCTGTAGTTCGATGGAAGGGTGTTATCACACCTGAAAACCTGTTACCTGACGTACTGATTGAGTCGCGTGGTTGTTGTCAGTTTTCTTTGTCTCCTGTCACACAGACATGCATTTCCGCCTGTCTCCCGCTCTTTCTCTCCTGCATAGCACTCCACCCTCAAATGTCAGAGCCAAAGCACACTCTTCATTCAGAAATTGGGCATGGACAGAGCTCACAGGACTCCCCATTAACTCTGTCCCTGCCACTGCCGGCACTGGGCACAAGAATTGGTAAAAACACCATCTGACAGCTGTATATCAGATGGAAAACTGCCCTCAATCAATAGATGCTGATGAAAGCTCAGATTTACTCGCCTTCATTTGTGCTTTATTATGACGTGTGAGAGAATCACAGGAGGACATTGTTATTGTGTCTCCACAGCAACAAAAGTTCAGCGAGAAACTGAGCACATCAAATAGCTTTTTGTTGCATGAGGCATTTGAGAGAGTCTCAAATGTTCCATCATGCATCGTTGTTCCACTTTCCGTCGAGTGTCACAGGCCCCTGATTCCTTTGTGCTGACGCCTCGTGTCTTGTTCTGATCTGCAGAGCAGCGCAGCAGTGGTCCGTGAGAAGGCTGAAGTGGAGGCAGCCAAGGGTGCAGCTGAGGGCCAAGCAGGACGGCTGACCCTAGAGACCGAGCGGCTGCGCAGGCGGGCACAGGAGCTGGAAAATGAGGTGGCCAAACTCAACCGCATCATCGATGAGGCCAAGCTACAGGAGAGCAGGCAGGGGGACAGAGCTGGCCGACTGGAGGTGAGAGGTCAAGATGAGTCAGTCACAGAACTGCTGCTTGTGTTATTACACTGCTGGTTTACTTATACACTGCCACTGAGCATATTTTATTATATGAAAGTCTAATATGCCACAATGTCTACTTAACAGAGAGATAAAAAGCAATTGGAAGAATCTTTGGCTGAAATTAAGGAGCAAGAAGAGGAGATGTCGCGTGCCAATCGAGCGTTGACCATTCGGTTGGAGGACGTGCAGGTGAGATTAACAACACTGTGCTACACTGTATGTGGAGACATTACTATCACAAGGATGGTTTGATAACTTTAATATTGTGTCCGTCTACAGAGGAACTTTTCCAAACTGAGCACTGAACACAAGGACTTAGAGGAGAGGTTACAAGAAGAGAAGATTCAGAAGGATCAGTTCAAGCGTATGAAGAACGACATGGAGGATGAGAGGAGGCTGCTGGACCGCACAGTGGAGAAACTTCAGAAGGAGGTGAGTGTCTGTAGTGAAGGAACATTCAGCCCTGCAGACACTGCATTAGTAGAGGCTGGTCGAAAATGGCAGGTTCAGTTTTGGTGAAATTAGTTCAGTCATTAATCTTTGAGTCTAATGAAAGTCTTATCTTTTTGTTTAGCGAAGAGTTGAGTAGAGTAGGTCTTAAATAATATGTTTTTAAAGGAACAGTTCACCCCCAAAATCAAATATACATATTTTTCCTTCTACCTCTAGAGCTACTAATCAGTCTAGATTGTTTTGGTGTGAGTTGCTGAGTGTTTGAGATATTGGCCGTAGAGATGTCTGCCTTCTCTCAAATATAATGGAAGTAGATGGCATTCAGCTTGTGGTGCTCAAAGTGCCAAAAACAAACAAACAAACAAACAAACTGAAATCATGACCTGGCTACTCAAGATAATCTACAGGCCTTGTTGTGAGCAGTTTCATGTAGGAACTATTTTCTTTCTACTGAACTACATCTGCTAACCGAACCATTGTACAGGAGAAAATGTACTCGTGGAGGAGAGGCTTGTGCTCATGACAGCACGACATGTAAACATTAACTTAAGCTAGGTCAGTGGTGCAAGTTGAGCTAGCAGTAGATGCACGCGTCCCTCTGCATGTGATACGGTTGGCGGGTGTCGTTTGGTGTAAAGAAAATAGTTCCTACATGAAACTGCTCACAACAAGGCCTGTGGATTATCTTTAGTAACCAGGTCATGATTTCTGGAAAGAGACATTGCTGTCGAGATTTTCAAATATATTTTTGGCACTTTGAGCACCACAAGCTGAGTGCCATCTAGATCCATTATATTTGAGAGAAGGCAGACATCTCCATGGCCGATATCTCCAACACTCTGCAACTATTTTCTAAAATTAAGGTATTGGATGTGTGGATTTAAAGTTTTTTTTTCCTCACATTTCTTTCTGTCTCTCGTCCTGTACTCTACCTCACTGTGTCTGTAGATGAATGATATTGTGGAGGCGTCCCAGTCGTCCACTGTGGAGCTCCAAGAGCAGATTAATATTTACAAAGAGAACAACCGTCGGGAACTGACAGATCTGCAGAGGCTTCTGAAGGAGCGAGGACAGGAGCTGGAGAAGTGCCTTCTGGCTACCAAAACCCTACAAGACGAGGTACAGTGGGCCTCATCAGACTCGTCTAGCATAGTATGCTCTCAGAGAGGAGTTACAGATTTGAACGCTGACACCACTTTCATGGTGAGAGTGGTCAGATCAAGGCCATTATTAGTCAGCGTGACCCAGCCCTCCCATGCAGAACAGCAGATGATGAGCCATTGTTCTCACTCAACCAGTTTGACCCCTCCCGCCAACATCATCCTCTCCTCTCAGAGAGTGATGTCATCACTTAGGTATTTCTACTCCCTCTTTCCCTCACAAACCCAAAACATAGCATTAAAGTGGAGCAGTTGAGCCGAGTAAAGCCGTAGAAAATCTCTGTTCTTTATTAAAATTAATGTTTTCTCTCAAGAGTCAGAATTAAAAGGGAAGTGTGGAGAGCTCCTCTGATGTGAGGCCACAACACCATAATGGTGAAACTTAACAACTTGTGACCACTCTGCATTGTTTGCATTTAAGCAATTTATCCCCGTCAGCACTTTGGTATGTGAGGAATGTTTTTGTTGAAAGTAGGAACAGATGAATGTGAATAATTTATCTCAGAAAAGAGGGTGGCTTATGTGGTTTTATGTATTCATCAAACATTTATTTAACAGGGCAGGGCAGTTAAGATTGTACTTACAGTGACCGCACAGAAACAGTTTTAGAGTTTATGAAAGGAGCAGGAAAGCTTCAGGACATTGTGAGGTATAATGTAGTTTAGGGAGAAAAGGACCATAGCAACGAAGGAGGACTACAGATAGCAATACAGCATAGATCACTGCCTTTAGGTTAGTATCCATCTCCAGTGTTTCGAGACCATGTGTGTTATAGGGTCTTTGAATAAGATATAATTGATCGTCACGCTGTGTGTCAGTTAATTTTCTTGCTCATATCAGACCCAGGGGCAGCAAATGTAGAGGGATGATTTTATTTGGAGGTGTTTTTGGTGTTTCTATAGGTGTGATGACCCGATGTTATGATACCATCCTCACACCGATTTGTCGTAAGACCATATTGCTGTTTTCCAGAGCTTCACACCAAATATAAACCTGACACTTTCTGTGTTAGCGAGTACAAAACAAAAAAAGAGATTTTGACCACTAGTTGTGCTGTGAAGTAACGTAATGTTACATTAATGTGCAATCAAGAGTAATGTAATGAAGCACAGTTGTTGGAGGTCATGTGCCCCAAAAGGAGACAACATGCCAATAAAGGATGGTGACTGTAAACACTGCAGATTTCAAAAACATTAAAAAGGGGTTTGCAAATGTTTTCTGAGGTTTGAAATGCATCCAGCATGTTTGTTAGGCCTTTAGGATACACACAACATACCCCACTCAAACCCTGTAAACAAAACTGTGTCTGTTTATAATGAAAACTCCACTGGGTACCTTTTAATAGAGGCTTTGGCAGGCTCTGCCCTTTTAAGCTCAAGAGGCTTCCAAGCAAAGAGAAAAGAAGAGCACTGACGTTCCTTCTCTGGAAACTGTAGTCATTACTTTCAGCCTTTATTTGACATGCATAACATGCTGCCGCTTAATTTTACTGATTTACTGATGTGGATGTTCCTGATATGGGCTTTCAGCTGTACATGTGCTTGTGGGCAAAGTGTGTATCTAACGACATGGTCAGCATCCTTTTTTCCTGTCTACATCCATGCTGATGTATCTTTGTCCAGCTGGTGCACAGGAAGAGGAGGATGTCAGTGTTGTGATATCATTGTTTTGAAAGCTGCAGCGGCAGGATTCACATCCTCCTCCTCCACCTCTCTTGAGAAACTGATTGCTCTCGACTGGGCCTAGTGAGTCCACTTTTCCAGCTGCTCTCAAAAGCCTCGTCCGTCTCCACCCATGTGAACTTGGCAGACTGTCACTAAAATTACAAATGTAGGCTACATTCATGCTTTTTCTTTAAAAGTCTTACTTTTCAAGAGCAATCTTTCCAAGAAGGCAGCGTAAAATCAGCAATAAGTCATTGCAGGTTTCACTCCCTAGATCTGCCCTATTAATCCACGTATACAGTAATTTATTCATCTCCTAACCTGCTTATTGCTCTTCAGGCCCTGAGAGAGGATGCACCATTATCCCATTACACTTATTATTAAGTCTTTGTATGCTCAGCTTTAGCTCGATGGCTTAAATTAGGTCTTAAGTATTTATATGATGAAATATGGAATAATTCTGCACTAATGGCCAAATATTTGTTCCTGGTGAGACGTAAGGGCAGTTGATGTATTTTCATTGTCTTAGCATTAAGCAATGGGGGCAATTTACCAGCTGTGGGGGGCACTGCTGCTGAATGAACACAGGGGGAAACTCTGGCTGCACTGGATTCATTAGTCACTCAGGGGAACCATATAATAATTTTCCTTAAGCAGCAGCTAAATTGTTGGTCATTGCTTCAGCCGTGATACTTAAGATACTTAAGCTGCTTAAGATGAGAAGGAAGATGACATACTGAACAGGGAGATGGTCTTTCAAGAAGTATTTATTACTGTGCTGAGGGTCCTTTTAATTAGACACTGATTCCCTACAAGACAAGTTTCACTGATGTTTAAAATTTGTGAGAAAAAAAAAAGAAAAAAGTGGGGCCCAGTCCATTAAAATTGTGTGCACACAACAGAAATGCATTATTTTTGTCAGATTTATAAAGTCACACATAAACCTGATTTTGTTCTCTAAATCTTAAAATATTGAAGAGCTGGGTGCACAAGCCTCACTTCCACTCCCACAGATCACCATAAGTGATGTAGAAATTAGGGCTGCCCCCAGAGAAGAATTTTGCTAGTCAACCAATAGTCATCATTTAGGGCCATTAGTCGACTAGTCACCCGCATGTTAACGCTATTAATTTAATTATTAATGATATGTTTTGGGCGGGGCAACACGATGGTTTGGGTTGAAGGTCTGAGAAAGAATAGTATCAGTAACATTGTTAACACTGTGCTACATTACAGAGAAATACAAAACCGTACTAATGAACCTTCATTAATATAGGCCTATATTTTATCTACAAGTGCACGTCACACACTGAGCGAGCCGCCTGTTAATGACGCTGTCGGCAAAGCAGTAATGATTGTGCTAAGTGGCTAATGGGCATGTAGCTACTTCCATGTTTCAGATGATACGTCATGTTTGTAGTCGACCAATGAAGATGAGTTTACATATCACCTTGGGTTCGTCCTTCACCTTCTCAAAATGATCCCACACTTTGGATTTCCTGCCCAACATGTTATTAACTAGCCTGTGTAATAACCGCAGGTACCAGCCCTGGAAATTAACCTGACTCCTGTCTGACTGCTGAGCGTGGACACTTCCTGTGTCTGTCCTTGTTCTGCGACTAAGCAACCAATGAAATCTTGCCAACTAATGACCTCTCTGGTCGACTAATGTTTGGTCGACTATTAGAGGGCAGCCCCAGTAGAAATCTAGTTAAACCACCATTTGCATGTCGATACTTGTGCCTGCTGCACTACCAATTAGACCTGTCAACAAGATATTCAGCAAAAAAAAGTGCAGTTTCACTGATTGTGTGGAAACTATCAACATGGTGGTATTTCAATCATCTTTATTATTAAACGTCAGAGGGATGATCAATTATTCATTCATACCATTCATATTAAAATAGACTTTACAAGGTGCTCCACAACTCAGGCTCAAAAACATATTAACAGGGAGATGATAGCTTGAGTGTAAATTAAAAGAAATATGAAATTCATCACTAATAAATAATTTAAAATTAAGTTTATAAATGCGCCTTTGATTGACACATCAGTTTACCAATGTTGCCTGTCTCAACTTCTGTTCAGTCTCCTCCTTATCACATCACCTGCAGCTATCGCAGCTAAAACTGTGAATTATGGTCTGAAGTCTGCATGAGGCGCGCACATTCTCACCCCACACTCCTCCTGTGTGAGAAAAGGTGTACACATGTTTTTTGTGCGTACATGTTGTTTATGCATCTGGCTTGTTGTTCAGACAATTACACAGGACAAAACATGTGTTAGCAATAAGCAATGATGTTTCAGGAATTTTTCAGGTGTTGAAGTATGTTGTTGCATGTCGTTTAAGTTATTACTCCGTGAGGACGACTTGCGGCAGTGTCAGAGGGAGCGAGATGAGGCCCTGCTCAGGGAGAAGACGCTGGATGACAAGGTGCATGAACTGGAGAAGGAGGCCGAGACAAAAGCCAACGCTAAAGATGACAAAGCTCGGCACATCAAACTCATGGAGGTACATGATGATGTCAAATGAAGCTACTAATAAAGGTTTTATCAATACTACACATGATGATTTCAAATCATTGCAAAAGGCCTTAATTAAGGATACTTATACACCTCAGTAAACCTCAGCTGTCAATAATTATTGATAGAAAACAGGTTCAGAAAGCAACACTCACTGACTGTATGGATGTAACGGCTTCATTTTACAGGACAGGATCACTCAGCTGGAGTTAGACCTGGAGGAGGAGCGTCAGAGTGGAGACCAGCTGATGGACAGGATAGACCGAGGAAGAGAACAGGTACCACACACACACACACACACACACACACACACACACACACACATATAGTCAACACTTTCTCATTATCAGTGCTCACCTGTGTAGGTGACCTGCTGTCCATGTTCACTTTAGTTCACACAGATGTGTCTCTGTTCCATCTCAACCTGTAAATGATATCCAGATCTCCTGTTGCTTTGTCTTCCACCTCTAACATCATGACCGCAATCACTAATCTCTGACTGAAACGAGCGTGATCACAAAACAATGTCTTATATATATATATGTCTGTAGTCCTAAAAGAGTCAGGTTACTTGATTTATATGCAGGTTGATGATGCTTTGGTTTGTGTGTGCCCTTTCAGGTGTGTGTGTCTTAACATAAAATATCCACACTGCAAAAAGCCCAGTTTATTTCTGGTCTGGATAAAGTGGACGGGTTATTGCTTTGTAAGATGATCTTGCATAATCATTCAGGTTGGCGGCCTGCCAGCGTGGTCTAAGAGCGTCTATCCAATTTTCATGCATCAGTCACAAAAGACCCCTCTTAATGCGCCGCTCGAGCCAAAATATGCGAGCTGCCAAATGTCTCAAGTTTGCAGGTTGCGGAGTTCACTTGGAAATTACGCTCAGTAACTTCATCTCGAGGAACAAATCCAGTTCTTGTGCTTGAAGTCAGTTTTTATACTCTCGCTAGCAAATGCTCCAGTTTTCCTTCCTCCCTGATAAAGCTGCTGACGGAGGCACTGTGAAGTAAGATTTAGATAAAGTACATGTGCTTTTAGGATTGTTGTTTGTTCGTGGGAGAGTGCTTACTAATCAGAGGGAGGATGTTGGTTCTGGAGTTTTGAAATAAAACTGCTTTATTGCAACCCTGCTGATTTTATGTGAATGTGTACGGCTTGTGGTCGGAGTTTTACAGGGCCTTTGCCCCTCTTTAATATTAAATGTAAAACTGTGGGATCCAGAGACGGGCCCAGCTACAGGTCCCTCTCAGTTTGGAACTGACACAAAGGTTGTGACCAAAATTTTAAATTAATGTGCGTAGCGACATCAAGAGAGGCTTAGTGTGGTTGAGTAGAGTATTTAAAATCTCCTTAAATGGTTTCCCTTTTTAAAAATTCTTGGCAGGGAGAAAAGAGTGGCGTTGTGACAAAGTGGCATTGGTTCAGCATGAGGCTGAGGTCGGTTGTCAAGGCAACACTCGAGCTTTGTGCAGTCAGAGTGGAGTAGGTTGAGTGCTAGTGGTGTGCGTTTGTCGGTGCACACAGACACACACACACGTGCATGCGGGTATGTGCTGGTGTGTGTGCTCTAATGTCTGTGGGGAGGAGAGGGGGGATGTATGGCTATGGGATGGAGGGGTGGTGGGGTTGCAGCAGAGGCAGCAGGAAGAACACCTGCGTCTCTCCTGGCACCAGGTGCTCCTCTCCTGTCTAAATGAGAGTAATCTCCCCTCTCCTCTCCTGCCGTCTTTCACAAAGCAGATTAGTTTCGCTGTATGTTCCAGTCTGCTGATTCAGCTCCCTCAAGCACTGTGCTGGGTGCACCAGTTATAGGGGCCATCGTTCATCAGAGCAGCCCACTGTCACCCACTAATTGGCATAAAATATCACCAATTCTAAGCTCTCTTCACAAAGAAAAAACCATCACGGCTGTATCGATTACTTTTCATCCTCCTTTCTTTTGAAGCACACTATCACTGAGCAGTCATGTTCATGCAGTAAGGCCTCTCTGAGTTCATTTCGTGTTCAGTGAGTGGATATACGATGACACCAGATTAGTTTTAAAGGAGTAGTTCGACATTTGGGGAAATACACTTACTGGGATTCACTTTCTTGCTAAGAGTTAGGTGAGAAGATCTACAGGGATGGGAGCTGATAAGAGTTTATTAATACTACCATGCTGCTCATTAGTCTGGAGCCGGCTGCACAAAGCACCTTAAGTTTAGATTTTCCTTAAAGTCTGAGTTAAAGTTTCCTTGGAAAAAAATGCACAAAGCATCCTCACGTCTTCTCCTTCAGGTTTCCTCAAAATTTTCATCTGAGGACTTACGTTTTTTTCCTTATCTTGGCCTTATACTTAAGGAATTGCTTACAACTTGTTAAACCGTACGTTAGTAAACGAAGTTAGGGCAAAAACATAAAGTACCTCTGACTCTATCTTAACTGCAACATGGTCAAGTTTATGGAGGTAAATGAGAAAAATTAAAGCGTCCTAAGGAGAGTGTTCCACACCCGGGAGAACCCGATGGACACGCTTAATGAGAAGAAACTGTTTTGTACTTTAAATTTTACCAGAAGTCAAGTTATGATCGTGATCGTCTGGGGTTGGATCACTTGACGTCTTAAAGGCTGTGCTCCTCCAGCCCCATTACAGTTATTGATTGTCTTGCGGTTTTATGCAACAGGATCTTTGTAGTCACTAATTGGCGCGGTATTTCATGTAAGCCTTAAGTGTCATACTTAAGGAGCAAATTTAAGGTGCTTTGTGCAAGTGGCCCCTGATTCCTTATCGATTACCATATTGATTCCTGATATATTTTTTGTGTGGAAAAAAAGTAGGCCTCTTTACAGCATGAACACAACTGTTTTGTTATCTTTGAGCCTGAACACGTGTGGAAACAGAAAGAATGCACTGTCATTTTACAGTACAGACATTACAAACAGCACTGTTGCCACGCTTTGGAGCGTTCCTGTCTCTGTCATCACTCCTTTTTTCCTTTTTGTTGCAAGTTTTCAGCAGCGTAGACCCGTGAGTTTGATGTTATTGTGTTGCGCAACTGTCTGGAAAAACATGCCGGCGTTGATAAAAGGAATCGATAAGCTTAGAGGATTACAGTTCCAATGGATCAGACAATGTGGAGCTGGTTCTTGATTCTCATCACTAAAGATCTATACTGCTCTGATATCTGTTGAATATAAGGCCAGTAGCCTGTTAGCTTAGATTAACTTAAAGAGTGGAAACAGGTGGAGACAGCTAGCCTGCTAACAAAGAAAAATCTTACTATAGTCACATAATTGTGTCTTAATTTTTCATAAAGATAATAGAGCTGTATTGATCGCAACTCTCAAGAAATTGAATAACTGTGTTAACCAAAAATAATGAGCTCCTTCTTCAGTCTCGTATAATCACACACACCTTACACAAAAGGTTTAAAAACAAGTACCTTCTATGTATAGTCTGAAAGCCTACAGCTATATTTTCCTTACAGAAACTACTGTCATTGATTTTTTTTTTTACTACAACCCCGAGTTGACATGAAGGTTTCAACAAAAAGTGGAATGCAGCCAAACAAGAAAATCAAGCTCACCAATTAACAGAGGCCCTTTCAGCATTAACTCCTCCATTGTTTAGCATTTTGAGTCACTCAGCGCTGCAGTGGTTTCTGTTGTGAGTGAGACTCACACAGTGTCTGATAATAATTGTCATCAGACTGTGTGGGACTGTAGCGATGACAGTGTCTGGACTCGGCTTGACAGGTGGAGCAGATGAGGAATGAACTCCTGCAGGAGAGGGCTAGCAGACAGGACCTGGAGTGTGACAAGATGGCTCTGGAGAGACAGGTACACACTCTCCTGTCTGGAGGAAAACAACTACACACAGTGTTACTCTACAAACTCACAACAAAGCACCAGCTCATTTCATCCATATGTCTTTTCATCATTTTCATTTGATCGTACCCATTTTCAATTTCCAAACCATATTTTTGAAACATTGATGTTAAGATGTCAACAAACATTCCCCCAGGTCTGTACCTCACTACTTCTCTCTCTGTGACCTCTCTAGTCCAAAGACCTGAAGAGCAGAGTGGCTCATTTAGAGGGCTCCCACAAGTCCAACAAAGAGGGCCTGGTAGCCCAGCTGGAGGGTCGCATACAGGAGCTGGAGGAGAGGCTGGAGGGAGAGGAGAGGTGAGATGAAGGCTCTCGATTGGGAATAGAGATGAGATGTGCTGTGGTCAAGGTGATGGAGGAGGAGTTTTAGAGGGGAAAGTTGACTGAAAAGGTTCATTAGGTTGGTATGACAGTGATGTCTAGGCTCCAGATGAGAGTTAGATTTCATACTTTAACAATGATAAATTTAAGTGACAACGTTAGAGCTTATAAAGGTGAAGGAGATCACAACCAGAATATTGATTTAAATTTAAGTGGTACTCTGTAGTGACTTTTAAATCTCTTATTCAGTGGGAACATCAAACTGTGGTGCAATCAGACCTTATGTAGAGAATCTGATCGGCTCTCAGTTCTTTGAATTCAAAGATGTAGTAAGTCAGAACAATGCACTGCACTACATGTACAATATGATGATGCCTCTGGTTGCATGTGTTTCAGGGAACGTGCCAACCTGCAGCTGGCGAACCGCAGGCTAGAGAGGAAGGTAAAAGAGATGATGATGCAAGGTGAAGAAGAACATAACTCAATGCAAGATCAAAAGGACCAAGTACGTAATACTCTCATTAAACTCAATATACTAGAGATCTTAAATTACATTATAGCAGCCAGTGAAACTGTTTGTTGAACCCTTTTAACTCTGTGCATGTTTGCTCCTCTTGAAGTTGAACCTGCGTCTAAAAGCCTTGAAGCGGCAGATGGACGAGGCTGAAGAAGAGATTGACCGATTGGAACACGGCAAGAAGAAGCTGCAGAGAGACCTGGATGAGCAAGTGGAGGCCAACGAGCAGCTCCAGAGCCAGCTCAAAGCTCTGCGGAGTGAGATCAGGTAAACGGCTAGAAACAATGTATGACTGTCCATTTGCAAATTGTTTATCCAGAACAAACTAAAATAATGAAAAAAACAACACAGACAAAGTGTTCTAATATTGTTCTGTCTCATCCAGACGTAAGAGCAACTCTGCTCCACTGCTCAACACGCTGGACGACGACGACGATGATGACATCAGCACTGACGGGGAGACGTACTTCAGCTCGTCGCTGGGGTACAAGCGCTCCTCAAGTCAGGACAACATCTTGTCCACCTTCACTTTGTGAACGAACCCTGAGGTGGAGGATGAAGCTGCTTTACATGCGTCACTGCTGGACCAAACAGCTGGAGATCTGTGCCAAAACTGTAGATATTACACCAAAACATCTGTGTGAGGAATCCCGGGCACAATCTCAATGTAATTCACTCAGTATTATTTGAGCAGCTCTGATGGATGACATCATAAAAGTCTTTGTATTAGACCGTCCTGTAGAAATTAAATGTATATACTGTTTAATTTTTACATTCCCACTTTAAGTCTTATGTAAATTTGTCCGTTCTATTCTGAGTGGATTTTACTTTATTAACAAATGGATTACACGTGATTATCATAGCGTTAGTAAACTTGAAAACGCACTCTTTAATGCACTGTAAAACAACGCAACCAGTACTGCCTTTTGTGAACAATATGAGGTTATTAACCCTCACTTTTTTATGCCTATCAAATATTTTTAATTTTCATACAGTATCTGAATATTAATTTGTATATCATTCAGTCAAATAAAATATATTTACCTTTTTTTTTTTAAATGAATGAAGATCAAATCCGAGTGTATGAAGTGAGGAGTGCCAGGATGTTTTTTTTTTTATTTATTCATGGTTGAAACACAAAATCCTGGCTCAGTGAGGGTTTTAGGGACCAGCTAATGAGGGACTTTGTACACATCCATTTTTATACAGTTTTTATACAAATAATAGATCCATGCAAATATTATAACAGGTATTTGCTGTAATTTTATTACACAGGTTACTCCAAATATTAGTGACATCACAGTATTGTTTTTACATCAACTGGAAAAGGCTGCTTCATGCAATCATGTGACGAAACCTAAATAACTTTCTTCAGTCTTTTCTGTGATTGATTGTGAATCAGGCTTCTGGCAGTTACAGCACTGGACAAAGTCACACATATCAAAACCATTACATCTCTGAAGACATATTTTTTTACTGGAAACATTTTGATTTCGTCTCTGGTGATTTCTCTCATGAATGGGGCGGTGAGGATACTGAACGCAGCTTAAGTCTTTTTGTTTAATGTCATACGTGTGTTGAAAACCTTGCAATGCCTTGTACATGTGCGGGCCTCCTCCAATTCTCCTTGAACTGAATGAGGGAATTTCTTCTGATGAGCAAAACTGACATTTGATGTTTTGCTACACTGTGATGATTTGCACTCTCTGTTGGCTCTTCGCTGAATATGTCCTCGTCTGACGCCTGTGGAGGGAGAGTGGATTGAGACAAATTGCTGCCACTACCTCTCTGTACACATTTGTATGTTCATAAATCCTGCTGAGACTAAAATAAAGTTACTTCCAGTTACTCACTTTTTTTTCCCTTGTTGAATGATTCCTGATTTTAACATTTAAAGATATTTTCAGACATGTTTTAAGATGTATAAAAATACTCTGCTGTGAATAATAATTTGCATCTGATAAGAATTTTCCAAAAAAGTTAAAATAACTAGTTAAAAATTGTTAAAATCACATCTACTTCTCCCTCATTGGAAAAATTAATAGTATAATCATTAATAGTCTCAATTAGAGGCCTGGTCTGGTTGCCAAGCAGTTCATTTTTTTTAATAGAAATTCTTTGGATGTATTAAATTGTGTCCACACCTCGATTACCCTGTAAGATATTCATATTAATTTAGCCTGTAAGGGTCCTCAGATCAAAAGAATCAAAAGGGTTTTTCATAAAAAATGAATCCAAGTTGTGAGTATTGTTTTAACAGGAAAAAGAGGTGGTATGAAGGGTGCAGTAATCCTCGAGTGCTGTAACTTACTCTGATGCTCTGTCTGTCGGAGCTAGATCAAATGAATGATTCATAATTCATATATTATCTGAAGCCCAATTTTTATACAAGCAATATTAATACTAGTTTAAATAAACAATTTGATTGTACTTCTTGATCTTTGCTGAGCAACAATTTTGTGTGAAAGGAATTAAAGGCCTGTCCCAAATATAGGCCTGTTGATTTCAGTAATGCAAGCAAATAATAGCCTGGGCTGTGAAGTGAAGTTTTACGGGTATGCACATAAGTTATATAAAATATATTTAAATTTTATAGTCAAGACCATCTAAACTGAGACCAAGTCATGACCAAGACCAGAGTGTCCACACAGAGACAAGACCAAAACTTTAAGGGGTTGAGAGTCAAGACCAGACCAGAGTGAGTCCCACACTGCATGACACACTGTAGAAATATGGAACATGCAAACCATAGGCACTCCTTAAATTGATGCCTAAGATCCACATTCCCAAAAAAACACCCTACAGAAAACAAATGAAGATTCCTCTTCATGCATCTGTTTTATTTCCGCACTGACTGTTTGTACATATGTTTGTAAGATGAGAAATGTCTTGATGAAATAATCAAAATGTATTACAGAGGTGAATTTTATGTGTGGGAATTTCCCTTTGCTTTTCTATGAGCAGACAAACATAAACAAACTCTACGGAGATGAAATCAACTTCACCATCTTTATTCAACACTCCTTTTTTTTTTACACAGGCAGTTTAATGATATCCCCACAGTTGTGGTCTTCACCGGTCTTGAAATTAAATCCTATTTGTCTAAGACTGAGACCAGAATCAATCGACCAAGACCTGATCTCAGTCTCAGTGCTGCTAAACTTTGATTAAATAGCACTTTTCTTAACAAGGCCACAAAATGCTTAAAAAAACAGCAGATAAAAACCAAAAACAACAATAAAACAACATTAGAATAAAATACAAACAACAGAGGGATCATAAAAACAGTGGGGGACAAAATAAAATTAAAACATTTATAAAATGGCCAGGGAGGGGTGATAAAACCCAGCAACATATTAAATATTCATAAATCTTTCCCCATAAAGGGAAAGATGAATACAATTAGATATAATTACTTTTGGCCAGTGCTGGAAGAAGTATTAAGATTCTTTACTAAAGTAAAAGCATCACTAGCAGAGTGAGAAAGTACTCCATTACAATTTAAAGTCCTTCATATTATTTTTTTACTCAAGCAAAAGTATTATTAGTGAAATGTAACTTAAGCATCAACAAGAAAAGTGTACATGATGCAGGATGGCCCTCTACAGAGTGTTTTAATATATAACATTTCATTGAATGTTTCATCACCTGTGCATCAACATGTATGCAGCATTTTAACAGTTACCTGATGAAGGTGGAGCTGATCTGAACTATATGATGATCTTATTTTTTTCCTCTTATTAAAAGAAGTGAAAAAATGCCAGATTAGTTTGATTATTCCTATTATTTTTTAAAATACAGCTTTTAGGACTGAATAATTTTACATCCAATCCCTCACACTTTATTCGATTAGTCCCACAGACTTAACTTGACTGGCTGTCAACCTATTAAATCAGAGTGTGGCCTCTAAGTAGCCTCAGTGAAACTGAGCCAAACACTAAGTGTAATAGAAATGTTTAATTTGTTGCACTGCATCCACTTTTTGTGTCTGGTGTGATTTGTGGTGTTTGCAGTCTGGTTTTGTTGCTTGTTAGATGATGTTTTCTATCATTCTACTCATGTGGAACAGGTGACGTCCTGGTATGCAGAGAAATTTCAGATTTTTTCTCTGATATTAAAATGAAATTTAATCTTAATATGCAGTATAACACAAACGACTTTAGATTTTTGCAGTGTTCGTATTATACAAAATGTAAAATCTACATACTAACTCAATCAGAAAACATGTAGTGGAGTAAAAGGTACAATATTTCTCTTTTAAATCTAGTGGTGTGGAAGTGTGAGGTACGTGACTGAGATGATTTGATCGGGCTAGTGATGGTTGTACACTGACTTCATTCATCCTTTAGATGAAATCTCTGTGGGGTCGAGGCAGCTGTGTCAATAGCGGCTCTTTATCTTTAATTTCGTGCTCAGTGGGTCAGTGTTTTTCCTGCTGGAACATATGAAGCACATGAATCCTGTGTTTGGGCCTGATCACCTTTCAGCGCCAAGCCTTGACCTCCTTCAGTCTCTTGGGCAAAGAAAAGAAAGTATTCCTGGTGCAGAGCCGGAGCACACAGATGCATTTGTAATAGATTTAAATCACATTGTAGAGATCTGTTTTTATTATGTTAAAAAATACATTAAATCTACTTTTGTGTCATGTTTCAATGTTATGAAACTGGGACTGTAGACTTCCCTCTCTGAAAACTGTCTTCACATGGTACCTACAGCTTACTACAGCAGAACAAGGAGGTGAATAGACTGAGCTTTCTTATTCACACTGGCTGACTGGCTATTGTTGGCAGGGCATGACCTTCATTTGTTGCTATTCTGTGTGGAACAAACAAATCAACCGTTCAAGTGCCACAGCATTATCTCTCCCTCCTTTGTGTCAAGCCAAGCAGTAAACTAATAGGGGCTGCAGGCCGGGCGGCTTAAGAGGGGAAAGTTGTGTATGCTTAACAAGGTGATCATTCCTGGGATTCTTTTATGTGCTTGAGTGACTTCAACCGGAGTGACTGCTGAGAAATAAAGAGGTAGACAGCTGAGAAAGAGTTGTCTCAGAGGGAACTGTGGGAGTTCTCTAATGTACAGGGTTTAAAGAGCTCCAGTTTTTCACACAGCTCTCTATTTCACAGCTCTAAACAGGAAACATACAAGTTTAACAAGTCTTACAGGGATCTAGAAACAACTCCAGCGGGTTAGTGTAGGTGGACAGAAAAAATAAAAACAGCTCATGAACATTTCTGTGGAAATGTGACAGTGCAATGCTGCCCCCTAGCTGTAATAATGGTACCTGGTTTCACAGTTTAGATTCTTGTGAGATGTCCTGAAAACTAAGAGGTGATAGAGCAGGGGTGTCAAACTCATTTTAGTTCATGGGCAGCATAAAACTTTTTCTCAAGTGGGCAAGATCAGTCAGTCTGCTGTATAATAATTTCTTCCTTTCTTTTGTTGTGAATAAGTAAATGCACATTCTGAAAACATCCATTTACAACCAGGCGATAAAGAGCCTGAGATGTCATAAGAAAAATAAGTGCAATTTTAACAACATGTCCGAGGTTTTCCACACTCAGTCAGTCTGCTACTCACTGTCGTTACATGTGCATTTTTACACATATTTCTACCCCTGTGTAGAAATGCTGGCATCAACACACCAAACTAAAGTGGAAGCTACTGAAGCTGCAGATTGACAATAAGAACTTTACTTTACAGCATACCACATCCCTCTGTCCTTTGGACACTCACAGCGGATAAGGAAAAACTCCCCCCAAAGAAACCCTTTAATGGGCAAACAAAATGGTAGAAACCTCGGGAGGAGCAACTGAGGTGGCTACTAACTGTTTAAGTTGCTCTTGAAACCTGGCACCTCTTAGTCTTCACAAGTGCATCAATATCAGGTGTACAAAGTCATCCAGTGGGCCGCATTGGACCCTCGGGCAGGCCAGTTCTGGCCCATGAGCCGTGTGTTTGAAACCCCTATGATAGAGGATCAAAAATAAATTGACAATTAAATTAACAAAACAGAGATCTGATATTATTTTGTTGGTAAACTGAGGGGAATTTGTACATTGAGTTTTGTTACTAAGGTGAAAACGTGGTCACTATCAATAAAAAAGGCATGCCTCTCTCTGTGCTCCATTACTCTTCTAAAAGTATGAGCATCAGTAATGAAGTGGTGAGCAGTAAGTGTGCTGGTTTTTATCACCGAGCCGAGCTGTCAGGCCTCTGCAGACCCACAGGGACATATATGAGGAGGTCTCCCACTCAAACAACCTACATCACCCCCAAAAACTTCCATCTTGACGATGAATAGCTCACAATAACACTGGCTGGTTTACTGAATACAGCCTATGGACAAAAGGTAGATTATCTTATTTTTAGATCAACACCCACAAAGTTTTATTGTGTTTTTGTGTTCAGTATTACTATAGTAACTGTAGTAACACTGCTCGGATTCTGTACAATAACACTAAGGTAAACATTTAGCAGAGACCTTTAGGCATTGAATACCACAGTCAGCAGGACAAACCTGCTTTCAGCGCGTGTGCGTCTGGAGTCACTCTATCTCTTTTACGATCAACACATAGTTTTATCATTTAACTCCTATGTACTTTACACAGCTGAGTCCTTTTCTGCAACAAAACAAAGGACGCTTTGTTCAGAGATGCAGTTCATCATGTGAGGGAGTTTTTAAATCATGTTGGCATCATAAAGTTCAGTAGATTCTTCCAGCCAAGCAAACTGATCTGCAGATTGAGATCGAGTAACCTGACAATTTCTCAGATTAGTGTCAGATTAGTTTTGCATTTTTAAGGCTATATATTCTCATGGCAATGTTTAACACAATATATTACAGTATTAATCATCAGGCCTGAGCTGTAAGCAATTAATAACTGATCCTTTACACAGTGGTGACTGAAAAAAAGGGCACTATCCCTCTAAAATCATTGTGTACAATGATGTCATTTAAAACAAGTTTTGCCCTTTCTGTAATATTTTTGTTTCACTATCAGCCTGCTACGGAGTCACGTTCGTGAACGTAGCACACACATACATCCATATAGCAAAACTGTGATAGCGAGATAATAAGTGGCGCTAAAATGAATGGTTTAAGAACACTGAAACTGTGGCCCCTAACAGTAATTATTAAAAAAAGAAGTGTGGATCAGGAGGAGAATATTTCGGGCAGCCCTACTGAAGCTGAAGTGGACGACAACCAACAGACTGCAAGTGCCAGTAGCTACTAAAGCAGCGCCTGTGAAGGTTCCACAGCACCTGATGAGGGGTTGGCCCTTGTGGGGTATGAAAGCTATATGGAAGACTTTAAATGCCAGTTTTATTTCTGCTGCCCCTTTGAAGAGGGCGGCTGCTCCTAATCATCTTAATTGGAATAAACATACTTTCTGTGTAAACTGTCCATAGCTAAATAGGGTAGGCTTACTGTATTTTAATACTGGTTATAGTGGTGGTACAGCCTAATACAGTGGGTCACGGTCCAAAAGTGGGTCATGGGTCCATTCTGAATGACTGCAAGTGTCTAAAAAACACGTTATTTTTAAGTACACTGAGTTTCTGACACAGAGTTTTTATTTTTAAGTGCTGTTTCCTGCTGTAGAGTGAGTGGCTACTTGACAGAGTCAGCAAACTAGCTTGGTGACATGTCTGAACGCAAGTATGATGCTGAACATATTTAACTGTGTGGACCTTGAGCTAATGACTGAGAAGAAATCTGGAGCCTGTGGCTGGACCAGTTGGGAACCACTGGCCTAATATTTTCTGTGTAAAAAGTTTGAGAACCACTGTGCTACATTATAATGTCAGTGAAACAAATCCATGTCAACTATTTTTCTGGTGATTATGTTGTTTTTCAGTGACTGAGTTTATGTTTGTTCAAGTCCATCTTTACACACTACACAATCTTCAATTTATTCAAAAACAGTCTAGCCAAAGATAATGAGGCTCCAGCTGTTGCACAACTCAAGTCGAGATCTTCTAGATTTACTGTGTTTTTGGTAACAAATTCTCCCTTTGTGTTAAAATCCCTCAACCCAGCTCAGTGAGGAAACTCTGTTTGTGGATACACAACAAGGTAGAGAGCTGTAACTTTAAAGGATCCCACCTGCTAAAGCTTCTTTTTAGCTTCAGTTAAACTTTAGAGGTAATTTTTAACACAGCATGTCCCCCATTGTTTACATGAAACTGTACATTTGCTGTAAGAGGGGATCTTTTAACAGCCAAGAACCAGTGACACATCAAATGTACATATTTGACATGTTAATGTTGTTTAAAGACAGACTTGAAAAAACACTGACCTATCCTTCAAAGAGTACACATCTGTGTACACCAGCTTCGACCTATGTGAGAAAAATTCCTTCATTTCTTGGAAATATTCAGCCTCAAATTTGAACTTATCTCTCTGGCTGTATAGGAAAAGAACTCAGCCATTCTGAACAACCCTAAAATCAGTGCGCATGAGTTTGAGTTGCATTTTAAGATTACCACACATTTATCTAAAAGCAGGTCAGCAATGTGAAGCTGTTTTATGACAGACAGCACATTTGTCTTTCAGCAGTGGTAATGTTGCTTTGAGGTAAAGCAATCACTAAAACACAAGTTAACCTAAATACCACAGCTGCAGAGACGCTAAACAGACAACAGCTATTGTTGTTGGTTTCAACAGCGAAATCCTCCACAAGCAACTGCTCCCACACAGGAGATCAAACACCTCAACTGTAACCTACATGCAGCAACAAACAATACATGCAAGTCATTACTGGGGCAAAACAAGCTCCTAATGATCACTGTCTGCCAGTGGTGCAGGAAGTACGCAGTAACAATCGTGCCAAGTAAAAATACTAAAGGAAAAGTCATGCATTGAATCTTACGTGAGCAAAAGGTTTAGTATCATTTGCATAATGGACTTACAGTGTCCCAGATTTCCCCTGTAAATGTTGCACTGTGGCATTGTAAGGTTTTTTGTACTGATACATAAATGTGTTAGCAGCATTTCACTGTTCATTGTAGTTCTTCAAGGTAGAAACTATTCTATACAGGGCTGCAACAATCAATGACGTTAGGTTAATTGGTGACTCTAAATTGCCTGTAGGTGTGAATGTGAGTGTGAATGGTTGTCTGTCTCTATAGCCCTGTTTTCACTGAGAGAGTACGGTTCAGTTCAGTTCAGTTCAGTTTGGTATGCTTTTTTTCCATTTACACTGTGAAAAGTTGTGGATGGAACCAGTGGAACCGTTCCATACCCTCTCCCTTTTTTGTTCACCACTCTATTGGGGTACCTAGCACACAGATCTGGTACTAAAAGGTGGAGCTGTGAACACTGCAGTCCGTTGATTGGTCAATAACAGACTGTCACTCTGCTCAGGGCTGAGTTGTGGCTGGTTTCGAGGCTTGTGTAACCACTGTTCATACTGTGGAGAGTTTTAGCTGCATTAGTAATGTCAGCCTTGTGACAGTTTTGTGACCTGTCCAGGGTGTATTCAGCCTCTCGCCCAGTGTCAGCTGGGATGGGCTTCAAAGCCTATCCCAGCTGTTACAGATAATGAATGAATGAGCAATCAATTAATCATCAAAACAGTGTGAAGTGTCCTTCATGATTTCTCCTAGCCTAAAGTGACACGTTCACATTGCTAGTTTTGTGAAGCAAATACTCCAAACCCCCCAAAGTATTTGGTATACTAAAATTTAAGTTAAAAAATAAGCCGCAGATCATCTAATTTAAAAAGCAGAGACCATGATGTGTAGAGTCTTAATCTGAAAGGTAACTACAGCTGTAAAATATTTCTAGTGGAGTAAACAAGTAGTATTTCCCCCTGAACTGTAGGAAATATTCTCTCTCAAGTAAATGTCTTTGATTACCTTCTGTAACTGCAGTTTACATGTTGCTTGACTTGCCTTAAATCAAGATCTGTTCTCAAATCAGTGAGAGCACAATCACGACAGGAAGTACATTTGATATGTTTATGGCAGAGGATTACCACTTGACACTGGACTTGGACAGAGGCCTGACCAAGTGACCGGCTCACTGATTGCAGGAGTAAAGAAACACCGTTTGTTTGATGTCTGGTTACTGATTAACTCCTCAGACCTGTAGAAATACCTCTTACATTTGCTCTGGAAAATTTTCTTTTCATATTTACTGACATATTTTGACATCAGCTAACATCTGATCTTTGTTGAAGAATAATGCACAGCTGAACAAGCTCTTGCTTTGCAACTTCAGCCTTTAAACTTTACTCTCCTTAGTGACTTTAAATTGTCTGTAGTTTCTATTAAAAGGGAGTGACTGCAGGCCATTCATGAGAGGAATGTGATCTGGCTGTCAGGATGACTGTCTGTCTGTCTCTTAAAGATATCTGACAGGATGAGTGAGTTTAAACTGATGGGCTTATATTCATTGTTCAAAACCAAACAACAGTGTGGCTGTGAGGAAGAAGGTAACAAGACCATTAAAAAATCATGTCGTCTTCCTTTTCATCATGATCCGCTATCAACAGTATCAATAATTTATTGGCTGAGGCAGCTCCTGTACTACAAAACACCTTTGTACCTTCAATATAAACCAGTTTCAAATAATTTACTCAAGTGAAACACCAATAAGAATGATCCAGTTATATAATAATATAAAACTTAGGAATAGGAGTAAAAAAGGAGTACTTTTACTTATGATACTTTAAGTCCATTAAGTTGCTTATACTTATTTACTCAAGCAAAATTTTCAATGCAAGTAGAGTTAGTTTAATGGAGTATTTTTGGTGCATTAATATGTAAGCAGTACTTAAAGGTCCAGTGTGTAGGATTTAGTGGCATCTATAATGATATGTAATATTCATACCTATATTTTCAGTAGTTTATAATTAACCCAAAATAGGAATTGTTGTGTTTTTGCACCTTAGATTGAGCTGTTTATATCTACATACAGAGTGGATCCTGTCCCACGGAGTCCACCATGTTGTTCTACAGTAGCCCAGAATGGACAAACCAAACACTGGCTCTAGCTAGGGCCATTCATGTTTTTGCATTTTCGCGCTGGCCACTGTAGTTCTCCAACACGCTTGGCACATGGAAGATAGTTCATCTCTGCAATCTCACTGCTAGATGCCACTAAATCCTACACATTGGACTGTTAAGCGTGTCTTTTGTCCACTTCATTCAATGCAAGCAAAAGGGCAAATAAAACATTCGCTTCTAGTGGCAGAGCAAAGTCGCATCTTTGCATCATGTGGCGTTCAACTTTGGCTGCAGCCTTAAGCAGCAGTAACAGAATATGTGTGGAGGAGACACTGATTGCCCCACATGATGGAGGCTGCCAGGCTGGCAGTGAGTCAGGACACAGGCTTGGAACGTCAGAAAATGGTTCATGTACCAATACCATCATATTTAGCTGTATTTATCAGTGAGCTAGCTAATGTAAGATGAAATTTATTTTCATAAGGACGCATCTGGTAGATGTCTGTCTTGTTTGTCTCTGTTCATTATTTTGCATCTACATAATTTAATGTTAAGAACATTCCTATGTTGTTGACATATCTTATTTTGCTCTTTATGTTACATTTGGAACTATTTAATATTGCGCACCTTACATGAGAGTTATGATCAAGTTTGATGGAGTGATACATATATAAGATGTGAGATACCACTATTGTTGTCGATGTTCATTTGTCCTATGCTCTTTTTCGGACATTAAAGTGGATGCAGTTACATGAAGAAGCTGTCCCTGGGCTCTTACTTCACCCACAGCCCTTTGATAGTTAATTCAGTAACTATTAAGTTTATAGGAAAGACAAGAGAGAGAAACCTGCCTTACACTAACATTAGGTAGCAAGCTAGCTCTTTGTGTGCGTCACACCTGGCACTGCCCACGTTCAGCATGAATAGTGCAGTTGCTCATGTGTGACCGTACTGTAAATGTTATTATTGCTCAAGGTGGAGCTAATTTTAAAAACTTCATATGGTGTTAGATAGTTTAACCTGTATTAATACATGATATGCAGATGATTGTGTGATTTGTGTGAACAATCTTAATCTCAAAAGTGACTCGCTGTTAAGTAAAATGTAGTGAAGTAAAAAGGACAATAATTAGCTCTGATATGTAGACTACAAGTATTATGTAAGATAAAATAGAAACACTCAAGTAATGTAGAAGTACCTTAAATTTGCACTTAAGTACACAGTACTTGAGTAAATGTGCTTAGTTACTCTCCACATCTGCACAGTGAGTGACCAGGCCTTTGATAAAAGAACAAAAACCTTTTGTTTATTGCTTGTAAAAATTGTGAAGCAGACCAATATCATGAAGAAGAAATATCATTTTGCAGTTGTTAGAGCATTACTAAAACAGCTTTGCATGTGTAGCTGTAACAGGAGGATACTGCCAAACTGTAGAGTGAACAGTACTCAGCTCCTCCTATCAGCCACTCCTGTTGATAAGAAGGGCTCCACCTGTCCCAGCCAGAGTACGAGGCCCCTCCCTGTGAAAGTCCTGCTCTCTCAGGGCAGGAGGCACAGACCAGGGAGGCAGCTGAAATGTGGCCCGACAGGTCTGATGGGAATGCAAAGACACACAGAGAGAGAGGCAGAGAGAGAGAGACAGAGGGGCAGGGAAGGTTGCTGAGTGACTGACAAGCCTGTCAACCAGGTGGAGTTAGTAGCAGTCTGGCAGGAATTATGACACTGTCATAGCTGTGTTTGTGTTACTAAGTGTGGAACTGGATTGTACCTGATCTTTTCACTGACGGAGAGGAAACCTCAGGGCCCCGTGGACTCCCCACGACCACCACTAGGACCAGACTTGACAGAGTGGAATTTCCCTCCTCTTCCCTGGCTGGAGCCGGGGGCAGATGGTCGCTCTGAGAGTTTGAGCAGAACTCAGGAAGGAGCAGCAAGAGGAAGGGTGGGAGGAGGTCCAGAGAGGGAGAGGAAGAGAAACGAGGAGTGGACAGAAGAGGAGACATGCATCGCTACGCTTCAGGACGAACTGTTTCCACCACCACCACCACAACAGAGGACTCTCCAGAGTCTTCAAGTGAGGTAAGAAGTCCCAAAGAAGTCAAGACACTGGAACTCTCCCTCTGTCTCCCTCTTTTCTTCCTCTGAGTTTTGCAAACAGTTTTGTGTTTTATCCCCACCCTTTTCTGTTTGTCCCCCATTGTTTTTGACTCTGCAGCCACTTATTTCTTGTCTGTTTACAGTGGGATAAATGTCCTGAGTCCCAGCTAACATTTTCAGCTCCCTGATGATCTGAAAGTTCATGTTTGTGATAGGATGTGTTCACTAACAGGAGCATGTAATGGGAGCTGAGTGTGCAGGAGGCAGGGCTGTCATGTTTATTTGAACAGCTCTCTGATAAAACAGCCCTTTGTACTAAACTGGCCTTTAAACTTATTCCCATTGTTTTCTAATGAATAAAGAACCTTAGTCAACTGAGTATGATAGGGGTTCATGACTGCAGTAATGTGTTTTGGAAAAATATCTTATAATAAAACCTTGTAAAATATCTAATTTTACTTTTCTTTGTCTGTTACATAAACAAACAAAGAACTCAGTGTGGTGTAAATATTACGATGTATCCGTAAGCAGTTTCAGAGCATTTACATGAACTTTGCTTGCAGCTCTGTTGTCACTGACTCACTGACTATAAATAAACCAACAGAGGACTGTTGAGGTCTGTGAGATTCGTCACCTGTTTTATTTCTTAGTTTCACTTTTTTTTGTCTACCTGCCACTGTGTGCCACTTCCAAAAACTACCAGCCACTCATAAGATTACTATTGTTTTTTGGCTGGTGAATGAGGCAAATTAAACAGCCTCTTGCATATCTCACCAGCCCTTGGCTTGTGGCTGGTGGCTGGTGGTTATTCCCAGCCCTCGTTTTAGTGATGTTCCAGGGTCAACTGTTCTATATTTTCTCATGGTGACATAACGCAAACATTCATTTGCGTGCAGAACATTATTCATTTGCTTTTTGTCTGTTTGTTTTTCTCAGAGGAGGATCAGACGCCTCCGGTTAACTCTACACGCTGGAGATAATGGAAACAAGGAGCCAAAAACCTCAAACTCTGACACAGTAAGTCTGTGTGTATATCTCCCTCATTGAAATTCTACAATTAAGCATGCTACTTCCTGCCTATAAGTCTTGCTTGACAGCCCTGTTTAGATAGGTAAAGGTTTAATGAATGGAGTTAACTCAAACCACACACAGGAAGGCACTCTAAAAAGTGGTGATGTGGAGGAATGATAAGCACTGAAAATACAACATTAATTCATCATATAATACAAATAAAGAGCCACTGTGATTTACGTGTGTTTTATCATCTGGACCAGTTACACAATCATGGCAGGAGGGTGTGTGTGTGCGTGTGATAATGCACAGGCAGCTGTTTCACATTGACTTCAAAGCTCAACTCTGACTCTGTGTTATAAATCTATTCCATACAATAGAAAATATTTAAAACACTTTTGCTGAACAGACATTTTTTGACATCACACCTGAGACACCTGCGGCACTCAAACACTACTAATTAAACAAACATAGCTCAATTTGCATGTTCTTAAAGGATTGCATAATTAACTCTCTGTGTCTGTTAGTGCACATTGTGACTGTGAGGATTATGATTATGGGTATGTGCTGCAGGCTGCACAGGTGTTTGCTGTAGGTGGCTCTGCCCCTGCCTTTGTTTGTGTACAGGATCTGTGGTCCACAGACTGATGCCAGAGTTTGACAGCGAGAGTGTGAGAACCGATACTTTACTTATTCTTGGCACTGAGATGGATTTTGGTCCTTCAAGTGCAGAATCTTTTGTATGAACCTTGGCCAGGGAGTATGGTGTTCGTCTAGTTACCACACCTCCACACTCTCCACTGATAGCACGCTGCAGCAATCTCTGAATGCACTTCCCCTTCAGAGGGTGTGACATCGACTGTTGGAACTGATGGCAAAGGACAGTGTGGTCAAGAGTGTACATAAAGTGGAGGGTAACACACATGTGCTCTCGGTGATGACGTGTACTGCAGTGTGTGTTTAGTAAGGACGTAAACTCTGCACCCATGCAACTGTGCGGCTCGTTTTGCCTGAATACACATCAGCAGCTCCAACAGCACAGTGGCACATTTTACAGACAATCGACTGAAGCCTAAGGTGCAATAACAATGGCTGGAGGAAATGTAGAGAGTAAAAACACAATAGTAAGACGTGGCCCTGGAGGAATATTAGCATGGTGGGAAATCCATGTTTTCACTTTTTTGCTAAGAGTTAGCACAAAGACTGGAAACAGGTGGAAACAGCTAGCCCGGCACAAAACATGCCAATCAGTACCTCTAAAACTCCAAATATAATCATATGTTTTATACTGATTGTTATATACTTACAAAAACTCTTAAAAGGACCGCTTGTTGTTTTAAGGCAGGGAATGTGTGCAAGTAATGAGCTTCAGAGGTGCTCATAGGCAGATTTTTTTTCTCTTTAGACAGAGCCAGGTTAGCTGTTTTACCTGATTTCCAGTTTTAATGCAAAGCTAAGCTAACCAGTTTCTCACAGCAGCTTCATATCTATCGTACAAATGCTAGAACTGTATCAGTCTTCTCTTGTGACTCAGCATTAATGTGAGTAAGCGTATCTCCCAAAATGTAGAACTTTTGCTATAAGATACAAAGTTTCCGAAAACACAAGAGTGTGATGGTGCTGCCCTGAAAATTATTTCTTCACTTAATATAAGATAATGTAAAATGTAAAAATATTCCACCAGATACTTTAAGGACTTTTATCTCCCGCATTGTTCTCTGTATTTCACTGAAATACAGATGACCATCTCTTTGGAACAACGTACTTCCATCCCTTCAATCAACTTCTACAGTCTCATAATTAAAAAAAACAACAAAAAACAAAACAAAACAAAAAAACATCTGAAAAGGACTTTAATTTGGGAAAGATTTATAACACTTCATGGATCTCTTTGTAATGCATTTCTATCAGTTTTGTATTGCTGCTTAGTATTGAAACGTTTTATTTACAGTAATTTCATATGTTTTTGATTATGTGTTTGATATTTAGTGGGAGAGGTACCTTCATAAGCCATTTTGCTTTTCTTAATGCTCAGTATCTTTCTTTTTTACACATGTATGTCCAAATAAACTAAACTATATTCACTGAAGTGCTAAAACGAGCCTCTACATTATTTGCATGTGAAACCGCAGTGTGGAAAAACATAACTTTGAAGCCACTTCAGAGGAAATTGAAGGAGAATATCAGAGTTCAAGCGGTTAAAAACTCATCTCTCTGTGTCCTCTTCATGTACTCATTATGAATTCAGAGCTGAACTTAGCAACTCTGTGCAGCTGCTGCTGCTGTAATTACTGTGACACCTAACTTTGTTGTTGTTGCAACAGCATTTAGTTAAAATACCAGCACAGTGTTCAAAAGTGACACAGTGTTGAGCAGGCTCCAGTTTTTTATTTCATTTATTTAGACATGGAGCGTCCATGTCCTTTTTTAGCCTGTGTGCTGAAACAAATTTCCGGTGAAGTTGCTCAGCCTGTGATTTTAAGCTTAATCGTGAGGGAAGGTCAGATAAAGGTCAGTTGCGTATTTTTGAGCGTGTGACTGTGGGAAAAAAAAAAGGAAAAGAGAAGATGCGAGGTTAATCAAGGAGGAAGGAAATGACAGAAACATGCTCTGTCAGAGGAATCCAGAGATATTATGTTTCAGCAAGGAAGCTGGTTAAAGTGGTTATTCCCCATAAAATTAGAACGGGTGTATCCTGCAACCTGACACATCATGGACACAATCCAACCAATGACTATGGCCTAGATGAGATATAATACATTTGCACCATGACACACACACGCACACACAAACACAGGCACAGTTACTACATATAGAAGTTTCTACACCCACATGATTGGATTTCATTTCCACAATGGCTGAAAGCTTTGTCAAAGTGGACATCACTCAGCCTGATGAGATACATGAGAGGGTGTACAGTATGTTAACACTTCAGATTCAGCTTTTCTTGTTTGTTTTCAATCAACCAAGTCCTTTACAATGCTGTCATATGATATGAAAACAGTTAACAAATTACACAGGAAAATGTTGACATGACAATGCAGTGGCGTGTAATTCCTTGAAAGGGACGTTTCTATGCAGTTTTCGTGATCAGTGACTTCTGTGAGGAGCTCATGCTCCATAAGGCAACAAAACAACAGAAATCCTGTCTGTTTCTTCCACTGACGTTCCATGACCACTGTAGTTTCAGTCACAAGAAGCAGGTAAACATTGTCACCAGTGTAATCAAATACTGGAATTGTAAAATTCAAAGCTGAAGTGACAGCACACAGAGCATTGTTATTCTGAGCTCTCTCTCAGAGAGGGAGGCCGCACTGTTGTTAAAACATAAAGATGGCTGTTCTTCCCTCCCATCTGCTGGAATTCACATACGCCTATTAGCCGGCCTTCAACATTTCTCAACAGCGCGTCCTCTGTAGATTAAGTGGTGGAGAAATGTGAGGTCCAGCTCTGTCCACGACACAACAATGGTGTCTTTGTTCCAGTTCCTCCTCATTCTTATCTCTGAGAGCTATGGAGACTAGTGCCTCTTTCACAGGGTTATAGGTCTGTCTATCTATCTATCTATCTATCTATCTATTGATCTAGCTATCTATCTAGATAACCAGTGGAAAAGCAAAATAAATCAAATTCTTTTTATTTTTCGTAAACGCCATCTGCCAAATTATTGTTTAATTAACAGCTGAAACCTGTGAAACCCTCCCCATACAACCCTAACCCTAACCCACTACAACTAAGTCAACATTGTCGTAGTGACATAAACAAACAAACTCAGCTCCAACTCCAGGCACTCCATACAAAAAATATATATAAAAAAAAAGGCAACATATTCAAATAAGGACAGAATGTGGGAAAAAAATGACAATAAATAAGCACAAATTTGTAAAAGACTTTGCTTACACTCTTGCTCTTGTTGGCAGAGCTCCTTTTCTACAGAACATTTAACCAGGAACAATGACAGACCTTTATTGCAACAGAAGCTTAGAAGGAGCTATTTAGAAGGTATCAGTGCTGTGGAATGTTTGCACAAAATAAAAAAAATAATAATACATGAATTTTTTACTTTCCAGCGTCCACACCTGGAATGACGTGAATGATCCACAACAGCAATATTGAATATTTGTTGTCTTTTTTTTGTTCCTGTAGGCTGAGAAAGAGAAGGCTGTCAATGGGGCATGGAAGAAGAAGAATGGGCTGATCCAGAGAGAGAGGCCAGCTGGCAGGGAGTCACCTCAGCAGGTAGACAGCCACATCCAACACATGAATAATAGGCATGACACTGCCACTGCTTCAGCACGTGTGTCACCGTCATCCCTGTGTAAAAACACGTTTCTGTGCGTGCACCTTGAGGCTGTCATTAATAATGGATTCATGGATATTCAACATGAACAGATGCTTGTAGATGACTGTAACAAATTCAATGTCTCAAGTCTATCTATCTAGCATCTATATATACAGATTAGTTGTAGCTCCAAAATAAGTTCTTTCTAATTTCCACAGAAAATATTTGCCCCTTCCACTACAGAACTGAAATATTTATAGAAATTGAATTTCTAAGCTTCAGTCCTGTAATGTATCTGCTCCCATGACTGTAAGTGTCTTTTGTTATTTAGTTATTGCATTGTTTAAAAATGCTGCACTCTGCTGGTGTGCATCTGTTTTCATCGGTTGCCCGGCTGCTGCAGGTACAATAGGGAGACACGGCAGCAGCAGCTCATGTACCGGGTTGCAGAAACATGACACCCTCAATACACCCTGCACTTTTTTAGCCGTTTGTTCCCAGCCTCCTGTTTCCAGTGCTCAGCAGCGGTAGCGCTGGAAATACCTGAACAAGTGTACATATGCAGGCATGTGCATCCACACACAAACACACAAACATGTGATGCACTTGAAAGTGTGCATGTATGCACATAAGTGAGCACACGGATACACAAACACAAAGACAGTAGAAGTCAGCCTCGGTGGAGGGTGGCTACAGAAACCTGACCGGTGCGATCTTGTCTCCCTCAGCACCTCGGAGATATGACCAATGGGGTGCCAGAGACCTCGCTGCAGCATCATGGGCCCAAAGTGTATGGCGTAGTGCAGCGGATGGGTTCGGACAGACAGCAGGAGGTGATGGCGCGCGAGTGGGCGGCCAGTCACCTTCAGGATGAGATGAAGTACATCAGGGAGGTGAGTGGAAACTAACACAACAAGCAGCTGGGCCTTCAGGTTAACGCATCATCTGTTAAAAGCTGTATGGGATGTTGCATAGATAATATCTGTATGTTGTGTATACAGGTGAGAGATTCTTTGGAGAAGGTGAGAGAACGGATGTACGGGCAGTTCGGAGGAATGCAGCAATCAATGCAGAAGCTTTCACAGGAAATCAGGGTAATGAATTATGTAACACCGTGTGACTGCTCCAAACTCCCTCATCAAACTCAAGTCTGTGAAGCTGTGAATAAATCTGAATAGTTTGCCATGTGCATCTGTAGGCTGCCAATTCACATCGGAGGAGTCTGGAGTCAGAGGTGAGGATCAGGACGGCAGCCATGGAGAGCTTCGATCAGATGAACAGCTCCCTCATATCTTCCAACCTCAGCCTACAGGTAACAAATCAGTGTCACCAGAGCTCTGACAACATGTTCCCTGACAGCTGCATGCCCAAACAGAAAGGGCTTACTTGATAAGTAAAGTTTCCTTTGCAGAAATCCCTCTTGGAGGACTGTCAGAGAAGAGTGGACAAGAGAGATGAGGTGAAGAGTTTGCGGAGCACCTGTGAGAAAACACAACAAGAACTCAGAGAAAAGGAGAAGGAGCTGGCAGCGGCGCAGGTTGAAAACCAGTCTTTGAAACTGCAGGTAATCATATATTTCTTTGTGTGTAAGCTCACACTCACTCAATCAAACAAACCCTAATGCATCCACAAAACATTATAGTGGAAGTACCTGCTCTGGCACATTCATTGAGATACTGGTCACCCAGCTGGTGTGACGCTCGAATGGCCTGATACAAAACAGTCTGATGAGTTAATAACAGTGATATGACGAATAGCAGATCCAGCACTATCCTTTGATCCTGTAGATTTGATGACAGATCATCTTACCGCAGTAGTGCTACACATCAGCTGCACCTGAATCTTTTATTCTAGTGTCAATATGGAATAATCAGCCTAATTTTTGCCTGTGCTATGAATTGTCCAGGTGGAGTCTGCACAGGAGGCTCACAATCGGGCGATGCGGGATCTCTCAGAAAAGCTACAGCGGGAGTACGAGGAGAAGCTGCAGGAGGAACAACGGAAACACAGGGAGGAGATTGAAAAGCTACAGGTCTGCATTCTTTACTCCTTATTCATTAGCTCATCACATACAGTTTCACTGCCAATAGAAACCAATGTCATGAGATGATCTTACATGTGTCTGCTTTGTGAACATTTTACAAAGATTATGATGCAATCAGATTAAGTGCTACATTTCTGATCATTTAAGGAGCCATTTCAAAAGCAGCCCATCATCTAAACTGAAATATATTTCTGCTCACACAGGCCCAACTTGATGAGTACATCAGGCGACTGGAGGAAGCAGAGAGAAACATCAGGATTGCAGAGGCCAAGATTGAGGAGAGGGACCAGAGGATCATTGAACTGGAGCGTCTACTGGACTGTATGGGAAAGGTAAGACAAAAATATGAACATAACAAAAATCGGTGTACACTTTTAGCAGGTAATAAACCTCATAATGAAACAAATATTTTTACAGGAAAAAAGTCAGCTCTCCAAGAAGCTGCAGGAATGTGAACAACGTCTCCGCTTGCTGGAGTTGACAGACCAGACTGATGCAAGTGTTGTCAAAAGGTACAAAGAGAAAGTCCAAATAAATACACACACACCAGTGTGATGAAACAATCTAAACTCAAGGTTCACTTTCAAGATTTTTTATGAGCTTTTAAATGTATCACACAGTCTTTATCAGCAGCTGGAGTTTATTATGTTGTCATCGAGTTTGAGCTCATAGATTTTCAAGTTGTATGCCAGCTGACGTACAAAAGCTAGTAACAGGACCTTGTGTTGAGATTGATTATTTCTAAGGTTAAAAATACATGTTCATGCTTTCAATAATGTCAGTTTTGTTTCAGTGGATATGCGTCATAAACAGAGTACTGACATAAGGCCGCTGTAGTGCTGAAAACATTTGTACTAGAACTCATGCTGCAGTCCTTTTTTTAAAAAGTTTGTTATTCTTGATCTGAGGAGTGACCTGGCTGCACATTTTTGGAAAAGATAAAACCCCTTTTCACCTGGATTTAATTCTGGGTTTAACTGGTTCCTGGTCCTGTTTAGGTCCAAAGAGCTGCAAGCTGAATCTGTGGATCTCCGTGAGAGAATCAAACATTTGAACGACATGGTGTTCTGCCAGCAGAGGAAAGTCAAAGGAATGATTGAGGAGGTGAGGAGAGTTTATTTATCCATATCTGAAATCTGATCAGGTCTTCTGATCTACCTGTATTTTGCTAAAGGGTGTGGATGAAATGCATACGTCAGCTGAAGTAGTAGAAGTTTGTTTACCATCCAAAATGTGGATGAGATCAAGGCACACAGAGAAGATAAAACACGATCTGACCCAGAGTCAATAAAGGGTGGGGCACTGTTCTGGCCTAGTGGTTAAGATGCATACTCATGATCTAAAGATAAAGGGTTCAGTTCCCTCTTGAGCTCATAATACCGGCTGGTTTTCCAGAAAGTTATTCCTTCTATTCAGTGTCCATAATAATGTATCTAGCAGGACTGTTCTTCTTGTGTTGCATCGGCTGTTTTTTTTTCCTCTGGTTTTATAGGTCTGTAATTTCTAAATAATTGTCAAGGACATTCCTGTACGTGACTATGTAATTTTTGTGGTAGATATTGCAGAAAAAAGGACAGTGTTCAGTTCATACACGTCTCAATACACTCTACTCTGGTGTTGCTAGTGTAAAAGAAAGTCTTATAGTCAGTGCACAGCAGGTCAGCTGAACATGTAAAAGATATGTGTTAAAGATTTTCCTAAAAAAAAAGAAACAATGTGTAGTTTCATACAGAAGTAATCCCTCTCAGTCATCATTTATGACCCACTAGAAGTGCGTGGTGGTGTATTTTTCTGCAGAGACTCTGCCCTCTGCCTGTATTTTCTTATTTCCTGTGTTTGTGGCGTTTATGGCCGTGTATCCCCACAGTGCTCAGGTGAGCTTGGTGCCTTATAAAAAGGTAGTGACCAGATGCCAGAACATAAGCAGCAGGCATCTAAGAGACACAAATAAAAACACAAATATAGCGAGGTGAAAACCAAACTTTCACTGGCATGCTCGTTTACAAACCTGAATAGTAGAGCTTTAAATTTGTCTACATGCAAGCATAGAAATTTTCAATAATACATGGATAATGAATGCGTTTTAAAAATCTATTTTTTGTTGTTTGTTAGGGCAGAATAATACATATAACATTCAACAGAATATACAAACGCAACAACTCAACTCAGCTCACAGATCGAACGTCTATAGAGAGAGGAGACTCAGGAATTACACACTAAAACTAAAAGAAAGAAAAACAAATGACAGGACATGTTAATCCCCGCTATAGAAAGCCTCGTCTAAGAACAGTTGAAATATCCAATCTAATATAGGACATAAAAGGCTCTGTATGGAACACATCGTCTTTTGAGTGCAGGATACATGTCAAATAATCCAAAGAAATATATTCAGGTATGACCTTATGCCACTGTGTTTTTGGTGTTTTTAGTGCAACTTCCAAAAACATTATGAGTAAATTATGCCAACAATCCAGAAAGATCACAATATTGGATTGAGTAAACTGAGCAGACAAAGGATCTGACTGAATACACATAATAATTATATTCAATCTTAAATCTGTGAAGGTTCAATCACTGCGAGCTCAAGTTGCTCAGAAGGATATGTTCATCTCAGAGCTGCTGGACAGAATCGCGATAGTGGAGTGTGAGGTAAGACAAAAATGCCTGGCTGTGTGTTTTAATTTTGGTGTGGTGTGGTGATCTACTGCATGACTACATTACAGATGATCATCTGGGCTGCTGAGCACTCCAAATCCTGAACTGTCACCAATGTCTGCGTGGTTTCTTCACGTCACTGCACCTTTCTGTCACTTTCACATGTTAAGGGACTGCAGTCCTTTGCATGTCGCTGACCTGACACTGTTGTTTCCTCTTTTCCTTTTTCCTAGAATAATGAATTAGAAGACAAGCTCAAGTATTTTATGTCCACACAGAATAGGCCAGGAGAGGCTTTTGAAACCAAGGAGATTGGAGTAGGCTGTGATCTGCTCCCCAGGTAAGATGTTAGAGAAACATATTTAGTAGCGTCAGGTTATATTTGGTGCTTCATTTGGAGGTGATTTCTCACTCTGAGTCTGACTGTGCATCTGCAGCCGAAGAAGCAAAATGGCATGATGTTGAACCTCCTGTTCATGAACCAACTCATCTCCATACCATACAAGAACTACCACCTGCTCCACCTCCACCACCAGGTGAAACCCTCATCATCCACTCTACCTCCACCCCCCACACAACCTACATCCCCCACACCACCTCTATCTCCCTCTCCCACACCACCTCTATCTCCCACTCCCACACCACCTCTATCTCCTATTCAACCTTCATCCCCGATACAACCTGCATTCCCGATACAACCTTTATCCCCGATACAACCTGCATTCCCGATACAACCTTTATCCCCGATACAACCTGCATTCCTGATACAACCTCCATCTCCCATGCAACCCTCATCCTCCACACAGCCTTCACCTCCTACATCTCCTACATCTCCCATTCAAAGTCCATTCCACTATCTAACAACACCCACCCAACCAAGGACGTTCAAGTCTAACAACCCTCCACCCAGCAGGCTGGAGTCCAGTTTACTGAGGTACACTCCTGTCCAGTACAGCCGCTACCTGCAGTCCAACCCCTCAGTATCGAGTGGGATGTTTCCCTACTCCCGCCCGTCTGACTCTGACCCTCCTGCGAGTCCAGTCCAGTCGGGCACAGATGAGGTAGATGCAGAAACAAACACAGAGAGACGATCAAGTTCTGAGGAATCCACTTCTTCCCTGGCCTCCTTGCGACCAAGATCAAGAGTACCTCAGGTTTATACACCGTTTATGAAACTCATGGAAATAACAGCAAACATAAACATAGAGTGATCTTGAAGTTAAAGCTTGACGTTTTGGGAAATACATTTATTCGCTTTCTTGTAGAGAGTTAAACGAGAAGATGGATACCACTTTAATTTTTGGAGGTAACTATGAAGCTGGCAGCTGGGTAGCTTAGCTTAGCATGAAGACTGAAAACAAGGGGAAGAGCTAACCTGCAGGCTTTGTCCGAAAGTAAAGACTCTCCGTACCAAGGATGTCATTTTTTTTTAATCTGTAATTGCGTTCAAATGTGGATAACAAAAAAAAAAAAATTCAAGTGACCTGTGCAAATTCAAATACACACTATATAAGCACAACCTACCATTTGCAGAGCACTCTTAAAATTCACTATCAGCTTGACCTATTGCATACCCCTTTAACCTATCATTAACCAGCCAAGAGATAACAAGAAGGGCACTCAGAACATGCAGAACTACACCTAGGTCAAATGCCCTATCGCACCTTGGTTAGAATCCTCTCCAAAATGTAATGGGATCTTCAGTAACTAATGCTACATGCCTCCCCCAAGTTTCATGAAAATCGCGCCAGCGGTTTTTCCATAATCCTGCTGAGGGACAAACAAACTGAACTGAAAACAACCTCCCTGGTGGAGGTATAAATGGAGGAGGACACTAGTGAGAAAAGCAGGTGCTGACCAGATAATTACTACACCTAATTATCTGAAAAAGCAGCTTGTAGACATATTTTGGGTTCTGCACTGTAATTGGCAAAATTACCAGGAGGTGTTTGCAAACATTTTCGAAGCCTGCTCGACAATTACAACACATCTGATGACTCGCTTGCTAGCTGCAACCCAAGTGGCAGTGGAGGCACCAGAAACGAATGGAGCAACATCTGCTGCTCAACCTCGTCTGCTTTTCACCACACATGCTCAGGACCCACGCCAGGAGCTTGTAAAAAGGCTGGCACTGATAAAATAGGAAGATTTACTTGCAAGGATTTACAGCCTTTTGGTATTGGTTTGGGTTAAGGTTTTTTTTTATGATAGTGACAGAGCAGGAGTTGTTTTTCCCTTTCTTTTATTTGTCAGTCCACACAACTAGCCAAATGTACATCTTTAAAGATTAGTTCCAAGTCTCACCACAGTTCCAAGACACACAGTGGGGATGCATAACGCTATATGTCAAACTAATTACACGTTAGATCGAATTATTACAACACTGACTTTTTGAAAAATGGCCAGGCCTACTGTCTACCAGCAACACAAAAGCTGTTGGTAGAAGTATAACTAAAGTGTAAAATCTCCAGTTTCCCATTTTACGAAGTTTTGGAAATAACTAGGGGTGTAATGGTAATTAAAGAGGTGGGTGTACCACTAGGTAGGCTGGTAGGTTACTGAAGAGAAAGTGGGCAAACTGAGTCACTGATCCCAGCATAGAAATAGTCCCATCCTGAACCCCCACTAAATGGCAAATTGGCATTTTTACACTTAAATTTTTGTACAAATTCAAAACAAATGAACAAATTAATCAGTGAGCTTTGGAGCTGGTAGGCCAATTTTGATACTTTAGGATCAGGACAGGCCAGTAATTTCCCCTGTTTCTGGTCTTTATGCTCTTTATGCTAAGATGAACTATATGAAGCTGCAGTAAGCTTAGCATGAAGCTAATCTGTAAGTGACTGTACAGTTATATGTTGCTGTGGTCAAAGCTATATAACTGCATTTACATATTTTCCATACAGTCAGTGGTATTGATCCTCTCTTCTAACTCTGAGCAGGAAATCATATACATGTAATTCCAAAAATGTTGAACAATTGCTTTAAAACTTAGTTCTCTTTGTCTTCTTTGGGACTGCTGGTTATTTTTTTTTAAACTAACCCTCCATGACACAGATGTATGTAAGTCCTTCCTCTGTCATATGTGTCAGAGAACATGAAACTGGTCGATGTAAAAAGTCTTGTGTAGGTTTTCAGCGTAGCACTATGATAATAAAATGTTGCTTGCTGTAGGGTGTAAATAATCTGATGCTCTGTAAAAATATTTTTTAAGTAATGTACTGAAGGATTATTTTTGTTTTGTTTACAGTGAATGTAGCCTACTTATGTTGCTCACAGAGCTATGAGCGTTCAGTCCTACATGAAGGGTGTTACAGTTACTGTGTGTATGTTCCCATCGTTTTTTTATCGGCTCTGTACAAATTAAATGAATATTATTTTGTTACTGTCGCAATATGTACAAAATATTTATTAACATGCTTTGTGCCTTTGTATACAGCCTACTATCTGATACTGGTGGTGGGAGTGACTCGCTTTAAATTGGCAACAGGGTAATATATTAATATAAGTAAATTTCTCAGATATCGATGAAACTGTTTAATCACTTTAAAGATATTGACCTTATTAAGGTGACTGCCATTCCTGAGCCACAGGCACAAGTGTTATCCAGCTGTTATCTGCACTGCCACGACTGTATTTGAAAAAGCTTTATGATGTGCCTTTTCCTTAACGATACATATCATACTGCGACTAATGGTAAGAGGCCAGTGTATGTTTGGATAATAAAGACTTTACTGTATAAGCACTCAGACATCGTGATTGTGTCAGCACTTGAAATCCTGAATCCCACGGCTATGACTACTTCATTGTTTGTTGATGTGGGTGGATCACTCTGTTTGAGTTTATCGTAGCTGGTAAGAAACACAAAAGAGGCTTTATAAATGTCTTCCATTCCTTCGGTTCCTAATGATTCAATTTCACACTTATATGTCATGCATTCACACTGAACTCCACTCCACAAACTTTATTTAAATATGGAAAAGCTCAGTGAATTTTTAGGGACTGTCTTCTATCTGTAGACATCTGTAGGGCTATATCTGCTATTTCACTCAACAAAATATGATTTGTCATTGTAATTTTCATTTGTTGTGCAATGACGATACACTAATTTGGAGGACACGGTGTTAGAGCATTTGTTTATATCAATAATGCTGTGAGAAAATTTTTAGATTCACAAAAAATCTTTCAAACATCTCCAAAGCTGTGTGTAGTACTGTTCATGAAAACAAAGTTATAAAAATAGGGCATAATTAGGATCAGGATTAAAAGGACAATCTGAAGTGCAGTCAGTGATATTATCAGTAAAGTACATCCAATTCTGGGCTTCAGATTTGACTACCATGAAGCAAACATGATGCACCCGTTTCTACTAGATTGTGGGATTTTGATTAGAAGAAGAAGAAGGGTACATATGGAGAGAACAAAAAAATGTCAGAAAGCCATCAATGGCAGTGCCATACATAACAGATTCAGCATCCTAGGCAAGCTTCCTGCCACCATAAGCTTTGATTTGGTCCACTAGATGATTCTTTAAAAATTTTAAATTAATTTCAAGAAATTATCATGCAAATGTTTATGCTGTTTTATTCATTTATGTATCTAGAATCTCTAATTATTATTAATTATTTTCCACAATCTGAGCACAGCCAGCAGAGTGATACTTAGCTCAGAAAGTCAGTACCGTTTTGCATCTTTATGATACGATACGACATGCTACCATTTCATACGGTGTGATACCATGCAATACAATACAGTGCAATATGATATGATATGATACGATACGATACGATACGATATGATATATGATATGATATGATATGATACGATACGATACGATACGATACGATATGATATATGATATGATATGATATGATATGACACAATACGATATGATACGATATGATATGATACTATAAGATACGATACAATATGATATGACACAATACGATACGATAGGCGTTAACTTTAGGCCCCTGGCCCACCATTAATTTTCAGTCCTGGCCCTCATTGGGAAAAAGTTCTGGCAGCCCTCATCTGACCTACTCTGACTGTGATGATCACTCATTGATGACAGATCAATTACGCATGCACTCTTTAGGAAGGTCCACCATTGCTGTCTGGTGTGATCTGACTTGGTGCATAAGACATAAATGCCTAATACATGCATTGAAGAGGAGACAATAAGAAGAATAAAGCAAATATAAATATGTATATATACATATATATATATATATATATATTGAAAGTATTTAAAGGAACCAGAGGGATAAATTCCACCAAGATTTCATTCAAACTGTGCAGCTGCCTGCAGCCAAATGCTGAACTGACTTTGAACTCTGAGAGGAGACAGAAAGGACACAGCTGTAATCTCTTGGTTGAAGTTGGGTCATTGTTTGTTGCGCTCAGTGAGAAATGGGTTGTCACAGTGGGTGGAAAACATCCGGACTGGCTGATGCAGCTGTGGAAAATCTGAGACTGTGACGCCTGTTGAAAGTGACTCCACAGAGAAGACATAAATATCTCACTAAATGAACTGTCACAAGTTCACAGACAACTATTGGAAATCTAAGCTTGCTGCTCATGACTACATTTGACCCGCAGAGGGCAGCAAATCACCTTCACTGGCTGTGACATGGAGCAGAGGTGCAGTACACCGTCCTATACAGAGGGGGCGGTAGAGCTACACCTCACATATTTCACTTCCGCCCACGAAGAAAAAGGGGAAACCCACTTTGAAATGTTGTTGTCTCATGTTGTTGAAGAAGTGAACCTGCCGCCTTTAGAGGCTTCTAAAACTCTCTAAGTATGACAGACTCGGTCATCAGGTGGAGGTTTGAGCTTGTACACGTATGACCACAGTTTAAATGTCGCACACTGAACAGAGACTTTAGCTCATGTTGTTAGTGAACGTTGGCTAGCTGTCACTAGCTAACAGTGATGTCCTCGTCGTGGACAGAGCGCCAGGGACAGGTGGGAGACCTGAGACACCAGAGCAAAGAGGAGCTCCAAGAACTGCTCCTGCGACAGGAGAAGATACTCTCTAACAAGTAAGTTCACACTATTAGATATAAATGTACACATAAATGTTCAGGTTGTGGCACCAGTGTGTGATACGCGGGAGGGCAAAGACTGGGGCTGAGTTCAATGTGTCACTTCTTGGCGTAGTTTAACTGTAGTAACAGTCTGACAGAAGAGACACTAGGCACACAAATGAGGTTGATTAGTTGTAATGAGAGCTGGTGATAGATGTATTATTGCTCCACTGTGGCTGAGCTAAGCTGCACTGTTGTATTGTTGCCCATCAGTAGCGCTCAGGGTGTTGGTTTCCCTACAGTATGTGTTACCAGAGCACAGATGAACTGTTTCCCAAGTAAACATAAGACTCTGTCATATTTAAATAACCTGGTTGGTGGACAGAAATGTTTCTGAGAGGAAACAGTGCAAGGCTTTCCAATGTTTATGATGCCTATACTACCACACTGCGAAATGATTACAGCATACAGATGCTAAAGGTGATTTATCTCTCTCTAGTTTGTAGTTTTAAACATTTTTGTCAGTGTGCTGTAAAGTTTAGATTATTGTTTGCCTAAAAATGAACACATATATCTGAGTCAGTTCAAATGTGACTATGTCAAGCATGTCAAGGTCTTTTTTACAGTTGAAAGAACAGATTGTGATCGAAACATTTCAGCACAACCATTATTGTTCCACAACAGTATTATGTCCGACACGATACTGGTGTAGCAGCATGATTATACAGTGATTTGAATGTTGGATGTGAGGTGACAATTAAACCAAAATACAGGTGATTAGATAAGGAAAAAAAAAGCTGAATAAATAAATAGAAAAACTTGAGAAATGCAGATCATGTGACGCCCAGTAGCTTCAGTGGGTAAACTGGCGTCCCATGTACAAAGGCAGTGTCCTTGCCGCAGCAGCCACGGCTTTGATTCTAGCCCATGGGCCTCTGCTGCATGTCATCCCCTCTCTTTTCCCCCCTTCATGCTTAATCTTTCCTTCTAAAAAAAGGCATAAAAAAAACGCAAAAATAATTGTGAAAAAAGAAATGCAGATCATTTCATACAGGGTCAGCGTATGGTTTAATAACAAAAGAAAATGATGTGAATCAAATGCTGTCTCAACCATCTGAACGCCTATGAGTTTGGTGCGACTCCATCACCATCATCAAAGCAACATATTAGAAATAACTTTTTGAAGAAGGGTGTTCATTCATTTGACTTCGAGAGACTTGTAATGTCTGTCTGTCTTGTTTGTCTCCTGTCTGTATCTTGGTCTGATTGTTTTGAATCCAGCATGAAATGATGCGTTTGTGTTGTTCTCAGGAGGTTTGTACAGAATCTTCCTGACAAAGGGAAAAAGATAAAAGACTTTGCGGAGAAACTGCGCCTTGCCATTGAACACCATGATGAAGAGGAGAGGAGGCAGGGCCTGGTGTCTGCTGCCAGGACAGAGTTACAGTCCAAGTATCAACAAGCTTTCACTTTGCGACAACGTGCTGTCCCAAACACACCAGGAGACTCGTACCTCAACAGGCAAAGTGAGGCTGCTGCAGGTGATGCGGCACAGGACAGGGAGACCTCACCTGTCTCAGCTCATGTGCAGGAAAATAACACTTTGGATGAGCAAATGGACCAGTTTGTCTCCAGAGCGGCTGCTGGTGAAACCATGGAGACGGCTGCTGCTGGGGCCTCTCTGAACTCTGATGAGACAAAAGAGAATGACCTTGTGGAGGCCTTGGAAAGGGTCAGAGTGTCTGAAACTAGTACTGGTTTCAGTAGCGAGTCCAAAGACCCATTAAACAGCACAGCAAGAGACAATTACTTCCTCAGAAAGCAGACACCAAAGAAGCCTCACTTTGTAACTGTCCTGGAAAAAACAGAGAAGACACCAGCTACCAGGAAGCAAAAATTCAAACCAAATCAGTGAGTGGACTTTGTTTCAGGATTTATGTTTACTTTGTGAACATAAATACAAAAAATACTTAATGCAGATTTCATTCAGTAACATTGTGCGCCATTTTGCGTTCTTTCAAAGTTCTTATTTTGATTAACTTTTTCTCAATTGTGTTTTCAGGCTACCCCACAAGAGTGACATCTCTCCATCAGGATCCTCGTCACCCAGCCAGTCATCTGAAGGCTCTTCACCACTCTCTGCACAGGCCAGGAGGGAGCGGGACAGAAAACACCTGGATGACATTACTGCAGCCAAACTCCCTCCTCTCCATCACAGTCCGGCCCAGCTTCTGTCTCTGGAAGAGTCAGCCATCCTCCTGAAGGAACAAACCAAAAAGCAGCAGGTTTGTGCAGCTGAGTCCTCCACACACTTATACATCCAGTGTATACATTTGTAGGCAGACTGAGGGTCGGAAATTTCCACTTGCAAAAAGCAAACTTTGTCCTTGAATAAATGCTGGGTGGCAGCATGTTGAGGTAAAGGTATTTGAATGTCGTGGTTACAGTAAGCCATGGAAAAATAATTTGTTTGTGGGAGTTCAAACCAAAAACAGCCTTGTATTAAAAATATGCATGAAATTATGATCCAGAAAATCCAGTTTAAGTCTGGGGACTTCTCAGTCTGCAAAACACTGAACAATATACATGGTGTCGCAAGTCTTTCAAACATCTTATAAGGTCTTAAATTCAATTTTAGGAATATTAGATTTTTGATTTTTTTGTCAAAAGGAGTCAAGCTCTTCAAGCTGAGTCAAGTTTCACATTCACAAGTTGATAATTGAACTCACTCTAATAACCATATTCCTACATAAAACCTTCTTCTGTATACAGGATCACATTTACACTACATACCTTTATACTTATCTGCAATACTTGAATGTATCTTGAAAATCTAATCTTCTCACCTCGAAAAGGTCTCAAAAAGCACTGAAAATTTAAATATCTGATACCTGCAGACACCCTTGGTTTATATTATGAGAAGGGATTTTACTCACCATGGTGTTATCAGGATCATTTTATTTGTACATGTAAATAGTAGAAATGTGACATTTGCATTAAAAAATAATTACCAGAGATGTGCACTTGCACCTATTTAAATAGGCCACCACAGGCCTTGCTGGATGACATTGTGTTGTGGTCAAACAAAAGTTACGCGGGTTCAACTATTTTACTGGATCCCACTTTATTTTTCTGGAGCCCTCTGTGTGTCGGCACCTCTGGCCCGGCCTCATTCAAATAAATGAGAGTGCTGCGTTTTTTCATACAGTGCCAAAGAAGTTTTGGAGGCTGCGGTCCATCAGGACTAAAACCTTATGCCACAAAAACAGTTTCTTCCCATCTGCAGATGGCCTCATCAACAAGGCCCGGGACCCTCACTGATACACTCTTATCCGTCGTCCCTGTGCGTTACATTAACGCATGTCTTATATGCACTGTGAAATTTTGCACATCCTCTGAAAAATATGTCTGCACATTGTGCACAAAACTGTACAGCTTTCACATTCTACACAGCAAGCTTTGTTATGTTATAGTATTTTTTTATACTATCTTTTTCATATTTGGTATCGTAATTTTTCTATTCTGTTTATGTTCTTGACTGTTACACTTACTGTAACTGTATTTGTTTTTTCTCTCAATATGTTTATTGCACATTTCCATGTGTGCACCAAACAGCAAAGCAAATTCCTTGTAGGTGACAATCCACTTGGTAATAAACCATATTCTGATGTGTCTGATTCTAAATACTGAAAAACAAAACATCTTAAAAAATACACATGAAATATTTCTAGGAAAAAGCAGCAAAGATATTTATTTTATTAGTGAGTATCATATATTAGTGTATAGCTGTTGAAATTATTCCAGTCACAGTCATGATATGCAGAGTTATAGATTAAAATAGCAACTCTTGAGTATGTGAGCACAGGGGGGGAAAAAAAGAAATGCAACTACCCTGTAATTGAGCCAACCCTGCATCACACAGGCAGCTATTATTGTAGCTATTGCAGTTTTTTTTAAACATTAATTTTCTTTCATTTTTTATTTTATTTTTTGCATTTGTTCTTTTATAATCCACAAATAAAAATAAAAATAAAATAAACAGATAAATTAAATAGAGACTCTCATTTTAAATGAAAATGTTATTACATCAAACTAATTTATTTGGCAGTGCGTTTGGTGTTGCTGCTGCGCCTGGAAACAAAATCTAAAACAAACTGAGTTTATACAGCTGTGACTTGTGACACTTTATTATCTCATCAAATGTGGAATTAATTAATAATCAACCTAAGCATGAATTGTATTTCAGTCCACATCAGATCCCTCCTTCATCTCTAGAGGGCAGCGTTCAGGCACTGAAGGCATCGTGTGTCCCTTCACATCTAAAGTAATGACTTCAGAGCCAAACGTCAAACAGTGTGCTGTTGTCAACTTAAGGAGGCCTGTTAAGCTCATTATCAGTCCTACTTTTGTTGAGGGTTTAATAGCTATGGCTCTGCTGCTTTATAATAATGTGCTTGTTTTCTGTTGACCAGCCTATTCATGTCAACTTTTTCTCTGTGTTTAATTTCAGGAGTTGCAGGCCAAGCTGGCAGCCCAGAAACTGTCTGAGGGATTGAAGATCTCTATGGGGAGCTACACTCCTGACAGTGGCCCCATGGCTGCCTACAGAGAGGTTCACGATGAAGGAGCCCAGCTCTCCTCAGAGGAGGACTGATCCTGGAAGGCTGGAGCTGGGGAAACCAGTGTGACCTTGGCCCTGAGGGAAACAAGCTTTGGACCTCGCAATCAGGACCCATCAAACAGGATTTTAGCTCCAAGGACAAGAATTCTTAAGAGAGGAAAAGAGTCTTTGCAGCATGTGAAGGCAGAGTTGGTATCCAGACTCAGCTCAGGAAATTGAATGGCGGGCATTCAGTCATTCAGCTCGTATTGGGTTCAGTTGTTTCAGTGTCCTGCAGGAATAATAATACCTGCTGCTGAGTAGGAGTCTGAAATGCTAAATTTAAAGCATGTATCGAGGCAAATGTTACTTGTCACAATACTGAAACTGATGCTGTCAGGGCTGTTTCAGCCTGAGGGTATTTTATGTTGAAACTTCTGTTTTAGAGTGTTAAAGATGATATGCACTTAAAGCTCATCAGCAGGCGGAGCAGACTGTTTTGGCACTAAGGTGACTGTTTACAACTTTGTTTAGAAAAATAAACATGAGCCTGCAGTGGTTTATCAAATTTTAATTATTACAGAATGTGTGACAGAATTCAATAAATGCATCTGATTTCCCAAACGGTTGTATTTGTGTAAATTCAGGTTACAATCCATTTTTTTTCCAACAGGTACTGTGTTGTTCCTCATCAGTGTTTTCAGTGCGGATAAAAATTGATCTGTAAAAGATATTCTTTAATTTCTCTGCTCACTGATAAGGTGATCGAGAAAACTGTTATTTGTACAAAGTTATTAAGGATAATAATGATTTTTTCCTGACACATAGAAATAATGGTACAGCCTTTGTGGTCACTTAACACCTGTAAGACTTGTTGTTGAAGCCTCAGGTCACTGTGCTTCTTGGCTGTTACAAGTGTGCTGTTATTTTTAGTGATGTCCTGGAGACGTATCATGAAGAGAACAGCTTGCTCCACCATAGGATCGAGGCAGCAGGAGATAGGAGTCAGGGGGCTGAACTCTAACTCTAAAGGCATCATTATCTGTAAGTCTTTACATTAAAGGTCGGTGTGTAGGATGTAGGGCCTTCTATTTGTAGAAATGGAATACAATATTATTTTATATCCCCTGAAAATAAAAATTGTGTTTTTGTTACCTTAGAATTAGCTGTTTATATTTATATACGCCGTGGGTCCTCTTTACGGCTCTGTTCATTCGTATGAAAGTTGCTTAGTGACGCGACGCATAAAGCCACAAAAGCTCGACTTCCTGGGTGTAAAATTACCCAGATCTTCCTCATCATGGGGCCCACTGAGCAAGCACACATGAGTCTTCTGCTGGCCAAGCGGCTTACTTCTGGTTTAGTGCTCTGCTAGTTTGAAAGAGAATAAAACGATTTAGGAGTTTAAGAAATTTTAGTTCTGCAACCTCACCACTAGATGCCACTAAATCCTTCACACTAGACCTTTAATGAATCCATTTGCCACCACCTGTACATTAGTTTTGATAATGAGAAGAGATGATGATGTGCGAAGAGAAAAAATGTGATAATGTGCATTGCAGAGTATTACGCTGTGTCGTGTTTAGTTGGTTTAACACACCCCTGAAATCTAACATTGAGCACTATTGCCCACTGATACTGAGTAAGAGTGTCAAGAGAAAATTTTGCCAAAGTACATGAGTTATGTTTTTGTTACTCTCCACATCTTGATAAGGAAATGTGAGGTAATTTAAAATGAAAAGTTCTCATATTTTATCTGCTTTATATAAGCTGAATATTTTTAAACAGTGTTGATATTTTTGACATCTTTGTCCATACGTTCAGATAAAATAAGGCCCAGTTTCTCTTTTTCTCTGCAGAGCATTTAAGTTTTACTATTTTATGAGTGTTAAATAGATACAAACCATTTTATTGTTAGACTTCCAGCTTATTTAGTTCATTTATGTGCAACATAAATCTGCAAGGTGGTATCAGTTTCTAATGAAGCTGTGGTCAGCTGCAGGCACTGATTTTCTAAAATCCTGCGAGATGTTATCAGGCTGGGATCTGTGACACACTTGATAAGATTAATGCAGGGGTAGTGAAATATTGAAGCTTGATGGCTGAGACATCTGGACCGCATTTGGATCATGTTGTTGCTGGGAATGGCAGGCGATGATGGGACGGCAGCAGGCTAATGCAACATGGCAAATACCATTTCTCAACTTTGCTAATATGTGGTAGATAAGAAGTGCCAGCTACGTTCAGCATATTTCCAAACTGCCTTTCCCATCGTCTCTCTTCCAACTCTCGCAGAAGACTGCAGGCCATCTTAATTTAAACAGCCTGATTCAGGGATTTTAATGAGGAAGAAATGAGGCACGTTTTAGGGGGAAATGAGGGTGGGTTCATGTAGGTCAGAGTCTGGTGGGAGATGCCCCTTGATAACCTTTGGTAATATTTGCTGAGGCATTGGTGGGAGTAGTTTCAGAGGAAAAAAAACCCATCTGATTGCTGTGTATTTAGACACTGTATCTGATGGGCTCCAGAGTGGCCCTGTGGTGATGTCCAATAACAAATACATGAGCACGCTCCGCAGAGGATCCTCATTGTGCTGGGATTAATTACAGCCTACCTTGCTTACATAAATTCAGAGACTGTTACCAATTATGGGGCACATTTTTGCTGTAGCTTTTCTCTGTGGTATCTGGCGTCAAACCTAACTCTGAACGTATGTTGATGTTGTTGAGGTGAAACCAAGCACACTCTCTCTAGCTGAAGCTTTTCTTTTTTCACGTTGTCCATTGATGATGAGGTTGTTGATACTTCAACTTGAATCCCAGACCCCTTGTCTCAGATTAATAAGCTCCTCGTGAAGTAGTCTGCAAGTGATTTGCTCCAACTCTGAGTCCGAAATCACACGTCTCGTGGGAGTAGAAATAATTTGCTGTTTGGGAGGGGAAACTGGAATGTGATTTCAAAACTGCCTCTTCAAAGACCAGTCAGCTCAGCCTTAAATTAGATATACAGTATGATGTATAGACTGGCGTTAAACATGAGTTAGGCCCTCAGCAGAATGATTGGATTATACCTGCCAGGTTACAAAGTCTGAGGTCATGCTTTTTCCATTCTCTGATGTTTTTGTCATATTTTTTTCAGGGCACATGAGGAGATGAAATAATGCAGCACACAGCAGCTTTCTGCAGATAAGGTTACAGCCTATCTCTCCTCATCCCAATTAGAACCAGCTCTCCCTCCTCTTACTGCACTGGAACCAGTGATGGAGGGAGTATTTCAGATCCTTTACTTCAGTAAAAGTACCAATACAACAATGTCAAAAAAATAACCTGTTACAAGTTTATGGTTTGCATACAAAACTCTACATGCAGAAATATTATCATCCAAAGGTACTTAAAATATCAAAAGTAAAAATACTTGGTCTGCAGTAAAATACCCACTGTGACAGGATTATTATATCTGACATTTTGCTGCTGTAACTGGTTAATGTGAAGCTGGATCTAGTCCAGTGGCTCCCAACCTAAGGGTCGGGCCCTCTGAAAGGTCACATGATAAATTTGAGAGGTTGTAAGAAGATGATTCATGGGAGGGGAAGGAGGAAAAACAAAGTTATATTTATTTTTTGGACTTTTTTTCTAATCTTTGTGTTAGATATTGTACAAATTTACCTCTTTGAGCCTCACTCTCAGACAGTATACAATAATAGATGTAGCGATCATGACATCATTCATTGGTTTGTGGACTCCTGCTGTGAAGCCTCAAGGTTGGCACTTTGGCTGTTGCCATCTTATTTTTTTTAAGCCAGAAGTGACCATATTTGGATGAGAGCGTGGAGCTGTGGAAGAGCGAGGGGGGTCTGACTCATATGTCCCTTTTTTTCTGCCTGTTTGAGGCGGGATTGTTGCGCTGTTATTTCACCTCGACTTTCTTTATAAAAGCTACTGTCGTTGAATGCAGGTACAGAGTTGTCTCGCCTTTAAACTGTCAGAGCAGGTAGTTACAGTGCTGTGTGAAGGGACAGACGGCAGGATGGGACTGTGGACAGGATGGGTGTGACATTTGGATAACATGTTATGTGTGTGACCCTTGACAAAGAAGTTATGAAAAGCAGCTAGCAGCAGTTAGCAGCTAACTTAGAGAAGAACAGAAGCCAAAAATTGTCTGTGAATAGGGGAGGCAATGAAACCTGGGAGCTCCCAACCCTCCAAGCAGAAGTCGAGATCAGCCACCATATATCAGGAATGGGTAAATGTCACTGTCATGATATGCCATTGTTATTGTTTAAAATGCGCTGCCAGGCATGCATATGTCACATTACAGACCAACACTGTTGTGTTACATGTCACACCCAACACACCTTTTTTGCCTCCTGACCGACAGCATACTATCTAAACACCACACTCTGGGGAAGCTTTATGCCACCATTGTTTGGTTCTGTGTAAAAAAGCAATGGTGATCCAAAGAAGGGACTTTGTAGCAGCCCTATAGCACGAGCACTGTGTTAAAAGGGCTACAGAGTGTGTTGAAGCCTTGCAGACAGCCTGACACTTAAAGCAGCCTCTCTTAGTTATGTGTAACTTTAAGCTTTAATAAAATGTAAATGGGTGAGTTATAAAAAAAATTCGTACAGTTGTCATGAAAGGGGAAATTGGAGACCAAAACCCCTTTTTGTACTGGGCTGTAAACATGTTTATTTATGCTGTAAAGTTGGGTATTTTAACATGGGGATCTGTGGGGACTAACTCGCCTCTGGAGCCAGCCTCAAGTGGCCATTCAGAGAACTGCAGTTTTTGGCACTTCCGTGTTGACTTCTGTTTTTCAATCAGTTATTTAGGAAACCACCTGGGAAAGTTAACAGAAAAATATCTCTTTGTGAAACTGCTAACAGCTCATAATATCAGAAACTTGAGAACCAACTGGGCACTAGTTTCACATGTGGGGTCACAAGCCGAAACTAGTGGAAACTGGTGTTTTTTTAATTTTATGAGATCATCATATGTTTTTATTTAGTGTAAAAAACTTCATCTGCAAAGTAATTAAAGCTGTTAGATAAATGTAGTAAAAGGTATTTCACTCTGAAGTGTTGTGGAGGAGACGCACAAAGCAGCATAAAATGGAAAAACTACTTAAGAACTGGATTAAGTACAGTACTAGAGTAAATGTGCTCTCCTTTACTGATGAGAATTGAGTCAAGTAAAACTTCTTTTTAAACATTTCATTCACTAATATATTAAGATGTGTTTACTAATCTTGACATGAGGAAGGCAAACCTCACAGCAGGTCAGATAAAAACAATGCATCTCATTTGTGTTTGTCTCATAGGTGAAAGCTGAACAAATGTTTCATATGTAAATGCCACGAGCTGTGAATGAGAAAAACTTTTGCACGTGTGTGACTTCAGCGCATGTGTGTGTCTTCTCCTGACGAGGCGACGAGGAAAGTAAATACTTTCCTGACAGGACTGTGCTGAGCTCTCCACTTATCTCACCGCGAAACGTGTGTGTGAGAGGAAGCTCGCACATAGTTCATGTCATGACTGTCGACTGCCAGAGGAAGCATGATATGTGGCTGCAACATTCATGAGAGTCCTACAGCTGTCTCACCAGCAGTGTGATAGGAGAATGCTCCCTGACTGCTGGGTGAATCTGTCTTGAACTGAGTACAGGTTGTAAAACAGTTCTGGGACTGATTTATTGGGTTTTTGCATTCTTAAGATGAAGGTTTCTTATTCATTTTGTTTTACGTTCACCAGACATTGCTAGGTTAGTGTATGTGAATGTGGTCAGAACTTGTGTTTGTCTGTTAAATACTAAACTCGGACGTTGGCGTTACAGGGTGTCAGAATCAGACCATGATCTGTTCACTGCAGTCTGAACTGCACCAGGTGTTTTACAGAGACTTGGTACGTGTTGATGTGGATGCTCAACCCAGTTTCATCAGATTTACAGATGGGATTAATTTAATTTGATAAAAATGTTCAAATTTGGGACGCAAGTCAGACTTGAGTCACAAATTTGGTGATTTTAGACTTGACTTGACAAAATAAAAAAAGACTGGCTGCTCGACTTGGACTTAAACACCAAGACTTGTGACTTCACTCAGACTTGAGCCTTTGACTCAAAAATACTTAATACCTTCCTCCAACCCCAAAGATTAGAAAGCGTGCTATTTAAAAAGTGTGCCAAGAATGAATTTATTTCCTTTCATATGCTGAATCATCTAAAATTAATGGTGTTCATTCCCAACTAGTTGACACATAATCCCCTATATCCACTCTGTTTGAACCGACAGCATCCAGTCAATTAGCAGGAGAGAACCATGAATGTTACGTTACGGAGCGCCAGTTGAAAAAAATGATGCTTAAGATAATTTTGTTTGTGTTCAAAAACAGTGGGGAGGACAACAAAAGTCAAACTGCAGCGTGCAAAACATGTGGATTGAAAATTTGAAAATGAGATGCAGCAACTACCAACAAACTTTTCACAAATTAATACAGCTTTTAATCTTATTTTTACAACTACAGTTCCAACACAAGCATGTTGTGACTCAAGTGACGTGTTATTTTTGGCAGTTATTGGTACGGTCTTAACAATAATAAGTTTTCCATCAACGACTGATGGGAACTTGACCAGATCCCAACTTCAAGTAAAGCTAGCAAGTGAAATATGCTCATAACGTATGCCAATCAGCTGCTAGCTGGCTAATGCAAGAAATGTATGCTTGCTAAATAACATACTGACAGGATTTTAGGATAACATTGTGAGAAGATTACAGTCCATGAAGTTATCATTTTCTCAACATTTTACAAAAACTATCACGATCACCAGTGATGTAGCCTACGTAACACCCATATTACAAACTGTTTTCCAGGTTTTATGCATCTGAAAGTAATGAAATAGAGAGACAGTGCATGTTTGACACTGTTTGTACCCACAGCAGTTGAGCAACGGCTTCTGGACAAACCACACAAAACTACAGTGCACCATAATACTGAAACCAGGAGTAATAATAATGGCATTTGGTAATGATTAATTTGGACAGCAGTGCATGGTTTCATGTCGTAGCATAGCAAAAAAATATGTATATATATGTTGAGGGGCATTTTGAGCATTTTCGAATATTGGGGGCCGATGTGTCCCCGAAATTTATATTAGAATTACTGTCTTATATTCACCCAAAGAAGAGCATGAGCTGCTCAGTGTCCCTGTTCACTACACATCTTCCTGCTGCACACAAATACCCGTTGCTATCTCCATACACTATTCCCTCCATGATTGTTACCAACTAATTGGACTTATTACTTTGAAGTACTACGGTAGTTTTATTTCAGTAGTATTTTCCCATAAAGATCTTCAGGTCTCAGAAAATGGAAATCTATGTACTTTGTCATGTTCCACATCTGGATAAGGAAGAGCTGAACATATCACACTTGCGCCTCACATGTAATTTATCCTAAACTATTTCTATAAATTGACACAAGCATGAGGTTAATAGTTTTCCATTTCCTGTTCATACCAGGATTCATTTGACAAATGCAAAGCTTTCAACCATTGATTATCTGTGAACACAGTGAAGGTCTGTGTGGTCACTGGCAGCCGTATCCAATGCATGTTTTTGTTTTTACACATGGTAAACTGCTGAGTGTGAAAATCTCTGCAGCCCTGCTTTATTTCACACTTACAAATAGCAAAGGTCCATTTCTGTTCTTAATAGCAACAGTCTTACATCCTTCTCAAAAGAGTCTCCTTCATCTCCATGAATTGGGATAAATAGGTAATCAATAAGAAATGAAAGAATAGGGCTTCTGAACATGTGTTTCTAATAACCTGTAAAGCACATTAAATTGCACATGCACTGTTATTTTATTGCACACACAGCTGTTTTGATTATAAGAAAGAGTTTTGTTCTTATTTTTCCACCAACACATTTCCCCCCAACAGTTAAGCGACTACCAGGTTTAATATGAGCGCAGTAAACCAGCCCTGAGAGTTTTAGTTAGATAAGAATGTCACAACACAAGTGTTATGTGTTTCCTTTTTCTTGGAACAATGTTTACAGTTCAAAAGCCATAAAACTGACCACAAATGGAAAAGGCATGGTATAGCTGTAATGAGTTATCCTTGTGTAGTCACGTCTCATAGCAGATGGACTGCATGTTTATTTGAACTCTCTGCAGGTAGTAGTCGTTTCCCAACACTGGATGGCAGTAGTGTATCTTTGTTCTTTGTCTCTGAAGCCTGAGCTTTTATTCTCATGACAAGTTTTCATGCTAAACCTTTAAAAAGCTGTTGTTTGACTGACATGAGACACCAAGGCTGTAACTTTCCTCTGTGGATGTTTCTTAAATGTTATTGTGCATATTATCAAAGGCCGTGCAACTACAAGGAACTTGTGTTAACCTAAAGATTGTTGTGGACTGGAGGCACCATGTCTGAGGGAATCTGAAGGATCAGCAGCTGTCAGCAGTCATTTGCGACAAAGAGCTAAAATTACTGTTTGATTCCAGATAGTGAGTCTCTGTGTTTTAAAGGTGTGGTGTGTGTCCCAGGTGAGGCCACAGCCTCGCACCTGGCTGCTCAGCCACAGATAACCCAGCTCTCAGCCGGGACACTACATGACAGGAGATTGTACAAATATGATTTGGATACATCTGTGCTCGCAAGAACTCCCACATCCCTGCTTGGAAAGCTTTGCATAACAATCCTGAGGCACTAGAAAGAAAGGGCGGAGAGAGAGAGGGAGAGGGGAGAAAAACGAGGGGTAAAATGGGTTGAGGCCCGTGATGCATGGTGTGGGCCAAGAAGCTGCCAGCATCCCAGCCGCTCCATGTCTGGCCTGGCACAGCATTAAGCAGGCTGTTTTGGGGCCTGTCAAAAGCTCATCACGGCAAGGAAGCCGTCTCTGTGGGGATGCTGCGGGGGTGCCAGGGCACGGCAGGGGGGAGAAACCAGAGACCCTGCCCGGCAGCTTGGTCATAATGAGGAGGAAAATTCTTATTCTTGCATCCCCATTAATGTAACAACAACAATGCACTTTTGTCCAACTTTTTTTTCAGTCCTCAAGCATTTTTATACTTCGCGTTATCTTTGTTTACGCCCCTCATCTCGCATTTAGTGAAATCTGAGCCTTGAATATTTCTTTATAGTTAAATTATGTCATGAGCTTCCACACTGTGATAGAAGTACCTCTTACACTAATTAAAGTTATATATCTTGATACATGAATCTGCTTGTTCTCAGTGAACTCTTTACTTAATGTCTGAGCCATCCTTTTCCATTAATCTGATGCACATTTCTCAAACCAGTGGAAAACACTGTTGATTATCTCAGTGTATTGTATTCAGTAATGGCCTGGTCGAGGGATTATAAAACTCTGGGTAATGTCAGTTGTGGCAATCAAGCAGAGTACCAGTGTGTTAAGGTATAATTTCTTGGCCAGCGTTGTTTGTGACATCAATCTAAAGCTGTCCAGAAACAAGGGCGGACCAAAACAACATAATATTGTTTTTCATTACTGCTTGAGTGAAATCATGCCCCTTGATTTGAGAACATCCCAACTAACAAGCACCAGGAGTGTAAATTCAGCCATTCGGAGTCCTGCCAAATCTTACAGATTTCACAAAGAGAGTCTGGAAAAGTAACATCTAAAATATAAAGAAAAGTGTTGATGCCAAATTCTTTTTTTGTGTGTTGCAGGTGTGAAACAGATATGTGTGGGTGTTGGGAATCACTTAAAGCTGAAGGACAGTTCACTTTATTTCTCATGCCAGGCAGAGTCTCACAGCTCTGGTGAGTCAGTGTAGTATAGCTTTCTGGGTAATCCCTATTTGTTTGTAAAATTATGTTCATAAAGTCAGTATTGGATGGTTAAATTTGGCCCTGGGTCTTGTGTCTTACAACAATAGTAAAACTGTGCAGTAAAAAAAAGCAGAAATCCTCTTCAGTCCAACAATTATGGGGCCTCTATATGGAGTAGTTGGCTCGTTTATATGCTGTAATGTTGTGACCATTCCAAGCCCCGAGGCCAGGTGTTTTTGATTGCAGTACAGCACGTTGGAGCGCAGACTCTGCAGCACGGCTCTGGCCCCACAGGATGGTTGGATATGAGTTTGATAAACCAGAGGAGACTGAGTGGGAGTGGGAGGCCCAGACTGTTTTCCTTATTTATTTATTAGTGTTTTGTTTTCTCCGGGAGAAGCTGTCAGACAGACAGGCAGCTACACCCTCCTATTAGATGACTTCCTTCACTGTGTAAATATATTCCAGCTGAGATGTAACATTTCAGTGTGCAAAGTGTTTTGGATAAACTACAGACGAGGACAACATTGGATTTTATAGCACAAAAATCTGTTTCAGGGGCAAAAACATAACAGACTAGACACAGCAATGACTTCACTTTCACTCTATTAAAAACAATCTGTAAATTTTCTCTGGATGTTTTGGTTTGCGTACCAACAACTTTAAATTTCCTTGCCAATGGATGTCCAACATTCTTCCTCCTTGCCCCCTCCTGGTTGTTGTATTCTGTAAATATCTTAGACATCATTGCAATAGTTTAATGTGGCTGCACAATCAACAACCTGCCATGAAAAATACTCCTGAGATATTTACAAAAGTTAAAAAAAAAAACAGTTAATGGTTAAAAGTTAGTGTTAGCTGTGGGGAGACGACGTGAAAGTGTCACCCTCTGGTGGTCCCATTTCTAATGCAGGGATCCTTTAAACCCTCCCCTTATTATTTGTATTGAAGGATGTAACTCATACAACATATTAAAAGAAATGAAAAACCTTGTCTTCACAGTTTTAGCCAACATTTGTACATTCCTAAAGATTATGTCAAAATTTTACGACTAACTAACTACAAGATAATAACATCACATTTCAGGACTTAAGGGGCTCCATAGGGATGCAATGCCCCAGTCTAATAGAGCTCAATAAGGCGGCTGGGTCTCAGAGGTAAAGCGGGTCGTCCACTAATCAGAGGATCAGCAGTTCGATCACTGGCTTCTCTAGTCTGCATGTTAAAGTATCCTTGAGCAAGGTACTGAACCCCAAATTTGCTACTGATGGCCACCAGTGTGTGAATGTATGTGTGAATAGGTCAGTGTGACCCAATGTGTAAAAAGTGCTTTGAGTGGTCAGAAGACTAGAAAGGTGCTATACAAGTGCATGTCCATTAACCAGGTCCAATAACACACATGATCAAACAAACACACAGGCTCCATTTTTTTATTATATCTAAACCACTGATTTAGACATTAAACCAAAAGGCAGCAGATCTGAATATCTGTCATTACCTCCTCATGCATCAATGCACAAAGTTAAGCCACAAAAGAAAAAGGCAAAAGAACAGTGAGACCAAAACAAGCAGCTAAAAGAGGCTAAAAAGCTCCATTAGACTGAAAACACATCAAGCAGTAGAGCAGTGTGTGTTTCAGGTGAGAAGAAATTCTTTGTAACATAGGTCAACATGGCAAAGCACTCACAGGATTCTGTTCACTGATTGGCTGCAGGTATTCTCTGGCTGCAATTCGCCACCAAAAGTTAAACCCTCACCAACTTTTATTGTAGTTTGGCTGCACTTTGCCAAAGAATCAAACCGCTGCAGCTTTCCATAAACATTGCATGGCAGCTTGCTGCAGGCTGCACTTAACTGCTACTTGGTGTGTTTTCAGCGTTATGCTTCAAAGTCAGTTGGATGGTCGGTTGGTGCGTCAAAATTAGTGACACCTTCATATGACATGTGATTCATTGTTAAATAAGTAAGAAATATCAATGACTGGAGCTTTGACAGCAGAGATTAGAGGCTATAAACTATCAAGCTACACGTAACATATGAACATCAATTTATCATATTCTGCAGTTGCTCTTACATGTACTGTTTGTTGTTGCTGGATGCAGCAGAGGAGATTCAGACTGGTTTTGGACATGGAAAATAGCCAACAAAATTATTCATTTTTTTAGCTTTGTCATTCATTATAATGTACGCTATACACATACTATATAATCAAAGTATATTCAAAATTTTACAAATTTCTTCTGGCCTTCTGCACTAGGGAAGGGAAGATGTATATAAGGTTCATATTTCTTTAACTCTTCATACTCTTCAGCTAAAAGTAAACTTAAATTAAAGCTGACAGGCACTTTGATGTCAGTGATACTGCCATTACACATCCAAAGCAATGACAGTGCAGAGCAAAGGGTGTGATCCCTGTATTTTTGGTCTTTAAGATACAAGAAAAAAATGTCTTTACATTACAAATGTCCCAGCAAGTTACCAATCAAATACTGGAATTCAAAACAACTAGACCCCATTTACATTTGTTCTGACATAACAATAATAACATCAGTGTGATAGCAGGCAGAAGATTATCCATTTCTGTTGAGGGTACAGTGTCATCTACACAGTCACTTAACTAAATTCATAAAGGCTGTTTGTCTTCCTGTTGCTCTTTCTTCTCTGTCAGCATAAAACATAACAACATTACAAAGAGGGCCATGACCAATGAAGAATGTATCACACTCTGGCAAACATTTACAGGCTGCAGATGGTCCTGGTTGACTTGTGTATACATCCCTGTCTCAGCCCCTACAGGTGCCACGGCACTGGGTAATAAAAAGCAGAGTGTGGAGGAGCTGTGGGTGCAGGAAGAGGTGGAGGAGAGAACAAGGCTGCGCTCCTCTGTGACATGTTTTACATGCTGCATGGCATGCTTCTTCAGACAGGTGCTGCTAGTCAGACTGTAGATTTAACACCCATGCTTTCTTAAAGTGAAAGTTCACCCCCAAATCAAAAACATATTTTTTTCTTTTAACTGTACTGATATTTATCTGTGTAGATTGCTTTGGTGTGAGTTGCAGAGTGTTGGAGATATAGGCCATAGAGGTCTGCCATCTCTCAAATATAATGGAACTAGATCTCACTCGGCTTGTGGTGCCAAAAAAAACTCAACCACAATGTCTCATTCCAGAAGTTATGATCTGGTTACTCAAGATAATCCACAGACCTTGTTGTGAGCAGTTTGATGTAGGAACTATTTTCTTTCTACCAAACTACACCCACCAATCTTGTCACTGTGAAGGTGGAAGCGTTCATCTTAGTTTAATACTGCTAGGATAAATAAGCTAGCTAATGTTACAGCTCAGCTGAGGTGGACACCATTATTATTTGCATCTCGTGCTGTCACGAGCAGGAACCTCTCCATTTCAATCAGGAGAGACAGAAGAATGAAGTAAAGATAATGTTAAATACAAAATATGATTGTACAGATTAACTGGCTGTTGCTGCATTCAAATGAAACTTGTGAACTTGTGTTTACGACTTGGAAAAGTTTTGAACACAAACTTGTCAGAAAATATTCACTTACGAAGTCATGAATAACAGTAAGCCCGTTCATATGGACTCTTCTCATGAACACTGTAAACATGATCCCATTGGAAGGCAGCATCTGTCCTTACTGCAGCAACCTTGGTTCAGTTCTGACCTGAAGCCCTTTGCTACAAATTGTCCCCCCTCTCTCTCTCCCTCCTTTTCTGTCACTCTTCAACTGTACTATTAGAAAAAAGGCCAAAAAACATCCATCTGCTTCATGTCTGCTAATCAAATGGAAATTGTTTCAACCAGAGTGATGTCAGTGAGAAACAGCTACAGAAAAGCAAATAGCCAAATTTAGTCCATTCACACTGGCAGGTAACTTTTGTCCACCATCGATCCTACTGTCCTTCAGCTTCAGTCCTTTTTTTGAATGTGGTCATACATGTTGGTTTAGACAGATATTTGACATCATGTCGGGAAATCTTTCTCCCATTAGAGTACAATGGTGATGAAATCTGGTGAGTCGGATAAGGAAAAGCATTGCATTCATTTACACTCACTGCCCACTTTAGGTACACCTGATCAACCTAATGCCATTCAGTACAGACAGAAATGTGTTCAGTATTTAGGTAGTAGTGAGTCCTGGTGTTGTACTGAACTGCATTATACTGAAAGACGTTTCTAATATTTTGAGAATATATAGGTTTTCTAAAAATTGAACATATCGTTAGTTCATGCAGGACATGTCAAGCTCAGCTCACATCCCAGCTACATCAGCTGATCTCAAACAGCCCAATCAACTGATGGAGCAGCTGATTGATGGAAGGGAGTCAGCTGATAGATCACATGATTCCTTTCTATGCAACCAATTGGTGAATCTCATTCAGAGCGTCCTATTTAAACTGCTACCTGCCTACTGTTGCTGCTTCCTCTGCAAGCCGCTTTGCAACCCACCTCCACCCCAGCTCCTCCTTTTCATGTTGTATCTGACTTATCAATGTCATTTCTGTTTGTCATTGATGCTGCTCTGTTCTGTTCCTGGGGGGTCTTTGCTGCTGCTCTCCCTGCCTTAGGCTTTCCATGTAGGCGCATACAAGGACAGACAGGTGTGCTCTCTCTGCCTTATGGCTTTCCATGTATGCGCGTGGAAGAGGCTTTCTGCGTAGAACTAGGAAAGGCAGAGAGACACAAGAACAGAGCTATACCACCAAATATAATGCTGCAAATGGAAATAAAGTTTTCTTTGACTAAAGTGGTCCTGACTGAAGTAGAATTCATGGCTGTTGTATTGCATTACAGGTGTGCCGAATTAAATGTATAACTACACGTATAGAATATGTTTAGCGTGCTGGGTGGTCTTTAATAACTCTGGTTTTGTGCTTAGTTAAGTGCTCGTGCTTTTGTTCTTAGTCCTGTTGGGTACATGAGGTTTTTAAAATCACAGCTATAAATTCCAGGTCATGACAAACTGCTTTAATCAAGTCTCTTATAGCCGCATTGAGTCAATATCATGGTAATTCTAAAGGCCTTTCTTTTTACGAGCTTCATCTCACAACAGGTGCTCTGCTGTGACGGAGCAGTTTGTCTGTGTTTTTGGACATGTAGGTCTGGAGGTGATGACTGTCAGGTCTGACACATGCTGGGAATACACAGTGAATGTAACATGACTCAGCTGTGTAATCACCTTTGTAATTTTGATGTCACCGCTTCAAAGTCCTATTTCATGTGGTTTTTTCATTATGCTGTTCATCGCTAATATAAAGTGCTCCGAATAACTGACTCAGCTCCAAAGAACTATGTGGCAGCTAATGCTAACATTATGGCAGGCTGCCACAAATAAATGAACATATGGAAGACCCTGCTTGATGATATGACAAAATACAGAAAAATATTTTTAATGAAATTCAAGATCATGCAACTGCAACAGAATAGGCACAATACTTTTATATGTCAGCATAGACATAATAGTTCGTCTTCCACTATTCAATAAAACCTAAAGATTTTGGTATACGACCATCGCTAATAACAACCTGCTTGCTGTTGGCTATACTGTCTGTCATTTCCGGTAAATTTCACAATATAAAGCGTTTTCTGTTTAAAAGTACAAAGGTAGAAAGATAGAAAGTATTCACCCATCTTTTGAGTGGTTATGTCTACAGTCGAGCACACAGCTGACCGATAGCCTACATGGTGTGGACAGAGAGCAACACTTGCCTGCTGATAGAACATGGTGTCAAATTCTTATAAAACACACATTTCCCATAAACAAATTTTACTCCTGTCCCATCCCACTCCCACAAAAAATCTCCTGTCCTGTCCCAGTCCTGTTCATGTGTTGGGAAATGTGAAATCCCCCAATCCTCTGCTGTTTAATAAAGGTCATGGTTTCACATTATTAGCCGACCAATTAGCTGGACCAAAGATAAACAAAGAAACAACCGAAAAACAGAACTAAAAAAGAATAAAACCCGTGTAGAGCTGCAGTCAGTGATAACTCTCAGTAGGTTACACAGTTCAAGTAGGAAAAAATATATTATAATCACAAAAAAGGACAATGCACTCTTAAATAAATAAAGAATACTTCGTCCAGAGAACGGAGAGGAATGTATACTGAGGGAAACCTCAGACTCACCCTGTCTAATCCATTGGGTATCCAGTTTCTCTTCGGCCTTGCAGCAGTGGTGCTCATCACAGCTCAGCAGCCTCATATAATACCTCATAGCGGTTTTGGACTCAAGGTGCAAGGTAATCGTAATTGTGCTATGTTGCCCAAGTGTGATAAAACTAGGGCAGGCACCCTAAACACTCATTTTGCGTCAAACTTGCATGTGAAGTGTGGCTGGTACGTGCTTGGAACAACTTTACACTATATACAAGTGGTCCAACAAGCTGCACTCAGCAGCCTGATCTGCACAGTTTCATTTCACTGGCACACAGACACACTAGCACACACTCCCTCAGCAAATTATTATATTTCCTCCCGGCTTTGGTGTCAGTGAGATTTTGAAGGAAACGTTTCTTCAAGTTTCATTGATTAAGGGTGATTTTGTTTTCACTATATTCTTTAGAGATCTCATAATGTAATCAAAGTTAATTCTGTGTTTTGACAGGTAAATGGCGTTAAAGATTACAGTGTATGATAATACAGATCGCGTTGTGCACACTGTGTTATTTACGTATGTAATTATACTCACTAATCTTTTTTATTGGATGTTTCTCACGGCACTTCAACTTGTCAAACGCAGGAATAGTTAACAACATTGATGCTGGCTGCATTCCATTTAGCTGCTCCGGTGCCAAGGTCCTGTTATTGTGCATGCTGGCTCACTGGCATGACTGGGGCACCTTAATGGAACAGAGCCATCGTTAATGATACTGACACCTGACAAGTGACTGTGAGAAAGGTGTGATCAGGTAAACTTTACTTCATAATCAACCTGGATTATGTGTTCCTGTAAAATCGTATCACAAAAACAAATAAAACAAAAAATTTACGAGTTGTTCTATAGCTGACAGTATTCCAAAGGAAATTAAAGTATCTAGTATCACAGTTTCTGTATCATTAATGGATCATATGACTATGAACACATGACAGGAGTTGCTCATAGTGATGAAATCCTCAGACAATTATTAACTGACTCCGCAGTTCCCCTTAACTTTACAGAGCTTTGTTTTGAAGTTTAAAAAAACCCTCTAAAAAGAGACTGTACAGTACGAGCAGACAGACACCGTTAACAAGAAGTTGGTGAAAATGGTGGAACACTGAGCAGCTAAAGAGTCAGAGTGTTTTTTTTCCCGCAGGAGTTGGTGGAGAGCATTAAGAGTTTCGTCTGGGAACCAGAGAAACCTGCAAGCTCATGTTTTATTTGCTTTGGTAGATACTTCAGGTGCCCCTCACGTCCAGACAGATTTCCAGCTGAACCTGGCCCGGGACGAGCCAATCACAGCTAATATGGTGCGGAATTTAGACAGTTACTGACAACTTGTGAAGCTTTCGCACTTCACGCAAAATATGTGAGTATATCATTTTTGGCTCGTGCGCTAGGATAAACCTTGCATAAACCTAGCTTAGTACAGAGGAGTGCTGTTAAGGCAGTTTCAAAAACAACTAAGATGGCTGCAGCTGCAACTCTCTGTAGAAGTACCCCATAACACCAGAAGTCAATATGACGTCGGAAAGACATTGGATTCTTATGTCAGACGTTAAATTTTTGGTGGAATTAAAATTGGGTTGACAATATTTTTAACGTCTGACCACATTAGAATTTTACATTGTTTGGATGTTAGAATTATCAACCCGGTCTCACTCCAAAGTCTTCAAATACCAACGCTTGGTCAGTGACTTCTGGCGTCAGACACCAACGAAAAAAGCCATCCTTTTACGTCAGCATGATATGCAGCCAACCTAAACCCAACCATGTGCGTGTGTTGGCTAAACATAACCATGTGCATTTGTCGTTGAAGGAAAAAATCATCACTTTGTGGTGTTTTACTGACTAAGTGCATTTATTTTGAAAGAGACTGTATGCAAACTGTACATTTCCTGTGAAAACGGAAGTGTATTTTGAAAAAAGACGATGCATGCAACAGGCTACAGTTGACATGGCATCCCAGAACGTCAACAACCAATGCACCCAGGGTACCTTGCACGTCATATCATCGCATAAACATCGAAACGCCCATATGTGTGAGAGTGAGAGTGTGTTGGCATTATGATGTTAACCATACCTTACAACTAAATGTTATTCTACTTTAAGATGACATTAGCATGACAGCATGGCATGAGGAAAACCGTGAGTGTGCACAACTACAGCAAGTGGGGTAGGTCAGAGTTGAACTGGGACGTAAACTGTGATGCATGTTTACAAAGAACTTTGCCTTCGTATTCCCTTCCATATCAATTTGACCAACCTGTTTTATTTCTTGCCCGGTTTGACCTGTTGTTAGAGATTATTTAGAGAAGTATTTTGGTAAATAGGATATAATCACAACTGAGAACTAATGTCCACAGCTACAAAAACAAAACCCAAGTAATAAACCATAGTTTGGTTTCTATAAATGGGCATTTAAAGAAACAATTGAGCTTTTCTTGCTGTCGTTGATGTCATGCAGAGAGGGGGGATTCTTAAGGGAAACATAATGATACATTTAGATGCATTTTGGTTCATTCGTATTGATGCCAGTCAGTACATGGGGCACCATAATCACACAAAGACAACAATGATGAATTGTCTCTCTGCTGAGAAGTGGCAGGTATTTACTGCTTCCAGAGGCACTGGCACAGGGCAGAGCTGCTTCTCATGAAAATTACAGTAAAAATACAGTTTAGTGACAGAAGGCAGATATGAAAAACACCCTGGGATGGCTGGACGCTTTTTCATTCATTAGCTTGAAGGTCTATTCGTCAGAGCAGTTATGGCAGAGCTCCATGTATTGTGGTCTCAGCTCTCTGGAGGTCGGCCATTCGTCCACCCCGGCACTGGTACTACAAGACCATCACACTAAACAGAAAACAAATGGCAATAAAGGACCTGGCAAAAGGAGAGAAGCAGCTGTGACTGTGTCTGTGGCCCAAACTCCTCTGAGAGTATTCTTTAATCCTGACACCTGCAAGCCATTTCATCATGATTTACAGTGGGGAAAATGCAGGCTGGGGGCAGGGAGGCCACCAGAGGGACTGTTTTCACAACAAATGATGAGGAACACACTGTTTTTTCTTGCAGTTCCAGGCATTTGTAGTTTGTTGTTCACAAACATATGGATCGCTTAATCTGACAATGAAAGCACTGACAGAAAATAGGCTTCTCAGGAGACTGTATGAATGCTTGTTGTATTTATGTATGCACTTACTGCCTCCTGTTTGAGTAAAGAGACAGGAGAGTGGAGGAGAGTGTGACTGAATGAATGAATATGTGTGTGTGAGAGAGAGAGCGAGTCAAACTGAGCAAAGATAAATAGGCTGGAGGTTTTGGGACAGGATATGGAGCTCACATGAATGATCATTAGCAGGATCTCTGCAGACCAGAGCAGCACCGTTTAGTGGCTAAAAAGTCGCCCAGCTGCTCACCCATAATGTCTGGATATTATGGTATTGTTTATATCCATTCACTTTCTCATGTCATTACTTGTGTGTGAGTTTGCCACATGCTGAATTACTTTAATTTTGGACATACTGAATGTGTTGTATTGTGTAATGTAGCAGCAGTAATTATCTGTGACAAACACTGTTCACATGTGGTGAAAGGATTTAGCTGAGTTGTCCTATCTAAACACATTTTGGAGTTTGTGTCTGCACATTACAAACACAGTTATTCCCCAAGACTGCAAGGAATTCATTTTTTGTGGAACTGAGCTGACATCAGCGCACATTATTACCGTTAATCATTGCCTTGAAATACTGCTGTTACTTAGCTAACATTGTTTTTTGCCCTGTTACAAATATCATAAAAACATCACTGTGTTGTTATTTATTGTTGAGTGTACTTTTTTTATTGCATTTTTTCATACAGATATTTTCTCCCAGGTTTCAGCCTCTCTGCCCACTAAATCTGAAAAAAGTCAACAATAAGGCAAACAAAAACACACTAAGGAACTGAATTAAGAGCTTTCCTCTCTCAGCAGAGTGCCATTTAATAGTAATCCCCAACCGTTACATTGACCCCTCCGAGTCTGCCCAGAAAAACACATCATGTGCAGAATCTTTTATTTGCCACTCGGCTCACTCGATCCCGGGAGGTGAGGGGGGAAAGAATGAGCTGAAAGTGAGATCCTCTGGCTCCAGTGGCATCGCTACCTGTGGAGTGCGCACAGCTCATTGTGTGTCCTACATCCTGCCAGCTCCTTCAGTCCTAGCTGCTCCAGTAACCACCTACCTCCTGAGCAGTGCACTTTTTGCAACCAAGTCGCCAGGAAAAATGTCGGCATTGTACATTTCTGCAAACCATGGATATGTTACAGCTGTACATTTCATATATAGTGGATATGTAAAAACTTAACATTTCTTTTTTTTTTTAAGATTATTTTTTGCCCTTCATTAGATAGGACAGTCTAAGTGTGAAAGGGAGAGAGATAGAGGATGATATGCATTAAGGGGCTTGGTTGCTGGCTGGAATCAAGGTGCAGCAAGAGCATTTCCTTCGTATATGGGATGCCTGCTTTACCCACTAAGCCACTAGGCTTTTTATGTTGTGTCATTGTGGTTAACTTGTGGTTAGATCAAGGCACAAAAACCACTTGGTTAGGGTAAGGAAAAGGCAATGTTGTAGCTTAAAAATTTGTTGCTACAAACATGGCGGAAAATGTCCCTACTTCTCATTAAAAAATAATTTCTTTTCTTACTACAATCACGCCAGGAAATGTCTACAACTACACTATACAAATATATGGGTTAGTTGCTACAAACAAGACAGGAAATGTCCTAAACTCTTAGGACTCTTAAAAAATACTCACTTTTGTCACCATAATCATGACTGGAAATACCCCAAACTATCATAAAACACAACCGGTTTGGTTGCTACAAACACAAATTAAAATGTCCTGAACTCTCGTTAAAAAAGTACCCATTTTTGTTGGTCCCAAAAAGTGGTCTGTTGTTGTCTGCTGTTTGGCAGCTGTCTCATCAAGATGTCACGCCATCCATAATCCCCTCCTGATGAGAAACCCAGCACAGATACGTGGTACCTGAACTACGTCAATTTAGAAATGCTGATATGGCACGTATGAAACGGACTAATGTAGCATATGGGTGGTATGCCAACATTTTATTCTACTGCTTTTTGAGCCCTTACAAATGTAATTTAGTTGACCTCCACTGGCATTAAAAGAAAAACTTCAGAGACAGATATCTTGAAATACTGCTGTTACTTAGCCCTGTTACAAGTACCGTTCTTACTCCTACTGTTACTCTATTGTTTTGTTACTCTATATTGTTACTAGGCACTGGTTTTTCTTGTACATTTGTTTTTTTATTTTGCCAGATATTTAATACTCTATTGTTCTAAAACCGTTCCCAGTGAGTGACCCTGACCCGGGGAACCCACTGGTTGTCTGGTTGGTTGTGAATCATTAAAATTGTAGTGACTATACTTAGTGTTACTGTAATTTGAAGCATCTCTGGCACAAGAATTTTGTTCGAGATAAATAAAGAAGCAGTGCATGGCCAAATACTACAAGAACTAAGCGATGAAAAATATGACTGCTTTTTGTGACTTACACCACATCTGAAAGATTATGTTTCCACAAATGTTGTTGCATGGGCTAATGCAGCATTAATTAAATAAAAAAGAAATACTCAACATTCTCTTACCAGACTTAAAGTTTCTTGCTTCAATCTATACTGGAGCATAGAAAAATAAATCTTTAGGAAATGTGCCCTGATTATTACAAGAGCATTTTAATTGGGTGAACAAAATCACATTAAATGATGATAATTTTAATAATAAGTTTAACTGATTAGTATTTAGTGAGGGTAGCAGTGTTTAATTAAATGCAGACCAATTGTGTACATCCTCTATAACCACAAAATGTATCAAAATCTGTGTCTTATAAAACACTCATTTGCTGCGTGGAAGTGTGTTGACCAACACTTGATCTAAATCAAACCAATTAAAAATACTTTCCAAGTTTTTACATTAAGCAAGTATCAAAGAAAGTATCCAATACTTTTTGATAATTTTATATATTGTAGAGTTAAAGGATTAATTTAGATTAATACAGTAACAGTATGGCTGAAAACAAATGTTCAGCTAAGCAGAAAGCCAAACAAGGCACTGAGGAACAGGTAATCACCATGAGTGTCATGTGCAGTCTTCACTCTGCAGACTTACAGTACTTCAGCTACACACAGTAATTATAAGAGAAAATCTTTTCGATGCAGCACTGGAGCTCAGATGTTGAGTTGGACAGTCTACATGCCCTGCAGATCATTTGTTTCCACCACTCTTATCTTTCCATGCTATAATGTAGTGTTGCGTAAATCACAGAAGTGGGCTGGTATCAATCAGCCTCCAAAAATGGTTTCCCTAACACAAAACACGTTCAGGACATTGGATATCCATCTTGTGACCTGGAGATCTTTATCTTGCAAATTACAAATGAGCCTGATGGCAGTGGAGGTTATCTAATATCCATCAACTGACAAATAAATCAAGCAGACACAACCACAAAGGACCACAAAATACACTGGAATCACTACAAAAATGCAAAAGTGTGCAACAGAGCACCACAAATTTAACATAGTACATGACAGTTTTGGCTCACATCACTGTAGTCACTTTGTTTTTTCTTTTTGAGACAATTTGTGATTGTAAATCTGTTGTAATATGATTTTAGTATTAGTTGTAAACTTTAAGAGGATTCTTTGTTGTTCTTTGGCTTAAAATCACAGTGAATTCATCATAAATAAAAACTGCATGAGCAAAACTAGTTGCAAAACATTTTCTTGGCATTAAGCAGCAAGTCATGTTTCATATATTTATTGGCATATAACTTTCTTGTGTTGCTTTTCTTTTTTTGATTTTCATTGTTTTTTGTTTTTTGTTTTATTGTGGGAATAAACATAATAAAAACAATAAAGACCAAATATGACCATGTATGGTTAAAAGTGATAAATAAAACACCTGAAAGTCAACATATCTCGCTCTGCTCTTGATGTAATCTCAACATTTATGTACATAATATTATCAGCAATTAAAAGGTTGAACTTCACCTTACATCACACCGAACTTACCTCAGACTCCGCTCAGTTTATGGCCTTTCTCCACACACTTTTTTCTTTGCTCTGTTTCCCTTTTCTCTTCTCTGTACTCCCTTCCCAGAGATGACACTGTCATATTTTGAAACATCTCTCTCTTGGTTGGCACTGCTGTGCTTCCCTCTGTCTCTCTGTTTCTCTTTTGTTAAGGACCACACAGAGGGATGACATGTTGGAGGCACATCCAGGCTGGGTGGCCCGGCTGCAGGAAAGATGTGGGTGACAGGATCAGCCTTCAACAGACTATGGGAGTAATGCGTGTAGACAGTGTAAAACCAGTCTTTTGGAGACCTGTAGAAAGAGCAACGCTGGCAATTCTGAATAAATGCACTTTGAAAAAAAGGAGGAAAAAAAGTTCTTTGGGAGCCTTGTTTTAGCTGCAGCCTCATGCACTGGACTCCCATGCACTACTAATGTCTTTAAACATCTCAGGCAATAGAAGTAACTCTAATCTATCTAACTTTCAATTCCCACCAGTTTATTCAAAGATTCATCCGGTGAAATTTGGCTTGTACAGATTTCAGAGGTAAAAAAAGAAACAGAAAGGATAAAGCTCAGGAAATTTAATGATGGCTTTTCTTTGAATTTTTTTTTTTTTTTTTTTCAAAAATGAATCTTGTAAAGTTGGCACTGTTTAACACCGACATTTGCAGACTGAAAGACGCATTGCATTTTCTGGAAGGTACATCATTTCCAAATTTACTGTGACAGCATCCATTACCGTGTCCTTGTCTTTGTAACAATGTTTTGAGCTTTTAAACGTTATATAATCTCGTCAAGTGAAACTGGAAAACAGGAAAATCTCAAAAAGATAAAGCGGTGGTCATTTTTATTTCAAATGTTACATCTGCGACCTGTGGCTCTAGTTTTTATATCTTGAACCTTACTTTTATCTAGTTTTAATCTTTGCTTTTATATTCTGCTTGTTATTTTAGTCTTTGTATGTTTCACTCTTTATATCTGCACTCCTCTGACTCAGTATTACAGCTGCTGCACAGCAATTTCTTTTGGGATAAATAAAGTTCTGTCTTATCTGATGTTATCTTAAAGCATTTTTGACTCACTGGTGGGCTCATCAACACTGAACCTCTTCTGTGAAGTTCAAGGAGGCCTGAGAACTCCTCGAGCCGAGGTGTTTCCTTCCAGAGTCATTAAAACTCTTTGGCTCCTGCAGAAAATGGGGAAGATCACCACCTTTCCTGATAATCACCTTGTAGCATTTAGCAAGCACTTAACAAAACAAATGGCCTCTGTGTGTGTGTGTGTGTGTGTGTGTGTGTGTGTGTGTGTGTGTGTGTGTGTGTGTGTGTGTGTGTGTGTGTGTCTGAGAGAGAAAGAGAGAGATGCTGGACTTTGTCAAGGCTGAGAGGCTGCAGAAAAAATAGATCCAAGGTGTCATCACTAACAGGCCCCTGGATCCCAGCAGCCCGACAGCTTCTACATTCTTGCTCTGGATGAAGAATGGTGCAACTGGTGATTGTTTATTTTGTTTCTCTATCTTGTCTTAGCGACCTCTTTTTAATGAGAATGTGCAGTTGCATGTCAAGCTCTGGTCTCCCTTCCTTTCTTGTTAACTGCTTTTTAAAAGAAAGATAAACATAGAAAATACTCGGGAAACATGGGAAGCTGGGAATCTCATGCAATAAAAAAAATAAAATAAAAACTTAATACACTTAAAAAAAAACACACACACATTAAAATTATCTAATTTTCTTTTCAGTCCAAAAGTCTTTGGAAATTCATTTGAAAATCTATTTTAATGTTTTTCTTCAGAACTGCAGAGATAACGTGAGTCATGAATATCCCTTGTGTAAACAAATCAATATGACCCTTCTACACCCACAGGCCTCATATCTGACATGTATTATGAACAGACAAAACATTTACAGATTATAATAACATGCCAGATGAGTTGGATGGAAATGTAAGGGTGGGTAGTCTAGGTGCAATTAATGAACTTAAAGCAGCAGTGTGTAGGATTTAGTTGCTTCTAGCAGAGAGGACTGCAGATTGCAACCAGCTGAAACTTCTCCTGGTTAGAATTCCTTCAGTGTTCATTGTTCAGGAGGTTTTTACCGAGAGTCGAATCATCCGCAGAGGTCTTTTCCTCTGCAAAACAAACAGACCAGGTGATTTTAAACAGTAAAAACATTGAATAAAGCAGCTGCACGTTACAAATCAGTGTTTCTCCTGCTGATTAGCTCGTCACAGACAGGCAGCTAGCCCAGCACCTGCTAATGTGTGCTCACCTTTTTTCTCTGATAACTTAAGATCCACATGATCAGGAGGTTTTAACCAGGAGGGGAATTATCCACAGAGATTTCTTCTTCTCTAAAACCGCTAAAAAAATAAAGCAGCTTCACATAAACCCCCACCCAAATCAGTGTTTTTCAGTGCTCATTGAGGAGAGGCAACTAACAACAGTGGCTGAAAACGTGAAAGTGCGAATGGCTCTATGTAGAGCCAGTGTTTGGTTTGTCATTTCTGGGCTACTGTAGAAACATGGAGGTGCAACATGGCAATTTCAGTAGACGAGGAGCTGCTCCCTATTGTATCTAGGCTCATTCCAAGGTAATGAAAACACAATGAGTCTTATTTTCAGGTTATGATACACTAAAGAAAGCATACTTATTATATTATATTCCATTTCTGCCAATATATCCCCCTAAATCCTACACTCTGGAGCTCTAATAATGGACAACAGCTTTATCATTTCAACAAGACTGAGAAAGAAGTCCGTACTTTAGTGTTTAAAATAATCCTCTGAGCAAGTAGCAGCCTATTACACACTCTAGTGTATGTGGTTTGGTATGTCAAAGTAGAATAAAGCATGTTAACTCACTCTATAGGAGGGGGCGGAGAAATAAAGAAACATTCAAACAAATCTGCTGTCACTAAACAGATAAAGACACAATCAGCAGTGTGTGTGTGTGTGTGTGTGTGTGTGTGTGTGTGTGTGTGTGTGTGTGTGTGTGTGTATGTGTTCCCCGGGCACCAGTAGGCGGTCAGGTGGTCCCTCTGTGCTCTCCAGTCAAGCGTCCCACCACCCCACCAACCACCCCGATGCCATTGTGCGACGCAGAAGCTGCATGACTGATGCGACAAAAGAGGAGACATTGATCTTCCAAGACAAGCTCTGCTCTCAGCACACTGTGTTGTGTGGTAAGGGAAATGAGCTGATCCTCTCGAGCAGACCGCAACTAAGCTTTGCCTTTTTTTTTAAACCGTAGTAGCACTTAATCCACAGCTCCAGGAGGAGGGAAAACTCAGGGAACAAAATGAATTTGTGTAACAGGCCTTGTAAGATCCAAGCAGACTGTGGTAATAGTCTTTAATAAAGACTAATAAGGAAATCCCCAAGCTTTTGCAAAGTAAAGTAAATTCTGGAAACTGAAATATGAATCTCACAGGCCAAATTTTGTGTTTTGTTAAAATATTTGACTCGATGTGAGGGGAAAGCTTTCATAACATGCAGCCAAACCCATCCACACAACACTGACAGGTGTGGCATTTCTAGTGTACCCTTGAGCATGGTACTTCAGCTCACTTATCACAGCTTAATTCAATTGCTCCAATAAAACAATCCAGCTGCATAAACATGTTACAGAATGTGTGAAATCTAAAACAGAGTGCATCTTTAACGCTCCCTGGGTAACGCTGTCTGCTACAGGGGCCAATAAATCATTTCACTCTGTAATGTAATGATTTAGGAGCTCACTATTTGTCACATAGTGGCACCACGCTGGGCCGAGGTGTCGCTTTCTTAAGTGTCCATTACTGTGAAAGTCCACTCTCCCAAATGGCAGAATGGGAGGCCCCATTTGGGGTGGCTGGTTGAAGCTGTGACAGCATGAATCTGTGCTTAAGGCCTGGGCTTTTACACCTGTGTGTGACACAGGGGAGGTTCAGCAGTGAGTGGGAGAGTCGGCCAGCTGTGCTCTCTTGTGGTAGCTCCAGGGATAGCCTGGAAAACGTCAAATGTAAAATCCCTCCTCTATAAACCACAAAAGTCACTCTATCTGTTCATAATTCTCTGAAACTGATATAAAAACACTTTACAACTTCTGAAACACACATGTTGTTGTGACTCAGTGGTCCTGATTTAGCTGCTTTTGGGCTTTTTTATGTAACCGCAGATGTTCGATCAGTTTTGGGCGCGCGCACTTATCATGCAAAACTTTACTTCTTGAGATGAGGTCACAAGATGAACACTCCAGCCAGTATTTTTTTGGGGGGGGGTGGGGCTCATTGCTTCGCTCAGTGCTGCAAGATGTAATTGCTCACTAAATAACCATCTCTCAGGGGTGGCCAGCCTGCCATTCAGCCCAGGCCTGCACAGTGTCCTCTTCTGCTCTGAGGCCACTCCAACACGTACAGTGGCTTTCCCCTGTCTCCCAGGACAGCCCCACCAGCCGCTTCATCAAGGCTGATTGCCGGAGACATTCCTCTCCCAGCGATACATTCACCTGATGTGAAGCAGGCCTATGTCCTGAACACTTACTGAGGCAGGGAAACAAGAGGAGTCTCCCTGCTGTGGGAACTGGAGGGTCCAATTTGGTGAAACACCGTGTCGAGAGAGTTTGACAACAACTGATAACTACACACTTGCAGCCACAATTACTCCGGGCACACTATGAACTTGCAGATACACCGAACCATGGTGGCACACAAGTCTTGTTGAGCTGATCCTCAGCTTTGTCACCGTGAAGTACTACAAGCACCTGCTACCAGCCAGACAGCTACAACCCTGTTTTTCGTTAGGATTTAAATCACTTTTTGGGTCTTATAAAAAGATTTGACCCCAGAGAGAGGCCTCTTCTTGTTTACACAACACGTAAAGTTGCTGTAGAGTTATTTATACAGAAATCGTTTCATCAGAGCAGAAAAAAAAATCTTTATTTATGACCCCGACAATGACACAAGAATAGGTTCAAGCCCTTCTCCATCTGTTTGCAATCCCAGTGTAATGCTATCATCACCTGTTTCCATGGTCCCGGTCACATCTGGCTTGCATTACAGAAAAAAAAGAAAAAAAAATCACACAAGGTGCATTTTTTCTTCCCTCTTTGTGTGTGCTTTACTTTAGTATTTGGCTTATATTTCTGAAATAGGCTACAACAACAAATTAAGATCTGAGACATGGAGGAAAAAAACACTTATATTGAGCAGCAATTTGCTTTAAATTTCAGAACCAGACTCCCTGGGGCTCTGAACATATTAAACGCAGGAGTTAAAGCACTCTGTAAGGTTTATTGCAATGTAAAGCTAGTTTACAAAGATAACAGAGGGTTCAGCTCTCAAAGCTGGCAAGGAATGACTCCAATTTGTTTGTAGTTAAATCCATTGACTTGTAAATAAAGTGGAATCTCTTCCAATGTGTGTCTAATTTGAAGGTAGACCTGTATTGCAAATAGTGAGCCCAGTGTATTTATTTAGGGAGGCAAAATGTATTGTAAGTAACACTGTGGGAATGCTTTTTTTCTTTTGATGCACTGTTAAATAGACATAAATATATATAATACCCTCAAAACATGTAGCTGAATTTATATACTCAGCTACACATTTTGATGGTCTTATATGGTTACATGTCTGTGGTTTATGAAGGGGTAACATTTGCCATATGATACCATAAAGGACACACACCACAGTGTACTGTAAGAGAAATCTTGCCCAAGGAAATGTATTTCCCTGCCTCATAACAGTCTGGAATTTGTGTATCCGTTCTGTCTCTCCCATAGACACCAGCTGTGCAGCTGGTGCTCGCTGGAAACTGCAGTTAGCCTGTAGTCGAGAGGGATTTTTAACACAATTCTCCCATGTGCATTCAAGGAAGCCGTAATGTCATGCAATCGGGGCCATGTTATCATTGTGTGAATCCCGGAGAGTGATGTCAGAGGAAAAAGGAAACTAGCTAACTCCCAAACCAAGAGAGCAAAGGTTAGAGGCAGGTTGGCAGAGACCCAGATTGGCTTAAAGACTTTCCTTATTCTCTTTCCTTTTTGCTTTCCTTAAAAGCATAGTCACTCGGTCCAAATGGCTTGCGTGGACAGGATGCTGCTTCCTTTGGCATATCTGGTTATGAGCTGTGATTTATCATAATGGAGTAATAGTTGTCGTTTTGGGGTTAAAGATAACAGCTTTTTTAAATGGAACATCCTGTGAGATGGCTCTGCATTGATGGAATACACTGTTGTAAATGGATGAAACCGAGACAAATGGATGGATGGACAAACTAATCCATTCGCTACATTAACGCGAGCTTTTCATCATCTATAATGAAAAATCAACACCAGCTAACCTATTATGTGAAAGATCGTTTTGTGTCCTTCGGATGTTCATATTGTATCACTCCTCTGGAGGGACGGATCAAAGCAGACTTTTTTAGAAATTCAATTCTCCGTCTCGAGGAGGGAAGGAAAGAGTTTGCTATAATAAAATGTGTCATATATCACAGTGGAGCTTACAACAGCTACTCTTTGATCGCTGGAAAAACCAGGCATGAAGTGTCAAACTATGCATTTTTTTCCATTTTGCAGCTTCATTATTTAGTCGCTATATTGTGGCAGCACGATGACTCAGCCCTGCTCCTCAATGGTGACAGATAACCATTTATGTTGGAATACATTTTTTGGCACACCTGCACTGTAAGTTCAGAGCAGCACTTTTTATGGGAATATGAAGTAATGGTCTTACGAGAAGAGACATTTTAGTGATTCCAAGAGTGTGAGTGTGTGTAGGAAGGAGTTTCTAACCTCGACCGGGCCAGTAGTGACTTCCAGACGGCAGTATCTGTACGTTCAGTGTTGCATCACACATCAGAATCCACATTTCCCTCCTCTGAGGCTGAACAAATATCCACTGAGGTTTATAAAATGTACACTGACTCTCAGGAGCTGTGATAACAACATTTCCAAAAACACAAAGAAATCATGATTGCTTCAGTTTAGCATTTTATTTTTTATGCTGACATTTTTTTTTTTTTGCAAACAAGCCTTAATCAGAGCACTGTGAGATTAGTATTCACCTCCTTTTATTAAGATTAAGCGTCATCGCCTGGTGTGAAAGGGCAGTACTCTGGGGCGTAAATATAAACAGTGCAGGCAGTGCGGTTGCATTGGGGCCCGTGGAGTGGAGGGGCCCAGTTGCCACCTGGAAATGCGCCCGTGTTCAAAGAAGAACTCGCGTTAATTAAAAAATGGTGTGATTTTCTTTATTGCCCTCAAAAGGGCAAACTCATCTCCATCATGGTTTTCTGTTTTTGTAAAATAGTATCAATCTATAACAAATTACATGCTTATTCTACATAAACTATAAAAACTATAATTTAACTATAAAAAATTATTAGTTTAACTAATAATTTCCTATTTTTTTTGCAGTTTTAGCCATAGACATTTATGTAATGACAATCGCTAGGTAACTTGTATGTTCATATTGTCCAATATCAAGTCTGGCTATTTTTTGGCTGATTCAGCATGTTAAATTGATGATGGAGACGGTGAAGTCCGTCAGTGAGTGGAATCACTCTGACTGGCGCATTAGCTCAGCGGATGACACAAGAAACTGAAGTGAGGAACGTAAACAAACAACTCACAAAGTCAAGAGGGCGTGAGATCAAAACAAACTTGTTATATGAGGTAAAATTGTTTTTTTTAGCCATCAAAGTCTTTAGCAGCAACCGTTCATAATTGTTTGTGTTGTTGTTAACTAGCGTATGGTGAATATCATTTATTGTTTCAGCATCAGGTTGTGTTGTTAGTGTGTTAACTGGCTAACTAGCTTTTTGAATCCATCCTGTTGGTCTTCAGGTTTCCCTTTCTTAATGCCAAATACAGACTACCACCACCTGCTGGAGAGTTATTTCCTCTCATGCAGGCGCAGAACATACGTGCTAGCACACCTTTGCAGTGTGTTCAAACGCAACTTTTTGGCTGAGACACAGGCTACATGAGGCGACGCAACAGTCAGCCTTCACGGCCATTGGTTCTTCGATGTCATTTCAGTGTGTCTGAGCCTGAATATACAATAGAGTCTTACAGATAGGATTGTTTGTTGAAATGTGTCAGCATTAGAAATAAAATGCTAAATTGAGGCCACAAAGAGAGATTTTGTTATTAGGTAATAAAATGTGTTTCATTTTAGCCAAGTAACCAATTGACTCAGAGGAAGTACACCTGTACAGCACTGGAGATACACTGATACTTTTAGTATCAAGCCCGTATTACTGTCCAGATGGCCCCAGGTTGGCCAAGTCTCTGTCAGTTCTGGTAATTTGATTAAAGGCTAATTTGTATGGAAAATGCAATATCAACTGAAACGATGGGAGCCTTCCAGCAGTAATATTCTGGCAGAGGGCTAATGTTTGGTTCCTGGAGACCTGCAGGCAGAATACAGTATAATTTGGGCATGTTCTTATCTGAGTCTTGTACCATAAAAGGCCTCGGATGCCGTGCAAACAAGTTGTGATTAAGTGCATGCACAGTGTAAAGAGCAGCAGAGCAGTAGTGGTGGAGAGGAGGGAGTAATGGGAGCTCTGTAGCAGTTATTATGTACTTTAACTTTTTTCAGGCTCTGCAGAGGTTCAATACCATAGATTTTAATGACTTCCTGCAACTACCTTGTCTCAATGTTGTAAACTTATGTCATTAAAAGGACATTTTAATGAAGCATGTTTTGTGTGAAAACTGCTGCTTTGTTTTGCTGGTTTCAAAGGTAAGCAGATAATGTTGATGGATGTCTGCTTTGCAGCCAACTGGACTTCCCTTATTTAATTTTGATGGCTCACAGCTTGTGCTGTCCTGTCTGCAGAGGGAGAAAACAACTTTATTGTGTTGTTGTATTGAACTGTGTTTAACACAGAGACTGCTGCTGGCTGACAATATCTTACAGAATTCAACATTTCCTTTTTCTTTACTGAGCAGAGAGTGCATCACCACACCAGAAAAAATAAGTTTGGTCATTAATCCTTCATGGAAACAAGTACAAGAGGAACAGGTACTGAACTGAAACTAAAAACTAGACTGCAATAAAACTGTGAAAAAACCACTGGCAGCACATCGACCATCCCTCCTTCCCAGAACCAATATGAACGGAGCAAATGGTGCAAATCAGCATCAGTTGAACTTCCAAATGGCTTCTGTTATTCTATTTGTAAAACCACTCCTGGTTTTATAATACACTCCAGTAGCACTTTATTATGAATAGAAACAAATAGTTCTGCATACAGAAAATCTCCAGTGGAGCTTAGCTCCCACATGCTGCCTGTTGCAACATCCAATCATGTAAACAACACTTATCTGTTATAAACATTTCAAAGTTTCTGTAGTGTTTGTACACTCTGGCTATTTTTTCAGGTTTAGAGAAAAAATGTATTTCGACTCAGTTGGCTTTTTCTTAGTTTGTCGAAAAAGGCCATAAATATTTTCTTTTACAGTTTTGCAACATTGCAGCACATGTTGTTTCCAGAATAATGAAGCTGGAAGAGAAAGTATTCATAAAACAGATTTGATTCACTGAGGGAGACAGCAGAATATATAAACAGACATTATTTAAGCCTGACAGTGTCAAATGCCAGGACTGATACTTAGAGTACTTGACGAAAGTGCATGCATTATACACGTTGCTGGAAGCTTTGGACTTAATTTTCTGCTTATATTGGTAATACAAATAAACTTTCACAATGATATGTTGGCAACAGCTTTGAAAACAAGAAGACGTGATGTAGAAGATTTGTAACACTAAAGTCTTCCACAGAGAAAGAAAGAGAAATCCTCACCAAGTGCAGACTCAGTGACCGCAAACTGGCAATCAAAAAAGAAGGATACAACAAAAATTCTGAATATGTGGTCACTGTTCGACAGGTGAGGGATGGAGATGAACCTCCACCTACCATGTACAACATTTACTGAAATAAGGAACATTTATTTTAACACTGAATGTAATTTCATATTTCAAAGAGTTAAATGACCACTCACAATTAAAAATACTCCTAGGAGTACACTGAAGAGCAAATTACAGCACAATTATTTGTGGTACAACATTCAAAGACATATGATGCAGGAATTTCCTAAAAAAGAAAGTAAAGACTCATACAGCAGTAATCCCTCTCAGTCATTACATATGACTCACTAGAAGTGTGTGACGGTGTGTCTATCTGCAGAGTCTCTGCCCTCTGCCTGTATTTTCTTTCTTTTTTTTTTTTTTGTACAGTCTGTGTGCGGGACGTTTAAGGGCATGTACCCCCGCAGCGCTCAAGTGAGGTCGGGGCTTTATGAAGGTGGCGACCAGGTGACAGACACAGCACTGAATAACGGAAATATAAAAATGCCAAACAAAAGTGAATCTGGGATTGGCTGGCGAGCGAGTTTACAAACAGTAACCAATGATCATGCATTGTGTACCTTTAATAATGACAGGATACAGTGGTATTGTTGCAGAGTATCAGACAGATATATTGGTAAAATGTGTTTCAGTGCTGATATTACAGTGGAATTAGTTATGATATCATTACTTTGAGAAATTAGATTGAGTAAAGTTTTAAGTATGGAGAAGTTATCAATGTGTTGCATGTTTCTTGGGAGCAACACGTCAGCACTGTACTTGTTTCCGTGTACCCACAGGTTCTGCAATCAAAAGCATAACAGAAAGAGAAAGAAAAGATGAGTGCTTACATCACATCACGTCCTTCATCGCTGATCATATAGACAGATGGAAACTATTTCGCCATCATTAGTGACTGTGAGCATTATGATCATTACACTGACATCACTCTGAACGCACAGCCTCGTAGTTATTTTTGGATATCCTTTGTGGACAAATTGACACCCCTCCCAGCTTTCAGAAATAGTTCCTGGTGATTTAAAATATGATGTATATGCTGTATTTTTTGCTGCACTTTTATTTCCAAGCCAGCTAAGCCTACACAGTTAGGTGTCTCCGCCTTGAGTGGGGAAGTATTGAAACCTCCCTCTGGGTCAGTCTGATAGGCGTCATCTTCTACCTCTCTGCCCCCATTGTGTTGAAGAAAGCACTACTCAAGTGTGGCCATAGACATGTCAAGCACAAATTTTATGATGACATTCAAAGCCGCAATGTCACCATCTCATTTAAGTCCTTAAGGTACAAATGAGTCATTTCATTAGTCCCAGAATGAATTTGGCACACCATGGAAAACCAATTGATCACTTCAGTAATTCTGTTCTTAAGGAAGTTATGTCTCCGTGGTTGAGTCTGAGAATCTGTGCTGCAAAATTGAACCTTTGAGGCTATTGAGCAGATGGAGAGATTAGCATGCAAATGGCTCTCATAGATCATCTTTCTGAGCATAGGGTAATGGCTGGTGAATGATACTTATCAAGCTCCATAAGTGCTCCTTCCAATAAATACATAGTCCAGGTCATTTGTATTGGGATTCAAGTGTTGATGGATATGGGATTACCACTTAACCTTGGAGTAATTCCAAGACACCGCTTAAATCATTCAATACATTATGTATCCCATAACGGCTTGACCAGTCTTTAAGGACATCACTTCTTAATGCAAAATATGTTTTATGTGATAAATTAAACTGGAGGTGTTAGTGACCTATTAATCACATAGATGTATACGTGCAACCCAGTCTCACAGACTTCCTGTGAGACTGGGTTGATACGTGACAGGGCATGACTATCCTTTTATTTTCAAAAGGTTGGTACTGTACGCACCGCTCATGATTATTATTAATTTGACCTTTGGTGCATGACACAGAGGATATGAGACAACAAAGAAACTTTATGTTGTCTGTTCAGGATGATTTTAACAACACTCAGAGCCAGCTTCTCAAACATATTTAACCTTCTCCAGGCTCAGCAGGTTGGATTCTGCCTACTAACAAAGCAGGACACTGATATATGAAGCTTGATTATCATCATGTGCTTCTTGTCCCAGCTCTCATTTCCAAACTAACACTTGGCCCTTACCCTGCCTGCTACAATTATATCTGAAGGGTTTCATTACAAAACACTGTATAAAAAGAGCTCAGTTTCACACATGATCCCTCAACGCCCTTCATCTGAAGCTGTATTCTTACTTTAATAGTCAATCGCAGTTAAGTTAGGGTAGTTTTTCTTTTATGTACAGTGGTATCTGAAAACAGTACTCACATGCTCATTTGTACATTTAGAGAGTTAATGGTGGCTGTAATCATTCCTCCTCTCCATATGAGCCATGGAGACACCCATTCCTATAAATCTGCTGTTAGTGAGGGGAAAAAAACTCACAGTCCTCATTTTGTGCCGAAACACATTCTCACGTTCAGCTGAATCTAATAGTTTCCGTCTTATTAGCACTAAATTTCCTCTTTGGAAATTTGTGTCACTCCATCTATCCGTATCCGTCTCTACTGCAAACACTGTCCATGGAAACACAAAGAGGGAACTTTGTGAACACAAGACTAAGTCTACTCTGTGAGGCTGAACTTAGGCACAACCATGTGTTTAGCAAAATGCTAACATCAGCATGCTGACATGCTCATAATGACAATGCTAACATATGAATGTCTGCTGGATACGAGACAGAATTGTCAACTTGTTAAACTCTATTTTCATCTTCAGTCTGACATTGCATCCACTTTAAGTGGCTTCCGTGGGGGAAGGGCATTTGATTTTCCCTAACCAATCACTAGAGACCAACGTATCCACCTAAATCTAACGTCATTTTAAGTCCACACTTATGTGGAGCCATGCCAACATATCTGTTTTCTAGGGTTTTAAGAGTGGAGAGGAGCGATGTCGGGTGACTGAGAAGATACAGCCTTGATAGCAGCATCTATCTTGTTGTAATGAATTCTCATTGGCTCCAGCAAAGTGCTTGACAACATCCTGACAATGGCGTTAATCCCACCTGTGACACTGATTGGCTAACAGAGGTCCAAACAATAAGAATTTTGACCTGATTATACCCGTATTATAGCCTATTTGCCTGAAATCCTAAGTGATGATCAACTTCTCCTACGTATTTATCACAGACTGATATTTACGGAAGAAGGGAAAGATATCTGTCAGCTGTGAATGGTTGGTCCTTGTCAAATGACATGCGGTGCGCGTTGCTGCGTTCCAACAGTTGAACTCAGTTTATCTCAGGGCGCAGTTGTCGCGCCCAAAAAAGTAGACACATCGTTCTGGGTTTTGTGTGCGCTTGCCTCACATCTACATTAAAAACAATATATTTGAAGGCGCCAAAACTCTGTAGTCATTGAAATCCAGCACTTGGGCAGTGGCTTGCAGCGTCAGAAACCAACAAAATAGGCATCCTTTAAAGTAGGCGAGGAGTGCTGGATGGGTCCAACAAACCACAACTTTCACCCAAGAATGGCGGATGTCCTGTAAGATTCTAAAGCCAAACCCTGTTCTTCTTTCCTAAACCCATCCATGTGCTTTTGTTGCCTAAACCTAACCATGTGTGCTTGTTGTTAAAGGAAAAAAAACTTCAGTTCATGGCATTGTACCGACACAGCACGTTTATTTTGAAAGAGACTGTGTGTAAATGTTAAATTTTCTGTGAAAACAGAAGTGTATTTTGAAAGAAGACAATGCATGTAACAGGCAGAACTAGACACGGTGTCCAAGAACGTCGACAACCAACACACCCAGAGTACCTTGCAAGTTGTACGTGGAAACCAAACGTCAATATGTGATGTGAGAATGTGTTAGGGAATGTGTACAGCCCAGATGCTTAAGTATTTCAGTAAAAACCACAAATATGAACCTTGGTAGTGTTAAAGTGAAAGTTCTGAAAGTTTGGAGGAGATGTCCTCTGGGCACAGTGTCAAAATATTTTGAGATATTTCAGTCTGGACCAAAGTGCTGGACTGACTGGTCGACTGTAAGACCAGCACTGCCATCCACAGAGTCTTGCCATGGCTATAAAGACTGAAACTATAGAAGCTGCACTTATTTGGCACTTATTGTTTTGTTTAGCTTTTGCCAACTTGTGATGTATTTAACCACAGAACAAGGACTATGGGTTTTTCTCCCCATTCTTTACACTGGATTTGCAGTAAAGAAAAAAAAGGCCCGAGATCCACTGATTTAGACATTTTTTTATTTTCTGTAATGTCAGCTCCAATGCAGATATTAGTTGTCACAGCATCACTGTGTGGAGGAGTCTCTGCTCTCCAGATCTGTTCACCCAGAGCTTCCTGACTCACACTACACTGGAATGAGAAGCATGTACAGAGACGCTTGCACAACATTTCAGTGAGAAGAGTCAGACCTCTCCTGCAAGCACACACACACACACACACACACACACACACACACACACACACACACACACACACGCACACACACACACACACACAGAGCTACGGTGCAATACATGTCTGTAAAATGTCTCAGAAAACAAACAAAAACTAAAGCGCAAATGCTCTTTTAGTGACAAATGAAGAGGACCAGACAACATCACACATGATCCAACAGACACAGAGGGAGTGTTGGTCAGTGTATCATGTGAGAAAATATAATGAAAGAACAGATAATAAGAAAAGCAGCGCCATATTACTGGAACATTATCTAAAGCTATAAACACAGCTTTTGAAGGATAAGGGTCCATCTGGACAAAGGGTGAATGTCCCTGTCAGTGTGTGGTCTGTTTCCAAGCTGATGTCCTCAACTGTGGGGTTATGCTCGCACACACTAAGAAAGTAAGGCTTTCTAAAAGGGTTCTCACTAAGAAGACGTGGACCTGATTGGATCTTTTTTTTTTTCCTTTTAGAAGTTTAAATGTGGATTCAAAAAAGAGTTTGGAAAATGCAATATCAGAGTTTTGACAGGACTTTAAAGGTTAAATTATATGTTCTCATAATCTGTTTTTAAATTTCAATCATTTCTAATGTGTAACGTTGCAGTCTCTATGATATGTTTCTGATAAGGTGAAGAAAAAAGTAAAGGAATCTACGGAAGCCCTGAGAGGCAAATGAGAAAAAAAATTCTTGCGGTTCACTCGTCTGATTCTGTTTACTGTGTTTATGACTTAAGAACAGGTGATAAGGTTTTGCCAGGATCATTTTACTTATTATTTTTCTTTTGATCTGTGAAAACAAGTGAAAAAAAGGTCATATGGGCCAAACCTGTTCTTCAGTCATAAACACAGGAGAGAAAACAATTCAGATCAGACTTAAAAAAATGGATCGCCAGATCTTTTTTTCTCACTTGCCTCTCAGGGCTCCTGAAGAAAGCTGTTACTTACAGTAGATCAATGCGTGCTTTGTCTTTGCTGTAGTGTCCCAAGCACCGGGAAATGATGTAATCGCTCCCTTTGCATCAAGCACAAAGGCTCTGAAAGCTGTCGTGCTGCTTGGCCATGCGCCTCTTAGGTTCCCACTGTACGTCCTACGCTTTTCAGTTCAACAGGGAGGACTGGCAGGTTCACCTGTGCAGACATCTCTAATGATCTCTAATAATAACGGCTCTTCATTCAGAGATCACAGGGACAGTCAAATGGCCTTAAATGAAAAGAAACAAGCAGCCACACTGGGGAAAGATAAGGCTTTGGGTGTGGAAGAACATGAGCGATATAGACTAACACATGGCCTTGTGGAGGAAAGACCACAATATAACATAATTTCGACTTTGAGGTGAGCGACAGTCATAATGACACTACACAAATACAATGTTTGGCGGTATTATATGGTCAATGTTTACTACTGTTGCCAGGCAGCATACCTTTCTAGTAACACTTGTTGATATTTTGTTTGTACAATACCTGGCGCCGAGAGAATATTGCATTTAACAACATAATAAGCACGAACACCTCTTTGCATGCTCGTAGCTCGCACACCAGCTACAGGGGCCCACGTCGCAGTGTTCCGCACTAGTAAAAACAAAGGTTTAAAGGATACGTTGGTAATTTTCAACCAGCTTTGCATTGTAACAGTATGGGTAGCATGTGTAAATGAACTGTGTTAACCTTGCCCCCATCTTGCACATAGCGCTCCCTGCTCTAGGGCTGTTGCTCGATCTACAGATTGTCCCTCCCCATTTTGTGTGCTTACCGCCACCACGGACGCAAAGATGATTGGTAAATGGTAAATGGACTGCACTTGTATAGCACTTTTCTAGTCTTCCAACCACTCACAGTGCTTTTACACTACACGTCATATTCACCCATTCACACACACATTCACACACTGGTTGCCGAGGTTACCGTACCTGGTGCCACCTGCTACTCAGAAACCATTCACAGGCTCTCACACACCAATGGAACAGCAATCAGGAGCAACTTTGGGTTCAGTATCTTGCACAAGGATACTTCGACATGCAGACTGGACCCACCCTACCTTCTGAGCCACAGGCGTCCAAGCACACTGAAGCGAATCAAGAGAGAGAGGACCGTCCCTCTCTCATTTTTTTTAAAAATCCCAAACCTCAAATCCCAAACAAATGGTGAAACAAGGCAGTGCTGATCAAATATAAATCAAGATTCTATCACTGTGTGGCCTATTTCTTGCCTAAAATGTCTCACTGTTTAGCTGTTATACAAGATCATTTGTTAAAATCCGCTGCCATGTTGTTTTGGACAGGCAACTCACATTGCGCCACCCACCAGCAGGGGCTTTTATTGGTTCTGTGTGGCGCAGTGTATTCTGGTAGTTGTAGGTTTTCTACCTTGTGAGCAAAAGCTAATGCCAGGGATCATTTCTTCAGTTTTCTGTGGTCATGTAGCACCAATTTCAAAAGTATTTGCATCTTTCTACTGCATTGACAGCCTTGTTTCATGAATAGAGCAGTGAAATAATCCAAGGAGCTGAAGAGAAAGCAGCAAGGGGTGCCTACAATAGATAGGAAACCATATGACAGTTACTTTAATGTGGACTTTCTGGTGTGGGACCCAGTGCGGCCTGATTTCATTATTTCTCTTGCTAACAGACACATAAAGGTTCATGGCTGCACTTTAAACTTGAGAGTGTGTGTTCATAGTCTGCGCTGACATTCCCTGTTGTGTTAACAGAGTGCTGCAATAAGGAGATCACTTTTTCATCTTCTCTTTGGAAAGAATGCAGATACCAACTGGGAAGGGAATTGTGGGAAAATGTACCCTGATAATTTAAAAGCTGATTGCCAAAGACAGGCTCCAGTGCAGTGTCTTCATATCTGTTCATCTCCAACAAGAACACCAACACCAGCGCGACTCATATTTCTGTTGTCTTAGCCCCTCTCAATGGGCACATGTCCACACTTCTCTCTCTTTATATGTCAGAGATGGCAACAGATTACTGTAACTGTGTGTGTGTCAAACATAAGCATTCATGCGGAGGAGCCCCAAATGAAGGATCTTTTTTACAACATGCTATAGAAAAGTGATGTTATTTCCTCTGTCTTCAACAGTTTGTTGTCTCTTTAGTTTAATTTCAATCGCAGAAACCATGGTTACATTTCTACACACGACTTTTTCCACAGCTGGCATTTTGACACAGTAGGAAAAACACAGGTGTAAATGATAAAATGAATGATGGCCTAATTCCATTTAGCTGCCTGGTGTCCTGGTGTTACTGTCAAACTGTAGTGGCTTACTGGGGCACTTGAACAGAGGAGAGCCATCATTAAAGGGTAACTTCATCATTTTTGCAACCTGGATGCTGTTTTCCCATGTTTTTGTGTCTAGGTCATTTATGGAGACAATAATTGTTGAAAGTTGTCCAGTATTGAGCGAGCCCTTACAGCTGTAGTGACAAAACAAGCTGCATTGTAATCCCTACGTTCAATTCTGCACCGTCGATTTACGTCCATTAAAAGTGCTTGTTTTTGCAACTAACAGGCTCTGATTGTTATTAGAAGTGTCTGACAGTATTACAGAAAAGACCCTACTGAGAAACCTTCTGTTTATTATTCCATGTAACAAAGTCTCGCTCAACGAGAAGTCTTACAGACTTTTTGACATTGTCAAAATCAGCTAAATATTCAGCCATCACATTAAAAATGTTTTCGATAACATTAAGCTACACATTCTGTACTCCAATACAACAAAGTCTTCCCGTACTCCCCTCTCCAACACTCACAAATGTTTCCTTACAGTGCAGCTTGTTTCAGCTGCAGTGGTCTCTCTCAATGCTGGACTACTTTCAAAAATTAGTTGTTTCTATTTTTCACTTATACACAAAACCGAAGAAAATAGAGTACAAGTTCAAAAATTCCCCTTTAATGTTTTAAGCAACACCCGTGCTCATAATGTCTGCAGTGAAAAAGACCTGTAAGGTTTATGGCCCTGAATCAATTATTTGTTATTTCAAACTGCGTTCTGAGGGGACAATAAATATTTGTATTTATCCCTTTTATCAGTGTTCACTCTTTCATCTTTCAATACTCAGTGGCTCTGACAAAGTCTAAATTTAGACCCTAGTGCAGTTATGTAACCAGGTTTGAGTTCATGCTTGTAAATGTCAGAAGTTGTTATTAAGCAACGTGAGGCCTTGGAAGTTGCTCATCCCACCCTCCTCCCTGTCTGTTGGTCACAACCTTTCATAAAATGTCAGTCATTTTGGTGAGCTGTCAGCTTTTTTGAGGTAGACGCTGGTGAATGGACCAATCTACATTTAAAAAGTGGTATGTTTATGAAAGTACCTGATCTGCTGCATATTTAGATCTGAATTTATTTGTTGTGGATCTTCTTTATTTTTTTCAATTTCAAAATTTGAATTTGCATGTTCAATTCATTTTTTCAACATTTCTGTAGTTTCTGTAGTAATTTTATCTACTGTAGCATTTCACAGTAAAAGAAGCAAGTGTTACTAATAACACTGATAACACCAGGACTCTGAACCTGAAGAAGCTGAATGGAATTCAGCCACCATTCATTTTATTATTGTCACCTACGCTTCTCCTACTGTTACATGTCAAAATGCCCTCTGTAGAAAAAGGCATATTACCTTTGTGTCATTATTTTACCTGCATGATAGGTTGTCTGTGAATTTATAGCCACTTAGCTATTTACATACGTATTTCAGTACTTCTTCAGCCATGAAAACACAACATGTGTTCAATGTAGACAAATATTTCAATGAAATCGTCTCTTTGGGCATGTTTAGTCCTCAATGCCAGCATTTTCAAATATGACCAATTAAAAAATTGTTGTGTTTGATCCAGGTCTGCAAAATTTAGCCACCTACTTTTTACCATTTTCATATATGTTTACATTCTGATTTTAATTTTGTTTTGTGCAGTATTGCATAGTGTCTGTCCTAGGAGAGGGATCCCTCCTCAGTTGCTCTTCCTAATGGTTTCCTCCATTTTTTTCTCTGTTACAGGACTTCTTTGGGGGAATTTTTTTCCTAATTTGAAGCGAGGGTAAAGGGACAGAAAGTGTCATATGTTGTACAATTTGCAAAGCCTGATGATAATTTTGTGATTTGTGATGTGGGGGACTGGCAGCATGGTGGTGCAGTGGTTAGCATTTGGTTCCTGCAAGAGGGTTCCTGAACCTTGGGGTACTCCAGCTTCCTCCCACAGTCATGCAGGTTAGGTTAACTGGTGACTCTAAATTGCCCGTAGATGTGAATGTGAGCATGAATGGTTGTCTGTCTCTATGTGTCAGCCCTGTGATAGTCTGGCGACCCGTCCAGGGTGTACCCTGCCTCTCAACAAATGTCAGCTGGGATAGCCTCCAGCCCCCCGCGACCTCTAACAGGATAAGCGTTTATGGAAAATGAATGAATCAATGATATGGGACAATGTAAATAATATTGACCAGACTATCTCAAAACTGTTTACCGTAAAATGTGTCCAATAAGATCTCATGCCTGAATAAAAAAATTGTAAACTGGTGAGCAGAAGAGGAAGCTGGGACATGACTGTGGACACTGAGTCCTATTAATGTAGTGAACACTCGAGAAAAAGAGTTTTCCAGTAAAAAAAAAAAGATTTTACTGAAAAAAAAACTATGGTCATTTTATAATTTTATAGCATATGATTGTATAAACATAAACATAGATGGACAACAATGAAAATCAGTTACATAATGTTTAAAATACATCTACTCCTCTTTTAGCAGGTGAGAGTAAAATGCTTTTTAAGAGGTTAAAATCTTCACGTTTACATCAGTCAAAGGTTGACATACAGTGTTAAAGTCATACAAGCTAAAATATAAACAAAGACAATTAGAAATCCATTTTAATTCTGAATTAACATTTCATCCATTCATATCTGAGGCTGACAACATCAGTGGTCTTGAATGAGCTGACATGCTTGCATAAATTCTACCAAGACAATGACACATGAGGTTTTTTGACGATCATACCGCACAGTACAAAGAAAAACTGCCTCCCAACACATGAAAAGTTGCTAGTAAAGGGTTGATTGCAAGAGCGGCGACTGAGTCTCTGAGCATCCAGCATCGGGTGGGGGTTGAGGATCAGGGTGTAGCGGCTGGGAGGGGGTTGTTATTGGGGTTTGCAGTCAGAGCAGCCTCCCCCATCGTCTCTGTGAGTGCTTTAGTGTAGTTAGTGGAGGAGGTATACATTATGGGGGTAGTTCAGTGGTTGTCAGTTAGACTGGAGACAGTCCACAAACTCAAGCTGGGTGGAGATAGCTGGACAGGGATTGACTGACTGTCCGTGGCGAGCAATGCAGAGTTGATGAAGGAACTGGGAGGGCAGCGAGTGGTCACAGCCTGTAGTTACCCTGGAGATAACTAGTTTTGATGGTTAATGTGGTTTGCCACCGTGGACGGACCAACAAGAGGCGGGTCAGTGATGAGGAAGACGCTGCCTCCTCCCCAAAACAAAGTGTTGCTGCCTTAAGAGTTCTTGCTGACCATCTTCATCGTGATGGTCTTCACTTCTGAGTACTCCTTCAAGCCGCACTCTCCCCTGAAAACAGAAAACAGGAAAAAGTAACAATGCTGCTCATTTTGTTTAAACAAAATGAATTGAAATATTATGTATACACTGCTGGAGGCAGAAATATTGCAATATCCTCTTAGATGAAGATTTATGGGATGTTTAGCAATTTTGGAAAGTAGATTTCAAAACACAAAGTCAGTATTAGTAATATTGTGGTTAATTTGTGTATATTCAGTGGGCAGGCAGTCAAGTCATACTCACAATTCACGTCCATTCCCAGACATTTTATATCCTCCAAATGGACACTGTGTGCTCAGAGCGTTGAAGCAGTTTATCCTGAGAAATATACAAAACATTGATCACTCTTGTGCGTTTGACTCCTGTGGTTTGCTTTTGTAAAATGGTGCATAATTCTGTCCCGAAGTATTAAAGCTGCATTTAGTAAGACTGATTTACTGTCGTCATCATCGTTGCTATTCTTGAAACCCTCTGGATTTAACATCCTAATTCCATTATTGTTTAGTAAACACAGCTGAAAGTTGTCAGGTTGTGTATTTGTGACTTTACTAGCTGCAGCAGCCTGGGTATGAAAGAGTGAATGGATGGTAAGAAGATTGAAGATGAGGAAGGGTCGAAGGGAAAACTTTGGTTCTGTGGGAGCTGGGGAAAGGTGCAGCCTGAAGACAAAGAATTTTCAGTCAGAGAAACTAAACGAAACCTCTGACAGAGAAGATCCTGAGGAGGAGAAGGATTCGGTGTTATATAGAATAATGGCCACTTTATTTCAAAGCATTCCCTGACAGTAACCCAGCAAACATTGCTCAGACGGTGACGTCGTGTCCTGGCCAAAAACGGTCCTTGATGGACACCAAAAGTTGCAATGCAGTAATGAGGCAGACGGCGAGATGGTAATGTTGTTTCCACGTAGTTGGCCAGTAAGACCCTCTCTTACAAACCAGGAAATATACAACAACATTTTATTGACACTTTATTTGTTTGGTTGTGAAATGGTTGAGATCAGACGTCCACATTGTGATGTCCACTTCCCATCCAAAGACTAACTTGATGCCCTTTTTTTTTTTAAATATAAAAAAGATGCCTTTTATGTAACCAGAAATTAAATTCTTGTCTCATCTTCTTTAAGCTGGTATTTATAAGAGCCGAAAGTCTTTATTCGAGCTGTCTTTGATCGCATATGGGAGAAGTAGCCTTCAGGGCTTTTTGCCAGCAAGTCAGGTGACGTATTTTAAAAAGCGTCAATGTCCATGCTCATAAAGGGTTTTGGTGTGTGAATGAGTGAAGCGCAGGACTTTTACCCAGGAGTATTTGGGTGAGTTGATGCTGTATTTCCAGGTGACAGCCAGGGTAACATAGCAAACGTCAGCACAACTTTCATTCAATGTCTTATCGTTTGCTGGGAACCCCTAACATAAAGTGACAAATATTTAGACTGGTAAATGTGACTGTTTAAGAGCTGGTAAAGAGTGAATCTGTTGCTTTGCGATGAAAAATTGAATCAACATTTTCCCTCACTAATGGATCAAATGAATCTGTCATTCTTTTGAAAATATGTTTATTCTCTTTCTTGTTTTTCTCCTAGGTCTAATAAATATGACACTGTGGCCAGCAGCCAGTCAGCTTAGCACAAAGGCTGAGAGCAGGGGAAACAGCAAACAGGAGCTCTGTCCAAAGGTAACATTCTGCAATGCCTCTAGAGCTCAATAATTAACATATCTAATTTGTCAATGAAAAATGAAGTGTAAGAACGGCGTGTTGCTGTGTTTATGACTACTAACTTCCTGAAGTCTTCATCTTAAGTTTGCCATCAAAAGAGAAAGCAAAAGTCATATCTGTAAAATAAGGGGACGACTTTGAGTTACACGCGGTAAGTGCCAAATGTCTTTACATTATAAGAAGTGGTCACTGTGGTTGTTATCAGCTGTGAATGAATAATGTTTGGACTTTCTGAGGAAGAAAAAGATGGTAAGAAAAGAGGTTCTTCTTTAAGTACCAAACAAAATCCTCAACAGAGGAAGAGAAGTGGGATGGTGATTGGGCGGCATCAAGAATGAAGGACAAGGTAGAGAAATGTTTCCTCAGCGAGCAGAGGATTGTATGACAAGTGGTGAAAATTTCTTGGCAGACACTGTATGTTAGCTATAATTCTACCCCTACTCATAGCCATCTGCAGGTAATTACAAAAGAAACAAAACAATTTTAGGTGGACTCAAGAAGTAACATTTTACGACCATTTCATTTATACAAATTATAAAATTAGGGTGTCAGTTTACATTTACAATTTACATTCTGCGTTGTTGTCTTGCACTGGCACGTTGCTTTTGGTATTTTTATATCTCAAATGTCTGAGCTGAGGGAAAGAAGTGAAAAAAGGGAAGGAAAACATTTCTTTGTGGCTTGTGTAATGATAGTGAAGTGGCACTTTGCCAGTTTACAGTTTCTGGATGCCAGAGTCTGAGATGGTTGATACTTCCCACATGAAAAATATTACTGATTGCAGCTGAAGAAACACAGCAGATTAAGCTTACCAGACAGTGCCAGCCTGCATGGCTGTGGATACGGTCATGGCTTTGTTGATGTCGCTGGTGAATACAGCTGCAGCCAAACCGTAATCTGTGTTGTTGGCTCTTTCTATCACTTCCTCGATAGTTTTGAACTTCATGATCTGCTGGACAGGGCCAAAAATCTGGAAACAGATAAGAACATAAAGGTTTTAAAAATCTTCTCATTTGTTCACCTTGTTTATTTATGTACATTGGATTTACAAATTACTGGTCACATATAAAGAAGTTAAGGATAGGGTATAATTAGCAGCCACTCTGTGATAAGCATCGTCGGAAAAACACAGATTTTTTAATGTGAAACTGCTTCATTCATTGTTTTTACTGGTTTATACCGGTAAACGGTCACTAAAATCCTCCTAAATCTTACACACTGTTCCTTAAAATACAAACATAAGAACAACAAATAAATTATAATGCATTTTTAAACATTAAATGACCCAACCAGCTACGACATAAAATGTTAATACCCTAATAATAACATTTCAGTACTATAATATATGATAATATAACGCTCTGAAAGGGTTCATTCTGCCTAATTACTCCTTTTACTTTTGAAACGTGAACCATATTTTAATGGTAATAATTAGCACTTTGACCTATGTAAAGTTTTGAATGCAGGACACTGACTTGAATGGAGTGTTTTCTTATTGTGGTATTACACAGGTATACATGCATTAGTTGTGCTGGAGTTATGAAAATCTCTGCTTGTTATCTTTGTACCTCCTCTCTGGCTATGCGCATGTCATCCCTCACGTTAGAGAAAACAGTGGGCTCAATGAAGAACCCTTTCAAGCCCAGAGCTTTGCCTCCACACTCCATCTTGGCTCCTTCACTGATGCCGCTCTGGATAAACTCCAACACACGATTCTGCTGCTCCCGACTGATCTGTGGAGGCGGAGGGCAGAGATAATATGAGAGGCCACGACAGAGAAGACAAATTAAAAGAAGACGGAAAAATAAATATTGTAAAGGTGAAAAAAAGGGGAGTTACAACTATAGATCTGTGGACCTCACCTGTGGACCCTGCTCAGTGGTGGGATCAAAGGGGCTGCCGACTATCCTCCTCTTGGCTCGCTCCACGCTCCTCCGAACAAACTCATCATATATGGGCTCTTCCACAAAAATGCGAGAGCCTGCCGTGCAGCACTGGCCTGCGTTGAAAAACACGCCCTGATGGGCCTGTTCTACAGCCAGATCCACTGGGGGGGAAAGGGAGCTTTTAGTTAATCAGTGCTGGATAAAACTTTTGTTCATCAAAGAAAGCTACGCCATGGGAATATCCTTTTAAAGCTTAATTATATAATAAATAAAATCTTGCTTGAAGATTAAACGAGTCAGAATGTATCGTTAACAGAAACCATCATCACATACACAGACTTCATTTGGTAAGAAAAATGTGTGTAATATATTCTTACAAAATTTGGCCCAGTATTTATTGGAGCTATCCTGTGCAAATCTGATACCTGACACCTGAGAGACAGGACCCTGCTGTTGCGCACGAAGGGTTAACGGACCCCTGTGATTTATGGGTCTCGGCTGAAGCACCCGACTGAGTCAGGGTCCATTCTTCTGATTTACAGGCCTCAGGGAGCCCCTCTCACGGCTGCTGAAAGCATTTGAAAGCCTCTGCACCCCCAGTTTGGTGAGCCACTTAGAATTTATATGAAACCCATCCATCCACAGGTTTTCATAGCACTACAAAGCTTCTGAGCATTTTAAGAATCCCAGTTCGTGTGTGTTTATCCACAGACTGGAGGTCCTGAGAGTGGGACACATGACTAAACAAAACAGCGATAGTGACGGACCACCTAGCGAGGGTGACGGGTAGATGGAGCGCTGAATAAAACTTTACTTGAAAACTTACAATCAGCATCTGCAAAGATGATGTTGGGGTTCTTTCCTCCCAGCTCCAGCGTCACTCTCTTCAGGTTACTCTTCCCAGCTGCTTCTTGGATCAGCTTGCCGACCTAGCGAAGGAAACAGATCTGGGGTTTACTCACAGAAATGCAGGCCCGTGGCCAGATCAGTAAATCAGTTGGAGCCATTAAATAGCTTAAAGAGGTTGGTTAGCTCCGAACAGGGAATGCACCGGTAGGCCAGCTGAAACATGAGTTCTGCAAACAGACAGAATGAATATCTATTACAGGATTTTGGAGACAGCAACGGGAAAATAAAATGATGTTTCAGCCGGGAACAGCATCTGATTTCTAATGAAGGGCAGGAAGTAGCAACCACAAGGTGTGTGGGTGGTGACGTAAATATCTGGGGTTGGTAAGAAATGGGTCTAGTGTGTCAATATAGAAGACGACAAGGGATTTTCTGTGGTTTTTCTTTATCTTCCTACAGGCCTCATGTCTACTTAATATGTCGCAAACAAATAAAGACTTACAGATAATAAGATAAGGTCACTAAAGGGAATCATGTATGACTCATCTTCAGGGACCTTAACAGTGTTCTTGCAGGGTTTAACTCCTTAACTGTAAATCATGTATACTTTCAGATTTTTTTTCCACTGTTCCTGGCAGCCATTGATTTCCATTCTGTTTCCTATGGTATTAAAATACATTAGCTGAATCTCAAATGTCAATCACAGTGAACACCAGAGCTGCATTCATTTATGTTACGTCACAATGTAATGACATTGACATCGTCATCAAAATGAGGCAGTTTAAGAGCAAAAAAAGTATGTACTTTGCCTCCTCACAGTTAGGCTTGGGTGGGATCAAGGTATAACAGTATAGCGGGGTACTTTCAAATCCCAAAGGTATTATTTTCAATATAGGGTAGTATTTTCAACAATATTTCAAGTACAGACACTCCTCTTTTCCTAAGACTGATACGGAGATGTTGTACTGAGGCGACGTAGTGCAAGGCGCATGCCACCAGAGGTCAGTCTCTACAGGTGGAACAGGCAGCTGAGCTGAGAAAGATGGTGACTGAGAGTGGTGGGGATAACGTTACAGGACTAGTAAAAACGAAAAATGCCTCTGCCACTGTTTGGGAGTATTGCCACATATAACTTCATTTTGAGATGACTTCCTCTGACTGCAAAACCACTTTATAGTGCACGGTCACAATGTCAACCTAACACCTTCTCCTAACTGGCTGCGATGCGAGCAACATCAGATTATTTCAGTTTTCCCAATGAAGATGCCCTAATCTGCTCCATGTGTTAGCTACCAGGGTTAGCGAGGTGTCACTTGAAAAATCATTTGCCTTGGCCCTATTTTGGTGATGCACCTTCAACCTGTTTGCAGCCTAACAAGCTGCCTCATAGGCTCAATCAGGGCTCATAGTGTATCTAGACAATTCTTTGCAGTCCATCCGCCAGAGTTTGCCTGCTCACTGTGTATTAGGCAGAGGTGTGTAACAGGATGTAAATAAAACTGAATGCAGATATGAGATTTGCTGTTATTGATAATACAACTCAACATAGTTCAGGGGTCTGCTAATAGATTTTGATGACAAAATGAAATTAAACTGCCTTAGACAGTAGACAAGACACACTTAACTAGTTTTGAAACTTGTTAGTTAGTTACTAAATAAAGTAAGAGTGATTTGTAGTAGATATCGTCGGCTAAAACATATGAAACCACCAGTGTTGTTTTTTAAGGCAGTAGTTTGACATTTTGGAAAATATAAAAATATATATAATAAATATATATATATATATATATATAAATAATATATATAAAAAAGATTGATACTGCTCTGTGCCAGAAGAGTGGTATCAATCTTCTCATCTAACTCTTAACAAGACAGCAAATGCAGTCTTGTTAAGAAGAATGAAGAAGAATGCAGTCATAGTAATGATGTGGTCATTATAAGTCCACTTTCATACGTCAAATGAGTGTGAATTATATTTATAACCCTGTGATTTGAAATTGTGAGAGATTTGCTTCCATGCAAGACATTTTCTCTGGTGTCAAATATGTTCTCACGAGTCTCTACTGTGTCTCAACAGTAGATTGAATCAGCTGCTTTCACTGATATTTTTTTAATGTCGTAAAATATTGCACCAACTCAAAAGATAACAATCCTGAGAAACCCCACACACCTCTCTCACAACCCTACACCCTAAACAAGTATTCATCTTCCTGTTACTCATACAGCCTGTTTTATTTTCCAAGAGAACTGACAAGATAAAGCGGAAAAATACCCTCTCAGTGTGCAACTGAAAAAACCCCACCTCCAACATGGAAAAGATTCATCTTCTCTCTCTGTGTTCTCTTGTGTCTGGGTCGCTTTAAGATACTAAGATATAATAGAAGAGAAGAGAATCAACTGCTGTGCTGTGGCTGGTACCGAAGCTGTATAAATACAACACAATACTTGGCTCGGCTTCAATGTTTCTGATGTGTTTTGTCTGTCTTTGATGAGAAACACAAAGCGGCTGACTAAGGGGAGGTTAGCGTGTGTTTATTCAGGGGTAAAGGAAATACACTGGGCTGCGAGACTCCTCCATGTGGAGTCACAGCCACATGTGAGTCAGTACGAGGATGAGTTGTGGTCCTAAAATCCACCTGTAGCTACACCACCACCTTCCATCCTGTGCAAAGATGCTGTGGTGGCTAGTATCCCCCCTCCACCGCTGCTACTACAGCGTGGTGACTCATTGTCTGGGCATCAGCAGTCTCTTACAGCACTGGCTCATTCTCTCAGTAATTGACTCCAGATCACATGAAACAACAGGAAAACTAGTAAAAAAAACTGGGCCACTCACAAAGGAAATGTTCAATCAAGACGGGATGATAAAACAAAGAAGATGTTTGTGTTAGAAGGTGCATTTATGCAAGCTCGCGTGCACACACTGATTGGGTGTGTCTGTGTGTGTGAGAGATTGGAGTAGGAAAATGTATGTTTTATGTTACACTGTGCTGGAACATCATAAAGACACAATGTTAGAGCCATACATACACAGGATAAGTATATATCTCATCATGCAGTCCAGTTTTGTTTTCATCACTGTGTCTGTTTCGCTCATCAGAGGCAGGAATCTACGACGTCTATACCTGTGTGGGCTCATCGGAGGTTTCTCACAACACATATAGACACTGCCTCTCCAACACACCAACAGTGTCAAACAGACATCCCCACAAACAACACGTTCTCACTCCCAACTCGTCAAGTACAGCAGCTTGGTCAGTGGCCCTATGCTTCAAACTATGATTCTCTAGGTACCCCTCTAGCTTCAGTTTTGGATGCTCAGGGATGGTGTGTCAATTTCCACTCATTACATGTAGGCCTGTCACGATAATGACTTCTGTTAGGTGATATATTGTGATAAACAATAATATCATTGTTTTAAAATCATTTTGTGCCACGGATATAATAATAATATTAATAATAACACAAGCACAACTTTCAAAGAGTAATGAACTTTAACCAGAAATTACAGAAAAATGTGTCTCAGCATAGTTTTTCGTGTTCGCTCGACTTAGTCGCTGCCATAATGGGTGGCAGTATTTTGGTCTGTCAGGACTTGGCTTGTGAACTGGAGGGTCGCCAAGTCGAGTCAGAGTGTGAACTGGTAGCTAGAGAGGTGTCAGTTTGCCTCCTGGGTACTACCGAGGTTCACTTGAGCAAGGCACCAAACCCCTAAATACATGCTGTGCAGTGGCGACCCATCATTCTGGCAACTTAAACCCTGTTTCCACCAAACACTTTTGGTATGGTACCTTTGGAACCAAAAGTACTCTTCATGGTGACATGGTGCCTAAACCCTAGAGTTTCCACTGCACACCGTACCCTTAAATGTGGGCGGGTTTGTTGTCACTCACTGCTCCGTCCAGCACTCACTAAATTTCCTCATTACCGGTGACACAGACAGAATTCTGCACCTTGTTTATTGTCCACAGAACGAGGCCACACGCTGACATTTTCGGAACAAAATAAAGAGTGAGAGTCTCTCTCAATGGGATATTTACAAATAGCATATTTGTGCATTTTGTCCTTCTCAGGTAAGCTCAGGGGTTTAGTGTTGCCAGAGCCCACAGGAATGATTTGTTCTCAGAGTGATGAAAGGGATATATGCCAATCACATAACCCGGTCGAAATTAATATGTATAGGCTTAAAGACCCACTCATTACTAAAAGTGTATGACATATAAAAACTTAAGTGATGGTCAAAGTTGTCAGTGAAATCTAACGTGTGTTGACTGATTCATGTTGTCAAGTCAGCATTGAGTAACATTACAAACGAACATTCCACCTTAAAAATCGCCGGCAGTCCTCCCAGTGAATTAAGTTATTTTGCTGCAAGAGGCAGCAAAACATCCTTTCATTTTATCAGTACAGTCTGCCATTAAAACTCTCCACAGGTATGAACAGTGGTTACATGAGCCTCAAAACCAGCCACAGCTCAGCCCTGAGCAGAGTGACCGTCCTGCTATTGACCAATCAACGGACTGCAGTGTTCACAGCGCCACCTTTTAGTGACAGATCTGTGTGCTAGTTACCCCAACAGAGGGGTGACCAAAAATGGGGATGGTACGAAACCATCCACAACTTTTCACAGTGGAAAAGGAACAAAAGCGTACCAAACTGGACTGAACCGTAACCTTACTGCTCATTGGAAACAGGGCTTTAGTTTCACACGGGACACTAGCAGTGGTCTCCTGGATGAAAGTCCTGTGTTTGTTTGACCCATCCACCACCCCTCCCATCCTTCTCAGATTTTCTCATTCTTTATACTACGTCATTGCCACTGATAGGTTATACTGGAGTTTAATGTTTGTCAGAATCAGACGCTGATGGCCTCTGTCCAAGCTGCTGTATTTGAAGCTTTGGGAATAAGATCAGGCCGGCATAAACCACAAGGCTAATCTGAACATGAGATAAACCTGGCTCATTTACCAACAATACATATGAAATACAGGCTGGTCACATCAAAATATAAATTCTACATGAGGATTGCTGTAAACAGTTTCACCAAAGGAGTTACTTTGCAGTTAGAAATAACAGATGTTTATAAATGATTTACAGTAAAATAATCTCCTGTCGCTCTGGCTGTTCCCTCTGGCCTGAGGAATGTGTTCTGACCGCAACACCTCTGAGCACTCAACACCTAACATGGTATGTCCTTGATGATTTAGTTTTCCATTAACTTCTCTCCTGTTCTGTAGAGTTACAGGGTTTATCCTGATAGTAGGTTCAATGACAGGAGTGTGGAGGTGCATTAATAAAGCAGAGACAGTGGAGGGAAAACAGAAGACAGGCAGTGTTTTCACAGAGATGTGTTTGTATACTCTCGACAGCGCAAATATGTGCATGTGTGCCAGATAAAATCGGAGCCCCCTGTCATGAGTAGTAATGACAGGGCACACAGCTTATATAAGACCCCATTTGTTTGTCATTTAGACTTCAATACAGGCACACAACGTCCCCTAATTACCCAGCCTGCTCTTATGCTCTGCACATGTTGGTCACTGTGTCACTTGTGTTCGCTGACAAAAGCAAGCAGTAGGCAGCTGTTGATCTGAGCCACATTATTAGACAAAAGTACCTCGGTTGATCCTGTGAAAGCCACTTTGTCTATGCCCATGTGCGAAGCAATCGCAGCTCCTGCCGTTGGCCCGAATCCTGGCAAAATATTGATGACTCCCGGTGGAAACCCGGCCTGTCAAAACAATATGAGAGGAAACAAGCTTTAGCGGAGATGACAGCAGAGCCAAGCAAAACCACAGGCGGTGTGGGGGAATCCGGACCCAACCCAACCTCCCTACCAGCAGAGAACGGAGAGAACATCAAAAAGAAGAAGGCGACAGACAGATAGTCTCCAGAAAGAGGCGAGGCCAGAGAGGGCAGGGGGGGGACAAGGAGGATGTGGACACTGAGATTTGTACAGATGATAAGGTTTTTCTACATTTACATAACGCTGCATTGTTCCTATCGTGTTTAACTTAGTCATGTGTTTACCTCTATTGTACACAACTGACTAAGACAATACAATGCACTGGTACACCGCATTTTGGATCTGAATGTACTAAAAACTTGAATTTGTCTTATTTTGTGTTGACTGTCTTTGCTGCACTGTATATAAAGCTCTGTTATGTTTTATCCTGTGCTTTGTGTGTCAGTGCTCTTTTGAAATGTGTCAGCACTGACATTAAACTTCCTGTTGACTTTTAACTTTGCTGATTCCAAATGTTTCGTTCAGTTCAAAGTTTCCAACTAATGCCTGACTTATGCTCAAGTGTCTGCAGGGCCAAAGTGAGGTTACACCCTCAGACACATCCCTTTGAGGGGGTCCTATGCAGTGGGTTTTTGCCTGTCTTTGCGCATCAGACATTTTATAACTATGTGGACGTGGATGGGATGAGGAAAATGGAAAATCATGCTCTGGACAAGAGTTTTTGATATTCTGCCCCTACAGTATATTGGTTTACCACAAAGAGAAATCCATGCAGAGTATGAACAGTCCAAAATGCTTCCTCATCACAATTCCACATCAGCTCATGTCAGTACGGAAAGCATAACTGAGGCTTAAGCTAATTCACTTTTTTAATCACATCACCATTCAAACGCACTTCAGGACGCACATCATTAAGTGGCGACTGTGTATACCGTCGCTACATTCGACACTAATTCAGACTTCAATTTGGTACTAAACTTGACCAATACAAGCCCTGCTACAGGATTAAGCTTTATTCCAAGGTGTTAGCCCTAGTGCTAACCTTTAGCTACTTTTTGTGTTGCGCATTTGTCGCAGTTTATTGCCAAGAGAAACTAGATATAAACAAACACTGTACAGCCCCAATAAAATCAGCTGAATCAATGGAATCAATGATAATATTGGACTTTATTTCAATAGTTTGCTGTCATCAGTTTGTTGACATGTCTGCAGTTCTTTCCACCAAGTAGGACATATCGTCAGTGTCAGAAATTCCCAAAACAAGTCAAAGACAGGCGCAAACTTTTTTTTCCCACTCAGCTGCTTGTAATTTTGGTTGAATCGACATGACGTGAATGCAGGCATAATATCTAAGGCAGCAACTATTTGCAACAGTAATAACATTATGATTGTTTCTGTGGCTTTCGCTGTCATTTAATAAGCTTTCAACAAGATGTGTTTGTACATGTACTTAAAATCTTTTTTCATCTCTGTCCCAATAAAACCAGAACATTGTTTCATGAAAGATGTGTTGCTGTTGAGTTTTTAAATTGGAATTTTTCAGTGCTTTAAGGACCACAAAAAATTCCATTGACCTCCACTAAAACTGGGTAGCAGCAGGGTAAACTCTCAACACTTTAGCTGATAAAATCAAAACTATCTGCACGGCTACATATCACTGCGAGTAAGTTATAAAATGTGTTGTTTTTTTTTGTGATTTAGGTGAACTGGCCCTTTAACTCTCACAAACATGTTGTGTGGTGTTAATCTCAGGGTGGAAATTAGGATTACAGACTCTGAAAAGATGTGCCAGATAGACAAGTGACACTTTGTTAAACATCTGTTCTTTGTCGCCTTGTGGTTACGTTAATATTGGATTATCCAAATAAAGTGTTGGCCAGATTCATAGTGAACACTGTGTTCTTGGCAAACTGAAGCCTGTAAGTGATTCGGATTCAGTTATTGGGAGTATTAATGCTGGACTGCCCGAATAAAATGTTGGCAAGCTGCCTTGTGAACATATGTGTGGTTTGCAAAGAGATTCTGTCATTTACCTCCTTGACAAGAGCTGCCATGTAGAGGCAGGTGAGCGGCGTCTGCTCAGCAGGTTTGAGGACAACAGTGTTTCCACATGCGATTGCTGGACCCAGCTTCCATGCTGTCATCAAGAGGGGGAAGTTCCACTGTGCATGACACACACACACGCACACACGCACACACACACACACACACACACACACACCGGAAAAAGACATCATGCATCTGACTGACACACTGGGTGGTCACAAGTCAAGCTCAATAACTCATCGCTCTTAAGTCACTTACTCTCATTTTCACTCTGTCTAAACATAGTCAAGTGAGAAAATGTTCTCGGCACTTGTACAGTATTTTCTCTTCCCACAGTATTCTGAGAAAGCCGGGAAATTGCAACACATGTGCAATAGACCCATATCACTGCACAAAACACAGGCCTGTGTTATTTCTGCTTTACACAGGAGCCCATGGGGCTCAACGCAGAACCACACGCTTTCTGCACTCTTGCACAATCAACAGTGTCTCTTTCTCCTTGATCTTTTTCCTCCTTTCTCACCATTCTCTTTTCCTCAAACCTACTCTGTGAAATCCCTCGGCTCGCTTTTTTGCTTCTCACTTCTCGTTCTCTATTAGTCAAACTCACTGGCACCAGCGATCTCGGGGCTTACCAGCAGGACTTACACACATAAACAGTGACTGTCAGGGAATTACTGGAAAATGCAGAATGTAATTCAACAAACAGGCCAGACTAACAACCAACGACATCTCTTTTAAACTTTGCCAGTTCATTGTTATCTGTGTTTTCCCCCCTTTTTTCCCCATCCATTTGTATCCATCATGCATGTCACTTGTAGGAAGGGTTATACTCACAGGGATAATTTGTCCACAAACTCCAATGGGCTCATATCTGGTGAATGTCAGATACTCTCCATCTGTGGAGGAACACACGTGCAGCACACACACACACACACACACACACACACAAAATGAGCAAACAGGGTTATTTATTTCAAGCTTCAGTAGATTAAAGCTTGTAAAATGCCTGAAACACATGAAATATGTCACCACCTGATACCCCCGGTGTTGTTGACTCAACATGTTAATTTGTAAATGAATCCACACGCAACATTCCTGGTTGCTTTACCCCGGTGAGAGATTACATTTCGTTTCGAGCCTCCTACAGCACAGGCATGTGTGTAACTGTTTTAGGTCATAGAGATGGGTGTTATGCTGGAAATGTTTGCTCATTCCTCTTGCATTACTTAAGTAAAAGGAGGTACTTACTGAGGGTGTGCCATGCTTGTTCATTCTCCACAAAAACAATTGATATTGAGAAATGTGTGTATAAATTTGTTACAACAGTCGTCAGCTGATGAAACATTGCCTCATGTTGGATTTGGACCGGAATGACCGATGGTAGATAACAAGCCAGATAATCGTTTTCAATGGGATGCAGTGGAAGCATGACAATGGACAAAGACCTGCAGTACAGATTCTCACATGTCAACCTCTTTCCTTAATTTCAAAGTGGATGTTGGGTCTTTCAAAACTGTTATTGTTTGGAGAATGAAACTTTAAACCTATTAGACGTGAGACTTTCAGGAGGAGCTCAAGTATCTGCGAAGTTTTGTTTGAAAGTACGACTCCTGCAAGATGACTTATATTTCAATTTGGAACGAGCAGTGTAAACTATACCAGAGTGTGTAGCCAAAGGTGCTCCACATAATGTCACTCCCCATTCATTTCACACTGTCTGTGATACAGATTTAACACAATAATCTCAGCATAACGTGCAAGACGGATAGATGCTGATGGGTTGTTGATGATAGATGTCGTCGACTTCATCCTGACAGGTGAACAAACACGATCACTGACAGCCTTACATCACACAGGCTACAGACTACCTTGTTTATTTCCTCTGGATGTCTACTAGAGCAATAAAGCTTTAAACCAAAGCTCTGGCAAAATGCTCACCGCGGTAGGTTTGGCAGCAGTGTACAAGAGAAGCTTTGAGAGGGACAATACAGCGGTATCAAGAGGTTTCTCATGTCCTCTCTCTTATTCTATTTTCCTTTTTCGTGCTTCCCGTTGAAACAGACAGCCAACTTCCCCTCTACCCCCCCAAATTCAACTGCCCTAGAGAGGCAACATTGGTGGCAGCCTGATCAGGACGATTAATGTTAGTGTTTGGATTAATCACCAATTTGATACCTTACTTTGCTTATTAAAACTGTGCTTTTTCTGCACAAACTTAAATAGTTAGTGAATAATTGGTGAACTTAAAGGAGCATTTAGCAGCTGAGGAGCCAGACATTTCCCTCAGAAGCTGATGGAGACAGAAAACAGAGCTAAAAGAGAGTGTTGGACTTCCATTCATCAGGTGGACTGAAACATCACCCCAAATACTGATGATGCTCCATAACTGCTGTATGTGTAAATGAACAACTGCTGCTAACAAGTTTGGCATATCACAGGTGATCATATGTCAGTGTTGTGTTTGCATCATGTTTCAAATACCCCGTAGAGGCCCCCTAAATAATTTATTGCAGGTTCAAAATCAAGTGATAACGTCCTGGGCTGATAAAATGAAGCCAATACAGGCGTGCCCAAAAGTGCAGTTCCTCTGAAGGCCACTTGGGGCTGGCTCCAGAAGCGAGTCAGTCCCCACATCCATGTTCAAATGCCCAACTATGCTTACAGCCTGGTACCAAAAACAGTTATAGTCCCTTTTCATGACAACTGTATGGAGGTTGAATTTTTATGTAACTCTTAAATGTTATTAAGGCTTAAAGTTACGAATACTTAAGGGTGTGGTTGCTTTGAGTGACAGATGGGTGCCGTCCATTGACAAGTCACTACCACGGCAACAAGGCTGGTTAGGTAAAATAACCAAGGCGTAACCTCACTTCCACAGAGTATTGGCGTAGCCGTGGTTGTCGCACTATTTCAGTGAGTTTCCAGGTCATAAAAGCTTAATTATAACATTTTGGTCTCCTGAAAAAGTCTCGTTCAGCGTTTAGTTGTATTCAAATCTCTAGAGAGACGGATGCATATTTTTTACTGGTAAGAACATTTTGTTTTAATGATTTTAAGCCAGTTTTTAGCTGCATGCTAACTGAGCTAGCAGCTTGCACTATGATTTACTCCAGCCTCTTGTCCAAATATGGCAATTTGTGGCTCCAAAAACTGAAGATCATGACGGTCAAGGCTTCAAAACAGGATGTCACAAATCAATGGGTGATGTGAAGTCTATGTTTGAAATGCGTCCATGTTTCATGTCTTAATACGAACTGTTGCACAAGAACTTTGCCCTAAAAACTGTCTCCAGACTCTCACCCTACTGTTCCTGTCTTTTACCTATAATCTCCAACCAACACTCGGCCTTTTGTCTGCTTCACTATAATTCCGTTGTCATGCTCAAAGAGGGATCTTACCCATTGGAATGGAAGTGCCGTGGATCTTGTCTGCATATCCAGCAAAGTATCTCAGTGTCTTTATTGTTCCTTGGAGGTCCACAAACAGGGTGGGCAGGAAAGGCTTCCCACTGTTCAGTGACTCAATAGTCTGAAGAGAGACGGGGGAGACGTTTGAGAAATATGTGATATAACCTTGTGATCCTCACATAATTTCATACTGTTCCAGTCTTTACACTCTCCCATGGGTGAAATGCAACACTAAGATAACACTACACTATAAGTATAGCTCTAAGTTACAGTTATATGCTCTCTGTAAGGCAAAGCAAGTTTATAAGTATTGTTAAACACAGCGGCGCTCACAGTGCTTTGCAGAAGGTATAAAATGAAATAAATAAGGGAATAAATGTTATACTACAGTTTCATTGCAGCTACAGTGCTGTTCAGAATAATTACATTAACAGGGTAATAATCAAGTGGATAAGAAGACTTTACCTTAGCCTCTTTTCACTTAAAAAAACTAAGAGTTATTCGCATTGACTGATTCAGAAAAAAAATATACATCTGGTGGACTTACAGCTAGATAGACACTGTCTCTCTCCACCAGGTCAGCCAGTTTGGAGAGCAGACGACCCCTCTCAGATGCATCCATCCTTCGCCATACAGAGCCCAAAGAAAAGGCGAGGCGGGCCGCTTGCACCGCCTTATCCACATCAGCCTGTCAGACAAGAAACGTTCTAATAATCTAACCTGATCCAGTAAACAGGTGTATGTTTGCACTTATCATGCCAGTAACATATCAGAATATTTCTATTCTTTTTTTACTCAACGTCGTTGAAATAAGTACTGGAACAGAACAACTGGCAGCTCTGCATTATGGAAGCAACTAGATTACACATGTATAACATAATGAAAAGCAAGACTTAAGGCTGTCATGACAAAAAAAAACCCTATTAATTTTCAGATTAAGATTTTGCCCACAAAACATTTGCTCAGTTTACAAAACATGATGCATTGTTATTGATTAAACCACTCAGCAGTATATGGAGAAGTTAAAATTTGCTTCATCTTAACCACTACAACAATATCAGTACATTTTGTTGCTAATACTTAGTCTATTTGAGTAAAATTTTGAATGTAGGACTTTTACTGGGAGAATTGATATAGTATGGTACTGATACTCATACGTAAGATGGCTGGAGATCAATGAGAAGGACAGACGGGAGATGCCATGCTGCAGAGCATTTACCTTCTCTGCTTCCTGGACCTCACAGATCTGCTCTCCAGTAGCCGGGTTGTAGGTAGGAAAGACCTTCCCACTAACAGAGTCATGCCACTCATTGTTGATGAAGATCTGCAGGGGAAAAATGCAGTTTTTAGTATTTTAGTGAGCAGATGCAATAAAGAATCTGAATGTTAAGTTACGGGTGAAGTTTCCTTTGAATTAAATTCAACATGAACAAATTGATTATTAAAACCTTATTCAAAGTAACTTAATTTGACTACCAAGATACAGCTTGCAAACCAACTGAGGTTGAGTGGGAGATCGTGACTTTTTTTTTATTTTTAAATATTTGTTATGTTAAGTAATCATTTCATCACATGCTTGTAGCTGAGGCTGTGAAAGACCAACAGTCCCAGCTCTTCCAGGCGGTTGTGTAAGGGATATGGGAGAATCTCTGGAAATCTGGACAGAGATTCCTGCCTGTCCTGCATTGCTCTCTGGGGAGTGCTCCACCATCCAGACAAAGGGGTGGGGGGTTGTGGGGGGGCAGATAAATCCCTATCAGACACCAGACCCCCACCAACCCACCCCCAAGCACACAGACACACGTTTCACAACATCGCTGCTCGTTTACGAGATCATAAAACACGTGCCGTGCTTGGTTTTCTGTGATGCGTTAAAGCAAGTCTTCCGTTAAACAACCGCCTGGGATTCCAAACAGGACATATTCGACATCTATTAAGACCAAAAGAAAAACAAATGTTTACAGAGGCACAAAGCTGAGATATATGCCACAAGAAATACAAGTGAACGTCTCATAAGCTGATGAGAAGTGGAACAAAATGCAAGGTGTGATTTGAAAATTGCGAATATATCCTATGCAAGTTAAGTCATAAGAAAAGGCTCCTTCCTCGCTGACATGTTTAGATTAGGCAGACTACTCACACACTGTTTTTAATGGCTGTCAGTCTGCCTGATAGATAGAGTGCAAGGAGAACATCTGCTGGCACAAATCCCTCTGTGTATACATATGCTCTTACCGTCCTTCTACTTTAGAGGAGTTCAGATGCACTGAGAGCAAAACTGAGAGCAGGGTTCAAGTATCCCACTGGCCTGAGCCTCCCTAAACTCTCCAACATGTTTACCTCCATAAACGCTAGGCTTTAAGCACTATTTAATTGGCTGTAAACTGTTACCCGTGTTTACTTTCAGGTTGGTATAAAATGCCAGGGAGTCTGAAAACTGTTGGAGTCACAGCAAACACATCACTCTGCCCCCCTCCTCCTCTTCATTCCCACGGCTCACAGGCTCATAATGTGCTCTCTGCGTATGAATAACTCACATTCAGACGTTTAAGGTGTTCAGTATCTGTGTGTACCACCCCACAGAACCATACGTTACAGACTCATTCCTTGACGTTTCCTTTGTACTGGTCACACACACCATCCCCCACACACCTTAACACACGCACACACACACACATAGAGATAGACAAGGCCGAAGTGGCTTCTTTCTCCCCGCCCAGTGTTCTCAGGCGCCTTCCATCAGAGGCCACCTTTAATCTGACGCTCATTAAGAGCACTTCATAAAATTGTCAGTAACGATAAGGAGCAGAGGGCCAGCTACAAAAACAGAAAGTCCTGTAGAGCACTGAATTAGTTTTTAAATTTATAGGGGCCACTGAAGTGGGGCGCCCTAAATCAGAGGAGCCCCCTGACAGCCTCAACAGTCTGAGCAAGAATGCAGACCATGGGTAGCTTTATGCATGGCGTAACCCCTCTCACAAGACGCTGCTAAAGGAGAACGGATGAAGCACGAGAACAGTGGAGCAGGCCGCCACCTAAATCACGGCCAGAAAAGGACAACTGTCAGCCGCCGTTTGGCTCGGCCCTCTCTCTGGGCTCGGACTGGTGTTAGACTTTTGTCTCGTTCCATTGAGAGACTTGATTAAGATGACAGGGCCGAGTCGTAAATCAACTCTCGAGGTTTCTTAAAATTGCTTTTAGGATCATTTGGACGAGGGGCAAAGAACACAAGAATGAAAAAGCTTGTGCAAGGGTGCACATTTTCAAATGACAAATTGTGTTTTCTTTCCCATTCCCTGCCGGGTTGTTACTATCACTTCACATGATGGTTTCATGTTCATAACAACCCGCTCTGCCAACAAGTGCTTAGAATTAAGAGCAGAGATGACAACACTTTCAGAATAAACTATTTTCTGCTCACGCAGTGAAGGCATTTAAGTTCAACTTTTAAATGATAAAGTTTTGAACATTTTGTGCTGCTGCATTAATTCAGAAACGCATGAAAGCGGACAAAAAGCTGTGATCTGTGATGCCTGACGCATAACGAGGAGGCCTGATGTGGATTAGAGCTAAGCAGTAAGCATATAGGTCAAGACTTTCTGCATGGGCCACAGGGCAGCTGCAAACATTTAGCAACTCCCAAGCTTTTCTGCAAAAGTTGTCAATCACATCATCCAGAGAGAGCCTGGCCATGGGGATAATGAAAAGATGACACATGATGTGCACAAACACATTTCAATGGTTTTTTGTTAGTTTGCTAATTTGGCCATTTGATGCAGGTGTCTTAATCATCGTCATCCGTGACAAAAAGTTTTACTCACTCGAAATAAAAATCGAGATTTTTTTTACGATGCACCGAATAAAATGTCTTTAAGTTTTTTATGTTAACAAAACTTTGCGTGATTTTTTGTGATAATTCATTTTAGGAGTGAAGTGTAATGGGAAGTAAGAAATGCCAAAATATTTTCTGCAGCCAACAAAACATCTGTTTGGCTCTTTGCTTCTTCTCACAGCTCAGATGCTAACGGCTGAAGGAATATGTAATGCTACGCTGTTCTTTTTTTTCAAAGGGGGAGGACGAGAGGTGGGGTGATGTGAGGGGGGGGCCTAAGGGGGGGGGGCGGTGTAAGGGTTTATACTGTATATATGTGTGTGTTTATACACAACACGCCAAGATTCCACAGCCAGACGAACCCTACCCGGGCACCTGCAACTCTCGTCTGTGCAGGAAGTTTCATATCCTCCCCTATCACAGGACCTCTATTTCCTCTCTGGTTCTGGATGAGTTTCAAAAGTCTTATAATTACTACTGTTACAAGTGAGTGGAGAGCATGTGAAAGTGGAGACCAGCTGGTGTTTTTTCTCCTGCTCCTCTCCACATGTCTGACACCATGGAGCCTTCATGTTTTTCATTCACACACCCACAGACAATGCCACCCTGCGATCCTGGGTTTGGCGAGGGCGACCTCGCTGTCACTGACTGGCAAACGTCTTTGTCTCGTCGGTGTGTGTGGGCAAGTGGTTAAAGTTGTTCATTCTGACTAAGAAGTTATGTGAGAAACACTAATTTGACATAAGGCTGTAATTACAAACAACATGTTATTCACTTTTTCTGTTGATTCACTAAATCAGTCTGCTTCTTCCAGTAGTCGGAAAAACTGTGAACATCACTGGAGCACCAGACAGTTTGGATTAAAGCCTTTTCCAGGGATTATATGATGCTAAAAGGGACATTATGTTTTGCTTTTTACAGCTGAATACAAATGTTTGACAGCTTTCTGGGGAAATTCTATCCAATAAACAGTGCTGAGGAGTAGTGAACTACCTATAATCAAACTAGTAGTTTATTAGTTATAGCAGTAGCTTCCTGGTAATTCAACCACACTCATATTTGCATAGTAGTTAAATTACTTTTTGGCTATTTTTTGTGTAGTTAACTGCTGAAACTACAATGAGTTTTGGACCATAAAAAGAAAGGAATTATTTTTATTTTATTTTACTGTGCTACTGTAGTTGAACCCCCTTTGACCATAATAGTTATAAGTATTGATTAATGCTATTGATTAACAAATATTCAGAGAGGCGGTTGCATGCTGTTTTAGAAGTTACCTTACTAACTGAGTAATCCTGCTTAGTGCAAAATCAGCCATTCATTTTAGTCTCTGAGGGCAGGTGTCTGACTGATGGACAGTTCATACAAAACCAAAACTCCTGCACTTTATCATGAATAGTGGGGTATTTTATTTATGTGGTTTATATATGACCTGTGAACAAATGGGCACTTTATGCAATAAACTCAATTGACTTGCATTCTTTGCTGACATGTGACTTTTCTGTCTTATATTTTGTTATAATTTTGTATCACATGTACATGGTCAGTTTGATCATTTCTTTTACAAATCAGTTTGAACTACTTTTTCTCGGTAGCTTTAGTTAACCAAACTAGATTTCTCTAGTTCAGCTTCTCCCAGTGTGATGTAACAGGTAGCTTGCAAAACTATGCTCTCAAAGTGGCTTCCCCAACAATAAATGCATGTAAGTCAGTAGTGTGTTAAGTCTGTAACTTATTCCATCAGCATCCTTGTATCCCAAAACTTCCATTTTCAAATATCTGAGAAGAGCAATATGCCAGACATTTTGTTATAGCTCAACAAATATATATCCCCTTTAAGATTTCATATATACTATGAACTACACAAAATATGTCAGAGCGTAATCTACAGTCTTGATGAAATGTCCACATTGCTAAAAGACCAAAGCTACACAGTTTGATTTTCATGAATCAACAATACAACTGACCTCTCCTAGCAGTACTGTTTTTTTTTTTTTTTTGCCTTGGAACATCTGAGATTTGATGGGTTTCCTGTGTACTTAACCGTTCTCTAAATCTCAGGTCAAGGAAATGTTTAAAGGACAGTAGTTTTACTCGTGGGATCGGTGGACAAAGAGGAAGTAATTTTTAAAGAAATGTGAAGCTTTTCCACAGACAAATAAACATCTAGAGGAGCACTTCTGTCTCTGCTGTGTCTCGTGCTTGCCAGAGAAAGAGCCCATACTCCAACAGATTTATGAAGCCAAGTGTTTTTCATAATGACACCGTAAGGATTTACACGTTCCTTGTCAGGAGGGCCGCAGACTGAAGGTATGGGAAGTTAACAGGGTAACCTCGCTGTCACTGCTCTTCCTTAAACAGTGATTAAGAGACAGGGGACGTGATGTTGACGTGTCTGCTAAGATGATAATTTACACTCGCTGCACAAGTAGGCATTTCACACCAATGGACATATTAATGGCGGTGCACACTTACCCTGTCACAATCAAAGAGATGTGTTTTAGAGAGTATGTGGCCATGTGTGTGCGAACAGGGAGATTGTGTAAGCAAAGGCCGAGGAGGAGGGGGGAGAGTTCTCGCTGTGCTCGTTGTGATAAATCATTTAGTTGCACAGTATCCCCTAACTTTGGCTCTGTTTGATCTTGATCGCAGTAAGATGGTGGTTTTGAAGTGAAAAACTCCAGAACTGCAGGTCAGGCTCTGGCGAGGCAGGGCCACTAACCCACACAGTGAGACAGGGCCATAATTTACACCCCGGTGGACAGCACCTAGCATCGGGGAGCCCCAAGCCTCCATCTGTGCTATCTCAATCAGTGACAGATTGATGGAGCCTCTTATTCATCCAAACTGAGTGGATGTCTCTGCATAGACCGCTCTACAAATACCCGGGTCTTCAGCAGGCAAGTTCTGCAAAGGTTCCTATGGTGAAAGTGCACTAATGCCACCATGAGCAAAGCAACAAAGAAAATTTACAGCTGTTGATTAGTTTAAGAGATGTGTAACTCAGACAATGAACAAGGCCACTGAATTAGATCCCTCAATCTGGTCCTTGTTAGTTCTTTATTGTTGTGACACTATTTTCTGTGTTATTACTCTATTAACAAATTAGGCAACAATAAAACCAAACGGAAACCACTTTAGAAATTCTTATCAGTGCAATCGTTTCTTAAAGCTTAACATAAACTTCTGTGGAGAGCAAAATAACGTGCTGACTTTTCACTGCACACACAAAAAGCCTTTTACAGACTGCTCATTCAGAGTGAAAGCAGCAACAGAGTTATTTCCATCCCTGTTAAATTTGTCCCACTAAGTGTCTGGTTTAACAACTCATTATCACTGAACGGTGTGAAAAACCACAAAGGCCAGAAGAGTCACCCACTAAAAAAAGTTTCTCTGTTTGCTTTAATTATTCATAAAACAGAGTCCCTCCTCTCCACATCTACCACAAGTGGAAAACATCAATAAACAGCTATCTTGGCTCTCTTATTTATGGCTTCCTTCGTGGTCCTATCAACCTTTAAACTGTTTCTGTCTTGTAACCCAGCTGTTGGAGCCTTCTAGCGATAGAAATGTGGGGGTAGGGGACAGAAGAACCGAGAGACTGCTTTCCTCCTCAAGCTTTAAGCTACAAGAGAGAGAGTGTATGAGAACTACAAATTCTGATATATAGATGCACGCAATAAGGAAGAAAGCTTTACTGATAAGATCAACGTGTCGTTGACGGTGAGAAGTTCATGACTCGGGGAAAGGGACAAGGGGCAAACCCTGACTGCAATTTAGCTCTTTTTTATCACATGCTCATGCTACAGCAGCCAACCTGTTAAGTAATGATACTGTATCAGCCATATCTCTGTCACCGGGGTCGCTCACAAGTAATTGCTGCATTGCAAAACAAAGATTTGTATTTTTATGTAAGTTAGGAAAAGCTCGATTTTGCCTTTGTGTTGCAGAGAACTTGAATGTATCAGTGTTAAATCAGTATCTGAGGAAAGAATCTGTGTCTGAAAGCTTGCAGCTCCATCCACACGCCCCATAGGCCAGTGAACAGCGCTGGTTGTTTCCCTTGCAGGGTGGAGAACAGGAACAGGGTGTGAGGAGAGCCCACGCCAGGGGTTCCCATAAATCAGGGCCCTTCTGCCCCCTATGTCCACCAAACCAACAGGGACTGGATGATCCAAATTCCTGGGGGTTAATTCACCAAGTCGCTCCCTAAATTTCCTCCTGTACGCTGTTGTGTCCGTGCATTTAACTAACACTCTGCACTGTGAGGGAATGTAAAGCTTACAACACAACATGAGCCGATACAACATGTACCGTCCTCGTTACGGTGCGGCTACAGCAGCAGTGTGCCCTTTGAGCTTAAAACACAGAGCTATGTATAAAAATTAAACAATTACAGCCTTGACTGAACTTACAACACGCTATCAGGGATCTGACCTCTGTGCGACGTGCCCTTTAATCTCATTCAAACACTTGTTCTGCAGCTAAGAGCCTCTCAGTAGCAACGAGGCTACATCCTGGCTGCTAAGGCTGATGATGAGACCTCAAACCCCAAAAAATCACAGTAAACAGCACAAGAATCTCCGAGGATCTTTAACTAATGACTTCAATTTACTTCAGAGTGTTCCAATGTGTGCATAATGTAGCTTAAAAAACACAAAACTATCAAGACATTGCAGAGATGTTGCCAAACAGGCTATTTTCAACATGTGTGTAACTGGCTCAAGACTTGCAGTGGGTCAAGACTCAAATTCAAAGCACGAAGGCTCAAATACTTTAATGAGAAAATGAGAGAATGGGATTCGCTGGTTATTGATTGCTTCAGTTGTGCAACAGTAAAATGACTGCTATTTATTTATTATGGTGACAAGGCACTTCACTTTCCAATACAGGACTTACATGCAGAATCCTCACCAGATGTTTGATCAAAATCTCTATGAAAGCATATTTTTTCAGTTGTATTTGCAACATGATTTTTGTCATGACTCAAATAAAGCTCTTTGTTTGACTCAAGCTCCTTTCTCCAGCTGTTTCTGCACCCCTTTCCTCCCACCCACACATATTTGACTGTGGGACGATCCAAAAACTGCTCTGATAACACATTTATTCTTCGACTATGTGTATTTTAAATCAAACCTTTTATTCCCTTAACCAACTTGTTGTCATATAACCATGAGAGAATGCTTTAAAGTACAGCCAAGTCTTTAGACGTGACCAAAGTGTGTGTAGTGTCACTGAAGGAAAAGACCAGGCAGAAAGAATTTGTGCTGTTTTGTTTATACACAAACTCAGCTGCTAATACCTAACATTATTTTTCACCATCAAAGTTTGATTAAATTAGGAACTTTACCTCAAACTCACTGTGGTGAAACATTATAATCATAATGCAAAAACTGAAATCTTGCAGTATTCTAAATGTTATAACTATCCCTTTAATTGCTTGTTCAAATGTCCCTTTATTAGGCGACTTTAATTGAAAAATACATCTTATTTGTTGGCTTCCAGTGCAGTAAACAGGAAGGATGTTGGTCTGTGTCTTCAGGTGCAACTTATAAATAAAATAAAATAAAAGTATTTAAAAAATGTCCACGTGACTCAGTCTTCTATAAATTTTAAGGCACTTTCCTAAACAAGCTCAAACTATGACACGCCCTAATCAATACCTCACTGCGCCTCATTCTGAAGCAATTATAACCAACTCAAATTAAAATCAATTATCAGATTTTATCATAATCTAGTGACTAAAATCTGAAGATTTAAAAATCTACTTTTACTTTTTTCTCTTTTCAGGAGGGCAAGAAAACACGCACATAAATACCCGTACTGTGTATGAAATGTCTTATTATCTAGTCTTTGGTTTAAATGCTGTTGTCCATGGTTATTGATTATTTAATCCAGAGCTACAGTGAGCACGTGGACGCAGAGGAGACTCATCGGGACTTTAAGCGTCACTTTATCAGGACTGTGCTGAAAGTTAGAGAGTTTAGTGCGGAGAAGTTTATCAGCTCCAGCCCTGAGTGAGCTGCTCGGGCTGATACTGGAGCTTCAGCCGCTGACACACATGAAAAGTTTGGAAAAAGTTTTGGTCTAAAGACACAAACATGATCTACGCGCAGAAGCTGCGTCGTTTTACGCGCAAAGCGAGTCGGAGAGAAGTCGGAGAGTGTGGAGAGAAACAGACCTTGGTGTACTTGATCTCCGGGTTGGGCACCGGTGAGGGCATCAGCTGGAGGGATGCCATGAGAGCAGCGGGGTCGCTCTTCACCTCTCCGGGGATCTCGATCTTACTGGAAGTCATCGCGGCCGTCTCTCCACTCGTCTGCCTGCTGCGCCTCTCGGGGTTTTTTCAACAGATTTCTGATTAGGACTTTGGGTTTCTTCCTGGGTTTATAGCCAGGTGTCAGCCGCGGTTCATTTTCATTGGGCAAAGAAAAGGGCTGTCCTTTTGAAAATTAAATTCACGCATTTACATAAACGACCTCAACCATGCGTGTTAAGGAGGAGAAACATCCACCCCACCCACCTCACACTCCCGGTACACTCAGTCTCCACTGCTCTCACTAACACACGACGGTTTTCTGTAGTTTAACACATATTAAAAACACGGTGCTGTAAATGATCAAGAGTGAAAGTGATCATCATGTTGACCACAGGTATAATGTTATCTAAAGCCAGTAATAAGGCTGTGAGTTTTAAATGACACTGGACTATTTTTAAGAGTTTGGCCCCTTTGATGACTATCATCCCACACACACAATGCAGCACAACAGTCCAGTGAAGCCTACATATTTTTCTGGCAAAACAGTCTCTCCAAAGGGTCCGTTTAGTAGCTGTTCTGGACTTTTAGTGCCATCACTAATCTTCAAAATTCAAGATTAACTTGGGCCCTACACCCATACCACAGCCATAGATATACAACATACAACACAGTACATTGACAAATCAACATTATACCCAATGTAGCAACAGGAAACACAAAGATAAATAAATAAATAAATAACATCATATGCTGAAAATACCTCTATAACAATGCAAATCATTTTAATCCAGTGCCAGATCTGGCTTTATCTGCCATTATTTAAAAGCTTTATAGAAATAAGTATAATTTAATTTTTAAATCATCAGTCATCTGTCAACTTAATCAGTTGTTATGCAACTACAGATATGCAAGCTTCTGAAACTTCACTCTTGACCTTAGTTAACAAACAAGTTCTCCACAAATGTAGCTATAGATTTCAGGGTCTCCCTCAGTATGTAGAACATGTGCATTTTCACATGGAGAACTTTTATTTTGACAGAATTGTAGACATTTACACCATAAATTGATGCACAAATTGGTGCGTAAAAACTCCCCAAAATGCAGGAAATTAAGTGTTTGATGCCCAAAATGTAATGACAGAAGACCCCCACACCCCCCTGTATCATGTGTGCCCCCAAATGTTTAAAAAAAAACTACACTCCTGTCTACAAATACATACAAATGCATCTTCACTGAAAATATAAAGCCACATTCTTCCATCATCATTAACCATTTCCTACGTGGCGTAAAGGTGTTAAACTACTTTCCTCGGCTCACTATCACCCTGTGGCCTTTATTTGCCCAACACAACCTCCCCACGCTCTAAGATGTTATGTAAATGTGGACTAGAGGGATTGCTGCTACTTGGTGGGGTGTTGTTGGCAGAGATTTGTCCTGCAGGTGATAATTCCTTCCAGCGCCTCCTTTAAACCTCCCAATAAACATCCATCAATCAGCTGCGAGCGTCTCAGAAAACTAAAGGTATTAAAGCAAAGCCACACATGTATTAACACATCCACAACAACTGCATATCCTCACACATTCATGACGACACTCAGGTAACAAACCAGGAGTTTATTAGTGCTTTAGACTGAGAGAGAGAGAGAGAGGGAGAGGAATGTATCTGTGGTCAGTGGGATAACAATGTAGTTTTAAACAAGCTCAGGCTTCCTCCAAGAATAATTTCTCCAATCAGCAAAAGGGCCTTTAAATGTTCAGATTTCATAACCTCTTGACAGGACAAAGGAGTGTGGAGAGACAGATGTAGGCCCGTCATTTGCAAACCCCCGGAGGATGCTGTTTCTCCATCAGCACATCATCCTTTTTTCACAGCATGGGCAACACTCTCAAAGTGTCTGTTTCACATCAAAGAGGAAACGGTGCCTGAAACGGTGACATTGATTAATGCATTCAAAACATCCCATCCTCAGCCTGTCGCCTCACCTTTTCACAGAGCCCAGTGAACGGAAGATAAGACATGCCGGTGTGACAAAGTTGAGAGCCCGCTGCACTTCAAATGTATTCATGGAGCTCCCTCTGTTGGATGGACCGGGCCTCGGACACACACAGCCACACTCACATATTCAAAGTTTTAACAGTGTTTACAACGAGCGGTTTAATCAGGTAAATGGGAAGGTGATTGTAACAACAAGGAAGGAGCATGACAAGAAAAATGGAGACTTGGCTGATAAGAGGAAACTACAGGAGCTGCATGAGGAGAGGTGAGTGAGGAAACTTTACAAACTTTCTGATGTGGCAAAAAGAAAAAGTGACAAAAATGCAGCGAGCTCTGGGAGGCTGTTTCCCCAACTAATTTTTAAATAATAATGAAAAATAATAAATGTAGATGAATATGGAGGTTTTTAGAGTTTAAATTTCGCCCTTTTCTTAAAACTAAAACTTTATAAAGAAAACAAGTAAAACACGCAGAAGTCATGTTAAGGACGTCATTTAATGTAAAGCTCAGTTATTTTTCTTTCATATACGCAACTTGGTCCGTTTTATAATCTAACATATAATAGTCCATTATGCACAGGACTGTACGGGTGGAAAAAATACACCCTAAAGGGACACAAAGCGTGTGAAAACTGGCACTCGCTCACATAAAGTCTAAAATATAAACCTCCCTATATATTTCTTATACATCACTCTGGCGAATATTTCCTTTGGCATTTAGCAATAAATTCTACCATCATAATTTTCAAAATTCTCGTGGGACTATTAAACAGACACATGCCGGCCGATTCATGCAGGCGAATTGGAAGCTTTTTTATTTTCCCAAAAGTATTTTTAAAAGTGCTTTATTTATTTGAATTGTTTTAAATACCAAACTGAGGCAAGAATATAATTTGAAATTGATAAATGCATTATCAGCTAAAACAAATAAAGTAATGGTCTGAATTAAGGCAATAATATTTGCATATTGAAAACAGCATAAGGGCTCAACCATCTGTGAGCCATTAAAATGCATATTATCCAAATTGAGTCCTGCTAGAAATATACATTTTTAAACATATATGTTTCATTTACCTTTTTGAGTTTGTCCACATTTTTTTTTAGATTTGCACAGAGCCAAAGCATAGTTTTTAAAACTTCTTGGTCATCCTAAATTGTGTGTCAAACATCTGAATGAACAATAAATAAATAAATAATCTTTATTTGTCATATTTTCACTGGGCAGTAGCTGCTACTTACACAGCTTTAAAGTAAATAATATTTTGTGATTAGAAAGTGACTGTTCGTTCATACTTTTGAATTTAAGTTGTTGGTAATAATTTGTACATTTGAGACTTTAAGCCATCAGTCCCAGCTGAGAGCTGTTCTGCTATCTTTATAATTTATTACAATATCATAATGGACATCAGTGTGTCTGAGTCTCATGAGTCTCTGAGTTTAGTGATCTATTAAAAATATCTTTTGGGAAAAACATCTTATCTTATCTTATCTTTCATGGTTTTATTGCTAAAGCAGCCTGTCATTTAAGACAATATATATAGATAAAAACATTTTAAAGTCGTATTATATCTTTCTTCAATGTGCAGTCCAATGCACTGTTTTTTGTGTATCTAAAAATAAATAAATAAAAAAATACTAGAGAAAAGTAGCCTGAATGTAAACAAAATATAGGCTACTATAATACTCTAAGCATCTGGTCTGAATGCCAGTGAAATGGTCTGGAGCCTATATTCCCAATAAAAAGTAGACCCCTTGTGGTTATAGAGGGAAATAGATGCAGAAAGCTTAACGCGTCTGTCAGCCTGCACGGCCCGAGCGCACCGAGTGGGAGGCGGCAACCTGCACTGACAATCACACAGAGACTCCCTCATAGTTGTTAGCTGTTTGTTCTGGTCGGAGGAAGACATCAAGGAGCCGCAGGAGAAAAAAAAAAAACATGGAAAATGAGAGCAAGAGGAAGATGAAGGAGAGATTTGGCCTGAGGCGGGACATCTTTAAAGAGTTCCTGGCGGAATTTCTGGGGATATTTGTCCTGATAGTGAGTACCTCCCTCTGCACCTGTCATCCAGCTTAAACAGCCGCTTTAAGCTTTGAACTAGTATGCTAATAAGGTGTCAAACTGGGTCTCCGGGGACTCTGACTGCTGTCTCTCATATGTCTCTATTAACAGATAGTATATTCTGGGAATAACAGAGTTTCTCTTTGATGTGCTCAGCTGCAATTTGCTCCTGACAATCAGAACAAGATGTGACTGATGTGGGACTGTTTTCCTTCCTCATGACTCCTCCAGAAGTGCAGTGTAACATCAAATGTGAATGATTATAGCTGTAATAAGTCATTGTCTCTCAGTGATGAGGTTGTGAAATAATACAATTAATTATAGGACATGATGAGCTCACTTTGCAGTGCACATCATTGTTTATCTGTTTCCTGATGATTCCTTGAAGGAGTGTCCTGCTTTTCAGTCATTATGTGTCTGGACTGTCCTCGCCTCCACCTGTCATCCCTGAGCTCCACCTGTCACCTCCCTGAGTCCACTTAAATGGAGGAGAGATGCAGCCTCCACAACAGCCCTTTTTATTGCTCTCCTCCCATAACCTTTTTTTGGTCTGAATTACTTCTGCCTTTTACCTAATAAATGGGGGGTTCATTATTTTTTTTCCGGGCTCCAAGTAGGACAAATTGTCTGTGGCAGTCGGAGGCTGTTGGTGGACAAGAGGGCTAGTGTTAATGGTGGGTATAATTGGAATAATTAAAAACAATGAGTCTTTCTACCTCCACCCTTTGTGTTTTTGTTCCTGTCTGTGTCCCAGCTCTTTGGATGTGGTTCAGTGGCCCAGACGGTGCTGAGTAAAGGGGCTCTCGGGGAGCCTTTGACCATCCATGTTGGTTTCACTCTGGGAGTCATGATGGCCGTCTACATGGCAGGGGGCGTGTCAGGTAACAGTGGCCCACATTTTATACACAGCACACATTCACTGCAATACTAAATCTTCCACTTATCAACTCTTGAAACTAATGATTGCATCTGTTTAATCAATTTATCGTCAGTAAAATGACGGAAAATGGTGAAAAATGCCACTTTCCAAAAGCCCAAGGTGACATTTTTATGTTGCTTTTTTTTGTTTGTTTGTTTGATCAACAGTCTAAAGCTCAAAGATATTCAGTTTACAGTGATATAACAGAGCAAAGCACACAGTCTCACATCTGAGAAGATTAAAGGGATGAATTAAAAAATAACCTAAATAATTATTAGGATAAGTTGGAGTTGGAGATTAACTGTCTGGCGATTGACTAATTGTCTCAGATCTACCTGCCATGCTGACACTTATTCTGAAGATGGTTTCTCGTTAGAGCTGCAACAATCATAGATAATATAACTAATAATAAATAGCTTAATCGTCAACTAATTTGGTAATCGATTGACCGGTGTGAGTAATTACCAAGAAAATAAAAGTCAAAATTCAATTCCAGTGAAATATTTTCAGTTTTTTTTTACTCCTCTGTGACAGTATATTAAATATCTGTGGGTGTTTGACAGAAAAGGACATTTGAGGACGTCATGTTGGGATTTGTGAAACACTGGTCACATTTTTTTTTTTTACCATTTTCTAACATTTTATAGACCAAACAACTGATCAATTAATTGAAAAGACAATCAACAGATTAACCATCAATGAAAATAATCATTAGCTGCAGCCCTATCTGTCATTTTCTCAAGTCTATGGAGATCTCACTAAAAGACGGGGAAACAGGGAAATCAAAATTATTTTATATTTAGCCTGTAAAAAGCTACAGATTCAGGCTGGTAACAAAGGTCGTCACTCTGTTTGTCCGTGGTGGTGATACGATCTTTGATTGTGGATGTCTGGCAGCCTCTGTGCTCTTACAGCGAAACGATGACTAATATCACCGCCTACTCATCTAGATAAAGTAATGACCTATGAAGACCAGTGTGAACCTTTGCTATGGACATGCAGTGTTACATAATGGACATCTTTCGACACATAGTAAACTCCTCTCTGATCTAAAAGGCAAGAATTACTGATACTAAAGAAATGTTTTACTGGAGAGTATGTTGTAATTATCATCTGAGCTTTGTCAGTGTGCCTAAGTTGTGTCCTGATTTCCAAATGGGACTTTTTCGGGTACATTCCTTTAGGATTACAGCAAAAGGAGCTCTCTGTGTTTTGCCAGCAATGATAGGGATAGGAGGGGATAGTTGTTAAATGTCACAGTGCTTCTCGTGGGCTCGCTGAGCCAAAACGGTGAGTGTCCATTAATCAGCAATCAAGGGAGTCATTATGTTGGAGGTGGTGTTGCGCACACTTCAGGGACTGTTGTGTGGTCATTTCCATCACTGCTGGGAAGCAAAGAATCATCAGCAAAAGACGGTTAGAAAGTGTGACATTTTAGGAAGTACGCTTATTCTCTCAGTAACAGCCGGCAGACAGTTAGCTCATCTTAGCATAGCTACCAACCACTGCTAAAGCTCTTTAAGCTCATTAATTAGCCATTTTATGTTTTGTTTCTTTAATCCATGCAAAAGTGGAAATATAAAAATAACAATTCACAGTTACAAAGATTGTGTGTCGGACTATTTCTTGGTCTGAGCAGTTGCCAGGCAACCAGGAGAGACTCCAGAAGTCACTGATGCCAGCAAAGAAATAGTAATTTTTTCACTTTGTAATTCATAACCTTTGGACAGAGACAGGCTAGCTGCTTCCCTGTTTCCAGGCTTTGTGCTGTTTCAGCTAACCAGCTGTGGGATCCGGCTACATGTCCATCGTACAGACACGAGAGTGGTTCGCCTGGCTCCAGACCTTTGAATCCGCTCACTTCTACAAGTTAACTGATTCGTCTGTCATCTTGACGTGAAACAGCGTTTCTCAGTTTAAATAAAAAACAATCCAATCAGTGCCACAGGCGGGACTAATGCTGTTGACAAGCAGTGTGCCAGAACCAAGGGCAAGCGCTATAAATAACATAGACGCTGTTTACGAGGTTGTTCTAATTCAACATATCTTCTCAATATCACCTGACGTTGTAGTCTGTTTGACTTCGCTCTTCTCCGCTCCAAAATCCTGTGTACATGCTGGCATGGCATCAGTACGGACTTAAAAATGACGTTAGATACTGGCGGATATGTTGGTCCCTAGTGATTGGTTCAGGAAAATCAAGTCCCTCTCCACCACAGAAATTGGTTAGAGTGGATGTGAAACTGAAAATGGAAATGGAGTGTAACAAGTTGACTACTCTGTCTGTTATCAGGCAAGTGAGTGATATCAATCTTCTCTTCTGACTCTCTGCAAGAAAACAAATAAGCATACTTCCCAAAAAAATTTGAACTATTCCTTTAAAATCTTAGAACAGCAACACTATACAGACTTTGTATTCCTTGCTAAACAGTTAAGGGATGAAAATTCTCCTGTGTCTTGTGTCTTAGTTTCATCCATTATTTGGTGGGACTTATATATTTTTGGAGAGATTTAAAATTATTCAGTGGGAAATTTAACTTTGATAGAGAACGGAAAAAAGCAGAATGAAACAAGCATTTTGTTTCTATCTGGTTTAGGATGGATGTTGTTGGTCGCTCTGACCAGTGTTACAGTGTTGAGCTACATGTTTAATGAGAAGAGTTGTAAAGCTTCAGAGGAATAGCAGAAAAGCCTGAGGACAGGGAGGTTAATATATGGAGAGCTTTTGCTGCATGACTGGGCCATTCAGCCCCGGGGTCCACAGCTCAGTGGGAAGCTTCTGTCCAACGACATCTCTGAAGATGATCATAGGTATTGGACTAATGAGCTTTACTGGGGCATGGGTCTCTGGAGAGGAGGGGGGTAAGGTGTGACAAGCCTGGCTTACGAGGCTTCCCTGGCAGGGCGGCCCCATACGAGAAGAAAACACAATTGTTTTCACTTTGTAGTCTCAGATTTTAAATGACAGTGTACCGTAAGTGTGACACATCATGGTCACTCTAATGACCTGCAGTCTACGTGTGCCTTAAGCAGATTCAGGCAGATTATGTCAGATGCAATTCAGACAGGCCGGTCTGGCTGGTTGTCGTGGTCAGTGTTTGTGAACAGGATGGGGAGATTAACAATGGGCGCATGGCTGATACCCCCAGTGGTGTTACCACAGCGAGGTCAAAGCCAAGATCCCAGAGTGTTAAATAAATGACCCCACACTGTCATCACAGCCCAGTAACATTTGGCTGGAATGTGTTCAAACACGCCTCTTAAGGACAATGTAGGAGATAGGAAAACACTCTGACAGCACACAAACCCGGTGCTCTTTGTTTGAAAATATCCTGAAAGTTATGAATGAATGAGCAGCAGAGGGTTTGAACACAAACACTAAATGATCAGACAGCCTGTGTTTGAATCCACTGAAATCACTTTGTCTCGTAAGAGAAGACGAAGTGAGAGAAATCACCCTTCTCAGCTTGGTCCCAGATGTTCGACATTTGATCTAGAGCTGAAATTGTTTAGTGAATAAATCAACTGGTCCACAGACAGAGAAATAATTGCCACCATTTTTATAATCAATTATCATTTAAAGGTTTTTGTCCACAAAGGTCCTTGGAAGTGCCGCCACATAATATGTGACAAAAAGCAATGTGAAATCTGATAAATTGCCTCAAGTGATGTCACTTATCCATCAGTCAGTGTCGACTACAGCAGTATCCAAAATTACTCACTACTCGTTATATAGTCCACTATTTAACAAGTCTGCCATTTTGTGGTGCAGGCTGTCCTCATGCACTGTTCGTACGTTCTTACATATAATATAACCCACATAACTGGGAAGGCTGCGATCATGTGACCAACGAGCTGACAGACGTAAAGAAGAAGGCAGTATAAACAGCGAAAATCTGCATGATGAGGCAGGTTGGGGTGGTGGATGGGTCAAACAAACACAGGACTCTCCCCCAGGAGACCAGTGTTGTGTCCTGTGTGAAACCAAGTGAACTTGTTATGAAGTACATCATCACCACATTTTATTTCCCCTAAACCTAACCTACGTAGCTTTATGTCAAGTATGTAACTTCACATTAAGTATGTAATGTGACAACGCCATTTCTAACGTGCTAGTTTGTTAGATTAGCTGTTGTGTGAGGATACATTTTTTGGTGCGTCCAAATCTATAGTGAGAATTATTACACCCATAGTGGATGCAAAGTATCATGCATTGTGAAAAGTAGTGTACAACTGATACAACTGTAACTTACTAAGCAGTATACCATCATGCATTTTGCTAAAAGAAAGATGGCAGACGGACGAGGGGAGAAAGCAGCACAGTTGCAACCTGTGGTTAATTTTCCATCTAACTTTTGATGATATGTTGACGTTTGTTTAGCTGTGTAATAAATTGTGAATTTTATTTGAATGCATCACATTATTATGACATAAATCACAGTTAGCGACCTAGCTCGCTAACATTAGCCAGCCCTCTTCTGTACAGTATTTGCCATTGGCAGCGCTGCAGCCGGCAGCCGACATTGATTTGGCAGACAACAATGACTTACTTAACGACTCAGAGAAACTGACCTGAATAGTGTTGGAAAGGGTTTTTTTTTTCATTTTGCTGATGAGCTCAATGTATACTCCTCTACACAGTGTGTAAGGATAGTGAATGAGTTACTCTCACTGAGCTGTCAGCCGTAGAGTTGCATTGTAGGTGAAGTAGGTGTGAGGTTATGAGAAGGAAGATAAATGTGTGAAATAAAAAAGATGATATCTCTGGTTCTGCTGCATCAGATTTGATTGCTTTTCATCGTGCATCCGGCAGTGTTGCAACAGTCTGTGTTAAGACATTTTTAAGGAGTAATATGGAACATTGGCTGGTTTTAACCTCTCAAATGTGAGAATGTGCTGCTACTCTATGTCTTGTGTTATAAAAATAAAACTGAATGTTTTAAGGACTTGAACAGCTGATCAGACATGTCTTTAGAAACATGTGATGTGGCAGTTTTCACCATTTTCTGACATATTATACACTAAATGATTAATTAAGAAAAGTCATAAAAGTTTTTGTTACTTCCATTTGTCAGTGTTGTTCCTAGTTTTGCTCATCCTTTTTGTTGCATCGTTCCAGGAGCCCACGTGAACCCTGCAGTGTCTCTGGCCATGGTGATCCTGGGGAAGCTTCCACTGAAGAAGTTCCCCGTGTATGTGGTGGCACAGTTCCTGGGGGCTTTCGCTGGATCCTGTGCCGTCTATGCATTGTATTATGGTGGGTCTAAATGTGTGTGTAACCTGTTTTAGAAATGAACGCTAGGTTATCTGGATAATTTTTTGGAGGACACCCAGAACACCATCAACTCTGAAACATTAACTGAAGTGAGATTAAGCAGCTCATATAGTACTCCTGCTTCAACAGACAGACGTTTAATGACTGACTTACTGTGAAAAAAGCCCACAAATATTAGAGAAGACTGTTAGCGATAATTGCACAAACATTTGCTTATCTTTGTTGTACTCTCTTTTACACAGATGCTTTGATGGAATTTACGGATGGAGAATTTGCTGTAACTGGTGCAAACGCCACAGCCAATATATTTGCATCATATCCTGCAAAAGCATCTCTCAGTCCTGAATGGGTTTGTTGATCAGGTGAGGCTTAACTTGCAACTTGCAATTTATAAGTAATGTCCCCCGAAAATATACTATGATAAAATACTGTAACCACTTTATACAAGCTGCCTGAAAGCATGACAGTAAAAGATGCATTTCTTATATCAGCTATTCACCATGGAGAGCTTTTGCCCCTTTTCTATATATATATCGAATTATTGATGTCAGTGAGATTTTCCACCAGGATGCTGCGTATATGGAAGCCAACAGAGCACACAGTGATGCATGTGAGCGTGCATTTAGTGCAGTCATGGATGATTGTAAGCATAAATGGACATGTGAGTTGTTTGCTGATGTGTGAACAATGATGCTGAGAATAACTCCCATCTGTTCTGGATGTGTACAAGGCAGATGCACATCTTAGTTTATGTTTTTGTGAGGACATTAAAGGTCCAATGACTACTTTTTTTCATTTTGATCGTATAAATTTGAGGAACATTATCATTCATAAGTAGCTGTGTTTTAGATGAAAGCATCAGCATTATGTTTCATAAGTGATTATTAAAAAAAAGCCATGGTTTACATCAATGTTTACAAGCAATACTGATGTAAACAAAGCAGCTACACCATGAGAAACATTAATAATTCACTTTCAGTTGTTATGTAGAGTTATGATGAGACCTGCTGATGAATTTGAAAGTAACAGCAAGTCAATAGTAACATACTTAAGATTTTAGATAATATGTTTATAATGTAAAATATACAGCCATATGGGGCTGGATAGTAAAGCTGCTTTATACAGACTGAAACCAGGGGAAAGGGGAAGCCCCATAATAAGCTTAGACAAAATAACAGAGGGGAGAGGTCACCACATGATGTAACTCAAAAACAAAAACAACAACAACAACAAAAAATTGAAAATTATGTTACTTAATTTTCATATTTTTGGATTGCTCGCTTTAAATAGAGCTGTATTTGTTGTCGCTGTCTTGAATGTAACTGATGTTATGCTAATTGTCTTGTGCTTTTATTTTCAAGGTAATTGCAACTGGCATGCTGATCCTGTGCATCCTGGCCATCACTGACAGGAAGAATATCGGTGCTCCAAAGGGCATGGAGCCTCTGTGCATCGGCCTGATCATCCTGGCCATTGGAGTGTCCATGGGTCTGAACTGTGGCTATCCAATCAACCCGGCACGAGACCTTGGCCCACGGTTCTTCACGGCTGTGGCCGGGTGGGGGATGGACGTATTTAGGTAATTTTACTGATAAAGAAACAAAAATATTTCTGTTATCACCCATAAAGTGTTTACAGAATGCAAATAGGAAAGAAAGTTTAAAAGTTTCTAATATCCGGGGCTTTGTTGTGGTTATTATCAGAAAGATGGGAGATATTTTTGTTGCCGGCCTGAGAGAAGTCCGTTATTTACGGCTGCTCTTGCTCTCTCCTGTGCCCGAGACATAGTAGTAGTGTTATGTAATGAACTCTTTTCTATTCAGAGTGAGAAACAGCGTTTGTAGCTCCATCTCTGCCCTCTTGACAGTCTGAATTAATATTTCAAAGTCCATTCGTGTGTTTCAGCATCCAGAAAAAGAGTTCTGGGATTTAAGTGAACAGGGAGAGATTCCATGCACATGAATATAAAATATTCAATGCTGCATTATTGAAGTGACACAACTGCATGTTCCTCACTGACTTTCCTCCCTTTCTTCTCGCTTTATTGCACCTACTCACTGATTTAAATTCATCTTACATAATTTAACAGATATTTAGTTTTATATTTAAAGTGTCAAATTTAGCTGAGAAACAACCAGATAAACATGATCGCTTCAACCACTCCAAAGTGTGACCACAGCTTAATAAAGCAAAAAGCAATGACATCACCCTGAAGGTGCCACTCTAATGTCACCATGTTGTTCATTTCAGGTACTGAGCTTGTGTTGGCCATGAGACAGGGGACAAGATGCATCTCTGTCTCACTTTCACTTTGGACTTTGTCAAGAAAGCAAACAAAGCTGTCATGATTTATGTATATAAACTAAATGGGACACAACAACAGCAGACTTTGTATATGTGCTCCGACAGGATACTTCCTGGAACACGTCCAAAATCTACAAACATGCATGTATAGACAGGATAATGACCTCTCGAATGTCTGTGCAAGGCTGAAATGTTGGTCCACTGTCCTGTGACGTGTACATAATAAGTTCTTTGTCAAGTCAAGTCTTCTTTCCAGTATCTTGATTCAAGCTTTAATTATCTCTGAGGCAAAGCAGTGTGATCCCTTGGAAAGTTGGAACTCATTCCTCTGGTCGCCTTTTCCAGGCCCGAGGGTGATGACGTTGGTTGGTTGGTGACTCGGTCAGTCGGTCGGACTCTTGTGCCAATTCCGAGGCTCTTTTTTTGAAATCTCAGTGATACTGATGAGGCATGTTGCACTGTTGCACCCTAAAATATCCAAAGCTGTTTGCATATCAGGGGTTGATCTCATCCATCCACCCCTGGCAGCTTTTCACAGGGGAGCTTTCTAAACTCTGCCAACGAGATACTGTGGACTCTGAGCTTCTAGATCCTTTCAGGTCAAAGTGTTTCCTCTGTTTTTCTCCAACTTCAGTGCTATGCTTGCTGAGAACAATGTCTTGTTTTCTGCTGCAATGACAAACAATTTGCCAGAAAGTCTTTGACTCGTAAAAGGATGCTCTATGTTGCCTCTCAAAACTGGGGCTTTAACAGACGTACATCCTCAGAAATTGCAACCTTTTTGGCTTGATGATTGGTCTCTGAAGCCTTACGTCCAAACCCTCCACTGCCACTGTTGACCTTTTTAACTAGAAAACACAAATCGTTTCTTACACTCACACATTGCTTGTCTCTGTTTTGACTGTTAATATTCACGCTGTTTTTGTCTTTGCCCTCGGTGCACTATCGATCACTAGTCCAGCCCTGTTCTTTCAGTCTTTTTTTTATTAACCTCTGCCCACAAAACTGTCCGTGACACTGCTGACATGCATTAAGGGCCCTGACACACCAAGCCAATGGCTGGCTATTGGTCAACGTCAGGCCACTGGTGAGTGTTTGCTGCCCTAGTTTTTACAGTGTGTCCCGTACCGTTGGCACTAAACGGCCTTTGTTGGCTGTTTTTTTTTTGCCGATTCAGCATGTTGAATTGGCCTTGATGGGAGCAATCACTCTGATTGGCAGTTCAGCTCAGTCCACGAGAAGCGAAATGGAAGTGAGGAAAGCAAACAAACAGCTTAAGTCAAGAGAACATGAGATCAAAACAAACTTGTTATATGATGTATGATTATTATTTTAGCCATTGAGCGCTTCAGTAGAAATTATTATGCACACAGTAAATATGCTTTGCTTTTTCAGCATCAGGTTGTGTTGTTAATATGCTAACCGGCTAACTAACATTTGCATCTTGAATCCATTCCTGTAGGTCTTCCAGTTTCCTTTTTTTGAAATAATAAATTCAGACTACCACTGCCTGCTAGTATGGAGAGTTGTCCTCTCTCGTGCAGGCGGAGACTGTGCGTGCTAGTTGGCCATTGGCTGTAGTCTTCGTAGTGTGTTCAAGTGCAACTTTTTGGCCAAGACACAGGCAACATGAGATGATTCAACAGGTCGGGCTTTGTTACCACTAAATCTCTGATGTTGGTTTGGTGTGCCTGGGCCTTAAGAGGAAGGGATTTTGTGGCTGTCAAACTAACAACAAAATACTGCTTGATAAATATGATATATAATATATTCTAAAAAGCAACATTAAGGCTGAGTGCAGCTGAGTGTTTTTAAAAAAGCAGTCCTTGATACCTTTCTTGACTTAATATCATAACATAAATAAGAACTGAAGGCAGTCTAAAGGCTTTGGAACACTGGATACTGTTTCGCTCAGTGTCCATGTTGCAGATGTAACGATCACCAGATGGCTCATATAATTTTATACATATAAAGCAAGATTGCTCTAATGCACATATAAGCCCTTGCTAGTATCATGTTCATGTCATGCATAAAGTATGTGCTAAATCTGACATAATCTTTTACATTTGAGATATAAATACAGCAGGTTCAAATGCACAGGGAGAAACATTTGGCTCCACTTGGCTCCACATAATGTCCACATTGCGTCAATGTGACCCACTGTCTCCTGGCCTGATCATCTTAGCTGTAGCCATAGATTAAAGTCTGTAATCCAGCCGCTTCCCTTCTCTAGTCTACTTCCTGAATGTATACAGAAGGAAAAGATGACCCTGCTCAGACACTTGTTTACCTTCAGACCTGTGCATCAGTGCTCTTAAGTGAAGCCCTTTCACCTGAAGTAAAGACTCATAACAGCCACATTGACCAGCAGGACTCTAATCTCCCTCCGGCTCCATCTGAGGTCAGCCAGAGTGAGAATGAGGACACGTGCAGTAGATCTAACACACAGAGCTCCTTAAGACTTTACTGTAATCTGGGATAACTGTGTATAACTCACCTCTGGTGGGATGATACTAACGTAAACATATAGATCGGAGAGGCAGTGTACATGATTTCAGTTAAAACAGTACTGGGGCAGTATTTCTGAGACAGATTAAAAAAGGAATGGTCAAAAAACACGCACAGGTCAAGACAGCCTAACGTTTAGTGTCTAAGGTCAAACTGAGTCATACAATTTACATAATGCAACTCGTGTCTGTCATTATGTCATACCTCAGAAACCATAATTACAAATTTTACATCCAAGTCGTAATTATGATCAGAAAACTTTTGTGAAAGCTTTGAATCTGATTTTGTGCTTAATGAAATGTGTCAGTTCAAGTGTCTAAAAAAACAACACAGATGCCTCGTGTCAGCCAAAGTCTAGGATTCAGAGTGATTAAAAGAGCAGTCTGACATTTTGAAAACAGTTTTTGCTGAGAGTATGATCACAGTGTGAGTATCTCATGTCATAGGGTAAATAAAAAGCTATGGACAGCAACCTGTTAGCTTAGCTTAGGTTAGCTTACCACAAAGAGCAGTGACTCCATCACAGACTGCAGGAAGTAACTGCGATGAGCCAAAAAATTGTTTGCCCAAGCCCCCATGAGCAGCCGTCCCCCAGGAAAGCAGCTCAGTCTTGCCTCCAATTTTTCCCAGTGGCCACTTGCGGTATTGCAGCTAATAAATCCCTTGTGGCCCAAAAAACATTTTCCTTATAGACCACCACTGTAAAAGAGACGTCTGTAAAACTGTTGACAGGACACCTCAAACTGAAAACAAGGTCTAGACTCTATATTATAAATTTTTAATCTATGGTGGTTCTGTAATTGTAAAACTTTCCTCAAGCTGAGAAAAACAGTTTAAAAGCCGGCAGGGCCAGCAGGAGAAACACTACTACACATATTCATTGGGCCACATACTGCAGAAGTTACCCTGGAAGCTAGAAAACTTTCTGCACATGCCATAGGCACCATCTTGACATTTGGTATCTAGGTATTATTATACATCTATGGGAACAGTGCTGGGCTCGAGGGGCAACCTCCAGGGATGAAAAATGAAGCCAACGCAGAAGTGCCAAAAACTGCAGTTCCTCAAATGGCCACTTGAGGCTGGCTCCAGAAGTGAGTCGCTCCCCATTGACACCCGAGTTAAAACGTCCAGCTTTATAGCAGAAATAAACAAGTTTACAGCCTGGTGCGAAAAAACGATTTTAGTCTCTTTAGCTAATTTCAACATTCGTGACAACTGTACGGGGGTGAATTTTTATATAATTCAGCCATTTACATTTTATTAAGACTTAAAGCTACGCCTAATTAAGGGTGGGCCACTTTGAGTGACAGGCTGTCTGCCGATAGTGTCCTCGGCTTTGCAGTCAGATCCTTCACAGCACCAGCCTCTCGCCCAAATATGGTCACTTCTGGCTCCATCTATTTTTACAGGTTAGGGTTTGGCTTAGTGTGCTTATTGAATAAGCCCATGGATGCAGAGGATCTGTGCCATTTTATATTTGGAAAATTGAACTTTTTGGCTCCATGCACAGGTGAGCAATATTCAATGGAATGAACCGGGCTTTACCTCCAACGCTGTATCCAGGTCTCTTTATGAATCCATGACTCCACCACATAACAACCTGTAAATGCGTAATTTTTATGCTTCACTTTTTTATTTAACAAACATGATAAAAATGCTAATAAGTGAGCTTTAGAGGTGTTAGGTGGATTTCATCACCTTTAGACAGAGCCAGACTAGCTGTTTCCCTAACTGGCTGCTGGCTGTAGCCTTGTATTTACTGTGCAGACATGAGAGTGATCTGCCATGGTAGCTGATGTCCAATTCAGTATTTGAATGCTTTAATTTTTGTTGTGTCTTTTCACCTCTGAAATACTGGAGGAAATTAAAAGGAGGTGGCAAGATGTGTTAGACATGAATGAGGCCAGTGTTCTTAGTGCAATCAGCGTCCCCTACTTCAAGCAATAAATAGTAGTGAAGCACTTGATTTGCTTCTAGTGATGAGGCCCAGCCCACAGTGTTCACAGTTAATAATAACTTAAAAAAAGGTCTTGTTGTGTCCCATCGAAGCTTCATGTAATTATCACTGAAACTTCAAAGCCCCTGCAATGGTATTCAGGTTAGCCCTATGGCAAAGGTTTAAGCCTTTAAAGGTTTAGTTCATGCAGGATACTGTGTAAATGAAAGCAAATACACTGTTAAAATGTGTTTTATCGTAGTTATTAATGTGTTTGGTCCTCTCTGCAGAGCTGGAGGTTGCTGGTGGTGGATCCCTGTGGCGGGGCCCATGGTGGGCGGAGCAGTTGGAGCAGGCGTTTACTTCCTCTTCATTGAGTTGCACCAGCAAGAGCCTGAAAAACAGGAGGAGAACAACGTCCAGGACAAATATGAAATGATTACTATGAGTAAAAATTTAGAATGAGGGTTGCAGCTGATTTTCACCCTCAGATGGCAGAAATATTCGTCTAGATGAAGGAGTTTTATACATTTTTATGATCAAAGATCTGAGAAAATTAACAGTTAATGGTTTAATACAAAGCATGCATCAAAGCATCTGACTACACAATTTCATAGTCATTTATAAAATATGCATGAATGTTTTATGAAGCCTTTAAAGTCTCTTTTTGGAGAAAATCTGGTCTGTTTGTAGGTTCCAGGTTTTACCTGCCTGGGCTCTTTCATATATCAAAATATTAAACTTATTGAAAATATATTCTTTTTAGACATCAAGCTTCTCTTTCAATTTCATGTAATTATAATCTACTTTGGAGAGTTTCCTCTGCACTGTAGCTATGCAGTATTCTTCGTTTCATAACTGGGATCACGTCCTCTCGTTAGAAATATTTGCCAAGGTTCTGTACAGCATTTTTATTTTTATTCAGCAAACAGGGTCATTAAACAAATGTAGCACTTAGAGACTGATGATTTATTGTGTAAATGTAGTAATTTATATTACTTTTAGCCAGTGTGTTACAGTAATGATGTGTTTGATGGAGTAACTTCCTTATTATGTTTCACTTCATCCTTTGCATGTGTGTTTAAAAATGTGAGTGATTGCTCTACAGCGTTGTGGTTTTTACAACATGTTGATGTAGAAAATCCAGCCTTAAATGATTACACTGGCATTGCTTTTTTTTCACTCATCTCCATAATTTTGTGGCACACAAACTTGTGTTACATTGCTGGATTACAGATTTATATAACTTGATACTGAAAAGCCATAAATTAACATGAGATATATAAATGTGCTGTCTGCTCCAAAAAAAGTTTAGTTTCCAGCAGAAGCTTTTGCAAATGTCACTGAATTGAAGTGTTTACATTAAAAACTATTCTGAGCTGAGGTGAGATGACAAAGCACACATTTTTGAGGTAGTTTAAGGTCAAACAATGAAGTATTCTAAAATGAACAATACTGTGTGGAAATGTTTATTAACTGTGCTTTTATATTTTATGATGCTTGTATACCGTGAGCACAGAAATTAATATGCAAAGACAAACCACGTATCAACAGGCCAAGTTAGTTATGTTAGTTATGCATTTGTACATAAGCTAATTGTGAGATTTTATTACACTGTACTGAATATTATTTCACATGACAATATCTTAAATTAAGAGTTGTTTTCATTTGTTTCCTTTACTTTTGTGAAACAGAAAAAATGTGAAGAACGTTGGAGGCACAAACATTAAAAAGGGATTATTCTGTGAGATGGATTAAACACGCAGAGCATCATTCAGTCCTGCTTTCACCACAACTCGTGTAGAGTGCCGATTATACTTCAAACCCTGTATGTGGCCTATGTTTGAATCACATAAACACAGTGTGAAGAGCAGCTGAAGGAGTTTGTTTCACTGACTCTGTTCAGCTGTTCTGTGAGGTGGTGAATATTCTGTCTCTCCCTGTTCACTCTGATGTCAGTGCTTCGCTCCTGAGTTGCAGTCTGTCAGGAATGAACATTTTCATCTTTTTGTCTTTGTCATGTTTTTTTGGTTGAGTTGCTTTTTCTAAGTTAGTTTCTTAACTTGATTTGATCTGTCTGAATCAGCTGTTTTTCTTATTCAGTGTGTCGTAATGTTGAAGTTTGTTGAAAAACTTAGGAGTGTAACTATATATGATGGCACAATATTTTGTGATACGTAACTGTGATGATATGCAACTATGACACCTCACAAAAAGTACCTGTTGTTTTCATTTAGAAAATGAATTGAATTAAACAACTACTACTGCGAACAGTCTGTTTTTTTCCTACTTGATTTGACTATTAGGAATTTAAAAGTGCAGTGACTCTAAGGAGTAAATAAAAAATCTGGAGGATAGCACAAAACACACAAAACAAACAATACATAGAAACACACAAATTACTGCAATTACTGGTACTAAAAATTTGTACCTGCTGATTTTCCTTAAAAAAAAATAAAAAATAAATAAATAACATATGCCTGTCTGTGGTAAGAAATTTAAAATCAGCCAGCACTGTCACAATCGAACAGAAAAAAAGACCTTTTCACAGAGGACATGTTGACATGTCACAGTACAAAATATACACAGGTTTAAGTAATAAAATGAATGATGACTCAATTCCATTAAGCTGCTTTAGTTTCAGTGTCCTGTTATTGTTCATGCTGGCTCACTGTCACAGTGTCAGACACTTCATTCTCTGCAATCTGGGCATTTTTATGCACAAATTTAGGATGGGAATGTCTTTAAGTTTGTAAAAACAAAAGTCCTCTGCTTGACACTGTAATGGTTTTATCAGGGGTAACAAATGCACATATTCTCAATATTTAGGGGGACATGTCCCCTGCATCCTCCCCAAAATCTATGCCTGTGCTCACTGAACTCTTATAAAAATTATCTTAGTTTGATACTCTCAAATGGACATTTGAAATGTCCTCACTCCTAAGTGGACATAGATTGGTCCTCACAAAGGTAGACGTGCAAGAGCTATCACACACACACACACACACACACACACACACACACACACACACACACACACACACACACACCCACACACACACTAGTGCATCAATTCTACAAATAAAATCTGCAGTCATTACTCTGAACCAGAGCACTCAATCACTCCAGTAAATGTGCACAATCAGTGATCAATATGAGCACTATGTACAGCAGAAACACATTAAAAGTTTAACAGAAGACAACTAGAAAAGCTTATATAACTTCATGGAGAATTGATGAAGAGTGTGTTTTTACAGTTCAGTGGTTTCAGAGCTCTTCCCCTGAGTGCGTCCTCTCTTTGACGTGAATAATAACAGCTTCACATAATAATGGACCACACTAGCTACTGAGCCCTTTGCTCACATGACAGTATTCCTTCATTTTTTTGTCCTTAATCTTAAGGTGATTTGTGTATTTGTGCTCTCATGGCAGCACTGATTCATTATCAGTAGTAGTAATTATAGTATTCATAGTCTGTTTCTGTCTGAGCTGGGCTGTTACGTGTCCCAGAGTTGTGTTTTGTGTTCTGCTCTGCTCTCTCTGGTGTGTCTCTCTCTAGGTGCTGCCCTCTCCTCATCCTCACTGTGCAGAGAGTGGGTTGAGTGCACCTGTGCTTAATCTGCTCATCAGAGACGTGCCAGTTAAAAGGACTGGAGAGGCGACCAGTAGGTGCCAGTGGGTCAGCTGGCAGCTTGCGGACTGTGTGTGTTAGGTAGTGAAACCTCTCTGTTGGTGTACCAGGATCTGTACACTTTACTCTCTTCCAGGAGGAGTGTGTTTAGGTGTGTTGTGTCCTTGGTTTAATCAACAGTCAGCTTGTTTATATATTAGTGCAGCGTTCTTATTTTGTGATGAACCGGTTTTCAGTTTTTGCCTTTTAGGAACATTGTTTTCTTTATTGTTATTAAACTCCTTTATTTTGCTTCTGCTTCAGTCCTCTTGATTGTCTTTTCCCCAATTTAATTTTATTGTTACTCCCCTCATCCCCTGGGTCTAATCGGGGAACATCACGTGGATAAACTATTGTATTTGTGTATTTTTGCTCATAAAGTCATTGACTGGCTGCCAGTTTGGCAAGCTCAGACACAGAAGCAAACACACACACACAGATAGTACTTGGAAAAGCAAAGGTTCATCATGTTTGCTCTTCCAAAAAGTTGCTCTGCAGATGTGACATCACACATTAAACAAACTGTGACTTTAACTCTTTTGCTGCTGGACTGAAGTTAGGCTTTAAATACACATGTTTACAGTTAAAATGTTGTTCTGTTCATGTTTAATGTAGCAGGACGCTCACTGAAGCCTGAACTACAGAAACTGTGTGTCTATATATATATATATATGTGTGTGTGTGTGGGTGTGTGGGTGTGTGGGTGTGTGGCCATTATGATAAAATTTAATCGTTGGTGTAAATGCATTTAAAGCCACTGTATGATTAATATTACTTTAGTCACAGAAGCTAATATAATAACACAGAGGCATGCTGCTGAATAGAGCAGCTGAATACAACAATAAATAATGAGGCCACATGCAGTCAGTGACTGTATTGTAATCTCTAGAGCGTCTCAGAAACTAGTGACTGACAAATCGACTTTAAAAGCATCAGTTATTAATCTTATAATCTGACATTAGTGTTAATGTAACATTTAGAACTCAAATTGAGATTTCTTTAGATTTATTTCAAAATGTGGAGCAATATGGGAAAGTTAGCAGACATTTTCTTCTCTCTGTAAGTTGATTTTTATTTCTGGCCATAGCAGCCAATAATACAAGAAGAGCAGTGAAGACGGCAAAAAGGGACTAAACTGGAAGGTTGAAATTTTAGAGTCATCTTTCCACCTCTCTATTATAATCATGCAGGTCAGTGTTAATATGAAAGATATTGATTAATGCAAGTTTTAATTGTTTAAACCGCCATGTTTCTACAGTAGCCCAGAATGGACAAACCAAACACTGGCTCTAGATAGGGCCATTTGCTCTTTCTCATGACAGTCCAAACTGCACAGGGAAAAACACAGATTTTTAAAGTGAAACTTCTTTATTTAATGTTTTTACTGGTTTAAATCATCTGGGTTTGTTTGTTTTGCAGCTCCAAGATAAAACCTCCTGAAGGAGCACACATTAGCAGGTGCTGAGCTAGCAGCCCACCTACAATGAACAGAACAGCATTGGAAAAACTCTGATTTGTGACGTGAAACTGCTTTATTCAGTGTTTTTACTGGTTTTAATCACCGGATCTATTTGGTTTGGAGAGAAGGTGACCTCTGCGGATAATTCGGCTCCCGGTAAAAACCTCCTGAACAATGCACACTGAGGGAATCCTAACCTGAGATCATGCTTAGCACATGGGAGAAGTTTCAGCTGCGTGCAATCTGCATCCGCACTACTAGATGCCACTAAATCCTACACACTGTTCATTTAAAAAAGAAAAAGTGTGTGTCATTTACCTCAGACTGAGTGATACTTTGAAACAGTTCAGTGAAAATGCAATAGTACATGTTGTAACCTGTCACATTTAACTCCCTGGTGCAAACAGAAATGAGGATTGGGCATGCTAAAACCTAATCTAGATGATAGTTTCAAACAAAACAGATAACCTCTGAATACAACCTGTGGTTAGGCCGAGCCCACCAGGTACATCAAGTGCTGCTTTTCACCTGTTCAAACAGGTATTGCGACAGTATAAGAAAACTCATGTTTTTGTCCATATTCTACATTTTGACTGAAAACTGTTGAGTCAAAACTACACAAAGAAGGACTGTCCCTGCAGTTATAGGTGGGACATGGAGAGGACCTGAGGTCATATTGACTTCTCAGTCACTATCACCACATTCATACCCCCTCCCCGTTCATACCTTTCGCAACGTGTTCGATGGACATGGCCCGACCCCCAGCCAATCAGGATAGGACCTAATCTGCCCTTATCCATAAACCATTACTCCTGGTGTCCCCTCTCTTTTAGTGCAGGACAGCACTATGTGTTTCCCACTCTGACAGTAATCAGGCCTCTTTACCAAATCTTCTCCACTCACAGACAAAAGGATCTCACCTGTAGGCTCTACATTACCTACAGTTCCCCTCACTAAAAATTTTAAGCATCACCTGTGGGAGAAGTTTTGGCTCAAAGGAATTACCAAAGTGTCTGTGCAACATCATGTCTGTGGTCAAACTCCTGTGCTATTTGCTGTTAACGTTTCACCTCAGTGAGGGGAGGAACACCAAAGGACACAGAGCTGGTGAGTTAAATTTCATGTTTGAAAGATTCCAAAAAGTGTGATAAAAGACATTTGTGACTTTGGTTTAACTGCCTTCATTAATGGGCAGCCAATATATATTTGTACACCCTTTCCAGTCAGTCATGTTGTGTACTGTGGGTTCATTATGTAATCATTACCAAGCTCCTGCTGACAGTTTTAAACAGGGGGCACCAAACTGCAGTTTAAAAGCTGAGCCTTTAACCTCTTCAACTTAAACTCCCAAATTTTCTCAATAGTTTATTTAAATTCACAGTGATAATAGATTTAACATGAAAAAATCTTGCATATTCTTTATCTGACACTACATGATGCTGAGTGAAGTGTTTGTATAAGACATCTGTTTTATGGCTTAACCAAAAGACACACACACCCCAGTGTCCAGTGGAGTGGGTGCTGGACCAAAGACACATCTGGCTAAGAATAAAACAAATAAGTCTGCACACCAAGTAGCTCCCATTTAGAAAGATTCCCTTTACTTAATTTTTACCTGTTTTGTATGACCTTATTTCCGTTATCCGGAATTTACTTATTTATGCATAAATTATTTTTTTATTTTTTTTTATTTTCCATCTGCACCTCCATATTTTCATGTGTGGGCTCAGTGCTGTTTGTGCTCATCTTCTTAATTCCTGGATCCTGTGTCATACAGGGATGGCTTGCACAGGTTTCAGATATTTTTTCTTTTAATTTTTATTTTGTAAATCTTTTAATCTGAAAAACACCTGAGATTAAACTTGAAAAATACTATATAAATAAAATTGCTGTTATTGAAATATTATTATTATTAGTAGTAGTAGTAGTAGTATTTTAGATTGTAAAACATTTTAAAATATTTTTTTGTGCTCCTGATAGAATACTTTTTGGGTGAGGATAAACTCCACTGGCAACTCTACAGTGGCAATTAAAAAATAAAATTTGTTAAACAACCAAAATAAAAGATTCAAAGGACATTATACGGCACTTGCTGTTGTAGTATCTATTGAAAATGTTTTGCATGGTGAGTAAATTGTGACATCACACTGCTGAGAATATATAGGATAAGATAACTGAACATTTGGGAAATATTGCTGGATATTAGCTGCTTTACTTTAACTTTTTTTTTTCTAAATATTGCCTTTTTTTAAAGTCTGCTTAAATCTGTGTTTGTTGCTGAGTTTGTTCATGATATTTGTGAAATAAATTTTCCCTTAATCATTTAATTTGATAAAGTCACACATTGTAAAAATGAGTCTCTGAGCCACATGGAAAGTATCAGTCAGAGTGCAGCGCATGCAAACACTGCCGCAGTTTGTTTTTATTCTTCAACATTATCGCAGAAACCGTATTAAACTAATTACAGTGTGAGATTTGTAAAGTACACTCATGTGCTCTGTTACCAATGAGTCAGAGTGTTTTTAAGTGCTCTCTGTGTTCTTATGGATAAACAGTCATAACAGTGAAGAGACACACCAAGGAAAATGTGGGATTTAATGAGCAGAGGGTGGATGATGGATGGATAATTACTTTCCATTACTTTTACTGTGAAAGTGTTTTTATCATATCAGCATCCAGAGCTCATCGGATGGCAACTGCATCGCCGAGCACTCAGGCGCCTGGGTTTCTGGCATTATTAAGATTAAAATTAGAATAATAAATATGCTGGACATGAATCAATGACGAATCATAAAGGAAATGTAATGATAGATTTCTTTGGAGGAGGATCTATAACGTTTATGAGTGACTGTGGGCTGTGGTTTCAGACATGTTAAGGGAGGAAGAGTTTATATAAGAAATTATGACAAGAGTCTGGCAGAGATTCACTTGATGGGACTTTTTATGAAGTGTTATCTGTGTGCATCTGCCAAAGAGATCTGTATGACCTGGAAACACAGCAAAGTGCTTCTGAAAGGGCGTTAGTCCGCCTGCAGTGCTCAACAGGAAGTGTCCCCTTGTTTACTCTCAGATATTTGCATCAAGACATGAATTAAAACATGTCCTCTGCTCTGGAGTGAACAAATGAGGTGAAGTTTCTGCGTTATTTGTAATCATTGACCTCAAAGTAAACACATCCAGCACCGCAGCATGTTCTGATGTGCAGAGTAACCACAAAGAACAAACAGATAACTCTTGTGCTGTTTGATTTCCAAGGTGCAGTGGACGCAGAGCAGAGGGTAGTCCTAAAGGAGAAAGAGCCGTATGTCAGCAGTTCTGTCTTCGAGATGTTTTCAGAAGGTGAGGACAACTGCGCACTGGACCCTCTGCAGCTGCACACTCTCACCTCCTGTGGCTTCAACAGCAGTAATCCCCTCATCATCATCACTCACGGGTGGTCGGTAAGGTCAACTTTTATTCCACTTCACTGACTTGAGCCACTGCATACAAAACATGGAACTCAGGCCACTGTGAAGGAATTGCAGCTGGCATAGTTTCAGATGTAAATGTTGCATATAAATCCCTGATACACACTGAACAGAGCCGGCCTCAACCATTCAGCCATACAAACAGCTGCTTTGGGCCCTCCTGGTCTCTGGAGAGAGAAATTGAAATTGAAATTGAAGTTTCTAAACAACAAATTTTGTTCCATTTCTGCCAACAAACAGTGACAAAACATTGAGCTCAGAGACAGGAGAAAGAGACAGTTTAGGTAGGCTAAGGCCCATTCCCATTTCAGAGTTTTGCCCCTACACCTCATTTTCGAGTGCCACCTTGCCCCTAAAAACATAATTACATGTGGTGCTGGTCGAAAACCTCTCCTATGAAAGGGGACTACTCTTCAAGACCCTTATACAACATCCACATGCTGGCATTCGCATAAACAGACGCAATAAATTTTGCCGCATGTTGCAAATATACCTTCTTCTCCTGCAGTGAAATCTCTTGCACTGGCCTCCAGGCAGCCGTTTGCAATTGTCAGGACTCTTGAAACATCACAATTTTAAGTTTCACGCCAACGATCGATTAAAAAAGTCATCAAATAAAAAAGAACACTGCTATATTACCAGGCAACTGGCTATGCTTTGTAGGCAAACGTTAGCAGCCTGTGCTTACATCCTGCCGAGAGGAGCAGTGACAAGTGTGTCAACTTTGCTGCTGGACTTCAGTTAAATTTTTGGCGTCATTTGCCATCAAAGGGAAGAAATGCAACATGGAAACATGTTGAAATGTGCGACGGTCATGCACAAATCAGTGACTCAAAATCTCAACAATGTAACAATAGCTAGCTAGCTAGCTAGGTAGCTAACGAGACATTGACATACAAGTGATTTCTTTTGATATGCTTGTTATAAAGAAAATGACCATAATACATCGGAACGAAATGAAATCAGGATAATATGAGCATGATCGTATTACTGTATCAGCTTCAAGTCCTTATAAATAAAGAAAATACAGTTAACACTCGATTTGAAGTGTGCCCCTGGGGGTTATCTTTCTTTTACATCATTGGGTCCAGTTTGACCATCAAAACTAAGATTTATACTGTGTCTTGTTTCCTGAGGTGGATGGTATGATGGAGAGCTGGGTGGCCCGGTTGGCCAACAGCCTGAAGACAAATCTAATAGACGTCAATGTGGTGATTACCGACTGGCTGACCCTGGCTCACCAGAACTACCCTAAAGCTGCCCGCAGCACCCGCACTGTTGGAAAAGATATAGCTCACCTGCTGCTGTCAATTCAGGTCAGGGAATTTCTTTACTCCATTTTCAGAGTCAATATCATGTATGTGATAAAGTAAACAAAGCAACTGGTATATTTATACTGAAGAAGCAGCTTAAAACACCATACAGGTACCAGATTTAAGTTGTCACATTCTTATGTACCATAATATTGTAATTATACACCCCAACAGGCACACTACCAGTACCCACTGAAGAAGGTCCATTTGATTGGCTATAGTCTTGGCGCTCACATCTCTGGATTTGCTGGAAGCTATCTGGAAGGTTCAAAGAAGATTGGAAGAATTACTGGTGAGTTTTTCTATCTAGCTAGGGTAATAACTGTGCGTCCTAAACCCACTGACCTAAACAAATATAGTTTGCAAAGATATATTTTGTACAGTGAACTTTTTTATTCTGTGTACTGTAGCAAAGTGGTTCCTCATTGCGTATTGTATCTGTCCAGGTCTTGATCCGGCAGGGCCACTGTTTGAAGGCATGTCTCCCACAGACAGACTGTCTCCTGACGATGCTCTGTTTGTGGATGCCATCCACACCTTCACCCAGGAACGTTTGGGCCTCAGTGTGGGCATCGAGCAAGCTGTGGGACATTATGACTTTTACCCCAACGGAGGAGACTTTCAACCTGGATGTGACCTGCACAACATTTATGAGCACGTAGCCCAGTACGGGATCGTTGGTACGATGATGGACACATTACAACATCTTAGAACATGAAAATATAGAAACAATACATGTGCTGTGGTCCTCTGGGGCCCCTAGAGGTTAAAATGTTTATTACACCCTCAAATATTAAAGTGGCAACCTCAGGGGCTGAAAAATGAAGCCAATGTGGAGGTGCCAAATACTGCAGTTCCTCAAATGGTCACCTGAGGCTGGCCTCAGAAGCCAGTCAGTCCCCATAGACTTAAACGAAGGAAAAAAAACATGTTTACAGCCTCTTACAAAGTGCGGTTTTGGTAAGATAAGTTTTTATACTTCTGACCAGATTACATTTTAAGAATGCGGAAATGTACACACATTTAATGGCGGGGTCTCTTGAGTGACGGGCTCTCTGTGAGGTGTCACCACAGTCTATGAGTCAGATCCACCCCTGGTTCCTCCACAGCTCCACCCTCTTGTCCAAATATGGTCACTTCTGACGCAAAAAAACAACAACAAAAAATCAAGATGGCAAAGAGCGAAATGCCAAACTTGAAGCTTCAAAACCAGGCCCCCAGGAAGTGCACCGGGCTTTTAAGACGAGACAAGACTTACATTGCGAAAGACTGTAAATCAGTGGATACATTTTTTTTGAGCATCACAACCCCAGCAAAATAATCTGTTTCACTATGAGGATTTGATCCCCTTGGTCTGATAACATTTGGAGAGTCTAGGAGAGCTGCACAATTAAATCATTGAATCATTTCATCCCCAATCAAGTTGATGAAGCGCTAATCCAGAAGCAGCTGGTTGGCTGGTGTAAGTTAGCCGCTTAGCCACACTGGCCACGTTTGGCCACTGAAGTCTGTAGTGCTCTTGCTCAATGGACCGCACACTGCAGAAACAGCGCTGATCATCCATATAAATTTATACGTGGCAGTTGAACCAATTTGGCTTCCAGTGCCACTGAGCAACTCTCATAGGTCTGTGAAGGGTGAATGTACACGGAAAATTTCATGAGTACATTTTCATGACATGCTGCCTGTTGGATTTTCTTGTGTAAAAGTAGAAATTTTAGCCTGATGGTGGTGTAAGAAAGTTCCATCGAAAACATCTGGATTCAACCTCTGGGAGCCATATGAGCATTTCCTGGCAATCTGGCCATTATTTAGATATTTGAAGATTTAGGTGCCTCGAGAAAGGCATTCAGGCTTCACTGATTTAAGCATGCCACCTTAAAAATAACATTGTGATAAGACGAAACCAAATTATTTTTTACAGTTCTACAACTTTTCTGAAACAAATAGTCTGAAACAAATCCAGACCAAACACCATGCTATAGCTCTTACCTGTAGTGCTATTTATCAATCTAGATTACTTCAGTGTGAGTTGCTGAGTGTTGGAGATATCAGTCATATCTTGAATATAATGGAACTAAATGGCACTCGACTTGTGGTGCTCAAAGCACCAAAAAGTAAATAAAATGAAATAAATTGAAAATTGGAAACACAACAGCAGTGTCTCTTTTCAGAAACCATGCAGTGCACGCTTCATCCTGCATTGGTGGATGTAGTTCCATAGAAAGAAGATAGTTCCTACATGAAACAAGGTCTGTGGATTATCTTGAGTAACCAGGTCATGATTTCTGGAAATTGCTGTTGAGTTTATCAAATGTTTTTTGGCACTTTGAGCACCACAAGCTGAGTGCCATCTAGTTCCATTGTATTCTTGAGAAGACAGACATCTCTACAGCTGATATCTCCAACACTCTGCAACTCACACCAAAATAATCTAGACTGATGAATAGCTTTACAGGTAAGGGGAAACATATGTATTTTTGATTTTGGGGTGAACTGTCCCTTTAAGGTCCAGATGATTCTTTGTAAGATGTAAGGGTGCTTTGATTTCGGCCTGAACAGATGCCAGTCAGCCTTCTGGTGCCCCTGTGTGCCATTTACAACCCTGCATCTGAGGAGAAGATGCAAAACTTCCAATCAGAGCAGTGTGTTCTGCTGCCTAACCGCTTACTGGTTTGCCTCTTCCTCTGCTCTATCATAACATTTTTTTTGTCTTAATTGGTCTTGCCACCTCAAAACAGTGGTTCAGAAGGAATATCTCGGGCACCAATTCATCTCTTGCTTGTTGACAGTTTCTCGTTCTGTGTTCAGGCAGATGAGTTTAATTCCCTCCAGTCTCAACACAAGTGGCTGTGGGATTTATGGTGCCTCTCAATCCAAAACACATCCGCATAATATGACAGTCAGAGCCACATTAAAGCATCTGTCATCCTCAGGAGTTAATTAGCAACATGTGCCTTCCTCCGCTCTGTCCACCCCTCTGAGCTGAGCTGCCTCCAGGCTACGAGAGTCGACTCAAAGAAAAGGCCTTCAGAGCAGACTAGTATCAGACATAATGAGACGCTTTAAGGAGATGTGACAGAAGGACAATCTGATAGACGTCAGGCTTTGGTGATAATGAAGTCAATCCTCAAATAATGGTCAGACACTATGATTAAGGTAGCCCGCAGCTTCTCAATCCACAGGAGAATATTTTGTCTGGAAATAATCTGTTAAAAGAAATAAATCAATGTCTCACATTTAAATGTTTTTTATTTTGTTCCCACAGCTTTGGATCAGACAGTGAAATGTGCTCATGAGCGGTCCGTCCATCTCTTCATTGACTCTCTGCAGAATAAGGACAAGCAGAGCAGGGCCTACAGGTGCACGGACAAAAGTGCTTTTAACAAAGGTGTGTGTCTGGACTGTCGGAAGAATCACTGCAACACGCTGGGCTACAATATCAAGAAGGTTAGCAGTGGCAACAGCAAGAGGCTCTACCTGAACACACGTCCTCGGATGCCCTACAAACGTATGTGGTAATCATTTAAACTAAACAGCTTTAAAGGGAGAGTTCACCATGAAAGCTAAAATACATATTTGTCCTCATACTTGTGGTGCTATTTATCAGTCTAGGTTGTTTTGGTGTGAGTTGCCGAGTGTTGGAGATATTGTTCGTAGAGATGTCTGCCTTCTCCTGAATATAAGAGAACTAGATGGCACTCATATTGTGGTGCTCAAAGCACCAAAAAAATACATTTGAAAAACTCAGCAGCAATGTCTCTTTCCAGAGATCATCAAGATAATCCGCAGACCTTGTTGTGAGCAGTTTCACGTGGGAACTATTTTCTCTCTACGGAACTACACCTGCCAACCGAATCACCACAAAGAAGGAAGCGTACATCTACTGCTAGCTCACACAGCACCACTGAGCTAGCTTATGTTGTAGCTCAGCGGAGGAAGACGCCATTACTGTTTACATCTCACGCTGTCACGAGCACAAGCCTCTCATCTATGAATAGATTTACGGTGATACAGTTGGCAGGTGTCATTATATAGGCAGTTCACAGACCAACAGTGCTGCGTGTCTTTCATTAATGATTCAATTACATATTTAATAATGCTTGTAATTTTTCTTCTTGTCAACAAATGCCATGAAAAGACCAAAACTCTCAACAGAGAAAAGAAACACTGTGTTGGCTTCTGTCTTCATGTCTTCTTCCTCTGGTTTCTTCTTCACAGTCTTTCATTACCAGTTCAGGATCCAGTTTGTTAACCAGACAGAAGAGATCGAGCCCTTCCTCACCATCTCCCTCACTGGAACAAAGGAGGAGAGTGGAGACCTCCCCATTACCATGTGAGTACTGCACCACCTCCCGTCACATCTAGATGCTGATGTACTCGGTCTTTGACACATGCAATATGCAGCTGTGCTCTCAGCCCTATAAAGAAAGAAGGCGAGTTGAGGAGCGCAGCTGACACACATGGAAACAACTGGAGCTGCTGCATGAAAGAGAACTATAAATGGGGATGATGGAGTAAATTATTTACTCAAACCACAATTCCCTGACTGTGTGATCCTTCATGTTCTGCGTATCAGAGTGCCGTAGGCAAACCAGTATGAGAAGAGGAAATCTCATGTGCTGTCCTGCTTTAGTCGCAGCCCATCACTTTGTTTTCTAATTAAGAAATGTGACAGCCTGTTGCAAGATGTTCCCCGCTGTTATAACCTCACTCTGTCTGTTACTGTGTCTATCTCTTTTAACTCCAACAGCACTGAAAAGGTTGTGGGTAATAAGACCTACACCTCCCTGATCACCCTGGACAGAGACTTAGGGGATCTGATGTTCCTCAACTTGCAGTGGGAGAGATCGGATGTGTGGAAGAACGTGTGGAACAAGATGCAGAGCATCTTTGTCTGGGGCAGCCAGCAAGCTGACCCACAGCTGACAGTGGGCAGGATCAGCATCAAAGCGGGCGAAACACAGGAGAGGTACAGCTCCAGAAGTATTCAGAAGTTTTTAAGTTTCAATACTTTAAAGTAAAAATACTCAATTATAAATAAACAAATTGCACACTTTTAGAAGCATAATCATTAAAGTACCTTTAACCCAGCATTTTAACGTCGTAAGGTGATAGAAGTGGAGCTAATTTTAACAATCATCCTGTTGGTACTCAAAGATATAAAGTCAAATTGTGTGACTTGGATTTGAGTCAGACTCGAGTCACAATTTGGATGACTTTAGACTCAACTTGACAACATCGACTTGCAACTCGACTTGGACTTGAACCTTTTGACTTGAAAATACTTGATGCCTTCCCCCAAGCCCACAGACTGACAAGTATGTTATTTTAAAAGTGTGAAACAAATCAGATAATTTACTGATTGAATTAACACTATTTCCTCCCAGCAAGTCGACGTTAAATTGCCCAGATCCACTCTGTTTGAACCAATTCATCAGCATCCAATCAAGTTGCAGCAGGGAACAATGAGGAACTAATGTTGCGTTACTGAGCTCCAGTTGGAAAAAATGATACCAAAGACCATTTCTCTTGCATTCAAAAACTACACGGTGGTCAACAGAAAATTAATTGCAGTATGAAAATCGAAAATGAATAATAACAGACAAAGATGCAACAACTTCCAGCAGACTTTTTAACAAGTAAATACAAGTCTTAAAAAGTGTTTATGATTTGTGTAAACTTCATATATTATCACCCTATGGTTTAAATGGCATTACATTAGGTGAAGAACGCATTATGACTTGTTTAGAGCTCCAGACTCAAAGTTTAGGACTCAGGACTTGACTCAGTCTTTACTTTGGACTTTACTCAGGATTTGACAGTTGTGACTTTGGACTTGAGAGTAAAGACTTGCAAAACAATGACTTGGCCCCACCTCACAATGCATCCAAATTAAACACATCACACAACTCTTCTACAACAAACCACGCTTAATCCCCCAAATGTTGTCTGTTGTCTGTCTCTCAGGTTGTCTCTAGTTTCCTTTTATACAATCCATTAGTGAGTCATGTGACTTATAAACACTACAAGGACCAAATACAGGCAACACCACAACCATCTTTTCAAATGTTCTTTTATGGCTAGTAGCTGCTTTGAAGAGATGGTTGTTTAAGATGATGGAGCATCATATATTAGAAGCTGATCATACTTATTGTATGAAAAATTTTTACTCTGCAAAATAACTACCTGCCATATAAATGTAGCAGAAAAGGGACCAAGAAACATGAAATTAGTCCGGTAAAGTACAACTAAAACTTAGAAACAGTAGACGAGTAAATGCACTGTTCATATTTTTACTAAAGGTTGTAGTAGTAGTTAGTACTAGAGGATTATTACTACTTGAGTATTACTATTAAATGTGAATATTTAAGGCAGCTGTCACATATCATGTACTGTTTGAGTAAACTGTGCCAAATTACAAACACATAAACACATTCAGTAAAGAATAAATGTACTTGTTTTCAGTGCCCCACTAACAGCAGAGAAACTCTTTTACATCTGCACCATTACAGTGTTTTAATGCCACCTAGTGGATTATTCCCAAACTTGAGTCATTCATCATCATGACTGCTCTCTGCTACACCCCTGTGTTCAACAACAGCATGTCAACTACATTGTTTCTGTTTTTCAGGACATCTTTTTGTGCCAAGAACAATGACGGACAGTCTGTTGAAGAGTCGGAAGAGAAAGTGTTTGTACGCTGTAAACAAGACAAACCAAGACACCGCAGGAGAAAGCAGCACTGATACACTCATGTGGGATCCTTAATGTGTTCAACAGACTGAAGATCTCTGATGGATGGGCTGGGAAAAAAAAAATCCAAAAACTGGATGCAACTCGGTAAACTTCTTAAATGAAGTAAATTAGAAATAAATAATTATCTGAAGATGTGGCACTGGACAAACGAATGCTGAAGTTTAACAGGGGAATTTTTGTAACTGTGCAACAGTTGTAAACTGTGTTTATAATTTGCAGAAACATGTTTGATTATGTGATAAAATTATTAATAAGTTAAGTATTGCACAGTGTGTTTTTAAGAACCAGCCCATATTTACTTTTCTGTCTTCATACAAATGTTTTTCAAGTGTACGAAGAGTTGGAAATTTGCCAGTTTAAACATTAAGTGAACAGTGAACATGAGTCGGGTGTTCATTGACCTTTTGATGACGTTAATTCCAAAGCATGTTAATGTATTTTTTTCTATGTGTCTTTTACTTTTACATCATTTAAAAACCTACACTAAGTCTTACCAATAACATAATCTAAATACACGTTAATCAAACTCAAACCAAAGCAATAAATATACACTCTTTCTTTTCTAGTCTGTTTTGTGGTGTTTGTTTTTTTGGATCTGTAAGCTCAGAGGCAGGTTAAATCAAAGAGAGCAGCCAGTAAAGCTGGAACATTAAATACAAGCTCCTGTCAGGCTATCCTGTCCTGTTGAGCGACACCATCATTGCTGCATGTCTAACTTACACAAGCAAAGCTAAGGGGCACACAAACCTGTTAAACAATCATAACACCACCTTTTGCTACTAAGCACAAACAGTAAAACGAACATTTGATCAACTCTGGTTTATTAATGCATTTCAAGTAGTTCAAAAGAAATTATAGTTTTGCACAATAACTTTGCAAATTTAGTAAAATTTTCAAAGTAAGCAGAATGGGAAACAGAACAAAAAAAAGGAAATAAAAAACAAAAAAAAGACCGTTGAAGACACTGTATAAAACACAGGAGACATTAAAATCAGACAGTAGTACTGAATCTATATCATTTGGGATTCTCTGTTTACATCACTTACACTTCAGTGCACATTTTCTCAACATCACAGCAACACATGTGAAAGACAGAAAAATTTTCCCAGAGTATTATCCCCCGACACCCAGTATTGTCCACATCTTACCACATCAACAAAAAAAGATAAGGATGATTCAGCAAAGCAGTCTCTCTCTTACACACACACACGCACACACGCACACACACACACACACACAAAGCTTTGAAAATTAAAAATATACTTTAAGCTCCGACCCAAGAAAAAGCACTACCAGTAGCACCAGAAAGACAAACAAAATCAGTAAGAGAAGCAACAGACGATTGCATTTTCAGAGACTTTGCTGCAGCACATAGACATGAGTAACTATTTAGTTATGAAAACACAATTGAATATTCCATGCACCCATTTAGGAGAAAACATTAAAGGCATTTCTCTGTGAAGAGGCTAACTTGTTCGCTGTTGAGCTCTGTGATACTCTGCATAGAATCGATCTGGTCAATATCACAACATCCTGAAGACGATGCTGAGCTGCAGCTGTGCTCCACACAACTCTTCTGCAAGGGTAAGTCTTAGCTCCATTGAGTCATTCCCTCCTAAAGTAATTCTAAGAAACTATAAATATATATATTTTTATATTCTGCCTGTAACTCAACACGGAGTATTCTGCACCCTCATCCATCTGTCAGTGAAGTTGACCCAAGATTAATCTGACTGGGGACGACGGAAAACTTAAATAGAGCCAAATTAGAGTTGGGCAATAATACAAGGTAGATACTGGTTATAATCTCTCAAGAAAATCATAAACTAATGAAAATTTGTGATCGTAACATTTAATTTTTATGTCAATCATCATTCCCAACACAATTTTTCTTTCAGTTTCAGCAGCCCAGGCTGAAAACAGTGCTTGGATAAACTCCCCGCTCATGCTTGATTTTACTATTTGTCTTTCTTTGTCTTTGTTAAGTGAGCTCACTAAGTCAAATTAACCATGGTGATGTGGCCATAAAGTATTGACTCTTGAATGGCTTCAGCCTGGGTAAAGATCACTGACTTCAACTTCAGTCTCACTGCTCTGAGTAGGCACATTTTTTTATGCAATTACACAAACCAAGAGGGTAGAACAAGGGTAACAAAGTTCCTTGAGAAAATCCCGATCAGTAGGAAAAGAAAGGACAGAACTGTGGTGGATGGCTGACACATAGTGATTGTTCACCCTGGTAAATGTCTGTTAACAGCAGCAGCAAAGCAACAATAAAATTAGAAGCTGTAGTTTTCCTCAGCTGATTTAATTCCTCCACATATACAAATAATCTGAACTGCAAGTAAAATCAATAAAAGCGAAATCACATTTAAGACAGAAAGGTTCCTCATCCGGCTCCAGGAACGATCTAACTGAGTGGTTTTAACAGATTTTTGTCATTTCTTGAACAACTGCCAGTGTGTAATATTCAAAAGGTGGACAGAAAACAACAAACATGGGCAAGACAATAACGACAGGACCCTTATTTTCTGTAATAACTCCTTATATGCGCAGGCCTCTCTGTCCCCAGAGTTAAGTTTGGACACATTCTCCTTTTTGCTTCCACTGTCCTCACTCTGAATGAAAAGACACACACTGTAGCTCAAAGTGGTCGTTTCACAAATGTGTCACAAGTCAGTGCCAAAGCAACGAGTCGAGGAAAAAACAGCTATGACAGAATAAAAGTGTGATACAATCAGGTTGATAAAAAGCTATTCTCTCACCATTTATTTCAGCCCCAGACTATATCATTATGTAAACGCAGCTGCAAAGCCATATGACAACAAGAAATATACATATCCAAATAATCAACCTCCCCTCCGCAGCTCCTCCATCTGATAACAGACGGCACAATAATCTTATTAAGCTCATTTATCTACATTCTTTCCATTCAGTCCGTCCTCTATATCTCTACATCCTATGGCAGCTAACCCTTCTGCACAGGCTTCAGCCAGGAGGGAATTTACCCTGAAATACGCATGCAGCCATCTTTCCCACTCGGTACACTTGTTTGCTGTTGTTTTATTAATCCTGAGAAAGTGAATTAAAACAGTAAATAATCTTCATCATAAAGAATTTGAAACAGAAAAAAAACCTACTGCAACATCTGTACAATTGCACACTGAAAGAACATGTATGCTTCAGAAAGAAAAAGCTTCAGTTTTTTATGGTGCTTTGATTTTAAACTAATTACATTGGCAAAAACAAGAGTCCTCTACCAACTGAATGCTGTTTCTGATTGGCAGTAAATACCCATGTGACTTGCAGTGCTGCCATCGTGCTGATGATGGCAGCACTTCAGAGAGGAAGAACAGGAAAAGGAAAAGGTAGCACAGATGAAAGACAGAGGAGGGTGACTCTAACACAAAGCTGCTTCTCCCCTCCATTCTGGTAAAAAACAAGAAAGCATTCAAAGATTAAGACCACACAACAAGAGATTGGTGAATTTCTCCTCCTGTCTTTCCTTGGAAAAGTTATTCATTTCCTATAAAAGCTGAGTGAACCACTGCTAATCTGGCTCTCAGACCAGAGGTGCTGAGTGAGTTTGTAAGGCCCAAAAAACACTTTGGGCTTTGTCCAGTGAAATCAGTCCAGTTGCAAGTTCTTTGAATTTTGCAATAGGTGGTAAAGGTAACTCTTTGGAGTGAAGTGCTCCCATTGTAGGCACTAGGAAGAACCAAGGCAAAGAGCAGTAGAGTCTCAGCGTCTCATCTGTCCCATCTGATAGTCCTCTCTGTGACGGTGGTGGCGCTGGCCCTGTGCATGCTGTGCGTGCTGCTGCCTTCTCCTCAGTGTACCTGCAGGACATCAACACGTCAGTGAGAGTCATAAAAGGAGAATGAACGCTAAAAAACTAATGCTGTTCCTTTACTACATCATCAGAAAAGCAGATGATGAGGCAGTCATAGCAATAACATATAGATATCAAAACAGATATTATAGTCACATTCAACAGGACTCCCGAAAAACTTGGTATTTCACCTGGGGGCGGTGCCTTACGTCCTCCTCACACAGAGTTTTGCCTGCCCGATGCAGGTTCTTGTCAGCACACATTGGGTTGTCTCGTCAGTTTTCAGATAAGCTAGCAAAACCGTCACCTAAACAGTTGCTCATTAACCTAATCTTTGCCACAACCCCGAGACTGACCCCACAGGAGACCTCACACCTAACTGTAACTTGAAACAGAGATGATTTTAAGTTGTTCTTTTTTTTGTAATCATAAATTAACAAAGAAAACACTTCCCTGCAGATTATCAAATGACATTTATCTGACTGCTGATGAATTTTTTTAACTGACCATCAAACCACTATACTGTAAATATGTACAACTAAATAGTGCTAAAATAAATTGGCATTCAGATGGACTATGGTCTGTCCAACAACAAAAATCTACTCAGATGGAGTGTCTGTATTCTGATATCAGTATCTTACATCAATAGATGCACAAACAAACTCACAAAGCAGATGACCAATTTCCATGCGCATAGGTGTGAGACCAAATATACCAATTATATGAAAACATAAATAATATGTTCTGTATGACTTCATACTTGACATGCATCAAATAAACTGATCATATACACCGATCAGCCAAAACATTAAAACCACAAACAGGTGAAGTGAATAAAATTCATCATCTTGTTACAATACAACGCTCTACTGGGCAATCTTTGGTCCTGACATTCATGTGGATGTCACTTAACATGTTCCACCCACCCAAACACAGTAGCAGACCAAGAACGCCCCCTCATGGCAACAGCACTCCCTGATGGCAGTGGCCACCCAGCAGGACAATGCATCATGTCACACTGGAAAAACTGCTCAGATACGGCCTGGCAAATGTGACAAAGAGCTCAAGGTGTTGACCTGGCCTCCAAATTCCCCAGATCCCAATCCAATTGAGTATCTGTGGGATGTGCTGGTACCCCATCTTGCAACCTACAGGACTCAAAGGATCTGCTGCCAGCACCCTGGCGCCAGACGCCACAGGACACCCCACAGAGGTCCTGTGTCCATGCCTCGAAAGGTCAGAGCTAAGACTGATCCAAGGAGGCTCCACCTTAGACTGAAGGTACCTCTGGGGTACCAGAATGTCCCTCAAATGTTCAATCAGATTGGGATGTGGGAAATCTGAAGGCCAGGTTGACGCCTTGAGGTATCTGCCGCGTTCCTCTGACCTTTCCTGAGCAGTTTTTATGGTGTCACATGATGCACTGTCCAGCTGGGGGGACCACTGCCATCAGCGTTGCCATGAGGGGGTGTACTTGGTCTGCAAGAGTGTCTGGGTGGTTGGAGCACATCAAGCAGCATCCACATTAAAGCCAGGACTAAAGGTTTCCCAGTAGAAGATTGCACTGGGGCAAAATTATTTATGATATTCAGTTCACCAGCCAGTGGTCTCAATGTTTTGGCTAATTGGTGTATTGTATGTGTGTATTATTCAGTCTGGTTTGCATAATTCCACACTTTACCACTCCTTTATCTAACCAAAATAATTCATAAAGCATTTTTGATCTACATTCTTACACAGGCCCATGCAGGTTATGATATAATGTAAGAACATGCACCGAGAGCACTGAGACAGTCACAGAGCTCCTGGAAGCGTTCACTGCCACGTCCTGCAAAACCACATCCATCCAGGTGAAATAACCGAGTGTTTAGAGAGTCCCATTCATCAACATGTAACAACTCTCTCCTTAAGCTGCCGTGGGTGCACATGGACATACATGTAAATATGAACACATATGATGCACTATACCTGGCAGTGGCTTTGGTGGAGGCAGTTTGGGGTTGCTGCTGGGGGTGTGGACGCTGCAGATCTTGATGAAGCCAGCCATAAGCATAATGAGAGCAATGCCCATCAACAGCACCGCCCACCAGTGAGCCTGCATAACAGAGGATAGATTAAAGGATGAATAAACACAGACTAAAAACACTGCAGGAATAGTTTCTGTGTCACTGTGTGGACAGATATTTGCAGCATTTCCTGTACTCGGACACTCACCACAATCCACTCTGCAATATTCTCATAGAGCTCTGCATTGAAGATGGCTTTCTTCAGTCTTGCCAGTGGCCCGTCGGCGTCCACCAGACGACACCTCATGAACACATCACAGTAGCCCTTAAAGTCATTGCAGGGTGAGCCGGGCTGCAGCGTCGTGATCTTCTTGTTGAAGAATTGGACCCATTTCTCTGAGCCTGTGCTGCTGCAGGTGGTGGGCTTCACTGTGGGCAGAAGGAGAGGGAGTGAGCTTCGCTATACTGGCAATAAGTCTGTGTTTTAGACCATAGGCTGTTTATGAGGATGGACGACATGGCAACTCTCCAAAAGTGTAGCCAAAACATCCTGACTGCCTCCTGGTGGCTGGCTGCAGGAAAGATCATAAACCCTGAACCCTCCATGTTAAAAGATAGGTTATGGGCCAAACTAAAAGATCGGTTTGGACATCATGATTGAAAGCCAGTTGGTGTGCTCACAATTTATGGTGCTGCTCTTGATTGGTCATACGGGTATATAGGCTTCATTTTTGTACAGTGTGGGGAAGTGGAGATGCGTTGTCAATCTTTATATGCAGTCAGTGCTTTAGACTGAAGATGACCAAAAACCAATTGATGTCATTGTTGTCACCACGTCATTCTGTCTTAACATTACTACTGTGATTGTGTATTTTGATCCATGAACAGTTCTGCAGCCTTTCACTCACTTTTCTCCATGCAGCACACGTGGCACAGCTCAGCCGCCTCATCCTTGCCATCTGTGCTGGCACAGGTGCAGACCTCCAGACCATACTTTGCACAAATGGATCCGGAGCATACCTGGTCCAAACAAGTAGGCAGCAGAAAAAAACTTTTTCAAAACCTTTTACTTTAAATATAAACACATGCTCACAAACTTTATATACCAGACATTAAACAGGAAGAGTCTAGCTAATACTAACATACCCCGTTGAGGCAGACTTGTGTATCCGCGTGGCAAGAGGTGAAGTTTGCCTTTGGCTCTGAGGCAGGACACAGAGCAGTAGCTCCGTTGCATGTGCCCACTTGGGCGCACTCGGACTCCGATCTGCACTGTTCATTTGAGCCCTTGAAAGTACACTCTGCCGTGCAACATGGGCCTTGGCTCGGACTGCGGGATAAGAATTACAAATATGCAATCAAAAGTCAAACAAATGCTGCGCTATTAACAATGTTTTGTGCTTAATAACTCTTTCACACATTACAGGGCTATATAAAGACACGCTGATCACATCTGACCTGCAGATTTTGCCAGGTCTGAGTTTGCACTTTTTGCCCTCCACTTCATTGGCGTCATAGCAGCAGGAGTCTTTGCACTGATCACTGTAGCCGCAGTCGCACTCCTCTCCTTCTTCCACTAGTCCATTACCACAGATTGGCTGGCCAGACTCTGTACAGAGACACAACAGCATGAGGACAGAATCTCTCTCACAGACATGCAGACAGGAACAGATTTGTTCATAAGAGAGAATTTACCAACAAAACAGTCGTCTCTCTTCTTTGCCAGAACACCACTTATATTGCGGATGCTGCAGATAGAGAACTTGTTATTGTTGAGCTTGTCCCCTGATGTGGCTCTGGCGTACATGATGTAGTTGCCCTGCTCCTTTTTGTCCTGCAACTTAGACTCTCCAGGGGTGCATTCGATCCCAGAGTCATGCTGTAAAAAGTTGGCAATTAAAGGACAGAGGGCAGAGAGATTAGAGAGAGAGCTGCATATGATGTGTTGCACAACTTGACAAGAGAAAAAAGTGCACTGGAAAAGGCCATTGTTTTTATTCACAGTACTTACAGGAGAGCCAAAGTTGTGCCCGACCTCATGAGCGAAGGTAATGTGTGACACCTTGGGAGGGACGTGGGAGGCGTAGTTCTGCACAGTGATGATACCAGTGTTAAGAGACTTCCTCTTCCCATCAGAGTATAGTTTGCTCTTCTCACAGATGCCCCCAGAGCTTCCTGTGGCAGCAGAATAAAACAATTAAGATTATCATACTATTTAAATAAATACAAGATGTTGCAGAGAAAGTTATTCACTGTCGCAGACTGAAGTTAAACAACCATCAAATAGCTTCAGTGAGCTTCAATCATCCGTCCTGTGGGGCAAGATGTTAAGAGTTAGGCAAAGCGATCATCTGAATCCTGCAGCCAAGTAGCCCAGAAGGTTAAATACCAACACACACACGCAAACGTAGCCATGCAGCAGGGAGAGCAGTCTGCTGGAGCTAGTAGTTGCTTCTGAAGAGGGCAACAGCTTGGCCACAGCAGTCACTGCTCCACAGTTCACAAAAAACACTACTCATGTATTTCTGCACTCAAGAGAAAATTATTGAACCATTAACTTCAGTAACTTTCACAGATGGAGCAAGTTACTCTTGCATATCAAATTAGCCAAGTCTCTGCAGTGTCAGTCTGACCACAAAACTAAAATTAAAATCAGTTTCTACAAGAGGTTTAAAACATGTGGTGTCAGACACAATATCACAAGTTTCTCTGATGCTGTTAAACATTAAGTGTGTAATTATCGCTGTCATCACTTTTCTGCATCGAGCAAAATAGAAGGAGCAATTCGCTATGCTATGAAAAGATCACAGCATATGCTAAACACGGAGCAACGGCATCAGCAAAAGAACAATAACAGAACACATAAATTCTAAACTGGGACTCCAGTGACAATACATACATATGCTTTTACTTACATAGTCCTAATTTCGTAGTTTCAGCCTTAATTTTCATCAGTTACATCAACATATTCGATGTAGATATTCTGAAATAACTAAACATTACTTTCAGGATCATGAGCCTCACTTAGGTTTTACAAGTGAAACATAACCATTAATGTACAGGTCATACACCTACAAGTCTGTGTTGTCGCATAAATAAACTACCAAAAAGTATAGAAAAGAAGTGAAACATAACCCGAGTAACTAAACCAATGATTTAAAAAGAGAAAAGTAAAAGTTAAAACCTGTCATGTCTGTCATAACTGCCTAATGCATACACTCACTGTGTCTTACTTCACACACAGTTTAGTTTGTAGTGAAAGTGTACTTGAAAGTGGATTTTAAATGATAGTTTACACAAAGGTGTACCATATACCACTATAAACGTGTGGAGCACCCCGATAGCTTCCCTGGTAGGCTGCATGTAAGACTGAGTCCTTAGCAGCAACCCTTCGTAGCATGTTCTACCCTCTCTGTCAATCGTCAGCTATAATATCCAAAAAAGTTACTAAAAGCCAAAAAAATAATATTCAATATAAACATTACTGTGAACGCATATAATAATGACTATACAATGATACTGTGTGTAATAAAGAAAATCAAGACACACACTGTAAAAAATGTAATTTTGTTTTTAAAAAAAAACAAAAAACACAAAACCACCGATTTGCCGCGATTTCTACACTTTAAATTATCTCAAATTAAAATGCCAAAAGATCAGATCACAAGATGAGCTTGAAAAAAATGTTTCAGTCACAGTCAACAACTAGAGACCATCTTGTAATAGGATCACAGCAGCAGTGACACCAATTCACAACTGTTAAATAAATGTGGTCCAGGGGGGTAAAGTGACGCAGCCAATGGCAGCTTTCTTACTTCCTATCCCCCTACCTCTGGTGTCCTTGCTCAGACCACACCCATCTTCAACCTTGTTGTAATCTCAACTACAAATCTGTTAAGTTTTGTGACTGCATCCTGCTCAGATGTGGCGCTGATAAAATCTGTACACAGACGACAGACAGAAAAACACCTGGCAAAATACTCAGAAACACTTCTGTGGTAGTTCCTGCTACAGCAGGTGCCTCCAAGAGCACATTCTGCATGATGACAAACACACACAGACTCACAAAGCATAAGCAAGCCTGCGGTGCTTCTGTTTTTCCCATAATCCATAAACCCTGTCATAAGGAGGTAACTTTAGCTTCTACTGTAGCTGCACAGAAACAAAAGACCAAAGCACTTAGAGCAATAAACAATGTGTCCATTATGTGTAAGTGTGCACGAGTTTGACTGCTCATTATGTTTGTTTATTGCATGTGCTGTATGTAAGTGTTCTTGTAAAGCTCCTCCTGAAGCAACAAAATAGCTGGTCACATCAAATAAGACACACGTTAGCTGTGCTCGACTAGTGTCTCTGATGGCTGTTCGTTCTAGCCTCCCTTTGTTCAAATAATCACACCGCAGCTCACTGCAGCCCATTCTCCTCTCCATCTCTTATCCTCAATCGATTCTTTCAGCTTACAGCATTGCCAATTTGCCCGTATTGATTGTCTGTGTTTTCTGCTGTATTCTTCATGTTGAGATGGAGGTGTCTGAATTTATTCAAAGGAGCAGGCAGGAGAACCCACTAAAACTATCATCCATACATGCTGTGCCTGCGAGTGAAGAGCTGGTTTATATGAGATTTCTGTGGGAAAAACACATTATGAACCCTGAGAAAGGAGCAGCCTTTCCCTCTAGCATACATATATGGATATAATAACATTACATCTATCTTATATTATAACATTTCTTGGTGTTGTTCACAATATTTGGTGTAAGAACTGGTTCAGTTAAATTCACATACTAACCAGTTAAATGCTGTAAACTTCAGGGCAGGGTATTTAACTCCTATAACGCCTTGCCTCATTTCCACCTTCTGTGACGTTAGGAGATAAACATTTAACAACTGGCTGAGTGACGGTCAATGTGAGATAATGCGTTTTCAAATTTGAGCCACTTTCATGCACTTAAGCCAAGTATTGCAGCAGCACATGTCCAGTGCAAGCTGTATTTTGTTCAGAGGATATTAAAGCTCCTGTTCTACCCCTGCACCAAAGTCTAAAAAAAATTAGCATGTTATTAATGCCTAAAACATAAACAATTTCTATCAGTGTGCCAATTCATTTGCTTCTTTGTTGATGACCAGACTGTCCATAATACTTGTGTTGCTATAAAATATAACTCACGGAAGCCTCTTTATGAAATTTGAAAGTTATATTTAGGTTCATACATTGGGTAACGCAGATAATTAGTGTGTTAGACTAATGATTTTTGTATTTTCTTTTAAAGAAACCAATATGACTGGTTCATTTTGGCATTAAGATATATTCTCTCTGAATTTAAACTTTCACTAGGGCTTGATTCTAACAGCATCTACACACTGGGGTGTGACAAATACACGACACAAAAACGCAAAAAAAAAATATGCTCAACTGTGAATACTTTGAATCCAAACTATTCATACAGGCACCAATGTGACTTTGTGACAGCTGCAACACTTTCAGATTTCACCACAGAGATGAGAATTTGCAACACATATCAAGATTGCCCCAGAATGACGTCTGTATGTCTGAGGTAAGTTGTTGCACAGTCAAAGCTTCTGTAAACTATTTTGTTGAGTTTCCACTTAGCAAAATGCTCTGAGTCAATTTGAGCTCTCTCTGGTAAACCATTATGCAGTGTATATAACTAAGGCTTTAATGATGAAAGGTAAGAATGGAAAGTTGGATCTAGTATGTGTTGCCTTTGTCAAGGCTGAAAGGAGTAATAACGTTTGCAATCTTGGTTTGGACTAGCCTCCATGTTGTTGTTTGTTTGCACAACGTGATTGGTTGATGCTTTTATTCGCAGTGTCATATCTCAGAAAAATCATTCTCGTTCATGCTCATGGCAAAAATGAAACAAAAAACAAAACAATAGTTCGTCAGAAATATACTGAAGTGAGAATTAATTGCACAAAAAAAAAAAAACTGTCCCTGGGGAGTAAAGGCCTTCAATTTTTTTGAAGAAGGGCCCTACTTTGCTCTCAAAATGCAGTCAGTTGTTTGTCCTTTAAATTACTTACAAGTGTGTTTGTGTGTGTGTGTGTGTGTGTGTGTGTGTGTGTGTGTGTGTGTGTGTGTGTGTGTGGTGGCAGTGCTGGGTTGGTAATGGAAGAACTGAGATGTTAAGGCTTATCAGGGTCTGCTGGGGTTAATAGAGACACAGTCCTATTTCAAGGAACATCAGTACCATGATAACGGGGGCAGAGTATCCAACTAGCAGTCCAGCCTCTGATTATTCTGCTCACCACAGCACTCTGCTAAAGGTGCTAAGATCTTGGATCTCAAACCAAACTCATCCTCAACTAAATAATGGATGAATGGATGGAACTAATCAAAGATGTGTATTATCCTGCAAAACTGAGCAGAAGATCAGTGAAGCAAACAGGAAGAATATTGTTCAACTCAATGATTAGGGGTAAGTCTGTGTTAGAAAGCAACCACCTAGCTTACATGTCTCTTAACAAAACAAGTCACTATCGGGTTTATGTGCGTGTGTGTGTGTGTGTCTGTGGTTGAGTACGAACCTGAAGGAGCACCAACCCAAGCCAAGCCAAGAACCCCATCATCAAAGTCCCTGTCAGAGAAGACATAGGCTAGGCAGTAGTCATCGTGGTTCTGCTCAGAGTTAAGCTCCAAAAACTTCTCCACTCCGATGTTGGCAAAGCGGAAAGGATTGGTTTTGTCTCTTTCATCGTCGGTAGTATTTATCTGAATGAAGGAGAGTTGAACAATTACAAAAGAGGAGGGAGAAGAGAGACACTAACAAACACTAACAGATAGGCAGATAAGAAGTTTACATAAACTCTTAAGGTTTTAAAATGATAAATATTCACACTGAGGAAGCACTGACTATGTTAACATGCATAAAATATTCATGTTTTTTTGCCCTTAATCTGAAAGAGAGAATATGCCTACTAAGCTGTTTACATGGCTAATAAAATGAATATTCCACTAATATTCCAGTTTACATGCAGCTGTGCACACTCTGATTAACATAAAATGACTCCATGACGTATCCCACAGCTATGATATCTGCACACATCCAAAAACCTGTTCATATCCAACTCTTTCATAATGTTTAATAGTAAGTGGTTTTTTTTGCTTCCAACCAGAAATTTGGGCTTTTTTTGGCCAAGCATTTCTACCCCTGCATTACAAACTGTTGGCTAGTTGGTTTGTGTGCAACAAATTCATGACAATGCACAGAGCTGACCTTACTCAACTCAACTCAACTCAGCTCAACTTTATTTATAAAGCACAGCTGAGCTGGTCAGAAATCCCTTTGATGGAGTCAAGGGGAGGCAAAGAGGACAACTTCTGATTTGCTCTCATTCAGCTGAAGGAAGTTCTGTCCCTAATGACACAAGAGGTAATGTGTCGCAAACTGCGGTAAAAACCCCACTTGAGACGCACATTCTGAATGCCCTGTGTACATGTCCAAAGAATGCTCCTAAAACCTGAATAAAATTGGCATATCCCACATGTTAAATCAGAAAATGCTACATTCGAAATAAGGCCTAATTCGGAATATACAAATGGAATATGCTGTTTACATGGCGTGTGTTAAGTTTGTAATACTGCCATATAAATAATAGTGGAATATCAGCATGCATGTAAACTAAGTCACTGTTCACTGCTAAGAAGACGGGTCAACAGACTTCTCCACTCATATCAGCAGCTTGTTTCCTTTCAGGTCAGTTGTTATATAAAGTGATTCTGCAGCACTGACATTCAACTCACCCTGATCCTTTTAACCATGAAGCTGATGTTTCGGATGCCCAGGAAGTCTGTGGCCTGGTAAATGGAGTCAATAGCCTTTACATGGCTGGAGATCTGTAGAGAGAGTGATCATTTAGATTTGCAGTAAGGCAAACGTAGCAGCTGAAAAAGCAACATGTCATGATAGCTAGTTGTTATTTCCACTGCATTGAAGACACTAAGCTTTGTCACATCCCCACAGGCTGCCATTTCTGAAAAAAGGAGGATGATTCTCATACATTTCTACGTGTCTGCTAATCAGAGCTTCATGTAATTCTTTGATTTAAGTCATGTTTACAGACTGTGTGTATACCTGGGCAATGACAGCCTCTCTTGTGCCGTAGTATCTGAAGAAGAGGTGATCAGTCTGGATGAAGAGCTGGCAAGTGTTTTTCTCTCTCGCCGCTGCCCTCTTTCTCCTCAGAAGAACAGGACCTTGGGAGCTCTCCTCCTCTGACGCACCGTTCCCCCCCTGCACAACAAACAACCATCAGGATCAAACGGAAGGAAGATGGAGTTAAAAAGTTGAGCTTGGCTACGTTGCTAGTAATCAGGTGTTAGCTTTAAAGCCACTGTGCTAAAAATACACACATGCTCTTATTGTTAGTGTAAGTTCGGCTGGATATGAGATAAGATCCTTTTAATCCCATGAGCCTTGTCCATCTGTGTGTTTAATTATGAGCTGGGAGGACGAGGGAGGGGCTTTGTTGTGATGCTGGCACTTACTTTGACTGGCTCCTCTACCACAGATGCCTGGTACTTCCTCATCCTTTCATATACTGTGTGGTCAGCGCAGCCGCCCGCTGAGCCATACTTATGAGGATAATCTGGTGGATAGGAAGGAGATAAGGGAATGGTTGTGAAGAGCTTACATTGCATCATGAATCTCTTTAGAATCATGTGTACTCGGCAGGAGAAGGTGAATCAGGGTGAGTTGAGGAGTGTGAGAGTAGCTGCATTAAATAAAAATCTTGAGCGATGTGGCTTTTCTCTCTCCAAATCCTAACTGACAAATCAGCGTTATCTTTCTCTCTTCTTCCTCCCCAAGCAGAAAAAGGTATTACCAATGATCTGCCTCTTCCAACTGAAAACATTGCTTCTCTGTTCAACACAGCCCTTTTCCAATTTACAGCTGCTGTGTAACAGCTGTTCCCTCAAAGCTGGTACACACACTCCATTAACCCTTACCCAAGGTTTAAGGCATTGAATTTTAAAGGGCAAATGAGGTGGGGCTTCAATCAAACTCTGTATTTCCAGTCTTTTGGTTTAACTACTTTGGATCAAGGAATGTTACAGATATAGACTGCTTAGGGAATCCTCACAGTATTTTCAGTCTCCACTGTGTTCATATCTAGACCAGATACCAAAGTCTAGCGGCTGACCCACAAACAAAGGTGACTCCTGGGTGGTATTTGTCTTAATTTTATTTCCAGGTTCGGTTCTAGCTGAAAAAAGAACGTGGGGGTTGTATTATGTGTGCTGGATGATAAATATATTTTTTAAAAATGAGAATAATAATAATTTAATTTAATGTTTTAACATTTTAATCCTCTGACTGCTGACTTTGTGTCGGCCCTGTCTTCTGCGGCAGCTGGAGTATGAAAGACATTTCAATCAGGTACGTCACTACAGGGAAGTTGTGCTGCTCAATATTATGAGAATAAGCAAAAAATATTAATTTAAATGGTTTAATAGTTTAGTTTCACATGTATGAAATGTCCCGAAATGACCAATTTAAACGTGCTGCCTGACTGAATTATCTCAACAGCGTATGGTTATTAGGCTCTAGAATTTGTGGTGTTGGGTCGGGCCGATGACCTCGGTGTTGGTGTGTCTGGTCAGGTTGTGGCACTAACTGGGCATATGTGTGGCTGGCAGAGAGGGTACTGTATTCCACTTTGCAGCTCCAGTTCAGAAGCAGGTAATGTAAATGAGACCTGTGCAGGACTCTGATCTAGACTTTAGTGACTGTATTTTTCTTTTTTCATATAAGCAATACATACTGCAGCAACAACATATGAGTCTGTCTCCCACTACTTTGGCCTCTGCAGCTGTTTTTACTCGATCACAAAAGATGGGATCAGTCTTTCTAGTGTACCATAACCACCTCTGCTGATAGTCACAACACAGTTCAACACTGGCCACACACACAGCAATCTCTCATCAAATACAGTGTGATTCAGAGTTTCCAAAACATCTCTGAAAAAGCTATTCCAGATAAAGGAGGTATGAACAAACAGGCCGATGACGAGAAATTTATCATGTTTACTGTGGGCTTATCTAATGTGTTAAAATTACACACTTGATATAAAACACTAGTTGTTTGAGTGAAGCAGCCGGTGCAAAGTCCTGCAGTAAAATTATAAAAGTTAACAGCAGGAGTTGTCACTGATAGCGGAAGTAAAAAGCAAACTTTCAACTGTCGTGTAGTATTATGTCTTTTACGCCTAATGAGGGTCATCACCTAAAATGACTTGAAAGATTATGAACAATGCTGACAGCATGCTGGTGTTTTATATTATTTTAAAGCACTCACACACAAAATGGGTTGAAAACAAAACCACTGATTTTAAGATGGAATATTTTTTTGCTGAATCAATGCTCCCTGATGATGCTGGTGTCAATCAAAGTGTTGTAAACTAATGGCTCACTTGCCTCTGAGCACTTTGTATTGCAGAACTTACAATCCCAGTAATACTGGTGGAGGCGTGAGACTGAATGTCTCACAACTGGTACTGGTCATTCAGTAAAAGAGAACAGTCCTGTGCTGGTGACTGAACTGACTGGACACACACTGAAACAACGCATTCAACCTCTGACAATGTGTTTTCAATTTTTTCAGAGAAAGCCCTCTTTGTCCCTTCAGTGAATGCCGTCTCATTCAAATCGTAATCAAAAGGCCCTTGCAATTTGGACAGAAGTTAAAAAAAAAAAAGCCCAAAAATTCAAGAGTCAGAAGTGAAGACTTTGTGATTTTGTAACCATCATTCCTCCGTCTTTACTGACACCAGCATCAAAAACCACAAAGAGACTTCTAAAAACAAGATTTCACAGCTGCTCTGAGATATTACAAATGCCTGACATGAGTTGAATCTTGAAATGTGGTTTTATTCCATGAGAGGACTATTTGAGTACAGCTCACACTGCCTAGACAGTGATCAACTTTTACAAGTGTAGTGTGAACAGTCAACTAAACATCCTAAAATAGTCTAAAGTTAGGGCGTATTTCAACTCTCTTAAACACCCGAATAATCTTTAACGGAGAGTCTTAGAGACGTCTTAGAGGTCTTCATGTTAATGAATGCAGTTTTCAGCTGTTGTCTTCCATTTATTTTACGAGGACATAAAATCAAAATGCACAGCGTTTTATTCCTTGGTCTCTGGCCCTTTCAGCTTTATTCAGTTGTGAGCCGGGAATATCTGAAAATCCTGTCTTTACTGTGCATTAACTTATGTGTGGGATGGTAGGAAAATGAGTTAACTACACCCTAAAAACCTACCGTACACTTTCAAACACATCCACACAAGTTTAGAAAGGTGCACCACATTCCACCATTACTCATAAATGATATGCAGAAAAGTCTTGCCCAGTCAAAACTAACTGGGAATAGAAGCAGGAATGAGGATATCCCAAACCAATAGAACAAAAACAGCATTTTTCTTGATCTACTGGGTTTCACTTTTCCTCATTTTCATCTGCAACCTTTGGTTCCCTCCAACCAGGTTCCTCTCTGTCACTACTGACACAACGACATGACTACACTATATCATAAACAGATAAGGGCAACTAAAAAGGCGCTTTTATCTAAAACAAATTGGAAACTTGGCTGTGAATACATTTGCTTAAATTTCCTTATGCAGTTCAAAGAATCTCCCTATGTCTGTGTTTATGCATTTTTTGTGTGTGTGTGTGTGTGTGTGTGTGTGTGTGTGTGTGTGTGTGTGTGTGTGTGCAGGAAAGAGTGCAGTGAGTCAGCCAGCCCAAAGCCAGGGAGGAGTTCCTAACGGACTCTGCCTGTCTGTTAAATGTAGTTCTTTGGCTGGAATCATGAGTCTCAAGTCGCTGGATTGTGTTTCTCCTCATACAGAGTTCCCTACATTGTGTTCACCCACAACCACACCTTGCATCTCTGAAAACTACTCAGTACTTCCAACTATTTTCAAAGATGTCTCCCTGTTTACTAACTGAGCATCTATCAGTTGGTTGTAGTCTGACCTGAGCAGTGGATATGAGTCATACCTCTGCTGCGTCGTGCTCCAGTACTGCTTCCAATATAAATACTGACCACCTTGTTTGTGTCCCGGGGCCCAAAGCCAAATCCTGCTGCTTCCAGTCTGTCAAACACAACCTTCTCTCCAGTGATGTCAGGCTAGTCCACGAACTGCTTAACCATTACTTCACTACACTTGCCACACCAACTCTGGAGTTGCAACGATTAGTCGATTAGTCAATGGAAAAAAAATTAATTGCCACGATTTGGATAATCGATGAATCATTTCAGTAATTTTCGAGTGAAACATGTCAAACATTCGCAGGTAGCTTCTTAAATGTGAGACTTTTCTATGTCATTTATGACAGTAAATGATGTAATAAAGTAATGATAGTCTTTGGGCTTCAGACTATTGGTTGGACAAAAGAAGCAATTTGAAGACACAACTTTGAGCTATGGGAAACTATGTTGAGCATTTTTCCCACCTTATAGACAAAGCGGTGCATTGATTAATCGTGAAAATATTTGTCAGATTAATCAGTGAAGAAAATAATCATTAGTTGCGGCCCTAACCAACACATTACAATTCTATTCCTAACAGCGCAAAATCAACATTTTTCTCAATTTTATTCTTATCAAATATCAGTTCTCTTCCTTTGTGCTTCCAATATACCATCTCAATTTTTAACAACATACAAGAATTCAGGCAAAAATCTTTAGCCAACTCATTCCTACATAGACGCAATCTGAAGAGGCTCCTATTAAAAGTACTTGCACTACGACTAATAAGCCACATGTAGCATAGCTAAAGGCACGGATGTCACAACCTTTCCCCACAGGTGTGCAGAATATGTGGACATGAAGTAGCTCTAGACCACCTTTCAGTAAAACAAGTGTAGTGGGAGATACTTACTGATGTCATCCTCATGGTAGATGACAGAATGGAAGGGTACATCCTTGTCCTTTAGGTACCTCTCCGAGGGCTCAACATAGTATGTTCCTTGGTGGGTTTTAATGAAGCCCTCAAAGCGCCCGTCAACTACAGAGCCATGAGTCAGTGTGCCCTTTTCACCTGAAACACATAACAGGGTGAGGATGAAGAGAGGCAGATAAAACATAGCCTTTGTAAAACTGAAGATCAGTATAATATCCTTCCATACCCAATACAAAATGACACACATCTGATCTATATATTAGAGCAGTTTACGGTTAGAAACTAGCTGTTTAATGTGCACACAATTCGACCAAATAGACAGTGGTATTTGCGCAGAGTATGACAACTCTTGTATTGTTTGCATTTTAAAGAGTGGTTATGGTAACAGTAATACTTGATCATTAAATTTTCACAACTTTTGTGATAAATAACCTGTTGTCACTCAGACTGCACAATAAGGAAAGTGGTCATGTTTGCATTAATACAATGAGGAGAAATTTTGCTTTGTGCTTAATCTCATCATGCCTTAATTTGTTTTGTTAATTAGAAACCCAATTTCTTGCAACAACCTAAAATCTGTAGCATTCCTAAATGTTATGAATTTGGTCAATCAAAAACAAACAAAGCATTTACGACTGTAAGCGTTTGTGAAATTATGAAATAACAATATGTGGTCAAAAACTAAATGTTATGTATTTGAACTTAATATCATATTCAATTTGTTTAAGGGTAAAAGCATTTGTGTGGATTTCCACAGCCTTATGTTTAGAGTCAAGGTATTTATTTTATTATTTCAGAAATTTCTGAGCTGAGATTAAGGTCACTTATTATGAAGGCGCCTTCCTCAGGATGAAAAATATAAACCTCTGTGTTTTTAGGTCCCCTTTCTCTTTGTTTCACAAACAATCATCACAACAGGACAAACAAACTTGTTTTTTTCCCCTCCTGTTCATTTGAACTCTGCAGGAGACGGGCAGCGGGAAGTCGTCCAGGAAGGGAAGGGATTTAGAGTGGAGGGAAAAACTTGATGAAAAGTAAAATGTGTGTTGGGTTGTGATGTGATAAATACTGGACAAAAACTACCTTTAAATATCCCTCTCGCATATACACACATACAATTTCGCACTATGCTGAAAATGCTTGAGAAGTCACTTCAGAGATGATGTAAGGGAAAATGCAGAGATGATATATTGACTCAGACTTCCAAGTAATTGAAAAATAAAAGCACTATAATTGTATTAGAGACATTTCCTTAGAAGAATTTGCACTTCCGCCAACGATGCAGTGTTTGGAAACAGCAAGACTTACCAAATATTTCTCCACTGTAAATATGTGACGTATCAAAGGGTGTTTCCTGTCCTGATACCTCAATGATGAGGTCTGGAGAAAATATAGTTGTTTCTCTCTTCATTCGCAGGTTAAAATATCTAAAGGGAAGAATGGGTGAAAATGTGTAATTAGCATCAGTAAGTATCAAACACCATATGCAAAGTTGTACTTTGACACACAGACATGTCCGTAACACAACACACACCCTCAACCCTGGCGTTAATGTCATGCTCTCACCAGAATTTTAGTATAAAGGACGACACACAAGAGAAGGCTGAGATAGCACACAAAACCACCATCATTCACACACTTTACTGAGCTTTACAATGCTGCTGTGCTCAGTGACTTAGAAGAAGACTTATGTCATGAGGACAAGCACATGAACATTTGTGCGCAACCACAGTGCTTTTTTTGTAATCCTCTCGTTAACATAACGATGATGTCAGAGAAAAAAGGCAAGCATCACATGAGGTGCACATGAGCCACTAGCTTCCCAGAAACCTCCAAACCAAGACTCTCAGTAGAAATCACATGGCTTAGTTTCAAGGTGTGAGCTTCCTCCAGATGACTCAAATGATGCTCACATTGCTACCTCATGCTGAGCATGCTGAGCCCTTTATCGATTGTACCATTTTGGTTTTCTTACATAAGTACAATTCACAACGAAGCAAAAAATACTTCAGGAAAAATTGAGATTAAAGCTGTAGTTGGTAACTTTGAAGAAAAAAACAACAACTTCTTGTCACATTAGGCTGAAACCGTCACTGTATTTACACAGCACTAAATGAGACAGATGATCAATGACAAAAATATATTGCATTCCTCTGCTTCCTCTATTGCTCTGTAGAGTTTCTAGTGGCCTTACCGCACATGAACGAATTCAACCAATAAATACAATCAATCAGAGCCGAGGAGTCTCTAAACGCAGCTGTCAATCGTGTCAATCACTGCTCGTGGACTACAGTCAAAGTGTCAAACTAGGCAGCGCTGATCAAATATGAATCAAGATTCTGTCACTGCATTACCTATTTCTCACCTCAAATGTTTTCAGAAACATATTTTAGTGTACTGTTTAGCTGTAAAACAAAAAAGTTTCCTCCATCCAGTGGCCAGTGCAAGTCACAAACTTTTCTCATTTTACAGCTAAACAGTACACTAAAATATGTTCCTAAAAATATTTCAGGTGAGAAATAGGCAATGCAGTAACAGAATCTTGATTCATATTTGATCAGCGCTGCTGAGTTTGACAGTTTCACCACAGTTCACATGCAGCGTTAGAGACTCCTCGGCTCTGACTGGTTATTTTAGGTGCGCTGCAGACGATTTTAGCAAATGCCATTTGAGGCATTAGGAAGAGGAAGAGTTATTAACATCTGTCTCATATACCTCCTTTAGAACATAATGTCCACTTCAGCAGATATGACACAAGTTATTTTAGTAAAAGTTACCAACTGCAGCTTTAACTGTCAGCTGTCTAAGTGATTTTGTGAGTGGTCTGCAGCTCGCCCCTTTTTAAAATCACATTTTATTTTGTGGGAAGTGGTAGCCTCATATACTTTAAGATTAGGTGTTTGACAGGCAGGTATACATTTTTTAAAGAAGTATATAAGTGAAGTCACTGTTTATAATAATTTATTTGTAATTTTTAGATCATGTGATAGGGCCAAGCTCCAATAGCACTGCCTCCCCTGGCTGGTAAAGGCCCATGACTTTCAAACTTCTCCAGTTTGTAACACATAGGCTATCTATTGGAAATTTTTTTCTCCAAGCCCTAGCTGAGATAATGTGATGTCATCAACAAGGTTTTTTCCAGCTTTGGAAAACTCCCTCCAGAGCCACAGAGGACATCACAGTACTGTTTTCAAAGGCTCACAGTAAATAGCTGCTGTAAGTGGCCTTTATGAGTAAAACCAGTGCCCCTTTATGGTCTGTGTGGGAGATGGACCAACTATAGAGGGTTATTTCCATCTAAGCAGCTCAGGGACACAACACACCATTAATATCTGCTTAAGCCGCAGATGTTTTGCAGAAGCAGGTGTGTTCGGGAGGAGAAAAGGGGCTGAGGACTAAAACAGCAGACTTACTACACTGCAGGAACGAGTAAATGGAAACATTTACAGAGCAAAACAAAGAGAAATGGAGCACAAGAGACAGATAGTAGAATGAGGAGAGGAGTGAAGCAGAAAATATTTAGGGGCGTGTGAGACAGCAGAAAAGGTCAGACACAGTCCAGGATATCCCTGTACAGGATGATTCATTGACGTGCCAAAAGATTCAGTCTTCCCTTCATCACTCCTGTTCTCATTTCACAGTTATGATATCCTTCATTCAGTGGTTCACTTTACCTACTTACAAAAAGACAAAGATGATAATTCATGAGGAAGCCAAATGTCTCTGTTACTGAAACTAATTTTGTTGCACTTGATGTTTTGCCTTACTTTCATTAGTTTCAATTTGGTAATGGTAAAGCAGCATACGATCTTGGCCTGGATCTGCGGATTTGTCCTTATTGTAGGGTTCCCACATCTTTACCAATACATTTTCAAAACTTTTCCATAATATATACTCCCATTTCCATGACTTTATTTAAGCGGTTTGAAATGGGTAATGTTATGCCTATATAACAATCAAAGAGTGCGATAATGAGACTCTTACTCCCATGTGCTCGGCCCCAAAACAGGAATTATAGCAAAAATATTGTGTAGAACAGTGGTTCCCAACTGGTGGGTCGTGGGCCCATTCTGAATGGACCACAAATGACTTGGAAACGTGTCAACTTTGTAGAAAAAATACACTTTATTTTTCAGTACAGTGAATTTCCAGCAGAGAGCTTATTTTGAAGTGCCATTTCCTGCTCTAGAGTGAGTGACTAACGGACAGCTACTTGACAGAGACAGAAAACTGACTCGACAACATGGCCAAACCCAAGTGTGACGCTGAATGTATTAAACTGTGGGACCTCGAACTAATGATTAAGGAATTGGCTAATGGTATGGTACACATACAGAAGACACAATGTGGCAACTGGCCATATCAGGCCTCGCTATGGCAGGCGTGAAACGTGCTGACGCTGACACTGTGTTGAGGGTTCTTTTAGTTGTCTTGCTGCTTTTTCTCTTTAGCATGGCTGTCCAGAGCTGCTTCCCTCATGTCTTAAATGACAAACATTTTGGTGCAGAGCCTCAATCCAGCGTGAGTTGGGTCTGTCTTTCTCTTGAGCCATGTATATTTGTCATTTGAGAGATATATATCAGTAAGCACTAACCTCCCAGGCATTTGCAGATAAGCAAACTGCTAGCGCTTGATAACTTTACTCCCTCATTAGACTTTTCCACCACCGACTAGCTACATACGGCAATTATGTGGTACTAGTGATGTTTCAACAGTGTCGCAGCGTAGCACTAGATTTTAAATTAGTAACACAAGGAACATATTTCACACAATGTTTTGGGGTTTTTCATTTATTTTAAACTACAGCCAACATCGAAAACATTATGTAAATGCCAAACCATTTCCAGGCCTGAAAAACTGTTTTTCTAATTTCATAACTTTTCCAGTAATTTTATGACTGTGGGAACCCTGTTATTTAAAGCAGTCTGAAATGATGTGATCGGTTTTCTGAACTAGAAGTATTCTGTCAGAGGATCATTTTAATTGAAGCCGAGAGAAGAGTAACAGAGAAAGGAAGAAGAGAAGAAGAGAATTTGAACAAAAGAAAGAGAGAGAGAGAGGAAACTGCAAAACATGTGGTACAAAGACTGCATTATGAGCGACTCTTTGAAGTCAGCATTGTGACACAGAGATCATCTGGCAATAGATTTAGTAAATTCCTCTGCTTTTTATTCATCCTGGCACACCCGTTACAGTTCTTGGCCTCTCCCCACCTTATTAATGGGCACTACAACAGTCAATATGACCTCACGACTTTGTCTATGCCCAATCAAAAGCTCAGTCAACCCATGATACCACTATGGCACGCTGGTCACAGACACAGATGAATCCTTAAGTAGATTATTCAGTTAGAAATGTAATCTGTATTAGCAGGGATCATCAGTCATTTTTCACAAAATATTTTTGAAATAAAAGCGTCACTGAGCAAGAGGCATTTGATATGACACACAAATTTAACCTAGTTGCTTTAAGACTGCATTGTGCAACTTTTCACATGTTTCACTCACATCCTCCTACATGACGTTTTTCAAATAACACCTATGAGTAATGGTTATTCTGTGAATTACTATCACACACTTGAGATCTAGTTGCTCTTGGTTATAAAGCTACTGAACAACACCTAAGCAAATGTCCACAACCCCCATATCTTCAGACCATGTTTCAAACCGCAACACCAAGCCTGTCTTACATCAGAATCAAAGGTCCTCGCCCACAGATGTCTTACAAATGGACTCCTACAGTATCATATGAATACTGAAAGCTTCAGGCTGTTTCAGCATGCCCCCAGTGCACATTCAACTTTTTGAATCAAACCACAATAAGTACCCTGCAGATCTCCTGACACATACAGAGACTACGGCGCAAAGACTGACGAGCCTTGTGTTCAAGGCTGTGTGATCACCAATGAATAAATGTACAATCTATTAAATGCAAACAGTTTTTTCCTCTCAGGAAAAACACACACCCACGGAGCCCCCAAAGGGTCACAGATTTTTTTTTTTCAGAAGCACTTTGTGTCGCCTCACATTAACTTTACACTAATACTGAAAAAATATGCCAATACAAAATATAAAGAAATACATTGCAAAGTTTGCATTCCCTCACAATTCTGACTGAATTCCCCGTGATCTATACGGACGTTTAGTGTGTTTGTCTAGTCTAGTTATACACTGCCAGTTTAGGGAGACGTTCTGCAGATTCTACATTAAGGAAAGATGATTATTATTATTATTGCTCATTACTCCTTTAAAAAGGCTGAGCTCCAGCAGTATACACCTCTGGCTGTGAGCACGGCTGCAGCTGCTCTACCTGGCTGTGGTGGCAACCCGTTCTTATTCCCACAGCATCAAATACTGCAGCCTCGTCAGTGGCCCTTGGCAGGTGAAGCTGCGGCTGTGGATATGATTAATGCTTAGACTCCAGGTGCAATTTGTGATTGAATCTATGATGCTGTGTGGATATGGCTACTGCTGTAGTTAGCGTTACACTCATTATTAACTATTGTATCACAGTCATAATTATAACAGCCAAAGCACAGCCATGGCAACAGCCACAATCACGGCAGCAGCCCCGGCCAAAGCTATATCATCCCACGGCTGTAGTCATAATCACAGCTACGCAGCAGTCACAGCTAGCGGAGGTCTGCTACATAATACATAATACAATACCCTAATCCAGCTCAGCCTTTCTCCGTGGTTCAGAGTGAATGCAAAATTGTATTGTGCATATTGTGAGGTAACACAAGAATTTTTACAAAAAAACAACTGCACAAACTAACCAAGCACGTAAGAATAAACATGAGAGAGTAATGTCAAATTAGGGAAGGAACTGACATTAATAAATTCATGCAACAAAATCTGTTAAAAGTCCCTCCAAATTATCAGAGGTTTTACCAACTAAAAAACAAGACAGAAAATCACCGCATTGTGTTCCAGACAATAAAAACTGCAGACAAATAAACACGGCTTACAACAGACAGGAAGAGGAGAGGCTGTGGATCAAGTCAGTGCTACTCATCTCACAGAAGCAGCTGACTGATAAATTATTCAGATATATCCCAAATGCTGAACATCCTGACTCAAGCATTTGACAGCCATACACTTTGCTCAGTAAGCCGGCCGGCTCACAGAAATGGATTGCCCTCAAGCCATGTCTACAGAGATGGTATGCTTGCAAACAGGCCAATATCTACATTATATATATTTAGAACATTATTATATCTATTAACAATTAACTATACCTCATCCTTATATCTGTGTTGGTGCTTTCTGGTCTGCTAAACACACTGTCACTGAACTTTCACCACTTAAGTAAACACACATGTTTACCCTGATTTGAATTTGCTGTGTTTGAATACCACAGAAATGAACTATGATCACAATAAGAGAGCAGATAATGTGTGACATATCTTCCTGTGTGTGTGACTGCTCGCTATGTAACCACACTTGAAAATCTGTAGGGATATTATGAAGCCTGCTATGCGAGCCTGGCCCCCTAAACACCAAGCTCTTCTTACTGCAAATCTTTTAATATCTTGAGGTATTACAAAGGAGGAAAATACATCTCACAAATGAGTCTCATTCCTGGAAAGCTGGACACTAAACTGCTGAACTATGAATTGTGCCACTTCCCCCCGCATTGTATTATAGCCAACTACTTTTTTGGCACCACTCTTTGTAAAGAAACCCTCCACAGAGACAACTGTCTGCCCGGCCTTGTTCCGTCACCTGATCCAGCCACACATACTCATGTGAGTGGGCCTACACAAGAAAGCTTTTCTCTTGTTACAACAAACCTCCATCATGCCACACAGCCCTGCCTTGGGTTTTCACAGAGGGGAGAGTGTGTGTCTGTGTTTGCACATGCTGCACACTTGTAAACCTAATTAATTCAGTGAGGATATAAAAAAAAAAATAGGATACTAGATTTATGACCACTAGCTTCATTCTCTCTATCTCGAAGCCAACTTCATGACTTTTATGGAAAACACAAGTGCTTAAGTATGACATGATGTCAATCAACACAACAGATGAAAGCCTTAACACCAGAGTTAAATTACAGAACACATTACAGAACAATAAAAACTCAACACTGTAAGCATCACACAGGTGATATTTGTTTTACTTCTTGCATTCGCTTGTGCAAGAGTACACAGTATTGTGTCCACCCGTATGATGCTCCAGAGAACTAGGGCATTTATAACTGGAGCCGATGATGTGAAGCTAAACACTCTCCTTTCTTTGCTCTCCCACAACATCAACATGCATCAATGAAAATTCAAAATATTTGTCATAAATTTAAACATATACAACCCTAGTTTGTTTACAGCAAATACACAGCAAGTCCATTGGCCAAGACTCTGCGTCAAACATCTCCAATTCACCTCCCTCTACAAAATGTTGTGTAAGTCCTCTTTAGACAACACAGCATGTCGAGACATCAACAACAATCATGATGTATGACTCTGTGGTCATCTCACCAATACAGGCAGGCTGTTTCTCTCAGGCCAGCAAAGGCAGGAAAGAGCACAAAAACACAGGAAAAGGATCTGTTTGACAGGGCCTTGATAACCCACAACAGACAGGCTTGCTGAAGAGGAAAGCAGGGGGAGCTTGCTAAAAAAAAACACAGTGTTGCTGAGGTAAATTATTGTTCTGCTCTTCAACATGGCACAAAAATGAAAAAGAGTAAGAGGGAAAAAGCAGATACAAAATGAGAGCGAGACAGAAAGGGACAAATTGAAAGTCATTTCCCACTGGTAGGAACAGCCCCAGAACTGGGATTTGGGATTGTGGGATTACAAGACAGAACATTAAAGTCCCCCTCCACTCAAAGAGTGTATTTCTTCTGTTTATGCCTCCTAAAGTGTCTGACCTTGACTATAATGACTTGTATCTGTGCAAAGTTAGTCACTAGAGAGGTGTTTTCACATTCCTCTACTAAAGGGGGCGATGCTGTGCGCTTCCCTAAAATCCAAGATCCAAATGTACGCTAGGTGCGCTAGAAAAGGTACATCACTAATACAAATGCCAGTCGCTGTCTGATACAGGAAACACACATCGACAAGGGAACAGACTTCAGCACAACGCCGGAAAGGAAACATGAAACCTCCAGCACAGAGCAGACTTGTCAGTACAGAGAGCAGAGTTTGAATTAGCATTGTGAAAGTTTTTCGAAGCAAGCAGAGTGGCAGAGTGTGCAGTTTTTGGATGTTAACTGGAAACTGGAGATTCCTTGCACTATCTACCAAAAATCCACATTGTAGCAGATATTATTGTGTGTTTCACAACCACTAACACTGTGTCAGCCACTGCCAGTTAGCCTACAAGCTGACAAACAACATAAACAAGAGAAAAAAAGGTGGCTAACTATCATTCTAACATGTCTGCTAGTCGATTTTGGTGCAACGGCAACTCCTCATCTTTGACGGAGGCTCAAAGATGTATGGCTGAATATCACAGATGTTTCCTCCAACACTAATGCTAGCCATCTTGATGCACACTGCTCTCACACCAATCAACTTGATGCATGCAACGCTAAAGAAAACGGAAAGAGTAGAAGAGTAGCGTTTTTTTTAACTATTATGTGGGGCAACCGTGTTAAACAGAATAAAAACATTAGTAGGCTATAAAATGTGTCTAGAGGGGGACCTTAAAACACACTTTACTGTGTGTGAGTGTGTGTGGACACTGAAGAGCTGATATTTATGTACAGATTATGGGAGCAGAAAACAAACACCTTTGTTAGTGAGTCAAGGCAAGCCAGCTCGTCCACATTTTCTATAACATGTGTTGAGGAGAAAGGCAGGCAGGTCTCCCTTGGAGCTGTGGCATATCATGGCTCTCAGAAAAACCATGACAAAATGTTGAGTCATATCATTGGGACCGAGTAACATCTACGCATTTGGACTAAGAAATGTGAGTTAAAGCATTTTCTTTGTCTTCATTATTTGGTACAAACTGAACCACCAGTCTCACAAAGTAACACATTGAGTACAAAATCATCAGCTAGGTCACTGTGAATATTTTAAGCTACTTCTTGTTCAAAGTCTTGTTCACTACTTGTTCACTATTGCAAGCCATTTGTTTCCAAATGCTTTACTCACACACAATCTGCTGCAGCCCGCTGTCACTTTATACCCAGTGACAAGAACTCAGCTGATACAAATCTGAGAACATTTAAGCAGTGTTACTGCCTGAAATAATCTGTTTCCAAAACAGCGATGGCACCACTGTACTCAGACTACTTGGCCTTGACAATGGCTCATCTCACATTACGTATCATTTAAAAGAGAATCAGAAAGAGGTGAAAAGAAAAGAAGGGGTCTCCACTGTCGGAGGTATAAAGGGAAGGATTTGATTACAGCTTGCAATAATGTGGTTAGTCAGGTCTTTTCAGAGATTTAAATAACCACAATGTGGCCGCTGGTGCTCTCAGAGACGCCCGGCAGGTATCGCTTATACCAGGTTTAAAAAAAAAAAATCAATGATGTTCCCTCAAATGTCTCGGGTTAATTAAATTTTCACATTTCTTGTCTAGTGCAAAGAAAACAGCAGGTACTTTCTCCATATGAGGACTTTTTAGGATCTGATGTTAAGCTCTGATGCAATAAATGGTAACATTTATTTTGTCTTTGGGTACAGTTCTTTCTACAACCAGATGGTTCAAATATGAAATAGTATAAACCAGTCAAAAATAATGATATGCCACATTTAATGGCACTGAGGGAACTGAATAAACATTTCCATATCCATCTCACATTCAAATGCACTGCCTGCCAATTATTATTGCACATGAAGATATATAAATTTGTGGTAAAGAAATAAACACAATAAGACCAGCACGGAACAGGTCAAGGTAAAATAAATAGATGTCATTAAGGATATTAAGATACTTAATATTGTTCTAGATATTCTTGAGTGAAAATGTATTTATTTGTAAAATAATTACAGCATGCGCTCACAAATTGGGTAGGAAAACAAACAAGAAATTCAAGCAGCATAGGTGAAGTCAGAGAACAGAAAGAAAGCGTGAGTAGGTGAGGAGGACAGTGTGTGTCTGTGATTGAACTGACCTTCCATGTGCATGGAAGTCCAGGTGCACGGTCTTGTCTTGAGGAGAGAGTGCCCTCTTGGCTCTCTGGTGACTGCTGTGCAGGGCTTCTGTGTCATATGATAAACCCTCATAATGGGTAATATAGTTGTTCAAGCGGTTTCCAAACTGACCTGAAAGAGAGTTCAGTGGCTCATCAGCATTTGTCAACAACCAACAACCAACAACCAACAATGTCAGCACTAATGCTAGGATACTTTTAGCCTATTTTAAAATGACTATACTCATACTGTAGCTGCATCATCTATCTGGATTTTATCCGCTCATATCGTTTAACTGTGTTGCACATGCTTACCTTGCACATGTTTAACTGTATTGTGTGTCTTTAACCATTGTACATATTGTATTCCTCATATTGTTTTCTTTTTATTATCCTAGGATGCCTATTAATATCAGGCAAAGGCACTACCGATGAAAATTAGCTCTCCGGCTAATTCAGGTGCATTTACATTTGTTTAAATGTGGATTCATGTACATTGACCCTTCCTAAATAAATTAATTGAAATTGAAACAAACATCTGCTTCAAGGGCAACATTTTGCTTTCATACTTTACTATGATTCCTGGTCCAGTTATTCATCTGAGTATTCATCTAGAATTTCACTGACACATCAGACAGATATTACAACTTGCAATGTTTTTGTTTCCACTAAACAATCTTTTTTTAAAAATCAGCTCTACATTGAGAACAAAATTGTCAATGATCAGATCATGTTTTGAATGTTTTAAGGAAATCTGAGGCACTTAAACAGGTATTTATTTAAAAAGCCTTCACAATGTCATGGCTGTTTAGTCATAGCGCCAGTTAAAAAACATGCCCGCACACTTCAGCTGTTAATGCCTCCGTCAGGGCAAGTACAAAATGGTTGCCTTTGGGCTGTCTGAAATAATTACTCACAAGTGCCTCAGATTTCTCCAACAATTCTATACTAGTTGGATCCCCTCACTGAGGAGCACCAGAGGTATGCCTTCTCACACCCAAGCAGCACTGAGTCACTTCATGTTGTTAACATTTTGGTGAATCTTGTTTACAGCGAATGGACTAACACAAGTGCTAATGCAATGACAGCAATGAGCTCATTTTCTGAAGGACACAGTATGCGATCAATGGCAGAACAATTGCACCTGTACGACTGAAAGAAGGTCCACAAGATGCACATATCTGTGCATTTTACAGACAATTTTACTTGTCATAATAGGAAAAGCACAGGTTTTACTAATATTATTGACAATGGCTCCGTTGAATTCAAGTGTTGCAGTAAGACATGGCAGGGAGCCAGCATGTGCAATACCAGGACCCTAAAACTGAAGCAGCTACATGGAATTCAGCCATTGTTAATCCTATTATTTACCTGTGCCTTTCCTACTGTGATTTATCAACATGTCTTTCATGGGAAAAAAAAAGCCAATGGAGAACAGTTGGTAAAACAGGGATGAATCTTTACCACAGCTGCCAGCTATCATATAAGCTGTCACTCACTAGACATGCTTAACAGGCTTTTTCAGCTTATTGGTGTGACCCCACCGAGGTAATCCTGCCCGCTTTCATACTGACCATTTCTTTGTTCTTTTCACAAAGACAAAGAAAGTCGGTTTAAAGCGCAAATGAGGAGCACATGATGCACATCAGGTGACAGAGGCTCTGTTTCAGTACTACTGTATGTCATTGTGCGAGAACAGTGACTGAACTGGCTGCAGGCCATTCAAATGCTAATCTACATTCCTAAGGCAACACAGAGTGCAATTAACTAAATATCTCAAGTTCTGAGTCAAATGGGAAATGCTCCATTGTGGCCTCCAGAAGCAGCCTTTGGAAATAAGTTCACTGGCAAGAGCTCCATTAAAAGTACTCGGAGTGACCCTCAGCTCTAAGCTTTTGTAATGAAAGATAAATAGTTGAAAAACACAAATTACCAAGAGGCCAAAGGGGGTAAGGCACATGCTTCATCTTTTCTGTATGTGTACACTATGTTGTTCATTACTGCAGGGCCTCCATGTAGTGGGAGTCACCACTCCCCAAAAAGGGAGTGGCTGTACCAGGCTAGAACTTGCCCAAGAATTGTGCAAAAAAAAAAGATTCTCAACCTCAACTTCTTCTTTAGCTCCTCTTAAACAATGAAAATAAGGACAGCAAACTACACTGAACCAAAAGCCAGTCTGAAAATCAACAAGATGGGCTTTGAGATGAGAGAGCGAGGCTGTAATTAATCAGGGAATATGTTGATTTTGTACAAAAACAAACACTGCCAGCTCAGATTGCCCAGATCTGCCTTCTCAGTAGGACGTGACAACTCCATTAATATGTAATAATGTGTCAACACAAAGCTGATTTATGAACAGACGGTTGCTTGCATAATAAGTAAGTCTGACATTTATGGGATATTAGAACATTTCTACCAACATTTAAACAATAAAAAACATATCATAAAAGAGAATGTAGCAGCTAAAGCATAATTTGTAGGTACTTTTACATGCACGCTAGTTATTATCAGGTCTACTGGAGTAACCTGTTTGTTTGAGCATGTAAAGATTCTATCCTGGTTTCAGGCACCCAAATAAGCCCTCATTGCAGTGACAGAGACAGACAAAGATATCGAGGAGTCCAAGACACACCTGGACAGAGGCAGACAATCGGAAACCTGGATAATGATCATTTATACAACCATCTAACTAACCATGTTACTCTCATCCTGAACATGATCAAAACCATGATACTTTTGTGCATGCAAACATTCTTGTAAAGAGTTATGATTGAAATGAAAAACACACTTATTTTAAGACTTACAACCAAGAATCTAAACCTGTTGTCCCTCCCAGGTTAACTGACTTCATAGAAAAATGTGTATTTTTCTACTTTTAATCCAGAGACTAACACTGGACAAAAACTAAATTGTATGGTACTAAGAGGATTATTATTAAGTTAACCAGAACTATTCAGTCAAAACTCAGGGAAACTGGAGTTTTTCCTGGATGTGATCGTGGTACCAGGACATTTTTCAAACTCTTGCCTAGTCTCAACCATAGGGCTCAACTGGTGTTACAACATTTAACCATAATCACTTTAAAGGGCTTTCAAGGGCCCAGTAAACTAGCTAACCACATTTTTTTTGTCATAATAATTTGACCTCATCTACCAGTATCAGGGTTATGAACGCCTGTTATTATTACATGATAAAGATTAGATTATATGGATCTCTGAATATCACAAATCATATAAAAAAGTCAACCTGCTTGAAGCATTTTTACAAGCTTACAAATATTAGCATAAACCTGTTATCACTCCATATAGAACCCATTATTTATTTCTAGAATAATTTATTCAATGAATTATATTCCATAAAAGCTGTAATTGCAACACCAACTCAAAACTCACCTAAATGATTTAATAGACTAATTTGAAAAATTACACTACAGCTGAAATGCGTTTAATTTTACCGACTGTTTTAGACATGATTACTTTACAAATGGTGCCTTTTATTTTAGGTGAAATTCCACTTGGCTGTTTTTAACAGTTTGTGAAATCAATCACTCACTGTTTTCAATGTTATTTCTGAACTGAAAAAAATACATCGAAAATGACCTGACGAAACTATCCTTCTTTCTTCAGAGCTACACAGATTACCACACTCAGAGGTGGTGGCTGAAATGTCTGCACAGACAGCAACAAAAGCTGAGAAAAATCTGGCAGTCACTTTTACTGTAAGGGCTACGTCATCATGATTTCAGTGCAATCTGTTTCAGCCTCGAGAGCTCCAGTGAAGTGCAGTTCTTGACAGAGAGGAAACCGCTGACAGGAACAGAGGAGGTGGTCACAGCATGCATCACAACTGATCTGAGCCTCGCATTACCATGCATGCTGGGTGATGGCAGGCTGGCTAACACGACACATCAGACACCCCACAGCTCAAGGCAACAAAAATGTCTCAATATCCTCAACTTGTGTGTCATGCAGTACTGGAATAATAACAGTAAGAGGGTTTGCTGCAACCTGCAAGCATCAACTCTGAGCAAGATTGCCCTTAACAAAATTCTATACTACTGTACATTTCTTACTGGAGAAAATTATCTGCAATGTCCCAACACTGTAAGCAGATCAAGTAACAGCAGCTGTGTCAAAAGGGAGATAACCTAGCTTCTCGGAAACACAGACTTCCTCAGAAATGTTCACAACATTGACAATCCACATTTAACCACAGCTTTTCTGATGTGCCAGTCATATTGATTGTACATTTTATGGCAGTGTATGGTTTACTGGAATGAAGCAAATTGCCAGGTGTTTGTTGCAATTTGAGGTCAGGCCAGGATATACTTTGTCCCACTGAAAAATGTCTGACTGGCTAATGAATGGAAAGATGTGAAGCAAAAGTAGAGAGAAAGGGGGCAGGCTTTCTCACCTAAAGTTCACACTTCAACTACTGCAGAAAAACCCGCTATGGTTGTTAATGTGCCAGTCAGATTGCAAAAATGATGTAGCAGCACTCTGCGTCAACTTGTAAAGTCAATGTTTTAAACCCACAGTAAGTTAATGCATGAACAGACAATGGAGCATATCTGACACACATCATAAATGTAGGCTTTTGTAAACATAACTTAAAGAATTATACTCTTTGCAACACTTGACTCTGACATCTCAGAACCAAGTTATGAAAAGGGATCAAGCTTACATTAACCAGTGTTTAATAAACATTATAAAGAGAAGCTTGACCATTAATGTATAAATAGAAGTGTGACAGATGTCCTGTTAGCTCATGGTTTATGAAATAAGCCATTCAGCTCTGTAGCAGTGTAACAAAAGGCAAGATGAAGTAAATGCATGAAGAAAAATTTCTAATTGATCTTCCTGACTTGGTTTTGCATTCTGCCGCGGCTCAAGCTACACTTTTAAGCGGCTTGTACTGAAACTGAGCAGCATCCTTTTAAAAACCTCAGAAATATTGATGTATAAAGGTTATACACTGCTGCATTTAATCAAGTTCCTATGACTATATATTGTTTATTTGTACTAGCAATTTCTGTACACAATTTAAACTAGCATTTTCATGTCTTTTTGATGTTGTATCACATTGTTTGTGAAGCAGTTTCCGTTGTATAACGGTATGAAATAAGTAAACGTTCCTCAGAAATAAGCATTTTATTTGACGATATGGGTGGAGAGACTGGAATCCTCTCATTAAATGAAATTACTTGTGTTTTCATTTACTCATTTAAACCACAGTGGAAGATCTGTTACATTTGTTTGCGTAATGGTGACTCACTGAGACCAGGAAACTCTGATTGAATCTATACTGAAATTACAACAGAGCTTTTGTCAAAACTGTCCTCAAAGAGATTACATGTGACACTTCATGGATACTATGATACTGTCGTTGGAGAATATCTTGGGTAAGTATTTGATTAAGTAGTTGTGACAAGCACCAACTAACTTAATAAAAGCAATGTGTTTTTTCCCCCTACAACTTTTATCTTGTCATCCCTGGTAAGAACAGGAAACAGACACTAAGCTGATGTGAACAACGCCCGTGGACCAAATAAACTTTTCAGTTAGGGTCATTAAAGGTCAATAGTGGAAAAATGAGCCTATGGAGTTGCTCCTGGCAGATGTAATGACTGTCAAGTGTTGCAGCATAGCAGTATATCATGTATCTACATTAACTGCCCCCTCAGAGGGATAGCAAGTGTTTATATATTTGCCGGCGTAGCTAAAATTGATATAAAGCTAGCTTTAGTTGTTTTGAAATTATTATAATAAAGCTAGGTAACATTTCTGTAACTTCCGAGTGTATTAGCTGCGTCCTCACCATTCAGTTTGTCCGTTGTAGACGTTAGCAATGTAATGTTAGTTTACCACCCAGCAACTGTCAAAACCAGGCTGTTTTCCTGTGAGAGTCTCAACCTGAATCACCAAAACGAAATTCAATTGATACCTAAACCAACTAAAAAAGCCTGGCTAACTCGGCCTGGGTAACTTACGCACTCTTTAACGGGTAAACACAGGTTAGCAGCCATAAACACAACAGTTAACATTAACGTTAGCCAGCGAGCTAGCAAGTTAGATAGCCAGAGTACAACTGCCTGATCCGATTAGCGCTAGCTCCACTGACGATCACTGAACACTTTCCTTTCCGTGTGAATCAATGGTAAACTTACCTGTAATATCATGAAGGCAGCAAAGCATGAGAATTAGTTTGACAAATATCATATCGAAATTCCCTGTAAGCCCAGTAAACTAGCTAAAGCGACCCAGCGATACCGCTGATTGCTTCTTGTTTCGTTTTGTTTCACTTAAAGGTATAGTCGCCCTTCCTAGTTAGCCAGCTCCCATCACAAACACCGGCTCTGCCTGTCTCCCGCAGCCCGACGTCAGACAGACAGATAGACCGACAGACAGGCCCTCCTCCCTTCCGGCGTGTTTTGCCAAGAGAGCCAGGACACACCCATTCCTCTATTATTGTGGTCATAGGTCGAGGCAGGCTAAAGCGCAGCTACAAATCACCTCTGCGCCACCATTCAGTGTGACACAAGGACAACAAAACAATGCGCTGCAAATGTCACAGCTACCAGCCTGAAAACAGGCACCAAGCTGCTGTTTACGAGCTGTTTTCAGTGAACAGACTGCTAGTTGTTTACTTCCGCACATCATGACTTCCGGGTTTACCCTGCTGTTGGAGGGTTCTTCATAGTGGTGAGGTTATATGGAGGACAAAAAAGCCCTTATGAGAAAATATAAACTTTATTATAGTAGAGAAATGGCAACTACATTTTGAAATGCAAGTATGCAATGTTATATATATATATATATTTAAACATGTACATCTAAAAAATAAATTACAATATTAGCTGCTGCAAGATTAACATGAAAATGCACAGCTATTGAATTCCACATGAATTGTTTATGTATTGTTTTTGCTGAAGTGTTTGGTCATATGCAGATAACATTAATCCTCTGTATGACCGCGTTGTTTTCCTCATAAAAATCAAATAGCTTCTTAAGAGAATAAGGACGGGCCTGGATCTTTATAGAGATGTTGCTATACATATATACATTTAAACATAGAAATCCAAAAAAATAAATTGCAATATTGGCTGCAAGATTAACCTCAAAATTTAAAAAAAAAAGTGAGTATTTGTTTATTTAGATATTTATTTATTTTGTTGTCATGATGATGCCAGCTGAACCACCTGAAGACCATTACAGAAGTTAAAACACTGTATCACCCTTCTTTTTCACTAACCCTAGTTATAAGACAATTGTATTTTTGGATATGTTTACATGTAACATATTACACCAATAAGAGCAATGCTGCACAAAAGCTCACAATACTGCAAACAGAAAACAGACATGCAGTGCAATCAACTATTGAGAAAATCCACAGTTCACAGTTCAAATCTGTACGTGGACTTCCAGTTACTGGTAACAAAGAATTCAAAATGAAAAAAGTTTGAACATAATGACACCCTCATGGAAACACACACACAAAAAGAAAATTCACACCTGTTTAAATAGAGTGAATGTGGTGGTTTGGTTTCCTTTGTTAGCCACAAACTTATATTAGGTCTTTCCGTTTCACCCAAATAATCTTTGCACAAAACAGTAGGCTACTTTAAAGGACATCTGTTGTCTTTGTGTGCTAAACTATAACACTAGCAGATAAAATATATATTGTATTTAGATCTAAGTAAACTCTCAGTATAAACATCTAAAAGTTTCAGTGCAGGCTGGCGTGCAGTTAACAGTGGTTTTGTATGTGGTTGGACAGTGGTAAATCTTAAGGTATCACATGTGGTTAGGGTCCTCTTAACCACTTCGGAATGTTGTAGGCTGCTGTTGCTGCTGCTACACCCACAGCAGGTCAGGTGCTTCATGTCTACACTTGTGACTGGAGCCCTGATGGCCTGCATACAAATCAAATTTTGTATTTCAAAATTAAACTTGATATATATTTACTAAAATAATAGTAGGCCTTATGTTGTACTAACCATCACATTCACAGAGAGCTCAAATGAATCATGGCTAACAGTGTAAAAGACTTTTTTAATTGAAGCATTTTAACTGAAGAGGCTTTATAAATTACACCGAACAGTCAGAAGAAATCAGATCAATCTTTGTTAGGATGCTGTCTAGCCTTCTTTGAGAGTGGCATTGAGAGCCATGAGTTGCACTGTCTCCTGCATTGTCACTGTGGCACTGTAAAAACATGCCTACCAATCAAACGCTCTAGGTCATGGGTTGTCAGGCTAGGGGTTGTGTTTGGGTTGTACATAGAGGAAGTATGCCTTTAGGGCCCTGTCTGCCACACTTAACCCAAACAATGATCCTTTTCCTAAACACAGAAGAGGGCTTTCTGGCACATTTCTCTCAAAGGGGTTTCGTTTTGAGATGGAGGGAAGGTTTTTATGCAGTCTGATAGAAAGATCAACCTGTTAAACTGTGAGGGAAGAGTGCTGGAGCTCCCCTGCTGCTCTGGGTTTTGCTGTCATCTAGCGACTGTAAACAGTTACTGCATGTACATTGATCTAACCTGTCAAAACAATGATTTATTATGCGCACTATATATAATGAAGACTTTTAGAAAATTGGTGATTAAATGGTTAGAAAAGGGCGAAGATGCTGAAATAACAGAGGCCACTAAATTAGACTGGTTTAAATTTAGGATGATTGGGGGTTTTGCACCCAACTAAAGAAGTAAAAGAAATATATTTCTGTTTTCAAAACATGAATGTGGTTCAAGCTCACAACTATTATGACTGCCTCATAATTTCCAAAGTGTCGTTTATCTTGACAGTAGTAGGCATGGCGCTGGTAGTAGGGAGGTCTGGCAACGCGAGATTATTATGGTCTCACAAATGCGCGAGCACTCATACGCAAGGCTGTCACGGCCACGGCAGGTTCCGTTCACGCTACATTCAGGAGTCCTCGGAAAAGGCTGTATCAGGGCAGAGGCACTTTGTGTAACACAGGGCCAGCCATACACACTATAAAGGTTTGGGCCAGAAGCAATATATTGAACGGGTTTATAAATCCTGTATTTTGCCATCTTGCTGAGGAGTCAGGACAAAAGGGAGGGTATGCATAGGGATAGATAATAAACGATTTGAGGTGTTGTTTTGCATCTGTGTATGCAGAGACTGGCAATTATACATTTTTTGTAAGCAATAATCGCCAAAATATGTGTATAACATGGGCATCGTCTACTGAAATCGCGGATATCTCGAAGATTTACGTTTGTTTTGAGGTGGAAAATATAACAAATTCGGCTTTTTTAACAACTCCTAGAGAAATATCAGCTAAAATTAACTGTTTACAGTTATCTCAATCATTAAAATATGTTTGAAGGAATGTGGTTCATTAAATAAATATCTTGTATGGGTCACACATTTTTAACTTGAGTTGAGAGCATGAAGAATCCGAGTCCACCCGAAGGCATCACCGCCTGGCCGTTGGTTTTCTACCGCCCCCTTGCTCGGCCTGAAAGCAATTCACTCTGATGACGTCACTCGCAGAGTTGTCATGGCGTCTTTGGGACTGAAGCTGCTGCTGCAATTGAGCTAAAATCTGTCGACAGTCTGTAAATCGAAATGGAGAAAAATGCAAACCTGCATCGAGACACTGACGGGAGCTCTTTGTGTGCCACGATCGCGGGAGAGATGGGCGACGTAACGGCTGTCGGCGGAGTGAAAGGAACAGCCGAGAAATGCAAGAATAGTGAGGCTCCTCTCAGTACTTTGGTTAACGTTAGTTGTAATAACAGCACCACAAATGTTGGTGCTCCCACCGCCGTTAATGTCATTTCCACTGCCGGGAAGTCTGACGTGCCAGAAGTGATCGAAGTCCTCCCGGTGCCGGAGGATACGAAGAAGGACACCACGACGAGCGGTTCAGGGTCCGGGGATCAGATCAGTAACGGGATGGGGCATGACTCGGTGCTGGCTGCAGAAGATAGCGAGGGTGGTGCCTCAAAGTTAGTAAACAACAAAAGCGACGGCCCGTCCTCACCTTCCGCTAAAGAGGGCACAGATGTGCAGGCTGAGGTTTTGGCTGCTGAGGAAAGTGAACCGACAAAACTTGCCAAACCGACTCATCTGTGTCCGGACAATGCAATCACAGCAAACGTCAAACCGGGGCTGTGCGGTGATCACACCTTATCGGAGGGATTGCCGAGTGGGAGTGACCCCGATCCCAGCCTCGGTGGAGAGTCCAGAAGCATAGATTCACTCGAGTCCTTCTCCAACCTCAACTCCTGCCCCAGCTCCGACCTGAACAGCGAGGGGCTGGAGGACAGAGGACTGGCCCTGGCCCTGCAGGGCGAGTACGGGGCTGATGGGACAAAGACTTCGTGTGCTAAGGACCGGGCCGCCGGCCAGTCCATATACCACATTAAGTGGATCAAGTGGAGGGAGGAGAATACGCCGATCATCACCCAGAACGAGAACGGCCCATGTCCATTACTGGCAATTATGAATGTCCTTCTGCTTGCATGGAAGGTAAAGGCTCTGAGATCAGCATAGAGGTCAATAGAAACTTGACTGTAACTTAATAGCAGGCACATTTTATAAGCTCTGTCAGCAGTTAATTTATATAATTATAATGGAAAATATGTGTAAGACTCTTAACAGTCAGAGTTGCAAATGGTTAACATACACATCTAGTCCTAGTGCCTCTCTGTCCCTTTGCACTGCCACTTCCGGTCACTAAATGTATCTCTGTCAAGACATGTTTATCAGTTCCAGCATTAGCTCTCATTTTATATCAGCATGTCTGAGCATGTTGAATACTGACCTGATGTGAGAGGTGTTTACAAACTAAAACACATGGGTTCCTCCAGTAAATAGTCTTGTCCTTGTAACTTGTGTTGCAGTGCTTCGTGTGATAACTGGGTACTGAATGAATGATGTCTCTGTGTTGCAGGTAAAGATGCCACCTATGATGGAAATTATAACAGCTGAGCAACTGATGGAGTATCTTGGTGAGTCATTGTAGCTATTAAACCCACAAGACAAGAAACAAATCAATGCCACATCATTGATCAGAGCGGGAGACTGTATTAATTGCGATCTTAATCCATGTTACATCAGTGAATATGGCACTCCACCTGGTTTTACATTTGCAATAATAACCTGTTTGTAACTTGCAGAGGATAACACGTTTATAAAGTAACTTACTTTAGCGTTATAAGTTGACGTGCTTTTACAGAGTGTTAGTCCACACTTGTAAACAAACTAGCCCATTAAGCCACTGCTACTGCGTTTCAACAGCCTTGTAAACATTCTTGTGTTTCACATCCTCTCAAATTTTTGCGATTACATACTAAAGGTCAGATATATATACATATTCCAGAGTCAACAGAGGAAGAGACCCGAACGGGGGAATCCCCCGTGATTAAATCCTCTGCTGTTGCAAAGGAAACATGAGCTATCTCTTCTCTCTGGCTGTCTCCTGCCCTTCATAACTAAAATTACTCTACAATATCAAAGTAGAGAGTCTGATTACAGCAGGGGTTCTTCAGAGGTAGAGACAGTCTTCACTAGTGTCTTCTCTCAGCTCTGTCAGGGCCTTTCGTGTTCACTGACGTAAGTAGACTAAAAGTAGTCCACATCACAGCACTATATGTGAACTCTTTAATGGTACTGTGAACTTGTTTGTGTCCAACAGCACTCTAACAATAAAGGAAGTTTGCAGTGTTTCACTATGTCCAAAAGTGCCCGTATGTGTGGTATTTGGGAGGATGAGTTCACCTCGTGCCTGCGTGTAATAATTACGGCACTCAAAATTAATCTTGTATCATGTTCAGGGGCTGCTGGCTAACATCTAAACTAAGCACTGTGTCATAATACACAGACACAAACACTAAGGGTGATGTTGTGCAGATGTGCTGTTGACAATGGGTGGTGGTTGTCGCTCAGCAGCACGCAATGTAGCATGGCCGGTGATTCAGACGTGCAGAAGCAGACAGCTCCAGATATTCAGGGAGGACCTGTGTGTCCACAGTTCACTGGAGTACAGAGCAGTGAGGGGTTTTCCCTGTCGTGGACATGCTGTAGTAAAACCACTCAGCTGGCTGGCCCCCTGCTGGAAAAAATCTAGACTTGCAATAAAATCTTCATCTACAGTGACAGCATGGAAATCAAATCTGAAGAGGTCTTTTAAACTGCAGCCAGCAGTTAGTGTGTTGTTCAGTGCAGACACCTCGTAAAACTTAAGTTCACATGTTGCAGAAAACAGCTACAAAGAGTCTTTGAGCTTGACTGATGCATTAGTTTGAGCTAAGTTCATCGAGCATAGGTTTGTGCACTCATTAAGAGAGTCATACTCGTTTTTATTTTGGTCACATGGTAACATTAACTATATTTTGTGCATAGACAGGCTAGTTATCGGTTGGACAGTTATCTCTCACAACATGCACATGAAGAAATCACCGTGCCTTTCTAGATCAGTCGCTGCAATTATAATGCACAAATTACAAGAAAAAAGCTTAAAGGGACACTTCACCCCCAAATCAAAAATACATAACTTTCCTCTTACCTGTAGTGCTGTTTATTTATGTAGATTGTTTTGATGTGAGGTGCAGAGTGTTGGAGATATCAGCCATAGAGATGTCTGCCTTCTCTCCAATATATTGGAGCTAGATGGCACTAGGCTTGTGGTGCTCAAAATGACAAAAATACATTAAAGACTCCACAGCAATGTGTCTTTCCTGGCTACTCAAAATAATCCACAGACCTTGTTGCAAGCAGTTTTGTGTAGGAACTATTTTCTTTCCACCAAACTACACCTGCCAACTATATCCCCACACAGAAGGAAGCGTGCATCTACTTTTTTTTTTTTTTTTAATGCTTTAAGCACCACCAGTCGAGTGCCCTCTAGTTCCATTGTATTCGAGAGAAGGCCGACATCTGAGCGGCAGATATCTCCAACGCTCAGCAGCTCACACCAAAACAATGTAGGTTGATAAACAGCATTCCTAAGTAGGAGGAAAAAACTTTTTTATTTTGAGTTTGCAGTGAACTGTTCCTTTAATAGAATTTTTTTTATATGTACCCCATTCATTCTCTGAAAGTGTTTTTCCTCCATGTGTAGCTGTTTTTGCTTAATGTTGCTGTTGATGACAAGAGGTCGATGGCATTCCTCTGAGTAATACTCAGGAAAAGTATGTGTTGACAGTGCAGCATGATGCTCTCGCCAGTTCCTAATAAATTAATGACTCTCTGTAAAGTATTTCAAAAAAACACTTACACAAGAGTTTTTAAAGTAAGAGCTGCAGTAAAAATTTTACCAGCAATAACAAGAATATATTTCCATGACCTCCTATGCCGTTGAATCTATGTGGAAAACTGGAAATGTTTCTAAAACGTCAGGAACAAAAACTTGTATATGCTAATATGTGTATACTTTTTTTGAAGATTTTTTTGGGGGGCTTTTTTCCTTTTATGTCATAGGACAGATCTAGCGTGAAAGGGGGAGACAGAAAGGGAATGACATGTAGCAAAGGGCTGTGGGTTGGAATCAAACTCACGGCCACCTTTTGTTCATGGGGTGCCTGCTCTACTAGATGAGCTAGTGGGCACCCCGTATATGCAATGTACTATTTAAGAGGTGTCGTGATCAGCTGTGTATATGATGTGTTAAGTCTTTGTTTTCTGTGTTGATGATAAAAAAGCAGCCTGTTTGTAGCGCTGATCAGGCTGCACAGAGCTGCAGCCAGACAGCTGCCAGGCTGCACTTTCTGCTACAGAGCCGAGTCGACAGAGCTCTCAGGTGACACCACAGTGGACAGGGACTCGACTGATGCTACATGTTTGGCACAGCCTTTTCTTTGGAAAACAGCTGGCCAATGCTAAACCCTCCCAGTGGCTCTTTAAAACACCTCAAAGCATCTGTCATCTTCTATACAAACGCTCAAGCTATGAAGCCATTGTGATAATCGATCATGGTAGTGATTGTTTTGCTCTGTCGATACAATATAAGTCAACATCTCTCTCCCTCTGTCACCCTGCAGGAGACTACATCCTGGAAACCAAACCTAAAGAGATATCAGAGGCCCAGCGGCTAAACTATGAGCAGGTAAGGCCTGCCTAATCACTGCGGAATATTATTATTAACCAGGCATGTGTTTTTGCTTATGTGTGTGCATTAGCAAGCTGCTGACTGTTCATGGTACTTAAGGAGCGCAGGGCTTTTGGGATGAACACACTCTTCTCTCTCTCCTCTCTTTCTCTCTGTGTTGAAACCATAATTGTGCAAGTTGAATACGAGCTCTCGCTTTGTCTCATCGACACACTCAAAATATCTCAGCTGTTCTCACTGCCATTATTGATGTATTTTCACCACAGTGTGCAAAGTGAGGTGCACACTGCTCTGATGTCCATTCAGTCGCTGTGTACATACAGTAAAGTGGGTTTGCACATTTGCATTGAGGTAGCAGAGATGGTCAGCGGGTGCTCCATGATATGGAAATAAGCATCGAGTTGATTACAAACCACATAAAGCTGCAGCTTAGCTTTTTTTCTCCCACTGCTCTATAGGTTACATAAGATGTGTCTTGCAAGGCCCAGGGAACAACAGGGGTCAGGAGTGTCAGATTATGTTGTTTCACATGGCTGTGAATGCTTAGAGACGCATGGCTGGGTTCAGCTCCCGGCTATTACTGAGGCTGTGTGTGTATGTGTAATGCTCCATGAGAGGCACTTGGAGATGGAGCTCCAGCTCCCCTGCTTCCTCCCATCTCCTCTGCCTGCCTACGGTGTGGGAGAGGCCCTGCCTCTCCTCCTCTTGCGTGGCAGAGCACCAGCACATCTGTGAATGATTTGAAGCCACACTTGTCCCTCATTCAAAGAGGAGAAAATATAATGTGTAGCCTCCTCATAGAAACTCACTGCAACGGTCTTTCTAAATTTAAGTTGAGCCGAAATACAACCTCTTAAATAAATCAGTGGCGGCCTCAGCGTGCACAGTTAAAGTAAGGGAGTGGTAAGAGTTTGTGTAGCATAGTTATTATGGCAGTCTAATCCTAGACGCTGGCCTGAGAGCTCCTTTGCATGTGGGTGTCCTCATGTCCGTTCGCTGTGGTTGACAGTATGTGGAGACTACAGTGGGCAGGGCTCTGGGATCTAAGAAAGAGCAAGTCTGAAATGTGTTTATGTGCATGTCAAACAAAAGGTGTCCTCCTCTCTACATCTTAGAGAGATGTGCTTTCATTGCTTATGGGATGGTTATAAAATACAACTGAAGCCAGTCTGACTTTTGAGAGGAGCTGTAGCAGTTCATAACAGAAGTAGTTCTATTTATAAATTCAGCTTAAAAAACATCATCTGCCACAGGAGTGTATGAGGATTAAAATAGCAGTTGCACGGCTGCTCTTTAGCTATTGTTAAATATTTACTCGGAGGAGCTGTGGAAGTGAGAGTGGAGTTTTGCTCTGCTTTTGTCTCAGTGGACGCAGCTCAACAGCACTCTTACAACGGCAATTCATCCATGATGGCTGCTCAGCCATTGGAGGAAATGGGTTATCGTGTTTAAGAAGCCTCTTTTGTTTTAATTTGGTGTCACTCACAGTAATGGGCCTGGTTCACAAATGTTTCTTGAATCTTTTCATCTGATTTATTCTTTTTAATAGAGCAGATGAAATCTCAACACAGGATTAAAAACACAAGTCTCCAATTTTGCGTATGTCCTCAGACCTAGCCTGTATGATGATAAACAAACGCTATTTTTCCATACAAATCTGTTGGTAGACTCCCTGATAATCAAATTAAAGTCCCTCTGATTAGGAATCTATCTCTAATTGAGTAGGCAGACAATAAGTGAGACGGAAACATGATGGAAAATCGCTAATGATGATGTCAGGGAAATAGTTTTTGAATCATAAAATCTCATAACAAGGGTAAAGGGAGAGACTGAGCTATCAGTTGTACAGGTTGTGGTGTTGTACACTGATTTAATTCAAGCAGGAGTAATCTAATTATAAGATCAGAGATTAAGCTACACACAGGGTTATCAGTTTGTTAGCTACGCGTGTACTATTAAACGCAGTACATTACTACAGCTCCAGTGCACAAGCATGCACCTTTAAGAAGCATCATTTTATATTGAGAGGTGTTCTGTCCTCCGTATGTATGTGTGTGTGTGTAAATGAGGGCTGACAAACATTAGAAAGTTCAGATTAGCTCGATGATACATCCAACAGAAATGTAGAGCAGTGACAGCTGCTGATGTGTGCCAGGATTCATAAAAGTATGACCCACATTGTGGGACATCACAGTCTCGTAAACCGTTCATTATTTACAGCTCCCGCTGACGGGTCACGGCGTTATGTAATGGTTTACTTTTGTCCTCCAGCGATTGATACGCTGTTTTGTTTTGCTTCATAGATTCACTGTGTGTATTTATGTAGATTTACACGAATGCAGACACACTCGTAAACTTTGCACCCTCATGACAAATATCTGACATCTGAATTTCCTAAGAGTGCTTTTCATTTAGCAATAGCACAACATTTGATCACAGTGTAAACCTTAGTGTGTTTTTCTCAGCCAAAAACAGTTGCTCAATTGTGTTGCTTGGCAGGAAGGTTTTGGTTTTAAACTCTAAAATGCAGCATGAGAAAAAGGGCTCCAGTATTCTTTCTTACATCTTTCATAGAGCTAGGCTGCGACTAATGATTATTCACACTATTGATTAACCTGCCCTATTATTTGCTCGATGAATTGTTTTGTCAGTAAAATAGTAAACAGGCTCTGTGTAACTTCCAAAAGCCCAAGGTGATGATGGAGGTGTTCAGATGGTATTTTTATCTTACTGGTAGTCCAGAAATCCAAAGCTCTTCAGTTTATTATCATGTATGACAAAGAAATGCATCAATTTCTCCTATTTAAAAAGAAAAATACTAGCAAATGTTGTTGTTTTTTTTTTTTGCTTAAAAAAACAACAATTAAAAATATTGTATATAATATTTCAATACTCAATAGTTGCCAATTAATTTTCTGGTGATCGACTAATGAACTGACTAATCATTGCAGCTCTAGATTATAGTTTGATTTCTTGGCTGCATGTTTAAATAGCCGCTCCTCCATTATCAGCTGGGGCTCATATGTTAAGAAATGAAAGCTTTGTAGGAACCAAATCCCTCATCTTGGCACTGAAATGCCATATGCTGTCAACTAGTAGTTAATTACATCTTCTCAGGATTTTGTTTTTAGGTAAATTTTGGATTGATGTCAACAGACTTAGTTAAGCAGAGAGGCCTTCCCTTACACACCTTGGCTGAAGAGTAAAAAGTAAAAATACAGAAAGGCCTCAGCAGAGCACTGAGCTAATGTTATACTGTGGAAGTGCATCCAACAAGCACAGATGAATGCGAGCGATGCTTCGCTAATCATCTGATCTCCGAGCGCTCATCTGCTGTTGGAGCGCTCTGCCCTAAAGTGAAGAGATGTGGTCCATTACACAGCCCTGCTAATCCTGCCATCACTGCTGCTCATAAGCGTCCTAATCCACACACTCAGATGGGCCAGCTGAAGGCTTTTCACCTCAGCTCTCCGCGCCAAGCATCAAAGCTGGAGTCGCTCACTGTTAATGGGACATACAGTATCTCTACTGTAAACTGAAAAAATAGAGTCCGCATGGCGTACCGCAAACTTTTGCTAATTTATTTAAAAAGTGACAGCCTGTTGTACTCCTCACTGGACATGAACGAAGGGTAAAAATTAATAATGTAGAAGCCCTTGAAACTGTGCACTTAAACATCTTGGATGTGATATTTCATAATATTACACACACAAAAAGACTGCAGCACAGCACAGAAAATAAAGAATCACATTCAAAATAGTGTGTTTTTTGTACCTCTTTGCTAATAATGTTTCAAAACAAGCTGGTCGATACTGTAGTTGAAATTAATCTAATGACATTAATCAGAATATGTTAACGTTGTCTTGTATAAAACAATTCTAAGTAGTGTGTAGTGCATTGAACTGTGGTCTACTGTTATATTTTACACTGTGCAAAACTCAAAAAAAAAAAAGACAATGCAATTAAAATAATTAAACAACATGATGACATTATTTCAATAACATACTGCTGAATGTTGGTATAGACAGTGGTGATGAACAATCATTCAGAGCTGCAAATAACTCTGAAGTTTGTAGACTCAAGTTTATTGTTCTGTAAAGTAATTTGCTTTCGGGTCATTTTTCTTGTGTCTTTACCGTCTCCAGTAGTTTATTGTGAAAAGCAGAAATCAAATAGAAAGCGCTCACAACTGCACACTCATAAAGAGTTGTAGGGCTCAGCTGCAAGGCTTATCTTGATCCAAGACTTAAATGGCAGCAGAGGTTTAAAGCCAGCTGGGAAACATTGCTCTGAGGCTTAATGCTAGAATTGATCTGTTTGGTTGGGCTCACAGGTGTGTGGATGCATACATGTGACCAGTGGCGATTTTGGCATGAAGATTCTGGTGGGGCCACAGACTATTCACAGAAAAAAAATTGATAATGCAATTAACATGTAATACACTGAGCCATACCCGCAGTACAAATACTACTTGCTGCGCGCAAGTGAAAGACGCAGTAACAGCACCGGTGATAATGCTAAAATCACACAATGAAGATCTGACAACATATCTCACCCTATCAGCAACACGGAGGTGTTTAAGAACCCCGACATCATTTACTCAAGATTCACCAACACCAGCATGAGGACCATAAAAGCTATGCAAATTTCATGCCGTAAAAGGCGCACAGTCAAAGAATGACAGTCAATGCACGAGACCGAAAGAGGAAATATTCAAACAGCCCACAGACAGGAGAACAGCTCCCGCACGGAGCGTGCGTAAAGTGACGGGTCCCACACACGCCCAAATGTGCAAACTTATCACCAGCAACTTGCTCAAACATCACAAAAAATTATATGCAGATTACAGAATTAATACTACATATACATACGTACATTACAAAACTGCCTTCTGACACCCGTGTGTCAAATCTGCGCCATGCACGGACCAAAGGCTCAATACGGCAGTCAATAGTTGATAATTAAGATACAGCTACAGTATCATAAAATGCGGTGCCCGCCCTTTCGTCAGTTAAATCAACCAATGGGAAAGCTTCAGGGGCCCTGGCGGCCAGGCCCCACGTATTAAACTTAAGTGCGTGCTGAGCACGCGCACACACGCGCAGCAGTTTGTCCAGCCCACAACAGCGCAAGTGCAGGGCCAGCTCAGCCCGGCCCCACCGAGCGAAAACAGGCGAGCAGCATAAGCACAGAGACAAATTCACACACTACTACGCGGCAAAAAATTCTCTAGAGAGGTAATTGTATTCAGCATGTGATGAAAAATGGCGAACATTTCAGGATAGAAATAAAGTTATGTTAACTGTTATCTTAAGCTCAATGACATTATTGTGTCTGACAAATAAATGCCTATAATCTTCTTCTGCATAACAGCGCCCCCTGGTGGGGCCGTGCCCCACTGGCCCCTAATGCAAAAACGCCACTGCATGTGACATATATGACACACATGTGATGTGGTGTGTATATAAAGACTTTAGTTCTCACACAGTTGTTTTGCTGATAACATCCTCACTCATAATTAAAGGATTAATGTTAGTCATAGTGGACACAGTTCATTCTCTTCCATCTTTCAGTCACTGAAATAAGCAAATTTCTCTCTACACATTATGTTTTTGGCAGCCTTAAGCCATATAGTTTAGATTTCTCTCCCTCAAAATAAAGCCCTGATGTTTTCTTATTAGCGTGGAAGACAAAAAGCAGCATGAAGAGGCATTTTTCTCAGCTCTGTTTGGGCCACATGAATACCAGAGAAGACAAATCCAATTAAAACCCGCAGGAACCGAGTGGTAGATTTAATTTAAATGCAACTTGTAAACACCCTGCAATTGGTGATGCCATTCTTCTTCTGGGGAGCTGAGAAGCTGCTTTAAAAAAGAAAAGCCTGAAGTAGAATATTTCTGAAATAGGATGTTGTTTAAGGGAATTCATAACTGCAAAATTTAGCATTCACCATGGTGCATTCACTTGTGGAAACTGTAGAAAACAGTGGTACGGTGGTTAAAAGCTGTTATGGAATTGGCTGCAGAGATTTAGAAAGAATTCAGGCAGATGTTCTTACAGACTGCTGAAGGCCAAAGAGAAATGAAGCAAGGTGAAGCAATGCTTTCTCCGTGTCTGTGTAACATTAACAGAGCAAGCAAACAGTTGAAGCTTTCAGCCATTTGGACCAGACAGTTCACCCCAAAATCAATACATATATTTCCTTTTACCTGCAGTGCTATTTATCAGTCTAGATTGTTTTGGTGTTGTTGCCGAGTGTTGGAGAATTCAGCTGTAGAGTTGTCCTGCCTTCTCTCGAATATATTGAAACTAGATGGCACTCGGCTTGTGGTGCTCAAAGCACCAGAAAAATACCAACAGCACAGGATGTAAACACTAATGGCATCCTCAGCTGAGCTGTAATGTTAGCTAGCTCAATGATGCTAGGTGAGCTAGCAGATGCTCGCTTCCTTCTGTCCAGTGATACGGTTGGCAGGTGTAGTTCGGTAGAAAGAAAATAGTGCCTACAAGAAACTGCTCACAACAAGGTCTGTGGATTATCTTGAGTAACCGGGTCATGATTTCTTGAAAGAGACATTGATGTTGAGTTTTTCAGATATACTTTTTTGGCACTTTGAGCACCACAAGCTGAGTGCCATCTAGTTCCATTATATTTGAGAGAAGGCAGACATCTCTACAGCTGATATCTCCAACACTCTGTAACTCACACCAAAACAATGTAGACTGATAAACAGCACTGCAGGGAAGAGGAAAAATATGTATTTTTGATCCTGGGTGAACTGTCTTGTTAAAAAAGGCCTAAGGGTCTGTTTGCAGGATGGTTTTGCTGAGTTAAACCCAGAACAGTTTTTTTTTTTTTAAAGCTTCTGTGTTCTGGACAGTAAACCCAGTCATCTTAATGCCGCCAGGCTTTGTTTTGTGTAACATTACTTCCCTGTTGTGACGCTACATTAAGGTTATACATCAGCTTGATTTCTGTCTACACTGTGCACAGATCATTGACTGTCTCGTACAGTACATAGCATGGGGCATTGTAGAGTCTGATGGCCTTCACTTTTTTGTGTGTTTTCTTCCTGGTATCACGGCTCAGTCTGCTCATAGTGAGAGGGGGGTTGGTATCATGTGAAAAGTGACGTCAATGCATACCTTCTGCTACAGTGAGTCATCTCCCATCATTTAGGCAAAAAGACATAACAGTATCTTAAGTTAAAGCCATTTACATATATTTCGATATGATATTTCGAAACTTACCAAAAGAAGTGAATAGCATGTGTTACCCATCAAATTTACCTCAGGTTATATTTGTTTTTAAAGGTTTACTGACCACCTTGTGGCCCTCACTAGAGTTGTCAGTGAGATCTAAGCTGCAGTATGAACTCTGTAGCAGTTTACAATTGGAGTCAGTCTGTAACTCAGTGTTTGAGCCTTGACACAGTGTTTAAAAATGGGCACTGATTTCTGTGAAACAATTTATAGTGTAATAATTATAATAAATTATAACAGCACTCATGGAAGAAAACAAAAAAACAGAAGGAAACTGAGTAGACGCTGTTATAAGTGGGAAAACACCAGAGGCAGGATAAAAACACAAAATAGGAACTAAATTTAAATTAAAAAAAAAAAAGCAAATAAATAAATAAGAAACGAAACAGAAGAATATGCCAGCTAAAAAATAAATAAATACAAAATAATCATAAATACAAAATTAAAAAATAAAATAAAATAATTTATGTATTTTTTTAAATAATTATAATAAAATGAAATAATAGACGGTTCAATTAAAAGCCAGGCTAAAAAGGTAGCTCTTGAGTTTGCCTTTAAAAACATCAACTCTCTGCGGCCCTCAGGTCTTCAGGCAGGCTGTTCCACAGACTTGGACCCTAGTTATGAAATGATGTCTCAGCATGGGTTTTTGTTCTAACTTTGGGGATCATTAAAAGACCACTACCAGAAGACCTGAGGGTTCTAGAGGGTTCATACAATAAAATCAGATCTGATAACTAGGAAGGACTAAGACCATTAAGAGCTTTATAAACCAATAAAAGGATCTTAAAGTCAGTATAACCATTCTAACCATCAAAACAATCATATGTCTGTCATCCCTCCTCTCTCCTCTCATTTCCTGTCATGTCTCTACTGTCCACTACCAGAAATAGAGGCAAAAATGCCCCCAAAGAAATCAAACAAATATTGTGTTTATTGCAGGGCTAATGGGTAACATTCTATTGTCAAGTGTTTCTGATATTTTGTCCACCCCTTGGTAATATTATCAAAGGGAAATATCATGTCTCACAATGATAAGCCTGAGAGCTTACTCAGAAATGTAATATCAAATTGTTTCCCGGCAGCGACTTCTATTTCTTCCTGTGGTTGTAGGTTGATTGACAGTAAGCAGAACAAAACCTAATAAGTGCAGTAAATATGAAAACATTCAACTTAGTCACAGTGGAGTCACTGTGAAGCACAAATATTTGACAAAACCAAATAAAGGCACAAGTGTTGGGAAGCTGTGTTTTGTATTGTACAGGAATGAATGGCAGCTAATGGCTTCTTGTAAAGGTAGAAAAATCAATGGCTGATAGCTGCAGCGATGCTGACTGTGTGCAGACAACCAGGAATAATGTAACACAGAAAGACAGCTTACAGCACATGAAAACAGCTGGATGGGACACAGCTTTTGGTTCAGTATTATGTTTAATACACAAGCAAATATGCCTTTTTAAAAAGAATATTTTGTGTAAACCTCAAGTTCACATTGTGTAATCCTTCTGCTGCATTATTATCACACATTTCATTACAAAAATCTGAACCTTCGTTCTCCTTGTGTCCTAGAACATGAGTGACGCCATGGCAGTGTTGCACAAGCTGCAGACAGGTCTGGATGTGAACGTGAAGTTCACGGGGGTGCGAGTCTTCGAGTACACCCCAGAATGCATTGTGTTTGATCTGCTCGACATCCCTCTCTACCACGGCTGGCTGGTTGACCCCCAGGTGAGACTGACCTTACTCATCACTGCTGTTTCTCTTTACCTCCCAGAAACAAACAGGGTTTTTGCCCTCCTTTATATCCTGGACACGTCTCTTTCACATTCACTATGAGTAAGAAATATTCTGCCTGCCAGTTCTTTCAGTTTGTCCAAGGTTGCTTTCACTGTTGTAGCTCCACTGTTACAATCAACACATGACAAGTTGATCTTATTTTAAACACTCTAATTACCTGGGAAAAGTTGAGTAAATGTAACTAGTCTTAACTTATGTTTACTTTTTATCTTACTGGTAGTTTACTTAAAATGTTTTTGTGTTTACTTAATTTTGTGAAGTTGTTATAACTCAAAAATGACAACTGAAATTAACTTGCTCTTTTTAAGTGATAGCAACTCAAGTAAACCAAGTTAGTCTGACTTAACTGAACAGTTTTATGAGTTTTTTGTCACGATAAAGAAGATTTTACATGTGATTAAGTTAGTATATCTGCAAGCTCTGTTTTGTTAACATGTGAATATACAAATGCGATTGGTTAGTTTGCAACAAGCAGAATACAGATACACAATATAGCACAATGTTAGCACCTACAGTGTTGCTTTGTTTGTTACAGTTCAAAGCATATGCACAATATGTAGAGTTTAGAGAGAAAAGATTTGGTCTGAATTTTTCTAGATTTTTTCATACATAGATCATTTTTCAAGGCTCAAAACTGAATTTGTTTTGACTATGTAATTTAATTTATTGCCACAAACACTGGCCTTGTCCCTAAAGGTCCAGTGTGTAGGATTTAGGGGGATCTATTGGCAGAAATGGAGCATATTATTCATAACTATGTTTTCATTAGTTAATAATAACCTGAAAATAAGAATTGTTGTGTTTTCGTTACCTTAAAATGAGCCTTTTAATTCTACATACAGAGTGGGTCCTCCTCTATGATGTCTGCCATGTTGCTCTACGTCGCCCAGAACAAACAAACCAAACACTGGCTCTAGATACTAGAGGTGGGAATCACCAGAGGCTCCATGATACGATATTATCATGATAATTAAGTCAGGATACACTATTATTGCGATTTTAAACGTCTTGCAATATGCTTAGTAATGCGATTTATTACCTTTTTTAACTGTAAATTATGTCCCCGAAAGAAAAACTTTCTCAACATCAGTATTGTCTAATAATGAAGTATTATCTAATAATAAACTTTTCAGTCTGTTCATCTCACTTCGTCGTTTTATTTGCAGCAAAATGCATGAAGTGGACTGATAAGCAATTGATTCTATTATTCAAGTAGGCTACCTAAAGGTTCATTTGTTTTTGTAATATTGATAATTTATGTAATAAAAAAATTGATACTTGGCACTCTGTGACAATACTGTATTGCCACAGAAAAATATCGCAATACTTTGCTGTATTGATTTTTTTCCCCCTACCCCTACATGATAGGGCCATTCACGCTTTTGGGTTGGCTACTGTAGTTCTCCTCGAGGCTTGGTGGGAGAAGTTTCAGTTCTGCAACCCCGGCTAGATTCAACTAAATCATACACACTGGACCTTTACAATGCGAATGGCATAAATAATAAATGATAATGTTGTTGTTTGTTGTGCTTACTTTATTTATCTAAGACTATCAGTTTCCTAAATTCTACCGAGTAAACACAACTGTTCAGCTAAGTCAGACTGACTCGGTTTACTGAAGTTAAAAACACTAAGAATGAACATGTTAATCTTAGGTATAACTAAATTTTAAGTAAACTTAACAATTAGATATGAAGTAAACACCTTTAAAGACCAATAGTTATTTACTTACCTTTTCCAAGTCCATTGGTATCTTAGGTTGTTTTTTTCCATATCAGCCCTATCTGTTACAAACAAACCAAGAGCTATTATGATGATGTCATACACACTGACAGGAAACTCTTAGAAATTTTTGGTAACTGTCATCCTGAGTCATCAGTGTTTCATGAACCCACAGGACTGAGCTCCACTGAACTTTAATGTGCCTAATTTATCTTCTGTAGCGAAACAAAGAGCTCAGAAATAAAACTAGAAACAGGATGAAAACCCTGACGTCTTGCAGCACATGGATTGGATACAGTAGTTGCTGTCAGAGTGTGGTCTCTACATTTTTCTCACTTGACTGCCAAGCATACATGTTATCATGGTTACCAAATGATTTTGGAAAATTATACAGACAGTTGACAGTTCCCAGAATCAGCAGATGGGATGCATCCATTTAATAGTTAAAAATCATATCAGTGTCATATCTGCTACTACACAATCCTGTGGTTGGTCCGCTTTGCTTTTCAGCCACAAACTAACAGCTCTGTTGGAAGCAGACCATCTCCTTTTAAGGTGGTCTGTGCACAGACATTTTGTCAAGTTCAAATGACAGCATTCACACCACCCTAAATAAAGATAATTAATGGGTAAATGCACCGGTTGAACTGCACCAAAAAAGGGATCATGTTTACACAGTGGTAGTAGTTTCAGTATGAACCCCTCGTCACCATAATGTTTCTCCTGGGTTATACATTTTGAATAAATCTACTGTGGCTTTTAGTGAAACGGCATCAAAGCTTGGTGAACGTTCTTTCCCACAGTGTTTTTTTAATCTTTGTTTGCAGATGCATGACATTGTCAAGGCAGTGGGCAACTGCAGCTACAACCAGCTGGTGGAGAAGATAATATCCTGCAAACAGTCAGACAACAGCGAGCTGGCAGGGGAAGGTGAGTGCTTTCTCCTCACTCCCTCTACTTTCTGACCTGGCTGACTCCCCTCCTGTGTCCCCTCATCTCTTCTCTTTCCCCCCGGTGTAGTCGGAGATGGAGAAAAAGGAGCAGAGTCATGCATTTGGGAGGAAATCTGAGCTTCTGAGTGAATCGATATTACCGTTTAGATTAAGTCACAAGTGCCACTTTGCAGAGGAGCAGCCGTGTACAGCGTAACATTGAGTCATTCAGCCATTACATGACATGTGTATGTTTATTTGATGTCCAGTGAACCACAGATCAAGTTCAACTGAAAGCAGGACGTACATGTAGCCACTCATCAAATGGCCTACTTCCACAGCTTACACTTTTCTCACCAGCTGTCACTAACTTCTCCACTAAAAATATTTGCTCATTCAACACTGAGCTTCCTGAGTGGTTGTCAGCTGGTCCGCTGCCAAGTCAACACATCAAAGCCTTTAGCCGATGACGATATTGATATGGAAGATTCACTCCTGTTTATTGTATTTCTGCATTCGGAGAGTAGAAATTCCTCAGAGGGCTTGATTTAAGTGATTTGATGCTGATGCTACCCATCACTGCTCCGAGAGACGACTTCAAAACCACTTTAAAAGGACTAACGTGACCAAACATCTCTGGCTTTTATTGTCATGCTCTAATGTGCTGAAATATTTAATAGCACGTATTCAATAGGTGGTTGATTTCCCGCCAGGCTTTAAAGGTTGTGGCTCTTCCTAGGGTAGACTGTTGCTCGTCTGTTTGAGTCTGATTTTGTGGGTGTTTGCTCCAAATTGAATGCCGCTCCGTCTTACAGATGTCCCTCACCATCTGCCTCTCAGCCTATATTGAGTTCACTATAGTTACTGTGATCACTTCCAGCAGCAGAGTCAGAGTGTTCAAATAGCTACTGCAGACATTACAGCAGGGTTTCCAACATGCTCTCCAAATAGTGACCTATGAATGAGTAACGATTGCTTGATTGTAGCGCGGATGACTCATCCAGTGGTCTAATGATGAAAATATTCGTAAATCAAAAAGACTGCATTTACAAGAAACATGTGAAAGTTATGCTCCTTCCCAAGCTAAATAATTGATTACCTTCAGAACTTCTTTAGTTACTCACAGGTCAACAGATGAAGCCTATCAATAATAAAAGCATCCTAATATACATGGATGTTACTCAATTTTTATTCAGTTTTAAATCTGGCTGCAAAAAATCCAGACTAAAAAACATAAACAGAGATAAAATATTAAAGTAAGGCTCATCGTAGGTCGATGTGTCTGCATTTGCTCATTAATCACAACTTCAGTCTCTCCTTCTTTGTTTGCCTGAATGTTTCCTCCTCCCCTTCTCTCGCCCCAGGCATCGTGGCAGAGCAGTTTCTGAGCAGCACAGCCACGCAGCTTACGTACCACGGCTTGTGTGAGCTCACATCCACCGTACAAGAGGGAGAGCTCTGTGTCTTCTTCAGGAACAACCACTTTAGCACCATGATCAAATACAAGGTAAACACTAAAATGTCACCCAGGGCTGGTACAGATATCGACTGATATAACCAACTTTTACTGAAAGTTCTCCAGTGAAATGACACCTGCATTCAATCCTTTTTGGATTCAGATCTAGGGAAAATGACTACTTGTATGGTTTTGCTCGCAGCCAATCACTGCAGGCATTCTTTGATTTAATGCGACATGTGATTGGCCCACTACCGCAGCATCTACAGCACACACAGTCTGTAGTGTGGTGAAGTTTAGTGCAGTGTATTTGACAGAGTTGGCAGTTTAGTGTGCCAAGATGCCCCACTACAGTTTCACGTCGACATCCCCCCACATATTATTGACACTCACTACACCGACACACACTCGCTCTCTCTTTCTGTCTATCTCTTTCCCACTCTCACACACACAGACACACACACACACACACAGATAGGCTACCGACAAATTAATTTGCTCCGCGTCTGGTGGCATGTTCCCCAACTGAATGCTTCTATTCACATGATGGGTATCAAATTAAGTAGAAAAAAATTAACTCAATGAAGTTCTTTGTATGAGCATAATTTTAAGGATACTGGTTTTGGTACTGGTATTTTTTAAATTATACCCAGCCCTCTGACGACTCCTTCACGGGAAGTGTTGGCATTACTTGCATGAGTCAGATTGAGATTCACATGTGGAGTTTACTTTAGAAATCGCAGCTACCTAAATCGGTCAGGATGTGTTATGAACTGTCCCTACAGTCAGTGACAAGCGTCTTGAAGCGCTTTACTTGTACAGGATAATTACTTTTTTTTCTGTGAAATATTTTAAGGGGAAATGTGACAGAAGCCTCCACCTTGTAGAGATTTCTTTCTTTTTTTTGCTGATGTTCATACAGATATCAGCAAAACTACTTTTGCAATCTGAAGCAGACTGCCCTATATTTTGTCTGTGGGCTAAACATAATAAACCTGCTTTAATTAATTGCTTCTCCGCAGGCTACTCAATAAGAAGTAGCTCAGGTTGCGTACTTCTTTTTTGATGGATAGTTGATTTTTATAGAAAAGCCTTTGAGTAATATTTAATTGAGTTTTTACATTTGCAATTATTATTTGCAGTAGATTAAGAAAAATAACTTGCTATCAAGTGTTGCCATCTATCTACCTGTTTGAAAGCTTCTCTCCGTTTCTCTTCCCGCTCCACTGAAGCCTCTCAGTATTTTCAGTAATGTTCACCGCACAGACTTGCTACAACATGTTCTTCAAACTGATGAAAGCTTTCAGCAATTGTACAACATTAGACCAATCACGATGACCCTTTAAGAGGTCTATATCCCATCTCTAACAGCCCCTGCCCACAGCTGGCTTGCCATATCACTGCAGCTTGGACAGACCTTTCCTGTTATCTGCAGGAGGGGAAGTGGTGCCTGCTCACTTTCATTTTGAATAGTAGTCTGTTGTTGCCAGTGTAAGCAAAGCTGTGTGTATCACCTATAACCCTCAGACAAAGTATCAAGGCGGCCTAAGTTCTCTTGTTGCACTTTTACAAACAACCATACACAGATCGCATCGGTTTGTAGAAACCATCCCGTCCTGTATGTCTGCATATAGTGTGACACTGAGTAGATGTGTGTGTATGTAATGTGTGTGTGTGATTGTTTCCCAGGGCCAGCTGTACCTCCTGGTCACAGACCAAGGTTTCCTGACAGAGGAGAAGGTCGTCTGGGAGAGTCTGCACAACGTCGACGGAGACGGCAACTTCTGTGACTCTGAGTTCCGGTTGCGGCCTCCTTCGGATCCAGAGACTGTTTACCGCGGCCAGCAGGATCAGATAGACCAGGTCTGAGCACTGATGCAGGCAAGACTAGCAGAACCAGGAATTATCCACTGCAAAACCATGATTGTGCTTTATCATGATGTGCGTTCCACACCATTAGTGCACCACAAAGGCCCAGGCAGAAGACAAGACTGGTAAGGTCTTACTGGTATTATCTGGAGTGGAAATAAGAGAAAGTCTGGGGGAAAGAAGATTCAAAAAGAAACAAAACAAATGGCGTTAAATCTCAGCAAACACAGCAAAAACTGCATCGTCCCAAGCTAAAAAAGAAGAGGAAACAAGGGCAGCTCTTCAATAATAGATGTGTTATAGGACCCCATTTCAGCCTTTTAAAGGGGAACATCACCTAAATTAAGAATTTGAATGTGTTATTTCCATGGCCTAGGAAGGTTCAACAATATTTTTAAACATGAGCTACTCCGTCTCAAAGCCCGAAGCCAGCAAAGTAAGTCTTAAACTTGTGATGTCATAGGGTATAAAGTCGAGGGCTGCTCCATAGACAATTAGCGGGAGTCAGATTTTGTGGATCACAAAATGTTTGCTTTCTTTTTTGTACCCAATTGAGCTTCATTCAATTTTAGTGTTCTTAGTTCTGAAACAGAAAATGTACCCATATAAAGACTTTCCCAATTCATTGTCTATGGAGCAGCTCCAGACTTTACACTTGATGACATCACAAATTTGAGTTTTAGCTCTCTTGTTTTTGGAGAGTTTTTCATGTTTACCCATAGATCTGTACTGTCTTAAGGCCCCGACACACCAAAGAACTAATGGCGTCAAAGGCAGACTGTTGTGTCGCCTCACATCACGTGTGTCTCGGCCAAAAAGTTGCACTTGAACACACCACAAAGACTACAGCCAACGGCCAACTAGCACGTTCGTCCTGCACCTGTGTGAGAGGAAATAATTCCCCATTTCGGCAGGCGGCGGTAGTCTCTTTTTGTTACTCAAAAAGGGGAACCTGAAGACTGACAGGACAGTTATATTTATAGTTATATTTAATGAGCACCAGCGAACAATAACATAAGAATTTCTGTTGAAGTGCTCAATGGCTAACAGAACAATCTTACCTAATATAACAAGTTTATTTCGATCTCACGCCCTCTTGACTTCAGTCGTTTGTTTGCCTTCCTCACAGTCATTTCACTCACCGACGAGCTCTGCCGTCTCTGACACCGATTCACCATACTGAATCAGCCAAAAAAAAGGAGACACGAGGGCAACAAATGTCCACCAACAACCCAACATTGTGGTTTTTATACCACAGAAATAACACATGTAATTTGAAAATGGGTGTAGTTCTCCTTTAAACACACAAACAATAACCTGAAAGGCACATGTCAGGGTTGCATGGCACCCAACTACAATCTCATCCATGCTTTGCTGTACCATACACTCTCCACTCAGACCCTGTTGCATTGGGTTGATGTCTCCTGAGCTCTTTTACTGTTTTCACAGCTGTCTGCTCTTCGGCCAGCCAGCGTGGTCCAAACGCAGAGCTCACTGACAAATTGTCTGCCTTTGCTCCCACACACACAGACCAGACAAGAGCATGGGGGCTATTACTTTTTATTCTCCTTGCTTAGTCAGACTCAGCCCCTCCTTATCTCCAAGATGGGGTTGGTGAGAAAAAATCCATTCAGGCAATGTTCTGCACTCATAATCAATTCAGTTAGATTGGAGAAAACTTGTAATGATCCCGGTGGGGAAATGAGGTCTTTGTCAGTGACAAAGTACATGACATAATAGAAGATACCGAGTACATTACAATGGATAGGACCGGCAGAAAAGACGTTTTGTAAACTGCACTGCAACTAATTACAACACAAAGTAAAATGAAGATATTACAACAGATGAAAATGAATGAAGACAGACACAAATGGCTCAGTTAATAAGTGAGGGACTGTGGTTGAGGATTGTGGCTGTGCTTGTTCGCAGTATAGGCTGAGGAGATTCAGCTGTTGCGTAATCAAAGTACAGTATATCTACTTACGCATTATACTGACAGCTTTGCTCATAAGTCATCAATTCTTTCTCTCTCTGTCTCTCTCTTTGTGCGTGTTCATGTGTGTCAGGACTATCTGATGGCACTGTCGCTGCAGCAGGAGCAGCAAAGCCAGGACCTGCAGTGGGAGCAGCTCCCCGAGGGCATCAGTGACCTAGAGCTGGCGAAAAAGCTTCAGGAGGAGGAGGACCGACGAGCCTCCCAGTACTATCAGGAGCAAGAGCAGGAGCAGGCAGCGGCGGCGGCAGCAGCAGCAGCAGCACAGGCACAGGTGGGGAGGGAGGGGCTGAGGGAGACAGAAGCAGGTGGGAGAGGGAGGAGAAGTAGGACTTTGAACAAATGTGGGGCATTTAATGTAGCATAGAGGGAAGATGTTGCATCCTGGAAACAGATGGATGTATGCATCAGAGAGTTTGAGCTATAAAGAAGGAATTAAACATGAAAAGAGATAGTGGTATTCCTCTCTCTTGAAATGATGCCTCCCTTAACTGTTAGATCAAGACACAGGCATTGTCCCTAGAGCTGCGGCTATTACACCTCCTTGTTGCACATACATGAAATATACAGTATATTAGAGAGATCATATTATGTTCTTTTTTAGGTTCATACTGGTATTTTAGGTTTGAACATGTTTACATGCTTTAACGTTCAAAAACGTCACACTGTCTGTGCTGGAACACCTGTATTCACCCTTCATCTGAAACGCTCTGTATAGCGCCTGTCTCTTTAAGACTCCCTCCTGAAAAAGCCCAGTCTGCTCTGATTGGTCAGCGTTTGCAGATTTCCTGTTTCTCTGCATCTCTGCACTGTCACCTCAGCTGGGGAAATGACTCTAACGGAGATAAGCGGCACTTTCTACCATGACAAATTACCAATAAAAGCTTCAAAACACAACCAGACATGTTTAAGCTGGAATATGATCCGAAATCAGAGATAAAGTAACAACATCGGCAGCTAAATTTACATGTTTCCCTGACAATAGCATGTGGTTATATGTGGCAGTGAAGGCTATGTAATGTAAACACTTGGCAGTAGTGTGCCAGGAGCAGATGACCATATCTGATAGCTGTCACACTATGACATCATAGTGTAGCCAGAGAAGAAAAAACATTGGAAGCAGAGTATTCAGAACAATCTAAAGCCTGAGGTCTTTGATCACAGGGATTATTTCTACATACATTTACCTGATTATTTGAAATGGTGGCCACATTTGACATGAACATCCTTCACTGTAACACTATATGTAAGAAACAAAATACAGAAAATCATAATAGGTCCCCTTTAAATGATTTCTATATGTGGTTTTGCTTCTCTGGAAGATGTCTGTCTTCAGTTTTGTTTCTTTAAAGAATCTTTTTACTAACACATGCATGCTGTTTTTTAACAGGACATAAAAATCAGAACTTTGAAACAAAAACAAAAACCTTTCTCTACCATTTCCCTTCCTATTTTCTTACCTCGTTTTTTTTTTTTTTTTTTTTTACAAATACCGAAATCATGTTATTGACATATACATAATCCAAAATTAAAAATAAAAGTAAAAGTGAGACTAAATAAATGAGAGTGCCTGCATTTCAGGCCTTAAAAAGTTTGGTAATATCTTATGAGGTATGCTATTACATTTATATTCAAACATCACCCAATATTCATTCATTCATTTATTAATTATTATTATTATTATTATCACGTTTTAGGGTTGTCTGTCCCATTCTTGTGAACATGATATATCAAGAACGCATTTGGGGGAGATTCCTCAAATTTGGCACACATGTCCACTCGGACTCAACGATGAACTGATTAGATTTTGGTGGTCAAAGGTCAAATATTAAGGTCACTGTGACCTCACGAACACATTTTTGTCCATAACTCAGGAATTGAAACACTAATGATGATAAAAATTTCACACAAATGTCTAAATAAGATGATGACGTGATGACATTTTATATCCAACAGGTCAAAGGTCAGCTTCACTGTGACATCATAACGTTCTGCAAAAACATTTCACTAGCCAACGTCATAACTCAGGAACAGAAGGGGAGACATTTGGTCAGATACTGAATTGGTGACTCTGATCTTGGGTGTCCACCTTGAAACTGTGCTGATTGTACAGATGTTCTGTGCTGCCGGTCTGAAGATGCAGCAGCATCCATATTTGAAGCATTTACAACTGTTGTGGCTTTATATGAGTCTGGACAGACATGGTTATAAACTGTAACTGCAACTTCACTGGTTTGCGGAGGCATACAGCTGTGAGGTGGTGATTCTAGTTTTATTTTTGACTTTCTTTTTGTACAATAAAACAAACACACACAGTAGACATAAAGCACCCAGTACCATTTACAGAACATAACAGAAAGAAAGAGGATTCATATCCAGAACTCCAGTCCAAAGCTGTCGGTCGACAGCAGTACTGGCAAAGCAGGTGACTGCCCCTTTAACCAGGAGGGTCAAGGGTGAAAAAACAAAACTCCAACAAAACAAACAAACAAACAAAGAGGAAGAACACATGGGTGGGGCCTGCCAGCATATCAGTCGGTATACAGGATGAGGCAGAATTTGCACAGTATAAAAATAGAGCATGGCAGCAGAGCTCATGAGTTATACAATTAGGTCTCGTCAAGCCATGTCAGAAACGGCTTCCACGCCTTCAGTAAGTAGTTTTATGAATTCCATTTGTTATAGTGAATCTGTTTCATCTCTCATTGAGCCACCTCCTGCCACACAGGGACGACAGAGACTTCCAGTTTAATAATGTTTTAGCTGCGACCATGCCTGCTTCAAAAGCCAGCTTTTGATTGTCCCGTCAGAGCAACCAAATGTTTCCAAATTACAATCTGGCTGAATTTATTTATTATTAAAGTTCATACATGGTTTATCACTAGATTCCAGTTCAGAGTACAGACCTATGAATTCATACTCTTGCCCTTCGCTCTTGTTTGTGCAGCAGGGCCAGCAGGAGCCCGCCGAGGGAGACGAAGCGGACAGAGGAGGTGCAGGAGCAGGCGGAGCAGCTCCCGGCGCTGGGACGGCAGCAGCAGCAGGAGCCACACCCAGCCCGGGAAAACAGTCCTCCAGCGGGGAGCGCAAAGCCAAGAAAGAGTCGAAGGATAAAGACAAATGTGTTATTTTGTAACATACAGCGTGTCTGTGTGAGTGTGAGTGTTTTTGTGCATTTGCTTATCTGTGAGAAAGGGGACAGCATTTGTTTCTCCACGGACCGGACACACAACGCGCGGCCCCAACTTGACAACAAACAAGGGAAGGAGACATTTTGAGGAAGGGACGCGACAAGACTAACAGAGGATCTGCTGTTCCCAAACCACTGGTGCCTGCTATCCTCTATCCTCAGTGGAACCTGGACATCAGAGGAAGGGACACTACAACGACAACTACCCCTTATCTTTCATAGAGTCGGCCAAACTTTGTTACAAGTTGCACAGTGCACTATATTTGTGATGTGGGGTCAAGTTTATTCGGGGTGGTATATTTTATAGCAAAAGACATAATCTGAAGAAACAAAATGTCACCCTCTCACCATGTTCTTTAAAAACAATCATTTCATTCATTTTTCATTACCGCAGCTTATAAGCTTTTTTGTACGTATCAATATTTACAAAACGTATTTAGACAAACCCACGGTTTTTAAGTTGATGCCAAGATTCACATTTTATTTATGTGTCTATGTTAGCGGTATCTGTGGGGGGAGGTATCATTTTTTTCTGTAAGCCAAGAGGGATTTTCTCATAATATTGCCTGTTGGAAATCAGTGTAACACTATTTGTGTCCCCTCCGAAACACTATGTACCCAAGGGTTAATTAATGCCAGATAGCTGCCAGACACTGTAGCTACGGAACAATACTCATCACAGCTTGCCCTGTTCAGATTTGCCTTACCAGAGTATGGCAGTGTTGTATTCTGCTCTGTTTGAATGTGAATGTGTGTTTGTTTTCATGTGTGTGGTTTGTACAGTGCACGTGTGGTATACATGTCTCATTTACTGAGCATCGAGTCTCAATTTGGAAATAGCCAAATCTTTTGCGCCGTTTTAGTTCAGCCACAAGTTTGGATATTCAATGTCATTTATCTCCTGATTCAGTTTCACAAAAACATTTGGGACAGTCAGACTGATAATAACATTGGAGAGGTAATTTGATCTGAATCTGAAGTTGTTTCTGTGTGACACACAACCAGCTTTTGGCAGATTAGATTTGTGTTAGAGTGAACCCAGTTTAGAGTGGATGGTAGTTCTGAAAGGCCCTTTTCTTTCTCACAGTCTCTTCTGGCAGCTTCCTGAAGAGCTGCAGTGTGTGTGTGTGTGTGAGTGCTTGTGTTCAAGTGTGTGTGTGCACATGAGAGTGTGTGTATGTGTGCAGGCACTATCATGATCTCCTCTGTTAGCTTCTGGATGTAGTTCCACTGCAGTTTTTGAAAAGATATACCACAGAATTCAGTAATCGGCATGTAACGTTCCTCTAATCTTGGAAAGTTTGTTAAATTTTTGTGAACATTTACTGTTGTTTTCCACACACATGAGCCCCAAAATCTGTGAAACAAAGACATGCAACGTGAGATTCATCCTTAGTTACGATGTTGGGAACCAGACTTGTTTCATGCTTTAGCTGTGTTGAGTAGATATTTTCTTTCTTGTTCTCCAGAATTTTTCCCAGGTTAATCTCAAAGTTGCTTTTTCTAGTGCACTGGTTCCCAAACTGGGGTTCCCGACCCCCCACTAGGGGTCGCCAAAGCTCGATTAGGAGTTACTAGGCCTTTTGACTGTAGGGCGTGTAAGAAAACTTTTTTTTTTATTATTATTTTTTTTTTATATATATATAGGCCCTATACCTTAGCATAAATTAAATTGTTATTTCTAAATTTAGATTATGACTAAATATATAGACTTAAACATTTGCAGCAGAAAAGTATGCAGTTAAAACAACCAAAGAGCTAGTAGAACAATGACCAAGTGTCAGGAGGAAGACGATGCAGAATTTGTCCAAAAAAAAAAAAAAAAAAAGAAGCCTCACTGTTACAAAATGCAAAATATAGACATATTACAGACAGAACTTTATGAAAAGTTACTTAAAATGTGAGGGAAACAATCTCTGAAGCAACATTCACAGGAAAATCTGCCCCAAATTAATCCAATGTGCTCGATTTACGCAGTTATTGTGTTCACTATTTGGTTTAATTCTGCAATTTAACAGTTATTATGTGCTGTGTTTGTTACGCATTTAATACAAAATATGATCTTCATTTAGGGGTCGTCAGTTTACCCAGTGATAGAGAAGGGGTCCTTGAACCACTGGTCTAACACCACCCTGAGTATAAATATAAATGCACAAATGTCAAATGCAGACAGGAGTAAATTAATCTGTTATTTGTGGAAAACTATAATGAAAGTTCACAAACTGAGCGGTCCTGGGCTCCTAGGACACACACTCTGAATTCTGTGGTATCACCTTTTACCTTGTGTGCATTTCACTGCAGCGTGCAAACACATGATGTACATATTTACCTAATGCGTTCTTATAATGGATTTAGCTAGTGGTTTGTGCCATTATTGTACCATGGGACTGCCTCCTGAGAAACTTTTCTATCTATACATTCCAAGTGGATGCCTTGACTCAAGCCTTCTGTTACAGACTGAGGGAGACAGTCGTCGTAGGAGGTGTTTGCAGCACTCGTAACGCGGTCTCCATTATTTTGTTCAGTGAGAACAAAGTTCACTGTCAGGACAGGACGATTACATGGAGGCAGCAGGCTACCTACTGTGTGGGAACCCTTTCTTATGGGCTTCATGTGATGGCTGGAGTTTGAGCTCCGTGTTCGTTTGGCCCTAACAAGGCTGTGTTTTGTATATATATATAACGCCTTACAACATTTCAACATATTTTATAGGACAAAAGGAAACAGGCGTATTACCAGAACGAGACAATCCATGCATTTTTCACACACACACACACACACACACACACACACACACAGACATCGGAAACACTCTCAGGCCTTTTGTGAAGGGACATATCCTCCAGTGTCTTTTATGTATCGGCACAGTTCCTAGGCCTGTTGTCACTTTCTCAGTCGCAACTTTAAGTATCTGCTCATGTATACACACAACTATTTTGACACATTGAAGGACTTTAACACTATATTATTTAAGACCCTCATTGTTGAAGTTCACACTAAAAAAACTATGAATAAAGCTGCTCCTGTTGTGTTAACTTGGACTACCTGATTTAAAAAAAAAAAAACCTTGAACAGGGTTAAGACACATTAGTTATGTACACTTTCACTGACTCCTCAGCAGTTTTTTTCCCACGCAGCCTAAATAAATAACATATTTTCATTAGGCGAACACAAGAAGGCAGAGAGGAGGCTTTTGGCAATATTTTTTTTTTTTTTTGTCTGAGTTTCACCTCATTTACGTCTCGGCCCATCAAGTGAACATGCTGATTAAACATTCCAGAGGAAGTTTAAGAAAATGTAACTTCACTTAGGGCAGTTTGAATCGATATGGAAAATTTGATGCTGGTTGCTGTTTGTATGAGTGCAAAGAGTGTAGAGTGACACATGCCACACGTTTTTATTTTTATTTCAGATTTACTACTGTGCATTAGCTCGCTGTCCCTAGTCATTACTACCAGAAATTGATATTTTTGTTGTAATGTGTTTGTTTGACCCTATAGTTCCTAAGACAACAAATCTGAAGGATATTGTGTGTGTAATGTCTCCAAGTGGTTTTTATTGTATGCCTTGTAAAAGTGACGGTGGGGTAAATGCTGTAAAATTAGTGTTTTGACAAGGTGGTCGTTGAACAAATAGTCGTTGTAATTGGTTTTGCACTGTTACATTGATATGCACTAACAGAAGAGAAACATACCTCATTTTATACAGAACATAAAATTGTGCAAGAGTGCTATTGTCCTTTGGGTACCTTTTAAAAACTGGCCAAAAGAATTATCTCAACGTGGTAGCGGTGTATTAAACCAGCTGAATAATATTGATTTGTAAAAGTATGAAAGGGCTGTTAATTTTTTTCCTTTTTTTGGCGTAAAACGAAAGAGTACATTTGTTGACAAATAGTACCACTTCAATAGAACTTGCTGCAATTTGATATATTCAGGTTAGCGGTACACCTATACCAGACAAAAGGCTACCAGTACAAAGGCCTGAGTACCAGCACACAGCTCACAGATGATAAGGAAGACGTGAATTACAACGACACATAGCTGGGCGTCATGTGAATGGTCTGACAGGAGCAGTTTTTATACAAAGTACGGAAGAAAATATGTAGACGACACTGGTACTCGACACAATCAGCAAAAAAACAATGGTGTAGGTGCACCCCTAATTCAGGTTGTTATTTTTCCAGTCCAGAGTCCTTCATTTAACCACACAACTTTTCACAAATATGCTCAAACTTTGACAAACAAACAAAGCGTGGCAGGCTGTTCGAGTGTCGTCATCTATGTAGCAGAGGGAAATGTTCATTCTTGTTGTATGAGACACATCCAGAGTGCTGAACAATCTAAAGGGAGACATTTTCTTTAATGCAATATCAAACTTCCAGATTTTACTTTGTGGTGCATGTATAGCGTGGACTGAGAAGTAAGCCAGAGTCAAATTTTATCAACTACCCCCAGACCATTATTTCCACTGTACGGCCCATTGTGTTTATATTTCACATGAAGCATACATGTAAAAGGAAGGTGTTTGTGAATATGGGAGGTTACTCATTTGTGTTGATTTCAATGTTCATCTATTTACATAAATGACCAAATAATGTATGTAGCCTTTCACATCACAGTCACACAATGTATATGGTGATATATATATAACAAAATGCCTTATAGACGAGGGACATTCAACCTGATTAGAAGTACCAGGATAATAAAAGACTAAGATCAATAGTTGCCTTGCTGTCATTTGTAATGAGCTCTAATCACTTTGATGACAACATGAAATGAGTCTCATAAGAACAGGGGATTAAAGGGTAATTTCAACATTTTCGAACGTGGACCATGTTTCCCATGTTTTTGTGTCTAAGAGACTAATGAGAGCAACGGTTTTTGAAATGGATCTAGTATTGAAAGAGAAACCAGCTGCAATGTAATCTCATCGGGCAACTGACCACTGTCAATTTACGTCCATTTAAAACGCTTGGTTTTGCCACTGACAGGCTCAGACTGTTAATCTTAGGGTGCTTTCAGACCTAGAGTTCGCTCGCTTTGGTCTGAATCAGGGACTAATTTGTTACAAATCTGCATAATTGCCTAGAGTTGGTTCGTGTTCTCACAGCAGCATTTACAAGCAGACTAGATAAAATGCCTTGTGTGAGAACGCTGCTCTTGATTGGTCAGAATTTCAGTGCGGGAAAAATCCAGGAAGTAAACAAAACGAACAAAGAGTACACTTGCAAGATGCATGTGACACTTTCTAATGTCACAATGGAGGGACAGCTACGCAGGTTGATTTTAGCGCTGCTCATCGTGGACTATATTGCTGTCATTGTTCATTTTAGGCAAACCATACAGTTTGAAAACGAGGCGCGGCTCCAACTAGAAAACAATGTTTTGATGCTTTGGATGTGCTGAATGTGCACATAATGGTTGTTCCCATTAGTCACTTAGACACAGAAACATGTGAAAACAGGGTGCAGGTTGAAAAATACCCAAGTTACCCTTTAAGCATATACCTCAGTGTCAATGATTAGGTGGGGTCGAGATATCACATCAGCTTTTGGTGCTGGTTAATCTGGTCATGGGCAGAGGGGAGACAATAAGGCTACATCAATCAATCTGCTCATGACTTATCTGTAGTTTAATCACGCTTTATCGACTACTTCTGACAGGTGTGCAGGTGAAGTGTGACAGTCAAAGTACATGCAGTGCAGACCTGTTTGTGTTGGTCCAACTATTAAGGACAAAGACACAACCCTGTTAACAGCTGTTAAAGTCAATTAAAGAGTAAATAAAACCAAAATGTCTGAAAAAGCAATATAGAGGTTTGAGGTGATTGTTTAGACGAAGCTGACATAATGTCTGCTCCACTAAAGTGTCAGCCTTTTGTAGTGTTACTCAACATGCAGATCTCTTCCTGTCACTGCATTTTTCAGGCTCTTTTACAAGCTGCCATCAAAGTACTTCCTGCTTCTATTACAGGCTTAATGACTTACGCAGCATGTCCCAATATCATGATTTACAAAACCATATCAGTTTCAAATTCAGACTACAGGCTGCGGACTGCCAGAGCCATAATCTGACTGCCAGATGTACTTGAATTTGCAGTGTTTTTAGGATCACAATGAACAAATATAAAAATGATGCGTCCTATCAGGGACACCATTGAGTGCTCTGCAGCAACAGATTTGAAAGTCAGTTTTTATTTTAGACACACAGGCCTGTACGCATGGCCTATGAGAGGTATTTTGCTACAATGCAGGCTAGTTTACAGTTTGACATTGTTTTAGCAAATCCAACTACTCTTTACAAAAACAGGACGTCCACACGAGTATGACTTTTCAAAAAAAAAAAGAAAAAAATTCCTGTTGTGTTTCCTCACAGAGAAACATCCAAATGAGTGAATGATTCTTGACACTCATGAGCTCTATTATACACTAAAATAAGACCCATTACACAGGAGAACTGAGTGTGACACTAAGCTATTGAAAATGTACATACAACACTCAGAGAAGCTCATAACATCACTTAAAAACTTGTTACAAAGACCTAGGGCTGTACAATATCTTCCTAAATACAAGTAAAACGTGTGCACGGGGTTGTTTAACGGTAACAGCAGAACTGTCAGGAAAACCCCACACCGAGGTAAACACTTGTCTATACAAAATAAAATAGTGTCATCAACCTCATGGCTACAAATGTGCCACCTGAAACAGCTGATATTCTAAAAATAAAGAATTCACAAAAGTCTTCAAATTTTCAGGTGCCTTTATGTGGCAGAATTTGGTTGCAGTTAGAACTGCCGCGGCGTTCCTTTGAAGGGCTTGAATCCACCCACGTTTCCACCGCTGGGCATGGAGTTGTTGGTGATCTGTACAATTCGGTTCATTCCAGATGAAGAGTGACTGCACAAAGAGGAACAAAGACAAAGTTTAGCATGGTTTCTTTTCTCTACTGTTCTATCAAGTCATCATTTGTTTGTATGTTTGGTATACCTGGACGGAGCCATCATGCTGCCCCGGCTGTCTCCCATTCTGCGATTGTCAGGGTAGCCCCCAGCTTGGGAGCTCGATCCACCGTGCCACTCCTTCCTCAGCCCCTGATCCCTGCTGTGACGTTCCACCACAACCTGGCGGCCAGAGCTGAATGGCTGCAAAGAAAGAAGAGATTTTGAGTCAGGAGTCCTATTAGATTTGACTAACATTTCATCAATAAAACTGGCACACTAAGATTTTTAATTTCTACAGCTGAGAAGGGAGCTGAGGATTATTTCATTACAAGTTATGTTAATTAGATAAAAACAGAAGCAGCAACTTATCAAATTTGAGAGACAGGAATTGTCATTTATCAAACTAAACTTACAAAGATCAAAGCTGAGGATAACTGCATTTCTGTAAATTAACTAAACATCACCCAATCAATCAATCAATCAATCAATCAATCAATAACTAATTTCAAGCTTCTAATTCAGTTTTAAGACTTAAAATAATCTTCAGACATTTTTATTTTCGCATGTCCTGTCAATATCCTGCACCATTAGTACAGAGAGGACCTAGGAAATGCATCAGAACTCTTGCGGCATTTTTACACCAGGGATGAAGCAAAAAACAAACAAAAAAGAAACTAAAATACGGGATGTTCTTTGACGACTAAAAAGATTTGGATTAGTTATGGATAGGCTCATAAAGATAGGTGGACTCGATTTTTTTAATTGACGTGCACTTTATTAGCACAAATTATTTGGATGTGTTATGAAAACACCTTCAGTCAGAAAGTTAGCTAACCTGATCACTCATCACCATGGGTCTCCCATCTCGCTCATTAAAGCTGCTCCTTCCACGGCTGGCCGAGGCGCCTCCCCTCATTGATGGACCTGGACCATCTCTGCCTGATCGCTCGGCACGCATGCGCATAGGTCCTCTGCTCAACCCAGAAAAAGATTAAAAACAAACAAATTAGCTTTCACAGATTTTGAGGGGAAACAGTTGACTGATGATGCTTCTTGTTAAAAACTGCAAAACTGTTTTTTTTTACCGCATATCTCCCTTATTGGTGTTTATGCCTCCATCGTTCTTCCATCCGTGCCCTCCGTCTCTGGGTGAGCGGTTGTGCGACATGCCAGGCATTGTAGCTCTGGCTCCCATAGGGCGGTCATGCATGGGCACAGGACGCCTCTCATCTCTGTCCCTGCGGTCGGTGTCCCGGAGCTCGGTGCGCGGTGGAGGAGGTGGCTCAGGTCTGCGGACTGTTTCAAAGCTTTTGGGGTAGCGCTCAAAGCCAGAGCTCTCTCTGTGGGGAGCAGGGCGACTCTTCTTTACCTCGGGCTCACCGTCAAACCGGTTACGTCTTGCAACAAAACAAAGACCAAAATGAGATTAGTGACATCAGAAAAAGTTCAATTAGCAGAAAGCAGCACAAAACAGAATATGTCAGGCCAGGAACACAGAGCCTAAGTACTGTGGACTGACAGAGAACACAAGGAAGAGCACAGATACACCACCCCACATGAGCAATATCAGGATGCTTTAACTGAAGCACCAAAATGGAATTCAAGCATCATTATTATTTTCATTATTTACAAATGTGTCTTTCATACTTTAACATGTCAAAATGATTTCTGTGAAAAAGGTTTCTTGCGATTTGCAATTTTACCACAGTGGACAACTTCAACTCTTAAGAGTTTCAACACTTGTACCTGTCATAGGTGTTGGGCTGCTCGGCGGCTGCCTCTGGAAAACGACCCCTCTCTCGGGGAGAGAAGTTTGAAAAGCGGTTCTGCTGCCGGTTGTAGTTTGAGCCTTGGTTCATACGGACATCAGACTCAGACTGCATCTTCTTGTTGCCATTCCAGTAGGAATCATCTCTCCGGCTGAAACATTGGATACAACCATACCTCGTGAGTTATGAGCTTGGATAGTTCAAGATGTATTCAATACTGTGGCAACATTTTTTGTTCAAACACAACATTGTTTGTTTAAGGAGGGTTATGCACTGATGTAAATTACACCACGTCAAACTTCTCTTACAGCCACTAAAAGCAGCAAAACAGAACCATATAACTGCAACGAATGAGAAGCACGATTATGTTGTTTTACACAGGCAACATTTGTCAACCAGATAAAATGCTAAGCTGTAAGTTTGTGAACCATTTGAGGGACAAAAATCTAAATAGTGTATCTACCCATGTTCCACTTCACGGCCCCTTTTGAGGTTGTTTCTCTTCTCTTGCTCATAACGGAGCTGCTCCTGCTGTCTACGCAGCTCCTCACGTTCACGTGCCATGCGTTCTGCCTCTTTACGCCGCTCCTGAAAGACGTAATATTGTAATGCAGATTAAAATTAATAAGCAAGAGATGTTAATATTGTTGTACAATTACAAGCAGTAAGGAAAACACAGTCTGACTGGCTTTAACAACTTTCTAAGAACATTTAGAAGCATTTAAAAACAAGAGGTAAATTACAAGCCAACTAATTCTTGCTAATGTACACAACTGATGATCCCCTTTTTCCTGCTGCACACCTTAAGTCCTGGACTGCAACTGTTTGACATAATTGTACCTGCTCTATGCGGACTCTTTCTCTCTCAAGCCTCTCCCTCTCAAGGCGCTCCCTTTCCAGTTTTTGTCTTTCCATCTCAAGTCTCTGTCGTTCCCGGAGCAGGTTCTCCCGTTCTTCACGCTCCCGCAACAGACGGACACGCTCACGTTCCCGACGTTCTTGTTCAGCAATTTCACGTCGCCTTAAACAACAAAAAAAAAATATCCCTCCTCTTAGAACTTAAAGACAATAAATACACAATAATTAACGATACCAATAATTGATTTAAAAATTCATTATTAAAGACTACCTGCGCAACTCCACAGCTCTACGGACACGCTCCACACGAGCCACCCGTTCACGCATCCTCTGCTCCTTCATCTTCTCAAAAGGCAGGATGTCTTTGTCTTCCCCCTTGTTGGTAAAAGGTCGCTGTCTGTCTCTCATCATCTCTAACTGAAGGGCAAACAGAAATTAAAATTTTTTTAAAAAGTTCACATAATAATGCCTGTTAAAAGCAAATACTAAATTATATGTCCATAACATCAAGAGCTTTATACCTCTTCAGGAGGAATCAACCATTTTGGACGCCTTTGAACATTCATGTTGACAAAGGGCTGGAAAAAATAAAAAAGAATCTCATTTAATATCCTCGGATGACAAACTAAAATATGCTTAGGAATATGATTAAACAAAATTAAACAGAAATAAAGGTCTTACTTTGTCAAAATACCTTCCCCTTCTGAAAGGTCTCATTTTGCCAAAATTCGAGTCTCCTTTGGGATGATGTACTGGCATCATTTTGCCTGGGCTCTTTGTCCCTAGAAAAAAGAAGGACAATATGAATAATCAGAGAGGACAGGTGTATGCTTACTGATTAACTCAATAATATCATCTAAATAAGAAATAAAGAGGAATAAAACCTACGTCCATGCTTTCTGTCATCTTTCTTTGAGGAATCTTGTCCAGAGTTAGATGAAACTGATTCTGAATTTCCGCTTCTGGCCTCCATCTTCTTGGATAAATCTTTGTCCTTTTCTGACAGTTTATCCGATTTCTTGTCCTCTTTTTTGTAAGATGGCTGTGCTCTGCACGTAAAGAGAACAAAAGTTTAAATGTGCTTTCAATCAACCAAGGATTCACTTTTCAACTTCTTCTGTCACCCACTTGTTAGTCTGCTTTATCCCGGTGGAACTGCGCTTATCACTTGATTTGCTGGAACTTGCTTTGTCCTCTGCTTCCTTCTTTGAGCTCTCCTTTTTGAACGGATCATTTTTGGCCTAAAAAACAGCAGCAGTGAAATATAAGTGACACAGGCTCACAAATTTTCCATGAATACTGAGGGCGGCATCAAAACAATCAAGATTTTAAAACCATTTTGACTCCACATCTGCTTCCTAACTTACCCTTTCAACATATATCTGCTGTCCGTGGAGCTCTGTACAGTCAATGTGGGAGACGCAACGTGTCACCTCTGTACTGGAGGACATCGTCACCAAGCCGTAGCACTTTGAACCAGGACTGCGAGCGTTTGTAACCACCTTGGCGCTTAAAACCTGTTGGCAACAAATTTCCTTTGAAATTTCACATTTTTCTACGACACTTAAAGTTACAGTGATGGTTTCAGAAATACTCAAAATAAGCAACAACTAACTCTTAAAAATAAATAAATAAATTGCACACATTATTTACCTTCCCATATTTGCCAAACAGGTTCTTCAGATCAGCTGCTTTGGTGTTTGAAGACAGGCCGCTCACCCATATGTTACGAGAAGAGCTGCTGTTGCTGCTACTGCTGACGACTCCTGATAAAGATGGGGGCAGTCATTGGGTATGAAAATACTGCATCAAGTCGAATCAAATGAGAAAGGTGCTTCCCTGGGTTTCATATTTCTAACAACATTTGGACATAATTCTTACCCTTTTCATCTTTTGCAGCTTTTCCATCTCTGTCTCTTGAAGAGCTACAAAGCAAACGTTGCAACAACAAACAGAGGAAATGAGTGAAGGTAAATAAGACCCGGTGTAAAGTGATACGCATTCATCTAGTGGAATAAAACACCACATTTTGTACTTTTCAGGAAAAAAAATCCTGTGGGCAAGGCGTGGATCTGAACCAATGTCTCAAAGGCTTCATTGCTTTTCCAGTGGTGAGATGGGTCAGGTTGTCAGCCAATTTATTCCCTGGACCAATGAAATCTTCAGAGGTTTGTTCAACTTCACAGCGAATCATTTGACCAAAAAGGAAAAAAAAAAAAAAACACTGCCATCACGGGGACTAATGCTCTTTTAGATTGCCTTGTGCAGAAACTGGAAATGGCTTTAAAACTGCCGGAAAGATCAAAGTAACAAAATAAGAGGTGTTTTCTCAGCTCCTGGTTAATGTCACAATTTAACCAACTTCAAAAAAATAAATCAAAGTAGTAAATGGCAGGATTAGGTACATCAGTGAACATTTCCCTTATGGCAAAAAAAATCTTGAGGCTACCCACAATGTTGCGTTCTTAGTGAGCTGGACTTGGTAGTAGTATCAAAGAACTGACATAGAAAGACAAACCTCTTTGCTTGACCTGATGCCCCAGTAGTGGAGGGGCCTTTCTTCCCAGAATCCTTTTCTTTGTCTCCCGTTTCAGCTTTCTTCTGGGCCTCTCTGCCGTCTTTCTTCGTGGGCTCACCCCTGGATCCATCATCTTTCTTACCATCTTTGTGGCCCTCGGTCTCTTCCACCTTCATGTCATCATCTGGGCCCGTCTCAGCAGAGGCCTCTGGCTCATCAGTGCCCTTCTCGGCCTCTGGATCTGGAAGTTTCACATGTTTACCTGTTTCCAAGAGATCATCGCCATCAACATCTAGGGTGATGGCATCTTCATTTTGGATTGAGACCGACAGGTGATCATCCTCAGCTTCTTTGGGGGAATTCATGGCTTCAGCATCCATCTCAGCCAGATCGGCCTCCCCCTCTGGCTCAGCCTCCCCATCCATCTCTGGGTCGGCATCCTCATCCACCTCTGGCTCAGCGTCTGCATCGACCTCTGGCTCAGCATCCACCTCTGGGTCAGCCTCCGCATCCACCTCTGGCTCAGGCTCTGAATCGGCCTCTGCCGCCACAGCTTCTGACTCTGGCTCAGCCTCAGCCAGGGCGTCAGCCTCAGGCTGAGCGAGGCTGTCCTCACAGGGTGCAGGCTTAGAATTTTCACGAGTACCATCATCTGTATCAGTTACATCTGAGGGATTTAACAAGGATAAACATGGCAAAACACAACTTTTAACATTGACATGTCGCATGTTACTTGACCTAAAAAGTAGAATAGAAAGCACATTTAGTGTTAATGGTCATCGAGGGCGTAGACACCACAGGAAGACACAAAACACACACTCTTCACTGGAAAAGGGGGACGATATAGTGCTCTTCATTTCTTGACACATGTAAAGTACTTGAGTCATAATTCACACTGAACGTGCAATCCCAGATGCTTCCTGTAGTGTGGCAGATCTCCATGTGGGAATCTTGTGGCAAAGTTCAAACGAGGAGGAACAACTCGTCAGTTCATCCATCAGTCTTTTTCCATTATGCAAAATGCATCCCCCAGCTGGCCAGTCCAAGGAACGTCATCTTAATCATAGGAAAGCATCAATATCTTCCAATATTTCTTCAACAGTCAAGGTCATCAATGTCTTATCAGCAGATTACAGAGCACTCTGAAAAAGTATTTTTCATCAGCAAATCCAACCAGCGGTAATGTGTCCAGTCAACTGTACACATCTGTGTACAAAAAGCGTGTCCCTTGATGACAACAGTCTGCCCTTCCAGTCTCAGGCCATGCTGTATGTCAGATCTTTTCAGTGCACACATCACGCTGGGGCTGCAATACACTGGCAGGAGTATGTGCCAGTTTCGATGGTTGTCGTCTGCAATGAATGCATGAAGTCTCTTGATCGTTCAGTTGCCTCTTAGACTGAGGTCTCTGCATCTTTACAAAGTGTTTGGAGGGCTCTAGCGTTCCTTGAGCTACTCAAATCCCATCCTCATGCACAGGCTGTCTCATTTGACAAAACCTGTAATAAGGTGTATTATTCATGTGGCAAAGGGAGCAAAATATTCAGACCTGCACAGGTGACTTGTCTGTCCACTAGTGTTGTCAATCAAAATGTCAACAGGAAAGTGCAACGTTCCTCGAGTGCTACAAGTTGCTGCTTCTTCCAATTCATTGGACATAATAAAATATCAGCTTGTTTGTGAGCCTTCACTCTTTGTTTCCCTGGGGAATATACGAAGTTGAATGCCAGAGCAACAGAAATCCACAGACGCAGAGAGAGAACTTCTCTTTAAAATATTCTGAGTAATCCACGAAAATGTGGTGACTGAGTCAAGGCAACCCACATCCAATGATTCATGTGTGTACCAATTACAAAAAGCACGACAAGGTCTTCAGAATGTCTTCATTAAACACATCCTTGGTGCTCTTTTTAGCACATTGTGACCTAGATAGTGCAGAAGCATGAAATGCCACTAGATGTGGTTTTGCATTCTAACAAGAGTTTCTTGTCATCATACACATTAGCTGTGAAGAAGAAACAACCTTATGTTAGCATTGGGCATTAGTGCGCCAGCATACATACCTTTTTCTGATTCATACTCTTCAGTTTCCTAAAAAAGAAAACAGTGAGGTGAGCTGCCAAATATTTCAATACAACAGGCGCAGCAACAAAAACACGTTACAACTAATAGCACAGAAATAATTAATAAATAATTGTCATATTAAGTTGTTTTCCTATCAAAGCATAGACTTTTATTTTATGAATCCGTGAAGCATCAATCAAATCTCACAAGATATAGTGCTTTTAGAGGTTCTAATTTCTGTCAGACAACTACAAGATGTAGCTTTTAACTAAATGCTGGCAAATACACTGGCTATGATTTTTCCCAATAGTTTTACACAATCACACTGAAGAAGTTTCAGCCAGTGTGAATTAAGTTTGTAGTTTTGAATCCAGTTACAGTCTTAAATGGGACTGAGAAAGGTCTGAACTACATGTGTGACAACTACGTAAACCATATTGCTAAGCACAGTAAGTCTTACAAGTATCTTAACTGCTTTCTTCATACATGTTTTTTAAATTTTTCAGACAATGACTTCCAAATTTTTAAAATAAATTCAGGTTTGGCTTAAATACAAACCATGGAAACTGCTTTCATTGTGGTGATCAGGCTCACATTTATGTTCAAAACTTTTGATGCTAAATGTATATGCACAAGAACTGCATAAAGAAATGGCATAAGATGCCATTTTAATTGTCACTGTGAGGGCTGAAGACAAAAAAGCAACAAAGTTATGACCAACATTTATGCAACAGAAATGTATGCCACAGTCACCTTGGAAAACAAATCCTCTTCCCCAGTGGTGTCCGCATCTGAATCCACTTTCTTCCCTGAAAGGGGAAATATAATGAATGAAATGAAAAACCTACATGAAAAAAAAAAATAGAACAGAACATATGGACTCACTTTGCCTCCCTGTCTCATTGATTTAATCAAAAAAGCAAAAATTACCTTTGGCTTTCCCACCTTTCCGAGCTGACGCGTCAGTTGAAAGTGGGACTTGAATGGTTTCTGCATCACCATCTTCATCCTGAAGAGCCTTAAAAAAGATTTAATAAAAACAGTTTAAAATGTTTTCCCTCAACACATAATATCCTTGCTGTTCCCGTTTCGCCCGTCACCAGTTGTCTAGTCAACTGCAAAGTCATCCGCCTGGTGAGACAGAAGCTGTGCGCTAGTTATGGTAAAAGATAAATCCAATTAGTCTGAACCTTGGCCGTGTGTGCCTTGTTAATGCATCACATCACTTTTGTCAAGTGATGACAAAGTGAGTTGTTTTATGTTTTTTGGGCCAGTGTTCGGGCCCAGACTGTCAGTGATTAAGGCCACATAGTGCTGGTTTGCTGATGGTGTACAAATTGTGCTCAAGACTGACGATGAAAGCATTTATTTTGGCCTCTTTTTAATCTGCCCAGAATGCATTGGCAAAAATATTTTTTTATGGTTTCAACTCAAACTGTGTTGTTTCTGCCTTCTTATCAAACGCGATTATATATCATTGGGAATTTTAAACACTTTGAGGTATCGGGTGGATTCAAATCAAAAAGACAAGCATGGTGTAAAATCTTAGGATCTCTTATAATGGCAATGAATAGTGAATATTACATACAAGCATTCTAAGATGTGGAACTAGAGATAAATTTTAACTTTAAGGACTGCACAATTAATCAATTATTAATCGTGATCACAACTTTGTCTTTCCAAATTTAAATGAACGTGCTCAACTGCAATATTGAAGTTTATGTGTGCTCTGTTCATAAACACTGTTTTATTTGAGTTGCATTCTGTAATGGCATATTTAATTTTAGCAAGGCTGTATTTTGGACAGAACTTTATAGATTTATTGTGCTTCTGGGAGATGGCAGCCTTATTATGTGTCTTGTTGTGATGCAAAGATTTGTTATTAAAAGCAATGTAGCACAAAAAGAGTGAAAGCAGTGCTGTTTATTTAAATGATTAGTCGTGATCTCAATACTCATGACTATAATTTTGGCCTATGATGTCTGGTTTTAGTCCGTAATGTTTGTAACCTTAAATTTTTGAAAAATTTACCTAAGCGAATTATATTGAATTAAAGAAGATTTGATATTTAATATTGAATAAAATGTTAGCAAAATCAAAAACTGTTTAGATTTAATAACGAATTTTAAATTACCACAAATGTAATTTTAAAAAACGAGGTAAAACGCATCATGTAAAATAAGTTTAGATTAGTGTATTTTCAAACTCTACCCTTATAAGAGCAAGTAGAAATCTTTTCACAGGTTTAAAGTATGAAATGGCAAAACATTCAGTACATTTTAAAATTGTTTTCAACCCCAAAATATAACCAGTCTAATTTCAAAACACAGATCTGATGAACTTCTGCAGTAGCATGTGCATGGCCCTCCACGCGTTGAGTTCATTTCAACAGCTGAAGTCTATCATTCAATTTGAAAATGTCCAATACACACTGATGCTTAGTGGTGAACTTATTTGACAAAGCAGCCCTGCTGTTTCGAGGCACGGGGAGACTACAGAGGCCTCAAGTGTCTGTTTTGCTCCCGTCGATTCAACGTTACAGAATCATGTTCTCTCGGTGATCATACTAGCTCGAGTAGCTAACACCTCACTTTTTCCGACAGGTGTAACATTAGCGTAGTGAGTACAGAGTCCGCAGTTTACCCAGGGCGTAGTAGCTAACGCTAATCAGAGCCAACGGATATTTCGACAGTGAAACTAACCACATTAAATAACGCACAGACGTTTAAAAGACAACCACACAGCAAACACAGCCATCACAACGCTAGCTGCCGTTAGCATTAGCAACTCCGCAACGCATTTCCGAGCTCGGTCACCCTTCCCTGCAAGTATTTGATTCTTTTTTAAGTTACCTGTCTCAGTCTTGCGAGAAGAACGCTCTTTACACCAGAAGTGTCCAAGTTCCTTCGTTTGAGCTCGGATTTAAGATCAACAACTCTTAATTCGGATATTTTCTTTGACTCCGTGGAAATGGCACCCGTCGCCATTTTACCTCAAGATTACAGATTTTTGCGCACGCGCAGATCGAGTTTCTCCCAGCTTCTTCTTCGTTGTGTTTATTTGACGTAATTAACTGATGCATCACCACCTACCGCGGCGATTGTTAAACGAAAGCAAATCTGTATCCAATAACATATTTCAGGAAATAAATCGCTCATTACCTAATTTAAGTGCAAAATAAAAGCAGGGGAAACTACATTCCCTGGCATAGTGTTAATTTCGGCAGCTTGTATCCAGTACAGTTTTACCTGCATGCTGGTTAAAGCCTTTCCACTATACACTGGGCAGAGTGTTAAATATAATTTGAGTGGTTTGCAGGGAAAGCCGAATTATCCAGAGTAAATTCTCTGTTGCAAAAAAGTAGTGGCGCTGCTATTATTATTTATGATGTGGAATAAAGCCTAATCTTTTAGCAAAGTCTAGAAAATGTACAGTTCAAAGTGACCTGCAGAGTTTCCTCCTTTCTTTCACTCATGTCAGTGCATACATGTAGTCCTACCCAGCTGCTGATTTTACATATGAATACTCATCTGCTCCTCTTGTTGGTCCTTTAGGCTCTACGCCTAATCCACACCCAATCCTAAACTTGTCACACCAGCCCCAGATAGTTGTTGGGTGTAAATCTATGGTGACAAATTTGGTCTGCATTATATGTAAGCTCCTGCTTTGTGATGAGACAGAATGTTGAGACAGAAGCAGGCTCCTAATATTTTCTTCAGCTCCATCTCAGCTGTGACGGTGCACTACAGCTCTGGTCAAGAGTGAGGCAGACATTAGGCCAGTAATTAATTCAATAACATCTCCAATATGAGGGCTATTAAGATACTAAAATGTCATTACTCTCTGGAAGATATGATGCAGTGTACAGTGTAAGCCTCACTTATTTTGAATCATGTTTTAGGGACTGAAGATGACATCACAGAAAGACCTGGTATTACAGTAAAGCCATATCAGAGACACAAATCCATTTTATTCCATAATTTAACACTTACACATGAGCTGCAACCCCAATAAATCTCACACAGAATATGTGTCATATAGGCTATGACTAATGAGGATTATTTATGATTCTTAATGACAGGATTTGCTTGTCTTTATCAATGGTAAAGACAGGTAAAGTAGGACATCAGGTAAAATGGGACAAACAAGGTTTTACACCTTGAGCTCTTTACGTATAAGCAGCCACTTACCAAAGATGTTACTGCACTATTACGACAAATGTTCTTTAAATCAAACATTTATTTTTATTGGTGTGTGATAACTACGATGGGCAGAGCAAAGATTTAAAAAATCCATTGGTCCTTTGGTGATGAAAGTGCTACAGCTAAAATAATGGTATAACAACAAAAATGGCTGTATGATTGCAGGATGTTACATGTTATTAAATGTTTGACCTATAACCTAAATATTATCACAATACATTTTACTTTTTATGGGAAAGGGGTTTTGAGTGTGTACTTAATGCATTCAGCTACATGGGATAAACAAAATTAAGCTAAAAGAGGACATTTTTCTGAAGTGAAACCAGCATGCTTTTAGTCTACTCAGTGCCATAAATCATGGGTTACAATACTGTGTGATCTTTCTTTGTGGTGTTGTCACTTGAACAATATTAAAGATGATCCAGTGAGTCAATGTCAGCCACAACAGCCCAGAAACTAGCCATCATTGTTGGCACACACAGACAGGTCCACTGTATGGCAGAAAAGTTGGACAGTCTTTTTTAATGAATAGCCACAGGTTGCATTAATAATTTAATGAATTGATGACTGAACTGATGAATGAATTGAACCATTAAAAAACAAACATGACTGCCCCACTTTACCTTACCAGCTGTCCCATTTCACCTAAATATGTCATAAGTGTGAAGTAGAGGTTCCTGGTGTGTTTGAAGGTCAACACCAGGGCCGACCCTCCCTATGAGCAAATTAAGCAGCAGCTTAGGGCCCCGCGGCCACTAGGGGCCCCCCAGATGGATGCACCGTAAACTGAATTGACTGACTTGTCACACCTCTACGCAGACCTGGCAACCCCCTTATATACAATGAACTGCAGCCTACTTGTTCATAGGGCAGCATGTGAGGATCTTCATGTTTGTTTGATACAAAAAAATGGCAATGATGACTACTGAGTCAACATCAAAGGTCAACATACATAATGTGACCTGTAGCAGGGCGGGGACCCTAGGACCAGGGGCCAGGTGCTCACACAATGTAGAGTTTCAAATGATTATGGTGAAACCTACTGTGGCATTCAGCAAGGTTGTGACATCCTTCGCTGTCAATATTGGAAAAAATTAAAAGCAGCATTGGTCGGGATGCACAACATATCTGTGCTTCATATTTCTTGATAGTGTCTAATAATAAAGGGTCAAAAACTACCTGCTCCATACTGTGAAGGTCAGAATATGAACAGTATGAGAGACAGGATCTCGTAATTACGGGATAGTTTTTCATAATTACGAGATAACATCAGGCTCGTATCTCATAATTACGAGATAGTATCTCATGATATATTAATTACTTTATTTATTTGTGTGTATCTGTGGTGAATAAAGTGTATTGCACTAGATTTGAAGTGTTGCTGGAGTGTTAGTCTTAAAATTAAAACTCTATATAGCTAAATTACAGAAGCGTATTGCTGTCACATCAGGAAAAAAATAAGGATCAGTATTACGTAATAACGTGAAAAGTTTATTGTTCTAACAAGAAGTTTTTCACCTTATAACAATATAGTTTCACGTTATAACAATATAGTTTCATGTTAAACGTTTACGTGATAACTTATATTGTAAAAATGAAACATGAAATGTTCTTACAAAAAAAAAAAGTTAATGTTTTTTTTTCCTACCAGGTCCATCATCGTCCCACCCTGAAGCTGACTCATCTTCAGCCCCTGGGGTTGGTTCCAGTGTTACATTTGGTAAGTTTCATGTTTGCTGCCAAATTATGGATGTCTTTCTTGGAAAAATTAAATCGTTACTAAAGATACTAAAGTGTTACTAAAGCTGCTCAAGCTGATTTTGCTCCTCAGATCCAGTTGTAACTATGTTGCTAGAGGTAAAAAATTTAATGCATAAGGTTTATAACTGCATATGATATCTGGTTTTGTGTACCCTTAACTGTCTATGTATGGCAAAAGTAGGGCCCCCGATATCCAGGGCTGGCCCTGGTCAACACTTTCTAAATTATTTTACTTTGCATCATATTTTCTTCATAGAAAAATAGCAGGGAACCATAACAAGTTCTGAAAGTCACACTTAAGGTAGTCCTCAGAGTTTTAGGTGGCTTTCTTGGTAATCTACCAAAAAGTTTCACAAATTAATTGACTTACAACACATCTGCTGTCACAGACTACACCTTCTCTATCTCTTGTTGTCTGTGGATGTAGCGTTTGAAGCAGGGAATACTGGTCAGCACATTCAATGAAGATTATGTTGTGCACTTGCATGAAATACATGCAATGTTTTGTAATAATGTAAGGTTTCATTTGTGTGGCATATTAAATTAGAGTTTGTATGATTTATTCCTTTCATTTTTTTTGTATCACGTTGCCCTCTGATTATTAGGATGAGTACACTGGATTAAAACATAATTTATATAGCATTAATTTGTGCAATTAAGCATTCTTGGTGTTCCTGTATTGGGGGTTTTATAAAGGGCTCTAGTTTCACGTCTGACCTATATCCGCTAGTGGGCGCTCTTGTATCTGGAATGGGGGATTTAGGAAGGTGCAAAACAATGATGCATTCATTTATATTATAATCCGTATACAGACGCAGTTGCCCACAAATACACTGAGCTTCTCGTGTTCGTCTGTCGACACGAAACATGTTGAGGAGACAGTATCCACTCGACACAGAGTATTTTTATCAACACACTCTGCTTAGAAAAGTAAAGGATTAAGTCGAGCTGTCGCAAAGTGTCGTAAAGGGCTGACGACTGGCTGCGATGTGGCGCCCCCGCGTGGCAGCGAGGCCAACGGCTGTGTTGTATCTGTAGCCAGCGAGCGGACGACCTGCTGGGTAAACAAGAGTGGATGCTTCGAGCGGCAGGAATGGCAACTTCGTCGAGGGCTAATAGTGAGACATTTCTATCTTGTCAAATAGAAACACAATAGAGAGGCCGTGCTACCCTTTAAGATTCGATAGGATTCCGTTGCGAGCCAAAATGGCTGAGTATAATCGGGTATTTGCTGAGTGAAGTGGAACTAGCCTTTACGTTAGCTTAGCTCGTAGCCATCCAGGGCCCATTGCCTTCGATTTTGCTTCTCGGCTCAGCTCGGGACTGTGTTGTCAGTTTCACAATCCCAGCCACTAACGTCCTCGGATCGCGATTTCTATGTAGGCCTGTCTAGTTGCAGTTAGGGTTAACATTCAGATAAATGCTCGTTTTCAGCGCTTGTCATTATTCCCCACAGGATTTAACCTCCCATGTTAAAAAAGGACGGTGACACAATTTGGAAAAAGGACTTAGACCCAGGTACGTGTTGTCTTTGTTGTCTTCTGTCTGGAGTAACTATGTGTCAAGCTAGGTGGCTAGCTGTCTACTTTGGTTTCTCTCGATTCGTTTTTGTGATAAATCTCAACACAAGTTACTTAAATTGGATATTTTTTAGTGCTTCTACACTACTACGAGTTTATGTGGCCCTAGTCAGTCCAGCAGCGTTTGTGGGATACAGACAGACAGCAGCCGAGCTCATTGTAGGCGAATTGTTCAGCGTTGTAGAAACTATGCTTACCCTCACTTTCAGGCTCGATGCTGTGAAGCTAAATAAATCTATGTAGCTGTGTTTTTTTTATTGCCTAGTCAGAGTGATTGGTAGTCGTTTCACAGGCAGAAAGCACAGTGAGAGTCGTTAGCAGCAGCTCAGCAGTCCTGTCTCAGTCGTACATCTTGAATTGGTTTACTGTTGCCATTTCTGTTACACCACACATTTTCTGATCTGCGCCTGCTTCACTTGGTATCTGCAGTATCTCTTACTTATGTTATTTGGCCCTGTTTAAGAGGAATGTGTATTATTCAGCCTTGATGCATGGGTATTTTTTTCCATCAGGGCTGTCCTCTGAGGCCCCTGAATTCATGCATGTCATTGCGCAGCTTTCTCTGTGGCATCTGAAGGACTCTCACTTATCAGTGAGTTGTATCTAAAAGCAGATGTGGCTTGGGTTTAGCAACATCAGCCCTCTCTCATGAAAGTTGCAGCTTCAGGCCAGCATGTTGTCAGGACAACCAACATGTTAGTATAATATGAGTTGTGAATATATAATAAGCTTTGTACGTTTTCAGTCTTTAGCTGAATATCTAGTGCAGTGTAACACACATGAACACCACAGACACCTGTACATTTAATGCAGTCTAATACAAATACCCTGCAGCAAACACTACCAGGAATGTTGATGTGTTGCATTTTTTTCTGAGACTGAGCCAGAGAGAGGGAGTGAGCTCTCAAAGTTTTTGTAGCTGTGTCTATATGAGTCTTACATGTGCGTATGACCCACATTGGAATAAAATATCTTACAATGTCTTAAATACAGTAGTTGGATGTTTATATTTTGACCACATTTGTCAGACTTTGTGTATAAGAAGTTTGATTATGATGCAATTACATAAGGATGCTGACAGATGCAAGACATCCACATTTGATGTAGTCTCAGCAGACAATGTGGATGGTACAAGCAAGGCATTGCTTTTTATTTTCTTTAGTTGTGTTACATCACTCGTACTTCCAGATGGCCACATAGACAGGGTCAGTACAATATGTTCCTAAATCACTTGCTGAAATAGTAGCTCCATGATTTTGTTTTCTGATTACATCATATCGAGAAGTGTGGTTGGCTTGTTGCTGTGGGCGATATCACTACGTGCATATAGTGCCTGCAATTTTCTTCACACTGTCCCTAACATTTTTAAAACACAGTTCATCCATGGACATCACTGCAGGTATGCAACACTGTGATTGTGGTATCTGCAATAGAGATATCCTTAACAATTTTGATCACTGCAATTAAGAGCAATCAAATATTATGCTTGTGCTTTGGATTTTTTAAAATCATATACATATATTTATATTCTTTGCAACCACTTGACTCTGTGTGTGTTTGTGATTAAAATACACAACTGGGACGTCCAAACTGATCTGCTGGATCAGTATTGGGGCAAATTGAGGCATTAATAGATTAGTATTAGCTATGTAGCCTGATCTATTATAGATCCCTGGTGTATTATACACCTTGGCAAAGCGGGTACTCCACATATTAAAAAATGAAAAACAAGCATTTCACTCCATAAAACACTGGAATTGTTTTCTTCACACTAATATCGCAAAATCTTGCCTATGATAACAATGACATCACAATTTGGGGGATATTACATAAGTGATACATTGCAAGAAAGTGTACTTTACAATAGGATATCTGTGTAACTGAGGAGGAATACATACCAATAAACTACTACAGTTTTCTTAGAAGCAGCAATCACTAATAGACAGAATGTATTCATTGTATTAAATGAAGTTTTTAGATTTATTGACACTTAGGGCGAAGAGACCACTGGGAATACTGCTCCCCAGTATTGTGATCTTTGTCAGTGCTAACACCACTGTTGGCTGGCAGAGGGTGAGACATGTGCTCATCTGAAAAGTCTTAACAGAGGCACAAACTTTTGTTGTATTTAGGAAGTAGCCTACATTTCAGCGACGCTGGAATGTGGCGTTGCTCTGGGAGACCTTACACCGCTGTGAAAATTCTCCCATTGCAACATGCTTAAAATGTCCCTTCCTCCTGGGAGTTATTTTTTGGCGCATATAAATATAGATATAACTGTCCCAAAACTCATAACATAAACATGAGAATCAGTTTCATGGTACATATCCCCTTTATTAAGATCCCATCTTTATTTAGTCTGTTTGATGCGTTGCCAAGATTCAACAATAAAGCAAACACATCAGTATTGACTCACAGCCATGACTTTTGACTCAGCCTGTGGGTATTTTTCTTCTACCTTTAATCGGCAGCCCTGGGTCATAGTGTCTTTATTTGTATCAGCTAAAACAGAAAGACTGTTAGTGAATGAAAGCATTGCCCCACATTCAACACAATGAACACACAACAACACACTGTTGTTGTCATTAGGAAAATTACTGTATGTTTTAAGGCCTCTTATATCCAAGAAAATAATGTGTAATAAGATTTAAGTTTTAGTAAAAGCAAGTCTGATATGCTCTGCTGTAACTTGTTTTCTTAAGGGCTGATGTTGAACAATTCAGTGCATACAGCATAAAGAGTACTATGATCATCACATGATCTGCATCATAGAAAAAATAGAATAATATGGATCTGGGTGAAAATTTAAAGATGGATGACATTTTTTGTAATTTTATTTATTTTATTATTTATTAATCTATCGTATCTATGCTCCTTACATTATTTTTTTACTATTTCTTCCATAGCTTTTGCAGTTGCTGATCTATTTTTTTTTTTTCAATTCCCCTGTAACCTAATTTCCTTGTAATTGGTACAGGTAGGGATAGGTATTATTATTTATAGTCATTTAAAAATGTTGTCATTTTTATTGCCAATACAGTTGTGGTTTAAACTTATTTGGTGCCTTGAATAGGCTTTTCTTAAAGGTATACTATGCAGATTTGTCCATTACTGTTTGTAAACATGCTCGCCAGCTAAAGTGAAAGTAAAAGCCAACCTCAGAATCACTCTCGTTTATTGTTTTGCCTCACTATATTTACGTTTTTCGGTGCTGTGTATGTTGGATGCCTGCTGCTTGTGGTCTGGCTTCTGGTTGCTACCTTTTTATAGAGGCCCAACATCACTAGAGTGCTCTGGGGGTACACGCCCATAAACATCCCTAACACGAAAACAAGAGGAAAATAAAAGAGAATTGGCATAAGGCAGAGTCTCTGCAGAAAAATAGTGGATCATAAGTGGTAATTGAGAGGGCTTACTTCTGCATGAGTCCATACATTGTTTTACAGGAAAATCCTGCATAGTATATGTTAAAAAAAATGGTTGTCAAACAAGCTTTGTCCCAATTTAGCAGAGACTGAGACATTTACATTTAGTAATGGTCATTTAAATGTTGTTTGTAATGATTTGATGTATGGAGTCCATCATTTTAAGATTTATTCAAGGTTATAACACATTGAAGCAGCTACTTAGCTGTTTCCTCTGATCAAGCAAATCTGGTCAGATTATTTAGCATATGGAGTCAAAGTTGATCTTTACAAGCTGCCTGTTTTATCACTGGTATCTCAATGGGCTATTGGTGACTTAATTTATTTACCTAACAGTTAATTTCAGAATTGCATTTCATGGATGAATGAGAACACAGAAAAAAATTAGCTCATTGATCAGACTTATATTTAGATGTGATGTTTTCCTTATAATTATTTGTTTTGAAACTGGTCTTGATTTTCCAGAACTGTCGAAAGACCGTAATCTTGTCACTGACATAATGATCTTTCATTTCATAATCATGCAGCACAGCGACTTGTGCAACTGTAACGCTTTTCCCTTCCTCTGTTTCAGATTTCGTGAGATGCAGCGGATAGACGCCTAGGAACTGATGCGAGTGCATTTGCTGTTTGCCCTTTGAGGACAGACCTGCCACCATGAAGAGTGAGGTGCCATCTGAGGCCCCCAGCAGACAGGAGCATCTGAAGGAGCCACTGGTGAACCCAGAGCCCATGGAGGCAGCCAAGAGCTTCCCTAACAACATGGAGGTGATTGGAAAGGCTGGCAGTGAATTTGAAACCCTGTGTGAGTCCAGGCATCGGCCCTTGAGGGACACAGGAACACACAGAGACTCAGAACGGACCCTTCCTGGGCGCAGAAAAAGAAAAGGCCAACAGGCAGGGCCATCAGACTGTTCGCTGAAGGAGGGCCACATTAGTGAGAGTTCGCTGGCCACTCAGCGTGCCAGGGTAGAACTTTTACAGCACCCCAGTGAGGATGAACATAATCACGAGTCCTCTTTTAGTGACTGTGCTTCCTCCCCTTCCTCTAGCCTGCGATTTGGGGACTCGGACACTCTTAGCTCAGAGGAGGAGGGGGAAGCTGGAGCAACAGGGGGCCAACACAAGGCTCCTGCCCTGACAACAGGAGGAGCCGCCGGAGTTGGCCTGCGCCCTGTTCTGGGTCGAACTCGGGGGAATCGCTCTCATAAGTGGGTGCGGTCTGAGGCTGAGCCAGTGCTGCTGAAGCGGCCGTGTCTGAGCAGCCGGCGGCCTCTTCATAGGAAACGCTTTGTGAAAACAGCTCCTGGAGGGGGTCAGCGGACTCAGAAGCAAAAGGAGCGACTACTACTGCAGAGGAAGAAACGTGAAGTGATTGCACGTAGGAAGTATGCTCTACTCCATAGCACCAGTAGTTCCAGCGAGGAGCTGAGTAGTGGCTCTTCCTCCCCCTCTTCTACCGAAGCCGAAGATGAGCTGTATGTAGATGTCAGCAGCACCAGCAGCCAGCCCAACAGTGCGACTGTAGCCACAGGTAATTACAAACCACCACTCTATTACAGTTGTATCTTTGTGTTGCATCGTCTCTTTATTGTATCTAAAATATCTCGCTTTACAGCATAAGTTATGCTTTACGTAGACTATATCATGTGGTTCAAAGCAGCAGGGAAGGCTTACGTAGCATTTTACAGCGTGATTGCAGTGTGATCAGCATAATACTGTGGACTGCAGAGGGTAGTCAGGATCAGTCATTATGTGTTTATATTTTTAGGGCTATCAAAGTTTGTTTTATAATAGTTAAATGTTTTACTATTTTTTATGATAAATAGTAAAAGAAAGTTTAGATGGCTTATACAATATTTCAGGGCCTTTTAAAACTGTTGAACAACAGCATGGGTTTAGTAAATATCAACAGGCAGAATGATGCACCACAATGTGGACATATTTATTTGTTTTGTTGTTCAGTCTGTTAAAAAAAATTGTCAGAGAGGGGTTACATCATAGTTATAATAGTATAATGGAAACTATGTCTCCTAAAGCTCACAGGCACCAGGATCTCTAACACTGCAGAAAAAAACACAATCCAGCATGAATTAACATTTTAATTGAAGTACATTGATGCACTGTGAATTAATATGCACCGAAAAGCAGAACAGAAAAACAGAAATGACTGGTGCCAGAGAGGAGCTGGTCAACATGTTGTGCAACCTGCAGTAGGAGCTGGACTGAGGTTTTTCATCACAAAAAAGGTTGTTAGTGTCGTACTGTTTTTTAAACTTTAAATAACCTTAAAAAGCATACATTGTCATAATTTATCAAAAATTTAAACCATACACTCACAGCCCCCCCATTGCTCAGTCAGATTAAGTATTATTTGTAGCAGCAGTGTGATATTGTTAAGTGATCTCTTTAAAGCCCCTTTCCCACTGGACAAAATACCCACTACCACCCACTAACATCTGGCTTTTGTCTTTATTGGGAAAGGTCACAATTGGCATTCGCTCCCAGGACAAATGACTCTGCAGTAGTCACAGTTATTTATCTGCTCCGACCGACTCTGATTGGGCTCTGTCGGCTCCAGTCAGTGGTGATGGAAATATGACACCCAGGTGGATGCTAACTTCTGGCCCTTTTCAGGCACAATGCAGTAACGCGATGCCAGTAATTCCAACGATCTCTGTCCAAGCAGCGCTCAAACATCGTTCCAAACTAGTTGACACTGAGTTCGAAAGAGGGACTGCATAGAAACAGGTATACACGGAGCAGCCACAACATTAAAACCACTGACAGATGGAGTAAATAACATTGATCATCTTTCTGGGAAAACTTGGGTTCTGGCATACATGTGGAGGCCACTTGACACGCCACCAAACTGCCCAGGAACGACAAAGCATTTATGGTGTCGACCTGGCCCCCAGACTGGTACTGGCATGTCCCATGAATGCTTGATCAGGTTGGGCTCTCGCTAATTTGGGGGCCAGGTGGACACCTTGAGCTCTTTGTCACATTCCTAGACCCATTCCCGAGCAGTTTTTGCTATTTTGCATGATGCACTGTCCCGCCAGGGGGCCCATGCCATTAGGGAGTGCTATGCAATGAGGGGGTATGGGCTTGGACTTTCACGGTGTTTGGGTGGGTGGAGCTTGTCAAGTGGCATCCACATGAATGCCAGGACCCATGGTTTCCCAGCAGAACTTTATATGGTAACTTGATGATCAATGTTAGTCCCTTAATGTAGTGGTTGGTCATTTAAAAAAGAAGTAACCATTGTAACACTTTCACTGACCTCCATGCTGCTTTCTTATGCCTACTCACCTGTTTTCTGGTGCATTTGTGACTTCAAACATGACAAAAATAGATAGGCATACTTATCTACTGCAGAGCTGTGTACACGGTTATGTTCAACTGGCAAAGGGAAAGGAGTGTATCACGTATTTTTAGCAGGGTTTCCCACATAAAAAAACACATACACAGACAGATTTTTGTGGGGAAAAAAGGGTATTAATGTCTGTTTACTGAAACACGATCAAGAGTCTACAGGTTTTCATTCTGCGCCAGGTGATTTCATTCTGGCTCTCAACCAAAGAAGGGGAAGTAAGGAAAGACTCACCTTGCGTAGTGTTTGACAGTAGTAACAACATGCTTACAAACAGCTCTTCCCCTGCACATGGCAGCATATTGCTGTTGTAGTGTTCCAAGTCCACGTAAAAAAAACAAGGTGAAAAAAGTGTAAAAAATTTAACTATAGCTTTTGACTCCAGTTTTCCATAAACACGATAAATGTAGCAACATACATAAGACTATGGTCTGTATGTCTGTGTAATGGCTTAGACACAGCTGATAAAGGAATAGCTACTTCCCTCTCTGCTTTTCATGGCCCCACACCTGGCAGGCTGTAATGGAAACCGCAGCCCTCTGTACCTGTTGGAACAACAGGTTTATACAGCTCTTAAATCTAAACCATAGCTTTCTGCGCTCATTCGCACCATCGTCTGTGCACCTTCTATTTTCTGATCTTAAATGTTTCAGCACTTACAACAGGAGTCAGTTTATCTTTTAAAAAGCCCCACCCGTACCTTGCTTCATTGTTACCCTTGTGTAGCCATTTAGCCTCAGCACATTTCGGCTGCTGTGGCCCTAGGGGAGAATGGAAAGTTAGTTGTTGTGCCTCCATGGTGGGAGGCAGGTGGGAGAAAACTCAGTCACTGTTTAGTGACTGGCTTTGCATGGAAACAGCAGGTCTCTCAGGGAAAACAAAGCATTTGTTTACAGCATGGGAAGCATGGAGGCAAGTGATGAAACCTGCCTTTGTAAATGGCCAGAGCTGGAGCAGGTGCGTGGTGTAGCCAAGAAACAGTTTATTCCTACCTCTAAACTGAACAACAGAACATATTAAATATGAATAAACAATATCTCAGCCAAATTCACTTTAAATGCAGGTCCCACTGTGATTGTTGTCATTTTAGATACAATAAAAATCTACAAATTCCCTTATGCACACATCTGATGATTGGTTACACTGAGTTGTCATCAGCAGTTACAAAGGACGATTGTTCGGTCTTGAGCATATTGCATGTACTCTTACTACCAACTGATCAAGTGACTGGTTGACTTAAGAAAATTGTCACATGGGGTTTTGACATTTTTGTATTTTATGTACTGTGGTCATGTTAGGTATAGTAGTAGGAGGAGGTTTTTTGTACCTAACCAAACAATGCTCAGGCTGGTTTCAACTCCCTGCAAGTTGTAAGTAAGGTGTTGTTGTTTGTGTAACTACGTGAAAGCTTCACCACAGTGCCAGGCAGCTAGTCTTGCAGAGGGTGCTAAGCAGCAGTTCTCAGGAGACATTAGGAATAGAAATCACACTGGGGAGTTTATGGCACTCAGAGATGAGCATGAAAACTCAGTAAACACTGCTGCAGCACAGAATTTTGTTACTCTGTTAATGACTCACGAGAAATGTAGCAGTTATCTTAAATATTTTTGCCTCTTATTTTAAAACTCTTAACCAGCGTTCATAGCCTCCAGTGCATTAGATTTTCAGCCATTGATCAAATTAGTTTAAGTACTAAAGTACTAAAACTAGCACCTTTTTGCATCCAGATCTAGAAATAAATGACTGTTAATATGGTTTTGCTTGCAGCCAGTCCCTGCAAATGTTCTTAAATTTAATGTGCTGTGTGATGAAGTTGAGCGGGGTGTATTTGACGGTGTTGTCAGTTCCATGTACTGAGATGCCACCAAATCTTTTTAAAGTATGGCTATACTACCTACCTGTGGTGTCCAGTGGCATTTTATGCAACCAGATGTCACATGGTGGGTATCGAATGAAGTAGGAAAAAAAGTATCAAGTGAAGTACTCTATTAGAATCAATATTGCTTTAAAGGTACTGGTATTGTCATTTCTTGAACAATACCCAGCCCTTTCATACATTAGGTTGAAAACTATAGATGAAAACTATCTGCCATGAAAGGTTATCTTAGGATTTACATTGAAGTCTAAAGAATGTGGGAGAGAATTTATAACTTTGACTCATAGAGCAGATGCATGAGTCAGCAACTCTCACTTACACAGAGAAATTGTGACAATAATTAGAAACAGGCATGAGACTGTGAGTTCTGATAAACCTATATTGTCTGCGACTATATGCTGTATATGATCTTCATCACTGGTGGGGACTAAAATAATAGATTTATGCCTGGGCTAAGCCTTAAAATACACCCATAGATAAAGTTGTGTTCCGTTAAGAAAGAAACACACAGCACATTCTCTTTGTCTTGGCAGCAGCTCTGTTACAAAAAGATTAATTTGTCTCAAATTAGTTTGCCATCACTTAAACCTGTTGTAACAGTGGTGCTCCTTGTGTGAGATGTGGGTGGCATTAATACGCATGCAGGACCTCTGGAGATAAAGTCTTGACAGGGATCTTCATTTAGTGCATGTGGTCAATTTCATTTTGTAATATAGATAACATCTATCCGATTTTAAAATATGACTACTGTTTGAAAGAATAGATGTAGTTGCAATTATAGCATATTGCTGTAAGTCATTATATTGAAGTTAAAGTTTTTAAAAAAAAAGCCTCATACTCAAATAAATAAAAACAGAAGGTGCTATGAATGTGCATTTTGGTGCCGGAGTCTTTGAATGTTGCAGCCGTTAGTGTCAACATTTGTGCAACAATATAAGTTTTTAAAAACACAAAGTGCTCATCTATTGAAACTAATATGTAAAAAAAATATATATTATTGTCACTGAGACTAACTACCTTCACTAGGCTTTTTGAAAATAAAAGCAAAATCTTGATTTATTTTTACCCGACATTAATGTGAAAGAGTGTCAATGCAATTAAGAGAAGTCAGGCTACAAGTTTTCATTTAAAGTATTTGTTTTCTGTTTATATTATGGTAGTTGGATACTTTCCTTGCCTTTTTTGATTGTATGGTGTATGTCAGTATTTTACTAAATTCAACTGGTGTGCTCAGGTGCCCTCGATGAGGATGTGGTGGTGATTGAGGCAACTCCAGCTCCAGCTCCTGCGGTCCCTGCAAGCGAGGAGATCAACGTCACTTCAACCGACAGTGAGGTGGAGATCGTCACAGTCGGGGATGGTTTCAGGTAGGCAAATCAGTTTTTTCAGCAGGCTTTGAAATAATGTGCCTATGCTAGCTATGTGTCCTCGATAACCCTAGGATATGGGACTCTCTATACATACTGACACAGTATCTTCTGTGACTGTTTGTTTGTTTGATCTCAAGGCCAGCAGGATGGTTTGAAAATAATCCTAGTAAAACTTTTAGCAAGACATACGTACGTCGGCAGAAAAGATAAACATTTGTGAGTTCCAAGTGTGGACATGCAAGCCAACCTTGATAGCAAGAAAACAATTCAAGTATTTTATTACAACTTTAAAGCATGTTTTTGAAACAACCTACAACATGCCTTGTAATAGTGTCATAAATAAGTTGTACACAAAAAGGAGAAAGAGTATCCTATTCAGCAATGCACCAAAAGGTTTTGGACCTAATATTGAACCCTGAGGTACACCACAGTTAGTACTCTGAGTGTAGTTTTGGGTTCCAGTAGGACTAAAATTGAACAACAGATTGATGCAGGCCTGTAAAGTAATCTTTAGCTAGATTGAAAACTTTCAGAATTGTTATTGTTTGTCAGAAATTCTCAGAGCATGTGTCTCTTGTGAGTAATCAGGTCCGCTGGAGCCTGGGGCTGACAAGCGTCTCAGTATCTCTTGCATGACTGATCATGTGGTTTTGTTCCCCTTTCTTTAGAGCATGAAGAACCCCCATTCCCTATGCTGCTAAGCTTTACTGGTCATGCTGTTTGTGTGTTATTTACTAGGGTAGTCTTTTGTCCTTTGCTAAACAATAAGTTGTAATGTTTTATTATGTTTACGTATTATTATAAGTCAGCTCTTGGTGGGGCTCTGTATGTGAACTTAGATGTTAGTCAATGGTTTGCCCACTCTAACAATGACAGTGTATGGGATTAGCGTTTTCATAAGCCTGCCACAGCTGTGATGGGCTCATGAACATGCAACAAACGGAAGCAGTGGATGAAGCAATATTCTGGCAAACCAATGACTTTGGAAGAAACTGTGCATTTGGGTGGACAGTGGAGAAGTGGATGGTGATGCAAGAGAGGTCAAGAGTTTATATGGACATTTCGATTTATTGTTTAACCATGACACTTCTGTAATTCAAATATGTTTTTATTTAGAATAATTGAAGATGACCATAGAAGCTGCCTTTTAAGCCAGTGGTGTGTGAATCTTTGACGCCAAAAATATACTGTTAAGATTGAATATAACTTTATACACATCTTTATAATGAACTTCAGTTCATTCCAAGATTAAGGAAAAATAATTGGAAGCACCTGTCTTATTCAAATATTGAAGCTAACGTTGATTGTGAAATCTGAAGTCGTCCACACCAAGAACAACAACTACAAGGATAACAATGTTAGCATCCACACTAATGAACAATCGTGTTCTGAAAAGAGTGGAAATGCTCTGCATGCTCCAGCTGTGACAGCCTGTAAATTCTGATGGATTTTTAGTTGGCTGTCAGGGGTTCTATTATTCATCAAATTACTCTGCCTATACTTTGTGAATCTGGGGTTAAACCATGGTAGCATTACCTGACCAACGTTGTTGCCATTTGAGCAACTTGTCAAAAGAAGGCACCCACCTATCACTCAAAAGTGGCCACACCTTTAATTATGTATAACTTTAAGCCCCGTACAGTTCTCAAAAATGTTGAAATAAGCTTAGAGACCAGAACTGTTTTTTTTTGTACTAGCTTGTGAACATTTAACATGGGCATGTAGGTGATTGACCCGTTTTTAGAGCTACCCTTAAGTGGCCATTCAAGAAACTGCAGTTTGTGGCACTTTGTGTGGCTTCGTTTTTCAGCCTGTGTCTCAGCTAAAAAGTTGCACATAAACACACCGCAAAGACTACAGCCGATGGCCAACCAGCATGTACATTCTGCGCCTACCCGAGAGGAAATAACTCTCCACTCCAGCAGAGAGCAGTAGTCTGTATTCGTCTTTCAAAAAGGGAAACCAGAAGACCGTCTTGGTGCTAGTTGGCGGGTTAGCAATTAAGAACACAACATGATGTAGAAAGAACAGAAAAAAATTACCGTACCCCAGTGAACAATAACGCAAACCATCATGAAACATTTCCGTTAAAGAGCTCAGTGGCTAAAAAATAATAATTTTACCTCATGTAACAATTTTGTTTTGATCTCACTCCCTCTTGACGTTTGCTGTTTGTTTACTTTCTTCTCGTGTGATCTGCTGAATTGCCAATCAGAGTAATTTCATTCACCGACGGGCTCTGTCTCTGACGCCGAATCAACATGCTAAATTGGCCAATAGAGCGTTGACGGGGCCGACGAAGGGCAAGGGTGTGGAACACACCACATCGACTAGGGCAACAGACACTCACTGACAGTCCAACATTGACCGATGGCCGACTGTCAGCTTGGTGCATCAGGGCCTTTAAATATAGACCAGAACTAATTGCACAGCCAAATTCGCATCTTGGCTACCACATCATCATATATCCTGCTTACACCTAACTAGTGTGGTCCAACTTTAAAGGACTTGGTTAAATAGGATGTTTATTAAGGATTTAAGAAATAAGCAGCGGATTAATAAGTGGACACTCTGAGAATTGGATAATGGTGCTCTGTTTCTCAGAACTGCTAAATATTTACAGTGTGAGAGTATTACAGTAGATAGATAGCTCCCACTGTCATTCTCTGCAGCCCTCTCCATTATCCTCACTCCACTGAAAATCTTATTTCCCCATTCTCATGACATGACTTGCCGTCTCAATACTCCCCTTATTCCTCATGTAGGCAATAGCGCATCTCAATTCATAAACCTCCCTGTTAACCTCTATCTGAATCTCTTTTTAATCTTTTCCAACACAGTATCTTCTCGTCTTTCCTTCTTTATATAATAGCATCAGTAACATCTGACAGTTCCTCCCAGAAGTGATTGCACCAAGCTTGGAATGCTATGGTCTGTCTAATCTTCCTGTTTTCCTGACTGTCAAAGATGTCCTGGCTCGCTAGAGAATGCAGGGATGAGCCTCCCTGAAGGGGGGATGGGCAGCAGGGGAGCAGGGGAGCAGGAGGGCGGGGAACCAAAGGCCAACAGAATGAGCAATGAAAGCTTTGTTTACACCGCCAGTGGTCCAGTTTGTGAATGTGTGTTTGTGTGCACTTCATGTCAATACAGGCACAAGACACACCCAGAATGTGTCATGGCCCTGTTTTTTAAGTGTAATGGTGTGTTGAGGGTGACTAAATTAAATATTTATTGGGGTGATTTGATTGCTTGGTTGATTAATTTTCTCTAATCCCACATTTTTAAATTTTCTCTATGTAGATGTTCCAAGTCCAACATAATAACAGTTTAATAGCATTACAAACTATGTTTCTCAAAATTATCATAAAGTTAAAAAATTGAACATTATAACCTTCAGGGAAGTAATTTAGTACTGGACTGTTGTATTCAACTGCTTTAGTAGTAACTAGATGTAACTAATATATTGGGAATGAAGTGTATGTTGTCCTATATAATGAAGCTGCACAATTCATATGTAGCCTCAGGTTGGCCGTGACTGATAAAGAAAATTCTTCATTTAGTGTTTCGTATAGTGTCTCGTAGTATTTTTGTTATAGCTGTTGACAGAGGAGTGTGTGTCTTATTTTGGACAGGATTTGGACAGTCTCCTCTCCTTATCTCCAGCTTGTACAAAATGTGGAAGTTCAAACACACTTTTCAACCAACAGCAGCACGTTAGGGACACAGTGCCAAATCTTACTAAAACTGGGGCAAAGCAAAAAAAAAAAATTAACCCAACCTTGGTCTTCTCACATTGCTCAGTGACATGCTGTCAGTATGAAAATGTTTAATTTAAACTGCTGGCTGTTGTTTATTTGTCCATGTCGCTCCACCGTCGTTCAGTTGCAGTGCATCAGGAGAACATTCCAGTGTTTTAACAGGGCAGTGTGGGGCGTGTTTGGCAGCGGTTTTACCCAGAGTGCACTGAGTTACAATAAACAAGGATTATGTAGCTGATATGCAGAATCAGTGCAGGGGCTGATGAAGGCTTTTTAAAATCCATATCAGCTCAGGATGTGCCTACTAGTAGGGTCACAAAACTTTTTAAATGTTATTACACCTTCTGTAATTACAGCACATACTCTCATCAGGATTCCAGTGTAGATCCTATCTACATATAAAACAGTAATGCTGTGCCTGTAGTTGAGATGGCCACAAACAAACAGGTATGAAAGTCACTTACAGCAAAAACTGATTCACAAACACCCCATCAATCTAAAATACAAACCTATTCACTCAACCTGAAGAGTAAACAGATGTTCAGTTAGCTGCTTTAAAGAGTGAAATTAAAAATACATTTGTGAGACAGTTTTAAATTGTTGATGAAAGAAAGCTGAATGGCATGATGTAGTTATTTTGGAAGTATCTTTCTTCTCATGCTTGGACATTGATAAAGATGGTCCTAAGCAAAATGTACAGGGCTCTGTATTTCTGATGATATATTTTGATGCCTTTGCAGCGGCGATATCTGTGGCCGGAGGCATTGTGCTTTCGGGTTGTCCCTCTGTCCATACATATTTCCGTTGGTCCGTCCACCCATCTGTCCCATTCTCATGAATGCGATATCTCAAGAACAGTTTGAGGGAATTTCTTCCCTGAAAGTGTCCACTTGGACACAACAATGAATTGATTAAATTTTGGTGGTCAAAAGGTCAAGGTCACTTTGACTTATCTGTGTCCTTCACGTGAACGTAATATCTCAAGAACACCTTGAGGGAATGTTTTCGAATTGGCACAACTGTTCACTCGTACTCAACAGTGAAGTGACCAGAATTAGGTGGTCGAAGGTCTCAAAGGTCACTGTGACCTCACAAAACATTTGCTAAGTAAATTTCACATAAATGTAAAATAGGATAAAATGATGAAATGATTACATGTTATATCCCAAAGGTCAACTCCACCATCATAATGTTCTGCAAAAAACACTTTTCTGGCCATTATTCAACATCATGTGTCAGGAAAAGAAGGAGAGACATTTGGTCAGATACTGAATTGGTGACACTAATCTTGGGTGTCCCCCCTCAAAACTGTGCTGATTGTATAGATCCTCTGTGCTGCCTGGGGGAAAATATGTATGTGAAGCATCCATGTTTTCACAGATGTGGATGTGAACTGTAAGTGCAGCTTTACTGGTGCACAGAGGCATACAGCCATGAGACGGTAATTCTAGTCTTTATATTAGACAAAGGGATACAGATGTGTACACAGCGAGTTCTCTACTCAGTGCTGTGACTTAGAAAGTGAAGTCATCGTATCCTGAATTGTGAAGATACTTTCATCATTGCAAAGCTTGATTCCTGAAATTGTTTACCACTCTTACACAGTGTTATTCCTGCCTTACCAGTTTACTCTATATTACTGCAGTGCTCAGCCTCATCTCTGATCCCCGGGGCATGCGGCTCACATCACCTAGGCTTGGCACAACCTCAACTTTGCTAAGCCACCCATTCCCATAGTGTTCATGTTTACAATGTGCTGTTTTCCTCTTGGCTACCCCCCCTTCACCCCCTACCCTCAGGAGATCACAGTGGTAAACAGATATTTACAAAATAATCCCAGGTCTACTTAATTAGGAGCCCCTCCCTGGTGGTTAGTCCTGCTCCCTGGGACCAACCCAGAGCTGAGGAGCCTGGCCAATTATACACCAACACAACAACCATGTGCCCCTCTCTGCATACCACCCTCACTGCTGTGTGTTTCGTGGTTAGTCACAACTGTGTGTCTGTGTCTGCATGTGTATGGGCACAAGTTTGCCGTAGCAATTTGTGAATATGAAAGTTAATAAGCTTCCTCCTCTTCTCTACTTGCATTGTGCAGCATGTCTCACAGGAAATTGAATTGGAAGCAGACAGTATGAGCTGATGGGAATCCCCCTTATCATAAACAGCAGTGAAAAGGCATTTCCTGCGTTAAAACACGTCTGAGGAATGTGATCAAAGGCAAAGTCTCTCAGCATAAAGCGGAAAATATCAATAATTTAACCAGTTCAGAGCATTACATACTATTATTTACACTTTTTTACCCAGTATAATCTTGAAGTCTTTGGGCTCATGCACTCACATTTGATCATCCCACATTTAAGATACTAAACATTTTTTGCTCCATAAGTCAAGTTGTTTACGTCATTAAAATACCTTTGAAACACAAACATTTCTTTGCTAATAATTTCTTAAAGGCAGGACAAAAAACATTTAATTCAAGTGAGTCTTTTATTACAAAATATATTAAGTACATAGTTCCCATCCATCTATTCTTTGTACCCACTTTTTCCCGTTTACAGTGATATGGAGCTTGTATCTATTGGGGGAAGGTCAGGGCAACACAAAGGCTACGACAAAGAGGCACACATTATGTTACATATGAGCCAGTTTAAAGTTTCCAATTCACATAACCTATCTGTCTTTGGTCTGCGGGAAACTCAGACTAAAACAGGAAGAAAAAAATCATTCAAATAAAGATTTACTGAATCACTTGATACTCTCATAGGCCCAGTCCTCACAGACATGGGTATATTTGTAAATGTAGCTTTTTTATGTGTTAGGGGTTTTCATTCACACGGAAAAAGTGCCTTAGCTCACTAAAAATTAATCTTTTGTAATACTCTGTCCAGGGTAAAGTTTTTCAGAAATCAGTTTTCAGCATCGACGTATAAACCTCAAAAAGAGGGACTACACTGGGAGGCATGCTATGCTAAGCTAGCTTGTTGCAAGATGTTTATTAACGCCAGAACACCAGACCAGAAATAGAAGATCCTCCAATAAGCTACAGGTCCGGTGTATTGAGCCACTTTGGTTTCACCATGAATTATGATGGCGATGGCAAGGGAGTGGTGAATAAAAAACAACTGTGCACCGAACCAAATAACAACCACAACCTCCAAACCAGGGGACAAGAGCCACTGTGCAGAGGCAGCCTCTGGGTCAGCAGCTAATGTTAGCACAAAGCACACATCGACAGCAATGAGCAGTAACTGCCGGTGGGCCAGGTAGTCAGTTCGGTCAGAAAGACCACATTAGTGATGGCTGTTTAGCTTGTGTTTATACAGTATGATTGTGGGATTTAACAGAAATGTTATTCATGTATTTATTTGACTGAAAACGGTAGGAGAGCTTGTGGGACGTAGTTAATTCACCACTGATTCTCAGTCGGCGAAAGAAACAACATTGATACTATGCACACTAATGTCAGTAGTAAAGAGGTGCTCAGGTATAGCTCCATCACTGTTCAAAGTTAAAAAAAAAAATCATGCTTTGTGATGTTAATTTAAAGAAATAAATGAATTAAAATAACAAAATTAAAAATTGTGGAAATTTTTTCAGGCATTTTTACTTTATTGCTGTATCGAAAACATACTGAGCCATGACACCACTGTATCGTATTAAACTGATCCGTGAATTTTGTGAACTGTTACACCCCTGTACGGAGGTGACTGGTCCAAGTAGCCTTTCTTTAATAGCCTTTTTTTAGGCCTCTGTTTTGCCAACATCATCTTCTTTCTTTTAGTGTGGCTTTAGTGTTATGGTAATATTTTACTGTTTACAAAAATAGCCTTGTTTGTGTCAACTAGGCCTTATGATTTTATTATTTAATCAATAAGAATCACAGAGCCAGGTTATGGTTCAGGTTGACACACCTAAAGCTCCTTAGTTACGATGCAGTGGTGGTTTACAGTGCAGAGCTTTTGGCACTCAATACACAGCCTTGTCCCTCTGCTCCTGTGCAATTTTTTTAAACACTCCAAGGGAACAGCAGTGAAATCCCCTAGCCACAAAGCTCCATGGTATCAGGCTTTACGGCACTCCCATATAGTCTCTAGTCTCTTGTCCCTCGAGCTTATCCCTCCTCCCTCTGATCACCTGGCTTTACGGCACTGTGGGGGGAAATGCGGCTATTCCCTTGCCTCTCACTCCAGTCTCAGAGAGCAAGGGGTAGAGCGACAGGAGCCTTTGAGAGAGAAAATTAAAAGGAAGGAGAGAGGAACGGCCAATGACAGGGCAGAGAGGTGCAGAGCATTCGAGCGAGATATAGGAAAAAGGAAGGTGGGTGGAAAGAATGGGAAGATTTAGATGGTTGTTGTGGATGCAGTGCTCCATGATGGCATATATAGTCCATTCAGCACAGGCACGTAGTCCTGCCATGCTTACCAGCAACTCACAAAGCCAGAGGGATTCGATACTCACTTAACAGAAAAATCATTTTGGACCAAAGACCACAAACTGTTTTGTTACATGATCCATAAAGCACCCAGTTCAGTGTCAGGTCTATCTGTTGTGTTCATCTAAACCTACGGAAAGTCTTCACTGGCACTCATATTTGAGCTAAAATCATGTCGTTTTAAATAGTCTAAATGTTTTTATGTAAAATACTTGCATCATATGGCAGCTGGATTCTCAGGATATCACTAGATCACACCTAAATCCATCTTGTCGGTGTGCCCAGTAGCTCAGGTACAAAGGTAGTGCCCTTGCCGCAGCAGCTGCAGGTTTGATTCCAGCCCGCAGCCCTTTGCTGCGTGTTGTCCCCTGTCTCTCCCCTTTTCACGCTTCAAAACTGTCCTGTCATTAAAGGCAAAAACGCCCCAGAAATAATCTTCAAAAAATCTGTCTTGTCAGGCTTTAAGTAATGTGTTTGTGTTAGTCAGCATCCTGTGAGGAGCTGCTGGCAGCTACAGGCGTGGTTTAGGTGTGTGTGACAACCATGGATGTAAAAAAGAACTGGATACAGCGTTTGAGGCGGAGCCCCACCCACCTGTTCATTACTGTAAAAGTTGTTCAGTGGAGTATGAAGCCCTTTGACTATCAGGGTATTAAATTAACCGGATCTTCCGCAATGTTGGTACCATAGAGCAAGCACGCTAGAGACTTCTGCTGGCCAAGCGGCTAACTTCCGGTCTAGCTCTCTGCCAACTTGAATGGGAATAGACTTTAAAAATGCTCTGATCGAATGGAACAAATCCTAATAGTGAAATGAGTCATTTCGCGGGGGCTGTTGCACTCAAAAAATGTATCCACTGATTTACAGATGTCTCTTTCCCAGTGTTAGTCTAAGGGAAAAGGTCTTCTTTTGCTCAGTGGCCTCACATGACGTACCCTTATAGTTCCACGTTTTGGGAGCCATGTCAAATTGGCGTCAAAGTCTTGCGCACCTCCCAGGGGCCTGGTGACGTCACAGAGGCCAGCGTTTGTTCAAAACAACAGTAGCAGCTTCTAAAGATGTTAGTGTAGATGCTGTAATAGCATCAGTTATAATAGATCTGGAGAATATTTCTTAATTAAAGAATAGCAAAGAAGAGCACTGAAGGCTTCTTTGATGAAAAAATGGCTTGGGCTTTGTAGATCTGATTGGTTGAAGTTATGGCCTGTGATGAACAGTGATAGACAGACAGATGGTTCATCTAGTCACCTGCCAAGTATTTTTTTAAAAGCGCCTGCCTTTTTTCAAACTGTTTCCAAATACAGCTTCTCACATGGTTCTTTGTAACAAGCCATCTGGCACATCAGGTTAGTAGAATACAAGAGTTTCTTGTACTGGGTTCCTTGGTTTGTGCCTGTTGTCTTGCTACAAATGCAATTGTAAACACTAAAGAAGGGCTTCATAAGTAATCTTGTAAGGATAGATCACTATGTTAGCTCCCAAAATTAAATAAACTGAATCAGATGTGATGTTGACACTTTGCACTCACAGTGCCAGTTCTGCTGCACTAAATCAAGCACTATAACCTTTTATTGTTGTGCACATTTAGACCCGTCAAACACAGATGTACCAAAGATGTAACACATACCCAAATGGGCCAGAGACAATATTAATGTCAGTAGATACACTAATGCTTTTCCTGCTGTAACATGACAAGATGTCTGCCACGAAGAAAGGTCAATTCTCAGTGGGTTAAGAGACTGTAGTAAGAACTATACTCATCAGGTAGTAAGACCAGATCTAAAAGCTTTTGTCAGAATTATCCACAGCCACGTCCATGCTTACCTTTGCACCAGTAGGCTTTAGTCAAAGTAGCCTCTGGCCTGGATATGAGCTCGAGAGTCTGGCTCTGGCAAAGCAAATGCTTCACTGGGAGCTGTGAGAATATTCTTGGTCAGATAAGTGGTCCTCTGCTGCAGTTGGCTGTAATAGATTTTTTTTATGTTTGTGTGTCTACAGGTCACGCTCAGTGGGGGGTATTAGCAGGATTTGGGGTAATAGTTGCTCCCAGAATCGTCTCCAGGAGTCACGTGGACGTCACAGACTCTCCACCGTCATCCAACCACTGCGTCAGAATGCTGGGGAGGTGGTGGACCTCACTGTCGATGAAGATGGTAAGAATAGGGGGAAAGTTTCTTATCCAAGTTCTTTTTAACTTTGTCAGTTTAAAAACTGAAATATCAAAACGGGGGTCTGTGAACCCTAATTAAAATGTGTCTGAAAATAGGTATGAAAGTGAATCCAACACATTATTAGCAAATATATAATGGCCTATTCATAAAATCTGTTTATTCACAGTACACAACATTAATGATAGGGTGTCACCCATGAATCCCTGTGCAGTCATGTTGGCTAGCTAATGCTGAATCAGCGTACAGCACCTTTTTGAAAGATATTGGCCAGTTGGCTATATTATTATTCCAAATGTATGGAAATTCTTGTGAGTCACAATGGATTATTTTATAATTTTTTAAGCAAGAGACTCTGCCATACCATCTACCTTAAAAGCCACCGGCAAAAGTGCGTTAGCCGCACCTAGCCATGCTACAACTGATGCTGACTGCAGCTACAGGGAAGGGCAAACGAGAGAAGACCCAAAAATATTCAGACAATTATCTTAGGTGCAAGTCAGTTTTAGACAACATGTGCAGTAGGGCATCCCTGCTCCGTCTCTCTTTCAGCTAAGGGGTCCGTAGCCTGAAAAACATTGACCCCTGATTTAAAGGATAACAGCACATAGATTCACTAGAGGTCTCCTCTTTTAAGTTATCTGCCACCTGTCAGCAGTGATGCCTTGATATATTGCTGTCTCTTGTCTCATATATGTGAAGGTTATAGATGCTATTCTTTTATAATTTCTTAAATGATCTGTGATATTAGCTTTGAATTTTTACAGTCAAATTCATGACATTAGTGACAAGGTGGGGAAATAAAGTGTACAACTTTAATGTCACAAAGGTGCTTCATGTGCTTCACAAAGGTTGTCATGACATATGTTTGGTCGCGTTACCCTGGATGTGTAGTAAATCAGTTTTCAAGATGCTGCAGAGCTTCACATTAAGCCATACACAAAATCTTTTCCAAAAAAAGAAAGATAGGAGCTTTACGGATGACTCAAGGAGTAATAAGCTAGAATTTAACTTGCTCCTAATCCTAAATGTTTACGACAATAAAATGTATTCAGTTACTAAAGACAGGATGTTCATAGACTATAGTTTTACAGATGTGCCAGTGATAGCCAAATATTTTAGATCCTAATATCGTTGTTCCTTTGTAGTTTAAGTCAACTAGTGAAATAAAAATTAACTCTAATGTTCATCAATTAAGCACTCAGCAATTACAATAAAGTTTGTTGTGCTACATTAACCATCAATATTAACCCCCTTCTACTATATTTTCTGTAAAAGGGCACTGCTCTGTAACCATAGGCATTTGTATTACTCTCTTTATTAGCTCACACCCATGACGGATAGTTAAATAATGTAGAGCATGAGTATTAGAGTATTTGTATTTCTTAGGAAAAAGAAGGGAAATTAATTTCTGAATATGAAAAGCAGATGTAGTGCATGCACTGGAATGCTAATAAGGTCTGCTCTTCTCCTCGGCTTCTAAGCCTCTGCAGACAAGTACACACACGCTGCAGTCCACACTAGGGTTATTTTTTCCAGACAAAGTGTCAAGTTGGATTTTAGGTTGTCTACATGTTGTCATATTAAATTCATAACTATTCTTGTAAGCTTATTTGAAAACTAGCGTTGCATAAGAGAAATTTCATTAATAGCAGGTTGATTTTGGGGAAGAAAACACACATAAGGTGGGCTTCCATCCACTTCTTTTATGTGAATTTCACTTTGCATATCAAAGACACACCAAAATCTTGAAATACTGCAAGAAGTTTTTATGCTTCAGGCAGGTGCAAAAAATGGTGTATCAGTAACATTAAATGCAGCTAATTGAAATGGAAACAGATTAGGTGAATAAATTATGACGTACTGTCATTGTCAGAGGCCACCGCAAGCTCTCTTCATCATCTCTGGAGGCTTTTAACACACTAGTATACACACAGCGCTGTTACCAGATCTCTTCCAAAAACACAGAGTTGTAATATTAGCTGTTCAAATCCCTATTTCCCTTGTCCATTGTGCTCTCTGTTATTATACACCCATTGTTTTCCTTCGCTTGAGGTTTGAGTGGTGCTCTTTTAATGAAGCTATCTTGTTGTGCCCTCCTCTGCAGTGGCACCTGACTGGAGTATTAGCACCACCCATCGCTTATCTCAATCTACCAACACCAAATATTTGTTTCTCAGTAGCAGACTGAAAAGCACATTGCATTTTCTTTTACTGATTTTCTGAAAATTCTGTTAAACTTTGCACTTACTTGGATGGAAACCCAACTAGAGTCAGACCTGAGATAAAGGTCCCTCCCCTTCATTATGAAATATTGACTAATTAAAGTATATTTAGGATCAGTAATTCTTATATCTGTCAGTATCTCAAGAACTCTTGTTTTGTCAAGGAGTTGTGTGCTTTTTTTTCATCCTCTTTAAATGCATAGACTGTGGTGAAGTGACACCTTTACTTCTCCTTCTGAGCACAAGTGTCATTTATCCTCCTTTTCTTAATTATCCCCTGACTTTTTTTTCTCCACAGATCTCTCAGTTGTGCCAACAACCTCTGGCAGCATTCACCCTCAAACAGTCAGGTCGTCGTCTTCATCATCTTCCCATCATGCCTCTACCTCAGAGCTCAATGATGCCCCAGGCCCTTCCACTAGCTGCCCAGGCTCAATACCTGAAAGTATGCACACACAGAGGCCAAGTGGCTCTACACGCACAGCCGCAGAGGGTAAGACAGGACATGGTATGTTGAAACTAGCTGCTGTGGACCATTTCATTTTGACCTTGGGTCCAAAATTAGTGTGAAATGGTTTATATAGTGTAGTCAAGTGTGTCATGTATATTTATTTATTTCATTCTTTTGCCCTTAGAGACACTAACCAGCTGTCTGATCCTGTACATTTCTAACAATATACCTTATTCTCATCAGATGACAGCAGACCAGGTTTGTCAGGTACAGCAGGAGAAAACGCAGGCGCAGCCATGCCCAGACTCCCATCCTGCTGTCAGCAGCACTCTCCGTGTGGAGGGCCCTCCCCTGGTCACCTGTCCCTGAGCCACTCTCATTCAAGCTGCTTGCAGGCGTCGTCCTCTCAGCAGACCAGTGGCTCCCAGCACATCCACGGTCGCCACTTCGTCCACCATGTCCATCACCCAGCACCACAGCCCCCGGGCACCCTGCCCTTTCAAGAGCCGAGCTGCCCTGTGGAGCGACCCAGTGCTCTGCCCGCATCCTGTGCTGGAGTCAGCAGCAGCAGCAACAGTAGTAGTAGCAACAATACAGCCCACTACCATGACCAGGTATGGTAATGACGCATTCAGTAACAGCACATGACACAAAATTAATGTATGATGAGTAGTACGTAAATAAATTCATTGTATTTGTGAGGTGATAAGATCATGTTGTAAGTGTTTAAGTGTTTAAAATAGTCTTGCCATGATTTCATACTATGCTGACTTCATCCTTTACTTTGTCAAAGCTTCACTATGCATCACCCCATTGTCCTCCCTGTCAGTTAGTGAAGGTTACAGTACAATACTTGTCACTAAATCAACACGCATGCTCTGTCTTGAAACAGCATTTAGCTTGAGACTGAGGCAGACAGAAAACACTGGGTTTCCTCCTCGTTATATATTTTTTACTCAAAAAGGAAAATGCAGCAGTGAAAATATACAGTTTTTGTGTACATGCTGTATGACCTGAATTTTGTATGACTCATTTAGCATTCCACAGGAGAAATTTGGCCCTCTTCTTTCTATAAATCTTCGCCTTCCTTCCACAGCAAACTCTGCCAGTGGACCTGAGCAACAGCAGTGTTCGGAGCGGTGGAAACAACGGGGCTAGTTTCCATGGCAGCACCTCAGCCTTTGACCCGTGCTGCCCAGGCTCCACCTCAAGGCCTCCTGCTTACGTTTCCCAGGCCACCCCTGGGCCCAGCCAGCCAGCTGTGGTGGATTCATTCAGCTCCTCCATGGTGGCTCAGCCCCAGCCACAAACACAACCCCAGCCCTGCAGACATTACATGCACCCCTCCTGTGAGTACACCGCCTTCATGCAGTGCAGGAAACCAGACATTCAGCACTGTTTGTTCAAATCTGAGTTTTAAAATCACATTTAGTCATCTCTTTTTGTAGTCAAAAATAATGTCAACATGTTTTTGTAAATGTGTCAGTGTTACTAAGCAGTGTCTGGTTCAGTGTAACCATCTGCTCTGCCTGTGATAGAGTGCTGACATTACTGCTGTACGAAACATTTGATTGGCTGTATTGAAATAAGGTCTCCATCTATGCAGACATGTAGACACGAATTCTGCAGAATTTATGCAAAACTAGAAGGGAGTCATCCTGAAATGAGAAAATATAAATTTCTATATTGTGGTTTCTGATATTTTTTCCCTCAAAGGAGAACAGAGGAAAGTGACTCACAGAGCAGATATGTGAGAAATATAAAATTCAATTTATTTTCAGTTGCACTTTCAAGTTTCAGCTACTGCATTTGAAAATTCACTCATTTGCAGTGCCATAGTACTTGTGAAAATTGGCAGACAGCCACACTTCTAAAACCTAATGTTAATAGTAATTAACAGAGCCTGATGGTTAATGTGCCAAGTGCTGTGGGAACTGTACCAGAAGTAGTTAATTGCTCATTTTACTCAGAATAGCTCAGTATGGAGAGTGAAGCGCTGTGACAAGGCTGTCTGGTGGGGATGTAGTAAGAGAGTTAGTTGCTGCCCGGTGCCCACGCTCACCTCTCTTTTGCCTGCCTCTCCTCCTCATTGTACTGCTGCTTGGACAAGTGGCGAAGAAGTCTACACCAAGATGAGCGAAAAACAAAAGAATAAATGAATATTTATTAAGTGGATGACTCACAGTGGTGAACTGATCGTTTTGTCTTTGCCAGAGAACAGAGAAGGTTTCAACAACAACAACAAAGCTAGAAGCCATCATCTGTAAAGGGATAGTTTAGATTTTTTGAAGGGGGGTTGTGTGAGGTACTTAATCCGTAGTCAGTGTATTACCTACAGTAAATGGCAATCAGTGCATTCCTGGTTTGGAGAAGCAGACACGGAAGTTCAGCAATGTACTGCTGTGGATGGGGGCAACAGCAAAATGTATTTTAGCCACCTAGTTTAAGTGGACCGTGTATTGAGAATATTTTAACCGGTTTATCTTGACATGAGATGGCCCCCTTTCCTTTGGCACATCATTTTCTCAACTGTAGAACGTCTTTATTCCTACATGTAAGCGCAACCGTGCAGCGCACCGTATTACACTGCAGCTCAGCTGTTTGGGTCAGACTTTGAGCAGCCGTCAAGTCTTTGTGATTTCCTTGAAGGATAAGTCTGGTGACATGTTTTTGTTAATAACAAATCCCATAAAAATGATCAACATCAAAAAACAAATCGATTCAGTGGGTGCTCCGAACAAGATTTTTGACATCTGTTTGTTTGTTGATGGGCAACATATGCAACATGTTTCAATCTCTCTTTTAGAGACAAATCTAGTTTTTCTCTGGAATAAAATGAATGAAATTTATAAAATATAAATTTGAATAAAAGCTAAATGTGCACAACACACCAAGTTAGAACAATAAATTATACTAATGCAATGTGATTATATTTGATTTTATTTTTAGTCTCAGCCCTGTGTCAAATGTCCTTCTTGGTTTTTATCACGTTAGTCAACCTCACCCTGTTTGTTATTTTATTTATTTGTTTGTTTTGTCAAATTTTAGTTGACTAAAAGTCAGCATTTTAGTCGTATTTTGATCACAAATTACTGTAACTATTTTAGTCTAGTTTTAGTCAATGAAAACTGTTGACATTTTAGTTATTTTGCTTTTGATTACATTGAACATATAAGTCAGTCTAGTTTACACAAAAACAGTTTGTCATTTGTGTCAAATTTGTTTCACATAAGATTTTAATTCAACAATATCTGGTGAAAAACACAGGTTGAATTATTAGGCTTCTTGCTACATTTTCACATTTGGATCCCCCTGCATGTAACAGACACTCATAACATGACTGACGCACACATACATACACACAGACTTAAGCATATAGACACTTGCATTACAGATCGGAGTGCCCTTAGTAGCATTAGTAGCAGTAGTATTTCCTGTGTAGCCAAAGTCTGATGTAGCTTAATCCTCTGTGCTGTAGAGATTCACTGTTGTCCAGTGAAACCAGTTTCGAAAAAATGTACCCCTTCAGTAAGAATGAATGGACTTGGGCTGAGTGCCACAAACTAGCTGTAAAAGTCAGAAATGATTAAAGCTCATGCATTGTTGGATTTGGTCTTTCCATGAGATTTGTTAACAATAAAAAAGTATAGCGTATCTTATCCTTTAATGTTTAAAGATGTTTTACTTATTTTTTTCCTTTTCTCTTTCCCTCAAACCCAGATGGCTCTCTAGCACGCTCACTGCATCATCAGCCCTCCTCCGCCTGCCCTCATTCCCATGGGAACCCCCAGCTTACACCTCAGCCCCCTCCACAAGGCGATTATGTCATTCCCCACACTGTCACCTTTCATCCGCCACTGCCATCCCACCCTTCAGGCCACGCCGTGCCCCCTGCCCCTCCCCCTCCTCTGTCTACCCACCACCTCTCTAGTTCAAGTGCCCCGCTGGCTCAGCACCTGCCTACAGAGCACCAGGCCCTGCCGCACCATATGCCGGTGCTGGGGGCCTCGGTGCAGAGGCATCAACATGAGATGCTGCAGAGGATGGAGGCTCAGAGGCGCAGGATGATGCAGCACCCGACGTGAGTACCGTCATCGCCCACATTCTGAGTGTTCATATTAGTCTTACAGATAAAACTCCAGCTGTAAACTTGTATTTTCCTTTCTTTGCAGAAGAGCACATGAGCGTCCGCCTCCACACCCTCACAGAATGCACCCCAACTACGGCCATGGTCACCACATCCATGTGCCACAAACTATGTCTTCCCACCCTCGCCAGCCTGAGCAGAGAACAGCATGGTCAGTATCAGAGGCAATCAGGTTTGTCTGATGGCTGGTTTTAGTGTTTAATGTCAGCTAATCAAACATTACACATTTTAAACAGAAAGTTTTGATGTAATAACAACTGATCGCTTGTTATGTGTTTGTCATCAGGGAGCTTGGCATCGAGGCTGGAGTGACTGTGGCACCGTACCCTTCAGGGCACCTGCACTCCCACCTGCCCCACTACCACCCTCCCCCCAGACTGCACCACTTCCCCATCCCCTTCATGGTGAGAAGAAACCCTCAGCACACATGCATACATTAGCATAAATGAGAAAGAATCACTTTTATATGAAGTCTGGCTTAGATTAATGGTGCTGGCCCCTTATTTATAACATCAGTTATTTCAAGGATGGTTTGGTGAACCACATGAATAATGCATTAGCAATTAATAGTAGCTCATCGGGCATTTCAAGTGCACACTCAACAAATCCACAAGCCTGGAGACAGATCCTGCGCAAATGTAGTCGACAGTTTCCTGATGTTATTGCTTTTTTTTAACTTGGTCACCCTCAAACATCCAAACATTAGTTGTCTTCTACAATCAGTTCTCCTGCGTAGCATCGATGCAAGTGCACATGAAGTCAGACTGCTGTTTTACAAATGCTTAGAGCACATCCACAGTTCATCACAGCATGCATGCTCAGAATTAGGGGGCAGAGGAGTAGAACCAGTGGGTAGGCAAGTGAATTTTGATGAACAGTCTTAGCAGAGTTCATTAGTTCTAATTTGTATACATCTAGGGCCTTCATCATTACATATTTGTCATGTGAACACATTCAGAGGCCCCTCTAATTTGTTTTGAAATAAATTATCTTGTTAAAACTCAACTTTAATTTAAGAACTGCCATTATCTCTTAGATCTTACATTGGGTGTAGTTTAACGTAAAGCAGCCATGTTCTATATTTCTATAATAACAACATATCAAATGATAATGTGAAAGGGGTCGTCTGCAATGATGGATCTACAAAGAGTTAGCATTCAAATCTACAGCTTCTCTCAGCTTTACAGAGCTTTATAGTGAGATTTTTTAGCTGTCTGTGCCACAGCTTAACTGTTTCAGCTCACTCTCTGTGCTTTTATAGTGTTGTTAGAAGTATCAAGTTACAGATATATATGGGTTTTGAACATGTATTTTTCACAGAATTGATACACCAGTACCAGCTGTGGTTTCTCGCTCTCTCTTATTTTTAATGTTTACAGACATTCTGCTGTTCTCAAACCCGAGCCCAAATCAAAAGCAGAGTCCCTTTTGTCAGCCAGGTGTGGCTACACATTTCGACAAATAAATCTGTGTGACAACACTAGAGACAGCACAGACAGACACAGAGCTAGCTGGTGAACATAGTTGAGTATTTAGCAGCTGAAGAGCCAGATATTTCCCTCAGAGGAGTCACAAGGAGAGTATTACCCTTACAGTAAATTCATCAGGTGGCCACAAACACGACTCCAAATAACTGCTCACGTTGCTCTGTAACTGCCTGATGTGTAAATAAGCGACTGTGTGCTAACACTAACATATCAACTTAAAAGTTATGAACCCAAGCAGACTCTGTTATTGCAGGTTAATGTTATTCTCTGAGAAAATGCCAGTTACCGAAATACATGTATAAACACAGTAATATGGCATGGCTTAAAGTCAAATGACTCAGCCACTAATAGCGTGCACTATATTGAACACTCACCAGTAGCTTAAGACCCTGTCAAATAAAATAAGGTCTGTGAAATTATGAAATGAAAAAAAGGTTAAGAAGCCCTTTGATCCAGAGGGATTAAGTGCATCTGTTTACGAGAGAGTCATGCTGAAATGTTTCCCCAAAGTTAAACAACATGTGTTGTGCATGTTTTCTTTTGTCCCTCGCAGCACGCTGGCATATCTGAAGTGACCTACCCGCACATTCGGTACATCTCATCTAGAATGACTGGCTTTGGAAGAACCTATGAGGTGAGGACTGTTTTTGTTTTCCAGCTATGCTAGATTTGTTTTTTATCAGTCCCAGCACAACTCGGGCAATTAAAAGCATAAATGTATTACAGTTTCATTCATCACTGCCATCATCAATATTAATTTTATAATTGCTTAACTCATCAATGCATGACTGATCACTATTTTCATACTGTTTTAATGAGGACACATTATAATAGTTTACACACTGGAGTTGATTTGTATTCAAAATACACAAATACACAGTGCGTAGCTGTCACAGAGAAAACAGGATTTAATACTGTGGTGGAGAAGAGCACACAAAGAATGAATTTAATGTCTTGACAAAAAAATATCTTGACTCAAGGTCCACTTACTAGCTTTTTTCCAGAGTGTCGTCAGTGGATGGAGTTTGCTCAGTTTAATGTTTTGTTTCACTTAAGGCAGCTGTTTCTCAGTTGGCAGAGCAGATCGGCCGCTGATTATAACGTTGTCCGTTTGATATCCGTGTTGAATGTTTCCCTGAGCAAGACGCTGAACCCCAAACTTTGTTTTAGTTGCGACCATCAGGTTACTTAGAAATCCTGAAGGTATGATTTGTAATACTGTAAAAAATACAGACACTTCCCTCTCTATCAAACTGATACGGAGATGCTGTATTAAGCTGTTGTAGTACAGAGCACCCCCCACCAGAGGTCAGTCTCTACTGGTGGAACAGGCAGCTTACCTAAAAAATTTGGCCCCTGCGAGTGCTCAGGATAACATTACAGGACTAGTAAAAAATAAAAATTAATCTGCCCCTGTTTGGGAGTATTTTGGATTTAGTCTCGATGATGAAGAAGAGCCAGACAGCACAGACAAAGCTGTGTGCACCATTTAGCCACATGATTTTATTCAGCTTTCAGTCCACCACCACTCACACATTATCTCCATTCAGCCCACTGATGTGTCAGTATCCACCACAGCAACCAGTACCATCAGGTCCTCGAGCAAAAATCGATGGAAGAAGGGCGCATGTTTCCTGTCTATTGATTATTCCTATGAGTCATAAGTATTTCAACGTAGCGAGACTTGACTAAGTAGGCTAATTTCATATTAGAAATACAGCCTTATAGGCTATCACAAGACAATTACATACATGCTTCTGTCTACTAGCAGTGTAACTTTTACTTTTTTTTTTTCTTTTTTTTTTTACTGTAAACACAACATACGTGTACGCTGGTGAAATGTCAGGAGGGTATAAAGGTATGAAAAAACAGATACCACCCAAGCCTAGTGGCCTTATGCAAAAAAAGCATAACTTCCAAATGGATTCACAGACAGCTGATTAACTGTTAATCCTCATTGTCAAAAAGGGGCAACGTGTGGATGCATTGCATACACATACATGGTTGCAGCTATTGTGAATGCACACTTCTTTATTGGCAAGTGTAACTCACTGTGTCACTGGGTTTAACCACTAAATCTGAGGCTGAGATTAGTGAATGAAAAGTCAAACTTTAGTCAGAAAAATATCACTAGTACAGAAACAAAGGTGGTCAGGTGTGCTGCAGTTCCGTGCACAGTAAGAGAAATGTTATCAGTTACAAAAACTGCAATCCGCACCTGTTCATCATTGGTGGTTTGTTTATTCTGCATCCATTCAGGACCTGCTGCATTTAGAGGAAAGATTGGGGACTGTGAACCGAGGAGCCTCTCAGGGAACCATAGAGAGGTGCACTTACCCACACAAGTACAAAAAGGTGAGAACTTATGAGAGTGTGTGTAGTTATGTTCACATTGTTTATTGGATTTTGCAGATACTGTGTGTAGTTATGCATGTCTGTTACAGTTTACTCTGGGACAGAGTGCGCAGTGGTCTTTTGTGCTCATTTCAAACGTCTGATGTTTTAGCAAAATACTGTAGTGTGTTGTAGATTGCAGCTGTGAAGACAATGTTGAGGAAAAGTTTCCTTAGCGGTTTCCAAATGTATCTAAACAAGCAATCTAACACCCTGCCACCCAATACAGAAGGTGTTGGAGAGAGACATTGACCAAGAGTTAACCCCTGAAGCTTGGGCATCTATTGGGAAAAATATGCACGCAACCCCAGAATCGGTGAGAAATAATAAACAAACTAATTTGGAAACATGTCTCTGCTCACATGTACAGTAGATGTTAGTATTAGTCTTGGGGGCCAGGGAATTCGGCTCTAGCATAACTTTGATTTGGATAATTTTGATATGTTTAGCTTAGAGACAACAGATAGAAAGTTTTTTGTGTTTTCAGGACAAAATGACCATTCTCTCTGTCCCCAAAGGAATTTAATGTTTTTTGTTGAAGTGTTGTTGTAAACATAGTTACCTCTTTATAGACAATATGATATTTTTATACCAACGTAATTCGTAATGTTACCACAGTGTTTAAGTTGAGCAGTTTAATGTGCTAAACAGAGAGTTGAATAATAGGATTATTAACCATATGTAATGAGTCTGCTGAGGCAGCTCTCCTGATCGATGCTGCATATCAAAAGTTATGTTTCCAAATGTTTCTCTCAAACAGAGAAAGCTGCATGGTAAGCAAGACGAAGATGAGGGGGCAGATGAAGACACAGAAGAAAAATGCACCATCTGTCTGTCAATACTGGAGGAGGGCGAGGACGTCAGGTAAATGGCTCCCCTCCTGGGTGTTTGTGCCGTTCGCTGTTCACAGTTTTAAGTGTGTTCAATTATGCTTTCACAGGCGTGACATGTGGGATGGCAGGTGTAGTTGTTTCATTTTGCCACTGTCTCTCGAGATGTACATTTTTTAGACCCAAAGGTATAGTAATCAACAGAAAACCCCAGAGTGCCTTAAAATTACCGGCCTCATGGAGCTGCTTTTTGGCACTCACTCAGGTTTTTTTAAAAAGAGGATTTTCTGCCCTCTGTTGGTGTAAAAGGAAGTGATGACTGTCATGTTTTTACATCTTTCTAAGAAAATATTTTTGTTTATTTATTTTAACAAATGCAGGTTTTTTTTTTAATTGAGGGTTTTTTTCTCTAAATTATTAACTGTCTCCACTTTTAGCTTTTGATTATATATTTCAAAACTATAACATATTATAATAATTTTTTTTTCTTAAATGGTCATATTCAGGTAAAACTCAGGCAGGTTTTTAATTTCTTTTTTTATTTTTGATTTGTTGGTTAATTAATCCTTTGTCAGCAAAAAATAAGGTTTTATACATCTTTGATAGAACCAGCTGTTCTTCACCCCTCCTTTAAAGTAATAATGTTTAAGATATACTGTGCAGGATTTTCCTAAAAATTTATAGCCTCTCACAGAAGTAATCCCTCTCAATCATCACTTAGACTAGAAGTGTGTGGTGGTATATTTTTATGCAGAGACTCCGACCTCCGACCTCTGTCCGCATTTTCTTATTTTCTTCTTATCTACTGTGCTTGTGATGTTTATGGGTGTGTACTCCCACAATGCTGCAGTGTGGTTGGGGCTTTACAAAAAGGTAGTGAGTGGGTGCCAGACTGTAAGCAGCAGACGTCTGAGATACACAACACAGAAAAAAATGCAAATATAGCGAGGCAAAATAAACAAGAGTGAATCTGGGGATGGTTTTTACTGTCCTCTTCACTGGCGAGCGTGTCTACAAACAGTTAGTGACAATCCTGCATAGTGTACCTTAAAACTTAGCTAACTAGTGAGGTACCGCTTCGCTAGTGTTACCATTTATACTTAATAAAGTGCAAAAGACAGGAGGAAGTTGTTGGACAAGCTTTGGAAGGAGTGCTTGCCCGAGTAGCTTTGTCAGCACTGAACAGATCAGAGGGCAGCGTCTCTGAAGAATAAACCTACTTATTTAAGTTTTGTACAAAGACCTCAGGTGTTTGAAGGCTTTCCAAGGACATTTTTGTAGGACAAGGCTGGCTATATTTTATAAAGGAGATAATGCCATCCCACAATTGTGACAGCATCATTTAGCACCATTTGGCTATTCGTGAAAACAAACAATATGCCCATCTTAAATTTAACAACTATTTTCATACAATCATACAAAGTGGGCTTCTTGTTGATAATATGAGTGGACAGGAGGGTAGGCAACATTTCTCAATGTGACAACTACTTTGTTTCGCTTTTGTGAGTTGTAGACTATATTCCTTTTTTTTTAATTTAATATCTTTCAAAAGGTTGTCCATGTTTGTATAGCCTACATGAAACAACACAGTAAGAACAGACAGGGCAAAGAATCTGAGATTAGTCCATCTTCATAACACTGTAGTTACAGCATGGCAGACAGACGTCAGTAACATTGTCACATAGGTACAGAGCTTAGTGTGAGTGCACTCGGATTCTCTTTGCTCTGCAACTGTCTTTTCCCAAGTCCTTCTGAATTCTCCATCACATGGAAAAAAAGTGTTTAGGAGAAGACAAAAGAAATCAATTTTTGACTATACGACTGGAGCCATAGTTTTTTGATATAGCCAGTAGCAGAGGTGTGGACTCAAGTCACATGACTCAGACTTGACTCATACTTGAGTCATGGATGTAATGACTTCAGACTTGACTTCACAAAATCACTTGGACTTAAACACCAGTGACTTAAGACTTCCCTTGGACTTGAGCCTTTTGAATTGTATATATGTAACACCCTCCCTCTATAACCAAAGATTAAAATTATGTGATTTAAAAAAGGGGCACAAATCACTTAATTTCCCAAATGAATGAATGTTAATGTTAATCTTTTTATTTCCTTTAGACATAAAGGTGCAGCAACATACAAAATCATTTTGAAGGAAGGAATAGTCTCACAGAAAAAGACAAATTTGAGAAGAGGATGTTACATACATTTTTCAGTATTAAATTAGTTTAATGCAAGATAGGACAGAAAAATACCAAATTCATTCTGTTTTAGTTATTTAATGTTGTTATATAAATATAATACTGCTATGTGAAAAAATAATGTCAGCAATACTTTGTATGATTAAGATCAGTCACTCTTGTTTAAACAAACTTGTTAAAACAAAAAGCATTCATGTTTTTTGTTAATGTAATATTTGCTGTTTTTAAAATTGCATTACATTTACTGAAGAGTGCATTGTGACTTGTTTAAGACTCAAATTCTAAGTTTAGGACTTGGGACTTGACTCAGTACTTGACATGGGACTTGAGCGTGAAGACTTGAGACTTAATTATGGCTTACAAAACAGTGACTTGGTCCCACCTCTGGCTAATGGTGTATTATTATTTTGCATGTTATGTTGCTGCCTATCTTGGCCACGACTCTTGAAAAAGAGATGTTTAATCTCAAGAGGTTTTTGTGGTTAAACAGAGTTTATTGGGGATTATGTTCAGCTGTGTTTGGTGCTCTAACGTTTGTTTACAGCAGCAGGACAGTGTATGTGAGACTGATCACAGTAAACCTCAGTGCCCATCATGATGATGATAAAGAAACATGTCATCCAGTGTGATGGTGTGGCTCACTGATGTGTTTTTAATAGTGTCTGGTCAACAACAGAGCTCTGTGGCACATTGGAATAAGCTGTACTAGGCTACAGAGACCTGTAGGATCAATTCAGTGTTGGTTTCAATCTTTGCCTTTGTTTCCCCCTACAGACGCCTACCATGTATGCACCTCTTCCATCAGCTGTGTGTGGATCAGTGGCTCCTCACCAATAAGAAGTGCCCCATCTGCAGAGTGGACATTGAGGCGCAGCTGTCTGCTGAGAGTTGATGCTGTTTTTCTAACAACCCCTTTTTGTTGAAAGTTTATTTTGAGATCATATTAATTTTCTCTTCAGTACTGCAGTCAACCAAAGATGGCAACCTGCGCAGCTCTACTACGAGAAAATACACAAAAAAAAACACCTGACAAAAAAGCATTGAGCCTAGAGTGCCAGCTATCACATATTACTACAACAGCTAGAATTCTCCATTAAGGGTTTAAGATTTTATTGTATTTATAAAGCTTTTATGTAGCTTTTGATTGTTTCCTCAAGTGTCATTTTTTTTGTTCTTGTTTCTCTGCATGTTTCCTTGCAATGCATTTCTTTGCACATATAACGTGGGCTTAACACGGCCTAACAACTCGCAGGTGAGGATAGCTGCTCTAGTAAAGATGCATTTCTGTAAACCTAATGCCTTGCTTTACTAGAATAGAATGTCACCCTCCAGTTTTAAAAAATAACATTGCAGGATTCGTTTTACCAATCATTGTATTGATTAGTTTATGTTTAGAAGATGTGGATTGTTAGTGAAAGATGTTTTTTAAGTAAATCCAGACATTCCTAACTAGGGAAATATGTTAACAGATCAGCTGCTGTATTAGTGCACACCCAGTATTTCTAGAGTGGAAATAAACTCCAATGTTCACCTCACCTCCCAGAATATGCACATGCTTTGCTACGATTACACCTCCCTCCAGCACCTTCATTTGACAAAAAACACCGTTATCACCGTCATCTGATGTATTTTAGAGAACCAGAAAAAGAATGTCACGTCCCTCTCTTTGACTGTTCTTTCTAAACTGAACGATTGTTGGGACCTGCTATGAATCTTCATTTTTGGGGGGAGGGGGGTTGTTCCTGCAGATGGTTAAGGTTTCTGTCAGATGATCTCAGGTCAACATGTGTGTAAGGCATTTCACATGAGCCTGCAACCTGGGATCATTTCTGTCAGTTTGACACCGGCAGTGACGTTGACTTTAAGTTCCCGTGTGTGTGCGCGTGTGTGTTCAGAGGGAAATACACAGCTCAATTTGGGATGAATATTTACTGTTTGTTCTCGCACTTCAAACCATTTTATCCACCCTCCCTTTTGTCTCTCTGTAGTTGAGCAGCAGCGTCCATTTTGGCTGCTGCGGAAAGAAAAACACTAATACTGTTGACTAACTCACTCGCATAGACTTGCACAAGAGAGAAAAAGGTAGGAGAGTAGTAGTGAATATGACAGTGCACTGAGGCCATGTATTTCCACTCTGATGAATATTAAAAAAAGAAGAAAAAAAAAAGATATTTTGAATGGAGTGTTGAAATGCAGTACTTAAAGCAGGTATCCATGCATTCATTGACTTAAAGGCACCAGGATCATATTCTGTGGGATTTATATTAGTTTTAAAAAATAATATTAATAAACTTGGATAACTCTTGAGTCTTTTCCTCAGTGTCCTCTTTGAAAATCATGTGTGAGTGAATGTTGGGTTCCTTAATGAAACAGCTGTCACTGAGCACATTGTATAAATCAATAGAGGTTTATTTATCAAAGCATTGTATAATTTGATCCCAAGTGGATTTAAGTTTCCTGGGAAGTCCCCGCAATGAAACTTTGATTTTTCTCCAATTTTAGAGAACACTCAATCATTTTGGGGATGAGGTGACTTCCAATCCATTACAGTTCTCCTGTGCCCCAAAAACCAGTCACGTTTTTGTTTTTAAGTTTGATATTCATGACCCTGAACACCGAAGATGATTATCCAGATGTTGGGTTAAGGATTAAGTTCGAGTGACTCTGATAAGTATTGAAAATATGTTTTGCATAGAATAATCTTGATAATTGTAGGATATATTCTCTTTTATGAGTTGTTTTTTAAGAGAACACAATTTCAGTTTCCAGTTTTTGTTTATATTTTACTTACATTTTAATTGAGTGTTGATTTGGCAGCAAGAGTTCATATTTGAATGCAGTTGCAACAAATGCACAAAACAATCCAAATATTATTGTACAGGCTCGTAAATTTCTATTTAGGGCAAGTTTTCATCATGATGGTCAATCCATTTTGTTGCTAATTCTAAAAAATTGTAGGTGTTTAGTACAGAATATATGGTATATAAGTTGGTATGTATTTTGTGGAACATCTTCAGCATCCATACTCTAGATAACTGGTTCTCAACCTGGGGCCAAAGCTTCATAAGGGGTCATGAGGCCTTCTTGATTTTAAGGCATGAAAGAAAATGTTTTAAGTATGTGTGTAGTAGGCCCATATCTCAGCATTTCATTTATTTATGTGAAGTAAACTAAATGAAACTGTTATTTTTAAAGTTTAGATAATTATTCAAGATATAATACTTAAAAAAAAAACTGACAGGATAAAAGCTCAGGGTGTGAGGATCTGAACACAAGCTACACTCAGAGTTTCCACTCTGTTAAAACAACCTAAAAGCAAATAGAGCAATGGCATTGGGGAGAAGAAAACACTGAATTCATCAAAAAAGAAGCCTATTGAGTATGTATGATAGATAAAAATAAAAATGTGTACACATATATACATAATACAGATAAAGAGTATAAAAAGCCTCTAAATATATAAGAAAACGTCATCTCTGATGGAGTATCCACAGGAAAATAATCTGTTCAAAATTATCCAAATCACTTGTTTAAGTCAAACTTCCTGCAGTTACTGGCTTCACTATTCAGGGTAATTGTACAGATATCAGTTGTTCTGTATTGTTATTGTTGTGCACTGAATATAATATGAAATATCCATAAAATGTGTCACTTATTCAGGGGTCGTTAGTTTACTCAGTGATAGAAAAGGAGTCCCTTGAGGTAAAAGGTTGGGAACTGCTGCCTTAGATCACTCAGGTTTCAGCATCTTTGGCTTATGACCACTTAAATAAAGCAAAGTCTACCTGCAGCGCTTCAGTAAGGAGCTGCCCACGTCTGCCAGTTGTGGCCGAAGAAATTTTTATTCTTTGTGTTATTAAGGGTACCTGTATACATTGTCTATCAAAAAATAAACTTAATTTATTTTCAAGACATTAAATATCTGTCTCCTGTAAAGAGATATAATCACTGGAAAGAGAAGAGGCAACAGAAAAAGATCCTGACTGAGGAATTCAAATGAAACCTGAAGTTCAAAGTATGGATAGATGAAAACACAAGATGGAGTGCAGTACCTGCTGCAGCCACAAGATGGACATCAACCACCGTGGATCTCTGAGTGGAGCTCAAAGATACTCTGAGAAATGAGATGAGCGTCACCATGTCAAGCCTTTGAGTCACAGTTTGTTATCAGATCATGATACAAACAGCCTGTGTTGTGCTGTTATCAGCCCTCAGAGCACACTGTGTTCTTTATCCTGACAAAGTTTCATGTACACAAAATTAAATGTCAAGTTTCTGGTCACTGACACTGAGACCAACCATGGACTCATTTTTGTCTTTTTTAGGGGGGGCAGGGGATCCTTAGGGGGAGACAGCAGGTCAACTGTATGTGCCTCATGGAAGAGGTATACATCATCTGAAATCTGGGAACCTGAATTAATTATTAATTTGAGATGCAGCTCAACAGTGTACATCAAGTTTTTTCCAGTCATAAATAGGTAAAAACATTGTGTTTTGGTTAGGTGCCTCTTCAAACTTTGAAGGAACTATATGATGGCCACTCCCCTGCTTAGTGATGTCTCATAAGGTGCAGCAATTTTGAGTTGATAACATTTGTCACACAGATTTGATGCAAAATGTAATCATTTATTACCACTCATAAAATGACCAAGAATCCTTCAACCTTACCACATTAAGACACCAAGACCTTGAGGAACACTACAGAAAAATCAGTGCTATGATCGCAAGCTTTTTACATTTAGAGATTTCTGTAAGAATTGCATTTTCAGAGATTCGAAGGCGAGCACTTTTGTTTTGGAAACTGCTGAGCAGCCCCCTTATTGTCCATATACCCATGAAAACCATACATCCTCTGAATGCCTAAGGTCTCTAGTTTGTAGCTGTGAAGTTTCATGAGGCTGTAATTATCCTAAAGGTCACTACAGGTCATTTTATGCAGTGATGTCAAGTTTCTTTTTTTAAATGGTCTCCCTTCAATGAAATGGCTACTATGGGGAGTAACATCATTAAACATGAATAAAACGGGGCTCATTGAATCCACAAGATCCTCAGCTCTCCAGTCAGACCCGATTTTTACAATGCCTTTTTTTTCTCTTCTTTTACTTCCTTCTTTTCTTTTTCTCTCTTTCTTTTTCTTTTATATTTTTTCTTTCCTTTTTTTCTTTTTCTCTTTTTTTTCATAATTTTGGACGACATGCTATACTATGACTTTTTTTCATAATTTCGGACGACATGATATACTATGACTTTTTTTTCATAATTTCGGACGACATACTATACTATGACGTTTTTTCATAATTTTGGACGACATGCTATACTATGACTTTTTTTTCATAATTTCGGACGACATACTATACTATGACGTTTTTTCATAATTTCGGACGACATACTATACTATGACTTTTTTTCATAATTTCGGACGACATGATATACTATGACTTTTTTTTCATAATTTCGGACGACATACTATACTATGACGTTTTTTCATAATTTTGGACGACATGCTATACTATGACTTTTTTTTCATAATTTAGGACGACATACTATACTATGTCTTTTTTTCATGATTTCGGACAACATACTATACTATGACGTTTTTTCATAATTTTGGACGACATGCTATACTATGACTTTTTTTCATAATTTCCGACGACATACTATACTATGACGTTTTTTCATAATTTCGGACGACATACTATACTATGACTTTTTTTCATAATTTCGGACGACATCCTATACTATGACGTTTTTTCATAATTTCGGATGACATCCTTTACTATGACGTTTTTTCATAATTTTGGACGACATACTATACTATGACTTTTTTTTCATAATTTTGGACGACATACTATACTATAACTTTTTTTCATAATTTCGGACGACATGATATACTATGACTTTTTTTCATAATTTTGGACGACATACTATACTATGACTTTTTTTCATAATTTCGGACGACATGATATACTATGACTTTTTTTTCATAATTTCGGACGACATACTATACTATGACGTTTTTTCATAATTTTGGACGACATGCTATACTATGACTTTTTTTTCATAATTTAGGACGACATACTATACTATGTCTTTTTTTCATGATTTCGGACAACATACTATACTATGACGTTTTTTCATAATTTTGGACGACATGCTATACTATGACTTTTTTTCATAATTTCCGACGACATACTATACTATGACGTTTTTTCATAATTTCGGACGACATACTATACTATGACTTTTTTTCATAATTTCGGACAACATACTATACTATGATGTTTTTTTCATAATTTCGGACGACATCCTATACTATGACGTTTTTTGATAATTTCGGATGACATACTATACTATGACTTTTTTTTCATAATTTTGGACGACATACTATACTATGACTTTTTTTTCATAATTTTGGACGACATACTATACTATAACTTTTTTTCATAATTTCGGACGACATGATGTACTATGACTTTTTTTCATAATTTCGGACGACTTGCTATACTATGATGTTTTTTCATAATTTTGGACGACATGCTATACTATGACTTCTTTTTCATAATTTTGGACGACATTCTATACTATAACTTTTTTTCATAATTTCGGACGACATGATATACTATGACTTTTTTTCATAATTTCGGACGACTTGCTATACTATGACGTTTTTTCATAATTTTGGACGACATACTATACTATGACTTTTTTTTCATAATTTTGGACGACATACTATACTATAACTTTTTTTCATAATTTCGGACGACATGATATACTATGACTTTTTTTCATAATTTCGGACGACATACTATACTATGACTTCTTTTTCATAATTTAGGATGACATACTATACTATAACTTTTTTTCATAATTTCGGACGACATGATATACTATGACGTTTTTTCATAATTTCCGACGACATACTATACTATGACTTCTTTTTCATAATTTAGGATGACATACTATACTATAACTTTTTTTCATAATTTCGGACGACATGATATACTATGTCTTTTTTTCATGATTTCGGACAACATACTATACTATGATGTTTTTTTCATAATTTCGGACGACATGCTATACTATTACGTTTTTTCATAATTTCGGACGACATGCTATACTATGACGTTTTTTCATAATTTCGGACGACATACTATACTATGACTTTTTTTTCATAATTTAGGACGACATGATATACTATGTCTTTTTTTCACGATTTCGGACAACATGCTATACTATGACGTTTTTTCATAATTTCGGATGACATCCTTTACTATGACTTTTTTTCATAATTTCCGACGACATCCTATACTATGACATTTTTTCATAATTTTGGACGACGTGCTATACTATGACTTTTTTTACATAATTTCGGACGACATACTATACTATGACTTTTTTTCATAATTTCGGACGACTTGCTATACTATTACGTTTTTTCATAATTTCGGACGACATACTATACTATGACTTTTTTTCATAATTTCCGACGACATACTATACTATGACTTTTTTTCATAATTTCGGACGACATGATATTCTATGTCTTTTTTTCATGATTTCGGACAACATACTATACTATGATGTTTTTTTCATAATTTCGGACGACATCCTATACTATGACGTTTTTTCATAATTTCCGACGACATACTATACTATGACTTTTTTTTCATAATTTCGGACGACATACTATACTATAACTTTTTTTTCATAATTTCGGACGACAAGATATACTATGACGTTTTTTCATAATTTCGGATGACATGCTATACTATGACGTTTTTTCATGATTTCGGACAACATGCTGTATCATGACTTTCTTTTCATGATTTCGGACGACATGCTGTACTCTGACGTTTTTTCATAATTTTGGACGACATACTATACTATGACTTTTTTTCATAATTTCGGACGACTTGCTATACCATGACGTTTTTTCATGATTTCGGACAACATGCTGTATCATGACTTTCTTTTCATGATTTCGGACGACATGCTGTACTCTGACGTTTTTTCATAATTTTGGACGACATACTATACTATGACTTTTTTTCATAATTTCGGACGACATGATATACTATGACTTTTTTTTCATAATTTCGGACGACATACTATACTATGACGTTTTTTCATAATTTTGGACGACATGCTATACTATGACTTTTTTTCATAATTTCGGACAACATACTATACTATGATGTTTTTTTCATAATTTCGGACGACATGCTATACTATGACGTTTTTTCATAATTTCGGACGACATGATATACTATGACTTTTTTTCATAATTTCGGACGACTTGCTATACTATGACGTTTTTTCATAATTTTGGACGACATGCTATACTATGACTTCTTTTTCATAATTTTGGACGACATACTATACTATAACTTTTTTTGATAATTTCGGACGACATCCTATACTATGACGTTTTTTCATAATTTCGGATGACATCCTTTACTATGACGTTTTTTCATAATTTTGGACGACATACTATACTATAACTTTTTTTCATAATTTCGGACGACATGATATACTATGACTTTTTTTCATAATTTCGGACGACTTGCTATACTATGACGTTTTTTCATAATTTCCGACGACATACTATACTATGACTTCTTTTTCATAATTTAGGATGACATACTATACTATAACTTTTTTTCATAATTTCGGACGACATGCTATACTATGACGTTTTTTCATAATTTCGGACGACATACTATACTATGACTTTTTTTTCATAATTTCGGACGACATACTATACTATGACTTTTTTTCATAATTTCGGACGACATGATATACTATGACGTTTTTTCATAATTTTGGACGACATACTATACTATAACTTTTTTTTCATAATTTCGGACGACAAGATATACTATGACGTTTTTTCATAATTTCGGATGACATGCTATACTATGACGTTTTTTCATGATTTCGGACAACATGCTGTATCATGACTTTCTTTTCATGATTTCGGACGACATGCTGTACTCTGACGTTTTTTCATAATTTTGGACGACATACTATACTATGACTTTTTTTCATAATTTCGGACGACTTGCTATACCATGACGTTTTTTCATGATTTCGGACAACATGCTGTATCATGACTTTCTTTTCATGATTTCGGACGACATGCTGTACTCTGACGTTTTTTCATAATTTTGGACGACATACTATACTATGACTTTTTTTCATAATTTCGGACGACATGATATACTATGACTTTTTTTTCATAATTTCGGACGACATACTATACTATGACGTTTTTTCATAATTTTGGACGACATGCTATACTATGACTTTTTTTCATAATTTCGGACAACATACTATACTATGATGTTTTTTTCATAATTTCGGACGACATGCTATACTATGACGTTTTTTCATAATTTCGGACGACATGATATACTATGACTTTTTTTCATAATTTCGGACGACTTGCTATACTATGACGTTTTTTCATAATTTTGGACGACATGCTATACTATGACTTCTTTTTCATAATTTTGGACGACATACTATACTATAACTTTTTTTGATAATTTCGGACGACATCCTATACTATGACGTTTTTTCATAATTTCGGATGACATCCTTTACTATGACGTTTTTTCATAATTTTGGACGACATACTATACTATAACTTTTTTTCATAATTTCGGACGACATGATATACTATGACTTTTTTTCATAATTTCGGACGACTTGCTATACTATGACGTTTTTTCATAATTTCCGACGACATACTATACTATGACTTCTTTTTCATAATTTAGGATGACATACTATACTATAACTTTTTTTCATAATTTCGGACGACATGCTATACTATGACGTTTTTTTCATAATTTCGGACAACATACTATACTATGACGTTTTTTCATAATTTCGGACAACATACTATACTATGACGTTTTTTCATAATTTTGGACGACATGCTATACTATGACTTTTTTTCATAATTTCCGACGACATACTATACTATGACGTTTTTTCATAATTTCGGACGACATACTATACTATGACTTTTTTTCATAATTTCAGACAACATACTATACTATGTTTTTTTCATAATTTCGGACAACATCCTATACTATGACGTTTTTTCATAATTTCGGATGACATCCTTTACTATGACGTTTTTTCATAATTTTGGACGACATACTATACTATGACTTTTTTTTCATAATTTTGGACGACATACTATACTATAACTTTTTTTCATAATTTCGGACGACATGATATACTAGGACTTTTTTTCATAATTTCGGACGACTTGCTATACTATGACGTTTTTTCATAATTTTGGACGACATGCTATACTATAACTTTTTTTCATAATTTCGGACGACATCCTATACTATGACGTTTTTTCATAATTTCGGATGACATCCTTTACTATGACGTTTTTTCATAATTTTGGACGACATACTATACTATAACTTTTTTTCATAATTTCGGACGACATGATATACTATGACTTTTTTTCATAATTTCGGACGACTTGCTATACTATGACGTTTTTTCATAATTTCCGACGACATACTATACTATGACTTCTTTTTCATAATTTAGGATGACATACTATACTATAACTTTTTTTCATAATTTCGGACGACATGATATACTATGTCTTTTTTTCATGATTTTGGACAACATACTATACTATGATGTTTTTTTCATAATTTCGGACGACATCCTATACTATTACGTTTTTTCATAATTTTGGACGACATGCTATACTATGACGTTTTTTCATAATTTCGGACGACATACTATACTATGACTTTTTTTTCATAATTTCGGACGACATACTATACTATGACTTTTTTTCATAATTTCGGACGACTTGCTATACTATGACGTTTTTTCATAATTTCGGACGACATACTATACTATGACGTTTTTTCATAATTTCCGACGACATACTATACTATGACTTTTTTTCATAATTTCCGACGACATACTATACTATGACGTTTTTTTCATGATTTCGGACAACATACTATACTATGATGTTTTTTTCATAATTTCGGACGACATCCTATACTATGACTTTTTTTCATAATTTCCGACGACATACTATACTATGACGTTTTTTCATAATTTCCGACGACATACTATACTATGACGTTTTTTCATAATTTTGGACGACATACTATACTATGACTTTTTTTTCATAATTTCGGACGACATACTATACTATAACTTTTTTTCATAATTTCGGACGACAAGATATACTATGACGTTTTTTCATAATTTCGGATGACATGCTATACCATGACGTTTTTTCATGATTTCGGACAACATGCTGTATCATGACTTTCTTTTCATGATTTCGGACGACATGCTGTACTCTGACGTTTTTTCATAATTTTGGACAACATGCTATATACTATGACGTTTTTTCATGATTTCGGTCAACATGCTATACTATGACTTTTGTTCGCTATTTAGGACGACATGCTGTATCATGACTTTTTTTTCATAATTTTGGACGACATGCTATACTATGACATTTTTTCACGATTTCGGACAACATGCTATACTATGACTTTTTTTCATAATTTTGGACGACCTGCTATACTATGACTTTTTTTCATAATTTCGGACGACATGCTATACTATGACGTTTTTTCATAATTTTGGACGACATACTATATGACGTTTTTTCATAATTTTGGACAACATGCTATACTATGACGTTTTTTCATGATTTCGGACGACATGCTATACTATGACGTTTTTTCATAATTTTGGACGACATGCTATACTATGATTTTTTTTCATGATTTCGGACGACATACTATACTATGACGTTTTTTCATAATTTTGGACGACATGCTATACTATGACTTTTTTTCATTAATTCGGACGACATGCCATACTATGACGTTTTTTCATAATTTCGGACGACATACTATAGTATGATGTTTTTTCATAATTTCGGACGACATGCTATACTATGACGTTTTTTCATGATTTCGGAAGACATGCTATACTATGACGTTTTTTCATAATTTCGGACGACATGCTATACTATGACTTTTTTTCATTAATTCGGACGACATGCTATACTATGACGTTTTTTCATAATTTCGGACGACATACTATACTATAACTTTTTTTCATAATTTCGGACGACATGATATACTATGTCTTTTTTTCACGATTTCGGACAACATCCTATACTATGACGTTTTTTCATAATTTTGGACGACATACTATACTATGACGTTTTTTCATGATTTCGGACAACATGCTATACTATGACTTTTTTTTCGCTATTTAGGACGACATGCTGTATCATGACTTTTTTTTCATAATTTTGGACGACATGCTATACTATGACATTTTTTCATGATTTCGGACAACATGCTATACTAGGACTTTTTTTCATGATTTCGGACAACATGCCATACTATGACTTTTTTTCATGATTTCGGACGACATGCTATACTATGACATTTTTTCATAATTTTGGAGGACATACTATACTATGACTTTTTTTCATAATTTCGGACGACATGCTATACTGTGACGTTTTTTCATAATTTTGGACGACACACTATACTATGACTTTTTTTCATAATTTCGGACGACATGCTATACTGTGACGTTTTCTCATAATTTTGGACGACACACTATACTATGACTTTTTTTCATAATTTTGGACGACATGCTATACTATGACTTTTTTTTCATAATTTACGACGACATACTGTACCATGACTTTTTTTTCATAATTTTGGACGACATACTATACTATGACTTTTTTTCATAATTTCGGACGACATCCTATACTATGACTTTTTTTTCATAATTTTGGACGACTTGCTATACTATGACTTTTTTTCATAATTGACGACGACATACTGTACCATGACTTTTTTTCATAATTTCGGACGACATGCTATATTATAACTTTTTTTCATAATTTCGGACGACATGATATACTATGACTTTTTTTCATAATTTTGGACGACATGCTATACTATGACTTTTTTTCATAATTTTGGACGACATGCTATACTATGACTTTTGTTCATAATTTCGGACGACATGCTATACTGACTTTTTTTCATAATTTCGGACGACATGATATACTATGACGTTTTTTCATAATTTTGGACGACATGCTATACTATGACGTTTTTTCATAATTTCGGACGACATGCTATATTATAACTTTTTTTTCATAATTTCGGACGACATGCTATATTATAACTTTTTTTCATAATTTCGGACGACATACTATACTATGACGTTTTTTCATAATTTCGGACGACATGCTATATTTTAACTTTTTTTCATAATTTCGGACGACATGCTATACTATGACGTTTTTTCATAATTTCGGACGACATGCTATACTGACTTTTTTTCATGATTTCGGACGACATGCTATACTATGACGTTTTTTCATGATTTCGGACGACATGCTATAATATGACGTTTTTTCATAATTTCGGACGACATGCTATATTTTAACTTTTTTTCATAATTTCGGACGACATGCTATATTATGACTTTTTTTCATAATTTCGGACGACATGCTATACTATGACTTTTTTTCATGATTTCGGACGACATGCTATACTATGACTTTTTTTCATGATTTCGGATGACATGCTATACTATGACATTTTTTCATGATTTCGGACAACATGCTATACTATGACTTTTTTTCATGGTTTCGGACGACATGCTACTATGACTTTTTTTCACTATTTAGGACGACATGCTGTACCATGATTTTTTTTTTCATGATTTCGGACGACCTGCTATACTATGACGTTTTTTCATAATTTTGGACGACATACTATACTATGACTTTGTTTCATAATTTTGGACGACGTGCTATACTATGACTTTTTTCATAATTTTGGACGACATACTATATGACGTTTTTTCATAATTTTGGACGACATGCTACAGTATGACTTTTTTTCATGATTTCGGACGACATGCTATACTATGACGTTTTTTCATAATTTTGGACGACATACTATATGACGTTTTTTCATAATTTTGGACGACATGCTACACTATGACTTTTTTTCATGATTTCGGACGACATGCTATGCTATGACGTTTTTTCATAATTTCGGACAACATGCTATACTATGACGTTTTTTCATAATTTTGGACGACATGCTATACTATGACTTTTTTTCATTAATTCGGACGACTTGCTATACTATGACGTTTTTTCATAATTTCGGACGACATACTATTGTATGACGTTTTTTCATAATTTCGGACGACATGCTATACTATGACGTTTTTTCATAATTTCGGACGACATGCTATATTTTAACTTTTTTTCATAATTTCGGACGACATGCTATACTGACTTTTTTTCATGATTTCGGACGACATGCTATACTATGACGTTTTTTCATAATTTCGGACGACATGCTATACTGACTTTTTTTCATGATTTCGGACGACATGCTATATTATGACTTTTTTTCATAATTTCGGACGACATGCTATACTATGACTTTTTTTCATGATTTCGGACGACATGCTATACTATGACTTTTTTTCATGATTTCGGACGACATGCTATACTATGACTTTTTTTCATGATTTCGGACGACATGCTATACTATGACATTTTTTCATGATTTTGGACAACATGCTATACTATGACTTTTTTTCATGGTTTCGGACGACATGCTATACTATGACTTTTTTTTACTATTTAGGACAACATGCTGTACCATGAATTTCTTTTTCATGATTTCGGACGACCTGCTATACTATGACGTTTTTTCATAATTTTGGACGACATACTATACTATGACTTTTTTTCATAATTTTGGACGACATGCTATACTATGACTTTGTTTCATAATTTTGGACGACGTGCTATACTATGACGTTTTTTCATAATTTTGGACGACATGCTACAGTATGACTTTTTTTCATGATTTCGGACGACATGCTATACTATGACGTTTTTTCACAATTTTGGACGACATACTATATGACGTTTTTTCATAATTTTGGACGACATGCTACACTATGACTTTTTTTCATGATTTCGGACGACATGCTATACTATGACGTTTTTTCATAATTTCGGAGGACATGCTATACTATGACGTTTTTTCATAATTTTGGACGACATGCTATACTATGACTTTTTTTCATTAATTCGGACGACATGCTATACTATGACGTTTTTTCATAATTTCGGACGACAGACAATTTCGTATGACGTTTTTTCATAATTTCGGACGACCTGCTATACTATGACGTTTTTTCATAATTTCGGACGACATGCTATATTTTAACTTTTTTTCATAATTTCGGACGACATGCTATACTATGACGTTTTTTCATAATTTCGGACGACATACTATACTATGACTTTTTTTCATAATTTCCGACGACATACTATACTATGACTTTTTTTCATAATTTCGGACGACATGATATTCTATGTCTTTTTTTCATGATTTCGGACAACATACTATACTATGATGTTTTTTTCATAATTTCGGACGACATCCTATACTATGACGTTTTTTCATAATTTCCGACGACATACTATACTATGACTTTTTTTTCATAATTTCGGACGACATACTATACTATAACTTTTTTTCATAATTTCGGACGACAAGATATACTATGACGTTTTTTCATAATTTCGGATGACATGCTATACTATGACGTTTTTTCATGATTTCGGACAACATGCTGTATCATGACTTTCTTTTCATGATTTCGGACGACATGCTGTACTCTGACGTTTTTTCATAATTTTGGACGACATACTATACTATGACTTTTTTTCATAATTTCGGACGACTTGCTATACCATGACGTTTTTTCATAATTTCGGACGACTTGCTATACTATGACGTTTTTTCATAATTTCGGACGACATACTATACTATGACGTTTTTTCATAATTTCCGACGACATACTATACTATGACTTTTTTTCATAATTTCCGACGACATACTATACTATGACGTTTTGTCATAATTTCCGACGACATACTATACTATGACGTTTTTTCATGATTTCGGACAACATACTATACTATGATGTTTTTTTCATAATTTCGGACGACATCCTATACTATGACTTTTTTTCATAATTTCCGACGACATACTATACTATGACGTTTTTTCATAATTTCCGACGACATACTATACTATGACTTTTTTTCATAATTTTGGACGACATACTATACTATGACTTTTTTTTCATAATTTCGGACGACATACTATACTATAACTTTTTTTCATAATTTCGGACGACAAGTTATACTATGACGTTTTTTCATAATTTCGGATGACATGCTATACCATGACGTTTTTTCATGATTTCGGACAACATGCTGTATCATGACTTTCTTTTCATGATTTCGGACGACATGCTGTACTCTGACGTTTTTTCATAATTTTGGACAACATGCTATATACTATGACGTTTTTTCATGATTTCGGTCAACATGCTATACTATGACTTTTGTTCGCTATTTAGGACGACATGCTGTATCATGACTTTTTTTTCATAATGTTGGACGACATGCTATACTATGACATTTTTTCACGATTTCGGACAACATGCTATACTATGACTTTTTTTCATAATTTTGGACGACCTGCTATACTATGACGTTTTTTCATAATTTTGGACGACATACTATATGACGTTTTTTCATAATTTTGGACAACATGCTATACTATGACGTTTTTTCATGATTTCGGACGACATGCTATACTATGACGTTTTTTCATAATTTTGGACGACATGCTATACTATGACTTTTTTTCATGATTTCGGACGACATACTATACTATGACGTTTTTTCATAATTTTGGACGACATGCTATACTATGACTTTTTTTCATTAATTCGGACGACATGCCATACTATGACGTTTTTTCATAATTTCGGACGACATACTATAGTATGATGTTTTTTCATAATTTTGGACGACATGCTATACTATGACGTTTTTTCATAATTTCGGACGACATGCTATACTATGACTTTTTTTCATTAATTCGGACGACATGCTATACTATGACGTTTTTTCATAATTTCGGACGACATACTATAGTATGACGTTTTTTCATAATTTCGGACGACATGCTATACTATGACGTTTTTTCATGATTTTGGACAACATGCTGTACCATGACTTTTTTTCATGATTTCGGACGACATGCTATACTATGACTTTTTTTCATAATTTCGGACGACATGCTATACTGTGACGTTTTTTCATAATTTTGGACGACACACTATACTATGACTTTTTTTCATAATTTCGGACGACATGCTATACTGTGACGTTTTTTCATAATTTTGGACGACACACTATACTATGACTTTTTTTCATAATTTCGGACGACATCCTATACTATGACTTTTTTTTCATAATTTTGGACAACATGCTATACTATGACTTTTTTTCATAATTGACGACGACATACTGTACCATGACTTTTTTTCATAATTTCGGACGACATGCTATATTATAACTTTTTTTCATAATTTCGGACGACATGATATACTATGACTTTTTTTCATAATTTCGGACGACATGCTATACTATGACGTTTTTTCATAATTTTGGACGACATGCTATACTATGACGTTTTTTCATAATTTCGGACGACATGCTATATTATAACTTTTTTTTCATAATTTCGGACGACATGCTGTATTATAACTTTTTTTCATAATTTCGGACGACATACTATACTATGACGTTTTTTCATAATTTCGGACGACATGCTATATTTTAACTTTTTTTCATAATTTCGGACGACATACTATACTATGACTTTTTTTCATAATTTCCGACGACATACTATACTATGACTTTTTTTCATAATTTCGGACGACATGATATTCTATGTCTTTTTTTCATGATTTCGGACAACATACTATACTATGATGTTTTTTTCATAATTTCGGACGACATCCTATACTATGACGTTTTTTCATAATTTCCGACGACATACTATACTATGACTTTTTTTTCATAATTTCGGACGACATACTATACTATAACTTTTTTTCATAATTTCGGACGACAAGATATACTATGACGTTTTTTCATAATTTCGGATGACATACTATACTATGACGTTTTTTCATGATTTCGGACAACATGCTGTATCATGACTTTCTTTTCATGATTTCGGACGACATGCTGTACTCTGACGTTTTTTCATAATTTTGGACGACATACTATACTATGACTTTTTTTCATAATTTCGGACGACATCCTATACTATGACTTTTTTTCATAATTTCCGACGACATACTATACTATGACGTTTTTTCATAATTTCCGACGACATACTATACTATGACTTTTTTTCATAATTTTGGACGACATACTATACTATGACTTTTTTTTCATAATTTCGGACGACATACTATACTATAACTTTTTTTCATAATTTCGGACGACAAGTTATACTATGACGTTTTTTCATAATTTCGGATGACATGCTATACCATGACTTTTTTTTCATGATTTCGGACAACATGCTGTATCATGACTTTCTTTTCATGATTTCGGACGACATGCTGTACTCTGACGTTTTTTCATAATTTTGGACAACGTGCTATATACTATGACGTTTTTTCATGATTTCAGTCAACATGCTATACTATGACTTTTGTTCGCTATTTAGGACGACATGCTGTATCATGACTTTTTTTTCATAATGTTGGACGACATGCTATACTATGACATTTTTTCACGATTTCGGACAACATGCTATACTATGACTTTTTTTCATAATTTTGGACGACCTGCTATACTATGACGTTTTTTCATAATTTTGGACGACATGCTATACTATGACGTTTTTTCATGATTTCGGACGACATGCTATACTATGACGTTTTTTCATAATTTTGGACGACATGCTATACTATGACTTTTTTTCATGATTTCGGACGACATACTATACTATGACGTTTTTTCATAATTTTGGACGACATGCTATACTATGACTTTTTTTCATTAATTCGGACGACATGCCATACTATGACGTTTTTTCATAATTTCGGACGACATACTATAGTATGATGTTTTTTCATAATTTTGGACGACATGCTATACTATGACGTTTTTTCATGATTTCGGACGACATGCTATACTATGACGTTTTTTCATAATTTCGGACGACATGCTATACTATGACTTTTTTTCATTAATTCGGACGACATGCTATACTATGACGTTTTTTCATAATTTCGGACGACATACTATAGTATGACGTTTTTTCATAATTTCGGACGACATGCTATACTATGACGTTTTTTCATGATTTTGGACAACATGCTGTCCCATGACTTTTTTTCATGATTTCGGACGACATGCTATACTATGATGTTTTTTCATAATTTCGGACGACATACTATACTATAACTTTTTTTCATAATTTCGGACGACATGATATACTATGTCTTTTTTTCACGATTTCGGACAACATCCTATACTATGACGTTTTTTCATAATTTTGGACGACATACTATACTATGACGTTTTTTCTTGATTTCGGACAACATGCTATACTATGACTTTTTTTTCGCTATTTAGGACGACATGCTGTATCATGACTTTTTTTTCATAATTTTGGACGACATGCTATACTATGACATTTTTTCATGATTTCGGACAACATGCTATACTAGGACTTTTTTTTCATGATTTCGGACAACATGCCATACTATGACGTTTTTTCATGATTTCGGACGACATGCTATACTATGACGTTTTTTCATAATTTTGGACGACATGCTATACTATGACTTTTTTTCATGATTTCGGACGACATACTATACTATGACGTTTTTTCATAATTTTGGACGACATGCTATACTATGACTTTTTTTCATTAATTCGGACGACATGCCATACTATGACGTTTTTTCATAATTTCGGACGACATACTATAGTATGATGTTTTTTCATAATTTTGGACGACATGCTATACTATGACGTTTTTTCATGATTTCGGACGACATGCTATACTATGACGTTTTTTCATAATTTCGGACGACATGCTATACTATGACTTTTTTTCATTAATTCGGACGACATGCTATACTATGACGTTTTTTCATAATTTCGGACGACATACTATAGTATGACGTTTTTTCATAATTTCGGACGACATGCTATACTATGACGTTTTTTCATGATTTTGGACAACATGCTGTACCATGACTTTTTTTCATGATTTCGGACGACATGCTATACTATGATGTTTTTTCATAATTTCGGACGACATACTATACTATAACTTTTTTTCATAATTTCGGACGACATGATATACTATGTCTTTTTTTCACGATTTCGGACAACATCCTATACTATGACGTTTTTTCATAATTTTGGACGACATACTATACTATGACGTTTTTTCTTGATTTCGGACAACATGCTATACTATGACTTTTTTTTCGCTATTTAGGACGACATGCTGTATCATGACTTTTTTTTCATAATTTTGGACGACATGCTATACTATGACATTTTTTCATGATTTCGGACAACATGCTATACTAGGACTTTTTTTTCATGATTTCGGACAACATGCCATACTATGACTTTTTTTCATGATTTCGGACGACATGCTATACTATGACATTTTTTCATAATTTTGGAGGACATACTATACTATGACTTTTTTTCATAATTTCGGACGACATGCTATACTGTGACGTTTTTTCATAATTTTGGACGACACACTATACTATGACTTTTTTTCATAATTTCGGACGACATGCTATACTGTGACGTTTTTTCATAATTTTGGACGACACACTATACTATGACTTTTTTTCATAATTTTGGATGACATGCTATACTATGACTTTTTTTTCATAATTTACGACGACATACTGTACCATGACTTTTTTTTCATAATTTTGGACGACATACTATACTATGACTTTTTTTCATAATTTCGGACGACATCCTATACTATGACTTTTTTTTCATAATTTTGGACGACATGCTATACTATGACTTTTTTTCATAATTGACGACGACATACTGTACCATGACTTTTTTTCATAATTTCGGACGACATGCTATATTATAACTTTTTTTCATAATTTCGGACGACATGATATACTATGACTTTTTTTCATAATTTCGGACGACATGCTATACTATGACTTTTTTTCATAATTTTGGACGACATGCTATACTATGACTTTTTTTCATAATTTCGGACGACATGCTATACTGACTTTTTTTCATAATTTCGGACGACATGATATACTATGACGTTTTTTCATAATTTTGGACGACATGCTATACTATGACGTTTTTTCATAATTTCGGACGACATGCTATATTATAACTTTTTTTTCATAATTTCGGACGACATGCTATATTATAACTTTTTTTCATAATTTCGGACGACATACTATACTATGACGTTTTTTCATAATTTCGGACGACATGCTATATTTTAACTTTTTTTCATAATTTCGGACGACATACTATACTATGACTTTTTTTCATAATTTCCGACGACATACTATACTATGACTTTTTTTCATAATTTCGGACGACATGATATTCTATGTCTTTTTTTCATGATTTCGGACAACATACTATACTATGATGTTTTTTTCATAATTTCGGACGACATCCTATACTATGACGTTTTTTCATAATTTCCGACGACATACTATACTATGACTTTTTTTTCATAATTTCGGACGACATACTATACTATAACTTTTTTTCATAATTTCGGACGACAAGATATACTATGACGTTTTTTCATAATTTCGGATGACATGCTATACTATGACGTTTTTTCATGATTTCGGACAACATGCTGTATCATGACTTTCTTTTCATGATTTCGGACGACATGCTGTACTCTGACGTTTTTTCATAATTTTGGACGACATACTATACTATGACTTTTTTTCATAATTTCGGACGACTTGCTATACCATGACGTTTTTTCATGATTTCGGACAACATGCTGTATCATGACTTTCTTTTCATGATTTCGGACGACATGCTGTACTCTGACGTTTTTTCATAATTTTGGACGACATACTATACTATGACTTTTTTTCATAATTTCGGACGACATGATATACTATGACTTTTTTTTCATAATTTCGGACGACATACTATACTATGACGTTTTTTCATAATTTTGGACGACATGCTATACTATGACTTTTTTTCATAATTTCGGACAACATACTATACTATGATGTTTTTTTCATAATTTCGGACGACATGCTATACTATGACGTTTTTTCATAATTTCGGACGACATGATATACTATGACTTTTTTTCATAATTTCGGACGACTTGCTATACTATGACTTTTTTTCATAATTTTGGACGACATGCTATACTATGACTTCTTTTTCATAATTTTGGACGACATACTATACTATAACTTTTTTTCATAATTTCGGACGACATCCTATACTATGACGTTTTTTCATAATTTCGGATGACATCCTTTACTATGACGTTTTTTCATAATTTTGGACGACATACTATACTATAACTTTTTTTCATAATTTCGGACGACATGATATACTATGACTTTTTTTCATAATTTCGGACGACTTGCTATACTATGACGTTTTTTCATAATTTCCGACGACATACTATACTATGACTTCTTTTTCATAATTTAGGATGACATACTATACTATAACTTTTTTTCATAATTTCGGACGACATGCTATACTATGACGTTTTTTCATAATTTCGGACGACATACTATACTATGACTTTTTTTTCATAATTTCGGACGACATACTATACTATGACTTTTTTTCATAATTTCGGACGACATGATATACTATGACTTTTTTTTCATAATTTCGGACAACATACTATACTATGACGTTTTTTCATAATTTTGGACGACATGCTATACTATGACTTTTTTTCATAATTTCCGACGACATACTATACTATGACGTTTTTTCATAATTTCGGACGACATACTATACTATGACTTTTTTTCATAATTTCGGACAACATACTATACTATGATGTTTTTTTCATAATTTCGGACAACATCCTATACTATGACGTTTTTTCATAATTTCGGATGACATCCTTTACTATGACGTTTTTTCATAATTTTGGACGACATACTATACTATGACTTTTTTTTCATAATTTTGGACGACATACTATACTATAACTTTTTTTCATAATTTCGGACGACATGATATACTATGACTTTTTTTCATAATTTCGGACGACTTGCTATACTATGACGTTTTTTCATAATTTTGGACGACATGCTATACTATGACTTCTTTTTCATAATTTTGGACGACATGATATACTAGGACTTTTTTTCATAATTTCGGACGACTTGCTATACTATGACGTTTTTTCATAATTTTGGACGACATGCTATACTATAACTTTTTTTCATAATTTCGGACGACATCCTATACTATGACGTTTTTTCATAATTTCGGATGACATCCTTTACTATGACGTTTTTTCATAATTTTGGACGACATACTATACTATAACTTTTTTTCATAATTTCGGACGACATGATATACTATGACTTTTTTTCATAATTTCGGACGACTTGCTATACTATGACGTTTTTTCATAATTTCCGACGACATACTATACTATGACTTCTTTTTCATAATTTAGGATGACATACTATACTATAACTTTTTTTCATAATTTCGGACGACATGATATACTATGTCTTTTTTTCATGATTTTGGACAACATACTATACTATGATGTTTTTTTCATAATTTCGGACGACATCCTATACTATTACGTTTTTTCATAAGTTTGGACGACATGCTATACTATGACGTTTTTTCATAATTTCGGACGACATACTACACTATGACTTTTTTTTCATAATTTCGGACGACATACTATACTATGACTTTTTTTCATAATTTCCGACGACATACTATACTATGACGTTTTTTCATAATTTCCGACGACATACTATACTATGACGTTTTTTCATGATTTCGGACAACATACTATACTATGATGTTTTTTTCATAATTTCGGACGACATCCTATACTATGACTTTTTTTCATAATTTCCGACGACATACTATACTATGACGTTTTTTCATAATTTCCGACGACATACTATACTATGACTTTTTTTCATAATTTTGGACGACATACTATACTATGACTTTTTTTTCATAATTTCGGACGACATACTATACTATAACTTTTTTTCATAATTTCGGACGACAAGATATACTATGACGTTTTTTCATAATTTCGGATGACATGCTATACCATGACGTTTTTTCATGATTTCGGACAACATGCTGTATCATGACTTTCTTTTCATGATTTCGGACGACATGCTGTACTCTGACGTTTTTTCATAATTTTGGACAACATGCTATATACTATGACGTTTTTTCATGATTTCGGTCAACATGCTATACTATTACTTTTGTTCGCTATTTAGGACGACATGCTGTATCATGACTTTTTTTTCATAATTTTGGACGACATGCTATACTATGACATTTTTTCACGATTTCGGACAACATGCTATACTATGACTTTTTTTCATAATTTTGGACGACCTGCTATACTATGACTTTTTTTCATAATTTCGGACGACATGCTATACTATGACGTTTTTTCATAATTTTGGACGACATACTATATGACGTTTTTTCATAATTTTGGACAACATGCTATACTATGACGTTTTTTCATGATTTCGGACGACATGCTATACTATGACGTTTTTTCATAATTTTGGACGACATGCTATACTATGACTTTTTTTCATGATTTCGGACGACATACTATACTATGACGTTTTTTCATAATTTTGGACGACATGCTATACTATGACTTTTTTTCATTAATTCGGACGACATGCCATACTATGACGTTTTTTCATAATTTCGGACGACATACTATAGTATGATGTTTTTTCATAATTTTGGACGACATGCTATACCATGACGTTTTTTCATGATTTCGGACGACATGCTATACTATGACGTTTTTTCATAATTTCGGACGACATGCTATACTATGACTTTTTTTCATTAATTCGGACGACATGCTATACTATGACGTTTTTTCATAATTTCGGACGACATACTATAGTATGACGTTTTTTCATAATTTCGGACGACATGCTATACTATGACGTTTTTTCATGATTTTGGACAACATGCTGTACCATGACTTTTTTTCATGATTTCGGACGACATGCTATACTATGATGTTTTTTCATAATTTCGGACGACATACTATACTATAACTTTTTTTCATAATTTCGGACGACATGATATACTATGTCTTTTTTTCACGATTTCGGACAACATCCTATACTATGACGTTTTTTCATAATTTTGGACGACATACTATACTATGACGTTTTTTCATGATTTCGGACAACATGCTATACTATGACTTTTTTTTCGCTATTTAGGACGATATGCTGTATCATGACTTTTTTTTCATAATTTTGGACGACATGCTATACTATGACATTTTTTCATGATTTCGGACAACATGCTATACTAGGACTTTTTTTTCATGATTTCGGACAACATGCCATACTATGACGTTTTTTCATAATTTCCGACGACATACTATACTATGACTTTTTTTCATAATTTTGGACGACATACTATACTATGACTTTTTTTTCATAATTTCGGACGACATACTATACTATAACTTTTTTTCATAATTTCGGACGACAAGATATACTATGACGTTTTTTCATAATTTCGGATGACATGCTATACCATGACGTTTTTTCATGATTTCGGACAACATGCTGTATCATGACTTTCTTTTCATGATTTCGGACGACATGCTGTACTCTGACGTTTTTTCATAATTTTGGACAACATGCTATATACTATGACGTTTTTTCATGATTTCGGTCAACATGCTATACTATGACTTTTGTTCGCTATTTAGGACGACATGCTGTATCATGACTTTTTTTTCATAATTTTGGACGACATGCTATACTATGACATTTTTTCATGATTTCGGACAACATGCTATACTATGACTTTTTTTCATAATTTTGGACGACCTGCTATACTATGACTTTTTTTCATAATTTCGGACGACATGCTATACTATGACGTTTTTTCATAATTTTGGACGACATACTATATGACGTTTTTTCATAATTTTGGACAACATGCTATACTATGACGTTTTTTCATGATTTCGGACGACATGCTATACTATGACGTTTTTTCATAATTTTGGACGACATGCTATACTATGACTTTTTTTCATGATTTCGGACGACATACTATACTATGACGTTTTTTCATAATTTTGGACGACATGCTATACTATGACTTTTTTTCATTAATTCGGACGACATGCCATACTATGACGTTTTTTCATAATTTCGGACGACATACTATAGTATGATGTTTTTTCATAATTTTGGACGACATGCTATACTATGACGTTTTTTCATGATTTCGGACGACATGCTATACTATGACGTTTTTTCATAATTTCGGACGACATGCTATACTATGACTTTTTTTCATTAATTCGGACGACATGCTATACTATGACGTTTTTTCATAATTTCGGACGACATACTATAGTATGACGTTTTTTCATAATTTCGGACGACATGCTATACTATGACGTTTTTTCATGATTTTGGACAACATGCTGTACCATGACTTTTTTTCATGATTTCGGACGACATGCTATACTATGATGTTTTTTCATAATTTCGGACGACATACTATACTATAACTTTTTTTCATAATTTCGGACGACATGATATACTATGTCTTTTTTTCACGATTTCGGACAACATCCTATACTATGACGTTTTTTCATAATTTTGGACGACATACTATACTATGACGTTTTTTCATGATTTCGGACAACATGCTATACTATGACTTTTTTTTCGCTATTTAGGACGATATGCTGTATCATGACTTTTTTTTCATAATTTTGGACGACATGCTATACTATGACATTTTTTCATGATTTCGGACAACATGCTATACTAGGACTTTTTTTTCATGATTTCGGACAACATGCCATACTATGACTTTTTTTCATGATTTCGGACGACATGCTATACTATGACATTTTTTCATAATTTTGGAGGACATACTATACTATGACTTTTTTTCATAATTTCGGACGACATGCTATACTGTGACGTTTTTTCATAATTTTGGACGACACACTATACTATGACTTTTTTTCATAATTTCGGACGACATGCTATACTGTGACGTTTTTTCATAATTTTGGACGACACACTATACTATGACTTTTTTTCATAATTTTGGACGACATGCTATACTATGACTTTTTTTTCATAATTTACGACGACATACTGTACCATGACTTTTTTTTCATAATTTTGGACGACATACTATACTATGACTTTTTTTCATAATTTCGGACGACATCCTATACTATGACTTTTTTTTCATAATTTTGGACGACATGCTATACTATGACTTTTTTTCATAATTGACGACGACATACTGTACCATGACTTTTTTTCATAATTTCGGACGACATGCTATATTATAACTTTTTTTCATAATTTCGGACGACATGATATACTATGACTTTTTTTCATAATTTCGGACGACATGCTATACTATGACTTTTTTTCATAATTTTGGACGACATGCTATACTATGACTTTTTTTCATAATTTTGGACGACATGCTATACTATGACTTTTTTTCATGATTTCGGACGACATGCTATACTATGACTTTTTTTCATGATTTCGGATGACATGCTATACTATGACATTTTTTCATGATTTCGGACGACATGCTACTATGACTTTTTTTCACTATTTAGGACGACATGCTGTACCATGATTTTTTTTTTCATGATTTCGGACGACCTGCTATACTATGACGTTTTTTCATAATTTTGGACGACATACTATACTATGACTTTGTTTCATAATTTTGGACGACGTGCTATACTATGACGTTTTTTCATAATTTTGGACGACATACTATATGACGTTTTTTCATAATTTTGGACGACATGCTACAGTATGACTTTTTTTCATGATTTCGGACGACATGCTATACTATGACGTTTTTTCATAATTTTGGACGACATACTATATGACGTTTTTTCATAATTTTGGACGACATGCTACACTATGACTTTTTTTCATGATTTCGGACGACATGCTATACTATGACGTTTTTTCATAATTTCGGACAACATGCTATACTATGACGTTTTTTCATAATTTTGGACGACATGCTATACTATGACTTTTTTTCATTAATTCGGACGACATGCTATACTATGACGTTTTTTTCATAATTTCGGACGACATACTATAGTATGACGTTTTTTCATAATTTCGGACGACATGCTATACTATGACGTTTTTTCATAATTTCGGACGACATGCTATATTTTAACTTTTTTTCATAATTTCGGACGACATGCTATACTGACTTTTTTTCATGATTTCGGACGACATGCTATACTATGACGTTTTTTCATAATTTCGGACGACATGCTATACTGACTTTTTTTCATGATTTCGGACGACATGCTATATTATGACTTTTTTTCATAATTTCGGACGACATGCTATACTATGACTTTTTTTCATGATTTCGGACGACATGCTATACTATGACTTTTTTTCATGATTTCGGACGACATGCTATACTATGACTTTTTTTCATGATTTCGGACGACATGCTATACTATGACATTTTTTCATGATTTTGGACAACATGCTATACTATGACTTTTTTTCATGGTTTCGGACGACATGCTATACTATGACTTTTTTTTACTATTTAGGACAACATGCTGTACCATGATTTTCTTTTTCATGATTTCGGACGACCTGCTATACTATGACGTTTTTTCATAATTTTGGACGACATACTATACTATGACTTTTTTTCATAATTTTGGACGACATGCTATACTATGACTTTGTTTCATAATTTTGGACGACGTGCTATACTATGACGTTTTTTCATAATTTTGGACGACATGCTACAGTATGACTTTTTTCATGATTTCGGACGACATGCTATACTATGACGTTTTTTCACAATTTTGGACGACATACTATACTATGACGTTTTTTCATAATTTTGGACGACATGCTACACTATGACTTTTTTTCATGATTTCGGACGACATGCTATACTATGACGTTTTTTCATAATTTCGGAGGACATGCTATACTATGACGTTTTTTCATAATTTTGGACGACATGCTATACTATGACTTTTTTTCATTAATTCGGACGACATGCTATACTATGACGTTTTTTCATAATTTCGGACGACAGACAATTTCGTATGACGTTTTTTCATAATTTTGGACGACATGCTATACTATGACGTTTTTTCATAATTTCGGACGACCTGCTATACTATGACGTTTTTTCATAATTTCGGACGACATGCTATATTTTAACTTTTTTTCATAATTTCGGACGACATGCTATACTATGACGTTTTTTCATAATTTCGGACGACATACTATACTATGACGTTTTTTCATAATTTCGGACGACATGCTATACTATGACTTTTTATCATAATTTCGGACGACATACTATACTATGACGTTTTTTCATAATTTCGGACGACATACTATACTATGACGTTTTTTCATAATTTCGGACGACATGCTATACTATGACTTTTTATCATAATTTTGGACGACATGCTATACTATGACGTTTTATCATAATTTTGGACGACATGCTATACTATGACGTTTTTTCATAATTTTGGACGACATGCTATACTATGACGTTTTTTCATAATTTTGGACGACATGCTATACTATGACGTTTTTTCATAATTTTGGACGACATACTATACTATGACCGTTTTTTCATGATTTCGGACGACATGCTATACTATGACGTTCATTTGCACTGCTAAGACTGTTTAGGGACCCCAGTATGCAGGAATATCCAAAAACTTTAGTACTGCAGTACTTGGTACAGCATGTATGTTTTTTGCCCCAAACTGCAGGAGACTACCACAAAGTGGACATATCTGTTAAGGAGAGACTAGTTGGTACCCAGAGGACCCATTTTTATTCAGATATCTTGAGGTCACACCATTTTTTCCCTTGCCAAAATTTAACCTGACTTTGGAGCGTTTAGCCTGTCACGGTTGGTGCCTGTGGATTCCTGCTGTTGTCCCTTTTCCCTCCATTGTAGATCTACCCAGGTGTGTCTTATTTGCTTGTTTTGTTGTTGTTAATAAATCCCATGGAGTTGATTGTCTTAAAGGTGTCTTATGTGGTTATTTTGGGTCAGTGTTGTTCGCCCCATGGGGCCGCCCAAGGGTGGGGTGTAACACATTAAAATACAGTTCAGTGATTTCCTCACCAGAACGATTATTTAGTAGCGTCTGGTCCGTCGGGGTCACCTGAACTGATGAGATCAGAATTTGTAAAATGTGGACTGCAGTCCTGATGGCATGTGAATATGGTAATAAACAAACATCTTATTGATCATTGTTCATTTAATGTTTTCTGGTAATAAAACAAAACAAAGCAGTTAAATATACAATATTACATGCTTTATTAAAAGACTCATCTACTGTTTTGTATTGCACAAGGATGATTTCAACCATCCAAGATCAAACTATATTTAATGATGCAGAAGATCTATGACAGAAGTCCCAGCAGTTTTTTTGTTACTGACTAGAGCATAATGTGGTTATTTGATAAAAAAAAAAAATACTAAGGAATGTGTAAGTAATGCAACAGCAGTGCAAAAGATCTGCAGAAACAGTCAAGCAGAAGCAAGAGGAATTCTTCGTAGTGCCATGGAAAAAATGTCAACAAATTTCTTTCACCTAAAACAACTTTTGCACAAACAAAAATCCATTCACCCTAATCTGTGATAACCATTATTATCTACCTGTAGCTGAACTGGAAGTGAAGCCGCCCTGTGAGTATCAAAAGCAGAAAAAATCAGAAGATCCTTCAGAGAAAATACAAACAAAATTAATTTAAATTCTAACCAACAACAGGCGTACTCCTAAAATATGAACACATATACAGATTCAGATCTAAAAATGCCTGTTTTATCATTTCATGTAAACAAATGATTCTCCTCAGTAACTCAGCTTATTGCTCGCTTTGCAAACTGTCGTTCATAGACGTGACTTACTGGCTGTGGCATGAGTGAGTGAAGATGTCTGTGTCCAAGGTAGTACCTGTACCAATAAAGTGCTAATACACCACAGACAGCATGCTCAGGTTACAGTATACATGGCCTCTACTCTGCGTCTATAATATACTGATGTGATAGGAAAACAAAAACAACAAAAAAATAAAGATGAAGATGGTTTTCCAGGTGATTCACCGCTCGACCGCATTGCCTTCTACATGTACATGTGGAACAGATTAAAATGGTTATCGCTTTGGTATTTAAAATCATTAAAAATCACAGTGTGATGATTTACTGAAACGCCACTCCCTCTAAGAAGTTACAGTTTTGCACCAAAATAAATATTCCTGGTAACGCAGCAGGCGCTGCCGTTTGCCACTGAGACGATCGCCTTTGATTCAGCGACCAAACCTTCATGAGAGTAAAAATCACAGCCTGGTCCCACAGATTAAGCATACTTCATTCCAACGCTTCAAAAATGTTTGAGCTCAAAATCCTCAGCAAGATATAAATGACAGTAAAGAGAACACAGAAAGCTATAAATACAATAAATAGTTTTGTTCAGTACTCAGAGGGACTGTGGAGGAAAACAGACCCCAGGGTCAAACAGTCTTCTTGTCTTTAAAGCAGAGCCTCAATTCAAGCCTGACGGTCTTTTGGTCTGGTGGTGTAACCGAGAGTTACATTCATTTACTACAAGGCAGCAGTGGAGGAAGTTTCTCTCCTCAAGGAGTCTCGCAGTGCTTCTCTCCCTGACTGTACGCTCCGTCCCATCCTCTGAGAGGGTCAGCGGGGACGCAGCAGGCTCTCCTCCCCGAGCTGTAAACCGGCAGCTCCTAGATCTTGGTGACGTAGTTGTTGGGGAAAAGTCCCTGCTTTCCACGGAGTCGTCCTGTCCACCACCCTGATGCATCTAACCAACACACCCATGACTGAATTAGAGTCTCATTTCAGGCTGACATCTGTACAAAAATGACCAAAAGCGAGCCGTCTTACCCTCTTTGATGATGTCAATAAGGTCGTCAGCGTTGAAGCTGAGCTCGTCTGTGTCCTGAGCGTCGTAGGCGTACAAAGCTTTGCACTGAGGCACCTGGGGTTTGGGTTTGGGTGCAGGTTTGGGTCGTCCTCCTCCCGGCGGAGGCCTGCTGGCTGATGGTCTGTGGGCTCTGAAACATCATAAGAAAAAAAGGGAGAAGAAGAGAGAAACCACATGACTGTTAACATCTGCAGGAGGGAGCTACAGTACGTGAAACATTCAGTTCACTGTGCTGCAGTTGGCTGTGAAGTAAAGCCAGAAGAAGGTGAAGTGTTTTTACGACATATTACACTTAAAGAAAGTACATCTAAACAACACTAAAAGTGTGCATTATCACCATCTTGTTACGTAAAAACCTTCAAACTCCATTTACATTTTCAGAGCCACATTGTTAGCTAAAGCTAAAGGCAAGGTATGTTTTTTATTTTCACCCGACAAGTGTGGAGAATGTTTCCTGCTTCATTTCAACAAGCTGCTGCCGTTCACAAATCAGCCACAAGATGGTGATTGAGTACACACTATGTTTCACAGAAGAACTGATACTAAAAAATGTGTACATTATAAGAAGCCTTTCAGAGCAGAGAGTGTTGATCCAGAGTCAGCGCTACCTTTTAGATCTCAGTTTATTATTCTGCATGTTGGCTGTATTCATTTACTTAACAAACTCTGACTGTATATTTTAATTCACAGAAAGCTATATTCTTTGTTTAAATTAGTTTTAACACAATGCCAAATGTAATACCGACAAAAGAGAGTGAACAACTTAAAGGAAAACCTCATCCACAAAATGATAATTTATGTATCAATTACTCATCCTGCGTTATGTTCAAGTCATAAAGGAAACTTTACTTTTCTCACATACCTCCACACTGAACGAATAAACCAAAAACGAAGAAAATTCTTGATGAATTGGAGTACATGGGGGCCACTTTGGCGTTGTCACTTGGTGCTAGTCATACGTGGAAGTGTTAAGGTTTTAATGAAAATGCATGTGTTTGGGAAGTACTGAGCAAACAACTGGATAAATAAAACTCAGATTATACTGCACAAGTTGTGTGAGAGTTTGTAAATGCATGTTTTGATATAGTTTTGCTGGTGATAAAACAACCCCCTTTACTTCAATTCATCAAGAATGTTCACCGTTTTTGGAATCTTCATTCATCGTGGAGGCAGACGAGAAAAACAGGATGAGCATTTAGTATACAAATAATCATTTTGTGGGTGAAGTATTCCTCTAACTCCATTGTTCACCTGAACTAACTGAGGATCAAATAATTCAGAATAGCTTAAGTAGCAGTAGTTAGCTTACATAAATATATTCATCTACTGAGGTCTGTGTACATGAAAGCAACTTTCATCCTCAGTGTTCGTCTCTTTATTAAAACAGATCCCTGATTAAAATCAGGCGTCAGAAGAAGAGCACAGCAGGGAATCTTTCATTGTGAAAACTCTTTCAAGGATCTTTCATTACACTGATGAAAGATCTATTGTATTAAGGTGAACTGTTAAAGAATTCCCATCTGATATCAAAGACTAGAGCAGCAGCAGCAGAGAATGAAACATTAGTTGCGGACTACTGCCGGCTCCTTTAGAGAGTCTAAACTAAACTTTGTATTCTATGCAGTTGTAAAGGAGAAGAAGCATCAACATATCCTGCTGCTGAAAGCTTTTCTAGTCCTGAACCACCACCCAAAACACTGCAAACACTCCAACTCACATTACTCCATTTGAAGTTGGTCGTCTGTCTCCGTTGCTACAAAAGAATAAATCATCCAAATTATGATAAATTACAAAAACACATGTGTATTAGTGTGTGTCTATGGTACCTGCGGGCATATGAAAATATGTGTGGGCATGTAACACAAGACACTGCACCATACTGTCTACAACCTTATCACAATCAGCAGTTATACGCACACTGTGGAAATTAAATATATATATATAGACATGGGAATCGAAGTACCTAATGGGAGAGGGCTTTAAAATGCTACAAAGCTGAGTCATACCAGGCTGAACGATAATTAGCAGCATACGTCAGCAATTAAAGTGGTCTAAGTACATAAATGTGTGAGTCACGCTTGTCAAACTCCCCGTAATGGAAATCGAAAAAAGGGTGTGACCTTTAGGGACAATCAACACTTCTCTGAGTTAAAACTGCAGCACCACAGAACCAACAAACTCCACGCTGAGGCAGAAAAACTTTAGTTTTCTTTGGTAGTGTGACACTGAGATTTTCCACTTCTAGGCAGTGAGATGTCAACAAAGGCTAACATGTGATCCTGGTGGGTAAAATCTGAAAGCTGCAGCTGAGTTTCTTTAAATAAGATATTAAAAACAGCTCCAAAGAGGCCATTTCACCTGCACACAGATTGTAACAAGACTATTTCATTTGCCGAATGAAGAAATATCCTAAATCATTACTGTACACTAAACAGAGACAGTTACTGTAGGAAGAGCAGTCACAGGAGGAAACTGGTAGACTGACTGCATTCAGTCTAATATGATCCACCTCTGTACAGTATCAGTAACATTAAATTTGTTTTTCCTGACGTGTCATCTGTCTGTGTGTTTACTTTGTCTCCTCCTGTTTGTACTGTGTGGTCTGTGTGTTTTAATATCCTGTCTTTGTGCCAGGCGCTCACCCTGCAGCTCCTTGATCAGGCACTTTCAGGCAGTCCAGGTTGGGCTGCGGCCGGCTGCCTCCTCGCTCCTTCAGCTGGCTGACGTTGCTGGGCAGGAAGGGGCGCGTCGCGTTGCCGGACGAGGAGTGCCTCTGGTTGTGATGATGCGAGTTCCTCTGATTGGCTACATGGTTGGTGTTTTTAAGGCCACCATTCTGGTGAGCAACTGCAAAAGAGAAGGAAAGTTTTTCACAGTCCACATGGATGAAAGAGAAGCCTGTTCAAATCCTGTGAGATGGTTGATGGTAAAAGCTGTACCTGGAGGTCCAGGTGCAACCCTCGAGGGGATGTTCTGGTGAGTTCTGGATGCATTGGAGCGAACCTGAGAGAAGCTCTTCCTGGTGGGGCCTGAGGATGACAGACATGATGAGGAGAGGGGATGTATACTTTAGAGATGGGACGCACTTTTTTTTGTCAAAGTCGCAAGTAAATGTCAAGTCCTGACACTGGGCACAAACATTAGAATCATGCTTTCTAAACTTTGTATTGCATGAAATTTAATTTAAAAAAATATAGAAAATATATAAAATGAGATTTCAAATGTCCAGTGTGTATGATTTAGAGCAGTGGTTCCCAACTGGTGGGTTGCAATCAAAAAGTGGTTTCTGGGTCAGTTCTGAATGGACAGCAAGTGACTCACAAACTAGTCCAGTTTCCAGTAACGCACTTTATTTTGAAGCACAGTGAGTTTCCAGTACGGAGCTTTTATTCTGAAGTGCCGTTTCCTGAGGCTGTGATTATCCTAAAGGTCACTACAGGTCATTATATGCAGTGATATCAAGTCTCTTTTTTTAAATGAGCCCGTGATTTTTATTTTTTTTAAATAAACGAGAATATGACTTATTATTTCTAATAAACAGCACCGTATGTACATTGCACAGTCTGGTGTCACTGTCATCTTCAACAACTAGACCTGTGCTAGCAAGCCCTGCCATTGCACTTCCGAGTTTCAACACTGGATGTCGCTAGTTTACCAACAATGACTGGTTACTAGTCCTAAACATAGCAAAAGATGGAAGACAGAGAAAATCCTTTTTGTAATATGTGGGCACACCAGTACACTACAGTAATGTCAAATGTTAAACTGTTCAGCAGTATTGGCAATGGCAAGTGGGCTTTTCTGGTTTAGAAACAGATTTTCTTGCAGTGTAACTGGTTGAAACTGATTTTACTTTTGTTTGGCCCACAGCTCCTTATATTTTTCTGGATATGGCCCACAGTCAAAGGTGTGTGGCCACCCCTGGTGTAGGAGAACTAAGATGGACAATGCTAAAATGCAAATGGCCCTATCTAGAGCCAGTGTTTGATTTGTACGTTCTGGGCTACTGTAGAAAGAACATGGCAGCGCCCGTGAAGGAGGACCTGCTCTGTATGTATATATTTAGAGCTCATTCTGAGGTAACGAAAACCACAACAATTCTTAGTTTCAGGAGATAAACTACCAATGAAAACATAGTTATGAATATTATGAACCATTTCTGCCTCTATATGCCCCTAAATCCTCCACACTGGACCTTTAAAGACTAAACTAAGTTAAATAACTTCCATGAGGGGCGACAGTAACAACATTAACTGATAAAAATGAATGAAGGTAACGAAAATGCACATGAATTAAAATAAGGGGCAAAAATGGACATGAAATGAAAAACAGAATGACAGACGAACAGATGGAGTTTTTGGCTGCCATGTCAAGATTAAAGCTCAGATGCAGCCAGGCCAAAGCTGACAGCCAAAAACACAGTCAATTAGTCAGTGGGCTCGTTTTTCACACTGACATCTTGGGTCGGAGTGACAAAAATTGATTGCTGTAAGCGACACATGTCAGTTGGGCGTTGTGATTGGTAGACAGTGACGCAGCCCAGCTGATTATTAGAGCAACATAAACAAACATAAACAAAACAAAATGTCAATCAAGTTATCAAACCAACTGATAATTTATCACTCTATCTTTCAAGTCACAAGCATTTTCATCACCTCCATTTTTAAATTAATTTTCTGTCACTCCCACCCTTGAGGCCACTATTATGTGTTGTGAATGATGAATGTGAGATGGGTAATGTGATGAAACATGGCTCTGTTTTGATCATATCTGCTTTGAATTATTCAAATTACTGGATAATTTATCTCTCTATTTTTCAGTTCACATGCATTTTCATCACCTCTGTTTTTAATCAGATCATTTTTGTCACTTGCACCCCTCATAAACTTCTGCAAACACCACTTAGATTTTATGTTTGTTTCATATTAGCTGTATTAATACTGGCTCTCACAGTCACCCCTTTCTCTTTCTTGTCCAAAATGTTGCTTAAAGGCGTGTCAAAATAAGAATTACTGATCAGACATGTTATATACTTCTATAGGTTTATATTCTGAACACTGGGATGTCTGTGCTATCTTTGAATACGCTGCTGAAACCAACTGCTTTCAAGTCATAAAGCTCAAATCTGAGCAATGATAGATAAAGATGAAGTCCGACATCATCAAATTCATGACTCCACCTCATCATGTGACTCGAGTCCACACACCTAAGGTATATGAAATCACAGCTCATAGTGAGAACAGGTCATTTCTGTTTCTCTGGGTCTGTTAATACTCACGCGTGTTCTTAGGAAGCCCGGGGCCGACGCTGACCTGCAGAGATTTGCTCGAAGGCTTCAGTACAGGCATATCCCCCTGACCGCCGACGAACAAGACCTGCCGGGAGCCACCGCCACTCAAAAAGCCCCAGTTCTCCTTCTTCAACTTCATCTCCAGTCTGAGGGGGAGTACAGTTTTGTAGAGCTCAAGCCAAAATTCATTCTCTTCAAGTGGTCCATGTGACGTAATTAGGACATTATTTTGAGAAGTCTAACCCTGCTTAACAAGAGGTTTAGAAATGCTGACTTAACAATAAAGGTTTAGCCTAACTTTATTGTGTTTACTTACGTGTTACTAAACTTGAGTGGTAGCTTCCTCTGGGTTTTCTCCTCAAACCTGCGGGCCAGTAAGCTGATGAACTCTGTCTTGAAGACGCACTCCAGCAGGCTGTCGTACTCCTGCTCGTGCAGGATCATGAAGTCATCCTGCATCGTACTGAAAAACATCAACATAAGATGCAAAACTTTAAATCCTCAAATCAGCTTTGAAACAAATCTCTGAGAAAAAAGGCACTCAGAAGAAACTTTTTTATGTTTTAAAGACACTCTGCACCTCAACTCTTCTGCCTTGATAGAAGTCAAGATGGAGAGTCAGACTCATCTTTCACATTTGCATAGAAACAGAGGGGAGCTCACAAAGCGGCTCACATCTGAAGAGGGAAGACAGCTTGTGCCCGTAACCCACACAAGGATACTTTGTTGCTCCCAGCGAGGTGGACTTTTTTCTCTGATGAGCTTTTTACAACTCCTGCTTTTGCTCATTGCACCACCTGGTCCGTATTACCCCACTGACTCAAAAGCCACATGCTCGCACCAACAGCTCTGTGATTTCTATCTCTCAAACCAGTTATACAGCGTTCCCATCAACAACAAAGGCCCCACAAGTCTCTCTGTTCCTTTTATTGTTGTTTTTTCTCTTTGTAGTAAATTGAACATTATTTCAACAACATTTCTGAGATGTGTGCCATCAGTCAGGCCTGCGCACACAAAGAGACAGACACACAGACGTACAGTATATACAAGAGGCAGGGTTAATATACTCCACATGGTTTCAGTGTCCCTTGTGTGACATTTACAGGAACATGGGAGCTTGTGTGATTGGAAATCCAGACTGTGGCTTTGAAGTAGATTCATGACTTTGTGTGTACAGATGATACGCTGGCCCCCTGCTGCATGTTGAGCAACCATTGTCTTGTTTTGGAAACAACTAAGTGCCTACTGGTATCTTCCTGTACGCGTACAAATAGATTCTTTCCTCTTAATATTATGATCACAACAGCACATTCCTTAACATAACATGTGACCTGTATATGAAAAGGGAACACAGAAGCAAGACTAGGTGATCATACATCATGTATATCATATACATATTTTTGACCAAATACTCATACAAGTTGCACTGAAGCCTGAGATTTTCGTTGCAAGTGACTGCTTCACTGTAGCTGTTGTGCACATAACAAGAATAAAGGACTTGTTCTTGACTGTGTAGATTCTTCAGTTTGGTCATCAGCACATATAAAGGCCTCTGGAGAGCTTTAAGTCCCAGTGAGGACTAGTGTGAATCAAGACATCTGCTTTACAATAAAAACATGAGTCCCTGTGTTCAGCCGAGTGGGATGGAGTGTGGAAATGCATTTAACTTTTTGGGGTACTTAGTAGCTCAGTACATACGGCATGCACCCCATACACCAGGGGGAGGCAACCTGTGGCTTACACAAGAGAATATTGTCAGCTGATGTAAGTCTTGATATGTTTTGGATCTTCAAATGTATTTCTGAGCTGGCATAATGTCCGAAGCTGCCTTATGATTCTCCTGATGGATATGTTTTAGGGCCGTTGTACCGCGTTTGCCTTTGTTGGCCACTGTAGGATGCAGTGGTTAAAGTTGACTTATGTAAATAGAATGAGCACCAAATTTGCTTATATGGACAAGTTTTGTTTGGAACATGCTGTGGTCATAAAAGCATGAACAGTGCAGGGAACATGTGACTGATAATGTCCTTTGTGCCTGCTTGAACTGCAGTGAGGCTCCATTAAAAACAGCTGAAAGAATAAAATATCCGAGCATGATTTTGTCTAGAGAAAAGTAGGTGAAAGTGAAAAGCTGTAAGAGTCTGTATTCCAACTGTAGCCAGGGAGCTGATGTTGATATCTGATACAGATGTTATAATACTTGCAGTATCACCACCCAGTGTGTCCCAGATTTGAGGGAAATGTACCTGAAAGACACTGCCAAGATCTTCTCCACGTCAATCTTCCTCTTTAGCACCTCTGTCACCTGCCCTTTCTCTGGTCCCTGTTTCACCTTCTCTCTTCCAATCAGGTACACAGACTTTGGGGTCAGGATCAAGTCTCTCTTAATTCCCTAAAAAGAGAAGAAAAAATAAACAGAGGAACTCCATGAATGTTTTGTCAGTTGTTTAGTTGCAGAAACAGGCTGCAGACTGAGGGAGACCAACCTTGAAGCGTCGGTCATATTTCGTGACTTTGTCTGCAAAGTCGATCTTCTCTCTCTTGCCCAGGAACTGCCGTAGCTCAGGCCTGTCGTCCATACCCAGGTAGTCACCTACAAAGTTTCTGTTGAGACTGTGTCGCCGCCTCTCCTTCCGGTTCAACAGCAGGTCAGAAGCTGGATAACCCCAGAGACAGAGAGTGAGAGACGGGGACAGAGGAACTTGGACAGACAAAGCTGTAACACATCACTGCACTCACCTTCTTCCCTCATCTGGACATACTTCTTGCGGGCCACGTATTTCCTCCAGGCCTTTTGGATGGTCCTGGCATAGCCGTCAAACTTGCGCTCCCTCGTCTCCTCCAGCAGAAAGAGCTGTGAACGCAAACAAAGAGAGAAGACATACAGTAAGAGACAGGCATACCTGCACTAACTCAAACACAGACACACCTAAACACACTGAATGGAAGGAATGACTGCACATACATACTGAACATGCCTGTGTACAGGTGCACAAAGCCAAATCTCTGCTGACAATGATAGCGTTCAGATTTTTATGGCCTTTCAGTGACAGAAAGAAGGTCTTACTCCTATGTACTGCACAGGCAGAGCCATTATCTGACAACAGGAGCAGCAGGTTGGTTGGATTGTTGGCAGGAATCAAAGTGCTGCTCTGCTCAGCTGTAGAGCAACAATCTACAAAACAGCGTGCAGGGACGGGAATCCAGAACCACATTCATTTGAGAGCCAGCTCAGAGTTGTCTGATCCATCTGATTAGTATGTCTCCGAGCTTATCAATTCCTTTATCAGTACTGGCATGTTTCTTTTTTCAAACAGTTGCACATTGCAAAACAGTGATGCCAAACTATTGCGCCAACGCTGCAGGAAACATGCAACATGCAAACATGCAATATGTGAACTTATCCTTTAATGCAGGAGCATTCACTGACATTACGTGTACTGGAATGCTGCGAAATGTTTGTTTCTGATTGTTAATTTGTTTGTACTTTTTGTCCTAAATAGTGTTTATCAACACATTGTTGAGTTTGATTAATACAGCACAGTAATACAACGTATACACATGGAAAAATATTTTTTGGCTGTTTAGCTATTTCCCCACTTCCTGCAGAGCGAGCTGACTCTGTGCCAACAGACCACCAGTCTTCTCACCACTCTATGTCATTTCCCGATGGGCCTCTAGACACGCAATCGCACTCTCTGCCCTCTCCCTGTGTGCCAGACTAAACATCCTGCCCACTGCTCTAACAGGCCTGGCATCAACATGGCCGGCCACAGGCTGCAGTGTGACGGCACAGGAAGGAACCACAAACAACAACATGCACCGCAGAGTCATTGATTGAGACAGTGACACCACGTAATCACTGAGGCTTCGACGTTTTTCACCAGATGAGTAATTTAAGTTCCCAGGTGACAAATCCAAGAACAAACAGCTGGTGGGTCTGAGGTTATATTACTCAGTGATGAACCTCAGACTGCAACTAACAATTGTTTCTACTATAAATGAATTATAGTAATAATGGGATTAATTGATTGATTAGTTAGTCAGCAACACTTTGATTTAAGCAGCATTTATACGAATAATAAATGGTTTCTAACACACTATAGTGCTGTCGTGAGCAGATACACACGATTATTGATGTGCTTAACTCCTCCTGTAGACACCTGACAGTGAACACTGGTGTATACAAAGGTAATTAATGACAATATAGTAAAATACAGTTGTATTATATTAAACATGTTTTCATAGTAGACGTTATAACTGCAAACAAATACTGTACAGCCATTGTACAGTGTTATAAATAGTGTATTAAATGTTTATGTGCTGCTTATAAATGCTTAAAGTTAAGGGTTAATATTCAGTTAATAAAATGAATGATATCTCCAAATGACTTGTTTTGTCCAAGAGTCCAAAATGCAAAAAGATTTACACCACAAAATCTTCACATTTTGAGAAACGGGGAAATTAATGTTCCTTGATAATAGATTTTTTCTGATAATGCCCTGATTGAAAAATGATTTTAGCCCTCATTATTATGTCATGACAAGCATACAGAAAACATAAAATAAGTTACCGCAGAGTTGTAAATGGCAAAATGAATTTTAAGTAAGTCGCTTCTAATTTAATTTAAAATGCAGCACTGACAGCGAGCCACTGCTCATCCATCACCACTCTGAAGGAGTAACTCCTCTCCAACACCTGGCGTGGCGTCAAACAAACTTTGCTTATTACATCCAACAGAAAAAAATCGCTTCAGTCACACAACTAATTAGCTGGTGTCAGCGTCTTATCAGACAGAGAGGCTTGTTTTGAGAAGCCTGGCAGCTCATTTCAGCGGTCCGCCCTGTGTGATATTTGCCTTTCACAAGCACACCTCAGTGACTTGGACTCTGGCAGCATGGGGGATGGGGGACTGCTGGCATGCACGGCTGCAATGAATAAGTAAAGGCATTCAGGATCAGCTGTAAGGCCTGAATTAAAACTAAGATGTCTGTGTGTTAACTTCCAAACATACATCTGTGTGTACGTGCACGTGCATGCTCGTTCATGAGCGATGTGTACAAATGTTAATAAGTGAGAGCACAGGCTTTGCACAAATGCTGCTTTCATAGGAATCATGAAAAAAGTAGTTGTGGTGGAAAAAGACAAGCCTTTACGATGTCCCCCCAAACTCTGCTACCACAGCCTGTACTTGTGTTTTAGTTCCAGAGCACTGTTGACTCAGTGCTGACGTGGTACAAGGGTCGGGTTCAATCTCCTCCCCTGCATCAGGGATTCAAGCATGATTTGGGACACTGGTGCCCTTTTATGGTGTTTAGTGTAAAAATGGTGTGTTCAGTTTTTTCCCTGCTAAGAGAAAGGCTTATTGCATGCCAGCAGGCACTCCGACATGTTATTTGAGTTCTACATCTGTACAACGATAACATGAAAAGTCTGGGCTGCAAGTTTTTGCTTTGTAGTACATTTCTTTGGATTGCTTTCTTGTACAGATGTGGTATTATAAGGGCAGAGACTCAGTAAAGAACAGGATGTGACAGTGTGAGGGCGAGGCGGATGTGAAACGTACCGACTCGGGGGCTTTAATGAAGATCTTGGAGCGACCAAGCTGGAACTGATCCTGGTCCATGTTGACAGACCGTAAGAGATGAAGGACGCCTTGTTTCTCGTCTCCTCGCCACGTCGGCCAGGACTCTTTGGTCAGGATGGCGTACCTGAGAACCAGGAAGTCAGGCAGAGATAAAGTGTGTTTTGATGGAGGGTTATTTACATAATAAGACACCGACACAACTTTAATGTTGCACAAATCCAACATTTTCCCTGCTAGAATCTGATTCTAACACCTAAATTAGGGCTATTTACCATCACTGTGACTGAATGAATATAAATGTGGGTCTGTCTCAACATGGCTGGTGCCCACTCTGCTTGATAAGGTCTGTTTTGGTGTAGATACCTAACGGAGCATCCCTCTTTTTTAAGCCAAATCACAGTCAGAAATAAATATGAGGCCATGTTACCTGTTGAGGAACTTCCTGAAGACTCTGCGGTAGGCGTAGCCAGCACGCCTAACCCTGATGTTCTCCTTCAGACCCAGGTACTCCACTTGGTGTTTCACTCTTAAGACAGAGAGAAAAAAGATCAACGACTGGATAACGTTAACAAACTTCTGTCTGCTCTTTAATTAATCGCTTATCAAAATTCTTGTCTAAAGTTCCCCTCCAGACACATTTTAATGTAAAAAATACTCTGATTATATTTTGATTTACATGTTTCTCACATAAAAATAAAAGTTTTGAGAAATTCCGAGAACAAATTATGGCCATAGGTCTGGTTTTGTGATACTTGTGCTAAGTTGACTGGTGAAAGAACAGTGTGAATCAAGACGGCTAGTGTTAGCTTTAGAGGAAACATCAGAGTGTCATCCATACATGTCTGAGCCTCAGTCAGATCCAGACTCAGCTGAGAAGTCTGTTGTGCACCAAAATCTGCGACTGGCAAACGTATCAGAATGGTAGTGTAGTCAGCATCTATTATTTGTTTATGTTATTTGTTAGCTTGTTAGCTTGTACGCTAACAAGCACAGGAAGTGTGGAACATATCTGCTACAATCTTAAAATGTGTTGTCACATTGTAAGATTGTAATTATACGCTAAAGGTCAAATCAAAGTTTGCAGACAGGTAGGTTAGACAGCGACTGGCGTTCAAACGTGTGATGTATTTAATCTAGCTTGCCCAGCGTACGTATCTCGGACCTTGGGGAGGTGCACAGACATCACTCCCTTCAGAAGAGAAATGCAAAAACACCTCTCATGTATCTTGAATTAGAGTAAAACACAATAAACGCTCACACACGCTGACGACTGAGTCATCTGAATGTGATATTGTATTGATGGAAGTTTACCCTTGCTGGGTTTCCCCCTCTCTTCCTTCCACCCTCATTTTATACGGTTTTATTCTCTTCTATTGACACTGTGATATTTTTGTGTTGTATGTAATTATGAAAGATGAGAATAAAAGCATCCTTATGTAATATACTTTGATTAAACCACAACTATCTTTCATTCTACTATCAGTGGTTTAGATCAAACATCTTTAACCAGGTCAGCGGCGCATGAAGCTCCTGCTGCAGTAGCGGAAGGGATAATCACAAGTCATTGTATGTAAAACAGCTAACTTTTCCCCCAAACAAAGACCTAAAGAACTGCTTAGTACACTCAGACTTCCTGTGAAAACACAAGTTCCGGTGCTAATTAATGAGCCACCCTGCGCCGAACTCACAACAGGAAGGTCATAGGCTCCGAACAATACAACAGCACTCTGCATCTGAACATGTAGTACCCAAAGCCTGTGGGCGAGGAAGAAAGAGCGGGGAAACTGAGACAAAGGGATAAAGTGAGGGGGGGTGTCTGAATCATGTGACTTAAGATGGACAGACGGAGATCCAAAAAAGGGCAAAGAAATAAAACACGATCAGAACAATAATCCAGTTTTTACCTTCTGTGTGAGAACAGTCAGAGACTGTTCTGTGTCTGTGTTTATCAAACTGCCTAAAGGGAAAATTCAGGTGTAAGTTAATTTATTCATTTTCTGTAACCGCTTATCCTGTTCGGGATCGTGGGTGTGCTGGAGTCTAACACAGCTGGCATTGCGCGAGAGGCAGGGTACACGCAATTCCGTCCGCCAAGGGATACGAAAATGAAGGCTCAATTTACGGAACCAACGAGGTGCCGGCATCCACTGCACAATCAAAATAAGGAGGAGGATAGAGCTTTAGTTTTTCCTGGTAGCTATCAGTAGCTATTCAGGTTACCAAAGAGCATCAAGTTACTATCCTCAGTAGCGGGAATGGCGGACAGTGAAACAACCAAAGTAACCATGGAAAACAAAATGCAGCGTGTCCTGTGTTGTTGGTAGCTGCCAGGCTCTCAGGGAAACAGAAAGCAATCTGGTTGTCTTTTCAACAGCCAGTGCCAACAATTATACCACTTGAAAATGCCAAGGAGGGACAAGTTGAGAAGTGTCCACTTCAAAAGACTGAACAACATGGCGGATGTTGGGTAGATCCTTGTCTCTAATTGGCGGATATGTTCACTCATACATGATACTCTTACACTTTGCTAAGTAGGAGTAAACTACTTGATAAAAGTGTCTCTCATCAGGATACACAGACGCTCTGGAAGGTTGGAGCCATGTGAGACTTTGAGGATGAGTTCGTCACTTACCGACTCTCTTCCCAGTCTCTGGGCTTCTTGGTTTCGTTTGGTTTGATGCAGCGGATGTAGTGTGGAGTGCATTTCATCAGTGTGCTCACCAAGTCGTTGGCTTGTTTCTGAAGGGTGGAGAAAAAGATAACGGTGAGAGTGATGTTCATGATAATTTAAGAACTCATGAAAACCTAAACTGCTGTGACTGAATAACTGACTGACTGCTGAAGGACGCTCCACTCAACAGCAAACATTAACTTTTAAATGGTCTTTTCCCACAGCGACCCTGCTTAGGAAGAGAGACAGGTACATACTGTACACTCTGCTGAACACACACACCTTTATTTTGCTGCCTGCAGTTGTGGGTCGACCTTTCTTTTCAGCGTTGAGGTTTTCTGGAAACAGTGCTCTGATGAAGGTGCTGTTGGAGGACAAAGGTGAGGAGTTAGGAATGACACAGGAAGGCTGGTATCAACATGAACAAAGTGCTGTAGAGCTGGAAATAATGTTGCACTCCCCGGCAGCCTAAAAACAAAAAATGCAGTTAATGATTAAAGTCCTTTGACTAAGGTCACTAGTTTAAATTCCTGAATCACTTGGGAAGGTTTAAGCTGGGGGTGGGTGGGAAAATGTGTGTGTGCGCACTGTGCTGTATTTGTACAAACAGCTCTACCACCAAGGCCACTGCACTGCAAAGGAATGTACACTTCTATCTGACACTTGGTGAAATAAAATAGCTGATTACTTCTTATAAAAGTCTGGCCTTTTGCACTATAAAAAGAAAGAGAAAGAACTTTTCTCCCAAAGGGCTGAATATACAGACAACAACAACATAAGTGGGCTCAGTCAACAAGTGCTGATCTACACTCCCTCTAGCAAGATAATCTTAGATTAGTGGTTCCCAGTTCACTTGGATCTCAGGGAATCACATTTTGGTCTAACCCTTAAGTTACATTTATAGATGTGGTGTTCTTTAACATCATGACTACACTATGACGTCTTGCTGCTGCTCAGAATGTAGCAGATATATGTGAAGTTTCCATATGTGAAGTTTCTCTCAGTTGCAGACAGACACTCATTTCATGAATATGTTGAAGAAAGTAGCTCCCATTTGTGTTTTTGAGCTGCTTTTAGTTACAGATATACACTCTCTGATGATTTACTATGCAAGATTTTCCCCAAAAAAACAAGAAGTAATGCCTCTCAACCATCACTAATGACCCACTAGAAGTGTGTGTATTAGTGTATTTATCTGCAGAGACTCTGACCTCTGCCTGTATTTTCTTATTTTCTTCTTTTTTCCATGTTCGGGATGTTTATGGGTGTGTAGCCCCACAATGCTCAGGTGAGGTCAGGGCTTTATAAAAAGGTAGCGTCCAGGTGTCAGACTGTAGGAAGCAGTCATTCAAGAGGCACACCACTGAAAAAATCTGCAAATATAGCGAGGCCAAATGCCAAATGAGAATGAATCTGGCTCACTTTCGGCAAGTGTGTTAACAAACAGTAACCGACAATCCTGCATGGTATATATTTAAGGGTTCATCTTTAATTTTTTTCTCAGAGCTTGATATATAAAGATATATTTAAAGCCTCCTGCAGATGCAGGCTGAGCCACGCTGTTTCCATTCATAACTATGATTTCATATCTCATCAATTTTGACTTTTTAGATCTTACTCAATCTCACATGCTTGCGTATCGGCAAGTTCCTCTATTATGGAAAAGTGCTACACCCACTTTTTAATACAGAGTAGAAGCTCTCCCTTGAGATTGAATGACGCCAACATCTCACTCAGAGCTGTAAATTGAAATTAATGACGATGTCTTGTAGTTTTTCTTCACAGTTATGCTGTAAAATCAACACTTTTTAATGACTTATTGAACGGCTACAAGATCACAAGGCTTCCCTGGATTATCTGAGGAATGAATAGAAAAATAATGTAAAAGTTATGATCGTCGAGACGGCTCCTTTTTGTGATCAGCACATCTGTCATTCAGGCACCGAGCTTGTGGCCCCTTTTGAACTCTGCCGGCTGTTTTTTTGCTTTGAAAACTCACATAAAAATGTGGCGACTGTCAGGAGTGATCTAAAGTTGACACATCTGCTGCACTTATTAAACTTGCTTATGTTGCCGCTTTTGGTGTTTATTAATTTATTATTTTCTCAGTGCTTTTTCATGTTTTTTTCTGGCTTTCTCCCACATCGGTATTTGTTTGGTTTTAAACTGTTGGCTCAAAGCTGTGGACGCAGAAGAAAGGATCAGCAGGTTGTGTGTACAAATAGACCAGATCTGCTAATACTGTCCAGCTGACAATACTGGTCACTCCTTTCTTCTGTGCTCAGACCTGCTGCTCTGAGGAATGAGCTCTGCTTCCTTCCTTCTCAGGCTTCCTTTACGTGTGGCCGTGCCAAACTCTTTTATCTATGTGTGTATATGTTTGTGTGCATGTATGTGAGGTAAAGTGCATGCATATATCTTCCAGCACGTGTCTGAGTGGGATTTTGATATAACCCCGTTTTGTGCCACACAAAGGGGGCGAGCAGCGGCTGAGGCCCGCAGGGGTTACTCAGACAATGCAGGCTGTTTGCACAGATGGCCACTTTGACACAAAGAAAGCCCAAGAAACCAAAACACAGGGGGGACCAGACTCCACAATGCAGCCCCGCAGGGAGACTGCACTTGTAAGGCCAGACCAAATAGACCCCAAAAGCCGCATATCTGGGAGCAGCAGACAGACGTGGTTCAGGGCGGAGGGCACGACATAACCCGGCCCTGCACACTTCTGCTACATCCCGCCAGTTTCCAGATGCACTGCAACGTCTGAAACTCTCATTCAGATGTATTCAATTATAGCCATATGCATCACAATAGAGGACTCCTTTTAAGTGTGCACCATAGAAATCCTCCCCACATGTCGGTGCAATGTGCAAATGGGAGTTACTTACATCTCACTGCTCTGCATCAGCTCAATGAGGTCAGTAAAAAGGACGTCTCGGTTCCTCTCGCAGAAACCCTCTGCATCATAGGACACCTGGAGGAGAGACACACAGAGGGATTTCTAAAGAGTCGTAATTATCAAAGAGGACGTTTGAAACCTCCAACAAAAATGAAAGGTGACACCTGTGTGAAAATAAAAATTGTGACTGATATTCTGGCTCTAAATCGACGGCTCGAATTTTATGGAAAAAGAAAATAAAGGGTTGCAGATCCAAGCTTTACACCTCCCTAGGATTAACATCTTTTATAAAACCAGCAGCGGGTTTAAAAGCATATAAATGAAACCGTGTTATTCCTCCTATACTGTAGCCTGAGACTGGAGGAATGTTTTGAGCCTGGTCATGGGAGCCCCTCAAGTCTTTATGGCATGGCTCATTAAGCCTGCGGCATGTGTGCCAGGCTGAGGCCACCACACATCTGGAGAATGACACGGGACAACCTCGGTCCAGACCACCAGAATGAAAAATAACTGCAAAAAAAGAGACGTCTGGCGAACTGTAATGTATGAACTGAATAAGGCTGATTAACACGTATGACGTTGTTAGACACTGTTACATAATGGGAGGGGCTGCGACCATAAATAGAGAGAGAGAGAACGGTGGTGTTAGTTTAGACGGGGAAAACTTAAAAGGGCGACAATGACGACACGGACCCCAGAATTAAAGTACCAGCTGCATAACTGGTATTTATGACAGATCATACAACACCATAAAAAATGGCATTTTAATGACTTTCTATTTCCAGAAGTTGCTGTCAGCTCCCGACTGAGGACTATACGCAGAGCACATAACAGTTTATACCATGGCAAAGACAAGTGTATGGAGGCTGCTGTAAACCTCATACTGAGCATCGTAATCTTTCTGTTATGTGAACTGAGGAACACGAGTACGTTTTCTGTGTGTTTCAGAAAGAAAACTGTTACACACTGCGTGCCAGTATTCATAAATGTTTATGTCTGGACTTTATATTCTTTGTCATCTGCAGTTTCGTCTCCAGTCTTCTAACTGGAAAAAGAGAGGGTGACAACATCACAGCAGTATTTGCCTCCCTCCACTGGCTTCCTGTTCGTTCCAGGATTGACTTTAAGATTCTATTGCCTGTTTTGAAGGTGGTAAATGGGCTGGCGCCACCTTATCTAGCAGAACTCTTACATCTTCATACTCTAGTTGGATCACTGAGGTCGACTGATCAGGTGCTCCTGGACGTTCCCAGATCTAGACACAAAAACAGTGGCGAACGAACCTTTGCAGTGGTCACCTTCTGGAACATCTCACGCACTGTTCAGTCTCTAGAAACCTTTAAGTCGCTGCCCACATTTTCTCCCGGGCATCGATTTGAGGTGAGCTTGACACCTTGACTTCATCTTCTGCTTTGCTGCAATTCCTTTACTATCATTACGTTAACTGTTTTATTTTGTTCTCATCTGTTATTTGCTTTTACATTGATTTGTTTTGGTATTTTGAGCCTGGTCAGCACTTTGGCCGACCGCAGTTCATTTTAAATGTGCCATAAAAATAAACTTTGACTTGGTTTATATGAGACATGGATGACTCATTGTCATAAGCAAGATGATGCAAGTTGTCATGATGATCAGACAAATGGACCAAACTTCCTCTGAAAATGTAAGTAGAGCTTCAATCTCGCACTGACCTTGCCAGCGTAGTGGTGGATGATGAAACCCTGGTTCCAGCTGTTGAAGTGTTCGTGGGTGTTGATCTGGACCCGGAGCTTCTGCAGCATGGTCTGGTCGGCTCCCTCGCCCACCGCGTGCATGGTAGCGCACACATCATCCAGGATGCACATGACGCCAGGAGGATTCTGGGATCACGAGGAAAACATTTCACATTCACATCAGCACTGGCTGTAAAACTCGTTATAAGCTTGTTTTTTATATATTTTGAAGGTGATGGATTTTTTTTTTTTTTTAAATCTTTTTTTCTGTCTGATTTATAGATCCAGTTGAAATACAGATATTTCAGGGGTTGTAAGCACTAAAGCTGGAACGATAACTTGATTAGTCAATCGACAGAAAATTATTCTGCAACATTTTTGGTCACTGAATAACCATTTAAAGTCAAATATAAGGCAAAACTTAAAAAAAAATCACTGTTTCCAGCTTATACACTTGTGATTACTTGCTGTTTTTCTTAGTCTTTTATCATAGTAAATGAAAGAGGTTCGGACAAAACAAGATATCTGAAGATCATCTTGGGCTCTTTGAAATTGTGATTGACATTTTTCACAACTTCCTGGTATGTATAGACGGCACAATCGATTATTCAGTGCATTCCATTTATTTGCAGCCTTAATATGTGACATAAGAAGTTTCTAATTATTAGCAAGTATCATGAAAAAAGCTAAAAATCTACAAAACTATAAATTTCATAAGCTTTAAATCTCAACAGTGGAGCAGCTTCAGCACAGCCTCTCTCTCACACGCTGCCCTGTTTGGCTCCATTATGTCCCGAGCTGATCAGTGGCCTCAGTTTGCACAGTGCTAACAGTGTCTCCAAGTCAGAGAACACAAGCCTCTGTTTAAAGGACACATGTAAAGTTGTCACTGGATTAACTAAAGTGTAAAGAGTCTAAAGTGTCAGGCACTGATACAGATCCCCGGCTCCTCTCAGATGGAGGCTTGTTTCAAAGCCCTTGTTGTAGATTTCATGGATTAGACCTCTCAGTGGGACAGATAAATCAAATTAAGAGGCATGTCGGCACATTTGAGGATATTAAGCTGCAAGTCACGGCAACAGAGCAGAAACTTGGCCGGAGCTCGCAACTCAGTTTACAATACGAGGCCAATAAAACTAACAAATGTTAATTATTAAAAATAACATCCGAGTTTGTTGTGAGTGTAAACTGATCCAGGGAATAATAATACTGTGTTTTTATACTAACAACTCTGCTCTCAATAAAACTTTGTTTCTTAACTCTGCCAGGGAAAGAGTATTTTCAGCCCTCTTCTATTTTGACATCTGAATCTTGAACGTGTGTATTTTGTATTTTGATTTTCAGTTCTGGTTTTGTTTTGTAAGCAATTGCACAAGTGTGTTTTGGGTGTGTTGTTTATAGCAATAAAGTCAAGTCATATCAAATCAAAACTGGCAGTAATTGCAAAAATATGACATTTTAACTATACTTTAACTATTTTTTTTTTTTTTGGCATGTTATTTGACATAGTAAAGATGGATTGGAAACTGTAGGAGAGAGGGGTGTGATGTCGTATATAAAGTCATATTATTTTTCTGACAATCAATTACTTGATTAATCGGCTTATCATTTCAGCTTTATCCATAATTGTCTTTTACCACTACTGCTGGAATCGACCTGAGCCCCTGCAGTAAGGACACAGCCTTAGTACACAGGCCGCACACTCCACCATGTCCAAATGCGCATTAGTTATTATCAAAATAAAAGATTTTATGGAGTGTACATCTTTGATGGGAGTTGCACATTCCCACTAAGGCCTGCTTACTAGGTTGTTTACTATTTATTTCTGTTTTATTTACTTTGCTTTCGATGAGATCACAGACGATCTTGTTGTTGAAGTAGTCGATCTGAGTCCACTTGATGCCCTCCTGCACATACTCCTCCTGCAAACAGAGAAACAAGCAGAGCTCAGAGTCAAAATATAAAACATTTAATGAGGCAGAAAATAAAAAAACAGAGTGTGGAGGATGTTTACCTGCTCTGCCTTCAGAGTCAGCTCGATGAATATCTGCTGCAGTTTCTCGTTCACAAAGTTGATGCAGAACTGTTCAAATCCATTTTTCTGATGAAGAGACAATGTGGTTATTAACGCCACACAGACTACATGAGCTGAGTGTGAGTACAGATATCCTCTAATTACCTGCACTTGATATTAGAATCTAGAGCTCTTGCAAACCAAAATAAAACAAAAACATTTCTATTTAGTTTGTCCGATCCTATCAACAAGTCCAGGACTTCTCATTAAGCAAACTGAACAAACAAGTAATCAGATTAGAAAATCATGTTGAGGTCTGCTGTCTCAATCAGGAGATAGAGCTTAATCCACATACTTTATAACTTAGTCTTATCCTTTGTGTTTAATCTGTTTAAATGCTCAAAGTTAATACATCTTAATCTAATTTATGTGTTGCTGCAAAGCAAATTTCCAGCAGCCATGTGTCAGCCTGAGAAAAAAACAAAAACACTTACTTGGAAAATTTCAAATCCGTAAATGTCCAAAACTCCGATGTTTAACTCCTGATGATCTTTCACCATGGCTTTGTTGATGGACTGAAATCAAAGGATGGTGTTACACAAAGTAAAACTTTGTTACAGGTTATCACAGCTTTGTTAATCAAGACAAAACTCAAAAACTGTAGGAAGATGCAATCATACCTCAACCAGGAAGTCAAACACTCGTGCGTGCAGGGCTTTGGAGAGGGCATCTCGTGTGTAACACGCCTGCTCCACGTTCAGCGTCACATCGATGGACTCCAACGCACTTCCCCACTTGCTGTCCATCTTCCGGCTCGTCAGTTTTTCCTTCAGACGGTTCTGGTCGATTCCAAGCAGAAACGCTGGAAAAGGCTAGAACTGTTAAGAGGAAAAGGGTAAAGATGAGGAGAATCTGTATTTAAAAATCTATATTCACCATTTTTTTAAGGCTGCACTGGTAAGAAAAATCTTGAAAATTGCAATAACTGCATGTTACAGGACACAACCGTCATTATATTTCTGCATTAAAGGAACAATATGTGAGATTTAGGGGGATTTCCTGCCATCTAGTGGTAAGGAATGTAGATTGCAACCAGCTGAAACTTCTCCCAATTAGAATTCCCTCAGTGTTCATTGTTCAGGAGGTTTTTACCAGGAGCAGAATTGTCCACAGAGGTCTCTTCCTCTCCAAAACAGATGGACCAGGTGATTAAAACAACAGATATCTTTCCCTTCTTCCGTAAATATCAGTCTGTGATAAATACGGAAAAGTTGATCATGTTAGTGCAGGGCTACACAGAGCTTTACATCTGTATTACAGACAATAGGTCTACAAACTTATAAACAGCGCTTGGAAGAGGATCAGCTCTGTACTCAGGATTTCAGGTTGTTACGGTTGCGATAGCAACCTCAGACGCAACCTGCCGCCGTGCTTTTGAAAACTGGCACAAAAAAGACACAAGAGTAGCACCCAGCACCCTGACCTCGCGTTTTCCAGGTGGTTAAAGACACGGCCCCTAATTTACAGGGCTGGTACCTGCGGTTATTACACAGGCTAGTTAATAACATATCAGGCAGGAAATCTAAAGTGTGGGATCATTGTGAGAAGGTGAAGGACCAACCCAAGGTGATATGTAAACTCATCTTCATTGGTCGACTACAAACATGACGTATCATGTGAAACATGTAAGTAGCTACATGCCCGTTAGCCACTTAGCACAATCATTACTGCTTTGACTGACAGCGTCATTAACAGGCGGCTCGCTCAGTGTGTGACGTGCACTTGTAGATAAAATATAGGCCTATATTAATGAAGATTGTATTGTAACACCATTGTGTTGCCCCGCCCAAAATAAATAAATTAATAATCAAAATAGTATCGTAAACATGCGGGCGACTAGTCAACTAATGGCCCTAAATGATTTTTCCAATGCTTTCGTTTTGGAGGGGCTGCTAACTACGGTGGCGAATGGAAAAACACGGTAACATGAGAATGCAAATGGTGCTATAATGGTGCTATTTGGTTTGTCTGTTCTGAGCTACTGTAGAAACATGGCAGTGCAACATGGCAATTTCTGTAGACAAGGAGCTGCTCCCTATGTAGATATAAACGTCTCAGTCTAAAGTACCAAAAACACTATAATTATTAATTAATTATTATTAATTATTTTCAGGCGATTATACACTAAAGAATACATAGTTATTATATTATATTCCATTTCTGCCAATACATCCCCCTGAATCCTACACACTGGACCTTTAATACCTGCTAAAAACAGTCAGTCACACTATAGCTGTAATAATATAATAATCACCCTGCTATCATTAATAATGAAGAGTCAGTTTTGGTTATTTCAGCATGTCTAAAGGTAAAATATAATGCTGCTGTTCAATTATGAGAAACTGAGACATAAAGCAGCATTTCAGTGGTAAACCAGTAGCACAACAACGTGCAGGGTTGCATTCATATGAAAGGCAGCCTTATGTAATGTTTGCATACCACTGCACAAACCAGTGTCCCAATATACCTTCTGCATTGCACCTACTCTTATCAATCTGTGATAAAGTCTAGAAATCAGAAAAACTTCTACTGATAGTCACTATGCACACATTTGTGGTGTAAAGCCACGAAATTGAGGCAATTCTGTGGCTAAACCGCTGACACGTGACATCCTCTGGAGAAAGTTCGGAGCAGAGGAGGTTTGAATTATAGCTGAATGCAAAATAGAAGAATAGCACTGGGCTAACCCCTGAAAAAAAAAGAGCGTTGAGAACACCACAGATCATTTGTCCCGACCTGGCGTTGATATTCTCCCCTGAGAACCCCTCCCTGCCTTATTACAGTGACTCACTTCCCCGAAAAGGAAATGGCTCTCAGGCCTGCAGACTCACTGCGTCTGGGAATGCATTAGACCACTGCAGTAGCTCCCCTTATGGGACATAAGGGTGTGACTGACCATACGCCTGCTTATATCAGGAGGAAAAGTCATTCTTTGTGTCGAGCAGGAAAGTATGGATTGTATACAAAGGCCTTTACAAAGGCTGTGTACCGTTTGTGAATTTTGGGAACAATGCTCATATAAGCAGAAGTTCCCGTGCAGGAAATTTGTTAGTCAAAGTGGCAGTGGATGATGAAAGGATCAGGAGGGAGTGTGTCACATCCCATAAAAGGTGACACATTCAATGATGCTGTTACTTAATACTTCATTTCTACAATATCGACTCAGCTCCACTCAGAAGGTGGTGCAGCAAAGAGCTAAAGCAAACCCTTCACAGCTTGTTAAGAGTTTCTTCTGCAGTGAGTTGTAAAATGATCCTGTCATATTTTCTGAGCATGGGTGAGTCACATGTTTCTAAAGGAGTAGTTCAACATTTGGGGAAATTATTTACTGGTTTTGCCAAAAGTTAGACAAGAAGCTTGATACCAGTCTCATAGGCATTAAAATATACAACTAATAGACAGCAGCTGGTTAGCATAGCTTAGCATAGAGACTGGAAACAGCCACCTTGCTCTGTCCAAAGGCAAAGAAATCCACCTACCAGCACCTCTACAGCTCATTAACTAATATACTGCATATTGTAAGTCTGAGACCATGGTTCTCTGCCAGAAAATATGGGATTGCTCCCTCTGGGTTGGGGGAAAGTTACTGCCCTAAGTGAAGGAGTTCAATCTCATGGTCTTCTTCACATGTGAGGGTAAAATGGAGCATGAGATGGAGGGCTGTTAGGCTCAGTGTCCGCAGTTATGCATCGGACTGTTGTTAATTTACTCGTCCATCTACTCTCCAACCCTCACCTATGACCATGAGCTCTGGTTAGTGACCGAAAGAATGAGATCGTGGATACAAGCGGAGTTAGGATTGCAGCGATATACTGGTTTTAAGGTAAACCGTGATCTAAAAGTTGATGGTTATATCTGTGTGCATTTGCTTATCTACATTGAATCACCCCTTTATTTTATTCATTTTCTAAGAGGAGACTTTTTGCACATATTTCCATTAACAAAATGGTTTTAAGTTTCAGTTACAGTAATAAAACCTTTGTTTCACCAACAGTAACCCTTCAGTTTTCATTCCTTTAAAGGATCATTCTGACTGGTAATAAGAGATGTTCCATAACATCGCGATACCGTGAAATCGCGATGTTTTCTGAGACGGTTATCACAATGTTATCAATCTCATACTGTTGCAACCCTACTCGGAGTAGAGCCACTGCTCTCATGCATCCAAAGGGGCCAGTAGAGGTGGCTCGGGCATCTGATCAGGATGCCTCCAGGGCGCCTCCTGTTAAAGGTTTTCAGGCACGTCCAACTGGTCGACAGCCGTGGGGCAGACCCAGAACATGTTGTGGGGTTTCTATACCTCAACTAGCCTGGAAACGCAACATCTTCCAGAAGGATCTGGAAAGCATTGCTGGGAAGAGAAACGTCTGGAGTAACTTGCTCAGCCTGCTGCCCCTGTGACCCAGCCCCGGATAAGCGGATGAAAACGGATGGATAGATCTTGTTTGTTTAATCCTTACAAAAACCAAAGAGTAAAAACGTCACGTTGTAGTTTTATTGGGGGGCTGTGTGTGGGACTATTTTGCAACCGGACACAGTGACCTCTGTATATTTTACTCAATACATAGCTTTGAGGTGTCACTGTTACTAAAAGATACAGAGTCTATATGCAGTGTTGTGACGTAAGGGGTCGAGTGAAGTCTGAAAACCATCTTGCTGACGACGCATACAGCCAAACCTAAAAATAGCTCTCCAATTGGAAACATAAGATCCTAAAATTGTCATTTTTTACAATAGCACGTCACTGTCCGGATCAAGTTACTTTTTAACTAAACAGTTTCCCAGCCAGCCAAAATAATGTCCAAATTATTTGTACAAGTAGTCTTAACATTTCTTTCAACAACAGATGACGCACTGACTCTTGTTGCTGAGTCCAAGTCGATGTGGACTTGGCTGGTGAAGTTTCATATGTGCAGCACACTGCAGTTAAAGCACACAGTGAGTGAGGCTGGAGGAAACAGGAAAGGCAGAGATTATGGAGTGCTGCTGTTACGTCTGCACAGAACAGACCAAGGCTTTGTACACTGGCAACTGCACTCTCATCTGCATCATACAGACACAGCATGAGGAGGAAGGAGAAAGCAAAAGGAAAAAAAGCAGAGAAGAATAAAATGAAGCAGGACAAGGCAAAAGCAGGACAGAAGGAGAAGTATTTTTCCAAGTCATTTTAGTCTCAGGCAAAATATGTCCAGACCTTCATAATAGCGTTTTATTCTCTGGTAATCTAGCATGGCCTGGATTACTGCAGACAGTTGGCTGCAGCCCTGCATTAACACTATAAAACTTTAGGGAGTGAAAGTGGTGAGAGAGAAATATTTCCCAAAACCAAGCAGAGAAGGGCAGCTCAGGACACTGAGGAGAGAGGAGACATCCAGAGAGGCAAGAACGCAGTGAGGAGAAGAAATTTACCACAAGCCAGTCTCAACCTGAACATCAGCACCATTGTGTTTAGCCTCAGTCATAACCAAGGAACCGTCTTCTAAGCCACACTAGTGATGTGACTTGACTACCTCTTAAATCTAGACTGAAGTATTTACAACTACTACATAGATCACTGTGGTTTTTTTTTTACATTCATGCTTCCCAGAGGATGAATCCCAAGTTTTCCTCTCGTCACCAGCATGTCAACATTTTCATTTTCTAGATAACTAGCTATTTGATGGATTGGCACAAAATGTGGTACAGACATTCATGTTCCACAGAGGGTGAATTACAACAACTGATGATTTCCTGACTTCATTTAGCAACATTATTGGTGTTTACATCTGTCTAATATTTTTGTTAACGGCCGAAAACGTGCAAAACTAAAGACATTCCCATCAGCCTCAGCTGTAGTTTGTGTTTAGTAATAGTGAGTTAGGACAATGGTAAACACTACACCTGCACGTTAGCATGCTGACATTAGCATTTAGCTCAAGCATAACAGAGCCTCACAGAGCTGCTAACATGACTGTACACTTTTAGTCTTGTACACAATTAGAGGACTAACAATACTTTTATATTTTCAACTGTCCTGTTTCAACTGCAAAACTATACAATATGCATTACTGACTTGAAGCCCTCTACATTATTTGAGCAATACAAATGCAACTGTGCAATACTTTAGCTGCACAATACTGTTTAATTTATTTCTTACCTATTGCATTTTTGCATTTATGTTTAACACACTTGTAGTATGATGCACATATTTGTCTATATTTCTTATTTTTCTTGAACAACATATGTCCTATTTCATGTTTTATATTCAGATGTATATATTATAATATATATTGTAGCATAATGCTTATTTTGTTCTTGCATACTACTCATTTTTTATTCTATTTTCTTCTAATTTTTCAATCCTACAGTAAAAGAGCAACTGTAACGTGTCCCAGTTTCCTCCCTGGGGATCAGTAAAGTATTTCTGATTTCTGATACATGTTATCATTGTCATTGTGAGAATATTAGCATGCTAGTGTTAGTTTTTATCTTAACGCACAGCTGTGCGCACGTACAGCTTCATCTTGCAGCCGCTAGCATGGCTGTAAATTTAACTTTTAAGCCTTATATTCCTTGAAAATTGGTACCTATCTATGACTTGTATAAGCTGTTTGTCTCAGTTTGATAAGGTTTAACAGCTACATGCTACCCAGATCACTGTTTTTGAGGTGGTGAAACACTGGAGGTGCACTGAATGTTAAAAAGAAATGAGGTTTCCACCATGTTTTTCCCTGTTAAAGGGGTTTTTTGAGGAGGTTTTTCCTTACCTGCTGTGAGGGTCAAAGGGACAGAGAGATGTTGTATGCTGTAAAGCCCTCTGAGGCACATTGTGATTTGTGATATTGGGCTTTTGAATTGACTTGAATGGCAGTTTACTCTTTTTCCTGTGCACACACACCGCTAACTGATGGTCTGTTAGTGTATTTGCAAGAGGCAACAGCTATCGATTGCCAAAACAAATTAAACGGTGCCAGGATGAACCTCAAAGGTCTATTTTTATCCGTCACTAAACAGCACACTAAAAATATCCCAAGTTTATTTTCATACATGCTTGGGATATATTAGTTGGACATGCACTTTAGTTGTTGCCACTTGTGTCAGAGTGAACCACACCAAGCACAAAACTAGCTTCTAGTGTGAGCCTACTTACACTCTTCACTCTCCACAGCAGCGTAGTTGCCTGCTTCCTTGAAGCTGATATTTCCCAGGTGCAGGACTCCGGCCACGATCTGAAGCACCATGGAGCGATCCTCCGGTGAGATGCCAATCACATCCATGGCATGCTGGGGAGAGCAAAAGGAAAAAGATGATGCTAAATCAGGGCTGCAGTGTGGGCTACTCTCTCCTGTGGTACCTAGCTCATGTCCTTTAATTACTCCTTTTGCGGTCTCACTTGTAAACAAAAACAGGAGGAGCTCGTTGGAAAAGAAAACAAAAGAGGAGTGGTAGGGAGAGCGAGGAATGTAGAGGGGAGGCTGTGAGCCACATGAACGCTGGTATGAGATTCACAGACAGAGGGTGTTAAATTATTGCCCGTTAAACAGGAGGGATCTGACCGTACCATCGTCTCCTGGAAGTCGTTCTTGTCGTTGATGTCATCCACTTTGTAGGAACCAGACTGGTTGAGGTAAGTGTAGTAATCCAGGCTTGTGATTCCCAGGCTGTTCTTCTGCTCTCCACTGGCTCCTTCTATTAACTACAGAGCAGAAAATAATAGTGTGTTGTGGCTGTAACAGAAATGTTTCTGCACAAAGTCTGCGTGTGGTGTCATTTTTATTCATTTTCAGGCTTATAATTATAAACTGTGCTCCACTTTGCAAAGAAAACTGCACTCTGGTAAGACTCAACTATCTCTTCCAGGGACCTCGAGCCATCCACAGTGAAAACAGATTGACCCTCTTCCTGCAGCCAAATGGCACGTCTCACCCAGTGTGTCCTGAAATTCCCTCACAGACCCTCTTCAAGAGCCATATGTGTCCCGTTAACTCCTCGACTCGAGAAATAAACCTCACCTGATAGAATATATGGAAACTCCTCTCTCCAGGATTCCTCATGACGACACGTGACTTTTCCAGAAGGAAGTTGGAGATTTTCCCTCCGTCTGGTTCTCCACCGGAGCTGAACTGGATCTCAAAGTATTTCCCCTGATGGATCAAAGCAAGGTTTTTTTCAGTGTTAGAGTGGGCTGCAATAGAGTTTAAATAGAGCTATACGATCTTGAATACTGGCACCTGGCTGTTCTATGGTTGTTAGTGGTGTGTGTGTGTGTGTGTGTGTGTGTGTGTGTGCATATATAAAACTCTGATCCTGCTTTTTGTCTTCCCCTCTTCTTCAGACAAGCCTGTAACATAATATCTGTTCCAGACCCAGAAGTGAACAGAGACACTATTTATTCAAAGACAGTACCTCAAAAGTGGTGATCTCAGGCCATTAGTGCCAAACCAACCTCGTTTCCCCAAAACTGCTTCTAAAAATATCCAGACTCCTGAGACAATACTGCTTTGTGTGCTAACCTGAGCACTTAACCAATAAACGTTTTCTAAAATGTGCTTCATTTACAGCCCTTGTTGACTGAGTTCCTTGGTAAGCAGTGGAGGATGTGCGTCAGTGGTTCTGCATGTATGTCTTTCTGTGCAACATGTCCCTACAGCACAGCTCTGGTTAACCAGGACACCCGTGAGGTCTGCTTTCTCATGCAGTAAAACAGGAAAGCTGCAAATCTTTGTTTTCAAAAGTTTCAGCTTGGATCCAAAAGGTGCGCCACAGAGGAGCTGAGACCTCAAATTATTCTGGGGTAAGTAGTACCTACTGCATGTATTTATCTCTGAGCAACACACTTTAGGAATTGCAATGTGAGTGGGGTTTTCTAATTTTGTCTGTGTTTCCCAGAGTCGTCTGAGACTGAGAAAATGTGTCCTTGAAAGAAGATTTAAAAATTCACTTTTAATACACTGTTCTGGCTCTTAATTTTGGCTGTACACCCTCTTAGAAATAAAGGTTCCTTAAGCGTTCTACCTACAGTGCAGCCATTTGCTTCTGAAGAACCCTTTTTTGAGGGAAGGCATCTTCAGGGATTCTTTGTGAGACAAGAGGTCCTATTAGGAACCCTTTAACATCCAAAAGAACTGAACTGAGGAGCGAGTTCTTCAATGATTGGTTGAGAGCATGGGTGTTAAAAGATCCTCACCCTCAAATATACAAATGTTCATTCACGTTTCAGATGATATTTTTAAACATAGGTGTATCTGGAATCCCCATAAACAGTTATTTTTACTTGTGTTATGCCATAATTTATATCATCATATATCATCATAATTTCATGCCAAACAATAGTTAAGTGCATATTTGAACAGACATTATGTTAATTAGTGAAGGGTGGAGAACTGTCCACTCTGCAATTTAAGAATCCTAGTAGAGCTGAGATCCACTTCATCATTAGAATAGTAATAGCTGTACTGATAGTAATTTCACAAAATCTCTGTCCCTAAAGATGTGACTGTAAACCCTGAGTGTTTTGGGTTGCACTGGACCAAATCAGCCCTTTCAGAGCCTAAATATGGCTGGACGTGGTTCCCTTGGCCCCAAGCTAACCTGTTAAACTAAAATCATGATGAGTTAAGGGCTCAAACTAGTGAATATTTTCATTAATCTGCCAATTATTTTCATGTGGGGTTCCAACTATACGAGGTTTTCATGGTACGCTAACCATCTCAGAAAATACCGCTGTTTCACAGTATCATGGTATTACAGAATTATTATCACTATAAGACAAAACGACCCTCTTCAAGGAGTGAAAAGAGAAGGGTTATTTTTGGTTGAACATATGTTTTATTACTATAACTGAAACGTGAAACCATTTTTAATGGAAGCTTGCGTAAAAAGCACCCCTTTGGAATTCACTACAATTAAGTTGAGATTCTCCATCCAGTTGCATTTTTTCAATATTATAGATAAGCAAGTGTACACAGTATGGTAACTGTCAATTTTCATATCACGATATACCTTAAAACCCATAAACCACCACAATCCTATTTTCATAATTATCCGATTAATAGTTAAGTCTACAAAATGTCAAAAAAAAAAAAGCTATCACAAGTTGCCACAGCCCAAAATTACGACATTAAATTGCTTTTTTGTCCAACCAACAGTCCAAAGCCCAAAGACCTCCTCCTTTACAATCATAACTGACACAGAAAACAATACATTTTGCCATTTAGGGGGCTGGAACAAGCAGATGTTTGAGATTTTGGCCTCAAAATGACTGAAACGATCAATCAACTATAAAAATCGTTGGCGATCAATTTCCTTTCGACTGACTTATCAATTGGTTGATTAATCATTGCAGATCTTGATTAGTTAAATACCAAAGGGTCCTCGATGGAACCACCTGAGTGGCTTCTACATCAGTGGTTCCCAACTGTTCCAGCCACAGGGTCAAGATTTGTCCTTAGTCATTAGCCCCTTTTACACTGCCAGATTTTCGGAGAATGTTGCGAGCATTTAGACACACAGAGCCGGATTGGCGAGTTGATCCGAGGTGCCCGAATTTCCGCCACATAGGGGTTAACATATTGGCAGAACATTTTTGGTTTAAAAAGAACGAGGCACCCTTCCGCCATGGGAGGAGCTGTTGATGACACCGCACGTGCGACCCACTGGCGGTGGACTTAAAAACAGGAAACAGCTGATAGCAGGAATGAGTATCTAGCAGCAAGAGGGAAAGGCAAACAATGTCGACACCAACCTGAAAGAAACTGTTAAGATGAGCAACTGGGGAGACAAGGAATTGCACGCCCTCCTTGCCCTCGCAAACGAAGAGGCCATTAACCATAACATTTTCACAAACTTCATACGTTTGTGAGTAAATTGCGGCCCATTCAGAATGGAAGTGCGACCCACCAGTCGGGAACCACTGTTGTAGATGACACCCAGGGAATATAAAAGGATTCATGATAGAACCTCCTACTGTAGATGGGTTCTAGATTAAACCTTTAGGATATAAAAGGGTTCTTGGTGGATCCTCCTGGGTGGGTAATTGATAGCACCCTTACAAGGTGGAAAGGTTCTGGATAGAACAACCAGAGAGGGTTTGGATGCAGCCATGTCACCATAGAACACAGTCCTCTCTTACAGGAGGTTCAAGGTTAAATCTTTCACAGATGGTGCTTGATGTAACACTTTATGTTGGGCTCTAGGTAGAACCCTTCTACCAGGGATCAGAAAAGGTTCACCTATGGGGACAAGTCAAAAAACCCTATATGATTCTAGTTGGCACCTTTATTTCTGAGAGTGTAGGTTTACAGTCTTAGAAATGGACTTATGTTAGGAACCCTGATTCACAAAAAGTGGAAAAACTCAGAAATGAAATCCTTACGAATCTGCTGGAGTTGTTGTTCCTCACAGTCTTGGCGTTGCCGAAGGCCTCTAGCAGCGGGTTGGACTGCAGGATGATGTCTTTGACGTGCTGCGAGGAGACAGATGCAATGAGCTGTTAGCTACGTCACAGACAGATCGTACAGCAGGTAGGGATACCACACACTTAACACCCTCGCTGACCGGCTGGTGTGTACGTCTCTGGAACTTTCCATTCAAGTACGAGCACACACACACACACGCACACGCACACAAACAGTCTGGAGGACATTATCTTTCCCATGAGCCATCTGCATGTCAGAAACACATGAGTTTTAAATCGGTACAGCAGACAGAGCTACTCCCTCTTCCATTATTGTACACAGAAGTTGAATGGAAGTTATTTCTTGGAATCTTTTTGCATTTCTAAATTTAGTCCCGTACAAAAGGAAAAATAAACACTGCGCTTCACAATCCAAGCTATTTATAGAGAACCATACGATTACTATTTCACGACTTTATCATATTTTACTCCTCCAAGGCAGAGGAGGCTCTTCCCACGCTGATATGACTCAGTTTTGACTTGATTTGCTTATGGAGCTTCAAAACCCCATAAATCAAAAGGGACAACAGCTTAAAGTGAGAACACATTTCAACATGGTCTCAAGATGTTAAAATAAATATTCTAAATCCATAACTCTTCTTATTAATTATGTATGAATACAGATTGATATGATTGTGAAGATGACAATGCTCGGACAGGCGAACAGTTATGTTACTGACAGGGAGCTTTTATCTATGCCAAACTATTCTCACACACATGTGAACACACACTGTAAACACATTGCATAAGAATGCATGTGCTGTACGGAGCAAACCGCACAATGTGTTCAAAGCTGAAGGGAGCCATGTGAAAGGGAAGCGATGCTGAACAGGAGCTGGAAGAGGTGGAGACGACGTGCAAAGTGTGAGTGTGTGTGTGTGTGGGTGGGTGTGTGTCCACTGTAACGGCCACGTTTGTCTAAACAAACAATACGAAGAGAGTTATTTTAGATGTTTGCATGTATATTGTGACCTGCTGTGAACACCCATAACAATAACAATGCTACATAACTGTAACACATGGGACTCAGTCAGACGACCAGCTCTACTGGTAAATTTGAGGCCTGAAGATGATTCTTAACGTTGCCTGGGTGGAAGCAGCTCTGAGTGGATTAAATATAAAAATCCCACTGCCATCATGGTGAAGGCATTTCCTCATCAAACTTTAGATCTTTATCGAGCTTAGGAACTGGACATCTGCTGGTCTGGGGGGCTGCCAGATGGCTGAAGGGGGCTGGGTGAATAAGAGGCTGCTGATGGGCTGATAATGGGGTATAAGGACGAGGATGATAAGAGGAGGATTTGGGTTTGAGGAGAGGAATAAGTGCAGGAATGAAGCTGCAACAGGTTGTTTGATTTCATACAAGATTTTTAGATCTTTTACTTCAGTAAAAATAGCAATGCTACGATGTGTATGTAAAAACTCCTGCATTCAAAATGTTAGTTTAGTAAAAGTACAAAAGTACTAGTATCAACATATACTTAAAGTCCCAGAGGTAAAAGTACTCATTGTACAAAATGACCCATTTCAGAATAATATATTGTATATCAGTGGTTCCTAACTGTTCCAGCCACGGGGTCCAGATTTCTCCTTAGTCATCAGTTCCAGGTCCACACAGTTTAATTCATCCAGCGTCATACTTACGTTTGGTCATGTCATCAAGCTAGTTTGCTTTCTCTATCAAATAGCTGTCCCTTAGTCACTCACTCACAGCAGGAAACAGCACTTCAAAATAAAAACACCGTGCTGCAGGTTCACTGTACTTAAAAATAAAATTTGCTTTTCCCATTGAGTTTCAGCTCCAGCACGTCCAACAAGCCTTCACTTTGTCAGCAGTGATCTTCACATGTTTTCATTTTCAACTTTTATTATCCCCATGAGATCTTCATACTAAATCTTAATGAGACTTTAAGACTTAAGTATTTGCTTTAATTTTTAATTCAGATCATAAAATGTGCAGTAAAAAAGACCGTCATAATACTTCTTTGGAAAATGAATGATTGCCATGTCATCATTCCATCTATGCAGCTCAACATCTCAAAAATCTCAAACGTCTCATGCATCCATCACATTATCGTCCTCAACAAAAAAGAAGATGCTCTGCTCACCTGCACTTTGGGTCCGCCCCCTGACACTCTGGAGATGTAGCTCATGATATATTTGGCTGCCACAGTCTTCCCTGCTCCGCTCTCTCCACTGAAAAACAGATACATATTTGAGCATGTGTTTTTGCATACATACAACCTGAGTCAAATTTAAATCCACCTTACACAATAACTAATGGCATGTGACACCTGAGTTTATGCTCAGACGTCAAGTTAAGTGATTCCTGCACACCTGGGTGGTTGTTTGGTATTTTAACCACTGGGTGTGGAGAAGTTATGTGTTTTGAGTGACAGCGTGCACATGTTTATGGTGCCATTATTTTCAGTCTGTCACATAATAAACAAAAACACAAGGGAAAAAACATCTTATACTTTTTAAGCTGTGGGTGGTTTATTTACATGTTTTGTCTGAACACACACAGCAGACAGGATTTAGATACGGTGTGTGGTAAACATTGTCATGGTGATACCTGGGGTTACTTTTGGATTCTACCAATCAAAGTAGTATGTGGATTCTAGTAAAACTTTACATAAAGGTACACATATCCACCATTAGCAAGCTGCTTATTAGCCTGCATCAGTCATTATAAGGCACTTGTTAGTGCCTTATTCTGCATGACCATATTCTACAACTACTAGGCCATTAACTAAGAGTTTTCCCTCAATAACTTCCTGATTACTGTTTACTAATTGTCCGTAAAAAAGTTGTACATGAATTATATTCCTAATGTGTTTGGCTCTGTATGGGCCTTGTAAGGTGGTAACACCAAAAGTTATTCTGCCTTAATAACACTTCATGAATACAGTCTATTCTTGTGTAACAAAACACAAATCTACAAGTGTAAATAGTGCCGAAATAACTCTAAATCAAAGGTTCAGTGTGTAAGATTTAGGGGAATTTAGTTGTATCTAGTGGTGAGGATTGCAGATCACAGCCAGGTCAAATTTCTCCTGGTTAGAATTCCTTTAGTGTTTATTGGCCATAAGGTTTTTACCAGGAGCTGAATTATCTGCAGAGGTCTCTTCCTCTCCAAAACAAACTGACCAGGTGATTAAAACCAGTAAAAACACTGAATAAAGCAGTTTCATGTTACAAATCTGTGTTTGTCCAATGCTGCTCATTGCAGATGGAAGCGTAAACGCCAATGTCCCTATCTAGAGCCAGTGTCTGGGTGTCCATTCTGGGCTGTAGTAGAAACATTGCAGTAGACATGGTGATCTCCATAAACAAGGGCCCGCTCCCTATGTAGCTACAATAGCTCATTCTAAGGTAACGAAAATACAAATACTCTTATTTTCAGGTGATTACACACTAAAGAAAACATATATATTATTAACTTATATTCCATTTTTGCCAATATAAGTCTCTCTTACTCAGGATATGTTCACCATTGTAAAGTGATGTCTTGCTCATGGCTAACTTACTAGGAGTTTGACATTCATTAACCCACACAGGTTCTCTATTCTAAACTTGCCTCCTCTGAGAAATAGGATGTTGACAAGTGTCAGTATTTACATCAACATGTCATACAGTGCAATAACAAATACACAGAGATATGGTTATATAGCTAGTTCAGGCAGTACATTTGTTCTTAGACTTGAAGAAACTTTTAAAAATATTTTAATTGATGTATTTAAAATCTCTAAAGTGGGACACGAAGGAGACATTTCAACACTGAATGGCGATAGAACCTGTGCATCTCAATAGAGCTTTATTTTTTATAGGTGTAACCCATCTTTTAAGAACAGAGTCTGTTAATGGCAGTAGTGGATTAACTAAGTGTGAAGAGGAGGCAACTTTAGAATAGGGAACCTGTGTGAGTTAATAAGTGTTTAAGTGCTAGTGAATTAGTTATGAGCAAGATCTCACTTTAAGATGGGGAACATAATCAGAGTTAGAAAGACTTCATTTAGAGTTATTTGGACATTACTAACACTTGAAGTTCTGTGTTTTGGTACGAAAGAACAGACTGTATTTATGGCATGTTATTAAAAGAGAACTTGTGGTATTACCACCGTGTAAGGCCAATAGTGAGCTTATCACATTAAGATCATAATTCATGTACACAGTAATTCAGAGGTTGTTGAGGGCTTTATAATGACTAATAAAAAAATAAGCATGCTACTAATATGCATGCTAATAAGAAACTAGTTAATAGTGAATATGTGTACCTTAAAATAAAGTGTAACCCATATTCATTATTTACATGGTAAAATCCTGCTTTATATCAAGACAACTATTGACCTTTGTTATAATGTGTTTAGACACTGCAAACATTTACACTTAAGACACTTAAGGTAAATTTATACTTGTGCGTCAGCTCTATGCAGAGCCTATACCGTCACCTACATGGTTGTGAGCATTTACACTTGTGCGGTAGTGTGTCTGTGAAGTTACAACTCTGACACACAAGTCGACACTGCAGTTTCTGTGAAGTGCTGTAAGTTTAGCAGATTCAAAACATGCCCAAAACACACATTAAACATGGCTTAATAGCATCAATTTCAGACACAAGTACACAAATCAGCTTCACTATAACTCGCAGGATTCACAGACAAAACACTTGTCTATTGCTGGACACATTTTCACCACAAATACAACAAGCTAATGATGTTAGCATAAACCTATGGCATTTTATATTGTATAAATTAGCCTAGCTGCTAGCAGAGATTTCCTCTTCTCATATGAAGCAAGCCAGGGACAACAGCAACATTTTACAAAGGTAACATTACAAAATTTGGCTTCATTACAACTCACAAGGTTCACTGACAAAACAACTGTTTCGTACTAAACATGTTTTCCAAACAAATATAACATGCTAACATTATTAGCACAAGCCTATGCCATTTTACATTATATAAATTAGCCTAGCAACTAGCGGAGGTCTCACAAACAAGACTTAAAATGCTATTTTGTGAGGCCTTTAATGTCTTCTCCATTTATTGTTTCTTATCTGTGAAATAAAAGTAAATAAAAGCTTTGTTTCCACTGACGGAAATGGTTTTAAGCTTACAAAACTAGATAGGTGGTCGCCAGGATGTGTAGTTACATCTCTAGGGAGGTGTATGTCAGGCTAAGGCGAAGGTACGCAGTGATGTAGTATGAAGTAAAATCCCTCTTTAAGAGTGACTGCCATTTACCAGTTTGCAGGTTTATGTGTGGGTTGGTGTGCATGTCTGCATTTTCCTATCCAAGTAATGATGACGTATGATCCATCAGTTATGCTGAACCTGCTGAATAAACAGGTAAACCTCCAGCTCCTGCTTTCATGTGTACACACTCCGTTTACTGTGCAAACCAAATTGTGTTTTTTTGCAACTGGTAGCAAATTTCAACTCCGAGGCTGAATGTGAGTTAGGCCGCAGCATCTGGCCAAATAAATGCTGCAGCAACAGGAACAATAATTCTGTTTTGTCACATTCACAGATTTTTCCCTCATTTCTTCAACCCGCCCCCTTCACTGTACACTTGTCTATTTTCCTCCTTGCCTTTCACTTTGCCAGTGTCATACTTATTTTGACATATGTGGTTTGGCAGCAGATGACAGTGGAGTCTGTTTTTTTTTTCTTTCTGTGCCTTAAAGTAGAGTCAGGTTGGTAATGCCTCTGTGAGAAACACAGCTGCAGACTGTTAGAGGCTGCCAGAGGAAGTCATGGGAGCCACTCTATTACACAGCAGCCTCTATATGGTTGTTACCCTCCCCCTATATACCTCCCTGTTCCTTCCAAATCCTTTAGCATTGTCTTGGCTACCTCACTGTGCACTTACTGCTCAAGTAAGAACAAGAAACTGATATGCTGAGGTTTACTTTTCATGGCAGAAAAAAACTCCAGAACTCCATCAGACAGCATTGTTTCTCCCCATCAAAGTTATTCTCTGAAGAGCTATTTTCAACACAAGCTGCGGCGGGAGCGGAGTCCCAGTCTGAGCCCCCAGTATGGGCGGGTCTCATTGTTGTGGCGCTGAAATGCTGAAAGCATTGTTAACTTCCGCAGAGATTATTAACCAAACAAGGGCATAAGTTAAACAATGCAACACAGAGACAGAGGTTTAAACATTAACTTTCATAAATCATTTCTGACATCAGCTATGGAAAGGATGCTCAGTTAACACTGAGGGTTTATAATCTAATATGGCACACCGCATTCCCACTGAACCAGTTAAATGTACAGTACGTTCAAGTAGACTCTTAGAATTTCTTCTGTGATATTACAAGAGCATTGTTTTCCTCGAGTTGTGAAAACATCAACTTCGTTTTGTGTTCAACCTACAGGAGGCTGTGTCCAAAATGTTGCAGGCTTTCTTTGGGATTGTTGTGGCCTAAAATGTCTGATTTCAAAGCAGCTTTACTAAAAACATGGCTAATGAATGTTTTAATGTTTTTAGACTTTTTTTTTTCCAATGAAACTGCCGCAGCATAAGAAAATTGAAAAAAAAAAAAGTTGCGTCAATTTATTGTATAATTCATTGATGGGAAACTTTGCTGATTTTCATCCACGTCTGCGTCACCGCCATGGAAACTCCCCACCTGTGCTGTGAGAAAATATCCATCATCATGCAAATTGTGGGTGGCCTTAACACTGTTTATCTGCACACAAACCCCACACCACTGTGACACAGATGTGGTTGAAATTCAGCAAAGTATCCCTTTTAAAAACTGATGGTAACTTGTACCAATGAGAATAAAACCACATGCCTCTAGAAACCTTACCAAACCATTCACACCATAACCCTCAGCGACTTTCACTACAACATTGCACACGGTGTAAAACAGTTTACCCTGCTTCCATGCAGAACATCAGGGAACTGCCTTGCAAAGTCTTTAGCAGTAATTTTTGTTGGTAAATGTTGGACATTTATGTTGCTCATGTCCGCATCCTCACAACAAGAAACGAGTACCTGCCTACACGATGACAGAAATGTGCATCAAACCAGCAATAAGATGTCTGACTGCTCGTACAACACAGTGTCTGCACTGTTAAGCGGGCCGCCTCAAAGCAGCAAAATCAATCGACCATTTAGCCTAAAATATTTTCTTTGCTGCCTTCAGTTCCTTGAAGAGGAAGGAGGAAAACACTGGAGTGGTGTATGACATCATGTGCAACAGCTGTGGGGAACACTACATCGGTGAATCAGCAAGGCCTCTGGACAAAACACTGCATGAACGCTGCAAGTAGACAACACCAGCTGTGAACACCAAGACCAGTCACAACATCAACCACGATAGGAGCAAAGTTATCGACCAAGACCAAGACGGTCACATATGTCTGACTCGTGAATGGTCATTAAAAAAAAGAAAATAATCCTGGTAATCAACCTGATTTTCTGTAGGATTAGGTTTCAAGAGCTGTTGTTCAGGTGACATGTTGACTGAAAGACTGAAATTTAAGCCTGCTTACATGGCTCCCTGTTGAAGCTATTGACAATAGTTTGATGGAGAAACTGATAACACCAGCCTGCTCCAATTCACCTCGTCATATCTGATCCGGGATCGCTACATCAGTCACATGCTGTAGTAAGCACATGACAGGCAGATAAACTACATTAATAGGGGAAAAGTTGCAATTTTCCAACAAGGGCAGTCAAAACTGCTTCACCACCTCATCCTGAAATTCCCCTTACGGTTAATTCACACATTTTCTTAGTAAATGTGGGAAAGCGCTAACGCAGGCCGATGCTGACCACACACTGCCTGGCCAGCAGTTCACACAGCAGCCTTTGTTTGCTGAGACCTAGTTCATCATAAAACCACTTCCATGCTTTTGTTTGCTGATTTAGTCGATCACAAAATCCACCTCAGTGCCTTTATGTGGGAAACTGAACTAGCAACTGCTGGCTGTCCAAACAACGGGCGAAAGTGCTGAAGCAGGGGTCATTCATCATGAGGTAAGCACTATAGCAACCGCGCTGCTCAGGTGACTGGGCCAATAGGATAAAGCCCCAGTCATGACACCACACTTTTCTCTCCGCAGCTGTGTAGCTCCAAAACATTCACAGACAAACTCAAACAGGCTGTGAAAGTACCTTAAAACTCCCTAAATCCAGGGAAGTAGAGAGTCTGGGTCAAGGACCGTGCAGGTGTTCTTCCTGTTTAGTTTTCTTTTTTTCTTTAAACCAGGAAGTTCTTTAAAAATAGACGCTATAACTGCTGCTTTGTTTCCATCTTACATCCTGCACTGAAGCCAGATCCAGCTGTTAACGGTGCACTGTTTTCATGTTTGGATGTTAGCACATTTTATCCCTATATTTGCATTTCACTGAAGGCAAGAGTGATATGATGGAAAAACACCAAACACGTCACTCTCAGTCAATCAGCTGTATCCAGTGATGTGGTGGAACCTGTTCTGCTCTCTCGCTCATTATCACGAGCTGCAGAGGCTGTCATAACACCTCACAGATCACATTGTACAGATTACTATCTCCAGGCCTTGTGTCACTCTCGCTCATCCTGGAGGTGAGGTAACCAAATGAACACTCAGTCAGTTTTGGTTTGTCACATACCATTAGGTCAGGGTGTGTAAAGGAGGCGGAGAATGATACAGGATTGTAGTTTCCTTACCTGATGATGACACACTGGTTCTCATTGTCAATCATCATGTTTCTGTACATGTTATCTGCCAGAGCGTAGATGTGAGGAGGGTTCTCATACTGAGCCTGAGAGATGACAAGAGAATTCAATTAAAATCAATGGTCAAACAGCATTTGGAAAACTTTGTAGAGGTTATTCATCCAAAACTAACGCCAGGAACACTTTTAAGAATACGTCTGGTGATATTATATATATTTCTTATTGTTGATCAATCTAATAAAAAGACCAAAACCAACAATAAATGGATGCTACTTCATGAACAAGTACTGTCTGTGTAGTCAAAGTCTCATATATCTTATCAGTCTTTATTATTGTTGTCAAAAAACTATTAAAAAAAGCCATTTAGCCGCACTGTTGTACATATTTTGGCATTATGATGAACATGGTCACTGTACTTTATTTTCACTCAATCCAACATACAGCAGCCTGCTGCCCTAAATTCTCACTAGAGCACCAAATGTGTGTTAATCCGCTGCTGAAAATAGTCCTCAACAAATGCACTACTTACTCCTGTTTTGGTAACATCTGCTAAAACTACAGTGCCCACCTGTCTTAGGAAAATACTGAATAGACAGACAGAGTAACATATGGTCAGTTTTGGTCTTTTTGTTGGATTTGTTGATGATTATAAAAAGAACAATTTATATATGAATCCCACTTTGGTCATGATGACTTATTTCCAAGACTGCAAAAAGTCTGCACTCTAAATAGGACAGGTTACGAATGCCAAATCTGTTGTCCTCCAACTTAGCGCCCCAGTCCATGTCTTTGTGATTGTTTCAAACACTTTTTAATACATCTTAAAGTCGGTGGGTGAAGCAAAAATAAATGTGTTTTGAGTTAGAAAAATGTGTTATTAACCCCCAGCCAAATCTGAATGACTGAAAAAAAAAAAACTGCCATGTATGTAAAATTAGGCTTCATATTCGTGAAGGCGCTGAGCCAAAGAACGAGCCTCTGCAAAGCAAAAGACTCCTGTTAGCAGCTGACCCAGTAGCACACACAGTCTATAGTACAGCACACCCTCCCCGAGTCGAAAAAGGAGAGCTCCTCCTAGGTGATGGCCTCTCAATCAGCAGCTAACGTTAACACAGAGCACACACCCACAGCAGTGGGCGGTAACTGCTGGCGGGCCAAGTAGCTGAGTCGTGTTGAAAAGACTTGGTAATGTTTTTTTTTTTGCCTGTGTTTACATAATTGTGGCATTTAACACAGTTGTTGATTTGTGTGTTTATTAGACTGACAGAGCTAAGAGAGGTTGTGGAGCGTAGTGATTTTGCTGCTCACATACGGAGTGTGTCCGAAACGACACTGATGCGCTTTAACATTAGCAGTATCGCAGGTTTTATGTAACGGGGGAAGGGGATGTTAAGGATGGCTCCAGCATGTTCAAGCCATAATTTCAGGCCCACAGTTTAACAGCCTGACTCCACATCTCAGTACTACACAGTTTCCAGTGTTTTCACAGTTTCAACAGGTATTTTCCAACATGTATAATGTGTTCATAAAGACTTTTGCTTTTCCCATACTTTAACTTTCCCCTGTAGTCTGAGCTGATAACAACCTGAACCCAGTGCACCTAACTATCATCTGCCAAACGGTTAAATCTGGCATGTGTGATGCTGAGTGTTTTCACAGTCAGTTAGGATATTAGGAGTCTTTCAGTGTGGCTTAAGGAGACAAGCCCACTCTCAGCAGGCCAGCCAAGAGAGGAGGCAGACTCGAACAGGCTGTTCTGTGAAGGTACTGCCAAGCCTTCTCAATGGTTGAGTCAAGTTTCTGACAGCAACATCTGTGCCAGCCCGCTGGAAACTTCGCACTGCAGCTAACCCAGTTCATTTCAAAGCCTTTGTCCTTCAGACTGTTGCCATCTCAAACCCCCAGACACATCAGTACTTTTACAGCATGAAGTCAGTTTTCCGGTCTGAATCTTTCAGACAACAGAAGCCATTTAAAATGTATTCGTAGGTCACATAGTATTCTACTTACTGCGCCCTGATACATCTCAACTTCTTTTTCCCCAAAGTAAGGCATCTGCTTGAAAGGGTTGACGGAGATGAGCACAGGACCAATATATGTCTGACAAGGTTATATGTTAAAGATCATACAGGGAGGAAATCAGCAAAAAACAAGTAACACCATATTAAAATTACCTCTTATTGGAGGTGCAGGAGTTCAGCATGAATTCTAAAATGTCCCTCTTTAATGGCAAAACATTTGTATCACCTATCACGTGCAGCAGTGGAGTATTTGGTGATCAGGCCTGAGGCTGAAGAAGTATCCAGTGCTTACGAATGACAGAGAATAGATCGGCCATGTAACACTGTGAGGTTTTATGCCCTGAAGCCAAAACGCCGCTTGAGGCAAATAAAGCTGTTATTGTGGGTGGCCTACAGTGACCCACAGGCTTGGCAAGGAAACCTCACAGTTAAGGCTATTTATTGACCCAAATCAAAGGCCTGACTCAGAGATGTCGAAGCTAAAAGTGCCAGCATTTACTAAACTTCATAATCCTGAGCACTGCCAGAGCGTGGACGAAGTTTATGTAATAAGCTGCACAGCGTTGCTTTTGAAAGGGCTTATTCATCCATTCATCAACTCATTTCACGTCATGAGCAGCTTATATGTGTGCGTGGCCACAGCTGCACTTTAGAAACCTAAACCTAGCATTTGTGAGATGCACTGAATGAAAATGACTGCTCACCATTTTTAAATCACCACCACAATCAGAAATTACGGATGCCCAAAAAAGATAGCAGCAGTAGATTTCACTGTTATGCAATCCGCTATTTCTCGCACCATTTTGTTCACATTTTGCACTACAGTGAGATTAAAGTCTGATTTTGGTGAAGGAGCAGGAGTTGGAGAATTGGGTGGAGGTATGCAACAGAGAGGCCCTCTGCCCCCTGCACACGGCAGAGTCTCCAAGGGAAGGCGTTACCTCCCAGCACTGACCTATTACTCACTGCTACAATAACACTGTGAATGACCATTCAGCTATTCTGGGAAAAGCGGGGATGAGACTGTGCTCAGCTATTTCTCGCCAGGATGTGAACTGCGATGGTGAGCAAAGGATACAAAGATGTAGTCATCCATGTATCTCTTCTTGAGGTTGTCCACGATGGCGTCCTCATTGATCTTGCTGAGCAGCACCATGTCGTCCACTCCGCTGTGTTTGACATTGTGGCTCTGCCAGTGGTACCGGTAGTGCCCCCGGCTCCCCTGCAACAAAACACACACACAATGCACAATTGTTAGTTCGCTCAGAAAGACACAATGACATGGCGTGGACTAATCGAGAGTCTGACATCAAGGTGACACAGACGCACTGCTACATGAATGGACTGAGGCTTTACAACACACTCGGAGGCTGAGGCAGCGTGGTTTTATCACACAAATGAAAGCTGAGGGGGAAATGGTTATTATCACAGCAACAAAAAGTCAAAGTGTGCACATTTTCTGGTCCCGACAGCACGATGAGCTGTGTTTACTTTGAAACAGTGCATGGTCAGATTCCCAGAAGTGCTTTGTGTTATTTGTCCAAGTGTTAAAGATGCTCTGACCCAACTTTTATCCACATCCTAACAATCTGGTTTCTCCCTACATTCCTGTTTTTGTTTTAGCTGAGTGAGTCTCCGGAGAACTGAGGTCATTCATCATGCGCTATGAGTCAGTGTTGTCTGGCTACTGTGGACGAGGGTCACAATGTGCTGCGAGGAGTGAGTCTCTTTCTCCTGGACGGAGAACCACTCAAAACCGCAGAGAGCATCCAGAACATTAGTCAACACACAAGTTAACTCTTGACTTCCTCCCTCTTCAGTGAGGATGTGTGGGGAGAGGAAGGAGCAGAGTGGCAATCTAAACAATAACGTCTAAAAAAAAGGCTTAGCCTTACTTCAACAGGAAGATACTGTACTATATGCAGAGGAAGTGTATAGATAATATACTCTTTTATGAACATATTACTTATCTGTATTTTTAGCCATGTAAGAAAAATGGCTCTTTGGATGGCAAACTGAGTCTGTCAGCCATCCACCACTTCGGTCTAGACTGAAATAGGCTGTCTCAGCTAGGGATGTCAGTTCTGGTAAATTTTGCTCTCGATAGCCTGTCAACCATTAACTTTTAAATAACCGGTTAATTTTTAAGAGAAAAAAAAAAAACATGAAATACAAGAGGCCGTTCCTTTTAGTTCCAAACTCCATTGACCCAGTGTGGGCTTTAGCACCGCATTTCAAGTGTTTTGTGATGTAAATTTCCTGCCTTATTATTTTATTATTATTATTAGTGGAACGTAGCTAGCAATGCCGCTCATTCTGCAATTACTGCTGGCTGCTGTGGAAACATGGTCACAAGCCTCCTGTCTAGTCCCCCAGGTAACCCAGGCAAGTAAGCAGCTTCAATTTAGGCACCTTTGACGCAGTTAATTTTGTTAGCACCAATAGTCATGCTGACACTAATAACTGTGCTAACAGAGCTAAAGTGATAACATAGTTAACAATGCTAAGGGAGTTTACAGCTCAAATTGAGCTGCTTACTCACCAGGGCGAGCTGCAGGGAGGCCACAGGGTGGGCACAATGTCTCTACAGCAACGGGTTAGGACGGCGTTACTAGCAGTAATCATTGCATGAGCGTAGCCAATACCTAGCACCCACCTGACCCGGTTGGCGTGGTAAACTGAGCCTAACTGGTCAGCAATATTCTCAGTGGTTAGCTGATTTAAGGTTAACCGTTCATCCATAATCTCAACAAACATTGGACGCCATGAAATGGTGCCCAGAAGATAAATCCTAGTGACTTTTCCTCTGGCGCCACCATGAGGTTGATATTTTTTGGCCTTCAGTAAAATGATCCAGGATGGACCCTAGATGGACCTTCTGGTAAGATTTTTTTTTTCCTAACTGCTGTTTCATATGTCAAGAATGAACTTACAACCTCAACTGTATTCTGCTTCCTTCTTTATGTTTTGACTTAACTACTTTGCCGATGATGATTTCAATATAATATAACGTATACCCGTAAAATATACACAATAGTCTGAACTTCCACTGATTAACATACACTTCAGTAGTTCTGTGGAAACAATCTACAAACAGCAGCTGTGAGTAAAACAACAGTAAACATGGTGAGTCGCCCTCACAGATATTGTGCAGATGAATCAAAGGCAGCAAAGAGCACAACCCTGATCCACAAAGTAACACCACAGCTCAAAATAAACCAGTGGAAAGTCATTGTGCATTTAGTAATTAACTCTTAATTACTTAGTCAAGGAGGAGGGCCAGCGAGCTTTTAATATCCTCCAGGGTGACTTTATTCTTTACAGCAGCAAAATTAAAACCACTTTACAGACTCGGTCATAGCATGGGAGATGGCGAGGAATGTTAACAGCTTTTCACCCTACTTCAGCGAGTATTTCCCCCGTCAGGAGGGAAGCTGCAAATTATAGCTTGATTAATTCTCCAGATCACACCCATTAACATGTTTTATGGCTTTTTAGGTGCGGCAGAGGGAGATGCTGACTTCCTTCCTTCCTTAGCAACGATGACAGACTGATGTCATTCTCAGAGACAAAAACACCTCCTGACAATGAGTGGGAGCAGAGGGGGAATATTTGACAGGAGGTTGGAGAGGCAGATTCATGTTGTGATGAATCTGTTGAGGTTATGATACTTCAGATTTGGAGAAGGAAAATCTCTTAAAGGGACCTAGTATGCTCATTTTCAGCTTCATACTTGTATTTAAGGTTTCTACTGGAACATGTTTACAGCCTTAATGTTCAAAAAAACACTTCATTTTCATCATAATGGAAGTGCTGGGACACCTGTGCTCCATTTTAGTGCCTGTCTCTTTAAGCCCCCTCCCAATAGAGCCACGTCTGCTCTAATTGGTCAGTGTTTCCAGGTCGTCCATGTCTCTACGGTTTTACTTATGTTTACCTTATTGTTTCAAACTCTGGCCATGTTCAATGCAAACATCCGACATAACACTACGTAAGGGAGAAAATAAGGGAAGATTTAAATTAAGGTAAAAAGGGAGAAACCTTATAATTACAATATAGGGACACAAAACAACAGTATTACGTAAGTTAAGTACATCCCATATAAGGCACAAGTTAAGTGTGAGAGAGTTTCAGGCCAAATGTAAAGTGTTTGGACTGAAGAACGTGGATGTGGACATTGAGTCTGTGTTTACTGTTCTTTGTATCACTCATGAACTCAAATGCTCTTTTTACTGAGGCAGTTACTAGCTACCCTTCTGCTGCCACCTACTTATTAAAAGTAGTACTTTGACAGACGAACCCCTTTTCTCTAAAAGCAGACGTTAAGAGAGAGTGCTGGCCCGACCACAGAGTGAAAACAATTGAACATGCTATATTTAACCTCTCTCTGCTATGTCTGGAATGAAAGTGTGCAGATTCAAGAAGGCAGAGGTAATAAGCTGGAGACGTAGGAGGTAAACGTCAAATATTCTGAGGATTGTTTCATCTGTTTTGACTCAGGCCTTGTTTAATGGGGCAAGAGGACTAAGAAAATATTCCTACTTACAGCAGCGAACTAAGGGAGTAGCTGCACAGGCAAGGGGTGCTGCACTCGTATGCACAAAGACGTCTGGGAGGTGCCTCAAACAACCGCTCTCCTCTGCTGCTGGCTGCCGAGAAGCAGCGAGCAGCCAGGGGTTGAGGGTCGATATACTCAAGTGATTGTAATAGGGGTGGAGGGTCACTTCCCCTACAAAGATTTCTGTTCTGCGCCAAGTTTTGAATCAGTAACTATTCATGAAAATGCTCCTTTATATTACCATCAAATGTACTTTTATGAATCTGGCAAATACTGAAGATATTACACTTTTCCTAAATGTGTCTTGGATTTTTTGTAATTTGGCCGACACTGTAATTAAACAAACACAACACAGTGAGTTAGTGGCAGCTAACTAACTCTTATATTAAACCTACAGTAACACTGTAATGTTACTGAAGTATGCAGACATTGTATAAGCATACAATATGACTTTAATAATGTCATAACATGAACATATTTTTTAAGGGAGTGCAACACCCAAACAGTCATACTGTACATGGAGCACAACAATTACAGGTTCAGGATGCAATTCTGGAGAAAGGATACTGGACTGCTGAGTCTAGTTCCCAGGTCAGCAAATACCTACAATCTTTACGTCGTAACAAGATCATATCGCCAACCAAAAGCATCAGCATTTGACATAGACTCTGTAAATAATGGGCGTAGCTGGTGGCCTAAGGTACTGGTGGGTACCTGACCTGAACACAGTGGTGGCTGGCTCACTTTCTAATGTTATTCCTCGATGCATATCATTCCTTCCAACACTGGAACAGCTTCCCTGTCTTTCTAGCTTCACCAACGGCAACACTAAAAGTCACGAACGGCACCACCTAAACCACCTCAGACAGAGACAGAACAAGTACTCGGCTCTGCCTTGTACACAGCCAAGTCGAGCATGAACATAACGTTAGCATTATAATGCCAGTTTAGTCGACTGTGACATTGACACAGACTGTGTAAATAATGGACATAATCGGCAGCTGAGGTATCGGCGGGCCGATTGCTGTACCTGGCCTGGAGACAGTGCTGCCTACAGGAGACAACTGGCCTCTCCTTCCAACACTTGAACAGCTCCCCTGTCCTTCTGTCATCACCGTCAGTGATAATAAAAGTCATGAACAGCACCACCACAACAACCCCGGCCAGAGCAAAGAAGTCCTCAGCTCTGCCTTGTACATAGCCAAGCCTACCATTAACATCACGGCCAGGTTAATGCTACCATTGCATAATGTTACCTAGCCAACATGGTGGGCCTTTATTTTCCAACATCACAGAAACAAACACCACACAATCACCCTACATCCTTCTTAATAACTGTGGCGAGCATACGATCATGTTGGCACTGTTAACAGAGCACAAAAACAGGTGAGATCTCAAAGATTTGCTCACTAAGAAGAGGTGCCCTAGCAGACGAAGTTTGCGTGTTACTGGTTACAAAAAGAACCAAAGTCCATTCATTTAAAACCAGCAATCCTCCAAACAAGCAAATCACAACACAATTAGATGTAGTTTATAGGTTTTATGACAAGAAATCCCATTGTCTCAGACTGGGTTACTGGAGCACTGTGGTGGAGCTGAATATGTGTACACACACACACACACACACACACACATACAAGAGGGACATCTGGCACAACTATGGTGGCCATAACAACACATCACCATGGAGCCACAGACTTCCTCCTAAGCACAACAACATACACACTGAACATCTGACATCACTGATATTATGTTGTGTTTTGAAGCAGTTTGATCAGATCAGATCAGAACATCAGAGCTTGTGATATTTTCTTGAATACTCTAACAACTGTCATTAATGGAAATGTAAGACAAGTTTAAACGTGATTAGTTTTCCCTTCGAAAGATCAAACTATAGGACCAGACCTTTTCCCAGAAATACAAAGGAATTTCAATACCAGTCCCGATCCATAAGCCCAGGGTTTCCCTTCATGCAAATACCATTACCATATATGGAGAGTGCTGAGCAGCTCTGGCTCGGGGTACAGGAAATGGCTGGGTTTGATTCAGTATCATAAGCGGCACTTTTCCCCTCATTTCTCCCTTCTGTGCCGTCCTCCTTTTCCACACCAGCATCTGACACACAGTCCACCATGTGTTAAGGACTACATTTCTGCTCTGCCCTTTGAGGCAAATCTGGAGGAAAGCCATGAGAACAAATTCCTCTCTTCTAAAATAAGAAGCAACTACAGTCGTTAATCACTCCGCACCGTAGTCTGGAGAAATCACACAACTTCCACAAAAGCAAATGACTGAGGAAAATAAAGCTCACGACATGCGGTGAAGGTAAACCGAATACTTGTTGAAATTCTGTACAGGACCCTGCTGAGTCTCCTGGTTGTCATCATCAGATTAGAAAAGACATTTTTAATGAAGCAGAGCACAAACTGCAGGGTATGTTAGTTGAAGCCTCTGGAGCTAAATCTGGCTTTAGATCCTTCTTAGTGCTACAAAGCAGACTTAAAGCTCATATACTGAATGCAACTACAGGAAAATGCCCAAAGCATTTCAGTGGATGCGACTTGGACTTTGGCCTGGAGCAGACTGCTTTAGGAGAGACCCCATGTCTGATAAGCCCTTATGTATTAGATTAGCAGTGCCACCATGTACCAGCATACCTGACCTGATTTCTAAAGTCAACGCTGCCTTCAGATGTCGTGCTCCAAAAATGTTCCACTCTTACAGACAGTGTTTAAAGATTATAGCTTTAATACACATATACAGTACATATTTTGCAGTTGTGTTGACTGTGAAAAAAATAATAATCCATCCTCTTAACAAACCTAAAAATCAGACCTTACACACAGGTCATTTATTTCTCATGCAGTGGTGCCTCTATAACCATGTGTTATTGTTGTAATTTGTTTTCTTCAGAAAAATTAAAGAGAAATCAATGGTCAAAGAAATGATGAGGCTCCGTTTCAGATGGCTGTGGATGTAAGGCAGTGAATACCTGGCCCACAGCGGAGACTCAGATTTGACAGCTATTTCCAAATTATCATCAGCGCTAACCAATGACTGTGTGACGAAAACGCTGCTGGCGAAAGAGCTGAACACAAAGACCCAAGTAATCTAATTGGGTAAACATGTGCCACAAATTAAAGCACACATTAAGGGTAATTCCAGTCATGGCGGACGAGTCCAAAGAGTTTCCAAAAGACTCTCAGTCCCATAAATTCATTTTGTTTTTTGTTTTGTTTTGGTAACCTTAAGGAATTTTATAAATGCCCTAATTTATACCTACATTTTGTAATTTTCATAATGAGTCTGAAGCGTTTTTAGCATTAACAGCCAAATCTGTGGTCCAAATGTAAAACACAAAGGGGTCGCCTCTATAATCACAGTAAAGCACTGCTCTTTAAAGGAGCAGTGTGTGAGGTTTAGGGAGATTTAGTGGCATCTAGTAGTGAGGATTGCAGATTGCAACCAGCTGAAACTTCTCCCAGTTAGAATTTCTTCAGTGTTCATTGTTTAGGAGGTTTTTACTAGGAGCCGAATTATCCACATTGTTTTCTTCCTCTCCAAAACAAATTCACCAGGTGATTTAAACCGGTAAAAACACTGAATAAAGCAGTTTAATGTTACAAATCAGTGTTTGTCCAATGCTGTTTGGCATGTCGGAGACGGGCCGCTAGCCCAGCGCCTGCTACGTGTGCTCATCTTTTTCTGATCCAGACGCTCAGGAGGTTTATACACAGAGGTTTCCTCCTCTCAACCACAAATAGACCAGGCGATTTAAACCGATAAAAACACTGAATAAAGCAGTTTCACACTAAAAAAATCTACATTTCTACGATGCTGTTTAGTGTGTCGGAGATGGGCCATTAACCTACCACCTGTGTACTCACTTTTTCCCCGATACCTTAAGAAGTAGACATTTAGAGGGTTTTTACTGGAAGACAAATTATCCGCAGAGGTTTCTTCCTCTCAAAAACAAATGGATCCAGTGATTTCAGTCAGTAAAACACTGAGTGTTTTTCCAACACTGCTCATTGCAAAGGGGCTTCCAAGTATGTTCACAATGTGAGAATGTGAATGGCCCTATCCAGAGCCATACTTATTATATTATATTCCATTTCTACCAATATATCCAACTACATTTTACACGCTGAACCTTTAAGTCAAAAAGTAAATGAATGGGAAATGCTGAGATGGGAATTTGTCTGATCTTCCTCGATGCATGTTGGAGAGCACCGCGTGGCGTGACCTCCAACAAATCTGCACATGATACTCTGACAGAAAAATATTTAGTCTTGAAGCAGCAAGCAGGCAGAACACTTCAGCCACCATACCAGAGGTTTTGTGTGATTTAGCTCATTTACTGCAAGTCATGTATTCTTTACGCTACTGACAGCCATTTTCCAAAGTATACAATAAGGTTTTTTATTGATTTCCAACCCTCAGGGCAGTCACTGCCTGCAGTTCATGTCAGTTCAGTGTGGAAATCCACACACAGGCTGTGACAGATAATCCATCATAGTGAACACAGAGTCAGATTTACTTTGTTTGACAAATTTTTAACATACTTATCACACTGCATCTTCTGTAGCTGTGAGCAGCAACTGTGTGGAAAACTTATCTTCACTAACAGATTGAAACATTTCTGGGAAATCTCCAACCTGTGGACAACCAGGTTCACATTTCATGATGTTCACTTATTTTTTATTTACTTGGCTTTAGTTCTCCAATGAACGTAAAACTTGTAAACCCCCTTGAATGCTTTTTGAAGTTTACTCTCTAAATGTCAGATTTCTGAGTTCCCTTGAACGCACCAACAAGGACGACTTTTCAAAACAGTCCCTGCTCGCAACCTTGGCATCACACAGCCACACGGTGTTATCTATTGTGACTAAGAAGGCACCCAAATGTCTGCTTTGATAGATTATCTATCTCAAGAGAGTCGAAAACCTCAGCAAGTTCAAGTGCTTCGGAAATGGTCTCCAGGAAAGGACTGTATATAAATAATTTGCAGTAAACTGTCTGAAACATACAAAAACACTGATCGAACACTTAAGATGTGATGTTTTTGTCTAATGCTACTACAGCACACTATTATAAACTAACAAAAAGGCTATAATATCAGCCGAGTCTGTCCACTCCTGAACTGTGCCAAAAGAGGTCAGGGAACAGCTCCAACACATTCACGCCAGTAATGTGTGGGTTGATTTTGACTGATTTTTTCCCCCTACTCCTCGTTGGAATCCAAAACATATCTGGTTTGATCTAAACTAAACAGAGCTTAAGGAGGTATTACTCTCCAAACAACATTTCCACCTGGTCTCTGTTGCTTGCGTTTGCACTTTGTCCAAGATCACTCACCGCGTGGAATCGGACCAGATGCAGATAAAACTGCTGACTGAGGTGGTTGGCCTTTCCAACGAAGAGGGAGAAGATAAACAATGATGAGTAGAAGAAGAGAGAGAGAGAGAGAGAGAGTGTGTGTGTGTGTGTGTGTGTGTGTGTGTGGTGTCAGAGGAGCAATGACCAACAGTGTGAGGCAGTCTGATCCGGTCTGAACTTTCTGAGGGATGGGATGCTCATTAAGGTCAAACAGAGCCCTGTACACAACACACACACACACACACACACACACACACACACACACACACACACACACACACACACACACACACACACACACACACACACACACACACACACACACACACACACACACACACACACACTGGGATCCTCCTGTAAAATGATGCTGAAAACTCCAGATGAGGCTGGAACTTGATTAAAGAGTAAATCCACACTGAATTACACAGAGCAGAAAACTGTTTCTGCACACTTCTCTCTAAACTGAGACTGTTGATAAATTTACACCAAAGCAGGGGAGTAAAAAATATCACCACACTTGAGTGTCATAATGTTGTGTTTTGTGATACTGTATCGACTTTTAAAAGATTTGTGGCAGTGGTTCATTTCGTGTTGTTTAAACCCCCAACACTAGATAACAGTATTGCAATCTATTTGCAACTGTTTGACTCTTACAATCCAATGTAACAACATATAGCAGCATAAACACAAAGAACACAGGCCTATGAAACAGGCAGTCGTAATGTCTATAGTCTATAAGTCTATATGATAGATAGATAGATAGATAGACAGATAGATAGATAGATAGTTTTGCTACTGTAACCAACATGCAGTCACATTTGGCTCAGCACCATACAGAGGAAGAAGAAAGAAAGCAACCTGTTGCTTCACCTGCCAACAGACTGTGGAAAAATAATCTCTAAGGTCTGTTCTGAATATGTGGAGAAATGTATAGCCCGCAGCCTTAAATATTACTCCTAACATACATGGTCCCCCTTTTTAAACATCTTACTGTATTACATATTATTCTTGACAGCGTCAGTCAAAGCAAAGCAGCTACTGCAGTGATACGACCCAAGACCCAGCAGACTTTGGGGAGGGATTATCTTGTCATGTAAAGCAGCTCCGACCCTGGTAGTTATTGTCACATACTGACAGGAATCTCCAATAAATAAAAAGGTTTGAAGCCAAAGTCCCTGTAAATGGAGCCTTTACAGGAAATGTGAAATGTGAGTAATTTTGAATCTCAACTTTTTTTCCTGTAAGTAACAGCTGCACACACAGTAGATGATTATGGGGAACAGAAACCATCTTTGCACTTCATAACTTGCACAGCGACAGTGGTCACTTGTAATTGGGACAGCAGTATAAATAATGCAGACCAACAAGCCTCGCTCTCTGTTTCCATGTCTAGATTTCTCACGCTGTTATGGATCTGAGCTGCTCGAGGTCACACACAAGGGAAGAATGAGAAGAAATATATTATTCTGCTAGGATTTGGTAACATGAGCACTGGCTGGTTGTAATGATGTTATATTGCTGTGCCTGCAGGGCAGGGCTGAGCCTCGTCCCTCCCAGAGAAAGAGGACATAACGATCAAGTGTAAACAGATACTGGACGACGCTTCACACATCTCAGACTGAGCTACACAAAGTTTCAGCTTTACAGTGGCAGCACTCTTCTTTATCCGAGTAAAGTAAAACTTTGGAAACTTGAGAGCTTCTGATTTTAAACATCTCGGCCTCTTTAAATGGATGTCAACAGCAACAAGGCTGCTAATAAAACACAGTATCAAAGACAGTGTGGTTTCGGGTGGAATTCAGCTGTAATCCTAGACAAGAGACATGTCACAAAGAACTGTATTTTCTTTTTAAAGCAGCCTCAGTAGTGGTTGAATGTAAACAAACCATCTGCAGTGGAAACTCATTCATAGCCATGCCATGTGCCACAACAGGGCCGCAGTCTCAAGTTTCAATCAACGAGATCCAAACCAGCATCTTCCCTAGTAGCGACCGAATGCATGCAAATACACGTCACACACAAACTGCAGACTCTTTCAGTTTGAAACTGAGGAGGGAGGAGAAGCTTGACGGAGTGAAACGCTGGTTTGGTAAAATGCCACCAAAAATGCCAGGGCTTTCCATGTTTCCTGCAGCTCATTAATCATTTTAATGCATCCATCGTTTCTTTAAAGGTAAAAAGAAAAATCATATCTGTGACAAATAAACTGAGCAGAAAAAGACAGAATCTGGCATTTAGTGAGGAACTCTTTTTTAAAGGTTGTTAGCAATTCACCAAAGATGGCTTTGATGTTGTCAGTAGCAGAGCTTTTTATGCTTTTGACAACATAATAATGCCTCCAGCATTTCATAATGTACCAAAGACAGATAGGCCCTCTTGTATCAGCACAAAGAAGTCACAGTGGCCTGCTCACTTTATTAAACAGCTGCATGAGAGAAACAAATTACAAAAGTCTACAAGAGAGCTTCCTGCTCAACGAGAGCAGTTGCATCACAAAACAGAAGTCTTGCTGTTGTTTTTTTCCTGTAAATCTAATATCTCTGGATATTATTATAAAAGATAGACTTGAAACTCCAGGAATATCTCTGAAAAATACACCAAATTACAGGAATTCTTTCGCTGTGTGCCAGAACTGTTTGGGTCTCTTGCAGAGTCCTGAAAGGCTGACAGTGGTCAAAGGTGCCTCATGTTACTGTGAGAAAGGTCACCTAGGGTCAGACAACACCATCCCTGTGCTTTAACCTAGGACTAAGAATGCATTTTTCCCAACAATATGTTGTTTCAGTAAACAATTCTTGCTCTCCAGAGAGTTTTTAGTTTGTTCAAAAACTATTAAATGCATCACAACACTGTAACTTACTGTAACTGAAATTAAAAAAGCAGTGAGTGCATATTTATAACACTGACGTCAAGTGCATTAGTGTGTTCTACTGCAGGTTCATGCAGTGAAGGGGTGTGGTGCACGCATATGACAAATGGGAGTTTAATGACGCTGACTTGTTCAACTCCACCAAAGGGAATACAGTCATAATGTAGAGAAAAGAATGACTCAGCTGTTTTAATGCATGCACAGAAAATCACTGCGCTGCTTCCCAGTATGTGAAAGGAGCACCAGAAAGCACTGGTTGATGATGCATACTGTAATTCTCCTGATTAAAGAGCAGTGCTTAAAGTGTTAAACAAAAATACACAATACACTTACAGATGTGTTCATCTATCTAAAAAAAGAGGGCAAGAAATGTCTTTGATAAATTATAGGTGGTGACTTAAAAGAAGAGGTGCATCAAAGTTTGCCTTCAGCTTGATGTCAGTAATTTATTTAATTTATTTTCTTTTAACCTTTATTTAACCAGAAAAACTTGTGTCCTGGCCAAGACAGGCAGCAACATAGGACAAACACACAGAATACAAATGTAAAGCTCTAAAACAAGCACTGTAAAACACAAAATGAGATTACTACAAAGAAAAGCCCAAAAGTATGTTAATATAAACTAGAAATGTACCATAAAATGCAAAATACAGCAACAACACATGATTTCAAAGACCAGCTATGACACATTGTGACACTAGCATATAGAGGATTGTGTACAAAAATCCTGCAACAGTGCTTTGAAACGACAGAGAGGAGCCACAGAGTGCAACTTAAAGTCCTTCTGCAGAAGATTCCACAGATTCCCCACATAAGGAGCTGCATACATAAATGCTTGCTTGCCAAACTCTGTGCATACCCTCGGTACAGACAATAAAAACATGTTGTGTGAACGGAAAACATGTTATGTCTTTATGAACAATTACAGGCTTTCTGGGTGTAGGAATGGAAAAGCTGGATTCCAGTCAGAAGTAAATGGTGTTAAGAAGGCAGATTTAAAGGAAATCCACCACACAAGAGTTCATAAGGCACACCTGTGGATCTACTTCCAACAAAAAAAGTATGGGCAGTTACTGTCCTGACTACTCCCAAAAGTCTATACTCAGCTAGGGGAAAAAGGGATGTTTAAGTATGCTGCTCCTTCGGCCTGGAATCAGTTGCCAAGGTATCTGAATCTTTAGTAGCTGGTCTCATCGGACACATTTAAAATTATTATTCATTTGAATTGTGGAAGCAGGTACATCTGTAATTCTGTAATTTATTTGTAATTTGTAATAATCATTGTTGTCATTTTCAGTTGTTCAGTTGTTTGTTTTCTTCCTGCAACCATGTTATTTGAAGTGCTGCCTGTCTTGGCAAGGACACCCTGGAAAAAGCGATTTTTAATCTCAATTAGTCTTTTACTCTTAGTTAAATAAATGTAAAGGGAAAAAAAACACACATAAACCAATATTTGTTTGTGGTAGTGTTGAACATATTCTGCAGGAGTGACTCCATCCTGTTGTTCATAACAGTTTTTGAGAAAAATAATTTAAAAAGACCTTCCTGTAATTATTCCACAATACATTCGTGATGGATAGTTTTTCAAATTTAGGCCACGAGCAGCCTATGTCAATCAGATCATCAGTTAATAAAGCTGGTGAAAGTCCTGTTATACATGTACCATATATGGTGCATATTGTACATGATGCATTTAGCTTTATTAATGTTATTGTGATCCGAGCTGCTGTAAGTAACCAGAGTATTATATTAAGCTGGCCTACTGCAGTATAGTATGTATAGCACACTGTAAAACCCGTGTTTATGGATGAAAATAACCTCGAGTTCAGGAGGATACTATTCTGACACTCCCGTCACTGCATGATTCCTCTGTGAGAAATGCACTGACTCAGCCCCGCCATGGGGCATGTGCCAGAAAAAAGACAACTAATTCAAACCAGCTAATTTTGACTTTGTTTCCAGTCAGTTGCTTCATGTCTTTCTAGAAAAACACAACAGCTGACAAGCCTTTAAAAAACTTTGACTCAGTTCTTGTTCTGTCTGCCATGTTTTTCCCAGATGGTCTGGTGCTGAAAATACACATGGAGGCCTACAACTAAAGTGGATATCACGCTAGGATGTTCATTTGAACCCCTTACAACAGCTCTTGGATAAATAAAGGTCTCTTTTGAGTCAGAACAGCGTGTCTGTGAGGAAGTAAGGTTACAAGAATAGCTATCTACAAGCCAAACTGACTACATCTGACAACATAAAGACAAATGAGGTTTCCATTGGACAGATAAAGAGGGCCGCCACTGACTCAGAGGCTGTACGCCGGCTGGCATGTGACGATGGGAACCTATCAAAGCAGATAACTGCAGCACGGCTGCAAGAGTCTGACCGTGTTCCTTGTTCCCAATGAGGGAAGTCATACATGCAAATAGGCGGCTATGACAGGACACTGCTCGGTTCATGATCTAAGAACAAGGAAAACAAACTAAACAAGCATGACAGGGCGTGACATGGAGCAGCACTTACAGGATTATATTGACACAGATAAAAGCATTTATAACAAAGTTAATTTATTCTTTACTTTATTACCTCTTCAAAGTAAAAGAGAAGCTGATCCGTTTAGGCACTGAGTCAGATATAATGATCTAATAACAGCTGAGCAAGACAATTTAGTTTAACGCCCTACAGCACCTTCAGCACAGAAGCTAAGATGCCAAAGATAATTCATCAACTCTTATCAAACAATTTCATCTGCTGGAATGCAGACGTCACTCTGACTAGGATGATGGGCCTGTTCACCTGCTCAACAGTGAGAATACACAAACCCAGAGCAGCTGCAGATACAGATGTGCTTAATGAGACCCATAATTTCAATTTCAGCATGAACAGAATTAAACCCCTGCATTAGAGGTTTATGTGCGGCTGGCCTTAGGCACAGTGGTACACTGAGCTCAGTGCTTAAGTCAACATGCTACCATGCTCTACATGACAATGGTATCATGCATATTTCATGACACTTCATCCAATAGTTGTTGAGACATTTAATCCAAAACCACAAATGTCAACTTGATGGTGGCACTAGAGGTAAAGTCAGGAGAATTCACCCTTTGATCACCATGAAAACCACATTTTTTGGCAATCCATCCAAAAGTTATTGAGATATTTCACTCTGAACCAGAGGTGTGGAGCAACAACAATGCCAGTACCAGCACCAGCGCCCTTAAAGTAATACCAATACAAGTAGAGAACTTCATTAGCTACCGTTTTTTCTACTTCATTCAACACCCATCATGTGAGTGGAAACATTCAGTTGTATAAAATACCACCAAACTCCACAGGCATGTAGTATAGCCATACTTTTTACTGTCTGGTGGCATCTTGGCACGCTGACCTGCCAACGAATACACTGCGCTCGACTTCACCACACCACAGACTGTATGGGTTATAGCTGCTGTGGTAGTGGGCGTATCACACGTCAGATTGAATCGAAGAACGCTTGTGGTGATTGGTGGTGAGTAAAACCATACAAATAGTTTTTTCTAGATCTGAGTACAAAAAGAATTGAATGTGGGTGTCATTCTTGACTGGAGAAGTTTCAATGCTACTTGGTGATATGTTATTTTAGTTGATACCATAAAAGGTATCGGGCACCAACACCCTGTCCTGGGAGTGACCAATCAAGCCTGCCATCCATACAGCCATGCTGCCGGCATGGCTAAAAATGTAGTTATTGTCATCGTGTGTCAGCTGATGTGTAAATGAAGCCCTTGATAACGCCATAAAATACTACAGCCTTGTAACTGTTGGCCAAGTCCTGTTAACTCTGACACAATGTATCCCACAGCGCTCTGACCTTTGTGAATGACCTTTGGTGAATTAGCTGAAGTAGATGCATCCTGTCCCCGCCATTCACAGTGAAAACATGAGACGGTTCCACAAGTCGTCCTCGCTGGTAGTCTAAGACCGAGGCATGCATATAGAGCCACACTGTGCAGCTACTCTGTACTCTTGGCTATGTGGTAGCACACACTGCTCTGAGGACATGGTAAACAAACTGAGTCACAAGGAGAGTGGATGCTCCTCACCTCACCACTTCCAGGGTTCAATATCATGTTTCACAATTCACAAGGATATGAGAGGCCATTGAGTCACCTCTGGGCAACTTACTGATGAAACATAACTATGAAAATGCTTCCACTGAGAGTGATGACACCCATCAAGCATTTGGTTTCTGTGGACTAATGCTTAGACATCCTTTATGTTTAACTCGTTTTGGATAAAACAAAACCAAAATAAAAAAACTTGTCTTAAGGCTCTGATATTTTATATGGCATAGCTAACAGCTACTTTACAATAATAAACAAATAAGGAAGAAATGACTCCAGCTTTTGTTGCTAGTAATCCAGCTTCTTGCATCATGTGTACAGAGGAATTGTTCAGGAAGATGTAGCACTTTAATACTCAATTAAAGATTGTAAAGTGTTCCACAGCAGAAGGCAGACACACGACTCCATGCCCTGAGTTATTTTATGTAAAATTTGTTGGCCAATTAGGAAGATGAGGTAAGTGATGGAGTAAATCATTGCTGGAGTGTGGCATTCATTTCTACAGTTTAAGACTTTAAAGGTTTTTGATGTTGCGTGAACATTTTTTTGTCACTGGATGTACTAAAGTGCAACATAATCTAAAGCAGGAAAAAACAGAACCACATCTGCTCGCAATAAATTCAAAGATTAAATAATAACAGTAACGGAAATGTTGCATTTCCACTGAAAAATGGAAAAAAAACAAGAGTTGCAAAGATATAAAACCCAGATTGGACTCGAGTGTAGACTCACACAAAGTGAAAAGCTCACAAACTTGATGCTAGCCGACAACTTGAATTTACAACGTGCAATTTATATGCTTCTCTCATCCAGAATGATTTACAACAAGTGCAACAGTAGAACAAGTCAACACTCGTGAGGTCCGTCATCACAAACAGCGGAGCATTGAAAACATAGCTGCAGCTCTGTAACAAAGGCGTATGGAACTGATCGAGAGGAGTGTGAGTGTACTGAACCACAGCGACAAGCCTAACGAGTTCCCCAGGTCCGCAGAATGGATGTTCGTCCTGTTTTCGGAGAGAGGGCTTGAATTCCTGAGCAAATCTCTGCAGCAGTGATTGGCCTGAAAGTGGAGCGCCAGCTTTGAAATGAAGGGAGATGGGGGTTACTCAGTACGCACCTCCCTGTTGGAGAAACTAATGCAAACCATCTGCTGTCATACCGACTTGCTATTCAGCATCTGGCAGAGAAGGAACCAGTGAGCGATGCTGGTGTCTGCTATTCCAGACGGTTAGGATGACAATCTGACTGTTTTCTCTCTTCTACTCCCTACAAGAGCTGACACTCTCCTTAATCTCCTCTAAAAATCTGTAAAGACAGGCTTTCATTTACTTTGAACAACTCTTAGAGGCCATTCTTGAAACTTGAGTTTTTTAAAGCTCAGATGTTAAAGGAACAGTTCACCCCAAAATCAAAACACATATTTCCTCTTACCTGTAGTGCTATTTATCAGTCTAGATTGTTTTGGTGTGAGTTGCTGAGTGTTGGAGATATCTGCCGTAAAGATGTCTGCCTTCTCTTAAATATAATAGAACTAGAAGGCACTCAGGCTTGTGGTGCTCAAAGCACCAAAAAATAACTTTGAAAACTCTTCAATAATGTCTCCTTACAGAAATTATGACCTGGTTTGTCAAGATAATCCACAGACCTTGTTGTAAACAGTTTCATGTAGGAACTATTTTCTTTTCTCCCATCCACCAATCATCACCGCACAGAAGAGAGCGTACATCTACCATGGACAAGAGATGTAAACATTAATGGTGTCCTCCTCAACTGAGCTGTAAGTTAGCTAGCTCAATGATGCTAGGTGAGCTAGAAGTAGATGTGAGCTTCCTCCTGTGCAGGGATGCGGTTGGCAGGCGTAGTTTGGTAGCCGATATCTTCAACGCTCTGCAACTCACACCAAAACAACACAGACTGATAAACAGCACTACAGGTAAGATGAAAATATATATTTCTGATTTGGGGTGAACTGTCCCTTTAAGTTTTATTCCATTATATTCATAACTCATAGCTGCAGAGTATTTCAAGTTACCTCGCAAGCTGAAAACAGCTCCTGTTCACTCCTTCTAAACATCAAACTTTAACAGAGTGTGTGAGTGATAGCAACTCCTCAAAAGAATGTTGCAGTAGTATTTTACATTCTGACTCAAGTGATATCACTCTGTTATGCTGGCTGCATATTATGTAACCTTGGTCCTTTGGGTTTGTCTCTGGGCAACCCGACCTACAGGTTCAATACAAAACTTAGGACAGCAGAATGCTAACAGGTTTCAGTCCTACCTGTTTTAGACATTGTTCGCCTGTATGTGAACAAAGCAACAGGTTTGAAGCTGGCATGATCCCTGAACACACTGTACAAAGACAAAAGGCTCATAACTTAAAACACGTTCACTTATTCTGTTTACATAAAGGCTTTTTTTAATATCCCTGAAAGCAAATTTAAAAGAAACTTCTATGTTGTGCTCTTAAGGGAAATTACATCACCTTCAGGTAAAGCTGACGTCTCCAGAAACAAAGAAGCAGCCGTGTTACCAAAGACACACAGAAATGTGCTAAAAAGCTGCATCACAGCTGTATTATTATGCTCAACAACCAAAGTGGGGAATCTGCTACAGAAGTCTGTGGCTTGAGGAATTGTTGCCAAAACACAACGACAAGGCCACACGACCTCCGCCTCCTCCTCCGTAACTTAGCTCTAGGCGTGTCTGCTGTAGGGATGGCATTCAGTAACCAGGAAAAACCTGTCTCCATGTAATGCACACACATACACACACACTCACACTCCACCTGACACATGCTGCCTGGCTGCCTCATCCTCCAAGACTAACCAGTTTTAAAGCAAGGGCTGCACCTGATGCATCTGTGTAATGTTTTTAAGTGACATACATCTCTGTGGGTGTCACTCAGAGGAGTCAGACTCAACAGCAGGGTCTGTGCTGTCCAATTACTTTCTCTCTAGACCACAAAAAGTCTTTGACAATCAGGGACTATCAGAATAGGATAGGAAGGAGAGAGTGAGAGACAGACTGAGGGGACTGATGATAAATATGGGCAGAATAATGCCAAAAAGTGGACCTTGAGTGATAAAAGAAACACCAAACAGTACCACCAAGGAGGCAGCTTTTCTCACAGTAACACAACAATGAACAAATCTGTCATTAAAGTTACAGAAACTGTTGCTTTTTTTAGATTTAGTTAAAGGAGAAGTGTGAAGATGTAATAATAACAGAGCTGACACTTCATATTTGGGAGTTATTAAACTGAAAATATATGGATTACACATGTGTTTCTTTACAGCTACTGGACCATTAAATGTGTTAAATATTTATCCCATAATGACTGTGATAAGTAAACTGTGTCATAATATCTGAGTCAGTGTAAATATCACTCACCATCCTCTGCCTTCAACACAACACTCGCAGTCTTCCCTGTCGTATTCCCCGCGATCCAGTGTCTGTGCGAACCTCAGTGAAGTTCACACTGTTTTAAAAATACTTTTTAAAAACCTAACAAAAGAGGGAAAAAATCCAAGTTTACACAAGATATTCCCGATAAAGTCCAGAAAGCGTGGCTGCATGGACCCTCAGCGGTGTCCTCCGTCCATCGTGGAGACAGATCTGAGTCCTACACTGACAGCAGCAGAGTGGTGTTCAAACACACAGCTACAGGGTGATTTACAGGGAGAAGTGCCCTGAAAAGTCGGCTCTAAAACATAACACAGGAAACGGAGCCAGAAGGTCCAATCAAAGGGCGCTGCACGCGGAATATACTTAAATATTCATTAGGTACTTGAGACAACAACTGGGCATGCGCACCTTTCAGACCTCCTAACAAAAGGCTCAAATACAAGTCAGACTCTCCTTTCAGCCACAGTCTGTGCTGTCAGCTCCTGTACATGCCTGAAGTACATTACTGTGGCTTATAACGTAAAAACCCAACAGTACAAGAGATCTGCTTTAACAGTTTTTGCTGTTTTACATGACTTTCTCTCTTGTTTATGCATGGCATTTTATTTTGTATACCAACATTTATCAAAACTTACTGCACATTTCTCTTTCTATGTTCTTTGAAATTCAATTTATATGTTGCTAACTAATGCTTTAAGCTTCTGTCAGATGAACCAGTGACCAACGGCAGCCTTTTTGACGTGCAACTCATTATTATTATTATTATTATTAATAATAATAATAATAATAATAATCATCATCATCATCATCATCATCATCCATTGGATTTATATAGCGCTTTTCAGGATACTTTAAGGTGCTTTACAAAGAGCTACAACAGCAATCAGATAAGAGGACAGTTTAACATAGTTCCAATACCCTGCATCTGCATCTGCATATGAGGACATCACAATTTGGGTTTACTTGACCTTATACTTCATTCTACTTAACTTAGACCTGTTGTCCTCGATCATGGACACTTTTTTGTCCCATCTAGTGTTAGTAAGACCACAATACACTAATCCATGTCGAAACAAGATGGCAGCCTTGTCCAAAAGTGGACAAGGCCCAAAACCTGATCACATGTTATGGTTGAAACTTGTTTATTTATCATTAACAATGTTTGTAGTTTGATATGGCAACACATCTGGCCAATTTTAGCAACAGTAACAAGATACGATGCTGTTAATTAGAAAGTACTCGTTTGAAGACATTAGGACTTATTATTGTCTGATTTGAGGACCCTGGGACTTAATTATCGTTGACAACATTTAGTGTTTTTATACTTATTGGGTCCCTACTGATCTGAAAAAGCTAGGATGAAAATTAAAAAGCATACCAAACAACAGCTCAGGTCTCAGGAGGATACAGGGAATGACACTGATGTGCTGCACAGAGCATTTACAGCTATTGCAAATTTTCAACTCTTTTATATGTAGACATAAAATGTGATTAAAAATACACAGTTTTAAGCATCATAAAACCACAATACATATTCATATTTCTTATGTTTACTCTAATTCTATTGTTGTTTTATTCTGCTGATGCACATATTGTAGTTAAATTTTCACACAGCCTCAGCGCAGTGATAATGTATATTTTATTTTAATATTTTGATTTTTATATCTTGAGTGCTAGTGTTAAACACTGTAATATAATGCACATTTTATTTTTATTTTAATGCACATTGCATTTCTACTTAATTTTATTTATTGCTTTATATTACACACTTTTATTTCATACTCTTATTCTTACTTCTTATAATTCTCTATTCTTTACATCGAAGCAACTGTAAGGAATCATAAGTTTCCCTCAGGGAGCAATAAAGTATTGCTAATTCTGATTCTGAATACACTATAAGCATGGAAGGCACAATAAAATACATATACCACAGTCTACATACTACAATACACATACCACACTACATACACCATAATTCATGCATCACAGCTTATCTCACAATACATCTACTACAATAGACATACCACTTTACACATACCACAATACACCACTTCACAAATAATTCCATGTTATGTGCAGTATCACAGTTGATGTAAAAAGAACAGTGTAAGGGAGATATTTTCCTTTTTACATACTGCATGGGGGAAAAAAACATTTGAACTTCACACAAACACAGGGGATCTCAGAGTCTCAGTAAATCTGACATATATCCATTTCATATCCTTTGATTTACATCGGTGTTTCTCTCCTATGTGGCTTTAAACGATCTATTAATAAATAACTTTAAAAAGGTAATCCCCAAATTTTGTGCAGTAACTCAGCACCACTCCCTCCTCAGACAAATAAAAATGCAACTCAAAGCCTTTCTCAGAGGAAACCTCTTTTGAAGTGCATGGGTGGCACTGGTATCCTTTTCTCACAACCAGTCTCCAGCCAGACTGAGGCTCGCCTAGAAATGATGGGCGGTGAGGCGACTCTGGGTGTAACCTGTCTAACAGGCTGCCTCTGTGTGCAGTAGAGGCACAGTGGTGTGTGTGTGTGTGTGTGTGTGTGTGTGTGTGTGTGTGTGTGCTGTTATCACATCTAAGTGAATCTGGGGACTTGCTTGTATAAAATATTACAGCACAGTATTAGTCACATGAATCTGAATAAAACAGTGTTTCCACTTGTAATGACAGACAGTAACAGATGTGGCAAGTAATTCGAGCAAACAAAGACAGCTGTTATGATGTATGAGTAACAGATAAATAAGTTATGATTCATAGAGATTTGGTGATGCTGCTTGTGCAGTGTTTTGTCACCACCCAGTGGACATTAGAGGGACAAGGCAGATATTACTTGAATATATTGTCGATTTAGGTGTGTTACCATGGCAGAGCATAAGAGCATTATGAAAGAGCTATATAAGGGTTTAACAGTGTTTGTAGGCATCAACATACTTTACATAAATCACTGTTTATCATCAGCGTGCTGGCATGCTTTTGGTATTTTGTCGCTACACCTATAATTTCAGGCATAAAGTACTTAACATGTAACTCCAGCATACAAAGATGATGTCATATGAGGATGTTTGGTTTATGCTGAGCACTAAATACAATTCATTTGTATACATCAATGCCTATGGGTACAGCTATTATTATTATTTTATTTCCATTGTGTGTGGTGCATCAAGTCAGATTTTAGGCACAACTTTCACTGAATTATAACTGAGTTCAATATAAACGTAAACTCTATCTTAAGAAGTATCTTTAACACTTGTTTTTGAGTAAAATGCATTTTAGATTGAGTTGATATGCATCAGCAGTAGATTTGAATTGCAAAAACCAGATTTGAATATGGCTGAGCTGACACAAGCAGTGTGTGTGAGGCAGCAGTGACGATTTTCTGGTCTGTTGTACCTGTACAGTGCTGACTTCATATCCTTTGAGAGCTGTCTGCAGCAGACATATTGGCTTGTCATAGTAATAAAAGCACAGGTGTTACTAATGACATTAACAATGACTCTGGTGTATTCAGGTGTTTCAGTTGATAGTGACAGTGAGCCAGCATGCACAATACAAGGAATCTGAAGCTAAATAGAATTCAGCTATCATTAACTTCATTGTGTGCTTTTTCTACAAGTCAAAATGTCTTCAGTGAAAACAGGCCTGTCCCATTCCCCATCTGTAAACACCAGTCACTCTCCTCTGTTCATCACCTGTCCCTGTCTGCACACCTGCTCCTCATTACATCATCAAGGCTCCGCTATAAATGCCAGCCACTTTCTCCTCAGCCAGACCATCAAGTTGCAGAAGCCTGCCATTAAACCTGACAGACTATTTTACACCTGTCTGCCATTGTCTCCTGGGACTGCTCCCGAGTGTGATACCTTACTGTGGTGCTAAACACAACACAAAGGGGAGCAAAAAATAAATGCAGGAAAATTGGTAGAGAATCAGTTTCCTGTACAGTATGTTTGAGATCTTGCATTGTACCGTACAGTTTAAATTTGACATGAGAGGTTGCACCATGTGAGAATAAACTTGTAACTGACTGAATGTAGTGGGATATACAGTTCTCCACTTTGACAGCACACAGCCCAAATGCTCTATGAATCCGCAGTGCCATCTAGTGTATAGAATAGATCACTAAGGTAAATGTATTTCTGCTGGAAGTTCAACCTAAAGAATCCTGTTTTGAATAAGGAGCTGATATTTTTGGCCTGAACATCAGCATTTAGTGAACACAGTTCTTACAGTTTTGTTTGTCCCTTTATCCATAACTCACTACACATAAATTATAATTCATGCATCTGCCATACATTGCATATGTTATATGCACCGGTTATATTGTTTACATTTTTCTGAAACTCATTAATGGTTATTCTGTTTCATTGTTTTACTGTTTTATGTCATCTAAAATATACTTGATATATTGTTGAACTGTTTGTTTTAGAAATAAAATTTCTTTTTGTTTATATAATATTCTTATTTTGTTGGGTTTGTTTTATTCTAAGGTATTCTATCCTGTTTTTTTTTTTTTTTTTTGCTGTTTGTTAGTCAGCACGGCAGTAACGAATTTCACCACACGTTGTGCTTTGTATGTTTGTGTATGAGACAAATGTGACTTGGCTTGTTTTAAAATATGTGTTGGGTTTTAAGTTGGATTTAAATTTGGGGTTGTCAAAAACAAATTTCCTTTAATTAATAATCAGAAGTAGCTTACTAATGTTTTTAGAAATAGCTTGTTAGGTAGATATGCTTACACATAGCCTAAAGTTTTCATAATATAAGTGTTTTTATTTCTTAAAATTTTCTTGATGTGATTTTCGATTGAAATTGCTCTGTTGGGCCTGTGTCTGTGTAGCCATGTTATCAAATGTAGCATCTGTATCTGGCCAATCTGTCAAATAAATAATAATTATAATGTTTTGAAAGTGGTTTTGTTGTTACCACAAGAGTGTGTGTGTGTGTTTTGTGAAATAAAGTTACTGTTAAAAAAAAAAACTGACCGACGGTGACCGACTCACGCCCATAGCCTCTAATTCTGTCATCTCATGGGAGTTGTAGTCCATGGGTGGTGTACTTGATGAATGCTAACAGGATAATCGTTGTTTTATATTTCAAATGACAGGGTTATCAACATTTACCTTAACGTATAGTAGTATAAATTACTTTGGCTTAACATAAGTGCCGATTACCCTGTTGTCCTGTTGTAGTTTCTCAGAAAGTTTGATGAAAAAAAGTCTCGGTACAAAAATACAGCTCAACAGCGGAGCCCGGAAGTAGGGCTGGACCTCGGCTCTTTATAAACATGGCCGTTAAGTCCTTTACAGCATCAGGTACTGCGTTTGGCTGAATTAGTTAGACATTCAGGAAGTCACTGGGGTTAACTAACACAGTAACAGGTGGAAAGAAAATGTAGACACTTAACGGGCGCCTTTAACTTATTTTTTGTTGTTTTATCTCTGCGTGGTGACGGCATTTATAAACTTCATGTAGTACTTAATGCTAGCTAGCTCACCAAGCTAACGCCGACGTCTCAGTGTTAACTTCTGTCAACTTTTTCAACCAGCTAGCTTAATCTGCTACTTGACTGCTTATCGAAATGGAGGAGTGCCGTCGCTCGACCAGGTTGTCTCGATGAATATTTTACACACGGACGTGTCGGATTTTCTCAGCTAAGGGCTGTCCTGAACTTTATTGAAGGCTCATTTTTGGGTTGTTTTTTTCCACTGGCAACTGCCAAGCGCCCGTTCAGTAACATCGCTGAGAGGGCGGACATAAACAATGTTTTCTGGCAAACCCATGAAACCAACCTTCAAGTGTTATCTTCCTCCTGTGCAGGTATGTATTTGCTTGTGACTGATAACAGCAAAGTAAACTTTTCACCTCGGATGGTCGCACACAGTGTCAGATAATTTGAATTAATTCAGACTAAAGTTGCCGTGACTGGTGTGGCGGAGGGAAAATTAAAATATTTGACATGTGGTCAAGATTAAAAGAAGACATAGCCCTATACTGAGATCAGTCTGGATGCTGTTGGTAGGGATCACCAAACACTTCAAACAATTTTAATATTTTAGAGTTTAAAACGGTGCACCACTGCAAAAAATGCAGTAACAGATTGCTTCACTTCACTTCGCGTCTTCAAAGTTAATGTCATGTAAAATGTCACTTGCTAGAAACAGCAAGACTTTTCTCCAAACTCCTACTTTGTTTGGAGAATTGAAACCTGTGTGTTGAATCTGATACTGTTTTGAAAAAGGAGAATAGGTACACAACTCTACTTTGGCATCCAGTGTGTAGGTATGGACTCATACTTGCCTTGTATTGCCTACAGGTGTATGCACTTCTTCAAAACAGCAAGTCACAGTTTGCTTACAGACGCTGGTGCAGCAATCTACATATAATCAGTGTTTTTGCTGGCAAGGTCAAGACAAGTGTTGGGTAGTGTTTGGTTTTGAGATAACATTTTTGCTATTGCCATTTTTGTTTTTAAGAAATAATGCAGCAGTGAGTGTATTCTTGTTCAACATCATATCGTTATAGGCACACTTTGGTCTTGATAATCATTTCAAAAGTGCAATCTGTGATCAAAAGTCATACTTATCACCTCAGTTTGGTTACAGATAAATGCTTCCAAGCTATGATTAAATGCACAAGAAACATGATAGTGATTGCACATTTATGATGCCCTTTTACATTTTCTAAGGAGGGATGTATTTTATGTTGGCAAGTTGCAGTGCTTTGCTTATTTAACAAAATATGCTCTGACCATTTCAAGTTGATGTTTCATGTCCTTGTATCAGGGTATGGTTTGTTTTAACTGTGTACTTCAACACACTGGATTTTAAATAAAGCAATAACTTTTAGGTTAATGTGCTAACTTGTAGTTTTAATGTATGGATATTTACAGCCATAGCGGATGAACAGTATACAAACTGTAGCGCTTTTAAAACATGACTTTAAGTATGGGAAAAAAATGCTATGATTCCTTCACTTCCGCCCCAAACACTTCTCTGTCAGCACTTTAACCTCATAGTCATTCATTCACTGGAAATCACTGTACCGGAGTAGAGCCAGCAGTGAAAAACGCATGACTGTGTCATACAGTGGCAGCCCTTAAGTGTTTGCACGTATGGGCTGTTACTGTATATGAAAGTATGAGCAGTATCTGGGGATACAGTATTAATAGCATTAGTTGACAGCTGCGTATCTTTAGTTCCTTCTACTTCTGTAAACAGCTTGCACCAGGCTTACTGTTGCTTACTGCATTTTGTAACCGTTTATGCAACATTAATTCAACGAAACAAATCATAACAGCTGTCACGATGTTTAACATGGCCCTATGGTGACAAAGAATAGGGTGTGATGGGAATCTGCATTCCCAATTACAAGTTCATTCTTTTTTAATCAGTTTTACACCCAGGAGCAATTTATATTTCATGCTTTATTTTAAACACAATAACACATTTGATCGGTAAACTAACTCTCCTCCACCTTTTAATGACACATTATTGCCATTATTTATTAACCATTTGAAAAGCTAGTGTTTAACTTGCTTTAACTTTAATGTTGTTTATGCCTTTTCTCTAGACTGATGTGAAGAAAACTATTGAACCACCTATTAAAAAGTTGGAGCCTAAGTTACTTCAAGGTAAGTTTATTTTCTGCAGTATCTCAAGAATAGTTTGCATCACAAAAAAGGTTTACTAATTGCTTTGTACACAATCATTATCATTCTTGTTCAGCATTTGACAGCATCACTTTTAAGGATACAACTCAGATACACCCTACTAAAAGTATTAGGAGATTTGACAATAAAATAAGAGAAGAGAGCAAATATATAAAGTGCAAAGTGTAATTGTTTCTCAAACATCAATATATGTGTCAATCAGCACCACCGTAATTTGAACTGTTAAAAGTGCAGGCACCATAAAAGGCTTTTGATCAGTTGTTTCTTTTGCTTTTTTCTCATGATGCAAGTGCATCCTCTCGCAAGGATTTAGAAACATCACCTTGCCAGTGATATTTGCAGAAGCAGCAGTTCATTGCCCTTTGCAGCACAGTTCCTCTCTGTGCCTGTGGTGTCTCAACCTTTCAGTTGTAAAAAGTTACCTTTTTTACAGGATACAACTGCTCTAAAACACTATCATGAAAGTGGATTTTAAATATGGACTCATTAATTATCTCGAGCTGTGCCAATCAATGCACATTTTCCCTTTGTGGCACTTAAGTCTAAAGTGTAGCTAGTTAACTAACTGGAGCAGCAGGAAAGCCTTCATTTCAATGATTTATTCTGGTTCAGGTCTGGGCAGCTGATTTGGGAGCCTCATGGGAGTGGCTCGACACACCCTTTGAATTGTGACGTTGTGTGTTCTTTGACGTAAATATACAGTTAGGTCCTCTATAAAAGTAAGATAGCTCTTACATTAGTTGTTTGTCAGTTTTACATCTTGAAAAAAGTCTTCATTTGCAAACCTGCTATACTTAAGTGCTGTGTATTTTAAGTTGAGGTCAAAATGAAAATTTTAATGGAGTCTCTGCTAAATGGCTGGTAAAACAAACTTTCCATCCATTCCCCGGCAGCATTTACCACTTAAGGGTTGTCAGTCGTTTCACATCCTGATTTTAGAGCCCAGCAGATGAACAAGTTTCATGACCAGCCAACTTGTTTTGAACTTGCTGTGCATCTGCTCCATGCTGCTCTGAGGCAGTCCTTTGATGTGACTTTGTCTGTAGGACTCCACCCTGCTGCCCCAGCCTTCATCTTTTAAACATCCCTGGGGCAACTTTTATAGCAACATTAATTGTTTTCGGTCATGTTAAGAGATAAGGGTCATGTTACTCATAAAATATATACAAACATGCCGTGTCAGTCTAAAGTTTAATCTATATTACTTGCATGTAGCAGAACTGAAGGGGGGTTACTGTCCCACTCCTCTTCACAGAAACCTTGTGCAGGATATTTTAACTTATTTATTTATTTATTTATTTTTAAGCTGTGTAAAGTAGCACCAGCTTTTTAAAATCAATTTGCATTTGGTTTTTGCAGCACAGCCTTTCACAGCCATGCTATGTTTACAGAAAAGCATTAGAGATGAGATATGACGAGTGACCTCAGCTTCCTGCTTGATTGCATTGCTATTGATAAATGGAGAAAATGATGTCATATATTATACAGTGTCTGCTGTGCTTTTGATAATCATAAAATGTATCACTGGAGTTGTCACAGGCTTGAAATCCTTTGTTTTGACGAGTTATTTAATTATAACTGGCTTGGAGGAAATTTCACTCTGGTGATACAATGGATAGCAAAAGTTTAAAAAAAAATGTTATAGTTTTAGTTCATCTGTTGGAGTATTTATTGCTGTTCTTGGCAGATTGTCATTATTACTTTTCAACAATATTGTCAAGACCAGAAACCTTTACATTTGAACTGTTATGATTTTGGTTTATTTCACTACTGAGTTGTGTACATAGTTAAATGTACAAAGCATCGACAAATAAGATGAGGGTAGAAAGATAGATGGAAAAGGAAAATTACTGCAAAAACCTGGATCTTCAGTTGGTTTTATTGCAAAGGCAATATATTAAAGGTACTATCGCAAGTTTCTTTTGCTGCAAACATAAGATATTTTGACATATATACACAAAAATAATAATTGATATCAGTGGGATTACATTTAATTATCTGGATAACAAGCTTAATGAATGAAAGCATTACTGTTTGAATCTGAGGAATTAAATAAATGATTGCACATACCACTTGGGAGCCAGTACCAGGTAGACTCTAAAATAATGGCAGAAAGTCTAGTACTTGTTTGTTCAGAAAGTCAAAGCCAAGCCACTTAATTAATCTTCATCTTGATCTTCACTTTATGTATACTTCCTTGAACTGGTAGACTGCAGGTTTAACACATCTTATTTTTTTGTTCTGTCATTTGTTTGTCACCAGGGGAGATAGTAGTTAATGAGGTGAACTTTGTGAGGAAATGCATCAGCGCTGAAAGCAGCCAGGATGACCTATGGGGAAAGTTGATATGTACCAACTTTAAGGTCTCCTTCATCCCTCAAGATGCTCCTTCTAAACAGGTATTCGAGTTGTCAGACTTTAAGGTAGTCAAACTGTGCTGTTATAATGTTTAGTTATTCTTAGAAGAGGTAGTTATAAGATACAGTGTAAGGCTGTTTGTTTGCCGTTCTGTCATCATGATAGCATTGCTGTTAAAACCACATTTTTAACTTCCTCATACAGTGCTTAAAAGTGTCTAAGTTTTATGGGGCTTGAAATAAAGAATGACCTACCATGGCTACAGTTTTAGCTTTATATTTGTCACCCAGCTGAAACTTTGCTAAGGTGCCGCAAGCATCACATCACCACACACTTAGGCCTATGTGGTGTTTCACTTTATAGGGGATGAAAGCCCCCCCTTTAAAAAAAGAAACATTTCATATATGTACAGTAAGTGTGCGGAAACCTCATGTATCTGCTTTATATTTGTGAAATCTTTTGGTGCCACCAGCACACTGCCGAGTAGCTTAAATACTTGTATTTCCACAGCCATGTTTGTATGTGCACTGCAGCTGGCTAGGAGGAAGGAAAGCTTGTGTACTTTCCTGCACTACATTGTCAGAGATATCGCACAAGAAGTGAGAGAACAGACGTCATTTCCAGCTATGTGGCAGATTGTTGCCATAATAACAAAATGGAACTTGATCATGACTCAGTCTGAGGGCGTCCATTGGATGTACTCAGCAGTATTTAAGAGGATGATATTTCAGTGTTATGGGTAATGTCTACAGGACGTCACGCATACCTTTTTTGTTGTTTTTCTTTACCACAGAAGTCCCAGTTGTCCCACCTCCTGCTTGGAGAACATGACATCCCTCTCACCTGTCTGGAGCAAGTAGTGACAGGTACGTCTGGTGTAACATAATATTTGTGGCAAACCTTAACTTTTTTTTTTTTTTTTTTTTAATAAATTCTGCAGGTGGCAGAAATTCACCTACTGACTTCCCCATGTGGAATTCTTGTTACCAGAGCCAAAATTGTTTATCGCAGGCTTTATCATTTTGTCTAATCAGTAGTCAGAATATCCCAAACTATTAAATTCCTAATGGTATTAAATATATAAAAGCAAGCAAATGTTAGCATTTTAAAAGAGTATTTAGCAGATGTTTAATCTCTTACTCAATCAAGTGTTTCAGAGCAAACACTTAGCATCCTAACCCAGTCATTTTACAAGAGTGATCTCCAATCAGAATTAAAGTTTGATTGGCTCCTCATTAATCTTTGACAGCCTGGTTGACTCATCTCGTTTGTTGCTCTTTGCCGGTCAGCAATCTGATAACAAGTGAGGTCACAGCTAAGGCAGTGTTTAGTGGCAGTGCGGCCCGGCTGGGATTAGCCTTGTGTATGTATCTCATTGCTGTCGATTGCTGACACTGCAAGGGCAACTGCCCAGAGCAAGGTTTGTTGTGTTACAGTGATGAAGCATGGGGCTTTGTTTTATCCAGCTTGTTTTTGACCTGTCTGATCTGGGCTACTGAAGACAACGCTATCATTATGGGATTTGCACAAGCACAGGAGCATGAGGAATGAGATAAGGCCCTAGCACTGGGTAATAACAATAAAATCAAATATCAGTATGTTTTGATTTTACTGTTAAATAAGTCATATTTTGGGTAAGACTTCTAGTGCTTTAACACAATACAACACATACAACATGTAGTATAGTTTCAATGCCCCAACAGTCAAAATCCAAGATGATATTATGCCTTATACAGATACTAATAAATCATAATAATGAATCCCCAACTTCGCAGTCGTATGCACACTTGGAATTTAAACTTCATCCATGATGGCACATGTTTAGGTCAAGGTCATTAGTTACTGTTCAGCACCCTTCTTAAAATGTGATTTATGATGTATTGATGGATAAAGAGAGAACATTAATCATTTGGTTGATACTTTAAATAAATAGCTTTTTTTTTTGGTGGGATTCAAACTGTTTTTATGCCTCCGGGGTGGCAACAGCTGTTACTCGAGGCACTATGTTTTCAGGTTGTTTGGTGGGACGGATGGACGTGAGTCCCAGTGGACGCTAGTGCCAAATTTTAAGAAATTCCCTCTGTTATTGAGATATTGTGTTCAGTGGGATGGATGAGAATGTGGTGTTCTTGAGAATGGGACAGATGGATATACATCCATCTGTCCCATTCTCAAGATCACTGCAAAAGAAGTTCTTCAAATTTGGCACAAACATCCACCTGGACTCAAGGGTAAACTCATAAGAATTTGGTGGTTCGAGGTCAAGGTCACTATGACCTTGTGTCTGTCCCATACCACAAGAACGCTATGACGGAATTTCTTCAAATTAGGCACAAATGGCTACATGAGTCTGGACAGACATGGATGTATAACTGCAACTTGACTGTTTCACCAAGGCATACAACTGCAGGGCACTAATTCTAGTTTTGTTATCAAATGCTAAGTTCTTGTTTCGGTGATCTATGTAATATTAACTTCCACAACTATCAAACACATTGTGAAATTCTGAAAATTTCACTAAGTCCAAAGGGGATGCTTTCAAGTTCAGTCTAACATCACAAAGCATTGGTGTTTGACTTTGAGGAAGTTCCAGTCATATTTTGTGTTTGTTCCTCTCAGTAAATGATACGAAGGGGAAGAAGAAAGTATTGGGGTCAAACCAGAAGCTGAAATTCAACCCGACAGAGCTCATCCTCTATTGCAAAGACTTGCGCATCATAAGGTTCTGCTTTGACGAGGCTGGGCCTGAGAGTGCCAAAAAGGTAAGTGATGCTGAATTTTGTTTGACGTCAGATCCAGTCATTTGATGGTGGCCTTTTTTAGAAAGGCTTTTGAATATATTAGATCAATGCTTGTCATATTCACATCAGTTTGGGGTCCAAGTGGGTCATGAGCTGGCTAAATGGAAATGGTAAAATAGATATATGAAACAGCAAAAAAATATCCTGACCACAATTTAAAGCCACTGTGAAATTCTTTTACAGTTTCTAATATCTGACTGCTGTACCCTCCAGAGCTAAGACACAGCCCACTAACATAATATAAAGTTGTCCACTAAAATGTGATGCTTAGAGCAACTGATCAAGTATAAACAGCGAGAAAGTCCACGTAGGGCAAAAGGGAGGGGTGGTGGGTGGGTCAACCAAACACAGGACTTTCACCCAGGAGACCACAGTTCATGTACCGTATGAAACCAAAAGTTAGTCTTCTTTTAATATAACCTTACATGAAGGCGTCACATAGTTATGTCATTCACGTGACTACTTATTGTCACGTTACATCTAACAGTAACCCCGAAACAAATGTTCTTATTTTAGCCCAGAAAATAATCTCTTTTCCAAAGCTGACCAAGTAGTTTTGGTGCCTAGACCTAACTGTAATTGATTCAGTACGTTGACCATGTGTTACATATTTCAACCTAATGCTGTGGCATGATAATCTAACCACTGTCAGCTGTGTGACTGTGTGTGTGACTGTGATTTGCTCAACCCAATGGTGTAGCATGATCACCTAATCATCATCAGCTAAGTGACAAAGGTGTGGTCCATATAACAGATCAGTGTACCTGTGTCTCAATATGTTTGCTGATCTTGAAGAAGGCCCAAAGACAGAAACGTCATCAAAATAAAAGAAATGCATATGGAGCCACTTGTTTTCTACAATCAAGTCTATAGTTAGTGATCAGCACCTCATTATAAATCTTAGTGTGCGTTACTTTTATATTTTAAACAACATGTTTCACCCAGAGGACAGCTGTGTGTCAAATACAGACGCTAAAGGGTGCCCTATGCATCGCAATGAGACACGGAGGGGGTGTGACAAAGCATGGGTATTTGCTGACCTTGGAATGAGAATGGGTTGGGGACACTGAGGAGAATGGGCTGACTGTAAACAATCTGCTCATTTTTGTACGAAGAAAACTTAAACACAAAACGTGGTGTCACAATAGTTTGAAAGAATCACATAAAGATCCTACACATAGTTGCTTTCACTCTTAACGCTGTACCTCCAAGTGACTAATTGCTAAGTATTCATTCATTCCTCTTTTCTGTTTCCCCTGCCCTGTTTCACTGTTAGCCGTTGCTGACCAAACTTTTCCTTTCCTGACTGTGTGAGCTCACTACATACACACACTCAGTGTCAGTGCTATGACCACTTCCTCAGCGACAAGGATATTTATATCATACAAACTTTGATGTGCCACCCTGTCACCCTCGATCTGAACAGAAACGACTAGCTAGTCAAAAGGCATTTTTATTGTGGCCATTAGCCAAACAATGAATAAGAGACATTGAGAACAATGCTCATTCAAGGCCAAGGAAACTGAGAATGATCCTGATTGTAGAAACAACTGGCAGCGTGACTCTGACTCATCTCCTGCGCAGAGAGATTAGATAGACAGATGTTTTATTCTTCAGATTAGAGCTCAGTTGAGGGACCTGTAATTCAGTATTATTTTTTTTTTGTAGCCATAGATTTAAAAAATTCTGTGTTTTCAACTAACAAATCAAATACCTCAATATTGGTATGTATTTGTACAATGTCTTGATAATTTTGGGTTGACTAGAGGTGTTTTCCGAAGATAGTTGCACAGGGAAACTAAAGGAAATCACATGTAAAGGCTTTCACTCTAATCCTAAAATAATTAAATAAGCAGATAAAGTGGGGCCACTAACTGTAATGTAGCCTTAAAGGCCAGGAAAACATTCACTTCCTTGGTACATGAGTCAGCTGTGTAGCAGGTTGAGTTGTTGTGGTAACTAGCGGCTATTCAGGTTTGGCTGAATCTGCCAAGACTTTCAAATCCTCTCTAGGGGGAAAAACCAAACCAGGAAGTTGACACCTCAGACAGAACCAGTCATGGCTAGAAGGTCACTTTAGATATGCTAAACTTTCATGAGGCAGATTTTTTTTTTGCCTTGCTGTTTTATGGTGCAAGAATGCTATGGTTACAGTGAGTCTGGTTAGGTTTAGGCACAAAAGGCACTACGTCAGGGTAAGGGAAAGATAATGGTTTGGGTTAAAATGGTCACTGCTAACATGGAATATTAATTCCCACAGGAGTTTTCATGAATCTGGGGTTAGCATCCAGACACGACCGACAGAACCTGCCAGGCCCTGGGAACATGTGATTGCTTGATAGGTGTACTTAACCAACTCAAAACACAGCCAAGAGTAACAAAACAAACATTCAGCACTGTCACGCTCTGTAAGCACAGATGTTGCATTAAATACACTGTGGTATCTGGAGTTGTACAAGTCCTGGAAATAAATATGTATTTGGGAATTACATGCACGAAGGTCTTCAGTAGCTCTTGGCTCCCTGCAGTCTCACTACAGGAGTTATGCAGCTGTATATCTCTTTACAGTGTGCCAGTGAAATGTACATGAATGTGAATGTGCGTGTCTGATCTCCCATGTCATCTGGGAGCAATTTTTGTGTAGGTTTTGGAGCTCCACAGCACATACCTGCAGCACATTTGGCCAACAATATCAATCCAGTATGGAACTACATTGAACAGGAATTTTATCCAGTGATACAAGTCTCCATTTAATTTACTTTAAATGCAGTATTCACCTTATTTAATGTACCCTGCTGCTTAGAAATAGAATATGGGAGGGTGATATGTATAGCACAGAAATAGAAATGAGTCTGCCCTCCCTCACTCCTTGTGAGTTTATTTATGGACACCATGTACGTAATTACAGTGTGAACCTAAAACAGGGCTCAGTTCTTTTTTCTTTTTTCTCTTTGTGACATATGGAATTAACCCAACCTATAATAGCTTATTTTGCCATAGGAAATTACAGAGTTGGGAGCAGCCTTGTCTACACACACACTTTTTCTGTGTCCTCTCATGTTATTCACAGCTTTACTACTGAATGGACTGCTTTGTGTGACTCCAGTGGAGCCACAGGGAGATTCAGTGCTGTAAACCCAGAGCACTGTAGGCTGTCAGTTAAACATTTGCTTTCCCAGGTTTCACTTGTTCTTGTGTTTGTATGGTCAAAGAATATGCCTCATTTTAGCACTCCGTGTGAACCTGGGTTTGGAGGCTGAATGGTTGTGACGAAACCTAATCTGCCTTGATAATATTTAATTAATTCCTCCATTAAGCTGTACTTCTATTGTATTGTATTGTATTGTATTGTACTGTATGTCCCATAAAAATACTTTTCTTTTTGTTTTAGGTTTGCCTTGCTATCGCTCACTATTCCCACCCAGCTGACCTTCAACTGCTGTTTGGCTTTGAGTATCAAGGGCGGCGATACCATGAATCTAAAGGTATGCATACAGCACTATCACTTCTAAAAGACACAGCATGGTGTTTGAAAACTGTTATATTCCTGTTAATCCACGTTTAAAGGTATACTATGCAAGGACTGTTGGTTGCTGTTTGTAAACAGTATAGCCAGCAAAAGTGAAAGCCGACCCCAGATTTACTCTTGTTCCCATCACATTGTTTCTGTGCTGTGTCCACAATTTCCATAATTTCATCTTGGATGTGTGCTGCTTACGGTCTGCCACCTGGTTTGTTACAATTTCAACAGATGTTACAATACCATTTTTATCTTCTTGATAACAATTCACATACCTAAACTTGCATATCAGTTTATATCATCGCATTAAAAAACAGCTGTACACTACTGCAGCTGTATACAACTAAACCTGAAACTAAAGCCTTGCATACTGTACGCATTGCCTTTTTGCTGATGGGACTTCCCAGTGTAAAATTGACAACACTGCGGCCATTTTGTTAACGGCTAAAATTAAACTATTTATGGGAAATCAGTTCTCTTTCACTGTTCTCAAATAGAAGTTGCTGGTAGCTGCACAGTGCAACTTGCTGAGTAGGCTACTATTTTAAAGGAGGAAGGATTGGTTTCCAGTGAAACTGCCATTTTATTCAGGTTTGAAAGTATTTTTAAGTTAATTAATGAAATACGTGGTATCAAATCGGTACTTAGACTAGTGTAGTTGCTGGTACGTGATCCAGTATGTTAGGTAGTATTAGAGGCATTTCTGATACTGGTTTCGGTATTGAAACAACTCTACTTTGTATCGCCTCCTGCTTCACCTGTGCAAACGTCCCGAGCACAGCAAAATGAGAAGAAAATGATATAATACAGGCATAGGGCAGAGACTCAGCAGTTAAATACACCTACATACACTTATAATGGGTCATAAGTGATGATTGAGAGGGATTACTTCTGTATGAGTCCATGCATTCTTTTTTTGGAAATTCCTGCATAGTATAACTTTGAAGAATTATGACTTCCAAATTTGACTATCCATGTTTGATTTTTTTGCATTATGCTCCAGAAATAATCACAAAGTGTGTGTGTGTATTTCCAGCGGAGCGAGTCAATGGTGCCGCCCCTCGGGGAGGATTACGGCCCCCCATTTTTGACCGTCCATCAGACTGGGATCGGGAGATCAAGAGGACAGGGGCGTCGGAGTGGAGGGTGTGCTCCATCAACGAGAGTTATGCCATCTCGCAAAGGTTCTCAACTCATGTTGTTTGTTGTTGGCAATTTATGATGGGCGTCATAGGCAGAGCATGTGTGTAGCTCCTTCAGTTGCTCTCAGTTGTTACAGCCACTCTAAAGTTCACCCTTTACTCATACCTGGTATTTTTTGGCAAGACAGTCTATTTACACTGTAAGCCTTTTTTCCTCGCCTCATGAGGAAAAATTTCTGTGAATGTCTCAGTGTAACATGCAAGTCTGTTTTGGACAATACGTGCTATTCATCTGAGTTCAGTGGTGACATCATGGTTGGTTTCACAGTAAGGATTGTACAGTGTTTTATGTGGAATTTGAGAGAAGACTGAAAATTGCGTAATAGTAGCTTGCACCAAACTGTACACCTCACATGGGGCTAAAACAATACTTACAGTACACTCTGATTCAGTTTTCCCTCAATCACAGAGAAACTCACTGCTAAAGATACTCACCAGCTTAGATATTAAAACAAATCTTGTGCTAAGAATTTACAGTACCATTAGTACAATATTATGGTATGTCAGCATGAAGCAACAAACTTTGCTTGTTTATATGAAAAAGAGAAGCAGTTGAAAGTGATACTGTGGTCAATAAATGTAAATATTCCGCTTTAGGATGTTTCTAACATCTAGAAGTTTTAGGTTTTCTGAGATGTTTCTGTTTTTGATTTTTAATATTGTCTTGTGTTTGATTACTATGTGACACCAGTCTTTCCCAACTCTTCTTTTCAGTCTTCCAGAGTACATTGTGGTCCCAGTTTCTCTGGCAGATCAGGATCTAAAGCAATACTCCATGTTCTTCACTGATCAGCGCATCCCGGTGAGTGTTCTGACATCTATAACTGTCTGTAGGTTGTCAAACATTGCTTAGGAATACTTCATGCCTGTCAGTTATGTATTTTTAGGCCTATAATATTATTTTAGTAGCACATTCCTCAAGGATCACTAATGGACTAAATGGTAATCAATTTCTGTCGATTCCAAGTACAGCCCAGTTGAACTGATCAGAGCATCCTTTTTATTTGCCCACTGATTTATCCTCATTATTTCTTGTAGCTCTGGTGCTGGAATCACCCAAATGGAAGTGCTCTTGTCCGCATGGCCAGCATAAATGATCCAGTGCAGCAGAAGAAGATTGAGCAGAGGTACAGCAAACTCCATGTTGTTTCTGCCTATTCTTTTACGCTGGAATTCAGTAGCAGCCAACAGATGTTCAACTGCAGCATTGCAATGAAAAAGTGTTGAGATTCATCATGATTGATATGATCTAAACATTTCTTCTTTTTAAATACAGGTTTTTTGGTAATTAAGCAAATTTTCCCAGTGCTCTGTATATAAAGATGATATATTGCTGTGTTAAGACCTTTCTAATTTAGACATCAATGTCTGTCTTGTGTTGTGGTAGGATCTTCACAGCCATCACAAAAAGCCACCCACAGCGCAGTGAAGTCGTCAGGTCAGATCTCGACAAGTATCTCCCTAACATCCAGGACATCCAGAGTGCGTTTGTTAAAGTCAGGCAGATCTGCGTCATAGGTGAGCCTCATTGCCTCTTTGAACAGCAACAGTATATAATCACTGTAAGTGTTCCATGTGTGTGAAATATATCCCACTACATGTTTCTTTCAAGTGGACATTAAAGGATTCCTCGACATGCTTGTGTATGGGTTTCCTAGGTGTACAAGTGTTTGACTGTTTTGATTGTGTGCAGATCCTTTTGAGGAGTCAGAAGAGAGGTGGCTCTCGTCTATTGAAAACTCTCGGTGGCTTGAGTACGTCAGGTATGTAAACAACCTGACACCGCATGATCGCTCTTTATAATCTTTATAAACATTGCAGTCTATAAAGAGCCAAGATGAAAATGTCTCACTAGCGTTCACAATGCTTGTGCTCCCCTCACAGTTTCATCTGGAACATAACACACCCAGATAAACATTTTGTATTGTTTTTAGCAGTCTTATTGCATTTACACATTATATATAAGTTACTACTTAATTTGTGGTATACAATTATTGATGTTGTGCCTGTGGATGAACATTTTATGTACTTAAGATTTCTGTACTGTTGCTGTGTAAATATACACTTATGAGACGAGTTACAGCATGATTATTCAGCCTTGAAATCAATGGGCTGTTGATAGCACTGCCGTCATCTGCCTGCCTGGGCCATTAGTCACAAGCACAATGACTTGAAAATTACATTTATATCTTAAATTTGTATTCATATCTTGGCAAGACACTGACGTTTTTCTGTGGTACACAGTATAAACTTGTGAGTGCTAAGCTGGTTATTTAAAGAAATTATGTAATTTATGTTCTGTTTGACTGAAGGGCTTTCCTGAAACATTCAGCTGAGATAGTCTACCACCTGGATGGGAAGAATGTTTCAGTCGTTCTCCAAGGTAAAACTCACTTTTTTAAGTTGACTTTATCAGTCATTAGCCTCATGTTATTACAAGGTCAAGCTTTACAGTTTTAAGCCAGGTAGTTGCAGAGCACCAGCATTGAATGCATGGTGCAGAGTGAACTTTTGATTGTCTTAATCCAACAAACATGTTGGACACCTGCTAAAGTACATTTAAAATACTGTGGCCAAATTAGAGTCATTATCATATTATCAGAGTGCCCTTTAAAGTGCTTTCCGTGTAAACAACTTGTTCTTTTTTTGCTACCTGTACAGAGGAGGAAGACCGAGACCTGAACTGCATAGTGTCCTCCTTGGTGCAACTCATGTTGGACCCTCATTATCGCAGCCTCGTTGGCTTTCAGAGTTTGGTGCAGAAGGAGTGGGTGATGGCTGGCCATCGCTTCTTGGACAGATGCAACCACTTAAAGAAGAATGACAAAGAGGAGGTATTTGTCTGACAGTAAATAACCCTCTCTCAGATCTCACAGAAATGCCAAGGCACTTATGCTTGTTTTCCTCTGTTCTCTCGGTCAAGTCTCCACTGTTCATGCTGTTCTGGACTGCGTGTGGCAAATGATGAACCAGTACCCGGCAGCGTTTGAGTTCACAGAGGCCTATCTGACTGTACTGAGTGATAGCATGTGGATCCCACTCTTCAGTACTTTCCTCTTCAATTCTCCCAAACAGCGTACTCAGCACTTGATGGTGAGAGATGCACACATATGATTGTAGATTCATCTATTTAGTTCATTTTAATAAATATGTCTATACATGGGAATGCCACAGTAAACAATGCTGTGCTTCAAAAGCAACAGATTCCACCATAATCCTGAATATTCATGTTGAAATTAATTAAATGAGAACAAAATGGTGCATTTATGGGAGGTAATTAATGAAAACAAACAAAAGTCTCTATACAGACACACAAAATGGGATTTGTGCCTTCTTAAAAGTTGAATATGAAAAATTTGATCTATCAGAATGTGTCCATATGTCTAAAAATCTATATGTCTGTGGTCCCAAAAGAATAAAGCACATGTTATAATTGCAGGTGATAGCATGTAACAAAGCAACATGTTTTTGTGGTATCATCTCATGTCAGAGACTATAATTTCCTTCTGTGTGTGTCAGATAATTGACAGGAAAGAGTGCAACGTAATGCACTCCGATAAGAAAACATTTAGCTTGTGGTCGGAAAAGTAACCACTGGATTTGACAAAAGCAAATTATGGCAGTTGTGTTTTCTTGGTTTATTTGCACGGAGAGTCACCTTAAGTCTTACTGTACACAATGAAAAAAAACTTAACCTTGTGTTTACTCTTCAGGACTTTGCCAAGAATAAAGCCATCCCTCAAGGAGAAGACCAGGTTGTGTATTTCCCTCCTGTTTGGGACTGGTCGCAGCAGTTCTCCACCAAAGACCAAACCCTGTTTAACAACCCCATGTACGTAGGCAAAGGAGCGGCCTGTGTTCAGAATGGAGAAGTGAAAACCTTCAGACGCACAAAGGTACACAACACTCTGAGCTTAACAAGTTTAGAGGAGCAGTCGCAGCAGCATGTTGTTTTATGTGTGTGCTCTCTTCTTTTACTACCTTGGATACTTAACAAACAGTCAAATTTCAGGAAAGACTTTTAATCTTAGTTTGATGTTTTTCAGCCATGTTGAAAAAAGGCATAGGGTCGACAGTCCTTCCTGTTCACATGTAGCCAGTTTTTGCTGTGTGAGGACTTATGAAACGTCTACACCCAAAAATATCCGTAGACCAGAGGGCTGTACGAGGAAGCCAGATTAGTAGGTTACCTGAGGTATTTTGAGTTTTCCATCCTACAAAGGTGATCTTTTTCAGCCTGCCTAGATTGCCATGGTAACTTATGCTGCACAGCTAACCTGGTCAGGACCAATTTAAGTCTTAGTTTAGGCTTGAAATCGTCTAAAAGGGCACCTTTCACAGCTCCTTTGAGTAACGTCACTCTAGAATCACTGAATATATGAACGATACAGATTGTCAGCTGAGGGAATACGTTCTAAATGCACTTCATCCAACTTGCTGAACCGTAACGTTACATAAATACCACTGAAGGACGCAGTACAATTACAGAAGTGCTTACTGTATGTACAGTGTCGCCTTTTTTTTAACACAGGAACTTACAGTGTTTCAGAGATGCAGAAAATAGGAGGAGGAATATGGTTTTGTTGTATTCACAAGGTTGCTCTTCCTCTTTCTGAACTACTGAATGTGTTTGTAGTGTTTTCTGGTTCATTTGTTCAAGCTGGCTCTAAAAGAAGCCTTTTATGAAGTAGTTTTAATCAGGGTGACATTTACTTGCATGAAGTGCACTGTACTTCCCTCAGATCATATCATAATATTACCACCTTGGGTCATGTTTTATGCTTAGCTCTGATTTACTGAAGTCTGTTTTACACTGCTGGTATATGACAGCTAACAGATCAGACTGTTGGTATTTATCACAGATAATATTCAATCTGTAAAATTAATTTCACTTTGATTTGTCCAAAAACTAAGGTGATTTACATGTATCCTTCATTATGGGACAGTGTCAGACCTGTATGAAGTTCTTCAGTATAACATTTTAATCTGCCATATCAAGTTTAAAGTTTAAGAGCTGCAGAATGTACAGCTGTCATGGTAGAAATAAACGGAGAAGTAAAATAAATAGGCCATATAAACTTGTGAATTCACACAATTAGTAGTTTTTGCAGCATTCCTCTCTTGCCCTCACTGAGGCAACAGTGTTGCCTTTTCATTGTAATACTTCTTTAAAAGTATTCTGCAAAGGCAGAAGTAGGCAGCACGTGATCGATCATTTGTAAGTGTGAAATGACGCCCTGACCACATCATTTGACTCGTCTTATGTGAACGCGCAGAAAGCCTGAAGTAGCCTGTGTTAACAGAGATAATAACCACCTTCGTGGTACCTGTTATCTCTGAGTGAGGCTTTAGGGTTCGTCGAGCCAGCTCAGACAAAGAGATTCTGGCCCAGAGTCTTTCTTTTTCGTTATCACAGAGTGTAAATACGGTGCAGCTGCCTCTGTGCTTGTGATTTCTAATTAATTTAAGCTGCTCACCACAGCACAGCCTTCTTATTCTCAAGGTCAGACTAGGATCAGTAATGATGTGTGGATAATTTTGATCAGGTGACCTCAATTATCTGGCCTCTAACAATTACCTCAGGTTGGTAGGTGTCACTTTTTTATTTTGCTGAAATACACACAACTTCTGAGGAAGTAAATGTTTGACATGCATAATCCATGCAGTCAGCAGTTTTGATTATTGCTGCTGAGATTTTCAGGGGCAGCTTTTTTTGTGTGTCATCAGCAAGTTTAAAAAATGCACAGAAAGTGAATTATTACACAGAAAATAAATATTTTTTTTCTTAGTCGTAGGTTTCAGGATCATGAGGATTTTTATCATGCAGGTGGCGATGCACTAATTGGACCTGGAACAAGAGAGCTTTGGTTAGATAGGATTAAATTATCCTCACTAAACATGATAAACCGTGTCCTTCCTCCAGCAGAAAACCTACAGTTCCACACTGCGAGGAACGCCTGCGTCTCTGCGCAATGGGCTGAGGGGCGGAGAGGATTCGTTGCCCCGACGGGGCTCTCTGGTGTCGGAGCTGAAGCCTTACTTGTCACCAGTAAAAGACGAGAGCCCGTCCGAGCGCTTCTTCAGGGACTGGTTCTCTCGACCTGTTGACCAGCAGGGCCTCCTGATTCCTCTGCTCACGCCCTCACACATGGCTCTCTGGAAGCTCTACTTTTTACGTTGGGTTCCTGAGGCCTGCATTCCCAGAGGAGGCCCCATCACCGCCTACCACAAGCTCTCCCAACTGGTAGATGAGATTGAGATACTACAGCGCCAGCTCAGGCAATATAAGGGACCCAGCCCAGGCAGCACGCCACTCCCCAGCCCAAGCGGGCCCCTCTCAGACCAAAGGCGGATGTATTTTAAGGCCAGTTCCCCGCATGACCCCCCTACACCTCCAGACTTCCTTACTTCCTCTTTTCCTTTCACCCCAATGGGAAACCTGTGTCGCCGCAGCATCCATGGGACCCCCATTAGCAAATTTCTGAATGGGGCGAGGATCTGGCTCTCTACAGAGACTCTTGCTAATGATACTGTCTGAAGATGTGGGGCTTTCAGACTCACTTTTCTGAGCTCAACACAGGTTTGTGTAACAATTAATCATCTTATTTTCTATTACCTCTTTCTTAAATACCAAGAAGGAAAATGAGAAATAGAAAAATTTAACTTTTGACTTCTGATTCTTAATAATTTATAAGCTAGAATTTGCACCGTTGATGCTGCATCAAAATCTGAGGTTATTTCTAAGCTGAAGTGTCCTCTATAGGACTGAACCATTATTGTCCATTACAGTTGAGGAATTCAGATAAACTAAAGCACATCCTCCTTATTGGCCAGTGAGTTGTTACTGTGAGGTCTCCTTTGACTGTGAAAGATCATCATACTTAATGCATTTTTATTATAGATGTATTTCTTGTCTACTTCAGCTTAGGTCTATCTTAAGATAAACATAACTGCTCTGTTTTGCTGAGCATACTGTATGACCCACACAAAGAGTGCTTTTATATATTTTAATGTTGAGTTGAGAGCTTCCTCTCCAATATTCAATACACATTTTAAAGCTATAATTGAAATCTATCTAAGTATGTGTGTAGCTGTGCTGTCAGTTAAGTTGTCCTTTTGTTGAATTCTCGTTGGTCAGTAAGTCTCCCCCGCTGTAATGGAAAAGAAAATGTAAACCGAGTAGGAATGCTTGAAATTAGAAAATGCCCGTTTTTACTGCAGCAGCAATGATGCATTTCACTGAACACTGATTTCCAAGTATTCAATTTGTTTATACCTTCCAGGAAAAGTGATTGACTATAAAATATTTTTACCTAGTTTTTATTTCAGAAAGAGGAACAGAAAATAACACTGCTAACTACTATTTTACTACGTGGTAAAATCAAAGAGGATCTGGCCTGGTTGAATGTAATGAGGCTTTTTTTTTTTCTTTTGCACAAATTAATGCTTTCTGCTCCAAGTGCCCATATTTTAATGGCTGTGTTGGGGTTTCACTGTAAGCAGCAAATAGTGTGATTTCAGGGTCTTTGTAGAGTTACTCTATTTTTGAAGCAGATAAAAGGGCCTATATTTTTAGTATCATGAAGCAGGTGATACTGAGAGGGCAAAGTGGAGCTGTGAGGACTTCAATCTGTGGTAGATATTTCCTCTTCTCTTTCTGAAGGGGTTTTATTAAACTTTTATAAAAGCCTTCTGGTAAGGCACTGAGGAGATGCTATTCATATTAACCGTAGCTGAATGGGTAAATATTTGAAAGCAAAGGGACAGACAAGGGCTTTGACTCAAACCAGTCTCTAGTTTAGTGCGCGGTGAATTTCAGGCGCTGAAGTTACTGAACGGATGAACCAGACAGTGACGGGTGGATGACGAGTGACACGGTTTAAAAGCAGCACATGAAAAAACAGCAATAAATCATCTGGATAGAAAGTGTTTGTTTTCAATTTTGACATTTCAGAATAAAATGACAATAAGGTCGGTTGTCAACTATAACTACAGGCTGTTTAAAGAGAAAAGCCTGATGTTTGCACAAAGGGAAAGGTTAAACATACTGTATGTAGCTATAGCATTACTTAGGTTTGCAATAACACTTTTCCCAGATAATGCTTCTCTGTGGAGAGGAATAATAGAACAGGAAACAAGCAGTGAAGTTATCGTGCGTCCAGTCAGGATAGTGATGGTGAGGTTAGTGCATTAAGACGTTAACAGGTATTTATGGTGCAATCAGAAAACTTTCTGGCGAACCTCCTGCGCGCTGCAAAGACTTTGTTATTTGGACACCTTTAAAAGTGTCTGTCTGGGAAGTTTACTACCTGCTGAACGAGAGAGTGGTTTGAGATACATCAGGGGAAATGGATCCAGTGCCCATTTAAAACTGGTGAGAAACAAGCACTGTGTGAAATCCTAATGTCTTAAAATAACAGTACAGCATTTAATATCAATCAATATCTTTGTTATTTTAAATATAAGACCACTGGACGGACTCAGCGTCTGTCCTAATGCAGAGGAACGTCGTTCCTGTGCATGCTAGATTGACCCATTTTCAATAATATTCAGATAAACTCGTGATTCTTTGGCAATAACTAGTTCAGGTGTTTTTTGATAATAGATGTGTATAGTGTGAGTGCACGACCTGCTCTCCCAAATGCTATTAATTGCACATTTTACTCAATATATAGGATAGTTTGTTTTAAGGTGGTTGTTGAATATCATTTTGGCAAATATTATAAATACTGTATATGCTTGAAATCTTCAATTAATATTTTTGATTAATGGTACTAAATAACTTTTATCCTTGATTTAGTCTTTATATTTTCTGGAGAGATATTTATATGACGTGTTCTTCCACTAATTCACAGTGCTGCACTCTGCTGTAATTGCATGATGACCGTGCTTCCACTGTGGCGCAGTTTGATATTGATGAGCAGCAGATGTATTTATTCAGTTATGCAAATGTTGTCTACGAGGGATGCAAGTGCTACTGTACATCCCCTGTGCCTTTTTTGGGAAGATTGACCATTTTTGTAACTATATTCTAAATCTGACTTAACTTTAGTTTTCTGAAACTGATGATTTATCAATTCTGTAAATCTAGTTAAATTCAGTGGTACTGCACTGAAGCTGTTCAAGCTCAACTGTGTACCCGTAACAATCATTACAATATTTTTCAAATGAATTTGTGTTCTGGTTTTTATTTCACTGGGTTCTGGATCAAGAATCCACTTTTTTGTCTGTTTACCTCAGACATTACGAACGATATAAACAATATGTACATATTACTATCAGCTCAAAGGATGTGTTGGCCATGGAAGGCGACTGAGCTACTTATGACGTCTTTCCAACACCAGTTAATCCTCATCAGTGGCTGGGTGACAATCCAGGGTCTGCCCCTTTGTTCCATGTCAGCCTCCCTTAAACACATTCTCGCAGGGTATGAAGTCAGCCTCACCGAAGGACGTTATACACTGTGTCAAAACCCATACCTGAGGACCCCTGCCACCACCCTGGAAAACAAGCAAGCTGCCACCAACTTCCTACCAGCAGCAGCATCCGACCCTGCTACCAATAACCTTATCTCTGAGGGGGCTTAGGTGACCAGGAGCGGGTCCACACCACTGGAGCGAGGCCAGCTGCGAGTTGATTATGCTGGTTGACACTGGTTGAATACTTGCTTTCCTCCTGTGACTGTTACCACTACCCTGAGGCCTAAACTGGTGCTCTGGTCCCCTTCTCTAAAAAACAAAAAAAGTCTTTATTAGTCTTTATTATTATTAGTCTTTAGTTTGTTAGCCGATATATTATCCAAGAAATAGCAGAAATAATAAAATGGTCTTAGTCATTTTATGTCACTGATATAATGATAGCAATTTGGGGTTCGGTATCTTGCTCAAGGATACTTTGACATGCAGGCTGGAGGAGCCGGGGATCGAACGGCTGATCTTCCAATTGGTGGACGACCGGCTCTACCTCTGAGCCATAGCCGCAGGCATTATATTCTGGCATGATGTCGGCTAAAACGTTGGTGCCAGTGTCCTAAAATGGACCTGGACATGACCCCGATCATTTTTGCTGACTTGATAAGAGGATAACGTATTTATTGTGACAGGTCTAGTCTGAATCATCCAGCTGACTGTGCCCTGGGAGGACTCTCTGGACGAGGCTTATGAGCGAAAACATATCAAGTTAGCTGCTGAAGCATAATATTGTCCCTGGGACAATGAAGTCCTCTCTGTCAAGATGCAGACATTTGTGGCAACATCTACAACCAAATAACTCGGAGACCCGGAAATCAGAGGTGAGCGCCTGTTGTGAGACCCCTGGTGAGCCCTGAAGTCACAGGCCAGGACGACACAAAGCTGGGGGGGTTTCTGGGACGCCAGAGTTCACTGTTGATTCCTCCAGAGGCTTGGTGGGCTCATCAGTATAATCACCAATTGCCATCTTCTCTGTGTCAACCTTCCATCTTCAATCCCTTCCTTGTTGTGTTCACCATCAGAAGGAAGACTATTGTAAGCTCTTGCACAAAGGATGTTGACAGCGTATCCTGTGTTTCTGAAATCTGCCGAGTGAAGAAAACACAGCTGTTTGTTCCCCAGCCGAGCTCACCTGCTGAGTAACGGCAGACATATTCACAAAGACGTCTGGTACCAAATGATGATTATACTTAATGATGTATGAATCACCAAGTTTGTCTCGGCAATTTAGAGTTTTGACATTTTAGAAGTATTTCCTCTAAAAAATAAGAACAGTAATTAAGTGTCTTAACCATTCAATACCTCCTGGGGTGAACAGCTGATAGAGGGGAGGAGAACATGGCAATAAGAGGAAATGATCTGCAAAGCCAGAATGACACTGATCATGCATGGGTAAGGTTTGCGGTTGATCTCCTCGGAAGTACTACTTAACACTAAACTGATTTACATAGAGTCCGAAGAAAACAAACATTGTCAATGGAAGAAATGGGAGAATTGGATTATAAATATATAACAAAAAGATCCCAATGAAACGATTTCAACAGTTCTATGAGGTAGCTAGTTATACCTCTGGGAGGTTGCCTCACATTTTAGGGGTCTTTGTGACTGATGTGAAATATTTTTATAGTTTTTAGACTGCCTGAAATGAGTGAATGAAACAATCTCATGCTCTTTTTTCCACAGTTTTATACTGTCATACATATGCACGTATAAATCCTACTGAATGTCTGCACCTTCCAAGCCAACTAATTTTAAAACCTTTAATTTCTGAGGACCTGAACCATGGATGGGACACCCCTCCAGATCATAGCAGTCTGGCTCGCTTGTTGCTCTCACCCAGCACTCATGCTACTGACCCAATTTTAGGTGAAGATTTGCACATCTTAGTAGATAAGATTTGAATACAGCATCATAGATAACATGCAACAGCCACAGGGTCGACCACACTTCCTCGCTGAGATAAAAATGATCTTCCGCAGTCAGACTTGCTCTGAGAAGCCATGTGTGCATATATTTCAGATTGTTTGGAAATAATAGTGCATCTGTTTTTTGAGATGCACAGTATTAAGGCTAACTTGGGGAATTTAAATGACCTCACTATACTGTAGGGGCACATTAACTCAAAATTATGTTGAGGTGAAGTTACAGACCTCAGTCTTGATTTAGTAACTGCTGTTCAAGAGTAGCTCTGCTGCTTCATAAGTGACAGATCTGAATCAGAATCTGCACAGACTGAATGTGAAAGTCTTATAGTGATGATAGGTTATGCAGATAGGTTTTGTAAGATATATAAAGTTATGAAATCTGACTTAATGGAAACTGGAGAGATGTATAAAAGGACATGGCAAAGAATAGTGTGTCAAAATATGCAAGTGCATAGTGAAGTTTATGTCTTAAACAGTATTTTGGTAGTTTGTAAATCATTTAGGTTTTTAACTAAATGCAAGATCAACCATTTGCTCACTTGTTGGTGAAGATTCTCAGTCATCCAGGTCATGGTAATCTAAGGTGCCAAACTGAACTGAAGAGGCCTCATGGATGAGAGGTAAAATGTTTTCAATAAACTCAAGCAAATCAAGTTGCCTAAGATACATTTGCTCACTTGACTTAACATAATATTGCAGATTAATCCTTGCAGATAGTGTATTTTAAGATGCTTTTAGGCTAATGATTTGTTGAAATGGACTTCACACTACTTGGGTGTTTAGCACAGGTGCAAAGGGAAAGTTTAATATTTGGTTAGTATTGTATGAGAACATTATGTTTGTCATATAGCATTATTGTGGGGTGGTAATATAACCAGATCTAACTGAATAAAACCATCTGTAAAACACAAGTAAACCTTAACATTACACCTATTTTTCATTGACTTTTTAAGTTTCGTTTTGTTGCTTCAGAGTCACTGATTGTTGATAAGATTAAAGTGCAAAAATGAAGAGCAATGTCACTGAGAAGATTGCTGATCCCGACGTCCTCTGTTTAGATTTCACATCACAGTACCTGCATACAGCACACTGTACACATGATAGCAGTTTATGTTCCACTGTGGTGTCTTATTGAACATGCCACTGAGTGAGCCATATACAATATTCAGGCCCTGGCACAGGAACCCCTAAATGGGTCAATACTCCTGTGCTTTTGCTGCTATAACATGTAAAAACTACTGCTGCTCTGCTTGGGGTCCCCAGAGGCCTTGAAACGACCCTGACCTTTTTTCAGGCATCCAGGTGTTTTCAGTTACTGTATCTTTTACCCAGATGGTCAGAAGCTTTTTGTTTGTGTCAAAGATAGATTACCAACCAGGCAAACATCCCTGTGCCCTCAGTGTTTACAGCATGTCAATTGGTGTTTGGCAGTTTGATTACTTGCAAATATGCACCACTAAAATGCACGAGAACCACACTTAAGACTTTAATTAAGCTTTTGTTGTACTCACATGGTGCTTATGTTTCTTCATACATCTACAGACAGGAAGTGGCACACAGAAAACCTGAAGCCACGTAATGATAATCCAGCAGAAAAATACTGTATAGAAACTGGGGGTCATATGGGCTCCTGAACAGCTTGATCCAGCCAAGGCTCTGACTGCAGTGAGCTAAAGTCAACTGTTTACTGCACCAAATTACTAAAGATGTCAGAACCAATGAAATGGTCATAGACAAGCAGGCTGCAAATTTTAAATGCAAGGTGATAAAACATCTACAGTGGATAAGAGTCTATCATAAATACTCTGATAGAAGCAGGAGTTATTCCAGAAATGTCCTGTTTTAGTTGTTTTTTTAGCAAATTTATAGAGGGTTAAAGATGTGCAGTTTTATGTAAGGAGTCGCATAATGAAATCCCTTTAGTGCACATGGCTCCAGCTCCCCCTACTGTACAAAAATTCACAGTGTACATTTGATGCATCTCAACGACCCTCAGTCCTGATTTTAAATTCAGTATTATCTCCATTTGCATTTTCTGTAATGCGAGTAAGAGCGATGTTATTATCTTTCTGATAGTAAAGCACATGACCTCTTGGTTTTTACTAAAATGGCATCGAAAGCAACTTTTATTTGTGTGATAATTAATTTAAGGGTAAAAAGTAAATCGCATTTCGCTGACTCGCTCGTTAGTGTACGCGCAAACTCGCGTGCTGGACACTAGTGCATGAAAAAACAGGAAATTGAATAAACTCAGTGACGTCATTGGTGAGCGCCTCTGCTGGCCTTCAAAATGGGCTCGACTCCTTAGCCTTGATTTCTTCAATTGTCCCTCCGCATATCAACTTTTTATGAAGAAAAGCCTGTCCGCGATGACATTTGGAGGTACGTCCACACCACGAGACAACGCAGAGACATGTTTGATGCCATGTTAGTTGCGAGCAGATGTGAGAGGAGCAGGACTGGACTCAGTTCATGCAGCTAGTTGTAGCTGTGTTAGCCGTGTGGCTAATTAGCCGGAACCTTTGGGCTGGTGCCCAGTGGTGAATTATAGTGATAACCAAATTTTCTCATGTAACATTATCTACTATGTGAAGTCACCATCTGCGTTTAGTGTTAGTGTACAAAGTGTCACGGTGTCTTTTGTCTGTGTTTACGGGAAAACGATGACTCCAAGTTGCTAGCTAACTTTAGCCAAGTCAGCCACCAAGCTAGCTAACGGTAAACATAGTAACTCTGGAGTGAAGTGCAGCGCTAACTGCAGGAAAACTCTGATCTGTAACTAAATATACAAAGCAGAGGTTTTCTATTTAGTGCTGATCAAGGGCTGGTTTAAGGAAGCAGTTTAATCAGGATTACTGCTCAACTGTGCTGACTCAAACCAGGAACCCACTCGAGTCTGAATCATGAACTGATGTAAGAAAAAACTGTTTCTAGATAACTGCATGATGAATGAGTAAACCTGCTTCTTACAACACAGTCAAAGAGCTTAACTCAAGATTAATACACGTTTCTTTTTACCTCTGTTAATTCAGGTGGGACTTTAAACCCCCACCTTAACTCTCAGTAGTGAATAAAAAGACTTATTGGATTGGTCACAGCTGTTCTGGAGCAGTTTTTAAATTTTTATATTAGAATTAATGTGATTTAAGGCTGGGCAATATATCCTTATTATAATAATAATAAAATAATAGTGACACATTTTATTTATATAGCACCCTCTAAAACACAGTTACAAAGTGCTTTACGATAGCAGAACATGCTAAAATCATGGAGAGAATGAAATGAACTAAGAGCCTAATACTAGATACACAGTATAAACAGGGTAACATGAATTAAAACTTTTTTTTTTGTCATTAAACATAACTAAAATCACTGAAAAGCAATTTTAAGAAAAGGGTTTTTAAGAGTAATTTGTAAGAGGAGACAGAGTTTATGGCCCTGATCTCCTCAGGCCGGTTGTTCCAAAGTCTAGGAGCTCTTACTGCAAAGGCTTTATCACCTTTGTGAAATAATTTGGACCCAGGAACGTCAAGGAGTGACACATCTCAGGATCTTGTGTGAGAAGGGACGTAGGGCAATAACAGATCAGATAAGTAATTTGGAGCGAGGCCTCTCAGGACTTTGTAAGTAATCAATAATACATTAAAATCTATTCTAAAAGCAACAGGTAGCCTGTGTAAGGACGCCAGGATCGGTGGAGTGTGTTCCTTTCGTAACCCAATTATATCCATATCCTGATATGGGACTAGATATTATGTTTGATTTTGGATATTGTAATATTGTAGGCTAAGTGTTCTCTTTTTTCCAGATTAAACGGCTGTATTACAGTAAAGTGATGTAATTTTCTAGCTGTTCTGTTATTTGCCTTTAACCACTCAGTCATTATATCCATGTAACTAAGATCATTAATCAATGATCTCATTGTGTAAATATTTTTGTGAAAGCACCAATCTGCAGCCCTATTATATTGTTGCCATATCAGTTTTGAGGTATTTGGTTAAAAATATCATGATATCTGATTTTCTCCATATCGCCTAGCAGTAATGTAATTACAGCAAAACTGAGACGTAATGGTGTTTGTAGTCTGAAATTATTTTGTTAGCTTGTTGTAGGGTGCAATTTTTTGTAGATATACATGTGTGAGCTCAGTTGAACTAAAATGCAGTTTACTAATTTCTTGGCTGTAGGTTTTTTTTTTTTTTTTTTTTTACTGGATTTCCATCCTGCAGCTCTTGATGAACAACATCTAACTCTCTTGCACTGTGTAAGGAGAAGTAGACCTGAGCTTGTCACTATTGCAAATATTTGATAATTCACATGTAAAGCGTGTTGGAAATGCCACTATTTTTTTAACATCCAGTGAGTGAGTTATAAAAACTCATGCTCTCCACCCAAGCTTTGTTCAAACTCACAAAATTTAATTTTAAATCCTGGTTAAGATTCCAAAATATATCTGAATTGGCTGACTTTGAATGTTAAGTAAATGGTCAAGACATCTAGAACACTTCCATTTGGTGGAATGGCACAACCAGAAAACATCCAAAATACCTAAATATGTTTTCGTTATTTACTTTTTTTATGGAGTGCTTTAAGTTTCACAGCTTTATAGGCAGTTGTCATGACATGGTGTGCACTGAGGTGCATGTAGTCTTTTCACACTCAGCAACATGTACATGTGAGCCATCATTTCAAACCCTCAAACAGCCCAAAAGCAGAGCAGTAAAAAGGACTCACACTAACTCAACAGAATGAGTATCCATGGTGATGTATCTCGGCTTTTATCTCGGGCAGTTGAACTTCTTATTCAGACAGTGTAATGGTTTATTTTTCAAATATACTGTCAGAGAGACCAGTAACAGCATTCTCCAACAGTTTCTGTCTCTGCAGTTACAGATGAGTGTCTGTCAAAGACCATTAATAATTCTCTCAAAAACCTGAAACTTAAGATTGTGTAATTTTATTGTTTTCATCTAATTTAATTTCATTTAATTTAGTCATTTTAGCACCGATGTCGTTAGGCAGTATGCAACCTGGGAAAAGATACAAAATGTGCCTATAGATGTTTTGTTTTTTGTTCTTTGTCTCAGGTGAACTGGCAGACGAGGTCAGCCAGGTGATTTCTGAACTGGTTCCTGTGCGGGCTGACTGGCTTGCAAGATTCCGTTCCTGTGCAGTACAGTAAAGCTACTCGCTCGGTCAGAGGATTGCAATGAAACCAGCTCAGGAGCGCAACCAGGAGTGCCTGCCTCCTAAGAAGAGGGACCTCTTAGTTAGTAACAGCAGTGGAGCTGGAGGGACGGGAGGAGTTGGGGCTGCAGGAGGAGGTGGCGGCGGCAGTGGAGGTGGCAATAGTGCTGGTAGTGGTATTGGAGAAGATGAAGTGGTTTCCATCCAGAACTCCGCAGCCAACAGTGACACTCAGGGAGGGACCCCATCTGGAGAGTGGCTGCGGACTCAGCCAGGGCTTCATTATGGAGTGGATAATTCTGATGGCATACCGGCAGTGCCAGTTGACCAGTACAGTATGCTCTATAAAGTGGCTCTTCCATCTGTTACCTACTCGCCCACCAGTCTTCACCCAGTGTTAGGCCACCTCTCTTCAGCCTACACTGTACACTCTCCTCTCCTGCAGCATCCAGGCCTTCCCTATCCTCCTCTCGGTTATGCCCAGATCCCTCATTCCTCTCTCCAGTTTGTTAGTTCTCCGTATGCAGCTGTACCTTACGCTCTGCCCCCTGGCTTTGTACCGGGATCATTAATTTCTCCCTCAGGCACCATTCCTCAGCCCCATGCTGTGTCCCACCTTGTTCCCTATCCATCTGTCATACAGGAAGGTGTTGTCTCTCCACCCCCCCAGGCCCAGGTAGCTGCTCATACCTTTGCCAAAGTTGCGGCATCCAGCGGTGTCCCGCTAATGCTGCCTTCAGAGCAAGCTGCCCAGCAGCACCTCGGTACTGTAGGAGTCCTCCCCGCAGCAGAGCTCAGCTCTCGAGGGTTGCCAGTCTTCTATCACCCTCAGGGCGCCAGGGCTGCCACTGCCACCAGAGACCCTCACAGTGCCCAGCAGGAAAATGAACCAGAGATGAATGGAGGCGATAAAGAGCAGGGAGCTAGGGAGGTTGTGCTCGACTACACTGCCAGAAATGCAAGTCTGCTGCAGGTAGCATCCAACTCTGCAGCCCAGGAGTACAGCCAAGACAGAGGCCCGATGAACCGAAGGCTGGAAGAGAGGAGCTCACCTGGCCAGCGCAGCACTCCAGACAGTGACCTGGAGGTAAGACACAGTGACGGCCTCATAATGTGACTCCTCTTAATCTTTATTACCATAGTCCCAACGTTTAGCAGTAAACAGGTTATAGAAACATGTAAATGTAAAACCCTTTTACAAGGTTAGGTATTAAGAATAACCTGATCAACACTTCTCAATACACAGAGGGCAGGTAATGTAAGATTTTCAAATACATTATGAATGAATAATGAATAAATTTCCTGATGGAGAAACTAGATTAATTGTTCATTTATACCCTTAATTTACTTTGTTAAAAGCTTTTCAAGTTTGCACATGTGACTGAAAAAAACCCAATAAGGAAAAAACTGTCAAGTGATACAAAGAATATCATCACCATCATTCAACGTGACAAGGAGCAGCGTGACCCAGAGGCAACACTTTTTAAACAATCATCATGATGATCAAGGAATAAGAGAGTCTTTATAACCTTAATGTAGACAGAAATATGTCAGCATGATGAAAAATGACACCAAAAAAGAACTACTATCATATACTTTATCTCAAAGATTGTATGTTGTTATTATAATATGATCAATTAATCATTTCATAGAGCTTTCAGTAGCCTACATATTTATTAAATATGCCTATGTCTGTGTCTTAACTGTACACTCGGGCTGGAAATCAGCACCAACCACCAGCCAAATGCTGGTAAAATATGCAAGTGTCTGCTCCACTCACCAGCCAAAAAAAGCCATGGTAATCTATTGAATGGCTGGTAGATTTTTGAATCCAGCCAGCCACAGTGGCAGGCGGACAAAAAGTTAATTCCCAACCCTGCTGTACACCCTCTTACCTCATGTAAGACTCAATTGCAGGTGTTAATTTTAGACTCAACTTCCTTCCTTCCTTTATTGTGTGCTGTGGGTCTGCAGGTAATTGAGCAATCACTCACGGCCACAATTGCCACTTTGTGCCAAAGCCATGTTATTTGTGGTTGCTCGGAGATGCTCAGCGAAGCCCTCACTATCACTACCTCTTTTGTGATGGTCTGCAGAGGAAGGAAGGATGTTGGTTCCAATAAGTAGAAAAGTTTCAGCCCTCTTTAAAGTGCTGTATGTACTCTGGAGAAGTTCATTGTTGAGTTATATTTCCAGGTTGTCAAACACAGACACAGTCTCTTTCCCAAGTAGTCAAATACAGATGCTTTGGGGTTGGCGGGTTGGTCCAACTACTAACACAAAGCTAGTGATGGGCAAAAATGAACAAACAAATCTTTATGAATGACTCAAGTGTTCGATATGTACCAGGTCAGCCTGTGGAACGTCCGAGTGCTCATGAATCCCTGACACTTCCCACTCACTGTTGCTGTAGGGTACTGCTAACGCTGCCTGCTATGGTGAGTGAATGAGATGCAATTGTCTGGCAGCTACACTCAATGAACGAGACCGAATGAAATGTTCTCTTGAGGTGCAACGTATTCTGCTTGCCCTGGAAGAATGACAAATCGATGTAGCCAGATCATATTTCTGTGACGTCTGTCTGACAGATTACATGGACTGTCTGCGTACAAGCATGGACTTGTTGCTCAGAAAATGTAATATGTATAATATACATAGCTTAGCAAAAAAGAACAAACACTATTTTGTATCAGTACTACTCACCCCGTTGCTTGGAACACCCAACGAAAAAATATTATATTTATCAGCTTGCCACTAAAACGGCCTGCTACAATGTTATGAAAAAGATGGACTGGAGTTGGAGGACGACACTAACAAACCGAGAGCGTAACGTTCAACACCACAGGTGTTTTGTTCTTGGTTTTTGTTTTGTTTTTTTTGCTGTAGGTACTGCTACAGTCCTGGACTGTGAACCATTGTATTTCACTGCAGTGCAAACCATTCTAGTTCAAAAGGCCGACTTAGATCTGAGGAATTTTAAAAAGTGTAAACAGTTGCAAAAGCCTTCTTAATTGAAATAGCAAACAAAAACTATAAACCATAACTATAAAAACAACCCAAAAAACAAAAATGTAGGCCAGTAGTAATTTAAAATAAATAAAAGCAAGGCTAATGGTGTATTCACGTGCTCCTCAGATTGTAGTTCTTACGACTTCAGTGTGTTAATGAAGTTAAGTTGTAATGTGGAAACAACATGGACACTACAAGGATGATGTGCTGTATTTCATTGCTCAGAGCGTTTAAACATGTTGATAACGAGGAGCCATACAATATGATTAGAATATTTTTCTGACACCACATGAATGCAGCACACTGCAGCTGACATAACTGGGATGTCTGCTACTTGTCCCTCAAACAACGGCAGGTTGTTGGTCAGTGACATTCCTGTAACATCTTATTGAGCGTACATAGCCTACCTACGTATAAGTTGGATACGGAAATGCATTACATGAATATCATCACGACTGTCAATGTATTAAAGAGAAGTTTTGTGGGGCAGGCAGCAATAGCTGTCAATAGTGCATGTACCAAATGAGTGTCACAGAAAACTCACAACACATTTTGCAAAATATATCAAAACTCAAAAGGTTCAAAGGGTTGATACATTTACATTTATCAACTCAAAGGAACCAAAACTGTGAAAGAAATCGGTCCACCCATCATTATCCAAAGCGTCGGGATTTGACAACCAGTGAATTAGACTCAACAATCAACTGCCTTTCTCCAGAGTTACACACAGCACCTTAATGGTTTAATGATCAGCTACTTGAATCAATCAAACATGGAGAAGTGCTATAAAGGCCATTATGAGTAGCTGCGGACTATGGCTTACATATGGACGCCTCATTTGGAAGTCACAAAAAAGCTTCTGTCCCCCTGTCTATTGGATGAGTTGATGAGAAGAACGATGTTCAGTCATTCATCATTAGAAATGGTGTGCTGTAGGGAGTCTGAGGTTTGACTGATGCTTAAATGTATTTGTTTACTGACACACACGGATATTTCATACCCACATGTTGTAATTCAGGCTGTGTCTTGTTGGAAGTGTGTCACAAGCTGTTTTTGAATTATGTGAGTTTCAGCAAAATTAAAAGTTATCTAACTAACACTTTATTCCTTGAATCAATTTCCAGGTGCAGCAGGTGGTTGGTCGTTTGGCTTCTTCTGGCCAAGGTGGAGTGCGGAAAGAGGTCTCCTTTGCTCCCTTGAACCTCTCTCAGGGTGCCCAGAGAGCCAGAGATGTCCATGGAGAGAGCACGAGCGTGGTTTCAGGCCGGACTGCGTATACGACCCAGACTGCGTGTTACACTGATCCCAGAGTAGCCGGTCTCCAGCAGCAGCAGACGGGACAACCAGGACATGCTGTCATGCTTGCGAATGGGCAACCAGTTCTCATTCCCTTGGAGTATCACCTGCAGCATCAGCCCCAGCCACCACAGCAACACTACCCAGGACAGGCTAACGATGCCTCAGCCAGCCATGCCTCTACCACCATGGCCTCTCCTAACCCAAGCTTTAAAGCCTCTGATTCTTCAGCCAGAGTGTGCCTCCTTGAAAGGGCGGAGCCGACCACAGCTCAGCAGCAGCTCCCCCAGCAGCCTCCTGTCCAGCCTACAGCAGACGCGACTCAGGCCTTAGCTTCAAGCCTCGCTCCTGCCTCGGCTCCCTGCAACCCGTCACACTTCATGAAGGGAGCCATTATCCAGCTGGCTACTGGGGAACTGAAGCGTGTTGAGGACCTGCAGACTCAGGACTTTGTGCGGAGCGCCGAGGTGAGTGGGGGTCTTAAGATTGACTCGAGCATGGTGGTGGACATCCGTGCCAGCCAGCAGAGACCGGGTCTTGTGTCACTTCACTTTACTGTGGGGGAGCAGCAGAGCAAAGTGACCATCGACGTGCCTCCTGAGCACCCCTTTTTTGTGTTCGGGCAGGGCTGGTCGTCCTGCAGCCCTGAGCGCACAGCCCAGCTCTATGGCTTGGCCTGCCATCATCTGCAAGCGGGAGACGTGTGTGTGTCCATCACCCTGCAGCAGCAGCTTCAGCCACAGCAGCAGAAACAACCACAGCACCATCCTTCACAACAGCAACAACAACAGCAGAACATGTCCAGGACTTTGAGCAAAACCAACGCGACATCAGGACCTGGTCACCAGCTCATGGGGCCTCCTGCCCCTCAGCAGTCACGGCCGCCATCTCATTTCAGGCTAGACCGCATCCACAGAGAAAGACAGAGGGATGGGGAAAAAGATGCAGCTGACAAGGAGGAAGCCACACATTTTGGGGTTGTTGGGCACTCTGAGTCGCCCATCAGACCAAGTAGGACCTTAGCAGAGCATCCGAGGAGCCAGAGCAGTTACCACTTGCACACAGAGGGCTCTGCTTTCGCAGGGGCAGGGATGGGAGCAATGCAGGCTGCGCTAGGTGCATCTCAGAGGCGCTGGTCCTCACCTGGCCTCCAAAGATACAGTATGAAGGGAGACGAAGGGCCACGCCCTCATATAAGCACCTCCAGCCACACAAGGCCCTCTTTCATCCCCCAGGAGGTCAAACTGTCCATTGAGGGGCGCTCTAATGCAGGGAAGTAGCATCACATTTGGTAGCAACTATTAAAAGAGACTGCCACGAGTAGGAATGAGTCTGACAAGGAGAGAAAGAGGGAAAAAAAAGAGTGCGAATGTAGCCTCAGAATGTTTGAGATTTTGCACACCTAAAAATGTACAAAAATACAAGATCTTTGTCTATCTGATGAGAAGTTCTGGTTTGGTTCGGTTGTCACTCAGCCAAAGGATACGAGCCTGTGGTTTCCCAGCCAGCTGAGGTCTGACAGGGACATTACAAGCTGAGTAGAAAGTATGTAGCGGATGAAAATGCCTACCATAGTCCTTGCACACTGCATTACTCTTCCTCCCTCCCTCCTCTGTCGCCACTTCCGCATACCCTTGCTTGGAGGTTACCATCGCATTCAGAACACTCTTGCTTCCTTTTTGACCAAACCGTCTCTTTGGGAGACCAAGGACTACGAAGAATGTGTTTGTAGCGCAGTGAAGCTACCAACTCTGCAGGTTCTGATGTATTTAAAAGATCACAGCCAGTGATCTTTAATCTCCTTCATTCCTAAGATCCTGTTTCCTTCAAAAGCATTTACCCCCCCCCCCAAAAAAAAAAAAAAAAAAAAAAAGAGAGAGAGAGAGTGGAGTTGCTGACATCAGCGGCTCCTGCGGTGATGTTGGCACTGTTGACGCTAACTGTCAGTGTATGTTACATTATGCTTCTCCGGCAGGAGACTGAAACCTCTGCTGTCAGCTGAGATACTCTCTCCCCGCCTTCCTTTTCAGGAAGCCGGTCTGCAAAGAATGGGATCCTCTCTCAGGCCAAGTGTGGCGCGTCCCACTTGTCTTACAATCGAAATAGTGATAAATCAATCAGTGTGTCTGTTCAGCAATCAGTTTCCACTCAGAAAACATCTGCTCATGCCCTCTGGTTCGGGCTCCAACGTGTGAGTGTGTTTGCATAAATGCGGCAGATTGGAATAATGCTTTGTTCTCTGTGATAACTAGAGATATGTTGCATTCCAGTATCATCAGTGAGAATATCCATCACTTAGTGTTTAACTTTTTCTCCTTAGAGAAATCACTTCCCATCCTGAGCGACACCCTCCCTCCTCCTCGCTATACCTCAAAGCTTTCCCGACCAGACTGGTGACTTTTAATGCAATTTTAAAAGCCGTGATAAACGGAGGAGGCACTGGCTGGTCATCACCAAAGCCACCTATGGGAATGAGACATTACCCTGTCACATCACTGGCTGCAGGGCCACTTTAAACCCCTGAAGAGCGGAAGGGCCTTGCAGTTCGCCTTGTAGAGAGAAACCCTGCGTGCGAGTGAGTCAGTGACGAGGTTTTCTTTTGTCCTAGTTACTCTTTGCTCGGTTCCCAAATTAAAGCAATAGTTCTTTTTACAGCACGCGGCTTTACTGCTCTCCCCCAGGAGTCTCTCGTCGTGGGCTGTTTTCTATCTCTGTACATCTGAGGTGTGAGATCTGACCCTCTTTAAACCCTGACCTTTACAGGCGATGCACTATGTTGGTGTTTATTTTCATTGATTCTTCAGTATTTCTACACAAGCAATGCATGACAAATGTCTCAAGAAATTGTTGTAGATGAAACTGCTTCTCTTTGATTCTCCATCTCACTGATGATATTTTATCTTTTACTCAAGTGCATCTCCAAGAAAGGCTTGACTCTAATTAAGTTGTGATCGTTATCAAGTTATCTTCTGTTCTGTCTTTTGTTTTAACCCTCACGGTCCTTCGCTTTTGTACTAGGGTATGGATCTTATGATTGTCTTGTGTTGCACATAGAAAATGTCACTCATTGATTTCACACTGACCTTGTTTATAGGAATCACAGTACAGTTGATGTTTTTTTTTTTTTTTAATGAAGGGAAAATGTTTGAAGTATTGTTGTTGGTGTTTTGTGGTGAGAGAGAGAAAAAACTGACTTGCATTTTTAACTCTGTTTACAAATTTAGCCAAGATGAATGCTGCAGTTTCCTCCTTCGGACAGATTTTTATCCTTGTCACTGAAAAAAAAAGAATCCAAAAGGATGAAATTGAAATTAAGTGCAATTAGACCACACATAAAATCATTCAGAGGTTTATAATCAGACGGCATTCCTCAAGCAGACATTCCCATTGAAACGTGTAAGTCACTCACTTCTTATTTCTGTCATAGAGCTCTGGACTTAAACATTTGATCACTTTTAAATATTTCACGCATTACCTGTTGTATCACTCTTCATTCGATGTGCTCAGACAGGAGGATCAGTCAGTTATATGGTTGTCAGTTTTGTGTCTGACTGTGTTGGTGCAGCCACAGACACCACTGTGTGTCCTCTCAGCTCTCTTAACTTCTCATGGTTCACTCAGTATACAGCCTGACCCTCCGTCAGCAGGTGGACGGGAGACAGAGAGACCTGAGCTGGGCCTAGTACACTCTCATTCTCCGGTCATTACAAGCAGCTTTAAAGGAAAGGTTCACATGTTTTCATTTCATGTTTTTTTTTGTGCGTTTGGTGAGCAGGTATGCTTGAGCTGCAAACCGGCGACTGAGGGGCAGGGTTAATTTGCATATTCGTATTGCAATGCATACTCAATGAGGCAAAGGTGTAGTGTTACATCAAAGCCACTTTCAAGCCATGAAGGTATTTTTTTTCCATTGAAAACATTTCTAAATGTGTAATTTTGATGAACAAGGAGTTTTTAGGGGTTTAATTATTGCCCGTAGAGTAACTTAAAAACGGTTTTCCTATGCCTATAAAGGCTTATTGGTCGCTCTAGTCACTCCTCCAGTCCATACTGGCTGTGTAAAGATTCTTCCTGATGCCATTCCAATGTTCGACATTTTATCCTCCATCCCATCACTTAAACTGGAATCACAGGGATCTCTTAATCAGTCCCTCTGGGAGCTTGGTTGTTGGAGTCTAAATTGCCTGATTTCACAGCAGCTGTTATACATAATTATGATGCATGTTGTGATGTTCTTAGAGCTTTTTTGCAATGAAATTGTGAATCAGTTGAAAATTGCAGAGTTAGTTGCGTTTTTTTGGGGGGGAGGGTGATTAATTAAAAATTAAAAGCAGCTTGTTTCAGTGAGAATAAAACAGTTATTCATACTACGCTAATGTTACCACTAACCCTTCATATATAATCTAACTCACCTTGATTAGATCTGGATGCAACAGCCTCTGTCATGGGCTCGTTCTCTAGCTGTGTTTTGCAGTAGAAATTCATGATTGACTTTCGTTTGTGCTCCAACACAACTTTCCACATGGTGCAAAACAGTTTATCCACGCTTTTGTGCAGGACGTCAGGGAATTGCCTTGCACAGCCTTTGACTGAATAGCAGTAATTTTTGTTGGTAAATGTGAGAAGTTCTTGTTTTGCCGGCATCTTCACAACCAGAAACAAGGATTGGAGTTATGGTTGACTGCTATGATTAGTTAAACTCGGGAAGCTGCCGTGATTGGTCCAATTTGTAAAAAAAAAAAAACCTTGCAGTGATTGGAGGAGATTGCAAGGTTGTGCCGAATTCATGGGGATTGGTTAAATTTGCATTAATTGTTGCGATCGCAGCATCATAGAAGGGCCTCTTAATGACCTCTGTGGACGTGAGGAATGATTACACTGACTCACAACTGTTTCAAATTAAGTACAGAGTTAGGAGTGCTTTGAGATTGACTTAGAAAAATGTGAACCTATCCTTTAAAATGCTTTACAATGGGAGATTCAAAAAATAATTTTACTACAGTTAAGAGCACATCGTACCATCAGAAGCTCACCACATCGAGTCTTTTTCATGCTGTAAGCAATATACATATTAAACCTGAAAACATTTCACGTAGTCTTGGCATTTTCTATGCAGTTTACTCAGTATTGTACCCTTCATTGTCTTAAGTACAGCTCTCTGAAGCAGCAGGGCAGGTTGGGCTGATGCAGTCATTTGGTTGTAGGATTTTTGCTTTAAATGACCTTTTTATAGGAATACAAACCAGTATTTTGCTTTTCTACTCTCCATTTTTTTGCTCGGTGGTCTCCATCTTCCTGTGTATAGCACACTGTTGACTCACAGATCAGTCAACTTTTATTGTCTTCTCACGATGCCACACAGTCGGAGCCAAATCACTCGAGAAGAGTGTCACTCATATTTCCACGTGTTTGCCCAGCGTTATTTTGGCACCGTCGCCAAGCCACTTCGACATTGTATTTTAGGTCAAGAAGCATTTGATGGGATTTAAACGGTGCAAGCAGTGACACTTGTGACTTTACCTCCTGTTGATTCTCACAGCAAGACCATCCTGTGCTACCACGAGCCTTTTTTGTGTTTGCCCTCTGCTCTGAGCAGTGTGTGCCATGTCAAGCAGGAAAGCTCCACTTCTTCTACAAAGATGTCCGATGAATCTTATTCACATCACTGATAGTCTGTTGCTGTAAGTAATTGCACTAAATGCCCTCCTTTTACAGTGTTTTGAACTTAAAACTGTTGGTAAATTGAAGAGTTTCAAAATGTAAAGCACACAAAATCATGGAGAAATTGCAGGTTGTGTGTTTCTGTAGATAGATGTATTTTTTTGTATAGATAGCTTTGATGATGCTTGTCGATAATGCCTTAAAATCTGCTTTGTACAATGTGTGAAATTGAAATAATGGAATAATGCTTCTGGTCGACTTGGTGTTCCCCTTTTCAGGCTGAACAAGAGCAAATCAGAAATGTCAAGCTTTGAAACTCTTGTCACGCCTACAAGCAGAAATTCATATTCTCAAAGGGTGACGGTGAATTCTTTTCGGGCTCCAGACGGTTCAACTATGAAATCTGCAACTTTGTGTTCATGTGGTGTTTTCGTTTTTACTTTTTGTTTCCCATTATCTATTCCGTTACGTTTTTAATACACACTTTACACTCATACTTATCTTTTAATTCCTTTCTTTTCCATGTGTGGAGGTGAAGTAAATGGAATGTCTTCTTTGCACTTTTTACAAGACGATGCCAAGAGTGTCAGCAGCGGAGGGCGATCCATTAATTCCACACGCACACATCTGTTGTTTTTATTGTTGCACAAGATGAGTAGTTTTTTTTATCCTTAGACTTAATGGGTTGTGTTTGGTGTCTTGTGCTTTGTCCCAGTCTCTGGACGACAGTTTTGAGTAAATGCAGACAGACAGACAAGCTGCATTAATCCGATAGCTTTCCATTGGTGGTAATGTGATGGTTGATAATGTTTTGTGACGTTGGCAGTGGGGATTCTTTTACTCCCTGTGTGAACTATTTCCTGTCGTTTGATCCCGTATTGAACTACAAAGGTGAAATTAGAACGACTTCGGTGTCGATGTCCAGTTAAATCAGGAGAAACGAGAACGGTTAAAAGTTTTAAAGAAGTCTGTGTATTTTCAGATTTGACATTGTACTTTTTTTGGCACAAGGTGACACTGCTTTTTCATGTGACGTGCAACTATCGAAAAACAAAACAAAAAACAGCATCTTTTTTTTGTTTGTTGTTTTTTTAAACATGCCTAAATCTGCAAAATATATGCAATGATGTAAATGTAACATTCAATCCTCAAGTATAATCCAGGTTGTATGAACTTTGTATAGTGAGTTTTAATATTGTATGGCCGTACCAATATGTATTGATCTTTATCAGAAGCCTTAGAGTTGTCGACCGAAAGTGCTCCCTTAGAATACCCTACACCTACCTGACTTTAACAAAGCATTAATATCTCTATTTTGTTGCATTTTTATTTGTACCGTTTTTGAATAAAATAGATTTGTACTGTATATTTGTACCTCTCTGTGAACTACTTAGGGCGGTTTTTGTTTTTTTGTTTTGCTGTTTTAATTCTATGTACTTTAAGGACACAAAGATATTGTATTTTTATTGTTACAGCTAACTTGGAGACATTGCATTTATCATGTTTGTTAAGTAAACACAATATAATATATATATATAAATATATATATATATATATATATATACAAATATAAATATAAACTATTATCCAACCTGTGTGCCGTGTATCTTTGGTTGCACTTATGTACTTTTCTTTCTGTGTACTGGCATTTTAAGTGTTAGTGGTAGAAGAAGTATTGAGATCTTTTACTTCAGTGAAAGTAGCAGTACGTCAGAGTCAGTTAAAAGTCCTGCATTCATCATTTTACTTAAGTCTGAGCTCCAAAGTATAACAAGAAATGCAACACTGGTGTATTGCTATAGAAGAATCACATTAATGCTCATGAGGGGAACAAATTTAATGGGTAGTTTAAGTAATGAACTATTGCATCTTTACATCATGTTTTGAATGTCTAATCTTGATCTTCACAGTAACAAATAGAGCTGGCAAATGCCATGATATAAATGTTTGAAAGCCAATAATAGCCGTAATAATTTAGGTCCTATAAGCAACTGAAGCAATGATGACATTTAATCATTATAGTATGTAGAACTGAAATATGAAAACAGTCCATATTAATTCATGTAGTTTGGATTTTCAGATTTCCAGAAGGTCATTTGATGTGGTGGGATTTTTTTTTATTTAAGTTTTCACTATTTCAGATGATGGAATGAAAATACAATCTTAAAATTTAAGGAAAACAAAAAAATAAAATAAAGGAGCATAAATTGTACTTGACACCAAAATTCAAAAGGAAAATTTATTTTTTTTAAGTTGATAACTTCTTCCCACAAGATAATTGATCTTATCTTGTGTGCACAAGATATAAAAATATTACTTTTCGGGACTTTTCTGCTCTGTATAACTTGAATATATATATATATATATATATATATATATTCTCTCATTTCAAACACCAAAATTCAAACCACATAAATTGAGATAATTAGTTCTCAAAATAAAATGTGTAAATGCTATTAAGTCAGTGATATTTAAATTTGAACAATCATGTAAATCTTCATAAATATTTTATGTTAAAGGTTCCGTATTGTGCTCAATTTCAGGTTTGTACTTGTGTTTTGGGTTTCTACTAGAAACGATTACATTTTTCAATGTTAGAAAAACACATTATTTTTCTCATACTGTCTGCCTGAATATCCCTGTATTTACTCTCTGTCTGAGACACTCTGTTTTAATCTTTAAGTCCCTCCCCACAAAACCCCCCCGGCAGTGGAGCAGCACTTTCTGTCTCTATAGGCTGTTTGACTGGAATTGCATCTAGGCAACAGCTTGAGTCCATGTTTACTTTAAGTCAGCTGATGTCGTGTACATACACTGCAAAACATTTCAAACAGGAAATACTTATATTTCAGGTTTTAAACAGTCTATATTGTATGGTTGTGTTATTAAAACTTTACTGTAGTTTTAATGGATTGTTTAAAGACAGATTTTGAATGCAGACAGAGCATTTCTGTGTGGACTGAGCGTTTTGGTACTTATTTATATAGCACCTATACCTGCTTTTTACAATAAGGAACCTGTAAGACTCCACCTATGGTGAGAAATGTGTGTTACACTGTACCCATCCATCCATCCATTTTCATCCGCTTATCCGGGGCTGGGTCGCAGAGGCCAAGCAAACATCCCAAACGTCCTTCTCCCCAGCAATGCTTTCCAGCTCCTCCTGAGGAACCCCAAGGTGTTCCCAGGCCAGAAGAGATATGTAATCCTTCCAGCCCATTCTGGGTCTGCCCCGGGGCCTCCTACCAGTGGGACGTGCCCTGAAACACCTCTAACGATAGGAGCCCAGGAGGCATCCTGATCAGATGCCCCAACCACCTCAAATGACCCCTTTTGACGTGAAGGAGCAGCAGCTGTACTCCGAGCTCCTCATCCTATCTTTTAGGCTGAGCCCAGACACCACACTGAGGAAACTCATTTTGGCTGCTTGTACTCATGATCTCATTCTTTCAGTCACTACCCAGAGCTCATGACACCGTATCCAATGAAAACAAATGTGTATCTGTGTGTGTAAAACAAAGGAGGAGTGACGTGACACTGGACACAACCATTATAGTAAAGTCAATGTTTATTTCCACATTCTTTACCAGGTTTCATCGTAGTCTGTACATCTGTTAATCCAGTAACAGAGGATGGCATCTCCAAAGTGCCATCCAGTCAGAATGCATTGATATCGCAGCAAGCATGAATGTTCTCATTAGCAGTTTAGCTCATTCATTTGGCCTTGTTCAGAGAGATTTGTTTTGTAAACATGGACATTGAGAGGAAATCCTGATAGAATTAATATAGAAAGGCCAACGTTTTTTAACAACATTTTTCTTTTGATTAAACTGTAGAAAACAGGCAGGCATAAACTAACAGTAGAACACAAGCTCATATTGAACCATTCTAGGACAAGTGCAGTTTCACGACATGCAGTGCTTACCTAATCCATACTGAGAGTGCCGCTCGTGAGAGACCGGCAACACTTCAGAGTTCAGAGTACTTCCTTTGCAATAGTATGTCAGATCACAGACGCCGCAGTTTTCTGTCGCATTGGTCCACTGCAGGACAAAGGGGATCACAGCAATTTCAAAGAGCAACCTCTGAGAATACTCAGTATTCATAGTCTGAGAGAAGAGAGAAATAAATGACACCTGAAGCCTCTGTCGAGAACACCGATCTGCCCTTGGTACAGTATGTCATGAATAGGATGGCAGTGAGACCCTGTTGCTTTCATGTGCTGAACTAGGAAGAGAAAACACACCTCCGAAGACAAAGCGTCTCTAGAAAAGTCACACAACTGCCCAAAACTGTTGCTATCACGTCACATGATAGATCTATAAATGATTCTTATGGACCAGGGTGTTGTCTCCAGGCTCTGAGCCCTCTCACTGAGTTAAATTGCCTGAGAAGCTAAACTCTTTACATTGAAGTCCGTTTAAATTAAAGTCGCATTCTGCATAGTTTCAGTGGAAAGTGAATTAATTTCCCTTGGAATAAATAACACATCTGTTGCATAGAGGTTTGATGCACTCCTAGAAAAGCCTTTGAGGATGAAACACAAAAAAAATAATCCCTTTTTTTCCCTTAAATTTGCTGTAACAAACAGCCAGGTAGATTGACTCTCGTCTAGGAGTGACTCAAACAGAACCAGTACTTGTCCTCGTCTCTGATATTCTGTGACGAATATTTCAGAAACTGCTTATTGACACTGTAAATGTTTGCATCTGGAGAGGTGAAGTCAAGAAAAATCGGAGGTAACCTTGCAGGCAGGAAATTAAACAAGGGATATCCAGACATGGCCTCTAATTTGAACATTAAAACAACTTTATACCACTGACGGTAACAAAATAACCCAAAAACATTTTCACAAGAAAAATATATTCACATCATATTGCATAAATATGTGCTGGAATGAGGTTAATGAATATAGATTGATAAAATCTCTCTCCCAGTATGGGCTGTATGTGTCATGAGATTAGACCCAGTGCTCAGTAACGGATGGGGATTAAAAAACAATAACAACATGAGTTTAAAATGAGCTCCTCTGTCGTATGAATCAATAAATATTGTCATCAGTTCTGCTGACAGAAGATATAAATCAACCCCAATTTAAGTGGTACAAGTCACATATACTGAAGGTACTGCAGCTTTACAAAGCATGTGAGTGCTACACAAATTGCATGCAGAGGATGCATCATCTGTGTATGATCCTCTAAATCATAACAATAATAATAATAATAACCCACTGTCATGTTGTAATTTACTCATCATGAGGAAAACAAATGTGTCTTTGCGGGCAGAATTCAAGTAAAGTATCATATCATATCAGGAACTGTTTCATTGTGACCACTTAGTGGAACATTTTAGCACAATATTCCTTAACGTGATGAGCCCAAAATATATAAGAGGTAACTAATGTATTGTACAGTACAATAACAGCAGCACAGACTGAAATCTTTACGAGCCAAAGAAAAGCTCTGTAACAGAAAGTTATAAAAAAAAAAAAAAAAAAAGAAACGACATTGGCAAAATATTCGGAGTGTAACGATGAAGGGAAAAGAAAACAAATATTGGCAAAGAGAATGTAAGGAGGCGAATGCATCAAGTCGTACAACTCAAGAGGTGAGAAGGAATGTTGGTCAACACCGGGCGTGTTCAATAGGACAAAACATTCATGTAGTTCATCTGTTAAAGGTCCAGTGTGTAGGATTCAGGGGCATCTACTTGCATTCAATCATTTTCTGTAACTGCTTATCCTGTTGGGGATTACAGAGGGGCTGGAGCCTATCCCAGCTGACACTGGGTGAGAGGCAGGGTACACCCTGGACAGGTCACCAGACTATCACAGGGCTGACACATAGAGAAAGACAACCATTCACACTCACATTCACACCTACGGGAATTTTTTTTTCTAGTGTCACCAATTAACCTAGCCTGCATGGATTGTGGGAGGAAGCCAGGGAAAACCCACGCTGACACTGGGAGAACATGCACAGAAGAGCTACCCACCCCTAGATTCGAACCAGGACCCCTCTTGCTGTGAGGCGACAGTGCTAACCACTGCACCAACGTGTTGTGTTTAAAATCACCTGACCTGAAAATAAGAATTGTGTGTTTTCCTTACTTTAGATTTACTCCTTTATATCTACATACAGAGTGGGTCCTTTTGCAAGGAGTTGGTCCTGTTATACTACAGTAGCCCAGAACAATTCATCCATTCGATTAGAGCTATTCACATCTTTGCGTTGGCCACTGTAGTTCTCCTACACACTGGGCCTTTAAGAAACATTCTCATCAAATGTGGGAAATACACGTGGAAATCAGTTGCTCCTGTGAATCTTTGTGTCCTATTGAAGGGCCTCAGCCATTAATGCAAACACAAATTGTGGAAAACAACCCGCATCCTCTGTAGTAGTGTACAGTACATGTAGAGCTTTGGAAGCTTGGAGTTGGAACGCAGTAAGCCACGAGACAGAGGGCGCGACCATGGCGCCAGCTGAGGTAGTAGAGTTTGACTGAATATGATCTTCCCAGGGACCCACGGTGGCAGCTTGAAGAGAGAGGTGTAGCTACCGGTAAACCCGAGTCACTGGGCTGGCGGAGTGGACCAGAAGGGAGGGGGGCTGTGGCTACAAAGTCCCCACTCCTGTCACTGAAGGTCCATGTGCAAAAAGATTTTTTTTTTTTCCGAAAAGGAAGTATAACTGCTCCTACTAGAATGAACTGTTAAATCTGCTAGCCCACTGACGAACAGATAAATCTCTTTACAACATGCTTTTATGTCATCATCCATACAATATGAAACATTCTCAACCCTGTTCCCAAGGTTTTCTAGACTGTAATAAATTAGAAATTGGAGTAGTTTTTGCTGTATTTAACAAAGCAGTTTGTCTGTCAAGCTGTTCGACACAGAAGGAGCTGGAAGTGCCCCAGCTAGGGAATGGTTCTCTGTGACCATGGCAGTCTGATGGCAGAGTGCAGAGGTTAATGATGCTGCTTGACGCCAGTTATTTCCCCCCCTAGTGGCCTGGTCCCATTAGGGCAGCTTCATGAACAGACCATTATCAATGGAAGGGACAGGCATAGGGCAGGGGAACTGGAATAGACTCATGTCTGCTGTGAGGGCAGCCATGGCAGCAGGATCATGCTCTATCTGTGTCCTCAGAGCAGGGTCGATCTTCTCCAGCCGCCGCTTGATCCTCTTCGCCTCCCTCTCGCGGATCAGCCTGGCTTGCCTCTTCTCTGGTGTCTCGTTTGCCCTCTTCATACGCATGGCCTCCCTGTCTCTCTGCAGCCTGCGCGCCCGCTGCTCCTCTGATTCCTGCATCCTCTGCATGCGCTTGGCCTCGCGGTCCCGCAGCCTCCTCAGTTCCCTCTCCTCTTCCGTCTCACACGCCCGCTTGTTCTTCTTTGCCGTGCGCTCGCGCTCTAGACGCTGCAGGCGGGCCTCCAAGGGTTCGTTCTTCCTACGCAGAGCCCATTTTCGCATCGGCGACTGGGCCTCCACCAGCTGCTGATAGGCCACGCAGCTGTTGCACACCAGCAACACTCCGGCAGGATACACCGGCATAGGGCCCAGGATGTCAGGGATAGGAGGGAAGCCTGAGGAAGAGGAGTTAAGTGCATCGGGGATAGATGCCAGTGATGGCCCTTCAGAGAGGAGACTGTCGGGCAGTGAAGGAAAGGAGGGCCCTTGGTCAGAGCCTGCGCATGGTCCTGGGCCGTGGCACGGTCTGGGGCCTTGACACTGGCTCGGGATGTGGCCTGGTCCCTGGCAGGTACGATTGGCTTGACAAAGGTTGGGGTTGGGGTCAGGTGGTTGACAGGGGCGAGGGCCCTGACATGAACTGGGACTGGGGCCCGGTCCGTGACAGGAGCATGAGCCGTGGTCCGGGCTGGTCATGGGGCTGCTGGAGAGGGACATGGAACAGTTGTCTCTCCCATCCGTGATGTCCATCCTGGTTGTGTCGAGGACATCTTTAAGCTTCTCCCTAAAAAAAAAAAAAAAAAAGACACCATATTAAAAAGCTGATCACAGTAAAACATCCCCTTAGAGCCCTGATACATTTTCTCCTTTCTTAATCTGACCTCCTGATCGCAAAATCCTTTAGTGTAGGTGTCTTTTCCTTCACTGGCCTGAGTTAGAAGAAGCTGCACATCATGTCCCCGCTACTATCACCAGTCTAGTACATCAACGTGCTGTATGACAGCTAGTATTGTTTGAAATATTCAGCTTGTATAAAAATAACAGTGAAGGGTACAACACAGACATTTTGGGTGGCAATTAACACTTTCAGTTATATTTTTGTTAGCCACTAACCTGACAGCTTGTAACCACAACCTGCCCTGTGTGCTTACATATTTTGGGACAACAGTTAATTCTGGCTTCATCTATCAAGCTGCTTTGATTGACGCGATTTGAAACTATTAAGTGCAGTGGGAGAAAAGATGACTCACTTCATCTTATTGCCTAGGTCTAAACCTTTAAATCCGCCCACTCCACAGAGGTGACAGAGCGTAACGAGTTGTCACATCTGTCTGATATCAAGCGATTAATCTTACTCATTTCCCCAGTTATGTGTTTCAGAAATGACCAAGGAACTGTGTCACATGACATGCGGTTAACTAAGAGAGGAGGTGACTGTTTGTAGATGACACTATGGGAACCAAAACGTGCCAGGTGCTTTAAAAGTTAATTTATTCAGAGTTAATCAGGTTTTCACACACAGCTAAGCTGTAGCTTTTGTACATCTGTGCTCCGTTTCTACGTACTTACAGTGTTTTACTCACACTAACACCTGATTCTACCACCTATAACAGCTCATGATATTTTTTCTTTTTCGCTGCTTTTACATTACGGCTTCTCACTATGTTCCTCCTTCTACTATGTCTCCTGACCTTGCCAGTGCTGTTTAAATCTGAAATGTAATGCTAGTTGCTTAGCAACATGCTAGTTTATTTCCATTAAATCTGTCTTAGCAGTACTAATTTTATTCATCCCTCATGTTTTGCATCCTGCCTTATCTCACACTTGGAGAACCACAGCTCCATTGTGTTCCAGTGTGCTGCGTGAAAGACATATTTTCATTTTCAGAACGTACACAGTGCGCCCCAATTGACGGGTCTGACCACCTGGTTGGATGTACAGTCAACCGAAATATTTGTCTTTTGAAAGACTGCGTCCTGCAATTTCTGATTAATTTTTAATTCAATCACTGCACACCTGCCAGACACAGTTTTTGATGTTCTATGAGGAATTAAACTGCAATATTAAAACCTGTTTCTCCTGCTGTATCAGTGATGTCTGCTGCCTTTGTTGTACACTGATAAAAGGATCTGTTGCAGGTTGCTGAACCCTTAGATCTTGTTTGAAATGTTTAAACATTAATAAAAACAGTGGGAATATGATCAGGAACAAAACAGAAAAACAATATGGTAAATAAGGTAAACACTTTCTTTTATGCCATTTACTATGATTTATTATTTATCTGTCTTTTATCTACGTGAAAACTCTGGAAGCAGCTGGCTTTGTTACAACTTAAAAGGTGCAGTGTGAAGGATTTAGGGTGACCTTTTGGCAGAGATGGAATGCAATATTCATTATTAAGTTTTCATTAATGTATAATCACGTGAAAATAAGTATCTTTGTGTTTTTGTTACCTTAGAATGAGCTCCTCATATCTACATAGAGAGTGGGCCATGTTGCACCCCCATGTTTCTACAGAATGGACAAAGCGAACTCTGGCTCTAGAAAGGGCTCTTTACGTTTTTAAGTTACCTGAAGGCCACTATAGGCTCTACTACATGCATGGAAAGGGAGGGGTGAGCTGTGGGGTATTCAGCTGGTTGCAATCTGCATCCTCACCGCTAGATGCCACTAAATCCTACACAGTGCTTCTTTAAATCAGCTTCTTAATTATTGATAAGGTGTTATTAATTTGAAGAAAAACAGACGTTCATGCCATAATAACATGTCCCTAACACTGCATCTAAAGCATCTGCATACTTCTACCTTTAAAGATGAAAGCAACGTGCATGTAAGACCTGAGATGAGAGATACAGTAGAGATGAGCCGAACCTGTTAAAGTTGTTGGTGTCTGTGAAGCGTGCACCACAGACAGCGCAGTTGGAGAGGCGGTCCTCAGAGTGGATGAGAAGATGCCGTCCAAGCGAGCCAGGCGAACTCAGGGCTCGCCCACACACTGGGCACACATAGCTCTTGCTATTGCTCATCATAGTCGTGTGCTGTTAAAGACAGATTAGAAAAAAAGAAAAAGAAGAACAAGATGAGAGAAAGAAAGCGGACAAAAAGACACATTTAAAAGCGCACTACAGACATTAATGAACTCATTCAGCATATTTTAAACTGTTAAACTGATCAATTAGCTACCTATTGGTTTGAGGCAGGCATGTTCAGTTGATGTATTTAAAGCAAAGCTAAAGACCCATTTGTTCACTGTTGTGTTTAAGTCTTGATTTGTCTGTCATTGTTTTATTGTGTTTTATTTATAGTATACTGTTTTTATTAGCCTCTGTTTTTAATGATTTGATTGAACTTTTGATTTGATTTAACGTTGATTGAAAGCGCTTTACAAATAAATGTATCATTATTATTAATAATAGAATGGTCAGATACTAAAAAAAATTAGCATTATTAATATCAAATCAAATCTGATGACTGCTGAAACATAATCTAATAATTAAACTAAAAGTATTTTATCAAAAATGGTTAAGCTTCCTTTTTGAAAAGCAGGTAGAAAACACATTATTTGTTATTTAGTGCTCTACATGTCATACTAAAGCCATACAACAGAGTGTTTGAGAAAAAAAGTCTATGAGTTAAAATGAAATGACAGGACATTTTATATATTACAAATAATTGGAGAAGCATTCAAATGTGATCCTCAGTGCCAAGAACTAGTCTTGCAGTTGTGGCAGCTGTGGTTTATGCCACTGTCCATACACTCCACACCAGGTAACAAGGCAGACACTGTTGTAATTCCTCAACATTACAGTGACACAATGCACACTCATCTTTCAGTATCTATAAGTGCAAAAACCAGAAGCTGCCTGACATTTGCAAAAAAAATATGAACAGCATTGATTGTGTGAATTCTGCAAATGCTGAGGTAAGGTATAAATCAGCTACTGAATGTTAATGGAGACCTCACAGCCATTGGTAAACATACACACAATGAGTGGAAGTTGTGGATTACTGTAAAATGAACGGTAAAGAGTCTGGAAGAAAATGTAAACCTGCAAATGCAGCATTTTTAATAGGGTGTAAGAGATAATTCACCATCAGCAAATATATAATAATCTTCATTATATCTGGCATTGAATACAGTTTTTTAAAGACTCCTGTGCAGTTCAATGACATAGTAAGCACTAGATAACACAAGGCAACACCTTCTCCCTCAACCTGCGTTTCACTAAAGTACTGATGCTTAAATCTACTTAGGGGAATTAAAAGGTGATGCCCTTCGTCTAGCTTATTAGAAACAGACTGCAATAAAGGATCTAAAGCAGCTTTGTTTTCATGGTTCTGTGCTGGATTAGGACAGGCGAGACAATGTTGCTCTCACCTGGTAGACATGGGAGATGAGCTTCTCAGGGCTGCTGAAATCCAGCGTGCAGAGAGGACAAACAAAGTTGTTGCCGTCTGCCCCTTCCTCGCTCTCCTGAGGAAAACGAAGCACCATTAAAACACATTTCAGGAGCAAAACATACGTCACAGCATCTCTGCAGTTTTGTGTCCCGTCGAGAGAAACCAAACTACCAAAGTGAAACCAGGAGGAGCTGATTATAAACTTCCTGATAGGTGCTGGAGAGTAACACTAGACAGTTTTTCAGTTCTTGCCCTCGTTAAGTCACTACTCGCTTCACGTTTCCAGCTGGAGCCTTTCTGCATGTGGTATGTGGTGATGTGTTGAGTGTGAATGAGCAAAATTCTCACAAGCCCCAGTGACTCACTAACAGTGACATGATGCTGTGTGCTGTCACAGATGTGACTCACACACAAGCTGAAATACAGAACATTTTCAAACAGAAGGTCCTGGCACAGAACATATTGGCTGATACCAGGGGTGTTCTGTTCAAGTCCCTTCAACTGAAGTACTTGCCTGTTTTTTTTTAATTGCGTAGGGGTATGTTTTTGTTTACAAAGTGACAAGTTGTCACACCCCACAGAAGCACTCAATCACTTTATGACACTCTATGAGATTTTTGGCGCTGAACAAAAACACCTCTTTTATCTACCAATTACACTCATTTGACAAAAATCTCAAGATAGTAACATTTTAATGGATTTAAACAAGTTTACCGAATAAATAACGACCATATAAATCTTGAATATATCCATGCACTCAAGTTTGTGCTTCACAGTTCTAAGAGATGATCTGACGAAAAGGAAACACTGACTGTGAAAATGTCAGATACAAGAGATATCAGTGCTTCCTGTTTCTGTTGACCCCACAGTCAGTCAGTCAAATTATCTGCTATTTTTCGTCGGTGCAACACATGAGCTGTGACTCTACAATTAGTAGTGCTGTCAAAAATACTGATTTACAGATACACGTCTTTAATATGTGAAATGGTTTCAATTCTCATTTCTTACTCTTTCTTGCTTCTTCTTCTCTCCAACAGCAAGCTGACACACACACACACACACACACACACACACACACACACACACACACACGCGCCGCTGCATCGCTCCCATAGCCCTGTCTCCTTTAAGTTGTTCACAATGCTGACTTCTCATCCTTCGTTCACTGCGTTCGCAAATAGGCTTTTGTGGCATGGTTATGTTTTGTTTTCTTAAGTGCACTTTATTTTTTTTTTGAATGTGTGGCAATGTCAGAGAATTTTTTACATGTGCACTACCTGCAAGAATATAATGTTCATTGCGGCACAGTTATGTAGTGGTTAGCACTGTCGCCTCACAGCAAAAGGGTTCCCGATTTAAACCAGTTGAGTTTGCATGTTCTCCCCGTGTCAGTGTGGGTTTTCTCTGGGTACTCCGGCTTCCTCCCACAGTCCAAAGACATGCAGGTTAGGTTAACTGGTGACTCTATATTGCCCGTAGGTGTGAATGTGAGTCTTTCTCTATATGCCTGCAGTCTGGCGACCTGTCCAGGGTGTACCCTGCCTCTCGCCCAATGTTGGCTGTCCGCGACCCTCAAGAGGATAAGCAGTTATGGAAAATGAATGAATGAATTATGTAAATAGTTTTTGGCATTGTTGATTTTTTATTACAGCTGTTCTGCTGTTCACTGCTACTAACCAATGAAAGAGAAGTGGTTGTGATGTTACAGCCTTGTTATGTTTATCTTTTAATAAAAATTCTAAATTTTATGCTCTCAACAGCAAAAGGGTATCGAATACTGACATTTTCCAAGGTATTGTACCATAGTTAGAAATTCTAGTATCGTGACAACATTAGTACAATACAATGGACCTGTGCAGCATACAGACGCTTCTGGTCATCTGGGACGCATTTACTCAGCATTCTCAGGATCAAAACCAAGCTAGGTGAAGCAACTTTTAGCTTCTATGCTCCCCACCTGTGGAACAAGTTTCCTGAATAACTGTGGTCTGCTACAACTGTTAACTCATTTCCATCAGGGTTTAAAACATTATTGTTCACTTTGTTTTCCTCAATTTCTAGCTATATTTTTTTTTTTTACTTTTTACCTCTGTTAGTTTTTAATATGCCATTTTAATGTTTTCTGAAAGTCCACCGTTTTATGTATGTCTACTGCACTTTGAATTGTCTTGTGTCTGAATGGTGCTGTATAAATAAACTTGCCTTGCCTTACAGTGACTTAGACTGAGCCTGTTAAAACAGCAGCAAATACTACAGTGGCATAGCTTCCAGAGAGTTGAAATCTATATCCAAATTAATATTCACATCAACTGTTGCCTGTTTGACGCCCAACTGGTGGATGAGAGTTGGCCTCCAGTTATTAAGTTTATCATTCTCACAGCCCACACAAGTCTTGCAACATGTGATGTATTACATATCCCAAAATGAAACTGGGCACCTACACAGTGACGCAGGGCAGATCCATGTCAATAATTTATCTCTGCGGAGTCTTGTTTGTACATTCATGTCAAATTACCAACTTGAAAATACATCAGCTTATAGTGTAACATAAAGACTGTTTAAATTAATACAGATGAGGCAAAATATTGTAAAAGAAATAAAAAAATATCACTATGAGTAATCAGTGTCATTATCTCTCACCTCTTTGACTCCCGCTCCTTGTAGGCGGCACTGCGTTCTCTTGGTGGTCATGTGGTCGTCAGCGGAGGTGTTGGAGGACGAGTCTTCACCGTGGTTGTCGAGGTCACTATCGCTGTCTTCTATGGAGGCAAACACAGCCCTATCAATACAGACAGACAACAGAACACAGAGCAGGGCTTACTCTCACTAACACCCCTCAGTCCGAGGACGTCCCACAGAGTCTTTCCAGTCCTCTCCCCTGTCCCCTCCCTCCATCCTGTACCTGAGATGCTATCCTGTTCTTGTACTTCCTGGGAGTTGTTGCTGCAGCATTCACTGTCTTCGGTGAATTCGTCCCTGCCATCCATGTTAATAGTGTGCTGAAGTCCTGCGATGCCTGAAGTGTGGAATGGCCCTGGAGATAGAGAGACAGAGTGGCAGTCGGTAAGATAAGTGTTTCCAGCGAGCAGAATGAAGAGCTCTGGCTGGAGTCAGTGGGTAATGTGACAATATACACCGATCAGCCAAAACATTAAAAGCACTGACTGGTGGAGGGAATAACATTGATCACTTTGTTACAGTGCAATGCTCTTCTGAGGAACCTTGGGTCCTGGCATTCATGTGGATGCCACTTGACACGCTATACCCACCCAAACGACATGACAGACCAAGTACACCCCCCTCCTGACAACTGCACTCCCTGATGGCAGTGCCCCACCCAGGCAGGACAATGCACCATGCCACACCACAAAAAGTGCTTAGGAATGGCGCAGCAGACGTGACTAAGCTCAAGGCGTCAACCTAGCCTCAAAATTCCCCAGATCCCAATTTGAATGAACATCCACTGGGCATGCCAGTACCTTACCTCACAACCCACAGGACTCAAAGGATCCGTCATCAACGCTTTGGCGCCAGACAAAACAGGACACCCCCAGAGGTCCTGTGTCCATGCCTCGACAGGTTAGAGGCCCCATCATAGATCGGATTTGGCTCTGACCTGTCAAGGCCTGGACAAAGGACCTCCAGGGCACCGGTTTGCCCCACAGATGCTTCACCCGATTGAGATGTAGGGAATTTGTATGCTAGGTCAATGACTTGAGCTCTTTGTCACGTTCTTTGGGTCAATCCTGAGCAGTTTTTGTGGTGTGGCATGGTGCACTGCCTCGCTGGGGGGCTACTGCACTCTGGGGTACTGTTGCAATGAGCAGGGGTACTTGGTCTACAACGTTTAGGCGGTTGGAGTGCGTAAAGGGGCATCCACATGAATGTGAGGACCAAAGGCTTCCCAGCAGAACACTGTATTGTAATGAAATGATCGATATGATTCACTTCTCCTGCCAGTGGTTTTAATGCTTTGGCTGATCGATGCACAGTACTATATAAATTTGACTTTTTGTTTATTCATCAATGCGATAAAGTAACTTAAAATGTCAGGTATTTAATTTGCCAGAAACAGACACTCTTGTTTTATCTATTATTAATCCAACTGATTTTCCAGAAAATGTATTAAATGAAAATATACATATGATGATGATAAAGTAGACATAGATGGTGCATAACCTTTCTATCAGAGTTTAAAAAGAGCCCTGGTATTGGTTGTTGATACGACTATAAACGAATAAATCAATAACAAAATGCCTGCCAGTCAAGTTTGCGAATGAAACTGATGCAACAGGCTGGAAAGCTGGAAAAAAATCAATGATTTTCATGTTTGCCGACCACATGAAAGCAACACCGAGCCAATCTATCAAGTTTCACAATTTAAAAGACAAGTTTTTGGAGGACAACGTACTGCGATGTCCTGCATACCCTGAACCATACAGGGAGAAATCAAAGTCAACAGACGCCACTATGACTGTGCACCATGGTTGCATGACCTCCTGTTGAGGAAATGACATCACAAATAACATGCTTTTTAAATTTTGATTCATAATATTTTATAAAGAGCTAAGCATGCCCATAAATGAGTTATGCTTAACTACAGAAGCCTCCCTTTCACCCATATATTGTATCAGGCACATGAGTGGTTTATCTCCATAGAAACAGCATCTACTGTCATCAGAGTTCACCACAAGAAGGTATGAATTTTTCAACACTGGTGCATTCGCCTATAGCCTAGAGTTACGGTTTTGTCCACATTAATATACATAACTGTGTCCAGGCCTCTAATGTCAGAACATTCTGCCTATTAATTAGCACATGCATGATTAGCGCAGTTCACCAAAACGTCCCACATAATGAATTAATAACACCATTTTACTTTTTTTTTTTTGGAGACTTTTGGGCTCCACTCAAGACGTGGACCACATCAACTTCTTCTGCTTTCATATGAAGCATCCGACGCCGAAACATAATGAATGCTAAGCCGGAGAGGCAAGCCCACTGACATATACATGCACACACATTAACTTCATTTGCATCCCAACCCCCACTTTTTCACACACATATACACTCGCAGATACATGCTAGCTCTGTTCGACAGCCATGCTGCAGTCCCACGGGGGAAGCAGCCTGCACTCTTTTCCTCTAGCTAACTGCCTTGCTACTCAGTGTGTTTCTCCCTCTCCCTCTCTCTCTCAGTACCACCCACACACTGAACAGCCTGGCTCGCCCTCTGTCCTCCCTGCTTGTATGTAGCTCTGACTACTTCCATATCTATACCATCAGCTCTGAGGGGGAGGATGAAGCTTCATACCATGACAGCCCATATGTGGCTCATTTAACTCCTTGTGATGCCACTCTTTGTTTTACAGCTCTGCCGGTTGCGGGATTCTGCAGAATCCCTTCACTTGTCTTATTAGTGCACTTGACCCTGTATTTAACTGCCAACTCTGCTTCACTGGAAAATTTGTTGAGAGCTCCTCTGGCATTCACACACAAGAACATCCCACTTCAGGTCGCTAAAATTAATGATAGCTTAAAATCCAATTTTCCTCCCTTATGTGCGCTCTCTCCATTAACACAGATCAGAGATGGGAGAGAGATCCTGACTTCAGTTACTTGAGACTGACAGAAGTAATTACAGCTCTCGTCACAATCCTGAGGTATTGCGCACATGCACACACTCTCTCTCTTTCCCTGAGTGTCTGAGGAAAACAGAGGTATAATCTTGAGGAGGTTTGTCATTCTACTATTTGGCTGCTGGCAAGAAGTTAGTATGTGAATGCAGTTTGGGCACTTTTCCCATAGAAATCAAAGCATTCATTAGCACTGGTAGAGTGGGTCGGAGTATTGAACTATGAACTACTACAACAAGCTGGCTTCACGGCACATAGCCAATGATTGATGTGTGAGAGATACCCATCCCCCCACTGCGAGGGCTCTGTCTGTACATCTGTCTCTCCTCGCTCCCTCCCTCCCTCCCCCATCCTCCCTCCCTCAGTCTCTGCCACTGTGATGTTATCTCTGAGTCTGTGTGTCTGTAGGCAGGAGGTGACGCAGTGTCTGACTGAATCCAGACAAAGAGACAAACTCATCAGCCAACAGACACACAGAAGAGGGAGAGAGGAGGGAGGGGGGGCAGTGGTGGTGGTGGTGGGGTGGAGGGGTAGCGCGCAAAACAAAACAGACAAAAGATAGAATGCCAAAACTCTACTCAAACACCAAGCAATGGGGGTCCTGTTGAATTCAAAGCCCCCTCCTTCTCCTTTTCAGCCGCCGTCCCCTCCAAAAACACACAACACCGTCTGATTCTGCAGGAAGTGCTGGGGCCTCTGTCTTACATCCACACACACACATGTAAAGGAGAACGAGGATGGTGGGCCGCACGTCTGATCAATTCTCACTCTGATTAACTGGTGACCTAATACTACAGAGACGATGGCGAAGTGACTGACCATTTTTCTCTGGTTAGTCTGGCACCTGAAACTAATCTAAATCACCCTCCTTGATCATTTCAACAGAAAAGTAATATTTACATTCTTATTTTTGGGCTGTTGACGAGGCCACAAAACTACACTGTCACCATGAAAGCACACGGCAATCACAGATAATCAAGACACGTTTGTGCTGAGCTAATTTGGGAGAACATGTCTTATTTTTAGCTCTTTCAAAGCCCAGTTCAGATACATGACAGAAAGAGATGTATGAAAAACTGTACTTTTCATATTAGATGCAAATCCAATTAACAAAAAATGTGGCCTCTGTACTTCTCACACATACTGTATGAACACTTAGTCACATATTTGAAAAGTTTTGAAAAAACCTGCACAGTCCTTACGGTCAACTTTTCAAGAGAGAGTTGTTCTTGCTTTTGTTGTTTTCAGAATAAAACATGGCCCCATACTGTTAAAATACTGATGTTTATTTACTGTCAACTTGAAGGAGACATCAACTTTTCTCTTTAAAGCATGGACCACCTTCAATTCTAATTATGTTTTATGTAATGCTGTTTTTCTCGCTGTTGTTGTTCATCAAACTCAAGGAGGAACACAAATAGCCAGACAGGCAGCACTGTTGTATTATTGTCTGGAATTCCCTGTGTGTGTGTGTGTGTGTGTGTGTGTGTGTGTGTGTGTGTGTGTGTGTGTGTGTGTGTGTCAGCCCGCCTGCCTGTCAGACTGTCTCCCTGCCTGTCTGGTCTGTCAGTCTGTCTATCTGGTCTGACCCTCTCAGGGGGGACAGCTCTGTGCATGCAATTCATACCTCACAAGAAAAGGCAGGTAAAACAATCAAGGCCAAGCAGAGCTAAGTCAATGTACAAAACACAGCGCCTGATCTCACACTCCACTGACGCGGCGGGAGGTATAGCTTGTCAAGTCTAAAAAATGTTTTGGCAATCGTCACAGCATGAAGTGCACTAATGTATGCCAACATTACATTCTATCGGGCCCTCCTGAGGGTTTTCAGCTCCCACCCTGGACTCTCCTAGAAGTGTTACAGAGCAGCAAATGAGCTCATTAGCTCACAGGGATTATTGCAGTCTCAAGAGGAAGATGCATTTCAACGGCAGTTTAAACAAACTATGTTTAGAATGGGCTGCAGCATACATAACTTCAGCAGATTACAGTGGGCAATCCCCTTCTGTGAGCTGACGCGTGCTGCTGAAGAGGTTAGCGTGCTGACCACCAAAAATAAGATATGGGGGAAGAAGGTCAAAAGCCAAAGCACAGAGAGGGACGCTAAAAGTTTATTCATACCAGGTGTCTCTCAAGTATACCTTAATTTCTATAAATTTAATTTTCTCTGTTGTATGCCAATATTTTTAGTAGAAAATGAAATCAAAACAGGGTGCCACAGTTCATAATAGTGTCGTGCCACTGATGCTATGCAGGAGAGCCCTGAATACAAACAAGGATGCTTGAAGACGATGTTAACATGACGTGCCAGATGGTTAGATTTTCGTGTGATTCTTGAGCGATCTCGAAAAAAATCCAGCTACCGTGCAAGGTAAGCACAATGTGCCACTCAGAAAATGCTCAATGTGAAAAAATGTGTACAAGTGGGCTTCTTGTAACATTAAATACTCTAAATATCTCACTCAAAAAAGGGAGAAAAGAGACGACAGTGACAACAATTCCAACAACTACTGTCATCCTTAAGTACAAGGCAAGTGCACTTATTTTGACAAGATGAGGCTTTACTTGGTTTTTGCCGATTGTGTGTCCTGATGTGCAAAAAATAACTGTTTTCATTATCGACTAATCTGCAGGTTATTTTTCTTGACTGAAAGAAAACAGTGAGTATAGCTCATTTTAACTTAACAGACCCCAGGGGGATGAAATATAATTACTTATGTTTTCTAATTATTTATGACGAAGAAAAGCAACACACACATGTGCAAGGCTGTAACCAGTGTGTTTGGCCACCTGCCTATGTCTTTTCTGTCAGTCCACTAATGGATGAATTAATTGTTTTAACACTACTGCTCTGTTTTGCTTTCTTGTCATCTTGTACTGGAATTGAGATGTCAGAGCAAACTGAATTGACACCATGCACAGTGTGTAAAAGAAACGCTTGTCTCCTCTGATCACCATTTAACTACCAGTACATGCTGGTTATGAAGAGACTCGAGGTCTGATTGTGAGACGTGTTTTTGCTAAATTAATCTGCAGAAATGACACCTTAAAACAAAACCCAGAGGCCAGAAATGTGGGTAGCCACAAGCCGTGACACACAGGAAGATACAACCATAGAGCTTCTCGTGAATCAGTCTGCTTGAATAACACACAGACAGTGATATAAATTTCAAGTCCCCGACATGCCGCAGAAAGTTCGCGCACACTGTCACATTCAAAGTAAAGATGCTGACATAGCTATGTCAGATAACTGTGTACTAATTTAGCATGAGATCAAGGTGATGAGTACATCTACGCATTATCAGTACACTGATCTGTGTGTCTGTCAAAAATAGTGACGACTAGTATTTACCAGAGATGTGCACATTTTTAAACAGATACTTATAATTTTCTTTATGATATTGCATTTGTCCAGAGTTTATTTTAGGCTGTAAGTGTTGCTTTCCACTTCAGTCTCTATTGTTTTCACGCCTGTGTAAGTATGTCCATACAATTACTCAAGGGGCCATTGTGGAATAAAGGAAAGAAAAAAAATCATTGATCAGTCAATAAAGCCCTCAGCTGTCTTCTCACATACACTACAGACCAGAAACAAAGTGAGGATGTCATCTAATCTATCAAGAAAACCTTCACTGCTTTATTACCACTCAAATCTAAAACATATCTACAATATTTAATTGCCAGCTGCTCACATCACACACTCTGAATATACAATAGAGTGTGTGATGGCATGTCATGAGGCATCCTGTGTATGGTTTAACGCATCTACATGGATCTATTACGGCTACAGCGGACATCAAGGAAGCCAATCAAACGCTGTTACAGCAGGTCGCTACAGAAACAATAATAATTCAACACATTTTGTCAAACAGCCAAAGTAAACACGGATAATAGACGTGACGTGGATAAATAACGCGTGAAATAGCATTAAAACAATACCTGGAATACCTACAGTCAACTTTGAAGGGGTTGGTCTGTTTTCGCCTGGACATATTATTGCCCACTCCCGGCAAAAAAACCTGGAATCTCCTCCAAACCCCGCACAGACACCCTGAGACAGTCCAGGTGTTTTCCGCACTGAGGGGACAGATGATGAACCAAATAATAATAATACAAAAATGTGATCAAACCGTCTCCTCGATCAGCAGAGCCGGGACCATTCACGGGGGTATAAAAATAAAAAACGGACACATAAAAGAGTCACATCGTTGCAGCCGTTACAAAAAAATCCCCTCCAGTCTCCGGTCGATCAGCGGGGTTAAAATGATGTCCAAGCCCGAGCACAGAGACACCGAGCGGCCCCGAGCTGCTCCGATCCCGAGCCGCTGGCACCCGTGCACTCACTGCAGCGATGCACGAGCTCAGCTGATCTCTAACGTAGAGGCAGCGAAGCTACACCGAACAGGATTGTGGGATATGCAGGGACGATGGGGAGTTCATGCTAAAGATACTATGATGCGTTCAGGTAGCGTGGGAGAAGGAACGACTGTGTAGAGAAACCTCACAAAATGTACACATATTAAGTACCTAAGTATTTTTTATAGAAATTAAACGCTATCTAAAGGTGGTCGAAATATAAATGATAAATATATTTGAGTGTTACTTTGCTTTTGCCTGGGTCCACCCTTTAAATGTGCCTGAGCTGACAATTCTGTCTGAATATCAGGCAAACTTTGCTATTGGATGTAAAATATGAATGGGAGGAACAACATTTAAGGGCATCATAAAGAATGTGGTGACAGAGACATGTACTTGTTTTTCTTGAGAGGCCACTATGTTTGAATAGTTGTTGTTTTATTATGGATTTTTGTATTATATGTTGTATTTGTTGCATTTTAAAAGTGTTTTGATTGGCTGCTACCTCGGCCACAGTCTCTCTTGTGAAAGAGATTTTCAATCTCAATGGGACTTCCTGGTTAAATGAAAAATAAAAACATATTTTAGTGTCTAGAATAATCTGAATTAATGCCAATTTAAAGTACTCCATTTTGAACATTTTTAAGTATTTGTGAACCTATTAAATATTAAGTGGAAGTAACTATAAATACTAAGTGAACTGTTTTGTCAGACTACTATTTTAAAGATGACAAATGAACCTTCATACTTAAATTTTGTAAATCATAAAAGTGCTAAAACCTCAAGACTATATCAACTAAGGAGCTTGCATGCCAGCCGATTCATCTCCATGACACCTGAGCACTCATTAGCCATTTACTGTTCTTGTCTGGTACGCAAGCTGCTGTTCAAAATGTTGAATACTTGCACATTTGAATTGACTGCAGTTAGATCCTTGCACTACTTAATTGCTCTTATTTATTTTTACTTTTGAATTATTGCTTCTATTTTACACTTTCCTTTTGCACTGTCTGCATCGTGGGTCAATTCAGAGTGAGACGTTGTTTCGATTCTCTGTCTGCCTGAACATAACTGTAGAACCAACAAGTCTTGATACAACAGTAAGCTGTATCACGTCATAGATTCAAAATTACATTTTTCTCCCTTGAGGAGTAAATAAGAAATTCACTGAAGCTTATGTTCCCTACTAGATTTTTACGTTGCACAAATTGTCTAGTTTAAATTAAAACCTGACCAATATTCTAAAAATATATATGAAAACAATATTTCAGCCAGTATTCATTCCAACAACGCACAGCACAAATGTTTTAGATTATGATCCCATAATTAGGTTATTCATTGAGTGTGACCAAGTTACAGAGCACAACATTTTACACCCGTCAGTGCTCTCTGGTGGACAAACCAAGCAACAGCGACATCATTTCTTAATGACCACAAACCCATCTTTGGCATTTCTGTACTGCAGTTTTTTGTCACTAATTGGCCCAAACATATACAGATACTGATGTACTGTATATGTGATAAATCAATATCAGCAGATAATGAGGGTTCTAGTGTGAATATATCTGATTCTCAGTGGATATTATCTGGCGTGTGTCTCACTGGATTGATTTTTAGGGGTCATTAAGCCAAATCACAAAGAATGTGTCTGCAGATCCGATGAAAACTGTTTATAGCATGGATTATTCATAGTAAGACAACATTGTTTCTGGAAAGTCACATTACTGTTGAACATTTTGCTCAAAGAAACAAAAATGTAATTCCTTTTATGTCCAATAAAATATTGTTCTGGCAGAAATCTCAGAGGCAAGTGAGGCAAAACCTGGCCACACTGAATCAAAATCATCAGCCTGGCATTTGGGATAAATACGAAAATATATTTTGTAACTTGGGTGAAACAACCCTTAAATTGAATGTTCCAGATTTGACACAGCAACCTTATTTGAGTAACTTTGTATTCCTGCTGTGTGATACAGGCCTCTAGAGCAGATGACTGTAGATAGGAGTGTTGTTTGTTCACCCAGATGATAAGCCTCTGGGGCTGGCAGCTCAAAAATATGAAGAAGTGACTTGATGGGTGTGCACTTGTATAAACACTGATATAATGTTGATTCATAGACTCTGAAGTCTACAATAAGGCTGACAAAAGTGCTTTGTGCAATTCAAATATCTTGAGGCAAGACAAAATGTAGCATTTTCTAAAAGGACAGGCCACATTAAATTAATGCACTGTACATGACAATTAGCATCACATTATCTGCTTACGACATTGTGCAATATGTTTTCCTATGGCATTTTTAAATAACCCTCCTCCCTTAATTTTTCTGCCATGGTCTAAAGAGTTTTTGCTCATTATTTGTACCTATTTGTTTTGTCGCCTTGTGATGAACTAACCTTCTTACGGGTGTCTATCTTCCACTTGCTATGTGCTGAGATAACATCCTGCCTCCCTTGATTATTACCAGGAATAAGTGATACCAGTGTATGAATAAATTACTTAAATTGATGTCCCAAACTTAGGCTTCTGAATATTTACCTGAAATCTAAGATTAATGACATCTAATATCTTTCATGGCAAACAATACGTTTTAAAATATCCGTTAATCCTTATTTCACAGCAAAATCCCTTGTTACAAGAGAGGCTCCTTCTGATTTAAGAATCTAAAATGTATTAGTTTCTGTCTTAAAACATCTGGAAAAAGGCAGATTACAGGACCAGAAATGTCACTGATGATAACGTCAAAGCAAGTTAATGTTAGACTAAACAAGTAAATATGTCCAAGGTGATTTCAGTGTTTCCATATGACATGAAAACAAGTGGAAATGTGTAATAAGGTAATTTCCACCTCTGAATCCCCATCCAGTAGATTCCCTGTTTACTCAGACAGTCATTTTAACACACTGCGGCTGTCAACACATGAACCACAGGCTCAATCAAAGTCTTTACATCATAATTACATCACTGCAATTAATCCTAGGCTCATAAAAAGTACCTTCGTCATCCTATTTTAACCAGTGCCTTTGGTTACACCCATGTAGCTATTACTGTTGCCTCTTTAACATTAATCACAGATGGCTGGTGTTACATCCATCTGACTTTATGTTTGATCACAGTGAATTTGCAAACTGCCCCAACTTGACTATATTTCTGTCTAAAGACAGACTCACTGAGGCCTAAAACCAAGTCTGACGCGGCCCTTTATTTAATGTTTAATAAACTATTAATCAAGCCCAGCCTACAGAATAATTTCTTGGACAGCACAGTACCGACACTAGGTGGCGCTCCACACCACTGAACTGCTAATGTCATAACATTTCATGTAGTCGTCATCACTGACTGCCACGAGTAAACGGACCGCAGCACGACATTGACAGGGTAAAAATGTATTCCTCCGCAGGGTTAAGAGAAAATATGCCATCTCAACAAAATAATCTCGTCGTGTCATGAAATTCATCGCGTTTACATAGCAAATGACATATGACACACGTTAATGCTCAAACTGAAAGCCACGTTGCACGCAATAATTTAGAGTCAATCAGCTTATGAGATCAACGAGATAACGATAACGTTAGTTAGCTAGCTGGCTAAGGATAACAAGCCGAACGTTAGCCCTTTATAGTCAATGCGAGAACGATGGACGAGAACAAGCTTACTAGCTAGACAGCGGCTGTAAAGAAGACATAATTCAACTGTTACCCATGGTGTCCAGTGAACACTGGCATATCAGGTGGGAGTCTCGGGCAGAGGCACAGACAGTGATGAAGTCCTCTACAACAAGCTAACGTTACTGTACTGAGCGGTGATGTTAAACTTCAGCTCTGTGCAGGAGGCTGTCCGCGCTTCTTTCACCAACCTCTGGGATATGTCACTGTAACCCTCCGCCTGCGGTAGATGTGCTGAGGCTGGAGTAGCCACCATTTTGCATGTCTAGTGTGTTCCTCCCTCCATTGCTAATAGATACGATTCCAGTTATTTTCTGGCGTCATTACGGCTAGTAAGTATATTCTAAGAATATTATGTCGGCAGAAATATGTGAAAATGTCTTTACGTGTGATTAATCGTCAGTGGTTTGTTTGTATCTACGTTGACAACTCTCACTGTGGCGCTGCATAGGAAGTCGCAGCCCTCAGTGCACCGGGGTTGTGCCTGTCAGCAGCTAAGTTAGCTAGCATGGTTAGTATAGTCTCATAGCTGTAGCCTTGCTAACTACCTGCTGAGCTAGGGATGTAAAGCTCAATAGCCATTTAAGTGGTGTGGTCGTCCATTGAGGTATATTTATCGTGACAACACGCAGTGCCAACTTTATGTTTGATATCTTTCAAGCTACCTAACTAGCGAGCTACTTTGAATTTGCCATTTAGTTCAGGCAGTATTCGGACTAGGTAACAGACAAGCAAACGAGTGGTCAGGTAGCTAGCTAACTCGCTAGCTTGATAATCCAAATGCTTCAAGAAGGCCTAAACTGCATCATGTCCTGATCAATCGGCGATCAGATTCAGGTGTCATGCCAAGCCTGTAATGGCCTATCGTTTCGCTTCGACATTATAGTCTAACGCTGTTTATGTACACCTCCATTTAACGAAATAATGTCAGCCAAGGTGAAGCTGCTGCTGTGGTGTCAACCCAATATGCTGCCCTTTCACTGAAAATACTTGTAGATAGTAGTGTTAGCTTGTTGTTAGCTGACTTTTGCTAGGTGTAAATTGCGTTAGCTTAAACATTACGCATTTTACGTTTGCCTCAAAGCTTTGTAATGGTGTCAGACTTTTCCAACATTTGATAAATCGTAAACATTCTCCAACAAGTCAACGTTGCATTTACATATCCAGGAAGCTAACGACGGCTAGCTTAGCGAGTTGAGGACGTGGACTCATTCTTGCTCTAGTTTTGTAAGTTTGTTACTTAGTGTTGACAACGTCTTTAATCAAGAAGGTAACATTGAGATACACACCTTTTAATAATGCCTATACATAAAACGAGGGAGACCATTTTTTATAAAAACAATTTATGGGTTAACGTTAAGGAAGTCAGCTGTAAGTAGGAAGTGATCAAATGACGTACAGCATGGGTGATTCCTGTACATTTTTGTCACATCGCTTTTTGATAGCCAAAACTGCCAAAAAGCTCTTGGGTAATAATCACTTTTTGACAGGATACCGTTGTCTAATATTAACCTCTACTGAAGGAAATATCCAGGATTCAGCAGAATCCAAAGTTGCCCTTTGATGTTAAATAATTCAGTGTTAAAGCATGAGGACTGCATAACATTATGCTTGGAACAGGACAGCTATGACCTTAATTAAAACCACTTAACCTTAAGCTCTGCCAACAGTGAATTTGTGACTAAGTTTGTGGCAAAATTCTTACTTGAGCAGGTGCATAAAGAGTAGCTTTATTTAACAGTAGGGTTAGCAGTTAATAGTCACACAGTACAATAGCGACAAATTCATGTTAGATATTCCCACTGTGTTTACAAAAATGTCTCCCGTACACTGTGAATTGAATTAGCTCCTGGGTTTTCTGAAGATTATCAGAAAGACTGAAGTTGCAAGAGTTTTTTTTGCATTATTTGATTTGTTTCCACTTAAAATCTCTTTGACCTTGCATTTCAAAATCATCAGTTTACTAGATAGACAGTCATCGTATACGTTGAGCATTGCCATTGTATTGATAACACGTTAGACTAGCACAGTAGCTGATTGTTAATCTCACTGATTTTCTATTTATTGTTTACTTCCTCACATTAACAGCAGCTCCACAAAGTCATTTAATGTTTGTTGCTTTGTGAGCTTTGCCTGCTGGCTACTTTGCAACCTAACAGTTTAAACATAACTGTTTGTACAGGTTAACTAAGCCTACATCTTGAAAGCAACAACTAGGCTACTGCTTCAAAGTAGAGAAATGATGACTGGGGCTGAGGGCATGAACTTTCTTTTGCACACAGCTAGTTATTCATTTGAACTCCATGATGCTGTGTTCAGTCGTTGGTATGGGATCTATTGAGCAACTGCAAAGCCTCATACTGGTTCAGCTATTAATTCACATGAATAGTTAGTATTAAGCTCAGTACTCAGTGCTCACATACATTTAACAGTGTCAGACTGAGAATTTATATGTGGTAGTGGACCTTGGTAGAAGGAGGACGGCAGAGTGGTAGCAAACGGTTGTATTCGCCATCGAACTGATGTTTTCACATCAATGTAAAAGGCAGACTTTTAGATCAATCAGTTTGTACTTAAAAGAAGAAATGATTAAAGCATATATTTGAAAAACAGTGAAGTTGGGTTCAACTCGATTTTGGTGGCCTACCCAAAAAATGTTTATTTGTGAAACAGCCAACATTTGACTGTGCATGAAGGAAGCAGCATATAAATGTAACACTTGTCCAAACTGACACAATACAGGTTTGATCACTCTTGCATGTTTGCTCTTCCTTGTTGTGCATGTATGTGGAATGATCAATTATTTATTGCTCTGCACTGCTGATTACTTAGAGATGAAATACTATCAAAGCAGACCACTCTGTTCCTTCTTATATCACCGACTCTAACATTTGAGTGCATAGCTGAGCACAGAAAGAGAATAAACAGACAAAGTGCAGGTTACAACAGCTTGGCAAATTGAGCAGGGAAAATGCTTCTCCCCTGTGGTGGCTTTGTATATCTTGCATCTGTCTGATGATCTTTCTGTCTAGTTTAACAGTGCAACTCTTTTCCAACAAAGAAGGCAGTCGTGGATATTGAATCTGTGCTTTTACTTTCTAACAAAGTCCTCATGGGGTGCAGTAATCTAAAGTAAAACCAAGTCGAACTGTGTTTTATCTCTTAATGCTCCGAGTGTGATGTCTCAGACTCCAGGTTGACTGCTCCCTGTGGTACAAGGGAGGTGTGGCATGCTTTTTGCTTGTTGCTGGTTGTCAGGCTTTGAAAGCTAATCTGGGTTGGCTCTCCCAACTCTCATGAGAGTAAAGCTTGTTATGAACATTTCACAGTACGTGCAAAGAACGCCCATATAGGAAAGATGTGTTAATGATATTGCACAGTCTGACTTGGAGTCGACATGAGCCAAACCAGTGGAAATGAGACATAAATGACCCATAGTGTTAGTTAGGTTGTTAATGGCTTAGAGGTCTTGGGGGTAGTCACTCTGAGATACCTTGGTATGGTGCACCGGTGCACCTGTAATGTCTTGTGACTGTTTCTTCCTCCAACTTTTTGGCGCAGGGTGTGGACTTACACCTTTTGTCATTGTCACACTTGGGCCAGATATCCTCAGGTACACTGAGCTGTTTTGTTCGACAAAATCTGTATCAGCTCTAGTGGTTCGTCTGTTTGATCACCACCTTAATCTTTAATATGGCCGCACAGTAGAACAGTTCCCTTTTTGTCTTTGTTGTAAGGTTGAGTAAAGCTGACCTTGGTGAGTGAACCCGAGGCTGTTGCTGCCCAAGTATTGAATAAGCTCAAGGCTCTCCATCCTGTGGCCTTTCTAATCCACCTACCAACTCCTCCCTTTAAGTTTTGTCTTTTAAACTTAACACACTGTTCTACATCCCTAAAATAGTAACAGCCATAAAAAGTAATGGTAATTATGGATGATGAGACATAGGATGTTTCTTAAACATAGGAAAATGTGCCATTGTACTGCAAATGCAAGTATGAGTAACTGTAATTTAATTAGCTCTCAGCAGAGACTGGATTTTTCTTCTTTTATGTGTACACATTTGATTATAAGCACAGCAAGAGAAAGGGAGTCATGATTTATGGAGCCCAACACTAGGTCCATTCAGCTCAGTTAATTTAAATGGTGTTAAGAAAGACAGTAGATCTCTGGCTTTATTAAAGTGTGGCCTTGCCTGGCCACCCTCCGCATTTCTCTTTGATCACAGTGAATTCTCTACAAACCACCACCTTGCAACAAAGGATGCCCTCATTCCTTCTATGTCTGGATCCTTATTTCCCTCAATAGACTGGCATAGTTTCAAAGAATTTCATTTGATCTCGGCAGCGATAGTTAATGATAAGAAAAGGTATGGTGATTTTCCTCCTTTTCCATTCAAATAAAAATATCACAGCCTCCACAGTATACAGGTCTAAAAAGAGTCGGGGGCAGCGAAGTATTTCTAAGACAAATTTAAAGTTGATGTTAGGTTAATTTAAAGCTCATTCCTCACAGTCACCTTAATCTATAAATGCTGGACTTGGTGTCATGTGGGAACAGGAGCTAGAGTTGATTTTCTATGTAAGGCTCTCTGGCAATAAGCCAGCTCAAGACCTAGTAAGATTTCCATAAGTCTTATGGCTGGGCTCAAGGGAGAACAATAGCAGCAACACTTCTGGATAAGATAAATGCTTACGACACGGCTGTATGTGTAGCAGTTTCACAGAGCCACAACATGGAGCTGTCTTTGGTGCTACGCTGCCATTGAAAATCATGGTGGAAAAATCAGCAGGCTAATAGAAAGCAACTGATCTCCCCTTTGAAAATGTTCTTCTGATGCTTAGCATGACAGCAATCCAGCCAGAGAAATTACTCGCTCAACTACAAAATAAATATGAAAATACATTATTAGGGCAGCCTGTGTCAGGATTCAACAATTTTTCTGTGGTTTAGTAAATAAATATGGCAAAACACAAACTATATTTGCTGATTGCTGGAATCCTCTATGTTGAATAATAAAACCAGTGGTTTATATATACTCAGGTTAAAAAAAATAAAATGTTGATGAAAAAAGTTTTGTATCAGAGCAATCTCATTCACTAGTTTATCACACCATACAACTTTTAAGGGTAATTTAAGGGTATCTGCACTGTCCAAAGGCCTTTATGTTTCAGTCTACCAAAAGTCCACTTTAGTACTAGTTAGATGGAGAAAATGGATTTACTTGACAAGTAATTACCATCGCTTCTGTTGCTGTAGCAGCTTAATTATGTACTGCATGCTCCCAGATAAAAGGCTTCATGAGATGGGAGACAAATTGTACCTCTCTTTAAGAAGAGGGGGCACTATTAATAACGTTCCAGTTGGGTAAGAGCTGAAATTGAGATGTTGAGAACCTGCATGTCAACATTTATTTTCACAGGTAATGACTGCGCTACAGAGGTTGTACAATAAACCCAGAGAGGACCACAGTGAAACTTCTTCCTGTAAATCACTGGCAATTTCAAGATGTAGTTTTCTTTAGATAAACCACACATTTATAAAGTTCTTTGTCATTGTTCTCCACGTGTTGCGTATCTGGCCTACTAGTTTGCTTGAGATATTCATAGTAGCTGCAGTTTTTAAAAAATTTGTAGGCTACTTAAGGATCGCTGATGCACGCCCTTTTATAGAAGAAAACACTTCGCACTGCTCCATTTAAGAGTTTGTGTATGCTATGTGGTGCAAAGTGTTAGATATTGTGCCGAAAACACATCAAGCAGCGGCAAAGTGCAGCTCGTCACAACAGTTACATTGTTCTGCGGCCATGATGGGGGTTCATGTGTTTCAGGTGGGAAGAAATTCTTTTTAACACAGGTCAACATGTCACTGGAGTCACCGGACTCGGTTGAATGATTTGCTGTGGGCAGTCTCTGGAACTATCCCCAACTTTTAGTTTGGCTGCACTTCGCCACAGAGTCCAATGGCTGCAGCCTGGAGAAGTCACCACAGCTTTCCGTAGACATTGCATGGCAGCTGGCTGGAGCCCACACTTTACTGTGGCTTGGTGTGTTTTTGCCGTTACTTTATAATCCAACAGAATCATTATAGCTTTGACTCGTATCATCACATTGCCTAAGTTGCCTGTTTTGAGGAAGTAAGCGTAGTGACTGTTGGATCTTTTTTTTGGTAAATGGTTGTTTATTTGGTACTTATGAACCCAAGAGAATTTATTCTCACAACTAAGCATGTACTTATAAATATTTAAACCTCTTCCTGTGGCTTAAAGCTTGTGTGCTCTCAGAAGCTTCTCCGTGAGGGAATGGAATTTCACCTGCCAATCTCTTTTCGTGGCTGCTGCACTTTTAATACTATTTAAAATATGCAGCTCTAAAAGGAAAAGTCATCTATTTGCCTCCTTGTGCCAAATATTCTTCATAGCATATGTGTGGTTTAGGAGTTGGGTTGTCTCCCAAAATAACAGACTTTTTGTATGGCTTTTATTTGACTTGTTTAATTTAAGTTGGTACATTTTACAGGCATAAGAAACCAGGTTATTTAGATAAATCTGGTTAAGGCTGGAAACCAGAAAATGTGTTTTCATGCACTGCAGTGACTTTGTAGTTCCAGCTCTAAAGCAATGAGTGCAAATCTGTTTCTTTTCTTAATGTTTTCCAGAGAATGCCAGCTCCGATCAGACTGCGGGAGCTGATCCGGACTATCCGGACAGCACGGACCCAGGCAGAGGAGCGCGAGATGATCCAGAAAGAGTGTGCTGCTATCCGCTCTTCCTTTAGAGAGGAAGACAATACGTACCGTTGCAGAAATGTGGCGAAGCTCCTTTATATGCACATGTTGGGCTACCCAGCACACTTTGGGCAGGTGAGGATAGGCAGAATTAATAGAAGAAGCTTTTAGGATTTCCGGTGAATTTACTGTCACATAGCTGTACACCCTTGGACAGTTTTGTGACATGATGACTTGTTTTCCAGCTGGAGTGTCTGAAGCTGATTGCATCCCAGAAGTTCACTGACAAACGAATAGGTTATTTGGGAGCCATGCTGCTGTTGGATGAGAGGCAGGATGTCCACCTACTAATGACAAATTGCATTAAGAAGTAAGTGGATGCAAGATCCTCAGTGAATACATTTGATATTTTTCCCGTTTATTTTCTAGCTGTGCATAATAATTTGATCTTGGTGAAAGATGAAATTAATGATCTGTACTGTAATGTTTCTCTCTGGGCATTATCTCTGCTTATTGAAATTACATATTAGTTAATTCCATTAAAAAAATCTCTTAATACCTGAAATGGCCCAGGTGTAACTCTACAAATTTGCCTCATTTAGTAACTTTTTGGAACTTTCATCCAAAAATGTTGTTGTATCAATTTGTCTGTGTTTCCATGGCTCATTCAACGCTCTTCTCCCAACACAGTGACTTGAATCACAGCACACAATACGTCCAGGGTCTGGCCTTGTGCACTTTGGGCTGCATGGGTTCCTCAGAAATGTGTCGTGACTTGGCTGGAGAGGTGGAGAAGCTGCTCAAAACATCCAACTCGTACTTGAGGAAAAAAGTAAGCCTCAATGCTGTCATGTTTTTAAAAATACTTGAAGGGTTCTAAGTCTGAGATTGACTGCTCTTGAATGCATAGTCGCGAACAGTTACACTCGGAAGTGAAATATTGTGTTAAAGGTTGAGCTGTTTCCTCAGAGTGTCTTTTGTCTAAATATTTGTTGACAGGCAGCATTGTGTGCAGTTCATGTCATCAGGAAGGTTCCAGAACTTATGGAAATGTTCCTTCCAGCCACAAAAAACCTGCTGAGCGAGAAAAACCATGGTAAGTGTAAACGGTTTGTCAGGATGCAGTTGCTGGCTCGTGGGGAAGTGTGCCTGTCCTGCACAAATGCAGACTTCGTCCTCTTTCCTGCCACTCACAGTGCTTTGCTCAGAACAGCTGGGCAGCTCATGTCCTTTTTTTGTGGTGTCCTTTGCAGAGGAGAGTGGAATTAATGAGTCTGTCATAAACTCTGGGGCTTCTGTGTACCCCACTTAGGGGAGATACAGTATGTCACAAGTGAAGATTTTTTGTAACGTTTCTGAAATAACTTGACCTTCTTTGACATTGCATGGCAATGCTGTAGTGACTGATTCAGATAAGATAATTCATGGAATGTGTTTTTTTTTGCTTGCTGTTTTATAGCTCATTATTGTCCGTCCTGCAGTGCACATCATTGAATTATGTATACAGTATATGGAAGGTGGTGTGACATGGCCTCAAGATACACAAATATGCACCATGCACTGGCAGGAATTGCTAACACAAACTTGCAGAAACAAACTAATAACCAAAAATCCAAACTCGACCACATACCCTTTTTATGTATAATTCACTATAATTCAAACACCCAACATACATGAATTGTCTTGCATGCAAAAACAACTTAAGAAATTGATTACTTAGAAAGTTAAGTCTAAAGCCCACAACAAACTTTAAACGTTATGTAGAATATGACATATTTATGACTGTGGCGTGTGGCTCCAGAGCTCACCACTACTGCTTTTCACTGCTGTCACTCATATGATATGTTTTCAACCTTGTAACATTCAGATTAGGTCACTAGGAAATGATTAGCCTGTGTGATAATCTTACAGATTTATGATGCTGTCACCTGATGTTCCCTGCAGTTAATCTTAAGTATGCTAGTACATCATATTTTTGACATCTGACTTTGGCTTCTGTGTGATTGTTCAGCTTGGATATTGACACACACAAAAGCAGTAGCAAAGCCTGCGTATGGGTGCATTTTTTGGAATGTGTGTAGATCACATTTATAGCAACATGGCAGATTACCTCGTCTGTCATTTGGCACATCCAGTACATAGATGTTGTGAAAGCCTGAATGCTTTAATATTTTCACACGAGCAAAGGCAGGCGAGTGACTGTCGCCTGCTGAGGCGTTACTCGTGCTGAATGTGGACAGTGCCGGGGATGACACACATGGAAATCCAGCTCGCTAATAAATACTGCGAAATGTGATGTAATTGGTACATTTACATAATATGTTTTCTTACATTCCATGCCTGTCTCCCAACTCACTGCCAGCCGGGCAGCATCTCTCACGTGGGACAGTTTGTATTTTCATGACCAATTTATCATACAATATCAGCTGGCTAGACACTGCGACAATCAGTGTCTCCTCCACACACACTTCTTTGCTGCTGGTTGAGGCTGCGACTTCGCTGGTCACTCAATATAATCCAAAGATGCATATTTGCCACTGGAAGCAAATGTTTTATTCGCCCCTTTGCTGGGTTGAATTGAGGTGAACTGGAGGCGAATATTTGCCAGTGTTAATCTCGCTCATGTGTGACCGTGCCATAAGTCTGTGTTTAGACTGTGTGGCAGTAACACAGCATGCTCATTCATTTTGATGAGACCACTACATGGGCACAGCAGGAATGCCCAGGTGTAGAGCTCGAGAAAAAAGTTGCACAGGCTCATCTGGCAAAAAAAAATTGAACCTGGCAAAGCACAACATCATCTGGCAACATACTGCATTGACCAATCAACTGCATACAAGGGCACACTCCTAGTGCAGTGTTTTGGCTATAGCAAGCCTTCAAATGCTGTGTATATGTTACTCAAACTGGCCCTCTTGAATTGTTTTTTTGTATTGTGTCATGATGTAGAGGACAAAACTAGACAAACTCTTGTCAAAATATTAATCTAAATTGTCTGTTCCCCCAGGTGTTCTCCATACATCAGTTGTCCTCCTCACTGAGATGTGTGAAAGAAGTCCTGACATGCTGGCCCACTTCAGAAAGGTACAAACAGACTCTCTTACCCAAAGGACATTAAAGTAGCTACTTTCGCATTTGTCTTAAGCTCACGTCACATTTCATTCTCCTTTTGCGTACACATTTCCTTTTTGGTATAGCTAAGCTTAGACAGACATGTTAAACTGTTGAGGCTTGGATTGCGCTACAGGTTTGCTCTACATTCAAAGTATGTCTCAATCTTTTATCTCCTACCACTGTCTTTTCCTCTTGTATTTCAACTGCTGCTGTACCTCTCCTTCTCTAGGTGTAAAACTGTGCCAGAAGCACCATCCCTCATGCTCATGATCTTAACATTATTTTAAGCTCTCTGAAAGTGAATGATTTCCAGTTTCCCCTCCCTAACATCTACCTCATATTTTTTCTGTCATTTGTCTTTGTTACAATTCCTGCATTGTGTTAGAATGAGAAGGTAAGAGTACATTCTGATCTCATAGCTGGTGCATGCTGTAATTAGTAATCACTCCTCACACTCACCTCAGACGTAACCAAATTTGTGTTGAGTAATGTCATGTTGTGTTTTAATTTATAATTTTAATTTCCTTAACTTGTACAGTGATCATTACTATGTAAATGTTTTGAATATTACAAAAAATCCTTTGGTCCATTTGTCAGATACATTTCTCACTATTGTTTTGAGTGTCATTTTTGCCTCATAGGCAACTCATTTGATCACTGTTTATTTAAAAGGGTCGGTGTGTTTTCACATAATTGCCACAGGTGTTGTCACCAGGAACAGATGATATCCACTGTATCTGTGTCACTGTTAGAGGGTAGCTTATTTATGTCAACAACTGCCTTAGGTCCCCACTCTGGCATTTTGGGTTTCTTGTCTGTGGTAATACCCACAGCAGAGAAGAAAATTTATATTCATTTAATCTCTGCACATCCTGTGGTCTGAAACGTGTTCAGTCTGGCGTGACAGAAAGACAGGAAGCAGGCCGAAACAAAACCAAAAGTGAAAAATGTAGGCCTCATTCTAACTCCAAACCTGTTTTATTTATATGCTGTACCTGTAAGCTTGACACCTGTTCTGGGTGCAAAGAGATGAAAATTATGCATCATCTTCTAATTTAATGCTGGATAAGACAGCAAACTGTTTCCCAAAGTGTTGGAGTGCTACTTTGAGGTCACATTTTGATAACCTGTTTTAGAGGGCGTTGAGAGATGGAAATTACATAGATTAGAAAGTTAATTATTGTGACGAGATGTGTCCTATTTTGTTGGCATTGAATTAAACTCTATTTAAATGTACATGAGTTTAATTAGCAACATTCAGAAGGGACAGAAGTGTGAATGTACATTTTGTTTCCTTTAAAGCCAAATGTTCTAACCTGATATTTTTGTATGATTAAGGTTTTAATTTCACAAAAATTTGGCTGTTCAATCGCCTAACTTTCAACCATATTACTCTACCTCAATGAGCAAAAACCCCAACCCCTTTGCCTTTCATATCAGTTTGGCTGGCTGCTGCTGTTAATGAGAAATCGTTAACTTTAAAAGTTAATCAAGGACTGTTGTATAAATGTTGAAGAAGAGAAGTAGAAATGTGAGAGATCTAAACCAAATACTGTGACACCTCTCCTTTTCTGTTCTGTTGTTGGTCTTTTTGTAGCTGGTTCCACAGTTGGTGAGAATCCTGAAGAACCTAATCATGTCTGGATACTCTCCTGAACATGATGTGTCAGGCATAAGCGACCCTTTCCTGCAGGTAAACAACCCACTTTTTTGGTGCAAGTGCCTTGTATTGTAAGTGTACCATACCGTGGGCAACCATGATCAGAACTTGTGATGTGGCAATATCAATTATGTTTCATTAGGACAGAAATATCAAAGGAAATGAAAGGAATATTAAAAGCTGTAGTGTTGCCGGAGCGCAAAGGAACGACGCCTGTGTTTTTTTTCTCCAAGTGAGGAAATATATTACTCACTGTTCAAATGTTTGAATAGTTGTTTTATTGTGGATGTTTGTTTTATATGTTGTATTTGTTGCATTTTAAATGTGTTTTGATTGGTTGCTACCTTGGCCAGGTCTCTCTCGTAAAAGAGATTTTTAATCTCAATGGGACTTAAATAAAGGTTAAATAAGATAAAATGAAATAAATAAACATATCCTGGTTGAAATTCATACTCATTTTGAAGCCCTTGAAGATCCAGTCATCACTAAAATGTAGCTCATGTCAAAGAGCCAATAAAAACAAATGGAATGGTAAAAGTTGTCATATTGGCATTTAAGGTGTGTTGATTGATAAATGTCATTATCTCATAGATTATTTAACTTGCAAGAAAATATTCCACCTTAAAAGTTGCCAGTAGCTGCCGGCAGTAGCCTGTGAGCGACACAGTGAATTAATTATTTTTTCCTCAGTCTATCTAGCTGTTAACAAGTAGGGATGAAAAGGCAATAAACACTCTTTCCTTTTGTAGTTATAGTTGACCACTGTATGTAAACTGTATGTAAATATCAAATCTATGTACTTTCAACAGGAGCCACGAATGAATCATGTGCATGCACACTTGTCATATGAATGCACTGCAGTACTTAAACAAACAGCACTGCACCTCTGCTTTTGTGTCATAAAACAGTCACAATTACAAATGATTAAAGTATTGAAAGGACTGACAGGACTGCACTGTTTCTTTCTCTCCTTAGGTGCGGATATTGAGACTACTGCGAATTTTAGGCAAGAGTGATGACGACTCCAGTGAAGCAATGAATGACATTCTTGCACAGGTTGGAATTCAACCCATTCACAGCTTTTGGCTAAAATCATCTCAGTGAGTGTTTTTTTTTTTGACATATGCTTGCTATTTGTACTAACAGGTTGCAACGAACACAGAGACAAGTAAAAATGTAGGCAATGCAATCCTCTACGAGACTGTACTGACTATAATGGACATCAAGTCAGAAAGTGGACTGAGGGTGAGTTAATGTGATGTAAATGAAAACATGGTATGAGCATTTTGATTGTTTTTTTTTCTTGCCTAAAATGCTTTTTATCTTACAGGTCTTGGCCATTAACATACTAGGTCGCTTCCTGCTTAACAATGACAAAAATATAAGGTAATTCATTTGCTTATAGTACTTGACCCTAAATTTATCCAGTCATCCAAAATGCTTTTATTAATTCCTGATGATTTATTTAAACCCACCATTCCAGATACGTGGCATTGACATCTCTACTAAAGACGGTACAGACAGACCACAACGCAGTGCAGAGGCATCGGAGCACCATTGTGGATTGTTTAAAAGACCTGGATGTGTCCATCAAGAGGTGATTAACAGTGCACACATTACTTAAAATAGAAACAGACAGCTTCTCAACTTTCACTCCCTTGTGTTTTCAAGTGGTATACTTGAGGGTACTGTTGACGCAAAGACAAACAGTTTGCTTTCCATTTTCCTCATAGCCTAGCAGCAACTACTTACAACACAGCACACTAGGAGTGGGAATCTCCAGGCACCTCATGCTTTGATTCAGTTGCAATTCAGAGGGCAACAATTTGAATATAAAATGATTATTGATGCATCGTGATGCATCAGAATTTTTGATTTCTGTTTTTCTTTTTAAGGTCAAACAGACTGGGCACAGAGTTATATACTTCACCACAGAGCTGCTTTAAGTTGTTAAATGCTGCAGAGAATGTTTGTCAGTCAGTCTCGTTCAAAGTTAAGTTTTCGTTACTGCTGATTGCTGCTCCTCTCCATTCACGTTAGTCTCTCGGTGATGGCTTAAAAGGTATTCACAATGTGCTTCACGTTTGCCCTGAAAAAGAAAAACAAGCATGCAACTGCTAACTTTTGTGAAGACGAGTTACAACTTAACTGTAGTGTGTCCACTGTCTGGGTGCTGCACCGCCCTCTTGGTTGAGTTACGCCTCTTTTGTATCATTAACATCACATTATTGATAAACATTTAGATCATTGATTACTGACATTTGTGAATTGATGCTGAAGCATCTACGTCCGTGCATGTGAGAATCGATTATTTCCCCCACCCCTCGGACACACTGCATTTTGTTTTCCACAGCTACTTTCGATGTTCCACCATCCGCCATTTCGGCTACTGGGGGTAGTAACTGCAAAGAACTTACGCTGATACTCTTTGGTAACTGGGAATAGCTACCAATGGCTACCAGGAAAAACAAAAGCACTATCGTCTTCCTGTTTTGGTTGTGCAATGGTTGACACACTTTCTTTTGTGCAGTACATCAAGCCTTCATTTTCCCCAGGAGATCGTACCCATTGACAGTAACAATTGCACAGTGGAAGCGAGGCGTATAGGGAATAGGGATTATAGGGGATATAAGGAACCAATCTAAACCCTGATGGTGTCATTATTCTATAGCCATTACATTTACCTCATAATGAGATGTTAAAGCAAAATGGTTGTCTAAACTAAATTTTACACGTCTTACTATTTAGCCTTGTTGTTTCTTAATTTTGTCTGCTTTTTGTTGTTGTGTAGACGTGCAATGGAACTGAGTTTTGCCCTGGTGAATGGCAACAACATCAGAGGCATGATGAAGGAGCTGCTCTACTTCCTGGACTCCTGTGACCCGGAATTCAAAGCAGACTGTGCGTCGGGAGTCTTCCTAGCTGCAGAGAAGTATGGCACTGACACGCAGACTACACCACACATTACACATGTGCTCAACAGCTTCTTAATAATTTGATGCACATCCTGTGTGACCTTCTCATGTGTAAGGCTGTAAAAGAGATCTCCAGCTTTTTATTTTCCTCTCTTAGCACCTTCAGATCTGCGTTGCTACAACCAGTTAGAAGTAACTATCTGCATGAATTAAAATTTATGTAGATTAAATGTCAGTTATGCTTGTAAAGAGAAGGTACGGAGTACAGTACACAACATAGTCTGACATGCATTGTTAAAAGGCTGTTTGTGATACCACAGTGGACAGGGCGTGGCTAACATTGAAATGCTGTATGATGAGAAAATGAGTGATCCATCGTCTGACAGACCATGCTGATACCATTTATATTCTGACAGCATTTATATCCTGGTTGTTTAAATTCTAGATAACTAAGCATGTTTATTATTCCTCTGCAGTCCTTTGCTTGGACTAATCAGTGTGTAATTTGTGTTACAGGTATGCCCCTTCGAAAAGATGGCACATAGACACCATTATGAGAGTCCTGACAACAGTACGTATATTACAAAAACACTCCAGTGCCTCTAATGCTTTTGATTGTTGGTTGGAATTAATTCTCTCTGTGCATAATAATGCAAGTATTATCTTGAGTACCTCTAATGATCTAATCAAATCTGGTAATAAACCTCCCCAGCCAATGCTTCTACAGTTTTACTGGAAACTTGCAGCTAAGTATTAGAGATTCATTTGCATTTTTCATCGATATCTCTGCTCACCATCACAGGCAGGGAGCTACGTGCGAGACGATTCAGTTCCCAACCTCATCCAGCTCATCACCAACAGTGTGGAGATGCATGCCTACACAGTACAGAGACTTTACAAAGCGCTGCTGGATGACATCTCACAGGTCAGAGCAGTTTTGGTTTGGGTCATGATTAGATTTTGGACATCTTCATCTTTGAGGAGTACTCTCACAGATATGATAATTTAATATTCTGTTTGTATTTCAGACCATCTTAAGAGTGCCTCATTGTGTCTCTTTCTTTCTGTTCTGTAGCAACCTCTAGTGCAGGTGGCATCCTGGTGCATAGGAGAGTACGGAGACCTGCTGGTATCCGGACAATGTGAGGAGGAAGAGCCCATCCAGGTATCCCAGCCAATCACAGCACGCACATACACACAAACACAAACTGAAGTCCACACAACACACAAACCTCAAACCTGAGACAAAGAGCTTATTATGCCAAGAGGCAACACTCACATTCGTTTTGCGCAACAGCCACAAGAGGGTGTGCTTACAGCGAAGCCGCCATTTGGGACTGAATGCTGCTCCGATTAATATCAAAGAAACAGCATAAAGCATCAGTTGTGTCGCTCATGAAATAAACACTAGCAGTTTCCCTCAATTAACCGCTCAAATGATCAGCGTAGGAATCCAGAGCTGGCCTTTAATACGTTGCCCAGCGACCCTGACAGGTAATTATTAACAAAACGATGAAATATATTTTAAATTTTCTGTCTGAAAATCCGTTTACAAATTATAGGCCTTAGCGTAGACCTCTATTCACATAACGTTAAAAGTCAGGCTAAGACTGTTATTGCCTCAAAGAGACCCTTTCTGTGTGAAATTATTTTTTCAGCTCAAAATACAGCTGTCAAATGTCCCATTATATTCTTTCTGTAACCCCTCTACTGAGTTTCGGTCAATAACAGAATCGGTTTGAGTTCACAGCACATTTACTGGGTGAAAGATGCGCACAGACAAAACGTCAATTTGTAATAAAATAATTCTCTCCAGCTCCGACTTCTTCAAACCAGCAATGGTACTGAATTATAAATCAAATAGCCTATTAAAACTTTGATTGAACAGTACGAATTCTATTTGGTTTTTTCACATCTGTAACATTACAATACCATGAGAGCCCGATAATTTCTAGGAAGAACAACTTGAACAAATTCATCTAAGAGATACATTTCCTACACATACCTGGGTGAAAGATTCATGGAGCCTACATTGTCTGCTTGAAGTATAATAACCCTCACCAGCTCCTTCAAGCTGTTACAAGTACACTAGACTTGTGCTCACATTGCAGTTCAGCCAGCTAGTAATTACGTTAGCTTACAACATTAATATCAACATTGAGATTCAAGCATGTTAAATATATAATAAAATCAGTTTTCACACCCTCCATTTCACTCTCATTATGTCGATTATGACATTCCAGATACAACATTTATAAAACTGTAATTTAGCATGTGAAGGGAGTGGAGCAAACAGATTAATTTCCTCTCGTAAGTAGAAACATTATATTTTATGACTCTCTGTTATTATGGTGAGCCCCTCGTTCAGTCCAAAATGGTGGCGACTCAGCTCTAAGGCTGCGCACAGATGTTGCATTGACAATGGACGGTCCCCTTTTATCGTTGTAAGCTCTTTGCCTGAGAGAAACACAGGGTCATTAGCTGTTTTATCCTCTCTACCTTTTGACTTCAGGTGACAGAGGATGAAGTTCTGGATGTGCTGGAAGGCCTCTTGGTGTCCAACCTGTCCACACCTGTGACCCGGGGTTATTCCCTTACTGCCATCATGAAGTTGTCTACTCGCTTCAGCAGTGTTAAGTGAGTAACACCCATCCTATACTCTGAAGCTTTGCAAACATTTGGGTGCTAAGGTATAAAGTTCACTAGCCATTAGCCATGGTACTTTCTTCCTTCTCTAACCTGTAACATTTAAAATTTTGTTTTAGCCGAATCAAGAAGGTGGTTTCGATATATGGCAGTAGCATTGATGTGGAGCTTCAGCAGAGAGCTGTGGAGTACAATGCGCTTTTCAAGAAATACGACCACATGAGGTAAAACTGCATTAAACTCTACTAGAAATTACTGCCACATTATCACAACCACATTTTTACCAGTTAGTAGATGAGGAATATCCTCCATCGAGTTTGGTGCATCTTATTTCTCCCTCTTAATCGCCTGCTTGTTCCCTGACTTCAGGCCAGCTCTCCTAGAGCGAATGCCCATTATGGAGAAAACCGCTACTAATGGCCCCACAGAGATTGTACAGACAAATGGGGAGACTGAGCCCTCTGTTGTGGAACCAAAACACCCACCACCTGTCACCCAGCCAGCCAACCAGGTGAGGGCAGTTTCTTTGTACCTTATTACAAAGAAATTAAAGATTTTGTTTGAGTCTCTAGATAAACAGTTAACAGAATACACCATGAGCTATATTAAATATTTCTCGATTTGACGTCTGAAGTTTTTTCTGTTTGTTTGTTTGTTTGTTTGTTTTTGTGTTTGACAGTATAGAATCTTTTTTAAATGGTTGAGAAGAAATTTGAAAATAATTAATTTAAGTCTGGTGACAATGAATAATCTTATTTTTTAGTATTATTGATATTTAATGTGGTGTATACATAGATATTGCTTGAGTCCAGACCTTGGAATCCACCTGCTCCAATAAGTTGACTGATTTGTCTGGCATCATTACATGAAACGGGGGTTTCTGGGTAAAAAAAAAAAAAAAAAAAAAAAAAGAGAGAGAGCAATGAGGGCATCGGGGAGGGGGGGGGTTCCAATAGCCAATCAGTGCCACAGACGGGACTTACGCCATTGTCAAGCAGTTGTCAAGCGCTTACGAGCAGTGTGCTGGAACCTGTGCTGAGAAATAATGACAATGGCAAGTGCTATAGACAGGGTAGATGGTGCTATCGAGGCTTTTCAAAATGGACTTGTCTTCTAAATTTCGCCTGACATTGTTGTTTGTTTTTCTTCGCTCCACTCCACTCTCAAAACCCTGGCAAAACAGTTATGCTGGCATGGCTATGCATCACTGTGGACTGAAAATGAGGTTACATTCAGGTGGATATGTGGTCTGTAGTTATTGGCTAGGGAAAATTGAGTCCCCCTCTCCCATGGAAATCGGTTAAAGCAGATGCAATGTCAGACTGAAGGTGGACAAGTTGACAATTCTGTGCAATATCACGTATGGTATTTCTTCATGTTTCCATGTTGTCCTTTTTCCCCAGGCTAATGATTTATTAGACCTGCTGGGCGGTAATGATGTGCCAGTAATTACGACCACGATGCCCACCAAGCCTGCCTCAGCTGGAGGAGAGCTGCTTGATCTGCTGGGTGACCTCTCGCTAAGTGGTAGGGTGCTCTCTTTAAAACTCTCTGTCACCCCTTTCAGAGTAAAGCAACGTCCTGGTGTAAACTTTTGTTTGCCCCCAGTGGGAATGTGATGTTGTCCGCCATGTGCCTGCTCCCGTTCAGCAGTAACGTAGTGCTGACAGTGTTTGGTTTTAATATTAACAAAAAAAAGTAAACAGAAACCCTTCTGTGTTCCTATCCCCTCCCTCCAGGTGGCCCACCCCCTGCTCCTGCTCCCTCCGTGCCCGCTTCCCAACCCCCTTTCCTCTTGGATGGCCTCTCCTCACAGCCCCTGTTTAATGACATTGCAGCTGCAGGTGAGAGTCTGTTGCTCCCCTTGACCATCCGCTCCCAGATGTACAATTATCTGTGGTTTTGTCCTTATGTATTAAAGCACTTGGTCATTGTGTTTTTCCTTTCTTGGATTATGAAGTCTCTCTAAATCTTTTGATGGTCTGCTCCTCTTAAATCTCTGTATAGCTATTCCTCCCATGACGGCATACAACAAGAATGGTCTGAAAATAGACTTCACATTTGAGAGAGCTAATCCCAATCCAAACATCGCCGTCATCACCATCCATGCTTCCAACTCAACAGAGGCAGATATGACAGACTTCGTTTTTCAGGCTGCAGTACCAAAGGTAAGCAGGCACAATCTGACAGTGATATTAAATGGCTGAATTTCAGTAAGTTCTAATAGAAAATGGTGTTCATTACTGATCTGCTTTCTGCATGGTCTTACAGTGCGAATGCCCTTCAGTTTTGTACTGGTTTTGCACTGTAGATTTGGTAACGTACAATGCCACTAATGTGTACATCATGTATGTAGAACCTGCATTAATGTACATTTTGGATCTGTAACAGCTAACTTAAGACAGTCGTCACCGGTGGACATTAATCATTAATGTCTTTGGTATGTTCGTTTCTTCTGCCTACAGTAGCTTTAAAGCTGTAGTTGGTAACTTTAAAAAAAAATACATTTTTGTCATATTGGCTGAACTGTCACTATAACCACACAGTACATGAGACAGATCATGTTCCTCTGCCTCTTTATTGATTATATTGACTTTACCATAAGTGAACAAAAGCAACTAATCAACTAACTGTCAGCTAACAGCTGTCAATCATTCTGTTAACTGTGGTCAAACTGTTACACCATGCAGCGCTGGTCAAATATGAATCACGACTCTTACTGCATTGCCTCTTTCTCAACTCAAATGTTTTTGGAAACATATTTTATTGTACTGTGTAAAAAATGAGATTAACCCAGCTGCCATGTTGGAAACGGAGCACTGACCCTCAGCTGGAGCAAACGTTCTCATTTTTACAGCTTATATATTATGCTTTCACAGAGGAATGTTGCCAAGCCCAATTCTGCTTGGCCTTACGACAGTAGCATACATATCTGTAGTCTAGAGTTTACATCAGATTGTAGTAGCTTTAACAGGACATGGAATTAGAAAACTTTTTTTAGGATGTTTTTAAGTGACTAGCTTTGAATATCTTAGTTAGACTTAAGCAAGCTATTAAAGGCCTCCAGTATTCACCAGGCAGCCCAAAGATACTGCTTGCCTCACTGCATTCCAAGTCCCACGAGTGGCGCTGGCGCCATCCTGTGTCTGTGTTTGACTAGACAGAAAGATAAGCTATAGATGTCTCTGTCGTGGAGATCTGGCGGTGATGAAGGATCGGGCAGCAAAACACAGTTGAAGTGATGTTTATTTGTCTTCATTACCTATTTTACAATCAACTATCTTAGTGACAAATTTAAAAAGTCAAACTGAGTCATTTGAACTGAAGATCCATTAATTGTGGTCAGTGTCTGATCAGTGTGAGGATCCCTAATTCATGCTGCTGTGATGACCCCATTTCTCCATGGGTATCATTAAATTTTCATCCAACATACTGTCCTCTATCTGTTTGTCAGACATTCCAGCTGCAGCTCCTCTCCCCTAGCAGTAATGTTGTCCCAGCACTCAACCAGGGAACTGTCACACAGGTCATCAGAGTCCTCAACCCACAGAAGGTGAGTTTGTCCTTCACAAATTGTTTGATTATATAATTTTTTTGTCCTTTGAAGCACATTTGGCACACATTTAAAGGAGCAGTGTTTAAGATTTAGGGAGATTTAGTGGTGTCTAGTGGTGAGAATTGCAGACTTTAACCAGCCGAATCTTCTCCCAATTAGAATTCCTTCACTGTTCATTGTTCAGGCCAAATTATCTACATTGTTCTCTTTGTCACCAAATCAAACGGGCCAGGTGATTTACATTGGTAGAAACACTGAATAAAGCAGTTTCACAATACAAATCAAGGTTACTCCAATGCTGTTTGGCATGTCAGAGCCAGGCTGTTAGCCCAGCACCTTCTAATGTGTGCACACCTTTTCTCTCTGATAATTTAAGATCCAGATGTTCAGGAGGTTTTTAGCTGGAGCCAAATTATCCACAGAGGTCTCCTCCCCCTAAAAACAATGTTGTAATTGGCACTGCTCATTGTGAAGGGGCTTCTAAGTATGGTGGCCATTTCGAAATGCGAATGGCCCTATCTAGAGCAAGTGTTTGGCTACTGTGGAAACATGGTAGTGCAACATGGTGATCTCCACAGACACTCAGATGCTCCCTTTGAAGATATAAACAGCTCAGTCTAAGGTATCAGAAGCACAGTTCTTATTTTTAGGTGGTTATACACTAGAGAAAACATGCTTATTATATTATATTTCTGCCAATGTATCCCCCTAAATCCTACACACTGGACCTTTAAGACCTGTGCAGTCTCAAATGCTTTGCAAAAATTTCCTCTTTTATAAACATGATCATCCTCACAAAATTTCAGCAACAGCTACGAATGAGGATCAAGCTGACGTACACCCTCAAAGGCTCGCCTGTGCAAGACCTGGCTGAGGTTAATAACTTCCCCCCTCAGTCCTGGCAGTGATGAGCTGCTTCTGTTGCTCTTAAAAGCCCCCACCAAGGGAACTATGAAAACGATTTTCCTTTCACCTCCCTCCTTTCTTCCAACGGATCCCCCTGTGACGTCACTGCAGTCCGCTGCCCTCGAGTTGCATGGGAAGCAGCAGAGCATCTAACACAGGAGAAAAATACAGATGTTACGAAGACCCTATTGACTATTGACATCACCAGAATAATTGGGAAAACATATCAATCAGTGAACTTTCTCTTTTCTTTCTTAATTGGTTTCCATGATGTCTTTTGTGTAGTAGTACTATTTTCCACATACACCCACCGCCCAGCACCATTACCACCCACAAAAGCACATATGCACACCATTTACTGTGGCACACTTAACCTCTCATGTCACTAGAGAAAAAGTGTCACCCACTATGAGCACTGCAGTAACCATAGTTTTGTTTTAATTTGTAATTGAGCTAAAATGCAGTTGAAACACTTTGCTCCATTGATATTTATAATTGGCTTTGCATTCAGTTTTTTTATATGAACCTTTAGTCCTGATGATGGCAGCAGAAAAAGCTTGGAAAGGTCTATTAAGTGCAGTCGCAAACTTCCTGGATAACCCCTCTTTTGACTTTCCACATTTTAAGTGATATAACTTGTCACAGAGTTGTATTCATTTTGAATTACATTAATTTGCTTAAAGCATGTTTGAGCATTAATAGGATCACAATCACACCTTGCCTCAAGCTCAGAGGGGAATTTCTGGCTCGGTAGTAGGCCTCTTTATCCTATGTTTCTATAGGAAGTAGTCTACATTTGATTTGTCACAATAAGAGCATGAACACATCCAACATGCCCAGTTTAATCACCTGTGGCTAGTTTCAGAGACTGTGCTCAGATTTTCCCACATAGCTCTCCTAAAATCATCTCATCTGTAGCTTTAGTTTTAGATCTGTATAATAAATTCAACGGTTAATTGCTTTGCATAGTTTGAGGAGGTTCATTCATTAGGATGGATAAAATCCAGGCCTGAAATTTATCTGAAGACAAGCTGATTGCATTTGTGTTGGAGATGTGCGTTAAAACTTTTCCTGCATCTGTGTCCTCACAGTCTAGCTTGTAAGTTAGATACATTTCAGAATTGTTTAACCTGGTTGAACTTAGTCACCATGCACATACATGTAAATGAAGCTTGTTATGAATGTAGTTACATGCACTGAATGCTTTTTTTCCCCTCAAGTCTGCTTTCTCATGGCTGTCTTCTTTGATGGGGGACGCTCATCTTATTGGCACTATTTTTGTGAAAGTATGTTTTATTTCTGCAGTAATTTGACTTAATTATTTATGCCTGATATCAAAGTGATGTGCCTTTCTGACTTGGCTAGATAAAAGCCCCTGAACTATTAAGTTCTGTATGAGCTTCGTTTGTAAGTCTGCTTGTGTGCTGATTGTGTTTTCAATCTGAGGGAAATGGTCTTTATGGATTTGAATTGGTGTCACTTCATTTAATAAGTTTAACTTTTTCACTTCTATATCTCATAAGTCAATAATCGGTCACTCAGTAATACTGGCCTACCTGCATGTCCACAGCAATGTCTTTTTGTCTTTGTTTTGACAAAAACATAAATTATAGCTACATGATCTTGATTGTTTCTTTTCCTATACCATTTGGCAGAGTTTTCATTAAAAATGCCTGTTGGATGTTACTAATAACGAGTCCTAAAAACAACGCAAATCATAAAGATTATGGCAGCTAATTGATGTAAACTTTTCATGGGCTGGCATCAAGGTTTCAAGTGTTTTTAAACAGTATAAATGTCGTACTGAAGTGAAATATCATTAAGATTTGCCCCCCGTCAACAAACGTTGAAGTGTGAGTTTGGATCACGTGGTGAGGTACTGGGATGGGTCGTTCTGTGGTGACTGTTAGTATGATTTCTTGGCTCTCGTCTTCTCCAAATCAGAATTCTGACCATGCTGTCGAGGACAGTAACCTTAATACCTCACGATGATCTCTCTTTCTGTTAACTTTCAGTTGCAGTAGATTGACAGCTTTGTTTAGTCATGAATTGCAATCAAGGGGAGCATCTGCATGAGAGAAACTAATGGTAGTTTGTACATCTCATTACTTAACAAGCTTAGCAGCCCTGCGACGCTGTGTTGAGATCCTCAGATGTTCAATCAGGCTGTATACTTCTTTTCACTATGCTTCACTATCTTCTTACTTCTGTGACCAAATCAGAGAGACTATTAGCTTTGGAAATATTTTTGAGCTATGATATGTGTATATGGAGAAAATTATTTCAGTTTAACTTTTTTCTGTTGTTGACAAATGCTATATTGGCTTTTTTCTGTACATATTGAGGGCTTTTACAATTTTGTCTCTTGTACTATCTTTCATCATTTTTTTAGATACCATTTTCTAAAAATTCCAATTATTCACAATGTATATTGTCTAAATGGATCTAGTCAACATCGGTCTATAAAGACTTCCCTGTATCATCACTCATTCATTGTAAAAGATATATGATCTGCTGCCTGTACATTGTATATAGTTGTAAAACAAACGAAAGCTGATCAAATTAAATAAAACCCACATGAAGACTTAAAAGATTAGCTAGGAAGTATAATTGTATGCATATATGTACAAAAAAGAACCTTAATAGGATGCAATTGAGCTGCATTTGATTTACTATTCTTCATACTTCATTCATGATCAGATGTGTCATCTTTACTTCTTTTACAAAGATGGTAGGCTACTTGTTTGGGTCGTTTGGATGTTGAAATAAGGTTTGGAGCTATCTCAACAGATGTTGTCTGAATGATGTACTGTACTACTGAGAAACCTAAGCACAGTGCTGCACAGCAGCAGAAGTGGCACCTTGCTTCATCTGCTTCCCCGCCCCTTAAACGCCTCCTGTATCCATGCCCTCTTTCAGAGAAGAGCAGGTTTCTCGCCACTAATGTAACTCTTCCTTCTGGCCTCGTGTGTGTGGTTTAGTGTTCTGCACTCTTGACAATTTGATCTATTAAACTCCCTTCAACCTACAAATTGATTCGTGAAATGATGCCTTGTGTTCTCTGCGTGTTAGCACTCATGGTTGCCTGGTTACCTTCTCCTTCCTAAAAGCATCATGTCTCAACCAAGCAAGGCCACTACTTGTGCCACATTAGGAGATTTTTGTTTAACCTCACTGTGATTTATTTTTCCCAGTATGGTCAGTAGGTTAAGCTGGAGTAGAGTTTTGTGTGGACAAGACCTGATGGAAGATTTATGAAGTGGTTCCAGATATGTGTGTTGAAGCAGCAGTGTCCTTCCTTGGGTCTGACACGTATGGCGCTTTCTTTTGGCTTCCTTTCTTTACTTTTGTCCCTTATCACTGATGTTGTTTGCCTCTGCATGGCGCACCTTTCAGTGTCTCTTTGTAGTCACCGATACAAAAGGCAGGGCTGTAACACGTCATATCAAATTGATCCGAGCCCCCATGGTTTTAATTTCAACTTTGCATGGTAGTTAATCATGACAGGTAATGAGGGAGGAAGGCAATGGTTCGTTTTTATTTTATTTTTGTGTGTGTGTGTGTGTGTGTGTTAGGACCTTTTTGATTTTGTATTTATAGATTGCTGCTTTATTAGCCTCAAAACAAACCTGGGACAAGCCTGTGCTACAAGCTAATAACCACATGGGGGAGCTGTGCAAAACGGAAGGCTGACGGGATGGGAAAGGAAGTTTCATACATCTATTCCTGAATGTTTTTGTTGGTGTTGTTTGTATTGTCTTATTCAACCAGTATGTACCCTTGTTAATCACATCTGATCAGTTCTTTCAATGACTACCGTAAATTCATGCAGTTTTAATGTACAAATGGAAATGAACCCAACATAAGTGCTTTGGACACTGTAACTTAAAAGGAAGAAAAGAAACGGAAGAAAATACCCATCAGCGGTGATCAGCGTTTGAGGTGATATCAGTGTGTGTGTGAGAGTGTGACTGTTTGTGAGTGTGTGTGTGTGTGTGTGTGAGTGAGACAGAGAGAAAGAGAAAATAATCATGCTTGAGAGAGCGTGATGGCGTGCGACATGTCTTTTACCTAGATAGGACATGATTTTTGGCTGCAATTTCAACTTTCAGCTTCTAAGCTGCATGTGAAAACCAGTGTAAATAATGTCATTTCTACTCTTGACCTGAGACTCTTTTTGAAATGCAAGAAAAGTTCAAATTATAAAATCTGTCACACCACGTTCATGGGTCAGTACTAACATGTACAATAGGAAACTGTTCAGATAGTGCTCACAATACTGTTAATGTTTTTAAGAGTGATGAAAGTGCACATCCGTCATTTGGATTAATTGGATAATTGATTTTTTGTTTTGTTTTTTTTTATTTGTTAGGGTGAATTCAGTGTGTAAAGGGCTTGGAAGAGCATCTGAATTTACCGCCCATGTTCACTTTCCCTGTTGAATCAAAAAAAGAAAAGAAAAAAATGCATCCATTGTATTTTAAAAACAAAATCTGTTTGTAACCCCCCAGGCCTGTCCTGACTGTAAAACAATATGGTGTCTGATTTGTTGGGGGAGGGTGGAGGCATGAGGTTCACTTTTTCCAGTCAAGTTTGACATGTTGAACTGAATCGCAGTTCCATGGCTTCAAGGTGAGTGTGAATGTCAGACTGAAAGTATGAAATGATGATTAAAGATGAGAAGCTGTAAACTATTAAATGGGATATTTTCAATTTATGCTGTGTATTCTTGTCTTTGGGTTGGAGAAAATGATCAAGCGAATAAAAAGTCAAATAAAAATCTAGCTGAACTATGGTAGTTTGTTTTCTTGGTTTGGGGGTGGGTTGTAACAGTTTCATCTATTGAAAATGAGTGTAGGGTTCATTTGGGCTGTTTAATTTTAGGGACGAGTTGTATGACAATTTATAATTTGGGATAAATTAGATTAGATTCTCATAGTTTTTGCATCACTCATCATTTAATTTGCTGAATTAGCCAGAAATTAATACTAATACTTAAACAGTTTCCCAAACGATCTTACAGAAAATTTACTATATTACTATATCCTCCTGAGACCCTGTGTCCTTATATGATGACATCACATTTTGAGTTTACTTGACTTTATACTTCATTCTACTTAGCTTAGACCTGTTGTCCTCGTTCATGGACACTTTTTTTGTGCCTATCTAGTGGTAGTAAGAGCACGATACACTAATCCATGTAAAAACAAGATGGCAGCCATCTCTGCCAAGTCAGTCTGCAGCTGATCCTGACACAAAAGTGGACAAGGGTCCAAAACCTGATCACATTTAATGGCTTAAATTTTTTTATTTATGCTTAATAATGTTTGCAGTTTAATGTGGCAACAAATTCGACCAATTTTAGCAATAGTAAGCTGAAATGCTATTAATTAGGAGGAACTTATTTGAAGACATTAGGACTTAATTATCGTCTCGTTTGAGTCTCTTGTCTCATTTTAGGACAGTGGGACTTAATTATCGTTGACAGTGTTTAGTTTTTCATACTTATTGGGTCCTTGTGATCCCAAATATTCATTCATGCATTTTCCGCTTAGTCTGCTTATCCTGTTGGGGGTTGCCTGGGCTGGAGCCTATCCCAGCTGACATTGAGCGAGAGGCAGGGTACACCCTGGACAGGTCGCCAGACTATCACAGGGCTGACACATAGACAGACAACCATTCACACTCACATTCACACCTATGGACAATTTAGAGTCACCAGTTAACCTGCATGTCTTTGACTGTGGGAGGAAGCCGGAGTACCCGGAGAAACGTACAAACTCCATACAGAAGGGCTCCTCCACCCTGGGTTCGAACCAGGAACCCAGTTGCTGTGAGGCAGCAATGCTAACCACTGCACCACTGTACCAAATAGCTAGGAAAAATTAAAAATGCGTAACAAACAAAACTTTTGGTCTCAGTAGGATATATATACAGATATTGTAATAAATTAATACAATATTGGATGATTTTATGATCTTGCCCACCTCCAGCTCAACAGTTTTTCTGTTATTATGGGACAGACTACATCTCTCAAAGGCCAAATGTGTATACAGTACATGATAATTACTTCTAATAATGTTGTCTTTTATTTCTACATTAGGACTGCTATCAGAAAATGTCAGTACACCATGGACTTAATTAAAAAAAATGTTAAATGAGCAACCAGCAGCCATGCAGCTGCTTTTATTACAGTTTTTCACGATTGCTAAGACACGCTAAATTAAACTTGGATCCTCTCGATCGTCATCATCACCTTCTTAGCACAGCAGAAGTCTTCTCTTGCAAATGTGTTAACACTTTTTCATTGGTTTCACACATTTTCACACCCCTTTTCAAAACAGTTAACAGCAGTACTCTCGTAGAAAGACCCAAAACTCTAATGGATTAACTGTGTTAAACAAAATGAAAACACGCATTTGCACCTGATAGAAATTACTTCTGTAATCATTATGAATCTTTAATGCACTTGTGTGAAACTCTTTAGGGCAACTCTTTAATCATCATTCGGTCCTTATCCATCTATAAAAGATGCACACCTCTGGGTTGATATTTGCAAACTTGGATTAAAGAGAGGCCAACGGCACATAAAATGAAAAACAAATAGAATAAAACAGTAGAAAACTTTCTTAGAAAATGTCTCCCTTTTTTTAATGTAATTTAACAGGGCATCTTGAAAAAAATGTAAGACGTGAAAGTGAAAAGTGCAGCAGGGGTTATCTCTGGTAAAATCATCTTTAGAGCTAATAATACAGTCCATGCCTTGGTATGCTTGTTTGCGTTTTTTGGCACAAACTATATGTAACATATCAACAAATGGCACAATCACAGCACATTATGTCCATTGTGTAATGACTGGTTGAAAGATTATATTAATCTGACTATATGTTTTGTTGATTGATGGAAATATTTGCTTTTGTTGAATGATTTCAGTGCTTCATGAGTGTTTGAGCATTTTGCAAACCTGCAACTTTCAGTTTAGGCCTGAGTGAACAAATGTGCTCAAGCAAATGAGAAAAACTGAGCATCTAATAATGTCACAAGACTGCAAGGTTAAACCTTGAGCATGAAAGGCCCCTGTGGGAATACAACTTTATTTGTCTAACTGTGTGCAGTTACAGAGAGGAAGTTGGGACATATGAAGAGGCTCAATAAGGTTAAGTGACTGACATACTTCTTTTTTGACACAGTGAGAAAAATATAAGTGTAAGCACGGTAATAACACGAGTAATGGCTGAATTACATTCAGCTGCTTCAGTTTCAGGGTCCTGGTGTTGTGCATGCTGCTGTCACACTGTCATGGCTTACTGGGACACTTGAACAGAACAGAGCCATCAATGTTATTAATATCACTTCACTTCAACATGTCTGCTGTGAAAAATAGCCCACTGGTATTCCTTAATTAAGCTGAGAATTCAGAATTAAAGTTAATTATGAGCAGGTGTGTCTCCGGGATTTCCTGGCTCTTGATTAATACCACTTAGTTTATTGGACCATGGTTTAGAATACATAAATACAATAAAGGATGGATAGTGTTTTTCATAATTCGAATACACATTACAGAAACATCTGCTATCTAAGCTTAATATCAATTGAAAATGTAAAGGTAAAACAATGAGATTTTGAAACAGGGTCCCTCCATAAGACAGGGAAATTGCAGGAGCCACCTTTGAGACCCCTACTAGCTCCCTTGATTTTGTGTTAGTGGTGCAATTTACATAGCACATTATCACAAAATAATGGCTACTCAGTGAACCTTTGGGGCACCTGAGGGGTTTGTAGTCCACCCTTAATAGTCCTCTGACAACAGATCTGCCCCTATATTTCTGCTTGTGTGTCATCAGTGGTTGTTTCTGCCAAATTATTTACCCATCAAACAGGAAAATGAACATCCAACGTGATTTTGGCAGCATTGTGGGCCACATGGGAGCCAAGTGTAGCAAAGGTAAGTACGTTTGTGAGGAAAATTCAAAAAATTTCTTATTACGCAAGTTAAGAATTTTAGCTGAATGAAAGCTAACATTGCAGGAATTAGCCATTAAATTGGCTAAAGCTAAATTACCTAAATTAAATTGGCCAAGTCATTATGTTAAAATTGCTGATTGCTTAGATTGTTTAATGAAACACATCTATGTGTAAAGGAAAACAAAAACAGGACTAAGCTAATGAGTTTGAATGTAAGCCGATGGCTGTATGGTATTAGGAAAAATAAACAAACAAAAACAAAGTTTGTTTTGTAGCTAATCTAACGTTAGCTACTTTAGCTAGCCAGCAAGCTAGTTTGGTAGTTAGCTTAACATTAGCTAACATTTAAAAACTCTTTTAAATGATGACCCACAATTTAATGTCATAAACCTATTACATCCTATATATTTTTTAAGAGGGTACTCTCTATTAAGGACTTTATTTTGTTTTATTTTAGTTCAGTTTAATGCTTTATAATTCACATGTAATCCAGAGGAGCTAACGTTAGCTGCCGTTACTTTTGGGTTGCCAGGTTGGAAAGAATCTGTCAGTCAGGTCGTTAATACAGGTTGAGTTTTTCCACTTCCAGGAAGCTAACAAGTAAACTATCAAGTAACTGTAAATTATTTGCCTTGGTAAGCCAAGTTTATTTAAAGAGTTTATGAAATATATGAGAAAATAACTCTGGATGTTATTACATTGATGCAATACCCAGTGATAACATGAAATATTATGAATAATATGATAATAATATGATAATATGGAATATTCATATAAACAGAAACAATCCAAAAACTCGATAGGTTACCGCTGTGAGTGCCAAAAACACGCCCTCCAAGAGCATATCGTGATTTCTCGTTATGAGCTGCATCAAGTGGTAAAAGACCTGCCTTATGGTAAATGTAATACGCCTCTCTCCTCAGAAAGGGGCAGTGGCTGATGAATAATACATTTCTGAACCCGCCCATTTAATGTTTATTGATCAGCTCTCCAGCAGGCCTATCTGACAGCAGTCAGATTCAGTCTGGATATGGCGTCGCTGCACCGACACGGGATGAATTTTCACCTCTCCGTGGGAATTTGCCAGTCGCGTACCGGGACGGCACTTCTTGGTTTTTGTCGCTGTTAATAGGGATCATACATGGCGATGGAGGACGAGGATAATCATACAGCGGTCGTGGCGACTAACACCCAAACGGGCATCAAGAAAGGAGGTGATGTCGGAGATAACGGGGCTTGCATAGACAGGCAGCCGGACACGGTGGTACACCAAGCGGGGCTGAATCAGACTGCAGGTCGCGGCAGCCGCAGTGGTCCGGGAGCTCATGCTGCAACGGGGATCCGAGTGCTAAAGGCAAGTCATAACGAGAGGATTTATTTTCCTGTGGTGCAGGAGGTGATTCAAACAAAGTGCTCGACAAATATGTCTATATTGTGTTACATGTCAAGGTTTTTCTTACATTGCAGCTGGTGATTCAAACAGGGCAAAGTGCACGAGAATAAAAACGCATCCTTGTAATATTATGTAATGGCTGTGATATCCAGTGATTGATATTCTCTGGTTGATGATTGATCTGTGGATGATTGCCACTCAGTGAGGAATGTACCAGAGCCAATTAACATCCACAAACCACACACACACACACACACACACACAGATACACACGCACACACACTGTAGGCTGTAAGAGCTTTTATAGGAAGGCCCACTGCTGAACAGTTATTCTATGACATTTTAGGGCAAGACACCTCATGTGTAATAACATACAAGTCCCTGAGGAAGCTGCTCACAAGGCAACGACAAACACACACACAGAATCTCAGCTGTGCTATTCAATTACTGTGTATGCATTACTCAGATATTGTATTTAAACGAAGAGTGCACATCAAAATCATAAAATAAGATAGGTCACCGTGTTAAAAAGTGCATAATACTAAAAGTAAAACACTGATTTTTCCTCAGATTTGATTAAGTCCTATGATATGTCTGCTAACAGATATTGTCTGCAAAACCATTCACCTGTAATTAAGTTAGCACGAATGGGCAATGCTTAGTCCTTTTTCGTGCCTCTTATCATCAACATACAATAGATAAGCAAGTCTTTTTGAGTATCAGTGAGGAAATGTACCAGGGTGTGTTAATTAAATCAGGGGCAACATCCAAACCCTACCTTTCTGCCTGGTGTGCTAAAATATGGTCATGGTTGTTGATTTTCTGAAGCACAAGATACAGTTAGTGTTACAGTTACATACTGCATCATTATGAAGTCTACAAGGGACAAACTTAAAACTGAGCCAGGTCAGCCATCATTCATTGACAAATCTGTATGTCATTTGATATGCAGTATATTTATCTAATCCTATCTGACTCATGAGAGTTTGACTGAATATACATGCTCTTATTCAGCACAGCCCTTCTTCACATTCACACAGCGACTCATATCCCCACCTGGGAGCTGCCCAGTATATCTGTAGTCGACTGGAATGACCACTGAGTGATTCCACAGCAGCAAGCAGTGGTTCAGTGCTTCACTCAGACACACCTTGACAGTTGCTGATGAGGAAAGGGTATGGCAGCTCACTTTCACTGTGGCCACAGTTATTTTCAACAGGTGTTGAATTCAAACTAACCTCTCTACGTTTACATTCCCCTCTCTAACCTGTGGATTAAAGTTGCTGTAATAATGACCTATTTAAGGAGCGAAAATGAAAGCTTTTTTCTCGACTTGGAAGTTAAAGTTTAATAAAGTGATGTTAACTCAAGGCTCACGCTACTTCACTGAGCAAACTCCATTTGTTGATAAAGACAAAGATGCAATTAAAGTAGACAAAATCAAGAAGTTAAATAAGGAAGTTAAAGAATTATGTCACAGCTTGAAAGATGTTTTTTTCATAAAACTAGGCTGTCTATGCAGTAAAAAGATGCAAATTCTCTTGAAAAACACAGAATAAGGGCTGTGGCAGTTGCTTTTGCCCAAGAGGTAGAATACCTACAACTACCAGAGCGCACTGCGCTGCACCAGACCAATAAATGCTGCTGTTGGTGGGTGCTGTAATGCCAGCTTTTCTGTTTTGACACAGGAAACAACATGGCGGCTTGCTGGTAACAAGCCATCCTTATTACAATGAAACGGTAAACGGAAACAGTGAACTTTGACAACATTTAGGTGAGACATAGGCTACGCAGTGACAGAATCTTGGTTCATAATGGATCAGCGCTGCTTAGTATTACATTTGAACTCTTTTTCAGTCTATGCTTTAACAATACAAGAAACAGTATGTCACTCACTTCCTGTTCAAAAATTCTTGTATTACCAAGCCCTCACTACTGCAGCCACTTTAACTAGTGGTCCAGCAGGCCTTTCCTTTAATCACTGAACTCTACTTTTGACATTTTCCAGAGAGACCCTTGGATTTATTCTGAGGTACTCTTCCTTCACACTCAGCAGCAAAATACTTCAAGGCTTACTGAATGTCACAATTGAATGAGGTGAAGATGACAACATTTTCAAACAATATTGGTGACACCTTTTGGTCATCAAACTGGGTGCTCTCCAGACTTGTGCTGTCATATCCTGCCTATGAATCATCTGAATAGATGTGAGGTCATAGTGCATCCTTGACGGACTCCACCTGCAGCGTAGAGTGTGTGTTTTTTTGTGGGTCTCTATGAGTGTATGTACTGCAGAGCCTACATCCGGAGTCAGACTAGTGATACATATCTTTACCTCTTGGACCAAGTGACATGTTGTAATGCCTTTGTTGTGCCTGTGAATGGCAGTCCATCAAGAGCAGCTGATGTTTCTGACATTTTATCATTTTAGCACAACATTAGTTATCATTAATCTCAAATTTAGATTTAATAGCATGATAGCGTAATTTTCAGGAAAGACATTAGGCTAGTGCACATCCGGCTAACATTACCACAAGTGATTAGAGTGAGAGCAAACAACAACAGCATGATATTCTGGTTCCTGTCAGTAATGCAGTCACAGAGTCTATCCTCAGCAAGACAGGTAACAATGAAAAAACCTTAAAGATTGCTCTTAACATTACAGTCAGTGCTGCTGCGACAGAGAGAAGCTGCTTAGGAGATGTAGAGTTCAGTGGAGTTTAAGTCTACAAAGGAAAACACTTGCAATTCTCCTCAGTGTAATGACTGGAATTACTAGCTAGGTACTTGCTAATAACTCAATATTGATTACAGAACATTGATTACAATGTAGGGGGAGGGGTGCTCCTTCACTAATACAAATACAACTGCACCAATTTCAAGCAGTGTCACCTTCACTTATACTTGACAGTGTAGTTCTCATTTCAGTTGTAAACAAATAGAAAGGTGTGCTGCTACAGCTCTGTTAAAGCATAGACTCTCATAGGATCGAGTAGATATCAGGAAATGTGGTTGCAGTCAACTAAATGCTGCTAAAAAAAATTAACAAATTTCGATGACCTTTTCATTAAAGGTATAATCTGCAGGATTGTCGATTACTTTAATCTTATGGGGTACACGCCCATAAATGTGCCGAACACAATAAATAAGAAGAGAATAAGAAAATACAGGAACACAGCATAGTCTGTGCAGATAAATATACCACAACACACTTCCAGTGGGTTGTAAGTGATGATTGAGAGAGTTTACTCCAGATATTGTTTTTAGAAAAGTCTTACAGAGTATATCTTTAACAACAAGAAAATAAAAACTGGTCCACGCAACCAGGGTGAAATCTTTATTGTCCCCCCTCTGTCTGAGGCTGTAGTTGAGCAGTCTGATGTCTCCATAGTTGAAATTTCTCTATTGTTTTTGTAGCATCTGGACACTTATACTGTTTCAGCATGTTTCATGTTTGGCCCAGTTTTAGTCTGATAACATTTTATGTTCCAGTACTGACCTAAAAAGCTCTAAAAGCAGACTTGATGAGAGTTCATAGACCATTGAGATAGTCCAGTTGGTAACTATCAGCACAGATGTTGTGTTTAAGTAAGCCCATAGCACCTCTGGGAGGGTCAGCAGTACATTTTGGACCACCCTCAAGTTATTTAGGCAGCCTGAGGCTGTTAAACATGCTGATATGTATCTGGTGTCAATCTCTGTGTTAAAATGAATCTTTCTGTGTCAGCAGCGCAACATGAAGCGGAATGGGAGTCGTGGCTGTGTGACGAGAAAGACCAGATTTGGATCAAGAGAGCGGGACTGGCTAAAGGGGGACACCCAGCGGGGCTGTGTGTGTCTATATGGGGGGACAGTGGACCCCCAGCCACCTGCCTCTGGCCCACAGGCATCCTCCACCCCTCAGACAGATCTGCAGTTGGTGCTCTGCTCCACCAGTACCACAGTGGAGGAACTGTGTGCTCAGAGAGATGGAAAGGGACTCTATGTGCAGCTGCATGGAGACCTAGTCAGGTAAATAAACACTGAGATGAGTCATCAAAGTTTAGCTATACTTTATAATTTTCATTTTGGCAAATGTGTCCTTTGCGTTTGAGCCATTTGGCCTAAAATATCCTGAAAAGTTAGGATGGCTCTTGAGAGACCAACCGTAGTTTGGAGGCCTTTGTTGGTCAGAGGCCATGTCAGGATATTCCAAATACACTTTTAGAGCAACACAGCGATGCGGTTTAAACCTGCCTCAGCCACTCTGAGGGGGTCAACACATGCATTCAACATCCAACAGCTGCAGTGCTTCATCACTGCCTTCATTAGATCTATCTAGTCAGGACTGTAATGCTGTGCACACTGCTCTCAGCTTAATGTATAATCATGTACGAACATGGACATACAAGAAAGTGAAAGAAATAAATGACCTGAAGCTTAAAAAGATGCTTTGGGTTGCAGTTACGCGAGGATAGTGCAAGTGAAACACAAGATTTTGTACAACTGGTTTAGACTGTTGCATAGGTGAAAATGGAAGCACATCTCCATCAGACGCACACAAACACAGCTAAAATGGGTATAATGACGTACAGTAACAACAACAGTAACAAAAGCTATTTAAAGGCAATGCAATTTTAAATAAATGTCCACAACTCTTCTTTACTTATATGATATAAAAACTATACTAGGCCTTGGCTTTTACTTGATATCCTGTCCATAAAAACCACACGCAGACTGTCATCTTAATTAAGCTTGACTCAAAGCAAAGAAGGCAAACACAGCACTGAGGACCTGCTTCAGTTTCTCCAACATCCCATACTCCCACAGCACCTCAGTCAGGATACCCTCAGGGAACATGATTGTACGCCTCTGTCAGCTCTACGAGACGTACGTATGCAGACAGAAATAGCAAATGACCCCTTGATTATCTGTGAAAGGATAAAAAGCTGGTTCACTGATCCGTGACCAGGAAGGAATCTGGGCTGTTCCTGGGAAAACTTATGTGTAGATATTAGACAGCAGAGTCTAAAAAAAACCCCAGCTATAGCTTGATTCACAGAGGCATAGGGCATATTCTTTGTGAGCCTTACTGTCTGTTCAGATTTTTTTAATGATGTGGGATATTAAGATCTAATCTTACAAGACGTGGGGTACCAGCAAAAATGCTAGTAGGCGCATTTTTAGTGGAGAATCATAAATGACTGTGCTTGTAGTATTAACGACTGGGAGATCATGCCATGGATGTGCTGCAGATATTGTGCTGGAAACATGACTGGAGGTTATTAATAACTTTATAGGCTGGTAGCCAGTGGTGTGATCAACCAACAGCATGTGAACCAACTTCATTATATCTATGCTGATTAAAAGCTGTAGGCATTGTAGAGTAGTGCAGGCTGGTAATAAATGAAAGGCTTTTGGTAAGCCTGTGGATAGGCTGTGTTGGTTCAGTTTACATTCCTGCAGTACAGCCAGCGAGTACAACCAGGTGGATTTAAATGTAATATTAAAGTCCTCATCATCTCCAAAACGGTATTGGCGACTTAAGAAAATCATGCTTTCTGTTTATGTAAAGGAAAATTCCAGTCCTACAGAGAGACAGCACATACAGTAAAGACAAGTCAAGGCTGCATTAAATGCATTTAATATAAAAAAAGTGTGTACATTCATGGAAAATACATGAGCTAGGACTCCATTTATGTTTGAGCTTAAATGGGCTTCTAATCCTGTGTTTTCCCTCCTTCATGTAAATCATTTTTAGGAACTCTATAGATAAATGTTCAATGTGTAATAGGTTTTACAACTGTGATTGATAATGGATGTAAGTACTGTATAAATGAACAACAGAAACATACAAAGCTGTCGACAGTGTCGAGACAAGCACTGAAGAAGGGTTTGCAAGTAAGGACGTGATGGAAGGGATGGAAGCTTTTTTTAGTGATTTTCTTATTATAGCTTGTAGTAATGTGCTGCTTACAGGAAGACGTGGTCTGGGTTTTTTCCTGCTTAGGGAACATTGTATTTTCAGTCGGACAAACTCCCTTTTAAGATAAATTTACTGAGGCAATGGAGTTGATGGAAGACATCCATTCTTCCATTCATCCATTTTTGAGCCACTTATCCTGGTCAGGGTCACAGTGCCAACAGGGTGAGCAGTGCTGGCCGGTGTTCTTTTTCCCAGCAACAGGCTCTTCCTTGGGGATCCCTAAGTGCTCCCATGACAGATGAGATATGTAATCCCTCCGACATGTTCTGGGTATGCCCGGGGTTTCCTCCCAGTTTGTCATACCCAGGGCACTTCCAAAAGGAGGCTCCCAGACTTCTCAACTGACTCCTCTGAGAGGAGTTAGTGGCTTGATACCATGGGCCTCCCAAAGCACTGAGCTCCTCACTCTCAAATGTTAAGTGAGGCCAGTCGCCCTGCAGAGAAATCTCATCTCGTCTGCTTGTATCTGCAATCTGCATGGTGAGAGACCGGACCAGTTGCAATTCAAGCATACCCCTGTAATTGGTCCTGAAAGATCAGATAGAACCTCGCACAGGATCAGGACACAGTGCTAGCTACAGGAGTCAGGTTAGGTGACCCCTGTAGCTTGATCAGGCACAATCCAATGAAGTGATGCAGGGCCGTCATCTTGTGGGCTCACCACTGACAAGGTTAAGGGTAGAGGCTGGGTGAAAGTGCTGTTGGATTAGGGTAGGGGTTAGAACAGATTGGGCGTTGTGCTTTCCTTTGAGTTCAAATCTGCAATGACTGCAAGATTTTGGTTGAATATATGTTGGTCTGATATGTGGCTAAGATTAGCTTTCATAGACATTATGCACATCACAACATTAAGCACCACACAACCACCTATTGTAGCAGCCTTGTGGAAAGCTTCGCACCATTATGGTCTGATTATTGATTTTCACAGGAGGTACCTGCCAATACAGTACAAGGATAGCAGCTAGTTAATACATTTACACAGTTGGGGATGCTCTGCTTCTTTTGCAAACAACAACCTCCTTCTTTCAACACTTGGTCTCCATGGTAAGAATCTGAATCCTTGCTAAATGATCTATGATTGCTGAGACATCAATCTCCTGTCAGCTAATAAAATGTAAAACACACCCTGATGAAATTAAAACATACTTCTCCAATCGTCTTTGTTCCTGTAATCCGAGTCAGTTTTGGCGCACCCTGAAACACACACTGAAAATGGGTGTTTTCGTTTATTTTGGCTGATTAGACATCTACTCAAATTGATGTTGAGTGGAACCATGCTGGGAATTACCAGCATAAACTAATAATAATTGGAAAGTTGTAAAGAAAATGTCAATCAACCACTGTCTGTACACACAGACACAGTCCAGAGATGTATAATTAGCCAAATAAGTGACAACACCTGTGTGAATACACATCATTGTTTCTGTAAACCCCACCTATCTCTGTTATATGGGCTACAGGGTACGCCTACAGTAATCCCAGGGACACATTACCATAGTGTGCTGCATAATTTACCTTCCACCCCGAGGACGGATGAACCCACTGGGTGGCATTTGACAGAGATTTAACAGCTTCTTGCTGCATTGCCCAAGGTTGGAGGATTTGTGAATAAATGAGGCATATCTGTGTTAAGTGTAAGCATCAGCATGAATGGTCAACAGGGACTGTCAGTCGTCCTCCTCTCAGTGCTTGCTAGAAGCTGCCTAAATCCTGCATTGACGTGTTGCAGCCACAGTTGTCTGAAATCAAATAACATGATCCTGCACATCATATCGGCCAGTGATAGTCAATGGACCATATACTGCCCGCAGAATATTAATCAATTATAAAATGTAAGGAGAAAAAAATGTGTTGTGGTATTTTATCTTGCAGTTTTTTCCTCCTATAATTAAGCAATCCCTAAAACAATTGACATGGAAGCACTTTTACTAGGACTGATACACCAGCGAATCACATGTATGTGTGTTACACCTGAGAGTACCAGATGTTATAAATACATCTGTCAGATTATTATTAGTGAGTGCTAGTGATGCGTCAAAAAGTGACAAAGCAGCGTTCAGGTGAAGTTATTAATAGCCTAACTTATAGCAACATTTCTGCAATAGTCCACCTTCCCCTTGCTTTTCCCCTCTCTCTGTCACTTACTATCTTTATCAAACTGTCCCAGTCAACTCAGTGGAGTGGATGGATTCAAGGGTCTGGACCCAGGCAAATAATGGTCATGCAAGAATGGGGACAAACTCACAAATTCATAGCTGTTTCTATTTGAAAACCCTGGCCCCCACAGTGTCTGATTGGAAAGATTCTGGCCCTTGGACAAATGTAGAAGAATATTGAAGACCCCCGATGTAGGCAGACAGAGGGAAGTGGCCTTTGGCTTGGGCACTGATACTGATAGTTGTTTGCTGACTGTGCTTAGGGGTGTCAGTGATGTTTCAAAATTTAAGCATCTGTCTCATTTACTGTAAATGTTACTCTATTAATTAAGTTTATTTTTGTCAGTCATCACGTGTACAGATACTGATATATATTTGTAAGAAGCTAGTATCAGCTGCCAAAACTCAGCTCATCGTCTTTATAATATAACACCGCAAATTGAAAATGCATTTGAAGTCATAAAAGTGGATGTCTCAGATGATCAGTCAAAACAATTATCAGTAATGATTAGCTTTTCGGGAAATTAATGAGCATGAGTAAAACGCAGGACTTTGTTTGGACCATTTCCAGCTGATCAGATTGGAGGCAAAAATCTGGGTTGCAGTTGCTGTCGTGCTTGCAAGACTTCCATGATGCAGCCAGTCAGTAAGCATTCATGTGAAAGGCTGGGCACTGGATTTCAGAGCTGACATTCATCCTGTTAGGTATCAGCTGGTAGAGTCTTTAAAGTGATTACTTATGGACCGAGATGATTTCCTCAGTTTAAGTGAAAGGCAAATTTAGAGGAAAAAGATTTATTTGGGTTTTACTGAGAAAATAAGTATTGATATGTACCTAGTTCTTTTTACTAATCATAGTGAGAAATGCAGTTTTTCCATGAGGGAAGAGCTTTTAACAGCTATGCTCCAACTATGTGGGATATCCTGAGGGGTGCAAATGCAATGCGACGATTACTCATTTATCTACTTTTGTGCAGACCCAAACCATTGAAGCTGCAGAGGCAGCACCAATCACTTTTTTGGATTTTGCACAAGTGCATTTTTCCAGTTTCTGGTTTGGTAAGTTTGTGGTTCCAAATGTCCACCCAGAGCTCCGTCAAACCTCTCAGGGCATTTCTTATTTTAACAAAACTCCACCAAACAGCACTTACCGCCACAGGAGCCATGGTTCAGTCTTTGGCAGTGGTGCTTTCAGCTGGGCCAGGTCATCTGCCATTAAAGCTTTTTAAATTTGTAGTGCTGTATATTCATATTTGATGTGCTGTATATTTATACCTTTGGACTTTGGAGGAAGAGTTTTTCTCTCAAGAAAACAGCCCACCTTTAGTTTGATGTTAACGCTTCAGGTTTGTGTCCCACCCTTATACTTAGTGAAAGAAACTGGTGTAACTAATTTGTGGTGGGCATTGTTACATCACTTCTCCTTTTCTTTTGTCCTATAGGAGGCTGGACCCCTCTGAGCGTCCACTCCAGATGGTGTATGACTACCTGGCAGCAATGGGCTATGCAGAGCCTGTACGAGTGCAACAAGAAGCAGCCAACTCAGACCTCAGCTGTTTGATCCGTTTCTACAGTGGTGAGTACTGACCTGCAGGGGCCATCATCCCCAATCTTTACTATCTGCTACAGCTCAGTGGGATCTGGCAGGAGGAAAACCGACCTGAAGGCCTAAAAACAGGCTGCAGCAGGTCAAACTCTCCAAAACGGTTTTATCACATCCTCTTTTGATCTTGTGTCTGTGTGTGTGTACATTAAAGTGTGTGTGCTTTCAGCAAGGACAAAGTGAAGCCAGTTGTTGTTTGAGGCTCTCTGAGAGTGATGCGTTTCTGAAGCTGTCTCTAGTATTCAGCATAGCCTGGGATAACACAAACACACGCCCACCATGGCCTCATGATAAGTGACTGACCATCCTTCATCCTGTGGTGATTCTCCATCCCCATGTGGGCTGAGCTTTCACCTGCTGCTGTCAACATGCTCCCATGAACCCAGGACTGAAGTGACTAAGTGTCCCTGTGTCAGTGTGATCTATTAATGCAGTGGCAGAATGGATGAGAAATTTGTATACCTGCATGTGTCTTAATACAGCTCACATAAACCCACAGACATCTCTAGCTCTCCCTGTTTCAGTCTGCGCATTGTTCTAATGATACTCTTACAGTAGCAGCATTAAGGGATTTGCCATTAAGGGTAAATGGTGAATGATGTTCTGTAATGCGTTTCCACTTGATAAACCGACTGATGTTCCTGCTGAGTCAGTGGAACTCCTTATGTTTGGGGTCTGAACTGCTCACATGCTGCAGTGCCAGAGAAGCAGAACAACTGAGCAAAACACAGCATCTAAAGGGCTCACATGTAATTCCTCCCACATCAAGTACACAACCCTCCCTACATTGAAATGCAGTGCTGCCACACTGAATATGAATATAAGCTAAACACAAATCTCAACAGCTTTGTATTGAAATTCTCTGGTCGACTGACTCATGAGGAGACTTTAAAATTTCCATTAGACTGTGAAGACTTAGCAACAAATTTAAGCAAGTGCATGCAAACTCTACACAGAAAGGCTGCATAACATCTTTGATTGAATTGTGACAGTTCTGAGGCATTTTTTATATATAGTTTAGAAGCATAAAATGTTAATCCTAGACTTCTGTATATCATAGCGTCCTGCTTTATCCTATATAAACACATTACTCAGCAGAGTCCTGCATGCATCAGATTGTCAGGAACATCTATTGAACTGAAACCACTATGTCCAATACCCTGCCACCGGCACATATGACCAATTAGTTCCGCAACCTGACCTGACCTGCCGACACAAGGTCCGCGTCCCAACCTGAAACCAAATATCTTATAATTACCAAGCGCTGTTCCAATAATTTGGTTCGGCAGCAAGTTCAGAGTTATCGTTTTGGGCCATTTCATACATGTGAAACTATGATAATATATTTTAAAATGAAAGTAATGCAGGAAATACTATTTAAATGAACATTTTATGCTTATTCTCATAATTTTGAGACGCACATCGCCACAGTAAATGTGCCTGTTAGTAACACACCTGATTGAAGCTGTTCTCATATTCCAGCTGGTACACAGGAGAGAGCTGACACACAGTGTCAGCAGTCAGAGGATTAAAATGTTGAAACGTCAAATTAAATTATTGTTATTCGTTTTATTTGTTTTTTAATATATTTATCATTCAATGCCCACAGACCAACTCGCATGTTCGTTTTTCACCCAGGAGTCAGGAGTCTTGATAATCATCACTTATCAAAACAATATTTGGTTTATAAGTAGAACTGCTATGGTTTTCTAACTTAAGCCAGCCTCTTTAGAATGAATATAACTTTCTCTTTCGGTCTGCTTGGTAATACAACCGACATTTGTTTGTTAAGCTGTCAGATCTTAAGCTCACTGTGGCCTCAGTCTTATTCCTAGTCTCTATGTGTCCAGTGGAAGCTTTATTGTTGTTTCCCCCTTGCCAACTTGAGAACTGGTCGGATCTTGGCTACTATCAGTAGTCAGGCCACATTGGTCAGAGTCTAGCCAGGCCCCTTGGAGACTTCCTGCCTCCTTTTGTCAACTCATGGGAAAAGAGGACCAGAGACCAGGCATGACTGGTACTCCAGCACTTCTGATGGACTGCCAAGGCTGAGAGCACAACTTCATTTGGCCATTTGCTGCACTTAGAACTGGGGAGGTAGTGAGAAGTATTTGTTTTGAAGTATAATTTGCAGGTTGGTGGGGTTGTGCTGAATTATCTCAGTGTGTTCCCTCACTCTCTCCCTGTGCTGGTGTTCAGGAACTCTCCAGTCATACAGCTTCACCAGTACACCTCAATTTTTGGCTGGCACATGGTAACCCTGGTTTTTCATTCCCACCCACATTGGTGTTGTAGGTGGGCTGTGATGCATTGTTGAAACACACAACAACAGCCTTGTTCTGAGATCCCTCTCCCAGGTGCTTGCTTGTCTCACAGCTGTTGTCAGGGGTAATGATCTGACTAAGCAGACGAGGGAAACTGTGGTCCATCAGTAAAGACTACAGCCGCTACAAAACCACCCGATGTGGTGCACTGCATGTGTCAGCTCAGCATTTAATAGGCATCGAGAGTCTACACACTGCTTTTTGACTTGAAAGCAGTTGTAAGACAAACCTGAGGGAATGCAAGTTGAGTAAAGGTTATCTAGCCACGTAGATCTGGTTTTATGTACCCAGGTACTGAGATAACTGTCCCTTAGATATCTGTCACCACACAGTACATTGGAGGTGAATGATTTTTTTTTTCTATTTTATTGCGCTCACTCGGCAGCATGTCTCTCTGCTTAAACAATGTCTTGGTTATTCTGAATAATCTGAATAATTTACAGACCACATCGGTCTTCATTGGAATGTCTTACGCCAAAGAAATACTCCCTCTGAAACATTTGATAACAGGAAATACATTTTTTGCAATTTGGGTGAACTGACCCTGTAACAATATTGCAAACATACTTCTGCTATGAAGAGTTTATATTTTCAGATCTTTTTCCCATCTTCTGTTCTTGTGAAATATTAAGGCAGTTTCCCACTGGACAAAAACCCCACTGACATCTGGCTTTTATCTTTAATGAGAAAGGTTACAATCGGCATTCAACTCTGCAGCAGTCACTGGTATTCATCAGCTCCAGCTCTGATCAGCTCCGATCGGCAGTGATGAAAATACAATACCTATGCTAATGCTAATTTTAGCCCATTAGCCGGTGCAATGCTATGATGCGTGGCCCCAAAATGTCTTCTGCTCTGTCCAAGTAGCGCTCAAACGTAGCTCAAAATCTAGTCTACACGAAATTAGAGAGCAAGTGACTAATAAGTAAGAGATATGAAAAAGAGCCACTGTAACATTTTCACTGGCCTCCATGCTGCTTTCCACTGCTTACTAACCTGTTTTCTGGCCTGTCCGTAATGTTGAACATTACACACTAGAAAAACAAAACAAAACAGAAAGGCATACTTGTCTGCTGCAGAGCTGTGTACAAGTCTCTGGTCTACTGGCAATGGAAAATCAGTCTATCACCCATTTCTAACAGAAATCAGTGTGCTAATTTTGGTGGAAAAAAGGGTTTACCTCTTCAGGCTTCTACAAATCTTGCAAATGAGTCACCCAGAGGCACGGGTTTTCAAGTAGACATTGGTTTGTTGTAATAAATCAGTAGTCTACGTGCAAATAGAAGGGCATGCTTTGATTTTATATGTTGGTGTGCACATTTGCTCATTGGCATGGTTGTGCATTTGCCTGTTTTATGGCCTTATTTTCTCTTAAGCCGCTGAAGTGTTTCAAAGTGCAATGCAGCAGGTAATTTATTAAACTTCACCGTCCTCTTATTTGTTCAGGAAACTCATCTCGAACCTTCTCCACCCTCCTGCTTCTCCCACACACCCTCCTGCAGTGGTGCACAGATGAGATGAAAACAAACATGGAAAGGGGAGTAAACATTTCTAAATGCTGACTTAATAAAAAAACACTCCTAGTGAAAACAACGGCAGAGACCTGAGGGCCATTGGTTCTCTTTGTTGGCTCATGCAGCTGCAGCACAGACGGGGCCTGCTGTAAGCTCCCATGAGCCCTGTTCCACCTCTGCCTGGGTGATCTCTGTGTTACATCTTTGAGCTTAGAGACCTGAAGCTGCTGCACACAGTTCATGTAAAGCCCACTCTCAGTGTCAGAGCAGAGGGAAATAAGTCATCTGTGAGCGGTGAACTCACCTAATAAGTTATTGATTCGGCTGGTGCTGATTTACAAATGGAAATTAAACCTAAATGAAGACTGCGGATGTCCTAAACTGTGATGACATGGACGTTAAGCCAATGTCTGAAACTTTGAGGCCCAGTGGTTTATCACTGAGTCATAATAATCATGTCCTGGAGCAACAGAAAAACTAGAATCGCAGTGAATCACCAAGCACAAGGTTGCGTCTTTATTTATGGTATCAAGGCAGAAAGAATTGGTTTACAGAGACAAAACATGGAGAAGCAGTCAGATTTAAGAGAAAAATGAAACTCTGTTCAGATCCGGGTTCCCACAGAATTGCCCCGAGCAACAGAGCTCTGCAGAGAGCAGGCTCTCCGTGGTTTCCTGACAGCTCCTCGTAACATGCTGTTTCTGTGATGGAGCTCAGTCTCTCCCAAGGATTTCCTCTTTCTCATTTGAAACCTACAGACTCTCTCTCAACCAAAGACTCATGGTCAGTTTTCAAGTCAGATGGCTTACTGCTGCTGAAAAATATCCATTATTTCAAATGGTCTGATGTAAAGTCATCTGCATTCAAAAGCAGTACTGAGCTGTGCATCTTCCATCTGTGTTCTGCACTGTGCAGGCTTGCTATATTTGATATCAAATATAATTGAATTTCTTGCACAAAGTTTAAATAAGAGGGTTTTTTTTAAACAGAGGTAAACACAGACCACCAAGAGGAGGCATCTGGGTGGTGGGTTGAATTTGAATTTGCTGCCAAAAAGAGCTTGCTGTTCTGAGTCAAATCAGACTGTGTTTCCGCCTCCACTGACCCCCTACTGCATGCTAACGCAATCTATGCAATCTTGAGCAAGACAAAAAAGCTCTGGGATACAGGGAGTATTGTGCTCAACGGAGCGCTCCACAATTGTATTGGAATCATGTGATTAAAAACAGTTTCAAAAATGTCTAAACAGCCTCCAGACCAACGAAATCAAGGGCTACAAACTAAAACTATTACACAAAAGACATCAAATTGGCACAATGACTTTTGTCTTTAGACGATAAAATAGAAAGAACAGCCTTTTTACCTGTTTTGTGGAGAATGTAATTTTCCTTATCCCTCCTACAATGATGAATCATTTTAAATGAGGCATTATGTGTTGTTCTTTTATTCTTAAGAGGTTTATTGGAGTGCAGATACTTTGGTTAAAGTCACAGTGGTGCTCTTTCTTGATAGTTACCAAGATGGTGAATTTTCTAACATGCATTATGTTTGCTGTCATCCAGTTTAACAGCAGCTGTCTCATTTAGACATTACTCTTCTTGTTTATCATTCAAATTAGGGCTGTACCTAATAAATAATTTTAGAATTAGTTGATCTGCAGATTAGTTTCTCAATTAATCAATAATTAAACATCCAGAATGTTCATCACAATTTCCTAGAGCTCAAGGTGATGTCATATAATGTCTCCTTTTGTTTGACCAAAAGTGAGATAACAACAGTATGCAGTTTATAGACATTTTTGTTATGAGATATTCCCTCATATTTTAGATATGCTTATATTTGAGAGTCTGGAAATAAAAAAATTGGGGCATTTTTGCATAAGAAAGTAACTTCAACCATTAGTTTTTACTAGTTGTGTAAAGAGTTGCCTATTCATTCCTGTCAGTGAGCTTATCAATTCTCCAATATTGAATAAAACATGTAATATTAATAATTTATCAGTTCATAGTTATGGTAATAAATATGAGGACATGCGGTCATGCCAGTTCCATTTTTCTACAGGGAACTATTTTGACAAATGGGCTCAGTTTTACGTATTTCTCTCTGGCACTCCACCCTGTTCTTAGTTCCTCAGTTCACTTCCTCTCTTTCTTTTCATCTACCAATCACATCCTATCTTACATCTTTCATATCCCTCTTTCATGTCCCTCTGTCACCTCTTCCTTTTCTCCTATTCCTCTTGCCATCTGTTTCTCTGTCCATTTTTATTCTTCAGTGATAATGGAGCAGAATCTGACCTGTTGCGACCTCGTTGCTCATCTGGCATGCCATGTGAAGTGAGATGTCACTGAGTTTGCTGGCGAGCGAAGGCCGCAGCCACACTTGAGATGAACAGAGGAGAGACAAGAAGCTGTACAGTCAACTCTCTGATCTGTCACTTGTCACACTGTCCCTGTGGTTTGGCAGCCTCTCCAAGGAGGCCGCTTGACACGTTGATGATTAGTTTAGTAGAGGCAACGCAGCCTCGCTCTCTGTGGCCCCGCTCCTCCAGACTCCTGTAGCTTGGACAAAAACATCCTGCAACAGAAAACAGTGTTACACAACATCTACGACCATGTCACCAAACCCCTCTGGAGCCACTGGGAATGGTCAGCATTATTCGTCATCAGTGAGATGGGATTTATTTGGCCGGCTTTCCACAGAGCAGCCAGAGGTTGCTGGAGACAGTGTGGAGGTTTACCAGCTCAGTTTGGACTTTGATTTTGTGAACAACCTGTCTCCCTAGCAACTAATAGCCCCACAGACCTTGAGGGATAGCATGTGTGTTTGTTTTAAAAGTTGGCTCTTTATGGCTGGGACTTGTTTGATATTGCGTAAATAGGCCAATGATTTTCAGATGGGTGGTTGTTTTGATATGGATGTGCAAAAAGCAATATGTTATGTACGTAAATGCACGGGAGTTGATAAGATTTTATTGACATTATTGACTTTATTGTTTCTGCTCATTGGTCTGTTTTAGCTTATCGATTCTTTTATTTATTCCTGATCATTTTTTTGTGTGGAAACAAGTAGGCTTACACAGGTTTTCAGCATTATTATAAAGTAGGATATTTACCCTCGGTAACATGCTGCCTGGTTGGGAAGCAGTGGCATCCATGCATAAAGTGACAAATGCATGGCATTCCTGGAATTTAAGCCCATAGCATATTTGCTGGTGTTTCCAATTGTACTTGAAATGATAATTTTACAGACATTATGCACAGCACTGATGTCATCTTTCTTTATGAAACGAAGCCATGCTTTGGTCTGTTTTCTCCTCTCCACTATTACTCCTTATTGTTGTAATTTTTTAGCAGCGTAGAGGCATTGATGTTTGATGGCATTATTTTGCAGCTGTCAGAAAAATATTGCGGCATCGATAAAAGGCATTGATAAACCTGTAGTCATACGATTCCAATGGGTCGGACAATTTGGATATGGTTCTCAGCTGGAACCGCCTCTCAATTCCCTTTCTTATGTATTCATGGAAGCCTGTGTGCTCACAACGTGAATTGAAGTGTGCATTTTTGTGTGCGTATTATGTCCATATTCCTCACTCATTGCTCCAGCAGGCAACTCATTTAATTAATGTGTAATTTAACTTATTGAAAATTTTGTTGGTCTTTTGGACTTGTCTGAAAAGCCTTAGATTGTAATAGTGAGAACAAACATTGTAACTTTTTAAACGGTTCAAACAATAAATCCATTATTAAAAGAGTTGCAGATTAATTATCTGTCGTTCGTTTCAGCTCTACTCTTTTGTGAGCCCAAGGGTTGTGAGTGTGTGCTATAGTTGTACGCTAATTTTCACACAGATGCACAAATAATTGATGTTCTGCCTCATATCTGTCTTTGTTAGATGGGGACAGTATGACATCTGATTTTATTGTTTAGTTGATCATAGTGAATTTCCACTATTGGGATAACTGGAACATCGTGTCCAGCAGCACCTAAAGAAACTTCTGGGCAACCAACAGTAAAAGCAGACAGGCTGCTTTGCACCAACCTAAAAATCACAAAAGATCTTAATTAAGTATTTGTATATTTCAGATTGAAAGTGCTGACACCATTTCAAATGATGGAAAAGCCTGACTTTTTTTTAAGATAGTTTGAAGGATGTTTGCCAAAAACAAACATTCCTATCTCTGCTGCAATAAAAGTATTTGTTTCTGTATTTTAAATGTAAGGTAAAGTGATTCCAGTATGTTTTAGTGCATTTTTAAGACTTTAAACATTTGGGATACTATGGTGAATCGTAATTACTTTGGCGAGGATAGTTGTGACATGAAATTTTAATATAGTTCCATGCGTATTGTTTGATGACCAGTGTCAAAGGAATCCAGAAAAGCTTTGTAATAAAAAGGTGGTGTGATGTTACAGAAGGGTGAAGGTACAAGAATTTATAACGAGTAGATTAAGATATGACTCGTGAAAAAATGGAAGATAACTTCGAAAATCTTCAACAAAACCACTTGTCACTGGTTTTAGGGTCGTTAAAGGATTCTTCCTTGCGTTATGGATTTTCATTGGATTGATAAGCTAGACCAGACTGTGTGTTAGCCTCCTGCAGGTAGTGCTCTTAAGAGTGTAGCCCCCTGACAGCATAACAAAGCTAAGTGTGCTTGTTTCTGGTGTTATACTGTGAAGCCAGTGAGAGCATCTTGTCAACCTGTGTCAGTTCGTAGCGAGTGGGTGCGTGCTGACGAGTTTATTGATGTGTGCACTGCAGTGGGCGAGTGTTTTGCTTAATTACTCGTTTTAATGAATATATTATTTTTGGTTTCTTCTAATTTACTCTCTCCGCTGTCAGCTGTATTCTGTAAACCTTTGATGTTGTTGACAGTAAACTACAATTACAGATACTCTAATGAAGTATGCAATATTTTTTTTGTATTTGACATACAGAGGAGGGATTTGTGTGTGGATTCCTTGCATGGATTTGAGTGTCAGTCCACAATAGTAATTCCTTGTCTCCTTACAGTGATACACAGGAAAGGGCAATGACACAGAAATCATGTTTCTTTCTAATTGTGCAGTAGGAAGGGGTACCGTTTGAAATGTTTCTTTTTGATCCCTTTCATGGAGGAATATAAACACGTCTTCCGACAAAACTCTTTGTTTTATTAAACAAGATAATCTTTTCAAATGTTAAATTAGCGAGTTAAATAGTCTAAACACAAGCAGCCATACAAAAACTTTGCCTCAATACAGTACAGTCTAAAATGATGATTTAAAGTCAGGGTCTTGTCAAAAAGTGAGTAAAAAAAGAGTACAAATCTGAGCACACATTCACTGCTAACTGACATATTACGGTTCGTATCAAAAAGGTGTTGTGGTTTGCTCCGTGTCCAGGTGTTTTCCCACTTTCACACAGATCCATACCACCCATCAATGACCCTGTGAGGGTTTGTCTCTCTAATTTTCTCTTTGAGTGAGGGGACGCCCAAGGATCAGTCACTACTATTGATCTGCCAGCCAGCCAATTTGTTGTCAGAAGCACTTGGCTTGTTCATTATGAGTTTCCCTGGCGAAGAAAAACATGAGCAGCCTTTCATTTCATTTGGATGCCCTTGTGAAGTGAAAGGGAAGGTGGAGAGGAAGAGCGAGTCAGACAGGACGAGGGAGAGAGAGCAGATTGCCAATGAGAGCCTCTGAGTGGGAGGCAGCATAAGTTGGTTTGAGAAAAATTTAACAACAGAGGACAAGAGGCTGAGGCAGTGTCTCCTCCGAGCTTATTTGACCTGCCATTAACCTGAGTGTACTTGAAGCCTGGCAGAGACACCAGCACTGCTGTCTGATGCGTCCTTCAGCACTGGCCAGCTAAAGCTGCCTGCTGTGCAAGTTGGCATAATTTAATTGAAAAGAGTGAAATTTAATGTGACAAAACCCTGACTCATTCATCAATATGACTGATGCCTCTGCTAGGTTAGGATAGCAATGGAGTGAGTGAGAGAAAGGATGAAGAGATAGATTGATACATGCATGTGCATACAACAGTCACAGGACACCTTGATAGTTTACCTGCAGCTTAGCTCTGATGTTCTGACTAGCGTGCTGGTTTCACAGATCCAAGTTTGATCTATTAAGAGAGGGAGGAGTAATTATATGAAAGAGGAAAGAGAGAGGGGCTTGAAACCTTAATTGCAAAGATCAACTGAGATATTATAGCTTAGCATTCTGCACTGGCCGTGAACTCAGGCCTGAATCTGGCCCTGCATCTTTTATTGAGACACTATGGCTTAAACTTCTGTTTAGCCCTAAAACTGACATCTGCCCCTACCCTCATCTTCAACTACCAGCCTGATTAAACCTCACTGCTACTGCCAACCTAGACCTGGGGCCTCATTAAAGAAAAATATCCCAACTGCTCTTAAGTTTCAGAAATAGGACAGATCCTATCTTCCTATTACAGAAGCAATTCCTAAACTCATGCCTACGTCCTATCCTATCTCAGAAGTCCTATCTTATCTTAATTAATGGTATACTATGCAGTATTAAAATAAGAGATAAAAAGTAGTGACCAGACTGTAAGCAGCACACATCCAAGAGGAAACTACGAAAATTACTGCCACAGTGCTTTAAAAAATGCAGTTATGTAGCAAGGCAAAACATCAAGCAGGCAAAGCTTGTTCCAAATTGAGAGTTAGTCTGGGGCTGACTTTCACTTTCACTTTACGGTAACAGACTATTTCTGCATAGTATACCTTCACAAAGTTCTGACTATAACTGTAAATTCGATTCCTCAGTTGGGACTCCTTCTGTCATGTCTGTATCAATGTTTAAAATGTGTAGAATGGACGTACTCGAGATGGATAAGCCATAATATCAAAGGCTCTCACATGTCATCATCATGGACAAAAAAATAGTGGCGTTCAATTTTTGGGGGAATGTAAATATTGTGGCAGGAGTACAGATAGCTTTGGTGACCTCTGCAAAGTGTGTGAGGTGCAATTCTGCGATGTTTAGAACAGACCTTCAGTTTCAGTCTGGGAGTTACCCTTAACAAAAAACAAAGTGTATTTATCATCTGTACAACCACTGGCAGAGCCGCATGAGTCCTTGTAGGCTTCTCCAGAGCCTGATGTATAGCATACCGATCTAATTCAAAATTAATCATCTTGCCAGGCAATAGATACCCAATAATACGTGGTCCAGGAAAGTTAAAGCGTCACCATGCAGTTTGAAATTTGAATTATATTTCTGTGTTCCTGTTGTTTCCCATCCTCATTGTCATTGCCATTAGAGCTGCAAAGATTATGCGATTAGTTGTTTGTCAACTATTAAATTAACCAGCAACTAATTTGATAATCGATTGTTCACTTTGAGTAATTTTTCAAGAAAAATGTGAATATCTCTGGTTTTCTTGGGTTGTTGACAAAATAAGACATATGAGGATGTCATCCTGGACTTTGGTAAACGAAAATTTTGGGAAATTGTAACTATTTTCAAACATTTTATAGACCAAACAACTACTTAATTAATCAAGAAAATAATTGACAGATTAATTGACAATGAAAATAATCGTTAGTTGCAGCCTTAACTGCCATACAGACCTTACTAAAGTGCTGCTGCCATCTTGCCACTTATTTTGAATTAGGACAGGGTCAATGCCATCCTAACGTAAGATTCCTAACTAGTAAAATCCTTAAGTTAGGACAGTTCTGTAAAAGCTAAAAGATAAGATAGGGTTTTTCCCTAAATGCAATTAGGAATCACGTTTCTGTGTTACCAAAAACCCTCAGTGTCATCCTAAATTGAGATAAGATAGGATTTCAAACTAAGGAGGTTTCTGTAATGAGGCCTCTGACCCAACCCTTGACCCAAAGCTATATTTTTGCTTTATTTAACCTCTTCCTGACTGTTAACTTACTACACTCTGTCTCCATGTCTATCTACTTGCAACACATGATGGGAGAAAGTAAGAAATCCACATTTCCCAACAAGGTGTGGGTTTTGCTTTGAGCCCAGTCATAGAATAACTATACAGTATTAAACTAGTATATTATTATATGTAATAATTGAGTTTAATGCAGAAACTTTCCTCACCTTGCTCTTAGCTCAAACTTGTTATCTATCCACAGTATATGAGATAATAGGGCAGTGTCCATAATAAGTGCTGACGAAACATCAGTTCCAGGAATTACAAAACTGAGGAGCTGACTAATCCTTAGGTGATATCATACTGACCTGCAAGTATCTGTATGACTTCATTTTCTGGAAACTTCCAGCTCATGTGTAACTGCTTGACATTTGCTGTTAATTAGCTGAATTTGTTTATCCCAGGAGGCCTAGGAGTTCTTGCATATTAGATCAATGTCTGAAGATCTACACTAACCTCTGTGTGTGGGCTTTTCCCTCCAGAGCGTCCAGTGAATGCAGACCAGCAGGAGCGGACCCTGCTGAAAGGCGTATTCAGCGTCAGGAAGGGCAAGTCGCAGCTGCACAAGTGGGCAGAGCGGCAGGTCATCCTCTGCGGCACCTGTTTAATCGTGGCCTCCGTCAAAGACAGCCTGACTGGAAAGATGCACATCCTGCCCCTGGTGGGGGGAAAGGTGAGAGTTCAGTGTTTGGAGAACAGATAACCTGAGAGAGGTGTCAACCTTTCACTGTCCCCGGGGTCGAACCCACGCCACAGGCTGAGTGTAGATACACTGTAACAACACAGCTGCGTTGGACGGCTGCGTAGTGCTGATTAGTTATAAAGATGACGCACTACCATACATGCAGACTGTATCATCTAAAGCAATGAAGCCTCAACTGTGTGCTATGTAGGCCGCAGAATGTATACAACTAAATACAATACAGCAGCTGATTTTACATTTACTTTGAACCACAGACAGGAAACCAATAAGAATATAATCTTTTTGTTGAAATACTTCTGTCCTTTGATGGAAAATAGTTGAGAACCTCTGATATCAAAGCTTTGAAGCTATAGACAGTGCAGATTCTTTGCACACATTACCATACGTGCCCTGAATTTGAAAGAAATCCACCATAAAATGCTTTAAAATCTCTAAAAGCAGGGCTGCCTGATAGGCTGGTAGATACATGCTATGTAACTTCAACTCCCCTAGTTTGTGTTCAGACAGGGACTATTGCCAGGCTTGCCTTAATTAATATTCATTAAAATACAGAGTGCCATCTCTTTCGAACAACCTACTTCCATCACAACAATCAACATCTACATTCTCATTATTCAAAAAACATCTAAGAGAACTCTAATCAGCAAAGATTTATAACACTACACGGATTTCATTGTAATGCAACTCGTGAACAAACTCTTTGGCAATTCTACATTTCTATTAATTTTATATTACTGCTTAGCCTTGAAACTTTGATGAATCATGCTGTCTATGTTTTTATCTTTTTTCTTTCTTGGAGTCTGAATATTGACAATCAATAGGGGAGGTATCTACGCAAACCATTTTGGCTTCTAAACTCTGCTGCACAATGTTTTTCTTTTATTCTTACTGTCTTTTTTTTAAATATATGTGTATATGAGCAAGAAAATGAACTAGAAATAAACGAGGCACCCTCCCCTTGTTCCTGGGGGACTGCCCATCATTCCGACAGCCAATTTCTGAAGCCCCATCAGTCCCAAAAATGTCCCATTGGATTGGAAGCCCATTTCTGTGACAGGCTGTTATCCCCCAAAACAAAAGTTCATTGCTTCCCATCCCGTTTCTCCCAAAAAACAAAAAGAAAACAAAAAAAGAACACTCCCTGAATTGAACCCAATTGAAAGTAAAAATGTTCACATTGTATGTTTCTGTAAACCACGGATACGTTACATTTGTATAAGGCTATGGTGAACATGTGGTTAGGTTTAGGCGCAAAAAACACTTGGTTATTGTTATGAAAAGATCATGTTTTTGCTAAAACACTCATGTTTGATAGTGAAAAAGCCGCCAGAAAAACAGGGACGGGTTGATGAAAAACACCCACGTTTGGTGGCTCAATGCTGTGGGAAATGCTCCAAAGGGTGGGTAAAAGCACCAGGGATCAGTGGCTCAAATGCAGTTGAGAAACTGAACTTAACTTCAGGGGGTGTGTGTTTTTGGAGAAAAATGACTTTGGAGCAATGGGTGTTTGTTTTTTGGATAATGGGCTGTTGAAGAAATGGGCTTTAGGTCCAGTGGGCCGTCGGAACAACATGGCATGGCACCATTTCCTCCCACTTTGTATCAGCTGAGAGCAAAATGTTCACTTAATGTTTTTTATGGATAAAAAGATGTAGCTTACATGTCCATGGATTTTTAGTGGTAAACCTCTGTTGTGCATTCACAGTAGATACTGTAGAGGGTCTTCTATCAAATAAATGTAACATATCACGGAGGAACTATAAGATATACAATGCTGACTAGTATATAACTGTTATGATGACTGAAAATCTGGTCTTTTACCAATATCTTGCAATAATGCGTCATGATAATCATCATTTTCTATTTGTGTTTTCTCTCCCAGTGCTCCTCCTCATTGTGTCTGTGTATTTTCTTTGTATTGAGGTGGAGGAGGTGAAGCGGAGACAGCACTGCCTGATGTTCAGCTCAGCTGGATCACAGGCCCAGACATACTTCGTCAACTTCGACACACTCGCAGACTACCAGCGATGGCATCGGCAGGCATCAAAAGTAAGCAAGACACAAAGAGTGTGTGTCACTGTGTGTGCAGGACCCAGTTTGCGTCTCCCATGTTTTCTCTCAGCAGCAGTTTGTTTGTTTCCAGTTAGTCCCTCTGGGCTTGTACTTAAATCAGAGATTAGATGTTGGGACTAGGGTTGCCTTCTGCCTGTTGAGCCGTCCAATCAGAAACCGCTGCCTCTCTGAGTGTGTCTGATTGGCTCCACAGAGGCAGACTCTCAGTGGTGTCTGGCATTGATTGAACAGCATACCTCTATTCACATAGTATATCTTTTTTACTTCTGTCTGAGGGCACTTCTATTGAGTCTTTTTTTTTCCATAAAGGCCCTCAGCAGTAGAGCTTTTGTTACATAAATCAGCGTGGATTAGAGGATGCTAAATGACCCAAACACATTTTTGTATTTGTGTTGTGTGCTGGGTGTCTTTCAGAAAATCTTGCCAGGTCTTCACAGCTGTTCTTCAAAAAATTCATTGTTTCTGTTCTGCTCAGCTTGCTTTGTCTCTAATATCCTAATTAATGGCTATTGTACCGCAGCTCCTTCCTGGAGCTGAACAGCCTCTGTGAGAGCCTCCACTGAGGCCGAGCCAGCATACAATTAGCCATGGAAGGAGAAAGCCAACTGAAAAAAAAAGAAAGAAAATCCAATTAGTTGCAGATTCATGCTAAGTCCAGGATCTCTCTCTACCATGGTGGTATGGATTACTGGGTTAGAGTAGCCTGTTAGTGCACTGTGTTTAGGCTGAGACTTAGATGAGAGGTTTCTATGGAGACTGGGGATGATGACTGATGAAGGTTTTGGTGGATTCGGGCCAGTGTTTATGCTACATTGCATAAATCGTAAGAGTGTGTGTCAGCATGTACATTTGTGCTTGCAGAGTGCACTTGCAGGGCTGGACTGGATACTGGAGCACAGGGAAACATTATAGAGCAACATGTCAGAACTTCTGTATATTTATAATCGTCATCACACTTTATTATATTAAATTAAAGAAGTAAGAAATAATTATAAAGAAATAATAATAATTACAAAGAAATAATAATATATTTAATTAATATAAATATATATAGAAAGTCAGACTGTGTAAAATATATTGTAGATTAGTTAGATTTTTAAAATAATTATGCACAAATTTTAGTTAATTCTCAGTCAGTAGAGTTTATTACAAATGAGGAAATGTGGATTATAATACGTATTAAAGAAAAAGTAGTGTTTAATAGACAACAGTCACTATAAAAGGAAGGTTTCTCTTCAAAACAAGGGTGAAGTGACCGCTGTGTAAATATGTAATTTATGATCTTATGTAATGATACAATAAAAATCAGTCACTATCGGTAATTAATTGCAGTATAATTTTGCAATATGTGTTCTCTTTTATAGACCCAGGCTATAAATTAGTGGTAGAATTTGGGTAACAACATAGATGGTGTCAGCAATCTCTTGCCAATAACACTTTTATGTCCTTTATTAGTTGTTAAAGAGACAGTTCACCCCTAAAATGAAATTAATAAACATGCATCTACTTATGGACGAGAGGCTTATGCTTGTGACAGCGCGAGATGTAAACATTAATAGTCCTCCTCGGGTGAGCTGTAATGTTAGCTAGCTCAGCCGTGCTAGATGAGTTAACAGTACATGCAGACTTCCTTCTGCGCAGTAATACGGTTAGTGGGTGTAGTTCAGTAGAAAGAAAACAGTTCCTACATGAAACTGCTCACAACAAGGTCTATGGATTACCTTGAGTAACCAGGTTATGATTTCTCAAAAGAGACATTACTGCTGAGTTTTTCAGATGTATTTTTTGGTGCTTTTAGCACCACAAGCCAAGTGCCATCTAGTTCCATTATATTTAAGAGAAGGCAGACGTCTCAGCCGATATCTCCAACACTTGAAAACTCACAACAAAACAATCTAGGTTGATAAATACCACTACAGGTAGGAGGAAAATATGTATGTTTCATTTGGAGGTAAACTTTCCCTATAATGTACAAATTGCATTAAAAGTCTAGTCCTGACTACACATCAGCCAAGACTGTGTGTGCAGTTAATTAATTCAGTGAATAATATTTATTGTGTAACTAATTATTCAGTAATCATCACACCAGATTAAGGACACTCTGTACAGTTTAAAAAGTCAGAGGCTTCACATACGAGCCTCAAGTACTGCAACATTTTGTCTCTGTCAGTGACATCATGAGATTTTAAGTGTGACAGCCAACAGGTAAGGAGATGTCAGTCAAGTGCTACCTAACCTGACTGGACTAGATATGGTGTAAGCATGTTTTTAAGGTTAATTAATATGATGTTAACCTGTGATGGCATATATACTCAAATACACAACAGTAGGCAAACAAGACCACTCAGAAATGTGCTGTGGTCAGCTGTGCTGGTTGGACAAGTTTGTTAATCACACAAAAGCAGAGTGTCCTGGTTTCTCAGCTCAATAAAAAAATGATCTGATTGCATGTATGAATGATTGAATCGATGTGTAATGACTTATTGATGAAGGACTGAGAGGACAACAGTAACTGTTAAAAGTCACTGTACTTCTATTCATGCTATTTTAATCCTTTCCAAAACAGCTGTCTTCTTTTCGTGTCTTCTTTGCTTGTCTTCTTGTTCGATCACAGTGTTTCACAGTCGCGATGTTTAATTGCCATGCAAATCATCTAAAACAGCAAAACTCTTTCATTTTCTTTCGACCCCTTTTAAATTCTTCTCTGTCAATCTATGTCCATCGTCCCACTTTCACATCATTTAATTACTTTTGTTAAAGAGGCGTTTTTTTTAAGGGGCTGGCAGATGAGTAGTTTTGTGGGAGATGAGCAGTTTTGTCTTTGTCATCTCTAAAAGCAGTGACGTAATGTCACGCTCTGCTGAGCAGCCGTCCCATTTTCTGGGTTGCTGCACAGTGTGCAGCCCTGTAGTTAATGGAGGAGACTGTCCTCAGACTGGACTGGGCGAGCACTGCTGAGTAGCTTGCAATGATGGCCGGCCTGTAAACAATCATCTCTGAGATGATGGAGGGTCTGTGCAGCTACATTTTTTACAAGAAAAATGTGAGAAGAAGCTGCGTTACTGTACTGTAACGGCAGTGACAGTAGACAAAGATTTAAACTACGCTAAAACAAGCAGAAAATTACACATGTAGATGTAATCACACACTCATCCCGTGCTGCTTGTGAGGACATTGTGTGTCTCGCATTCATTCTCTGGGGACTTACTCTGTCTTAGCCTAACACAGTACAATGCAACAGCACCACAGACAACAGCCTTTAAGTGCTAATAGCAGTTAAAAAACTGGTAACTCAGCGTATGTCTACACATGTTTGCTAAGGTCTGACTGTAACGTCCTCATATTAAGGAGTTAATCTATCACTCTCTTAATTCATGACAACTGTGTTTCCCGAAGATGAACTCCATTGAACTGGAAACTGGGGCATTGTCTGTCTGAGGTAATGTCTTGGCAAGGCAGCTGGCTGCTTGCATAATCTGAGGCCAGTTTAGTTTCTTCCTCTGTCCATTGTCGCAGCTCACTTAAGGTAAAAACTCCCTGCTGTTGGGTGGATTTAAAGTTGGACTTCATTACAAGGCGTGAGGCAAAAGGGTGGTGGCTGCCTGATTGTGCTGATCAATGCTCTTTGGATTGCAAGGCTGCAAGACGGAAAGGAGTTTTATTGTCTTGATATAATGGGCCAAGGGAGAATGCTGGTTTTCTTGATTGGATTTGATTGGTGCTCATGGGGATATCACTGAAAATGAGTTTTAGTCCAATATCATAAAGCTATCAATGCCTAAAGAGGATAACTTACAAGTCAAACCAATTTGCTCGAGGTGGCATAGTTCTTAGTTTGGGAAATATGGATTTAATTTTGATCGCGATTTACTTTACCTTTACAATAGCAACAGCCAACTCAGTAGATGTTGAGAGAGCATGTGTATAAAAGTTTTCAGGTTTCCTGCTATTTGAGCTATGTGATGTGATGTGATGCTGACACGCCAAAATATTGGTTCTGTCTTTCAGTTCATAAAGGTTCTTGTCTTAATACTGTGTGTGTGTCTGTGTGTGTCTGTGTGTGTAGGTGGTGTCTCAGACAGTCAGCTTGGTGGACCTGTCCTGCTACAGTCTGGAAGTAGTGCCTGAATATCTATTTTACTGTCAGGATATCACCCACCTCAACCTGAGACACAACTTCATGAGCCTTCAGGGGCCTGGAGGCCTTCTTAACCTCCCCAGGTAATCACACATCCTTAACCTGAAGAATTTTACACAAGTATTTACTAACAGAGAGATGTACAGGAGCAGTCCATCATTTAGCAGGGATCGTGGCCTTGTGGCGGGAAGTGTCTGCCTTGCTGAAATATGTTTTTGCACCACAGAGAAACTCTAATGCATTCTTGGGTACTATTTTGTAGCTGACCCTTTGCTCCGGCCTCCGGTTTCTTTTTTTTTCTTTCTGTGAGCACAGGAGAAATGACTGTAATAATGTATACAATGATCTAAATCCGCTGAACAAGACATGCATTTAATTTCTCTCTGTGTGCCCTGTGCTGCTGCAGCCTTTTAGTTTGTATATTTAGAAAGTAAATGCATGGATAAAAGGAAACAGTCTGTACTTTGACCATGTTGTGACTCACGGCAGCCACCTCCACTGCTCACAGCACCCTGGGGAACAAGAGGAAGGTGCAGTTAATATGGAATATCTGACTGTGCACCCACATGTCATCACTTTATACATCACAGCCCAATCTCTTGGACATGTGTTGCAAATGTGTACACACACATAAGAATTGATGTATATGACGTATTTCTATTTAAAACAGCCAGCTTAAACACATCCCACAAATGGACAAACACATTCTTAAAAACTGTCTCCATCAAGCGTAGTAGACGCATGACTGGCTGGTCTAAATCTGGTAACATCATACACTGGTAATACTAATGCTACCAATGGGGTGATTTGAATAGTTTTCCAATGTGAACATTGTCCTTTCTCAGATGCCAAGACACTGACTGATTTTTCCAGCTGCTTTCAAAGCCATCTTAATAACATGGTGCAAGCCCAAGGCACAAATAACAGCACAAAACTCCCACAGTGGACTTGTGGGGAATGAATCTGCAGTATCTAATTTCCTCAACGATTGGTGTTCAGCCTCAGCTGTTAGTTAGTTACTACCATATATCTTCTTTTCATCCACATTCCTTGTCCACTGCATTCTCTTGAGACACAACAAGTAGCTCTGCAGACAAGACAGTGCACTGGAAATGTGGACCACAGCAGCAGGCCAGCAAATATACTGCTGCTAATCTGTGTCATTGAATCTTCCTGTATTTCACTGCTCTTTCTCAACATCACAGTCGCATTCTGTTGAAGGCAGCAACAAACAAAAAGTGTCTTATGTTCCTCGTAGTTTAAACTGCAGTCTTTGATTGCCGTTTGGTTGAAAAAAATGCAAGTACTGCCTTTTTTCTATGCATGCTTCTCAGGTAATGGACCCCAGAGTCCTGCACAGGTGCAGTTTTGAAACTTGTTCAGATCAGTGCCGACCTGTTACCCATTATTTACAAGTCAAATGCAGACCTACCCTGACCTTAAATACATCCCGGGACCCGTAATTAAAAACACAGGTTAATCAGTCACTCATTTTAAAGTGCTTTATGCTTGCAGCTATGCCTAACTTGTAGTTATCAAAAGGGAATACTTCTTGGCACTTTTTACAAGCAGTAAAGCCACTGACAACAATGTTCTTACAGTCTCCCAAACGTCCGACTTGGGCCTCGCCAATGTATTGTCCACAATTTGGCATTAACCACTGGATACTGTTATTGATATGTTATTCATTTTGACATGCTAGCTAGCAACTAGCATAACCTCCATCGCTGTCGATGTGAATTTAGGGGTCAAAGGTTGTGTTGAAGGCAGTTACACTTCTGTTGTCATATTTGTGGAAATTAACTGGGCAGATGTTAAAATGAATATGGCAGCCATGTTTGATTTTTTTTCCAAGTTCCTCAATGCTGTTTTCTCCTTCTTTAGGTTTTCTCAGCTGAAGAGCCTGAACTTGTCTCACAATCGTCTGGGTGTGTTTCCTGAATGTGTGTGTGAGATCCTCACCCTGACTGAAGTCAACCTCTCCTGTAACAGTCTCCACACCGTCCCTGTGCAGATAGGCAACCTTCAAAGGTGTGACACAGTGACACACATATACATACACCACATACGAACAATACACACAGTACAATACAATAGTTAGGATATGCATGAACAAACAGTGCACACAAAATTCTATTTGAACCACATGAGCAGCACATAAAACTACTGTGAGTAGTAAATCCAAAAGACAACCACACAGAGAATTCCTGCACATATTGTAATTTAGGTCACCTGTAAAGGGACGCTTCTCCCCAAAATGAAGAATACACAAGTTTCCTCTTACCTGTAGTGCTATTTCTCTAGATTGTTTTGATGTGAGTTGCTAAATGTTGGAGATATCAGCCATAGAGATGTCTGCCTTCTCTAGAATATAATTGTGCTAAATGGCATTCGGCTTGTGGTGCTCAAAGTGCCAAAAGAAAACAAAAATTGAATCTTTTTACCGAACTACACCCGCCAACCCCATAACATTGCAAAAGGAAACATCCATCTACTCATGGTCCTCAGCTGAGCTGTAAGGTTATCTTCTTCAGTGGTGCCAGGAGAGCTAGCAGTAGAGACACGATTTTGTCTGTGTGGTGATATGGTGGTGTGGTCTGGTTGAAAGAAAATAGTTCCTACATGAAACTGCTTACAAAAAGATCTGTGGATTATCTTGAGTAACCGGGTCATGACTTCTGAAAAGAGACATTGCTCTTGACTATTTCAAAATTTTTGGGGTGGCGCTTTAAGCACCACAAGCTGAGTGCCATCTAGTTCTATTATATTCGAGAGAAGGCAGACATCTCTACGACAGTTTTCTATTTGCATTCCCACCGCCAAGAGGAATGCTGAAGTAGCATACTGTAAGCCGGCCGGAGCTTTGACAAGTCTAAATCACGTTGTATTTCCACTGTCACATATATGCTCAGTACAGCCATCTTATTTGCTAGAGAAGGCAGACATCATTACGACAGATAACTCCAACACTCGGCAACTCACACCAAAACAATCCAGACTGACAAACAGTACTACAGTGAGGAGAAAAAGAGTATGCATTCCTGATTTTGGTATTAACAGTCCTTATAAAGGAGACAAAAATTGAAACAATTAATGTAATCAGAAACATCCCACATAGGTGCACAGGGCACAAAAGGTAAAGATATTTAATCATTTGGCAAACACATGTTTTTTTTATTAATTATGTCCTATTCCTGTATCATCTGTATATCTCAAGTATGGTGGTTGTGAAGTACAAGCCATAAGAACATTTCAGAAAACAATTCAGAAAGAAAAACAAGAGAGATAATTATTTACTCTCTGTAATATAATCTTTTCTGTCTTGTTCATTTGTTTTCTGAAGTTTGATGTATATTGCTGCTGTATTTTTCTTCTTTTGTTTATTTCTTTTGTCAAAAGTTGTTGTGGTTTGCATTTTTTGTGGACATAATTAATGTTCACATGAAATCCAGATTGAGGTTTTAACAGATGCAGTGAAATATATTAAGTTAAAATATTTTGTTATGTAATCAGATTAAGTATGGAAGCTTAATCAGGCAGTTTTCATCCTGTGGACATGCTTAATGAAGGATGCTACTATTTAGACCACTCTCTGAAATGAAACCTGACTGTTTTCTCCTCTCTATCTTTTAGCCTGCAGACGCTTTCTTTGGATGGAAACCACCTTAGCTCCCTGCCTGAGGAGCTGGGTGGCCTGTCCCAGCTCAACAGCCTAGGGCTCTCCTTCAACAACTTCTCTCACATCCCTGCTGTGCTGGAGAGGTTGAGTGCAGTGGACAAGCTGGCTATGGCTGGGAACAGAGTGGAAAGTCTGGAGTTGTGTACTCTGGCCAAAATGAGCCACCTGAAAAACATCGACCTCCGGTAAGAGGCCAGCCAGGGAATAAACAGCTCTCTGCCTCTGCACTTCCTCAGTCTCTTCACTCTCTTTTTTCTCTGTTGGATCAAAATAGAAATTATAATGTGAAGGGGACCCCCTAAACACTTAAAGTTATTTAGTTAATATGAGTAACTTTTCTTTCTCCCTCTGGCACTGAAAGAACGCTAAATGACACAAATGCTAGTCTGAACCTCAGCCATTCCTCCTCTCCTCACCACTCCTTTAAGCCTCACCTTTTTTTTCATTAAACACTTATTTTTAGACGCCAGGTTTGCTGAACACAAATGATTTTTTTCTGCTTTGCCTTTCTTCACACCTGGGAGCTACCTAGAACTACAGTTGCAGATATTTTTTGGCCTCTTAGCAACTCTAAAGGAACAGTTGGGGGCTAAGTGTCTTGCTCAAGGGGACCTCTGTGGTGGGTAATGAGGGAAAGCTCTGCTTATTGATTTTTCCTACCAGTCTGAGGATCAAACCAGCAACCACTGCTCCACCCACAGCCAGCTAATAATTTAACCTTGGGAGTTAAGTTGCGGTTTGGCAATGGCAGACTATATTTATAAGGGCAAGGTGCATCTGTGGTGGATTAGTGAGCTGGCAGCTCTCATAAAAGAGGAGCTGTTGTTTATTAACAGGATGGATGGGGTCAGGGAGAGCCTGGATCTCAGCACAGTGCCTTTCCTGACAGCCATGAACTCAGAATTTCCTTACTCATTGTTGTCCAAATCATTTTCATAGGTTGGAAGCTAAACAAGGGTAGACAAGTCTGACAGAAAAGTTAATAGAAGTTGTCCCACAGTGAAACAAAGCGAGAGACAATGGAGTGGTTCCAGATTGTTTTTTTCGACAAACACAGTATTTCAGAAGCCAGTGTTAGATTTTTTATTAAACCTGGGCGATTGATGTGTCTAAAATGTGTTTAATTTATCATTTTAAAATTCAAATAAGGCATTTCAGACCAAACAGTTCTGGGAACTACATACCTTCAAGGGTTTTTCTCTATCTGCATTCCCACTGCCAAAAGGAACGCTGAAGTGGCGTGCTGTGAGCCAGCCGGAGCTTTGACAAGTTATATTTCCACTGTCACATATATGCTCAGTAAAGCCTGGACCTCATTGTTGGTCTATTTGTCTGTGTTTTCTTCTTTTTCGCGCTGTTGTTTGTGTTTTGTGTTTGTTGTTAACAAGACTAAGGGGTTTTTAAAAATGGCGGTTGACTGCTGCATTGGCTGTGTTCGACCAATCACTGTACACTTTGGTCACTCATGGTTCCTCTTGTGCTGGGAGAGTACCTACTGTGAAAAAGGACATAAAAAGTCCCTCAAAACAATGTTCCACGGCGATTATTCCTAGTTCTTACAGTGCAGACACAACAAAAAGGGGGGTTCTGAGGACTAGATTGTTAGACCTATGAAAACGTTTCTCCAGTCCGAAAACGGCTATTGATTGACTGAGAAGATGGCTAAAATGTTTGTTAATTTTACACATGCCCCCCACAGTACAAGACTCAAGTCTATTTTGGCCAGAGGTGAAACAGCACTGACGTGTTCCACACTGGAAAATTTAGAGGACACATGTTTATTAGTTACTATTATTCATTTCTATATTTAACCGTAGTTGTGACATAGTTGTGACATACTTGTGACAACGTTTGCTGACGATCTGTCACTGTAGTCCAAAATAGCCAATGCTGGAATATTTTGAAAACTTTGAGGGCTAATTTGGCAGCAATCCTAAATACCACACTACTGCTATTTTAATTTGGGAAAGTACAACACATTTACATGCTTTAAAATAAAAAAAAAAAACCACTTTGTTCTCCACTTACTGTCTGTGCTGGAACACCTGTTCACACTCTCTCTGAAACACTTAAGCACCTGTCTCTTTAAGCTCCCCTCTAGAAAAAGTCCAGTCTGCTTTCATTGGTCAGTTTTTCCAGGTCTTCCATATCTCTGTGTCTCTGCACCTTCATATTAGCTGGGGAATGACTGTAACAAAGAATAGCAGCACTTTTTATTGTGAAAAATCACAAATAAGATTCTAAACACATCCAGATATGTTCCATCAGTAATATGATCCAAAATCAGGGAGAAACATGGGCAACCAAGATTATGTTTCCCTGACGTTAATATGTAGCCACATGTAGCAGTGTAGGCTATGTAATGTTAACACTTGCAGTAGCGTGCCAGGAGCAGATAACCATGTTAAGAAATCGGGCACAAGCTGATGTCAGCTTGTCTCAAAATAGAAAAAACGCTGGAAACAGAGTATTCAGAACAATCTGAAGCCTGAGGTTTTGGTCACAGAGATTACTTTTACATATGTCTACCTAATAATTTTAACTTTGGCCACACTTAATATGAAGATCTGACATTGTAACAACATTTGTATTCGTGTGACAGACAATAAGCAAAAGCATGATAGGTCCCTTTAACGCTTCATCCAAGACTTCCTCCTCTGCTCCAGAAGGGATAACCAGTGATATTTCATTTCTTGTGCTCCCTGTTAAATGCAGATTGAACGGGCTGCGCTGGGTGAAAAGTGAGAGTCTAGAGGCAGTGAGCCAGGTGACCCAGCTGGACTTACGGGACAATTGCTTGGGCTCACTAGACCTGAGCTCCGTCTGCAACCTGGAGACCCTGCACTGCCAGCGCAACCAGCTGGGGACACTCACACTCAGCGGTTTCACACTGCGCATGCTTCATGCCAGCAGCAACCGTGAGTCAAACAGAGCGTTGATATTATCGCCTCACTGGCTGTTTGTCTGTATGGTTAGGCCCTCCTTACTGGTGATACATTCATCATATGAACACATATATGAACAGGCCAGATGCTTAGCTGCTGATTGCTGCTTTTATCTGCCCACAGGCCTTACGACAGTCAACATCTATCCAGTCCCTAACCAGCTGACACACATGGACCTATCACAGTGAGTTCTGGCTGGGAATAAGAAGTGGCTGTGGTCTCTGTGTTCACAGATTTCTCAACAGAGGCTCTGATGTCTAAAAATAGTATCTTTATCTTAATGCTCATTAATCTAGTTGTGCACAGTGCTTAATTGAGGTGTAAATAAAGTTGAACACTGAATTGGATATTCACTACCCAACAAAGGCAAATACTACTGTGGAATCTATTCAGCGATATGCATGTATAAAGTAAAGATGCTACACAAGCGCAAAGAGCTTCTAAAACATTATTGCTGCTAGATTGACTTTGCCAGAATGGATATGTCTGTGCCTTTAAGGCTGCATCAGTAAAAGATTTGAGAGTCTGAAAAAAAGCGTATCTTAAGGTAGCGAACCTCACACACCGTTGGCCATTTTCTCTACATTTTACTCAACTTAATTGTTGTGATGCATGTTTAAAACGTGCTGGCTGTAAGCCTGGTTATGCACAGAAAACACGTGGTATGTCAGGGGTTAAATAAGCTTATGTTTCTGAAACACCTACCAGTATGTGAAATTAACTTTTTCATGTCCAGCTCCAGTACTGATTGCGGACACTAGCTGTTTTTATTAAAATGCAGATAGAAATCATTTGCGCTCTTGAATAACCCTGGAGGATATTATTTTGGCCTCTTGTTTACCACAGTCTCAAAACTGTTTACTCATCTGTACTATTAAAAGCAAAATGCCAACTCCGCTCAGTTTGAGTGTTTGCGTGTGTGTCTTTCCGTGTGTGACTGTGTGTGTGTTGAGACAGGAACCTTTTGGAGTACCTTCCGGACTGGGTATGTGACTGCAGAAAAATTGAGATGCTGGACGTCACGCACAACCTCCTGTCTGAGCTTCCTTCCAGGTTAGTGACCTTATTCTGTCACTAATCCTGAACCCTTTCTGCTGAAACTTTATCGTTTATTTTGAATTTGAATGTATTCAGCCTCGTGTAATAAACAGTTGTGTCCAGAATTAGAAGATCAGGTGTCACATTACACACAGTCATGCTTTTTAACAGCTCACTCTGTTGCCAAACTGCTTTACATAATGTCCATCTTAAGCATTTGTTACGGTAGTGGAACCATGGAAAGAACAAGGCACCAATAACAGCTGGTATCAGTCTCTTTGTAAAAAGCAGTATCTGTGTCTTTTCGTTGCAACTGTAAAATATTGCCTTCCTATAGTGCTTGGCTCAGAGTCACCATCATTCACTGCCAGCCCTCAACACTCTACACAGGCATTTGCATTTGAATGAGACGTCAGAAAAGCTTTTGCAAATGAGATAATATTCCTCCATCCACTGTACCCACTCATGACTTCTGTGATGTTTCAGGAGAGAATAAAAAGCCGCTGTGCTGGTCTGTTCAGGCAGCCAAGCTGAAAAGGTCATTGGTGGATTAGTTAGCATGGGTTGCCATCCCTCACAACCCCCCTCCCCATCCTCCCCCAGTCAGTAGTCTGCACAGGGAGACGATGTTCTTTGGTTTGTTGCCTTTTTGTTGGTCTGTTCTTTTTTTCTTGTCCTAATCTGGCTCTCTAATGTCTCTTCTGGCCTCCGACAGACTGCTCAACAGCTTGAGTTTGAGAAAGCTGCTGGCGGGGAACAATCGTTTGCAGAGAGTGCCTGACCTACTTGACCACATCCCTCTGGAAGCCCTAGACCTCCAGCACAACAAGCTAGCCGAGCTCCCTGAGAGTCTGTTTTACAAGGCCTTAAAGTGAGTCTCTTTTCTACAGATCTTCCTGTTTCCTTTGTCATTCTGTCCTCAAGACCATTTATGCTTTCACTTGAGTCCTTTAGTTGCCGGTTTTCCTGCTTTGAAACCTGCAGTGTGTTGCAGTTGACAGTTTTCAGCTCGTATGTTTGGGGATGAAGTCTCGACTGTATGTAGGGATTGTGGTAAAGATCAGTGGAGCATTCCAAAACGTAACTGGAGCTTAATTTGCTCTCCTGTTTCCTGTGTGGTAAATCACTTAACACCCATTAGCAGTTCAATGGCCTAATGTACTTTACTGTCTCAAAGGCTGAGATGTAATGGCAGTGACTGCTTGATGCATGATGGGTTTCCTGATATGTTGCCTGAAAGCTGCACAGCTTACAAGGGAAAAAAGTTCAACTCAGGACTGACAGAAACAATATACGACTACGGAAACTAAGTTGATAATTAACACTTTTAACATATTCATGTTCTTGGTTAGGCAGAATTCCAGTAAGCCACAAAGGCCAGTGAGGTGTCAACCATCTTGTAATGTTTGTGGCTTGCAGAGATATCATTGCACTTTAATAACCTAGGACTCTGTTTTAAAACAACAGCGTGACAAGGTTCACTCCGTCATGTGTCACAAGGACAGGTTTTATTACTGGTCAGTATGTGATATGTGCAGACAATGACTTAACAACATCAATTACATAAGAACCAGTGGAGCTCAAATTACTGTCCCTCCTCTCAGTGCAGGTTCAACAGCATATAAATCAATGCTCCACTTGCAGGGATGTATGAACAGTTTTGTTTAGAGGTATCCTCTTTTGAGCAATTAGAATAAGGATGGAAATGAGAGAAAAAAATCAACCCTAAACCCACAATTTGACAACCTACATTTATCCTTGCATTTACATCACAACATGTCCTGTATTCTGCACATAATAGCTGGCTTGCACTTAAATACTTGCACATTACATTGTTATAGTACTACTAATACGGTACATAGCTGCAACTGTTGTTGGTATGATGTTATATTAATCATGCTGCTACATACTACTTTAATGAATCTCACCTTAATTGGAAATACATTTTGTGTACTGATATGTAAATTAGAGGTTGTAGCTTTTAAGCTCTCCAGTCAATATTTAAATTAACCCTCACTGCCTGCTCTTAAGAAATGTCCTGAAGTACCTGAAACAAAATTAAAGCACAAAGACAAGATAATGAAGTATTTATGTGCATACTTACTTATATGTAAATAACTTCACATATAAATGAATGTCTATTACCTTCAAGCCCTTGCCAAACAATCTTACACAATGCTGATCAAACTTATCGCCGCCAGGGAAAGCTCTCTGTGTGCTGCAGTATGCCGGAGTTGTGTTGTCGTGTGTCTGTGGTGACTTTCCTGTGCTGCCGCAGGGGAAGTGATGAGTTTTATGTCAACCAGCCAGAGCTAAATGGGGCAGGAAGAGGGGAGAGACCATAGTGATGGAGCAGCAGCTCGGAGCATGGTGGAAAATCCTACGAAGCATCCAAGAAAAGTTTCTGGAGTGGATGCTTACTCGGTGTTCAGTCTGAGGATAAAAGTCAAAATAAGACTTGAAGAGAGCACACCTGGGGGCAGGGAGATAAAGCGAGCTCACCTGCAGGCATACGTCATAAGCATGCGTGACAGTGTTTGTGTAATTACTCTTCACTGCTCAGGGGGACGAGCTTTCAATCAAATTATATTTGCATTTTTTTATGATTCACTTACATTCAGTTACAGTAATAGTGACATTGCTGTTTGTTTACATTCTGTATTGGACAAGTCATAGGGAGGGAAAATGCCTCCTAAATTGTAAGAAAAAGTTACATTTGATATAATTATTTGTATTATTTTGTACTCTTTTGTACAAAGTATAATATTTCCCTGAACCCCAGAGGAGTCCAATAAACTCTTCAGGTTACGATGAAGCCTCTGCTCAGGCAACTCAGATTTTTAGCTTCAGCTTCTCAAAATCCACTGTAAATGAGACACGATTGGGTGTCATTGGATGCAATAATTGGCAGGGTTAATGTCTGCTTACACTTTTTTGAACTAAAATATCTGTTTTTTTTATTTGTCTTCCCTCACAGCCTAAAATACTTAAATGTGTCAGCCAATGCCCTGGAAAGTATTCCTCCCAGCAGCCCATCAGAGGAGAGCCTCAGCACACTGCAGGAGCTCTACCTGACAGGGAACATCCTGAATGAGAACTGCGGTGCTCTGTTAGTTGGACACCAGAACCTGCGGGTCCTTCACATCGCCTATAACCAGTTGCTCTCCTTCCCTGCCAGGTGTGATACATTGGCCATTTTGCCCATCAGTGTTCATGATATTTTGTATTCCACTTAATTAGCTCACTGGATTTTTTTCCCTGTCACGTGTTTCTGTCTCCAGTAAGCTGAGTAAGCTGGAGCTGCTGGAGGAGCTAAATCTAAGTGGCAACAAGCTAAAGACTATCCCCTCCACTGTGTCCAGCTGTAAGAGACTGCACACCCTCATAGCACACTCCAACCACATTACCGTCTTCCCAGAGATCCTCAACCTGCCTGAGATCAAGGTCAGACTTGTTCTTGTTTTTATTTGCCTGACGAGTGTGTGTGTGTGATTACACTCAGCCTGTGTCAGCTCATGTGTGTGTTGTACATTTGTAGCTTGTGGATCTAAGCTGTAATGAGTTGACTGAGATCCAGCTGCCTGACTCGCTGCCTGCCACTCTGCAAGAGCTGGACCTGACAGGCAACAGCAGCCTGATCCTGGAACACAAAACTCTCAACCTCTTCAGGTGAGTCATGAAACCCAGAGCAGTCTAAAATAATTATAGGCAACACACTGAAATTTGTCAAGCATGACATACAAGCACCAGCACCTGGCTTTAGATTCTGGATTGTCTGGAGACATACTGGAGGGATATGGCATCATTCTGATGTGTGAAACATATAAGAATATAACATAGCTGTGTGAGGAAATGACGCATATATGTATACCTCCTTCTGCAGTTCCTTCTGCTATATTTCTTCTCTTTTTTTAGTCACATCACCACCCTGAAATTAGACCAGAAAGCCACCACGACAGCAGGAGACTCACAGAGTGCCTCCACTCCATGGAAACACGGTTACTCTGAAATGAGCGGCCAAAGGAACAAGTGAGTGCTGCTTTGTGTTTCTGTGTGTTTTCTATGTTCGTTTGTGAAAATAAAGAGCTTAATTTTTGTCAGCTGAAACTGTATCTATCCAAATCCCCAAACAAGCAAATCAAATGATGACACAAGGACTCACCAACTACATCTACATGCACAAAATGTCTCCTTGCTCCTATCTTATCTTATAAGATAAAATTCCTCCTAAGCTATTTACAGGGCTAATGACAATGAATATTCCACTCATATCCAGATTACATGCAGCCATTAATATGCCCTGACGTGTCGCTTATCATGTCAAAAAGAGATTTCCACCAATGATGGACTTGTTCAACCATGCAAACACAGTCTCCCTCTTTCATTACTTCAACCACTTTCTTGAAAAGGTTGGCATTGCAATATTTGCACGTATTCAAACATGTGTTGATATCCAAGTGTTTCATGATGTTTAAAAGTACGTGTGTTTCTCCTTCTGTTCAGAAATGTGGACTTTTCTTCTGGGCATGCATCCCTCTCAGCTTTGCAAAGTGTTGGCTAGTTGGTTTGTGTAAAATGCATCCATGACAACAAACAGAGCTGTCCGTAAACAGGCAAGATGCCATGTGTCGCGAACTGCAGTACAAACCCAAACTGAGACACATATTTCACATACGCTCTATACATGCCCAAATAACGCTCGTATGTCCCACATCTTAATCAGAAAATGCTTCATTTGGAAAAAGGCGTAATTCAGATATCCAAACAAAAATTCTGTTCTCATGACCAATATCAAATTTGGAATATTGTCATATTTGGAATAATAGTAGAATATTAGTGTGCATGTAAAGTAGTCATTGTGTAAAAAATCTGTTTTACCTAAAGAAGACAGTTGATTAATTATTCAGTCTCTTCCCTCAGTCTTTCTAGTCTATATGAAGTGGCCTGCTTTACCTTTTTTTCCTCTGCTGTCAAGCGCAGAATCGCTCTTTAAATGTTGCTTTGGTGCATTGGATATACTGTACATCTGTGTGTTTGGTTGTTGCTGTACAAGCACAGAGCAGGTGTCTACCACTGAGTCAATATCTGAATCACTGGCAGGCGCCTAGCTCTGGCACCAGGGCAGTCAATGCATCTTTTTAAGAGTAGCTGGTGCAGTAGAGCCTAACAGTTCTATTGGATTTAATATCTGTAACAATATTAAGTGCATCAGTGTTGAGAGCCTGGTAAGCACGGCTGCTCCTCCAGGGTCATGGCCACCACAGGGGCCCACACAGCTGTGTCTTTTATCATATGTCACCCCTTGATCTGGAGCTGCTGTGTCGCATGCTTAAGTATGTATGAGGTTTACCTCAGCATGGGAGTCATCTGTTTGCCAACATGGATCTGTTGTTTGTGGCAGGTTGTGTGTGTCTGTGCTGGCTGTAGACCGGTTTGGAGACGGTGTGGAAGCATGTTATGGCATCTTTGACGGAGACCGCAATGAGGAAGTGCCTCGGCTGCTGCAGTGCACCATGGGAGATGTGCTGTGCGAGGAACTGCAGCACTCCAGTATTGACAATGTGTACATGTGCAACACTTTCATCACCTCACATAGGTAAGACAGATTTTTTTTAAAGTCTGTATTAATATCTATTTTTGTACTTGCAAATAAACAGGTAATTGCGCTCTTATTTCAGTTTTGCAGGCTAGAACCATTTACTTTAAGAGTTCGTCAGCAACTTTGTTTGTTTTTGTATTGGACAGGAAACTAGGAATGGCTGGCCAGAAACTGGGTGCTTCTGCCTTGCTGTGTTATATTCACCATGAGCCTTCAGATCCAGGAGGCTACTTCAGCCTCACTGTGGCCAATGTGGGTACCTGCCAGGCAGTGTTGTGCCGGGATGGGAGACCTGTACCTCTCTCCAAGGTTTACAGCTTGGAGAACTGCACTGAGGAGATGGAGAGGGTTAAACTCAGTAAAGCCATTATTACCGAGGTAACGCACAGCATCTATGTATGTTGGGTGCCTGTATTTACACTTGAGCCATTATGTAGAACTTTTGATCTAGTGTTAATGAGCAGCTTCATATTCAGAGGTGCATATTTGATGAAGCTATACACTCATCTACAATTCTAATGGCACTTCTGTTTTATAGGATAACAAAGTGAGTGGAGTGACATGCTGCTCTCGCCTGCTGGGCTGCTCTTATCTGTCTCCCTGGGTGCTTCCAAAGCCCTGGGTACACACTGAGCCTCTCTCTTCCCAGGATGAGTTCTTGATCCTGGGCAATCGAGCGCTGTTTGAACGGGTCTCCTACCAGGAGGCCGTTTGCACCGTACAGGCTGTGCGGGATCCTCGCGCTGCTGCCAAGAAGCTGTGTTCACTTGCTCAGAGTTACGGCTGCAAGGACAACATCGAGGCTGCAGTGGTATCCCTGCATATTGGTGAGGACAGCTGCACCTGTGAACCACCTGTTTCCACCACTGAACCACGGGGTCCCCCTCCCGCCCCTGTGCCTGTGCCTGTAACCGTGACCCCAGGTCCTAGTGACCCAGCCACCCTTTCATCCAGCAGTGGGGTTGTCTCTGAGTTCAACAGTGAGACATCAGCCTCAGAGGTGGGCAGCGAGGCGGGGTCCACTGCTTCAGACGAACACCCATCCTCTGGCCCTGCAGCCCGCCCAGAGAGACGCTGTAGCCTACACCCTGCTACAACACTGTGTGGGATCATGGTGCCAGGCTCAGTTGGAGCAGGAACCCACCCAGGCCTATTCCAGCGGCAGCCCTCCTCTGCTACGTTCTCAAGTAACCACTCTGACAACGGCTTGGACAGTGATGATGAAGCCCCGCTTGAGGGTGTAATCTCCAATGGCAGCAAGTTAGAAGTGGAGGTAGACATTCACTGCTGTGCTTTCCAACTACGGTCAGGGGCCCCTGAGAGTCCCAAAGACTTGGACCTTGAAAAGCGAGGCTCTGACTATCCCAACGGCAAGATGCGCAGACAGAACAGCGTGGTGGTTTCTGCTACAAACGGCTGCCTACTGGCTGTATGTGGGAGAGAGATTACAGACCTCAAAAAGTCTCCTTCCACATCGAGCCTGTTTGGGAAGAAGCTGTCCAATGGCTCGGTTGTAGCCCCAGAGGACAGTCATAATCTCATTGAGGTGGCCCTGGAGGCTCCTAAGAAGAAATCTGGCTACTTCACTGCCCCAGCACAGCAGGACCCCGAGGACCAGCTCATTGTGCCTCCCAGTCTGGAGCAGGAAGTCAGGGAGCAGCTAAGAGGCCAGAGCCCTTTAGTCTCAGGCCCCCCCTTACCATCCATACCCCCTTCCTTAAAAGACCCCGTGTGGGATCATCCACACCCCCCTGCATTTGCCTCCAACCTGGTCCCAGGTCCAGGCCCGGCCCCCATCCTACAGCAGGAAGTCTACGATACTGCCCTCTAGAGATGGGGGACACAGCACAGTGCCATGTGACTGGAATTCTGTGAATGTGCCATTCCAGGGAAGAAGAGGAGATTTTTCTCATACATGGGGGATATTCTAATTCAAGTTGCCATTCAGATATTTTGTGAGGACAAGACAAACCTGTGGGACCTTGATAGTCACTAAGTGATCCTGCGCCATTAATGTGAGGTAGGAAAGGGTTTCTGTGCACGGTCTGAGTATCCATGAAAATGCAGGCGACCAAAATCCCAATTCATAACATGACGTTGTGAAAAGGACGGCCTATCGCAGACCAAAACAAGCCTGACTTGAGATGGGATATCTCATGAGTTAAAACATGTCAGCAACATTTCCCTTTACTTGGAAAGCAAGCAATCTAGAGGGTGTGTACGGGAGATTGTTTTCAGTGAGGTCGAGTATCCTCTCCAGGGGCTCCGTGGTCTCTCAGGTCCTGGAGAGAAGCCCTGTGACTGAAACTTGAAAAAGTGCCTACTGCAGACGACTCAGCCTAGAGCTCCCCCACATCCAGGCTGTGTTTGGGGATATGAGCTTGTTAGTTAAATTCGGAGGAGGGACAGTGTCTCCAAGAGACCAGCACTGGCACAGCTTCTGCTCTCCTCCTCTTTCTGTGGCTTACAAAGGAAATCAGACAGTATAAATGCTTGTAAGGCACATAGGACTAGAAGATGTGAAGACAAAATAACTGCATTTACATCACAGGGAATGCTGTGGTTGGGTTTTATTTTTAGCGTTCCCACACAATATGTATAGAATCTTCTATATAGGATAAATTAATTCTATACAGTATAGTACACTCTCAAAACTAGCAGCCAGCTGATGTGGTGTGCTTGAGCTGCTGACACCAAGGTTGAAAACTATTGCTATTTAGAGCAATGCATTTTGAATAGCTGTCCAAAATAATATCATAGTCATTCAACTGTACAGAGCGGATGTGTTGTAGAGTTCAAAAATCCTTATAACAGTATAATCTGTGACAGTGCATGGTCAAATGATCTCCTTAAAAACTACATAGGAAAATAAAAGTTTAATTTAAATTTAGTCCATTTTATGGTCACTGGACCCCGGGATGTTTGGACATCATTTTTCATTTGAACAAACCAGACAAGGCACAAAAGTGAAGCAGTAATTATACGGTGTACTCTCAAGAGATGAGGGATGGATGCAGTATTTGTATGTACTGTATGTTATGAAATATGTCCACTGGTACTAAGATTGTACATTTTAGTATATCCAGACTTTGGAGGCTGCTACCCTTTTAAATATGTAAACATCCATCCACGTCCCTGCAGGCAGATCCAGTTATTGACATTTTTTACATCTTAGCCAATCTTTTTTTCAGCTTCACTCTCCAATACACTGCCCACACATCCAGATGACTTTCAGGGTGTGGTATTTTGGCCAATTATAAACAGAACCAAAACCCTACTTTCTTTGTACAATCTGGTCTGTGCACACAAGATATCACAAAGTTTAACCCACATTTCTACATGTACGCACAGGCATTTGGCATATAGAAACAAATTATGCCTTGCTATATTTGATAAGTTATATTTTTCACTCCCACATATCACATACATACCATTCCCTGATCAGGGGGCAATGCTTCTGTAGAGTTCAGATCACATAGTTGTTAGAAAAATGGTTTTCAGTGCAGAAGGAGCAGTATAAGATACTGCAGTAAAAAAACTGGTTTGGACTCTTAATATAAGTAAGTAATGCATTTTTTCTTATTAAAGAAATACTTAACTCCATAAATGAACATCAGTTACTCATCCTGTATTACGCTGAAGTCATGAAGACTGTATGGAAACTATACAAACTTTCACAAAAATTGTGCAGTATAATCATTTAAAGAATCGTATGTTTAATATTTCCCAAACAAACAGCCCTTTCAGACAGGGAGCTGAACTTAAAGTAAAACTTATCCATGCTCTCTTCAAACTGCATTCATTCGAACTCCATTGACAAAAACAGTCATTTTACCTCACTGAAAATGGGACGTACTTGTCTGCCACTGCCCCGTTTCCACCAAACACTTTCGGTATGGTACCTTTGGAACCAAAAGTAACCCCTAAAACATGGTACCTAGAACCAAGGTCCACTTAGCGTTTCCACTACAAACAGTGCTCTTAAATGTGGGTGGGGTTTTTGTCACTCATTGCTCTGTCCAGCACTTTCTTTATTTCCTGGCTCTCTCAGTTGGATATTTAAAAATAGTGTGTTTGTGATTTTAGTCCATCTCAGGCAAGCACAAGGGTTTAGTGTTGTCAGAGCCCACAGGAACAACGTGCTGCGATGCTTTTTTTTTCTCCGCATGAGGATTACAACATACAGAGTTCACATAACCCAGTCATGTTAATATATATAAACGCTAGAAGATCCACTCATTACTTAAAGTGTATGTCATATAAAAACTAAAATAATGGTCAAAGTTGTCACATTGAAATTTAAGGTGTGTTGATTGATTCACATCGTCAACTCATGTATTGAGAGTTAACGTTCCACCTTAAAAGTCGCCGGCAAGTTTTTTTTCTCCGAATCCAGCTGCTGCAAGAGGCAGCAAAACATCCTTTCATTTTATAGTTACTGTTTACTACTAAAACTCTCCACGGTATGAACAGTGGTTACATGAGCCTCAAAACCAGCCACAACTCAGCCCTGAGCAGAGTGACCATCTGCTACTGACCAATCAGACTGCAGTGTTCACAGCTCCACCTTTTAGTACCAGATCCGTGTGCTAGGTACCCCAACAGAGGGGGGACCAAAAATGTGGACGGTACTGAAGGATCCCATTGGTACCATCCACAACTTTTCACAAGGAAATGGAAAAAAAGCGTACCAAACTGAACCGTACTTTACCGTGCTGCTCAGTGGAAATGGGGCTTTTGATGTTTCAGAGGGTTGGTTTGGATTCACTAAAGTCACACAGTAATACAAACAAAGTAACAGATGGAGGTAGACCAACAGCTCCAGTGTTCAGTGATAAAATTGCTGTTTTTTTTACTGGAGTCTGGCCTTGAAGATAACATTTTTAAGTTTTACATTCAGTTCGGTTCCCCGTCAGAAAGGGCTGTCTGTTTGGGAAATACTGAGCATATGACTTCAATAAATTAGACTTTGATTATACTGCACTAGTTGTGTGAAAGTTTATAAACGGATGTTCTGATATATTTTGGCTGTTGTTAATTGTGGATCCCTGTGACTTTATTTCATCAAGAAATTTCTCCATCTTTGGATCGTTTGTTCACCAGAGCCATGTGAGAAAAGCAAAGTTTTCTTCACCAATTCAGCGTAACACGGGGTGAGTAATTGATACACAAATGGTCTTTTGAGGAGTAAAGTATGCCTTTAAGTCATACACAGTGCTTCAGCAGTTGGTATCATCAGCTCCCAATCTGTTTTTTTTTTCTAATATTTGGAGGACCAGTCATATTTATTTCAGCTGAAAGTGAGTTGGTTAAAAACTACATTATTATTTGGATTATTAGGTAAAAGTTATGGAGCCCTGGAGACCTCAGTTTGCCCATTCCTGAACCTCCCCACCTTGTGCCAAAAGAGAAAGCAGCTCTGCTGGGGCTGCCGTGGTTATAAGAAGGCCAAAGTTGGGTAATTGCTCATGTCAGTGATTACTACATTAGTTGTATATATTTGGTTGCCACTCCAATTTGGTAGTGGTGCGGTTTTGGCATTCCACAGCTGTTGCATAGCTGGACCTTTCAGTGTTCCCTTTTAGCCTTAAAGTAAACACTACTCAGTATTTTTTTAAAGGAGAGGCCCTTTGTTTCATCCCACTCATGTTCTGTTTGTGACTGAGGTCTTTAGCTGGGAGGCTGTTGTTTATTAAAGCAGCCCCTCTGTCCTCTCTGTGCTCCACAAGAATGAGTGATAAGTCAGTGATGAAGCCTTAATTGATGTGTGAGTCTGAATCTTTTCTTTGCAAGTTTTCGTCTCACACAGTTAAAAGCACTTTGTACATATAATAGAAAATAGTGATATTCAGAGTTATGTATATTTGAGTTTAATATATGAGATATTGTTCAACAAAGTGTGCTGGGATTATTGTGGCTTCCCTCAGTCCAACATATCACCTCTTGTCTAAGAATGCATAGCCAACAAATATGATGATAAAGTGACATAATGACAATTCATTTACAACATACTTTCACTTTTTAGCGTGTTTTTAATATGACAGACATTTCCTGCTTTATTGTTTGCTTTCAAATACGTCTGAATTTTACAAAATAATGTTTAAAGGTCCAGTGTGTGGGATTCAGGGGGATTTACTGGCTGAAATATTGTATAATAAATATGTTTTCTTCAGTTTATAATCACCTGAAAGTCAGAATCTTGTTTTTGTTACCTTAGAATGAGCTGTTTATAACTACATAAGGAAAGGGTTCTCATCCATGTAGATCTCCATGGTGAACTGCGATGTTTCTACAGTAGCCTAGAACGGACAAACCAGATACTTGTCACATATTCCAGTGTTCACCTTGGTCACATAGACTGCAAAAATAATGAACATAGGCAGCTACTGCGATATCACTCATTAGTTTGTAGACTGCCATTTTTAAGCCTCAAGTTCGGCATTTCAGCTGTAGCCGTCTTTGTTTTTTAGAGCCAGAAGTGACCATATTTGGACGAGAGGTTTGAGCTGTGGAATAGCAAAGGGTGGATCTGGCTGAGTAACCGAGTACCTTATCGACAGACAGCCCGTCACTTAAGTGGCCCCATCCTTAAATATGCGTAACTTAAATAAAATGTAAACAGGTGAGTTGTAAAAACATTCACCTCTTGTATAGTTGTCATGAATGTTGAAGTTAGCTATAGAGAACCAAAACTGTAGTAAAGTTGGACATATTAACATGGTCGTTTATTAGGATTTACTCTGTTTTGGAGCCAGCCTCAAGTGGCCGTTTGATGAACTGCAGTTTTTGGCAGTTTGGCATAGGCTGGCCACCATAGTTAGCAGCCTCTCTGCAATGTGAGCATCAGAAAAACACTGACTTTTTAGTGCAGATCCACTTTATTCAGTGTTTTCACGGGTTTAAATCACCAGGTCCATTTGTTTAGCGGACGAAGAGACCTCTGTGAATAATCTGGCTCCCAGTTAAAACCTCCTGAACAATGAACACTGAAGGAAGTTTGAGCTGGTTGCAGTCTACAGTCTTCACCACTGAATGCCACAAAGTCCCCCTAAATCTTACACACTGTTCCTTTAAATTTTCAACATCAGCACCACAAACAGCATAATATATGTTAACACTACTGTTAACTACCACTACGTCTTAACTCCTCTAACACTATCTGCCAACATTACTCTTACTTGATAATAAATATGAATTATTGGGCCCCCTCCTGGCAGAAAATGAGGAAATACAGGTATTGTTGTTTGTTATTCATAGCTAGTATGGATATTTGGTTGAATCATTGTGCTAAGTGATTACTAAACATACAGGCAGACCTGAAAATGGATTTTGAAATCTCTCTATAATAATTACATGTTTTGAAAACAGTAGACTAAGATAATAATTACTATAATCCACAGCAAAGAGCCAATATTATCCTTATTATGCTTATTTAGAATTCAGAGACTGATTAAAACTAAAGTTTTGGATTTTTCTTTTTCTAAAATTAACAGTGGGAAACAATATTTTATGACAATGAGGCTAAGAGTTTGTTTCCAGTCACTTTATTGATCCGACTGTGCAGTATCTGAGATGCCAAACACCTGGGACTCACACATGGTGTCTGGACTGATGTGAAACATGGATGGTCACTACAGGTGTAACCTGCCACAGGAGGAGCTAGAAAGCTATAAGACAGATTATGATTGTGATTAATATTACACATATGAAACAAGCTGGAAGAATGAACTGTTGAGCATGTTCGGAGAGGAGAGACTGAACGTTCCTTGCGGTTTAAAACAAAATGGTGGGAATTTGCTCATACAAATATGCAAAGTGTCAACTGTATATATATAAAATCATGTATATCAGATCATCCATCACCTAAAGCTACAAGAATCCTTTTTCTCAACATGTCTGAAAATGAACAATGACTGATGTGTGTGTGTGTGATGTGTGTAAATTGGGGTTGTGTGTGTAAGTTGCATTGCTCTTATTTTTTGAGTACGTCCCTTCCTTTAGCTCATTCACAGCGTAGTTTTATTCGTTTGGACCACGCTGCACTGCGACATTTAGTGCTCTTCAAAACCACCTTGGTCAGTTTTTTCAGACATTCGTACACTCATGTTGGTGTCCTGATTAACCCCGTATACTCACCTACTGTCCTGTCCGATATACATTTCCAACATGAAGTATATTTGAATAATGATCCATCAGTAGACTAATCAGTGTGCGTGTACATATGCCGACTGTATGCGTAGATACAGGACGAGGGAGCACAGGGTACAGTGCATTGGCGTCAGATATTCCCTTTAATTCTTTAGTGGAGGGGGTCCAGTAGTGAAACGCTCATAATCCCCTTTGTGCACCACAATAGAGGGTGTGTGTATTTGAGTAGGCTACAGTGTCAGTGTTTTCTTTAACTGCTGATTCATTTCTTAACTGTAAGGGATCATTTCCTCTCTGCACAACTTAACAAGCTCCCTGTACAACTACGTTGCAAAATGTCTGTGTTTGTGTGTAAAATGAAGTTTAAGTGCACACGTTCAGTAAGTGTATGCATGCCCGTGTGAATAATGGACTGACTGTAATTCTGCGTGGGTATGGTGAATGAAACTGATCCAAGATGCTCCAGTTGTTTAACATGTGACCAAAGTAGCCATTGTTTAATCTCACGGTTCCTTTCTGTACATTATTTTCTAGAAATGCTTGAATATTTTTTTTCTCGATGCCAAGAAGCTGATGTTTATTTTTGTACTTCATTGTTTCATGCAAATTTATATTTCCCTCTCCGCTACAGAATTTAAAGTGATTGGGATTCTACAGAAAACTGTCACTCACCACGGTACTTTATTTGAAGGTACTAATTAAAGCTGTATTTAATGTTGAAAGCATGCCCTAAATATAAATCAACATAAAAGCATAGAGAACATACAAAATGTGATTTATTTGTACAAAATGGAGCATATCTAATATTTTGAGGTTTTTATTCTAGCATGCAGATTAATGCTAAAATTGAGTTTTATGTTTAATAATTAAAAGATTTATTATTTAGGAACAGGACTAACAATGAGCACTTTTGCTGTGTATCAGACAGAATTGTACTCCCCTTGAACTTTGAGAGTGGAAGGTGGTCGTTATTTTTATTTGAAATGCTGCTATCATTAGTTTTGAGCAGACGAGCTGTTTTTAAATTAACTTTAAGCCAAGTAGCAATAAAACTTTTTACTGTGAATTTTTTTGTCCAGTGTCCATTTTGCTCATCGTTTTTATGATGATTTCATGCCAATAAATATCATCAAAGTGACTCTTTTTGGTTAATATAAAATATGATGTCTACAGTATGTTTTTGCCATAATCTAACAGCACAGGGCCCAGGGGACAGACATTTCCCTGCCCTGTTATTCTGTTATGTACTATATGTACACTCGACACAACATATCGCATTCAAAACTTATTTCATAATCATCAGCAAGCTTGCTACAACAGCGACGAGCACAGGAGGGCTCTCCTCATCAATAATGCATGTTGTGATTTGCTCTTACTGAAAACACAGGAGCGCTTTACTGGTTTATTGTGGCAAAATTCATGTGACTGTATTTCTGCAGGTTTAAAGTTGTATTTATTTGTAAATATTTGTAACAGAACTGACTGGCCATTCAGTTCTGTTCCAAATATTTATTTGCAACAGAACAGGATTTGCCCACAGGCTGCCAGTTAACCAGAGCTGGCCTAAATGCACAGAAACAGTGCTCAGATTTAAAAGGATAATAAGAAACAGAGACACTGTCTGCTGTGAAATATGTACAGTCAAGTGTCATGTGTTGAAGTTGAGTAAATCCCTGAACACAATAGATGTGCCATCTATTGGTGGAGCTCAGAATGACACCCTGAACTCTGATATAATGGTTGGCAAATTATTAGAAAAACAAAATCTTAAATGTGACAGAGGTCTTGGTATCAGTTGTCAGACTCTTTGTTTCTTTAAAACAGAGTCTGTGGAGGAGCTATCCTGACACTTGTTGCCCTCATGTACACAAAGCAAGACAAAATAAAAACTTCAAGTTGTAGGACAACACTGAAAGCAATGACGCTGTGCTGCCTTGTTTCCTGTAATGCAGAAAAGACATGTGACACAGTTTTAAGAGCTTGAGACGTTGGGTTTTCAAGAAATAGCCACTGCAGTCCAACCGTCTGTATCAACATCCAACTGCCAGGATTAATGATCTACAGACTGAGCTTCACTCTGACGGCACTGAGATCTAAGGAATACACAATAATTTCACTGTGGAACACAAATTATTTTACTTTAAAAGAGATTTAGGTCTATGACGCCCCAAGGGACTGAACCTGAGTAACATATCAGACAATCTTTTTCTTAAAGAAGAACTAAATATTTTCTAGGAGTATTTCTGGCAATCAAACTGTTCCTCAACCTGCCTTTTAATTTGCGGGTATTTTCATGTTCAAAATTAATGAAAAAATGTGGTAAAAAAGCATCATTTGAGTGGTTTATTATAGCGACACATTTATAGACAATAAAACAGACACAGTACACATGTATTGTAAACTGGATAAGTGGTAGGAATAAAAAATTATTCTACATAATCAAATTAAAAACTTGTTCAGAGTATAAAAAGAGGATAAAAAAGCTAATTCACAGATCATATTCAACAAGAGTGAATACATAACACCTAATATGACAAAAAAGGCCTTCCATGTTTTCTTGTCACAGAGATCCATTAATGCTCAAATACGCCACGGAGGAAAGCCTCATAAATTATTGCCCTCATTTGTTCTTTGCTTCTTCAGCTCCCGCACCGACCTGAACGCTTTGACAGCTAACACTGCACCAAAGATGAAAACAAACACCCCCAACACCCCAAAGAGACCTCCTGCGATATCCGCACCGTGGAACTGGCACTCGAAGCCTTGGTGCCCTTTGCTCTTGTACATCTGCTCTCTCTCCTTACAGATGGGATCGTTGTAGGTTCCCTGCAGCTTAATGAAGTAGAAGGCCAGCGCAGGGATGTAGCCCAGGCCGATCAGGAAGTTCACCAGAGCCTCCCCCAGCAGCACAGGGGGCCAGCGGTAAGGGACCCTAAAAATCCCCAGGGCGAGCATTGCACAGGCGTAGATCATCAGAACCCCCCCGCAGGCCATGGTGAAGACGTACGGAGGCCGCGAGAGTTGATGGAACAGCCGGTCCAGCTCCTTCACCCTCTCTGCATCGGCTCCAGTGAAGGCCTGGGCTCCACCAAAGTGATAGTGGTAGACCCCACCAAGGCTGGCCAGGTCACGGTAACCCCCTCTGTTGCTGTATGGCACTCCGGCACAGATGACGATAAGAAGATTCAAAAACAGCTCCATCAGCTGGCAGAGACCTGGAGACAAGGGATAAACACAATACTGACATTAATGTACAGCAACATAGTGAGACTAGGGCTGAAACGATGATAGGAAATATTTTTTCAGGCAAAAATGCTAAATATTTGATGCCCACTGGTAAACTGCAATTCTCTCTTTATGCTCCTTCTTAGCAAGGACTCCCTTGCAAAAGAGATTTCATACCTCAAAGGTAATATTCCAGATAATACAAAGGTTAAATAAATTAAAAAAAATATAAAGCATGTTTAATGGGTGATTAAAAAGAGAAGATAAATACAAAAAAATCATATTACATTTTGTATCGTCTCATATATTTGAGGGCCATCCTGACAAATTCTAGAAATGATTAACGCTGTCAAGCACATGCTTTCATTGTAACCAGCATAGGGATGTATTACAGATGAATGCACCCACCCATGGTTTGCATGCTCTAGTATCTGTGTGCTATGGGAGATTTTTTACAAACCGTAAGCCACTAACTCATCACTGTATCCTGTATGCTCAGGTTGGCTGGCTCTCTTTACAGTTTCGTAGACTTATTCATTGGCACTCTCTTGTTTACTAAGCTATTCTTGGCCAGCATATTTATGCGTGTACATTAAGCAAAAAATTGAAAATGGCTGCTCTCCGTTCACAAAACATGTTTTTACTGTCTGTACCGAGGGTACGTTCAGAGTTTGGCATTGAGCATGTATGTCTATGGCTCCTTATATGTGAGCTAAAGTTGCACTCTTTGGTTCCTCTCGGTCGTTTCAAAGCACCGTTGCAGGATTTTTATTCACAACCTTCTATATACAAATGTCACGGTGTGTCTTAGCTCCTCTTTGCAATCATGAGTAGGTGCCATTTTGTGTTTTTATGGTTCACTTCTGGTATATATTAACAGACTTTTAGGCTTTTCAAGAGGTTTTCCTAGTTAAATAAAAATACAGAAAACGTTTCACAAAGACCTCTAAAATGAATATACTTGCCTCTGCTGGTTAAGATGTATCTGAGATTGTACAGAGTTTGTTTGTGTTGTCGCTCATAATACTCCGCTTCAGGGTGGTACACTGACGTCTCTCTGGACCCACAAGGACAATACAATGGGATTAATTCTTTCTCCAAAAAACATCTTACATAAAAATGCCACAGATGGTTAAAAAGTGTGAAGCAAGACATGACAGTGAGTGCAGGAACTTGTGAACACAAAGTATACAGTACAGTCTTGAGGGCCCTTCATGGTCGCGGTCTCTGTAAGCAGGTGGCTCATTGTGAGAGACAGGTGTCATGTCCCTCTGTCTGTTTTGCCTGGGCCTCCTGTCACCAGCAGAGCCTCTCTCGTCCACGTCTCTCGGCTTTTGGTTGCGACCTCTGCCATCATATGAAGCGTGGTCTCTGCTGTGTGAGTAGTCCCTGTCCCTGCTCTTGTACTCATCATACTCATCACTCCTGTGGTGGTGTCTTCCCCTCTCTGGCATCCTCCCCTGCATACAAAAGAAGATTATGGACATGAATCCTATTACAGACCCTCATAAACAAAGTGGATGGTTGGCTTGTATTGCTGTAACTGCCACTGTGGACAGTAAAGCAGCGTGAAGGATTATTTAATGAAGATGGATGGCTGGCTGGGTAGGTGCAGGGCCACAGACAGAGAGGCTTCTTCACTTGTGAAATATGTTGTGGTTAATTTGGGGCCTGCAGAGATTCCAGTAGGATATATGAATGTGAACATAGGCCTGAAAACTAAATTAGACTTTTACATGATTAGGCCTACATATTAAGGTACTTTAGTTCAACATGGGAGCCCTGTGAGAGGCCCACAATTCATAGCAACGCTCTTCCTGACTGCGAAATACATCCGTGTTTTGGCTTCATGTTACTACATAAGTTAACAGATCTAGGCTTAAGAGTAGTAAAACACATATTAGCCTGATATTTCCTACCTTTGGACTCCGTGCACAGTGTGATCTTGTTATCGTTTATGCCGACAGAAAAAAAACAGCCCAGGTTTTCTCAGCTTCCTGTTTGAGACTTCCTGCTGCTGCCTCTCACCTGTGCTGTGCCACGCCCACTAACATGGAGCCCATTGTGAAGAATAAAGTAACATTTCTGCTGCTTATCTAATGTTTTTTGGGCTTGTGTTCCCAGTTCATAGTAGTTTAACGTTATATTATGTTGGAAGTATACATTATGCACATGTAGCATTACACTGTATTGCATTATAGGTACTTTATTATTGTTTATGACAGACTACACCTGAAAACTACATTTAATTCACTGCTCCGTTTGACCCAAATATCACAGGACACGAGCAGCTTCACTAGAGTTCAATAAAAACCGGAAACTGTGTAAAGAGTTGTTGTTTCAACCGTGCTCAACTTCCAAAAACAAAATTTTGCGACTCATGCCCCAACCCGGACGTGAACGCACAGAGCGCACGCGGCCACGCTTCAAACGTGAAGCTCGTGGTGACACGCCACGACACTACTTCCAGCTTTTCCTCCGGAGCGGAGATACATTTCAAAATAAATGTCTCGTACAGTGACTTCAGTGTCAATGAGTTCATTCTCAGACCCACTCCCTGTAATTATATGAGACAGATTGACTTGTTAGAGTCTATTCATGCAACTCCCTGATACGAGTTATGAACATAACAAGATTGTGGATTTTCCATTTCAAGCTGGAAGTGAAAGAAGGTCCCTGCACTTCCGCAAAAATCAACCTCACTTTAGGAACCCAGCTATTAATGTATATTACCATGAATCATAATAACCCCACACTGAATAGAAACACACAGAATATGGTGGGATATTTTTGCAGCAGCAAGGCTGGATTTGCAGATGCAGTTATCTGACCCAGGGTCTCAGGACCTCGGGGTCCCCATAAGCTCTGGGCTAACTCTCAGTTTTTTGGGGGGTAATATGACTTATTAAAAACAATTTCAACTAACATGAGGTCAGGTCATAGAGACAGGTGTTGATCTTGAAGCCATAACTGAGGTTTGCACTCTGCATCATTGCGCAACTGTTGTCTTACTGTATACAGTGTTGGGGGGTTATTAGTCACATGTAACTGGATAAACCAAAAATAAATGTCACTGTAATCGGTTACAGTTACTGAGAAAAAATATCACATCATTACATTGCAGTTACTAGTCAAAATGTTGGTGATAAGAGAGGTTACATCTGAATGTATCCTTTCAGGTGAAAAACCTAAATGTAAACTAAAACATTCATTCTGTTGTTTTGCAGCTTTTCACTGTGGAAGAATGCTTTCTTTAGGTATGGCATGTTTCCAGATATTTTCAGCTTTGCTGCACAGTGTAAAAAAAATGTGAGAAAAGTAATCAAAAAGTATTCAAATGTAATAAGTTCCACTACTTTAATGAGGTACTAAAATAGTTAGATCACTTATCAGAATCAGAAGGCCTTCTACTGTCATTGTATCATAAAAAAAACACAGTGAAATTAAGAGTGCTACTCCTGTAACCACATCCTCTGTACATTCAACCATTCAATCTTCACACTAATAAATAATAGAAAATACTGTAGCCAAATGTTGATTAATTATTACTAGTAGTAATTATTATTCCTTCTTTAACAGGGTATATATAACCTATGTGCCTCTTGGTCAATGTGGAGGTGGATCTTCTATACATCCATAGGTCCCTCATTGCAGGAACATCTCTGCTGAGTATGGACTTTAAGTCTCCAAGTCCCAATAGACACATCACTGAGAGTGGCTGAGAACAACAGGGCTAAGATCCTGTGGGAATTCAAGTTCCAGACTGACAAGCAACCTCTAGCTAACCAACCAGACACAGTGGTGACTGACTAGGAGCAGAAGAGGGAAGTTGTGGTAGACGTGGCAATCTCAGCTGACTGTAACATCACAGAAAGTGTCAGGGGCTGAAGGAACAATGGGAACAAATGTCGAAGGTGAGGTCCAAAGTGGTCCCAGTGGTAACAGCAGAATTAGGGGCTGTAACCCCCAAACTGGAAGCATGGCTCCAGCAAATTACAGGTATATCATCTGAGGTCTCTGTCCAGAGGAGTGCAGTCATAGGAACAGCTAAGATACTGCGCAGAATCCTCAGACTCCAGGCCTCTGGTAGAGGCCCCGAGCTTGAGGAAGACACAGAGAGACAGGGAGATTTTTTATTTTATTCTATATATATAGGATATTTTGGTCTGTTTCTGTGCAAGTACATTGGGGTTGCTTGTACTGTATGTGCACACAAATAATTGGCCTAAAAATGGATTCAGATTCAGTGCTTATATTTAGAATATTCCTGATATTGTGTACATATTGTAAATAGCCTTGTATGTACAGTTAATTCATTTTTGTGCCTTACTTTTTTAATATATATTTTTTATATTTTTAATCCAGAAAGATATATTTATATATATGTATACATATACTGTATATACATATTTTCTATTTTTAATCTTTTTATTCTTAGTATACAATAGTATATGTTACTCTCCACTTTCTGTCTGTGAATTTCCCTAGTGTGGGATCAATAAAGTTTATCTTATCTTATCTGAATTAATGTAATTAATAAAAATCCTACACAAATATTCCCACAGTTTCAGAGTTGCCGTACCCATAGAGTGATTGAAAAGGAGCAAATATAATGTGATAATAACTGTGTGGAAGTTCTGTGTGTTTTGCTCCATATGCACTCCGGAAGTCACAAACCACAGCACATCACTGGAGGGGATCATCTATGGGAAAGATAAAGACTTTTATTGTGAAGTCCGGGATCAAAGCGCCACCGGAAGTGTTTGTCGCTATTCCTTGCGCTCACGCTGCCACTACAACCGACCGCGCGCTGGGTTGGCTAGCAAGCGAGGAAGAGGCTAGACAGAAATGGCGGTGACGGCAAGGCGAGCAGCATGAAGTGCTGATGCATTACATGGATCAAAACTTACGACTGCCAGGACAACGTTGGGAAAATGACAATGACGTCGAAGTAGGACACCTTTTGTGACGGTCATTTCACACCTACAACACCTTCCCGGGAGAGTTTTCATCTTGTCAGCGGAGGAGAGAAAATCTCACCGGGAGCATGGCTTCTTACAGCAACCAGGTAGCTAAGCTAGCTGGCTAACGTTAGCCTGCAAAACAACTCCTGCTGCACGCCGTGTAACGTTATTTATAGACTCGCGACCGCCCCTCATTTGTTCAACCTTCTGACCTAAAATAGTGCCATACCGTGGTGGCCATTTGGTCATGTGCGTGTTGTTATTTCAAACATCTGGCTAGTCGTGTCATTGAAAATGTTACAACTGAAAAGTGCTTGCTAATGCCCCCCCTAAGCCTCATTGAAACACCACACCAGCATGGTAGCTAACAGGCCCTGGGTCCCTCCATTCAAATGAGACAGCGCTACTATCTGCTGCAGTTTTTTAGGATATGACAGCCACGTTTAGCCAAACGCCACAAAAGTGTGCTTATTCTAATGTTAGTGACACTTTGGTGTGAGATCCCATTTAGTGTCATGTGTTATTTCCCAGGGTAAAAGCGACACAGAAAACTGCTGCGTGTATGCATGGCCCACCTGCTCAGTGCTGCGACAGGCCTTCCCCGAGCGCATATTTTCATAACTGGTAATAACTGCAAATTAGTTTTGCTCTGGGCAGTTAGGAAGCATAATAACGGCTTTTTGTTGAAGGTTTTGCGTAAGATAATTTGCCCTTTCCTAGCAGTTGTGAGTCAGGATATAACGCTGCCCTGCTGTTGACTTAGCTTTTAGCAGGCTAACAGCTTTGCACAGATGGTGTGGTTATACTTTGCAGGCAGTCCGCTAGCTGGTTAGCTAAATTCAAATGCGACAGTGTGGGCCTTCGTTGTGAGCGAAGATTCATTTGATATGGAAACAATTAAAAGGCAGGATTGAGCTTGCACACAGCGAGAGTGCAGTTACACCGCCAGTCTCTGTGTGACTTTGATTGTAGATAAGTTGGCAATCTAGGTGTCATTTCTGAGGAAGTTAGCTATCATGTGGGAAGGCCCATTTTGCAGTCTAGCTGTGCATGCAGAGACATGCCAGGTCCGAAGTTTCTAGTTATTTACTCAAGTAAAGTTCAACTTATGACGAAAATCCACACAATAAAATTGAAACTTTAAACTAGGGAGATGTGCTTCAGTGGGTTCAAACTCTGGCTGACAGTTCAAGAACCGGAACATAACTAACGACCAAAGGAAGGGAAACCTCGTTGAAGACTTATTTCAGCATGCTTTCACACTTCTTCCTGTGCTCAAAATTGAGTGTTTCTATTGGCTCACTGTTCAGCAAAGTGAAAGCTTGAGGAGAAAACCCGCCTCAGCTTCTTTCAAACACAGCTGTCAGCTCTTTCATGTCTTTGGCCTGCACATACATGTACTCACTGATATTGAATTATCCTTCCCTGACGGGGAATTTATTATTATATACTGCATGAATGTCACAGAATGAATAGCGTAATATATTAAAGTGCGTTTGACAGACAGGGCGCTGCATTAAAAGTTGGCCAGTTTCCTCGGGGCAACCGGTTTTGGACCCTTGTCAAGTATTTCATTTGGTCTGGTTGCCCCATTTGGCAGCCATTTTTCTAATGTTACAAAAACTCCTTTTAAAGGCTCACCCTCTGGGTAAAATAATCAACAAAGGTGTTGCTGTCACATTGATGTACTCTGTGAGAAATAACAAATATGTACATAAATGGAGTAAAAACTAAAACTCAGAAATTCCACAAGAGAGTAACATGAGAGCAGATGTCAGGACAAATCCAAACTGAAGAAAAGTGGATGAACAGGCGGTGCAGCGGAATGATCGGAGGCAGAACAAGACACACCAGGAGCAAAAACAGCATTGCTCTTCAGAGTATGAACAAAACAGGTCATTCTGGAATTACTTATCAGTACTGCTCTGTATCTGCAGAAAAAAACAGATTTAATCTGACAACTAAGTGCAACAGAAGATGGCAGGATTAATCTTAGTAGTACGTTATCTTACAAATGTTCTACCTAGAAGTGATATGCTAACATTACTGTATATTGTATTTTGTTTAATTTATAACGCCGAGCCATGGTGACAGATTACACTGGGTAAGTTTTGTCTGGTGTTTTTTTTAAAGTGAAATTAGTTGCAATAATGTCCAAAGTTTCAGTGATAAATTTCAACAGAAATCAATATATTTCTTTACATTTAAGAAAGCCATTGCAGGATCTTAAGAAGACAACAAATAAAACAATCCTTTAAAAATGTCCCGTTAACATCTCATTAAAACAAACATGACAAGTTATTTGTTCACTTTGTTTGTTAAGTTTTGACAGTTAATCATGACACAGTTTGATAGTAATTTGTGGTGACCCACTTTAGTTGTAGGTATGGATGTTAGGCTTTTTTAAAGTTGTCTTCACCAACTTAAGAAAAAACTACTGAAACATCCCCATTAACATTTAGGCTTATTGGTTTAGTTCAGGCATCAAGACACTGTGGCTATTTGTTTCCTGTGTAGCTACAACACGTTCTAGTTTATTCCTCAACAATGTATTGTCCTCAAAAACTATGACAAAACAGAAAGGGGCCATACATTGCATTCAGGTGACATGTTTGAGGTGTGAACAGGGAGCACGCACAAAGATGTCTGCCTGACATGGACCTACTCTTGAGAGACTAAAGATGCAGCTGCAGAGAAGTTTCAGAGTAAACCACATCGGCTGTGTTCATTGTAATAAGGAATAAGTTACCCAAGGGAATGGTATAAGAGCTTTTGCAACTCTGAACAATTATTGCGACATCCTCCTTCTTTTTGTAACGTCTCTATTTAGTTCAGCTCAATGTTCCGCCAAAGCATAAATCTGTGAGTGGGGCAGTAATCCTCACCACCTCCCTTGGGAAACTATACACTGTATGCAAACAAATCAGACTATCATTAAAGTTGCCCAAAGATTTCAGCTTAGTCATGCCAAATGCACATAGAATGTAAATGCACTGAACAATGATCTGGAAGTGAAGCTAGAAATTCAGTAGCGTTACTTTACTGTAGTCATAATATTCATGCCAAATTTTAAACTAAAATATTTCAGCTATTGCTTGGATTGTCATTAACTTTGGCGCAGACATTCAAAGTCCCTGTAGGAGACATTTTGCCTTATTTCTCATCAGGCCTCACCTACAATTCAGATTTCCAAATTTTCTGCACACAGTCACAGCTAAACTTAGGTAAAATCCATAAGTGAATTCCCAGCAGCCTGAGCTGTGCTTTGAGATCAACATGTTACTCTTAGTATGTCACACTAACATGTTAATGTTAACATTTAATCTCTCTATCTGTGAGCATGCTAAGATGCTAATGCTAGCATGCTGTTGACAATTGTATAAAAATATTCTCGTACACAAAATTAGGGCTGCAACTAATGATTATTGTCATTATCGAAAAGTCTGCTAGTTACTTTGTCAGCCAATTTTTCAGTCTATAAAATGTCAGAAAAAAGTGACAGAGTCCAAGGTCTTGAAATGTCTTGTTTTGTCTGACTTATTGTTCAAACCCAAAGATACTCAGTTTATCAGTACAGTGGAAAAAACAGAAGCTCGAAACAATGAATTTTTGCTTTTAAAAACTGACAAAACAATCAATTGATATCGAAACAACTGCTGATTAATATTCTGTGAACAGACTAGTCTTTGCAGCTCCTCACAACATTGATTATGCCACACAATGGAGAGCCCTTTATAAATGACTCTATTTATGATAACAAGACTAAATGTAAGAAACGCTTAGCAGTGTAGCACAATAAAATCCAACAGAACACAAATAACAGGCTCCAAATTGGCTATAAATGTGAATTAGCCCCTCATTAAAACAGTTGTAAAGAAAACTGAACATCGTAATAACGTAGTGTGTGTTGTAGGACTCCTGCATTAGGCTGTATAAGTTTTAACATGGTGTTCCTAATAATGTGGAAGCACACTGTGTATAGTAGTTAACGGGGAATGGCTGAGTTTGACTAGGGAACAGCAGAAAGTTTTGACACCCAGTCAATTTAACTTGTACATACCGTACTTATTGTCCTCAGGATAACTACTATCAGGGGGCGGGGCATAAAATGTGCCATTCCAGTATCATTATTTTATCTCTTTTGTTTTATGGCTTAACATATCAATAAATACAGGTGTAACTTCATTGTTGAATTGCTGAGCGGTTGCTTTTGCACCTGTTTTCCAGCAGAATAAATAACAAGGATTCCTTTCTTCCACTGTCATACTCCTCTCTATTTCATGCTTTGTAATCTTCATATGTCACCCTATTACTACATCACACCAATATGCAGGCACAGGCATGCTCCAGAGATTCATTCAAAACTAGTCTGACCTTATTTGTAGTGGCACTGCAGCATTTTCACGCTCAGCCAAGTTGTCCATTAATAACTCTGCATACCAGTTTAAGAGAACAAGCACAGTAGTGCTGGCTTTATCGCCTGTTATGGTTGGAGTACACAGATTGTTTGAGTAGTGTTAAGTTTTTTGGGGGTATTATGCTAGAAAAGAAGTGGTTCGCTACGGCAGGTTGTGTGAGTACTTTGGAAATCAAAAGTGTTTATACTTTTTATCTGATTAAAGTTTTTAAAATAAGACCCAGGTGTTTATTGTGTGATTGGGATGCAGAGAGTTCACTGCTTTGTGCGTCAGGTGTCATGTTGAAGATTGATGGAATCTGACAGACGATAGACAGCGCACGGACAGGTACCGTCTGGACGGCACAGGAAAAACAAACAGTCTGACGGAATGGCAAGACATTAAAACGAAACACGTATGATGACACGTTGTGATGGGGATGTCGCACTGTTTACAAAGAATGGAATAAAATGTTTTAAATAAAATTATTGTGTGCATATTATGTAATTATTCTAATAATGTCGAGTAATTGTCCAGATGGCCCATGTTTTCTCCTTCTGTGAAGGAGCAACGTAACATACTGTTATGAATTCAGTCGCAGGAGTACGGCTAATGGTTAAAATATTTTAACTTTTAATGGCAGTGCTGTGTACCCTTGTCCGTATTCTCTGCTGGCCTCTTCTAATTTTACTGTCCAGCTCTCGTTCGCTAAAATCATATCAGGTTTGCCATCTACGATCTGCCTGATTCCATGTGAATGCAGCATTGACTTTATACATGTTGCTGCATGTTGGAGATCACAGATGTGACCTCTTTGTGCCCCTAGAGTCAGTTTCACAGGGTTCATGTGTGTTTTGTAAAAAGCTGTTGGTAGAAAGTTTCTGTTTAACTGATTATTTTCAGGTGGCTCACATCTATAGATGTTATCAATTACAACTGAAAAATAAGTATCAGTAATGACGTTCATTTATACACCAGAATCAATCCATAGTCACCTGCTCTGCGACGTCGTACTTGACACTCGTGAGACATAGTATTGCTAAAAGTTAGTAAATGGTATTGGGGCTTATTAAGAATATACATATTCTAATAGTATTCCAGCGCTGCCCTTTGTTATGCTAGACCCTTCCTATATCCCTGTTGTATGTGTAGTGTCGTCACTAAACTGTGTTGAAATCATACAGATGGCTAATTTGTTGTAATCCTCAGTCCAAACGAACAGCAAGGGAAGCTTAGTGTGGTACGTGTGGCATGCCTGCGGAAAGAGGCAAAGGGACATTCTTTCTGTTGTGATTGTATTAGCCATCCTGAGGCCGTTGGATTACGGCTGGCTGTTTGTCGCTTGTAGTGCCATTTCAGCAATGTGGGCCCTCGCGTGGGGCCTCGTTTGCAAAGAGTTACATATGCTTTAGCTGCAGTTTCTTTTCTCTGTGCCTCCCCTTTCACGTCCCACTGTTTATTGCACTGAGAGGATTAACGGCGTGGCTAGTGAGTTCATTTCACCTTTTCTCCGGTGCTTTGTGTTTTGCATGCACATGTGGACACTTAGGTTTCCCTGAAGGTGTAAAGGTCATCTGTCAGGGGGTGTAGCGCAGCTGCAGCTAATTATTTATATGAAATATTATTTAATAACTGTTGTATGGAGTAATAACAGCATCAGACAATATTCTACATGAATGATAAACGGTGGGAGAGAAGGGATATTGCATCCTGCTCTTCAGTGATTTATTTATTTCATTTCATTTCTGACAGGAGCTCACCTTTGAAATTCTTCCTTCATGTCCCACTATTAATTACAGTGCCACTGCCTGTTGATGCGCTTATTAGTACTCCAATAATTAAAGTAGTCCACACAGAAACTTCTGAGTGTAAACTGAGCTCTGTTGGGTGCAGTGGCAGAGCTTGGTTAACTTGTTGTATACCTTTCACTTAACTCTGATAAAATCAGAATGTAAAGCCTCTGTTTGGGGGAGGGGAGCTGTTAGGAGAGCCCAAAGCCCTCAAGCTATTTAAATGTTATTGGTAGCCAGAGGTAAGTGATTAAGGTTTTTCATGATACGCATACTTATGTACACACACTTAAGGAAACTTTGCTAGTTACGGTCAGCTCTGTGTTATCGCAGTATGTGTAATGAATGGTGTTTTGTCCCATGCCAGCACTGCTCATCAGCACACACTGTAGTATCACAAAGCTGGTTGAAAGTTGGTAAAGTTTCCCTTTAAAAATGCTCCTGAAACTTCAAGGCCTCACCAAACCCCTTCAAACTGATATTAATAATAGGGCGGCCCCCCGAAAGCCAAAGATTTGAATCATCAGTCGGAGACTGAGATTCCTTCAACTTTAGTAGTTGCTTTTTTTTTTGTCTTGGATGTTTCTGTCCTCAGATTTAGCTGCAGAGTGAGCGCTTTTCATGTTGACGCTGCATTTCAGCACAGGGTGAGTGCGTGAGACGGAGGCAGCTGCCTGGACGAAGAGAGGCTTTGCCTGGTCAGGCTCTGAGATAACATTATCTTCTGCCTTCTGCTTAGAAGTGGCAAATTTACAGCTCATAGCAACTTCATGAAATGCAGTCTCTTGCCTTTGTTTGATTTCTAGTTTCGGCAAAAAGTGTTGCACACTTTGATCCGTTACTAGCCTAGTTAGCATGAGTTAGCTCTGGAGGGTTAACTTGGCTTGTTTACTTCATTACGAGAGTGTCATTGTCACACTGAATGTCCCACCGAACCTCACTCAAACTCTCAAACTCTGTATGGGAAAAAACAAACAAAACAAATATTTGTACTGAACAAATCTGATTCAACTGACATAATGCTGACTCAGGTACAGCGCTAATCAGTAACATGGTGTCCTCTCTTCACTAAAAAGTCAATTTTAGATGTTATATTGAAGTTTTCATAGCTGTGGCAGATCTGACATATGTATTATATAGGCAAACACCACAGTTGTTTGTTGGCTAGCATTGTTGACTTAACAGGACATTACAAGAGAAATACACTTGTGCTCTTGGCCAGGTATATAGAGAAACTCAAATAACTGCAGCTCTTGTAAATGCAGTATAACTGGATTGAAGTTAATTATAGTCAGAAATCAGGTTATCACTACATAAATACAAGTGGTGTGCAAATAAATATTATATAGTACCCCTTCAATAAATAATAGTTTTGTAAATGTTTTGTTTGTAGTGTATCTGAACAAATATCTCAAAGTGTCTCTGAGAAATGCAGCACTGTTCGTTGTGCAAGCAATCAGTCACCAGCGCAGTTGTCTTACAAGTGATTGATTCATCATTTAACTATTGACAATTTACTGCTTCAGGTCCACATTTTCAGCTGACATAAGGAGAACTTGTTCACAGATACTTTCTCTCTCTGGATCATGTTGTTTTCAAAATCACAAGCATGCGAGTCAGATGTCTATGTTATCTAAGAGGCTCAGACTGCATCGTTAGTTTTACTCCGTCACAAAAGTACACAAAGTTACGAGCATACATACCCCCACTTTGACTTGTTTTGAGGATAAGGTTGCTTTGTGTTAACAACTCAGAAACCTAGTTCTCTAAAAGCAAACAGTCTGGGAATCAAATCTGAGCTGTTTGTGAGCATGGTTTATGTATAACACCGCATGACTCATCACTTCATGTTGTGCTTTACCTTTGCACAAGCTAGCATTGCACTCTTGGCTGGGTGATGACTGACTCTAGTAAGAGGCCTTGTACCTAGATATCCAGTGACAGCGCCCTTTGAAACAGTTCCAGTTATGAGGTGGAAGGCCCTGTCCTGTGTATGGCCCACGGTGTACTTTCCCCTGGATTTGATCTTTTCGTTATATTGATGCAGGATGTCAAGCTTTGTGACTCCTTGAATGTTTTGCCAAGATCAGTTTCCTAATTTTGAATTTGCACAACAGCAGGAAAATACATTCAGAGAAAAGGGGATTTTAACAATATTGCCTTTTCTTTTAAACTAATGGTTGTATTGATTCTTTCCCACAGTACATCTTCGGGGAATTCAGCCCTGATGAGATCAATCAGTTTTTTGTGACTCCACGATGTTATGTCGAGGTAAGGAGCTGGATTATTATTTGTTTTTGCTTTAATAAATCATTGTAACATGGGTTTCTTTAGCAGGAAGCAACAGGTTTCATGGGGACTGTAATTCAAATTATTACTGTGGAACATGTTATTACAAAGGTACCACTGTTAGGTTACAATGATTTTCTTTAATGCTCGATGTTGCCCCTTTAAAAATGAACACAGTGCCTAAAATGACTCTCATTGCATCTTATAAATTTGTCTTTACATTTCAAATGACCTACATAATCATCTTACATATTTAACCATTGATAGACAATGCTTCATGATGCTTTGAAACTTACTTGCTTTAAAACTGGTGGAGTTTTTAGACGTGTGTGTTTGTTTTTTACTCCTAATTTTGCATTCTGCTTTCACACAGCTTCCTCCGTTCAACGACAAAGTCCCGTGCGTCAGTCAGTCTTCTGGTATGTACAGTTTACATACACTTGATTGCTAGATAATGTTTTTTTTTTTCTTCTCATGAAATGTTATTAGCATCATAAATTCCCTACCCTCTCTCAGGAGCTGACTGTTCTCATTCTCTTAGTCAGCATCACTGTAGTTTTTCAAAGCAGGTCTTAATAATGTTAGATAGAGGCCCAGTCTGAACTGACCTGCTTGGGAGGGAGATGCTTTTCATGTGATTATTTTTTGCATATATTTATACATAAATCATATATTGTTTAGAATAAATACCCCAGTAGATCTTGACCATTTTGTTATTTTAAGAATACATCAGCCATTTTCATTTTTAAAAATTCGAGCCACCAAATAAAAGATGTAATAGCAGCCACCTGTCTTTGAAATGGTACCCGTTTGCACATGACATTTGCCTTACCATGATTTGTATTGATTATTTAGGAAGTTACTGCACTCCTGCTGTACCTTATATTATGGAGTCTATGGGACTGCAGGTTTGCGGTGAGTTGAGGAGTCTGACACCCTGTGGCTTGACTAGCTGTTGTACGTTTGCTGTAAAACTCAAAATCCAGGTTTCAAAAACTGGTGGCTTTCTAAACCTTGCGCCTGTATTCTTTCTCTTGCCTGTTGGTAAAATCTGTAGAGCTTTGCATGCTCAAGATACTATCAAGTATCTTACCTTCTCTTGCATACAGTGCATTTTCACCACTGCAGGGCTCCAAGTTGAATTAAAATCGGACTGAACTTTCGTATGATTTAACAATCACAGCTTATGTACTAAGGGCATAGTGGTGGTTTTATGTGATTGCTAACATGTGTGTACACATATAGCCTTGCATTAAGGTTTTACTACTGAATGCATTTTACAGTCATGAAGTGTGATTTCAGTAACACTAACAGAAGGTCTTCTAATCCCAGTAGAGGAAGTAACTGCTGTTTTCATACACTTTAACCCCTGCTGAACATCAGGGTTTACAGTTTGGGTGACCAGTCAGCTGTGTCATGTCAAAGCCACTTGGATGATTTTTCTGATTTGCACTTACTAATGTTTCCTGTTTGTTCACCTTTTTTCACTTTGCGCCTCTGCATAATAATTTACTATTTAAGCTGCCATGCAACACACTTTAACTAAACAATGAAGTTTTGTAATGATGACATACAATTGTTTGTGCACATTGTTCTACATTTGAAGGAGTTAGAAACACTTAACTATGGTAGTACAAAAAGTACTAGTAGTAGTTTTTAAGAAATTATTTATACTGATGTGTCGTCCATTATAAGAGATTAGAAGATATTTATTTATGGGATAAATTGCTACATCAGCAAACAGATTATATGGACCATATACAGTTATGGTTAATTTACAAATTACATTTGAGTGTAAGTTGAGATCTAAGATCAGAAAATTTAGTAATATTAGTAATAATAATGTACATACTATACAGATGTCACCCTGACATCACAGCTTAAAAACTGCAGTTAAAAGTATTTTAAATTTTTGTCTCTACAGACCAGAGGCTTGGAAAGGGCAGGATAACTGTCAATCATTTTCTAATTTGTCTCCTGTCACTCAAAAACGTATTTCACCAATACGCTGCCTTAAAAGTTGTCAATCATTTTTTAATTCAGCCAATCACGTCACAGTCGTAGGCGTAATCAGCATTTCAACTAGCTTCTGTTGAGAACAGATTTTATGGTAGTAACTTTAACCACTGCTCATTTTAGAAGGACCATGAACTTGCTATCCTAGCGTTAAGCTAGCAAGCTATGCAAGTAGTAGCTAGTGTGCTAGCCAGTGGAAAAGTTCTCTCTTTCCACTTTAAAAAGACAATTGCAAACTCAAGGCTAACATTATTTTTATGATAATGATCTTAAAAATATTTATTGTTAGCCTGCTGTATCATCACAACTGGTTGAATTAAGTATGAAGTAGCCTAATAATGTTAATATATGCAAAGCAATGGAAATACTGGAGATCAAGTTGTATGTATTTTTTTCCTCCCCCTTTATAATACTGTGAAGTGATTGGCTGAATTACTATTGGTGAAATGTGTTTTTGATTGACAGGGGACAGTAAGCCTCTGATTTGCCAAATTAAAAAATGAGTGACAGGTACCACGCCCCCTCAAAGTCTCCGGATTTTAGAGACGCCCTTCTCAAGTACTTGAAGCCTCTAGAAGTACACCTGACCATCTGTAAAAGTATATTGTATAAAAAAACATGATTAACTTTTGAAGGTGGGTAATGTCATACAGGAATGTGTAAGGTAGGCCTGTTATGTCTTCTAGTTTGCCATCATTTGTCTTGTTGTGTTTTATTTGTACACTATATTACTCTATAATTATTATTAAATTAAAACTATACAAGCTTACCTTTTTGTTAAAGGATTTTAAACATAATTTTTATGGTAAAGAGTTGCAGTAAACCTCCTGTGCCTTGTTACTGTCATTGGCCCACAAGGCCCAAGACTATATTGTCCGATCTGCTAATTATAAAAGTTAAATGTTGAATCGCCCCAATTCTGGATATGTTAGCAACATTCCTGGGATTCACATAAGCCCAGAAAGAATGTGGTTTAGTTGAGCGTAGACACAACAGTAGTTGTTGGAGCTAAAAATAGGTCCATCAGGATTTGTTTCTCTTTAGTGGTATGTCTGATGCTGTCAGAAAGCTCCCACGACCCCTGTTGGATGATGGCTTAGTTGTTCAGAAATAAAGACTTCAGAACAAACTCCTCAGCAGAGCGTAAAATACAACAGTGTGTGTTTTCATTTAAGGTTGAATTTCAAGCCAAAACTTTGTGTTTCTAATTGATTGAAATGTTATCTGCAGCAGAAGACTATCAACGCATTGAGTTTGGTGTTGACGAGGTGATGGACTCCAAGCCTGTTGGGGTGAACGATCCTTTATTCAAGGTGTCGAGCACCCTCAACCCCCAGGCTCCAGAGTTCATCCTGGGCTGCCAGCCGGCCCAGAAGGCCCAACAGACGGCTCCTCCAGCAGCTGATGTCCCTGATGGAGCTGACTTCAACTCGCTGGATGGCCCTGACTCTGAGGCCTCAGCCCTGGACAATCACCAGGCCTGCCAGGACATGGACGGACTCCCTGGCAGCCTGGGACAGCGAGAGAGGAAGAAAAAGAAAAAGCGACCGCCAGGGTATTACAACTACCTGGACCCGTCAACAGGCAGTAACAGCAGTAGTGCAGCAGATGGGACGCCTGTGACAGCACTGGTGAACGGACATGCAATCGGCGGCCCACACCACATTGCTGAAGATGTGGACGGTAAGGCATTATCAGGGGCTGAACTTTCCACCCCTGGACCTGTCTCCACGGCAACATCTACAGCTGCTGTGACAGCAGCCAAGTTTGCCCCCACATCCACTGCCAATCAGAGGACTTGTGATAGCCCTGATGACTCTTCTTTGGACTTAACAAGTGGAGCTGCCTCTTTATCAGATGGCAACAATGCAACTTCCTCCTCTTCATCCTCCTCTCAAAGCAGAGGGATGACAGAGGGATCGAGGACTGCAGATCAGCAGCCAGATCATTTGGCTCCACAGAGCCCCGAACTTTCAGATACTCCACACAGCCCACGCTCCAAATCCCCTCTTCCTCCTTCAGCTGCTGTGGCCACCCCCTCTGTCGCCACTTCCATTACGACTACTGAACTGGAGGGAAGGGAGCTAGCAGACAGCGGGGTGGCCAATGGGTTAGCAGAGCCTGATACTCCCGTCAGTGCAGATGAACACAAAGAAGACTGTGAGAGTGGGGAACAGGCTCAGCAGGTCTGCCCAGACTCTGCTGCCCAGTCGGCAGTGACAGAGCAGGCCCATTCGCCTGTGATTCCAGCTGCACCTACTGCCAACCTCCCCAAATCTTGGGCTAGCCTCTTCCACAACTCCAAGCCTCTGCCTGGGGGCCCTCAGGCCTTTGTGGAGGTAAAGAATGTTGTGGAAGTTGTGTCTCCCTCCCTTGCTACGCCGGAGCAGCCTGAGAAAGTTGGGGAGGTCAAAGAAGGCCCTGTCCACGTTTCAGAGGATCCTATGGCCCCTAAACTTGCAGGTATTATATGACGTTGCTCATTGTGTATCTTTGAAACCAGCCCATCATATTTGTATCATCTTGGGGGTTTTTATGCTTTTAGTGTTTTGCTGCAAGAGACATACATTAATGCTAAGTTCTCTCCCCCTCCACTTGGTGGCAATGTTGAGACAATTGTACTGTTCCACCTCTTTGTGTTCCTGTGTGAGTATTAAGTTTTAAACACTGGTTGTTTTAAAAAAAAAGCAGTAGTAATAAGTAACCAAACTTCATATTCTGTTCCTGATTATTCCATATATTCATATACATTAATTCTGAGCTGCTCAGATTGCTCAATAACTCCCTGCCACAGGGAAATGTTCTAAACATGTTTCTCTCATGTACAAGAAATTCAAGAAATGAACACTAGATGGTGGTGCTACATTTAGAATAGCTGTCAGATGTTAAGTCATTAGTCATATTTGTGTCACCCACTTCATCTCATCAGCCAGCACTAGTATAAGAAAGCCTTGTGAATGTAGTAATGTTCTCTGCACAAAGCTATGGCACAGGTAGATGGAGCTATCTTTCTTTGGACAGTACATTTATGTGTCTCCTTGACTGTGATATCTAAAAAGGGACATACAACATGTTGTGTGCTAATGTATAGTTTATTTTGTTTTAGTTGAATTGAGGTGGTCACAGGTGATTGTTGGACCATTATTTCAGGGTGCATTTTAGATACTGTGATACATACCATTAGTGAATAGCCAAACTTTTACTTTTCTCTGCAATTTAGATAGAGTTTGAGATGCTTAACTCCAAGAGAGGGAGATGTCATACTCATTTGTGTATCTTGGGGACATAACAGCCTAACATAACACAACACAACACGAACTGGCACACACGCTGTAGAGTCTGCAGAATCGCAGCTTCAACATTCATTCAAGAAAAACAATAGAATTTTAGCCAAAAGAGGATAGAGGGATTTCTTGAAACATCTCATTGATCAAGTAAGGCTACAAAATAAACCAAAGCCAAACCATTATGGTTTGGCTTATGTGGAGGAGGATCAGTTGCAGTGAACACACAAACAAGCAGAGTTTAGTGTGATTTGTGATCTCTTCTGGGTTCATTTATTTAAGAACTTGCAAACAGAGTATTTGGCTATGCCATGTGAAGTCATTCTGGAGTCTTTTTATTTTGGTTTCTGTCTTTTAAAGACAGTGTGCAGTGTTTGAGATCTGTCTGTTTTAGTTAAACCTGAATATGCTGCACATATGCACAAGTTTGGGTTGCTATACAGTTAATGGGAGACCTCATTTATGTCCGTCTACCCAAACACTTTTGACTTTGGAGTTCCACTCTGAATCCTCAACCCTGCTCAGTCAAAAAAGCACACTCTCCTCATAGATTCCCAGCCCTTTTTGCGTTTAATTTGATATGCAAAGTGTTCTTTTTACTGTAACAGTATGTTTTCTTTAGAGATGTAAATCTTTCTCATATGAAACAGAAAACCTTGTGGCTGTATCTTTACCTGCAGAACATGATTTTCTTAGTTTGACAGCCATCAGTCATTTCCATATTTTTTTTTAAGCTCTAGACCTGCTGAAATTACATTTTTAAAAGCGCCAGTGACCCGTATTGACCCTGTAGACTGCATTGTTTGCTGTGTGGGAGAGTGGTGCAACATAGTGAGACTATAGACTGTAATCTGCAATGCGATTACAGGCAGATGGGATTACAGGCTGTTTTGAATACTGTGCATTTAACTATTTTTATGTGACTGTGTTCAGTCTGCTCCAGTGTTAAGCCACATACATTTACTTCAGAGAAATGGGTCGTTTTAAAACCATGGTGGTTCTGTTGTAAATTGATTTCAGTAATCAGCCCACCAGTGACCGGCTTGTTCTCATAATCCAAAGTGTTTTTGTGAAGCAGTAGTTGAATTATTTACATATAAGTACATGCTATATATAGAGAGGAAAGATGCATAGGCTTGAACGTACCAATGATCTATTTGTGTTGTCTAATGTGTTTATGTCATCGGTCTTGTAGTCACAGCTACAGAGACAAAAATCGATAATTTTCTCTTCCATAAATCAGTCGCGTAAAACTAAGTCCACGTTACCATGGGAGCTGTGTTACTGAATGACAGTCTCCCTTCCTAGGCGTGGTACAGCAAGTTCCTGCTCCTATTCAGACCGTTTCTGGTGCTGTTGTCACAAGAGGCAGGAATAGCAGAAGGAACATTTGATTTGTGAAAATAAAAATGTATTTCTTGTGATTCAGGACTGTATATGTAAAATTCACCACTGTATCACTGTGTTAATGACTGACAAATATCACTGACATGGGTTTTCATTGTGTGTTAGAGTTGTACAAAGCTACCCTGTTTAAGAACACTGTGTCTGTTTGAATCCCCAGAACTTATTGAGAATGTGAAGTTGATACATAAACCAGTGTCTTTGCAGCCGAGAGGACTGATCAACAAGGGAAACTGGTGCTATATCAACGCTGTATCCTTTCACTCTGCTTTTTGCTGCATCTAACCCTTCAGCACTGTGTTTACACGTATATGCTTGGTTGTGGGTAATCTAACTTGCTCTTATGTTGGTGCCAAGCCAAATAGCACAAAGGATAAATGGTATCAAGTCTCAGGCAGGCTGGTATGTGTTTTAAAAATACCGTGCCTTTGTGAAACGTGGTTGTTTGTCTTTGGCACACACTTGCCGGGTGAGTTTCAGCTCTGCCTGGAAATTTCCTCTGACGCCAGGAAAATGCAATTTTTCTTTTCAGGAAAGCTCAAAACATGTCGTCAATTAATAATTATGGTGGTGTTTTAGAGAGACGGGTGAAAAATTTGATTCGGTTTGATTGGAAAAAATTACTAAAAATCTTAAATTCAAGACATCTCAACTTCTAGGAAAAAATAATACCATCAACTTAGAACTTATTCATCCATTGGTATCATTATAATATTAACACAGCTCATCGTATAACTTCTTCTACACACTGTTTTCCTCCCTGACTGTAAAAACTCAGACCCTACAGGCCCTGATTGCGTGCCCTCCCATGTATCACCTGATGAAGTCCATTCCTCTGCATAATGAAACGCAGAGACCGTGCACCTCCACACCCATGATGGACAACTTGTAAGTAGCATTTCTGCAAGCTGATATCAAATTGTTAAAACATGTTTTGCTCAGAGACATCACAGTTGTTTCTTTGTCTCTGACAGCGTAAGGCTGGTGAACGAGTTCAACAACATGCCTGTGCCATCTAAAGCCAAACAGCAAGGTAAGATATCAGACAATGGCTGTCAAACATATGGCACGGGGGCCAGAAGTGGCCCACTAAAGGGTCCAATCCGGCCTTCAGGATGAGTTTTCACACTTGATATTGATGCAGTTGACATTGCTAAAAGATGCCAAGTTTCAGGAGCCTGCTTTATTTAAAATGCTGCCTCAGAGATATTCCCACCCTGAACACAATACAGGTTTCTGAAAAAAACTATGAGTGCTTATTGTGATCATAGTTAAACATATTAAACATTGTGCAGATTGTCATTAAGTAGCTTCAGCAAAAAAACATCTATATCAGACTTGCATATTGATGTGACCATATTGCTAAAGCACTGCCAAATCTTTTGATTTGTGAATGGGTTGTAAGTAGGGATGCACCGATTCATAGGCCGAACATTGGTACTTCTCCTTATTGACTGCCATCAGCCTAGTGCAAATAAGGTATCAGTCACTGACGGCAGTGGCCAGTGTTTTTCTGTTGAGTTATATTGAATTGGGCAGGCTAAAAAGCAAGGCTCAGGACGAATGGTGTCCCAGGGGAAATAGAAAATGTGTTTGGGACAGACAGAAAACCTCCCTTTGGGACAAGAGGATGCAGTAAAGTCACCATTGACACATCAGGGGATGCATCGTTTTTGTCCCTGATAACGCTACATTGTGAACAACAAATCCATGTTAACATCAGCAGGAGGAGAGCTTGTTAACGTTAGCTGTTAGCAGCCAGTGTCCGGAATGAACTGCTCAGACATTGCATCAAGTTAGGTTACGATGCGCTCAAGCTCTTTCGTAAAAATTAGTATTGGAAAGGTACATTTTAACGTTTTCATGATGTGTTCAATTGTAATCTTTGAAAATTTTGTTTTTGTTCACAGCAATATAAAATAGATATCAGAGGAGAAATGATGATGTACAAAGTAAAAAGGCTTTTGAAGCAGTTTTTTTATAGATGATGTTTTTCAGGTGAAAGACTTATTTCTAAGGTTGCTTGATAACTGTGTATGATTGAATTTGTGCGTATTCAAACGTAGTGTGATGGAGGGCTCAATGACTTTAAAACAGTTCAGTTATTTATTCTTTTTTTTTTTACTTCCCTGCCACAGAACAGGGGAAGTAATGACAACAAAAACAAAATAAACAATATCAACAAAAAAAAATCAGCATCAGCTATCGGCCAAAATGTTATTTTTAACAGTGGTATTGACCCAGAATTTCACAATCAGTGCATCCTTATTTGTAAGGTGGGGGATAACTTTACCTGCTTCCTCAATAGCTCCCTCTTTAGTTGGTGTGGAGATGAAAAACTGAGACATATTGTTGAAATTGCACTTATTTTTCTTCAGACATCTCAGGCTGCTCATCATCTGTTGTGTTTATGCAATAGTTTTACTGGTCAGGCCCACTTAAGGTCACATTGGTCTGTATGAGGCCCGTGAACTAACATGAGTTTGACACCCCTCTGTTAGACAGCATGTCCAAAGAACATTTGGTTTTGCTTTCTGACGGCATCACTGATGTGTGATTTTAATCTGTGTCTGCAGCTGTTGGTGATAAGGTTATGAAAGACATTCGGCCTGGTGTACCTTTTGAACCGACCTACATTTATAGACTCCTCACTCTCATCAAGTCAAGTCTCTCCGAGAAGGTAAGCTACGCTGCCTCTGGATAAAACACACATTCACTGCTAAGCAATGCTCAAGGTGTTGCAGTGTTTTTTAATGATCACACTCTTTGAATACACTTCCTCTGGAACACACAGTTCTTGAAGGAAATGTCCTTGTCCTTTTTAATGCACATTTTTCAGTTTAATATTTGTCAGCTCACCTGAATAAAGGCAGTTTCACACACTGAGTCAATTCTGATTCAGTTTTAATGAATGAAAATACATAAACTTTCTGAGATTGTTATCTTTTGCTATTTAATGAGGCGTACGCTCATCCTGTCTCGATTGTAAAACATGCCTCCCTGTCTGTTTACCTCACTGAATGACTGTGTACGCACATTCATAATAAACTGGTGTTTTATTTGACAGTAAGCATTCTTGGTAGAGTGCTTTAATTCGTGTTGATGTCCTGGTGCTTCACTCGCAGGGTCGACAAGAGGATGCGGAGGAGTATCTTGGCTTCACTCTCAATGGACTGCACGAGGAGATGCTGGCTCTGAAAAAACTAATCTCGCCTCAGGAAGAGAGTAAGCATCTTTTACCACTTTCATATCCAAACCATATCACAAGGAAGATAAGATCGTTGCAGATATCATTAATGGAATTTATCTGTTGCACGTCATTGTGCTTCTCTGTGTTTAAGTTTAAGATGAATTTTTAATTACTTTCTGTTTAATCAAACTGCAGCTAAGTCAACTGAGCATCTGTTGTTGAGTTTGTGAAGTTTTTGTGTTGTTTATTGTTGGTTTAACGTGAACACTGATGAATTATTTACTGAAGTGATAGAGATGGCATTGCAACAGAGCAGATGTGACCTGACAAACCTAACATTTCTCAACAGTCTCTCAGACTGTGATCAATATGCACTCCACCACACACACCCCAATGACAGCTTTGACAAATAGTTTACAAGTTTAAAATGAAACCTCTGTCATGCTCCAGTCACTGTTTTATCAGCTGAAGTGCTTTTGAATTCCTGAAACTTGTAAACTGACATGGGATTCGGGAGAGGAGTTCATTTTACTTACTTCAAAGCAGTTTGAAGTACTTTGATCATTTGACCTCTGAAGTGATTTTTCTTCTTTGTTTTTTGAGCAGAAGCTCCCACACCCAACGGGCCGGAGTCCCAGCCAGGTGTGGAGGAAGATGTTGCTGATAAGGAGGAAGAAGGTAGTGAGGACGAGTGGGAGCAAGTTGGCCCCAGAAACAAGACTTCCATCACTCGCCAAGCTGACTTTGTCCGCACACCCATCACTGACATATTTGGTGGGCACATCAGGTACGTTGACAGATCGTTGAGAAGATGTGTTTCAGAAACACATTTTTCTATGAAGTGAAAATAATGAGCTGGTGAACTTGTGTGCTGTTTTATAAGTGATGAATTTTTGCGCTCATAAGTTTACTAAGTGCTCCATGATGCTGCACTCGTGTTTGATTTCCCTGTGCAGTACTTGCTCTTTGCTCAAGAACCACATTACCTTAGGATATGTTTTAATAACACCGTTTCACAAAAAGTAGAGCACTGACATGATAAATGGGTCATGATTAAAAGAGCTACATACATTTATGAAAGAGAAATGGGTCAGTTTAAACCCGTGGTGGTTCCAGCGTAAAGTGAGCTCAGTAATCAGTTACTGGCTCGTTGTAATAATGCAGTGTGTTTACAAAGCATCAGTTGAAATATTCACATGGAAGCACATGCTATGCAAATACACAGGAGGGAAAGATGCTCCAGTTTGAACATGATCTATTTCATATTGTCTTATAACGCAAGGTATATTATTTGTAAATCAATTGTGTAAAACTTAGTCCACGTTACCATGGGAGCTGTGTCACTGAATGACAGTCTCCCTTCCTAGGCGTGGTACAGCAAGTTCCTGCTCCTATTCAGACAGTTTCTGGTGCTTTTGTCACAAGAAGCGGGAATAGTGGAGGGAACATTTGATTTGTAAAAATAGATAAGTATTTCTTGTAATTCAGGAATGATTTGCTATTAGTGTTGTCATGATACTAGAACTTCTAACATCAGTGCAGTACCTGAAAATATTTTGATATTCAATAACAGGGGAAAAAATTTCATTGAGGGCATACTAGTTATATTTTTTTGATTAAAAGAGAAATACCATAAAACTTAGATTAACATCCTGGGCTTTTATTTGTTTCAGGCACGAAACTCAACAGCCATATGTTTGGGACAGGCCTCTTATTCCTTGATACCATCAAATTGCTTATTTAAACTAATATAGATATTACTTCTGCAAAGATTAGGCAATTGAATAACAAATCAGTTACAAATCATTAGATTTACAGCTCCAGCTATGTCGACACAATACCTCTTTATTCCCCAAAAACAATATTCACAGCTTGGATTCGGTTTTATGAAAAAAAAAAAACAAAAACAAAAAAAAACCATTGTCTTATTGTCGGACCTCTATGGACTAAAGAAATATAAATAATTGCTAAATGGACACATATTCAGACTATAGGACCACTTAGTCTGCTTAGAAGTAGCTCAAGATGGTAGCTTCTATAAAAATTAAGTGCTTTGCAGCAGCAGCAGTGGCAACCAGACCGAATGTCTAAGTAAGACCTGCATTTATTAAAACAAGTAGCCACAACCGACTAGTAAAAGGGACTCGGTGATACATTGAGGCAATCGGCTATCAATCCATTTTGGCCAACTCTATCTGCAAAAATAATAATCACTATATCACTGTGTTAATGACTGAAAGTATGCTCTCACAATATAATACTGACATGGTTTTTCATCCTTTGCTGGAGGTAGTGCTGGGCGATTATGACAAAAATCTAAATCCCGATTTTTCTCTCAGAAAAGTCGATTTTCGATTTAATTTCGATTTTTGGGTAAAACTAAAAAAAAATACATTATTTATTTCAAATATGTTTTTTATTTGAAAAATCAACATATAAAATGGTTCATGAACAACAATTTGTAAACTTCAGTTCAGAAAGGGCTTTGTGGGGGTCCGCGACATGCATCATCCATCGGAACCCCTCCTTTTCAACTGTATACAGCGGGGCCTGGTCCTTCGCGATGTAATAAGCCACCGCATTAGTACATCTTTTCCATCTGGGTTCATCCCGGCCGTATGGAACGGCACGTTTAAACGAGTCATCAATCGATACCTGCTTGTTCTTCGGAGTTCGTGTGTTCTCTTTCTCTTGTGCAGCTGCAGCGCGTGAAGCAGTACACTCTTCCCACTGCGGTCTGTGTTTTTTTTCCAGGTGCTGGAACAAGTTCGTTGTGTTGCTGTCTTTCGTAGCCACCGACGTTTTACAAATTTTGCACCGGGGAGTAGTTTGCGCCTCGTCTGAAACGTCGAAGCCGAACCAGTTCCATACAGTTGATTTTGTTTTGCCTTTTCTTGCAACTAAAACTAACTCGCTTCCAGGAGCCGAGTTGCTGCTGGCGGCGGACATGTTGGCATTCCTTGTTTATTAAACTTTCTCTGTGCGGGAGGGGGGAGGAGGAAGTAAACAGCACGCACGCAGCGTAGCGCATGCAGCGCGCTGACGTAGTACCGTAATCACCAGAGTAAAGGAGAACATCGTTTTCCCGATTTCATTTTTTTCCACATCGTCCAAATTAAAAATCCCGATTTCGATTAGAATACGATTAATCGACCAGCACTAGCTGGAGGTGTTAAATTTTCTCTTACACAGTTTCTTAGATATGTCATATCAGAGCAGTTGTGGCTTCTGTTCCCAGTTAAAACACTGACTTCAGGAGATAATTGTCATCTTCATGTGTGCATCCCCGCACTGGTTATGCAGCATCTGATTTAAGGTTTTTGACCTCTGTTCACGTTGGCATCACAAATCAGTCTGCCACCAGCCATCATCAGCTTTTGTCCAGCTAGCACCACAGTCCTTCAGCATAACAGCCACTGTGGGCTGCTTGTGGTCTGAAGTCTGGACAGCAAGACGTGGGGCACACATTCACAAACAAAGGTCTTAACTTTCAGACAAATTGGAAAGAACCTGTGCGGGTGTAGCCTGCCTAAATAATATGTTCTGTGAGGTTCTGGTCTGGCACAGTCCTGGTCTACACTGGTCGCACAGTGTCTTAAAGGATTATTTTCTCAGAAATGGTTGCAACCAGAGAGAAATAGAATACAGGAGTGTGTGTTTACAGAGTGTGGTGTGTACGCCTACTGAGCCTGGCTGTAGCCCAGGGGCATTTCAGGCACGAGTCGGAATATTTGGTTTGTGATTCACTTTTACAGTTTGAAAATTATTTTTGTAATATTTAAGTCTCTTTACAGGAAGCATTTGACTGTCAGAAGCAGCCAGAATAATAATAATAAATAATGGTCAGATCGTTTGATGATACTAGTGTTTACCATTTAATTTAAGTTTCCTTTTTTGAATGACTGAATTTTAAAATTCAGCACCACAAATAACTTAATGGTTATTCCTAGTTTCTTGTATCTCCTTAAATCTAACCTGGTGTTTTGTTTCTTTGTCAGATCGGTGGTTTATCAACAAAACTCTAAAGAGTCGGCCACTCTGCAGCCTTTCTTTACCCTGCAGTTGGACATCCAGTCGGAGAAGATCCGCACAGTCCAGGAGGCTCTGGAGACCTTGGTGGCACGAGAGTCAGTCCAGGGCTACACCTCGAAAACCAAGCAGGAGGTATGAATACATTGTCAGGCTGTGGTGTAATTAATTATTTGGTGGCACATGAAATTACATAGAATTTTAAGTTGTAAAATGCTCCTATATTTAGCTATTTTTGTGTTCTTGACATTCAGTAGGTATATCTGTTATATTAAATAGAGTTTTGATTTGATTTACTGCCATAGAAATGCTTCTTTCGGCCTGTGCAGTGATGGTTTTATAGATAGATAGAGAGTATTGTTGGCTTCACATGGTGAAAGGTATAAATCCTCATTTAAACTGAATTTTCAGTGAATATTTCTAATTATTTTCTTGGCTCTGAGAACACAAGAACTCAAAACTCCAGAAGAAAACACTTGTCTTAAAATGGTTCAGTGAGTGATCATTAAAATGGAGCAGCTGCTGCAGGGACAATCTGCTCTACAGCTGTATAATGGGCATCTTTGTATTTTTTTTAATTTTGTTTTTGTAACCGATCATTCTGTCTTTTGTCATTTCAAAGACAGTAAATTTTTTTACAGCCAAGCTCTTGTCTTTTGTACTTTTAACAGCCACGAAACTAAATGATTTATGAGTCAATACTCGGAAGGGCCCAGCAAGCTGTTGTATTTACAAAGTGCTTGTTCTGTAGTTGTCTCGTTCTCTTAACTGTTTTGTTTATCAGAAGTTTTATTGGGTTTTATCTTAAATCTACACAATATACAAATATTTGTAATGTTTTATTACAATCAGGGAACCTTCTCTCACTGCATGTCTTTGTCTTTTTGTCCTTGTCTTCAGATTGAGATCAGTCGGAGGGTGACTCTGGAGGAGCTCCCCCCTGTGCTGGTGCTCCATCTCAAGAGATTTGTTTTTGAAAAGACTGGAGGCTGCCAGAAGCTGACCAAGAACATTGATTACCCCGTTGACCTGGAAATCAGCAAAGGTATGTACCTACACTGTACTGCTAGGCCTTTAACTTAACATGTTTACGAATGTGTAATTTCTGACCAAAAACATAACTTTGTGTTAGTTTTCCAACAGAGAAAATTCAATCACTACGCTGCATCTTCATTATCATAGTGTGGACTCATCAAGGTCCTTTTTTAGCATTGTGTATGTCTTCAAGATTCCTCAGTAAGGGCCAGAGTTATCAGACACACATCAACATGTTTCTCAATATTTTCTGAAGATGATTAAATCCATGAGTTGGCAAGATTAACCTCAAGTGTTGGTACGATTTGTTCTCTGAAATGATGGTTCCCCAGAGGGAGACTAATCATTTTGATATTCAGAAAGATAGTGGTGTGTTTCTTCTCAAGGGCAACCATCTATCTGCTCAGCTTGTGGGAGTGACTCATGAAAATGACACAACATTACGCGCTGATTGAATCGGGTTGCAAAATCACTATCTTTCATAGCTTAAGTAGGATAGCTGTAGTCATCTTCGGAGGGATCAGGTTCAGAATGAGTCAGGATAGCGATGTTGCAGTTTGTAGTTTGTAAAGCTCTCTTACCATTTTGTATATAAAATGATTTTAAAATAAAATGTTTTTTTTTAATCTGAGCCCTGTTATGATGTACATTTCACTTTACCAGCAGCAGAACATGGTGCAACACCATCTATATTTAATCAGAGTTTAAAGGTATACTGTGCAGGATTTTAAAATACAGCAAGGAGAAATACTTTTGCTGTGAAGAGCAATTTGTACCCACAATTCCTGCATAGTAGGTCTTTAGACAGTGCTTTAAATCTTCTAATCAGTGGATTTTTCTAACCATTATTTCCTTTCAGATCTCTTGTCCTCTGGAGTGCGGAGCAAAGTTGTGAAAGGCCAAAGAACTTACAGGCTCTTTGCAGGTGTGTTTGTGTTTTGTTGTTTATACACTTGAGTCGCACTGTTAGATTTGCTTTTAGGGTGGTCGTAATTTTGTCCGTTTTGTAACTTATTGTCACTGTGGGAATTGTAAATCCACCATGATGTGGCCCAAAACAACGACGCTGCCAATAGTGCTTTTAAGAATGGCTGTCCCTCTCTGTGTTGAACCTGAATACATCTGGTTGACAGTCATCCTTTCATTTCACATCAGGAAATACTTTGGGATCATAATCAAAGATTAAAATGTTTTTGGATCAAGTCTTTGTTTTGATAAGTTTTCCAAGAAACAGTTCATCCACAGCTGGAGTCAAAGCCCTCAGTAATTAATCATTAAAGTCATCAGTTGAGCTCTATCCTGCTTTGAGTCCCACAGTTGAGACTAGTGAGCTTTTAAAAGTTTAAAGGAAGGTGAGAATACAAAAGTACTACAAGCACACAATATTAATTTCATCTATAAAATCATTAGAAGTACAAGTTTACAAGACATAGAATCTAGTATTTAAGCTACGTTGCACTGCATTGTGGGTAAACCTATGAGCTAAAGTGTTCATAATAAGAACTGCTGATACTGCACGGTCTAACTTTGAAGTAATGGATGAGTAATGCCTTTCAAATATAATATCCCACATTTCTCTAACGTCTGTTTCCCCTGTCTCTCAACTCAACCAGTTGTCTATCACCATGGGAACAGCGCGACAGGCGGTCATTACACCACGGATGTCTTCCACATTGGTCTTAACGGCTGGCTGCGCATTGACGACCAGACAGTGAAGGTCATCAACCAGTACCAGGTGGTGAAGCAGACTGCAGAGCGCACCGCCTACCTGCTGTACTACCGCCGCGTCGACCTGCTGTAGACACACGCATACACATCCCAACACACACGCAAGAATACCCGAATATATCCACCAACGCACACAAGACATACATGCTCCAAATGCACTCGTTGACAGGACAGTACATCTACACATGACACAAACACACATATAAAACTAATGAACAGGAACACTGCCCAACTTGTTCTCTTGCAAGATTTTCCTCTTCTTCCCTCCTGTCCCCGCTTTCCTGAGAACCAGCTTTTCCAACACCTTTTTCCTTGTCTCTTTTTTCTTTTTGGAGGAAGAGAAACAGGCTGCATTCACAAAGGTTTCCCTGTGACTGCTCTCTCTCTTCTCTGTGCACCACTGCTGTTTTTTTTTTGTTTTGTCCTTTTTTGTTTTTACTTTTAAAGCAGCGAGGAAAGGACTGTTGAACAGACAGAGGTGGGGTTGAGGTTTACAGGTTAGGACCTGAGGCTCACCTCTCACTGAGCCCACAGCTCGGCTCAGATAGCAAACAGTGGACTCACACACAGGAAGAACTATCTACCACAGGCTGCAAGTGGACCGCTGGGGTAATTTCTCTTGTTTGAATTACCTTTTCTAAGGAAATGACCTAGAAATATCAGTGTTTGCCTTTTATTAAAGGGGGAACTGTCGGCCTAATGAATTTGCAGCAGTTTAAAAGCCTATTTGAATTTGCCCTCGTGCATTGAACAGGCCCAGCACCAGCATTATCACAAGTCTCTCCTCCCAAGGCCAGATTGTCTTCTTTGCCACCAACACAAACAACTCCTCCATTTCCTCACTTTTATGACGCTTTTAAATCTCGGTACAACTTGAGCCATCAACAACAGGAGAAAAAAAAACATAGGTGGTACATCGAGAACTGAACAGCTTCCTTGTTTGAGAGATCCTTGTTATGGTATCTGGGTTTAGATTTAGAAAGACTATCTAAAAAAAAATATTAATGCGCTTTAGAATTTAATAACAAATAAGCTTCTGTGCACAAAGTATAAACTGATTGATGATTACGATATGACAGGCAAATGCATATTTTGCAAATATTTAGATGAAAATGTTAAAAAAAAGAGAAAAAAAAAAACTAAAAAAATAAAATCTAGCTGACTGAAAACTTGTTTGGGTCCTCAAGGACTGCGCTAGTTTTTAGACTCAGTTATTGCACTGGAGAGATGGCAACCAATCAAGACAGATTCCACTGCAAAACCTGCCCTTGTTTACTTTGTACATTTCCTTCTCTATCCATTCTTTTTTTGTCTTTACTTGTCTAAAGGTTCCACCTGTGTATAGGTGGCTTATCAGTGTAGTTTTGAGCCACACCACCCCTCTTACCCCCCAACTCAGCAGAAAGCGGGGGCTGCCTTAGGTTCAATGTGTGATGTTTTTCCACTCAGTGTACAAGTCTAACCCTAATCAGGCGCCAACAGCAAGTCTAATGTCTGTGAGGAGTTAGGGGAATGTACCTGACACCTATGTATTTACTCTTTTGTGGCTCAGCATTTCCTCCTAGTCGAGGGAAACTGAGCGTTGAGGGGAAGTGGGACTACATCTGTGCTAAGCTCTGCATAAAACAACCCCGGACATGTGCACAAAAGGAGATAGTGTTTGCTTTTTGTTGAAGATATTGATTTTTTTTTTCTTTTTGGATCATTCATTGATTGTGATTTTGTTTGAGTTACTAAAATATGTTTTTCTTTTTGTCATTGATCATTTATTGGATGTCCCCATGCTCTCGCTCCCTTCAGAAAAAAAAGATGCTTGCATTTGAATTGGTGTTTGACAAGAAATTACACAGGCTAAAGCACAACAATGAATAAAATTGAACTAGTTCTTTGCTTGATATTTATTTCCATTTTTTTGGTCATTTTTTATTTTTCTTTTTTTTTAAATTTCACTCAAGACCCATTTCATTCCAACCACCAGTGTCAGAATCTCAGTATTAAAACTTTACAAATGTAATCAGCTCAAGTATTTCCACACAGCTTGTGTACTTCTCTCCACAAAAGTCCTCTTTTGTCTCACGTGTAGTTAATTAAAGAAGGTACACAGGTGAGAAGGTGGTTGTCCCACAGTTTCCTGCCTCAGATAGGATGGTGCAGTGTAAAACCATTTCCTGTATTTAATTTAACACGTCCCGTACGGTGCTTGGTTATACCTTCACAATGACTGATCAGGTTCAGTTTTTCAATTTGAAGTCATTTTTCAAAATTACATAATTTCACATTAAATTACTTTTAGCCTCTGTGTAATTTAACATCATTATGTGGTGCAATTGAGAAATAGACTTTTTCATGTGGGTTTCAAAGTCAGAAACCTTCCCCAGGTAAACCAAAGGACAACATAAATATAGGCCCTGCTGCCTTTCCTCCAGTATATATCCAAACTTTATTTTGCCTTCTCCATCTGAGGTCTTGTTGCCATGTCCACGACTCATTCCACACGGAGACGGAGGCATGCCGTTTAGACGGTCGACACATCTTCTAACTTTAATGATAGTTCAGTTGTGCTGCTGGCTTTGTAGTCATATCTGCACAAATTGTGACATTGTTAATTTGCATACTTTTCTTTCCCCTTTTTTGAAGAATGTTTGGGAGTGGGGACTTTGAACGGACACCTTGAGCTTTCTGTTGTACAGTTTTATCTCAGTCTCTCATGGCTGGTCAGGAAATGTGCTGGTGAAATGCTTCAATAATGTCTCTCTTTTCAGTATGTGCTCCTAACACTATTGTCTGCTGGGAATTGTTGGGATATTGACCTTAAAAAGAAAAAAAAAAAAACAAAATCTATACTGTCTTTTAATTTTAAGCCTCCAGCATTCTATTTTGTTAATTGTTCAATAAAGGATTGTGCAAAAAGCAGTTTGCTAATGAAGTGTAGTCAGAAGACTACTTGGCTTTCTTATAATACAGTAAATACTGAGAACATCTGCAGTCTCTACACCCTGGACTGGCCTACAGAACAATGTGCACAATAAACCAAAACAACAAAACGATCCACCGAGTCTTGGTCTACCACACGCTGCTAATTGGTCTCTTGTTCCTGCATGTCAATATATACTATGTGTAGTATTTGTAGTATGTTGTATCTCCCCCTCCTGTGGTCTAGCTGGCTGCCTCCGTGCCCACACTGCTCTCTTTAGGGCCGAGGCTGAGCTCGCCTCTGTTTGCTTTAATGGGAAGCAGAACCCATCATTGAAAAATTTGCCCTGTAAGGTTTTTCTGCCCTTTAGTATTCCTTACTATTTATTCCTCCCTTACTATAGCTCGGCCGTCCGCTGAATTGTGGCTTTGCACTCAAACTTACAATCAAGCGGAGTATTTTCCTTGTTAATGTCAGAAGGCAACTACAAGAGATCTTTTTTTACTGGCCCGCAGCCTGAAGGGCAAATTACATGTTTGGACACCCACTGATAGACCACCTATACTCACAAGTGTCTCCTTCAGCCGTACTTCAGGGATGATGGTGGATGCATGTGTGTAAGCCTGCTCCTTGCAGGCCCTTTTTTAAGACTTTTGAGTGGGCTGTTGAAAATGCATAGAACACGTGTATTTTTCAACATAAGCTGGTAATTTTAATGGTCACTGTGTCTGCAGCATAGAACAAGGAGCAACATGTGGGGTTACATGTTAGTGTTCTGTAATATGAGCATGTAATTGTGCCATTCAGATGATTATTGTGCTGAGGATCAAAATAATTACTCAGTGGAGATGACCAAACCAACAGAGTCGAAGCACGTGAAGCGGTAGATGAGAACAATGGGGCCTTGTCACATCTGAATGCCTGTCTGCCTTGCAATCAATTTATGAGTCATGCTTTAAAAGACAGCAGACAGCCATTAAGCCCCGTGCTTAAAGGACTCACTCATCCACTAAATTACTTTGTACAGCAGTTGGTCATTATGTGTTACCTTGAATTCATGAAGACGTTTTTTTTTTAATGCTTCCATTGAAAACATGAGCGTATTGATTATTTGGGGCCATGTTCAACAGCAAAGCTGTATCAAAACATCCGCTCACAACTTGTGCTGTATAATCCAAGTCTCATTTATCCAGTCGTGTGCTCAGCACCACATAAACACATGCACTTTTGCTTTAGAAAAAAGAAAACAACCTTTGCATTTGAAGTCTAGCTTCAAAGAGATCATAGATACGTTTCATTTTCAGCTCAGTTTTTAATAATGTTTCAGTGGAAATCAGGTTTGGGAAATACTAGGGAAATGACTGATGAGACTTGGATTATACAGCACAAGTTACATGTGATAGTTTTCCCCAGTAATTCATATTAACACGGCATTAGTAACTGATTTTTTGTCATTTTGTGGGTGAAGTTTTCCTTTAACGGAGCAGCAACCACCACAGCTCAATACTGAGTCAGTGGAGTCGTGGAGCCTTGAGATGTGGTTCATGTAATGGCTTCTGGGTACAGATAATGAAGTTGGTCATTAGTAATATTTCCGTAGCTCTTCTCACTTATTTTGAGGTCTCAGTGGCAACCTTAAAGCGTTCCTGGTCCATGAAAGAAATGGTTTGCACCCTGGGTGTTAGGACACCCAAATGCTGTCAGAAGAATCAGAAGTGTTGTAAGATTATTACAATATTGACTTAATTTACCCAAAAATGTTATGTCTTTTTGCCTCATTTTTGCTTTATTTCTTGTCAAATAGTGAATATGTTGTTGTTCTCAAACATTTTTCAATAATGTACCCCCTTTAGAATTTTTTTCATCCAAGTAACCTCTGACCAGTGCAAAACATTTGGGTCGAAAAATGCCTATATTTCTTTAACATTTATTTAGCCAGGAGGGATGTAAATCTCTTCTCCGAGAGAGACCTGGACAAGACAGGCCAAGAAACCTGAGCAGATTGGCTTGATTTATTACAAAAGCATGGGAAGAGGGCAATAAGCAATGGAAGAAAATATGAACCAAAAAAATTGCTAGAAATTAATAACAAGGGAAAATTAAGAATTAATTAATTTTTTTTCCTCCAATTTTTTTTTTTTAAACAATATTCTAAGTCTGTTATTTTTTTGCAGTTTGGGGTCATTTCTTACCAAGTTGCTCGCTGCCTTTTTTCCCATGATTTTGAAAGAAATTGCACCAATTCGCTCAGAATTCAAAGGTCTTAAGTACTTGCGAAAGGAATATGAAAGCAGCACAAGGAAAGTGATGTCACTTTGGGTTTCAAAGGGTTAAATAGAAAAAAACACAACAGACAGGAGATACAATCATCACACCATTAAGTGACTAAAACCAGCTCAAAAAATAATTGCATTTTTAAGCTACATGGACTTTTAACACAACTTCTAAGTTATCTAAGGAGCCTACATTTTTTTCCGGTACAAACACTTGGAACCTAGTTAGGAAGCCACCTGGTGAAATGAAGCTGAAGCCTCTATAAAGAGGTACGACACCGCAGAGTGCCATCAGTATTTGATTTACTTAACATCAACCTTGTAACTGAAAAATACTGAAATGCTTTATTTCAAAGAATCCATCTCTAAAACAGGTTTTGTCATCATGAAATAAAACTAAGACTGCAGTGTAGTTGCTCTGAACTGCATCTTATTAATAAGGTTCAATTACAATTTATTGCTGCAATTATTTGATGAACTATGCATGACTGATTTTTTTAAAATTAACTTTTAAAAAAATCTCACATGCCCCCTGCAGTACTCCAAAGTACCCCTAGGGGTATGTGAACCCTCATTTGAGAAACACTGCGTTAACTTATTCAGGCCTTAAACAATGTTGGAAGAAATAAAAAGGCACTCCTTGGAGGTCAAAAGAAGATACTTCTTTGTTTTAAGGGGTCTCGAGCCAAAATACACATGACTGGCACTTTCCCTCTGCATTCGGTAAATAGCAGTTACTTCTGCCATGACTGTCGGCTCTGAAGTTTCTTGGTGAAACTGCTGGCCTTGAAGTTGGAATGTGTGGCATGTACTCCATCTGTGCCAGTCCTCCATTCAAGCTGCTACAAACCACAAAAGCTACTGGTTTCTTTATCCAGCGTGCTCGTCATGTGTCTGCGTTTTCTAATCTGGCCCTCCACCACCTCTTTATCCTCGTAGGAGTGATCTTTGTGCATTTCCTGTTCCATTTCAATCAGCCTCGAACACCATATGGTCTTTTCATTCAGTCTCCCCCAGTTCGACCTCCTCTGCATCTGATCTTTGCACGTCTTGTTTAGAGGTCCACCAGCGCTCCACAGTTTCTAAGGAAAGTAAACATCATGGCGACCAGAGTTTCAAGGACCTCCACACGCCCCTGTCCAAATAAACCACCTCTCGGTTTGTGTGTGGAGAACAGTCCTGCAGTGTGTGTGTGTGTGTGTGTGTGTGGTGGATGGTGGTTCCCTCTCGAGCTTTACAAAATGAAAAACTAGGGTCCCACCTGCTTGAGATTATTTAACGTCAAGAAGTAAACAAAAAAAGGATGTTTGTGTTGTGTAATCCTCCTGTTGTCTTCAGCTGAGACTGATGCAGAGCTGCGAGTTTCCAGTTTCCATTTGGCCTGCTATGAATTATGTATCCCAGTTGATGCAGCTGAGAAGTGAATAACACTTCTGAGAAGAAAACACTGGTCCCTTGGCCATTAGAATACAGTCATCAATTGTGAGTAACATGATTACGAATGTTTGTCACAAGGGGCCGCCCAGGACCGGGAAACACAGATTGAGGTTTGGTTATTTCAGCATCTGAAAAAAAAAATCATAATCCTGAAAAATCCATTTAATCACATCATGGATCATTGTCTGGCAAACATATTTTCCAAAGTACAAGACAGGTAAATATGTACTTGTGCTTGTGATTTACAGCGTGTCAGAAAGGATTTCAGGATGTTGTACACGGCTGGATGCCAAATTTGTGTCTTAAAAGGTCTGTGGAAAAAAAAGTATGCAAAGAGTTACGGTTTCAAATTTCACAGCACAGATAATGGGTGTCTGGTATTTGTGGATGGTCTTGCTTCAGTCACAAGCAGAAAAAAATGTGTTAGATGGGCGACAATTAAAAAAAATGCACTTAAAAATAGAAAGTGTGGCTTGCAGTTTAGTTTAAAATTGTTATGTTTTATAGCACCATAAAGCTGTAGCCTGGACAGTTACCCTGGGGCAGTGGTTCCCAACTCGTCCAGCTTCAGGGTCCAGATTTCTCCTTAGTCATTAGTTCAAGGTCCACACAGTTTAATATATTCAGCGTCACACTTGCATTTCGCCATGTCAGCGAGCTAGTTTATCCAGGATCAACACACTGAATTAAAGAGACACAGTCTGTGTCCCAGTGATGCAGAGCATTATGAGCATGAGCTGATATCAGCCTCCAGGTGAATTCAGCAGACTTCAGAGAGCCAGAAGCTGTGTTCATCCTCGACTGTTGAGGTAAAAAGAAATGGCTGAGGTACTAAATAACCAGGGCACAACTGCTCACAGACGATCAGAAGTCTGGATAGTGTTCTGACCATGTAAGTGGACATAAATTAGAAGGCTCCTCTTGTTCTTTGTAAACGTCATATCCCAGATATTATCGAAACTCAGACTGACGCATAAAAACAGAACTTTATGCAAGAGGTTAAATTATATCACAGCTGAGTTCCTGCATCTGGATGGCTTCATGTTTGGAAAATCGATCTGTGAAGGTGGCTGCAACCAATTCAACTGCGACCAGGATCTGATTATGATGTTGTGTAATTACTGAGGACAGTGGCTCTGTGTCAAGTCTGGAGAAAACAAATTTCGTATTGTGATCTCTTATTGTTGGGAGGAAATGCCCCTGGTCTGCATTAGATGTGGATGGATCTAAATATTGTATTCTGGGTCAAAATGTCACCCTTCACAGAATCCCAGGATTGGTACATCACAATGAAATGCTCTGATAACCCAAAAACTATACAGCATAAAGGATGCGTTGTCCAAAGAGGACTGAAGGTGTGGCCCTTATTGAGCTGAGGGAAGCAAAGAGTAGAATAAAGTGTCTCCAGGCTGTCTTCTTGGTGATATAGATGGACCCCATGAGGTCAGCTATAAGCTTGATCTTTAGTTTCTCTTGTCTTGTGTCACAGAAATGTAAATTAACCGCCCCTGCTAGCCATCTTCTCTGCAGGACGTTTAAGAAAGACAGCAGATGCATGATGGGCCAGACTTCCTGTTAAACATGTATTTTGACTGAGTGCGGAGCATTCCTTCAGAGTGGCTGCGCTCTTGCAGATATCTGAAATGTTTCAGGCAGAAATCAAGTTCACGATGGAATAAAATGTTCACTATTTAGGTCATAATACAACTAGCCCTCTTTGCAGCAAGGAGATATGACGGACACGTGATTCACTCTGTTTCCAAAGCAGGAGATCTTTCTTCGCCTCATTATCCTCTCTTACAGCTGCCCTATAATTATGTGAAGTGTTTTAATTCTGTATTTACTGATAACACGTTCATGTGATGAAGGTGATGTTTAGTGATTCACAGCAGGGGCTCTCAGATGTGTTTACTGCGTTCCCTAAAACAGGTCAAGTTTGACTCCAACTAAGACTGTACAAGTTTGTTTTAAAGATGATGTTATTCAGCATTTTTGCCTTTGTAAGACAGGGCAGATCCACGGTGATAGGGGGCAGGGTGACATGCAGCAAAGGACCATGGGTTGGATTGAATCCGTGGCCGCTGTGGAAAAGGACAAAGCCTTTGTACATGAGGCGTTCACTCTACTAGGTGGGCTATTGTGCACCCCACAGGTTGGTTTTAAAGGTGGGGTGTATCATGTGCAGATAAACTACAAAAGCTAATTTCACTTCATTAGCAGTGACATTAAAGGTGGAGTCAGCGATTCTGGAGAAAGATATTTGAACTCAAGTACACCCCACCTGTCAGTGCTTGTTCGAAGGCTGTTTACCGTCCCTCGCTGCCCTTTTTCTTATAACATCCATGGCCTTTCCCCTGTCCTGTGCACGAGCACAAACACCCCTGTTGCTGATCAGCTTGACAGTGTTGTGTAGCTCAGTCCAAGCCACTTTGTTTGTTTCCTATCTGCAGAGCCAGGGCTTTGTATAAACACCTGATTTTTTTTGTCAGTGCACACAGAACAGAGGCAGACGTTGACAAGATATTCGCTGAATCTGACAAAAAGTGAGCTGGATTGAAATCACTGACTGCCCCTTTAAATCTACAGACTGTATGTAAGGAGTGAAATGTTATGTAAAATGGTGTTATCTTCCATTCTTTTTCCTGACATCTGGATGGTTTTATGTTTAGATAATCGATCTGAAATGGTAGCTGCAACCAACTAAAACACCATCAGGATCTGATTGCTTTGTTGTGTAACTGTATTACTGTGTTTGGTTTGAAGAAAATTCTGAATATGGCAAACAAATATGTCGAAACTTCACTCCAAAAATCAACAACAAAATATTGCAACACAGTGACAAAAATGGTCTTCTCACTGCCTGATGGATCTTGTTAATGCAGCACAAATAGAAACATTATTTTTTCATCTAAATTATCACAACAATTACTCATGCAGTCGTCAAATGAGGACGTGGGAAGCCCCATGATACGATATCACGATACTTAAGTCATGATACAATATTATCGCGGTTTTAAAGGTATTGCGATATGCTGAATATTGCAATATATTGCTATTTATTACCTTTTTTGAACTGCAAATTTTGTCCCCGAAGGAAATCTTTGTCAACATCTGTTTTATCTGAGATAAGTTTTCAGTCTGTTCTGTTCATCTCACTTCATTTTTATTGCAGCATAATGTGTCTAGCAGACTGAAAGGGTATTGATTATTGTATTCTAGTAGGCTACCAAAAGCTTAATTTGTATTTATAATATAAATAATTGATTCATTCATTTTCCATAACCGCTGATCCTGTTGGGGGGCTGGAGCCTATCCCAGCTGACATTGGGCGAGAGGTATGGTACACCCTGGACAGGTTGCCAGACTATCACAGGGCTGACATCACACCGACATTCACATCTATGGCCAATTTAGAGTCACCAATTAACCTGCATGTCTTTGGACTGTGGGAGGAAACTGGAGTACCTGGAGAAAACCCACACTGACACAGGGAGAACATGCAAACTCTGCACAGAAGGGCTCCCCCACCCTGGGTTTGAACCAGGAACCCACTTGCTGTGAGGCAACAGTACTAACTGCAGTGGCAAAATTCGATACTTTGTGTCCATGTGACGATACGATATTGCCTTTCAAAAATATCACGATACTATGCTGTATCGATTTTTCCCTCGCCCCTACTCTTCATAAACAGTGCATAAATTGTAACTAATGGCTTTATTGATAGATAATTAATCATTTACTAATGCTTTCTATATTAGTTGCAAGCCATTCATAAGAAGAACATCTGGGTTGCCAGATTGTGGAAACTGCTATTTAACTTTTTAAACCCATTGACTGCTTATTCACAGAGAAAGAGCTGCAGATGATCTGGAGCAAAACCAAGTAACACAATAGCAAACTTGATGATAACAACCCTTAATTAATGACTTGTTAACTTTACTTAATGGCTTATTAGAAATCATAATCTGGAATGAATTATGAACACTTAAAACTACATTTTTACTACTTTCTAAATAGCTCATGGCTCAGAGCTAATCTATAAATCATTAGTAAATTATTTTTTAACCATTAATAAAGCCATTAGTTACAGTTTAAGGGGCCCTTTGTAAACGGTGCCCCCATTAGAAAGTAGTGCTACATGTTAGGAACAATACCAATAAATAAATAAATAAATTATTGATTGTAGTTGTAGTGATTTTAGTTCTCCCCTATCTGTTGGGAATCCCCCTGTTCACCGCTTCCCATGTTTAGTCTGTTGTAATGTTTGTCTGTAGCTGGTTGTGAAGATACATATCTGGGTAATAACTGTCACCAGTCATGATTCAGAGATGATGATCTAACTGCTTGCCGCTGACTCGGCTGACAGCTCCAAGATTTGTAGTTTTCTTCCTGACATTAGGCTGCTCGTCAGCGTGCGCACTCTGCGCGCGCTCTGCCAAGAACATAGCCTACTTGAGGGAGGCTGACGAGTGGGGGGAGTGAGGAGAGACAGTAATTTTTTCCTCTGGTCCTGAGGGGTCTCCTTCTCTATATAAGGCACTGTGAGCTGCTCAGGAGTTACACAGCTCCTGTGTGCTTCAGGAACACCGCCAACAAGCAGCAGCAGCCCCGCTCCTTTCACAAGGGAATAATACAGCTCTCCAGCGCTCAGAGGAAACTGCTCCCAAATCTTCAGCTGGATACTCAGTGAGACAGATAGAGGTGAGCAAGATGAGACGTTACACATATTTATTTGCAACGTGCTGTGGTATAGCAGGGGGTTCACTGTAGATAGACCCTCTTTATTCTCATATTTCACCTATATTTTATCATGCATACTGCAAAAATAACTTTATAATATCTTAGGACTGACAGAATTCTGCGTAAATTTAAGCTGTACCCATTTTACTAAGCCTGTTTTTGTTTTCTGATTTTTTTTATTTACTCAGTGTGACAATATGTTATGACAGGAGACTAACATAACTTCAGTGGGGTTTACAAACCATGTCACTGTAAAGGAGGCTGTTGGCAACATACTGTCATTCATTGTGAGTCTGCAGCTTCACTGAGCAAATATCAATGTGAGAGCACCATCAGGGAAAATATATGAGCTTATGAGCAAAATTGTAAAGTCTTTCAACATTTATTGCAAGATTTAAAATTATTAATACAATAAAAAAAAAGCCATAAAACACTCTAATTTTAGAGTTATGGGGACAAACTGTTGTAAAAAGTAAATTAAAAAATATCTTGCATAAGGGCATTTAACAGTGAGCATTAATCAGAAAATTTCTATCATGACATAAGCTGTGTTTACATTCAACCTCGTGGTGAGGCGGAGAGGAGCTCAGCCCCTCTTCACATCACACACGAGCCCACCAGTGGCAGAGAGGGCTCAGTTCCCATAGACAAGATGTGGATATGTACGTGTGTCCGAGTCGTCTGCTCTGTCTGTCACTCTGGTATAAAATTCATGAGAGCCATGAGAAGGGCCCAGACAGAGAAGCTGGTGGAGGTTGAGTGTGAAAAGGGGGGCAACAGGGAGAAGAGGAGAAGGGTGTGGTGCCTGAGCTGCCCGCTGGCTCGCAGTGCCCAGAGCTGGCACGGCGTGTTGACACAGAGCCGGTGCCAGACCTCAAGCCGCCTTTTTAGCCAGAGGGAGAGAGAGGTGAAGGGATTCAAGGATGAGAGCAACCAGTGCGAGCTAGGAGCTTGGTTTATTTTGTCTTTCGTCTCTGATCACGCTGACTGGCTGCTCTTCTGTCTTTTATAAAACCTTGTGACTGTGTGATGTTTGGTTTATAGCTCTGATCTTGGACGTGAAGCTTGTTGGCCTCCAGAGGGATGAGGTCAGATGGACAGCCTGTTACAAAGTGTTGCCCCTGGATGTGTCAGGAATGCAGTGTTTTGCAGTTTAGAAAGCTTGTCAACATGAACTCAGGTCTCCCTCCTCAGTGTTCTGCCTGCTGCTGCTGCTCAGTCTGGTTAGAAAATAATTGGAGAGGCAGATCTCAGTAGAACTAATGAGCAACAAGCCGGTGTTATAATTGCTGATTAAACTTAAATTGCTCTTCAAAACAGGGACTATTAAAGCTGTATTATAACTGGGTAGAAAGGCTCTTTATGGAGCTTTGAATGAAATAATGCTGAGTCCTGATTGCTCCAATTTATTTCAACTTTTGAAAACAGAAGCTACCTGGTTGGTTGATTGTGTTACAGTTAATGCTATTTTCTGTCCATGTGAAAATATTTGATGCTGTTCAAAATAAGATATCAAATGTTACACACTCAGAAATTATGGTTGGCAATCTGACGGTCACTCATACAGTGATAATGCAACAATATGATGTCACACTGTTGCACAAGATATTGACAGCATCCTGATGTAGTCAGATCTGGGATGCCCAGTATATTGTAAGACAATCATTTATGACAAATCACAGTATCTGTGTAGATAAAGAGGAAATATAACTCTTAAATTCAGATAATAACTTGCAATAAAAATGCGATTCACTCCTCTACAACATCACCCACACATCAGTGTAAACAGCAGTTCAACATCCAAAGCTTTTCAAGGGGAGGACTTATTGCAGCGCACTTGTGTTGGATTGCATCAGATTTTTATTAGTGCGCCTGATAAACTAGTAACAGTTTTTATGCAACAGCCACAAACTGGCAAAAGGCTGAACTGACAGGAAGCAGAGAGGCTAAGAGAGAAAAGGCGGACTCTCAGTTTACTTTGCCTCAGCATCACAGGAGCCTGTGTGCCAGTATCAGTTACAACATCACACAAGGGAAAGAGTGAAGACTTATAAAATTTCATATCAATATTTTATCCCAGTCCCATTAAACTGTGAACTTTGTTACATAAAGTGACTTCTGCATTAGTTTAGTAATCCGTACACCCTTGTTTTGTAATCTCTGCTTTGTTGACTCACACAGTGGGGAAAGACTCATTAAATGTTTCCTCCCTGCAGGTTGTGTCTGGGACTTCACACACACAGTCCGCCATCTCCTGCATTCTGAAAGCCGAACCCAGACAGCTGAAGTGTCAGAATGACCTGCGCTGCCATGACCTGGCTCTCTGTCCTCTCCTTCTCCCTCCTGCTGTTGTGCATCAGGGACTCAGCTTCCCTCTTCCTGCCCGACTCCAATGAGCTCAGACAGCTGCTGAGCCGCTACGAGGAGGAAGCGGACCAGAACGGCACCAGCAACACAGCTGGCAATAGGACCCGACGGTCCATCCGCTGGTCTGACCGCGAGGAGATTGTCCAGCTGCACAACAAGCTGAGGGGTGCTGTCTACCCCACATCCTCGAACATGGAGTTCATGGTGAGACGTGTCCCAATAACCCAGTTACCTATTTTGCTTTTATTCTTAAAGATGATTAAAAGTGATCATATTTGGCTTCAGCTCACTGGGAACTTCATTTTGATGTGTCAGCAACCTGTGAGAAGCAGCTGGTGATTAGCGTTTAGGGTTATACTCTGCCCAGAAAAGCTGTGTTGCTGTAATAAAAACAGCCTTTTCTCTCTGCTGGAAACTTGCAGTCATGATGGTGAGCTGTTGCCAGCCTGCTGTGCTGCTCTTTAATAGGGGGATAATAATCCTGACTCTGTCCTACCTGCTCAGACAGCTCAGAGAAGACAGGAGAGCAAGGGAGGGCTGGGTCAGAGGAGGACAGAGAGAATAGGACTAAAAAGGGAAAGTCATGGGACGACGTGGCACATCAATGGGTAAATTAGGAGAGGGATTATTGTTGAGACACACAGGAGGTTATTGAAAACCACGAGGTCCATAAAGTTGAGAGAAGCAGTGGTGGCCTGGGTGTCTCTGGAGTGCGGTTATAGCCGGGAAGGAAAGTGTCTGAAGATTTACTCAACTCAGTGCTCTCTCAAATTCCAGCGAACAGGCAGTGTGTGTGTTTGTGTTAGTGTATGGGTGTTTGGGGGTTACAGTGGTGTCTGTGTATGCATGTTTTAGCGACCACCAAAAGGCTGGAAATTTACTGAGGAAATGTGCTTTGAGGGGCCATGCTGTATGCAGTCCTCCCTCCCTTTACAGCGCCCCCCTCCACGGTGGGAGTCAGGTGTCTTCTCTGCTTTCCGCCCTTCTCCACCGCTGTAAAGAAACCCACGCAGGAAATGTGGATAATTCGGCTGTGATTGCTGGAGATTTGTAGTGGACCAGGGCCAGGCGCCAGCTGCCCCACTCAGATGTCACCGTCAAAGGTTAATGTTGTACTTGTATCCAGCTCAGTTTCAGCTCACTGGGAAGGAAGGAAGTGCAGGAGTAGAGGCCTTGAACAAGTTGCGGTTAGGTATCTACTGAGTCAGAACAAGATGTGGATTATAATGTTTTATATTGTAGCTGATGCAGCAGGTGAATGAAACTCGTTTTACTGTATGTGTGCAGGTTTGGGACGATGAGTTGGAGCGGTCTGCTACTCAGTGGGCAGAGCAGTGTCAGTGGGACCATGGACCTCAGGAACTGCTCATGTCTATTGGACAAAACCTGGCTGTTCACTGGGGAAGGTGAGATGCAGTAACACACAGTCAGCTTATGAGTCAAAAAAACCCTGAGACTTTATCTGTGTTTGTTCTGATCATTAATCACAAGCCACATTTTATAGATACACTTACCAGTAAAAGGGATGAGTATCATAAATTTTATTTGGCACCAATGGCAAAACAATTTTTTTGGAGCAAACATTCTGAGTAATATTTTTTCCTAGCATCAGCACCACCCTCTGATAAGAAACCATTTATCAAGGGCTTATAAATTTTAGTTATTGACTTTATTATTGGTTAATAAATTATTTACTAATGCTGCACACATTCATTACAAGATGATGTATAAGACCACTGTCCTTTTGACTGATGTTCGTTCTATTCAGCTGACATTTCTGCAGTTATAAATGTTGGAAATTCAGAAGTAAATACTTACTAAGCTGTCAATTAATAGATTATGATTTAGATCCTCTGCAGCCCTTTTACAGAAGGTGATATAGGAATGGAAAAATGGTAAACATTATACCTGTTTAGCATCTGTATGTTAGATTTTTCACTATAATCCATGTTGGTTCCATGCCATTGTTCCAACAGCCCAAAGCCACATTAGTTCAGAAAATGTCCCACTGGACTGAAAGCCAATTTCTCAGACAGCCCGTTACCCCAAAAACAAATGACCATTGCTCCATTTCTCTAAAAACACACACTCCTTGCAGTTAGTTTAAGTTTCCCTTGAGCCACCAAACTGACTTGCCCCTGCCTCTCCAGCGACATTTGTACCATCAGTCATGGGTGTTTCAAGCCAAAACATAATCTTATCCTCACCAAATGGTTTTGAGCCTAATGTTTCAACATATCGGCTACAAAATAATGCACAAATTTAACATATCTGTGGTTTACAAAAACATACAATGGGAACATTTTTTGGCCATTGGGTTATCTAACTGCAGGGAGTGTGTATTTTCAGAGAAATGGGACTTGGGAGCAATGGGTGTTTGTTTTTGTTGAAGAAATGGGCTTTTGGTTCAATGGGACATTACTCAGACTAATGGGGCTTCAGAATTTTGGGCCGTCGGAACAATGGGCAGGCCCCCCCATGACCTTAGCATTTAGCTCAAAGCACCATTGTGCCCATGTACAGTACAGCATTACAGAGCAGATGATACTGGTGTGGACTCTTAGTCATGTTCCCAACCTGGCAACCCAAAAACTGTTTTTATAATGACTTATTACTGAGCATTAGTAAATGTAAACACATGATTGCAGAATAAGTAATTGAGACTACATATCTGAGTTGGCATTGGATGCCATTTTTTGGCTGTTTTCATTACTCGATGTACCCCAAAAAATATTGAGCTTTGATACCCCACGTAAAGCAGCACCAACAGAGGTTGAGAGTTATTCTGGTACATAATCAGCAGATCGTACTGACTTCCTATGTACTTCTTCTTTCTTTATTAGCGTAGGTATGTTCTGAACTGTCGGTGCTGCAAGAGGAAGTTGTTTCTTGTAAACTGAGCGCGGCTCCTTTAAGACACAATCTTGGTCCATTGATATGTGTGAAGCACAAACATGGGCAGTTAATGTGCTAGTCAGTGCTAGCGCATTAAGGTTGGTGTTTGTGTGAATGAGTGTGTGTGTCTGGGCAGACACCAGACACAGTAGGCCTCTGTGTATGACAGAGTATGGCTATCGCAGCAGGTGCCCTTCCAGGAATCTGCTCCCATTCTCACAGCCCCTTTCCTCCCTCCCTATTCCCTTCTTTTCTTCCTGTGCCAACAAACCCTGATGTGGAGTCCTTTTTTTTCCACTCCCCCTCTACTCTCTCCATTTATAAGCTCAGCACTTTTCAATACCGTAAAAAGAGATGTTTATAACAGGAGCTTGAACAGATTTGTTGGGCAGTGGAGCCATGTTTAGGTTTGCTCTGATTCTTTTTTTTATCCTGATTTGATTTCCCCTGTTATGGAGGGGGAGCAGACTGCCGGTCTGTGTGCCAGGTCAAATTCAGACTCATCATTTGAGGGCTGAAGGGAGGAGGAGGGGTGGGGGGGTTCATGCAGTGTTTCTCAAGTCTGGCCAAAGCACCTGGCAGCTCCCTCAGATATTTCCCTTTTGCCCTTGGTACCTGGATGGTCTGTGACTGAGCCTACTGTGTGTCTCTGTGTGTGTTTGTGTGTGTGTGTGTGCACGCATGGGCCCTACAGATACCGCTCTCCCTGCCTTCCATGTCCAGGCCTGGTACGATGAAGTCAAAGACTACACCTATCCCTACCCCCACGAGTGCAATCCCTGGTGTCCAGAACGCTGCTCCGGGCCCATGTGCACCCATTACACCCAGGTGAGATGACATTTAACAACGCACTATGTGGTGGCATGTAATGTGTTTCAAATTACCTGCCACCACCTCAGAAACAATGCTAATGGAAAGCCATTTATCGTCACTCAGTAGGTGGTGGCTAATGCTGCAGCCCCATCAGTAGTATAAGGAGCATAGCCTGTATAAAATATTGGATGTAGCCACCGTGACGTCATCTATTGGTTTGTGGACTCCTGTTTTTTTTTGGAGCCAGAAGTGACCATATTTAGATGAGAGGGTGGAGCTGTGGAGGAGTGAGGGGTGGATCTTACTCACAGACTGTAGCAACGCCTCACAGACAGCCTGTCACTCATGCGGCCACACCCTTAAATATGCTTAACTTTGAGCCTCAATAAAATGTAAAGGGGTGAGTTATATAAAAAAAAAACATACAGTTGTCATAAAAGCAGGTATAGAGACCAAAGCTATTTTTTGTACCAGCCTGTAAACATGTTTATTTCTGCTGGGCATTTTAACATGACGGTCTATGGGAATTTACTCCTGTTTTGAAACCAGTCTCAAGTGGCCATTCGAGGAACTGCAGTTTTTAGCACTTCTGCACTGGCTTTATTTTTCAGCCTCAGAGGTTGCCGATTGATAAATAGCAACAAAGCCTGCATATGGAGGAAGGTCAGGGTGGTGCATCGGTCAAACAAACACAGGACTTTCACTCAGGAGACTGCTGTTCATGTCCCCTGTGAAACAAAATGTCAATGTTGACTTATTCCAACTAAAAAGTTAAAGGGAAATATTACACACAAAATTCCACAGAAGTCCAAGAAGTTGCCTCAAGTGATGTCATACAAGTCAGTGTCAGTGGGGGCTAAAGATAACAAGTTTTAAAATGACCTCAATGACAGCTCAAGGCTACATTAGCTGCTGCTAGCATGACACAACTGAATCTGTGACTGAATGTCAGTGGTTGTGTTACATTGTGGGTAATGTAGGCTCCAGGTTTTACAAGAAAGAATAAAAAGGACGATATCCCTGGTTCTGCTGCATTGCCTGCTGTGCCATCCATTGTTAATATGAGAATTTAAAAAATGCAGTGCTAAATCAGGGGAGTGTTTTTACTCTCAGTTGCATCAGTGACTGCAAGATGAAAAGGTTAGCACCCAGTGTGGTGGGTTTCATTTAAGGTTGAAGTATATTTTTAAACTTCCTTTTGAAGCCTTTATTTAAATGTCTGCTATATTTATGATTAAATCTATGAAGTATCCCCTTGTGTGCCTTCTTTTATCTGTAACATGGAACACATGGGACTTGACAGGTGCTGCTGTGATACAGCATGTGGTTTGAGCAGCCTGTATAATATTTCAAAGCATTTATAAGTAGCGTTGTGGAGGTGACTGAGGGGTTAACTGACAGGTATGGATTAATAAATTGTAGACAGTAAAGGATAAAGAGAAATTCAGAAGCAAGTAGTGTACAGAAAGAATAATTTAAGATGGGACGAGTGAATAAATCAATCAAAGGGAAACAGGAATGGGTGAGCTGATCTCCTCTTCCACTAGACTTTACTTAGTGGCTGCTGGGATGAGTTTACAGAAACATCCAGACTCCTCCCTCTGCCTTCACCCTGAAACCTGATCACTGCCATCTGGTAGTCATTTCCAGACACACCAGACACCCCTCACTGCTTGACCTGGATTCCTCTAAAGATGCTGCAGAGAGTAGACAGTGCCAAATCTGAGCATCATCACCTTGTCTCTGTCCTTCATTTGCTGGAAGTGCTGATGTACCCGCAGTCCAGGCAGTCACACTCCGTAACTACCACTGCGGAGAAATGCTAGACCCTCTGGAGTTAGTGAGTACATTGAGCTGAGCTACCAGCACTCAGCACACATCAGTCTGTCTGCTGACTCACTGCTTCCAGTGGCTTCTAACTGGACCAGGAAAAAGATGAACATTCCTGAGGAGGGAGAGCGCACATGTTTCAGAGTTTGGGAGGAAAGTGAGGAGGAGTTATGGAACATGCTGTGTTGTATTTGCCGTCAAATGGCACATCATTCATCTGGAACACCACTGCAGCAGCTTTCCGTTTAATAAGCCGTTTTATTTTACCTTGGACAGTTTCGGGCCTACGCTGACTTCTGGTTTCTGCAGAGTTAAGATATTAAAAGCTGCTGTTTGTTTCCACTTCTATCTGGATGATGGAAATGGTCATGATTGTGTCACAGAGGGCAAACTGGGTTCACACAAGACATGCATCTGACTTGGGCAGAATAACAGACCCGGCACTCCTGGAAGTCCCAGTGGCCCCATTAATCGCGACTGCCAATCTAGTTGCTTCCTCTGGAATGAATGACTGAGCAATGGGCTGTGAGAAAAGTGAGGCAGAAAATCTAAAGCTACAAGCTCAATAGTTTAGTCTGCTATGTGTCTGTTCATTCAGCAAGTCTCCTGTGCTAACTTTGGCCATTCTTTTATTTCCCTCTTTACAGCTGGTCTGGGCAACCACTAGCCGAGTGGGCTGCGCTGTGCACGTGTGTCCAAGGATGAACGTGTGGGGAGAAGTGTGGGAGAACGCCATTTACCTTGTGTGCAACTATTCCCCAAAGTAAGATCAGTATTCCTCCATGTTCCACTGTTCATCCACACCTCCTCTGTCTTCTTATTTACATTCTTCGCAGTGTGTGTGTTCCTAATATAGCTGCACTCCAGATATGTAGCGCTAGTTGTCCGATACATTTGTATGACAGATTGGAGCCATTAAAATTCCTCCAGAAGTAAGAATAAAAAAAAAATAATAATGAAGCACAGGGAAAGAAAAATAAGAGCAGAGCAGGCGCTTGTTTTCCAGACAGCCCACAGGATGTAATTGCCTGAGAGACAACGAGGAGTGTTTTTATTAGTTTGCAGGATTAATGACTATTACGAGTGTTGACTGTGGACAAAAAAGTGCTGAAGTAATTACAAGGCCATGAGCTCAGTGATGCTTGACTGATGATTAATTTCCACCTTACTAAAGCTGTCTACTGTTCACTTCTGCAGGGGCAACTGGATCGGCGAGGCTCCATACCAGCACGGGCGGCCTTGTTCTCAGTGCCCTCCCAGCTATGGAGGAGGATGTAGGAATAACCTGTGTTACAAAGGTGAGTGAGTACACATGGTTTTCACTGAATGATGTTAATGTGTTGTCAGCCTGAACTCATGTGTTTGTTCATCTATAGACTCCCAGCGCTCAGAGACAGAGGACATGAATGAGGTGGAGAAGCCTCAGGTTCCGCTGCCACCTCGTACCACTGCCAAACCTGCCCCCAAACCTAAACCGTCTGCTCCTAAGAAACCAGCGTCCAAACCGTCCACACCTAAGCCCGCCACACCCAGGGCCCCATCTCCAAAGACTCCCAGCAACACCTATCTCGGTAGATGCAGAAATTATTAAAAAAAAATTGAACTTTAGTGTTTTAGTTTACATTTCCTTACTCATTTTTTTCTTGTTTTTACAGCTCAGAACATTAAGTGTGAAACTAGACTGCGGGATAAGTGTAAAGGCGCAACCTGCAACAGGTCAGGATATGCACGATATAGGTTTTATTTAGTTTAATTTACTTCCTGTCCAATATCAGCTCACTCTTGTGTCCATTTCATTCTCTGACTCTGCAGATATAATTGTCCTGCTAACTGTGTGAATAAGAAAGGGAAAGTTTGGGGAACTCTCTTTTATGATGTGGTGAGTCTGTCCAACATGAAACAAACATCTTGCATCATGCAACAATTTACACTCTCATTGCATATTTATAAGTGCTCATTTTGATTGTTTCAGCAATCAAGTATTTGCCGAGCTGCTATCCATTTTGGTGTCATTGACAATAACGGAGGAGTGGTCGACATCACAAGAACGGACAAGTTTCCATTCTTTGTCAGAGCCACTAAGAACGGCATTGAGTCGTCCAGGTAGGTGTTTGTGCTCTGACCAATTTTCCCTAATAGCTTGAAATCACATTTGCTGATGCAACAATGGAAAGACATTTCCCTGCTTCTGTAATTCACATTTTGTGCAACTCTGGATTTCTGAGTATTGTCTTCTTTCCTGATTTCTAAACACTCCGATGTCTTTTACAGTAAATACAAAGCCAGTAATGCCTTTGTGGTGGCCAAAGTGGAGGGTAAGTGAGGCACACCTTTCAAGAAGAGCTTTGAGTCATAATTGCATGTAAATTCACACAGTCAGCCATATAAGGTATATATAGTAAGTGGTTTTCTCTTCTCTCTTTGTGACAGAAATGACTGCTGACTGCTACACCACTGTGGCTGAAATCTGCCCTTACAAAAAGCCCAACTCAAACTGTCCAAGGTGCCTCCTCACATCATCTCATCAGTCTATAGAGCATGAAATAATTAGACAATTACAGGTTTTGCTTTACAGTAACTCCTCCTGTGGACACCCACACGTAGAGATAATGAATGACAGTATAGTAAAATACAGTTGTAATATTATGAAACATCTCTTCATAGGAACTGTTTTTTATATACTGTGTTATAAACCATTTAAAACATTACATAGTGCTTATCGGTAAATGGGGGCTGTTAAAGTCATGTGTTAGCCATCCTTAAAAAAATACTCCCAATCTGTTGCTGCAAATTTATGCTAATGTCCAATGTGTTTTTCAGAATCATCTGTCCGGCCAGCTGCAAGACTCAGCCTTCCTACTGGTCACCTGTGATTGGAAACAACATCTATGCAGACGTAAGTAATACACATATAAACTGATCATGAATCACACCAGAGGTTCAGGTTCTCCAGTTCTGTGCTGTTTATTTTTATTTATTTATGTGCTATTAGTCCAGACAGAAAGAAAACAATACCCAGATCTGCAGTTTGTTTAAGTTAGAGTGACTTTGCAAGCTACTAAGACAGAGCGCAATAAACTACTTCACATCTGGCCATACAATGGGAACATTTCTCCAAAATAAGCAGAGACAGACAAACAATATTAAGTTTGTCAATATAGCTTTTCTTCTCTGGTAGACACAGGGTGCTAAAATGATCATTTGACATGATATAATTTAATATTTTTAGGTATTCCGTTAGTGTTTCAGCTCTTAGTTGCATAATGTGGCGCTAATTGTGCTTTCCAGAGAATGATTTGTTTTCATGGAAAGCCATTGAATCACAGTGTGACTATGGCTTATGGGGACTGGGAGTAATGGTGCATTAAGCGCAATGCTGCCAGGGATGTATTACCCAGCTCAGGGCCTGCCTACTCAGAGGCTTATTCAAGTGTTATCTCAGGCTAAGTGTCTCAGAGATAGGAGATATAGACAGAAATGGTTTCATGAAAACCGGTTTATGTCATCGCTCAGACGTCGCCTAAATTATGTTCAGAGTAGATTAGTCATTGTAAAATCCCCTCCAGACCAAATTTATCAGACGTACAGTTGGCACAGTCAAAGAGGATGATGTGGTGTTTAATGGAGTATTACCTTGGACATTGACCTCAGATGACGTCCAGGTGGACACAGCTCCCCAGAAATCTCAAACGTCGTACAGAGTAAGGCAGCAGTGTGTCTCGTAGCAAATGTGCCCAGGAATGTTTTGCAATCCCAGGCGCCCAGATGTGTTTCTACAGTGCTGTAGAAGCTGGATGCTGGTTAAACATGAGACATAAACCATCTGGTGAGAAATGTTGTAGGGGTGTATGGAGAGTGTGATCTGTGTTTAGACTAGAAATGAATGATTCTGCTCCAGACTGTTGATAAGAGCCTACGGTCTGTTGTGCTGGCTCAGACTGTGAAACAAATGCTTGCGTGTGTTTCTGTGGACTACTGCAATATATTTTCTACTGTATTTAAAAATAAAGGAATTACAAAGATATTCAAAACCATCTTGTAAAAGCGTTTCTCCTCTTTGCCACACTTTCTCCACACAGAGCTCCAGTATTTGTAAAGCAGCCATCCATGCAGGGGTAATCAAACCAGACGGCGGTTATGTGGATGTTCTGCCACTGGACAAGAGAAAGACCTATCCTGGAGTCCTGAAAAACGGCATCCAGTCTGAGAGGTACAATTTGATTTTTTGTAGTCAACTGTTTTTACTGTAATTATCTTCCCCAGATAAGGATTGTTGCACAATAACAAAAGGTACAAAGATGGATGAATCGAGCACCGTGTCAAATAGTTGTAGGTTACCATAGTGACGTTAGAGATAATTTGAGTTACAGTAATCTATATTTTTAGATTTGGCTCCGAACAGTCTGGCTGTAGAGTATTAAGAGAAGCTTTTTTATCTGAAAATGAGAACAACCACTCATGTTTAGACGTGGTGTTTGACAGCTTCCATCAACAAGCAGCCATTTGGCAGCTGTGAAACTGCAAAGCGTCCTTAGTTGTAATGAAAGCTATCAGTAAAGCATTAAAGCCCGGGAAAGTGTGGGAATATTTTATCACTAATAACACGCACAAGCGCTTAAAAAAATCTGCCACCATCGCAGGCTGAGGTGTGCAGCATGTGATCTGCTAAAGTCTCAGAGGAGTCAGGTAGTGTGTAAGGTTTGATGGTTAGGAATATTTTCCCAAAGCGCATTCCCTGTGGTGTTTGCAAAAAACGAAGCAAGGTCTCTCAACCAGAGGGGCTTTAAAGACCCTGCAAATCCTCATTTGTTCTGGTTGGTTGGGATTATGCCGGAGTTTATGCAAAGTCAGCACACTGACAGCACTAACAAGCATGATGAAAATCTAAGGTGTCCCACCCAAACAGGTGCAACAAAGCTAACCAGAGAGTCAAGTCTGAGCACAACCACACAGTCATAAGAGGAGGTCTAATTAGGCAGGATTGAGAACACCTGCGTTGGTGCACAGTTGGTGTGTCGAGGAGAGAAGTCAGACTGAAGAGCGATTTTGTTTGTGGGGTATATTTAGCTTACATTGTGTCCATGCCAGCTTGTTTTGGCCTAACCATTCGCAGGGAGTGACAGTTTTGCCATGATAAATTCATTTGAAGATGACGCTGAAGCTGCCATAGCAGTTACTGGGAGCAGATGCGTCAACATTTTTGACTTTGACGAAAGAAATATGTTGATTAAAGAGGTGAAATTTCTGTATGTTGACTTCAGCTCTGTCTCCTAGAACAACTGTATATTACTAAACTGCTTTCTTAATTATGTTGTGGCGACATAATTATGTTCACAGTCAACATTTTTTTTCAGGAAACAAAACACTACATTCATGTACTGCACAGTGCAGGACCTTGAAACCAAAATCAAATCAAGTTTATTTATATAGCACATTTAAAAACAACCTCAGCTGACCAACATGTTGTACAAATTAAAAGAATGACACACAAATACACAGCAATATAACATGTACACAAATATATAACAGAATAACACAGGTAAGAACAATTACATATGTAAGAAAGATTATAAAATACTAAAATATTAAAAGCCACTATGAACAACCAAAGGCCATTGAAAACATGTACATTTTAAGATTTGTCTTAAAAGTCTCAATGGAGGGGGAGCATTTGATTGAGAGCGGAAGGCTATTCCAGAGCTTTGAAGCAGCTACCGCAAAGGCACGATCTCCCCAGCCTTGATTGCGGGACAGTTAAAAGAAATTGTTCTGATGATCTAAGAGGTCGGGAGTTGGAGTAGGAGCAGAGAAGTTCAGCAATATACTGGGGTGTCAGCCCACGTATGGCTTCAAAAACAAATAAAAGAACCTTAAAATCAATCCTGTACTTGATGGGTAGCCAGTGCAGGGATGCTAGCACTGGTGTAAAACACCAGAACCTCGGGTTCACATCCAAACTCTTGTCTTAGGTTTAGGCAGCACCTTACTTTGGTTAAGGTTAGGGAAAGATCATGAGTTTGGTAAATGTTAATAAAAAAGGCAACAAAAACAAACGCTGTAGTCACTACAAGTAGATACTGTATTGCAAAATTACCTATTTTGGTGGGAAACAACTGAAAAACGCTGTCAGTGAACATTTTGCTATGTAGGAAGATGTCATCCCCTTTCTTGATCCTGATCGGTCAGCCTTCAGTGGAGACAACACCAAACTTATTCAAACCGCTGAACAAATTTGAGATGAGCACAATAAATCAGAAGGTCTGAAACTAAATCTCTAGGTTTAACAATGTTCAGAATAATCATGCAAGAAAATCAAATTCAAGTCAATTTAAAACTGAATTTTATGCTGGAGATTATAAACTGTCATGTACAGATACAGAATAATATTTATCTTCAGCACTTTTCTCAGCTCAGGCTTTAATCTTTGACCAAGGGGAGTGTGGTAAAGAAAACCTTGAGACACAATTGAAATGAAAACATGGAGCTTGTAGTAAAAATTAGACAAGTAAATTTGACAAGAGAATCTAAAATATGCCTGAGAAAGGTGCTTTTATTCACTACACCCTACCTTGATTTATGTTTCCTGTAATACTGCATGTAGTGGGCTCCCTGCATGCACACCATGTTTCTCACATCACTCTCATGGCTGTGGCCAGTTCCAGCGGACTGCGCTTAGGCAAGGAAGCCCTTGTGGGCAGTTTGCTGGCATGTGGGGTTGTAAGAGTAATGGTGTGGTTTGGTGTGTGGATGGGCCACACATGGGATCTTTGCTTACTTTACTCAGGCATTTCAATTGAGTGTGCAAAGTGCTGAATGGCCAAAATAATCCAAGTCTGACTACTATGAAATCTAATGCAGAGCTGCGAAGGCCCCACTCAGGGCACTGGGATAGGAGGTCAATAAACGGCTGAGAGGGAGTCCGTGCCATGTGCCAACATCATGGCAGGGCGGGCAGTTTGGACTGGGCTCTGTTTCTGGGGAAGTAATCACAGCCTATCTGATTACTCGAGGATGGAAATGCTGTCAGCCACTTAGACAGCGCTTTTGTATGCTGCCAATTATCTGCGATCTGATACCAATCGCGCAGGCCTATCATGATTATTGATCATGGCAGAGCTTCAAGGTCTCTCCACCAATGGACTAATTACAAAGTCATCAGATTTAACACATGTGGTAGCTGGAAAACGTCAGACTCAGAAATACGGCAAAAATGAGTCATACTGCCAACGTGCCATTTCTAAAGATGTTTTGAACGCCATGATTGCGTGCTTTTTAATGGACTTGGCTGCTGCGAGGACTTGGACAATACCGAGAAACAGACTTCCAAGTATCACAAAAACAAACATCACGCATAGATATTTATTTGACGTAAACGGAAATTTTACACTTGAGTTTACTCATCATGTGGCGTGCTACTCTGCCTGTGAACACAGCTGTGTGATTTCTTCTGGGGCTCTAGAGGGAGCTTTCTTTAGATAACCCTCATGATGTCACCAAGGTCTGTTGAGTGATGCTTTTGGCTACATTAAGGATCCAGTGTTTTCCTTCAAAAGACAAAACAATGTATAGACTCATACAAAAGTAATCTCTCTCAATCATGACTTGAGACTTATTGGGGGATTATTGGGAGATTATTTTGGGGCATTTCTGCAGGTGACGACATCATAAAAAAGGTAGCAACCATACTGAATTGCGCCAGTGCATCTGTATTAGCAGTTGCCAAATGTAACATGTTTTCTGTATTGTCTGTTTACAGCAAGAGCAACACCGAGGGAGGCTCCTTCCGAGTCTTTGCTGTGAGGGAGTGAGACTTCAGATGAGAAATCCAGAGACCAACAGAGTCACCTCAGCTGCTCTTGAAGAGCAGGAAGTGCCCACAGGTTGGATACCATGGTTGTTAATCTGTCTCTGCGCCTCCCGTGGAAACAGAACATCCCAGCAGATTGAGGGACACGTTTCCCTCTTAGTTCATAAACAATAGCCACCCAGTAAAAGTTGTTGTCCAATATTTTAATGGACTTTTTTTTTTTTTTTCTCAACTTTTAACTCCAGATATAGATACGTCTACATACTTACTCAATCTGTGAATACAGAATGTTTTTATATATTATGATACATTGAACAGCTGGTGCTGCAAGTTTTGAGTTAGACATGTTCTACAGAAAGTATTATGTTTACATTGATGCTCTTATTACAAATTCAAATTGGTTTTCATACACAGGAATGTATACTGATCACACTGTATTTAATCATTGTGTACAGAATCTATGATATTTGGTTTGTTTAACATTTTTATGTCTATTCTGATATTTTATATTATTTTATTGCCTTCTTCTGCTCACCTGGACAATCTTTGCTTTTTGCTCTCGAGGATGTAGCCTGTGAAACCAAATCTAAAGTCTAAATTGTATTTATAAGTTAAGCGTGGCGCTCATTGTGAGCGAGGATGTTTTCTTGGCTGGGTAGACCAGAACTTGTCAGGCAGATACAAAAAGAGAGGAAACAGTGTGGTAAATGGAAGTGCATACAGGCAGCAGGCACTGCTGTAGATAGATTATGTTTCCCTTAAGAAGGCTGGCGTCACTTCAGTGCCAGACATGTGGAGGTGATTGAGTGGAGGTATTACGTTGCTAAGTTGACTGTGTAGTATATGAGAGCTGGTGCAGATGGATCCTCAGAATGGCGGACAGTAGATGTTTAAGATAACAGTCATTTGTCATTTTATATTTATTATTGCTTAGTGCTTTCCTCATTTTCTCATCTCTCTCTGTTTTTGTAAAATACATGAAAAGGCTAAATTTGTCCCCTCCCCACCTAAGACAGATGAATGTGTCACATGTTTCAGGTACAGAGAGACCTTCATGTGTGGAGACTAGACCATATTTTTAGATGTGTGAATGCATTTAAGATTCTCATCATCAAACTGCAGGTTACTTAGGAACAATTAACACTATGCAGTGCGTGCAGGATACAGACACCTGTGAAGTCTGTCACAATACTGGAATGAGGCACTGTTGCCATCGTTACAGCCCTGATTTGAATATGTTTCTTAAAGCAATGCCTCATTTTATTAAAATTTCTTTTGTTGTTTTTATCTCTTTATACCTGTCTTGGTTTAGGTCTCTAACGCGTTTCTGCTGTGTCTCTGAAAATATATTTTCGCATAGTCAGTGTCCCTCATGTAAACTAATGAATCAAATGTAAAATCCAATTTGTGCTTCAGGACTGGGGTGTCCAGTTGTATCATTAAACCTTGTCACTCTGTTTGTTTCCTTGAGGATAACAGAGAGAGTTTTTCTTAAGAAACTGTAACAATATCACAAATACCTGGCCAAGAGAAAATGAATCTTTATCTTTGTATTCTACCTCAGTCCTATCGCTACGCTAGGTATTCAAGTCTTTTCTATTTGGGAACTTTTATGGCAGTGCTAAAGATTTTGTAAAGTTATTGGAACTGTAAATACTATGATTTGTCTGTTTTTGAATAATCCATAATGCAGTAAGATATGATCAAAATGTGTGAATATATTTTAATTTTCTTGTTTTTATACAGGTGTAGGATGGGTTCTGTGTTTTTTGCACAATTGGAAAATAAAGTATGACTTGCAAATGCTACAACACCTGTTTCTGTCCCAGTGAGTCCATGATTACTTTGTGTATTTTGCACACACTTTGGGCCACAGTGTCATTTTAAGATGAGGAAAAGTCAACAGATTTTTCTTTTTATGCCTGAGGCATTATATATTTGGGTGGTCTGTACGGATGTACAGGATGTACGTCTCATTCTTGTGAACATGATATCTCAAGAACACCTTGAGGGAATTTCCTTAAATTTGGCACAAACGTCCACTTGAACTCAATGATGAACTGATTAGATTTTACTGGTCAAAGGTCACTGTGACCTCATAAAACATTTTTTTTCCATAACTCAATAATTCATACACTAATTATGACAAATTTCACACAACTGTCTAATAGAATAAAATGATAAAGTGATTCCATTTAATATCCAAAAGGTCAAAGGCTGACTTCACTGTACCATAATAACAATTTGCAAAAACACTTTTCTGGCCATTATTCGACACCATAACTCGTGAACAGTAGTCGAGACATTTGGTCGGATACTGATTTGTATAGATCATCTGTGTTGCTGGATTGAAGATGTGTGTTTCGCCTCCATGTTTTAGAATATGTAGCTTTGGTGCAGCAACTTTCATATTTGAAGCATCGTCAGCTGTCATGGCTACATGAGTCTGGGCAGACATGGATGTAAACTGTAACTGCACCTTGACTAGTTCGTGGAGGCATACAACCATGAGGCGGTAATTCTAGTTTTTATTGAGGGTTGGTATTAGTGTTTGATGGTTTAATTACACTTCAGGGAACTGCCCTGTCATGTTTTGCACAGCCTCCCCAGAGAGATCAACTAAACAGGATATCCAGGGTTTTACTTTCACCTGCGTGAAATTGCCCTACCCAAGTACATATTTGGATTACTGTATCATTTGGGCATCGAGTAACCAAATATGAGTGAAACTATATAACTGTTATGATCTCACAACTTAATTAAATCCACTTTGACCAGCGCATCAGGCTACAATCTGTACGTCATGCATTATGAATGAAATTTAGACCAGGGCCACCCAGGATCTGACCGTTATCTTTGGAAGAATATCACTGACCATGTTCATAACCTGGCTCTGCTTCTTGCCGACGCACATGCCGAGTGAAGTGGAACAATAAATTGAAGCAATCGTTTTTACTCAAGGACCACATACAGTACATAATCTGCCAATAGGGCTTAGGCTTATGGTGGAATGATTTCAGAAGAAAGGAGGAAACTTTGTGGACTCGGCTACATTTTCACAACCTTGTAATTTCCCATTTCACACTCAGGGCTGAAGTTCTCATTTGTTACTTAACAGCTGTTTGAGACAAGCTCAGCGAGATGATAAGATCAGTGTATATATGCCATTAATAATAAATGCCTCATTTACTTAAACCCTGAGAAAGAAGGAGAGACATGAGAAGAGGAAAGGAGAGAGGCGACCCTAGCAACCTTGTAAGTGCTAATAATTCTTCAAACCTCCAGGGCTTTTATTAGAGGCAGATGTTCAGTTTCAGTTAAGCCCTGGTTGGACAGGTCTCTGGCCACCTTATTGATAAACAGCTGCAACTGGCTTGTCTGATGAGTGTTTTACTCCCATTGTCAATGGAGATAAAGATTTGTACTCACCCTGTAAATCCCCAGACTCCTCAGAGAAAAAGCTCAGAGGCTCTGTCCAACTTTCTTGTCCTTAAATGTGCTTTGCATAACATATTGTATTGGTTGTCCAACAACAGCATCACATGGGGCTCAGAGGGTAGTAACAGTAAAGTTTTATTTGTTGTTTGTTGTTGTCATTAAAGTCTACGAGGTGTCAAAACTCTTTCAGTTGCACTGGTGAACTTGATCAATCTCTAACATGACTTATAAGACCAACAACACTGCAGGACTATCACAAGAAATTTAGTGCACATGTTTCAAACTGTATGCTGAAACATGAAGGACGTGGAAGTAATTTTCTCCAATGATCTGGTCATTGAGGCTCTGCTACATGGCTTTTAGAGAAGAAAATGGCTCCTAGCATCTCTGTTGTACCATAAACAGTGCAACACTACAGCTGCTGCATGTATACAGTCTTCAGTTCAAAGGGAAGGATGCTAAAGCTCTGTGTGCGGCAGAGGCTTGGTGAGCAATGATTCTCAAGCATATCTACAGCTTTTTTATTTTGGGTGTAAATTAAGGTCATATTATTAGTAGTACTCGGTCAGACTGCAGGGCACCTCGGACTCGGAAATGAGACGGTCACTGAGTAACAGTGTTTCACAATAACCTTATATGTACTGTCTGAAACCAAAGTAATATATCAGCACTCAATGGAAGTGATAAGGAAGTAAATGCATCACCATTACATTTAAGACAGACATTCATGATCCTCAGATGATGAATCCCACTGACCTCGGTGAGTGTTTTTCCCCAGCAGTTGTGGTTTAAATCTACATAATTGATATTCAGACCACAAAATGTCAGAGAAACAGAAATTACGGTGACTTTAGCTTCTGTACTGTGATGCACCTCACAGTGAAACACAATATGTGATCAGAGTACAGCTGCAAAAGGAACGTAAATCAGATTCCTTTGCATTTGATTGGGCCTCTAAAATATCAGTGGGTTTAGAGTTAAGCGGAGCTGCAGTGCATTGATGGCTCTCCCTTCATGACAACTGCACTGAGGGTGGGGGGGCAGCCCTTTGCCCAAATATCATCACTTCTGGCTCTAAAAACCAAAACACCAACAACCAAATGCTGAACTTGAGGCTTCAAAATGGGAGTCCACAAACCAGTGGGTGATGTCACGATAGCTATGTCTGTTATTTTTACAGTCTATGCTCCACACACACCTCCCTCACAGTGAGATCAGCAGGAGGATGGGGGAAGAGATGAATGACTTAATAAATCAGGTTCATGACTGGATGAATTAAGGCCCAGACAAACCAAACCAACTTCAGAAAACTTGTGTTGACAAAGGGCCTGACATCATCGTGTCTCAGCCAAAAACTTTGCACATAAATACACCGCAAAGACTACAGCCGATGGTCAATCAGTGACGGTGCCTGGGAGTCACTGCTGAACCCTCTGGAGGTATCGTGGGCACAATCAGCGGAGCATCAAGGAAGGAGGGCGTCCACTTGATAACCCAGAGGATACCATCTCTCTCTTGACCATCCCACAGAGTCTCTAGTTGTGTCTCAGGTGTACTATAAGGGATATTAACATCTAGTCCTATACAAACAGACCTGCATGACAGGAAATAACTCTCCGCAGTCATCTGTAATGTTCATTCAAAAAGAGAAATTGGAACACCGCCTTGATGCTAGTTAGCCAGTTAGCACATAAACAACACAATCCAGTGTTAAAAGAATGAAGCATATTTACTGTGTGTCAGTGAACAATGACACAAACCATCGGGAAATTTTTCTGCTGAAGAGCTCAATGACTAAAGAAAAGTAATCTTACCTTATGTAACGTGTTTGTTTTGGTTTCACTTCCTCTTGACTTTTGCTGTTTGTTTACTTGCACAGATGCTCACCAATAGCCAAACTTTCACCAATTGGGGGTGAGGAGGGGCAACGGTGCAGTATGTCAGGACCTTAAGAGCTTAGGCACTTTGTTTTTGAAATGAAAAGAAAGGTTTGGTAAATGAAAACTGGGCATGTCAAAACAGTTAGGCCCTGACGTGTAACGCTGTCAGGATAGTAGTATCCATCAGGAAGAGAGAGATGAAGCCTGTCTTATACTCCATGTAACGTTAGTTGCTGAAGCAGTGCACAGTACAGTGCCTTAAAAGTAATCTTGAGCTGTCACAGATACCACTCTCCTCAAGTGAATAAACTGAACAGTAACCATGGTATTTTGGTGCGGCAAAAGTTTCAGATTGATTAATGGGTGGATGTTGTCATATTATTGGTTTAATTGATTGGTACTAGCTTACATAAGCACACATCACATTTTGTTTTACAGGAAAAACAATGATTGGATTCTGATATAAGTATATGAAGGAATTAACCGTTTGTATTTTTTTCCTATGTTATCTAAAAGGGATAAAAAGAAAAAAATGAATTTAAATGAGTCCTGAATTGACAAAACATGTGATCTGGAACTGAATTCTTGACTTCAGTGATGATACTGTATACGTGAGCATATTTTTCAGTCTTGCTTCATCTTAATTTTCTCATTCTAGGGACCACAGTGTCAGTCGGTACACCGCTTTGGCATTGTTACGTTTATATTATTATTTTTTAGTGAATTATCTTGACAACCATAGATTGCCATGTCATGCAGTCGCAGCTCTCCATGGAGCCAGGAGGATGAATTTTAGTGACAAAGGCAGGTTGACAGTTGTGGTTTTGAGACAGTCTTGATTCAGCCTTGTATAAATTGCTGACTCTTGCTGATCAACGTGGTAACGTCGAAATGAAATGACAGTCACTGAGTCATGCAGTGCTTCAAAATCAAATGATTTTTAAACATCAGGGATTAAATGTTGTTGAGTATAAAAATGGATTTGCATGAACTGGAATGAAAATCTGAGTTACACTGGGTACTCAAAGGCACCCTTAAATTTAAACCACCAATTAAGAGGCTTGCTCTGTGCCTGCATATGCAACTTTACATGGTTATAGCGGTACAGCCATGTGTGCAGCTATGCTAACGGTATCATTACCAGAATATAATACTGGGAATGTTTTTAATGGGGTTTTGGAAGGTTAGACGAGAACCTATTGCAGTATAGTTCATATACTCCAGGCAGGATCTTGATCCCTGGACAGAAGAGATCAAATAATATAATTGTGAATGTGATGATATTTCCCTGACCAGAGAGGCCTTATAGTACCGCACGTGTTTTCAAGAAAGCCAGTTGGAACAGACCAGCCTGTGTGGAGGAATTTTAGATTTAGAGACACTAGAATCAAAGGCACCATCTTCCAAAAGAGGCAAAGCAGAGATGTGGCTGATGCTGTTATGACAGGACTTTGTCTGCTCTGCCTGTTCATCATAAGAATGTGGTAAGATTTGTAGAAACCAGAGGAGGATGGAGGCTTTACCAAAGCCATCCATCATAAAGGAATACTTGGAATGCATCTGGAATTGATAGGTTTGAATGTCTTCTATCATAATTTTACTCCATAATTTTTTTGTGATCTAAAGGTCACAGTGCAGCCGTGGGTTAGGTTCCTCCTCATTTTTCACAGATAAATAATTACATCAAGTCATGGGAGCATTTGAGGCAATGTTTTGTGTGGCTTCTGTCCAAACCCTAATACAAGGTGGGTGGTGGATTACCTAGTGTGAGTGCCCTGTAGTTAATGATATACCTGTATATTGCCTGTGAGGAGCTAAATCAAAGATAGTGTAGACCAAAGTATACGCAGAATGAGAGGATGCTGCGATATACCACAGCCACTGAAACCTGATTTGTCTGAAAGAACTTTCCAAATCTAATATTTTATTCTAAGTTGCACAGCAGTAGCAGAGGTAATAAAAGTTGCTCTAAATTTCCCATCAGTTCCATGAGCACATAACTGTGCTGCGGTTGATTCTACATCATTAATATTCATACCTTAAGAGGAGCTTTAAATTAGGCATTAATAGTCAAAGAATGTAATCCTAAATTCTCTACTTAAGTGATGATTTACATGAGCGTATTTGTCAGTCTGCTCTCATCTTCACTTTTCCAGGGATTGCACTGTTGGTCAGAGCACCACTTCGGTACCATGAAGACTGTCATGACATTCAGTACAGATGTTCATGGTACCCAGAAGATGAATACTACTGACTTTGATGACCCCTTTGCTTTACCTCGAACACCACCAGATCTCCAGACATTATGGATCCCCAGATGATGAAGTCTAATGATTTTGGTGACCCCCTGACTTCTCCTCGAGCAGCAGGGCAACATTTGTTCTTTGACAGTTTCGGTTGGATTGCTGTGATATTTGTACATTTATCTTCCCAACAAGGTGAAATGACATCCCTTTGGTGTAGGTTACCTAAATGGACATTGTCTTCTATCATAATTTTCATATTTTTTTTTAATCATAAATGAACATCTATTGGCAGAAATTGTGTATAATATTCATAACTATGTTTTCATTAGTTAATAATCACTTGCATAAAAACAGACCTGTTGTGGCTTCATAGCCATTTATATCTACATATGGAGCACAGAGTTTGCCATGTTGTTCTACAGCAGTAGTTTCCAACTGGTCCAGCCATAGGGTCCAGATTTCTCCGTAGTCATAAGTTCAAGGTCTACACAGTTTAATATATTGAGCATCATACTTGTGTTTGGTCATGTCATTAAGCTAGTTTACAGTCTCTGTCAAGTAGCTGTCCATTAGTCACTCACTTCAAAGTCAAAGCTCTTTGCCAGAAATTCACTGTACTTTCAAAATGAAATGTGTTTTTTACAAACTTGACATGTTGGTGATTCACTTGCAGTCCATTCAGAATGGACCTGTGACCCACTTTTGGACCACGACCTACCAGTTGGGAACCATTGTTCTACAGTGGCTTAGAATTGACAAACCAAACACTTGCTCTAGATAGGGCCTCTTGCGTTTTCATGTTTCTCTCACCGTAGCTCTCCTACACGCTTGGCACACAGGAGATGTTCTAGTTCTGCAACCTTACCACTAGATGCACTAAATCCTACACACTGGACCTTTAAAAATGTGATCTATCATTGAATTCTTTATCTAAATGATGATATATATGAGCATATTTTTCATGTTCACTTTTGTAGAGATTGCACTGTTGGTTGGTACACCACTTACAGCTGTTTATGGTACTCAGAGGGTGAATACCAATAACTTTGAGGATCCTTTTACTTTACTTCAAGCACCAACAGCAGGCCAAAGTTTTTACTTTGGTGATCCCCTGACCTTTGTGTCAACAGGGTGACATTTGTGTCTCCACAGGATAAATCAACATCCCTTTGGTGACTTCCAGTAGCCTACTTAAAACTAATGACTAAGTATAGTGCTTGGTAAACATCAGATCTTCTAGATGTCAGCATTGTCATGGTCAACATGTTAGCATGCTGATATTAGCATTTAGCACTGCTGTTAAGTACAGCCTCACAGAGCTGCTTGCGTGGCTGCAGACTCTTTAGTCTTGTTCATTTATTCTGTGTTTCCTTTCTCTGTCAGAACTCCTACATTTCTACTTTTTAAGGAATGCACAAAGTAGATGAGGAGAATAAGTTCATGCACAGTCCTGTTTTCTGTACGTGCTAATACAAAATGTTCCTCCGTCATGTAATACTGAATGTTTTACTTTTTTATTACCAAAGCCATAAAACACAGAATTATACGTGACAACATCCTGCACTGGTGCCGCCAAACCACTCAGGGAATTTCATACGATGATGCTGTAATGCAACCCCATCACTGTTTTATTTGGTTTAGTCTTCTGTGTTTTTTCTTGGCACGAGAGCCACCGCAGTGAATCCCTGGCTGCATTCCCTCGGGACTCGGTGTGATTTCTGGCCCACAGGGAGGCAACCCCAAGTGAGGGAACAAAGGCTGTTTGTCAGAGAGATGATGAGGAATCTGTGGTGATGGTGTGTAGTCAACCAATGCGGACTGGAACAGTTAAACAAAGCCTCACTGCCCGGTACGTCTATAGGCTCCACGTATTATTCTGAAACGATAAGACCTCAGTGATCTCAGTGTTGACAGTCACACAGACAGTTTTTCTTTCCCCTTCGTGACGCACTTCCATTCTGGGAAGAGTGTGCTGAAGATTCACAACCCAACGATCAAACAGAAGAGTGTGTGTACGTACGCCTCACTCAACAGTCAGCGTTTTGTGGTGTAAACCATAATCCATGTTGTTTTGAAGACATGCCTTTGTCCTTATTCAAGAATGAATACATTTACATGCAGGATGATTAAGAAAGAGTCATCTTTAAGTGTTTCTGTCAGTAATTGGCGAGATAAAGTTTGTCTCACTTCAAAAATCAAACTCCCTTCCAACAGAAGGTCCTCATCGAATATCTTTGGGCACACATGGTGTTTACTGCAAGTTTTCATATTAGATAACTGATGCTGGTCCAACTACTGCTCTGAGGAACTGTTCAGTTTTTCTTTTGCATTTGACATTGTGTGTGAAGTGATTCTGAATTCCCAAACACACCAAACCGACATCAAAGGACTAGTGGTGATGAAGATGGACTGCTGCATCACCTCTCATTGCCTGCGTCTGACCGGCCAAAAAAAGAAGACGTATGTTCTGCACCTGCGTGAGAGGCAATAACTCTCCATAGCAGCAGGTGGCACTAGTCTGTATTCGTCATTCAAAAAGGCAAACTGGAAGACCAACAGGATGGATTTAAAGTAGTTAGCCAGTTAGCACATTAACAACACAACAAGATGTTGAAAGAACAAATGATATTTACTGTGCACCACTAAACAGTAACACAAAGAACTACAAACCATTTCTGCTAATGAGCTAAATGGCTAAAAATACAGTCTAGCCTTATATAACAAGTCTGTTTTGATGTCACGCCCTCTTGACTTTAGGCATTTGTTTGCTTCTTTCCTCACTTCTGTTTTCTGCCAATCAGAGTGATTTCTCTCACTGATGGGCTCCGCCATCTCCAACGCCAATTATTGGCCAATTAAAAGTCAACAAGGGCTGACTTGTGCCAACTGTGTGGGACACACTGCAAAAACTAGGGCGACAGACACTCACCGACTGCCTGACACTGACCAACGGCCAACAGTCGGCTTGGTGTGTCAGGGCCTTTCAGGTTAAGATTACACACAGTTTAGGAGTCCTGCCTTGAGTGATGTAGTTTTCATGAGCTACAGTTTAATGTGGTAATTACTCATACATGTTAATGTTAATAACCCATGCTAGTGGCTCTGTGAGGCTGTACCGAGACACAGATGTGCTTTGAATTACAGCAAATGCCAACACCAGCATGCTAACATGCTCACAATAACAATGTTGACATGCTGATGCCTGAGAGGATATAATCTTTACTGATATGTTAACCATTTTAGGTATTGTGTCAGCATGCTAACATTACTAAGAAAAAAGCACGAAACAGCTGAAGCTGATGGGAATGTCATTGGTTTTGCAGGTTTTTGGTTATTAAACAAAGTGTTAGACGAATGTGTATATCAAATTCACTAAAGACTACAAATGTCAACCTCATGGTGGTGTTAGAGGAAAAGTCAGGCGATCTCTGATGTCACAAGGCTTTATTAAATGTAAACCATGCATGTCTGTAAAAAAAAAGTGATAGCAATTGATGTCGTGGAGGCTGAGATATTTAAAGCATTGGCTTCATTTTATAGCCCTGAAGGTTACAGCTTGATGGCAGCCCATAGTTGTTAAGATATTTTAGTCTGGACCAAAGTGGTGGACTGACCAACAGAGTGACAATGTCATGCATATGGCCACTCACTATAGTGACTGCACGCTTGTTTTAAATTGCAGCTCACATAGTATACACTCACATCCAATGCAGTAATGAGCAGTAGTAAAATTTTATGATTTTTTTTTTTTTTTGGCTTTTATTTCTTGTGGGCTATGTCTTGTGGTTTTATGTATATTGGAAAATAATGTTATGCATATTGTGTATAAACTGAGGGGTTTGGAAAATTTGGCAATATTTTCTGGGGACAGAAAACCACCCTGAAAGCTACTATTTTTTTCCACCACTGGAAAAAAATACAAAATAATAATATTCTTCAGTAATATGTGTCTTTCATCTTCTTAAGCAAGGCTGCTATTCAGAGCTGTAGAGTAATACGCTTATATCCTTTTAGCACAAGATAAATAAAAACTGAAGGGTTTGGAAAATTTATTCAGTATTTCCTGGGGATAGAGAAGGCCCTGGAAGCTAACCTTTTATTTTTTTTTCCACTGTTGCTTTTCCTAATGACAGTGTCCTAAATGATGAGCTCTCATCCTCTCCTCCACATGACTTTCGTCTGAAAAACCCCATTAGTCCAATATTTGGCTAATGATGTGTGCATGAAAAACTGTTTTCTAAACCTGCTGTCAGTGACGCAGTCTAAATATAGAGAGCCTTGTTACAGACATTACAACAAAAAGCATACTCAAAGCCCAGTTTTGTTTCCCAGCATCACACACTGGAGCCGACACATAATCACATGCTGATAATGGTTGGCTGCTTCTTTTGTACCTCCTCAGCCTGTTATTGCCTCTGCTTGGTGAACATATGAATCCAATGAGCAGCAGAAGAGTTTGTCGCCACTTTGTTGTGAAAGAAGCGGTGAGACAAGTGGAAAGTTAAGCTGAAGTAAACAAGGCTTGAGGGCCAGTGTTGTTGTCTGTTTAAATAGCTCTATCCTCAGAGGGTTTGCGCTAGTACACAACCAGTGAACCACAGAAGAAAAAGGGAATGAGATGCTTCTGCAAAGTTTGTTGAAGTTTTCTTTCTGTGAGAGGCTCTGAGAGTTTGGATGAAACTGACCCCGGCCTTCTACGGGCACTTAGTTTGTCCAATCACTCTGAAGTCCTGACGGCAACGATCAAAACAATGCATGAACATTTACGAGTGTAGAAGTGAAGGCAGGGTGTAACAACACTGGTGCATAATCTGTATGTGAATCGAAAGCAGTTATTCCTTTCGAGAAAAGGAATTCAAGAAGAAGTGCAGATGCACTGGAGTTAGGATTTAGAGACGTATCCTCAGCAGTTGTGTTGTACTGTTGAGGTATTTATGTCAGACAGATGACAGTGTTGATCTTCTGGGTGTCCAGCAAAAGCAAGATAAATGTGCAGTGTGAGATGGATGTCCTGGCACACAAAAATAAAAAGATAATATTCTTTTGTAATGTGTGTCTTTGTTCTTTTTATGCGAGGCTGCTATTTAGAGCAGTAGAGTAAACTAACTCTGAAATGAAATCCGTTTTAAACAGAGGTTAATGCCACAGTGCCATAACAGTATGCTTGTAAATTTAAAACTGATTATTGAGAACAAAAGAAAAATAATTTAAAGAAAGAGACCGACAGACATGTGTTGGAAAGTATAATTTATTTTTAACATGGTGACATATTTCACACATTTTAAACTTGATGTTTTCCAGGTGTTCTTACAGTATGTTGTCAGCAGAGTTTTGTTTTCCTATACGTTACATAACCCCACCGCCTCCCAGTCTGCGTGTCACATACAGCACAGAACAATATGTGTTGGATCTTGCAGAAGGTCATAAATCGTCCCGGCTAGCCGCCCCCTGTCTCTGTCGGGCTCTTTCTTAAGAATGAAAACACTTTGAAAATGAAGATCAACAGTAGTCTTGCGTCCACGAGGTATGGAAAACGAACCTCAGATTCATTTGGCCTCTCCAAATTCTGAGAAAAATGGATTCGCTACCTGTAAATGCTAACCTCGACTTAACGCATGGGCCATTAATTTTAGGATACTCAATAGAACATACAGCACAGATGTGATGCATCCATCATGCTTACAGAAGACTCTAAATGATGACGTCTGTGCAGGTTATATAACCGTGCTTGGATGTGTTGTGAATACAGTAAAGTGATCTAATGATACTGAGATCTCTCTCGCAGTTGGCACAAGGAGGTCCATGTTATTATATGAAATCTGGCCATAAATTCAGACCAAGTTTCCACTCCAGATATGGCTCAAACTGGGGTGAATGAACTGGTTGCCGCATTTTTGCAGAAGGTCAGAATACTGGACTTTGTAAATCTGTTGTCTGCAGAGTTTAATCAGAAAATGATGCTTAAATACTGGCGATATACAGCTGCCAACTGAGTGGGGTAAGACTTTTTTATTTGCATGTCATCAAATTGTGTTTTTAGGCATCAATATTTGACACAGAGAAGATGACTTTTGGAGTGGTTAGAGGAGCTGAGACAGATCTAATAAAACAGTTACAATAAAAAAGCTAGAAACCGCCTAAGCCTTTAGGAACCCTTCTTTCTTTTTTCTTTCTTACGTGTAACAACAACACAGTGCTTTCAACCACACCCTTAAGTCAGTCTACACATAATGACCATCAAAGCAAGTAGCATAAATAAAGATATTAATGAAAAGGGTCTGGAGAAAAAAAGGGGGAAAAAACATTGTGTACACAACCAAATTAAAAAATAATATTTTTTTTAATACATGAAAAAAAGTAGGCCTATACATAAATGTGTATTGAATCATGCCATAAAAGATGATCCTTTCATGTAGCATGAACTAGAACAGTACAGTTTTCACACTAAAAAGACTGAGGGAAAATACGAGTACACAGCTCTTCATCAGACCAGGTTATGATTGGTCTAATGAAGAACTGTGGGACTGAGCATCACTCAGTCATTTGTGTTGATAAAAAGTTTTTGCATTGGGTGCTTTCTCACTTCATTGTTTTGAGATTTGCTTATGTTTGCCTCAGCAGCTGCTTCATATATCTGTAGGATGTGTTATGTATTCCATGTAGCGAAACTATGCACAAGTAGCTGCAACATTTGCTAATGGAATCGGCCACTTGTGTCAGCGTTGAAAAGAACTTCCACTTTACACAAATCCTCTGCAGCTGCAACATTGTAAATAGGGTTCATTGCCAGTACTATGTTATTAATACGGGTTCTCATAGCGCCAAATGGAATCAGCATCTCAATGAATGCCCTGAGGCCACTTTTCCCATGTTACTGATGTCAGTGGGCTATCTGCACTAACGTTGGCACCGACTGCTCATGCCAAGACAAATGTCAGCCTGGGCCTCTCTGCCCAAGTCCCAGCTTGTGGTCGTGAGTTGACTGTATCATGGTACACTTTGAAAATCCCTTGCAAGTTGCCTTTTTGCGCAGCAGTACCGTAGGGGCTCTGGGAAAGGTTTGGTTCCCAGACAGAAAAGGCCACATTGAGTGTGAGACAGGTTTTCTAGACTTCTTGGTGGCCTTTTTCCCTGGAGATTTAAACAGCTCGCTGCTGGGTGCAGCAAAGAAACTACTCTCATTTTTTTATTAGCAACTTATTTAACATTCCCCACATTCTATCTCCTTTTACACAAACTGTGAAAGACTCCAGAGTTTATGAGTATGTGGGCCATTGTCGAACAATTCAGCTGTCAGTTTTCCTTATTTCAGACTGATAGCTACTTGCGTTAAGGTTTATACACAAGGTTCAGACAGCTGTGATGAATGTTTGTCGTGTTTGCTGTTGTCTGTGTAATTATGCGTGACTTTATATGAACAGCTTTCACTCTACAGGAATGTTTCTCTAGCTGTATCTGGACTTCATTTGACATGCACTGTTTCTTGTTAAGGGAGCCATCCAGTATGTTATCATGGTACAAAACATAAACCAGAAATGTTTCTTTTTTCCATTCAGTAATTTATAGTCACTAATTATGATAGTGGGTGGATGGCTGTATTTACAAGTGCAGTTATATTTGAAATCTGGTCCAGACGACCAGTCTGAGGGGGGAGAATGAAAAAAAAAAAAATCATGTTTCTGTTTCTCTAAGAACCATAAATTATGTTTTTGGGAGTGGTGGTTGGACCTTGACGTCTGAGCTAACCAACTTACTCACTCGTTGTGGCATTGTCAGTGAGCGGTAAGCAGTGACAGGAGATCAGACTGCTGACACGAGAATGAAGCCACCCCGACAGGCCTGCTGACGCACATCAACTTCAAGGGACCAATGGATGCTTCAGCCAGGATGGTTTCCTGGAAGTCATTAGTTGGCTTTCTGACTGACAAACAGGTTTCAAAATACTGCCGTCAGGGTGAAGGGGTCCATCCAGAGTATGGTGTTTTCCTCAGCAGAATCTGTCTATGTGACTGATGAGGAAATAAAGTTAGCTTTGATACATACCCAACAGTTGCAACTGTTTCTGAAATGGGAATCATTTTCGCGGAAAAGGTTGATTTTCACACTCATCCTCACATGGCCTCTAAATCCTTCTGAGCGTTTAGTTTTTAGTCTTTATGTAGAGCCAAAGGTGTTGTTTCCTTCAGTTGGTGTTTTCATTCCTCCACAGTCTCCTCACAGCTAGTACTTCTCAGGATGTGTTGCTGTATTTCCGCTCAGTGTGGCTGAGACTGAAAAAGATAAAGGCATTTAGAGGTGAAGCTCCTGGTTCCTCAGGTTGTTGAGAAAGAGCTGCTTCAGGGCATCTGCCTCTGGGTGAACTAATATGAGTTCAGAAATAAAAAAAAAGAGGCTGAGTTAAGGGGTTGAGATGAGCTGTGACAGAGTTGAAACAGCAGAGGAACTGCTAATAGAAATGATCAAAGCCCAGAAACCATCTGAGCCCAATCTGCACAGTGCTTTTTGGGTGCCTGGACGCCAGTGCTTGACATGTAGTATACAGGACCTGTCATACCTGTTTAACATGCTCTTCCCAGGACTTGGAAAAGACTAACAATCCAGATAAACAAACCTGAACTTGTTGAGTATGTCCCTCAAGACTTTGACGAGAGCATACAGGAGACAGTAAGTGACTGTCTTTTAGGACATCAGGAGAAACACAAAATATCTGCTCAACTGTTTTATTTACAAAACATCTAATTAAAATGGAAGGTCAAGTGCAAACTCTTTAGATCTACAAGACATATTTGTCAGTAGTGCATTGTGTACACACCGTGTACTGTATTGACAGGGGACTATTAATAACTGTTTCACCGCCAAATGGCATGCTGGGTACAGCACGCTCTTTGTTGCTCATTACAATACATTCAAGAACAGATGAAGACAGAGAGACCAGAGATGTCACATTGTAGCAAAGCCAAACATTTCAAGCATCTGCGATGTAACTTTCAGAATGAAGGCTTTTGTTCCTAGAAATAGCCTGGTCCCAAAGACCTTGTTGTTAGCAAATGATGTGTATAGTTTAGCGTTGCTAGGGGGACGCATCTGTGTTATGGCACATGTATTGCTCAGGACCCAAGGAAGAGCAGCGTCGAGCGTGAAGTTGTTTGGATGACAGGTTCTCAAGAAAGCTGCAAGAAAGCAGCAATATCCTACCGAGACCAAGCATTCGGCCTTTCAAACAGGCATGTTTTGAACAGCAAGAGGATATTATTGATATCAGTGGTGCAGTTTGGGGGATGCGTGAGAAATGGGTGCAGATGTTGCTGAGGAAAAATTATGAAGAAACCAAACACAACACACACACAGAGTAGCAAATCTCTGAAGACAAAATGCTGGTTCATAACTGTCCCTCCTCCTAAAAAATATAACACTTGCTCCAGCCGTTAAAGCAGGGGGAGAAAAATCAACCTGGTTTAAAAGCCCCTTCAATATGCTTCTCTATGACACTGGTCTCACTGCCATAGTGCACACACACACACACATGCACACACACAACAAAAAAGCACCTCTCCCACAGAGAGGAAATTAAGCAGGTCTATGGCACTAACACTGGACCAATGCAGAGGTCGAGTCATGGGCAGTAACTTTAATACTGTGTTCACACTATGAGTGACACAGCAACAGTATGTTGCTGAGTCCCTGTTGAGTGCTCGTTAACATAGTTATGTAGTTACGTAAGGCTTGCGTGTGCCTGCTACTTGCCACAAAGCAACTTGACAAAACTAAATCTAAAGTTTGTACTTGGTCAAAAAGAGATCTATGCTTTTGATCAATGTCTGAGCCCCACTGTAACGTCACATTTTGCCACCCCATTGCATCCCTGTGTGCACTGCAATGCACATAAAGCTAGCATAGTGTCAACTAACTGAGCTAATGAAAACAGTACCACAGCTAGAGACAAAAATATATGATTAGCTGACGCTTCACAGCATCATTAGTGCACTGACAAAAGAGTCAGGTGTCAGTTTGTAGCTTCACCGACTTGTAGCCAGCTGCTTTGTTGCTTGTAGTGTGAACACAGCATACTAATACCAAGTCCTAGCAGAGGATCAAGAACACAGGGGACTTGGGAAGAAGTTACCTAGGAGGTCCAGAGGCAGAAATCAAATATTGTGGGTGACAGGATGGAGCTTCTCCACACAGGATGGAGCAACATGAGCACTTAACTATGGAGAGGTGAGAAATTATTGTTTGAAATGACCCAAGACAAAAGGAAGCTCAGGAAAAACACGTTGGTAGAAATTAATCTGGGAGGACATGAACCTGTTCTTTTCCCAAAGGGTGCCAATCCGATGTCTTCATCTCAAAACCCGTTTAGAAAGCCCTTAAATTAGCTTTGAATTTGACACCCGAAACAAAGTCCCCTTTTTCTGGCGGGGTACATTCAAGTTTTCTGTAGCAGCACTTTGTTGAAGTAATGACAGACCAATGTCTCCATCTCTCCCCAAGCAACATTTGTGCTTTAATATCTTTACACCTCCATAAACTTGATGAGACACAAGCCCGTCTCTTAAAATTACAGTATTGTAGCTGCAGTTTGTCATTTGTAGAAACCTCTGACACTAAATGTAGTGGAAAAGAAACTCTAAAGCTGTAAAATACAGATTCTGAAAAAGCAGGCGGTTAGTTGCCACGCATGCTAGTGTGATGCACACATGATGAACACATTTTTCTGCTCATGTCAACCCACCATGTCTCTGTTTTTCAACGTCTGTCATCGTCTTCCTGCATTTGTCTTTCCATTGCTCCCCAGCTGTAAGTCCTTCCCAGGAAAAAGAACATAACTTTTACTTTGCTCTGGCAGCTCCTTTACTTTTGTGGATTTTGCTGTTTTGGATGCACTCTATCACAGCACCACATATCATCGTCCCCCTCTTTAGAATTAATGAGTCTCTGAAGTGATTACGTAACACTGGAATGACAGCAGCAAACAATTGAGTGTGACTTTGCTCTATCCAGATAACATGTTGCTTTATTTCCCGCGAAATTTGTTTTAATTTTTCAGCCAAGAATTTATTAAGTGATACTGAACGTTTGTGTGCTTTTCTCCTTTGTGCTGCATAAACAACCAATACTACTACAATTTCCACTAGTACAGATACTTCTGCCGGTGCTACTGCCACCTCAGAGACGTTTATAACCAGTTAACACAATAAAAAATGTGACAGCAGGATCAGAAACACAGTAAAAAGGCTGACATGAATTCAAAATAGAATTATAAAGTAATAATATATCCAATCCAAATACAGTAGTCATAAAACTAAAATGGTTTTACCACATAAACATGACTATAAAATCTGTTTGAAGATGAGACCGAGAAGATGATTCATTCTGACAGCATAAGCTCCTGGATGGTCCCGAGCCTTGAGGCCCACGTGGAAAAACGCCTGATTGACAATTAATATTCGGCTTTGTGGAAAATTTTGTTCCGCACTAGAGGCGAGTTCAAGTCAAGTTCTGTGTGAGACAGCTTGAAAAAGACAGATGATGTACAGAAAGCATTTTCCTCAACTGTAATGCAGTCTGTGCCAAATTGTTAAATTCTAAGAAACGTTCTTGTTTCACTGAAGTAGTCTAATCAGCTTTTTATTGACACAAAGAGATGAGCACTGAATGTGGAATATGACACTTTTTTGTGTGTTATTTATTTGATTATAAAACTCTCTTGCAAAAGGTCAGACGTTTACAGATCTGGCCAAACGTAGCTCCAAGTTAAAAAAAGTGCCAGATAGGATTAAGGCGAAGTTCGCTGTAGCTAATAAATTCTTGCTTTTCTTCTGTTTTTCTTGTGAAGTGTCCAAGAATCATGGGTGACCATCTAACGCTGGCACTGGTTAAGTGTTGAAAGGAGGCGGGTAGTCACATCAGGTTGTACACTGTGTATGTTTGCTTAAGGACAGAGTTATCAGAGGTGAGCCAGATCCAAAGGTACTGTCGGGCATGTTATTTGCTGAGGCAGAGAAAAGTTTACAGAAACTTAGACGTGGCCAATTTGGAAATCATCTGACTTTAATTTAATTGCTACACAACTGTTTGTTAACATGGATTACAAATGTTGTGTGTGTTATGACTTATCCACGCCAGGATTTCTAGACTTGAGCAACAACCTTAAAGGGACAGTTCAGTCCTAAATCAGAAATACATATTTTTCCTCTTACCTGTAGTGCTATCTATCAGTCTAGATTGTTTTGATGTGAGTTGCTGAGTGTTGGAGATATCAGCCTGTGGAGATGTCTGCCTTCTCTTGAATATAATGGAACTGGATGGCACTGAGCTTGTGGTGCTCAAAGTGCCAGAAAAATACATTTGAAAAACTCAACAACAATGTCCCTTTCCAGCATTTTGACCTAGTTACTTAAAATAATCCACAGACCTTATTGAGAGCAGTTTCATGTAGGAACTGTTTTCTTTGCACTGAACTACACCAACCAACCGTATCACTGCACAGAAGGCAGCGTGCATCGACTGCTAGTTCACTCTGCACCTCTGAGCAACCCTGTCTCCTAGAAATTAAGTTTGTACGTTACTAAACTCCTTTCTTAATTATGTTGTTGTGGCAACGTAACTGTTTCTTTGATTATGTTCAGAGATGATTCTTTTAAATAACAAAAAACTACATTTATGTACGGCGTAGGCCTTGGTAGGAGGATGGCGGGTGTTCAAAGTGCAGGACCTTGACACCAGAGCTTAGGGCTCGCATCCAGACTCCTGCCCTAAGTTTAGGCCACAAAAGCACTTAAGTTATGGTGATGGAAAGATTGTGATTTCAGTTAAATGTTAATTAAAAGGTAATTAGAAAAAAAAAAACGCTTAAGTCGCTACATGCTGATACTGTACTGCAAGCAGCTCATTACTCTAAAAATATAATACATTACTCATTACTCTTTTCAAAAGTAAAAATATGACTCTCTTCCAACAGTAATTCATTACACCTACTCGATATGTGACTTTTCCATTACACCCCATAAAGCTGGTAATCATGTATCGCCCCGAAATTCAGATGTGTGCCTCTGTGTGAATGTCTGCGTAATAGCTGGTGAGTGTATCTAAGGCTAGATAGCGTGCAAATTACTATGTTTCAGTTGCCTGTGACCGGTATGTTCCCAAGGCTCTGCCAGAAAGACCGAGAGTCACTCGTGGAGCAATGTATCATCCACCACATATCCAGCCACAAGCTCCATAAGGTCTTTGTAGTCTTTGCAGCTGCCCACGACTAAAATCCAATGTAGGTTGTTTAGCCAGCGTAGGCCGAGTGTAGGCCAACCTTTGCTGGGGTGCATTTCCTTGAACTTCACATTGTTGTGCTGTTGGTCGTGGAGGGTGTTTCAGACCAGAGGTTTGTGGATGTGGTTTTTGCAGTGGAAAGTGTTTTAATACGACCACCTGCAGCAACAGTGTTCTTGTCATCTTTCCTCAACAGAACCAAAAGAATGAGAATATTTCCAGATGACAAGGAAGGCGTTTCCATCTTCCAAACTAGCTTGCTGCCTTTGTGACGTGCCTACGCAACGATTATGAAAATCAGTCCGCTGATGTGATGTTGAATTTCAAGTCAGTAGTGATGTGATCACAAAAGTAATGTTATAACGAGTTGTTTGGTTTTGGGTAACTGTAACATTATCACTGGAACTTTATTAGTAATTAGTTACCCTACTTGTAACTGGAAAAAGTAAAGTGTTTACTGTAACGTGTTACTGCCCAACACTGATTGGATTTCCTATTTTATGGGGAAAACAGCCAAAATACATTGTCAGTAACCATTTTGCTGTTACATTCAGTATCACTAGATATGTTAATCAGCAAAATTTCCTCATTTTGTTTTGAGAAAACTTCATTTGCTTGGCAGTACATTTCCCTCAGAACATATTTGATGTTTCAAATGAGTTGTACATCAACAGATTTCTAGGAGACAAGGAGGACGCCAGTTTTACATCTTGTGCTGTCACGAGCGCAAGCCTCTGCTCCATGAGCAGATACACACATCTAGTTCCATTAAATTTGAGAGAAGGCAGACATCTCTACAGCTGCTATCTCCACACGTGGCAACTTACATCAAACAGTCTAGAGTGACAGATAGCACTAAAGGTAAGTGGAAAAATATGTATTTTTGTTTTGGGGTTGGAGGAAAAGCAATGAGGAAGCCATTCATATCTTGTTTATCTTTCCATACACTTTATTGTCCACATCAGTGTGATGAAAAGACCAACAACCTCTCCGCTTGTTCGACTCCATGTCTGTTCTCCAGCTGTATTCTCAATGAGCCCGACCGCAACATTTTAATACTCGCTCCGTCATATCTGACATTCAAGAGATCCATTGCCAGTGACCAGAGTGGAGCCCCCTGAAACCATGATATAAATTCACATGACGTGTTGATTAGGGGGAAACTAATGCACATACTGGAAGACATTATACACCAAAAGGGTACATCTTGAGAAGAAAAGATGATCTGTGCCTTCCTGAACTGCTCCATTTATTGTGCAAAAACAGTGCTTTTCGCAGTTCACTTCTCTGCAGTGGAAAAACCCAAACTGTGAGGGGTTGTGTTGAGGTTTGGTCCCACTGGAGTGTCTCTGTGTCTCTATGTAAGCAGGTGCTCTCAGGGCTCCTCTGTGTCATGGTGGCCAAAAACTCCTAAAAGTCTCCACTTGTTAAAATGCGCCACACAACTCTGGTGCTTTCTCTCTGTGTGTGTCCAGCTCACTCAACAGTAGGGCAACAAGTCTGGCTAAATTTCAGCATTGTGGTGTTTTTGGAGGGAAGAAACTCAACTCATGTCTTTGCCTTGTCCTAGCAAACACAGCTGTTCCTGTGTCCCCACGTCACCCCTTCTCAGCTTGAACTCTTTTGCCCAGAATTCCCTTGGCCAAACAAACCATGTAGCTCAACACAGCAGCAGTGGCCAGTTTATGCTCAAGTGTGCTGAACAATTATTAGTTTAGAGCTCAAAGGCTTCTCTGGTGAGCGCTGCCGTCTTTGAGCTCCGTGCCTGATGTGCTGTTGTCAGGGATTTCGGTGTCATATAATAAAATTCACTGCCTATAAACACACTTATAGGAGGATACAATCGTAATGACTCATGGATTAGCCTTGAAACACAACAAATTAAATCAGTTTTATCAGTTTTTGCCTTGTGTTTTTGCAGTTTACAATCCAATGAGGTAACACTGAATAATGTCCTCCAGCCTTGACTGTAATTGTTTACATATGTGGTTGTTTATAGGCGTGTTTAGTGATGCTTGTTTTTAATGATGTAACATGTAAGGTACTCTGGTAAATGCAGCTTCTATTTCCTTCCAAGCAAATGGTGTTGTTTTTCAGTTTCTATAAGTTGAATCTGAAATGAATTAGCTGGCATTTTAGAGTGGTTGGTGGTAAGGACATCCAACTATTTGACCTTATTTAATTTTCAGCTAACTATGTTGTTATGCCAACAATATAGATACACCCAGAAGTGAAGCTTGATTAGGTGGGTGTGTGTGTGCGTGTGTGTGCGTACAGTGTATCCCAATACAACTGTCTGTATGATATCTAACAAATTAGCGTGATGAAGTTAAATTATAGCAGTCTGATTTTACCAACAGCAAAACATACATTTACAAACTCTCACACAACCCGTGCAAATTAATCCAAGTCTCATTTAACCAACGATTGTTCAGACAACTCTTTCTGATGGAGAACTGAACGAAAAGTGAAACTTAATCTGATGTCTCCAGCCAGACTCCATTGACAGAAACTGTAATTTTACCTTGTAAAACATGGGAGCTGCTGGTGTACTGCTGCCTCGATCAATTGGTTTGTTTATGTTATTTTGTCTTTGGTGTTTTAAAGGCTTCATTCAAATTCATTAAAGGCACACAATAATAAAAACAAACTAACTGATCAAGGCAGTAGTAGACCAGCAGCTCCTGTGTTCAGGGAGGTAAAATTCTTATTTTTGTCAAGGTAAAAACCACTGTCTTCATCCTTAACCAAGTTGTTTTTGTGCCCAAACCTAACCAAATCTTGTCATGTAAAAAAAACATGATGTTATCCTACCAATGGGGGCATCAGACACTTCTATGTGTAGATGTTAAGCTTACCATTGGCATTTGTACATACTGAATAAATAACTGAAGACTGTGAGACCTTCACCAGTGGAGTTATTTAAGTTTTACCCTGAGGAGACAATATAGAAGGTCAGACGTCAGGGATGTAAAGATTACATCAGGACCTTTGTTATCAGTGGTTATCTACAATGACCTCTATTAACTTGTTATGTCATCACAGCAACATAACTAATAGCACTGCTCTAATGATAACAGTAATAGTAGCACAAACTTGTAGGGTCTTCTCCTCTCTTCAAACTAGAAGTATTGTGGCATCACTGGAGCATAAAGACCCTTTTTTCTCAGTTTACTTTGTTGTATAATACAGCATGGAAAGACATTTACATTTCTAAGAGTCTTGTGAAACTTTATATACCTAAAGCAGAGACCTGAACGTCTCATAAAATGGGGTTAAAAGTTTGCTTGTATGTTTAAGATAAGCGGGCTTTGAGGTAATCTTATAAATTGGATCTGGACAGCAGAGTTTGTATAGCTTTAGTGAGGATCACTTTGTAGTTGAACTTTATAGTTCACTGATCTAATGCTGACGTCTGAATTTGCTCATCCTGGTTTTAGTCTGTCTCCATTGCTTAAGTGGTACAAAATTTATTGGACAGTACAGTACACTTAAGTGTCTGAGAGTACTCGAAGCAGACATTCCTTTTGTTCTCGTCCCGGCTACGTCTACAAGTCGGCAAACAATACTGACTCACTCCAGGGTTGAATGCACGTTTTCTTGTTTGGCTGCACGTTAAAAATTGACGGGTAAAACGTGACCACATTTCTCTTCAACGGGGTGATTTGTGGGGGGTTTGACAGCAGATCTTATCTTCCCTAATTTTCCTGCCATATTTTCCTACTTGTACTTCAAAAAGCAACCTCTCCTTCAAAGATTTTTTTTTCTGTCAGGAATAATTAAACTAATTTGCCCAAAGTTGAACATTCAGGCTCAAACTTGAAGTGCTACCTCTCCTCACAGGTCCCTGTTTGAAATTCAGACCACGGTGAAAGGAGCTCTCTGCACGGCTATATTTAGGTGGAGCGGTTTCCAGTCATAAATCCATAACACAAAGAAGACTGCTGTCTGTCTCTGCTACCTGAGAGGGCAGTGAAAACGTCTGGATGGTGGACTTCGCTGACCTGACTGGGCAGAAAGACACATACTGTGTTTCCTTACCAGCTAACAGAAGTGTTTATTATAGGATAAATCTTTATGACCATTAGCATTTACTGTCTCGATATGTGTTCTACAGCCAGAAAGGGGAAGAGTTCATATGGAAAAATTCCTGATTGAACTGAACTGTACCTTTGTGTTCAAAGGTGCTTCATTGTGCTTCAGCAGCATCAGATCTCATCCCACTGTTGTAGGTATTGTAAGTCATGTTTCTTGCCTCTCTGGGCACCAGACAAGAGCCCTGACAACAGCCATCTTATTCACTCCTGATGTACAAAGGTTTCAGTCTTCTAGCAGCAAATGTTGATCCACTGATTTTGTTTTCTCTCTCACAGGTTCAATCTCTTTTTCCTTCACTTCTTGGTCTACTTGTCCCACATTTTAAAGGTCCAGTGTGCAGGATTTAGGGTGATATAGTGGCAGTAATGGAATCTAATCTAATAAGTGATTTCTTCTGTGTATAATCACCTGAAAATAAGAATTGTTGTATTTTTGTTTCCGTAGAATGAGCCATTTATATCTACATAAGGGGCGGATTCTCGTCTACAGAATCTGCCATGTTGCATTGCTGTGTTTCTACAGTAGCCCAGAAGGGACAAACTAGTTAGCAGTTAGCAGCCCTTCTGTGACGAGCAGTGTCAGAAAAACACAGATTTTTTTTTAAACGTGAAACGGCTTTATTTGGTGTTTTTGGTGGTTTAAATCACCAGGTCCATTTGTCTTGGAAAGGAAGATATCTCTATGGGTAATTCTGCTCACAGTAAAATTCTTCTGATTATCTAGGTCTTAAGTTATCAGAGAAAAAAAGGTGAGCACAACGTAGCAGGTGCTTGGCTTGCTGCCCATCTCTAATAAGCAGCCCGTGTTGAAAAACCATTTGTAATGCAAAACTGTTTTATTTAAGGTTTTTACTGGTCTTAATCACCTGGTCTGTTTGTTTTGGAGAGGAAGAGACTTCAGTGAATTATATGTCTCCTGGTAAAAACCTCCTAAACAATGAACACTGAGGAATTCTAAGCAGGAGAAGTTTCGTCTATTTGCCATCTACGACCCCCACCGCTAGATGCTACAAACTTCCCATGAATCTTACAAACTGTTCCTTTAAAGCTGTGGGATGATAGTAAGTTAGCCATTTTTTAAATACCTGTCACTTTAAGTTGCTCTGACATATTCTGAAATTGGTAAATCCAAACTGCATCATTTTAGTAAATCATGATGCGTGAGGCTGCATTTTCTTTAAACCAATTAGCTAATACAAACCAGGCCTTTCTGCAAAGTCCTCTAAGAAATAAAATGAATTAAAATGCAATTTGTATTCCACTTGAACAAATATTGAAGTCTTTTTTATAGTCGGTTTGATTTTCAGAAATACCATTCTCAAAGTGGGAACTGATCCATGAGATGGGAGGCAAGTTGTCCAGCCTCATGTTTTGAAGTTTTGAATTTTTGCAAAAGCAACAACAAGGTGTACCCAGCTGCCATCTGTGAAATATTTTCCGTTGTTATAGTGAGCTGTGGGAGTAACTTTGCGCAATATTGTTTTGTAAATGTGAGCAACCGCAGAATTCTTTTGTTCTATTCTCAGTATATTTTGAAAGTTGGTTTTCAAGTGATATATATGCTTCACCATTCACTTGTTTCATGTGGTTCACATCATCAAGGTTCATAAGTTCTCTTTGCTTAAATGATGCCAGATGTAAATTTGATTTTAATGACCTCTGATCTGATGATGTCAGTTTTTCCCGCTCTTTCCACACTAGCATAATCCAATAATACTGTGGTATAGCTAAACCCTTCATACCCATCAGTAGCGAGAATCAAACAGGTCTGTGGCCAGCACTTGGAGATTGTGTAATATTTATACTTGAGCAGATATCCAAGGAGCTCCAAGATGTTTGGCAGTGTCCCGGTTCAAACATTCACAACAGACAGCTGGTCTGTGAAGCAGAAAGAGGAACTATTAGTATGAAGAGTTTGTATATCGTTGTGTAAAAGAACATCGTCAGTACAGACAGAACCCCTGCTCCTGGACTCGTTCCACCCAGGATGCGGGGGACGACATTGACAGCTGAGAGCTGAGTGTTCAGCTTTTAACACCGATCACGGTGCTCTCTGCTGAGCTTGACAGATCAATAAGACAGCCAGCACAGCAGGCCTCTGGGAAGGAAACATCACAGCAGAATCACTGTTGAACCTCTTAACCGTGACAAACATTGAAACATGAGTATGACAAGGTGCCCGTTTGCAACTTTCTCGTGTTCCTGTTTAAAAAGCCTAATTAACTGTTTGGGTGGTGGGTGAGTGGGCACGTTCTATGATCCAGGAACGTTTAGGAAGCCAGAAAGCAATTACATCTTTGATGACCGAAACTATACACAAATCAAAGGCCAAGTCATTGGAAAATTCAGACTGATCTGACTAAGTACAGTCCCTCACCTGCGCCCTTTAATAATGATTACATTAACAGCATCAGCCTGAGACACTGATGGTTGATCTAGACGCTGCTGGTGGTGGTAGAGGTGGTGAAGATGAAGTGAGAAGAAGACAAAGAAGAAGATAGAGAAGATAGAGAGGTGCTGATGATCTGGATAAGTAGAGGAATTAGCATTTGTTGAGCTTATCCTGGGCTCTGGATACGAGGGCTGGAGGTGAACGGGGTGGAGGAGGGCGCAACAATTCTGCCTAAAATGGCGGCTGACAGCAGCAGAGGAGAGAGCAGATTTAAAATTTTGCAGTAGCATACTGATTGACTGGTTTTGATTGTGGCAAAGTTTGATTGGATACCTAGAAGAGTGAACACCCATCGTCAGCTGATTAGAGAAAGCAGTGGGAGTGGGATAGAGAGAGACTTGTGAATGGATGAGCACAAAGAAAGTCTTCCTGCTTGAACTTATGCTGAGCTTCATCCTGGTACAAATAATTGTGTACTATAATTGATAACAAGCTGACATTCAATGACAACTCAATGGAAATTAAAAATAAAAAAAAAAAAAATTCCGGTAATGACTTCACCTTCTCCAGAAGTTCAGTTGTTTTGGTGTGTGCACTGAACTCGTGGCAAGTCAGTCATCACCTTCTCACTCACTGGGTTTGGTAATCTGTTACATCCACTGACTTCCTCTGGCCTCTGTTTTGGACACAGCTGTCTCTCCCTCTCACCCACACACTGCGTTCCAGGTCCCTCATGCCCCTCTTTGAGTTCTTGTATCACCCACAGCTGCGTGCCTGCTCACCCACACCTGACCTGCATCCAGTTGTCAGTGGAGCAGTGTATCAACCCTTAAGACCAGTGTTCATGGCCTCTGGCCACCGAGCTGTTTGCTGGACCCGTGCTGTCACTTTTTTTTAAATTTTCTGGTGAAGCTCTGTGTTTTGATAGACTAGTAATACACCTTTGTTTAATCTGTATGAAGCCTCCATGCAGACTAGCTGGTAACCTATGGAAGCTTTGTAAGGGTCCTCTGCCTTTTATTTTGCTCCACTCCAGTCAGGGAGGGTATTATTGTCTTTTTGTTTGGTTCCATAGGTTCCATAAGTTTTTTATTTTTATTTTTTAGGTAGTGTAGGTAGTGTGGGGTTTTCTTTATTATTTTGGCCTTGGAGAATCTGATGCCTTATTTGCTTCAATTTCTGCTTGGTTAGTTGGTTTATCTTGGTTATCATATTTCTGTAAATATTTCTGTGACGTAAAAGTCTGCAACATACAGTTTAAGTGGCCAGTGAGGTCACTGGTGTTACACTGTCTGATCTAATATTGTCTGTAAGAGAGCAATTTCTAATGCTCAAGATATTTTACAATGTCCTCTTGATCCTCTGCATTAAGCTCCTACCCTCCAGTTGCAGATTTAGACCCCCAAGAGCCAGGTCTAACAGGCTGAATAAATCCTTTATTTCTCAGGCCAGCAAACTGTTAAATGCTCACGATGACCCAACTGATGATTAGTAACCCTTTTAACTGCTGGAGGCTGATGATGATGATGGTTTTAGGGATGATATACTCTAAGTTTCTTATTTTCACTTACTGTTTTTATGTTTCTTGTTTCAGACTCCATATGCCTTTGTCGCTGTGTTTTCTCTGTTTGTTTACCTTCTTTTTTTTACCTGGCTGCAAGACACGTTTCCCCTCAGGGACAAAAACATTATAGTTGAAGCTACTGTAGTTTATTTACCTAGGAGGTATTATAAATCTCTTTTTCAAAGGAGCCCTTGAAATGTCATATCCTGCTGTACTTTTTTGGTGGTGTGAAACAGGGATTTCAAGAAGCATAAATTTGTTTACAGAAAAATGCACATGTTTCCAGTCATGTTTCTGTTTCCAAGTTTTACTCCTACACAAGGAAATAGTGAAGAGATTTTATCTCCTAATCCCCCCTCTCCTGCTGATGGTGAATGCAGGTCAATACAGACCTCTTAACCTAAATCTCAGACAGACCTGTGATTAGCAAGCTAAAACGATCAGCTCTCCATTTTTGAATTTGTATCCAGGAAAGTGTCAAAAGAAATAGGCCGGTTGGAGCGAATGGACGAGGAAGGTTAAGGGGAACAAGTAGAAGAGGCATGGGCGGATTATGAGAAAATGGGCCCCTGGACACAGATTGACTCTCTTCATGCTTAGTAAGTGTTACAGTGTGACATTATGCAGATGAAGGCCAGGGTGGCCCCTGTGTCTTTGGGTCTCTGTGCTTGGTAGGCCCACCTATGCTGTCTGGTGCAACATAGCTCATCTGACTCTCTGGCTCACAACATCATGGAGCCCACATCATCATGCATTTGGTCGGCAGCACGCAAGCACCTACTGTATGACAGGTCAAAGGTCGATCACAAAGCTAACCCAGACAGACGGAAATTCCCACACATGAATGAATTATAAGACAATGGCTCCCCAGGCACAGACACTAAAAGGAGCTTTTGAGACTGTCTAACTCCTTTCCAAAGTTTCCTGCCACAATAAATCTACTCTGATACTCCTCTCCACAAGTATTCTACAAGTACTATAATGTACTACACAAAATATTCTATCCTGTGGCGCAGGTCATATTTTATTATGTTGCTGCTGTACAACTCGTCTCTATCTAATCTGTCTGTCCATGCTGTCCTCCACGGTGTCCCACTGCCACAGCAATTTGTCTTTCTTCCACTGAGTGGGATTTGGCTGGTCTATATGAGCTAATGCTCTGTATGCGGCTGACGAGAGTGCAAGCCAAGCACAAACTGTATATGCCAGTCAGTGAAATGTAAACTTTCAGAAGACTTCCCCCGTCTGTAGAGAGGCTTTTCCCCCCTCTCATTACATTAAACCACTTAGCTTTATGGGATTATATAATGTTATATAACTTCTTCCAACATCAGAGATTCATCCACTGATTGGGTTCAGGCTAAATGTCACAGACCTGATACCGTCTAAAATGGAAAGAGGAGACGTCACTATTTAGCTAATTTATGTGATGCATGAGTATTTTTTAAGTAAGCATGAATGCTCAGTCTTAAGAACAGAGGAATTAACATTCAATATGTTGTTTAGATTATACGCTCTGTTGTGGACATGGTTGCCATCAGCCTCAGGGGAGAATAAAGGACGGATTTCTTTCTCTATTATGTTAGGGATTCAGTAATTAGATATAAAAACAAACAGAGTAGCTAGAAAGAGACATGGTTTCATCATCTAAAACACAATTAGGTCACTTCTTATTGTATCATTGCAGGCCTTCTGGGCTACTGCGCAGCTGAGCACCCTCATGCCCTCATCACATCACTTTGACTTCATGCTTTACAGCTTTCTGGTCATCAAGGTGGACTCATCAGGTGCCCTTACATCAAGGTTGCACCATTAAGATGGCTTCAGCAAGAGGAAGAAGTGAATAAGAAGAAGAGTATAACCAATGTTTTCTTATGACTGATGCCACTTATGAGATTTTTTTTAACTTAAATCCTCATCATAGCGACCTGACCCTTGCCGTAAGGCCAACTTGGCCATGGTACTTGAAATACAACTATTTCTAGATCCTGAAATTACAAACCTTGACCACAGGAGTCAAGGTTTCTATTTACTAAGACAAGCTTGACTCACAGGGGCCAAAAAATGTGTTTCTAAGCAGGCTTTGTGCGCCCTCTGCTGACAATATCTGGGATGTTCACTTCAGCTCAATGTCCGAGTTGAACACACCGTAGATGTAGATGAGAGATTTATTCCTAGTTACAGCACAGTGCTATGCAAACCTATTTACATATGTCAGTAGTTTTATTTTACAAGCTTTCCAGATATAGCTTTAAGTCTTTATTTATCTTTATGACGTGCTGAATTATTATCACTTCTGTGTTTCATGTGTTTCTGTATAAAATAATACTCACATTTTAATCATATTTTGTTTCACAAAAAAAGAGCAACATTGAATAAAAAGAAGAAGAATGAAGAATGATTATGGCATCACTTTTGTAGGTCCAAGTGAACAAAACAAGTTTTCCCCCAGGAGGGTGGAGCATGATATGTGTATGCATGTGGCTGTGTGTTTATATGATAGTCTGTGTTCTGTCTCACGCTCATAACACCCCTCCACTCCTTGGTTAAGTTGTTGTTTTTGTCCTCGAGGTGTGTTTTGGTGTGGACAGGTGCCTCTGGTATGCTGTGGGCACACTGGCAGCATCACCATGTCTGTACACCTCAGTGCCAGTCTGTGGGGGCAGCAGGGAAGCCACTTGAAAGAGCTGTATGAGACAGACAGACATCAGCAGTGGCATTTAGCACACGAGGGTTCAGTGTCTATCAATACATTCCAATTCAATGTAAACAAGTGTTGAAATGATAGTATAATGGTTACATTATTACTTATTTAAAAGTAAATGCTTCTTAAATATACATTTGTTCCGTAGTGGGGTGTGTGCTCAAAACTTTTGTGATAGATTTATTTGTAAGCACTCACATGTTGAAACATGAGAGATGACACAAGTGAAGTTTGTAGGTAAAGCTCTTTGCTCCTTTAACTGATCTTGAGTCAGGCAATTGCTTGAAGGAGCTGGAACAAACAATATTAAGAGTGAGTAGAGATGACCAAACTAAACATACTGCCAGTGGTAGAGCTCAGTGTAAACATACAGTTACAAAATAAAAATGTCTTGATCATGACATCAGTACAAAGTCAGTTCAGTTCAAAATGTAACTTACTGTGCATTTTCAGTCCATTTCTTTCTAGTAATCACTGCAACAGTGTCCCCTACCTGTACGCAGTCCCTGTCCTGTTTTTGGATCCGTCCCCCAGCAGCATCTCCTGCAGCAGGTTGTCTCTTCTGCTTTCACCCAGCAGCTGTGCTGAGTGGAGTCTCCACCATCTGCCAGGCCACACTTTGCAGGGGAAGCAGGATCAGAAGGAGCTCCCCAAACCTCCCCTGCTGCTCACAGGTTGCCTCTTGTAGCAGCAGATGGGCCTGGAAACACAGATGTCAAACAACCTGAGAACTCTCAGCACCCGGACAGTATGTGAGACAAAGGTAAGAGGGCATACACCAAGGAGGAGAGCGCACCATGTCAACAAAAAGCCATTAATGCACTTAAGGAAAGTTTTATCAGGGAATTGTTAACATTAACATTTATCAAGAGGGGCAAGACTTTATTCACATAAGATCAGTGAGACAAGAATTGTGTGCTGAGTAACAGAGACAAAGAGATAAGGTTTAATTGCACTGTATTATAACTACATATGACAATAAAAAATGTAAACATAATATTTTGCAGGCACAGAATTTAAGAAGTGTCTGTTATTGCACCATTTTTGTTTCACAGTGATTAATCACAGTATTATTCAATTATGTTAAGAGAGTCCTTTCAGTTGCCAGTATATCATTGTAAGGTATCCTGTTCTCCATATAAGATGACAGATAATGTAGTAATGAGTTGAAATCCTGTTATAGATCTCTATGCAGCCCTCGCACCCAGCATCTAGTCTTTCCATGGGCAAGAGTGTTTCCTGAAGTCTGTAAGTTGTTATTTTTAAATCAAAAAAGAATTTATTTTCTGGCCAAACCAAGCAGTTTTATTAAGATGGGGGGAAAAATTAAGCCATCAAGAGGCTCCTTTCTGGCAGACAGTAGGAAAACAGAACAGGGTAATTTTAGCCTCAGTTCATAAAATGGGATTTAGCTCTTTAGTTACAGGAGACAAATAATTACTAGAGATTTCTACTACAGATGTCTTTGTTTTTCTCTGTTAGCCAGTAGGAGATGGCGTTAAATCATCGAGCCAAAGTACTATCATTTAAAACAAAATATTAACAGGAAACAGAGTCTAGTCCTGTGTATGTGTAAACTTCTTTTATATAGTGGAAAAGCTTTGTCACCAGTCATGGTAGTCAGAACAGAGACAAGTTTTCCCTCCACCCTGTACAGGTACAGTTGTGTTTTTCACAGTAAGAGAAGAGTAAAAACTTTTTAATGGTGATGATTGAAAAGAAATCAAAGTTCTGCAATAATCCCTAGCCTAGTTTTATGGCGGCTATTTCTGCAAGGCTTTAGGGCAGAGTTGAATCAATCCAGTCCTCAAGCCCTTTGGTCCTCCAGCCTGCCTCTGCTGCTTTTGCCTCAGGTAAATGGGCCATTAAGTTCAGCAGGCAGCCACCTGACTGCCAAGGAGCTCACCACATGCTATATATTATAGTATTAGAGAATTCTCCCTGAAACATGCTGAAGCCAGACCCTTCAGACTAAACTACAGATGCAAAAGGCAAGGAAAATAAACAGACCCAAGAGAGAACATCAAAAGAAGTTATTCTTTGTCTGGTGCAATGGATGAGATCAAGAAGCAGAACTGAAATTACAATCCACGGTCTCACTCTCACAAACTGACTGGAATGACCTGGGGCAAAGACGACAGTGGTTCTGAGGCAAGTAAACACTTTGTGTGTGAGGTTTGACCAGCTCCTCCTGGATTCTGAAAGACACTGCATCTCTAAGGGGGGTCACAAAGTTGTTATCCGCCAAATAAACATAAACACATCAGCAAGATATCTTAGCATGAAGATACTGTAAATATATGCAATACTTCAATGGACAGTTCAACCCAAAATCAAAAATACATTTCTCCTCTAACCTGTGGTGCTAGTTAATAATCCAAATTGTTTGGTTGTGAGTTGATGAGTGTTTCTAGATATTGGCCGTAGAGATGTCTGCCTTCTCGAGAATATAAATATAATAATATAAAAATAAGAAATAATAATTTGAAAAAACATCTGGAAAATTCAACAGCAATGTCTCTATCCAGAAATCATGACTTGGTTACCCAAGATAATCCACAGACCTTGTTGTGAGCAGTTTCATGTAAGAACTATTTTCTTTCTACCAAACTACACCCACGAACTGTAGGAAGAGTGCATGTATTTACTCATGACTAAGAGGCTTATGCCAGTGCTAGATGTAAACATAAATGGCGTCCTCCTCGGCTGAGCTGTAATGTTAGCTAGCTCAGTGTTGCCAGGTGAGCCAGCAGTAGATGCACACTTCCATTGGCATGGTGATACAGTTGTTGGTTGTAGTCTGGTAGAAAGAAAGTAGTTCTTACATCAAACTGCTCACAACAAGGTCTGTTGATTATCTTGTGTGGGTCATGATTTCTATATCAATTGTATTTTTATTAACGCTTTGAGCACCACAAGCCCAGTGCCATCTAGTTCCATTACATTTGAGAGAGAGCAGACATCTCTACAGCTGTTATCCCCAATGCTCAGCAACTTACACCAAAACAATCTGGACAGATAAATGGCACCACAGGTAAGAGGAAACATGTATTTTTGATTTTGGGATTACTGTCCTTTTAAAACAAATAGTTACCCTCGACACATAAAGGAATAGTGAACTACAAACATGCTTTATCCGTCCTACCTAGAAGAATGAGATTGTAATAGGATAGAGAACGTCTTGCTGCCCCAAGGATAAGATGTTCTGCAGACTGGGTTTGTAACATTTACCTGCACACAGCACACACAGGCTTCATGTCACATACAGCGGTGGCATGCAAATGTCTAGTCAACCAACAACCTGAGGTGACAAATGCAACCTCTGTGAAACAAAGTACAAAGCTGCTGTTATGTTGCACTAACAGAATAATAAGTTCTTTAGGAATTTGGTCCTCTTTGTACCCTTTTATCCATTGGGAGGCTGCAAAACTCTGGAATGTGTTTTTCCCTTTCCACCAGCAGGAGGAGTTGCTGCTTCATGGACTCGAACACGTCTCCCACACAGCCTGTCTTCTTGGTGTTGATGTCATGACTCCTAGGTGAGACCAGAGCTGGGAACTGAGAGCAGCAAAGCATAATGTGAGTTCACAGTGGTCTCAGGTGATACCGCAATGTGGGAATGAACCTTCGAGAAGGTGTGTGAGTGTGTATGCGTGGAGGGAGATAAATGGGGGGATGAGGAAGGTGATGATGCTTCTAGGTGTATGAGTACTTTGGCACTCAGAGAGCTGCGAAGGTTAAAGCAAGACAAGGCAGGTAGAGGAGGTTTTTCATGGGCCTGGGGTAAACAATGCTGGAGGAAGACCACACGATCCCCGCAGTATGTGCTGTAGTGGCTCATTTGCCAATCACCTAATTTATTTCTGTGCGCTTCTTTTACATGGAAAAGCATATATCTGGTTGTTATTATGCATTTGAAGGTAATTGAACATCGGCACACAATCCAGACCTAGTGGTGCAATTAAATGGGCTATGATTAGATGGGGTCCCTCGGCTATTTTGTCATTTCTACGAAGTAACTGAATCCAGCCCATGGCTAGAACCTCCACACAATTTAATGGCTGCCTGTCTAAAATGTACCCTATATCTTCATCTCTGGTCCTCATCCACATGATTTACAGGAACACAGAAGGGATTTTTGGCTGGCATATATAAGAAATATAAGGGTTAATTCCTGTTGCAGAACTTTTTATCTGAGATCTTTAGGTACGGCGTTTTACCTGTTGCATACTGGCCTCTGCCCACAGCAGCACACTGACGGACAGAGCGCCCACTGTCTGTCCCTTGGCTCTGTGACTGCTGATGCAGTCTCTTTCATTCTGAACAGCTGGTGATTAAAGAGGAAAGAGGAAAGAACCATCAGAGAAGTTTCTTGGCTTCTCCAGACTTCACCTCTGCTCTCCGCTTCCCTACTCACCTCGGCTGCAAACATCTCCTGAAAGAAAAGACCTACTCTTTGCCTCCACAAGGTCCCTCTATTCTCTATGTCATTGAGGCTGCTGTCCATGCTAACATTAGCCATGCCAAATGTTGCCTACTTTGCAAATGTGGCAGAAATTAGAGAGAAAACCCCCTTTTTTTCAGGAGTCTCCAGAAGTTAGAGTGTATCTGTTACAGGATGGTGGTAGTAGTGGTGTAGTGGGGAGCTGCTGCAGTGTGGTATGATTGGGTAGAAAGGTGTGTCTTATTCACTGAAATGAAATATTAAAAATATAAAGAAACCTATATTTTCATTTACATATTATACTGTATATTGTGTGTTCAAAAGACTAAAAAGTAAAAAATAGTGACCAGCAATATTATTTATAATACTAATGGAAAGACTCTTTCCTCTCCTCTCTTTGTTTTTCTCCTCCTTTCTATTACTTATCTACCCAAAGTTTCACCCTGATAAAAAAAAAAAAAACAGTGGTAGTGAAGATAAATATAGACAAAATCTTTTCTGATCCACCCTTTTTGTATGAAGTTCAAAGTTGCAGAAACTGTTAAAATCCTGTTCATCCTCTGGACCTATGTTAATGTGACATATTTTTATTTGATATTCTGATGTTGACAGAAGCTTCTTATATTTGCCGCTGGCAATAAAAAGTGGGCGTGGGTGCCTGGATGCTTGATGGTGTGGATTATGTTTAGTGGAAGAGATGTCATCACATGTTGATGACCCCTCTGCGAGAGTCATTAGAAACAGAGCAATCTGGACGGCCCCAGACTGATTCCAATATGGCTCTACAAAGTCAGACAACAGGGCCGAGTGTCAGAGTAATCAGTCATCAGAGCTGTCCTCTCAGCAACCAATCAGGAGCGTATTAATCAAACTAGAGGAGGAGAAGGAGCGGGAGGCGCCCTCTGCGCTTCACTGACATGGTCCTGCATGACAATGTCCCAAATGAATCTTCTGTGGAACATCAGGAGTAAACAGTTTCAGGGAGCGTGCTCAGAGGAAAAGTACAAAATGACTGGCTGCCGGAGGAGTCTTGTTTAATGCTTTACTTATGTGTCTCTACCACAGCTGCACTCCTGGCTTCATTTGAAAGTGATATTACAGCATGTTATGCAAACCAGGCAAATTAGTGAAGTAAACATTTAAATTAGTAGCCTTGGCCTTCACTTCAGGGGGTTGTGAGCAACATCTTTCCAGAAATCTGCAGAGCAAATATTTGCCTATGCTCAGCCATGTTAATTATTCATGTAGAGGCTATTCATGGCTCCTCTGATCGCATCTCTTTCTCCTTGCTTATCTGTGGGAGTTAATGGAAGATAACGTGTACACAGTGCACATAAACACACTCATTGTTGCTCAAGAAAGACACACAAATATTTTTCCCTCTATTAAACCACTCCTGATCCCTTGTCTTTTCATTAAAGTAGACATGACATGTTTTAAAAACAAATGGTGAAATTTAAACCATTGGAGGTTCTTGTGATTTCATATTGTTTTAAAAGTTTAAACACTGAAGGTGCATTGTGTTCAATGAGAAAAGAAAGCTGCTTATGAATTTCCTCTGAATTTCCTTGCTAATTCTGGCCTTGAAACACTAATGAAGTATGCAGTGACGACACTGCTCCTTAAATCTTTGTCCACAGTACACTGCCTGTTGAATCTAGAACGTGCAGTGAACAAACACAGATGCACACACTCCTTTTAATACAGCTGTGGGATTATATTAAAAGAGTACTCTACTGATGCAACATTGCACTTATTGTCTGACTCACATTTAAACAAAACAAGATCGAAATCTACGCAGTAGAGCCAAAGATGTTGTCTTCTCATTCCACGCATTCTTCTTCACTCCCCCGCAAAACCCTGGTGCTTACGTTACCCGTAATGCAACCTGACCGCTGGCCATTGGCAGCAGCTAAAGTTACCTTGAGCCACTAGCCTCAAGCAAAAATAAGAAGCAGGCTACAGAGATCTGGTAAGCTCACTTCTTTCTGTTTGTCCATTTTCAAACTTGTGGTCTTCAGCCCCAGCTGATGCTGACTCACTTTTTTCACATATGCAGTAGTACTCCAAAACACCTGCAAACAGACTGATGTTTGAAATCAGTGGAGTCCCCTTTAATATTTGTCAGAAGACAAAAATTACACATGTTGAATATTCTGTGGTTTCAGAATAAATCATGTTGATATTATGCTTGAGCATTTACATAAATCGATCTGACAACTCACTGTACACTCAGGCACGATTTTAATGCAAGTTTGGACATGACAGAATCTGATGGCTCAATCAGCTGCTCACATGGGAAAGTAAGACCCTACAGCTGTGTCTCACCATTGATTTAGAGTCCTCTGTCATTATATATATGATATTGTTTCCATGCCTGGACTGGTCCCAGTGACAAGGACCTTCAGGTTGCTTTTCTATTGCTAGGTGAGGTTTCGTCTATGATACATCTCACAATGGGTGATAACTTTAACACCATAGAATAAGTTGACATTTCAATTTGAATAAAAACCTATTTTAATTCTCAACATTATTATTATTTCTCTTGGTGGATAGTGTCTGTAACAAAGACTTAACTGTGATATGTTGGTGGATATTAAAGGCCCAGTGCGTAAGATTTAGGGGAATTTATTGAATATAATATAATAAGCATGTTTTCTAGTGTATAATCACCTTAAAATTAGAATCATTGTGTTTTTGTTACCTTAGAATGAGCTGTTTATTTCTACATAGGGAGCGGTGATCTACCACAGAGATTGCCATGTTGCTCTCCATGTTTCTACAGTAGTCCAAAACAGACAAACACAGTACTGGCTCTAAAAAGGGCCATTACAATTTTCAGGTTTTCACATTTTTGCATTGGCCGTCATAGTCACCTGGCTCCTCTGGGGCAAGCTATGCCAGAAAAACAAAGATTTTTTTAACATGACACTGCTTCATTCAGTGTTTTTAGAGGTTTAGATCACTTGATAATTCAGGTCCTGCTAAAAACCTCCTGAATGTCTGGATCAGAAAAACGGTGAGCACACACAGCAGGTACTGGGAGAGGGGCCCATCTCCAACATGCCAAACAGCATAGGAGAAACGCTAGTTTACAACATGAACTGGAATATTTAGTGTTTATACCGGTTTTAGTCACCTGGTTCATTTGTTTTGTAGAAGAAGACACCTCTGCGGATAATTTGGCTCCCAGTAAAAACTTCCAGAGCAATGAACACTGAAGGAATCCTAACAGTGAGAAGTTTCAGCTGGTTGCAATCCCCAATCTTCACCACTAGGTGCCACTAATTCCCCTAAATCTTACACACTGGACCTTTAAGATATAAAATGAATACAATGTAGGTGAATAGTGATCTGTAGTACTAAAGAAAATTCATGCTGAAGCTCACCTACAGTTGTAAGTCTGGTTGTTGCACATGCTCGTCCTAAAGAAGCCCTTGCTGCCATCACAGCTGGATACACCAATATGTTAAGCTGTGGCCCTGTGCGCATATGGAACACTGAGTCCTACCTCCAACGGGCTGTGACAGTGATGAGGTGGGTGCTGACACTGGCGTGAATGTCAATATAAAGATAGCAGACACAAAAAAGAAAAATACAATATATGGAGAAATTGGAAAAAGTTTGAAAAGGAGAAAAGTGATAGACATGAGCAATGTAAGAGAGTGGGATTCTCTATGACCTTTAAGACATGGACCTCTTTTATTTGGTTGCTAATGAATAAGTAAATACCTCTGAGTCTAATCTAATAAGCCCCACAAGCATCTGAGACAGATCGCATAGCTGAGAGAACATCAGCTTTGTTAAGAGCAGACAGGCACCTTGACAGAGACGATCACTCATGATCCCTTTCATCAACGAAGGCACATAATGAATCTTTTTCCACCTCTGTGAACAGAAATAACCTTGTGCATGGACAGAACTTTGCAGCAAGGTGTTGATTGAGAAGTTACTGCCCCTTAGGAATCGACTGGGCACTGTTTCATAGGTCTGGCAGGAGCAGTGGAGATGATAATAAAAGCAGGGTTATAGTTAAAGATATCACTGCTCTATGTGGCTGCCAGTGCCATGGGCCTCGGAGGAGCACTGCTGCTTATTACTCAAGAGGAAGAGGAAACTCCCCATTTAATTAAAGCAGTCAGAGGTCAGCAGCAAGCCAAAGTCCACTACTCTCCTCTGGCTAATTTTACATTCAGTGTTCTGTTTAAATTTATTCTCCTTCCATGTTACTCTAAATTGCATCCTGCCAGTGTTTGATTGCTGCAGGATTGTCTGTCTTAAAAGCACTGACCATCAAATACACATTCATGGTGCAGTGTTCCTGTGCTGATGCTGGTACTGTACAGACCGCAGGCTATAATGTATGTAAATTGCATATTTAGTTTAGGGAGATGAAGCAGCTAGGGATTACAATTTAACAAGGAAAATGCTTTCTGTGGTCAAAGATCAGTTAGATTGAATTAAGAGATTAGAATACATTTGCCTTGCAGTTATCTGGATTTGAAGAGCGGCCTGTTGGTAAAGCTTCTTCATTTAAAGTGGCAAGGAAAAGGGCCTGATTCAACTCAGCTGAGCCCTAATTATAATGATGACAGAGGATAAGATTATGGAGGAAATTAGATCAGAATGTAAACTAATGTAGACTGCTGAAACGATTAGTTGAAGGACAGAAAATTAATCTGCAGCTACTTTGATTATTAATTTTTCGTTTAAAGTATTTCTGAAGCAAGAACGCCAAATATTACCTGTTTTCAGCGTCTCAGCTGTGATCATATCATTGGAAAGTGTCTCTGGGAAATTCATTCATTCATTTTCTGTAAGCACTTATCCTGTTAAAGGTCGCAAAGGGGCTATCCCAGCTGGCATTGGGTGAGAGGCAGGGTACGCCGTGGACAGGTCGCCAGACTATCACAGGGCTGACACATAGAGACAGACAACTATTCACACTCACATTCACACCTATGGACAATTTAGAGTCACCAATTAACCTGCAGGTCTTTGGACTGTAGGAGGAAGACAGAGCACTCAGAGAAAACCCACGCTGACACAGGGAGAACATGCAAACTCCACACGGAGGGGCTCCCACACTCTGGGGTTCAAACCCCCCCTGGATTCAAACTGGGAACCCTCTTGCTATTATTTTATTTTATTTTTATTTTATTTTATCTTCTTGTGGACTGATTTATCATTGGATAAATTTGTGACCCTACACTGATGTATTTCCGACATGGTTCTCTCTCTGAGAATAGTAAGTGCTGCTATGGGCATAGGTTTTGGGGGACACACAGGGGACGCGTGCCCCAAAGTATTGAGAACATGTGAATTTGGCCCCTCATCAGTGAAAGCATGAAAGCAGCAGATGACTTTTATTTCGACAAACTGCTAGAGGGCAACTTATAGACACAACAATGCCTCCGGTAAAACAGGGGGTGGCAGTACGGAACCTCAAAAGCAATGGCTGCAATCTGCTGTAAAACGGGAAGAAGATGAAACAACTATGCACGGTTGAAGCAGGAAGTGGCATGATATTTACACCATAAAGTGATGCAGACAAGGCACATGTTGGTGCATAAAAATTCACCAGAAAATTTCTTGGGAAGGACCCTGACTTAATATGTGTCTGTGCAAATGTTGAAACAAAACGCTCTTGATTGCATTGCTACAGTGTCTGCATTTAGTGACAGCTGATGACACTCAGGAGGCCTGTGCTTAGACCAGAGAGATCTAGCTGATGCTATCAGCATACCTGTCGTACTGGTTCATGGTGACGACTCAGTATTGAAATCTGGCCCGCAGTCTATTTGCTTGTTTCTTATCAGTAAAGCATGTACAGAGGAGAGTTCAGAGACAGGTAAAACTCACTGTGAAGACCAAAAACAGATAAGACCTGTGAGAAAGACATGTGACTAACATGTAATATATTCATGACTAGCTCATTTTATCAGGAAGATAAATGTCATCAAAAAAATAAAAAAAAGTCAAGTCCAAAGGTTGCATGCTGGGATGTCTTATCGAATTTTTGCCGCACATTCACACAGTATTCTCTTACCTTGGACAATCAATACGGCACAGAAGAGTGATATAGCACAAACAAACACAGCGGGAGACTCTTTATAAGTGTACGGACGATGGCTGATTAACCTTACCTTTAGTTTTAAGGTAAGTGATATTGTACAATACCATCACAGGGGGTGAAGGTGACATTTGCCTTCAGTTTTTTTTGTGTGTGTGTGTGTGTTGTTTTTTTCGTCCCCATAGAGTATTTTACTTTCATGATGGAGAGGGACTTCACTCAATTTTTTCACCTTTGCCCTTTGTAGCATGCCATCAGATCTTTGGTGTTATTGATCAGCATTGGAGTCCCACTACATGTTTACAAATAAAGTTAATCTATACCTCTTTGATTCAGATAGCACAGGTATTTGAAATAGTTTGGTTGTCTGTTCAGTCACTACTGAAACTCCAGAAAAGTCATTATAGCTTAGCAAAACAATTGACTCTGCATTCTTCAGAAAACTCCATTTAGAAAACAGATAATTCCCCATGGTGCATTATTATTATTATTATTGTTATTTTGTATTTTTAATTGAAAATAAGTTTGTATTTTTTCTCTTTGTGGTAAAAGGAGTAAACTTCACGGCATCTAGAAAAATGATGGTCAAGCTTAGGAAGAACAAATATTTCATGATTATTCTCTTGGTGCAAAACTACACATTTACCTAACGTACAGATGTACAGTTATATTGTGGGTTTTAAGGATATAAAATAAAATGTGTGCGTGGTGTATGTGTACTGAGACAGAGTTTTGAAAAGTGAAAGACGGGGATAAAGGTGAATGTGGTGGTCATACCTTTTTTTTTTTTTTTTTTTTTTTTTTACAAATTATTACAAATTATATGTCAGACCACATATGAGCTTTCCCCGTACTGATATCCATCATACTTTGGTGTAATGGGATTTCCTGGGTGAGTAGCACTCCTTCCTTGAATGTCACGCTAGGCCGCAGGTCAGACCTCCCCTGGCAGTGGCTCGCACACTCAAGCTTTGTTTAGGTGATTGATAGATCACCAAAACCTCAAAGAGGTATGAGGACTGCAGAATAGGTGCCTGTGCTCTGTGAGATTCTATCAGGAAAGGGTTAAGAAATGACCCATGAATATTGAATGTCTGGCTTGTGAATCTAAAAACATCACCTTCAAAATAAAAAATACATGGTATACCACGAACTGTGTACTATAACTATAAACTACAAATGATTTCAACTCTCAAACTTTTACTTTCTCCTTTTAAACTCTTACCAATTTGTTACTATTAAATATAATATTAATCTGTTACAACAAAAACTGGTACATTTAATTCTGTCCATCTGTTTTAATGGATTCCCTGTGGATGAGGAAATCAGTCATACAGATGAACATCATTCAGGATGACAACACAGGATTTTCTGTGTCCACTAGGGGGAGAGAGAGTACAACATATCTGAGCAAACCTGCCTCACTTTAAAGCTGTGCAGCAGCCAAAGCTCACTAAACCACTGCATCACCAAGGTAGTTATAAAACACTTTCATGGCTATAATCTATCTGATATTTATTTGTTTGCTCCTAAACAGCATTGGCTTTTTGCTTTTCTGCTTGGATAATCAAAAAGTGTCAGCATCCATACAACTTTTAGTTAAAAAAATGTAAACATTCTTTAAGGTAATATTACTGATTCATTATTGAATTAATCAAACTTATTAATGATGTGTTGGCATGATCATGATTCTTTGTCCTAAATGAAATATTGTTAGCTTATAACTTTACTTCTGAGCATGCAGTGGCGCCCCCAGAATTTTTTTTGGCAGATGGGGCCACTGAAAATCTTGGGGTGACTCACCAAAACTTAACGCCATACCTGAGTTTAAAGAATTCGCTTATGCTGTTGTTCTATAGGAATTATGTCAACATGGAGAGTTAATGAATAGCATATCGGTATGCTGTGGTTCCTATCTGATGTGCGTAGACTAATACCAAAACAGTTCACATTTTGAGTTCCACAACAATCCTGTTTTAATATGTTATGTATCTATATATGTTATGTGATTCATTGTTCTTCAAATAGACTGATTTTCCTGTTTCTCAAAAAGACAAACATACAGCTTTAAATTATAAGGATACATTGATTATAAGGAACAAAACGTTTACCTGGAACAACCTTTCTCAAGTTTAGGAGAGACTTGGCAGACTTGACACACCAATGCATGTCTTTGGTTGCCTAGTTTCACAAGATACACTACCTTCATTAGCTTAAAAATGAGTGCCACAGCCTCTTAAAGACAGTGGGGAGCAGAAATTGTATCACCTTGGGGGCACCACTGCCAGCATGTCCTGTATTTGGGTATAAACTCTCCATAAACCCTCCCTTCATTTGTTTGACTCCAGTTACATAATGTAGACTTGTTACTGACTTTTAAATATTTATATAAAAACGAAAAAGAGGTCTTTTTTATACTTAAAATTAAAATAAAAGCTAACCATGGTGAAGGTTATGCTTACACAACTACACACCAAACTACACTGCCACAACTACAAGCTAAATCAACATTACATTTTCATTTTGTTTTAGATTTTGTAAAAATAAAACAATAAAGCCTGCAATGTGTGTATACAGCAAAGTTAGATATCTTACATTCATCACAGACGAGGACATTCATAAACGCAGAGCAAAGTCAATTGTATAGTAATTTATCACACCTCAGGAGAAAAAAATCTGTCTCTTCTTGGGCCCTCTCTCCTGCTCTGACATACTGTCTGGCTGCAATCTCTGGGCTCTGACCAGCTCCAAGTGTGACCCTCAGTCACATAAATAATTTATACTTTAACAGAATTACAATAGAAATGAAAGAGTGCTACACAACAGATACAGGTTAGAAAATAGTAAATAAATGAAATAAAATATTCTGGAAATGTCTGCTCTTCAGATAAGAGCAGTTTCTGTGGACCATTTCTCTGGTCCAAACAAGGTCTGACACATTTGTCTCAGTGAATTTGATTAATAAAGCTAGATCTCAAATCTCCACCTGAATACCAATGCAATGATAAACCCTCAAAGATTAATATGATGTACAGTACAAAAAAATGAAGCCTTTGGAGTTTCATTCAAAAATGGGGGGTAGAGTAAAACAAAGCAGCAAAAATTGGTCATAAAAGCATGGTAAGCGCATGATTTAGTGGGGCGATAAAGAGTGGAAAGGTGGCCATTCATCATGGAGGCTAGCTCACCAGGAGAGGGCCTGTCACAGACACCACCAGGTCTGGGAGGCATTTTGAGAGAGAGAGAGACAGAGAGAGAGAGAGAGACTCCAGTTGCCCCTACAACCTGTTTGTCCGAATGTCTTTTCCAGATGGACACATACAGACCTCAGATGGGTGACGAGCGCTTTGTCTTTCCTGCTCTGCAACTCCATTGTCACAGCAGCGTTGAGGGATGGATGTTGTTAACTGCAAAGTAGAGGACCAGACGTAAGAGGGCTTAGAGCTGCAGAGCCAGATGATGGGAACAGAGGAAGCTTTTCTGCGGTAACTCCATATTACACTGCAACAGTACAGTGCAGTATACTGAAAACATCCGCCCTCATCAGTGAACTGCAAATGTCTCTTGAAAAGGACCCAAATTTGGAGTTCCATAAGCAATCCATAAGGCACCAGCGACAAAACATCAAGGAGCAAAACAACAAAAAGATGCAGCATTTTACACAGTCATTTGTTTAAAATAAACCCACTTGCATTCTTATTATTGAAACAGATACCTTTGGGTGACTTAAAGCTCCATGAAGTATTAAGATCTTCCCTCAACACCTGCGGCAGCCTTAGTGTTTCTGGGTACGTTGCACTGAAGCATCACCATACATGAGGATTTGTTGATCTCTCTACAATGTCATACATCTGTCTTTTCACTCAGGTACAGCTTGAGAAAATTCCAGATAGAAGTGACTGATGTCAATGTTCAGTGTTTCTTTTTAAACCAACATTTATTGTTTGTCGGCTACTTCCATCCCAGTCTTTTTGGTTTTCTGGACTAAGCTGTGCTGAATGTAATCAGACATTTTTAGTGTGTTGCACAGTAAGGGTTTTTACAGTTTCACAGTCTTTTGTTTAGCCAAACAAAGTTGACCAAACTGTTCTATATATCCAAACGCTATGACATATCTCCTATATTTTATTGCTAAAATTATTTTTTGGCTATTCAGGTTTATGTCATGTATGTCATTTTTTTCAGCACTTTATTTTTTAATTGTTTTTACAAAATGTCATACATATGCAGAGAAAAAGTAAGAAGAAAGAAAGATATTCATCTCTGTGACTCAGCCTCTCATCTTGTGGTCGACATGCAAACATTGTCCATTTCTCCCATTTCTCTTGACATCTTTCCTCTTGAGTCCTTATCCTGTGGGTTAACAATTCCATGTCATATATTTCATTCACAATTTTCAACCATTCATGTTGTGTTGGTGGCTCTGTCCACAAGAATTTCAGTAAGTATCTGTCTTCTCTTCACACAGTTCCTCCTGTCATACTGCCCAAGTACAATACCATGCATTATCTAGGTATATTATAGCCCAAAATTTGATTATACCTATATGAGCATTGACCCAAAACTGTACAATTTCAGGACAGAGCCAAACTACATGGGTATGATCCACATTTATTGCCCTTATGTCCATTATTTATTTATTTGTGTTATGTGCAGTAATATTTTAGGTGCGTCATTTTCAACAAGCGAAGAGAAACGTCACCTCCGGTTGTCATCTGTGACTTGATTGAAACACCTGCGACTTTTCAAAGGAGTCAAAAATCTTCTTTACTGTGCAGCAGACGGACACCTCTTCGTTTCAAAGCAGCGGTAAGTGTCACTAAACGACCTGTGGAGTTTACAAAGTTAAATATCCCAACACGGAGAGCCATGACGCTAAGTAACGTTAGCAGGTAAACCCACAGTTAGCACACTTCACCTCATCATTACATGACACTGTAGGCTAACTGTTAGCATTTTGTGTTTGTAGGATAATGATGCCATTAATTTCTAGCTAACTTATCAGCAATGTAGACTAAGAATAAACTTTACTGGCCAAGTAAAAGTGTAGCTACACAGACAAGGAACACAGGCACATTTACAGAAATGTTGATTGATGTGCATTGTTCTTATAAATAAATCTAAATTTAAGGTTACTTGCACAGAAATACACATATAGCTAAAAACAGAACAGCAAAGCTAAACAAAGGTAAAACTACATATTTAACTACTCTAAACACTTGACAGGTATGTACAGATATGCCTTTAAATATATATAGAAAGTCTATGTAGTATCTAAAATTAAATAAATATAAACCAAGATAAGATGTTAAATAAAGCCTCTCTACTTGTTCACCCCTCTTTCTAGATATTATGCTAAGCTAAGCTGACTGGCTGTTGACTGTGGCTTCATATTTACAGATATGAGAGGTATGGATCTCCTCTAATTCTCTGAAAAAAGCAAATACACACATTTCCCAAAATGTCAAACTATCCCTTTAACTAGACTCCCTATCCCACTGAATAGCTGTGCATGACCCTGCACTCACCAGAGATTCTTTGTAAGTCAGTCTCTCTCCAAAACTGTGTATTTTAAGTCTTAGGATATTGTAGATACTCTTGCGAATATCAATCTAATTCACAAATGCAGTTTGTAAATACAAACCTCATGGACTATTTTGCAGGCTTATGTTGCTTCTTGCCACTCTTTGATAGTGATGAAGCAAGTTAATTGACATCAAAGCCCAGTACTTCAGTCTAGCTGCTCCCAAAGTCAGAGCTGTTGCAGTGATAATGCCCTTACATACCATTTTTAAGTCTCAAGGTCATGGTGTCGCTTTGACCTTGAGTGCTGTAGATTAAGTAAGTTGAGATGTGTGGGTTGAACAAACCACTGCTAACAGAAGTTGGCTCAAGTGGAGAACCCCCTCTGCCTGTTTCCTTGTCAGAATTAATAAAGCAAATCTTTGCGTGGCCTTCTCAAGATGCTTTCATATGCCACCATCTGTTTTAGGAACTTTTTTGGGGTTATGTAAACAGGAAACCCAACATCCTAAAAAGCATTGGGGCTTTGTGTGTCAGAGTTAATAATAGTTTGAAGCTGTATCTTAGTATATTTGCTGTTTCTTAAGTGTCAGTGTAGAAAATTTGAATCACTGAATGTATTTTATTTTTGAGGCCTGAGTGTGTCCACAACAAATAAAAGAGAAACATACAAAGTGCTGTGAAGAATGATTTTAAAAAAAAATCCTTTTTCCAAGTTCCTCCGTGAACCAGCATTTTAATTAAAACCACTTGTTCCCCAAACCTGTACTTAATGTTTCCCATTAGTCATGTTTGAGGGATTACAGGCAGCACCAATGAAAGTCAAACATTAAATGGAAAATGCAGATGTGCGAACAATGCGGCTTGTTTTATAGCTATCACAGCTTTTTAGTAATTTTGAAAAATTAACTGGCAGTGACAGGGTTCCTTAAGCCCACTTACAAATAAACATGACGTTCTTCATAAAAAGAAAAATCTGGAAGAGGTTTCTTGGTTGTGGGTCAGCAGGGGAGCTCCTCTGGGAGGTTTAAAGATTCCTCAGAAAACATTTGAGCCTTTTCAATCACATTATCAGCACTGCCCAGTAAAACCTGGAATAGTTAGTCTGCTAACCAATCCATATATTTCATGTATGATTTTGTATCAATTTTATTGTCATGGAAGATTTTTTGTGACCATTTATTTCTCTCTTTATAGCAAGAGTCACCGTGATCACACAGGCGAGATGGGTGCTAAGCGTCACCTCGATTTCATTAACTGGTCAGTGAATAACTTTCATATGGGATGCATTAATAATGGCCCTCTTATCAGGTTTAATTTGCTGTGTCTTGTCTGTAAGCATTGTGAATTGTTGGTGCCCCCTTGAATCAGGGTCAGTGCCCCTGTCATTCAAGCCTCGTAGCTTCCTCCTCAAATGTCTCAGGACAGAAAAAAAGGGCAGTCTGGATAGCCTCTGCCCCTTACTCATTTCCTAGTGCCCCCTGCTCAAATATCATATCCACACTGGCAGAGGGTTGGTTCTCATAAAAAGCATGCCTTAATTAGGTGGTGCATGTACCTTAGGTATGTGTCTTTAAATATGTACTTCTTATTTGATCTTTCAGAGATGTTTCTTTAAACCTACCACATACAGTGTGATTCAGCATTTAAAATGCAGTGAGGAGTATTATTCATCCAAAGCAGGAGATAAAAACACTTTTCTTGCCTGTGTTTTGATGAGAGACTGGTGAAGAAGTGAGGGATAGTAGAGCAGTTAATTTTTACACTGCACTCAGCTCCAGAGGAAGGGAAGGCAATGATCAGTAATGAGTTTGGCCGTTGGCCCAGTATGATTATTAAGAATTGCTACTGATAACAACACACACTGTATAAATTATATCATGGCATTGGCATTTGTAATCACATCTTTGCTTTCCCCGCTCTCTTTTCTGTTTGTGAATTAGCACCATGTCAGCTCTCCTGCAGATCTTCAGAGAGAGAAGAGAAGGCAGAGAGAAAAAACGAGAAGAGAAATGACTGTGCAAGGGTTTCAAAACTAGGTATGAAAGTATTTTTATTTTTTTTTTGCTTTTCAAGATTTTGGCATATTTATGGGGCATTACCGTAGGAGCGGGCCATGTAATGTTATTTGCAGAAAGCACACATTGTTCACATCAAGCTTACAAAAGCTGAGGGCACAGCCATGTGATCATGACCTCACAGCTAAAGGGCCAAGCTTACGTGAGGCAAATGGGATCTAGCATTTGTGAGAGCACTACACAATTAATAATGGAACCAGGTTATGAAAATACAAAAAATGTAGGAACATTACTTGTCCTAAAGCTTTGTGTTCAGGCAGCCAGAGGCACCCACACAATGCTGAACTGGAGAGGCATGATATGATGCAACTGCTTAGTATATCAAAACAGTTGCTCGGTGAGAGGAGAGAGAGAAAATACCTCAGTAAGTTTTGTGTAGGAATGATCAAAAATGTGCCTCTGATGACTGCTGGGCTCCCTGAAGATGTTTTACACATGACAGTGAATTTGCCTTCATCGTCACATCATCTTGAATTATATTATCTTCAGTACTCAGTCAGTAGTGCTGCAGTGTTTGATGAACCATTTTGGAAATTAAAAAACATTAGAGGGGGTAAATGAGAGGTTAAGACATCAGTTAGTGCACTATTCCAGACAATTTATGTTTTTGACATCTTGCTAGCGTATTGTGAGCCTTTCATGTGTGGACTGTTTGTGACGGACATTAGATGAGAGTGCGTCAGAGATATAAAACTATAACTAAGTTTAAAAGTCCTTGTCTGAGGATAACTAAAAATAATTAATGTTGATACAAAATGAATCACGTTGGATAACTTTATTTTGATTTATGGGATATATAGCATTGTCGCCTCACAGCAAGAGGGTTCCCGGTTTGAACCCGAGGTGGGGGAGCCCTTCTGTATGGAGTTTGCATGTTCACCCTGTGTCAGCATGGGTTTTCACCAGGTACTCCGGCTTCTACAGTCCAAAGACATGCAGGCTAGGTTAACTGGTGACTCTAAATTGTCCATAGGTGTGAGTGTGAATGGTTGTCTGTCTCTACGTGTAAGCCCTGGGATAGTCTGGCGACCTGTCAAGGGTGTACCTATAAATATCTATGTATAAAACCAAGCATTTGAAAATGTTGTCATTGATTACAATAGCAATGATCGAAGCTTCGAAGCATTTGTGTCGGTCCTATTAAAAAGAAGAAATAAAGTAACATTTAAAGATCACGTGTAAGCGTTAAACATTGTAATTCTGACATCGTGTCAGAGTAGTGTGTTCCTATCTGCTAAAATGATGCCATGTTATACAATATCTGTGTGAATGCTAAGATGGAAAGCTAGAGGCCTGTATTGTCCCGACTATATGAGTGTAACCACTGACTCTTGGGGCTGAGTCAGACAAAAATGTGGTGTGCTTTTACTCTGCTCGGCCAAATGTGAAATAAATAAAAAGAAAGGAAAATGGCTGCTCTCTTGGCTGTACCCTTGGTCCCTTGCTCTTTGTTAAAACCATATCTCTGCTGCTCCATTGCCCCCAGCTACATTAAATCCCATTAAATTCACCTTCATTAAAGCAGTCCTCTCTACTCCTTGCAGCAGCCCTGGTGCGGGCCTCTCAAGGACAGAACAGTAATGAGGGTGGACTGGATTTAACCTTGAAGAGTACAGGTTTTCATTTCCAAATCAATAACTTATGGTTCAAAACTGCCACTAGATCCAGGCTATAATTTTCAAGCATTAATTGTGTGGATTATGTTTCTCCAGCAGTGAGAAGGTATTTAACTTTAAGCTGCAGTGTAGATATTGCATTTATCATTTATTTTTTTTCCTTTTTTATAATAGGAATTGACAGCTTGCACATTTTCTATATTAGTGACTTTGTGTGCCTGTGTACACTTTGCTGCACAGATGGGATAACTTAGGGAGATTGTATTTCAAAGACTTGGTATGAGTATAAGTAATTAGGCCGTACAGTGAAACCAAGCAGAGGGCAGTAGGCTGGAATTTCTCCTTCTCCTCAATCTAGTATTGCAGCACAGTGTCATCATTTACTCTAAAGAGGCAGAAATATAAGAAATCTCCTTCACAGCTGTGTCAGGCAAGTTTTGGCAGTCACCTGCTGTCAGAAAAAGTAGGAAAATATGAATTATGAATGAAAAAATTAACACGTCGTTGATGATAGGCAGACAGCCGGGACAAGGGGAAAAGAAAAAGAAATGCCTGACCTAAAGTAAAGGAGTGAAATTGTTTAAACTCCTGTAATTCTCCACGTTTTAGTGGGACATTCCCCGTAGTGGGGTTTGCTGTCATTGTCATATGATTGTATGGAAAGCATTAACTTGTCCTGCGGTGATAATTTCTGCCCGACATGTTCATAATATGAAATATTGGATCTTTTCATAAAATGGGGAGGGCTGAGGCTGTGGTGATCACTGGAGCTTAATTTTTTAATCAACTTCTCTCTTAAATGAAGCTTTTATTAAATTACAAAGCTCACACAGTGGGAGTAGGACACAGGCAGAGATGGCCCAGTGTAAAAAAGAGCTTTGTGGGATAATTAAATAAAATTAATAAAAAACCCTCCGCTAGCGTAGACTGAGGAGAATGGAAAGGAGAGGAGACCCGGTAGCCATTTTCATGCTCTGCTTTTCTTTCATTCTTTCTCATTAGGGTCTCAGGAAATTTACCATGTGGAATTATTAAAAGAAGAAAGGGATACAATGTCTACAAGATATTGACGGATAGTAAATGGAGACACAATTACATTCAGTTTTTTTCACAATCATATTCACAGAAATGAAATGTGCCTATTGTTGCGGCTCTGGCAGAGAAAGGAGATCTGATCACATTTGGTTAAGCTTTGGCAGACTTCTTAAAGGGTCTGAAAATGCAGACTACATTGTTGTCCTTCACCGCTAACTCAAACCAACAGTACAGTAATACATTTGTTTTTGTAAACTTATTTGACATAAGTGATCTATGAGCAAGTAATCTGTCCACAATCAGTGACAGATATTATAGGGGTGACTAGTAAGGGCTTTTATAAAATATTTACACAATAGGATTTTTGAGAAATAACGATCAGTAATGGAGATATAATGACTAAGTGGGTAAAGGCAAATACAACCCCAATTCCAAAAAAATTAGGACATCATATAAATCATAAATAAAAAGATAATGCAATGATTTCCCAATCCTTTTTGACCTACATTCAATTGAATACAGTCCAAAGTCAAGATATTTAATGTTTAAACTCATAAACGTAATAATTTTTTATACATTCGTTATAAATTTGATGCCTGAAACACGTAAAAAAAAAAAAATTACCTTTACTTTTAACAATACCCAGTCAGCATTTGGGAACTGAGGACACTAATTGTTGAGGTTTTGAAAGTTAATTTATTTCCCATTCTTGCTAGGTATATGACTTGAGTTGCTAAACAGTTTGAGGTCTCCATTGCTATATTTGCGCTTCATAATGCACCACATATTTTTAATGTGCGTCAGGTCTGGACTGCAAGCAGGCCAATCTAGTACCAACACTCTTTTACTATGAAGCCATGCTGTTGTAACGTGTAGAATGTGGCTTGGCTTTGTCATGATGGAATTGGCAGGGACGTCCCTGAAAAAGGCGTCGTCTTGAATGGCAGCATATGTTTCTCCAAACCTGTATGTACCGTAAAGCATTCATGGTCGCATTCACAGATATGTTAGCTATGCCATGGGCACTAACAAAGCCCCACACCATCACAGATGTTGGCTTTTGAACTTTTTGTTGGTAACAGTCTGGATGGTCCTTTACCTCTTTAGCTTGCAGGACATGACGTCTATGATTTTCAAAAACAATCTGTAATATGGACTCGTCAGACCACAGCACACTTTTCCAGATTGTATCAGTGCATCTCAGATGAGCTCGGGCCCAGAGAAGTCGGCAGCATTTCTGGATGGTGTTGATGGCTTTCACTTTGCTTGGTAGAGTCTTAACTTGTATTTGTAGGTGCAGCAACAAACTGTGTTTACCGACGATGGTTTTCTGAAGTGTTCTCAAGCCCATGTAGTAGTATCCTTTCATATAATCATCTTGCTTTTTTATGTAGTGCTGTATGAGGGGTCTAAGGTCATGGACATTCAATAGTGTTTTTTGGCCTTGCTCTTAATGTCCAGAGATTCTCTGAATCTTTTGATGACATTATGGATTGTAGAGGGTGAAATCCCTAAGTTCCTTGCAACTGTGTGTTGAGAAAAGTTGTTCTTCAACTGTTGGACTGTTTGCCCATACAGTTTTTCACAGAGTGACCATGTTTGCTTGTGAACAGTTGAGCCTTACATAGGTACCCCTTCACACCCAGTCACGGTACTTTATTATGTCACTAGTTAACCTGTTTACCTGTGGAATGTCACAAACCTGTGTTTTTTAAACTTTCCACAACTTCCCCAGTCTTTTGTTGCCCCTGCTCCAACTTTTTTGAAATGTGTTGCAGACATCAAATCCAGAACAAGTGTATATTTTACAGAAAACAAAGTTTATTGGTTTGCAAATCATTGCATTCTGTTTTTGTTTATGTTTCACACAGCTTCTTCACAACTTCTTTGGAGCTGGGGTTGTAATAGAACAGCTAGAACAGTCAATCTTTTCTCCTGCGTAAGTTCAGAAAATTACATCACTTTATTGTAATGCAGCCTTTAAAATCAGGCAAAGACAACACTTACTGTTGTAACTGTTGTTGTTTTTTTTCAATATTCAAAATCTAAGATGATATCTAATCTCATGTCATGATATTGACATAATATCAATATGTTGCCAGCTCTAAGTAGTCACTCATCCAACTCAACAGAACCTAAATTAACTCCTCAATCCTTACTCCAGTCCTCTACAGCATTGTTAATTAACAGCACTTGACCTGGGTAAGCTGTTCAGACTGACTCCAGCCAACTCCTCTATTTAAATGTAGCCAGCCCACTGACATAGCACTAAATCCAACAAAGGATTGTCCCACAAAAAAGTTAGAAATGATTCAACGTTTGCTGCAATGCAACATCATCTTTTGGCAAAGTGCTACATAAATGCAAGCGCACATTATGGTCTTCTTGTTTTTACCTTACAATAGTTGAGACAAAAGATAAGTGTTCCAGCACTGTAAATTCATGTCTCTAAGTATTATAAACTATTGTGCAAAGTTTTGGTATCTGATAAACCTTCAAACTTATAAATCCCTCAATTCCAACTGGACTTCCCAGATAATGTTTTATTGTCTTGTGGTATCTTAAACCACAGATGAAGCCCCCTGCTGTTTTTGGTCTGAATCCTGTAAAGTCCTGCAAATGATGGACTGTAATGGTCTGTCTAGATCATTTTATCTAAATGGCAAGTCTTCAGGAAATATGGACTCCAAACCATTTGGAAAAAGAGGGACTGTTTTCACAATCATTTTTCAGCAAAATTTAGACCCTAATGGGTTAGAGACCTTGACTGAGCAAAAATGGCTGAGATTAAAACTTTAGAAACCCAACATCAACACTACAGTTGTTTCTTATTTTTCAATGTGCGTAACTAAGAAATAAGAAATATTTCACTTTGGCTCTGCTCTGAGTTGCATCGTTTGTATTCACTCAAGGAATTATTATATCATCAAGTTAGACTGCTGCACTGGTTCTAGTTGTGAAGAACGTTTCTCTGAAATAAATATCCTGCTGATTTCTAAAGGAATCTTTTAGAAAGAGATGCCATTTTTGGCTGCAGCCTGACTTCTCTGACCCGAGCAAGTATCCCAGAAATCACAGTTTACCAAATGTCCAATCCACAAATCCTAGATATTTTGCATTAAGAACATGCAGTTGTCTAAATTATTAAGTTAGAGTTATTAATATGGTTCAAAACATTGACAAGTAGACATGGTATTATACTTTGCATTCTTGCCTTAAGAGCAAGCGGCAACTTCGAGGGCAGAACTCAGTGTTCCAATGTGGAAGCGCAAAAACTGTAGTACTGTGAATGGCTACTCAAGGCTGGCTCCAGAGGCCAGTCAGACACCCATGTAAAAATGCCCAACTTTATAGCAGAAATAAATAGATTTATAGCCTGGTACAAAAATCGGTTTTGCTTTTGGATACTTTGAGTGATAGGCCGTTTGCAAATAGGGTCCTCGGCTTCTCTGTCAGTTAAACCCTCGCTCCTCCACAGTGCCAGTCTCCTGCCAAAATACGGTTAAATACGGTTCTGGCTCCAGAAATCAAGATGGCGAGGCCAAAATGCTGAATTTTAGGCTTCAAAACTTGAGCCCAGAAACCAATGGCTGATGTCATGGTAGCTATGTCCATTATTTTTACGGTGCTTGAGAGACATGTATTTAGATAGCAGTACATCATCCAATAATAGCATCTTTTAGAACTGTTAAGTCAGCAACATCCATCCCTCACTTCTGAGACTTTATTTTTGATGCTTCCTATCTTTTTTAGTGCATCACACTTCAACAGTGTAGTCAGAACTGTTTGTCTTTGACCATCACAATCCTCAGGGTTAAAGGGATAGTGTGTAGATCAGTAAATATAGGTCAAAGGTGATCATTTTGCAAGGTTAGCAGTGAAGTTAAACAGCTACTCCTACAGCCTGTATGCAGCTAATGGGGGCCGTGATGTATTGTCATTGTTTGGACAATCTCAGGGGTCACATTTGTCTCCTACGGCAAAATATGAGATGGGTATTTCCTCTTTATGTTGACAGCTTTTGTCTCATGCTTCCTGACAAGTAGGATTTACTATATCCTGCTCTGTGAAGCATCTCCCTTACTACGCTGTTTTGTGTTTTATCCACGATAGAAAATGTCTTTGGCCTACTTGCCTTGTTTTACTATTGCCTTTAACATTTCACACAGCTGTCCTTGACATTTTGGAGAGCCTTATAATTATTTATAGTCCCTTAAGAAGTTCCACATTGTGCTGTGGGCTATTGCTATAATATGTTATCTATGTTGAGTTTGAGGGGGAAGAAATGCATTTAGTCTCTCTTTTAGAAGTAGATATACCTTAGAACTGTCCTGTAAGTGGTTTATATTATGGCAAAACTGTTCTTTTGAATACTCCCTTTTGAGCTGTGTCTGCCTTTGGGGTACTATGTTTAATGAGTTTTGGTGATGTAACTGCATGAGGAAATTAGTTGGAAAGTGTGGTAGCTTTAATGGTATTATAAGCCTTCTCCATCCATAACACCGGAGATTGATCTCTCAGGTGGCCAGGAACAATATGTCACATGGTTTAACATTTTTTTGGGGGAACATGTTTTGAAGGCCTCTACACAATCTGAGTCAAACTGAGGCTGTTGGGAAAGATTTGATTTTGGTCAATGCATGCTGTATATTCTTCCAGCAGAGTTTATACTGTAAAGTATTTGTGAGAAGACACCACAAACCTGCTCTAGTAGACATTTTAACGGCTGTATTGGTGTATGATAGTTATTGTCATAGGACAGCATTCATATAGCATTGATATCGTCCATGGCCAGAGACAAGAAAGCTAGAAAAATAGATGGCTGACTTTACCCTCACATTATACCCTCACAGGAGACAAGATTGACTTGGATAGATTAAAAAAATTGGTTGGGTTGATTTGAAAGAAAAACATTCAGTGTCATAAAAGGTTGGCCTTAGCTGTACAGAGCTGGTTGGTGTTTTGGCTAAACATAATGCTGGGGGAAGCTTTTGGCCATGGCCATGACACCTGCTTATACCTCCCTTTTCATAATAAGCTGATATTCAATAGTATTTCTCCTACAGGTGTGGCATATCATCTTCTTCACAATAATACTGGTATAATTTTTATTATCATATGAAAAATTCATATTGTGATACTCACAATATTTTGAGCTGTTGACATATTGCCATCACACTGTTATCCACGTCAGCAAAAAGCGTGAGAGTGAGAGAGTGAAATTATTACTGGCTCCACGGTGGTACAAAAAAGGGGTGCAGCTTCAGTAGTGTAGAATAATCTGTGGCGTTGTTAGGCCTGGGCTTCTTAAGTTGACTCTCTTAGTAACTTACTGCTCAGAGGGAACTCATTCAGCAGCTCCTCTGGCAGCACCACAGGGTCTATCCCTCTCCTCTCTCGTCGTGCGCACACAGGAGTCAGTGTCATCAATTGATTTTGTCATAAACCTTTGGTAATGTAAACCTTCTTGCTGCTCGCAGCTCAACCAAAAAACTACATATATGTGAATGTGCAGTAGTTATGGTATCATAACAGCCTGTCACAAGGTTACAGCTTGATGATTAGAGGAGAAGTGGCAGAGCATAAAGGTCCAGGTGGTAAAAAATAAATCAGTCATTTAGGATTTTGCAAGAGAAGGAAATTGCCTGTTGATTTATATATACAGATCCCAGGGTATATTTTTTGTATTTGGGAACTGTTTTAATGCATAATTTGTGGTAGATTTTATTTTGTTGACCTTTTAATATTGTATATAGAATCTGAATCTCACTCTGAGTCACTGTTGTTGTTTACAAACTAACAGAATGAGAGATAAAGTTTTTACTGAATATTTGAAGGCAAACTGTGAAACTATATCACTTATTTTGTTGCAATTATATTTTCTTGAATTAATAATATATATATTTTTTTACTAATTTGTCATATCGCCAAGAGCATCTATATCGCAAAAATACCCTGAAATATCGTGATATTATTTTAGGGCCATGTCATCCACCCCTAGGCTCTCCAGTGTTTCTATGATTAGCATATACTGTAGGCTGCCAGCTAGTTGGACCACTTTTTGTTTTTGTTCCTCATTGAAACATTGGACACTAGAACAGACAATGAATCCAGACAAAAGTTTTCCAACGGGAGGCTTGTCTCAGCGCTACACATCCAGTGAATCCACCTGGTTCAACTGTCACAATGTTTTACTAGGACTATTTTTAGATCGACCCAATCAGAACTGACTCTAAATGGAACAACTCATACTCTGCATATCATATTGTGGCTGATCCTAACTCTAACAAGAGCTCCAACTTTATCTGTGTGTACTTTGGCCACGTTTCTATGTGTGAATAGGTGATATAATTTCCTTCCACATTCTAACATGATCGTCAGAGTTTGAAACTCACCAGAAGAAATTGTTCCAATGTTTTGAGTGATTATTTGTTTGTGTCAGATCCATCAGATCGTGTACCTGTCTCCTGCACAATGCATGCTCGGCTAGACTCTTGACCCTGCGACCCTGTAAATAGAAAGACAGAGGTAAAAACACTAAAAGAATGTATTTTGGCAGGAATGCATCTAAAATGGATGTAAATTGTTTGAAAATAGATTGTAGCATCTGCAGTAGATTTCTAAAAGACTCTCTCTGGACTTCACCCTGTACGTTTTTATAGCCTTTTTCCTTCAGTATAAAGTTGTCATGTTGTGCATTTCTGTATTGGTTTTCAGCTGTGCCTCTACTCCAAAATGTCAAAACTGGAATGTGGCCAGGAAACCCTATACTTAGCCATGCTTTTAAAGAAAATAAAAACACATTTGGTGCGCACAGTGCACCCAGTTCACTCATCCTTCCATAACATGATATCTGATGTCAGTCACAAAATCTTTGGCTGGACTTCAAAGCTAAAAATATGGTAAAATCATATTTCAGCACCTAATATTGTGCTTATACTCACCACAGAGCGTGTAGTTGGGCTAATTCAGTTAGCCCAAACCTCTTCCAGCCAAGGCTCTGAAGTTTTACACTCGTGCCCAGTATGTTGTGAAATTGCAAACACTTTTATGTCCGTCTGTCTATCAAACTTTATAATGCTCTGATTTCTACCCCACTGGCAGTGTCTTTTAATTAGATTATACTGGAGGAATAACCAGAGTTCAGAATGCCAATTTGTGTCCCAGACGGTGTAAAATTTGCTGTTACACTGCCGCCAAACAGAGCAGGTGAGAGCAGACAAGGTCCTCAGGCAAAGAGCAGCTGACTGCTCCTTAAGAGTTTCTCTCCCCCCTCCCCCTCTTTTACCTCTCTCTTCCCTCTTTGCTGTCAGACATTAGAGGCATGAGAGGATAAATAAACACGTTATTCAAGAGTCCGACAATCAAAGTAAAATGCCAAAGTTTTCATACAGATGATGTCTCCAGGGAAGGAGTCTCTATACTGTAGAGAACAGTGATGTTGGCAAGCAATGAAAGCATGTGTAGTGTATGTGCTGTATATTGAAACTGACAGTGTTAGTTCACTCAGTCATTATACTGATTTATGGCTGAGCAAGAGGTCAACCAAGTGTCTACAGCTGGGTGCAAAACTAAATGATAGCAACATTTATTTCAGCCAATATTTTGCCATTTGTGGATGCGTGCCAATTGTGAAAAACTGTCATAACATGATATAAAATACTACGATTATGCTTGTAACAATCAGACTTTTTTTATTTTAGAAATGTATACCTTACATTGAAAATACTAACCCTGTGTTTAAAGCATATAGCCAATGAAAGCAGCAAAGTGAACAGCTGCAGGTAATTAGAGCTGGCCCAGGAATGGCCAGGGATTCAAAGTAAACATGGATGGTTTCCACAATCAACAACATTTACAAATGCTGAAGAAGGAAGCTACTGAATTTGTGAAGAATGTGCAGTGGGAATGGAAAGCATAGAAGCATGAAGCCAGCAGATGTTGAAAATTAAATACATGCGGCATGTGGCTAACAGGACTGTGGGCTTATTCTTCTGATGGTGGACCCTGGAGTTCTCGCAGGCTAGAGGACAGCTGTTCCGGGTTAATACTTACAGGTTTACATCCAGCCAGCCATAGCTAAGATTTTTTTTTTAATGGATATCCTTCAGGGGAAAAGCGACTTTAGTTTTGCTGCATATCTGTGACCCGCTACTGTTGTTTGCAACAGTACACATATCAAGTGTGATTCCTTAAAATTGGTCAGGAGTTTGCAACACAGCACAATTGGCTGTTGAATTGATTGACTTTAAATGGTTGGATGAAATCAATCTCTTAAAGACTCGTGGCCCCAGAGAGCACAGATTGTTCCCGGCAAAGCCCTGAAACATTTTAGCCTTTGAGTGCCAACTGGTTCTACTTTAAATTGCTGAAAAGACTTGTAGATGATTGGCAGGAGGAACGTGATGCTCACTTGTGGCTTTGTGTGTGCTGGTGTTTGTGAAGTTTTCAGTGATACACAATGGCAGCACTAGGGATTTTTATTTCTGTTCTGTGGAGTAAACAAATTAACTACATGTGAGACAATCCCCAAGAGGTCAGCATTATGGAAAGTGTTGCTCCAATATTTCATAATACAACTTGGTCTCTTTAGTGACCTGCAAGCATTAGGGTGTGTTTGTATTGGTAATATTAAAGAACTTTAAATAGAGGTAGTTTTTTTAGCTTTCCTTTAAATTCAATGGAGTTTTCCTCTTGTGAATTACAGCCTCAAATTTCTTAAAACTAGGCATATTGTCATGTACAGTAATGGCACTGGTAAGACATTAAACAGCTCGGAGTTACCAATTTTTGTTAAGTCTGTCTCTGTGTGACATCCCAGCTCACTGGGCAGCCAGAGTGAAGTTCCTCTTCACCAGCTTCCTTTAAAACAACCACACTCTGTTTATTCGAAATAGCTGCCTGAAATTTTACTGTCAGGCCCTCTGCCTCTCTTGGCTCCTCGGCTGTTGCAACAAAAACATGTCAGTAGTGTTTAAAACAGTAGTGTCATAAATTATTTGCACTAATCCATGTAGATATTCGTTCTGACTCATGAAACAGTGGGTGATTCTAGGCGGGAGAGTATAGGTTTTGTTTTTCAAAGCCAGGCACAACTTCACAGAAATGAAGTTTACCATTTGCTTTTTGCTTAGCCCCACAGCTTGTAGAAAAGAAAATATGGCTTTTTACTGGGAAAGAAAGCATTTCATTAGAAAAAAAAACACTCAGCAAAACATACGCTGCCCATTCATTTCACTGTCAATATTTCAAAATGTCACTAATGTGCATAGGTTATTCTTTACGGCAATGCTTCAGTTTTTCTGTCCAAGTACTTTATGACATGTTCTTGGAATCCATCAAAGAAAATGGTCTTTATGTCTTAGCAGAGTCTGCTGTTTTATATTTTTAAGGTAGAAAATGTGAAAATAAATGGAGGGGAACATTCCCTGCATGAAACCATTTATTAATTACTAGATTTTTTTGTCTCTACTATTTCATTGGATTTTTGAAATTAAGTAGCATTTGTTGTGTCAGATTTTGTAGTTGCATATTAGAGTAAAACCCTAATTATTAACCTTTAACAGTGCCATGTTTAGTGCTGAAACACAAAAATGGATTGCCCCTGTGGTGCTGTGTGTAGTCCAGTATTGGATTTAAAGATTAAAAACTTTTAGTGCTGGATTCAAGTGCTGTTTTAGGAAAATAATACAAAAAAAAAATCATATCGCGATTATAATGACAGATATTGCGATTGCAATGAGTCACGGTTTTAGTGGGAATGGTAATTTTCGCATTTTATTTTAACTGAAAAATAATGATGTGTTTTTTGTTGGGGTCTGTACAAAACAAGCATGCTCCCTTACATCTGGAATTTGATTTGTAGGCCGGGGCATCTCTGTAATACCACAATACTTTATTTATAATGGTATGTTGTGACACATTTTACCTTTATCAAAAGGTTACAACTCCTGCAACTTGGATATTGCACTTGGTGATGTTGCAGTTTTAATAATATTTCCATTAACAATGTTTGATTTGCAAGTGCAAAAGTGATTTAGTACTTTCGTTTTAGGCTTCTGTCCTTCACCCGATCATGTAAATATCCACCCATGCACTCATAGCAGCATGTCAACTTCACTCTCCCTGCTTCTAACCCTTTTAACATCTCTCACCCTTCACACCCCTGCCCCATCTGACCAGGTGTGTCTGTTCAGTCACCCCACTCAGGACTGCAGGTCAGCTAGTTTATTATTACTTAATCGCTGCCGTCGGCTCTCATCAGGGTTTAAGATGAATGTTGCCAGCTGTTTCCTTACTCTCATTATTTCTCTCCTTTTTTGACTGTGTCTTTTTCTCTCTTGCCAGATTTCCACATGCAATGGCCTCATGGTGGTGGTCAAGCTCCTTCAGTGGTGAGTACTTGAGTGTAGACCTGGACTGTAGACTCGGCAAACAAGTTCTTAAAATTCTCTGAAGATGCGGTCACAAAGTCCAGCAAACTACAGTTCAATTGAAAGAGAGGAAATTGTGTAGTGTTTAGTAGGGCTATATTGTAGGTTTTATTTTGCAAAGACAGGGCTAGATGTGTCAGATAAGGGGGTGCATATTCACCCCAACCAACTGCTCCCCTGTGGATTCAGTGATGGGGAGATATACATTATGTATCTCATGTTAAATCACTTGTAAATGCAGTAGGGTTGGGGGTATGGTCAAATCTCCATTTAAAGGAGTGATGTTTTTTTGTGGCCGGGGGGATGTTGGACAAAGTTGAAGCCCTCCTTCTCCCCGGAGGTGGGCCAGGATCATTAGTTTTAGTTTTTGAAGTGTTTGGCCTTTTGATGTTCCTATGTTCTCTTAAGGCAGCCTGGCCTGAAGGATATTTAATATTACCCCTACAAATTTCCAGTTAGGAATAATTTGAACTGAGCATCTGTCAAAGAAACAGCCATTTAAATACATTGGTCATGGTTAAAGAGGCATAAAATGAGGCCAGATTAGACAGAGCACCTTTTTCTGAAGGCTGGGCCCGGTCGAGCCGGGGCCAACCTGGGGCACAGGGACCCAGCAAAACTGCTCCTGCTTTCAATTCATTAAGTATAACTATCTAACACGGCTGGGATTCAAACTCTCTCCTGGCTGCCCTCCTCATGGCCAGCCATGCTTTGCTTCTCCTGCCACTGTGGCATGGCGGGGATTGTCTTAGGGTCTCAGTTACTTGATATTTTATTTATGAATGTTCAGGGGAGTCGGGACTAGATTGTATTTCTCACTGTCTCTGATGCTCTGAGTAACAGGGGACTGCTGTATCCCCAATGTCTTCACTTCAAACATTCCCCTTGTGTTTCCACTAGGGTGTGCAGGAGGACCTTTATCAGGGTATGCAATCTTAGATTATGTCTTATCACCAAGAGAATCATGTAAGAGCATGCATTACGTCCTATGAAAGAAGCTGTCTGTGCCTAAAGCAGCTGACGGGGCCTGTCTCAAAAATGTTAACTAAAACAAAGGCACACTTGCAAAACCGCAGACAGATACATTACGACTGAACAACTGAAGATCATTTAATTAATGCAAATGATTTTTTTTTTTTTTCATGACAAGGTGTCTGTTGATGGATACTATTCCATAACCACTAACAAAAACACAGGAACACGTTGTGCACTGCAAATTTCAGTCATGTTACTTTACACTTTATGAAGCATAACATTGGTTTTATGGCTTGTGAAATAAAAGTAAAGAACATCTAGTAATGTTGGAAAAAGGTGAAAAACATTGTAAAACATTGTGAAACATTGTGAAACATTCTCTCATAGCCCCTTTCTCACATATCCCATCTCCCATTGCTCCTGGGTCTGGGTGTCTACAAATGAAGACGGGTTGCGTGAGCAGAACACCTCAGACACAATCTTTGGGGGGAAATAAACAACGCATTAGTTCCACATTGACTTTGAACAGAAACAGAAGAATGAAGAGGAGAGGTTAGAGGAAGTCCACTGCAGGAGGGAAGCTGGGGAGTATTAGTGGGCAGGGACATTTCAGAGCCTGAGCGTGCTCAAGCATCTCTCTTTCGCTCGATCCCTCTGTCTGTCCTCAAAAGTTTTTGCGGACTGTTTATCCACGTGATGCAGATTAACTTCACCTCATCTGTCCGTCCCTACTGTCTTGTTTTTACCGTTTCATAGTCATTCAGGCTCTGTGTTAGTTTTTACAAGCTACACAGTCTGGCTAATATTTGTGAGATAAAGCAATTCAGTTGTTGTGGTCATTTACTTAAACAAAAAAACAAGTTAACATGACCTCTGTCAATGATACAGGCCTTAGATCCATCCAGTTTACTGAAAATTGGATGTTCTGTAGTGGTTACAGCCCCTACTTCAACCTAAATGTGTAGCATAACAATAAGTTGTTAAAATTATGTAATTTGGAGAAGAAAAGTGTGTTTGTTTTTCTTTTTGGGAGGCATTTTTAACTTTTTGACAGATTAGAGACAGAGTGAGAATGGGGGTGAGTGAGGGGTATGACATTCAACAAAGGTTTCAAGGCTGGAATTAAACCCTAAACATAGCAGTAATGTGGCATGTGCTGCAACCACTTGGCTACAAAGGTACTCCAAGAAAACGTTTTTACACCATTCATTTTTTGGACATCATGAAACCGATTTCTTTTTCCAACAGTGATTTGTAAGTACTATCATCTGCCACTAGGGGCATTAGATCAGAAAATCCTTGTATATGTCATTATATGAACTAACAACATATATTTGTTGTTTAATTTGGAGAAATTATTGGGTAATCCATAATCTCATTCCACTACTACAACCTACAAAAACCTTGTGCAATTTCAGATTCACTTCAGGACTTTTAAATCTTTTTTCCTCCGCCTTGACATGGTTGCCCTTATTCTATCACACAATAGCACCAATGCAATTAACCCTAAGAACGTAAGCCTCAAGTGTTAATTGTCTAAAAATAGTTATCTCCCCGGTAAATAGATCACCTAAGGTCTGAACTACTCACTAATGAGTTGTGTGTGGAACTTCTAATCTAGTGTCAAAAGGACTGTTGAGATGGTGGTTGTGTACATTGTGCAAGGTGAATTTCTGTTCAGTTTCAGTTTCATTCTCCTGATACTGATTTTGATACCTAAACTACAGTACAAGGCAGCATACAGTTAAACTTTAACCTTTTCACAGTGAACTGCAAGAAAAATCAGAGTGGAGAATTGTTTAGGAACAACTGCTCTACTGATCTGGTACTGGTCTGTGGCTTATAACATGTTTTAAGTTTACAAAAGTAACTATTGGTTGCTGAGATCTTGGCACAATCAAGATGACTCACCTTGTCAGTCCCTCCAGGGTTTTTCAGGCTTTTCGGGGGAGGTTGTTGCAGCCTGAAATGTCTGACTTCATGGCCTCTTTTGTAACAAATTGCAATCCATGTTGCTATGTTTTCAGGTGTTTTCTTGTAATGAAATTGCGGGAGCAAGTGAAAATTGCAAAAGTAGTGGCAATTTTTTTTGTATGATTTATTAAAAATCTTCGGCAGTTTGTTCCAGTGAGAATAAAAGCGTACTCTTCTGAGTTTGTGATTTATATCACACTAACGTTACCACTAACCATGCATGTTAATCTAACTCACCTTGATTCTTTCAGCACTTGCAATTGATCTGGATGCAACAACCTCTTTAATGGAGATTTGTGTTGTCTGTTGTGTACGCATCTCAGTCATTGTTCAGGTGTGTTTTGTGGTAGAAAAGTGTTCATCAGTGTTGTTTGTGTTCCACCCCAATGTTGCACATGGTGCAAAACCGTTAACCCCCTCTTTTGTGCATGTTCTTTAGCAGTCATTTTTGTTGGTAAGTGTGAGACAAGTAAGTGAGTTTGGTGACGTTACACTGGGTAATGCTATGATTGGAGAATCTTACGGGTAATAACAATGATTGGTCAAATTTGCAGGAAAGTTGCTGTGATTGGACAGAATTTCAGGGTCGTGCAGAGTTCACAGGGATTGGTTGGATTTGTGTTAACTGTTGCAATCACAACATCCCGGAGAGGCTGCCTTTTAGTATTGTATTTAATGTTAAGTAAAGGTTGTCAGTGAGTCGAGCAAAAGTTACCTAATTGTGTAGAATGAGGGGTTTGTCAGTGTTTGATGTGAGAGGTACCGTGCTGCCACTGCACACTCTGAAGTTCGATTGGGTGTTAAATAACTAGATAACAGGGAGTAGTTAATCGGTGTGAAGTTGTAACTTTATCCTCTCTACCTTGGCTTGTCCTGGCGGTGGGAGGAGACGGTGTTGGAGGTGAATGTGCTGTAAGTGTGGAACTGCTGTGGAATAGGCTGTCAGGCTTCATTAGCCCAAGCCATCTCTATCTCAGGAGGAATGTGGCCAGTGGTTTAAAACCAATTTCCATTACCTGCCTTCATTTTATTAACTTCCGTACCATTACCAGGGAGCTTCCCTTTGACAGTTGTTCGTCCTCACTGTCTTGTACTTCTAAGAGATCCCTGCGGGAGCAAGCCTGTGAAACCTCACTTATCCTGTACTCTGTGTTCTCTTTAATCGCCAATCACTGCGCCTTGTGCCAAAAGTGTGCAGCGTGTGTCACTCTCAGATTTCAGATGTGAAGGCCCGTGCATGCACCTCTGTGACATCCACACTTAAGCCGACACAAGTATCCAGCCAAAATTATATTTACCCCCTGTGGATCAACTGCACGGAGAAATTCTATGGTAACATAAGCAGGGTCCTCTTAAAAGTTCAAAACAGGTCTCTCAGCCTAGTTTGAGTTGTCACTAGCTGCTGACTTTTGAGTCCAACATATTGTGTTGGGATAATCCCGTGGGAGCCAAGGATGTGCGGTAAATAGTACCTGTGATATCTATCTACTCCATGACCTCAGTCTACCACCGCTGATTAGATCTGTTGGGAGCGTTTGTCCATGAATAAGATGGGCTTTTCTTGCAGCCTGAGTGAAGAAGAGGAGTATGAAGCTTGTGAGACGCCCCTCTTCGTGACTGCCTCTTGGGAGCACAGGGAAATGGAGGAGGTGAAAGGCCAGGTGTCTGCCACAGAATTTAATTAGAAAGACTGGATGCTTTGTCCTCTGTAAAGTTGCTTCAGGCATTCTTTAATTGCCCCATTCCCAATTTCTTCCAGCAGTCCCTACTCTAAATTCATTAGTATTCATCTTGCACGAGCATTTGAATGTTGATTTCAAGGATGTTTTACTTTACTGTACTCTAAACTCTTTTTTTTTTTAACTGTTAGCCAAATCTTATTACTGCCTAAATGTACACTAGATACATTTCTAATAGCTCCCTAGCAAAATGTACCCTCCCATTTCAAATGTTGCAGTTGAAGCCACTTTAGCGTACCTGATGAGATCAGTAATTGACTGTGCTGATTAACTTACTAGCTATTAAAAAGCTCCCAGCTGATGTTTGAGAAAGTAACAAGACGTATTAAGGTATGGAGAGTTACAGGATTAATAGGGACTCAGGAGACAGAGAGACCTCGACCTGATAAAACATGATGATACGGTTGTGCACACTATGGAGTCTTTTTAGAGTTCTTCTCTCCCTTTGATATGTAAAAAAAATGAGAGAAATATGCACGTGCATCAAACCAGATGAAGCACAAGCTGAGGCACTGGTTCTCTACTGCTTGTTTACTAATAAACAGTTTTCAGCATGTGACTTAAAGGATAAGTCCAGTATTTTGCACTTTGAGCCCCATTCCTGGTTGTTTATGATGAAATAGAGTGGTTAAGACCAAAATCTTGATGATTGCTCCTTCTCTGACAATTTGAGAGAATTTGGCTTTCCCCTGTCTGGCTTAACAATGCTGTCGTGCTGGTCAGTGGTGTTTGTTGATGTTCCGACATAACCACTCTGTGAGTTTCATGGCTTTGAAAACAAACGTTTAAGGTGGTTTTAGGACAGATTTACACATGGCCATAGACAGCATTGTTAAGCCAGGCAGGGGAAAGCCAAATTCTCTCAAATTGTGAGAGAAGGAGCAATTGTCAAGATTTTGGTCTTAACCACTCTATTTCATCATAAACAACCAGGAATGGGGCTCAAAGTGCAAAATACTGGACTTATCCTTCAATAAGGAGAATTTTGAGATTAATCTTGGATTTATTTCACATTTATTGAAATCTCTTTTTTTAAAGATTTATTTTTGGTGTTTTGTCCTTTATTAGACAGGACAGATCTAGAGTGAAAGGGGGAGAGAGAGGGGGGATGACATGCAAAGGGCCATGGATTGGAATTGAAGCCATGGGCATTGCAGCTAGGACAAAGTCTTTGTACATGGGGCATCCGCTGTACTCGGGGGGCTAGTAAGCTCCCCTGCTTTTCATGAAATCTATCAGGGGGATTTGATCTGAAGTAAATCAGAGACCGTTATCCACTTTATTCCTAGCCCCCATGATACCTAGCGTGAATTATGGGTAAAACTTCCGGCGTTGAACCAAAACTGGTGATTTCTAATGTGACCGTTTGTTTATAGTAATCTGTTCAATTGGGAAATAACACCTAGAACACGTCACCTGTTTTAGCTCAAACGGGATTATGTAATCATACCTCTGCCATCTTTGATGACTTATTAAGAGATACTAACACATAATTCAGTATTAACTGTCGCTCCATGTAAAGTGAATAAATGTGATGTTTCCCAGCTAATCCTCTGCTTGTCTGCATTAACGATGCAGTTTACATGTTTTTTTAACTTCTGATTTATTAATAACTGTTCTGGGCAAAACATGAAGCTGGATTTAGCAGCACACTTCAGTAACAGTAATATAAAGTAGTAGTAAAAGAAATAACTTTTGGCATTAATTTTTTTTAATGTGATATAAAGGAAGTACGGTAAATCAGTAACACATTCTCAGCCCTAATGACTAAATACATATGTCAAGGTATGTCGCTGAGTTTATTTTTTGACCAGCAATTTTCTAATGTAGCTTGAGAATGAAGTCAGACAGGAAAAGACAGGGATATCATGTACTGACGTTGAGTGACGGACCTGCCAGTCTAGGTGTCATTATCTTCTGCAAATTCTGATTCAATACTTTTTGTTATGTCTTATGAAACCCTCGTGGTTTTATTTCTCATATCAATGGTACCTTTGGCAACAGGAACAATCCCTTTTTGTTCTGGCTACATGTTCAACACACAGTTGCTGAAGACAAAAATGTAGCTTAGACTGGTTGTTAGTCGTTACAGACATGGACAGTGCAACAGGTACCAGAGCTCTGCAAAGACATTTTAGAAAATGCTAAGTTAACATTAGTTAAATATTTGTTAAAAGATAAATCAGTATTTGCTAAACTGAAGGTAAATTACTTTCAGAAAGAACCAGCGTTGGCGGTTAGCCACCAAGAGAAGCCACTAGTACTAACCACAGACAGTCTAAGGGACTAACTAGCTTACTGCTACTTCCACTATCTCACTGGAAGTCGCACACACAATCATTTCTACAGTAGTGCCCTCAGGAATAAGGTGGATAGGCAATTGAAGTGTGGGTAAATCCAAAAAAGCTGTGTTATGAGTTTGTCACACCGCAAAAAAATGTTATTACCAAGTAGCTAAATGTGAATGATTAAAAAAATTGGCAAGTATATAAAAATTAGGTTTCAAAAGCATGAAGAAATAAGCAGTATTCTCTCTGAGATGCTGGGGGCTTGTTTGGTGAAGGAACCGAAGAACGAGTGAGCTGCTGCACAGCGACAGACTCTTTTGCTCCCTGTTTAGCAGCTCACAGCAGCTAACATTAGCTCAAAGCACACACCCACAGCAGTAAGGAGTAATGCTGGTAGGCTGGGTAAATGATTCAGGAATTAAGACTGAAAGGTACATTTATGGAGGACTATTTGGCTTGTGTTTATGTGATTGTGGCATTTTACAAAGATGTTTATTTGTGTATTTATGAGACTGAAAGAGCTAAGAGAGCTTGTGCTATGTCGTCTAACATTAGTTTTTATATAGTAGGGGAGGTGTTATGTAAAGGATGGCTCCAGTGTGTCATTGAGCCATGATTTCAGGACCACCCAAAAAATCCTCGACATATGAACAATCTAACTCAGCAATTCAGTTTGTTATAGTTCCCACTCTTTTCCCACATGTTCAGCAAGTATTTTCGAACATGTATAATGTGATTAGAAAGAAATCTCTGATTTTATTTTACCCCGACTTTAACTGTTTAATATTCATGATTCATTTGATGGTATTACCAAATATCTTAATAATGCAAGAATACCTTTAAAAGAAAGCAAATTGCTTTTTTGAAGTCTTTTCTTGGCCATCAGCCTTGAGCATTATCAGCGGTGTTTAGCCCAGTTACCAGCATTTAAGAAGAGAAAGCTGAGATTAACCCCAGCAATAACACTGACCATCATTCATTAAAACTGTAATCATGCGTAAAATGAGATTGATAGAAATTTTTCTAAAAGGTTGAGAAAAGGGAATAGAAAAGGAATTATATTTCCTGATACAGGATTTAATGGACAGGAAGTTAATTCAGCTGCTTTCAAAATATGGTAAGGCACAAAATCCTCCTGGGCAAATTATAGACCGCTCCACCGTCATCACTGCATTTCTGACGGGAGACAGAGGTTATGCCCCTTTTAGCACACACATACACACACACACACACACACACCCCTTACCTGTGCTGTGCTGCATGCACACATACACTAACACATATTCTGCTCTGCAATATAATATCTGGTTTATCTAGTCGCTGGGAATAGTTAAATCCTTCACGGGAGAAGCACTCTGTTGGTAGGATTACTGTAGTATACGCCCGCCATTTCTCTCCTTATTATCACCTTTTTTTTCTCAACAGGCGAGTTTAAGGCCAGTGTTTTAATGTTCAGCTCTATTCAATCCCTAGCTTTTACACTGGATAAAATATTTATTTTAGTTAATCACTTAAGTATCACGCTGAGCTCAATATCTTCAGTAGTCCGTAACAGGATTATGTGTATGATGGGTGAAAGTCAGGGCATAAACATACATTTTATATATACGGTTTTAAAAAGTTTCCAAAGTATGATTTTTTTTTTTTACTTTTAAACACCCTTTGGCAGACAGTTGTAGTCCGTCGGTTTCACCCACTCTGTCTGGCATAAATTTTGAATACATATTTTGCACTTGCACCCATAAATGAAATGAAATTTTACTTGTCTTTTTTCTCCATTCAAAGCATTACATGTTCCTTACTGAATATGAATAGAGTGTGTCATAAAAAAGACACAAAGATAACTGTAATATAACGTGTTTGCTGGGCCTGTTTTTCTGTGCTCGTATCTTTTTTTATTCACTTTCTCCACAGCTTGGGTCCCCCCCTGCATAGTTCACTAAAGAGTGGACACTGTACCTGCTGTTTTAAAGGTTCATTTGAACTTACAACCAAGGCTGACACCTGTGGAACCCTGCCTTTGATTGATTGTTGAGACCATTGATCTAATTTTGAAACCTTTGAGTTTCTCCTCTGCATCCTTCCTTTTCTTGCATGGCGTGGAGTAAACCTAATTTCCGTGTGCCTCACGCAGGGCTTCGCTCTCCAAGGTGGGAAAACAGAGTGAATAAATAAATAAAGAAACCCAAGAAACAGGTCTTTCACAGCAGCACAGAGATTTTTATAGACTGGATCAATTAAATTTGTCTTATTTGGAACGATGGGGCTCCGTAACTCAATAAGAGGTAATGTGGTTGAAAAGGCCTCTCACTGTGCGGCCATTAGGTGAGAGAATGTTACCATGGGAGTATTAACATGCAGGGATTATAGCAGCATAAGACTGGTCTGAGCCAATTAGAATCAAGAGCAGCCTAGAAAGCGGGGATGTGGGTGGGCATCCTGGGCTACCAAGTCCTGCTGTGAGGGCGAGAGCGAGAAAGAGAAAAAGATAGAGGACATCACAGCCGGGGCTTGATGGAAACCAGTAGTGCTTCAGAAAGGAGAAGAGAGACACTGGCTTTCAGTTTCAGCACAACCCATGAGGAAGCTCTTGTACTGTACACAGTCATTCCAATGATATGATCAGCTATCAAGGATTTTCTCTTATTAGAATAAAACTATTATCACTTTGGAGATGGGTAATTTAGTTAAAATGTTGACAATGTCTGATCAGTTTGAAACATGATATGCTGCTGCATTTAGCAATCATAGGTTTTTATGAAAGCTACAGTGTTGCCAAGAAAAATTTGCAAGAGGGATGAACTTTTTTTTTCATTAAGACAAATAACGTACACAACATATAGCAACACAAAACACGGTACACATAGACATATGGGGGGACATGTAGTCATGGCTAAGCCGTCCTCTGGCTACCAATTTAGACTTGTCATTAGCATGTTAACCGGTTCCCCCTAACAAGTACTATAACATATACATACATACATACATACACCCACACACATCATTTTTTTTGTTTATTGTTTAGAGAAAAACTAACAAAACTAAATTCTTGACAGTTTCAATATGTCAGTTCTCAACATTGTCGGTATCAAAGTCAACAAATAACAGAGAATGTGTTCAAAACTAAACAAAAAATAAATAAACCATCACATCATCAAATTAATATTTAGTAGTCCTGCCATTAGCATGCAGTAGAGCTCTAATCCTGGCTGGCATGTTCCCCACGAGCCTTTCACACTGTTGAGGGGTAATCTTGTCCCATTCTGCTTCGCCTGGCCTTCTGTGTACGCTCACATTAGCAGGAGGAAGATAAAGCTGGAAACTGGACTCATCTGAACACAGAATCTTCTTCCAGTTCCTGGCTGTCCTGTTCTTGTGTGCTTGGGCCCAACGACACTGGGCTAACCTCTGTCTCTCATTGATCAGGGGCTTCTTGACAGCCTTATAGGACCTTAAGCCATGATCTAAAAGTCGGCCACGTACAGTGCGGGTGGAACACTGGACACCAGTTTGGTTTGACCACTGCTGCTGAAGCTCCTGTGATGTCATTCGGCGGTTTTCCCTGCACATGCGGATCAGGATGCGGTCATTTCTTGCTGAAGAAACCCTTAGACGCCCAGATCTTGATTTGTCTTCCAAGCTGTTGGTTCGTCTGTGTTTCTGCAGAGTGTATCCAACTGCTGAAGGAATGCATCTGCACTTCCTGGCTATCTGGCAGCAGCTGTACCCTTCCTGGCTGAGAATCTGTATCTTCAGGCATGTTTCCTGCATTAGGTTCCTTGTTTTAGCCATTTTTGTCTCTGAAGAACTTTCAAATGTGCTGGCTTTATATAGACACGAAGCACGGCAACAAAAATTGTGTCTTTTAATAAAAAGCACGACCTTCATTAGTGGATCACTGGTACCAACATGACCCAATACTCAAAATTTCTTATGTATTTTTATGGAACCAATCAATTTTAAGTTCTTAATGGCTTTTTAGGATTTGTTTAGTAATTTGGCTGTGAATGTACTAAAAGAAATTGCACTTGAAGACCTAAGAGTGATTCTTAATGCAATATTTCACAAATGCATGGGGTGTCCAAAAACTTTTTTCTACCACTGTACTTGTTCAGTTGAATTGTCTACATGCCAGTAGATATATTTAGAGTTTAAATTAGTTTGTCCATGTAATCTGTATCAAACACCATAAACTTGAAAAGTGGATGTGAAAGTTTTGTCCTTCACGGTGCACAGTGGCTGTGGTCAGCACAGATTCACAGCGGTAACAGTGGATTTAGATACTGACAAGATTTCACAGTGGAAGGAAAAATCAAACTCGCCATAAAGTCTTCTGAAAGTACCTGGTCAGCCTAAGCCATCTTTCTGCTGTCACTGTACGCTCTTCATGTTCTTAACAGTTATAGTTTTGTCAGAATATGGTTAAGTACACACTACATTACATTTGTTTGGCAGATGTAGAAAGCAGCTTGCATTTTTTTCCCCTCACATACACACAAATGGGGACATATTTGGGGTTCAGTGTCTTGCTCAAGGACACTTAAACATGTGGACAGGAGGACCTGGTGATCAAATTGTCAACTTTACAACTGGAGGAGGTCACTCCCTCAAACTACACTGCTTTCAGTTCAGTCATAACGGGCCCTGTTGACCTTGTGAGCTGAAGCCAGTTGCATAAAACTCTGTGTACATTCACAACTTAATCTCTTTATGCACAACGACAGAGTAATTCCCATTCTATTCACCAGATTCAAAGCTCCATGTACACCTTGTTCTGTTTTGTAAATGTCAATCATATTGGAACTGGGCACATGTGTACACGCCTCATTTCCACTCCCACAGCGCACCATACATGTATAGAGGTGCCAAGACAACATCCATTTGTGTATTGTACACAAAATAACTCATGCAGTGAGTTACATTAAGCAGAATGCTGCAGGAGAGTTTGAGAAAGTTTTCATTTTTTCAAAACGTTTTTACTACCATGAAAACTGGCTTATGTTTTGGAATCCATTGTTGCCAAAATTATTCAAAGGGGGGAGGCTTTGATGCTCAAATGATACATTTTGCTGGGAGTACCACTTAAAGTTAAGTGTTTGTGTAATAAATTGACTATTGGACAAACAATGTATTTGGTTCATTATGCAGTTTCATATATTCAGAGGTATTGTCACTCTGCAGTGTCTTTATTTTCATAAATACATATCAAAAATCCTTTTGCCAAAACACTGTAAAAACACTGCAAAAAAATGTAGGCTCATTTCCTGCATGTTCACTGAATGTCCTCCTCTCCAAACAGCCCAACAGCTCATCCTTTTGCGTGTGTGTGTGTGTGTGAGTAAGAGAGAGAGCGGCACTTCCTTATCTGTGAACTCAGATGTGTCACTTGCTATGTCGGAGAAGGGTGGAAACACAGAGTGCCTCAGGACATTGTAACAAAGTCCCTTGTGCCACCAGCCCCCCCGACACAATTACCCACTCATGTCTAATTGGCATTTGAGGCTTCTCTGCTTGATCGACCATGGCCACATCAGCATGAAGTGGCAGGGCAGCGTTTGCCAAGCTGTGACTTAACTGGTATCACGCTTTGTTACTCTTCTAGCTGCTTACATAATTTGCTGATGTAAATTTACTCTGCCTAATTAACATCGTCAGCCTCTCATTTAATCTGAACAGACACGGGATGCATCCGGTCCCTGGTGCTACTGTCCGTTTTGCTGACTTCTGAGCAGCAGTGCACAGGCCTGTCTGTTGGCTGCGGTGCTGGAGTTTATGCGACTTGGTTGAATAAATCCATTACTCAGTATATACACAACTCAGTCTTGGCATGTTGAGTCGAGAGGAGGGGTTGGGCACGAAACTAACTTTCCAGAAGTGTCCCGAATTAAAAAATTAAGTTCATCTCAGTTGTTGGTTGATTGAAACTGAGCACTTAACTTGAGAATGCTTTAGACAGTGGTGCATGGACACAAATCTGACTGACAGGCCTCGCTGTTGAGAAGAGCTTTGTGATATTTGAGGTGACTGCACTACAGACAAATAATCATACTCCCAATTAGAGTCCCTTTCTCTACTTTATGGTCTTTGCGATGCTTAATGGCCTGTTCCCACAGAACTGTCTCTGGATGCCTGCACAGTCATCATTATCCAACCAGATCTCTTGTGTTAATAAATGACAAGCGTCTGGAATATTGATTTGTTAACCTTCAAAGAGGCGCCATCCAGTGCAGACGGCAGAATTATTTGAATTTAACAAATGTAGGGGCATATGCTCAGATAGTGGGGTGTGTGTATAAAGTATATGTGTGTAGTGGTGTTTGTCCACATATGCGGATTGATCCTGGATTGTGAGATTCTTAACTGCTTTTAAAGTTATTTCAAACCTTGCCAGGGCAGAGACATAAACCTCTACTAACTACAGTATCATAATTCTGTGGTGGACACCCAATGATGGGGTCGTACAAACGGTGGTTGATGCTAAAGCAGGGGCTGCAGCTGTAGAGAGCTGGCCTGATGTGTACCAAGCCACCTACTCATTCAGCCAGTCAGGATATTAGATCAGACTGGTGGTTTGTGATGGTGGCAGGGTCACTGAGCATCTCATTCGCATACCCCCCCAACCCCGCTCCCTCCCATTGCTGCTCACCCATTTGCTTCTCTGCCGCAGTGCAGGGTAATCAGGACAGTGACACTTTATGAGAGAGGGGACGACAAAAGGATTTACACACAAAGCCTGCCAGAGGAATATATCTCATTTGCCTCCAGAGTTTGAACCTGAGTGCATAAGCACAAAAGTTTAGTTCAGCCTAATTGTTTCCATTCATTTGCATCAGATGATTCAGACACTGACTCACTCATAATTAATTTAGATTTTGATTATTTTTTCATTTGCTGTAAGCATGGCAGAGAAATGTCACGCCCTTTAATTTTATCTTTCCAAATAATGCCCACTTTCTTGGCTACGTGCATTTTTACAATTTCAAATAGTTTTTAATAATAGTAGTGACAGCTAGTACTCTTCTTAGAATGGCCTTTTGCACTAACTCATGCTAATTCATAGCAACAATTGACCTGAAAATACCAGCACTGAATTACCCCAGTCAACCACAAAGAGACGAAAAATAAGTCAAACTGTAGTGTGACACAGTCGAGGGATTCTGGGTTGCTTTTCTTCCTAAAAATGGCAGTTCTGGTTTTGTGTGTGTGCAGTCTGCTTATTGCTAAGTAGAAAAGGTTAAGAATATGTATTGGGACATCGGTGGCAATCTGGGAGAGTGAGTCTGAAATTAGAGGTGAAAGTATTAAATATTGATAACTCCTCTCTGTGTCCATTGCTAGCCCATTTATTATTCATTCTACCTTGAAGGTAGCATGCAAGATGACCCCTTTTCATTCAGGCCTTTGCCTGCTAAGTCCTGCTCTCATAAGTTGTGATTCTGTGTGGCTCCACTGACATTTTGCTCCAGTTCAGTTGCTGTGGACACACTATTTAGATTTGTGTACATTCTTTTGTGTTTTTCTCCTGACTTTGAAATAAGCTTTCATACCGTATACCATGGGTGTGTGTCTATTAGGGGTGGGGAAAAAATTGATACAGCATAGTATTGCGATATTTTGCTTGGCAATATTGTATCGATACATAGAGGCTAAGTATCAGTTTTATTTATTAGCTAAATTATTAATATTGCAAGTACAAATTTAACTCGTGGCAGCCTTCTAGAATAATAAAATCACTTGTGTTTTCAGTACATTAGAAACATTTTGCTGCAATAAAAATGATTAAAGTGAGATGAACAGACTGAAAACTTTATCTTATTAGATAAAAACAGATGTGTACAACATTGTGCCTTAAGGACATAATTTGCAGTTGAAAAAAATTGCAGTATATCACAATATACATTATTACAATACTCAGCATATCACAAAACATAAAATCATCCTTATATTGTATTGTGGCTTGAGTACTGTGATAATAATGTATTGTGGGGCCTATGTCTCTTCACTGCTTTTCAGATAAACTTTGATGATCAGGGCCTGTCCAATGTTTCTCTGTGATTAAGTGTCAGAGAGTCCCATTAAATGTCTTTTTTTAATGTGTCAGTATGTGTATGAGAATAGGGTTTCATTTAATTAAACAAATGAGTAAGCTTCAAGAAGTGTAATTTGTATTGGCCAAGGTGTGTTTCTTTTAAAATTATAATCCACAGCAGCAGATCAAGGTTATATGTTGACTTATCCATACACACAGAATTATTTCAGATTTCCAGCAACTCTCCCAAATGATTCATATTTCATAGGGGGCATATTTGCCAGTGCTTCTTTGAAGATCTGTGCAGAGCTTCTGCTCAGACTTTGGTCAGTAATAAATAGGAATTCCCCCGAGGGTACAGCTCATAGGTGCTGTTTATGTTGACCAATGGAACCACAGCCTGCAAACCGGAGGAGTAGCGCTGTCGGGATTGAAGCAGGTGGGTTCTGGGCTTCAAAGACCAAAAGATAATCTGCCGAAAAAATCTAAAGCCAGGCTCTGAAATGTGCTGAACATCTACGAGCTTCTGCTCACAAAGACACGAGGCTCATCATGTGGTTCGAGCCAGCCCAGGAATGCTTTGATGCTGCTGATCCCCTAACTTTTGTTAGTTTATTTGACTGAGTTTTTATGTATAATATGTATTCCAAATGCTAGCTCTTCTTTAAAGAACTTAAAGGAAATCCTGAAGAAATAACCTTGGAGTTGGGGGCTTGTGGTAAAGCATCAGCTGATTCAAAGGCTCAGCTGCAAAGTCTTCCATAACACAGAGGGAAAAGTGCCAGGTCAATCGCTGGATAAATTGTAGCAAAAAAAGGTACCACATAAGCAGAGGAGATTTTTTTTATATCAGGCTTATATCTTTTTAATTTTCTGAGTGGAATGATAATGTAGAAATATTGATCGGCTTATTTTGTTACCTTTTTAGAATTATTTGACGACATGCTGTGAAGTTTTTAGGGAAGTTTCACACTTGAACAACTTTTGATGGCAGTGGATGAAATTAGGCATTTTTCACACTGATGTGTCGTAAAGATATTAAATGGCCAGTGTAATTAAGGTGTGATAAGTGAAGTAGATACAGTGGTGTTAAATAAAGCATGTTGTTGGATTTTTTTCCGGATTAAGGACTCTCTAACACAGAAAATAATAAGAAATGTATATATAGCATTTAGTATTTATCACAGGCTTAAACATTGTAAATGTAGGTCAGTGTGATTACGGAGAGAACCACTTTATTTGCTGTACAATTGATGTTTCTTCCAGAGGAGGTTGAAATTAACCAATACATTTAACTCAGCATGCTTTCAGTATAGAGGGAAAAAGCAGCAGAGGCTCTCCTGTGACTGATATTCATCCTGAGACACTTGGAAAAAGCAGAGACTTGTATGGTCATCCATCCAGATCCACTCTTCTTCACTCACCGTTCCTAACCTTCTCCCTTTTTGCAGCACTAAGATGAACATGTGCTGCATTTCTCAAGTTTATTTGAATCGAAGCTGCAGACATCCAATTTTTATCACCTACAAGGTGAAGATTCAGAGAGGGCCTCAAAATATGGAAGTACATTTCCGCTCAGTTCCAGTATATTCACATCTATCTGGAGTGCCAGCAATATTAAAAAGCGCAGCAAATTTAGTCTTCTGACTGAGCATTTTGAATTTGGACCATCTGTGACCCATTAAATTATATAAAATCCCCAGTTTTTTCATATGCATGCTGGGTTAAAAACTGCTAATAAATCTTTGCTGGGGTAATACAGGGAGGAGAGAGAGCACTGTTTGTACACTGAAGGTGATTTCAACTGGAAATTGCTCTGCTCACATGATTATAGGGGCAGAATGGAGAGAACTAAAGCTGAACCGGGGAGTGGAGGAAATAAGTTGATTTTATTTCCCCCTTGTTATTTAGCAACATTTTAGAAGTAGACCTGCCTCTTATGTAACCATGTGGGCTGAGGTTTGCTGCATGTGTACACTTCTTGTGCTGTACAGTCATCTACACCCCTTGACAATATGAATTATTGGCTTTCCTTTTCTTGTCCAGGCAACATCGTTCTTTTTTTTTTTTAAGGTGGACTGTCTTAAGTGGTCTTCAAATGGAAACAGAATAACATGAAATAGATTGAAAGTAATGAAGGAAATGGCCTCCAAGGCTCCATCTTAGTTTATAAAAGAGGTTTTTTGTAGAGAGTGATTGTGTTCTCTTTGCCTGCAGAGGGGGATGTTGCCCTGGACATGAGCTCATGTCCTGTGTTTAAGGAAGCGGTACGCTCACTACCTGCACTGACTTTTCCCCTCACATCTGCTTAATGTTTTTGTATGCAGGTCTAAAGCATTTCATTATACAATGAAAACCTGCCTGTTTCAATGCTGTTTTCCCTCTAAACTGCTCTTTCTGTTCAGTTTACGCATTCAGCAGCTTACTAACATGCATCATATGTCTTGATTGTCTGTCTTTGTTTACTTAATTGTATTGTTCTTGATACAGTACTGTTTGTATAAGATCTGCACATTTTGCCCTGCACTCACAAAGACAAATTATAGTTTAAAGTTGAGTGTAATTTTGTAATTTGCCAGAACATTAAACAGAGCTTTTAAAAGACTAAGACTGATTTAGCAGATTTCATTTGGTCTAAAAATGTGCAGGTAAAAAGCCACTCAGCAGAGTGTTGTATGAAACCAGACCATAAATATGAGAAATAGTTGAGGTTGAAGAATAGGCTACGGAGGTGGGAGATGAGATAGCGGCAGGTTCAGATGGCCCCCCTCCTGGTGCCGGCCGTCAGAAGGAACGAAGTAGCCATTTTGTGGCGAGTGCGGTGGTGCGGTAGAGATGAGATGGTTAACACCCTTCTGCAGTATAGCCACCCTCCTCTCTCTCCCTCTAATTTTCTCTCTCTCCCTCTTTCTTTCCCTCGTTCGTTCGCTCAGTCGACTATGAAGACACTTCATCTTCCCTGACAGTATGACCACTGCTGCATGTTCTGATGCGTTCAGCATACCTTCATTGCATCATAAATAAATCAGAGAAATGACTTTTTCTTTCTCTTTCTCTCACATGTTCCTTTATCTCTCCCTCTTCTGCGCCTGTTATCTCGAGGAGTCGCTGGAAAACGGGAAATGGTGTGCTGGTGGATTTCCTGTGCGCTCCCCTCTTCCACTGTTCTTACTGCATGTGCGTGATCATCACCCTCCAATCCCCTTTTACATTATCTGAAAGGAAAGAAATTATTTTTCTCCATAATGATATTCAGTTTTTGTTATGACGTTATCTGCTTTAATTTTAATTTAAATGTCATGGATGTGAGGGATTTTCTTAATTAATGTGCACGGGGGATGCAAAATACAAACTTGTATAATAGAAACAAAGTAGTGTCATTTTTCCCTTTCTGAAAGGGGGCTCGGGGGTTGCATTGTGACATAGGGGCTATACAAATAAACTTGACATGCTTTGTTATTCGTGCTGGAACCAAAAAACACACACCAACACACAAGCACATTTGTGGGGCTGTAGATTACATGAGCAGGCGGGGTAGGGATGGGTGGATGGAGGAGAAGGGGGATGCAGAGAAAGATTGTCAAGAACCACTCCCTCCCTCCCCCCCCTACTGACTCCCAGTTACCCAGTCCCTCCACCCCTTCCTGTAATCTCCACTCCTCCACGGGTAGTCTCAAACCTTGTGTTCGTCCACCACCAACCAATTACCTGGCAACCCTGCCCTTATCCCCAGCACAGGCGTGATGCTGCTGCATGATGGGGTTTTTGTATATTGAATTCCATCTCCTGGTGAGATAAAGGGTGTAGGAACAGGGCTCTGCCGCTGTGCTAGATAAGTGTTTCTCACAAACCGTTCCTCGCCGCTTCTTCTGACACTGATTGTGGAGAAAAGAGACATTGGGGATGGCAGGGGGGGGAGAAGGCGTGGGGGTGGAGGGTTGTTGCAGTGAGATGGGACCCAATTTCAGTATTATTTTCCTCTTGTTTTTAATTTGTTATAAAGCAGCTCACAGAGAGAAGTTGTATCCAGCTCCTAAACGCTTTCCTCTTTCATGTTTGTAAAGTCGTGTCACTATTGAGATCAATATTCAAATAGCATGAGAATATTTTCTCTGGCATCTCTTCTTCTCATTGTAGACTTACCAAACACCAGATATTACTCCGTGGATCGATAGTTTATCTTCATTTAGGGTGGCTGTTCAATCTGCAGAGGTGACAGTTATGGGTTGAGCAGCTCTGTGGAGTATCAGCTTTTATTCAGCTTCATCCCTTCCCTCTCAGTCCTATTTGTAAGCTGTCCTGAGAAGTGTCCCTTGGTACCTGTGGCCTGAGCCAGGCCCATCTATCTGTCTTTGTCTGGCCCACTGCAGGGAACCACACACTCATTGGTTGTCCTGGGGAACAATGTAAGTGATGGACCACCGTTCATACATCAAACCTGCAAGGCATTTGACAGTGCAGGACAGAAACATTGAAAATAATGACCACAGCAATATGTATCAGAGGTTAAAAATAGAGTGCCTGCAGAGAAGTGCTGGCAAAGTTGAGGCTGAGAGCTCTTCTGTGTGACCCACCCAACCCCGGCCCTCCCACTGTTTTAGAGGTTAATGGAAGCTGCCTTGAGCGCAGAAGAAAAGATGTTTCCAGTTAGCCAGAAAGAGTGATATTCAACTACTTGGACACTAATATGCTCCAATTGAATTTCTCCCTTTGTCAGAGGGGAGTCTGTCCTGCTGCGGACCCTCCCTCACAGCTGTGCCCTTGCCTCTCTCCGCTCAACCAGCACTGAGCCAAGCCCCAAAGGTCAAGTGTGAGGGGTCAAGTTTAACCTGAAACCAGACAGAGAAAGAGGGAGGGGGGAGGTGGCTGGGGTCACTTCTGTGCAGCATATTGCTCAGCACCAGTGTGCATGTTTCTGTTTATCAGCGTGCGGCTTTATCTGTTGTATATGTTTGTTGTTCTTTGCGTATGTGTCCGGTTGTAAATTGAGGACATACTGGGACCTGAGTGCTCAAGCCACATTATGAGGAGGATCAGAAATGTGCATAAGAACAACTGTATGTAGTGCATTGTGAATGCATTTGCACTGATGGTCTGCAAAGTCAGATCTGTATTATATGTGCCTGACAAGTCGGATAATGTTTGAAATTTTGTGTAGTCCTCTTGTCTGGCAATATGGCAGTGTTTTTTTTTTAATACATTTGGCAGATGAAATCAAATAGCAGGCATGCAGAAAACAAAATCTGATCTTAAGTGGTTAAGAGAGACACATTCTAATGCTCTGTGAGAACTAAAATCAGTCTCAACTGTATGTAGACACACACACACACACACACACACACACACACACACACACACAGAGTTTATATGTAGACACATGATACCAGGTCTGAGCAGGGCCAGCCTACAAGGCTATCCTATTGCTTTCACATGTTACAGTACAGTGTGTTTGTATTGTTTTAATTTGGTAAATAGCTTGTAGATCTTGAATGTGTTCATGTACATAAACATCTGTGTGTCTCTCTCACTCACTTTCTCTCACACACGCACACACACACACACAGCATGAGTCGGCCCACACCTGGAACAGATAAAGAGTCTTTCATGTTTGCAGGGCTATCCTGAGGTCAGCGAGGGCTGGTGTTGAGAGCTAGTTTTACTAGGAGTGAGTGGGGCTGGAGAAGAAATGAAAAGAAACCATATATATCCAGGTGTTGCAGAGTTAAGGAAGTTTTATTAGTCTACAATTCCTTCCTTGATTTCTTCCCCCCACCACTACAGAGATACCCCCTTGGCATCATACCTTGCCCATCTATTGCACAGTTGTCTTTCGAGCAAGAAGATGGATAATAGTCTGCTTGGTGCCTTTTGAATTATCAACAGTACGGCACATAGATAAAAGTCTGTGTTTTTGTCAAGGTGCCGTTTCAATCTTGTTTCAGGCATTTATAGAAGAATGAGTGCTTTTTGTTGATTCCTCCGCCGAGTATTAACTTCTACTATATTAACCTCTATCCTCAAGGCTTTTGCCTGTCAGTTACTTTGATATGATACAGACCACCATAAAGGATGTTTTCTGAGCTACAAACACCCATAAACATACACAGAAAAACAATGAACAAAATATGCACAACAAACAGTACACACAGCTTAAACTTAACACATTTGGAAGTATTACTACTGTATCCTGTGTCCTCTTACATGAGGACTTTATTTTACTCTTGTGTGTCCTAAACATATTGATAGAGGATTTCTGTAAACTCCACATTTGAATATGATCATTAATGTGTTCCTAAGCCGATGTTTGTGATACTACTTCTGAAATTTTCTGTAATCTCTGCCTCTCCAAAACAAACGGACGTGGTGATTTAAACCAGTAAAAGCACTGACTAAAGCAGTTTCATGTTGCAAATCAGTGTTTCTTTGACACTGTTAGGCATGCCAAGGATAGGTGGATGTGTGCTCACCTTTTTTTCTCATATAACCTAAGTTCCAGACATTCTTAAGGTATTTACCTGGAGCAGAGTTATCCACAGAGGTCTCTTCTTCTCCAAAACAAACGGATCCGGTGATTTAAACCATACAAACACTGAATAAAGCAGTTTCACGTTGACAAAATCAGTGTTTTTTCAATGCTGCTCGTCACAGAGTCTGCTTACTACAATATCCAATGTGAAAAAGGAAGTGGCCCTGTCTAGAGCCAGTGGTTGGTTTGTCTGTTGTGGGCTGCTGTAGAAACATGGCAGTGCAACGTGGCCATCTTTGTAAACACGGATGTGCTCGCTATGTAGATATAAATGGCTCATTTTAATGTAATGACACAATCATTCTTATTTTCAGGTGATTATACACTAGAAAAAACATACTTACTATATTATATTCCATTTCTGCCAATATATCCTACACACTGGACCTTTAAAATGAAACAAGCAGCAGTCTCCAGCACTGTTACAGAAATGTCCTTGTTTCAAATCCAGCCGGGGACACACAGTATGTAACTTGTCAAGGCCTTCTTTCTTTTACAGTTCCAGTGTTTCCTGTCACTCACCTCCAACAGTCCAGTAAAGGTAAAATGCCTTATAAATAATCTTTTGAAATCCCTCTTATAGAGCTGTTTTACCTTGAATGCCACAGCGGTAGGTATATACATTTCCTTTGTGCTGGGGGAAACGTCTGTTTATGTGGTCATGTGAGTACATGCTATAATGTGTGCAGTTGAAAGGACTGAACAGAGCTCCCCATGCCCGGTTTCTCACAGCAGTCTATGGGAGAGTGCGAGAGTGGTCCATGACACCCGTATCCTGTAAAGTTTCCGGTGCAGGTGTAATTCCCTGTAAAACGCCCTATAATTTACTGCCCTTTGGGAGCACACTGTCTCAGGGTGTGAAAATCAATAGGATGGCGGAGAGGGATTGGGCACAGTGTCTATGCTCAGCCACACTATGGCAGCAGTTAGGGTAATTCTGTAATGGCAGGGGATGAGGTTCAGCCTATCTAACGCTCTATCTGAAGCAGATAAATGTTTTACAACACCATCATTTAACCCTTCCTACCCGATCCACCCTGCCCCCAACGTCTCTGAAGGCTCTACCCAGGGACCGCCTCTAGAGCTGAGGTCCAGACTGTTGTGATGGTAGTGTGTCAGTGTATGTATTTGTGTGTGTGTCGGGGGGGGGGGTTCACCCCCTTGCCTCCCTGGGTGTGCATTCCGACTCTTAATGCTCTATAACCTTGTAAAGATAGCCCGAGGCATTTTAGCATATAGCCGATCTTCAGAACCCCCCAGTTGTTTCAAAGGGAAGCCATGCGGAAAACATGCATTGAATCTAACAAGATGCTGCATGTATAATGTAGCATATAGCAGATCATATAGGCCACTGGATATTATAACCCAAATTCGGTGCACCCCTAAAGCGTGCAGAGTGGATAATCTTTTGTATTTTAAACCAATGAGATTGATAAGGATGATCATAGAGGATGTGGGCTAACAAGGAAGTAGTAGCGGACGACTCCTAGAATCAATCAGAATATCGTGCTACTGCCTTGACTTTGTTTCTAATAAAAGGAGCACTGAAACCTTTGTGTGAATGAGAGCCAGAGTGAGTGTGATGGGGAGGAAATGGCTGAAGAGGGAGATCCCACACAGACTTACAGCCCAGTCCACATGACGTGTCTCAGCTTCAGCAGGGACACGCAATTCATTCTGTCAGAACGGAGCGGAGAGATCTCATTGTGCCTGCCTGGATTGGCACCAACAGCAATCACTTGTTTCTGATTTATTAGATAGCCAAGGAAATTAATTTTGTTCCAAAATGCATGGTCGGAAATTAGATGGTGAAATTGTGTGAAAGAATCAGTGATTGTTTTCCCCCCCGCTATCCCTCCGGAGGTACTGATAACTGCTGATCTCTGTGACACCATTAATGAAAAACTTATTCAGATTGAGCAAAAAAACTGTCTTCAGCGATGTTGTAATTAACTTGGCTATCTCTCCAGCCCTTAATGTGATTTGAACCACCCATTAACATTCCCCCAAAAAGCTGGCCACTAGCACTCAGGTCATGGCTGGCTATGGACCTTAGGAAGTTCTGCCCTCCATTCTACTTCCTGTTCACATGTCTGGAGATCCGGTGCTCCATAGACGTAAAAGTGATTTGCACAGCTGGATTGGCTCTCTGTAGTCTGATCACTCATGCTACCACATTCAGTGGAGCCAAAATACTCCAAAAAAATAAATGAAAAAACAGTGACCCTTCCTTTGCACATTGTGGTTGGCATTAATATGCAGTAGGGCTGGGTGATATGGAGAAAATCAAAGCTCATACTATTTTTAACCGAATACCTTGATATTGATGCTGTGGCGACATTGTAAGGTTGACTATTGGTGCTTTCAAAAAATATTTGGTAAATAATCATAAGTGATGTGGATGTAAGGGCTAAGTATGTGAAGGCAATAATAACAGAAAAGCTACGGCAGTCTGTAAGTTCAGAAAATTACATCACTTACTGTAATGCAACCTTTCAACCCAAGAAAAGACAACACTTACAGTGTTGCGATATCCAAAATCTAAGATGATATCTAGTTTCATGTCATGATATCAATGTAATATCGATATATTGCCCAGCCCAAACATACAGCAGTATCTAAAACGCTTAAGATCATGTTACTGTAAGTACTACAGGGGTACATGTGCCTGTTTGATTGTAACTTTGCCATAGAATATTGCCATAGAAATAGACATTGAACTGTTCCCTGTACTCATTTGACTACTTCAACAGAAAATGGTGTTTGCTGTTAGTTGTTATGGTGACACCACACATCAGTGGGGCCATAAAGTATGTCATACAGACCGGTTTAACTCTACTTTGGCCCATTCTTACACACACCTGTTTTCCTTAACAAATACATCCGTACACCTTAGTTGCCTTGTTAACTCAATTTAAAGCACACTTCATTCAAACTCAACAGAAACAAAGTAAAAATCACCAAAACCATTTTGGTTAATGCTAGGCTTTTCAGTGTTCTATTGGTTTGGTGTAAAAATAAATCCTTAATTTACAGAGTTAGATGTGAAAATATGCTGATCCACATGTTGTTTTTCCTCCTGTCCCTCTTTGCCTCTCAGCTGTTCACTGAGCAGCAGCTCTCACTTGTTCTTTGGAGGCAGCCACAGTACATCATGTTTCAACAAACATGCAATTAATGTCAACAAAAGAAATACCGTAATATTTTAAAAGGAACAGCTTGCTTATACAGAAATGTATTACTCCACTGCTCGTTTGGTCATTGCTGCAAAACCTTAGTGAGCTTGTGGCTTGCTGTAAGATGGTTTGTTTATACCCAAGTTTATATGGAAGTTAGTCCACTGCAACAGTTGCAATTGCAACAGTACACAAAAATGTCCGCCACTTTGACCTTCCTGCTACGTTGATTTGAATGGGAATGTCTGTTTTACTCTCATTCAATTTCTGTGAACTCGGCATTGCATTTTAGTAATAGTTTCACATTATTTGCCATTGTGGTCACACTTAATCATTAACCATGTCCATGGATGATCACATTCATTATCTGCAACAGTGTGCATCAGTAGCTAATAGCTAATGCAATCTCAGTGTGATATGATTGACTGTGGAGAATACCTGTCTCACATTTTCACCCTGTCACCTATTTATTTATTTATTTATTTATTTATATATTTATTTTTACCATGAATAGATTTCTTTGCCAAGAATGTTCAAAATGAGTTATGTTTATGCTAAAGTTAGAGGTGAAAGTAACTGGTAGTAAATGATGCTCTGTTAGTCTTTCAGGGGTCCTTGTTTTTTGTGCATTAGTATATTTTCACTATGTTAGTTTTCAGGTTGCATATTCAAAGCCGTGGCCCTTATAGCACTTTAAATGCTTTTCCTTAATAATTACAGTAATAATTTTTTAATACGAGTTCATACTTTTTTGTCCTCTATTTGTTCAGTAACATAACATTTGTGATAATGTGTTTTTGTCGCCCGTGCCCTAAGGGTAAAAGGTTGTCTGAAGTATATTTTCTCTTCTCATTATCATGTGAAAGCAGAAAACAAACTGCTTTCCATCTGCCTTAGCTCTCAGCTAGCTGAGCACGCCAGTATATTTACATTGTCACCTGTCTACTTTAGCACTTAGCAAGGCTTTGCATCTGAATATAAATAAAAAAAAGCATAAAAGTCTAGTCAAGTCATTTTATTTTGACCACTTATCCCAGAAAACTGTGACAGACTGTCGTAAACATGTAACATATGCAACCACACAAACTTACATGACACTGCTATAAATTCTCACTAATCCCCGCTGGATATTTGATAATTCACTCTTATTCCCCCGTGCTTCTTCCTGCTACTCTACCCCCAGCATTTTCTCCTCCACCAAGGCTATTCCACCATTTTCTCAGGATTGAATGCAAATTGGTTAAAACACTGATCAGAACTTATTACAAAATGGAGCCTTGCTTAGAGAAAGAAATGGTGCATCACTATGAGAGCGAGGATGGAAGGGGCTGGGGGAGCCTGAATGTGGGCTGGGAGCGGTGGTGGGTGGGGCTACTGGGGGTGTGCATGTGTGTGTGTGGAGGGAGGCTTTCTGTGGCAGGGATGGGAAAATTAGATTTATTTTTTTCATGGGGTGAAGAGAGGGAGGATGGAGGGGGGTTGCGGGGTTCAGTAATGGCACCTCACTGTATTTTATATATGTACAGATGGAAGAAAATGAAAATGTTTTCTGAATAGGTTTTCTCCATTCATTTTCTTTCTGTTCTTATATATGTGTGTGTGTGTGTGTGTGTGTGTGTGTATATGTGTGTGTTTCTGTCTGCACCTCTCTGTCTGTCTGCATTTAACCCACCGAGATCCACCCCTCCTCCTGCTCCCCTTTTTCACTGGCAGATCCCCAAGGTTATGGCATGTCTGGACATCTAATCAGGCCAAGTCTTGATGCTGAATATGTTGTGCCCCTCATCCCCACACCCTATACTGTTTATCCTACACCTGCCATTATATATTCAAGCCTTTGTCCAGTCTCAACTGCGCACCCCACTGTGATAAATGAACACGACCTTGGAACATAGAAAGGTTGAAGAACAATGATTCCACTTTTTATGAATTCATTTTCTCCTATGTAGCCTGTGTTCAGCAAGTACAGGGGTAACGCGTAACTCACTCTCGCCCATGTCTAACAAAGGTATGCACTTGAGCATTTGAAATATATTGACACAAAATTGAGGCACAGGATACATATGTGAGCCATTATGGGTAATTTAGGCAGTTATGTCTCTTGTCCCTTTGACCTAAACGGATCATTTTTTGCGCCTTGTCTGTAATAATAAAAAAGGAACAGCTCCCTTCTGAATGTCGCCTCTTTTCTGAATAGTCTGATTTTCAGTCATTTTGCATGCGTTCATCAGTTTGTCTCTTTGTGGCTTATCTGGCAAACATTGCAAGAGCAACATAGGTTTTTTTTTTTGGCACAAGTGATGGCACGTGAAGTCACTCTAATCTGTCAGGGGTTCAGTATTGTAATATTTCAGAGGATGTGGACAGTTGCTTGCTGAAAATAGTTTTAACAGTAGACAGAGACTGTGATGTTGACCTTTTTAGTGAGGGGAGCCAGTGCTCTTTCTCCAACCTCTTCCTCACAGCAGACAGCAGTACCCGAGCTTTGCCAGTAGATGGTGTGCCTTGTTCAGGTTTTCTCAGTTTCCACTCACCGAGCCTTGCTTGCTCACCCGTGACTTGTGAAAGCGCTCTGGGGTAGGCCTCCCTAACCTATCATCCCGCACCCCCCTCAACACCCCTCTGAGCACCCCTTCCATCTCTGCCATCTCCCCCATCGCCCCCCTCCTTCTGCATCCAGGGGGCAGAGTCACCGAGGTGGCAGTTCTAACAAGCTGCCGGGGACCGCACTGCTCAAATGAGCCAAATCAAAGAGAAAAGGGGGAGTTGGATAGGTAGCGCCATGAACCCCCTGCAGAGAACAACCATTCTGATGAATATGAAATGAATTTGTATTGCTTGACATGATAAGCCCAAGGATAACCCTGTGCTCAGTCGACATCTTTACCCTGACATCCTTCAGACATTAAAAGATGCGCTAGAAAACATCAACAAAAAATGAGTATAGCAACAACTGGCCAACTAGCCGTGAATTGTTTGTGGGCTGATTTTTGATCAGGAACATTAGAGAGTCACTGAATTGCAAATTAACAGGATTTCTGTTTTGTTGTGGACAAGGTGAAGTGTTCATCTAGCCTTCCAATGTGTGTTCATGTCCTTCTCTCTGAAAAGGACATGGGACAGGTGGATGACTTAGGCACTACAACACCAGTTTTTTTAGATTCATTGACTGGTGGACTGGCATTAATAAGAGAGCACTCCTGTACCGTCCTCTCTTCCCCCCTTGTCTTCATTCTTCATTCTCGCTGCACCTCTCTGATTCCTCATTTCATTTTGTGGTGCAGTTGCAATCCCTCTGCATCTTGCATCTCTCATGGGCTGTCTTCTCAGGGTCCGTGATGAAATGGCGTCAGGTCACTCCACCAAAAAATATACAAGATCATGGAAAAAACCCCACCATATTGTGTCCTCCTTCTTCATGCAGCTCTAGTCTGTCACTTCCTCAGCACACATTCAAACATGTGTGAGTGAGCATGCACATGCACATGCACATGCATGCAGACACACACATATGCATGAAAGTACACGTGCACATACACTCATGTGGTTGCTGCACACTTCATTTAACACATACAGATGCAGGGCTTTATGGTTTTCCTAAAGCCAGAAAACAAGGAAGTGCACATTGATTGTAAAAGCCTGTGTTATCATTTATGTTCACAAATGCTCCTGGCATGGAAGAAGAGCCATTGAAATTGCTCATCCAAGAGAAGGGAATAGGAAACGTTGTGTATAATAACGTGAATGGTAATGCTTCAGTTTTATGCTCCTATTTCATCTGTATGTGTGCAGTCTGAGAGCCCTGAACCTAGATTTCACAATGATTTCACAATTTACAAAATGTAATGCATACAGAAATGACAATATCTGTAATGTTTTCTCTCCTTCCTTTTCTCCCTCATGGTGTTTTTTTTTTTTTTTTTTTTAGCTTTCTGTGAGTTTAAAGAATTACACAGTGAATATGGCTTCACCTGCAGTACTCAGCCTTTTATTTTCTGCAAGATGTTCTTTTGATACATTCCCATCTGAGAGAACCCTGCATAGTTATCTAAAAGTAATGGAACCTGCTTGTATACGCAACACTCGCTGAGAGTCAGTAGAACCCCTGATACTGTTTGGGCATGAATGTCTTGTGATGCTTTCACTGTTATTCAGTCATGTAAATGTCCCTTTAGGTTTAGAAGAAGTAAAATGAATAGAAATATAGCAGTGTTTATGTATGGAAATATATACACAAGTAGTTGCAGTGGCTAAATTCTGAAAACTATTTTTCAGACAGACTATCTATAGATCATGATTTGGTTTATAATTATTTGCGTCTTGAATTGATTTATTTCAAGATGCAGAGAAAAAGCAAGCAAATATCCTGTAGTAGAAATTCAAATGAGACGCACACAAGAGGCCAAGCTGAACACCAGCACCCTTCATTAGTGTTATGACATCATATATTTTAAAATTTACAACACCAAACTGTGTTACTTGCAAGTGTTTCCCTTTATTTGCTCACAGAGCAGTTTTGTTTAAGACATAAGTATCTCTCTGGTACTTGCACCTTGCCTTGTTGACCTTGGGAAGGAACTACTGGGCCTGTGTATTTTAGTAAGATGCTACTGACTTCACCCGTGACCCCTCTCCAAACAGCAGGTCAGGAAGGCACTGAGGGATACTGCCACTGTGTAGTTTACTGTGGTGCACCGTCACTATATTACCTCTGGCCTGGGCTGTGCATCTATCAGCCTCCAGATCAGAGCAGGGAGCTTGTGTTTTCCTCTGTGCCCTCTTTCGAAGACCTATCTAGACACAGATGTTTAGTTTGTCTTCATCTCTGGGCTGTCAGATTTACCTCAGTGGTCTTCCATCCAGAAATTGTTAGGGGAGCTGCATCACACATTGAGAAAGTTTTCTTTGAAGGAGCAACATGTGGCGAGGTATTCATTAACAGTAAGATGTCATTTAGAACAGCTGAGAAAAAACTATAGCACATTGTTGATGCGTTGATCCTGGTTGGTAACTCATTTCCTCGATGCTTTTGTGAGCATTGTCTTCAGACTGAATGCTGGAGGTGTTTTTTGCGTTTGGTTTTCCTGAGTGGACACAATAAAAGCAATTTCTCTATAAAGCCACTCAAACATGGAGTGAACAGACAAAAGGGATTGGAAAAAATCTGGGCCACAGCAGAATCCAGCCTGCCCCTCTGCTAACCTCCTCTCAAACAAACACAGCAGCCATTTCCTCCCTCTGTCCCTTGAGCCCCTCGCCCCTCGCTGAAGCACCAATTCAGCCGGCAGCAGCACAGGTGTTGTGACGTGTGCCATTTCTATCCTATTTCACATTGTGGTAAAACAGCGTGTTATCTCAAGTTTTTCATAGCGTTCATAGAGTGCTGTGCATATATAAAACACTTTTTTCAAACTGATGTTTAATAAAAGTGCATGCAGTGAAGATTTCAGATATTTGGTGGAGTCTATGTTCAGTATTTTTGTAACAAAGTGTGTTTTGCATTTAAATTTAAAAACATGTCACCAATTATTTTAAATCAATCAAGGCAATTAAATTAAACTGTATTTGTATATCATACGTTTTCTAAAATTTCCTTTGAAAAAAATCAGTAAAATGAGATCTCAGCTGCTATCAGTTTACTAATTTTTTTGTTTGACAAAACAATTTACTTGCTGTTTATGTAACAAATCAAGATGAGGTGAAATTATGACATCTTATTTTTCTGCTTTTTTATTTTGACATGCTTTACTGTTTGTTTAAACCTAACTGAGGGACTTCCCCCTGGCTGGGTCTAATGGTGTATTTTATGTACAGATGCATCTGGTAGGAATCAGTTGACCCCGCTGAGGGAGCTGAAAGTGAAAGAGGCTGTTATGCTTTAGCACTGGCCGAACTGCCAAAGTCACAGCCCGATCGGACTAAATCCCTGGCGTCTCCGCAAAGTCAAGCGTGATGGAAACATGCTTGACTTTGCTGTACGGTGAAAACACCACCAATGTAATCCAACAAAGAGAGAAAATATTCCGGTGTTGTCCATTCTTGGACAGTTTATGTAATGTCAGAAAAATAATAAATGATAAATACACAATATTTTAAAGACATTTATATTTAATATATTTTCTCATTTTGTTTTCAAGCAGAAATCAGATGGGGACTATTTTTTAATTAGTGTTTTATTATTATTATTTTAATTACTTAGTTTCTCCTTTTTTATTTTTCCAAAAACAAAAACAGGCTAAAAAACTAAATTTTGAATAAAAAACTAAATTATAAATATAATTAAATTTTCACAAAATAAAAATTGTATTATATAAATTTCATGTGATGTTTTTCCTCTTCATTTCCTGCATATTTAAATGTAACATAATTTATTTGAATTGTTTGTTTTCTTTGCGACGGTCTTAGTGTCCAAGATAAAAGGTAATTTCTTTTTGTTCTTGTTTCGCCCCTGACATGGGTGGGGTATTGAGGGTTTAGGGACAGAAGGAGGGGGGCGGTGTGTTTATTTATTTTTTATTCTCTCTCTGTCTCCTGACATATCTGTATTCCTCATCTTCTGTCTCCTCTTTGAATAGAAATAAAAAAAAGAGAGTTCATTTTTTTGAATCCTCCTCTCGCCTTACCATTTTCATCAGCTGCTCTGATAGCCATGAATCTTGTCACTCATGTTTTTCATCAACTCATGTCCATGGAGCGTGTGGTGAGTCCTGGAGATTCCCGCTGAAGCGAAAGCAATGGTCAAAAAGAGAGTCACACAACCGAGCCAGAGAATAACACAAACACACACGCAGGCGATATCACTGTCTCTGTAAGATCAAGGCGAAGACGTGTACTAACATACAAAAGCTACAGAAACAGAGTCCTAAAATAAAACATGGTAGTAAAATGTCTCCTCCTTCTGTGAATTACATGTACATCTTTTAGCGGTGAATTGACTGAAACAGACAAGAACTGGAACAGTGTGTACACTTGACAAAAACACATCTTTGCACGGACTTTAGTTTCTTTTTTTTTTTTTTTTTTTTTTGCTGGCAAAATGTTTTGTGGGATGTGCAGGAATTTGGTAGGAGGAAAACCGTGTTTTCTTGTGAACGCAGGCAAAGAGAGCAGAAAACAAGAGAGTGGAGTGTGTACTGTAATGTTTCCTCCTGGTTCGATTCTCAGATGGCAGGAGCCAGTTACTATCACTGGTGTTCCTCTCTGCATCTGGGTTCTGCTGCTTGTCAGCTCAGCTGTAGTTGTTTTCATATGTGAGCCATGTTCCTTTTGGTGCAATTTTTTCTGCCTTCCTGGATACTTTGTTCTTTCAACCTGAACTTGACATTGTTTTCCCTGCTTATGTTCAAGGCTGTAATGATTGGCTGTGACAAAAGGAGTATCTCCCTCCATCTTCAAAAAAGAGTGATGGCCTCCAGACAGCTGTCATTTACCATTAGTCATGCCCCATTCTCCTCAACTAATTTTATTTCTTATAGCTTTCCCTCCTGTCCTAATGCTTTTTTTTCCTCTGTTTTTTACAAGTGATGTAAAGATCATTTTGTGTTCTTTCCCCTAAACCCACAACTGTCTCTGTGAGTGAAATAATCACTTAATCTTTAGGCGTTAATTGTGATTTAATTGCCCTAATTACTTCATTATCTCGTACATGATTAAGATAATTAGCTTAGTGTTAAATACTGTGACTTTTTTTTTCTCTGAGACAGGAAGAATTCCCCTTGATTAGCTAATGAGATTAATTATCCTCAGTGATACACCAGGTATAATTGTGAAAGTTCCCACCTGTAATTCCACTTTCACACCATTAATGAAAAACGGTTGTAAATGAAGACATGCATGTGTCTTTATCAGGTAATTAATTAAAAACGACGGCTCACAGTTTAAATGTGAAATGTGGATACTGTCTGTACGTTATGTGTTCTTTAATACTATTTGACTGAAAAAAAGGTGTTGTGTGGGGTTTTCTCTTTCTGAAAGGGTTCTTTCAGAATGAGGTCAATCAGTGTTAACATTTCTCTGGTGTAGGATTTGATATGAAGAAAGATTTTTTTAACAAATACATTTTTTTCAGGTTGAAAAGTTTTTCAGATAGCTTTGCTTGGATTGAACTTTGAATCACTTAAATTGTAATTACTTGTTAAGCATGGAACGAAGTTTGAAAAGTGACCTAATATCTGCCTCTCTCTGATGAGTTTGAAATAGACATTAGGCCCATTTCACAGAAACTGTAGCTTGAATAAGGTCAGCATGCGTTGAATCAAGCTGAATCAATCAGCGTGGTTAGACTTTAGTGGAATCTAACCAATGAGAACATGATAGCCTAAGTTTAATATGCGATGCAGCTGGAAAATCTAGCAGTGTGCTGAAAATCAGAAGATGGCTGGCAGCCTCGTCTGTCTATGTCTGTGTTTCTGTATCTTTCCCTTCTCCATACTCCGTCTTTTTCTCTCTGTGTGTCTGCAGTCAGAGGGTAGAGTCAGTTTTACTGTCACTACCTGTGAAATTGTATTCCACGAAGATGGATGCTTTCTCTTATATTCATGACATCCAGGGAAGCACAGTCACCTCCAAAACTGTTTAATATGGATGCCGTGGAGGCGGACACATATACACACGTTCATACACGCAAACACAGTACACGCGCGCGCACACAAACACACGGACATAAATGTACTCCTGCATGCCTGCACACTCACAAACACACACATTTTTTTGCCCCAAAGACAATGCATGGCTGGTGTTTTGCTCCTGCTGATGATGAAGAGTGGTAGTGACAGTGCTGCTCTCAGTAGGGTTGATGCATTACAACACAGTGCTGCCATGTTGCGTAAATTCTCTGTCTCTCCTCATTGAGAACATGGAGGCTTCTCATCTAGCATGGTACACCAGTGCACTTTAGCTTCTCTACTCCTCTATTGTTTCATCTCTGGAGTTTCGTAATGACATTCACTCTGTGTAGGCTAGTCATCCATTTTGATGGTATTGTGGCATTGCCTTCAGTGTGTGTGTGTATTCTCTTTTTCGGGCTGAGTGGCAGTCCAGCGTCGTGTTGTGCTCAGAGGTGTTCGCCATGGATCCCAGTGCAGCCACTGAAGAGTACATGTGCTCTGCAGGTGTAGCCCACCTTCCTCCCCTCACAGGGGGAAACCATGCAGAGTAATCTCCTCAGGTTGGACTGTAAGAGAAGGAGCCAGAGTAAATTGGTGGGCTCTGTGCATGCAAGACTTGTGTGCGCATGTGCCGTTGTATGTGTGTGTGTGTTTATTTACACTGACAGAGAGGACGAAGGTGGAGGGGTGTGGTCTGTGGGTCAAGGCAGCAGAGGAGACTCACAGTTGAGGGGTTTGTGGGCTGCCGCCGCGGCAATACACAAGATTAATAAAACAACACTGCACACAGGATAAGACTCTGAGGGTACCAACAGACCCTCTCTCCCCTCCCTTTTCACTCTAACCCTCCCCTCGCATTTCCACCACTACCTTAATATAAGTAAGAGATGGATCCCCACGAGTCCTTGGAGGGGCATCGTTATGTTTCATTTGGGCTGTGTTTTCCCTCTCGGCATAATGCTACAGTACTTAGCCAACACCTTGCTCCAGTCTGCATAAGGCCAGTAGGGCCTCCTAAGTGTATAGAGTTCATCTTTACTATATTCTCTGTGCTGTCTGGACCTTCAAGTATCTCCTCCTGACAGCCTGATACAACAGGACAGTCAGACAGAGCTCTTTGCATGTACAGGGATACAAAAATACAGAGCGCATGTGTACCCTTGTAGGAATATCTCCACAGAGAGAATCCTTGAACAGTTGCAATGTTGCTACATTTCATTCTCTGTGTGCCTGTTTGGTTGAGCTCTATTGTAGAACTAAACTTAGGCACCATGCCCTAGCTGCAGGTTGTATGGAGTTTCTACATCTCGTTCTTTGGTGAGGGGGAGGAGAGGAATCACAGAGTCTGTAGAAATGGGGGTTCTGTTCAGAGGTTCAGAAGAGAGGTTTTGTGTAATCCTATGCTAAATTCAGCATCAGATCTTTTGGGGAGCTGTGTAAAACCAGTATGTTTTTCTTGTCTTTACTTTTCCTGCACACCTCAAAAATGATGATAGCACATGGCTTTTCAGCTATCTCACCCTCAAGGCAAAATGTACAAGGCTGCTAGGCGGCGTTACCTCTTCCTCTTCCTAGAGACAGCTAACCCCCTCAAAGGATGCTGATGTCTGGAGAGGGAATGCCTATGAGCAGAAATGGGGAAGAAGGAGGGAGGTTTGGGATGGGGTGGGGGTAAGATTGAGTTTGGGGGGTGGGATGGGGGGGCATTGAATAGAAAGGAAGGAGGAGGGAGGGAATATGTGTTTGATTCAAAGAAAAAAAAAAGTCAATTCGGTCCCCGTGTTCTTTGTAGAACATTTAGCTTTGACCCTCCCTTGCTTTCTCTACTCCCTCCCACCCCCCACCCCCCCCACCCAACTCATACACACACAGACACACAGGGTCCAGCAGATCTGCAGGATATCACACCAGAGAGCCTTTTCTATCTTCTGCACAGAGATGCATGCTTCTTAATATATATCTTCACTGTATGGTGTGTATATGTCCACACTGTTGCAACAGGCAGACACTGAGGGAGGAGAGAGGGAAATAGGGAGAGAGAGTGACAGGAAGGGAGAGAGGGAGGAAGAGAGAGAGGTAGAGGCAGACTGAAATAGGAAAAGGGAGGGGGGAGAGCTTTATATGTTGGTTACATGTTTATGATGCAGTGAAAAATATCAATTTAGATTTAAAAAAAAAACAAGGCTTGAGGATAGAATCTAGAGTATTTCTGATATTTCTGGTGAACTAGTCCACATAGCTGCAGCCAAAGCCCTGACCAGACCTCTACTTGTGCTGAGCAGACTGGAGGCGACCCAGGGTAAGTTATGGGCTTTTTTCTTTCTCTCCCTCTCTACGCCGCTGATTACGATGCTGCTGATTGATTGGTTAGAGGCTGTGGATTATCACGGGCCGCTCGTCACCAGGTACCTGATGATGAGAGGAGAGAGAGACGAGAGGAGAGGAGGAGGAGGGGAGGAAGGGGAGGGAAGGAGGGGTGGAAATTAGATGAGCATGGCCAGTGCTCACATCACCAGATCTCACTAACTCTCTTTCTGATTTCTCTGTTTACTCTGCCATTGCACATTTGTATACCGCGTGTGCAAAAATTGATTTTGTGCATTTGTGTGTATTTGTGTATCATCTCCACGTGCGTGTGTGTGGTCCCAGCCGGCACACGTTGCCAGCCCGCCTGCCTTTCCGTACTCAAACCGGCGTGTGCTGATGAGGCTGTGGGGAGGGGTTTGCTGATGAGGGAAAGCCAGAGGGGCCTTTTTGTGAATATGCAGATGAGGGGCATGTGTAAATGGGAGGGGGCTCGACGTGAGTGTGTGCCACACGCTTTATTGTTTATATGTTCTCCATAGGGAACCTGATCCTCAACAGATTGCCGGCGTTTGGTGTGATCTTGCCGCTGCTTTGTTTGGGGCATTCACTGACAAAGATAGAGAAAGAGAAGAGGAGAGCCGGGGAGGGGAAAAGTGGAGGGGGAGAAAAAAACGGATAGAAAAATACAGTTAAAGAGAAGGGAGAAAAAATGGTAGAGCAGCTTCAGGGCATATTTTCACCCCATTGACAAGACGTGATGATTGCTGTTTTGCCCCCTCCCTCCTCCCCTTTACCTCCCCAGACGTTTTTCTAATCCATTTGCATGTCAAAGCAGTGGAGGCCACTGCGCAGATTAGTATGAGATGACATAATGATGTAATGAATTAAATGCTCCTGTTTAAGCGCTGCACTTTGCTTTAGTGGGAGGCAAGGACAGGGGGATGCGGGGCAAATAAGAGAGGAACAAGTAAGGATGAGACACTGGCACGCTTTTCTTTTGAGTTTTCTTTTACACTTATCTCAGGAGCACTGATTGAAATAACCTTTTCTGCTTGATTTGATTACAACACTCAATCTGAGTTTGCAGTGAACTTAATCATATTTACATATTTTAGCTGCATGTATATTTTTCACTGTTAAACATCTTCACTGATGGCTACAGCCTGTTAAACCTGGACTCTTACCAGTTGTACTGTGCAAATTCAATTAAACATGACAGATGATGCCTTTTTTTAAATTTAATTTTATTGAGAAAATGTTCATGTAGGTCTTTTAATTCTTGTTGTGTTTGGGATTTATTATTCTAATATAATAAACTTTTTGTATCAAAGAAAACTTATTTTTTCATCTTGTAGTTTTCAATAGAAGTAGAAAAGTCATTTTTTTCTTCTCTGTACCTTCCTAGCAGCAGCTCGGTGTTTTTGTAGGTTTCTGTTTGAAGAGTTGTGTGAAAACCGCCAAGAAGAAAAAAGTGAATCTGTTCACATTTTGGCTCGCTCAAGAAAGGGGTTAGAGGATCACACAGGGATGATTACTGTACCTTCATCTCCTTTCTTTCTTATTTCTCCCTTCTTCTCTTTTTATCGTGGTCTGGCAATACTTTGTCTATTTACATTTTTGTGTCTCCCGCTGAGTTTTAAGGATATTTTTTTGCTCAAAATACAAACTATATAGATATGGTATGGTTTAACTTACCTTTGATCTGAATTGTCATGGCCTTTAACACAGAGCACTAAACTGACTGTGTGTGGCAGCAGTAAAAGCGTATGGAGTACATCATCGATTGATGCACTGGCTAAAGCAGTGTTTTTATGAAGCCGAAAAGATCTGAGACACGACACCTGGGTCTCTATGGAGAAACACCTACTGTGTGACAGGAGCTGGAGTGTGTCACTCTTGTCATCTCCCACCCCAGCAATGATAGAAACCCCCCAACACACACACACACACACACACGCAAACACATACACATGCACACACACCTCAGTCACCTGTAACAATTGGCATAGCTGCCTCATTGAGGACAAGGGCAGTACGGGGGCTTGTTGGGGAGATAGATACGTCCCTCATCTCTCTAAACTTTGCGTTATCCACACTACCTTACTTCTCTCTGCTCATATCGATCAGAGATGTAATACACAGATTCAGTTTTGCTCGCCTGATGGTTTGCTCTTCTATTTGGTCATGATTTGGTTCTTCCTGGCGTGGAAGAATTGATTTGATTGACACTAAAATCAATAGTTAATGAAGACATCATGATGGGAATATTTATGGAATTTATAGATTTATCTACAGAGAGTCCTGATGAGGTAATTATTGAAATGATATAAGCCTGATTTAGAAGTGATATTAAAATATTTCCTTGACAGAAAATGTATTTAGAGGTGTTCTTAGAATTATATTTCCCGTCATATAAGCACCAACAATTTTACACTTACTGGTGAATTTGGAAAGAAAGGAGAACATTTGTAAATGTATTTTTCTAGTTTATGATTTCTAGCCGTCCCCAGTGTGGCCCCGGAGCCGTGTCCATGCGGGTGTGGCCGTGTGGAGTCAGCTGGCTGGTGCAGGGGGTAATGAGTATGCACTGTGACAGCTGGGATAAAGTGTATGGATGTGTTTGGTGGGAGTAATCAGCTGCCGACCACGGGGTGCACGAGGTTGATGTGAGGCTTTATGACTGCAGAGCTTAAACACACACACACACACACACCCGCGCACACACACGCGCACACAGAGGTCCGTTGGGACTGCATGCTTCACCTCACCCTTGCACTGCTGAACATATCCTGAGCTTCACAGCTAGCTTCTCCCTTTTCCCTTCAGTAAAAAATACATTTTCAGCATTTGCTTCCACTTCCCTGTGAAAATGAGGATTTTTTTGTTTAATCACACATAATTGAATTATCAGCAAAACTCATCAGACTCATATCACAAAATGTTAATTTGTACTCGGCTGTGATGTCCATAAAGCTGTATTTTGTGAATCAGGATTGAGTGTTTGGTTGTTAAACAGCACGCCCAGCAAAAATATTGAATATGTTGTGTAATTGCATTACTGAACAGATTTGCTTTGTTACAAACCACATCTCAATTGAAGTTTTTGGAGCCTGTGGCTAGAGTGCTTTACAAATAATTGATATAAAGTAGGCCCCACTGGCCAGTGAAATTGAACACACTAATAAATGCATAAAGGGAAAATAAATATTGATCACCCAGTACATTAGAATAGTGTAGCTTTGATTTGATTCGTACAGTTTGTGGGGGTATGTTGTTTGTGAGGATTGGTGGTGGTGGTGGTACGGGGGAGGGGGGACATGCATGTGTATTTATTTGACCGCCTGGGTGTTTGTGTTCGCCTGTCTGCAAATGTGCAGCTGTAATCCTCAGCTTGGATGTTCTGTGGTCTTTAAATATTATGTTAGTGTCTGAGAAAGGTGATAAAATGCCTATATTGGCCTCTGTTTTAGCCTTTGATTGTACCTCTGTGTGTGTGTGTGTTTCTGAGTAAAATGAAAGTTTGTGTGCATGTGTGAGAGTTGGAGCCCTTGCCTTGAACTCCTGGCCCTGTCACTCTGGGCTGCAGTTTTCCCCAGCTCTTCCAGGTTCTCTATAGTCAATGAGGAGGATAGGCTGGAAAGAGGATTATTGGTATTGATCTACCCAGGGGGATCATTAGGCATCACTATCAATTCACAGCTCCTAGCACACAGCACCGGCCCGCACAGACATTGCCAATTTGTCCCTATTAGAGAACCCAGTTTCTGGGTGTCTGCTGTGAGAGGCTGCTCAGGCCCCACTGGAGAGCAGCCAGCCAGGGCCTGGCTTAGGCCTGACCACAGTGGGCTTGGCTGCACTCGGCTGGGGTGATGAAACACTTGCTGGCTGTGATCACCTGCTTGATATTATGAGGCATACACCATTGAATATGCAAAAAAAACCTGCAGGTTTTTTTTTTTTTCTCTGAGAAAAAAATCTCATCCTGTTTTGACTTAAAATTTCTGGGGCTTTAAATTTTATTTAGGGAAACAAGAGAAAACAAGATTTTTTTTTAGACTCGCTGCACACATTCCACTTCCTATCAGTAGCTTCCTCTACATCCCCATATTATTTACCAAGGGGTAATTGGCACTGTAATAGAATACTTTAGTGAGGCTTATCCAGCCTGGCCCACTTATCTGTGTAAGCTGGCTGTTCTGGGGACTAAAGCTGCTAGATCCGTTGTCACTGACTTTAACCCTCTCTGCCAGAGTCAGGTGTACAGGGAGCTGCACTACTGACTGCCACTGCATGCCATGATGGGTGGTGGATGCCAGCAGATACCCCTCGCTCAATTTTGAGATGCCAAGAGTTCACTGGTGTTGCTCAGAATTCTATAAATATAGTAAAAAAAAATAGTGTATATGAGCATATGTGCGTGTCATTCTTTGATTGTTTCTCATATTTTTTATTGTTTAAATAAGATAATATGTTTGCATTTTTCTTCTTGTTTTCTAGGCTGTAGATTTGCTTGACCCTTAAATGTAAATCACCACACCAGCCTCTTGTTTTATACATTTTAATGCTCCTTATATGTTACTAAAAAAAAAAAAAGCCAAGAATTACATTAAAAATGCTGTTAAAGTAACTATAGCTACAACCTGGAGAGGGCATTTGCTGTGTGGCTCCTTTCCTTGAACATCATTGTATTATTTCATATAAAAACGTATATCTATAGACCACTGACATTATATCCATTGTTTAACCACTCCATATCTGGTTACTGTCCTTAAAGGGGAGATTTATGTACATGTAGTTTATCGTGAATATGTATAAGAAGAACATTATGTAAATAGATAATGGTACTAAACAAGACAATATACTTCCATAAGCTTTCTTTGCCTAAAGTGCTGCGCAGCAAGTGCAGAAAGTGGTGGTTTTAAAATTGAAGGTCACAGAGAGATGCTTGTTTGGATGTGCAAAGTTTAGTTCAACTGATTATGTTTATATGCATTTTTTTTTATTTGTGTTGAGGATAATGTCGGTGTCTGAAAAATAGTAACTGATATGGTGGCCACACACACACATACACATAAAGAGTGAGCCAGACAAACCTTGCAGTTGACCAAGCGGGTCAGTGAACAGCAGGTGATTTTTTTCTCACGCCCCTTGACCCCTTTCCTGGCCTCTTTAGCTGCAGCCTAACAAAATCTTAATCATGCTGAAAGCATGATACCTCCCACACTGATTGTACCCTCACTCCAGCCAAATACAGTATAGAAACACATATGTATTATATTTAGGAATGTACTGTACAAATGTGAAAAAAAAAATCTCTCTGACTTTGTAAACAGTGCCATGGTAAGTGGAGACAGTGTCATTTCACACTGGGGTCTATTAGAGGGTGAGCCACGTGTGAAGGACATCCTACAGATCTTTTAAGTGCTCTAATAAATCATCTTCAGCACATTCAAAATTCATCAGTGCTAGCACTTTGCCCTCTTTCACTCCAAATCGGTCAGACAGCCGTACCACATGAACACAGCAGTAGAAACGGCATACTCCAGGCGAGCAACATATTGGTCTTCAACCTGAGGTTTTTGCATGTGGAAATCAAAGGACCGCTGGTAATGACTTCAGTCTGGGCAATGTGTGGGGGTCCTTTTGAGCTGCTATTCCCCAGTCACAGCGCTGCTTTCACACATCCTCATTCACTGGCTGTTCATAGGACGCTGTGCAGCTCTCCCGTGCTAGGTCAACGACCACACAAATGACATATGGAGCCAGCTCTGTTTTAACCAGCCCATCCAGTCGGTCACACTTCATCAAATATAAAAGCAAAGGAAATATTTGTGAGAGTAAATCATGAGGAAGCAGCATGCACTGGTGTTTATAACACAATTTTTTTGAGTGTTAAATTGCGTAAAAGAAAGAAGAAAAAGAGTCAAATTGATGATCTAATTGTTGTTGTGTTTAGACTCGAGCAGCATTGTGCTGGAGCCACCAAGAGAGGGCAGTGTGGCCTGCCCAAGAGCATGGCTAGCAGCTGCAATTCATGGTTGGAACATTGTGATCACCTGACATAAGCAGACAGGCGCACACACACACACACACACACACACGCACACATACACATTCACACACACAAGTCCTGTCCCTCGCTTGGTTGTTATATACATAGATGATATACAGACATGGCTGTCTTTTTTTCTTTCTTCATGGTGGTGTGGAGAAACTCTCTGATCTTCTCTCTGGCATGCATGCCTTTCTTATAGGTTCTGGTTAATTTCCTCTCCGTTCATCTTTAATTGATGTTTGTCCAAACAGAATGAATATATTCTAGTTGAAAAGCCAGCCCATTTACTACACCCTATAAATAATAATATCCTTCATCCAGATTTATTTATCTGTATAAACTGTGCCAATATTAATGCAGGAATGAATGTAATATGGAATGAATGAAATATAAGCAAAAGCAGAAGGACATTTGTTAAATTAAAAGGACTACATGGTTGTGTGCCATTTTGTTGCTATCCTTTGTGTTTTTATGAGGCAGTGGAGGCAGACTGTCTGGGAGTAATCAGATAAAAACAGGAATCATTCATGATCCTCAAAAATGTACAAATGAAAAATAAACAGATCGCACAGAGCCAGTGGGAGCGATGTGTGCTTCCGCTTCTGTAGATTTTACCCAGAGGACCAGTCATCGGCGGATCTCACTGGTAGAAATCCAACATCATCTCAAAATGCATTTGTGTCGTCTTGTATGTTTTGTTATCTGAGAATGTAAGAATGTGTGTGTGTGTGCGTGTGTTTTCTGGGGAGGAGGGAGAGGCTAAGTCTGTGAGCGAAGGAAGAAAAGGAGAGAAAAAGAAGGGAGAGATGGATGAGGGCAGTTCGGGGGCCCTGGGTGTTTTAATTATCCACTGCTCTGTCGTTGGGTCAGAGCTCGCTATCTCTCTCTGGCTTTATCCCTGTCTCATGATTTGAGCAGTACCTTTATCCCTAAGCCTTCAGCTCCTCTGGCCAAACAAAGAAAAAAGGGAGGGCAAAGAAGGGGTTTTATAGCAGTAACTATGCCACATTTACCATTAATATCCCTCAATCTCCTCTTTTTTATGTAGTGCAGAGCAGAGTAACCTCAATAAAGTGACCCCAGTGAGGCCTGGTAGTGTATGAATATGGCTGTTGGGATGGAGGATCCTCTTGCACTAGGGCAGAGCCGGTCTAGTTCTGCTCAAAAGCTGAAGCGAAGTGCTGGCAGCCTCCTAAACAAGCGGGGTGAAGGAGCACATTTTTTTTTATCTCCTCCTTCTCCCTTCACTCTTTCTTTCTGCCTTTTTTTTGTGAGAAGAGATCATCGAAATGCCAAGCGTTCCAGGAACGCTGTTTGTCTGATAACACTATCGGCTGAGGAATGGCTACTGTGTGGATGGGCACAGTGGTCACATGACCTCACTGTAGAATTTCCCTGAAGCAGAAGCCTTTACACATCCAGGCTAAGCATCAGACTCGATTTCGGTGGTACTGTATATCCTGATATAATGGCACTCATTGAATTTAGGATTTATTTTAATTGAAAACACTGGCTGGATGAGGAGATTTTTTCATAAATGCCATATTTGTAAAAAGAGGAGTTAAATTACCATTGCTTTATGCAAAATAAGAGACACTTATTCATTAAATTAATTACAATTAATTATTATTATTACATCTTTAAATATTGTAAAGCACTTTTCTTGAAAATTGTAATCATGACAGTTTTTTTTAAAATAAATTTGCAAACAATGCCTTTTTTTTTTTTTTTTTTTTACAGGAATTAAAACTGTGTGCTAACACACATGTTAAAAATATGAAAATAATCTTTTGGTTTTTAGGCCAAAACAAATATTTTGGTAAATTGTGTCACAGTTTTTATATCTTGATTTAAATATAATCACCTAAAAGTATTCAACTGAGGAGTTGAATTTAGGTTAGAAAAAATCAGTGCAGGGAGACAAAAGCCTTCTTTTCTTTTCTTCTGCTGTATACTGTTTGCCTAAAAAAAAATCCACAAAGCAAATGTATTTATCAGGGTGTGCATAAAAGCTTGCGTGTGTGTATATTGTATATCCTGAGCGCCTATGTGTTAGTCTGTAATTTCTGGACCATACTGTATCTCCATGACAACATGGTTTTGATGTGGGTTCCCTTCCTGACATTTCCCCATTTGGGGAGGCTTGTGAATTGCCTTGCCTCTCCTTCAGTCAGCATGTCACATGAAAAAAAGGTGTTGGGGGGGAGAGAGGGGTAAAAGGGGGGGTGTGCATAGGGGGGCAGTATGAGGAATCTAATGGGCGTCTGGTCTGATTGTCCTCAGCCGTGGCAGTAGAGACAAAGCAGATGAATTGTGCAATGGATTCGAAGAGATTGGAGACAAGTGCATGTCAGCAGCCCCTCCATCTCTCCTCTTCTCCCACTCCCCCCCACCCCATCCTCCAAGATCCCTCCCTCTCCATCTCTCCTCTCTTTTTGTCTGACATCCTGAAAAAAGCAGGCATGACAGCAGTGCTCTGCTTGAGCAAAACATTAAAAACAAAATGCAATCCTCACCCGTTTTTCTTTTATAATAGATATTCAGGCAGACGTTCAGTGTGTTGCACCCATATTAATTGTGAAACACTGCATGACAAATCTTCACAATATTAATCACTAAGCAAACATCAAGGACATTTTGATTCATGCTGTCTGAAATGCTAGAAATAAACGACAGCATTTATAGAAAACACATTTAAAGATAAAGGGACTTATCTAATCAGCTTAAAAGAGGCACACTGGACTGAAATCTGATAGACTTTTCCCCTGAATGTTTTAGTCTCTCCCTCTCATGTTTTCTACCTTTTTTAAAGATGATACTGTATAATAATTTATTCAACTCTCTGTATTGAGTAAACGTCTAGCTAGTGTGTCTGGCCAGGTATTTATCCTTTCCACTGGATGCTAACCTGCAGGTAAATTTGGTAGTCAGCATAGGCAGCTTCAAACACCCTACTGCTTCTGTCCTGAAGCTGAAGGAAGAATAGCGATTCTTTGTGCTTCCACATGTTCATCTCTGAACCCTGGAAGAAAAATCACACAAAGCCTCTTTTTTTGTGCTACTGTCTTTGTCATATAAGGCTCTGTCCGGCGTCCTAGCTTAGGTGAATGATTGTGATTTGTATTAGCAGTGTAGCCCAGGACTGTAAGTGTGAGGATCTCCTACAGTAAGTGTGCTAATGTGTTTCAGACAGCTACTTTGGCTTTGAAGTTTCAAAGAGGAAATACACTCAGGGCTCCGAGAGGTATCACGTTTCCTCTACAAAACACGAGTTATTTAGCTGTATTTAGAATTGAACATTATTGTTTTTTTTTTTATTTATTCAAATTATTGTCCTAATTTACAGCACCAGCCATTATACTGAAATTGATATAAATTACATCTGTCCATAATAAAAAATAGTTTTAATAAAAGCAAAAGCAATATTAAGAATATTCAAAATAAGAGCTGAAATTTTAATTTGTTTATGCCTTAAATATACCCCATTATTAAGATGAATAGACACACTACATTTTCATTTCTATCAAGTGACCACCTTGACAGCACTGGTCTGCCAGCTTTTGTTTTGTGTTGACTGCATTTATTATTCATCTTTATATCAGTCTGTATTTTAATATGAATAATGGAAGAGGTATCAGAGGAGGAAGAGGGATGTGAGAGAGGGGTGCCACACAGCATGTGTCCTTGGCTGTTCTCTGCTCCTGCACTCCTTAGAGTGGAGCAGGTGGGGGGTGGGCTGAAGGAAGAGGAGGGCTGTCGGACTCGGAGTCTAGCTGTGCCTGGTGCAGGGCCAGGATTCTGGGTCCTGCTCTCTCTCCTCTCCACCTCCTCCTGCCTGCCTGCCTGCTTACCTGGCTGGCTCTCTTGTCGGATTTAATAACAGTATATAAATCAAAAGCCTCCTGTCAGCCACACAGCCTTCATTAAATTCAAATGGGGAACGGGTCTCTTTGGATCCAATTTTAATAAAACCAGGTAATCAAATATGGGTTTAAAAATGGGTCATCATTTCACAGCCCCACAGATGTCTGGTCGCCATCAGTTTCTTGTGTACACATTTAACATTTCAGGAAAGAAGACCCCACTTATACACATAGTATACTGTATACATTCTCTGCAAGTGTACCAGTATATTGTTTCTTTGTATACAGACACAATGAAGGTTCGCTAACACAATACTTTCTGTTCAGTGGAGGAACTTCAATAGCTACGCATTTTCCATCTCTTTGCACGTTTTACAATTGCAATGTGTTTATTTCTTACACGAGCAGAATATACATCCTTGAGAGTCATTTACATTCACTGAATAGTGGGATAACTGTTAAAGGTTATATACGATATATTAAAAATGGGCTCGTTATTATGTTCTATCAGATAATTAAAAACGATTTACATTCTTCTGAGTTTACATAGTTTCATAATCAGTGTAGTCTGAGCTATTGGGCCTTTTGATGTGAACATGTAAGGAATATTATCTTCATGATGCAAAGCATATTTTGCACGAATACAGTATCAAAACAAGCCTAGTGTAGTCAAGTAGAGTAAACTATTCTCTACATTCAGTCATATTCAGGAGCTTTATAATCTGTTGTCATTGCTACACTGTGTAAATTTGGAAAGCATGGAAGATTTTGAGTGATTTTTTTTTTTTTTATACAGTGACACAAACAGGTACATAAACAGAAAGACTCAGATGTTCAATCATATATGCCAGCAGGTTTCGACTGTTGTTGCTCAGCTGGGGTTAGTGTTGCATCTGGCCTGAGCCAAAGCTCAGGGTTTAGACATGATTGTGTAGCCACCTTTCTTTTTATTGTTGCTGATTTTGGAGGCAGATGATGTGATTCTCAGACTGAAAAAATCCGCCAACTGTCCAAGCAATTTTATTTTTTTGTGCAGCGGTTTTTATTGCGCCCTGTTTTGTACATGACCTGCATGTCATGGGTGCGTCAGTGCTGGCTTATGGCAGCCATTTTTATTTTAATAGTGACAGTCCCACAATTTATAGTGTACCTGTTTACTATGTCTTGAAATATTTTTTTCTGTTGCATGATGGAGATGATGGTTGAGGTTTGTGCATTAGATTAGATAGATGCAGGAGAAAGTCCTGTTTAATTATGCATATAAGTAATGGTATATATTGTCATATATTATACAGAACTGTAGTGAAAGAATTGGGGCTTTTGTACTGTATTAGTTGCTTTACACTTGTATTTTTTTTTTTTGGATGATGATCAAAAGGAAGAAAAACTATCTGTATCATACAGCCTGCGAGCAGAAGAGGGCACTATGAGTCGCTGATGCGCATTCTCCCTCTCTGTCCCTCTCTTTCTTTCTGTGTCTGTCTGTCTCTCTCTGTATCTCATCTCTCATTCTGTCCTCTATCATGGCACTCACTTGCTTTGTTTCATAGTTTTTTTTGTAACAATTTGTATTTCAAAGTCATAATGAACATGAATGTATGTCATTAATGAAGGAGAGGCTGAATAAGATCATATTCAAAACACATGCTGTAAAACACAGGTGGAAATTGAAAATGAGTAAAAGGTAGGTTCAATTATCGCACTTAATATCATGGTATCAGCTTATAGCTTCAATGAATAGCTCATATAGTATTATAAATTCAACAGACACCAACCTCATCTCACTTTAATTTTATTATTCCCACCCAAATAGTTGTAAATATTTTATTTATATTAAATATACTTTTATTTATTTGTAATATCGTGTTGAAACTGTGTGGTGAAACATTTGGGAGTCTCCAAACATGCCATAAATGCAACATGATTTTGCAGACACACTCCTCCATCTGGCCTGCTCAACCTGTCACACAAAATGCTACAGTATTATTCTCTGACACTCATCATCAGTATACTTTCGCAAGAGAAAATGTAGACTTATGATTTTACCATTGTGTCAGAAAAAATACTTATTTTGTACTTTTACGTGTAGAATATTGATTTTGCATTTTATGTAAATACTAACTGTGGTCAATCCGCACGCTCTTTCTTACTGAACAGTATTTTATCTAACTTTACTTTCTGTGATTTCCCAGTTGCCCCCTTTTTTGGCTTTCTCTCGTTAAACTTGCTCGTCCTTTGTTAGAGAGGAAGTAGAGAGGAAGACATGCAGCGAGAGCCGTCCCATGATTATTTGTCCTCCTCAACAGCCAGATAATCACGGTCAGCTCTACCTGAGCATTGTGTCCTCCACAGGCAGGTCAGAGGAGTTCCCATCACCCCCTGGTGTGTCTCCCTCCTGCCTCTGTTCTTCCTGCCTCCTTTCCTGTTGCCATCGTGGCCTGCCATGTTAGTGCAGGCTCCCGCTGCTCAGCCCTCTCCTTCAATAAATCTTCATATGTGTTGGAGGGAAGGTGGAGGGTACAGACAACAATAACCACCGGTACTCTCCATCAAAGGGTTATCTGGCTTTCACAGGCGCACTGACAGACTGCTCTCTGACATGGAGCAGAGGCCGAGTGCTGTGTCTCTGACAGGGAAGAGGCCTGGCTTTGGAGACAGGAAAGGGATTCATTTATAGGAACTAAAAAAAAAATCTTCAGAAAGTTCAAACATTGAGAGGAAGGAACTAAACAAACACATGAGTGAGAGATGTGATGAAGTCCAAAAAACGTACGTTTGAATGACTGAGACAACAAAGATTTGTTATTCTAAATTGCAAATTTTACTAATAGCATGTACAGTACTTCTCCATAGTGGGATTTGTAGTTCACATTATTATTCAAACAATATATTTCCAGTCTGACCGTCAATTTGATTTTGCTAATGTCCTTGATATTCAACAAATAACCTTAATGTTTTTATGATCAGGATTGCTGAGTTTTAGAGGAAACAGATTTAGTTATGAGGGATATATTTTTCCCCGTGTTGAGTTGCAGGGGCCTATTCTTCAGTGCCGTATTAGTGTGTCAGCGAGGACTGCTGTTATGAATTACCAGCCCCAAATTTTGCAACTTAAAAAGTGGGAATGAGAGTAAACCTTTTGTTTATGTCACCTATCATCTTGAAATATTTACCATTCTGCGCCTCTCAGCTTCCCTGTCTCCCTCCAGTGTGATAAAAGGTTGCTGGCTCCCAATCTTAACCCCTTCCTGCTTCGTCCCATCTCCTGTTCCATCTTTGCGAGGAACAGACATCATATAAACCTCCTCTCTCCGCTCAAATCCTGCTGCCTCCATTTCTTTTTCTCTCCCGCAGGAAGTAGTTTATTCAGGGTGGTTCCTTTGGGAATCATATGAGCATTTGACCAGGTGTCTGTGACACTTTTCAATATTTTATTCCAGAGCATGTTTGTGTGTTTAGTGTGTGTATTTGAGTTGTTATATGTTTGACTTCTCAGTTCAAAGGGAAACAATACATGCGTGCACTTTTGCACTTTGTGTGGTACGGAGTGAGGGTGTGTGCAGTGTGTGTACGTTTTTATAAAAAAAAGAAAAAAGGAGAGGAAATCAAATTCAGTGCTGAATGAATTATGGAGTATGTATCGTTATCTACTGTGTGTTGCTCAGAGTGCGTGAGTGAATGGAATTCATGTGCGAAAGGTGCAGAAATAAAAACAGAAAAACTGCAGTGTGTTTTAGGCATTGTGTCAGGTACTGTATGAATTGCCTGCGGTTGCCTTGCAGGACTGATACCTCTGAAATCAACCATTTCTCTCCATTCGCTTTCAACAAAAACATGTCCCCCAGCTAAGGTGCACCTTCACCGTTTTTACCATCACTTTTTCAAGAGAAAACAAAACTGCGAGAAGTAGCAGCCAGATACTGGGTTTTGTAAAGGTGTATAGTGGTGCTGTCTAAGGTAAATTGGCATTGTGCTAAAGTCTCATTCCATACATCTCTTTCTCACTGAGAGGGGCTAGCTGCTGAGATCAAAATTACTGCAAATTACTGCTGTTGCACTGCTTTGTCAAGTAAAATTATAATGTCACATCAGATGTGCTAGTTGTGTGTGTTTCTAGGAAATTCTCATCAAAAGCTGAATGAGCTTACATTTTCCTTGTAGGAAAAAAAAAGCATACTGTATTTTTGACAGAATATTTGTTTTGTTATTGACACAAAAGTGTGTCTTCTAATAGGCTAGTCTACTTCTGTTACACGGGCTAGTGCTTACTGTGTTTGATCTTTTTATTTTTAAATTCTTTCTTGCATTTTTTTCCCTGTTTGGTAAATGGAAGCAGGAACATGTTAAACGGCACGCAAAAAAATACAGACAAAAAAACATCATGTACACCTCTATTTTGACAAAAGGGAATAAGTCCATGAAGGTAGTACAGCATATAAGAATCTTTTGTTTTATATTTGCCTCCCCAGTATTTCATCCTTAATGGTTATTCTCTCCCTTCTACACACTGTCTTTGTCTCTATCCTTGTCTTCTTTTTGTCTTTGTCTTCCACTTCTTCCGTTTGCTTTTCCTCTTTGACCTCATCTTACTCCTCCTTTCTGTGTGGATGTTTCTCAAATAATCTCTATGTTGCAGTGAGCATAGAAACCTCAGGGTCTAACTCTAGCTCTCCACTCTGCTAGCCTTGTTTTCGTCCCGTCCGTTTTTTTTTTTCTTCTTTTCTGTTGGGGTGGTGGTAAGCCTGATGTTGGGGTTATGTCAGGAGGGGTGATCATAAATATTAGGAGCTGCAGGGAGACAAAGGGGCTAAAATGGAAAGGCTTGGCTGGATGAGGGGACCTGGCCATGTCATGTACCTCAGTCATTTTTCTTGTGCGCTTAGAACTCAGTCAGGGGTTTAATTGGAATCCAGACTTCAAAGAAACCCTCGGCCCATCCAGCAGCCCCCCATCCCAACTCCACCCCTGCACTAACTCCCCTGGCTGGATCCACTCACGTCCACAGCATACACACACACAGACCGTGACCACTACAATATCAGAGAGAGCATCACCATGCACGACCCCGGCTGAAATTGACTTTGCTCATATTTGCACAGGATATTTAGGTGTGGTGTGTGTTCATATGTGTGGATTTGTGTGGTCCTTGTTTGTGTTTGAATTTGCACAGCCCAATATTTCTTACACTTTATAAAAGTCATATATTCTGTTCAAGTGCTTGCATATTCATAAACACAATCTGTGATTTGTTTGGACTTGATTCCAGCCAGATGAAATCTGGAAATTGAGTAAATATGATATTTTTCTCAAAACAATGTTACTGCGACACTGTATTATTGCATTGTCAAAGCATGTTTAATGTTTGGCAACTGTATAGAAGTACATGGTGATGTCTCTAAATTTTAAACATTCAAGATAACAAAAAGGAATGTTAGTCTAAATTTGCTATTTTGACAAATTTAAAACCATCTTTTCTGCTCAAAGTAGTTTTGGTTTGTTATCAGGTAGATACTAGCCTGGGAACTAGCCAAATCTGTGAGCTCATGTTTTATTCTCTCTGGCAGATGCGTCTGGTCCCCCTCCCGTTCAGACATATGTCCTGTGGATCTGGGGCAGGCCTATCACAGCTGTTTATCTAATATGTTGCGGGTTTGATACAATGACTGACAACTTACAGAGCCTTCACACTTTACATAAAAAATATGTGATGAGGCCATTTTTGGCTCACGCACCCTCGTGTCAGGGCCGCTACAGCAAGCATAAAGCTAGCTTTGTAAAGAGGACCACCACTGATGCATTATTATGGATCCCGCTGCTTTTACAAGAAAAGCAGCGGGATCCATAATAACACCTCAGTGGCATTACCTGTGCTGTGATTTGTTAGTACTTGCCATGCTGATGCGTCGAGGTTGGAAGTACTTAGGGTAAGGTCAAAAGGTCATGGTGAGCCAATACTGGCCAATCACAGTAGGATGAGACTTGCCAAGAAATGCTGTGGGATCCAGAATAATGTGCCATTTAGGCATGTCAAAACAACCAAAATGGCCACAGCTGACTTGGAACTTCGTGTTTATGTATTTCCAAATTCTGATGGCAAAACTGGCAACACTTGCTCACAGACATATTGAGGCTACACCATCACAGCTCATCTCTGATAGATGTAGTCTGTATACATTTGTTTGTCACTCAGTGCAAAGTCACATGTTTCATTGCCCTAAATGGTTGTAGGTCTAACCAATATATGGCCGTTGATAACACCTCTTGGAAATAAGAAATGAACAAGGCTCCGGACTAACTAGTATTGGCGATTTGGGCTTGTGATGTCATGCTGGGTAGATACATAAGGACTCCTCACATCCTATATAAGGTATTTTATGTGGTGAAAATACTGTCTGGGTCATATTTCATACTCGTCGGGGACTGGTGACACAAACATGTGGTCCACAGTGAGTTGTATGTTTGGGAGTGTGTTGTAAGTTGTCATATTAGAGTCCTCTCAGTGGACACATTTTAAAGTTAAACACATAACCATTTTATGTAAAAATGTGATTATTTTCATTGTTACACATCTTGCTCCACTTATCAGGCCAACACATTCTTAGTTTGTCATTATTTTTCATCCACTTCAACATTCACACTTTGGTATGTTATTTGACACTTTGAAATAATAAGTGTGCTGATTTATTTCTACTCCGCGTTGTCTGGTATTTATGCCATAATTGGAGGAATTAGAAATATGCTATACATGACTCTGAATTAAAGTGAGAGAAAGTTAACTTTGTAATAGGCCGAGCCTGAAGGAAATGGGTGGAAGAAAATGTCTGTTGTACAGTATAATTAATATTGGAGCAGCAGGGGTTGATATGTAGTAATATATGCACCTATGTAATTAAGGCTTCTGCCTGCCTCTTTGGAGTTTCTGTGGGCCTTGTTAGCACTGTGCCGAAGACACTTTTGAAGCCATACCTGTAAGATAATATGCTTCAAAGCTATAATTATAGGTAGGGAAAGAGAACCTATTTTCAGACCTCTAACAAATCACTTTTTCCATTACACCTGGTAAAGGTGTTAATGACTCCTTGTCTTTTTGATTTTTCCATTTGAATTAGAAACAGCTGTATCATTTGAAGTACAGTTAATAGGAGAATTTCAAGTAGCCATACAAAAAAGTGTATCCAATTTAAATAGTTTTCACCAAGAAAGACCATCTAAGCTTCAATCAGCGTGGAAAAAAAGTGTGTTCATCGTTAAAACTGTGTATGAGGGGAAACACTGAAAATTTAAAATTATGCCGCAACTTAAACAGAAATGGGGTTAAGGAGGTCGGCCGATCATTAGTAAAGCAGAGTTTAATTGCATGAAGAAACAGGTGAATCCAGGAGCTACTTGTGCTAAAGCATTTACTTTGAACAACATTAAGTACTTGGAACAACCTTCATGTTTCCACTTTATGGAAATAAGAACAGTCACTTGTACCGTTTATTATTTATTCACTATCTCATTTGAAGATGATAACTTACTGAAAACAGGCACAGATGCTTTCATAAGAGTATATTTTTTCTTAGCTGCAACATTTTTGACAACTACTGAGAAAGGACATTGTCTTAGTCATTTGTAATGTATTACATGTCCAGCAGTGGAGACTCTTATAGCGTGTAAGGAATTCATTCGTCTTTTCCGGATACCTGTTCAGTGTTGACCTGCCATATCATAGCAGCTTCACAGCCTGTTCAGTAAATGTATTCAGGCAGATCAGTTTAATGCAGGAACCTTACAAACAGCTGGTGGTAGCGATGATGATGACAGATTGTTGTTTTAAAAAAAGAAAAAACAAAGAGGTCTATTCTACTATCCTGCTGTCTTGTTCAAAAAATGTATGGCTGTCTTGAAGAGAAGCGTGGGCTCTGAATGACTAATAGGGCTGCTCATACAGAATGGTTTGTAATGGAGGTGTTAATGACCATGTTGCTTAAAGGTTACTTCTGAGTGGTGTTTTCTTTCTCCCTCACGTCAACACCTTTATGCTCCCACCAACGTGTTCACTTTGTTTCCTATTATCTTCCCCTTTTCCTGCACAACCTTGAGTGCAACTGCAGCGTCCAACAGATCAAGGGATGACAGAATCAGACGAGAATGAAAAAGATAATGAAGGAGAAAGAGAGATAGAGGGCTACAAGGGGAGAAAAAGGGTGCTTTATCAGAGAGGTCTCAGCCCAGCAGCATTTTGACTTAAAGGGACTCGGGCGTCTCGACTCGGCTGGCATCAGCCGTGTCTCACACGGGCCTCTGCAGGATGAAGGGAAAAGCATGCTGCTCATTACACATAACAAACACACACATAGACTCACACCCACGCTCATTCACATTCAGTTTCATCAAATATATTTAAATTTGTGGATCCCTGCTCCCTACGGAGCTCCAAAAGTGCAGGACACAATGGAACTATTCGAGGGAAATGGTAGAGAAAAAAGCGAGGTGAGGATTTTTTTGGAGAGGTAGATGGAGGTCAGGGGTGGTGTGGGGTGTACATAGAGAGGTGGTGGTAGTGAAGGGGGGGGGGGGGGGTGCTAGCTTTTATGGTAATTGCAATCTCAGCATCCCATTGTCAGTGGGCTCAGTGGTAGGTCTAATTTGAGAGCAGAGGTTGTTACGTTTTGCACCCTGGCAGACCAGACTATTGTCATATCCAGTGGAGCAGGGGGCTCTGCTACACTTTCCTGGCTGGTCTTTATTGAGTTCTGGAAACAGGTGAATGTTTGGTTAAACGGATGGCCTTGTCAAGAAAATGGTGAACATTTGGATAAATCGATGTCCTTGCCTGGAAACAGGTGAATGTTTGGTCAAATTGATATCCTTGTTTTGGGGGCCACAGCATTGGAAAGTATTCGGAGAAATGATTTTCCCTCACATCCTTAGGATGATGGGAAACATGAAGACTTTTAGCTCATACAGCTGCTCTACATGTGCAGCTGTCACTTTGGGTGTAAATTAAAGACAAGTAGATGCTGCATGACATCCTATTGATGATCATAGATAAATCCCTACTCACTCTAAGACTTAGTTCAAAGAGAATTTGAAATTATTATTACATTAACTGACATCCATCCTCATTCCACATTGACTAACTGAAAAATAATGTAAGATATCGAAGAGAGTATTACCTTAGTATCAGTTCTAAAACTCAGATATTGAATCAGCACTGTCAACGATACTACATCCCAGAGATGGGGGACTTGAGTGAGATGACTTGACTTGCAAATTTTAGGACTTGAGACTTGCTTGACTAATACTGACAAAAGACTTCAATTGGTCTCGTACTCATGACCCCAGACTTGACTTAGACTTGAGACAAATGACGCGAAAGGTGTGGACTTTGTTTTAGTAAATATGTGCATTTTTTCTAGATATTAAGAAAACATGTTCGGGTGATTTCTAGTACAACGCGTGCAAACCTGGCAACCTCTTAGGACACAGCAGACCAGCAGAGGCCAATGCACAAGGTAGCTATCATGGTGGGGTCAAGTCTAAAAATAATAAAATTTGGATTCATGGACTGTGTTGTTGATGATCAGCCCTGTCTCCTAGAAATTCTTTTCATATATAACTAATTTGAAACAGCATGTTTTTAGGGAAAGGTATTGTTGAGAAAATTATGATTTCCGCTAACATATGAGGAAATGTTGCTAATTAAGTATCTTGCAAGTCGCAAAAATGTTGATACTAAACATATCAGCAAAATGTTCACTGACACTGTATTTCAGTTTTTTTCCCCAAAAACAGGTAATCTTCCAACACGGTATCCACTTGTGTTGACTACAGCACTATCTTTTTCATTACCTTTTTTATTAACGTTTACCAAAATCACAACATTTCGTAACATAACAAAGTGCTTTTGTTGCCTAAACATAAGACAGGAGTCTGGACACGAACCTGAGGTTCCAATCCGGTCTCACTACAAAGTTGTCGAAATCGAGCACTTGGCCAGTGACTTGTGGTGTCAGGCACAGCAGAACAAAGACGTCCTATAACGCCGGCATGATACACGGCTGGTTGCAGTTACAGTTTAATGGTGTGTGGTGGCGTTGGGGGGAATGCGACGGTACAACAATGAAAGTTAAGGTGCCGAAAGTCCAAGCTAAGGTGGTGGATGGGTCCAACAAACACCAACTTATTACCCATTAAAGCAGTGCTCGCACCCATAAGATTATAAAGCCAAACCCTGTTCTTTTTCCCTAAACCCAACCATATTTTTTTGTTGCCCAAACCCAAGCATGTGCGTTAGCTGTTTAAGGAAGAAAAAGTAAATTCGTGGTGTTGTACTGACGTAGTGCGTTTATTTTAAAGAGACTGTATGTAATGGTAAATTTCCTGTGAAAACAGAAGTGTATTTTGAATGAAGACAATACATGTAACAGGCAGAACTTGACATGGCGTCCCAGAACATCAGCAACCAAAGCACCCAGGGTACCTTGCATGTCGTATCTGGGCGTCGAAAGTCCATGACCAAATGTTGGGAGTGAAAATCTGTTGGTGAGTCAAGGTCCTGCACTTTATACGCCTGATATCCTCAACCGCCTCCTTCCAAACTCTACGTGGTACATAAATATAGCGTTTCGTCACCTGAAAGAAACGTCTCTGAACATAATCCAGCCAGCGCCTACTTTGCCACAACAACATTATTAAGAAGGCTGCTTTAGGAACATACAGACTAAATTTCTTGTAGGCAGGGTTATGATGATGGTAGTAAGAAGAGAACAGCAAGGTCCGCAGCACAAAAATCTGTGACATGACCGCCACAAAATCAATTTTAATCCATCACCACAAAGACCGCAAAGAAAGGTAGTTTATGTGATTTTGTATTTTACGGTAGCGTTTATGCTTATTGACTGGTCAAACGTTAGCTGAAAAGCTAACGTTTGATCAGATCTTAAGAATTTCATATGACCTGACTTGTGACTTGCTTGACTTACAGGGACTTGTATGAGACTTGAGGTTAAGACTTGCTTGTGATTTGCATGTATGACTTACTCTCTCCATGAATACTCTCTTCTTCATTCCAGCAGCAGGAAAACCTAAACAGGATAAAGGAAGTCTTGGCAGCTGGTTTAGCTAAACTCCTTATTATTTATTATGAAGTTCTGTAATAATGTTATAGAATAGGAATACATCATAAGTATTTAGCACACTCTTAAAATGAAACCTCCGTAGTAGGAGAGAGATGATAGGCAAGGCTTACCAGCCGGTGCCCTTAGCTTCAAGGGCCTGCCAATAATGTACTGTACTTCAGTCAGATACGTAGAACCAGTAGCTAGCTTTAATTTGGCATAAAAGTTGAAGTGGTAGAGACAGGCATAACATATAGACACGGATACACAAATTAAAATAGAAAGCAAATGATCAAAGAACAAAGACAAGTAACAAACAGCAGTGACCTGGAAGCTGAAGTGATTCAGTGTGAATTTGTCAAGAACTGAGAAACAGGTTTCACGTCATTTTGTCACCATTAGATTTCTCAATAGATACAAATCCTAGCTACATTAGATCTTAATCTTTCCTTCGTGTTGTGGAGCAGTTTTAGCAGTAAAATTGTTTTGGACAGCTGGATTTGGACAGAAGGGGTTTGATAGGTCTCAGAGAGGAAAAGTAAAACAGCAGTGTTTGGGTACTGTGATCTGTAACATGAAAACCTTGGGTCTCCTGAAAACACAGATCCAGATCCAGACTGGAGTTAAATTCAAAGCAACACACACCCACACACACACACACACACACACACACACACACACACACACACACACACACACACACACACACACACACATAGACACACACAGGTGTATCTCCCTACATCATCTGGGCTGATAACAGACCATAGTGCAGAGAGAGGAGATGGAACACAACCACACTTCTCACCTTGCAAGCACAGACACAGAAAAAGAGACCAGATCCGCTAAACAGCATACACTGTCTTCACCTGCCTCTTGCCCCTGGTGCAAACACCATGCCCCCCTGCTTTATCATTGTGGGACACACACACACACACACAAACACACACACACATATTTATTTATAGTCCTCTAAGCCTCAAGTTTGGGCTGAGCTCATATAAATGCTGTCGTTTATAAATGTCAGGAAGAATATTCCACAGCACTGAATCTTCAAACCATAAATCTTTCCCGATCACACCTTTAGTGGTATTTAAACAAAATGACTACACTGGCTACCAGCATCACAGTGGAACTATATTTGTTTGGCCTTTTCCCAGTGTGTTTTAAAGGGTATGGCATTACAGCCAGTGCTGAGAATTGTGTGGTAGATATTTTTTAAATGACATATTGTTTTAAATATAACCTTCATTAATGCATTACATCAAACAACAGCCTTGTAAATGTGGAAGAAAAAGCACAAATCATCCTGTGATAGATTATTGTTAAAACTGTAACTGCAAACTGTGAAATTGTAAGGAAAAAAACAACCCTATAGCATGCACAATGTGAAGGACTTTGACACAGATGACCGCAGTTTAAGGCCCATGTGTGATTACAGGGTGACTGCAGGTCCTTAAAAAGCCTTAAAATGTCTTAAATTCAATGTTACAAGACTAAAGCCTTCACAGTCATTAAACAGTCATTTGAATTTGTGAGGTTTTAGCTACTACAAACAATTTATCTAATTTAATTTATATATCTTTTAGCTTTTTATGTAAAAGTTCACATTTCTGATGTTACAAATCTTAAAAAAATAACTATAATACTGTCATTTTACTTAATATTTGAACATAATGTCATTTTGCTTCATACTTGCACTTACACCTACCTCTGCACAAGACCACATATATACTACTTAGCTGCAGTGCTTACCTGTGATGCTTGGATAAGTAAAACATGATTTGTCCAAAAAGCTGTCCTAAATTTGGTTAAAAGTATCTTGAAAGGGTCTAAAAAAGCATTAAATTTAACTGTCTGATGCCTGTAGACACCCTGGATTAGGTTTAGATATTTAAAATGACTTTGGCTAAGGTTTAGGAAAGACTGTGGATTCAGTTAAATGTTTTTAAAAAGTAAACATCCTCTGTGCTTGACTTATCAGTGTTGTGTCAATATTACAATCTTTCCCTAATCCGCAAGGATACATTTACAAATGTTTTAAGTTTTGAAACAGTCCTCAGGTGCCCATACGGACGTTGAAACGGGTTTTACATTGCATTCTAAATTTGCTTTTATTGTAAGTGATGAAGGACAAAATCTACTGTCCCTGTTTTGTGTATAAATGTATTTAAAAGTTTATCTGAAAAATTGCAATCCTGTTCTTTAACCAAGTGCTGTTAGTGCGTGGACATTTTAATAAAAAAAAATGTAATCATGCTTTAGCTGTTACAAGTACATATTGTATTGTTAGAGCACATATTGAAGGGAAAACAAATGAAATACACTTTCAGTCAATATGAACATTTGCAGCTTCACAGATACATTTACTAAAAATATTTCCTCATTGATAAAAATTGTAGTTCAGGTGGCATTGCTTGTTTCTAAAATCATATTTGCTGCTGTGAATTAGTAGTGAATGAAAAATGATTTATGGAAGGCACATGTTGAGGAAAACAGACAAAAGCATAATTACAGTCTTGATGTCATGGGCACTATGTATGTTCAAGATGAATCTTGTGCATAATAAAATTAGATTTAAATGAATATGATAAGTACAAGTGCAAAAATACTTTGAATATCAAAAAGTTCTTATGATTCATGATGATAACATGATGTGAAACCAGTAGAGGCAGCCTTCTACTCTGCTGCAGCCACAGGCTGAGCCAGCTTGCTGGTGTGGCTGCGACAGAGAAGGGCCACCCTGCTCCTCCTGTGGTTCTGTGTGGTAACAGCCCCCATGTTTCAGGCCTTTACCAAGGGGATTAAACCCACCAGTGGGGAGAAGCAGACTGGGGGCCTGTGTTCTTAACGTAGGAGGGATCCTCTCCACTGGTGGCTGTTGAGATTGTAGCCTACACCACCTATGCCTTACAAGGAAATGTCTTACAGTTTCTAAGTACTTTAGTTGCCTTTATTCTCACTTTTATAGTGCAACAAAAAGTGTCTCTGAAGTCCACCAGTCATACAACTATAAATGGTTCTCTGCAGTACACTTCAATCTGCTTGCAGTGTCTTTAGATGGTTGTGCTCTGTTCTATAGATTCACCTCGGTTTCTCTGAATCCTATCAGTGATGCTATGATGGCACGATTGAGTTAAGAATGAAAGTGTTAAGTGCCAAACCCACACACACACACACAGACTAGAGGAGTGCGGTGCCAGCCCTCCTGCAGCAAAGGCCCCACGTTCCATAAAATCCTTAATTGGTCTGTTAAACATCAGACTGTAATCGCATGTGGTGAGCCTGGAGAGCTCTGTAAACACCCTGTATGTGGTGTTTCTCTCTGCCCTCTTCTTTGCGTCTTACTTACATCACACCAAAACAAAACCACGTGTTGATTTCAAAGCTGAGAGTCAATTTGAGTGTTTCTTTTGTTTTTCCTCTATGGTTGAAACTCAGAGTGAATTTGTGCAAATTTAGGTGCCTACATTTTTTCATGGACACAGAACATGGTGGATGAAATATTAAATATGTATACACGTGTGACAGTGGCTGTCTGCTCTTTTTTCCGAAGCCAATTCAAGACGCGCATACACCTGGTTAAACTTGTCACGGTCTCCGTGCTAACATCCAGCCCAATGTATTGTTGTGAAAATGGAAAGTTAATTTTAGTGTGCCGCTGCATGAAGGACTAGGTCATTTGAAGGGCAAAATGGATAGGCGGGAAAAAAAATCTGCCGCAGAAGGTGAAAGCTGTCTTGGTTCAGGTCAATCAGTTTTCTTCTTCTCACCCCCATCCCCCTACTAACTCACTAACTCCATCTTTCTTTCTCTCTGGAGCACTGAAGCCAGTCGCCAAGGAGCTGAGGTTGGAGTTCAAAGTGGTGCTGAGGGCAGGGTGAACTTGTGACAATTATACTTCTGTTGGAAGCAGTTAGGATATATGCTATTTTCACATTTTCCTCCATGAATGATTTAGGCATTCTTGCTGGCAGAGGCCTATTTTCAAATCAAAGACTTGTAACTCTGTACAACTGTGGTTGGCAACATCTGCATGTAAAAATACAACTGTAGTTACAGCCTTTAATTCACAGGTGCAATGGGGGAAAGATCTTCTAGAGCATTTAGTCTTTTTAACCAAAAATACAAAAGCACTATAAAAATGGATTAAACAGTGTGTAAACTCTAAAATAGGCTGCTAAGGGTAGTTTCGTTAGCTAAGATGGAGTTTTCAACCACCTCATGGATAGAGCTGCAATAATTAATAGATTGTTTGTCAACTAGTAAATCAACCCTGTCTCCTAGAAATTCTCTTTGTATGTTACTAAACTGCTCTCAATTATGTTCTTGTGGCAGCGTTGTCGCTGCCTGGATTATCTTCAGAGAGGTTTCTTTCAGGGAACAAAGCACTAGATTCATGTACCATGTTGGCTTTAGAGGAAGGTGGCTGGGGAGCAGTGTTGGGGGTAATGAGTTACTGTAATATATTATGTTTTAGCATTAATGAAGTAATATAACGTGTTACCAACAGGATTTGAGGTAATATTCTTACATTTACAATGTCACCTAACGCGTTGCCACCCGCAATAAACTGTATATTGTTGTCATTCTTTATTCATCCACACTGATTCACCCCACTCCGCTTCTGTCCGTGCACCACCAGAAAAAACATCCACCAAAGGTTACTGTGTCTTGTCATGTCATTACAGACTACCTTATAGAAGGGTGCCTGTGATCGGCACATCTGGGTCATGCCGTACCGTGCGTTAACATGTTCAGTGGGTTTTCATTAACATACCTGCAATGCCTACAATGTGTGCCATTCTCCTTTTGCATCCTTAGGCTGCTAGAAAGTAGTGGGGATAAGGAGCTGGCCTCCAGTTTTTTATTTCCTTGTCCCAATGATCGGCACATCTGGGTGATGTCAGTAGCCTATATGTTGGATTTGTCCCCATTTATATCCCATACAACTGCAGAGCAATGCTGGCACACAGTCCTGTTCTTATGCATAACTGTCCTCCAGTGCTGTTGCTACTGACAGGCACACAGGGAACCGGCAGATGGGTCTTCCAGCCCCGTAGCATTAATTTGCACTGGTCATAGAGACTTAATCGAATGCTATTCTGTTTGTTGTACTAACCTCAACATTTGTTCACTGTGTTTCATATCGTAGACCCACAAATATTGATCCATATCTCATAATTATCAGACTTTGAATCTCTGCCTGACCCTCCCTGTGTCCAAGGACATTAATTTATTTTTAAAGGTCTAGGCTATTAATTTGTTTTATATCATTATGTTGTTATTAATATTAGCACAGGATTTTAATACAAAGTGGTAACCACTGTATGTAAATCCATGAGTGGGTCAGACCTGTGCAGCACTGAATTTGAAATGAACTGTAATAAACTGGAGCTTCTGTGCTTTGATTACCCCTTGTGGAAAAACATGACCCTCATCCACATAAAATGTCGGTTTGTTCTTCTTTGTTGTTTCAAATGAAGGTAACTAGTAATATGTAATATATTACATTTTGAGAGTAACTTGCCCAACGCTACTGGGGAGGATGGAGGGCACTCAAAGTGAAAAACTGAGTTCACGTTCGGACTCCTGTCTTTGGCTTAGGCAACAGAAGCACTTAAGGTTAGGAAGAGGTTGTGATTTGGGTTGCATTTTTACAAGGAACTTAAAAATAATATGCTGTAGTCACTATGAGTAGAATCTGTATTGCTAGACTGCTGTTGCTGATGCATTCAGTATCAACATTTTTGTGACTTGCCTTGTATGTTAATTAGCAACATTTTGTCTGTTTGTTAATAGAACGTAACTTCCTTGGCATTACAATTCCCTCAAAACATATTTGCTTTTTCAGATTAGCTGTATATAAACATAATTTCTCAGAGACAGGGCTGATTAAGTTAATCACCAACTTACTTGATGATCAGTCTGAGCAAGTTTTTAGGAGAAAAAAAGTCTTAAGTTTCCTGATTCCAGCTTCTTAAATGTGAATATTTTCTGGTTTCTGCGCGCCTCTAGTACAGTTTTATGAATATCTTTGGGTTGTGGACAAAAAATATGTGAGGATGTCATCCTGGGCTTTAGGAAACAATGACTGACATTTTGCTGCTATTTTCTGACATTATACAGACCAAACAAGTGATCGATTAGTTGTAAATAGAATGGAGAATAATCATTATATTAACCCCCAATGAAAATAATCAGTAGTTGTAGCCCTAGTCACAGGGCTAACTTAGCTAGCTAGCTACGGCTGATAGAATCTGTCAGGTACAATCATCCGGCAAAATCGATGGTCACTGGCCAAAAATGAGAGAAAGCTTTTGCCATCATCTGTCTGATATCAAGAACTAAATGTTTCAAACTATGGTGAATTTTTAGTGGTAAATCTGCCACCAGTATCACTGTGAGATGCATATTTGCTGTCAGTAACAAAAAGCTTGATAGATGTAGTGACAGTAACTAAGAGGGGCAGGTCTTAGAGAAAGGTCACTTGGTAAATCCACGGTGTAACCTATTCAGATCTTTTTGTAAGAGTTACTTCCTTTGTGTCACCACTGTTGTCACGTTACAGTGATGATAACATATGTGCCGCCATAGAGATATTTTCTTTGGCTTGCCCGTTTCACAGAAAAGTCAGACATGAGAAGCGGCTACAGAACAGCACCTAGCAGCTTGTAGGTATCCAGTGTGCTGATGAGCCACACATCAGTAGCTCATATGCTGCCTGACACTGGGCCCTGAATTAAGACCTTTCAGTTAAAGGGTGGTCTCCAATCTCACTGCTCCCCCCTGCAGCCCTTCGCCCCTACCTACTTAGTAGTGCACTTGGGACTGTGAGATCTGCGTGTCTTCTGATGTGTATAGTATATCTTCATGTGTCTTTGGTGAGGTGTAATCTCCCTTATGTCTTTACCACTGTATTAAATGTGATTGCTGTGACATTTTCATGAAAAGATTGCCATAATATGGATTGTATGTAATTACGAAGCTGGAACGCTGATACATTTTTTTTTATTATTGCTCTTGAGGGTTTTCTTCTGATGCAGGTGAGGTGGTGTCCTATTCTGTTATTACACCCAGAGAGCTAATAGCCAATGTAGATACACGCTGATAGAAGAGGTTTATCACAACACAGCACAGCTGCATTGATGGCTGCTCTCTCCCAGAGGGTAGAGGTGCTTATTATGCATCCCATATGAAGGCACAGTGTTTGCTCATAAAAGCCCAGTCTGGATAACGATGCTTGAACACTCGCTCTCATCTGATTTCATTTGAAGACTAATGATGAGTTTGCCTTCTAACTTCATTTCCTCTCAACATTACAGTGCAGCTGTGTTTTTCTCAATGATGAAGTGTTATAAAACTGTGGACGAAGTGTCTGAGGTACATTTGTGAAATGAGGCATCACAAGTCCAGCTTTTCCAGGAGATGGAATGAATTCTTTAAAGTAAGCTGTTGAGTGTAATGCAGAGTGGCTGTGTCTTTTTGTGTCCCTGCTTTTGTTTTTCCACTTCCTGTATTTAGTAAGCCCACGCAGACATAGTGCTGCTAGTGACAGCATGAGTCCTCAGTTACCACCTGGGCCATGATGTTGTGCTGCCATTTGGGCTCCATTGTCCACTAAATGATAAATTTAGCCTGAAGGAAAAATACTGGAAATATAGAAATAGAGACTGTTATTCTGCGTATCGAATGAACATGGAAATGCACTTGTTTAGATGTTCTGCTTTGCATGTAACTTAATGAAGCCTCATTTGAAATATATATTGTAATCAAGTAATCTTTATGGGATCTGACAGTAAAACCTTTTTTGTAGCATTTATAACAAGTTTTCTCACAAATTTGATGCTGAAAACAACAAACTTGTGCCATGTCTGATAAGACATGTCTGAAAATAGTCAAATGCAAGAAATGAAGTGAGAGAGTGCTTTAAAATCTTACTGCGCGTGGATAGCAAGATAGCAAATCACCCTCATATTTAGGTATCTCAGAGTATTATTACAATTTTTGACGGCTATTATTTGACTATGATTTTGATTTAGATATCTCCATATTATTGAAGCCCCAAATCAGGGAAACTAAAGACTTACTTACACTTTCACACAGAAATATCATCATCAGTATTTAAATCTGAACACAAGTTAAGGAATTTAGACTTCTTGGCCTCCTTAAATACATGTGTGCACAGTATAATGTGTGCTTGTGCAAGTGTGTGCCACAGGAAAGGCCTGCTATGCATTAGATACGGCCAAGTGGAGGCAGCATTCTCCTCTCAGGCATAACAGTGTTCGGTAAGACATCCACACTTAAATGCGCACATACCTCTCTTACATGCTTTTCCTTCATACTTAAAGACATTTTAATAAATCCAGCATATGAATCAAGTCATTTTTGTGTTTTTGACCAGTATGAGAGCTATACTCTGACATATGTCAATAAATAATCACATGCTCCTTATTGATATTAAATCCTGATTGTTAAATCTGTATTAAAAAGGCTAGTAAACTGCAGCTTTGACTAAACAATTCAACAGCTCAAACCCACAGTGCTTGTGTCTTTGTCTAAATGCTTCAGTGAGTTTTAGAAGCTGCTCTGTATTGTCTTTCAGCTAAAAGTTGCTCAGATTAATTTGTTGATGCTTGCATAGAAGTACTATTATCACAGTGCCATTACTGCTGATGACAGCTGCTGCTTTAATGGATTTTATTTTATAGATTGTTTGCGTTTAATTTAAATTGCATTGTAAAAAAAAAACGTGAAGCCAGTATATTCAGTTAAACAGCATCTTTTCTGTCTTTATTTGACTTTGGAAATATTTATTGTTATATTTAAATGAGCTGTGTTAACTCTAACTGCAATGCGTATGTGCGGACGGACATACAGTATAGATTGCCATCCAGCACTATGTAATGTAATGCAGACATTGCAATGCTTAAGTGCTACAGAGGGAAATTGAAGAAACCAAAGTACTAACTGAACTGCTACATGTGGAAAAGGGTGAGGTGTGTTACACTAAATACTATTGTAACAAGGTAAAAAGCCACTAGCCATGAAATCTGTGTTGATCACATGCTTCCCTGTAGTTCCCTAAAGTGGAACAACTGTTTTCACTGCAGCTTGTAACCACCCTTCCATAAACATTGACCTTATGTCTGAAAAATCAATTGGCTGTCTGAAATCCTTCAGTTGACATCACTGGCCTTTTGTGGATGTATAAAAAACCCTGAAAATTACTTATTTATCCTGATATTACCCTGGGCTTACATGTATTAATGTTAACAATTAATTCTTCCATCATTGTAGTCACTATGACCTCCACTGAAACTGCTGGTTTTAGTTTTTGTAATACGGTATTTACAGCAGCAGCATTCAAATCAAAGGTGTTGCTATAAAAGGTTATTTTAAAGATGATCAGCTTGGAGTTTAAAACGAAATATCAAAGGATTTGCTTTATTAATTTTTGATGCAATTTCTTTTATGTGCTATCTGTTTTCATGGACACTCCAGACAAGGAGAGACGTGACTTCAAGTTTTTATAGGTAGCAGCTTTCTTGAGGTCTTTCAGTTTTCCTGGAGTGAATATTTGAAATAATAGTTGTATTTATATATATAAAACAGGGCTACACACAAACTGTGCAGAAGCTTTGCAGTCACATCCTGGATGTAACTAGAAACTGTTTGTTTGCTCCAGCAGCGAAGGGCTGCCGTCCAGTAGGAGCTTGCTGAGGCTTCAGTTAGAGGATATAGTGTCCCTTCCCCCTCTTCTGCACTGTCCTTCCTTTGAGCCGCATTTGAATTTAATATTCCATGAAATAAGGCAGCCCATCAGGCTATTGTAATCACGTCAGGTTAATAGAAGAAGTAAAATTACTCTTACTTACTCCTCTCTCCCTCTCTTTGACACTTTCTCAACCGTACCCTTTTTTCCTCAATCATGAGCATATTTGAAGCCAAACTGTGCCATAGTATTTTTTTCCTCCTTGAAATTCTTTTTTCTTCCTCTCCAAGTGTTGTGATTATTATTAGGATTCATCCTGAATGGCTGATGCAGATCCTTTTGAGAGTGAGACGACTGATTTTCCAGTCCTAATAGGATGTTCATTTTTGTGGGAAATAAATCCGGACCCTCATTCTTTCTTCTCTTGTTTTTTTTTTTTTTTAACACCAGCATGTTCTCTTTTCATTTAATACTCTGTTGTTTTTCACTCGCTAGCTCCCTATCCTGCACTTACACACACACACACACACACGCATACATACCCACACACATGTGCACAAACATGGCCGCAGTCTGTGGGTGTCAGCCTGTCAGGGCTCTAGATGTCATGTAATTGTATGTATCACCTGCAGCATTCCTTCAGTGTAAAAGCCTTCTCCTGCAGCACTGAGGCCTGCTGTTCCATAGTGATACGGCAATGCCATACATGTGACACCCACGCATTGCTCCCTGTGGATCACTCTTTATTACTCCCATCTCACCTCCATCAAGGCCTGGTCTGCTGCCATTATGACACCTGAGGAGAGAAGGAGGGAAGGGAAAAGAAGGAGAACAGTCACACTCAAGGCAGTACAAGCCTGACAGACTGTCTTTTGGACAGGCTGGGGACAAAGAGAGTTTCCAGGCAGCCAGCTCCCTAAGTAGGATTTCTCCTCTTTTATAGCCCACCTTTTCACAATAAAGACAGTCTCTAAGGCTGCGATTCAGAGATCGCTGACTTAAGTCACACATAGTGCTTCAGATAAGTCAAGGAGATGCATGGTGGAGGCTAATCATATTCATACTTGGGCTTTGGGTGTGCTTAATTTTGATTTTGTGTGACGTCTCAAAACTGTCGAAATGAGCTGTCTGCAGCATTCAAATTCTTACCAGAAATGTCTCAGTAAAATTTTTTTTCATGTTTTATAAGACCTCTATGAAAGAGAATTGCCTTTAGTTACAGGAAGCTGGTTTCATCCAGTTTACTTTCATTTATTTATTTTTCCCCTTAGCTAATGTCATGTTAAATCAACAAGACCACCTTAGATTATGACTTTAGGTCATATAATTGTGTTAGATGTGTTTTTCACATTGCTTGTAGTCTATCAAAAATAATTCATAAACAGAGTTTTGGATTTGATAAATTATAAAGGCATCAAATAGGGGTGAAATGCAGGTTTCAAAGGCCCCTGGATTGACATGGGCTCTTAAATATGCCAGTGTTTATATAATTTAGTATTTGATAAATATATATATATGTGTGTTTTAGATTTGCAGTGAAACTGTTCTACAGTATGCCATCATGACCAAAATATCTAACACCTGGAACACACACTTATACAGAAAATCATTAAACCCAGCCTGCAGTGTCTCTCTCTCTCTAAATGACTTTTCACAGGAGAAGTGACTCTGTCATATTAAGAATAGAAAATTATACAGCAGGAAGACGGGCAAAAAGAAACTGACAGGAGTGCAGGCATCATGCCTCCTCTAAAACCTACGTCTGGGTGTCAAAAATGAAACAAAGAGGAAATAGGGAACCATTATTTACACTTTTTTTTCCCCCACCAAGAACGGTGGTTTTGGAATCCATGTTTGGCTGCATGTGATGCTTTTCATCGACTATACAGCTATAGCAAATGTTGACATTGTGGGCTCTATTTTTGGCTAAGTGGAACTTGTGTCAGGCGTGTACAGACTTTTTTTCTTGCCCGTTCCCATTTGGTATTGTGGTGATTCGCCATGAACTTCACTGTGCAGAAGTGTGTCAGAAGCAATCAAGTGACACAGTGCAATTTTGGTGTCAACCATCACCAGGATTAGCGCTTTCATCACACGGAACAGTAGTGTCACTGTTATATTTTAAACTTTAATTCTTTTGGTTAATCTTTGTCGGCACCTAACTCAGCGCCATCGGCGTGCAGTCCATTTTGTTATAGTTTCTGATTTACCTATTTAAATTGTTGCTACAGTCAGGGGAAGCTGTGATGCATCTAAAAGGTTGTTTGTTTGCTTTTTTAGACACTGACTGACTGCATATGCTTCCTATACTCACACTTATTCCTTTGGCATTTTACATTTTAAAATTACATTTAGATTTTAAAATAGAATTTAATGAATGAAAAAAAACAGCCTTTTAACCTTATAGCTTTCACAGTTAAAAAACTTTCAATTGCAAGTTATTTTCTTGCCTCCTCTTACTTTGTGGTGTTTCACGAGCTGACATGGTTTTACTGTAGGAATTTTAACATGTAATAGTGCACCTTTAGTAAAGAGGGGGTGTGCAGAGAAAAAGGAGCGATGGGGTTAGATGGTGTATGCTGATTTATAGCAAGGCCAGAGAGCAAAGCCCTGAAGCAGCAAATGCAGTGCTTCAAATAGAGATTGCCGGTGGCCTTTGGTGTGATCGGTGACCCAAGGTGAGGCACTTAGTGATTTATCTCTCACATATCCCCTCATCTCTCTTGCTCTGTGGTGGGGCAGGGCAGGCTAAAACATGGAGCACCTCTCTCAGAGCTCTGGCCCTGGCCTTGACTCTCTGGCTGGCCCAGGAACATAGCCTAGTCTGGGGTTGGAAAGCATAGGACACACAGCCCAGCACCTCTGGCAGTCAGGGTTAGCAACATACAGACGATAGGTCAGAGATGCAGGTCAGGCTGGCAGACCTCTCACCACTGCTGGAGTGCACCCGCTGAAACTCTGTTACATTGTGATTTGATTGTTTTTGTTATGGACTTCTTTTGAGCGTTGTGGGCCTCTTTCTTCTTTCCTCGCCTCCATTCTTTTACACACACTAACACATACACTATGATCCTTGTTCTTTTTGTCTCACACACACACATATGCTGTGCACACCTTCATATATACAGTCATGAACACACTCTGAGCCCCACAGCTGTCTAAAGCTGAGGTTGGCTAATGAGGAAATGTCTTCTCAGTTGAGTGGACTTGATGCCAAGAGGAAAACCTGCAGAATCAGCCCTACAGCTTCATCTGTCCCCTCTCTCTGGTGTGTGTGTGTGTGTGTGTGTGTGTGTGTGTGTGTGTGTCTGTGTGTGTATATCTACTGTATCAACGCACACAATGTACACATGTGCTCCCTGCGAGTGTGTGAGTGAGTGTGTAATCGAATGTGGGGGAGTATGAGTAGTGTGTACTTGTGCATGCGAGACCAAAAGAGAGAGAGAGAGAGAGTGTGTGTGTGTGTGTGTGTAAAGCTCGACTACACTCTTAACATATTTCACTGCATGGGACTGGGGCTGACATCTCCCATGCCCTGGGATCCTTTAGGAGCAGATTTAGAGTGATTTTCAGTGCAATTATACCTGCCAGCTTTGACTGGTAGAGTTGCCCTCTTCTCGGCTCATGTCTTCATGCTGGAGAGCAGCTCCAGCAATGCTGAGGAGGCTGGTGCCGGGGCCCAGGGCCAACAGCCAAACAAACCAGAGGCAGAGCCTTCCCACTCTGTGCCTGGCTGCAGTAGCCTGCAGCCAGGGTCCTGCATGGTGCCCAGGACAGGAAGCCATTCACAACCAGTCAGAGGTGATAATTAGCTTCTGCACTGAGTGTCAGTCACCACTGCGGCCTGTCCTTGTAATCTGTGAGGGTGTGTAGACGGTGGATTTGGTGGCATAATTGGAAAGGGTCACAATGGGTGTATAGTGACCTCTGCACCTCTAAATAGCCTGTACTCATGTGTTGCGAGCTGGTAAATGTAATTTTTGAAACTGAATTGTTAAATTAGATCAAATGGATGATCTTTGACAATCAATACTTGCTGTAATAGATATTTTTTAAAAATGGCATTTTTGTGAATATTACAAACATATGATCTATTCAGTCATACAGAATATTTTTGCAACCACTCCATCTACATGTTTGTGTGCGCATGCATGGGTACATGCCTGTCATTTCCCTGACCCGGACCCCTGTGACCTCTGTCTATATCCCTGTCTGGGGCCAGACTGCAGCGTCTTCAGCACCATATATCAGATTAGCCATAAAAACCTGCCTTGGCCCCACTCTGCTCCACACACTGGGAGCTAATGAGAGATGCACTATCAGCTGCACAATGAAGCCTCTCACCACCTCCAGTGGAGTAGCCTGGGTAATAAAGAGGGGAGGGGTGTTGAGGACAATTCGATCCCTTACAAGAAGTATATTACCACTTCAGCTGCCTTGTCCGCGCGGCGTCCATTTTACCTGTATCAAGGTAGATAGTAAACGCACAGGCTCATTTTCCAGGTGAGAAGAGGTTCTGCACAGAGACTTGAGCACTTCTCGCTAATTTCACAGATATTTCACAGAAGCTCAGGAGAACATTTTTGTGTTGCAGCGGTGTTTCAGGAGATTAGGTGAAAAGAGTCTATGCCTGGCTGCAGAGGAGGTTTCTTCACTGTCTGCACATGGAAAATGAGAGGAGGCCAGGGCAAGTCAGGGACAGGCATATTAAACAAAGGTGTTGTATTGGTGAGGGAGCTAATGAGAGCCAGCCTGTCTGGGGAGGGCAAGCACTGTCAGACACACACACACTTGCATACACTCTGACCTTTGTTGATGGAGTTGAACTCTTCTGATGTGGAGTAAAAAAGCTTGAGGCTAAAGGGTCACATCAACACTATACACAGAGGGAGTTAATGTGTATATTTACTGCCTATAATGTACTGTATGTTTATTGTTGAGGCAATTGTAACAATAGTTCTCCTCCTAGCTCCCATCCCTCTTGTTCCCATTGGCATCAGTTTGCTGTTGTAAATAAAACCTGCATGATGGATGATACTTTTTAAATTAGCCATAACTAGCTCACACAGTGTTTGTTTACTCAGGTTTTAGGGAAGTGATGGAGGGTCACAGGATGCAGTGAAGGCAGAGGAAAGCAAGGTTAAATCCATGTTTGATGTTGAGTTAATGTGATTTAAATATCAGAAATAAATATTAAACCCTTGTACCAGGATTGATATTATCATTGTGGTTAAATGAAATCTAATTACATTTGAGTAATTGTAAAGTGTAGTTAATCAGATATTTCCTGATCTAAATCAGGAAAAGTTTTCTAATTTGAGACCATATTTCAGGGGTCCTTAACATTTTTCAGGCCAGGGACACCTTAGGTTACATAGAGACAGAGCAGGGACCCTCTAATACATATATTGTATACAGCTGAGTTGCACTTGAGATGATTCTCTGAATATTTTTCAGTCTTCTCTCATTTGCGCTGGCCTGTAGCTGCTAAGTCAGCAGCAGTTGCAGCATGGATCCATTGTTGCTCACTAGAATGTCTGTACACTTGGAAAAATAATACAGGCAATTGCCCAATATCTTTCAGTAGTGTGTAAATGTTAGGTTACCAGTTCACCTTGCTGTTAAAGATAAGTGCCGCAAAGTGATTTAGCGCTAGACTGCACAAGAATTCACAGGCAATAGTTAGCCCATCAATAATGTTGTGTACTGTAAATTAATTTAAATGTTTTTTTAATTTTATATTTTATCGCTAATAATGTGTTGGATTCATATTAATGTGTATTTTTTAGATATATTTTGATTTTTGAAAAAAAAAAAAACAGCCTTTAATTAAAACTTAAATTAAAACCTAAATGATCAAACAATAATTTGGCGGACCCACCTGCAGTAACTCTGAAGACCCCCAAGGGCATGTAGACCCCTGTTGAATAATAATAATGATAATAATGATAATAATATAATAATTAACTTTGTCTATATAGCACCTTTCATACAAGAAATGCAGCACAAAGTGTTTTACAATAAGGGCATTATAAGCACTGAGTGCTTCACATGAAAATAGCCAGAATGAACATAAAACATACAATCATAGAATTGTAAAACTATAATTCATAAAATCAAGTAAGATTTTAAAGGAGCTGCAGCAGCGTGAACCGTAAATAGAAAGTAAAAGTGTATAAAGAAAGAGTTTCAGACCTGTATCAGAAGTCAGAACTAGTTAAAGGTGTTGAAGACCCAGGCAATATTTTTATTCAGGTAAAGTCCTCTTACTTAATGATATATGGAACAGTGTGACATATTTTCTTAAATGAAAAATGTTGATATTACCTAACTATGGTGTCAAAAAGAGGTGTTGGAAACGTAGGTTGTATCAGCAGATATTGGACAATTTCAGTTTCTGCTTATGAGAGATGTGAGTACCCTTGTATTTAAGTAGTGCACCAGTGTCTTAGCTGTGTTTGCAGTGTTTGTGTTCTGACATTGTGGTTTGAGATGTTGACAGTGAGATAGTGACTTACCTTGTCTAAATCCCCCCCCCAACTCCACACACCTGACACCCATCTCCTTTGCACACAAACACACACACATTGTGTTAGTGATGGGTGCTCCTCTGGTCAGTGCACTGCATGTTGCTGACTCTCAAAAAGCGCCCCCGCCCAGATAAATAATAGAGTCAAAGAGGCTTTCTCCTGTCGCTCCACGCCATCAACTCCAAACACCAAAGTTGACGACTCAGCTGTAAGGTGTCCATTATCTGCTGTGGACACAGGAGTTGAGCAGGCTCGTCCAGTGGGGGCCACGCGTGTTAAAGCGTCCCCCCGGCCCCTCTGACAGCTCACTTCTTCCTGTGCCCTTTACAGTCACAGTCAAAGCAAGGCGCAGGCAGCAGATATGTATTAATATCCTCCTCTGCTCAATGTCATATTTGTCTGTCAAGGTCGTGATTAGGATGAACTGTGATCAGGTATGCTACTGAGCCACTGTGCCGCACACACAGAGGAACGTAACACTCCTTCCCGTCCATCAGTTATGTACCAACGCACGCACTCCCTCTCTGTCATTCTCCTGAGTTGTTCACGTAGTCAACAAAACCATTCAACAGCGGAGTGTTTGATTCCCCTGCTCTCTGTCACTATTTATTCTAATATCTTCTGGCATTATAGCAGTAGCTCATAATGAGTTCTGATAAATTAAAGGTTGTATTGTTCAGCTGCCATGGCTGTCCTTGATCAGGATGCCAATTATGGAGGGTAATTTTCCTACTCTCCCCTTATCTTCCATATGTTCCTAACAAAAGGAGGTTTCTGCAGAGTGGATCAAGTTGACACATGGTGACAGATTCTTTTTTAAATCTTTTTTTCCCAATAATACTTCAATGTTATGATGGCACTTTCTGCATTTTTATTCAATCCTACCCCCATGTTGTGTTCTTTCTTTAGGGGCAAAGTACAAAATACTGCTTCTTTGACTCAATTGAAGATGTCACCCAAGAATCTTTAACGTGAATAGAACAGTTTTGACTCTCCTTATGAGAAATGACAGATGAGGACACAGTCTATCTTTATTTGTATAGATGTAGTCAGACAAGTATGCCTCTCCTAACTAGTGCAAGTCTAAAAGTAAGTAAATAAAACTAACATGCTCAGAGGCAGGTGAAGGGAGGGGAACCTCTGCTTTTTTTCATAAACAATATATGAGGTGCTTTTTGCAAGTCAAATCCTTAAAGATTTACTGCCGACTCTGCTCTGAGTGCTGTTTAAAGAGCAAAGATGGCATGCAACGGAAATGGTGAGGAAGCCTAGGGTGGGGTTGGAAAACAGAAAATGAAGCATTAAATAATTGTTGATGGATAATATTTAACCTGAAGGTTGCAAACTATCTCTCTGTGTTTTGTACAGTCTCTTTCTGAGATTAGACAGAAGATGTTCCACAACCTCTTCCCTGGGCAAGCCTCAAATCTGTGTTGCCACTGCCTTCAGAGGCCAGCATGAATCTGCGTGATATCTCCTAAGTGAGAGTGACCAGTAATTAAGGTCCTCAGATTCCCACTGCATGTTATCGCTTTAACAATCTCCAGGGTAAGATGCTTTTTGACTGCTGGTTGTGCAGTGACCTGTGCACATCAAGCTTTTCTCTGCTTATTGGGTTGTCTTCTTTCCACACTAATGGCCATAGGGGGCTGAGTCCAGGCTTCACCTGACCACTGCTCACAAAGCTGGGTCTCTGGAACCGACAGGCGGAACAGAAATCACATTAACCCAGCCCGAACCAAAAGAAAAGCCTACATACTGTTGCACATACATTCTAAACAAAAACAGGAGAATCTCGCTGTTTGCCCCCTTCATCAGCAGCATGTGTCACTTTGGCTCATTGTTGTTTACTGGTGTTTCATGAAGGCCGTCTGCCACCCACACCTTCTTCCAGAGGGCTGTCGACGGGCACCTTGTGAGGACACTACAGGGCTGAAGATGTAAAGCAGCCTGTGGGTGACGGCAGGGCCTGACCTCTTTTGACAGCAAGTAACAATTTTGTGATAATTCATAGGATTTTCTGCCAATTAGTGCATCGTTTCTCTAATTCAGTTTGGTTTTTTCAAACAGGTCAAATGATCTGATGGCTGTTTCCATGTCCGTAAAGAAACTAGGCCACTGCAGTCTGGCACATCCTGCCTGTAGGCTTTAAGGGAAGGAACGGAAGGTGAATTAAAGCTAAATTAGTTATCATAGCAGTCATCTACCGGCAAGATTTTTTTTCTTGTAAAGATTGTGGTTGAGTTTTTTAGGTGAGTCTCCATGTCTCTCATCTTTCATCTGCGTGTGCAGCTCTGTGTCCAGAAGGCATCTAGACTCATTTCTTTTCTACCCTTTACATTGCACCTCATCATAAACTCCCCCCACCTCGACAATGCTGTGGAGAATAAATCGACCATATTTCAGCACTGATGCTCCCTGCCCATTCCCAGTCCTTGAGAGGGGAGGGCAGGAGCCCTGGCAGTTTGTTGTTTTTATTTAATGCGCTCCTACTTCCATGTCATATTTTCTGTCTTTAATTGATGCCCATGCCTGTGTTGTTGCCCAGTGCACCATTGAGAGGATGCTTTCTCCAAACAGGCCCTTATCTTGCTCTAATAGGCCTGGCACTCCTCTGAGGCCTTCAGCTGTGTCAAGCCACTGCTGCCTCGCTGCGCCTCCGGTTTGAACTGTTGCCGTGTTGCCCATTAGTTCTCTCTCCAGGCCTCACTATTCCCCGTGCTCATCCCTCTGCCACCCCACCCCTCCAGCCCCACAGCCTTCCCAGCCCTATCTTTCACCTCTGCCTGCTCTGCTCCCCACTCCCCAATGTTTCATCAGCTATAATATGAGCATGCTTTCACAGTAAACATTTTTCTTCTCATTTTTCCTTTGCAGTTCCTCTCCGCAGGTCTGGTCCTGTCTAGGTAATTTGTGTGTTTTGGAGGTACTTTAGGCCATGTGCCACCCATCACATCCTGCCCCCAACAGGGGGCCTTCCTGATAAAGCCAGTGTGTAGGGTGCATGATTGCATTCTGCATTTAGATGGTATGAGATTTTTCTTTATATGATTTTTTTATGTATACAGTACGTGGGTGTGTGTATGTGTGTGTGTGGGTTTGTATGTGTATGCTTATTTATGAAAGTGATTGCCTCCGCTTGTGCATGTTAGGGAGAAATGCAGACTGTGATATCTAAAGTGTAAAATGTATGGTCCTGGACTTGTAGGCCATCTTTGAATCAGAGCCTCTGCACGCATTGATAGATTGGCAAAGCAGTTTGTTCTACCAAATTTAACAATGATATATCATTATCACAACTTTGGGGGAAATCTATAAAATCAATGGGCCTGCCGGTGGAGCAGGATTAGTATTACTAACACGCTGAGAGAGTGTTAAAGTGCCCGAGTATGGATCCCAGTTGTGGCTTGGATCAATGGCATTTGTGGACACTAAGCTCAATAACAAGCCATCCAAGAACTGGTTAGAAGAAGAAAGAAATAGATGTGAAAAGCAAATTTGCTGGTAGAGAAGCTAATATCCTGTGCGCGCCTGGCTGAACATGAGCTGTGTAGCTGCTGGCGGGTGAAGAGGGAGTAGAGGGCAGGAGAGGAATAGATTCCACTGCTGAAATGATAGATACAAATGTAGCTGTCATTATTGATATTCCTCCATCATTGATATTGGCATACAGGGATGAAGAATGTAAAATACATTGATCTCAAAGGGTGGGAAAAATGTATTGAGTGACACAATTTGATTTAGATATTGAGTGTTTTCAAAGACACAACCGATGCTGAAGATGTTATTGAGAAAACTGTATACTGAATATATTTGAGATTTTTCCTTTTTTTTTTTTGAGGGAGTGATTCTCCTTCAGATAAGAATAATCATTGACACCCCTGTTTGAACAGGGCAGAGTGAGATGTAAAGCTCTGTTTGCATGGTTTCTGCACGGAAGAACAGCGAGAGGTGAGGTAAAGCCACCGTAATTGGATCTGTAAAAGTCAAATTTCCTGTTTAGTGCTCAAGTCTTGAAAAGATGACAGAGTGTTGTTTTTAAAGGATGGAGATGTCTGGCCACAAGGACAGTGTTATTTCATGAAAGCAATGGCAGGCCCATTGAAAATACACCTTTATTAAAAGACACCTTTTCCAGTGAACGGTGAACAAAAGGGAAACAAAATCTCCAGTTAGTTCTCAATTTAGTGACTAGTGTACCACCACAGAGAACAAAGCAACAGACTACACTTCACATGTGCTTTGGCTACTTGATTAAAACTGATCAAACGCCAGTGATTGTAATAGGTGTGTGTTGAATATTCATGTACTTAGGAAAGGATGATGATTGTAGTATTAACTCACTGGCCAGTTATTCACTGTTCGTACTTATGGTGTGTTCCATTTGCACTGGGAAGTCGCAGTTTCTGATTTCACAGTCGGAAATTTTAACTGGAATGCCCCCTGAAATTGGATTTCTGAAAAGTTGGAAGAACCTCACTACCCCAGACCTCAAAATCCAATATGGCTGTCCAACTTCTAACTGTGGACATGCTGCTACTGTGTTTCTGTGTGCAAAATACGGTGTAATTCATTGTTATTAACTGGAATTGCAAACAATGGCTAACCTGACTAAAGCTGGTATTACTAGCAACATCTTGGTTTTCCGATTTGTTGTACTGGAATCTAGGTGTTATGTCATTCCCAGCTTTGACCTAGCAGCATCACCTATGAAAAGTAATGCACTATTATTTGTATATAACCCAGGTAATCATGAGCCAGGGGGCTGTGATCCCATGACCTATGTGCTTCAGGCTGTCTTCTGTCATGATGGGAGCTAAGGATAAAGTTAGGTGACGTTGTATAAAGAGTAACAAAGTCCATGTAGTGGAGGCAGTTGGGGTGGATGGTTGGGTCAAAGAAACGCAGATCTTTGACCCAGGAGAGCACTGTATGTGTCTTGTGTGATATCAAAAGCCAGAATTTAGTTATTTTAAGTTGCTTACGTAAGTAACATCATGTCATGTTACATGAAGTAGGTAACGTGATGACTGATGTCCAGCCACAAATCTTTTCTTAAGCCTAACCTAACCTAATCTAACCTAACCTAACCTAAACTAAACCTAACCTAACCTAACCAGTAGGGGTGCTAATTCGTTAAATATCATATGAACCATTGTATGTGCAAAACTTTCCGTAACATATCATATGACCTGTTGTATGAGGATACTTTGTTTAAGGTGGCATTGTTGGAACTGCATAAATTCTATTATATGTTAAAGTTTGTTAAAGGTAGTGTTGTTCTGGACCACATTATAGTGAGAGGTGTTACATACATGAGGGCAGCAAAATGTTAGAAACACCTCTGAATATAATGCAGTCCAATACAACACCACCACTGACATGACCTTAATGCTAAACTTTAAAATGTAATTAACACCTCTATAACAGTGTCACCAAAAACTGAACATTATAGGCATCATAAAAGTACAGTTTATGGCAGAGCAGTTGTATTGGATTACATTTAAGTGTACAGGTGTACCTAATAAAATGGATAATAAAGTAGTCAATTTGGAGTAATGCCTCAAATTCAGATGACCATTTTTGGGGCCAGTTGCTTGGGTTGTGAGAATTTCCTGTAATGGTTTGTAAGACATACTGTATCAGCACATCTTTTATAGGTATCTTATGTGACCCTACTGTACCTGTACACTTAGCAGCCCCACATGATGCCACAACCCCAAAATTAAGACATGGAAACAACATGTAGGGACTGTACCTAGGAGGCAGAGCAAGATGTAATAATTAGAGGGTTATAAAGTAATGTGAACATCAGCTCATTGTTCATGAATGTAAAAATATCTGTATACATTCTGATCAAATGCCATTGTAGCGTGGTCCCTGTCACATCTCTTCTATGTTTATTCCCCTATACACATGTGCTTGTGAAAACATTACCACAGACAAACTATAGCTCTTATTTGCAGGTAGAATCCATTTTCTTGATCTGCCAAGACACTCTGAGAGATAAACAGGACATTTTCTTTCTGTTAGTGAATCTGATTGCTTATGTGCTGTTGCTCTGTGATTGCACATTCAATAGTGGCCGGCTCTGGCTCCAGAAGTAACTGTTGGCAAGCAGGGCAAAGGTAGCAAGCGAACTGTGGTCAAACAACATCACTTCCCTAAGAACACAAGTGGGCCATCTATACAAAGGGCTGACGATAACAGCAAGACAACAACCCAACTTATTGGTTTGGAGGAAAATACAAAGGAGAGAATGATAGATTGAGCGGAAGGGGGGAAGAGGAGAGATTGTTCTCCGAGACACAAAATAACGCCAGGTACAGAAGGGAAGGGACAAGGTAAAAGGCAGATGAGCTATTGTGCCAAGAGGGGGATGAGTGGGGGAAAAAAAGAGTGAAATGGAAAGCCTCGATGAGAGCCAGGACTACTTCGGATGGGGCCAGTTTGTTATTACCTCTGTTTTGACAGAGATGAGAGATAGACGGAGAGAGACGCGAACAGGGCGTAATTAAACAGCCTAATGAATTTGTGGCTCTTTTGAAGACTGTTTTTAAATGGAGCCCTGGTTTTGTGGTAGAAAATCTTCTCTTTCAGAGATGTCAAAGAAGTTTCTGACAGAGCAGTTATCACAGCATGTCAAATTGCTCCAGCTCAAGAAATGATTTGGATTTTTTTTTCTTTTCACAGAGTGCTGCGAAACAAAAGCCCCCCCTCTCTCTAATTTGCCTTGGCAGGGTCCCTCTGGGTGGGGGGTCCGCATGGACAGAGAGGGCTTTGCCAGAGGATTATAGGATGAGAGGGGGTGAGATGAGTGAGTGTATGTGTGTGTATGTGTATTAGAGGTGTGTACATCTGCGTGTGATGGGCATGGGGGTGCGGTGGCGGTGTGGGGTTCGGGGGGGTTGCAAGCAATTTTTCCCAAAACGCTGCAATTGTCCCCAAGATTGAACAGCGCAGAGCGGTAACGCTCATTTTCCAGTCTATTCATTATCTCCTCTGTATTTACTTATCTTTGTCTCACAAGGAAAAAAAATCAGTGTTAAAAGGGGCCCTTTCATGTGGAGAGGGTTTTTTAACAGAGCTTTATGCTCTGACATGGTTGAGTTAAACTAAACTGTAGTTATGTTATGAAAGCAGTATGAATAGCAAATTAGTACTTTCTGCTTTTCAGTGGTATTATAAACTGTATTAGATCCCTGATTTCTCCAAATTACATTTCCCTGCAGTCTCGTATAATGCCTGCTTTTGGATGAAATTCCCAATTTTGTGGTGTCAAATTAGCTCAAAGAAAATTACACCATTATTCTGGGACAGAAATAATTATATAGTGTTTTTACAACCTGTGCCATAGGAGTTTATGATTTTATTTCTCTTTGAAAATAAATCCCCTCATAAATGATTCATTCTTGGTGAGAGATCATCTGACAAGGAATAATAAACCAGTACTAGCCGAGTCGTATTTACATTCAAATAAATGCAGACAAAGGAAGTTCATATGAAAAGATATTTCTTCTGTGTTTGCAACACAATAAAACACAGTTGTCATTGTCCCTCTCAATGACTGTCAAAGCTGATTTACAGGTTTGTTTTTCTTGCATCTAAGAGTTTGACACAACATCACCGACGCAGATTCACAGAGGATTTTTTTTCTGTGTCACTTTACATGTAGATATCATGTCTGTCTCTGATAGTGGGGTGAGGAAACTGCTCATTTTGTGCTGCTGCTTAAGTGTAAACTGTAGTGGTTCAGTGCTAGTTAAACAGCTTGGGAACATCTTGCCAAATGCCGTGATTAAAGCGAAACATTAATAACAACTTATTTGTACACTTTAAAAAAAATGCAGTCTGAGCTTGCACATGATTTAGCAAGCCTATCCTAATCAATGCATCCACATCAAAAGATTGAGGCAATACAGATGAAATCAAGCAAACAAAACCTAAAGCAAAAAGTGAAACATCTTAAAATGCCCCAGCATCAGGAAACACAGAAATCATACTAGCTTCTACAGCAGGAACAAGAGTATAAATAAGTAGAACTGTAATTGAAGTGTGCAGCATGAGGGCCACTGTACATCAACTACAAATGCAGCACTTTTAACATATTTGCGAATGAAAAAAGTCTAAAATCAGCTTGACACTTAACCCCCAGACAGGGCAGTTTACACTGCATTAATTCAACATAAACTTGACCTCTTTGGCCAAAAAATTTTGGCACAAACACATTAAATCTGATTGATTACAATTTGCTGTGCTTGCATACAGTGACACAGCTCCCCGGATATAGGCTCCAATGTCAGAGGATGTTATAGAATGGTTCGAAGGCCTTGATAAAGTAACAGCGCTGCACTGCAGATACAGTAAAGTCTGTGATAGAAATAGCTTGAAGAAACATCTCCTTAGGGCACACCTACAGCTCTCACCCAGCTCTTCAAGACAAAAAAGTCCTATAAAGAATTCTCAAACAATAAGGTTTTTTTTTTTTATCCCTTCCAACTTAATTACTGATATTCCTCTGTTATAGGTGCCTGATTTGAGGGAGATAATTAGGTGGGATATTGAAGTGGGCCTCCAGGGGGCTCAGGTCTGGTGGATCAGGAGCACGAAGATGAGGGGAGACACCATCTTTTCAAATTATTCTGGGGGGCCAGTGCTCCCAAGCAGCTTATGCAGCTAAGGCTTGGTAATTAAATTATAATTTAACCTGCTGAGGGTGGAGTGGCAGGACTGGACCGGGCTGGGGGTGGTATGGCACTGACAGGATTTACACTTAATGAAATAATAAAGCAACACGAGCAAGGTAGCTGGCAGTGAAGAAACAGACGCGCCGCCACTTGGCTCTCTGTTTATCCACTCTTCAGCGTTGGGGGAAGGTTCAAAGCTAACGAGTGGCTCTCTTTCCTCCTCCATTTCTTTTTCTATGTTCTGTTGTTGAGAGCAAGTTAGTATAGTGGGTGGCACTGTATCTCAGTCAATAGAGCCCTTTTTGCAGTTCCAGTTTTTATGTATTTGCGGTATAGAAGTTTGTGTTTGCTAGGACTACCAACATTGTTGTCTTGTCAGGTTCAGTGAATGATTGTAAAAGATTGTGTTAAGTGTATAGGTAAGATGTTTACAGTCTGCTAATGTTTATATGTTCATCTTAAATATCCATTAACATATAGGCACAAAAACCAGTCAAAGATTACATATTTGTTTCTTGGGATTGTGCTGATGGCTGTATTATTCTATATTTACTCTGCTTTAGCTAAGGGGTTATATTTCTTGTCGCGCATGCTAATTCTCTGTTGATTAATTAAAGTCTCTCTGTGGGGAACCTTAAAGTGCATGTAATTAAAAACTCTCAAAGTACAGAGAACCCATGAAATAGCTGACTCTTTAACATAAATATTGCAGAAAGCAGTAACTCATGTTGAGAACAGCTTTGGCCCCAAATAAATGGATGTTGGCTGGCTGCTATCATGCTAGTCCTCCTAATATGACATGTTTCCTTTTATCTGCTAGTACTTGTAAACCGTGAAAATTAAGGTATACAACTACATTAAATACATGTATAGTATGTCAGTGAAGTTTATTCTCTCAGGATCGTGATTGCCACCATATTGAGCTTTTATATAGACATATATTCACCATCAGTCAGTCAGCTTGATGTATTAATGTAAAGTACTACCTAAATCCATAGTATCTCACATGAAACACGAGAAGAAGCCAAAAAGTGAATGAAACGGGGAGAAAGTGAGTGAGAGTGAAAAAGACAGAAAGATTTAAAGGGCGATGAGAGAAATATGGAATCCACCACATCTGTTTTGTGTCACTGCATCTCTTTCCCTCTCCCTCCCCTCTCTCCTCTTCCTCCGTCTCTGCAGCTGTTAAGATGGATGCCTCACAGTGGAGGGAAGAACCATGCAGTGTTCCTATAGCCCTGCATTGCCGCAAGCTCATTACAACCCTCCCCTCCAAAATCACTCCCGCCCTCGCCTGCCCCACTCTCACCATTCACCCAAGCCTAAATCTGCCCCCACCCCAGCCTCAGCCCCGGATCCAGCCCCAGCCAGCATGACAGACAGGCCCAGTTAACAGTCCCTGTAAGCGGCGAAAGAAAGCCGAGCAGAGAGGTAAAATGACTGGACCGCAAATGACAGGTGTAGTTAAAATAGTGAGGCGCAGAAAGGCTTGAGGACAGAGAGCCGGGGCAGCACTGTAATAAGCAGGATGAAGGAGCTCAAGCATTGCCTGAGTTTTCCTCTCTCTTCTACTAACATCCTTCCTCAGGCAAACAAAGGGAAAATAAGAGAAAGTTAACTTTTTCCTTTAGACACTTCCTCTCTTCATTCAGTTATCTCTCTCATGTCAGTCCTGCACTGCTTCTTTCAGAGACGTTAATGAAGCATTATTGACATAATGCAGGATACTTGTGAAATGTAAGAGTTTTGATAACGTGCTGTGTGACAGGGCTACTTGAATTGTAAATGGGCAAGGGGAGGCCATTTTGTTTGGTCCCCTTCGGACTAATTTAGATGGACACAGGAGGGATTTGCCTCCACTGCTGATCTGCATCTGTTTTCTATGCCTTTCATCCATTTTCTCTGTTGCCTTTTTTATCACCACCTTTCCATCAAGTCACGCCCAGACTCATGTTTAAAATAATCAGTTTTTTGCAGCAATTCCTGCTGGGCAGGGGGAGGTGGGCAGGGGGGTAGGAGGGGGTGCTCACCCTTTGGTGAAGGGACAGTGCTATTGTTGACCAGGGAAGGACATCACCTATTCATCATTTCAACCATCCTGTGACTAAGACTTTATTTCTAATTGACCAAAATTGTTAAAAAAAAAAGTCACTATCAAAATGCAAAAGTTGAAAATAAAAATCCAGCAGACTTAATGTTGCATCCACACAACCCCCCCAAAAAATGCCAGCAGAGGCCAATGGGACTCTCTAAAAACCTGGTATTTCATCGGGACGGTCGTGGTTTTGCAGGACGTGGCAGTGCATGCTTTGGTGAGCTCTGTGACCATCTTAGCCCATGAGCGCATGTTCACACTTTATTTTATAACCTTTGTGCACTTTTGTAAAAATGCAGAACAAAAATGCTGAATTATTTTCATTTGATGAAAATTAAAATTTGCACTGAGTGCAAAGTTTGAGCTTGAATTTTCTCTAAAGTTTGGAAAATTAGGCAAACTAGATTGAATAATACACATAAAAATATGATCCGTTTATGTGACGTGTGTTAAGCATGAAGTCATTCAGTATATATTATTCATGTTTTCCTATCATTTGTATATTTGGTCTCACACCTATGTACATGAAATTTCATAGTCTGCCTTGTAAGTCTACAATACTATATTGATATCTGAATTCAGACCCCCATCTGATAAGATTTTTGTTCCTGGACATAATTTAGTCCATCTAAATGTCAGTATATTTTAGAACAAAAAATATTTTTTGTGATTATCAATTTATGGCTGCACCCATGACTTGACTTTCCTGCAGACTTTAAAATAACTTTTACCTGACTGCCGATAAATTTGCAAATTGACCATCATAATGTTGTACTGGAAAATATGTAATACTGCCGTCATCATCATCCACATTCACAGCCATACAGCCAATGTGTTTATGATTAAATTGTTTCTGAGAGCACAAAATTGTTTACAAGAGTCTCTTAACTTTGCTCTCAAAGTGCACCAGATTGAGGCATTTAACTTTAAAAATCTACAAAATTTCCCACCCACCACAGTCTCACAAAATCCTGTGGGAAACACTGTAAAGACATGATAACAACCACAAATTTTAACCTTGTGGTAGAGTTGGAGGGAAAGTCAAGGGATCACCAAAAGTAGGATTCATCCTTCAGGGAACATTACATCTTGCTTATAACGTAGGCATGGACGTTTCCAGTCGCATCTCTGTCAGCTCTGTTAAACTTGCTCTAAATTAATACGTTTATGTGTATTTTACAGTGTTGTTGGTGCTTCTGGTTGGCATTGGACGGTGGTGTCGTGTGACTTTGTGTGACACATTGGGATGAGGAAGTCAACTCACTGGTCTGTTAACTCTCTTCCTGCTGAGTCTGCTAGCTAGCTAGGTTGTGGATTTCAAATATTAACATTAGTAAACACTGAGGAAAAGATGGAGAAGATGGGTACCAGCCGAACTAACATCCTGCTAGCCATTGCACAGTCTTTGGATAATAAAGAGGATGATCTTCGTGCCACAATGGTTTCTGGTGGGATGCTGGGAACTGTGGTGCTGTTTGTTTAACTGAGACTTGGCTGGATCCTGGGTGTAGTCGTTAAGCCAGGTGACTCTTTTACTGTGTGCCGGTTTGGCAGAGTCAGAGGACTCTGGTGGGAGAGGTGGAGGAGCTTTGTGCTCTGGTGAGTGGGGACCGATGTGACCGTGGAAACATAAGGTACTGTCTCGTCAACATATTCTCACTCCGACCTCGTCACATATCAATGTTTGGTCAAGTTAGGCCTGTTACATGCATTGGCTTCTTTCAAAAAACACTTATGTTTTCACAGGAAATTTACCGTTTACATACAGTCTCTTTCAAAATAAATGCACTACGTCAGCACGAAAAGACGAATTTACTTTTTTTTCCTCCAACAACAAATACACATGCTTGGTTTTAGGCAACAAAAGCACATGGTTTGGTTTAGGAAAAAAGAACAGGGTTTGGCTCTATAATCTTGCGGGATGCGAACACACGCTCTCCTGGGTAAGGGTCGGATTACTTTGATGCACCGAGTGAAGGTCAGTGCTTGTTGGAGCCATCCACCATCACTCCTGCCCACCCTACTCCGACTTTTGCCACTTTAACTTTCCTTCTTGTCCCGCCGTGTTTCCCCCCGACGCTGCCAAACTGGCCGCGTATAATGTCGACGTTGAGGGAGGGCTTTTTTCGTCAGTCACTGCCCAAGCTCCAGATTTCGATGACTTTGGAGTGAGACTAGGTTGGTCCTGTTCCTGCTTGCCCTGTGCCATTAGGGGAATAAACACTCTGCAATGCACTGTTCAGTGGCGGCTGCAGAGCAGAGTCGCTGGCTATGTTCAGAGGAGCAACCATTCAGCCATCTTGTTCAGGCCAAGATATGTAAACTACTCATGCCCCCAGTGACACGAGAGATGAAGCCAATCAGACTCTGGAGCACGTTCCAGGACACCACCGTCAGCGTCACCGATGACATCAATGAATTCAGTCTGTGGTGCGATTTAATTTGTAAAACAACAGGAGCAACTGCGCGGTTAAATCATTCCACAACCAGAAACCATGGATTACCAAATCCAGTCGCAAACAAAAAGGACTTAATTACAATGCACAAGTTGAAGGAGCTGACAGTGTCACATTTCACTGGAGTTTCACTTTGTATGATTTCATGTCACAAATAAAAGATTGATTGGTTGATTTTTGAACTTCTGTACAAAATTTTATGTCAATTCATTCAACCCGACCGTCAGATAAACCAACATTACCATCAATAGAGCCATGCAGTTTGTCTGGCTTGTACAAAATACACTCGACGTAACACGCAAAAGATTAAAGCACATACTCACTTATAATGTCTTAAAGTTCTCACAAAAGCCTACAAGGTAGTAATTATGGTCATTACTGTTAGCTGCATTTGAAGGATTTGGTACTTAAGTGTATGTGTTATTTTCCCTCTAAGTGTGGTCTTTCTCTGATCAAATTCCCATTACTGTTTAAAATGATTATGTTCTCCTCCTCCTCTTCCTCCTCCTTGCCCTCCCTAACTCTGATTCCACTGCCTATCTGATTGGTATTAACAGGATTATCAATGCTGCTGCCATAATTAGAAGCAACGCATCACAATTACTGATATAGATCAGGGAGATTAAACTACATTATGTGGAGCTTGCCTCCAGGCAATAAATCTAATGCATTTTGATCGTATGGACTTTGTTGATATCTACATGTCAGTATTTATAAAACACTCTGCCACTATTTCCACAAGACTTATAGTAGCTGATAATTGTTGGCTCTCAACCCGCCTTAAGCCTGGCAGATACTCTACAAGCGAGTGAATGAGTCCTCCATCATGGGCTGCAAGCTGACTCCAAGTTGAGGTGATGCCAGAGTCTTTATTACAGTACGATATTTGGAGTGTTTGATAATGCATTTCATCTTTATTGAGCCATATATTTAGGGGGGAGTGACAGAAGAGATAGGAAAAAGAATGTTGTTATTGTTTGACATCAACTCCCAGTGTTAAGGCTCATCATATGAACCTAAGTCCATTGAGCTGTAGAATGCTCCCACAGTCAAAAACATTATATTATATGCTTTAATACACTAGCTTATGTTGCGTTAGTCTCCAGACTGTATTAACCCGAATCACTGTGAGGCCTGCTGCTGAGGGAGCTTCCCATCTATGGACTCTGTATCACTGACATATATGGCGAGTAAAGAGTATGGCCATCTGGGGGGAGCTAAATTTAGCATGTCCCTGTGCAGAAGAGGAACATCTGTCTTTATCAGCGGTGGTTAACTCGGTACAGGAAACTCAGCACATGTAATTCATGCAATATTTAGATGAGAGGGTCAGAGTGCTCCTGTGGGGATGGAGGCAGTCTCTGTTGCACAGACTGCATGATTGACCTGGGCCTAGTCTTTGGAGAGAGGTGCCAGCTCTGATCTCTTTAAAGGACGAGGCAGCACACAGGAATGTCATGCTTTAACTCCCCCATCTGCTGATGTTGTGCCTCTGACTGATAAAGCAATAACGCAGCAAGATCACATATTAGAGTTTAGAGGCTAAATGATAGACAGTTAGTGATGTTGCGATAAGCTGTACTTTTGATATTGACATACATTCAGTCCAGAGGTCGAAAGTAAGTACATTTGCTTAAGATCTGTTTTTAAGCAGAAATTTTAGGCACTTGTATTTTACATCATTGCAAAAATATTATACTTTGAACTCTAGTCTGCCCAACTGTATAGGAGATTTTGAAAGTAGCTTCACATCAACCAGATACAACATTAAAATGTTGCATATGTGTTTATGCTTCAGGAATATTAATTCGTTATAAGAAAACATACAGAGGAGAGAACTTTTATTTTTGATCCTTTAGTTCATAAATCTGATCTAACAAAGGTAAACAGCAAATATTAACCATATATGCTGTTTATATTGCTTGTAATTGGGGTGAAGTAAACATCTGTTGAGTATTTTAATATAAAATTGTTTGATTGTGTTGAATTAAAAACCCAAAAAATGCAGCGGGTCCACCAGACCCACTAACACTGGCTGAATAACAAAAATATGAACACCACACGAGGGTTAAGTATATTTTTTCTTTACTTTCCTTTTAAAGCTTTTGAGTTGGTAGCGTTTATAAAAAAATACGTTTTTGTCCTGTCTGCTGAAACTGTCACTATATTCTGACAATAGTATGTGAGACAGATAAACAGAAAAAAATCAGCTTCCTGTGGCTCCTCCTAGTGCTCCTAATAGCATTTGCAAGAATCCACTGTGCCTGAGCAAAAACAACCAATCAGAGCCAGGAGGAGTGTCTAACATGGTGTCAATCACTGCTTGTGTGCACACTGTGCAGCTACCTCATGTGTGCGTGTTCTCACTCAATAAAGCTCAATATCTCCAGCACCCAGCTTCAGGAGGAAATTTACAACCACTATGACTGGGATGCAGTCGCCAGCAAAGAAAAAACTCCCATTCCTCCTTTGCCAACAACAGCATACACGACAAAGACAAATAAACAGGAGTAGACTGATGATGAAAAGCAAGCTAAAAAGAAAGCATTAAGAGTTCAGGACCTGTAGCTCTCTCCACTTTGGAAAGGCTGCTCCAAAGTTTTAGCTTGCTTTTCAAAGTCTGTCTTCTTCTGTTTACTTTTTCTTGCTGTGTACACTGTTGTTGGCAGGACAGTGATTAGCCCAATTTCAACCAAACACTTTCGGTATGGTACCTTTGGAACCAAAAGTAACCCTTCAGACATGGTACCTAGACCTTAGGTCCGCTTAGCATTTCCATCACAAACAGTCCTCTTTCACGTGGGTGGGGTTGTTGTCACTCACTGCTCGATCCAGCACTCACTGTAGTTCCTCCTTTATCAGTCTGCACCTTGTTTATGGTCCAAGAACAAAGTTGCACACTGACATTTCAGAACAAAATAGAACAGGCTGCAGTGAGCCTGTCCATGGGATATTTAAAAATAGCGGGTTCGTGCATTGAGTCCCTCTAAGGCAAACTCAGGGGTTTAGTGTTACTGTAGCCCACAAGAACAATGCTCCACTATGCTTTTTTTTTTCTCTGAGTAAGGATTGGGATTTATGCAGTGCACATAATCCAGTTGAGATTAATACACATTTTTAAACGCTTGAAGATCCACTCATTACTAAAAGTGTATGTCATCCAAGAGAGACAATAAAAACTAAAGTAATGGTCAAAGTTGTCACAGTGAAATTTAAGGTGTGCTGGTGGATTCACGTTGTCAGCTCATACATTGAGTAACATAACAAGTAAACATTCCACCTTAAAAGTTGTCGGTTGTTGGCCCAGTGAATTAAGTTATTTTTTCTCCGACTCTAGCTGCTGCAAGAGGCAGCAAAACATCCTTTCATTTTATAGTTACAGTTTCCTGATATATGTAAAACTCTCCATGGTATGAACAGTGGTTGTAAAACCAGTCACAACTCAGCCCTGAGCAAGAGTGACCGTCCACTATTGACCAATCAACGGACTGCGGTGTTCACAGCTCCACCTTTTGGTACCAGATCTGTGTGCTAGGTACCCTAACAGAGGGGTGAACAAAAATGGGAACGGTATGCAACGGTTCCATTGGTACCATCCACAACTTTTTACTGTGGAAATGGGAAAAAAAGCGTACCAAACTGAACTGTACCATACTGTACTGCTCAGTGGAAACGTGGCTATTGACACTGCATTAGAGATTCCTGGCTGTAATTGGTTGCTTTTGTTCAGGTGTAGTGGATTCTTGCAAATGCCATTAGTAGCACTAAGAGGAGCCTGTTTTTTTTTCACAGATGATCTGTCTCATGTACTACTGTCAGGATATAATGACAGTTTTAGCAAAAATGACAAAAGATTTTTTTTTTCTGAAAGTTACCTACTGAACCTTCAAGGTAGATTTTGAATGCAGAACACATTTTTTGCCGTAGTCTGCCAAAACCTGGTGAGGGCCTTGGAGGAGAGAAAAGCAGAATGTGAATGGTTTACTGCAACACAAATGAATGATAATAATGGACAAAAGGTTGATCTAGTTCTCCTGAATGTACTGTATTTTCTATGAGATGTATTGGTGGAACCTTGGGTAGATTTCTATAGCTGTGTCACAAACTTTGAACTGTGGGTTTGATAGGTGATCGTTATTTCAGTGCTGTGGAAACATAGAAGCTGTTTTATACTTGATGCAAGTCTAGGGGAATCGGGTGTGTTTGATGTAAAAGTCTGGGTTTTGTTAGAGGAGATGTCTCCCTGCCTGTCTTATATTCTTATATCATGAGGATTGAATGAACAATATAACTACGACTAAAACACTGCAGAAACACATGTGTACAACATGTAAAAAAAGAAACACATTTCAAAACCTGTCCCAGAGATTTGGTGTTATTTTGCTTTTCCTAGTTTCCAGTAGCATGAACAGTTGTTGTTGGAAAGTACAATGCAGCTCTTATTTCTTTTTTCCTATGGTTGCTCACACGCCACCTCCTCTGCCATATTAAACACTCAGTCAGTGTTCACTCAGTATTTCTTGGCAACGGACCTGTCTTTTCTTAGGGGTGTCACGCTGTAGCGTTGCTCCTACATTGCTCAAATCAAAGCCCAACAGAAGCAGAGAAAGGGAGTGAGGAAGGCTGAACAGACCTGAAGTCCTCCCAATCCCCCACCCACACACATTCCCATGCACAAATACACAAATAAACATGTACAAAAGCTGAGACACGCACATCACAAAGCTGCAACATGAGGGTCACCTGTCTATCTTGCTGTCTATCTCTCTGCCACACAGAGGAGATAAGAGATACATAAACACACTAATAAGAGCTTCATTACAGTATGTGGACACATACTGGTACTCCTTAATAGAAAGTGTTTACGTTATGTGATCGCTAAGCTCATTCTCATTCCCAGTGCGTCAAATACGGCAGCTTCGTCAGCAGCCTTCTGCGTCTGATTCTGAGGCACAAGGCACCATTTAGTATCTGTATGAGATGTACCGGGCTTCCAGCTATCTCCAGTGTAAACCCATCCGTGGCAGTGAAATAGTCCAAAGAGAGAAAAAGTTTGAGAAGGGTGAGAAGGAGGGGTGGTGAATAGGTCAAACAAACAAAGGGCTTTCTTTTTTTAGATTCCAAATTTTATTTATCTATTCAGTCAAATCTGAACAAACCAACAGTACACAACATATCCGCAGGCACCTGGCAGCAACACATTCTTAGACCCAAAATAGTAATTTAGCAACCACAGCAGTACAACTAAACACCAAATCATGATAATGCACCAGACATATTACAAACAAAGACGCCTGCCCATTACCTCCTAAAGCTTTCAACTGCAGTACTGACCCTAGCTAACGTGTTTGTATGACACAATTTCTGACATAGATTCCTTCCATTTTTCAAAATCTGGAGGTGAGGTACTCTTCCAGAATCTGAGAATCTCTCGAGCAGCTGTGACAACCCCTACATTTATCACAACAAGGTCATATTTTGATACATTTGACAGTTCTGTTTGGTCCCCCGTAAGACATAGCCTTGGTGATTTAGGTACTGTGGTACCCAACCACTTCTCTGTGTGATCCACAACTTTCTCCCGAAATAGCTTAACCACTTTACATTCCCAGATTGCATGCCTGTTTCTGTCTGACATTTCCAAGATAGATTATAGCCAGTAGACCCCGGAGACCGTTGTTTGTGTCCATGTTGATTTTTTAAAAAACATATGTTTTGTAACATCATGTGGTATTCATATATACATATACAAATGTAACATATGTCATGTGGGATACTTGGCAACACATATGTAAGATATGTAGTAATTGTACTAATTTTATTCTAACAGTGATCTTTTTTCTAAACTTAACCAAGTAGTTTTGTTGCCTAAATTTGAAGTTGTTTTGGTCACGAAACCTCCATTTCCTGTGAACACAGAAGTTCATTTTGAAAAGACACTATGCATGTAATGAGCTGAAATTGACTCAGCGTCCAAAACTGACACTAGAAGAGGGCTAACTAGAGCGTCATAGTTTGAAACACAGGGCCACTGACCCAAGTAGTCTTGCATAGCCAGTGGAAAAAAATGCACTGGGGTGTTTGTATTTCTTTAAACCATTCACAATCGCTTTGGGTGGCACCAAGGCCAGAATGCAGCAATAGTGCCCTTGCAAAATAGTGTTGGGAGGAACATTGTTTTGGCGACGATGCATGCTATGACATTTAAATGGCTAAATTCCCACAAAAGAAAACGCTACATGCAACATTAAAAGACATTTTAGTGTGTAGGTTTCTAGCTTAGATGTTGTTTCATGCACAGCACAGCAGAGTCAAGATAGGTCTAGTTTCACGTTGGGACGTGGATTTTGAAAACAGTAGCATGGAGGAAGCATTTTACCATCTGAGATAGGCGCCAATGACCTGCTATATAGCCACAGTCTACATCCTGTGAGCCTGACTACTGCCCAACCTGCTGTATATGATGAGTTTGGAGTAACAGTGTGTTGGATTACTGCATTTGAGAAATTATTGGATACAAGCCATCCCACTCTTACCTTTTAGTGCACAGACAGTATAAACATAACTTTTTTCCAAAGAGGTATAGAAGCTATAATCTAACAAACTGATAAGCAGACAAAATGGCTGCAGTCTTTTTTTATTTTTTATTTAACTGTTCCAATAAGCTCCCACCGGGGAGAGAATCTCCATCTTATGAAACTAGTCATCCACTCACAGATAGACAGTGATGATACTTGCATAATAAGTTGAAACAAAAAGAACATTCTCATGCACGAGCTGGGCTGACCTTTTGTTTTTTTCTCTCCTGCTAAGTGATCTGCCATTGTGCGACAACAGCTCCATTCAAAATGTAACATTATTTAGAAATGAAGCCAATAACCTGTTAAGATATATGAAACTCATTTGTGAAATGTTTGAGAAATGGCTGCCAGGGGGTTTGTTGTGGATTAATGCCGTCTCTGGTGCCAGTGCTGAAGATTCAGAAAGGGGAGGTAAATATTTCAAATAAGAATAATATCACCATGAAACCATTTGCAAACTTAAAGGGCACACACACACACACACACACACACACACACACACACACACACACACACACACACACACACACACACACACACACACACACACACACACACACACAATCTCCCAGGCTTTGAAATGACATGATATAAAAATGCTGTCCTTCATGCTCTGCAGCTGATGTCTGATATTTCATCCTTGTTGTTTTATTAAAGATTTAAACAAGTTTACATCTCCAACAAATACAAATTAGCCAATTTCTCTGACACCCACTCTGATCTAATGGGAAAGATATGAAGAGGAGAGGAGAGGAGGAAGGGATGGAGGCAGAAACTGAGATTGTGATGGCATATTATATTTATGTATAAGAATTTAATACATTTAAAGAAAACATAATTTTAAGTTATCAGTGCGACGGGGGGCAGTGTTGCATTCTGTTCGACGTGACTTGTCAGAATAAAACTATATGGTAATTCAGTATGCTCTTAAAATTTACAAAATAACTTCCTGTCATTAGTATTGAGCTGCTGAATATAAGCATCTCCTTAAGCATTGCTTGTCTCAATATAATGTGTCCATGTACAGTCTGAATGAATAGCAGACTTCTGGTAGCCTAAGCTACTACCATTATCTTATGTTTTTCCTGTAACTTTGTTGATCGACTTCTTGTGCCGTTGTTTTATCTTCCGCATTTACCACATTTAATTTCTCTGTCTCGTTCTGTCGTCGGCTCTTATGTCTCCGCATCCTCAAAGTCAATCGATTATCTCCGTGGCAGAGGTTCTTGCTCTCATCTGACACGTTGGGTATCTATCCTTGGCTCTCTGACCTGGGCCAACCCCCGCCTCACCCTGCGGCTCCTTCCGAACTTTGATGGCAGCATCCATATCCATGTCACCAGTCTGACACTGTCCGTCCTGCATCAATAAACATTTGGGGAAGGCAGATTTTTCGAAGCTGAATAATTTATAGTGCATGATTAGAAACTCTATCCTGAGTGGAGGATCTGGTTGCTTGTATGTTTGTCTTGGATCTTTACAATAAAACATGACCCAGTCTGATTAGAAAGTCCGGTGCCACAGAGCTTGTTGGGTGTGTGTATGAGTGTGTGATTGTGTGTGTGAGAAACGATGCAAGAGAGAAGGAAAAGACAATCGGGTATAGGTATGTACTGAAGTGGCAGACAGTGAATGAGGAGATGCTAAAGAAAAACTCTATTAAGACTTAGCATTTTTATTAGACCTTTCCTGTGTGTTCCCAACTTAGACACACACACACACACACAGAAAACTGGCAATGTTGGCGTGTTTAATGCTACATTTTTGTTGTCACACTGCTCACTGAGACATCTTAGCCTTAATTATAGTTACAGGGAATTGTCAGACTGCAGAGCAGCAGTTCTGTATGATTTAATGAATCACAGACAGTCATACTGAATATTATTTCCTCAGAAATTGTGACAATTGTTCAAAGATTGTGACAGCGATCCCAAAAAATACAAGCCTATCAAATTTAATTGATATGTGAACTTCACATCCGCAGTTAGTAATACATCTTTTAAATCAGTTCTGGTTACTGCTGAATATGTACTTGACTCTTTATAGTTCAGTAGTCTTTTTGTTTAGTTTATGTCAAACAGTTTATTTCAACAGCTCACTGAAGTTGATCTTGCAGTGGCATACTTACTCAACAGGGTGCCACCAGTGAAAAATAAAAACATTGTGCAGACAGGGAAAATAAAAACTTTACGCCATTATCGTTATTTAAAATATGCCTCTGTACCAACAATTTGTGGTTATTTTTCTCATGAGTTAGACACAGTCTGGAGTCTCAATCTTTACCATCAACATCTGAAAGGATACTAAACTTTATCTCTAAAAGTGAGTCGTTCTTCCCGTCCCAGCACCCCATCAGTTTTACAAATTGCAGAGGAATATTCTGCATGTTCAAACTCTAAAACCTTTCAGTTGATAGAGGCAGATATGAGGCGAGCGTCTGGCAGGCACTGTTGTCCTTCACTGGGGTCTGCGTCTCTTTGTGTTTCAGAGGGACAGTAGAGAGGGAGCGCATCATGAACTTCTCATCATACAGTAGCAAGGAGCGTGTGTTTGGGGTGGGGAGGGGGTGTTATGTTCATTAGCACAGTCAAAATGCCTGGAGGCATAAGCAGAGGAGGAGTGAGGGAAGGAGAGCGGGGAGGGAGGGGGTGGCTTGTATGGAAATTGACCAGTGTGCTGTAACTGTTCATCTGGTGTAGGCCTTTGAAGTGAGCTGTTCAACACTGCAGCCGGCCTTGTTCTTGATAATTGCCTAAATGATCTCCGTGGAGCGCGGGGTTGTGTTACAACTGAACTAATCCAGGGGCAACCCGCTGATTTGACAGAGAGCTCTTCGCTATGTCAGTCCCCCCCTCCCTCGCCCAAACAACAGCCTATCTTCCATTCTGTTTCGTCTGTTTATTAGACTAACACAGCAGGGGGTGTCATGGTAGTGATGTGGGTTCTGGAGTCGGGGTGGGGGTGGGGGGTTTTGTTTGTTGTAGGGATGATGGCCTCTGTGCTCCCCAAGCTTAGCCACACGCTTAACCCGCACTCCTTGACATCATACCCTCCGCTCGCCCCCATTGATATGTAAATGAGCAGCAGCCCCGTTTGCAAATGAGGGAGGAATAATTAGTCAGGAGCACTTAGCAACAACAACAATAATACACGCGTCTGATCCAGGCTGAGCTGCTCTCTCTTTGTCATTTGAGCTGCTGCTGGCAATCAGACAACCCCCCCCCCCCTCTCTTCCCCTCCATTGCAGCACCAGAGACACTGGTGGGTGGTGGGGCATCCACAACAAGTACAGTGTTTGGCCTTTTGGAGCCTCACCAGGGTTTAGGGAGCCAGTGGAGCATGGAGGCCAAGCAGAGCCCTAGGCCAAGAGCACCGAGTACAGAGCACAGCCTGGGTTGTAGACCTCTCTGGTATGCAGGGAGGTCAGAGCAGAGAGCGAACCGGAGAGGAAGTAATGTGGATACCCTGAGACCTGAGCTTTACAGGTCCTGGAGGAAGAAGGAGCACCGTCACACACATGTCCATGAAAAAGGCAAGGCTTAAGTGGAAAAATGAAAGTTCAGTTCAATTTTCAGTGAGGAAAGTACCGTGTTAATGTGTGTGTGTGTTTGTCGGAATGAATGAGAGCAAAAGAACGCAAGTAAGTAACAGGGAGGAAGTTGATAAAAACAAAATGGCTGATGGGAGAAAAAAAATATACAGCGTCCATTTCGGGAATATGACTCAGTACCTTGACTGGGAAAAATAGATTATTATGTCCAATTTACATACAGCACCAGTGCTTCAAAGAGACGGGTGTCATGTTAGTGCTCCGGTGCCAGGCGTAATGAAGAGCCCCCCTCCCACTGTCCCAGGACAGGCCCAGTGGCAGGGTATCAGGTAGACTAAGGTCCCATATAAAAGCGGCCCCTATGAATTATAAATCATAGGCCACTGGAGCCACAGCCTGTGGGATACAGAGGGGGTAAGAGGGACTATATTCCCGGAACAAAGGACAGTGATGGGAGGGGGTAAGGTGGAGGGGTGGTGGGTTACTATCATACAGGAAAACTTAAAGAAGCACAGAGAATTTGATGGTGTGTCGTTTCTGTCATCAAACATAAATAATATCTCTGTGATATTAAATTCTCAAACAACACTATAAGGAGTCCATGCAGTGTATTTATAATAGTGTAGAAATATTTTCCACATGTGTATTGTACCTCATGGGGAGGCAATAGGAAGGGCTTAGATTTCTGAATATTTTCTCCACCATCTTGTGTATTGGCACACACACATGAGAATAAGCAAGTTTGCACGTGTTCTGCTTTATGCTTGCGTTCATGTGAAAAGATTTCTGAACCAGCTGGAGTTTTCTGGTCCTCCCCAATGGTCAGTGGGTTGTAGGCCTGGTTCAGTCAGAGGTGATTGAATAGAAATATTGTTTTTTTTTTTCCCTTTTTTGAAGGGGGGGGGGCATGCTGATGAAAGGTTGATTGATATGGTGTCAGGCGCTCTGTGATGGATTAAATTGTGTGTGCAGACGTGGCCCTGGCCAGTCATGGCTGTTGCTGCCTTTTCCGCCAGCCACTGCTGCGGCAGCTTTAAGAAAATTTGATTTTCGCAGCTCAGAAACACACGGCAGCCCCTTTCTCTCCGCTGCCTGACTTCCATTTAGTTTGAGAGTGCACAAGTGATTCTTTATTGGATGAAATCTGCGCCGGATTGGATAAAGTGTTAGAGCGCTGAGCCATCTATCACTATCACCGCCCCAGCTCCAGTTTCATTTTAAAAGAAAAGAATGAAAGCAGAAAAAACAGAAAAAAAGAAGAAGAAAAACAGACAGCCATAGGATGTTGGAGATTTGAAAATTAACTGTGGCAAGGAAAAAAAAGATCTATCCTCCAACCACTAAGCCTGTTTCCTCTGTTGGAGGATACCAAGCTTTTCACTGTAGAGATGCCTCCAAGACTCACTAGTCTCTCTACTCTCATAATGTCTGCTGACCAGCTCCAGCCCACACCTGTTCACACCCCGCTCCTTAGGTCTAGTTCGTCTCACATAGTTGTTGCTCTTTCCTCCTGATACCACCCTTCACACAACTCTGACATCTTGTGATACTAGTACAAACATGGACAAGTGATATGTGTTATCAGGCTTTGAGAGGAATTTACCATGTGGCAGGCAGGATACATTTGTTAAAACTAGATGATATGTTATGTCACTGAATGTCAGTCAGAGCTTAAGACTTCTGTGCAGCCACAGCAACATGATACTGGACTTAAAGTAGAGCCTGTGTGACAAAACTGTTGCACTGAAGAAGCTGGTACTCTGAGGTTGCCATTGCAGTGTTAACATTTTGAGATGCTAACCTGGTCTTGCTGCTTTGTTGAATTTTCAGATCTTTCGGGTAATTTTTTGTAATTAGTATTTACAGCTTGGGTATATGTACAGCTATAAGAAAAGAAGGTATCAATAGGCATAGGCCTCATTTACCAAAAGCACCTGTTGACAATTTATGGTGAGTGTTTTGCTTAGGAATTTTACCTTTGCACAGCTGTGACAAATATATTTATCTCCGATGTGACTGACCAGTGAGATCAATTAGGTTGTTGATCTGTTAGTTCCTTGCAGCCAAGTGAGCCTTCAGACTTCTGTGCTAGCTGACAGTGAGGAAATAGCAGTGTGACAAAGCCCCTGACCTCGCGATCTACCACCCCAGTCACCCCAACCTACATAAATTTAGTCACACTCATCAGGCCTGCATCTCAGGTCTGAGTACAGCCCAGCACGACTCCGACTAAACCTGTGAATTAGTGAAACTTGTTTGTTTGTGCACATCAGACCATCTCCCTTCCATTCATTTTTAAACACTATCCCTTATGTCCCCCTGTCTGTCCATTAGTGCTCTGCTCTATAAAGCAAATGGACATGAATTTACCTCAGGGCGATGCAGACGAGAGCATCGGAAGGAAGGAAGAGAAGAAAAAAGAGCTGGGGGAAAAAAGGCGGCAAAAATTGTGAAACTCCTATGTATTTCATTTCGTCTTACATAATTCATTTTGAAATGCATCTTGGATGATGTAAATCTGTTCAGAGGCACCCTCTATTCCAAGCCTTTACCCTTAAATGTCTCTGTGGTTGGAGTGTCCTGAGGCAGTTTGGACCCACCAGCCTTCCCCACCCCCAGCCTTAATAAATCATTATGGAGCAGAGCCGCACTTATCAAGCTGGTCAGAGACCTCTAATGAGCGCAGGGACCACGACTCCGCACAGCCCCAGAAATATTTTATTAAGAGCACATTTAAACACACACTGCTCAGGATGTATGACCACATTGGTGAGCCCCCCGTATCACATCTGCATCATGAATAGCAGGCCCGAGACCACAGACTATCTGTGAGATCCTCACATTGTTTAAGCTGTGGTGCAGCTACCTCTGTCTACTAGTCTGACTTGTCCACTGAGTGCCCTCTATGGAGCGCTTGGATTATTTCCTGGATCCCGATGGCTCCTGTGGGGCCTTATGACCTTTGCTCTCATGCTCTGGTTATGATGGCCCTTCAGAGAGGAGACCATACTTTCAAGTCAGACTGGGGTCGTCTCCCTAAATAATGGTCTTAAGCTTCTTTATGTCCATTGTGTGCTTTATGTGTGATATTGAATAGACAGAATTCTGAAAATCTACATGCTTCTTTGATGCAAACCTTGGCGAAGACACAATTCAGAATTTTGTCAAAGTATGAACATTTTTTTTCTATTACAGGAAACTCTGATTTCATTATTCCTTTGAACTAAATATTATGCCAGTCAAATAGCTCTCTCCTCTCTATATTTTAGGTTGAATTAATCGACAAAGTCAGATGCTGTGCTGTTTCATTGAAATGAGCCACAAGTTTAAATAGCTTGAAGAGTTTTACAAGAGAAATGCTTTGTTTTTTTTTAACATCACCGAGGAATCTTTTTTCTATATGAAAGCTTTGTCAAATCAAACACTTTTGTGATTGACAGATTTGTAGCTTGTATTGTGTGAGTGAAGTCACTATTGTATCTTGAAAAAAAGTCCATGTGCTTCTGCTCATGTATTTTTCCTAATGAATTAATGCAATTTAAACCAGCAGGTAAGACATTTGGAGGTAAAATGAGAAATTGAAAGAGATCATGGCACAGGTTAAGGCCACTCTCTTTGATACAGGCAGACTATCATTAAAGGAATGCTCAGGCTCTCAGTCATGAATCCACCATTCAAAAATACCTGACCTGGGATAATGGCAAGTACATTGTTAATGCATCATTTTTTGAATAAGTTGGAAAATTACTTAGAGCACTGAACAAAGTCAGAATGAGCAAGGACTCACTGACAGTAATAATAAAAGGTAAGAAAGTCTTTCTTTTACATTCCTTTTAAGTTTCCAACATCCAAGACTGCAGAAAACTAGTAAGAAAAAAAAAATCATTACGCTGTTGTTTCATCTGAGTCTTTTCTTCCCCAGCACAGAAACACCGGGCTGATTAAAGATGACTAAAAACTAAAACCGACCAAGCTTCGTACTTCTTCTCTTTCCTCCTCTCCTCAACTTTTATTTTTAATGGAAAATCGGCCCCGAGCTCGTTTACTCAGGAACAGAGGGATATAAATGTTTTAAAATTTAACCAAAAAAGAAAAAGAAAGGGAAGAAAATGGAATGGAAGGAGGAAAGGATAGGTAATATGAGAAAGATTTTAATCTTAATAATTCATAAAGCAGTCCTTCAATCCCCTTTTTTCTCTCTGCTGACTGGTGTTTGATGAAGATACTGACTTTCTCTCTGCTGGGCTCCAGCAAGGTAAATGTTGTGCAGTGTAGATAGGCCTCCGATAAGGCCAATATATGAGACACTTACCAGGGGGGAGTGCGAAAACGGCATTACCAGGCAGAACATAGGGGAGGAGAACAGAGCAGGACTGGATCAGAAACAAGGTTAGAATGGCAGGAAAGGCCCTGAGGGAAAGCAGGCAAGACAACAACTCAGACTGCACACTGATAGTAGCACCTGGGGTCGCAGGGTCAGCGAAAGGGTGGGACATGGGTACATAAAGAATCTATGTTTGCTTATGTAGAAGTTTATTTGAAACCTATTGGAAATCAAAATGTTAGTACCTTTGTTGGTAAGACATTGAATTTCACTAGCATGGTGCATTATGTTATTTGTAGTTTCCCATATGGAGGCATTGTTTCATTCAGCGCTGCCTTTCTGCATAAGACAGATCTTGTATATTCATCAGATTTTGTCCACAAACTGTATAATCTATTTGCAGAATTCACAGTGAAATGTAAGGTGGTTTGTAAAAGTATGGGGGAAAATGGACAGGATGAGAGTGTAGAGAGAGAGAGAGCGAGAGATGAGGAGGAAGGAAGAGGGCTTTGCTGCTCTGAGGTACAGCCCTCTGATCTCCTTTTAAGTTGTGGCCCAGCATGCTCAGCAACATAGCCAGTCAAACCTGCAGCCCCCCAGGGTTCAAGCTCTGCTCAAAGGGTTCTCCTCTCTGAGGCTCCTCTGCGTAACCGCCAGGCCACGGCTCCTTTCCACCTCAGTGATCACACACACACTCCCCGACCAGGATTCGCATGTTGACACTGTGTTTGAGGAAGCGTTCTGTGATAATGTCCCAGTATTGATCAGCTATCTGTGATGATAGCTGTTGGGAAAGCGACCTGAATTCAATCTGGAACGATTTTTAATGCCGGCTACTGGATAGGTGGCTCAGCCTACGGTCTGCCGTAGTGGGGGTGAGGGTGGCGGGGTCCTCGGGTTCACCAAAGGTGAGGGGCCCTCCTTCCCATCTGTAGTCCTGGGAGTCAAGTTCAGCCAGAGGGTCTATGGGGGACTGGAGGTCTGGACGCCATGTCCATCTGGATCAATCTGCATACAGAGGCCAGCTGACTGAGACAGCCCCCCCCCCCCCCCCCTCTTGGTTAGTGGCAGGAGTAGATGGCTGAAGGGGACGGTTGATTTGGGAAATGTGATTTTTCTAAGCAGTAGAGAACTGAACTGCTAGCCTTTATATTTGCTTAATGCAATGCAAATTGATTTTCAACATCACCATCACTGCTTATATCTCACTGGTTCATGTTTATTTGACTTACAGTATGTATGTAATGGAAGGATGCGGTCAGTAATTACTTTATTTCCAAAAAAAAAAAAAAAAAAATATGACACTAAAATAAAGTGACAGTGAACTTGTAACTTGGGACCTTAAACACAAAAAATTAAAAACATTTTCATAGAGCACATTTTTAATATATGTTTAACATTTTTTTGCTCATTGGGTGGATGCTGGTGGACAATTGTTTTGTTTGCAAGTAGATGCTGTGCATTTGTGAGTGTGTGTGTTTAAGGCATTCATGAGATTAGTGTGAACCTTGTCCTCCCTGAAGGTGCAGAGGCCAGGCACACTGCCGCCGCTCATATGCATCTCTTTTATTGTCTATTGTGTGTAATCACAGTCCTCTTGCTTCTCGGTGCCAGACTTTTGACCTTTTTTATTTTGCTGTCCATTTTCAGCTGCCCCGCAACCTAACAGGCATTAGACTACTGAACAGATGTGCAGGGGGGCAGCCACTGAATGCTAATGAGCGCTTCTCTAACACCAAATCCTTTTTATAGTCTGGACAACACAACGAGAAAAAGTAGTTTTAGGCATGTTGAGTCCAGTTGTAGTGGATGATTGATTTAGTAAAAAAGAAGCTTTAATTAAAGCCGAAACTCATAAGACAGTATGTGAGTCATAGGCCACGTGTGTGTTTGTCCAAGTCAGCGTGTGCACGTGTCTGTGCGCGTCTCTAACATGCAAGTGTGTGCATGTGCGTCGTGGCCGTTCGTGCGTCTGTGTATGTGTGTCCCCAGGCTAGACAAAGCATGCTACTCCTTGGCAGTTCCCCCCTGTCACTGCAGAGGCCTCAGTGTGTGAGTGCGAGTGTGTGATCAATCTCACGTGGACCAGTCATGGTGTCAGGGCAGCAGTGGATCTGACTCTCTCCCCCTCTCTCTCCCTCTCCCTTCCTCTCTCTTCTCTCCTCGTCTCCCATTTCTCTTCCTCTTTTCTCTCTTGCTCCTCTCCATCCATCCTTTCCTTTGACTGTGGGACAGTAGGAGTGCCGGGTCAGGAGCGAGCCTATAGAGCGCCCATCTTTCTGGAGGATAATTAATGCATACCAAGCTGGAGGGCTGATCCCGCCACCGGACTGCTCCAAACAGGTACCTGTGCCTTTCTTTTCTTTGGAGCTGCCCTGCTCTGTTTCACTTTGTCAACTGAGCTTTGCTGACTGACTGATTTGCTGACCAGCACTCACTCATGCTTTCACTTTTTCACACTGTCTCCCTCCCTCCCTCCCCTCCCTCTTCCTCTCTCTCCTCTCCCTCTCTCTCTCTCTCTCTGACACACACACACACTTACTGTACACAAGGCAGTACTTGCGTGCATGCACGCCCATTACTGAGTAACTTTTAATAGTGTTTGCTGGAGTGAGAATAGCTCGGTTTCCCTCTTGATCTACATTGTGTGGGTTTACAGGTTTACAGGTGTAGAGTTAGAGAGACACGTTTTATGCTCTGAGGTGGCAAATGTCATGTTTTTCAAGTTGAAGTGGGTTGTCTTTACTGCTCTGGGCTGTACTAGGTGCTTCTACACCTCTGATCGCCTCTGATCGACTTTCTCAAAGGTTACAGCTTTTCTCTTTTCTGTGATTTTGTGTATTTGATGTGTTATTCCTCGCTGAGATAAAAACCAAAATATGTGGCAAACTGTGATGATTCTGAAGCCGTTAAAACTGTTTGACTACTTTGCAACATTGTAACTTTTTACCCTGAAGTGCTTACTGAAGTGTTGCACTTAAGATATGACAAATAAGCCAGAAATAATAGGAAGATATTAATTTTCTTGATGGTAAGTGAGCCCCAGTTTAACTAAAATTTGCAACAAATTATATTTCCTACATTTATTATTCATGTCTTTCCTTTTATATTAATATATTGTGAGTAATAACAGCATTACGCATTAGTTAACATAGTGACACACATGGTAAGTTTCAGTACAATTGTTGGTTTATGTAATCGTTTTACAGGCTTTCATCATGTTCTTATAGCTTAGTTAAAGAATATAAAATTTATATCAGGTGAAAGCTTCAGTTTTAAGTGCTACGTCAGCACAGAGTGACTTGTCTCTTTGCATAGTTTCCCCTCAACCCATTAGTTGGGATTGATGGACTGGATCAACTTTCAGAGTCCTGTAGGCATGTAGGCAAGCAGCCACTTCACAGATTTGAGGCAAGAGGAAAAGGTGTTTCCTGTAAATGTCACTTTCATTTTTAGGTGAGGAGATATTTTTCTAAAGGGTCAGCATAAGAATTCATGCTAGATGCAGATCTGGAAGCTTTGAGAGGGGGTTAATTTGGAAAGCACATGACAGTCTCTCAGAAATCCCAACCTTCTTTTCCTGCCCACCTGTCAAGTGTGTTTAAACTGTCATCATGTACGGTGTTGTATTGTAATATAGCTTAAATACATTAGCATTCCATTTATTAGATGAACCTAGTTAGAAGTTGTTTTAAACTTAATTTACACGTACATACACACCAGTCCAAAAGGTTAATGGCTGACAAATTAACCCCTGCAGCATTATCTTACAAATGGCCTGCAGCATATGATAACCTATAATCAATATCACCAATTATATGTCAGACAGAGGCTATTGGCCGTGACCTGTCTCTCATGAAGAGACTTTCTGAGGAAACAGGATCTCTTCCACTATGCAGATGCGGGATCTCTCTCATCCTGATGTCATTACAGACACCTGGGACCACCTATCATCCACTGACTGCGTCTCTTCATCTGATTCTGTTGCTTCATAACCTTCTACTCTTCTTCCTCATCTCTGTATAACCTGCATCTTCATCTTCATTTTGTTTTTATTTATGTTCTTCTTTTTAAGTCAAACTGGGGGCAGTTTAGTTAAAAAAAGATAAAGGGTTTGGTTGTCCCTTCAGTAAACAGTATAGCAATTTCACACATATTTCCACATGAGAGGACAATCTATCGTAAACTTTTATGAACAGATAACATTGTTTCATCCCTCAAACTTGAAACATATTTTATTAATTAGTTCAAATTAAGTTGTTATAACCTTAGATATTTTCCCTATTTTTTTGAATTGTTGAAGTAATTTGTGTCATAATTTTATAGGAAAAAAAAAAAGATTTGGGATACATGTCTGTTCAGAATATTAAACATACTTTAATAAATTGCTTCAGTGATGAAAGTTAGAGAAACTGCATGCTCATTTCCTCTGAAATTACATGATTTTGGACAATACATTAATATCTCCTGTACACTTCAGATGCTTTTGAAACAAAATCATGTGATTGTGTCCATTTTTAAAAACAGTAGCACCTTGCACAGAATGACAGTGAACAGGGCACCTCACAACTTTAAGTGTTACATGCAATTACACAATTGATTACCAGGGAACAAATAGATATACACACATAAACAAGCATACACAATAACTTTTATCAAATGGTTTTCAAATAAGGCTTCCTCACCAAACATGACATTTTACGTTTTGTGCGTTTATATGCTGTTAATTAAGTCGATCTACCTCTAAATTGCAACTAGTGTTCATCACCACAGTGATGTCATAGCTTCTAAAATTTTTATTTAAAGAATAATCAAGTTAATAACAAAAAAAGTAGTGTGTGGCTGAAGCATTTGAATGTTTGAAATAACGAGCACATTAGTCTAATTAGGGCCCTCAGCTCGCAGCCTCCGATATAATAGTCTAACTTTTTTAGCTTTAACAATAAAAGGAAATTGATCCTTATGTTCTGCCAGTGCCTAAACGATTTAAATAGCGAGTTGTTTTTTAAGGTAAATTTCAACTGAGGCACATGTGAGCCATTCATCTATATTTATGAAATGCGCGACAAGGCTTCCTCTTGTAAACAATGTGATTGAAAGGCAAATTAAATTCTCGGTTTTTGCTTTAAGTTAAAGGTAAAATTCGAAGTGACGCTTTTGATATTTATTTCTGACAGGTGTTTACTGTTGTTAAATTAATGGTAACGGTAAATAATGACAGATCTGCTTCAAGTAGAAATCCTCAAATGTCTGCGTGACACTTTTTATTAAGCTCACATATAAAAACCAAACTCATTAAATAATAATTTAGACAATAATAATAATAATAATAGTAATAATAATAATAATAATAATAATAATAATATGGTATTCATAATAAAAGGATTTTAATAATTATATTATTTTTAACTGGACTACTCCGGGCTGACAGAGAGGCATCCAGACAGCAGGCGCTGCAGTGTGTGTCCTCCCGGGTCTGTTAATGGTCACTGGCTGCAGAGACCTTGAACTTCACCGGGGCTGGTTGGGGTTTCATGCGGGGGGCAGCTGAGAGCCATATGCCTTCATGTAACTGCTGTGACACCCAGCGCAGAGTGAGTGACGGCTCACCCGGCTCTTATGGTGAGGACAAGTAGCCAACCCACTGACTCTCTGGATCCTGCATATTTTTTTTCCTAAGAAATATGTGCACACATATGCTCATTTTTTTTGTTTGCATAATTCTGTCACAATTGAATGTGTTCCTCTGTTTCATCGCTGCATGGCCTGCATGTCATTGGCTGCAGAAATTTCACGTTAAAAATAAAACTCCAGTGAATGTAATTCATTAAGAAATCAAAAGTGAAATTGATTAGAAAATAAATCAGGAGGGCATTTATTATTTCAAAAATTTTCGCTAAAAAAAGGCCTGATATTTACATAACAGTCAGGCTGCAGATGGTTTCAGCTGTTGGGGCCTATAAAATATTCAGCCCCAGAATAAGGTATAAGTGGTGTGTAGTGTGCGAATCAAAAGGGGGGGTTACCTTAGGGTGGGTTTACCCCCCACTAGCCTACATCCACCCTCACCCTTCATCCAGACTCTTCCTGCTGTCCAGACCTGCTCCACATTCAGGCCCTTCTTTGCCCTTCATGGATAGAATGGCACACACAGAGGAGGGGGGCTAATAGCTTACTGTAACCAATATAAATAGAAACATGCAGGCAATTAATTATTTCTTTTGCTCTTTTCTAAATGTCGTGGTGGTGCTTTCATCGTCCGTTTTTTTTCCAAACACGGAACTATTTTGTTTCACAAATGTTAATTGATTAATGATCAAACATTCTCGCGAGTAGATACATTTACATCCTGCATTGATGTTTCAGGTTTCTATTTTAGTTGCACATCAATTTTGGCTATGTAAGACTACAGGCCCTATCCTCTGTGCGATATGTCAGTTCTTGCAGTAACTATGATGTCATGTTTGAAATCCCTTTGGTCTCAGAATGACTGAAGGTAACTCTTAATAATGAGGACTAAATAAACATTATTATTTGTTTTTTAAGAGGAGGGAGAGGGAGGGAGTTGAGACTCAGGTGAGGGATAAATAAATGATGTTTAGAGTTGAGACTTGAAAACAAACTCAGGTGGGTGAAACGTCTGATTGTGGCAGGTCCCAATATGATTTGTTTGCCTAATAGTCAAATGAAGGAGATTGCTTCAGCTTCATTATCCAGATTTGCTGTTGCTGTTTAGAGTTTGATAAAATGATAGAAAAAAAATATATATATTTTTAAAATTATTTCTTATTTTTAAGGGTGACAGGACGGTAAGCCCTGCAGAGCACAAACAGTAGGCCTGTTTTTTTCCATTACACTGAAGTGATGCTGCATGATAATGTGTTTAAAAATGTTAAAGTGTGTAGTGTATAAAAATAAAATCATGCAATTAGTTCACATAAAAATAATTTTTTAAATGCAATATTTCCGTCACTTATGCAGTGATGCGTTAGTGCAATTTATTATGATTTTTTTTGTTTTAAATAACAATACATATTTCAGATTTGGGCTCTGTTCCGGAGAGTAGGCTGACAGAATCATGCAGGCCTACCGTGTTGCTGCAAGGTTGGGCCTAATTGTTGTATTCATGCTAACAAGTGTCCTATTAGAATATAATGAATATTAAATAGACGGAATAAACTTGTCAGATTCAATTGGATCACTCGCCAAATTCCTCAACAGTTGGCCCGCGAGGCAATTAATACAAGCTATTACCCCGCGATAAAGCCTAATTAGCCCCGATTAGTCGAAAAAGGGAGGGGGTGGTGGCGCTAATTGAAAAATCCTTCAGAAAAGGAGGTTGTGTATTGTAGACGCGGGGTCCTTATAAGCAGCTCTCAGTGGTAAATACCATTCACATTCAAATGAGAGTGACAAAGTTTGGCACAGAAACAAGCACACGTCCGCCTCCCGGCCTCCCAGTCTGCATCTTTTTTATAAAGCGCTCCGCCTTTTGTTAACCTGACACGTGTTTGGAGGAGCGTTATTTGGTTAATTCTGGAGGATGGCACCGTGCCCGACAGCTTGGAAAAGAAACCCAGCCCAACACACGGGAAAAAGGAGCGTTAATTAAAATGATATCCTATGATTTTTTTTTCTTGCCTTTGTCTTTCATCTGACATTAAAATATAATATAACGCCCCCCAAAACGCGCACGCACACACCCAAAGCGCGCACACGAGCCAACAAAAGCACCCGTACAAGAATAATCTCATTGAAATAAAGAGGGGGAGCGTGTGTTAAGAATGGACTTTAAATGCATTTAAGCTACAGTATAGAGAGCAGAGCCTTGCACCTGTCTCCCTCTCGCTGGAGATTTGCACCCCTCCTGCTGCCGGCATTGAGGAGTCGCTCTTTCTGTGTGTGTGTGTCTGTGAATGTGTGTGCGTGCTTGTGTGTGTGTGTGTGACTGGCCATGCATGTCATATTTTCGACCGAGACACACACTCACACACGCAAACGACGCCTTTCCTGCGGCATTTGTCTCTTTCTTGTGCATTACAGTGAATATGTGACCTAAATAACCATTTTAGTGTCTGTTCCTCCTTTTAGACTTCTCATAAGAATAATCTGTAATTTTGCACGTTTTGTTGTATCCCCCTTCCTCCTCCCTCTCCGTGATGTAGTCTTCTTTGATGAGTGTAATATTAACATGATAAGGAGATGTCAATGAAAAGCTCTCTATACCTGACTGAGCAGACGGCTCTGTGATGCTGGGTCTAATGTAATATTAATGCATGCAGGGCTTGTTTCTTATCGGGAAAGATCTCTCCAAAATTGTCCTCCACAGGGACCCACTTAGAGTGAAGCACACATAATAGAAATGATCACTCTTTTTTAGCCTGCATCTGAAAGATATCACTCCACTTTATACAGTTAGTGACAAGAATTTGAAAAAGCCAGCTCATCTGGGCCTAGCATATATTTTTTAGGCTAATGTAAGCATATTTTCTGAATTTACAAGTTCATTTTAGGCTTCTATTAAACAACAATTTATGATAAAAATACAAATTTGCTCAAATAAAAATAATTTAAATTAATTAATTTAACCAAGTGTTCACATTTTCATCCTGGTGTTTATTCCTGAACATACTTTACTGTGAAATTTAACAGTTAAAAATGAGGGCAAATTCAAAATCACTCACAAGCAATGCCAAAGAAATCAGCAATTTAAATGATTCTAACTTTAAAATTAATAACCACAGCATTTCTCACAGATTAACTTTAGGCTTTTACTTTTCTGTTTCTGTGATTAATTTGGAATTAAATGAATAGTTTTGTGTTAATTACAAATCATTTTACATTGCCCTATATTCATATGTATATTTTATTTAAGTACAATATTTTAAGGACATCTTGCACAAGGAAAAATAATCTGCTTATGGCCTGAAAATCCTGAATATTTAAGTAAATTTTGACTCATAATTATTTTCTGTTCAGGGCAGTTAAGATGTATTTAAATGAATAATGTTGTCAGTTGGAGGTATTGATTGTAGGATTGCAAAGGTGTAAGTAAAATGGAGCGTTGATGCGTCTGCTCTGGGCTGTGCCCTGTGAACAGAGAGGACCCAAGGATAATGAGGCATAATGCTGCCTGAGACAGGGCCTCCTGCCGAATAAATCCCAAATTATACCCCAAACCAAGTGAACATTCTCCTGGGGGCCACAAGGTCAAGTCCACGACCCCTGACCCCAGAGAGTCTGGGTCTGGAGAGGAGGTGAGGCAGGAGGCTGAGCATGGCTGCTGCTGCTGCTGATGCTGATGATGATGATGGCGAGGGGAAGTGCCTGGGACCTGGTTGTTGTCTGTCTCTGCAGCCTGCTGTCCTCAGCCCTGCTCCTCCCTGCGTGATTTTAGCCAACACTCCATCTATTATTTAGCAGACTTATTAAAAGTTATTTCAGAGCCATCGGGTCCTGCCAGATGACCTGAGAAAGGGGGCCTCCTGAGTGGCCAGACAGACTGGAAAATCCAAATGGACACAGTGGAACTGCTAAAACACACAGGCTCAAAACAAACAGAAAACACTGCCTGCATTATTAAGAGGTGCATTCACTATAGGAGAAATAAGAGCTCTTCAATATTTCACAAGCACAATCTCAAACATAGATGAATGTTTAATTAAAGACAACTTTTGCAGTGCATGTAAGAGTAAACTAAATAAAAACACAAAACAGTAAATAACATTTTAGCAAGGTACTAAAATAAATAAGAAAAATACTTGCACATATTATATAATCAAAAAATAATTTGCCAGAAAACAATCATGTAAATGAGCTTTATTTTAAACTCTATAGGACTTTACCAAAATAAAGCAGAGTCCAGCAAATACTGCAGAAATGAAACAAGGGTATTGCACAAAAATATAGTTTAGATATGCACAATATTTTAAATTTACAATCTGAATGTTAATTTAGTCAAATAAATGTGTTATTGTCAAACATATATTAATATCTTTAATTATCTGAGTGTTAAAATACTACAATTACAAACCAGAAAATCTACAAGTTTTTTTTAAATTTATTTTAGTTTTTAAATACTCTTTTAATTTGACAACCGATAAAAGCAGCACTCAATTCAAATGTATTGACTTATCCTGAGGAGACTGACTTAACCTGTGTCTTGACACAGGTTTGCTTTGGTCTGTGCGTAGTTTTGAATATTCATATCTTTGTTGAAGAAGCGTGACATAACCTTTTCCCCCTAATGTGATGTGTGCACATGCACTTCCCAGCTGTGTCCAGAGAGGGCGGGGCTTTTGTGGAGAATTGAGGGTGGGGGGGTGAACGGCACATAGAGCAGGAGCTGGCCGAGGCGGAAAGGTCAGGGGAGGCAGGAGACAGGCGGGCTGGCCGACTGCTAAAGCTTTGAACCTAACAGATGGTGAAGGTTAGGTGACGTCCCCTCGCCTGGCCTTTCCCCAGTAATTGAGGATAATTTGAGCACCAAAGAGAGCAGGCCTGTCCACTGTCAGGCCCAGAGAGGAGAGACGAGGTTAATATGAAAATGATTTTGCATTACGGCTGGCTTTGTGAGGCTGGCCGCAATCCTAATCCTGGCCTGAGGCAGCGGGAATGAAGAAGTGTCACCCTGGGTCCAGGCGCCACGCCACGCACATGAATACATCTCCAACCCATGGCCCTGTGCCCCCCATTAACCAGCACTCTGCCAGGACCGATTACACACTCCCACTCAGGAGCCGGGCAGGCTTTGGGGGCATTTTAGGGAGGCTTGGGAGTGAACTGACATCACCCTTTATCCCATAAGAACAAAAGAGGTGCAGAAAGGCCATGTGATATCAACGGGGGTTTTTCACCTCTCCTCACAGCTACTGTAGCTGAGCACATCACTCCTGCTTTGCAACTAAACTTGGATCAGGATCACTTTTTGGAAGTTGTTACAATCTTCTCAATATATTTTTGATTTAGAAAAAAAAAACTGTGCAAATGATGTGAAATTTTACAGCCAGACGGATCATTTATTTCTCCTTGCGCTGGTACATTTTTGGAGAAACACTAGATTTGTAACATGACTAGATTGACTGGACTTCCCCACAGCACAAGCCTGTCAAGTTGCAACTGTGGGACCAATTCTGTCCAGAAAGTTGCCTCTTTGGTGTGATGAAGTCATTTACAACTATTGATCTAATAGTCAAACTGGGCATGTTAACCTGAAGAGCCTTGGAGGGAGTTTCTGGGAAAATGGAGGTGCCCCAGGGACCCTCTCATAAGCTCAAGCAAGACACAATAGACAGAGATGTAATTTAAAATGTTAGCAGTGGCCTGGGCCCTCTTATAAGTCAGTATAGTGCTGCAGTCCTGCCAGAGCTTCCTGGATCTATTATAATAGTAAAAGTTTCATAGCAAAAACCATGGCAGCTTTTGTTGGCTTGAAATATGTGATTAATTAAAAGCAACTTTCTCTGCAGATGAGGTCTTTAAATGTGCAGTGAATTAAAATGAGAAAGGTCAACATCAGTGTTTGTATAGGTAGATGGATTAAGAGAAGTGTTTTTAGGGAACGTTTGTCTCACAATAAAGAGCAAACATAGGTGCAGATATCTGGGGGGAGACATGGTGGACAAGTCCACCACAGTATATAGAACATGTGCAGATAAAAACCTGAGCAGAGGACTTTTATTTGTCAAAATTAAAGACATTTACATCATGAATTGATGCAGAAAAAGGCACAAAGTGGAGCATGAAAATCAGCAGAACTCAGGAAATTAAGTGTTTTAAGCTCAAAATTATCTGGCAGAGGACACCCAAACTCCTCTGTTTCATATGTGTCCCTCCCAGTGTTGAAATGAAACCTACGCCCTTACACACACACACACACACACACACACACACACACACACACACACACACACAAACAGGGATCATCTTAGTTCAAGAGGAGACAGCAAAATCTTTGCTACAAGCATTAATAATTGTAGAATCTTATAAACCATATAAACCAATCATTTGTTGTTCATTCTGACACTCAGTGTTTCAATCAGATAAATATGAAAGTGAATTTCCAGTGACCTAAAGATGAAAGTTTATCCATCATAAATCTACATAGTGTATCACAGTCACAACATATAATTTTATCAGATATAATATTCCTCATGTGTACAGTTTGTTTGTCCTCAATACAAGTTTTTTCTGCTGATACTGCTCGGAATCATTTACACTTTAATTTTATTGTGTGAAAAGTGCCCAAAATTCTGTTCACACACTTCTGTAGATAGATTCACAACTCTTAGTGCTGTGTGTGTGTGTGCTGTGTGTGTGTGTGTGTGTGTGTGTGTGTGTGTGTGTGTGTGTGTGTGTGTGTGTGTGTGTGATGTAGCTGCTGTGCTGCGCTGTCAAGCTGGGTGGCCCGTGGGCTCCCCCAGGTGTAGTCCAGATGAAGGGGTCTTTACCGGGGCGTCCCTGCTGCTGTGCCCTCTGCTTGTCCGTCTTGTTCCCCAGGAGCGGCAAGCTTTAAACTAGCTCCACAGCCTGTGACCTCCTCCTCCAGCATGGCCTGTCTGAGCAGGAGACGAACCCTCCCAGCCCTGGAGGATAGTCCCTGGCTAACTACAGTCCCCATCCCTCTCCACCTCTTTCATGGCCTTCCCTGCACGTGGGAGCCCCACTGTTGAAGTTTCAGTAAACTGAAACATGTTCAAGTTCATGTACAGAATGGAGATTAATGATGATTTATTGGCTCAGGCCCACACCACTGATTTTGTTAGAATAGAATAATTGTCAAAGATGAAGGAGTTTGGTTCAATAGGGCAGGCAGAGGGGTGCTCATCCTCTCATCCCCTCCCATCTTTCTCCTCCAGCCACCCCACCCCCCCTCTCTGCCCCCTGTGCTTCATGGGGATTGGTCAGTTGTCAGGTCAGTTGTTCTCTCTGCAGAAGAAGGGGTGAATGGAAATTGCTTCCCCAAACATTGGGAGAAACAGCTGTTTTACGCAGCTTAAAGGCCACTTTCTTTTCACTGTGGAACACAGAGATGCATGGACACACACACACGTACTACTAGTGGTATGATTGAATTCTTTTGTTTAAATTGAAATGAAAATTTTCAGGCAGTTCAAATCTCATTTGTTTGCTCTCTCACTAGGGGTGTATTCCTTCAACTTTTTTTTTTTTTTTTTTACTGTAGTTGGAGATGTTATCTTGCATGTGTTTTCTATTTTACATGTGCATGTTGGAGACCTGGGAAAAACCAGTGGTGCAACAGGGCTTTCAGTATGATTGTCTTCTGATTATTTCACTTTTCTTTTTCTTTTTTTTTTGCTCCAATTGGAAAAATAACATTCATCGCTCCTTTGACCTACAAGATCATGGCAGAAAGTATGTCTTTGAAAAGTAAAACAAAAAATCCACTTTTAAATAAGATCAATTGTAAACAAACCCAGGGCAACCCTTTGAAAGGCCCCGCCAAGAGATTTACCTTGCCCTGTGGCAAATAATATTTCTTGAACTGGGTTTAAATTTCAAGTGTCTTGGGTTTATAAAAACCTGGAACAAAAGAAAGCCAGTCTCTGAACAGCAAATATTATCTGCTGGTTGGGCAAGATGTCAAGATTGCCTTTTTGTTGTCTCAAATACAGGGCCAGATCTAGTGTCTGGCAAATCCCAGAATAAACCTCTGAATATATCCCTATTTACTTGAATTTAGTGGGATCACTATAAAACCACATCTGCATGCACAGTTTGAGAAAGACCATATCTCTTTGTTACATTTTCACAAGCTGTACTTTTTTTTCAGGATTTCTTTAACTTAGCCTTTAACAACGTAAAGCCTCTCACTCATTTTTGAAAATATTTATTAATATCTTGGATTATACATTATTTGGAACATTTGTTCTGCTTTGCAAGAATTGTAAAAACTTGAATACTTTTATGTACCTCTTGTTTTATGCTCTGAATATTATTGTGCATCATGAACATATCATTTTTAAAAGCTTCCACTTATGCACTATAATTTGATGACTAATTATAGAAAGATAAAAAGAGATTGTGCTGGCCTGCTCTGTAATAGCTATGTTTCGGGATGATAACCATGGCAATAACTATTTACTGTTTCTTGGTAATAACAGTACTAGGAAACCAAGTAATGACTGTTCCCTTGATCAGTCCCATACTGAGCCATGATGAAAGCATATGGGAATTTGTTATAGGGGCCTGGTGTGACATCCATTACTCCTTAATATCCTGCAATCTTTCCACTCTCCTCTCTCCCTTGCCCCCAAAATCCACAACTGTGAGAATATAACACCCCACCTTAGCACGTACATTCCCACCTCTTCATTCTGCGTGCTGCGACACATTTTGTCTTTTGTTTGTTGGTGTTATTTAAAAAAGAGAACACATCAGAGAGGAATGGCCAAGTAATCATAAAAGAAAGATGCTGCTGCACCTCTGAGTCACTTTTCTTTTAATTGGATGCAGCTTTTAAGTGAACTTCAGTGGCTGGATGGGGAAGAACAGTACTGTCTGTAATTTGGTTTTCCTTTGTAGTGAGCCCTTGTCAGAGCCAAATAAACCCAGTGCAGCTCACCGACCGGGCAACCTTTCCCTGCAAACCATTGCACCCCAGCAAGAGAGCCTTCTCTGTCATCTGATGTTCCACTCTACTTAAAACAGAGCAGGGGGGTTGAGTGTGGGGTGTAGGGGAAAAAAGAGAGAAAAGCCACGGCCCCGCTATCATCATTTTATTTTGATTTTTTTTTCCCCATCCCATTCTTTAATCCCTCTGATGAAGTCTGGACAGGCAGAGGCATGCTCTCGCAGACAGCAATTTCACTGCACCATATGCGCCTCACACATCGGATGGCAGGGAGGAGAGGGGTCTGTCGGGAGCACAGCCAGGAGAAAGGAGAGAGGAAGAAAATACACGACATGAAATCCAGAATGGGCTGCAGTCGGGGCACACTGATACCCCGTGATGTTTTGTCTGCAGCATCCGCTTATGCTCCTTTAGCAACGCACCCATCACGCATTTACCGCAACAAAAACGCACCGAATGAAACATGTCACAAATAGCACTCGACCTGTTCTGAAATATTAACACTTATGCAGGTAAACAAATGAGCCAGGTACTCACACAAAAGGAACCAGGTACCCACACAAAATGGTGGTAAGCTGTGCGCTGCTTGGCCCCTCCCTACGCAGAGGATGTGGTGCCGACACCCTGATCATGTGATTAGAGAGGATGGAAAATAGCTGTGTGTCTACTGTGGTTGCCTTCAGACTTCCCCTGGTTTATCCGTCCGCCCAGAGGAGATGCCTTTAATTTAGTGGAGACGAGCATCGGCGCAAGACAGAAGGACAAATAGAGAGACAAGTAATGCTTATTCAGACATAATTTGGTAAAAATACAATGCAGACAAACATTACATATTTGATTTTGGGACCAAAAATAAGATTCTTTTTAAGTACATAAATGTATTATGTATTATTTTGGCACTAAACAAACCAAAACCATCAGAATTTGCATAGCAATAGGCCTCTGAGTGTGAACTAGCCAAGTATATTTGCATGTGTAGATATTAAGAACCACATCTTACAGAAAAAGATGCATGTCACTGTAAAGGGGACAGAAAGGGGAAAGGGAATGGGTGGAGGCTAAAATAATTAAATTTGGGTCAATAGACCTTGCCCAGTTACATGCAAGGGGAGATCCATAACCCTGCTGGTTCCTTGATCTGCTTGCATTTTCAGCACCCTCTGTGCTGACCAAGCAGGTTGCTCCTTAAATCTTGCACTTGCTTCCTATATACATAATATATCCATCTCATATCCTCTAGACCTGTTTACTCTCCTCGTGAAATATGTGTAGACCTCAGGAGGGACGCACTGCATTCGTTCTTCTCTCAGAGAGGGAGAGAGAGTGGAAAGGAGAGGGTGGGTGGGGGGGGCAGAAGGTTACACTTAAGCTCTGATTGGGTAGTATGTAATTAAGGCTGCATTTGGCAGCTTTCAATTTTAGGTGAGAATTGAAGGGGAATTAGAGTGACTGTGTCTATTACTAAGCTCACCTGAGAGCTCAAGAGCATGTATCAGTTCTCCGAAGCTCAGTCCTGTCTTATAGATTACTCTACAATGGGCTGGCCGGGCTCGCTGACATTGAGATGCTGTTAAGATGGGCTGGCATCGTTGGAGTGAATTCAGTGTTTCTTGGGAGGAGAACAAACTGCAATTAATTCACTTGTTTTTGATGAAGATGCTCTGATTAAATGACTGTTGCTCACTCGCAGAAACAAAAAAAAAAGAGCGCAAAGGTTCCCAGCTGTTTCCAACCAAACCACCGCTGTGAAACATTCTTCACAGTAACGCATCAGTATCATTGCATCCATGCCGGGTTGGACAGTGGCTCCAGTGAATCGTTTTAAATGTATTTTAAATGGCAATAATAAGGCCTGCTGAGTGATTGATGCTGTCAGCGTACAGCGTATACCTATGCAACCCTGGGCCCAGCAGGTGTAGATCAGCAGCACATTAGACAGACAGGGGGAAATGTGGCACGCATGTGGCGATGTCTGGGAGAAGAGACATACATCAGCTGTCCCTCCGCAACGGCAATACAGTACATACTGTTGCTCCTGGAAGTGTGGTGAACGCTCTGCCCAGGAGGATCTGTATAATGCTCTTCATTTGCTGCAGGGAAAACTGAGACATCCCAGGGTATTGATCCAACTATTGACATCATTTGACGGTTCCTTTCAAGCATATTGTTGGGCTGCCAAGGAAAGTGAGTGAAAGTGTATAGGGGTGAACTCTCTGTCATCAGGGTGGTGTGTGTGTAATGTAGTACATGCATATTCAAAGGTTTACTCATGTTCAAAAAGAGCACCACGCCCTGACCCTGAGCAGCTTGGCCTCAGCCTCTTTTAACCTCTCCGAACTAGGAAAGCCTGCAGCTCTACAAGGCTTATCATTCAAGTCCTTTTTTTGTTCTCATTATCGGGGGCCACCGTCCTGCATTTCTTTATATCTTAAATTGTAACAACAGTGATTTTAAAGAAACATCTTTTTGTTTGTTTTTTTAAATTGTAACTTTAAAATAAAATTCAGCAGTGGGGTAGGACAAAGAATTTGCACTTTTATTTGCTCCTGATGAAAATGCACACTTCGTTGAGCAATTTGGCGGTTTCCCCTCATGCTGCGAGATGCTGTCGCTGTGTCCAGTCAGCATTTGGGCTGTGGAGGCTGCCCTTGACTTTGAGCCGTTCCCAGGCTCTTAGGGGGGCTGCGAGGGGCTCCGGGGGGACAGCTTTGTGTGACGCACAGAGAGCAGATGTTCTTCTGCATTTGTTGTGGCCGGTTTGGGATGCCGTCTCTGTCCAGACTTTGACCCCTGACCCCTTAGGTTGATTAGCATGCTCCTGCAGTAGGGGTCAAAAAACATATCTCACATGCTCAGTGAAGCTTTTGAGTCAAGATAGTGAAAAATCTGTTTTCTGTGAATAATGTGTTTTTAATTTCATATGCTTGGGTAAAATTTGTCCACCGATAGTGTGTGAGTTTTTTCTGAAAATTAGAGTAGGGTGATTTTGCTGATTTCATGAAATCTAATTTTATTTTTTTTTGTTTGCTGAAGTTAGTACAATTAATCAAATTAATTTCCAAAGTAATGTTTTATTTAGAAATAATATATTTTGTTTTACTGTGTAAATTTTGTCTTTTTTAAGCATTTGGAGTATAAAGTATAAATGCCCGATTCCTCTAAACCTTTAATAAGATGATTTTGTAGTAAAAAAGTACAATGTTTTATTTGTTTTCCATCACTCTCTTCATACATTTATTCCTCCCTTTCTTTTTCAGTGACAGTAAACTAGCATACATGAAGATTCATGGAATAAGACTCACTTCACGAGTTCAGCTTCAGGTTTCAGTGGTACAACAGATTGTTTTGACATGAGACTGTGTTTGTGTGTACCACTCTTACAGCATGCATGGTTTTTGAGAACTCATACATGCCATGATGGAGTATAAGCAATAGATCCCGGCTGAACTGGGAATATATTACGCTGGTCTTAAATAGTCAGGTCATAAATTTGCAGTGGCACCTCTATCTCTCAAATGGGGGTCCTCTCCTCTGCTGTTCCTTCCTCTTACTATGTATCGTACAGTAGTGAGATGTTGTGAAGCTGCTCCCCACTGACCACCTTCAGGCCCCGGGGCTTTCTGTGGGGGAATGAGCTACTTGCTGACCACTTCAATAAAATTCAATCATAGGTATCATTTGCAATTCTTGTAACTATGTTCAGACTTTATAATGTGACAGGCTCTGTCAAAATCTAGATTATTGGAATAGAAGTTAAACCAAAAAATTTCCTCCAATGGATCATTTGTGAGGGGGACTAATACTGTTACTGAGAGGCGTGCTGAAAGGATGGAAAGACTTTCAGAATATTGATTCCTGTTAAATCAGGAAAGTTAACTTTCCTTGAGTTTATCAAACTAAATGCAGTGTGAAACAATATACAGGAAACTGACTTTGTCAGTGTGGCTGACAGGATGACGTAGGTATTACTTACGGCGGAGTTTGATGCTTACGAATGAACAGATGTTGGCAAAATGATCCTTTTGGATTTTTCTGTGTATCTGTTAGATTTTTAGGCCTCTGTTAATCCACGTAAAAAACCTCAGTGACAATATTTTAGTTAATAAGAATGATTCAGATTAAAAATGACGAATCATCGTTCATGCTCTGAAATATTTTAAAACTTACTCCTTAAGTAATTCTACACTTAAGACTGGAATGTAAAAGGATCTTGAAATGTTTGTCAGCCTAATTTTTCATCTTTGCTATGCTGTTATAGAAACATCCTCTTCTGGTCGATATTATTCTCACCAATTAAATTTAATAACCTCTATTTGACATCTGAACTACAGCCTTGTATGAGTCAGTTCCGCTTGCTTAGAAGACTAAATCCTGTCTGACTTTTTTAAGTTTTGATTGCTTAAAAATGACAAAAAAAGCCATGGCAGTTTTGTATTGTCCCTCCCCTCGGAGACATGCTGTACGGACTCCGGTTGATTTGACCTCAGCCACATTGTTGACTCTCTCAAGGTAATGGGAAGCATCTTATTGTGTTGTCTGAGGTACGGTGATTACTGCGCTCCCTATGAAAGTTTCTCCAGGATCAAAGACTCTCTCATGCATTAATAAAGGGTGTTTTGTGAGAGTCTTATTAGCTGTAATGTGCCTGTCTGGTAATTCATGTCTGATGGCAGCAAGCGTCAGTTGTAGGCGGAAGAATGAAAGAGCACAGACAGTGTTGTATTTCAATATTGCTGCCTTTTATGGGTACCGGGGCTAAATTTATATTGATCTGAATTTGATAATGATTCTATTAGCTCTATTAAATTTATAGTATATATTCAAGGGCTCAGTTACACACCGAAACAGAAAAAGAGCCAAAGAAAACAAATTAGTGTGTAAGGGTGGATTGTGTTGCATGTAATATAAGAGGGGACCATTGGTGGGGATCATCAGGAACTGTCAGTGAGGAGAGCAGGAGGCCCTTCTGCATGTGCCAGTGTGTAAATACCTGTATCTAAATTGCTTTTGGCTGATTGTAATTAATGCAGATTTAATCAATTATTCATATTGTCTGTAAATTTGTGTGTGTGTGTGTTTGTGCATGCACTGGGTCTGCATACATTTTGAAATATCAAACCATATTTTACAAATTAATTGCTTAGATTTTCTCATTTATTGCCTTTGTTTTAAGTTTCAAAGGTGAACACACTCACCTGCACACTGAATGACACCGTCCCTCCTCTAACGCAGACGCTGGTCAGTTTGCAGGGGCCACAGGTTACTTGTTATTAACACACTGACCAATTATTGGCACCTCACTGACACTGGTCAGCAGGCCTGCCAATACCTGTCTGCTACTATCATGGCCAGACAGAGGTCATTATCAGAGATCTGGGCCCCAGTAGGGACCTGAGGGACTCCACTATTCACTGTCTCAACAGGCCTATAGCCGAGACAGGTCAGGTCAATGCAAGCCCCCACCCTCCCACCCCTAGTCTGTCTCTCTCTCTGTCTTCCCTCTCTGCCTCTCTCTGTTTCTGTCTCATCATCTTGTTTTTCTCTCAACACGCGCTGTAGCTTCTATGAAAGAGTTTACTTGCACACCTCGAAATTTTCTTAGTTTCTGGGGATGTTTTCTATCAGTAGATTTACAGCCATGTAGGTTATCAACACTGAGCACCTCCGAGCTTTGCCTGTGGCCCCTGCAGTTACAGTTGATACGGAGGAATCTCAAGTCAGCCTCAGTGTTTTCATTTCAGTTGGCAGCGTGAGGCTGATAAATCTTTGGGAAAACACTCATTTAGACGCCATGCATATGGATTCGTCCCTCGAAAGTAATGGGTATTGTATACTTAGGGGAATTAACATAAGACATTTTACACAGTCTAAGAAAAATATAATTCATGCATAATTGATTGGTGGCATGATTGCCTGAGTTTACTGTCATTTTTCTGTGGTGAGACAAAGTCTTTCCTCGGGCTGTTTAGCCTAATGGACTTTGGGGATATTTAATTTAGGGCTGTCCAGGAGCAGAAATGGAGCTCCACAACTCTCACTCTCTTTTATATAACATGTATGGCTCCCACCACTTAAATGACTCTCATTTAGCATGCAAACCCTTGGTCAGAGCCGGTCTAATTGCCTGTCATTTTGATGAACTCCATCAACTTATTTAAATTTGTTGTGCCTCACATCCCAGTTTGAGGTTCAGGTGAGGAGAGCGTTACTATTGGCATCCTTTCATATTGTATTTGATGTGGTAGATGAAATATTTGGTTAGATGTGTGTTTCATCACATGCTTTCTGATCAGAACGTCTCACATAAGTGCCTTTTGGCGACGTAGTTAATGGAATAGGGATGTGACATAAAAGGCATAATGTACTGCAAAGAGTATATTGTATTAGGAAATATACTATACATTAGTTAAAAGAACATTTGGGACAATGTACTTTTTTAAAAAACCGAACTTCCTCCCATCTTACTGCTGATGTTGAAACACAGTAGTGGAATTAGTTTAAAAGCATCAGCAGTGAGCTGGGAGCAAAGTTGTGTGTTAGCACTTGGAGCACTACAATAACATAAAATTTGATCAACATGTGTAAAAACACACACATTTGTGTTAAAAAGTACTACAAAGATGTGTTGTGATTAGTGTTGTTACCACACTGTAATTTCTGACATCGAAGCCTTGAAAAATATTGATAGTCAACACAATTTTGACACCTTGGGGGAGAAATTGACACTAAGTGCATTAATTTCCAAATTTGTATTAGAAAAATAATTTTAAAAAGGCTATAACATGATGGCAACAACTTTTCTTTTCTTGATTAGTAGCAGAGAACAGCAAATGACTCAAGTAAACAATAATAATAAGAAAGAGTGAGAAAGCACAGCCGGTACTGGTGTATCGATACTGTGGAAAATGAGTATTGAAACGGTTTCACATGTTCGGAATCTATATGCATCGATAAGTTGATGTGTTTGAGAGCACTAGTTGTGATATGTTTAGAGGAATTGTGATTGTAAATTGTCTGTTTGCCTGTACAGCCATGAGAAATCTAAATAACACAGAGATTTTGTCATGAACATGTATCTTTACAATAGCTTTTGCTTAACTGCATACCTCGTATTCTCTGTATCTGTCTATTCTGTCTATGGGAATAAGGGTATTCATTTTTGGCACTGAAACAAAAATACATCAACTACTAAAGAAAGCAACATATATATTTGGTTTTGTGCAGCAGGGGTGTTTTGAACCTCTTGGCCTTAAGCATAAACAGGTGATAGAGCCTGTCTCTGGCTGCTACGTGTTTTAACCTTACTGGTTTGGATGTTGTGTGGTTTGAACATGTTGGACAGATTGTTTCAGTAATTCATACTTTTTCTGTCCTGGATAAAATCAGGTATTGGTTGGCAGGCCCTCTGTCATAAAGAGGGGTGGGATTAGAAAGATGGGCAACGGCGTGGACAGTCTTTTCCTCAGAGGTATTCATAGTGAGCAGTTGAACAGTCCAACATGGTGCTGACTGAAGAATGGAAAGATGAAAGTCGCAGAGGACTTGAAACCTTGACCATTTTCACAACTAAGCACTTTCCAAGCAGCACTTGAGTCTGAGCGTACAGCGGGCCTTATGATGGCTCAGAACGAGGGCGGACAAATAGCCGTGTTCGGCAGCGGGCCCTTTCACAGCGAGGTGGACAGGGTGAACAGAAAGTGGCCAAGCCCCTGGTCGTCGCTTCATTATCCCTCTGTAACCATCCACATCAGCAGACACCTCCGCTCCAGCCTGCTGGGCCCTGCCGGGGCCGCCGCTGCACCGGCCACTCGCCCGAGACGAAAGGCAATGAACTCCAAAACATGCCGTTCATCTTCCAGATGGAGTGATTTACTGATTTAGCATGGGCTCTGTCCCCCAAGAGCCACTGCACCCATACACCAGCATTTCCCACTCTGCTGAATAAACATTTCTATTCTTTAACTTGATGTTCTGATATTATGAAAATAGAAATCAAGCAGTCAAAATGCATTTGGAACATTCTGTGCATAACCGACCGATGGAGAAAATAGAGAAAAATGACACTGGGGGAGTAAGTGAGGAAAAATGAATATATCTGACTGGACTGCGGTGCTCAGAGGGAATTTGAAATCATACTGGGGAGGGATGGGAGTGGGGGTTTCTCCTTTTCCTGCTGAGCTGTACCAAATAGGGGATGGGGCGCAGTTATTTTTATTTCCCTTTTTTTATTACCTTTCATGAAGGAGAGTTTTTTAGAAGCTGGATTTTACTTTTGTAATTTTCTCATCACTCAGACGCAGCCACCTGTCTTTTCCCAAGATCCCCTTCCTTTGTCTCTTAAATAATAAGCCTACATCCGCATGCGAAATGGGGTAAGGAAAATGACCAGGGAGGGAAAGTAGAAGGTAGCGAGGGAGGCAAGAGATGAAAAAGGGGGGAGAGGGAAAGAATTAAAAAAAAAACAGCACCCGCAATAGAAGACAGGGGGGTTGGAGTACTAAAAGATGAGAGAGGTGACCTTTTTCTCTCTGGCTTGCGTCTGGCCATCAGTAAGCAGCCATGTTTGAGAGGGAAGCCATTTTCTTGCCCCGCTCATTACTGTGTTTTATATTCAGCTGTGTTGGGAGGCGCTGGTCACTGTTCAACCCTGCAGTCATGTCAGGCGTCAGTTGAAGGGTGTGTATTATGTCTGTCCGCCCGTGTGTGTGTGTATGTGTGTGTGTGTGTATGTGTGTATGTGTGTGGGAGAGAGAGAGACTGTGAAGGGGAGCCAGGGGCACTCAGGATTAGACGGAAAGACCCCTGGGTTGGAGGCCAGAGCTCAAGTTCATCACTGCAGACAATGGAAAGCTCTTCAGAAAGCAATTGGGCTCTCAGTGATATTGGCCTCTGTGGCGTGGACCGCGCTGCAAAATTCTCCTCTCATTCACCGCCATCACAGCTGCACCTTGGCTCTCGTCTGTCTTCTCCCAGTCCAGTTCATGTTCCCTCATGCTCATCTTGCTACTTTTAATTATGGCCCATGAGCTATATGACTAAATGCCACAATGCATGTTTTTATTTGTGCTGTTTTTTGCGTGTGCGAAAGACAGAGGCGCTGTTTATCTGAGCATGCGCACAGGGTCAATCTGTGCTCTGAGTACAATACACAGCGACAGTGCAACCACACACACACACCACCACCACCACCACCACCACCATTCCTCCTCTTTGCTGTCCTTCTCCAAACCCAACCTCCTCCCTCTTTACACCCCTTCACTAGGACATCTGCTCCCCCAGCGTAGCTGCCATTGTGATGCTCCACACTAACAGGGGTTTTAGCCACTGGTGGTGTGAAATTAAACAGCCACCTCGTCCCTTGATGATAAGTGGCGTCCTGTCTTCATGCTGCGGCTATCTCCTGTCACACAGCACAAGGTCACGCTTTCAAGGGTGAATTAGAGTTCACTATTGTATAAAAAAAATGAAGAGTGAACATGAGGGAGAGATAGTTGAAACTATCATGTTTGGACCTATTTTGATTTTTATTTTGTACTATTTTTTTCTATTGTTGACTGAACCTTCATCTGATATCGTATTGGACATGAATTTTACACTGCATCACCTCTGCCACACTGCACCCATGTCTCCTTTCATGCCCTGAAAGTGAACATCCACGGCGCTGTCTCATAATGGAAATAGAATATTCAGTGTATTTGATGCACAGGTGAATATTCAGTAGATGATAATTGCACATTATTCAGAGACCCACAATCAGAGAGGTACACTTCAAAAAAGAAAAAGAGTCATAGAAGTAATGAAAAGGCTTTTTTTTCTGAGCAAACGATCTTTTTGAAATTAATAGTTAATATTTTAGTATTGCTATATATTTTTAATTCACCCTTTGCATTTTTGCAAATATAATGTATCCTTCCACATTCATTTCACTGCACAGCCTTGATGAGTACTTCAAATGTGAATTAAAGCACTCCATTTTAAGAGGAAAATGAGTAATAATTCAGAGATATTAATAATACATAATAATGCTATTCAGGAAAATTGAAAGTTTAAAAACAGAGAAGAAGAGGGGAGGAAACATTAAGTCTTGGACTGTTTAGTGGTGTTAAGATTGGAATAGATTGTACACAGAGAGGCGATCAGAACACAGGAGGGCACCGTTACATATCACTGGTCGGATGGGGTGGTGAGGTTAAGTTAGGCACGTGGCAGCTGTGTGAAGAGGCCACATAGTTAGACCGGACCAGTCATTAATATTAATTGTCCTCCTTGTTTATTTTTCAAACCCCTATCTCTTGTGACTTGTACTGTGAAGCAGGCAGAGCTTAAAGATGCTACAGACAGACGGAGGTGTGTGTTATAGTGTAAGGGTCGCTGGCGGTGAAAGGAGTGGAGGAGGGGGCGGAGGGGGTTAGAGGTGACTCTTTCACTTTCTTCCCCTGTCTCATAAGATATCACTTTCTCCTCCATTCACTTACTCTCTCTCAATTTAAGATGGTTAAGCAAAGGAAATGAAATTCCTTTTTTCTTACCAAGGCTTTTAAAAATAATATTAGAAAGTCTCATGATTATGATAGTATTAAAATGATTGAGGTGGACTGTTAATGCCAATGGAGTAATTTTCCAGTTCTGCTTAAGCCCTAATAGCGGTGATAGAATGGCCTGGCTGGGCCTTGGGCCACATCATTTCCTTTTCGCAGGTACAGTAGATGGGCATCCTGTGGCTGAGGACCAAGCTGTTAACAGGCCCTGCTAGGGGCAGACAGCTGGAGACTGAATTAGACTTCTTTATAATAAAGTGTGGCACAGTGAGCGTCACATGGACGGTCATGGATTGGGTAAACAACTAACTTCGAGTCTTTTTGTAGATTCTGAATTCAGTAACTGTGTTTGTTAGTTTGTTTGTTTGATCAATCTTTGTCTAAAGCTTTTAGGAGAGAGAAATCTATTCAAGCTTAGTTTGTGTTGTGGAGAAAATCACAATTAGATATTCAGCAGAGGCTATAGCTGCCTTCACACTGGATGGTTATGTTTCTGTTGTGTTGGTCTGTTTTTTCCTGCTGTAGGAGGGAAGGAAGGCTGATAGTGCTGACAGAGTCTTGGGGGTCCACTCTGCAGTCATGACTCCTGCCTGGCTGGTTGCCCCCATGGGTGCACATTGCGGCCGCCTGTTGACCAGCATGGCAACTCCAGTTTACACAGTCACTTCCAGCCTCCCTCCCCTCTCTGTGTCTGAGTCTAGGCCATGCTCTAACCAACCTTTCGGCCATTCCTATTGTGTCGTTATATAGGATCTCCAAAGCGCTACGGTCCCGCTCATTATTAAGTGATTTATAATTTAACTATTCAACAATTAAAAGTAAAGATACAGATGAAACCTTGTATCTTTTTTTTAGTTAGTGTTATAATTGTTGTCTGGTTAAACACGGTGAAATGAGTCAAGGACGTTTTGGAAGTCGTGTTTTTGACACACAGGTGTGTCACAGCCTTACACTTGACTTAAGTGTGTGAGGCTCTCATGTTTTATTGTTTTAATGAAATCCTAGACTGCGAGTAATACTGTAAGCATTTATTACATCTTTAAAAAAATTTTTTTAACTGAAACAGCTTACCAAAAGAGCCGAGGTTTTATCAGGGATTTGTTTTAATCCTCTTAAATATCTGTAAATATTTGATAAAATATAAAGGCTGGTATTATTACTTTTTAATATTTCAAAATGTCTTTCTTTTTTTTAATTGAGTATACGTGTGTTGATCAACTTACTTTATTGACTAAAACTTTGCTCCTTCAGATGATTAATCATACACTAATTAATCATATAAGTAACTGAAAGGATAGAAATATTAATAATAAACATAATCCTGATGCTGTAGAGTGAAAGTGTGTTGTAATTAATATAAATAATGTAATTAATGGGTGGGACTAATTGATTACATGTAACAGAACTAGAGTATCCTCTTTACAAAAATTGCTGAATTATCTTATAGTTTTAAAAAGTTAAATTAGATGTTAATTATTAGTAATTTACTTAAACTAAAATGTGCATTGTAGCATTTTAATCATGAAATTATGAACAGCCATTTTACCCATTTTGTGAAAGTGGCTGATGAACATTGATCAATTTACTACAAAAAGTGTGTTTTATTAATTTTGTGTAAATGTAATTTTTTGAATGTAATTTATACTCAATAGATAACATTTTCTGGTCGTTTTTCAGTTGTAGGGAATAACGTTTTTACAAGTAAGCTTTGTTTTTTGCCTCTGAAATCTTATTTGTGCTTTGTTACACTTTTATGATTGTCTTCCTCACTCACTTTATCTTTCCTTTTCTCTGTCACTTTCTCTAACACACACACACACATACACACACATGCACACACACGCATACAGCATGTTATAAATTGAAGCCATTTCGGATGAAAAAGTGAGTGGCAGTGTGATTTGGGACAGCTTGGAGAAGCCAGCAGTGATGTCATTAGGCAGCACCCTGGATGATAAGGCAATCCCAGTCATTGAATAAATAAATAAATTAATATCATATCTTATGTATTCTTTTCACCTCCCTTCAGACCCCCGCTATCCCAAATCCTGACCCCTCATCCCTAACTCCCCCCTCCCTCCCCTCCCGCCACCCCTGCCTCCCCCAAACACACACATCACAAATAACACCCTTTCGCTGCTGATGTAGCCACCACCGCTGCTCCCTTCCCCCTCGTGTCCACCGGCATATCAGAAGAAAAAAAAAATGAATGCAGCTTTGCAATAAATAATGCATTTTACTAATACGCATTCAGGTGGAGTCAGTATTTGGCCCCCATCTCATGCACATCCAGAGAGAGGAGAAATATAGAATCCAAGAAGGGAAGGCTTTCCTCCTGGACTGAAAGCGGTGACGGCTCGGTAATAGGCTAAAACAACGAGTATGAGAGCGAAAGAGTGAGAGAGAGAGAGAGAGTAAGAGAGTGAGACAGAGAATGAGAGAGAGGGAACAGAGGAGGGGGGGTGGAGGGGTGGGGGGGCAAGAGAGAGGTAGAGAGTGGCAAGCATATTATAACTCATCCATGTGGATCACCCTAGTAGATTGGGAGCAATCCCTTGTTGAAATTGTCTTCTAAACACTTAGAGAGAAGGAGACAGAACGGAGCAGCCAGCCCATCTCACTGTGCCTGTGTGTGTATCCTCACACTGCCTGCTATCCCAGCCAAGGTAGAGAGACCTCTGACAGACCGCTTGCATGTGTGTGTATTTCACTTTGCTCGCGTGCATGAGCGTGCGTGCGTGCGTGTGTTTGTGCCGTTGCCTATCTTGCGAGCCAGCCAGCTAGTGAGTGTGTGCATGTGTGTGTTTGAGCGAGAGGGAGAGAGAGAGAGAGCTGATGTGCGTGTGTGAGTGTGTGTGTGTGTGTGTGTGTGTGTCTGTGTGTATGTGTGTGTGTGTGTGTAAGGAAGAGGGGGTATTATGCACCCTGGATGTTGCCTCGTGCTTTAAACAGCTGCCTACAAGCCCAGGTAGTGCGCGCCGGCTTCTAAATAAGCAGCACATTCACCGTCCCCTTCAGGACAAGAGGCTAGGCTGCAGAGTGTGAAATCAGACTAATACAGTGGCGTAGGGCTGAGCAGGAGCAGGAAGCAGCTCCTGCATGACTTACTTAGTCTAGAGGTTTAGAGGACAAGAACCAGCAGAAGAAAAAGAGGGGATTGGACGTGAGAGAGAAAGGGGAGGAAAAAAAAGACAGTAAGGTCAGTAAATCCTTTTTAATTTCTGCTCTGTGGATTCTTTCTTTCAGTCTACAGTACTTTGAGTACAGTTAGTGTGGAGCTGGGACTGAGGCTGAAGCTGTGACTGCTGTGTTTTGCTGGAGAAAGTATTGATTCTTTGTAAGTTTGTGGGAAGTGTGCTCTTTTTGATCCTGCCAGGTGAGAGCAGATGGAAACACTGGATGTGGGGGGGCTGGCTTAGAGCGGCCCAACTCTTTACTTTGTGTGTGTGTGTGTGTGTGTGTGTGTGTGTGTGTGTGTGTGTGTGTGTGTGTGTGTGTGTGTGTGTGTGAGTGAGAGTGTGTGTGAGTGAAAGGGAGAGAGGGGGAGAGAGAGAGTGTGTGTGCATGTGTGTGTGTAAAGGTTTATAGTGTTCTTCTGTTTACATAACTTTATGCATAGGTGTATAAATGTAGTGCATTGTGTACAGACTGTTAGTAGAAAGCAAATATGTTTTATTTTTAGAATTTGGGAATTTGTACAGTAACAGTCAAGTCAGGTGTATGTGTGTGTGTATGTGTGTGTGTGTCTTAGAAAAGGGGGTGACTGTGCATTTGTGGCAGAGGCAAAATCGCCGCCCGGCAGTACTGGAGTGGGCCAGGTAACAGGACTGGGAGTAAAACGTGGTCGTTCCAAAAAAAAAAAAAAAGTAATAGGGGAAAAAAAGAGGAAATCACTTTTGCCTGGACAGTGTTGACAGCAGATGTCATTGACAGACAGACAGTGTGTGCTCCAAACACACCCAACATTCATAGGATGACATCCAGCGTGAGGGTCAGTGCATACAGGTGCAAAAAGAACATGTGACCAAAGTGCACACACACAAGATGGTGTCCACTGTTTCACTACAGAAAGTTGTACTCACAATTATGTTGCACTTTTGGAAATCATTCAGAAAATTTTGACTGTCTGTGATATTAGTTTGCAGTCATTTAATGGGGTATATGTTTCATTATTAACACAAAAAAGTGTTCAGAATTTTTTTAAGAATGTAGACTTGGTTTGTGAATTTATAATATTCAGCTTTTATGTGGAAAAGAATCTGGCAAAGGATGATTTTTTCCAAAAGATTTTGAGCAGGTGCAAAATACTGTGTGTAGAGGTATGGGTATGTGCCAGCATTTAGATGTGTTTAGCCACACGCAAGCACAGGAAAAGTGGAAAAGCCAGGACTACCAAATTGTCAGCAATACTAAAGACATCAACACAAAAATTTCAGCCATCCATCACAGCTGTCGGCTTGTTTCTGTGGCGACAGTGATTTATTCTAGGGCTGAAATCCATTTGGACTCTCCCTCTCTCTTTCTCTCTTTCTCTCTCTAACTAACTTACTCACTCACACTCACTAACACACACACACACATAAACCCAAACACCATGCACAGCAACTCTCCCAGTCTGTTAATAACTGTTGATTTTTTTTCAGTTGCAATTATTTGGAGTCGACAAGTGTTGATTGGAGAATTATCTGTCCACTCACAGAGCTGACATGGCTGTGGGGCAGGTGTTCAAAATATCAAATATATTTTACTCTTGTGAGTGTGGGCTCTAACACAGTTTATTTTTGCATTTTCAGAGTAATATGAACTCTGATAGTTTAGCTGTGTTTGATCACAAATAATCAGAAGAATCACCTAATTTTTACTGACAGACATTTAAAGAACCAGTTTTGGATTATTATGGGGGTATATTCATCAAAAAATACATATTTAATCAACCCCCACTGATACAAGTGGGTTGGAAAAAACATCAGACACACTTCTCAGTATAACACAATACAAACTTAACTTTAATGTCCCTAAAGTTTAATTAGAACCTCTCTAAAACCTCTCAAAAGATATTGAACATTTTAACTTTCTTAATGGATGATTTGTTGCAGAGCTAGTGTTTTAAAATGCATTAGATTTAGCTAGGTGTACTTAATAAACTGACAACTAAGTTTACAGTCAAAGGAAGTGTATAACTTTCTCACACGTGGAAAAACACCCGTTTTTTCTTGTTTTCATGTCTCAAATTAAAGGTGCATCATACCCCAGTGTTTTTGACACATTGTGACAGAAACTACCCATCAAGCCCTCTGCTTCATGAGATTTTCCTGCCAAATTGAGAATAAAAGTCACAAAAATAAAAGACAGTGCTCAATTCCACATTTTTCTCATCGCAGCCAGACTACCATTATAATTAAAGTTTAAATCAAAATATCATGCATTTTTTAATAACTATCAGTAGGGGTCTTTTCATCCTTTGCAATACAGTAAACAATATACATAAATGAAGACTGTCACACAGTGATGATCCAGTTTTTTAAGCTCCATAAATCCCACACAGGAAGTAGCAGGTATTCTTACAAGCGTACAAGACTATTTTTGACACGTGTATTAGCCATACAGTGTTTTAGCTACTGTTGTGCTCATGACACAAGCTGAATAAATGTAGAAACATGAATGAAATCTGATATGTAGATTGAATTGACAGTGTGTATGTGTGTGTGTGTGCTTCCACAATACAGAGCGTGTTTGTGGGTGAGGATGAGGAGCACAACAGATGCCTGCTACAGTGCTCCTTCATCCTCCTCTCATTTAATTTCCTCTCGTTTCTCCACAGATTCTCTGGTATTTTTTCATATGTCAGATGATAGCTCAGGTTCCTACACTGTGCAGGAAGATTTATCAGTCAACACACTGCCCCTAATATCCCCCATCTGCCAACAAGCACACCCAGTTCCCTAAGCCAATGCTCTAGCCCTAAGCCCTGGCCCAAGCCCTATGACTGCACCCTAAGATTGGTGTGTGTGTGTGCATGCGTGCATGTGTGTGTGCTTGTGCGTGCATGTACCTTTGTTTGTGCACGTCACGTGACTGTATGCTTGCTGCCGTCATATTGGCTGGTGGGTATTTGTGCCACTGCTAAAACATGATGGTGCTACTTTTGCAGATGCATGGTCAGGAGCTGTCAGCTTTTAATATGTTTGTCTGTCTGCACAGCTATCTTAGATGTTGATCTGAGCTGGCCTGTGTGTATCTGGAGCAGAGCAGAGCAGAGGAGGCTCTGCTCTGGTCTGGCCTGTGTGTGTCTGGAGGGGCGAGGCTGGCACTGAGGCTGAGGCTGGCCAGAGAGGTCACTCGGGCTCTGTGAGAGCCAATACTCTGAGCAAGCTTTGCTAGAATGCTTCACATAACAATACAGATTAGTATCTGGCAGAATAAAATATATATCCTGAATGCAGATTATGACACATAACCAGCAGAAAGCCTCTGTTTTTAGTAAATCAAGATACACTCAAATGTAGCTGAGATACTAATAAATCAAGTGGACAGTCAAATACATCACTTGAGATTTGAGGATTTTATGTTATTGTTTTATGAGCACACCTATTATTTCTGTCTAGTTGCAGTGCTAGTCATGTCTCAGTCCTGTGTGACTGTCAGTGCTCCTGCATAGTGATTGAACTTCAGCTAAGGTCTGGGCCTTGCCATGATAACGTGCCAAACTTAGCTTTGCTCCTAAAATCCTGGATTAATGCCTGCTTTAAGAGCTTAACATGGTCAGCCATTCAAACATGCACTGGATTGACTGGGCTACCTCGGTTGCCTGTTATCTCTTGTAGAGTTTAACAAGCAGTTCAGTTTTAGCACCATCACTGCCTGTGTTTCTCCACTCTGCACACTAGTGCACAGGCCATCAAACACTGTTGACCCTGGACACAACTTGTGCTTCCTGTGTATCATTACTGACTGTGTATACTTATGGAAATCCTTTTTGTTCTCATTAGTATTTTTAGTAATGAAATTATATTCTTCCTATAATTTTGATCTAACATAATCTACACTGCAATTTAATGTAATACAAAAAATATATTTGTCTTTTTTTCCCATTTTCATTTAATCTCATTTTCATTTAGACCCATGAATATTTAAAGCTAATAGAGCCAGTTGCAAGGAGGAAGAAAAACCACAATAATTTTTCACACCAACTTTTTACAGTTGAATTGATTTGTCGTGTTTGTAATTTTTGATGTCTTGAGGATTTTGAAGCTTACCAGAAATAATTTAATTTCATAGCTATAAATATGTCAAATAATAAGAACTTCATGTCATCTAAAAAACTACTATAGTTGGTACAGTATGAGTTTGAGAATTATATTACTCATATATACAGTAATATACACAAATCCACATAGGTTTGCAGAAGCATGCATCATATTCACTCTATCCTTCTTTCTTTCTGTTGTTTTTCTGGTGTATACAGGTACATTATATGAATACAGCCACAGACAGCATTTGTTTTTTGACATCCTGTCTCCATGAGGTTTCTTTGCACTTTCAAACAATATTGAAAGCGTCCACCCTTGTCCCTTTTCTCCTGTGTGAAGCAAAGTCTATAGTGCAATACAACAGAGCAATGCAAGAAACGGTATTTGAGATTAGTTATTTAAATGCACTGATCTGGTTGTGAGGCTTGTATTAGCATTCGAATGCTGCTATGGTAGTTGGTGTCTGTCCTTTTTGCCTTCTATGATACAAACGCCTCTATTGGCTATTCACAAAGAGTGACATCCGCTCTCCTCCTATAAGATGTCCACCTCAGTGCTGTCAGTGTTGTACAGCAGCTCGGATTGGCTACTGCAAGTGTTTACTGACACTGGAAAGAGCTACATCTAAACACCTGTCACTGCTGCTTTGAACACAATTTGTGTGTCACAGGTGCATCTGTAAGTCTGATCAACATTGAAAATGTTTACACTGTGATGGCCAGATTTTCTGAGACATGTGCAATGTCTAATGGGAATTGTGAAAAATTGCACAGCCTCCAGAAGTTATGAAACCACATCAGGCAGATAGAGAAGCTGATGCCTCCAAGGGATTAGTTTAATTACATTAATGTCCCTGATTTCTGCAATTCTGCTTGACATCCTTGTTGCCTCATTTGTTGTTGTTTCCATATTTGTTTGCATGTTAGGCTCGAGGTTCTTTTGCCTTAAATCTCGAATATCCATTGGATAAAAATACAATGTAATCATGTTGGCCTGCCCTGCACAATGTCTGGAGTAAATACGTACGGTCATTCCACATCTTATTACAGCTTATTACTGCAGTCATGTGCATAATCACTTTATGCTTTTCTCATGTGTGAGTAACTTTTGCACCCTCATCTGTAAGCCCAACCATAGACTGTGCTTTTTCAGCCATGCTGTTTTATCCAGTGTGTCACCCATGTCTACAGGAGGAAATCTAATTGTTTGTTTTGTTATGATGACTTTTCAAGGACAAAAATAAGAGCATTGACAGTTAACTGAAAAAGCCTAATCATTCTTTGGCCTTCACAGGCAGAACTGTTATCTGTTGTACAGTATTTTATCAGAATTTCCTTGTGACCTTATCTCTTGCATATACTGTCATTTTTTAATGGTACTATTGAAGATCATAAATATAATTTGGTTGCATAATGAATACTGTTAAAACATAGTATGCTGTAGGGTGGTTTCACTACAGCACAGTTTCACAGTTTCACAAACTGATCTTCTGAATTTTCAACAGCAGAATTTCTCATTGTGATGTACGGGCGCAGAAAAGACCGGGGTAATGCTATGTGTTTCGTGGTGCGCTGTGTGCAAGAGTAATGATGGTGGGCTTTGGTGCTATGTTGATTCCATCTTGGTTGTTCTGCAATAATTCAGGAGAGGAGGAGGGGCGGGGTGGTGGGGAGGCACCATTTTACTCCTCCAATCCCCCTTCGCCACCGCTGGAATATAATCCGCTGTCTCCTGACCTTCAAATCATGCAGCGCTGCAGTCATTTCAATTGGCCCGGCCGCCATTAGCGTGAAATGTCCTCTAGCCACTCTGCTTCTGCACATGGAAGATTTCCTTTCTCCCAGCATGGTTTCCCTCTTCTACTTTGCTCCTTCCCTCCATCTCACATTCTCTCCACCATGCCCCCCGAAGCCTGGCTGCGATGGAGGGTGGGAACCTCTTGCACTAAGGAAATGAGCCACCACAGGAGATGCTGTTGGTCAAAAGACAGAATGAAAAACACTCACTCCATTAGACTCTGATATGTTTGTGTTGCACTGTGTCCCCTTAGAAAAAATGTTTTAGTACATATCTTACACAATAGATATTTGCTTTTACAGTGGCTGTCATTTTAAAATGCGTAAGTGCATGTATGACCTAAACAAATGAACCTGTTTTAGTCAGGCAGGATGCTAACATGGAGTACAGTGTACAGTAAATACAAGATATTTTGCTCAGCTATTTTGCTACAACTGCTAAATTGCTTGTGTGATTTGATTTAGAGACACAGATAATTTTTAATAACAATTAACACAAGGACAAAAATATTTTATCATAGTCATTTTCTTCCAAGCTGCACCACTGGTGCATCTTTATCTCTGATATTGAGCCTGAACACAACAAATGCAGCTTTACAATGTTACGGACCGAGAGCTAGCTTGTGGTCGCAGGGTTCGTCGGAGCATGCCCGGGGTAGTTCCCTTGGCCAAGTGCATCACATCTAGGGAGCAGCCGGAGCTCTCCCTATCATACTGAATAGAGGGAAGAAGATATACTGACTGGGGCATAGAAATCACATGCCAAAGCTCAGCATGTGTTATGTTGCAAGTAGATAGATAGATCAATTATTGAAAGAGGACATATTTGATATGATCTGAATATTAAAAATATATCAGAGGGCAAACAACATTCATGGCTGTCTTCAGATCTGTGCTGAGAGATGTGTGTCAAATCTCCAGAGAGATGCTTTATTCAGAAGGGTCAAGGGGTTCTCTGAATGTTTGATAAGATGCAAGAATATTTTTTTTATTTTATTTTTGTTGTTCATTTATAAAAAGTAGTGTAAAAATGTCAGCAGTACCTTTCAAAATTATGTTTATTATCAGCATGCCTCATAAATTATTATTCCTCCATATTCATAACTACAGATAAGTATCCTATGACCTAGAATTCATCTAAGGATAAAACGTCATTACACAACCACACATATCTCAACGTCTTCGTATTTTTCCTGTTTCCAAAAGATGTTGTTTTCCTGGTTGTGCACTGAGTGAATTTGGCTCACCCTGTCACTGCTTATTATGTTTCTGGGGCAATGACAATTGGAAATATGTACCTCTGTATACATTCACGAACCGCCTGATTGTGTGCTAGCTTTGGGAAAACACTGACCCAGGTGCAGTGGGTGAACTGATGAGATTTGTTTACACAGATAGCCATTGTGTCCCCTGGTCTTACAAGTCCTCATCTGAAACCTTCCCTGAAGTCTATTTCTCCCTACCGGTTGTTATTACATACAGTGTACATATTTATGATTAATGACCCCACTGGGGTATATCCATAATGCTATGACCTCAAGGTAAAATTGAAATGCATGCACTGGATGTAGAGCATTCTTATATTATTGCCCAATATACTTAGCAGCCATTACATTTGTTGGCACTGGTGAAAATAAAACAGGGCTATGAGGTTTCAAATCAACACGGCCACTCTAAGAAATGGACTTATTGGAATTGCATTAAGTTGATTAGACTGAGAAATGAATACTATTTACAATGGAGCAGTGTTAAACACTCTTGTTTCTCCCAGCTATAGGAGTGCATTGACAGTCAGTCAGCATCAATTAAATCTCCTGATCTGTATATCCTGAGAGGCCGGACTTGTTGTCTTCTAATAAAGCCAGTCTGTGGCAGCAGAATGTTTCATTTCCTCTTGGAGATTGCCCTCAGTAATGCAGAGTGCTTATCATAGTCCTGGAAAAGGACTGCAACAACACAACGTTCTGATGCTTGATACCCAGATCAACCTGAGGCCAGTGCTCATAGCACTTCTAAGCAGCAGTTGGACCTATGTAGTTGCACTGAACCACGGCCATTTAGACTCAGAGAACCTCTTGGTTTTTTTTTCTTTTGCTTGTGTGTTTGGTTTATATGTTATCATGAAATGTACACTATTGAGATATTTGTCATGTTAAAAATATTGGTTAAGTTTTTAAGTTGATGTGATTTTTTTTTAAGAGAATACCTAGTATTTGGGGAATATTATGAGTGGTTATATGTGTCTGTTTGTGCAGATGAAAATGAAAAATGGGGTCTGGGAAGGACAGGGTTGTGAGGGGGCCAAGCTGTCCCTGGCCATTCATTCTCTCTGGCCCCCCTGTCTAATTAATGGGCCACGTTCATACACGTTATTGCACCAGAGGGTCTGTCACTCATTAATCATGTGACCTTCTGTGGCACAGTTAATGACCTTGGAGGAGTAGATCAGCTGGAGATGGCTGAAGCTGTGGAATTAAATTGTTTCTGGAAGTGGTCATGGTCACATCAGGCACTTTAACAGCCACTCTGCTCAGGCCCTTTGCTGTTACACCTCAGTCTGTGTCTCACCCATAGGTCCTTGCAGGCACTGCCACAGGGATGGGCTGGGGAAAATTCAGACACTAGGGCTCAGGATTAGAGTAGGCAGGGGATGGAACCAATGTTGAACTCAAATCACTCAGTTATGACTTTATTGGCTGATTTCCTGCATGACCACTGCCTGTCACTCTTCAAATCACTTGTAAAAGAACCAACTTGCGCCAACTTATTTAAAAACTTCTCTCGTCCAAGTTCTGTGTTGCAGCTTAATATTAAGTTTTTCATTGGAGTTTACTAACTGCATACTAAAGCTTCAACTTTTTTTTTCATGCTTTAATGACACCCCTACATGTCTCAGAATTATGATTATTCAATTAATTGATAAATAGACTGACACAAAATGAATTTACAGCAGTTCTGATAATAATCATTGAATAATCATTTAAGTTATTAATTAAACAATGAAGCAGTGAAATCAACATGAATAGGTGGGTTAAGTATTTAAAACAATTCTGCCACAAACACACATAGAAACACTGACACAGTTCAAGTAAAAGCAAAGCTGACACACGTTTTAATTGAGTTTGAAAGATGCCAGTCAAGTGGCCTGCTTAATTTCCTCAGACAGGATAGGAGCCATTATGAAGAAAGCACAGTCGTCCTTGGCATCTGGATATTGGAGCCACCAAGACAGGAGTAATATCCTCCTTGTTTTGTGATCCTGGTTGCACTTTTCTGTGTTAATTTTAGTTTATATCACTGTTTCGGTGAGGAAAAAATGCAGTGTGTGGAAGTAAATAAGCCACCATATAATTAAAGCATGAATGAAGTTTAAATCAAATATTTTAAATCATGTGCCACAGCAAGAAACCATAGTTTTCATTTGTTTTTGCATGTATCCACTCTTGGTTTGTTATCAAAGATGACGCTTTATTCACTGCATTCGAGAAGTCCAGAATGATCATGGAAACCAGATTTATCTGAGGTTAATAATGAGACATTTTTTGTCATCCAGTTTTGATGAAGCGTTAATAGTGACAACCTAATTGCATAATGTTGTTAGGGTCAATGGAAGGATGAAGCTGAGTGTCATCAGCATAACAATGAATACCGATGTTGTCTCAGTGGACAATATACCCCATTGGAAACATTAAATGGGAAAATCAGTGGGCTAAATATGGTACCATGGGGTACTCCACAGTACTCCAAGGTGACTTGGTTTTACTTAAACAATAGTCAAAGAGAATAGTAAACAAAAATGCCATCTTATTTTTTACACTATAGTTATAATTTATGCTGCCATACTGTTTAACTATTCATAAGTATCTCTGTGAGACATTGTGTAAATTACCATGTATGTTTTCAAAAAGTATTTTAGTATAGAGCCTAACAATTTTGATTTTATTTTAGCATTTTTCCATTTCTTTCCTTGTAAATTTCAAAAACAGAGCGACAAAATGGGACAAAATTTAAGAAAAAAATGTTATTATCATATCAGGAGAAGTCTAAAATTGTTCCACCAGAAGGAAAGGCAAATTGGGAAACCAGTGGGGATGAGAGATTATTTTACTGCCTCATGGCTGAAGCAAGTACAACAATTATTTTTTTGTAGCCACCATGTTTATAATTAACTATTTTGAGAGGAAAATATTTCACTGTGTCCAAAGTTTAAACGATGATCCCGTTATGGCTGCCACCTCCTTTTCACAATCGCAGCATTAAAATGTTAGCTTTCTTCTCAGTGACATTGAAATGGAGGGATTTTGTTTATCCCCGCCTTTGTTTATTTAACATTTTGCTCAGCAGGGGAGTTTCAGATAGATTGTTTTCAAGACAGTCCCTGCAGACAGCGAGCAAACACTCTACAGCTTCATCAAACAGAACAATCTTCAACTTTCCCCTTCCGCAGTGTGCAGGGAAATGTGACTGAGAGGAACATCATAATGGAATATGATTGAAAACGATCGTCATAATTTTTCAGTCTGTAACAATATGCAAGCACTGGTTTTTAGAGGATTTATTTAGAACCATGTGCAAGTGTACCATTACACAGAAAAAAAAACACATTGATGGATGAAAACATTTCATTTTCATGTGGCAAACATTTGCGAGTTTTGTTATTAATGAATTCACTCTTGTGTGATGGATTCTAGATTTTTTTTTTCCCTCCCTAAGAAAGCATCAACAGACATTTGGGCACATGAAATTCAACCTGAAATACAGAGAGGGAGCTAAAACAAATCTTTTTGATCTGAAAAGTGAGTTCACCCCTGTATGAAATGAGTTCTGAATTGAGCTCATTCCACATTTGTGACTCCTCTTTGTGCAAATGTGAGCCAGACGAGTTTTGATGGTAGCAGTTTTTTTTTTTTTCATTTAAAAATATGTTTTCGACAAAGGAATCGAAAATCCACTGTCAAAAATGCCATGTTCGATGTCAGCATACAGATGTCCGAAGCTTGGAGTGGACAGTCATGGACGTTTGGAATCTTATTCACTAAAACATAAAATCAAATACGCTTCAACACATATAGACATGGTATTTCCCGCTCCTAACACCTTCTGTCTCTCTCATTGCCTTCCATCTTTGTCTTCCTTCCATCTCTCCTTCCACCATCTTTCTTCATGTTGCAAGTGCAGGCTTGATTAATATTTTCCACTGTTCCGTAACCATGGCAATAAGGTCACTGCATATGATACTTAATTGAATCTTCCCAGTGCTTTTGTGTGCATCTCCTGTGTCCGGACAATAAAAATCTTCCGCTGATGACTCCAACCCCCTTCCTTTACTCCACTCCCCTCCATCTTTCTTTTCATTTTGTGCCCCATGAATTTATTCATTTGTTTCCTCTGCTACCTCTTTCTTGTACTCCCTTTCTTTCCTGGCTGCTCTCTGACCTAGTCTTCCTTGTCCTGTTATAGCGCTTTACTCTTTTTTTTCCCTCAAACATTGTTCTCTTGCATGCCTTGTCCTTCAACAAGGAGCAGGATGGTGTCATTGTTATGGTGTGGAGCCAAATTCATTTTTTTTTTTGTTGTTTTTGTTTACAGCCATCTGCTTGAACACCTCTTGATGACTTATTGCTCTTTAATGTCAGAGTAATGCTCAGTACCCTAGCTCCTGTTTCCTTGGCCCTTTTTTGCCCCTCTCCATTCTTCTTTCTCTTTATGTTGCTTACTACTTTTCTCTCCATGCTGCATTTGCATACTCAAATCAGTCTCAGGCACAATCGTTAAACTGATTTCAAACAACACTGATGACTCAAGTGGTGAAACAAAAAGCGTCGCAGCCAGGAAACCATTGGGACACAAAGTGAGCCACTGACACAGGGTGCTCTCTGAGCAGGTGTTCTGATTAATGCCTAACAAATTGGGGTCCTCTAAGATCCGGACATAAGTGGGAGACACGTCCCCTCTTCACTCGACACATGGACCAACACATAAACACATGCTGACTGAGTCTTTGTTCACGCAAGTATGGAGGCTAATCCACGACAAGAGGGGATACAGGTTCACAGGGAGAAAACACTGGAGTGGATAAAGAGTGGAGGGGTGAAGACGAGGTGGTGGTCTGTTTGGGGAGCTGGTTTCTAAAAACTGCATGTTGAACATAGAAAAAAAAGACATTCTCTCAATGTTTGATTGCTCAGGTTCAGCTGTGATAAATTTTCAGATTTGTATTTATTTGTTTACAAGAGGAAGAGGAATCAGTCTTTTCTATTCTTCACAGGAGAATACTGAATATTATGCCACTATTAACTTGAACAACACAAACAAGTCATAATAAGATAAAGTGTTACAATCAATAACATATTCAAAGAAAGAAAAAAAGCTTATTTTTGCTGTGGTACTTGACAGGTCATTTTCGTCTAAGGTCATTTTTGTTAATGTTATTACATAGTAAGATTTCCCTTTGTTTTCATAAAAGTGCGACAATGATTTTGAAGCAATCATTAGACTCAAATCAAACAGGAAGGTAGGGTAAGAGACGAGATGATAAAAAACAGTGCACATCAGATTTGACATATGCACCATAAAATAACCATTAGCAGTTACCTACAATGTGAAGTGACAGTCTATCAATAATGTCACTCTGAAAATGGGACAGGTTTGTTGCTGTGTTTAAATCACCAAAGACTCCATACAGCAGAAAAGCATGCAGATATAGAAAATGCATTAAGGCTTGGTCTTAATGGGAGTGGTGGGAGCAGTGGGACACCCAGGGGTGTAGAAGGACATCACTTATCTCTCACTGGGTCACTGGCTTAAGGCACCTTCCTGGTCTCAGGCTCAGTCCCAGAGACAACATCGATGGTTAAACTCAGCTGTTGATATTATTTACTTACTTACAATCTATTCTGGCTTAAATGTATTTTCTTCTTGGAATTTAGAAATGTATTATTATACCATTTTTCACAAGATTTACTTGTTTTTGTTTTCTTCTTATTGGTATATAATATATAATGATTAAATATCTCAAATGCCTACATCCCATGTAATCTTAAAAGATTATCTTTATTATTTTTTTTCATTTTTTTAGAATTATAATTGTGCATATTTTAACCAACAATTGAATAATAATTATATTAAAATATCCTTTTCCATTCAAGCTAAAGTATAACCTCCAGACCAAACTCAACTCAGTCTTATACAGTCCCTTTAAGCACACAAAGCAAACTCTGTCACTTTCAAAGATATGCAAACATGCATGCAAACAAGCACAAGCAACTGCAGTTGCAGAAACACACGCACACACTGACTTGCATTCACTAACCAACCCCTTCCTCCCTAATGGGACATTTGTGTACAATCAAAGTTCGTGTTGCATATGAATGGACCTATTAATGAATGGGACATGCACGCAGTGTCTGTCAGCTTTGAAAGCCCAGAGCAGAGCACACTTCTTTTCTATTACCATGTTTAATTTGGAAGCACGTGGAGGCTATAGTATGCCCATCTGCTCCCCACACACGCCCCTCAGTCGCCCCATTTCTACCATGTGCTGGCGTAACAGGCAGGCATTGTAGCAACAAGTGTCTGCACATTACCACGCTTGCCAGCTCCCCTCACTTGGCAGCGAGCCTGCTAAGCTGCCCGCCCCCTTATGAGAAAAAGACTTGATTGTGCCAGGGGAGAGAGCTTAGGGGGTAGATGGGGAAGAGGGGCGAGGAGGGGGATTTGATTTACATACTGCAGTTTAGGCAACACTCATCTGATTTTAAACGGCTCCAGAGCAATTAAGGGTCATTAGTCCTTTTGTTTTCTGTTGTGGCACAATGTAGCAGTGGCGGCATCTGAGGCGCAGTGCCCCCTGTGGGGGCTGCCTGTGGGAATGTCAGCACTAACAGGGTCTCTCTCCCACCCTTCCTCCCCATTCATGTCTCCTACTCTGCCATTGACACAGCTTTCCTCTGTGTGTAAACAAACACTCAGCACCAGCCTGGCACTGCAAGGGAAGCCACTTTGGCAAAGACCCAGCTCTGGAGTATGCAGCTGGTGACGGTGCGGGCTCAGGAGGCACAGGCTGCTTATCCTAATTGTCCTGATCATGGCAGTAGTTTCGTTCATGTGATATAATTTGCAAATTGGCAGCATTCAATTAAATTTGTTCTTGGCGAAGACATATTTTCACACAGCAGCACAGTGCGAACAGCAGTGTCTCCCTCTGTATTTAGCTCTTATTTCAGTTTTACTTGCCACATACAGTATGATGGTGGATGTACTATAAAAGCCATTTGATGTGTTAGATAAATGTGATATCAAAATGCAAATACAATTCACTATTTAGCACAAATTACGATTTTGTTTCTCCACACAGATGCTGCAGTCATCTCTGTTTTGATTGCTTTCATTACGCTGACTGTACACCACTCCAACCAGCAAGTGGGAATAAGATAATTCAAAAACATCTCCCTGAATATAATAGCGTTCTAAAGAGTGGATGTGATCAAGCAGGTATTTTAAATAAGATATAACACAGGAGAATAACATTGCCTCAAGGTCAATCGCGCAACTGTAATGAAGGCTGGGATGTATTCTTCAATATGTTTATGTCTGTATCTTCCATTACTCACCTAGCAGGCAGCGGTGTGTTAAGCACCCATGCTAGTGTGAAAAGGCATCAAAGGCAGCAAAAAGACAGGTATGGTATGGCATGTGAATGTTCACATGTCCATTTGTGTGGCTGTAAGACCCTCCTCAGTTGGTATAGAAAAACACTTACTGCTAATGTAAATAGCAAGGCAGCATAAATCAGCAGCCACGCGCAGCCCGGGAGAATATCGTGTAATAGTTATTGCGAAATGAAGTGGCATTGGGATCAATATCCCACTATATCTCACTCTGGCGTAATGGCGCAGAGGGAAGCTGGAGGCCAAGGGAGTCCGGTCCCTCCACCCCACCATGGGCCTATAAATCTGCCTGACCTGCAGCTCGCTTATTAAAGTGCATACACAATCGGCAGCAGCCATCCAAAAATACAAGCTTACTTACTGACCTGGAGTCAGGGGAATGGATGCCTTTACCTTGTCTCAGGGCAGGGGTTAAAGGCTGATTGAGGCTATAGCATCATCATACCATACTGTACAGAGAAACAGGGAAGTGTTGGTTTTAGCTCGGCATTAATAATACTAATAAGTCAAAATGAAGTCGGAATGTCAGCACTGCAGGGAATACTGAAGATTAATTTGTGCTCCTGTCATAGTAAGCCCACTATGTTTTGTGTAGATTTTTTTATACTCTATTTATTAATGAATTAATTTGTATGTTTGTCTTTTATTCATAGCATCTTGAGGCAGAACTTCTGCCAGTGCGAAGCTAGCAATTATGCTAAGCTGCGGCTTATTCACCAAAATTAAACTATGCTCTGTTATTCACTGAGGAATCTGCAGTGTTGTCAAAAATTATTTAATAAGAAATGAAAGGAGAAAAGAAATTATTTTCAAGGTTGTGATTTCAAGGTTGAGATTTTGCCTCTTGAAAATTGTCTTTTCAACTTTTAGTTTGAATTTTATGACCACACGGCCACAGCTAGCCTTCTGCTCTTGGTACAGTATGGTGATTCACTTGGTATTGTATGTGTTATATGTTTTGACAATGGGTCATGCATCATTCTCACACTTTTACACTCAATAAGATAAACAGAATAACAAGGCATATTGACACTTATTACAAATGCACTGTCCATAGTAGCAGAGGAGAAAATGCTGTTTTTGAAACAGTTTGTTTTTGAGTGGGCAGTGTTTTGTAGCATTTTACAGTGGGCAGTATTCACTATATAAGCATGGTGACAAGAGTCAGTCATTGCTTGAGGTGCAGTGACTTTAAGAGGCCTAACATTTTGGATAACTGAGGAACAACGAGCTGGAGTCTGTTTGTGTTTTCTTGTGTGTCTGAGCTGCTAAACGAAAGTGTGTTGAATGACATTAGAATGCAATAGACGTATAAAAGAGGAGTAGTTTTTGATTTACATATATAAATGCAATGCTTTTATGTATTTTATGCATAATAGGTCTGCAGTGTCCTTTTCTTATCCTCAGGTTGTAATATAACTTCATAACAAACAGCACAGAGCCTGCGGACAGAAATGAGTACAAAATAACAATATGATGATAATGGCTGTCTGTGATTTGCCAGATTATTCAGGTTTTATCCATTCATACAGAAGATCTTGTTGCAAGCTTAGTACAGCCTCGGGGCAGGTATTATTGGTCAGTAAGATGGATGTTGGCAAAAGGTTATGAATTGTAATTGTAATAAAGCAACACGAACAGTGAGACCTGTGTTTTACTTTTGTTTTCTTACAGACAATTGTTTGAAGGATATACAGAATGATTGAAGCCTGTGGACAATGATGCATCTCTCTTATGTTTTGCAGGACTGTGAGGGAAGCTTTTCCTCTGCTTCACAGTTGGTAAGTGTTTCCTTGAAACTTTTTTTTTCTCATTGTTGTTTCACCACATGTATGAGACTTTAGGGGAAAGACTTGCTTTGAGTAAAGTTTGTATTTTATAGATTTAATCTCCAAAAAAACTCTTGAGAACTTAACTAGAGAAAAAAAGTATCAACGAAAAGGTTAGAGTTTAAATTATGAGTGACTGTGTTAAGAAAGTCTTTACTGAAACATCCATTACATGCACACATCCCATTAATTTTAAACTATACCCTATTATTGTGGAAAAAAAGACAGTTCTTTTAGGTCACATTTTTGGAATTAACTTGTCCCGAATAATTTGCAGCTTTAAACACATTATGCCCGCCCTCAGTTTTATTTTAATGTCTGTAACTAATTCCAATATGTGATTGGGTAGAACAGGTACATTTGATGATGATTGAAAGTACACAGAGGTATGATTCCTTCATTTTTCCCCTCTAAATTACATTGATTTCTCAAACTGTCAGTATCTTATAATCCATTAAATCGGATAATCCATTAAAATGTGATTAATGTATTAGGATTATTCCTGAAAACAAATAAATACTTATTTGTATAATTTGTCTAAAGGTGGCTTGAGTAAAAATGTAATCAGAAAGTCTTCATTTAGTTCTTGACTGTATAAATTTATGTATTCATCCTTCTTTTTCTCTTTTTAGAAACATGATAGAACCTTGACATATAAAAAAAACATAAAATAAGTCAGTTGTAGCAAGATGTAATTAATGCTAAATAGCTTCTTCTTGTGTGTACTCAATACCTATATAAAATTCTGTGATTATTTTTACAGCATTTGTGTCCCTAATGTTATATTTTTAACATTATATTTTCACAAGCAGTGCTTAAATCTCACAGTCACTTGAGGAATAGGAATAATTAAATAAATAAAGAGGAATTTATCAGGAATTAAACATCAGAGGAGGATGTATTATCAGTGAAGTGTGCAATGATCTAAATCTTAAGAAAATAAGAAATCAAATTAAGCCAGCAGCTTGCCCTCACAGGCTATCTCATGTGCAGTGATGGTTGATTAAATTGTTATATCTTACTGAAGACTTGTTTATTGACATCTTAGATACACATTCGGCATTTTAAGTTTCTTATGTCAGAGCCGGACTGGATTTAAGGCAGGCTGATAATTATATAAATACGAGTCGTTCTTGTGGGATAATTTTATGATGGTTTAATATAACTGACAATTCAAGCAATCCTTTCTAATTAGCTGTTCGTACTGAGCAGATGTACTAATCAACACCAGTGATGGTGTTTTATTTTGTTTAATTCAATAAACCACTCAAGTGTAGTTTTATAGCTGTGAAGAACACTTATTGCATGTACATGATCATTTGTTTGATTGCACGCGGGCACAGTGGTTCTTTATGGATACGTACATGCACATGGATCTGGATAACCATTGCAGAGTCATTTAACTGTCAGCATCCTTATGTTCGCGTACTGTACTGTGAGTGAACTTGACCTATCACAAGCTTTCTCACGCACATACACAAATACACACATGGACACCTCTTCTTCAACCTGCCACTGCCCTGACCTTGAACCTATAGGGTTAGCAGTTCAGAGGGCAAAGGTGAGGACAGTCTGGTTCTGTAGATTACAACAGTGGCTGATTTTCGAATGGTACTTAAAGAGAAAGCATGAGGGCTGGAATGAGCTTGGCCCAGACAAGAATCCATTACAAAGCAGTTTTTACCACAGGTGATACTCTTAACAAGATCTGATGTGTGGAAATCACATGTAAATGTGCACTGCAGACTGACCTTTGCCCTCCGTGTGTGAGGATCTGTGACCAGTGGCTGACCCATAATCCTCTCCTAAATGGTCTGACAATAGAGAGACGTATTGATCTGGTCAGTCTCCTGGCGAAGGGGTCAAGGGCCTGACACACAGTACGAGTCTGCCTTGTGTCTGCAGGTAAAGTGTCGTTACCATTACTGGGGCTCCCTTTGTCTCTCCACCACCTGTAGTCACATGCTAGCCTATGTGTGAATTAGGCTTCTGTTTCAATTCCCGGGACAGACCGGCTTCGTACGTCTGCTCCCACGTCACTTGCTTCGCTACGTTAATGAGGATTACAATGAGGCTATGTGTAAAAAAAAAAAAAAAAAGAAAAAATAACACATTAGAGGTTGTATGACAGGCTCAGGAAATAGCTTCTTTTTCTCTTTAAGACAGCACAAATTGCTTAAAGTAAAGCTTATGCCTGAAAGCTTTGGTAACCTACACCATCTAACCCCCCTTCCAACACCACCACCAAAAAATAACACATGTCTGCAAGCTCCCTCTCAGAGCCCCTAGCTTTCCCCACTGCGCCTGGGCGGCTGCTCTCCTCTGGGCTCACCCAGAGAGGGCTGGCCAGCTCCCACATCTGGCCAGACAGAAGAACAGAGAAAACACTAGGAAATTCTCCTGCCGACCACTAGTTCTCCCTCTTGCATACATATGCCTTCCCTTTCTCTCTCTCCCTCTCAGTCGGATTCTTTCGGAGTGACCGGTGATAGAGCAACATCTGGAAGGAGCAGCAGTTTTCTTTCCTTGTGTTTTTTTGGGGAGATCTAGGCCCCCGATAATCCGTCTCCCTACTCATTAAAGGAGCTGAATAAACACAGGCCTCTTCCAGTTGTTCCTATGAATTTCCTCACCAGGCGTCAGGAGACCCAAGCAGGGGCTACTGGATCAAAGCTGCCGGCAGCCCCATGTGTGCCGAGAGTGAGAGTGCGTTCCGGGGTTGGGCCCATTACCTTTCTCCCTGGGAGCCTCGGAGGCCCCTAGGTCACTGGCTGTCAGCTCTTTGGCCCGAGCTCAGCAGAGGAAGAGGAGGAGGAAAAGGGAAAGGAAAGGAAAAGATATGAAAGGAAAGGAAAAGATAGGAGGGGAAAGTTGACCAGAGGAGATCCAAATACTGCATGAGAGAAGATGTCAAGACAGAACATGAGAGGACAGGAGAAAAGTGGATGGAAACAGGCTTGCTGGTACATGAAAGAGAGCTGTGAAGTTTCAGAGGGTAGTCTTTAGGTACACGTTTGACTCGAATGACCTTATACTCGACTCTTTTTCTGTTGTTTGAGGGAAAGCTTTTGGTTTCTGTTTGTGTTATTTGTGTAAAACAGACGTGACCACATTCAACCATCTGTGTTAGGCAGCTGGACTAATATGCTGTGAATTAGCTAAAAAATGTGCAAAACAAAATGTTATTTATGTGTAAACACTTAGTTGCAGGTAACAGAGCAATCATGCTGTACTAGTTTGTGTGTGTGCCACTCCAATGCACTGACCCTGGTGTGACATTAATTTTCTAATTCCCTGCACTTCCTGGCAATCAACTTAGAGGGGCAGTGGTTCGCTGGAAAAGTTTGCAGCGGAGGCAATTAAAGGCAGAAATCTGAGCAGTAGCAGCAACAACAGCAGCGGCGAAATCAACGCAGGCAGAAGAGGCTGATGCCTTGTGCTCTAATTGTTACTCGCTTACTCAGAAAGATGATCAAATTTATCATGTTGCATCACTTGCACACTAAGGGAAAAAAAATCACCAATATTAAATGGTCAATGTAATTAACTTACCTGGCTACCAGCTGCATGATGCAGGGTGCAGATGTGGCTGGAAATGACCATAGTGTTTGTGTTTTTATGCGCGCGCGCGCGTGCGTGTGTGTGTGTGTGTGTGTGTGTGTGTGTGTGTGTGTGTGTGTGTGTGTGTGTGTGTGTACAAATGGCCCTGTGGTCGTCATCAGGCTCCCATCAGCCCCTCCATTAGTTACTGAGCTGTGGGTCCGTGCTGGAGCCTACCTGCCCTGAATACAGATTAGGAGAGGAGAGTATGGGCAGCAAGCACAATGAAGACAAGCACACATGCGTGCACACAGTCACAAAAGGTAGCATTAACATATTATCTACTTTGACATACAGTGACATATTTTGACACACACTCATAATCAAAGTAATTGCATTTTACACACCTAAAAGAGTGAGATGTTGCATCACATGCATGGAATAATATTCCAATCATTAAAAACCTTTCTGTATATTTCCTCCGGCTGATAAAAGCATACATGTCTGATTACTGCCTATCACTGGACACTGACACACCGACGCCTGTGGAGAGCACTTCATCTGGCGCAGGCAGATCATAGCTTACACATTCTGAAATAACGTCACACACAGCAGAGTACACACACTGGCAGCCCAGCACAAAGGCAAATATGGTTGCATACTTCTCTTCTCCTTCTGGAGCCGCAGACTCACGTGCTCGTGACAGGAAATCTGCAGGCAGTCATTACACCGAGCCAAGCAAACACGCAGCCGCCGTGCTCACTGATAATGTTTTCACATGTGCCGCTGCTATGTTGCAGGCATGAGCACACGCGTGTGTGTGTACAGATACACAAACACAGCTTGAAAATGTAGTGATAAAATTTATGTGGCAGACAATCAATGTAAAGAGAATGTTTAAAATAAAGCCGTGTCAACCTGTTTTTTTTTTTTGTTTGTTTTTTTTACTCAATTCAGTGAGAAACACTAGTAATTTAAATGTACTTTAGTCTGTCTTGCTGTATGAAATTGTCATTTCAAAACACTTAATTTTGGTTTCGTATGAATCACTGAATATTTTAAAACTGCAGATGATTGCATCACAGTCTTCAAAGAAAATGTCTTAAAATAGCCACAAACCTAAGTATGATAAAATATTAAAACAGAGAGGATGACAGTGTTTTTCACCTGTTCTCACCTGTAAAGTTAGGGCAGAGGAACAAGGTGAGGCTCTAGAAACCTCATCAGCGCTGACGCTAATGTTTAGAGGGATGTCAGAAAAAAGAAGAGGGTGTCCAGGTTGAGTTCAAGGCCAAAGACCAGGGCACTGCCTTGGAGTTCAAGCAGGAGCTGTAGGGCATGAGGACTGGGGGAAGGGGAGAGGGTGTGTGATGGCTTCTGTGTGTCCCTCCGGCAGCGCAATGGGACCCTTGGGAGACCTGGGTCAGGAGGCCTCCCTCCAGCCCCCCCGCATTACTGTGCCATTTAAAGCCACCCAGCATCTATTTCCTCCAATAAAAACTAATAACCTTTTCTGTCGGAAATCACGGCAGCTCTTGACTGCTGGAGCAGAGGCCTGGCTGGATGGCCTGTAATTGCGGTCCAGAAGTCCCCCTTAAGTTTATTTTTTGCAGTGTTTTGGATTTGATTTTTTTTCCCCCAGTCCTCTTGGTCCTCTGCGCTTTGCGGCTGATTGCCTGCGCAGCTCGCCCCACACTCAGTAATCAGACAGGAGCTGGAGAGGGGGCAAAACAGCAACTCAAGGACCTTTTATAATTGGGAGGGATTTGGAGGGCAGTTGGACTTTACATTTGGTGTCAGAATAGGTTGTGATGGTGACTGTGCTGGCTGTATAACAGAGGTGGTGAAGCCCCATTGCAGTCAAGTAGTTCATTGTAAGGCAGCTATGAATAGTCGGCATGTACTGTATGTCTGCTCTGTTATTGTCCATGTGCCGTTGGGAGTGTTGTGGCATCATTTTGGAAACCGGCTAAAACAAGTAATCCACCACACTTTTAACAAGAGATTCCTAGAAGTCTTTACACACATTTTCACCAGGGCTGCAGTGCTATTTCAGCATATTCCTGGATATACAGAATATGTTACTAAATCATATTGAGAGTCTACTGTTTCATGGAATATGAAACTTAATTGTTTGGACTTTTATAATTATTTCTTGCAGATATTCATTGTTGTTTTGAGTCTCTGTTTACATAGCAAATTGTGATGAACAAGGTTTTAGATGCAGCTCTGTGTCTCACAGAATATACACTGTATTTTTTACATGTAATACAGAGTTGTAAATGTGTCCTCTCTCTGTGATAATTTCTCATTTTATTTAATTTTCGATAATTATTTTAAAAGAAGGGCTGTAGAAAACCCAAAAACCAGTAAATAATCTGTAATAACATGTGCGACTGTAGAGGGTAAACACATTCAGACTTCATATATTATTGTTGCAAAACCTTTAAGAGAAAAAAAATGCCTTTACAGCAGTTATTCCAGATCTAAATAAATTTTCTTTTTTCTTTTTGTGGTCTTGTCAACCACTTATGTGTTTAAGTTGTGACTCTGCTATGTTGTGGCTAAATTCTAGAATAATTTGGCACACCCAACCAGAGTGAGCTTCCTCTGGGCTCAGAGTAGGATTGAGGTGAATTCAGATTCAGCTCTTTTCAGGATGCCCTGGGGCTTAGAGCCCAGCTCGTCCAGGACTACAAAAGATCTTGAGTGTAGCCCTAAGCAAACTGCAGAGTGAAAAGAATTGTAGTTGTATGCTTCTCCATCTGTCTTGGGATAATTATAGTCTGGTTTATCCAAATTAACTGCTAGAACGAACTGATTTAGGTTTGCATCTATGTTTATAAAAATACAAATGCAAATGTGTGATTGTTATTCATCACATCATATATTTCACTATCATATACAGTATATACTGTCCAAGATAAAATCATCTTCCTCTACTTTACTGTATATCTCAGATGAAGGAAATAAGAAGTCAGTATTAATATACCAGCCCTCCTCTGCAGATCAATCAACCCAGCAGTATTTAAGTATTTGCTTAAAATACAAAATAGATTTCCCTTTAACGCTTGAGAGTCAAAGGACGGCGCAATCGGGGGGTCACACTGGTGGAAACAAAAACTCTGGGGTCTAAAAAACTGCCCAGTTTTTAATTGCATGAGGAGGAGTGTGTTTGGGGAGGCACTGTTGGATACTAATTGAAGAGAGCCGTGAGCACCCTTAGGGTCACAGCTTCTGCCTTTGTGTCTCTCCATGTACTGCACAGACACACAGACAGCAGGCCCCCTCTGCCACAGAGAGCCACTGCCCCCCAGGGCTCAGAGGCCACAGCCTAGCCTTGCTCTCTGACAGTACAAACAAATATCTGTAGTCCAACAGAACGGACCTTCTTGTTTCCACAATGAACAGCACTGGGTGGGCATATCTTCTCAATGTAGGAGGGCAGTACTGCTCTTTCTTTAGTGTGTCTTCCTGTGTCCTTCTGGTGTTTTAATGTCAGAGTCAAATGTATTTTTGAGTATTAACACATAGGGAGCTGTCGCAGACCTTGCTTATACTTTGGTCTGTCAGGTGAATTTGTGTAATTATGGTCGTAATATTTTAAAATATATTGCTATCTCAATTTAATGCAAGAGCCAATAGCCAGTTGTTTTGGTTTGCTACCATCTGGGTTGATTATTGTGTATGTAGAGTGAGAGGCACACCTTATTTTAGGCCTGTAAGAAAAGTGTCCCATCTTTAAAGGGGTTTCTTATATTGGTTTCAGAGAATGCAAAAATAAGCCTCAACTTTTTAAACCTTTACTATGTTGAACAAGATATTGAAATAATGTTGCACAAAAATCTTATTTAATCCTCAAAAGGTAAAAATACCTTAATTGGCTTCAGAGCATCAAAATGCCACTGAAATACAGCATACTATATGAATACTTGCTGCTCACATGTCTGTGTGTGTGTGTGTGTGTGTGTGTGTGTGTGTGTGTGTAAACTGTACATGCACATGGACAAAAACATATAATTTTGGTGACAAAGGACAAAAAAGAAAAGGTCAAAGACAGACAAAAAATAAAACTTTGGGGACTGTGAATAAAAAAAAATATAACACTTAAACTAGAAATCATTTTTAGCAGTTAAACTATAGCTGTGTGGGTGTTAAAATAGAAGTGTGAGTGCTTGCATTGTTATTGGTGTGCTATGTTTAATGGTGACTCATAGGCAGATTAGGTCAGATGAGATAAATGTGTTGCAAGACGTCTCAGTTTGGATCCTGTCACTTGCATGGCAATGAACTTGACTTCACACTTCAACTGGGGAATAATACGGCATAATGAGCAGATCAATAATAACTATGGAGCCTTCATGTCTAACTAAAGATAGCACTGTGTGTATACCATACTACTGCTTGTGGTTAATGTAAACAGTTATTTCTATGAATGTGTTTATGCATTCATGTAGGTGTGTATATGAGAACGTGAGTAATGCAGTAGTCTAGATCATGGAGTCTAACCACAGACTGTATATAAAGATGGACGGCATGACAACTTCCCAAAAATGAAGCCAAAACATATGCATCGCCCCCTGGTGGCTGGCTGCAGTAGGGTCATAAACCCTGCCCCCTCCATGTTAGCGGATAGAACGTGGGCCAAACTGAAAGATCAAAGTACACGTCAAATACATTTTTCCCAAAGATGGTTTCTGTCATTTTAGGTAGTTCTTATCAAGTTGCTGTATTTTTAAGTGCTCATTTTGCTGATGAGTTTGGTTTTAATTAGTTATTTGATGCCATAAAAGGAGCATTTAATGACATGATTGACAGCTGTGTGCGCCAGTCGTTGTACTTGCCATTAATGGTGCTGCTCACAATTGGTCAAACGTGTTTAGAAGCAGGAAGTCAATACCCTGGAGACTGCTACTGTGCAGACCATAGACTGTCAAAATAATGGACGCAGCTACTGTGATGGCACCCATCAGTTAGTGTTCTCCCACATTTTTATGCCTTGATTTCAGCATTATTGCTTTCACCATCTTGATTTTTGGGAGCTACAATTAACCACGTTTGGGCAAGAGGGTGGACTGGTTGAGGAGTGAGGGGTGGATCTGACTAAGAAGCCGAGGACACTATCAGCAGACAGCCTGTTTCTCACAGTGGATCGACCTTAATTATGTGTAACTTTAGGCATTAATTAAATGTAATTAGGCGACTTATATAAAACTTCACCACCTGAACAGTTGTCATGATTTGGGATTTAGTTGTAGTGAACAAAACAGTTTTTTTGTACCAGGGATTTAACATATTTTTTTTTGTAAAGTTGGGCATTTTAACATGGATGTCTGTAGGGATTGACTCGCTTCTGGAGCCAGCCTCAAGTGGCTGTTCAAAGAACTGCAGTTTTTGGCACTTTCATGTTAGTGCCATTTTTCAGCCCTGCAAGTTGCTGCGTGGCACGAACTTTGGCTCTGAATTACGTCACCAGCGCAAGATGGCAGCCGCTGTATCCAGTATATTTTGGCATCATTTTTGTATAGTGGCACATTGTCCATCTTTATATGCAGTCATTAAGTCTAATACTTAAGTGTTGTCTTAAAAAAACATAGCTCCTGTAATATAGATTGTTTAACTTCTATAGACCTGTCTGTTCTGTTCCGGCACCAGTTGGCTGTGGTTGGCTGTTCCACAAAATATTAATGAAGGTATTGAGGAAATGAAGCAACCACACAAAGTGAGAGAAACAAGTGGTGAGACTTCCCAAGCCATTCCCCAGCCTGTCTAAAGAGGCACTGTAAAATGACTTTGCTGGGATAACTCAAATTAAATTTCTCTACCACAAAAATAAGAAGGGATGGGTGGAAGTTACCCACAAATAACAAGGCATCTGCACATGCAAAATTACCCTGCAACTAGCAGCTATTCACTTCTCAAATTGGTTTAAGTGTGCAGTGTTGTAATGAAGCCTTGCCTGATTTTAGCTGATCATTTAGTGCTTGTAATCACGTACTGTATGTTGGAGGCTTGAGCTTTAAGTGTTGGAGCATGACTGTTACAGTGAAAATAACCTGTGTGTGACCAGAGGCCTGTCATTTCACCTTGTGAGTCATAGGCAGCCTCTGTCTGTTTGCATGTGTGCTTTACAGTGAGTGTTATTTATTGTATCAAACTACTTCTCACCACAGTGGAAAAAAAAAAAAAATGCTGGCTTATTTCGAAAATGTGATAATGCTCCAACAGTACATACTTGAAATACTGTTTTTCTTTATTTAGGTGCTTGGGAAACATTTCTCAACATGGGCAAGGAAGCGTGACCAGTGATTTGCCTGTTTGGTTTTCCACAGTTACAACTCAAGATTAGAAACTTTGCTGTAATTGTAAAGTTGTTAGAATTTGGCCTTGGTTTTGAAACCTGAAGCGACATCTCTTCTCTTATGCTGCTTTCAGAAGCCTTTAACAAGTACTTAAACTTTTGAACCCTGAGAAATTGGTATGATTTCTTTAAAAAATATGGAAAGTAGGCAATGAGCAACTTGGTAAGAAACGTCTCAGAAATTGCCAAAAAAAAAAAATGTAGATTTAGAAAAAAAATTTTTTTTAAAAAACTATAGAAAAAAGAAACACTCATTTCTTCCTTCATTGCTCATTTCCTTCTTCCCATGTTTTTAAAAGAAATCAAGCTATTTTGCCTAGGTTTCAAAGGGTTAAACCAGACAGGTATAACACTATAAATTAATCAGTATAATTTAATGTTGGGGATATGAAAGAATCAAATATCATAGTCTTTTTACCAAATTTACTTAGTTGACTCATAGACTGTATAAAACAATGGACAGAGCTACCCAAATGTCACCCATCGGTTGGTGGACTTCTGTTTTAAAACCTCGAGTTTGATATTTCAGCCGTTGCCATCTTGTTTATTTGAAGCCAGAAGTGACCAAATTTAGACGAGAGGGTGGAGCTGACTCTCAGATTGTGGTGACACCTGTCAGATAAAGTAATAGAATGTAAATGGTTGAGTTAAATAAAGGTTGTCATGAAGATGACATTAGCTATCAAGACCAAAACTGTTTCTTTGTACCAGGCTTTGAATATTGATAGAACAGGTAGAACAGTCACCAAACTATAATGCAGCCTTTAAAACAAGGAAAAGACAACACTTAACGATGTTATGATATCCAACATCTAATGTAAATTTCGAAACTGCCTGTCATAGTGCATGTCTGATATTGAGGACGCAAAGTAAGTACAATTATACATATTGAATGTTGATTTGTGGTTATAGATACATACATAAAGCAACCATGTTTTTATCTTTATACAGAGCATTTATAGTACTTAAAAGAAAAACAATTATAATTTATATAAATAGAAAGCAGATTGTTAGCCTTTAAAAATATCAACACAACCTAGTTTGGCGATGAAACCCAGACTTTGAAAGATACTGTCACTTATGATGAAGCCAAGTCAAGAGCTTACACTGCCTGATAAAATAACCTTTTCCATTTGTCTTTTATTCTGTGGTCTTTCTATGTGTTCCTGTTTTTGTGTTTCAGAGTATTACTGCATGTTTGTGTGCACACTTCCTTAATTGCATTAAGAGGATGACGCACTTTCTTACTCTGTTTAAGCTCACTTTAATTGCCTCTGAATGGTGCGCTAGGGAAGCAGGGACTGACGGCACAATGTGGACATGCAATTAGCTATCTTTCATAAGACGCTCCGGGGAAAAAGAGAGGGCTCCAATTCATAAAGGAATTTCACACACAAGGCAACAAATGCTATTTTGTGTCACTGCTGTGGTGGCATCTTGATGGAATGGCATTTCATTCATTAAAGAATCAGACGTTCAGGGAAGGCAAGACAGAGGGATCCAGTCAAAGGGAAAGAAGAGGGACTGTGATGAAAGGGGAAAAAATGCACAGTGGTAGCAGGAGACACCAAGATATAGGTGAGGTGCAAATAAAAAATGAGAGGAGAGATGGGAGAAGGGGTGAGGAAAGAGTGATCGAGGTAGATCGCAGTAGAGACACGTGGAGATATGTGTGCCCCGGTGAATTCTCACTTCAGTTTGGATGGTGTGCGCCAGTGATGGCACAATGACAGAATGGCTCCTGAAACTGCCGGGCCTGGACTGTGTTTGAAATTACACACACATTTTACAAATTTTATCCAATATGACATATTAAGTGGAACGAGAGGGAGGTGCCAGATGTTTTTAAAGCACAGAAGATAGAAGAACTTCAGGATGCTGCCAAAAGTAACAATATTTTTAAGAGCAATGTTTTGTTGTCGATGAAGTAGGCTGCAACTGCTTCCATCTTTTGTTCTGTAGGTAATCAAATCAAAGCAGTAGTAATGTGACCCCTTTGTTTTATTCTAACATAAACTTGTCACATGCCTTCACCGATCATTATTATGAGTCGGTGCTCTATAAAACCCTTATACTTTATAAATATTAACTTCTTCATATAATTTTGTAGGTATGTCTGACGTAGATTGACAATAATATTGTAAGTAGCTCTTAAAACGTGGTATTAGTTTAGGATCCTTTATCTAGATTGGGACAGGCTGCACATGCATTTTTCATGTGTATAAATTTATAAGTGTAAGGCATTAAGTTAATGACGTCATGCATTAGGTTAATGGCATTGTTGCGACACGTATCGAAAGCTTTTAATGCCGTACAATGCAATAGGTAGCTCAAACAGCGGTACTGATGCTCTCTGTCTCCTCCAGCTGCCCCTCCTTTTTCTTCGTCCTCTCTCCGTACTCATTTTTCTATGCTTTTTTCCCCCTTTTTCATTTTTCTGTGCCCCCCGCCACCCCACCCCAGATACCCCTTCCCCCATCTTGGACAATCTCTCTCTGTCTCTTGCTGTCTCTCCCCTTCTTCCCCTCTCTCTCTCATCCCAACTCCATTCTCCCTATCCCTCCCTCCACTCTTCTTCATTTAATAGTGGACCTCAGAGTGGTTGCCATGTCGACCAGCCGGCATATTACTATGGCAACCAGCCTGAGCGAGACGTGGCTGCTGATTAGGGAGAGATGTCTAGTGTAGCCTGGCCAGCGGAGGGTGGAGAGGAAAAGGGGGAAATGGTGTTGGGGTGCTAGAGGGGGGTTGTATATTATAGGTCTGAACATTGTGTGTGTGTGTGTGTGTGTGTGTGTGTGTGTGTGTGTGTGTTGTACATGTGCATCTCAACAAAGAATTTGTAGAGGCTGGTCAGTTCTCTAATAGTAAGCTAAAGGACATTTTACTTCAGATTTCAGATCACTCTGCTACCTGCAGCAATGCACTGTCTAGATGTGTCTCAGTCGTTTTCTTGCTTTAAAAGAAATAAGAATCTCTAAATCTCTCACTGTGCTCACCATCATCACATAGGCTTTTTATATACAGCATCGTATTCTCTTAGCTGGAGCACACCTATGGAAAATTCTCTGAAATAGATTAATGGTAAAAAAAGAGTGCATTTCTATGTGTCATCCAGGAGCTGCCTTTACGTGTCCCTCAAGGCCCACGGTGCTGAGCTACTTTGTTTTGGTGGTATATAGGCAAACCTGAGCCAGCCTGGAAATGGTGCTCTTATTGTATTTGGGCAGAATCATATCTAGTGTTATGACATGTGAGGGACGGAGCAGGCAGAGCTTTTAAAAAGCTGCACCCTCCTCCAAGAACACTAATGAACGCTGTAGAGGATGCCTCAGACCTCCCAGATCCATCAGAGAAACTAATTACAAGATCCAATTAAAGAGAGAGAGGGAGAAGAAGGGGAAGAAGAGAGAGAGAGTATATGGGGGGGTAGGTCTCCCTTTACCATTGACCCAGCCAAGCCGTCGGCTCATTCAAGACAGTAATTATAGCTTATTTATTATTCATCCTTGAGCTAAATAAGAGCGTGACATTTCAATAACAATAATAAGGGCAGAAAAAAAGGCAGCACAAACTACAGACTTACTAATTGCAGTGCTCAGAGATTAAACGACTGGAAAAATGTTGTTATTTACTTATTCATAACATCGAGAGCAGCCATAAGAGCATAGCAATGCACTTCGCTGAAAATGAGTCTAAGGGGCTCTCTCATGAGATCTCCTTGGTGGACATAATCCTCGACAAAACCAGGATGCCATGCTTCCCTTAACAAGTGTTTTGGGGGTCTGTATCTCTGAGCAAGGACTTAATGACTTTCTCTCGCTGTTTTATTGTGACCATGTCTCATTAGGATGAGCGGTGCAATCTGCTGTGTGGTCTTAAATTTTCAACAGATTTTAAAGGGGGCCTATTATGCTCATTTTCAGGTTCATTCTTGTATTTTTGGGTCTCAACTAGAATGTGCTTACATGCTTTAATGTTAAAAAAACAACAACTTTATTTTCTTCATGCTGTCTGTGCTGGAACACCTGTATTCACCCTCTGTCTGAGACCTTTAGTTTTAGCGCCTGTCTCCTCAAGCCCTCCTCCTGAAAAAGCCCAGTGTGCTCTGATTGGTCAGCATTTCCAGGTCTTCCTTATCTTGGCATCTCTGCACCATCATTGCTGCCGGGGAATGACTATAACAGAGAATAACAACTCTTGCTACTGTGAAAAATCACCAATAATAGTGTAGAAACCAAAATCTTCACAACTGGACAACATAACATCAGCAACCAAGATTACATGTTTGCTTGATGTTGGCCTGTAGGTACATGTAGCAGTGTGTACAATGTAATGTTAACACTTGCAGTAACGTGCCTGGAGTGGATGACCATATCTTGTTTCAAAAGTATAAAAAAAAAATACATACAGTCCCTTTTACTAGCCCGGTGTAGCTACATATTTTAACAAATAAAGGCCTGTCTCAATTAGAGGCCTGGTCTGGTTGCTAAGCAGTTCATTTTTTTTATAGAAGTTCTTTGGATGTATAAAACCGGGTTGTTGGCTACCTCAAATTATGTGTCCATTCCTCCATTACCCTGTAAGTTATTCATATTCCTTTAGTCCATAAGGGTCCTCAAATCAAAAGAATCAAAAGGGTTTTTTTATTAAAGTTAATCCAAGTTGTGAGTATTGTTTTAACAGGATAAAGTGTTGTTGTGTATTCTGGGTGCCATAACTCTCCCCGTCTTTCAAATGCGTTATTATCTGAAGCCTAATTTTTATACAAGTAATATTCATACTGCTTTAAATAAACAATTTATTTCCCATTTTCACTAAGCAATAGTTACATGTGAAAGAAATTTAAGGCCTGTCCCATATAGACGCCTGTCCCAGATATAAGCCTGTTGAGTTCAGTGATTTGAGCAAATAATAGCCCGGGCTACTGATTGAAGTTTTACGATATATGACAGAAAATAAGGAAAAGTACATGATATTCAATCATAGTTTATTGAGGTGATGCTTCACAAAACATGCTCAGGATTGAATGTACTTCTCAATTTTGTGATTATCAGTTTATCCAGCTTGCATAAGGCCCACACCCCTCATCCTCTCATCCTCCTTTTCTTTCCATACACTCATCTTCCCACCTCTCCTTCCCCTAAGCTGAACTCTGAGGCACCTCATTAAGACTTGCCAGCTCTTGGCCTCATTGGCTATGGCAGAGGTGAAGAATATCACATAATCATGAAGTGGAGATGGCATTACACTCATCACAAATTATAGATGAGTTTTACTGTGTGGCGGCAGGCCTGGCAGACTAGTGCTTAACTTAAGTGACTGTTACAGGGGTCTGCAGCAGCCCTCCTCCCCTCTGAGACAGCCCCCATCCCTTCAATTGGAAGTAACATTTATTGTCTGTACTAACATGGGGTATTTGTGTATTATATCACACTTTGGTGATTTATTTTTCTTTTCTGGAAACTGACCTTTCCTGCGTTACCATACAGGGGCTTAGCTAGATCAAAAGACAACTGTGGTATACTGCATTACCACTAAGACTTATTTGTTTTATCCAAATCAGATCATAAGTGGGGCGCTTTCTGCTCATTAAACATGGATATTGGTGTTTTAAAATGCAGTCTAGTGAGTACTGGTCAGGCTCAAGCCAGTGAAAGTCCACAAACAAGCCCATGACAGTTGTAATTGACTGGTACCTATCTTTTTCTTTGAATGTATTTGATCAAACAGAGATGCCTTTGTTGTCTTCTGTCATTTACCTGCCACACACTAAGAATAACTGTTTTTGATCATGCAGTTCTTATGGTAGGCCTCATGACTCTTCCATTATGGCACTATGATGAGAAACAAAAAAAAAAGAAGAAAAAAATGAAGACAAACAGCAATCTGTGATTTTCCTTTGATTTTATCTATTTGCATTTATATGTTCCTCCAGGCCACTCAAGAAGTCCTTTACCTCCACCGCTAACAGAGTAATGTATAATAGTACAACCCAACATAAGCCTCACCATATGTCCCATTGCCACTGGGCAACAATACACAGTTCTGTACCTTCCTTTTCCTCTTAATGCCTTTGTCCTTGAATCTCAAAGGAGCCTTGTTAATATACTTCTATTAGGTGAATCAAGCAGCAACAGACTGCAGACAGTGTAAATGAATAGTCAATATTTGGAAATATGGTAAAGGCATGTTAAGAAGCAAGTTTATTTGTGTATATTGGTGTTTTTTTCCCTCATGGTATTTCATCTCATGAAATATAAGTGTGTGCATCTATTGTGTGTACCTTATATTTTACATAAATGCAGTCGTACACATGCTCAGACGTACAGCAGAAACCTCGACCTTGCAGAATTGAAAGAAAGGAATAGCAACCCAGTGACCAGTGGAGGGTGGGAGGGTTTCATCAGAGGGCTGAAAGGCTCCTTCTCTCCCTCTCTTACTGATTTGCCTCCTCTCCGTCTTCCATTTCTAACCATGCAGACTCTTCATACCCTCCCTGTGTCTCACTAGAACAGGAGGGGGGAGGTTATACCACTTATCAGCTGATGCGGGACATGTCCTCAGACAGAGCCATTGATTTTATTGATTGATTCATTTGCGGTTTTCCCATACGGTTGCCTGCTTGTAGTTTTTGTCAGGGGGGCTGAGCTTATACACAGAGTTGTGGAATTCTGTTGAGGTGTTCAGTAGGACCAGGGAAGGGTCATTGTTGTGACTGTGGTACAGAAATGGAAAAGTTCAGAAAAGCCAAGTATCGTGTTTAAAATATTTTCTATTCCTAAAGTCTATTAAAGAAAAAATATATAAACCAAGAAGGTAGTCGTGCACAGACATGAAAAAAACATTCTTCTGCTTCATCAGTTTCCCTTTCACCTCTTTCTCATGCAAATGGTGTGGAAACTGTCCACATGATTGCACTCACTATACCATACTTACAGGATCACAAGTGATACACAGACAAACACATTGCCCCATTGCTCTCTCACCACACTCCTACAAACACATACACACTGACCAGATCACACCCCCTCGGGGCTATGGGGCAGTGCTTGAGCGATGTCTCCCCAGGGGGCTGATATTTTATAGTTTGTGTCCATCAGTGCTGTAGCCCGGGGCGCCAGGGTTGACAGTAAGTGCTCTCAACACCGATGACACTGATTCATCTGAGCTATGACACAGATGAGAGAGAAGGGGGAGGAGGGACGTCCAGAAAAGAAGGATAAAACACCTAGAGACCAGGTTATGCTTGTGTATTTTGTTTGTGTCACCAGGCCTTTATGTTTTGTTTTTAAAATGAGTACAACAGATACTGTATACCCTCCAGCACCATGTAATGTTAGTGAACGCCATACTGTTTTCTCTTTAGTAGTGGTTTGTACATATAGAAACATGGATGTTCGCCACAACACACACTGTACTATGATATGGTGGTCTAATGTGGGCTAGAATGGGCTAGACCGGAGAGATTGGCTTGAGGAAAGGACTCCAATCTAACATGGCATTTCAATTTCTCATTCCCCCTCATGGCTGTGCTGTGCACTGCTGCACCTCTTCTACATATATATAGGGAGGACGCCGCTGAACCCCAGCCTTCTGGATGCGCATACTAAGCAATCAATGTGTCACCTCTTCCTGACAATCCTATTTTTTTCATATGGGGGCCATGCTCATTTTTTTCTTGTCAGCAGAAGGTAATTTGCTGTATTGTGATTCAGTCCTAAAACTTGGTGACGAGGTGTCTCATAAGTCGCTACCTCCCCTCTGTCTCCCCCGCTCCCTCACAGCCCCACCCCGCATCACCCACAATATGGAAAAACCGAAGGAAGGCACCCCAACCCCCATCCTATCTACACCCAACTGCACCCCCACACCCCTGTCCCTTCTTTCCACACCAAGCCCAACATAGTTGTATCTGAGGCGGGCTGCTAAATTAGATAAGCGGGGCTGTGGCGCAGTGCCCCTGATTAATAAAAGATGCAGTGCTCCCTGGGGATGGCCCCTCTGAGGGCCGAGCAGAACCTACCCACAGACAATGGAGTTTGCTGGCACACAATGAACAGGAAATGGAGAGAATGAACCAATCATGGAAATATAACATTTAAAGCAGAACTATCCTGTGACCCTCTGTAACATTATGCATGCATCATAATAGATAATAACTAATGTTGGAAGTGGAAAAAGAACAAAAATATTAATATATTCATTTATTTAGGAAGCATATCCTGCTATTGACATATGTTGGATAGAACTGCCGATTTCCTGCTGTTTTATGACATTTGCAAGTCCTTCAGCAGAACCACTACAAATTCATGGTCCATTTTATTCTTGCCCCTAACAGTGCACATTTAACATATTGTTTAATATTCATCCTGCCATTGTTAGGGCAGCGAAAACTACCAAAATATGAGAGGACCATAGAAATTGGTGTTGTGGTTTCTGACACTGTCTTGTACTGATTACATTGCTCTGATTATGAAAATAAATAATGACAGGCTTTCTTATGATTTCGGAGTCAAACCAGAAAGAATCTATAGATACTGGAGGTATTTTTTTTAATGCAAGAAGGCCAGTGCAGCATGTTTTAAATACCTTTGTTTCCTAGTCTTATTTCTAATCCAATACGCTTGTAGAAGAGTTGCTTCAGTGCAACAGTTTAAGGCAGATTTATGCTGCCTAAGGTTATTTCTCTATATGCCTAAATATTTTATCTTTTTTCTTTTCTGAACATTTTTATAAACTTGTGATGATTTTTGTATTTTTAAGAGTAGCCAAGCAAGTTAGAAGATTTTCTGTAGTTGTTGTACTTACTGCTCAGATTCATTGTATATGCAAACAAGAACGATGTGCCTGCCACAGAATATGCAGGATTGTCAGCAAAGCTTTTGTTAAAATTAATTTAATTTGAATATTCATGCTTATATTTAACCAGTAAGTAAATGATTTTAATAGCAATGGAATGGGATAGGCTGGAAGACAAAAATATCAACCACTGAAAGCTTGTTTTTGACAATGCTGGAAGAGTATTTGATTGTGATTTTTACAGGTCCCTTTATGTAGCAAAGCTACCTATTAAAATACAGCTCTAACTTTGTTTTGAGTGAATGTTCCAGCTATCATCTAAACATATACACTTGATTGAAGCTTCTTAGGTTTTAACTTTTAAACATATTGTTCATTCTCAAAAATATTGCTTAGACTGGCACATGAAAAAGATGAAATAGCTTCTTGAACCGAGCGGCGTTCCCAAGTATCTTTAACATCTGTGTGTGTGACTTGTACGAGTGCTGTGTGCGTACCTCTGTGGGAGAGTGTGCTAAAAGGCTAACGGATGCTCAGCTAGTTTTCACACCCACAGCATCACGTTGTCATGTCATTTCAGTCCTACATCAGCTCTATTCACATTCGTCACCTAATGGCTTTGTTACCAGGAGGATATTATCCCTCTCACTACTCATGTTTATAAGACAGCCAGCAGGGATCCAGTTGCCTATGGAGACCGCTGAAATCAAGGCTGTATAATCATCTGGCTTCCCTTTCAAAATTTGGGCTGTAAATAGTGCATTAAACCAGTTCATTTTACTACTCACATAATAATGCTAAAGCATTCACTGAAACCCGCTTGCCCAACACCGTCAGACAGGTTTACTAGGCGAACGCGTAACTACATCAGCACCGGACAATCAACACGAATCCATTTACACATGACCTCATATGCGCGCATGTGCGCTCATGCAGCCACACGGCGTTAGCAGACATGTTTCCCCTCTGCTCCGTGTTGGTGGTGTGTGATTGCCGCATGTATCATGAACACTGGAGCATTTATCTTTAAATAACCTCCACCCCCTGTCGCTACTGAACAATAGCGAGACGCTTCTAATTTTCTGCAAGATAATGGTAGTCATATTGAGATGAAAAAGGTCAAGGGTTGGCTTGTGAGGTTTTGATTGGTTCGGAGCATCACGCTGCCCCTGGAGATAAAATGGAAAGTGATATTTCATTTATAGCACCACCCTTCCAGACTGCATAGCAATTTTAGGTGATAGTTCCATGAGGAGGCCCAGTTCTGAAATGATTAGAGTGCATCTACCAGTCAAACACTAAACACAAAAATGGCTACTCTGATGTCCTGCATCAGCAGTTTTTGTGCTGTTTTTTTTAATGATCAAAGGCATGTGCTGCATAGTTTCCCACATGCTGTTTTTAATATGTAGTTTTTCAAATGTTCTCCCACCCCCTCCAACCAGCGAAGATTGATGGGTTTTGTTTATGAATATGTATAAGATGTGCATATGCAGTTGAACCTGCCTTTGACCTTCATCTGCTCACATGTATTCAGTGAGCTACTGCTGCAGCACTCTGCATTGTCTTTTAAAAAGGAAAATATTTCTTGTTGAAGTAGATGCTGTAAGTTATAACACTCTATGCATTGATACTCCTCAGTTCTCAAGCCTGCGTATATTTTTATTCAAAAAGTGCAGTCGTTCTTTATTTTGTACGTGCTTCAATGGAGATGTGGGGGGATGTCACTAAGGTGGAGTGGATGATTGTTTGCCTCCAGCCTTGTGTATAGCCTGGTGTTGTTCCTTGAATGTAATATTTAATTCATGCTTTAACCACAGTGGTTAGAAAATCACCACTAGCTGGTATGTGAATGTATTGAGGACCAAACTATAACTGACACATGTGAGATCGACCATAGAGCCCAGTTTGTGAGTGCACACAGCCTAGAGGATGCATATAATCATGTTACCAAAGCACTGGCTAAAACCATAACACACCAAGAAAAAATGAATCTCGTATTGCAAAACTTCTCTCTTAATAGAGGTGCCACCTACAACAAATTTATGACGTAATCTGAACATTTATATCATGTGTTTTATTATGTTAATTCCCAAAAGCCTTATGAAACAAGAACAGTAGATAAACTAGCATTTGGCTGACATTTGTTGTTTTGTTTTACCCTTCTTGGCAGCTTTTGCATAATCTCTTTGGCCTCGTTTCTGCATTGTGGTTTTTTTTCTTTTTTATTCCAGCCTTAGGGTGCATCACTCATTATGCAGTGACCCAAACTGCATTTCCCAAAGAGCAGTCCAGCCAGTGGGAGTGGCCTGAGCTTGTTGAGGAGGCTGCCCTTTAAGGTCATTACAATGGTCATGTGATAGGCCAGCAGAGCCCCCTGGGCCATATGACAAACCGAGCTGCCAGACCGAGGTGTGTGTCAGGGGTGTTTTTCCACAAAGCATTCTATAAAAGTGTAACTGGGCTGTATTTGCCCTTTCCTCCTGCTATGCGTTCAGCCAACAGGCCCCTGAAGATCTCTTAAAAAGTGCTGATCCACAGAGCTGGACTGGTGCTCTTGTAATCCTTCTAGCTGTGCTCCACCTCCCCCCCCACGATCCCCACCCTCCGTACCTCCTGCTTCCTCTCTCACATTCCCTCACTGTCTCCTGCTGATGCATTGCGCTGATGCGAGCGACAAGGTGATGGGATGAAGGGGCTTGTTTGGGCCCCAAGCTAATTACCACACATTAGAGCATGACTAAATAAATCTTAAGTGCCGCTAATTGCTTGGCAGTGAAAACAATAACTGTGGTACTTGCCCAGAGGCTCTGGGGTAGTGAGGGGCTGGGGCACAGGGGACCAGGGGCCCTGGCACCCGGCCAGCAGAAGACACCAGCGCCATCAGTCAACTCCCTCACCCCCTCTGCCTTCATGTTAAAGTCACACACCACTTGGCACTGTCACTACATGCACCATATGCCCCACACCCACCGCATCCACCACCCGGTTTCTAACACGCTCCCTGCAGCCCTCACTGGCAAAGAATAAGCCATACATGACAGGCACAGACAAGCTCAGTCTGTCTGTGGAGCCATCATACATCACTGCATTAATAAACATGAATTAGTAATGGCACAATTAGATGGGGTTGTTCTGACATTTACTAGTACAATAATGGTGTTCTCCTCTTTACAACCCCCTTTGGCCTGCACTGGAGCGCCATCAGATCCCAGACCTTTAGATGTGGGGGTGGGAGGGGGGAGAGATGTCCCCGCTCTGACTGTATCTTGGAAAAATAACACATCTAAGGGATTTGTATCAAGATTGTTTGTTTCTGTTTTAAATAAACTGATATTTTTTAAACTCCCAAATATCAGTAATAGCCTAAAAAATAATCCAGCATCAGTCCAGCTTTACTCTGTATGTATGTAAGTGTGTATATGTAACGTGTGTGTGTTTGTTTCCCTCTTAGGTTGCATTCTGTTGTGTGTGAAGACAACGTTTGATCAGCCTGTGCTGCCTACCAGATCTCCTGTGGCCCAAAGGTATGTTCAGCACAGACGTCCCAGCAGCCCTGCCTCACTGAATGGGGCATCACAAAGCCTTTCACTCTGCCACAGCACTCACCAAAGATGAGTGCCATAAACTGCAGACAACATTATGTGACAAGATTTCAAACTAGTTTTCATTCAGAATTGGTAAATGTGAATTTCTATTCTGCACAAAGAGACTCAAGCAGTACAGTCACTGCATACTATCACTATCATATTCTGCCTGATCTGCAGAAAATATATATAAACATAAAATTTACATTTTATTCCATTTTATCATAATCAAAGATTTTTTTATTACCTGGTTTGATATAATTTCCTTAGAAAATTAAGCTTAACAACCTGTTAAGCTTTAAAAGTGTTGTGCCCAGCCAGTGTTTATTTAGTTTGCAACAGTGCCAGCAGATGCTTTCACACAATATGAGTTATGATCACAGGAATAATACGCCTTTCAATCAAAACTCATTAGCATAAAAAGATTGGTCACAAACATTAACCTGAAAACAGTATACCCATTTACAATGCAAATTGATCAAAGCTCTTATAAATTCTTTTGTTTTGCCCTTTTCTTTGTTTCAGTTTTAATTATTTCTTGTAACTTGAAGTTTCATTTCCCAAAAACTGACAGGGGGTGAATAGTGATGTGATCTCAGAGTCACGTTTTTCCTCTGCCACTCTCTGATCCTCCCTTTTCTCTCCTGAACCAGTGGCTTCTCATTTGCACTGTCACTCTTCTGCAGTGTTTTACTGCTTTCCCAGGGGACTCATGTGCTTTTGTTAGCTTTTCTGTGAACACACACGGCCTAATTGGTTGATTAGTTCAGGTTGACTGGCCTGTTAATTGAATAGTAATTTAGATTTGATGTGTCTAATGAAGATCCTAATTTATGGCTTGGCACTCATCCAAGGGTTTGTTTTTGAGAGTCGGAATCAAACAAAAACGATGAAAGGAAACAAGGAAATGATTCAGTGTCTCAGCGCTGCTTTGATAGCACATGAATTAACTCTTTGTGTAAGGTGATAACAGTTAAGAGTGTTTATCTCCCTGAAATTAAACTGATGTAGACAATGGTAAGACATGGATACTAGTACAAACCATTGGGTGTTTAAAGCTATGCAGCACTTTAGTTATTTGTCCTAATGGGGAAAAACTGACTTATTTCTCTATATCTTTGATATGCCCACATACACTGGCTGTAAATGATAATCACACTCAATTCAAGATATCAACTCAAAACAAACAAGGGCATGGCTGAGAATTTCAGCAGCCATATTTAGCATTTACACAATGTTACACTGTGAGCCATTGGCTTGAATTTTGCAAGACCTCAGCTGGGTTCATCTAAGGCATAAACTGGTTTGGTGCACAGAGTAGGCATTGCAGGTATTGCCACAGGGTTTCTGTCAAAATGAACAGTTTTAGTCCCTCCTTTCATAGCTAAAACACATTTTCATCTGACTAACTGTGTGCTTCAAACTCCATCTGCATGGTCAAAGTATGAAGGTTTGTCTTTAATAAATGTGCATGTTTGTTAATATTAACCCACATCTGAGGTTGCTTTATAAATCTGGATCTGATGTCAGACCTGTGACCACTGGCTTTTCTCATATTATTTTCCCTGTCTATGCAGCTCTATTTATCCTTCTGCAACTACTAAACACAACATAGTTTACCAGTCAATGATAATGAGAAAAACAGCCGAGTCACCACAATAAAATATTGGTATTGCACTGCAAACCATGGTTTTGTTACTTTTGTTTGTTTCATATGTATCATATTAACATTTCTACAGTGATGTAGTTCAGCTAAGTAAGATGGCTGCCAAGCAGCAGACAGCAGCAGACCACTGTTTGAGACCAACAAACAACAAAAGCGGTTATATTTAACATGTTGGCCACCAACTACTGAAAATTGAAACCTTAAGTTTTAATGTATCTGCTATATGTGTAACATACAAATATATATTACATATATAACATACAAACTTAACATATTAAACATACCAGTGTAACATGTCTATGGTTTGAAGTACAATGCCAACACCTATTCTGGCATTGAGAACTGTTTGCTGTTGCTGCACTGAACTCATTATCTGTGTGTTGTTTATGTTTAACTTAATGAAGGCAAGCTTGTACTGTGATATTTGTCTTTCCCTCTTCACTTAAAAACCATTTGAGTCTACCTGATCACCATTACTTGAACTATACCTAAGCTACATTTGCGTTATGAGTTTAGCTCAAGTGAAGTCCAAGAACATAACTGACTCAAGAGCTGTGTCCCATTTTCACAACATTTATTAATTTATATGGTGAATGTTTATATTGAAAAATTGATAAAATGTGTAAATAGAGCAGACATTCATCAATGATACATTCTAAATTTTGCTGATTTTTTTGAGTGTGGTCTATGGACGTTGGTGAGAGAAAATAAAAACAGAGAATAAATTAACAGAGTTATTAAACCTTTGAAAAACATTTTGCGTTCTTGTTGTTTTCTCCTGATTTGAAAATGGCAGTCGTGTTCCAAAATCGCACTTTAACTAAGTCTATTGGTGACCATCTTGCATCACTTCCTGTCATTAGTTTCTTGTATAGTAACTGTCACAACAGTATTCTGCTCAACATATACAGTGCACTCTCATTGTATTAGTAAACAGTGTGGAACTGGGACACAGCCAAGGATATGTATTGCCACACACACTTAGAGCCATGAGCATTGTGTACCGCACAATAACATTTAATTTGTTTCATAGTTTATTTAACAAAACTGTATGTAGGTGCTTCTTGTCCTTGGCACAGAATGTTCATCCTTTTAATACAACTACATGTTCACAGGGGATTGAACCTGTAGATTTTAGGCCTTTTGCTCTCAGTGTTTCCACACCAGAGCTCCAGCGCATAGTGAGTTTATGAGCATCAAGGTACTCCCCCACAGTTTGGAGGAATACATCTTCCCTCAAATCCACAATTATGCACAAGGAAGTCACATTTAAAATCAATCAATGGAAACTTGATTTCCCTTTAGCATTGGGGGGATGATCCCAGATGCCTTTTGACTCCTCCTCCTCCAGTGCAGCGCAGCTTGGGGCCTTGAATCGAACATTCATTGCTGTGGTTTAGTGGTCCAGTCAGTCGTCTGGGCAGTGAAATTCCAACAAAATTCAAAATATAATAAAAATTAAATCCAATCCAACGAACTGTCAGAAAACATCCCAAAGCTGGCTTTATCCACCATTTTAAAATGGCAACAATCTGTCATTTACCACAGTTTACACCACCATCTTGGAGCTTGAAATCATTGTTGGATTGTACATCCAACTTAGCCTTGATCAGAAATGTTCCTGTTACTTCCTCCATGGATCTTTGTATCCAGGATGCAAGCTTTTTCTTTCAGTCTTTGATTTTCCCAGGAATTTCCAGTTATGAGCGCAGTACGTTTTAGGCCTTCTCTGTCCCATGTTGTCACCAAGGCAAACTGCAGATCTCTGACACTCCAGCTAGTTCTGTTCAGAGGCGTTGTTTTCTAGATAAAACCTAAAAAAAAATGAAAATATAATCAGTAATATATAAAGCCAGATAATTTGTTTTGTGTGCAAAACATCTGAATCACCCACCATCCATCCCCCACCTTCCCTCTGAACCTCATGCAATCATGCACACTTATGCACATGCAACAATGTACCTGACTTGCTATATAGCAGGCCAAACTAGTGCAGGCATTAGCAACCTCAGGTGTGGGGAATCAACCCCTTTCTTGCACACATACACATTTCTTCGCACTATTTCTCCATCTGTCACTTACCCGCATACTTAAAGCAGCAGTCATTAGTCGCCCTCACCCTCCCTCCCTTAATGAGAGCGCAATTACCATAGGGTTCTCCCCAATCCCAGTGGCCTGGCAGCGTTGTCCGAAACCTGCCTCCCCACCTGCCTTCAGCTCTGCGTCTGCTTCTCTTTCAGATTCGCTTCTCTTCCCTTGTACCTCTTCTCCCTTTCACTGTGGCTGCAGACTCTCTCTCTTTCTCCATCCTCTCTGCAGCCTCTCTCTTTCGCTCCTCCCATCTCTGAGCTCTAGGCTGCTCTGGGTTTTAGACGGATCACTCTCACAATGGTTGATCAATACAGGTATTGATCCACTGGCAAAATGTTTATAAAATCATTCTGGGCAGCTGCAGTGCAGTGGGGAGGGGAGGCGGGGCGACGAGAGGGCCAGCATGCCATGCCATTCGCCTACGAGGGAGCCAGCACGAACCTGATTGGCTGTCTGTCTACCCGCCTTGCCAGGAAGAGGGCTGGCATAGTGTGCGTTTCTTTGTCATTGTTGCTTGGTATACCACAGCTCTCCCTGGCTTACGCCGCTAAACTTTGCAGACCACCAAAGCAGAGTGCAGCAGTTTAACCTTCTCGCCGCTCTGTGTTGACTGCTCGCCAAGCAGTGTCACCCGCTCCCTCTCACATCAGCCAAGAAATTAATTTGCATAAATTAGCAAGCTGCAGGCGATCCCAGTCTAATGATCTACTGTCATTTCATTTCCCCTTTCTCCCTTATCTTAGCGGGAAAACACTCTTTCTCCTTAATGCCGCCGCGGTGCTTGCCTACCACATATCCACATGCCAATTGTGGGAAACGGTCACCTCAGAAAGCTTGCCTCTGTTTCACACACCAACAGACCAACACACAAACACACACCAGTGTGAACAAATATAGGAAAACTCATAGGAACACCTATCCACAGCATGTCCCTGCTGTACTGTCATGAGGGAAAAGAGAGCAGTCTGGGGACAGGCCTTCCCCCTGGCTCTCACCCCTGCCTCCCTCTTGACTCTCACACTTTGAGGATTACTGTAAATGAAATGACTCAGCTCCAGTCTTTGCTACTCCATTGTGGGGATCATTAGCAACATTAGCAGCGGCACACCAACCACAGCAGGCACACTGTTGCTCCACTTGGGAATGCTGCCGACAGGCCAGCCAGCTCAAACACTGGAATAAGAAAGTGCAGAACAACTAGATTCAAGCAGATTCAAGTGACATGGTGTATCAAAGGCTTTGTAATCCAGGGAGGGGCTCTTGCTTATGCCTTGCTGAGTGATGATGTATGAGATGTTTCTTTACACAGAGAAGATAATTGCAGCGTGGAGCACAGTGTGGTGTAACTTTTTCCAGAATCACAACTCTTGTTGAACCAGACTAACATCTGTCAGCCATAAGGCCAGGCAGCCTCTGTGACCTAGAGTCAACCTCACCCCTCTGGGGTGCGTGGCTTTGTCTGTCCCCCTCCCTTTCTGGCACCTACCATAGACTCAGAATCCCAGACACTGGCCCAAACCACAACATCTGAGCCTACCCCAGCCCATCTTCCATTAAAGAACAGTGTTAAGCTAATTATGGGAGATGATCCATATGACAGTAGCTGTCTGAGTGTTGCATTCTTTTAATTAGCTGCAGCAGTTGCTCCTGCTTGGCGCATGGTGGAGAGGACCTCCTGGATTTTCACCAAATTTGGAGCCCCAGGAATATGATCACCACACATGTACACACACACAGACAGACATGTGTAGGAAGTGTCACTCACACATGCGCCGGAGTGTGGTAATTACTCTAACACATCCAGAACTGGCCACAGCCCATTCATTACCATAACATGTTGTAATGAAGTTTAATCCCTCATCATGTTGTCTGTGGTTGGGGAGTGGTGTGTGGCTGTTATCCTCGACTACTCCAGATGTCTTCCAGGCTGTCTCTCTTTCGTGCTGCACTAGACTGAAGACATGACATTCAGTATCCCACCTTTAGTCATTTCCTTCCTTTTCCTTTTCATCTCTGCTTTTTTTTCCCCTTGTAAATTCATTTTGACCTCATCCATCTTTGTTTCTTCCCTCCTCCCCTATCCCATTTTTCACCTTCTGTTCCTTCGTCCACATACCCTCCCATCTCTAAGAGAGTGTGTTATTTATTTCATCTGAATGCAGGGGCTCTTTGGTGCATGCTTCTCACAGTAATCAATTTCAGCTCAGACAGCATAACCAAACAAAGCGCTGCACTCATTTCAGCACGGGCATAGATGTAACCCATCTCTCTCATTTTCTCCCTCCCGCTCCTTCATTGGAAGACATTTTGTTCTCACTCTGATGCCATTATGTCAATCACTGCAGACATGTGGTGATGTGTGAATGCAGCTGCTAAATGAGTCATGGCAAGCAATGATCATTAGAGTTTTTTTTAGCCAGTTTTGTTGCATATGATTGTAGTCTTTAGTCTGTGTGCAAACATGGAAGTTTGTTCTGTTTTGTTTTAAAGATACACAAGATTGTGTGCAGCTTGCTGTATCTGTGTATGACTGGATTTTTAAATTCAGCATTTTTAGAGTCTCCTTGTCCTTACTGGGCGACAACATACAGTGTAGACGAGAAGCAGGTTTCTCCCACTGCTGTATGAATGAGAAGGACTCGAGCTGCCAGCTCTCCTGTATCCTTTTCTCTGCCAGCCATCCTCTTTGTACAGCAGTTGAGACCACCAGTAAATGCAGCCGCTGGATTGGCCTCTTTCCTTGCTCTGCTTTTATTGATTTCAGCCAGACACAGAGACAGACAGAAAGAAAGGGCCTTTTCAGGAAGAAGTTAAACGGTCAAGTAGCGGGTGGAGGGTGGCTTTCACCACTTTATTGACGAGGTGGAAAAATGTCACTATTATGGAGGCCCTTGCAGCAGATAGCGAGCTGATTGGATGAGTGCCCCCAGGTCAGAGTGGAGCACGTTCCCCCTGCAGCCAAACGAGAGCAAATAAAAGGGCAGAGGAATCCGCTTGAACCGGAGGTGAGGTTTCTCTCCACCAGGCCTCTCTGTAGGCAACATTTCTCCGGGTATGAGGCAAAGTGCTTGGAATTTGGACCGAGTTCTGATCTCTGGTGGACTCCTTCCCTCTGATCTCTCTTCTAAAGGCGTTCTGGGTTTGCAACATTTTATAGCTCTAGGGACTTCCATGGTTTATATGTTACACAAGCCCATGATACATACAGATGTTGGACTGCTGCTACATAGCTGTAGCAAAGGGTGAGAGATGGAGAAATTGATGAGGAATACAGAGACAGAAGGTGGTGATCACATAGATCACACTGGATTCAGCCATTTCAAAGATGACAAGGCAGGCAGAATTTGGCAAAATGGCTGACAGGCCTGAGAATGACATGTACGAGTGCTGTCTCCACACTCCAATGAGAATAATTAATGTTTGAACGCACACAGTGATAACACAAAGCAAAGGACACCAGGCTTACTGTATCATAAGACACTGAGCAGGCGTCACATTTTTGATTGGCCCTGAAGTCAGAGGACAAAAGTTAATTGATATATGAATGTGAGACAATGAAAGGGAAAAGCATGATGGGATAATTGTAAAAAGAGACATTGAATCTGACTTGAGAGACTCTAAAGGCCTCTGACAGAGATAGGGTTGTGAGTCCTCACAAATGGCTGAGGGTTCAAACACAAGCCACTCTCGGGCCCTGCCTTCTGACGTCAATCAGTCTAATTAGCCCAGCATATCATCTGGCTGGCCCTTCCTAGCAGCACAAGACAGACCTCTGGAAAGGTCAGCATGCCACGGCAGAGACAGAGCAGTGCTTAATCAGAGGTGAAATGGTTTCTTTTCCAAATTGATTCCAGTTCGGATCAGACAAGAGTGTCTTGTGTTGAGCCACTTAAAGACTTAAGGGAAAGGCGGCAGGCCACTTTTAAGAGGGCTTTTAAAACAAGACATTAACAAATAAAAACTGCTCTTGTGACATCTGGACCAGGGCCCAAAGAGCAGTGGGCCATATGAAAGATCTGTCTGTCTGCCTCTATCTTCATCTCTTTCTGGTCTCTTTTCTCTGTTCTCCTCTCTCTCTGTATCTTTTTATCTCCTGTTCTGCATGAGACACAGCACACATTCACATGTGGATGCACACACTCAAATGGACTGAGAAAATTCATGCAAACTCTGCAGGAAACGTTGTCCCTCTGCATAGTAAAAAATTGCAAAATCACTTTTATAATGTTGACACAAAACTACGAAATAAATATTTTGTCTTCTCGCTCACAAAGTAAACTAAGTACCATTAACACTGGACCCCTGAGGCGTTATATCTTTCTACACCCTCTTTAAAACTCTTTTTACAACAGGCTTGTCACAGCCATGTATACATAGAAGGAAACATCTGAGCTCGCCCACACACACACATCTGCACACTGCACATTCACCAACTCCCTTATGCTGAATGCATAATATATGTAATGAAATAATGTTTCCAGTGGGGATGGTTGTGGCTGGGGGATGGAGATGTGTAGTGAATATCAATGTGGCTCCCCCAGACTCCTTGGTTCAATTGGTGTGATGGTGGGGGGTAAATGAATATGTGGGAGTGAGAGAAGCTTTATCCCTTTGCCCAAAGCTACAGTGAGGAGTCCACGCAGATAGAGGAGGGGCTTCTTCACCGGCCCCTCAGTCATTATGAACTTAAGATTTATACATTCCAACAGATGGTGTGTTCTCTGTTGTCCCCTGCATCCCATGTCCATGCTGGTGCTGAATGGTAGAATTCAGTCCTTCGGTCTAGGGGGTCCTGACACACCGGGCCAATGGTCGGCCATCGATGAGTGTCCGTAGCCATAGTTTTTACAGCGTGTCCCACACTGTTGGCACTAGTTATCCCTTGATTTTTTTTCTTCCGGCCTATACAGCATGTTGAATCGATGTTGGAGACGTCAGAACCATGTGGTTAATGACATCACTTTGATTGGCAGTTCAGTCTTGTGCATGAGAAGAGAAATGGAAGTAAGGAAAGCAAACAAATGGCTAAAGTCAAGAGGGCATAAGACTGAAACAATCTTGTTATTCAAGGTAAGATTATTTTTGTAGCTACTGAGCTCTTAAGCAGAAATGGTTTGCAATTGTTTCTAATTGTTGTCATTAATTCACAGTAAATTTAATCTGTTCTTTCAACATCAGGTTGTGTTGTTGATGTGCTAACTGGCTAACTAGTGTCTTGAATCCATGGTTTCTCTTTTTTAATGACAAATTCATACATCCGTCCCTTGGTCATCGGCTGTAGTCTTTGTGGTGCATTCATTGCAACTTCTTTGCCTAGACAAAGGCCACATGAGGTGACACAACAGTCGGCCTTTGTCACCACTGGCTCCTCGATGGTGGTTTGGTGTGTCTGGACAACACATTCTCACTCCAACCTTGTCACATATTGACCTTTTGGTCATAGACTTTCCACATCCACATACAACGTGCAAGGTGCCCTGGGTGTGTTGGTTGTTGACATTCTGGGACACCATGTCAAGTTCTGCCTGTTACATGCATTGTCTTCTTCCAAAATTCACTTCCATTTTTACCATTTACCATTTACATACAGTATCTTTTAAAATAAATGCAATATGTCAGTACAACAACGGAAATTGACTTTTTTTTTTTTCCTCAAACAACTAACGTGCATGGTTAGGTTAGGTTTCCAGGTTTCCGCTCTCTCAGCTGAAAGTCGATGTTTATTTGACCTATCCACCACCCCTCCCACCAGCCCAACTCGGACTTGTGCTGCATTAACTTTAGTCCTTGTCCCGCTCCCCCTTTTTTCATTGGTTTCTGGCGCCGCAAGTCACTGCCCAAGCACCAGATTTTGACGACTTTGGAGTGAGACCAGTGCTCGTCTGGGCCTTAAAGAGCAACTCCTGGCTCCTCCTCCATGCTGACACCATACTTTACTCTTCTTATAAAAACAATACAGAGCATGATGTATTTGTGCCACGCAGACAGATACTTAAGCCAGTGACAGAGAATAGACTCTTCCCTTTATGCGGTGGTCTGTCCTACTATACAGCAGACATGAGGTACACAAGTTTAACCTGCTGTAAACCACAGCCTCTGCAGGAAATCTCAATGAAAATCAGCGGAGAGACAAATTACATTTTCCCCTGTGCCTCACCTTGACTGACTCAACTGAGCTCATCTGTTCCATCTTGTCAGAGTGGAGATGCTGTGTCTCTGTCAGCCGGGGCTTTGATGTTTTAAACATTACCATTAATAATGTTTTCAGCATCAAAATTAATTGCTTTGCTACTGTGTCCTGCTCTCTTCATCCTAAACTGAAGCATGCATAAATCAAGACTAACTACCTTTGTTGAAATTTTGAGGTCAGGAATTTGGGATGAGACCAAACTTGAGTGTGGCCAAGTAGATTAAACTCTGTTTGTGTATCAGTGTGTGTGTGAGTGGAGATGTACATGAATTTAGTAGATGAAGTGTGTTGAAATACTTGTGTTGTTGTTAAAGAACAACAGAGTATGTGAACATAAAGTATTGTTGTACAGTGCAAAAGTGCATGTGTGAGTTTGTGTAATGACTGTCGGGGTACTTTTCCATGACGTCTATTTTAGTCTAATGATGAAATTGAAGCAAAAGATGCTGCATGATCTAGAATGCATGAACTTTTGCCCACATAGCTGGAATGCCATTCAGACATGGCTACACTTTTTTTTCTCTACAACAAAAGTTGAAATATTGGAGCTGTCACTGAGTTAGCTTTGGGATGTCGTTCATTGCAGGATGTGGTGACTTTTGAATTAGTTTGGATTAGACGCTAGAGAAGTATTTTTGTGACTTCCAGATGTTCTGTTATCTATAATTCCCAGCTGTGTTCTGAGAAGTTAAATGAGCTGGAAAGTTTCTGTCCAAGTTCTGCTATACTCATCAAACTCAGGGAAATGTAATTAGTGCCTTTTTGAGATCACATCGCTTAGCAACTCACTCCTAAATAAACAATAAAAAATTGCCTTCCCCTTTTTATTTAGCCACACCTCTAATCTGCCAAGCACCTCCTCTTGAGTGGCTTTGGCCCTACCCAGTCTCTGGGGCCCCGCGATGTGAAGACAGGGTGAGGAATGTGTGAAGCATCCAAGGAAACATGAACTGCTATTTTCCCACAAGTATGAAAAAACAGAGGCCATGGCTGTGGAATCTTTCTGACGCAATCAGCTAGTGGGATGGCTGCTGTACAGTTGGGATTTGGACAGGGGCTCAGGTCAGGGTGTTGTTAAAGCTGTAGTCTTAGGACTTAAAGATCTAAGTCGGACCTGGGTGGGTAAGGGATCTGCTGACGAGGGTAAAACCTGACAAGCAAAACTGGATGGAAAGATAGCGGGAGCTGCTGGATGGCCCCATTTGGGAGCGCTCCATAGTTTCTGCTATTTCATTCTTAACAGGCATCTGTGGGGCAGTCATTAATTGTTTGTTGGCCAAACCATCATTAAAAAAGCAGACAGCAGGGTGGCTTTTACAGAGATGTGAGAGGGAGCAGAGAGCTGAAACAGGAGAGAGGATCACTGAAGAGGCCCCAAGAGGCCCTCGCAGAGACCCAGATGATTACCATGCTACCGTTGCCTCTGTAATTCTTCATAGAATTAAGACACACGGTTGAAAGGAATTCCCAAACACAAAAACAGAGCAAACTTCAATGAGTCTCTCTTTCTTTCCTGATCTAATTATCGCTGCCCCCATAATCGCTGTTATATTCATCATAGTGCTCAGTATTTATAGGGTCTGTTTTCATCATAGTAATAATGTCACTCTGGAATTCCCATGCAGAGAGAGAGAAGGAGAGAGAGGCAGAGAGACATACATCATAGAGTATATAGAGGAAGCAGCTGGAGATAGGGAGGGCTGCTTCTTGGATCCAGATATCATTTGATGTTAAGGAGGCCACAACAACAGGATTGCTCCACTACCTCCCATGCAAATGTGCCCTTGTTTTGTCTGGACTTTCCCCTGCCTCTCCACTGTGGAGTCTCCAGATGAACCCGGTTCAGCTCGGCGCTAACCTCTGATCCTTGTCTTGACCTCTACTACTGCATCCTGGAGCTGGCACAGAGCCCGCCTCACTTTCTTAGACCCTTTGGAGCTTGGAAAGCCGACAAAAATTTAAAAAAAAAAAAAAATCTTTCTTTCTTTCTTTCTTTTCTTCAAGTCTATATCCAGCTTCCTCCACTCTCCTGTTCCCTCTCTTAACTCTCCATCTCTCTCCTTCCCCCCCTCCACCGCCAACCCACCCCTATTCCAAGGGAGCCCACTGCCTCCTATTCTCTGCCCCCACAATGTTGCTCCCAGTATTTGGGTATATATTTAACACCCACATGTGAGGCCTGGTGAATGTGCCTGGGGAATGGAAAGGAAAACAAGCATGCCCTCTCTCCCGGCCCTTTAGTGCTGGTCTGCTATAAATACCTCCGGGTGGCGCGCCAGTTCCAGCACCAGTGGCATGGGAACCTCTCTCCCTCCTCTGGTCCGCTGCTCGGCCACTCAAGTCCAGTCTGGGAAGGCTTTAGCCGGCAGGCTGGCCTGAAGGGTGGGTGCGTGGGTAGGTGTGTGCAATGTGGGTGTCGTAGGGGGAAAAAAGTATGGAGGGTTGTGTATGGTGTATGGTGGTGGTGGTCTTCCTGTGTGTTTTGTCTGCTTCTCTGAGGAACATCCCTGTGTCTTCTCCCTTTCTCCCTCCCTGTCATCTCTCTTTTCAAAAGACTTCATGTATACTGCATTTATGCTGTTTTGCCTTATGAAGATTGTATGAATATGTGCTTTTCAAACTGTTAAAAAAGAGATCCCCTTTTCTTCACTGCGGTGAAGCGTTTGTTATGTTACTCCCCCAAAAATTGATTTAGACTTTTCAAAGGTTTGCTCTTCACAGTGCTGTCTCCCTGTGTCGATGCACGACAGGCTCAGCTCATATTTTCAGAGTTTGAGGTAATAGTTTTAAACTGACAGACTAAACATCTCTCTCCCCGGCTGTTCCACTTCTACAGAGTAAATAGTTTTATGTGCACAAACACACACACACACACACACACACGCTGGGTGACTGACTTAGTCTAATGATTATTTCTTTTTGGTTTGTGGGGGTTCATGAGAATTTGCTGGGTTGTAAGTTAAAAGATATGGGCATAGGGCCTCTTAGGACACTTTTTTTAACCTTCTCTGCCTCTGTATTTGAAAATGTAGGTTAGCCGTCATAGTTTTGTACAGTAGACACAAGGCAGACAATACCCTTGTGTTGTATGTCTGAGCTACAGGCTGTTTTTTGTTGTTTTTAGGACATTAAGATATAGATACAGTCATTGATAAATGCCAATGTTGATTTTCACAATAAGATTGTGTCAGTGTCGGCTAAAAAAACAAAACAAAAAAGTGATACTCTACATCAAAGCTTTTTGTTTGGTCATTTAACATACTGAGTCTACAGATTAAATGTCTCTGTTGTTCCTTTCCCCCCTCACACCTCTTAGCATTCTCCCTATGTCTCTTTTTCTCTCCCTCTCTTAATACTCTCCTTTCCTCTCTCCCACCCCTACAAGGCTCACTTGTTATTTTTTCGTACAAGGTCTTGTAATTAAGTTTGACATAAGCACAGGGATTAAATATGCGGTTGAGGAGGGAGAGAAAGGAGCTCTGTTACAATCTCAAGGCCAGCTGTAAAATGGAACCAGATTGCGACACTTGGAGTTGGAAAGTTTGGGAAAGGTGCCGAGACTGGAGCTGTGTTCTACCAACAACGGGATCTGAGTCTTTCTCCCGCGTTAGAGCAGCCAAAAGACTACTGAGTCTCCAGCCAAAAAAGCTAATATTAAAAATCCTTAGGCAGAAGACTAACACTCAGTCCGGTCCAATGATAATTTCTTTTTCAGCTAAAAGTCTGCCATCTCCTCCAGCTAAACATTAACCATTGTCTGTCCAAGATGACTGATAACCTCATCCCAGCCAAAAGCTTTGCTGCCAAGATAATACTAGAAAGCAGCATACTACCTAGTTAACAGCACATTTACAATCTATGGGAATAATTGTTTCCTTTAATAAAAGACAGCTAATGTGTTTGCCAGTTTACACTTGATTAGAAGCAGCTGGAAACTTTATAACATAAATAAAAAGCATCATTTGAAATATGTTTACAGGTCACCAAACTAATCCTATAAGTGAAGACAAAAAGAACAATCACACCCATAACCTCTTACTGATGGTAAGAATGGAAAAGTGATTGTAACTCTAAACCATAGCGCAGCAGGAAAAACCATTTCACATGCTATCACTCAATCACTGACACCAAATATAGAAATATAGGCTAAGATCAGCCCCCAGTGCACCGAGCGTGTCGATAGGATTTTCTTCTGTTCTGAACTCTGAGAGGTCTCACATGGAACTTTGCATTCTTAAATAACTCTGGCAAAACGCTTTAATCTTAATGAGTCTGAACAGCAAATCTCTCATCTGCAGCAAAAAGGATTAGGAATGCAGAAAAAAAGACTGCCGTTCCACTTTGATGAATTGTGTTTAGAAAATCCCTGGGCATGAAGTTCCCCCAATGAACAAAGCGTTAGGCGAGAACGGATGCTTTTAAACAACACAACTTATCTGAGAAAAACAGAACATGCATTTAAGTGAAAATACAAAAGCAGAGCTGATTCGACTCCTCTGCAAATGATAAAAGTGACTAACTCTTTTCCTCAATCCACTTAGCTACTTTTGGAATCAAACCTGGAGTAGCTTTGCACAAATTACGTGCATTGTGTTTTCAGTGCTTCATCAGTGGTGTGTTTATTTATTCTGCATGATGCATTCTGCCATTGTTAAGCATAAATAAATGAATTCATAATTTTCTTTTGCCTCTTGGTAGAAGCACTTGAAATGGGTGATGCCGTGATGAAGAAGGGAGCTGATGAACAGAGACAGTTCAGTGCCAAGAGGTGTTGCTTCCAAAACAGCAGAAACTCTGCTGCTTCCAGTGTAGTTTTCCTCATCGCTTAAAGAAGACCAACTTTTTCACCAAGTGTGAAAGTGTAGTTAGTTAAGTATGCTATTATGCAGAGGTGTTTATTTGTATTTGATTAATACATTATTGATAATATGTTAATGTAATCCAAATCAAAGCAGTTCAGCGTTTACTTGATTAATTATTACTCTGTGGTGTAATTTCCCCAAACAGTCTCTCTGAGTGGTAGGGGTTAGAGCAGTAAGCCTCTGGCTAGTTCAGACTGCTCAAACTACAAAGAGCCTTACTGCACTGGGACCTGCTCTTGGTTCCCCCTTTCCAACCCCCCACCCACCTCCCCAAATGCCCCCAGGCCTTTAGAAAACTACTCTGGCGGATTTTTCGCTGTATTTATTTTACCTTTCTTTCCAAATCAGCGCTCCCCTTTGTTTCCTGTAATGGACGTAAGAAGGAGATATTGCTGATGCGGGCCAGACATACGATCCATATTAATGAGAAAACACCGTCATGCCAGATATATATCCTCCTGAAATAAATGAGCATCTCACTAGGGTGTGATTTTTTAATACATATACATAATTTTCCTCCTGCTCAGCACAAGCCTCCGTGTTGCAAAGACATCAATGTCGTGTGTGTGTAGAGTGGTGATAAATATTACCATGCACTTGACCTATATTGATCCCCCAGTAGGGTGTATACCCACTCCACCACGTTGAGCCTAAACATCTGGTCACCAGAGTGCTCCTTTGAATGACAGATAACATCTGGGAAGTCTGCTGCTATCACAGGAAACAATGTTCCTATCTCCCCCTCCCCGCCCCTCTATCTCTCTTCACTCTCTCCCCCTTGTCCCTCTTTCCCCATGTCCTGCTCATAAGCACATCCCTCTCATTGATTTCCCATTAACCCCTTCTAGACTGTGAGTATCTGCCCACCCAGACACACAGACACCAATGGATTGATTACTAACATAATGGCATCACTATGGCTGCCCGTTCTCATCAGTCTGACCAGGTCTGCAGGCTGGTCCAGTCCATCCCCAACTGTCTGCTGCACTCCACCATCTTTCTCTCCACCTGTTATTTGGCTCTTCACTGTATTTTCAGTACTTCTTCCTTCCCTCATTCCTTCTCTCCTTTCTTTCTCTCCTCTTCCCCTCTTCTTCCACCTCTTTCACTCTTTCCTTCCTTTATTTCCTTCTCTAGCATCCTTGTCGTCATCATCCTCTGTCCTCCGCATCTTCCTCCTCCTCTCAGGTCCCTGTTAATATTCACCTGGCATTCAGCCTCAGGTCACACATGTAGAACCACCATCCAAAGCACTGTACTCAATGTTCCCGTTCGCTTTCACAATACCGTGATGAAACATGAGTGTGTGTGTGCATGTGTGCATGTGTGCAGATATCTCACTATATGAGCTTGCAGGTATGTGCTGATTAGTGTCATTGAGGACAGCAGTTTGCATTTCATTTTAAACGGGAGTCTGAGATGAACTGTGCTCTACACATTTAGTTGCATCAAAACAGCAGTGCAACTTTAGCTTCAATTATAAATACAGACTAACTTTTGAAAAATACTCGCCGCTGCTATTACAGCGGATGAGAAAATTAAACTTGTGTCTGTGTGTGGGTGGCTGTATTGATGTGTGCATATGTTTAGATTTTTTTCTTTTCTTGTTGAACAGACTGTGTGTTAAAATATATACTTACATGAAAGGCTGCCATCATATCTGTTTCACTATGTATTTCCTCCCTCACTTTGGCAACTGCTTTGGCGGCAGAGATAAAGTAAATGTGTGTTTGTTAGGTTGTGTTTGTGAGCCACAACGGAGGCAAGTTAGAAAAAGCCCTTCATTTAAGCATGGCGTGCCTCCATCAGTCCTAGTCTCTGATGTACAAAGAGCCCAGAGGAAGGAGCTTCACAGCTGTTTGTAAACTATGAGAACAGGAAAGGTCAACAAAGTAATGCAGTGCGTTTTTTGTAACGCATTTTCATCTCTCTCTGTTCCATAGTGAGACAGCAGGGCTGCGCCCTGCCTCAGTAGTACTGGTGCATTTAAATTACTGTTCTTGCCTGGAGAATAATGGTGAAAGCATAACCCCATTGTATTCTTTGATAAACTCTGGAAAATGCATGGTATAAGCTGAGGAAGAGGCGCGGTTTAAGGGCACAATTGCCTTGCAAATCTACCATGGCAAAGTTTTTCTGAGAGAGAGAGAGGGAGGAAGAGAGTGGTGAGAAGAAGGGGAAATGTGGAATCGAGGGTTGAGGGAGAAAGACAAGGGAGAGGGAGATGGAGAATCCAGCATGTGGGTAGAGTAGGGGGGTCTGTGTTGCAGGGACATGTGTTATCTCTGGGTGCAGAGGTCTTTGTTTGCAGGGCAGAGAGGTATAGATTTCCTCTCCATGTCAGCGCCTTTATTTAGGGCTCAGCACAGAGGGGACAATAGCAAACTAATCCACTACTGAATCAGGATTAATATTCAAGCTGCAAATATTAATTCACAGCCAAAAGGAGGAAATGCAGAATATGTCAGAATGCTCACACAAATAAAGAACAAAAAAGCCCAAGATCCTTGACCAAAAATTCCATCCCGAGTCTTTCACATGAGTGCATTATTTTTACTGGGTCCTACAGTCTCGTCTCAGCATTCTGTTTGATTTCTGTATTAATCTTCATAATGATTTTCTATAGAAGAGCGAGAGCTGGGGGAAGCTGAAGAGCTGCATGTTGTTTTTGGCTATTCTCCTCACTAAGCTCTGGATTTAAGATCTGGATTTGAATATTTATGATAGAAAATAATAGAGGTTATAAAAATAAGTCCCTGCAGAGCTGGGCTGTAAGTTATAGGGGTAAGCAATGCCTCCCACATCAAAGAAGCCTGGAGATGTTGGCCAGTAGTTTGATGCCTGTAAAAAGCCTATAGCTGTTCAGCCCAGCCCAGCAGAGAGTGTGTCTCTGCTGAACACATATGATCCAAAAGTGTCACTCACTATCAGAGTGGTCACAAGCTCCCAAAATTTAGCAAAATTTAAGTTACTTATTTCAATTTAGTTTTGTCTACCTCGAACAAAAGAAAACAAATCTGCCATCAGGGTGAGATCGTTTGACTTTTTTCAAATATAGTTTCACTTGTTTTGAGATTGAAACAAGTGACAGTATTTGTAACTGACAGGTGGATTACTCCTCTAGTTTCAACATAATGTCACTTGATCCCAGAGAGTGTTTTAAGTATGCTGGTTTGCATTTGAAACAAGCGACACTTTGCCTCCCTTTTGACAGCTTTTTCATTTTTCATAGAATACTTAGATGTTAAGACTTACGACGATGATATTTTGGAGAACTTTGGAAATGAAACGCTCTCTCTGCTGTTCTCCTCCTGAGTGTCTCACTAGCAGGGCAGAGCGACCTGTCCCAACAACATGAGGAGTTAACGTGGGCTTTCAGGGGCAGAGCCTGACGGAGTTGTGTGAGAGAGAAAATGTTTGATATACACTGATTGTAAGCTAGTAACACTGTGCTAATAGCCCACTGCTGTCAAATCTGTTTTATAATAACAGACCACATCATTTAAATTGAGGCGTTAAATATTCCACCTACCAGTCTCAAGTTATTTTTTAATTTATTTTGTCCCTCATGACCATGAAAAAGAAAGCAGATAGAATAAAGTTTTTACACTGGATTAGTGTTTCACTATTGTCCAAACAAGCGAGCATGCACGTCCACAACACACCCCTTTCAGCACACACACATTCACACACCAGCACAGTAATCCCACACTAGGGGGTAGAGGCCTGTTGTATACTGAAAGCCATTGTGATGTTCAAAGGGGCTTCACAGAGGCTCTAACCATTGATAAGGTCTAATGTGATGAGGGACTGTAAACTTCATCTTTTATACATGGCAACATAATGTGAAAGGTCAGCTTATCTTAATCCTCAAATCTGCAGCATCCAGGCCCGTGGCCCCATTTCATGAAGTTAAAGAAATAATCTTGGAGTCCATTCTGAAGACGGCCCTTATTATCTTCTCCGCAAGGTCCAATCAGAAGATATCATTAGAGTGTACTATGAATGCACTGTAAGGAATGATTATTTCTCTTTTCTAATCGGCCCCAATCATATCATAGAATCAGCTGGACTGTGTGCTCATGGTGAGAAGCTTTATTATGTCCAGTGATTAATCATCAAGCACTGCCTTATCCCTCTTAGACACACAGCACACTGCTGGCCTGGTTCAGAGAGGGAGAATGGGAAACATCACCTTCATCAGCACGGCGCTTACCTGATTTTCCATACTCTTTAGTTCACCCTCAGCATTGGCCGTATACAGTAAAATGCTGCGGTGTATCATCATCTCGAGGATATAAACACGGTTTTGAGACCAGTTATTCACTCGCTCCATGTAGAGGCTAATCAGTACTGGGCACCAATGGTTATAAAGTAGCACACCATTATGTTTTGCCCCATTTCATTGTTTTCACGTGCATCTTTATCTTACTCTGGATTTTTGTTTGTTACCTTCTTGATCTGTTTCAATCTGTTCCCCTCCATAACTGCCAACAGAAATTCCTCATCGACTTAAAAAAAGAAGGACATTGTGTCCTTAAATTCCAGACAAATTGAGGACAGATTACATACACAGTCATGAAGTGGAAGAGCCACCGTATTTTGTGAATTAACGCAGGTCAAAAAGGTTATTGTCTCAAGACCAAGTTTGGGCAATTTGTTGTTTAGGAATCCTTTGTTCTCAACTGAAAGTGTGTCAAATGTAGACAGATTGTGAAATATTTATTCCTTGACTGCAGATCATATTAGAGTGTTATTGTTTGTTTCGTTTTGTATTCCACCCCTAATTTGCCAGTGGTACAGTTTCTCAGGAAGTCTAACAAACACACATCAACTTTAACAAAGGTAGACCCCATCCTGTAGCCTTAATTAGAAGGAAATTGTAAACAGACGCATGCCTTTCTTTTACGGATTATCCATACTTTATGACTGAATGTTTGAAGTTATGAGGGATTCTGAATCAGCAGTGCTCGAGTGGTGCTCTTATAGGACATTGTTGTCTTCAATTATTTTCAGTTATATTCCCGTCTGTAAGAGGCAGGGGATCATTTATTATTTAAAGATGCAATCGTTGCTGTTTATCTGGGATTTTTAAAAACCGGGTTATCTTTTTCGCGTAGTTTTTTTTTTTTTTTGATTAAAGGAACAAAGTGTAATAAAGTGCAGTTTCAAACAGATGCTTGTCTCTCTCGCGCGAGAGCTCATCTGCCATTATTGTGATTTAATATGAACGGTGCCAAGTAGCTGCCGAGAGACAAGATCTAACGAGCGTCAGGGATGCTTTAGTATGTACATAAAGGGTCTCGCGCAGACACAAGCTGGTGCAGATGCACACACAAATACACATTTAGTTGCAGACTAACAATCACACATGTCTTTATCCATATGTTGTTGCTAAAGATGGTTGACAGAAAGACTTGTGGCTAATTGTTTTTGCAGCTGGTTTAATGATATTTTGGGGAATATGTAGTGGTGATTTTAACATATTAGGATTAATAATGTGCGTTTAACTTAACCATGTTGGGAGCAAACAAGAGAAAACTAAACAAGCATGAATAAATAGTGCATGTTGAATCCACACACACAGATGATTGGCATCCTGTCTGTTAAGCAGACAGCAGGAGGGAACATATTCTCAGACTGCGGACCCTCATTCAGGGCTGCTCGAATATGGCAAAAATCATAATTATTTTGATCAATATAGAGATTACAATACTTAATGTGATTACTCATTGACTTTGGAAACATCATATATTTACTGAACTTAAAAAAAAGTCCTTCTAACAGTGGATTTTCTTCAACTTTAAATATAATTCAACTGAAAAACAGGCTTGAGGTGAACTTAATACGCCTGGCTGAGAGTGAGTGAGACAACTGCAGTACTGTACTTCGACTGAGTGAGGGCCTCATTCAGTTGGAGCACAGTACTGCAGTTGTTCAATATATCTTGCTACAACATCCCTTATTTCATTACTCAATAAAATTGTCATGCACAGAACTTCATCCCCCAAGTGTGCCCTAAGAATAAAACCTTTTTCCAGGTTTGAACGTTAGTCGTAGTTCCAGTCCTGCTACTACATGTCCCTATTGTTACACATATTGTTTTTTAAACCCCAAAGCCCCACAACTCTTGTTGTGTCCCTCTTACGGCCACTAGTATCCACTTGCCCCAGCATCACTCTTGTTACTTCCAATACTTAACTTTACACTGAAGCCTTTGCCCCTGAGACCCTAGTGTTGGGAGATTAGTCCAGCCTCAACTGAAGCAGACAAACTGCAATCAATACCTGATATAAGCAGTCCGCCAGGGTCAGGCGACCTTGCTGTATGGCACCCACGGCAACTCTAGTAAAGTCCTTATAAATTCTGGGTGACTGACCCCTGACGACCTGGGCAGATAAGGTCAGTCTGGCCAGAGTGACCTAGAGCCAAGAGGCCAGTGTCCAGTCAGTCTGGCTGTCCTATAATGAAGTGGTCAGTATTGCCTTTCTGTCACTCAGCAATTACTGGGAGAGATATGGAGCCATAGATAGGTGCTGAATGCACAAGGAGGCAGCGGCCACAGAATTACATTCACAAGGCAAAGGACCGGTAAAGTGACATGTAAACTACTCTAATATGGACTGGTAATGACTGGGAGCAAGATAGATCGAAAGGAGTCTGACAACTTCAGTGGGGCTGCGTTACATCTGTGTATGCAGGCACAGGGGACACTACTGTAAAGCTTACGTTTAATAGCTGCCTTTTAAAATCTGATGATTTGCTGCAAAAATAAACAGTCATGCAACATAAACACTATTCCATGTCTCCTTTACTTGAAGCAGCGTTCTTTACATTGTGCTTAAAATCATACTTCAGACATCTGTCAAATGAGTTGATTATTCAATTTGCAGATTAACTGTAAAACAAAATGCAATGAACATCAGTCATTACTGAAGACTTGATCATGTACTCGGTCTACAGGGAGTCATTGATGGAAGGTGTCCCTAATGTGTTAACGACACAAGTGTAACTTGCAGAGTGAGGAGTGACCAGATTAAAAGACAAACAGACTGACGTGCAGGCAGAGGTCATGCTGCCTGCACAAATAGAAGCCTGCGTATGTCACAGTGTTTCTCCCATGGCCTGTTGTGCTCCCCGACACAGGTCAGGGGCTAGGAAATCCCCAAAGCCATCCAGCTGCTGCCATCAGAGACTCTCGGCATTCTTCTGTCTGCTAACTATTTAGTTGTCAGTGATTTGGTTAAGTGGAATTGACTTTTATCTGCGGTGTGCTGTGGGGCTGCCACTGGCAATTCAGAATCCCCCTTCCTCAGCTCCTGTCTTAGCCTGGTGTCACATCCAGCACATTGCTATTGGCAGCTGAGCCAGGCCTAATCAATAGCCCAGGTCAGGGATGGCCCGCGGCTCTGCTGTGGGTGGGCTATTGATCCGACACACACACTCCCACAGGTCGCCCTGACAAACCGGGAAGTCGTGGCCTCGGACGGAGTGAGAGGGAGAGAAAGACAGAGGACAAATTAACAGCGCTGCGCTTTGTCTACTGTAACGCCGTCTTGGAAATTATTTATTTATTGATTAGCAAGTAATGTACTGTATACTCTTTATTTAAGATTAAAATTATTGAAATTGATATTTCAAACAGAAGTGTTAAGATTCTGAAAAGTAGAGCACACAGTGAAATCAAGATGAAGACAAACCATTCAGATGTAGACCTGTGATAACCATACAAGACCTGTGCCCCTGTCTGTCTGACTGTCTGTCTGTCTCTACTCTTTTTTTTCTTTACATGTCTTTGCTTCTCTTTGCTGTGTGGATCCTCTGTTGTCACTCTTTCCGACCTGTGGCCAATGAGCAAGAGTCTAGTTATTTTTGTTACAGTTTTAAATGTTGCTCCCCGAGCCCCTTATCAGCACCACAATAAGAACTCTTGGGAACAATTAAACATGGGCTTTAACTCAAGTCTAACCACAGAGGTAAAAATAATCGCACAATGTTTCCAAATGGAAGTGGCTTCAAAAGAGCTATTCAGTTATCACAAACTGTCTGCCTCTCCCGCCTGTATTCCCTAACTAAATCTCTGTCGCTGTGGAACTATTGGAACATATGACAAGCATATTTACCCAGCTTCACAAACCAGGCCCATGTGGAATTCAAAGTCTTTTTTTAACATGTTATTTTTTTTTCATCGCTGGAATTGACAGTTGAATAAATATGTATTGTCTATGAGACTTTGTTGTCGTATACGGGAGATCCTCTGCAGAACAGGCAATTATATATGCCATTACAGGAATATGTCTTGTTCTGGTTACAGGGAAATTAAGTTTCTCCGGAAATCTTTCTCATTTCTCATTTTAAAGAAGTCTTCAGTGGTATGAGAGGAGAAATTACTCACAGCAGTTCATTTGCTATTAAATGTAATCTTGAAATCATAAGAGGCTTTCCTGCAGTAGTAGCACACAAATAATTAGAGATTAATTTTGTTGGCTCTAAAAACAGCTGATTAATTTTGAAGTCTTGATGGTATCATACTGCTCTGGTTTGCCTCTCCTGAAAGACATTTATTATGTGCTCAGATTTCAGGGATGAGGTACAGAAAATGCAGACGCTCTGACAGGACTGCAGTGGAACTCTCTCTTTGCTGTCATGATTTCCAGCAGTGTTCAAATCATGTTTCTGACTCTATTTTTCTCTCTTTGTTTCTTTTTCCAGGTGATGGTGTCATCCTGACTTGTTCTTCTTGTGACCCGGGAGTCCCTAAATCCCAAACCGTATAGCTTTGGAAAACCCTGGAAATACCTGGAATTCTAGGAGTATATCACCAAAACTTCTTAAGGTGCCCAGGCGCCGGATCAATAGCTTTACATTCTCCTTTATTATTTTTTTCTGTATACAAAGAAAGAGACGAAAGTCTGAACGTTAGCAATAGCCGCTGGCCATCCACCATTGCTTCGACGAACCTGCTGTGACCGAGAGGGCGTGACCTTTCTGCCTGCTGACTTCAAACAGACACTTGAAAAGAAAACGCAGTCAGAGAGGCTTCCGCGTGGTGGCAACTCAGACCAAAAACCCCATCAGGTAAGGCTGTGAAGTCCCCCTTGCTCCTGCTGTCCAAGCCCTAAGCCCTTTAACTTCTTCAGGGCTTTGAAGCTAACTTGTCCCCAGTCTGTGTCCCCCACACAGTTAGCTTCCCGTCAGAGTTTGTGTAAAGGAAAGGATGGCGGATAAATGCCCCTCTTTTATGCTCTGCTCACCTGTTTGTTCCTCTCAGATTAGCGGCTCTGAATATGTTCAGGTTGTTTGGTTGACAGACGCTCGGTCTGGGTTCTTTATTGGCCCCTTGCAGATTCGTCCAGTGACCAGTGAGAGCTAGAGCTAATGTGCTAGAGACGTCACACGACTTGGCTTGCTTGACCAGGTGGATCACACATACATGAGCATATTCTCCCTGTGGATGTGCAAACACATGCTGTACATACACATATACATACACATACAGTAAACCTGCAGACCAACATATGTAAATGTGCAAAAAATGCTCACGTTTTCACATTGATATGAAATACAAAGTTTAATGGTTTCATACAACGACATGTCTACAGTGTACACTCTACTGTACCATTTCTATAACAGTTATCAGTAATACCGTCAGTGATGGGATGTGTGAATGTTCCAAGACGTGGGCGTTTTTTAGTTTACTAAGGGGACAAAAGTGATTTTCTAGCAGATAAAATGTCACCGCTGTTTGTGTGTGTGTTTACAGATGGGTGTACGTTATATTTTGTGTGTGTGTGGTGTGTATAAGAATAGATAAACAGTATGTGTTTGAGTCTTGTATCTAAAATGTGCAAAAATGGCACATTTCTGATGCATGTGTGCACTTTTGGGCTTCATAGCACATGGTTGTGAAATGAGTATTTCCATTCAGAGTGACTTTGAAATTGATTTCACTCAGTGTCACTCTTCTAGTTTTATTAGGGTCTGGTTTCCCAGTTGTTTTCTAGAAGACTGACAACACATTTTCAGTCGGTGATTAAGACGTGATCCCAGGTTATCTGGACTATATTAAATTATTCTGCTTGATAAGGGAATCTGTGTGATTTTATTTTTTCTCAGGCAATGACTTGGAATCAAATAGCGCCTGATATAAGGATATTGAGATTAAGCTTTGTACCTGTGTGGCAAAGCACCCCCCCACCCAACACCACCACCACCACCATCACACAAAAGGTAAAACAGCTAACTTTAGCTCCTCAGCTACAGAGGAATGCATTATTTTTGCCCCGAAAATAGGCCTAATTAAAAATAAAAAGTACTTATACAATTATATGAATATACTTTAATAAAGATGACAGTGAAAGCAGCAGGACGTGCCGATTGAGATGAGTTATGTCGTTAAGGATCTAAAGAGCTTTCTTTGTAAAGTTCAAAGTAATTTTACCAAATTTAGGTCACTGAAATTTAGTACCCAGCAGCAAGTCATTGTTTTGAAAATGAGAATGAAAGAAGAAAAAATAAATAAACAGACACTTTTTTGTCTCTCCTGCATCTTTAAAGATTATTTTTAGTATGGGGAAAAATAAAACACTTGAAAGCGCGAGAAACAATATTTATTGTTGCTGAACTAATTAAGGACGTGATCTGAAACGTGTTTTCTGTAAAGTGTGATTTAGGACCCAAAGGGTCAGCTGCCTCACAATAGGACAAAGATAATACAGCAGGAGTCAGGAGTGGAGAGGGCTTCAGTCTGGAGGAAAGCAGCTCCCCTCCCTGGCCTGTGTGCTGATGGAGCTGCACTCCTTGCCCAGGGCTCCAGGGCTCCGACACTAGACCTTATTTTTCATGTGGGCTGCACACTGTTCTGCTGCAGTCGGGGTTGCTCCCTTTGTGCCAGCCCTCCCCCTTTTAGAGCCAAAGACATGCATGATTTCATACATGAAAGATATATGTAATTGGACAGCAGGGCCTATGCAATACATTTACAATTCTAAACAGAATACGTTAAAACCGGTTTCCTCTGTCTCGCCCCCTTTTCTTCCTGAGGAAATGTATTTGCACATATTCAGAAACATAAGACCAAAAAAATAGACAAAACACAGGTTATCATTCTTGTTACATGCTTTATATCTCATGTGAATGCTCAAAATGCACAAACAACTACCAATATATCTTGCAATTCCACTTCATCGGTGTGTGGCTCAGGCAGTTGTGTTGTAGCTTGCAGAGAAATACAACAGATTCTGGCATGTACTGCAGTTTACACTTAGCTGGGGTCAGGAGAAAATCAAGTTAACTGTATTACTCATCTCTGCATATCATGGTTTGGTTTACAATTAAAAGTATGACCACTAGCTTGACATGTACTTCCTCAGACTCAAGTTGTCTTGTTAAAATCAGTGCAGCTAAAATGGATATAAAAATATCTGAATAACACACAACACAGAATAAGTTTTAATCTATATATATACAAACCACAGAATGCTATACAGCCAAGAAAATACATAACAAAATCAGCAGAGTAAACACCGTAGATCTACAGATGTATTCATGGTGTGGATAATGCTGGTTGTATGTTTGGTTTGCATTCTCAAATGAAACCACAGTCTTCAGACACTACAAACAAAGGAAAAATCTAGAATTGTATTACATTTAAATTAAACATTTCATAGCAGGAAAACAATCTGTGTTCCCTTGCTTTCAGACCGAGAAGTTATTTTTGTAAATCACATTGGGCAGAAATCTGTTGTGTGTTAGTGGCTGGATTTGAGGAAGCCTCAGTCAACAAAGATCTGCTTCTGTTGTCTAAAAACTGGACACAGTGAGATGTTTGAAAAGGTTTTGTTATGGCTAAATAGACTTTAAAAAATAGCTAATTTTTAAGTGTAATCACTGAAAATTTCAATTGTAATTCAAGTTCAAGGTGAGCGAAAGACCAGCGTAATGATTCCAGATTAATTCACCAGCTGTCATGAAGTGAATTAATGTGTGTCTGTTATCCAATGCGCACATTTTATCCTCTGAAGGAAAACATCACATCTCTGTCTGTCATTTGACCACAGGGAGGGTATGACCTTTTGGGATCCACAGACAATTTTTCATGTTGATATCTTTTTGCCTTTATAAGCAGCAAAACAGCCTGTTTAACTGGATTAGCTTCATCTAATATTTTACATGTTTGTAGACATGCACAACATCCCAAATTATTCAGTATCCACGTATCTGACAGAATTAGAGGTGGCTTTAAAATGTTGCCAGTTTCTTCTAACATGTCAGTCACACTCATGTGAAAGCCTGCATGTAGGCTAGCACAGATAAGTGAGGACCGTAGCTCCTTACTGCCATGATTCACTGTGATACCTGTCTCTCATACACAATAGACAGACTAGCGATTGAGCTACACAAAAAGTACAGTATGTGCTTGAATTATGTGAAGGGTAGTATTTTTGCCACATGGAACGAGGTCAGCCGACTGTTTCGCACATGCTGAAATTCATAACACAAAAGTGATCTTGGCAGGAAAGCGGGCCATGTTGGCTGGGAGCGCAGGTAGCAAGGATAGGTGTCGTTCTTGAGTGTCTTTCTCGTGCCTTGTATGCAAGGCCTCTGGCTGCCTGTGTGATAGCACTCGATCCGAGTTAAGAAGCTCAGCTGATGTGATTCTTTGCAGTATTGTATATGTGCGTGCATACATACAGTAGTATGTGTCATAGGTGAAGAGAGCATTGGTGCAAGGCTCCTGGTTTAAGGTCGTAGCCCACCCCTCCTGTGCCTGTCATGCAAAAGTAAACACCTTCACTGTTAACTCCCTTAACGAGCTAACACCTAAAAAGAGAACAGCTCCACTAATCGCTTGGTTTTATTGGCTCCAGGAACACTTAAGGCTATATGGGGGGGGCCTCACCTCACCTCCACTGAGGTATTTAGAGCGCAGGGGCCAAACCAATTGATGGACAGGCAATGCTCCATGACCCCTACCCTCCCAACTCACCACCCACAGCAAATATGGGTGGGATCACCTGCCACAGAGGCAAAGTTTAGGAGAACCGCTAGGGGTTAAACATCCATAATTCTGCCTCAGTTGCTTTGACCGTCTAAAATTACTTCCACACAACCCTGGGTGGCTTTTGGTCCAGGGGGGCTCCTTCACAGCTCTGGAGGTTTTGATCATATGTGGCTTGGGATGAGCTCTTTGGGTCTGTTTCTTAAATAGATGCTGCACATATATATATATATATGCTGTCTCTGCATCAGCAGGGGCGTTGTGTGGAATAGTGTGATGTGAGTTGTTGATTTCCACGCATGTAAAATTCTGCATGATCCCACCCATGTCTGCATTCACTTGTCTCACTTGTTTGAATTGCAGCCCACTGAATGGTGCGGTTGTTAGTGTGTGAATGTGTGTAGTGACTGCTGGGTCCATGTCACTGTCAAACACTGAATAGCCACTGATGTTTGTAAAAAGAAAATGTGTCATTTTATTCATTGTGTTGAGGCTTCTCTTGTCCATTATCGTCAGTGTAAAGATTATTCATCATTATTCGTTAATCGGCATCATTGTTGTCCTCAAATTAACGTCATTGATTTGAATTGTAAAACTCATTTTGTCTGATTCGTTCTCCAATAATCAGCTGTTGGGTGTGTCGTTTGGCGCACTTACAGCTTTATAAAGGTTATTTAAAACTGTATAGAAATATTTAGCAGCCCTCCCTTGATGCTTTTTTTTCTGGATTATTTTTCCTTCATGAATTAAAAGAGGACAAACTTGGAATTATTACTGTCTTGTTTGACCCGAGCTAATACTGTAGAAAGATGATGTTGAGGCATCCAGAGGCTGTGTGTGTGACGCAGGATTTGGATTTGACCCCTGGCGATAATCCTAGATCTGTATTTGCCTTCTGTGTCGCTTCCACCTGTCATCTTTCATCTCGTCGTGTTGTTCGGGGGGCTCTCCTCCACATCAAGGAAAATTACACTCTTTAACTTTGTTATATTCAAGTGCGAGATGCAGAAAGCACGGAGTGGTGTTTGAATGGGTTCGGCGTTGTGGGGATCCGTGATTCTTCCCCCCCTGTTCCGTTTTGGGTCGGTTTACCACCAGCTAGTGTTGCTGTTGCCTGGAGTGGTCATATGGCTCTGATTTGGGATCCCTCTGTTTCAGTGAGTCTCTCCAAAACGCGTAAAACCCCACGAGTCCCGCCTGTCTCTCACCCAGAGTCTGTGACAGCAGCTCTCAGGATTTCTCCATTATTCACTGTATCCCCGACCTGAAATATGCATTATCAGAAGGCCTGCTCTCTGCTGCTTTCTTTCTTTTGCTTTTATTTGCTTCAAAATAATTAAGAAATTACATATTTATTATGAAAATTTGGCGTGAAACGTCGATAAATTGCAACACTGTAGTTAAATTCCGGACATTTTTAACCACTGCATTTATTTATTTTTATTTTTTTACAACTATTTATTTTGTGCTCCTGCGCATTGGATTGCAGAGTATTTTTGCTGTTTGTGAGCTTGGAATCTATATCTGGGTGCACTTGTAAGATATTGAGATCTGACGGCTACCAGCAGGCATCTTCTTTGAAACGTACAAAAAGAGAAAAAAATGCATTGACAAACAAAAACCTTTTAATTACAATCTCTAATATGTCATAATAGCAATAAATATGAACAAAAAAATCTCTTTGAAAATGATTTTCTTACAAAAATGTTTCGTGGACTTGAAGGTGGTGAGGTGTGATGGCTCTGCAGGCTCACATACACTTTTGTTTTATTGTTGCTGGTGGTGTGTGTGCGCGTGCGTGTGTGCTTGTTACAGTGGTTTTAGAAGGAGATTTGCACCTGTGCACTTCTGTTATAATAACAACAATAATAATAACAACATTAATAATATGTCAGAATTAATATTTCTTCATTTTATAAGTCGTTTTAAAATATGATGCGACACCGTGACCCCCCCTTTACGCACGCACGCACGCACACACACACACACACACACACACACACACATAGAGGAAGGAGGGAGAGAAACAGACAGAGAAAGCCACGCTCGTTGATTTTTTTGGGAGGGGGTCTGCTGTGCGCGTGGTGCGTGTGTGTGCGATGTGCGTGTTGTGTGTCTAGTGTGTGTGTGTTCTTTTATACGATTTTATCGCACCGGTCAGGGTGAAATAATCTGGACACTCAACTAAAGTCAGCAAACATCGGACATTTTGGGTGTTCCACGACATTTTTCAAATATTGACAGACAGACTTCAGATTTGGATTGATTGTGTTAACACGACTATTTTTTCTAAAAAATCCAAACGTCCAAACTGTTTTTGAATAATGCATAGGATCATTAATAAGGTAGTACTGGCAGGACGAGTAAATGGATGAGAGGGAGAGAGGAATTGATATGCCTTCTTGTTTCTCATGTAAATGAGGCAGACTGACCAGACGGCCGCTCGTCATTTTTTTTTCTATTCCAAACTCTGAAATCACAACAGCAGCAGCAGCAGCAGCAGCAGCAGAAAACAGGTCCTGTTTTTCACTTCAAACTGCATTCAGAAATATGATGTCAGGCTTGCTCCTGTGTTGCTGGTTTGCATACGATCTAACATTAACATGTATAAAACAATTTCACATTTTCGTTAGAAATATTTGAATCTCAGGATACAATGTTAAAATATGTAAAAACAAACAAACGGCCAGATGAAACATCGAATTTTGTCCAGGAGCATTTTAATATTAATATTTTTATTTCAAGAGTATTTACTGGAAATAAAATATCAACCAAAAATAAATGGAAACATATTGCTATAAACAGGCAGCCACTGAGTCAACAAATAAATAATAAAAAAGAGAGTAGCCAAATATTCCAATAATAAGACATACAGAACATCTGGAACAAAAAACAAACAAACAAACAAACAAACAAGCAAAAAAATCCCCATCAACACACATGCATTTAACATGACAGCATTTTAAAAACGTTTAAACAAAATAAAATATCCACCAATATGATCAGTACAAGATTTAGGCATGTGAGACACTGAGTTCAGATTTCTACTGTGAGGAAACATTTCTGCATCTAATAAGTTAAAACCAGTTAAATGATGAATGAAAAAATGATCTGACATATTACATGATATAATACAGGCAAGACTTTAAGTAAAACAGCAGCAATTACAATTACACACGTTGCATTTCAGTTTTAAACAGAGGAGGACACAAAAAATTCTCCACACTCAGTTGTATCCACCTCAGCAACATTCTCCGTGTGTCTGTGAACATGACACAAGGATAAAAAAGGAAAGTACGAGGCCACAGGCGGATGCAGTGTTGGAATATTTGCAAATACTGCTATGGAAAATAAAGTCGAAAAAATAAAATGCATATAAGTAAGGGTTTCCAAAAAAAATATGTTTCCTGTCCACCAGAGACAGATGCTTTCAGCATGGTGGTGGAAAATCATCTGGAGTGTAAAACCTGCTGCATGTACAGCCACAGACAAATTATTACCACTCTGAAAAGTTCACTTAATTAAGTGTTTGCATTTTTGTTTAAATAATTATTTTTCTAACTTCAGATTAGTTCATCAACTATGCTGATTTTTTTGCAGGATGCTCCGCTAATTAGGCCAAGTTCAAGTTTGATGTGTGTTTGGCGCCTGCTCCTTGTCACTCCCTCCACAGTCAGGTGGCTATTTAAAACCTGATGGCAGTTTTGGACAGTGTGCAGTGGCATTAATAGACCAGCTATATTTGGTGAAATGTTTATGTGAAATGTTTGTGGTTTCCGCCTTCTGCAGTTTAGCTACATGTCTTTTGACCACGCAATAACCCGACCACGTTGATTTACATCACTCACACGCGAGGCAGACTAATATATGATGTTAGACTGAAAGGCAAAGGTGCGCTTTTGCAAAGACCAGCTGGTCCGCAGGCGCTTGGCTCCTGTAAAGGAGTTGATGCGCTGCTTGATCCCAGTGGTCAGGCTGAACATAAGAGGGCGCTCCCATTGCACCTGGCTGCGCTGCCCTATCCACCCTAGACACATGGAGAGCCGGACACCAGCCTCTCATATGTGCAGTGATGTGGTGGTAAACAGCGCAGACTCATCTGTTTCATTCAGTCGAGGATCATAAAGACACCAACAACGACTAATATGAAAATAACTTTAGTAAAATTGAAAGTTTTTTTTCCTAACAAGTTACAACCTACCTTTATATAAATACTGTCACAGTGACATACTATTATTTAAAGTCATTTCAAAAAGTTTTTCAGTGTGGATTATCTACATTTTAGAAACACAAAATAAGATAAAGCGAGTAAAGAAGGTGTCTGCCCTCCATAGGACACTTGGGCTACAACCCCAAAACCAGCTGGGACACCTGCAGGCGCTGTTTGACGCAAACTATCTTTTAAGTGTCTTTTCATTAACCTCACCACTAAAGTAAAATTTATTTTTCATTTTTTAAAAAGTCCACGTTTTTTCATTTGTGCACCTTCAGCTTCCAGTCCACCTACACTCGGTTTTTATTTTGAAATATTTTCCAAGCATAATCTCACCCAGATTGTTTCCCAAAGAATGCCTGATGCCCTTTTCATCTGTGTTTACCATAGCCTGAACATATGACTGACACCCTCCTTGTTAATATTGCAGCCTATAAGCATCTTAAATCCCCAAATCCTTCGGAATATAATGGTCCTTATCTCTTTATAAAGTTATAGGACTTTTCTCGATTGCAGCTTTTATCTTTAAATACTTTCACCCCTGCTCATTTCCTCTGTTTCCCTTTGTGCTTTGTCTGGGATCGCGCATGCATGCGTACACAAGCGTGCGCACGTGCGCGCGCACAGTAGCCGGCAGATAAATAAAATAATGTAAAATAAGGTAAATAAAGTGAAATTTAATTTAATTTGAAGACTTATTAAAATAAATATTTTTAAAAGTTGACATGACGTGCACGTGGCTCTGCGAAATCCCCACCGTTAGAAACGATTATGGGGCTCTGCCCTCTGTGTGAATGCTCTGTTTTGTTCCTTGCAGTTCTGGTGATGGTCAAGCGCTGTCATGTGCCCCACATCTACGCACCGTTTTGCATTTTAAGCTACTCTGCCTTTCTTTGTCATATCCACGGGCTGTCATAGCCACAGGTTGTGTTGAATTTGCAATGCCACTCATCGATGTATGCCTATTGAGGCTGGCACGTGGACAGTTATCCTTCCCACAGAGAGGCGCAATTGAACGCTGGTAACACAAAAGCTTCAGACCCTGTCAGTTCCCCCTTTTTTCCCTTTTCAGTGATGCATAGGCCCTAAAAGCATCAAGGCCTCCGTCTGGCTGGTCTTCTTTTGATTTAGCCTACACCATACTCAATATGGTCACTGATGGAGTAATGTCAATCAGGCCTTTGCATAAATTTGTAAACTGAAGTTTGCATTGTTAGGCTTTAGGCGACTGACTGGCTCAAAGCTGCCTCCTACAAGCCTCAAATTACACCAGACTCTTTTATTATCTCGTAGCCCCTTTAACTCCCCTCGCACGCTATTTTCAACCTATTCATTTTTACAATCTCTTCTTCCCGAGAGAGCAGACACGCACAAATCCTCGAGATTCCTGCAGTCTGCCTCTCACACTGCAAAAATGTGAGCTGTTCGACGGGGCGATGCAGTTTTCTTGTGTTTTTTTTTCTGAGAGAGGCATGCCACACAGCAGATGCTACATTGCTTAAAAACAGGTATCAGTGCCTGCCTCGGCTTATGGATGGCAAGTGCTGAGGAAATGCCGTGTTACAGCACACCATATATTCTAGCAGCAGGGAGAGCGAGGGGGAGAGAGGGAGAGGGGGAGAGACAGAGAGATGGAGAGGGGGAGTTGGGTCTTGGTCATATAGGCTACAATATAAGAAGTTTGATTTTCATAGGCTCTTCTAAGGGATATATGCTATTGGATCTGTGGAAACGCCGCGTCCCATGGGGGTTTCATAACCTTTCTAACCTTTAAGTCAAAGGCCTTTGGAAAATATAAAATATAGCCTATACATTTCATCTGCCATCTTCACCACCACAACATCACCAAGTGCTCAACACATCAGTTGTGTGCAATCTCAGAAAATAAAAACAGACATTAGATCCATCAGTGCCATGCATTTCTATCCAACACACGTCTGAAAAAATAAATATCTCAGGCCGTTTTATTAACCCAGTTATGGCTTATCTCTTATGCACTGTTGTATTATGGCCACTTTAAGCTCTCTAGCATGTTTGGACAATGTTTGGATTCGAGTATATGTGCCGTTTAACTATTAACTCTGTATCGGAATTCACTATATAGGTGCAGACTATCAAATCCGTATTGTTTCAATAAACATAGCACGTTATGTGATCAGTGAAAGCTGCTACTTGCATTCAGTGGACCAGGACTCTATATGGAGCTGTTTGCACAGAAAGTGTGCGTACTGAGAGTGAGGGATTGTCCATTTCCTCAGAGAATCAACAATAAAATTATCATAACAAAGAGCACTGAGAGACTCAAAGGTTGATTTTTGCAATACATGCAGTCTTTTCATTCGGAGGAAACGAGAGGACATCCGTTAGAGGCGACGTGCTTTACGGAAAGAGTACTGTTTAGAAAAACAAACGAGAGACCCCTAACACATTTTATATTGGTATTGATCATTTATGCGTTTAGAAATTCCTAATCACGAAACATCAAAATGAGATGACACACTGGCCACCTGAGCTTCACGTCATAATATCACAATAACTATATGTAGCAAAGTTAATGCAAACAGGCCGGAGTGACCAGACGCCTTCATGCAACTCTGTCACTCAGTCACACATTTCTACTGTGCTTTTATTATATTATTATTATTTAAGAGAACCTATATTGACAACGTGTTCCAAGCAGTTTCGTAATAGATGTCACGATAACCTGTTCCCCCATCATCCCTCTGTGTCACAGCTACACAGCCTCTCACTGCTGTGCTGGCTGACAACTATAAACCTATTTATATTTTCTAAACACCCGCGACACATACTGCAAAATTTAAATAAATTGTCACACCCATAGAGGATACAATAGGGCTTCAACAAGTATTTCTAAAAAAGAGTTGCACTTGCTTTGCATACTGTACTAATACAAAGCAGCTCTCAGGTGTTTCCCAATTCCACTGGAAAATATTTCAACCTTTGTGTCCTGAATGCCCTCACATCACTGGAACAATTAGTTTCTTTTATATTACAATACTGTTATAAAGTAGGTTATCCTGCTTGTAAAGTTAAAGTGATATTTTGAGCTGACAGAAAGTGTAAAAACGACACGCCTGTCCTATATCATCTCCGTCATACCTTCATATATGGCATATTTTATGCAGCTTAATTTCACTTTTTTTTTTTAAAAATGTTGCAATGAGTTTTTAATTTTACAGTTTTTTTCAAATTAATACATGCATACACACTAATTTTAGTTTAGGGACACCTATTGCTCCACGTTTTATTACAGTGGTATTCTCTTATCATTAAGAAAATCATCGTTAAATTCATATTTTTGTGCAATCTAAACATAAAAATAATCCGGAGTTTCATTATAAGATATGCACAGGTTGAATCACGTCAAGTTTGTCAAAGTTAAAATTTTGCAGCAACGCTTCAGGACGATTTAATGCCATCTTCTACCTCTTTCTCTTAATGCTTAAAATATATATTTAGTAAAACAAATCAGTTGTTAGCTGTGATAATAACCAGGTGCCTCTGTGCTTACGATAAGCTCCCTTCACTGCACATTACAACAGTACCGAGGCTGCCTGTATATGTTGCTGTTACACTACACTTCTGCATACATGTAGAAATCGCTTTAAACATGCGTAATTTTTTGGTGGCGAGTGTTTGTTTCAGTTGTTTCCAAACACTAAAGTTATTCACATATTTACAAGTGTGCAGAAGAATAGCATGTTTCCACTAGAGTCACTACAGCCGCCGTAACTCAGTTATGTATTTCAATAAGTTGACTGTAAACTAACTGTAGAAAGAGCCCGGTGTGCAGCTTTGGACACGACTAAAATGACAAACTTGGCTCGAAAGAGGCAGAATAAAATAAAGCATGATCGCTTATGTACTTTTAGTGGCCCCGGTTTGTGCATATCTTTCATTAAAAAAGGCAAAGAGCGGGATAAAAAGGTTTGAAAAGTGTTAAAAAAGAGCGGAGGAAAAGCTGTGCCTGTAGCGTCGGGCTTTTGCCTGCTGCGGCTGCCTGCTCCAGTATTAACTTTCACTGTCTTCCGTCTAATCAAACTCTTACTTTCCGCTGTTCTTAATTCCATATTTTCAATTCCTGATCATTACTTTCCTCTTTTTTTTCTACTTGTATCTATCCATCCCTCCCTCCCTCCTCTTTCTCCCTCCCTCCCTCCCTCTCTCTCCCGAGCTCTCTCCTTTGCTGAATCTTATTGATCCAGAAGGCGGCTAATTAGCCCTTCCCTTCGTGCCTGTGTAATGAAGCACATGCGCACTGAATTAATCACAGCCATTTTTTGCAGGAAACTAATTAGCAGGAATAAAGATCCAAAGAGTTTTTTCTTTTCAATCATCAGATCTCACTTTCACCTCTTCCTCGCTCCCTCTAACACAAGACTCATCGCCTGCTTTGCATCCAAATTATTTTTATATTGCCTTTAACAACTAATAGTAGCTACCTACTTCGGTTTTTTACACTCCGCAACAACAATGATCTTTCTTTTGCCACCCTAAGCGCAAACTGACCAAAAGGGGACTGCCTTGATGGGATCTTTAGCTAAATCATCTCAATACTGGATTAAAAAGCGAGGATCACAAAGCGGCAGCGAGAAATTGTAAGTTTCAACTTTGCGTTTGTCTCTTTTCCTCTCTGTGTTTCCACGATCCTATTCTTTTCGCTGTGCACTTATCTGAATCTCTTTCCCTATCTGTTCGTAGTTTACGTGTAGCGGAGCTGGCTAATTCTCACATTGTGAGAAATGACTGGCGATCACAAGTTCATTTCATGCAAGTAGTTTGGTTTATTCTCGATTTTTATTCGTATCGTTACCTGTGTTTACATCAGCGTTCGTCCTCTCCTCCTCATGAATGGAAGATAAGAAATGGGCAAGACAGCGATCCTCTCCAAGCAGTTGACCGTAGAAAAACACGGTTTTAAAACAAATGTGTGCATTTCGGTGGGATCGGGAAAAGGTATGGAGGGCTTATGGGTGTCGAGAAGCGTGTTTTTGAGGCACAGATGCAGTAAGAAAAGGGGCTGTGTTGAGCGGACGAAGGGCAGCGGCAGCTCCACATGAGCGCAGCCCAGAAAAGGAGCTCCAAGTCCAGCCTGTGGGTCCGTGTGCGTCCGGCGAAAGGGAACATCTCTCGCTTTCTAAATTTTGACAGATTTGACACTTGCCACATCCAGGGGGGGGTTCGGCACCGTCGTGTGCTTCTAAAATCCTCTTCTGGATAAACACATTTTTGTTCTTCTCCGACACGTCTCTCTTTGAAATGTGCAATCCCTCCGCCCTGTCTTAGTTCCTCTAGCTACACTTTTCCCCTTTCCCCCACTTTGTCCATCTTTTCTTTTTTATTTTTCATCGCTTGTTTGCCTCTTTTGAAGCGTTGTTTTTAAGTCGATTCTCGCTCATTCCCTGACGAAGTCACATGCAAATCGATCGACATGTGTATGTGTATGTGTGTGTATGTGTGCGTGCGTGCGCGAAAAGGGGTTCGTGTTTGCGAGCGTGTGTGTGTTATGTGAATGTGGTGTGTTGAGATAAACGAAGCCCCGGGTCTCCTTCATGACAAGAGCGGATCAGCAGGACCTTGTACACGGACAGCCTGAGAGTCTGAGCTGCGTTTCAGAGAACAGACATGTGGTTTAGGGAAGACATAGGCAGGCTGGAGCTGCTGCTGCTGCTGCTGCTGCTGCCTCCAACTACTTGGCTACCGTATCTGACTTTCAAGAGAACATTTTTTTCCCCGAGAAATGCTGACCGGAATGAAAACAAAACATTGCCCTATTAGTCTGACCTTAAGCAGACATAATCATTCCAAAGTTACTGCCGGAAACTTAAATTATGGTTCAGGCTAAACCTATAGGTCACTGCATGCATTTAGTAGCCGCTTAGCCAGTTAACATTTGCAGGATTTTTTAAAGTTAAACTACACAACATATCTTGCACATACCCAAAATAGAATAGGCTGCACTCTCGGAGGAAAATACGAGGCTTGAATAGAGACAGCCTGTCTAAGCTGCTGGGCCTTTCCCCCCTTAAAAATATATATTTTATCACTAACCTTACCTATCACTAGACAATGTTACCAAGCTCGCCAAAAAATGGATTTCAGCGCAAAAAATAAAGAAAATGTTATCTTGACGTTTAGGTGCAAGTGCAAGCCGAAAATCTCCATAAATATGCAGAAAAATAGCGACTGCTTTTCGGATGGGTTGGAGCTATATGGAGTCAGAAAAAGCTGCGAGAATTATAAGTCAGGCTCGGATATTTTTCGCGACATAGAGACGGGAAAAGAAAGAGGAAAAAAGGAGGTTTTGCGAGCGAGGAGAGGCAAGGATAGGATATGTGTACCGTTGGGGGAAACAGAAAGGGGGGTGAGAAGCTGTGTGTGAGTGTGTGAGTGTGTGTGTGTGTGTGTGTGTGTGGGTGGGTGGGGGGGTAGGTCAGACAGCAAGAAACAGGGGGAACAGGGGTCATGGAGTGAGTGCAGAGATAAAAAGGAAAGAGAGGAAACCCCCGCGCAAACAGCCGAGGGATGATGGGGAGAGAGTGGGGTCTTGCTGGGAGAAAAAAAAGGGTGATGGTAGTTGTTGGTTATGTTTTGGGAGCCACACAAAGCACTTGTGGTTGTCAGCATCTGCAGGATTAAGACTTTGGCTTTTAGTTTAGGATGGGAGAAACAAAATAGACTGGTAACAGGTTTAATAAAACAAAACGTTAAGGCTGTCAGGGAGTGAGGGAGAGAAGGAGGCAAAAATAAGGGGGCTGAGGGTAGGAGTGTTGAGGGGGTTGGGTGGAGGGGTCAGATAGCCATGGGCCATAGAGGAGGAATCAGGGGAAGAGGTCAGATAAACAGATTCCTACCTTTCAGACTGGAGAGGAGCAGACGGACAGAGATTAGCACTTGGGAGAAAAAGGGGAAACTGGTTGATTAATTTAAACTGTGATGATATTCATATTTAGCTTCCTTCCTCTTTTTTTATCTATTGTTGTGCAGTTCTTTACCCCTGTTTTTGTGTGTGTGTTCGCAACAGTAAATTGTGTGTGTTTCAGTTCCAGTGATTAGAAACTCCAAGGTGTTGCAGTGTATATTATAGGGCAGGTAGGCTGCTGTGCCAAAACTCGAGTGATCTCCCTTCCTCCCCTGTCTGACAGTAACACTCCTCTCCTCTTCCTCCTCCTCCCTCTCTCTCCGTCTTCTGTTACAAAACAAAGACAGCAGAAATGTTTACTGTCATCTCACCTGTCTGATTTCCCCGTCTTGTCTCATTGTCATATTTATGTTTAATTATAACAGTTCCTGGCAAAGGTATAGGAATGTCATTGGCTTTATTTCTATGTATTCTATTTCAAATATGTGTTTGTTAGACGTTGTGTTCGGTGGAGCTAACTATATTATCTCATGCTCAGCCCTGACTGTGATATTGGAAGTATTGCGTTCATGAGAAGTGTGAGCTGCTAAGGTGCCACCAGAGTGATGGTTTTACCACTGACAGTGTTTCTGAAAAATAATTGAAAATGGGCCATTTTCATTTTGAACTCATTACCAGTGGTCACAGTTGTTTCTTCATTTTTGTTAATATGTTTATCAATGTTCATTTTTTTATATATAATTTTTTTTTCAAAACACATTTTAATATTTAGATGAATTAAAACATTTAGGTGCAGTTAGGTTATTTACCATACCTGGAGGGAAAATGGAAAGGAATAAATGAAAAACACTCTCATGCAAATATTTTGCTCATCTGATTATTGTAATTAATTGAATCAGATTTTATTTTAATTAATTGTGAATTGCTTCCTATACCTTTTGGGGCATAAGGCAACTGTTTTAAACCATTACATACATAATTATAAAAAATAACTTAATTATAACCATGTTATTTAAATGTGTTAGACATATAACAGAATCCTTTGTCTGGTAACATCAAATGATGCAAAAGTGCAGCTTTGTTTATTTGTGACGGAGGTGCTGTGCATTTAGTGATTGGACAAGATTCTAGTTATATGATTTAATATGTTAGTGCATACGGTGGAATTGCTGTGTGTGTGTTGCTCTTGTTGTTATTGCTATTCCTATCATGAAAATATTTGCTGTTGTAACGCTGTGATGTGATCACAGTTTTCACTGTAGTTGCCACTGATCCTGCACAGCTATGAAACGCTTGTCCACTGTTTGCACTCGGTCCCCCTCCATTACCATATTCGATGACAGGTATATTCAGAGTATTCAGATGTCATTTGACTGTATGAACAGGAATAGCACTTGCAGTCGGTGGAAATGAGATAAAGGGAGCAGCAGTCGTCATGGATAGGCTTGTTTCATGGTTTGGGGGTAACACAGAGAAAGGGGAGACAGCGCCTCTGGCTGTCATAACCCCTTCTCCTCCTCTCACTGTGCTTCTCCCTCTCTCCTTCTCATTCTCAGTGTGTCTCTGCATATCTCCCTCTTTAACTCCCACCTTTCGGTGCTCGGGCACTGGCTCCGTGGGGGAGCTCACTGCCATGTTATCGGTCGAAGGGAGCCCTCTTTGGGTTACCAGCAGGCTAAGGCCATACATGGGAGATAGAACACACTTTAGGTGTGTTTGCAGGAGGAAGTCTGAGCATACAGAACACAAAAATCCACCTAATTATGCTCTGATAAGTAAAATATAAAATGATTTTGCATCTTGTGTGAATGGAATTTTTTAAAAGAAATTGTTATTGTTGTTGTTATTTTTTATTTTGTATTTTAATAAATCAGTCAGTTTAAATTAATTCCTTTTTACTGTATGCCGTTTGCTCAGTGAGAGGCAGAGCATTATAAATATGAAGGTCTACCTTTGTGTAGATGCGTTTTCACTGAAATCAGAGAAGAATGTAAAGTGTCAGCCATTAGCTTTATGGACATATGTAGATGAGGGCAGTCGACACAGATGATGGCTTTGAATGTGATGCGCAGTTTTGAATATGCAAGGTCGTGCAGCGACGACCAGTTGTTCCAGTTGTCCTGCAGCCGAGGCCAGTGTACATGTCATGCTATCATAAAAGAGCAGGCGGGGGGCGGGATCTCGGCTCAGCACAGGGGTGAGCAAGAAAGTGGGAAGGGAGAGTGGAAGAGATGACTGTCATGCAGGTGTGTGTGTGTATGTGTGTATGCTTCTGGTGTGCATGAATGCTGTACGCGATCCTTAATCCCAGCAGCCCCGAGTGTCCAAAAGGGCTCCTCTTTATCCACAGAAAGCACCCCTTTTCTTTAAAATTCCCCTCCTTGTCTTCTTTTGAGCTTTTCTTCTTCTTTTTCTTCAGTGTCATCCTTTTATCTTCTTGAAGTGAAGTTGGCGGGGATTTTTTTGTGGTTTGCTCTTTCACAATATGTTATCGTGTTAACAATCTTGGTTAAATCATTGTGGTAGACTTGATTTATGACTGAGAAGATGCGCTTGTGTCTGCATGTGTGTGTGTGTGCACAGACATATTCTGATATGTGTGTATGCTGACATTATGAAAATCTTATTTCTTTTGAATTTGCCACGTCGAGGCCCTGTTATGATACTCTTTTGTTTTTATGGTCATTATTTTTTATTAATTTTGAAATGTTAACAAAAATCTAAGCCAGTGTTCAAATTCAGACGAATCACAGCAGACCTATATGTTGTGATAACGCAACGCTGCTCTGATTATCTAGCACTCATACAAGGAACAGAGATACGGGGAAAGAAAAAAAAAATCCTTTTCTATTCAGTAACATGTTTAAAAGCAAAGTATGGCTTCTATTTTGACTTTCTCTCCTTTAGTGAAGGAAGCCATCATAGAATAGAGCACAATAATATGTGATACAAATTTATACTAATTTGTATTCCATTTCTAACAATAAGTGAATGCTGTTGTAGTCATGGAAGGGGGGTTATAATGTGTGTGGATCTGCGTCCTTGACTAGAATCTCAATATTGCCTCTGTAATAAATGTACAATATCATTTTTGTAGCAAACAAGGCTGTTTGTTAGATAGCTGTGTTGTAACAGTAATTTAGACAGTTGTATTTCTGGGTTGCTGTATCGACTGTGAGCAGAGGACCTGTGTGATGCATGCCTGTCCAGGGCTGGCAGTATCGTAAACGCTGTGTGTGCGTGTGTGTGTGAGTGTGTGAGTGTGTGTGTGTGTAGCATAGCGGCTACGACTGACTGTGTATATATCCTATTTGGGGCAGCAGCAGCTAGCTCTAGTGTTCAGGGATGGGAGGAACAAACAACGGTTTCGCGTCTGCATAGGCCACATATGCCTACGCGCGGGCGAGGCAGGGATGACAGGGACCACTCCAAGGGCTGCAAAATTGAACTGAGCTGCACCCCAGCCCCCCCCCCATAAGCCCACCCCTCTCTTGGACCCTGGAGGCCAGCATTCCACCCTCCGCACTGGCGCTTATCATCACAAAGGACAGAATGCATAAAACATGGAGGACGCTTAGACAGAGGCGGCCCAGGTCGCCTTTCTCTCCCCACACTGAGCCCTGGAACAATACATGGGCCCCTCTGGCCTGTGACTCTGACGACACACACGCCGTCTTTTTATCCTCCCCTATTTCTTTGTCATCCTCTTCCTCTTCCTCTATGTTACTGTGCTCCGTGGAGTGATAACTGCCCTCGCATTGTTTATCTGTGTCTGTGAAATCTGCATTGTGTAACCGAAATGTAAGTGTGTGTGGGTGTGTGTGTGTGAGAGAGAGAGAGAGTGACAGGTTTAAAATATTGGTAGTGCATCAGATGCATAGCTCCTACCTTTATGCTCCATATTTTTTATTGTTTTACATATTTTTTAACATATTTTTAAAATTCCCCAGGAAACACTGTGCACTCACCAGTTGACTCAGAGGTTAAATGTAAACAATTGAAATAATTTTTTCATTTAAGAAATTAAATTTTGTATAAAATGCTTCAGTGCAGTGAGGTGAGCCGTGTCATTTTTCCTCGTCACTAATTTACAGCCAGGTCACACGATGATGCAACATCACGGCTTGTGTTAGTACCAAATACAGTGTGTGTGTTTGAATAATCAAGCTATCAGCTTCTCAGCTTTTCTGTCGGTCAGTGGGCTGGGGCTTGTTTGAAAGGCCAGATAAAGAGCTATGTGAAAGTGATATGAACATTATACGGCTGTGGACTCCAGAACTCCTTTTCTCCATTCTCCTCTGCTTCTCCCAAGACATGCATAGTATCAACAATGGGGTTGACAGATAGACAGACAGATTGAGCATTTGACAGTACATTTTCGGATTTATACGACACATATGTGCAGTGTTTCCCAGGTTTAATTTCCAATTATGATGATAATTTATTTCCTTTTTCAAATTGTGTTTAAAGCCCAGTTTTGGTTTCAGATTTAGGTCACACTGATTTTAATTTGCTTTCTGTGTGTGCTCTGCGTCCATTCTGTGACAAACAGTAGTAATGTGCGGCTGAGAGGGTTTTTGGTCTGTATCTGTCTGTACGTTGTGTCTGATAGCTGGGCTGTAGGAATGCACTGCTAGGATGTTCAGGACCCCAGCAGGTCTATGGCACTTCCTCTCTGTGTACCTCACAGCTTATCCTCCTCAGGATTATAGAGAGAAGAAAAGAAAAGAGCGATGGCAGGAGCACCCTTTCCCTCTCACACCCTCTTCCCCATTTTTACAATTCACACACACACACACACACACATACACACACACACACACACACACCCACACACACACACACACACACACACACACACACACACACACACACACACACACACACAAAATCTCAACAAAAAGTGTAATTCACTTGCAAATGTGTAGTAGCCTGTCCATGTTCCCAGTGGAAGAGAGAGAGAGAGAGAGAGAGAGAGAGAGAAGAAGAGAGAGAAGGAGAGGGAGGGGCAGAGATGGAAAGACATAGAGAGCAAGCTGCAGTGTATTTCAGTGTGAGACAGGGCTGAGGTGAAGCTACCGACTGCTTCTTCCTGGTCAGGAAAAGCAGCCGACTCCATCTGTCCATTGATAGATTCTTTTGTGGTTTGTGTGCATGTATCGTTTTTACTGTGTAAGTAACTAAACGTGTGTGTGTGTGTGTCTGTGTGTCTGTGAGCTGTTGTCATAGGTGTATAAGTTTCAACCCGCTATTTGTCATTCCCCCTAGCTTCTCCTGAGGTGGCCTGGTGCTGTTTCGCTCAGTACCCCAGGCGACTGATCCGCCAGTAGTGAAGGGGTTAAGAAGTAGGGATAGCCCTCTTTTGTCTCTGCGGCCCTCTTTGCCATTGTTGTGGTGGAATTGAGCTCGGTGCACCTCACTTGACCACAGCAAAGCAATAAAATGGCCTCTAAGTGCTGTAGCCTCCGTAGTCCTCTGATGTCAGCTCTCTTCCAGCTTCTGCCGTTATATTTTCCTTTTTTCTACAAACACATGGGCATGCCTCTGCGTGCAATGTACAGTATGTGCACACACATACTGTACATTATTTTCTTTCAGCGTTCATTACTCATGCATAGCAAGCCTTTTTTATTAATTACTTATGTGAGATTGAGCTCACGTGTCTTTTTTCCTTTGTTATTGGAAAGTGCATTTAAATCACATACTAAAGTTTAGTTAATTTTGACCTGTGTTGGTGCTTTGCATGGAATCATAAAAACATATAATCAGAATATCTAATATTAGAATGCATACTGTAAAGGACCTATTAGCACCTGCAGGGCTATTTGAAGTGAGAGTGTGCTAACTGCTCTCACAAGGAACATTCAAAGGTGCACACATGTTATATTTTTCATGAGATATGAGAATAATTTTAAGTATTTATTAAAGCTTTATATGCAGCAAAATGATAACTGTACTCTGTTTGTTATACTGTTGAGTGTGTGTGTCTGCCTCTGTGAATGGCACTAAATATCTAGGCCGATCTGACCACCACTGCCACCACCTGATAGTCATTATCAAATCGAACGATGAAGTCCCGCTGTTGTAGCTGCTGAGTGAATGGTACAGAGTTAGATACCTCGGTTATATGCTGCTATATTATTTTACATTTTCTTTCAGTTGAATTACTAGCAATAATGATACAAATACTGTGCGTGATCATTTTATTTGTTCAGTTTGAGAATGTATTATTATAATGCATAGTGTTGGTGGTATTGTGTTTGATTGCACAGATGATTGTTTATAGCAGAGTCCCACCTCTGCAGACGTTGTAATTAAAAAGAAGATATACTGCATGTGCGTCTGTCGCCATCCCATCTCATCTCGTCAAATAAGCATCTAGCTGTTGCAGTGAGCATGTCAGTGGATTTATGAAAGATTTCTGATTGGCTGGATTATAATTGGCACTGTCCCGAGTGTAAACCATTTATGCCAGGTGTCATACAGACGGCATTAAATGTTGCACCAAACTGCAATTAAACCAACATTTCCTCAAAGCCACAATATTACATCTCTACAATATTCTGCAGGGTGTCTCTGTCTTGTGTGCCTTTGCCTCACCCTTCTCCTCTCCTGCTCGCCTCCTCCCTGAAACATGTGTGGTTTCCTCTCTGGGTCTCACTGTACCTAAAACAAATGCTCTTTCTCATTTTCCCTGTGTTAAATGAACAAACATAAGGACCCCGGTGCCTCATAATAAATTGATTAGAGAGAAGCAGACTCCCACACAGCAACACCGAAAACTAGAGATGTACAGTGTGTGTGTGACTGTGTGTGTGTGTGTGTGTGTGTTTAGCCTAAGGAGGAGGACACATGCTCCCTTCTTCTCCCTAATACACATACACCAACACAGCAACTGAAAATGTATATTTATCCAGTTTAATGGCAGTTCTCGTCTGCCGGTCCCGATGCTCCCACCTCTATGGCAGGCTACGTTCTAACCGCTGTTGTTGCACCCAGTGGCTGATGTCTCATGACAGCGACAGTGCCGTGGCGTTTACATATTCGACACGGAGCCCTGTGCGACTGTTTGGTTTTCATTCTGACGTTCAGTGCCACAGGAGCAGAGATTTGGTCTAGGCTGGAGGGGGTGGGGCAGGTCCCACGGGGCTGACACAGGGCTAGACGGCCGTGACAGACTGGTGACCTCGGCTTTGTGACGTCATTTGCCTCGTCTGGTCACCATGGAATTAATTTTCCCTGCTGTTTAATAAATGAAGATAGGGGCCTGGGCTAGTTTTTGCAGCTATTTGTGATGTTCTTGTGAATTCTGGAGACCCAGTGATAACAGAGGAAAGCATTTTACCTATAATAATGGCTTGAGTTTAAATCATGCCTTCTATCACCTGGTCATCTGCTGTATGTCTGCACGTCTATCACACTGCAGTCTAGCCTTAATCACAAGACATTTTCTGCTCTTTTTCAAGCAGGGCTGAACATTTGACTTTTCTGTTTTACTCAGGTGGTTAACAAATAGCAAGCGAGCATTGTTGTGTGAAGCAGTAAAACAAAACACACCCTGACCACATATAGGAAGTCAGCCTGAGGTAAGAGCTAGGCTCAAAACGGATACTGACTGTTAGAACAGTTTTTCTCCTCCTTACATGCCAAGTGCCAATTCTTTGACAAGTAATGCTCTGCTTTTCCTCTCTTCTGCTTCTCTTATACTCTCCCTCAGAGCAATATTTAAGCACGTTTCCCCAGAGCTGTCCTAAATCATGTGCATTTGATAGAAATAAAAAAACAGCCTCATAAATGAGATATAGTTTGGGCAGCATCTCCTCTGTAGACCCAGTGTTGTCCCTGCAACTCAGCCAAGGTGCATATCAGGAGGAGGATGGCTATAAAATAGGCTCCTGCTTTTTGTTGGAGCCAGGTGTTTCCTCGTGTTGGATCATGCCCCGATGGGGAACAACAGGCCACATGGCAGGTGAGAACCAGGTTTTTAATGCTAGAGGATAGCTTTTCATTCTGTGGTCTTCCTGTGCCGAGAGCTAAGCTGAGAAAACTTGCAAGCAGTAGTAGACTGTAGTAGTAAAATTGCACTCTGGGCTGAGGATTAACACAGGAAGTAGCCCTTGTATGGTGCAGGAGCTCTGTGGATGTACTCGTTCCCTCCTAGCAGCACCAGGAACAGGACAAGTGTGTAGATGACACAGCCTTTGTTTACACTGGAGAGAATATGGGTTTGGAGGAAGGAGAGAAGAGAGAGAGGCGGTGGTCAGAGGAGGGGGAGGGAGGGAGGGCACAGACACCAGTCTCATCACTTCCTTCCTGTAGTTTTTTTCCTTTTTTCATGAATCGCCATTGTCAAAACAACAGAAGAGGAAGTGTAGATCTGACTAACAGGTCCATTACAACAATTTGAATAATAATAATCTCTATAAATTTAAAACAGTAGAAAATATAAAAGTGGTAGCATGTTAGTGATTGAATGTTGTGTAAATGTAGTCTGCCTCTGTCTCTACAAATCTGTAATCTGCCAGCTTGGTCGACCCTGGTGCAGATACAACAATTCTCTTTTTCCTTCCAGACAGCGTACAATAAACAAGCCTACATGTTTTGACCCCGATCGAGACAGAACACTCATTTCTCACACTCTGTAGACCCCCGGCTTCCTCGGGATACCTCTGTGAGTGTTGATGCAAATGTGCACAGGCGCATGAATGTGTGATTGTACATGGATATATCTGTATGAGCTCTTTCCTGTCTTTTACACAGAATTTCTGTATAACAAAAAACTGACACCTGCACCCTCTGTCTTATTGAGACCTGTGGTCAGGGCAAAAACTGCACTTTCACATGACAGATGGCTATGTGGGCCTTCTACAGGAAGCCTGGCTACACTGTTTCACAATCTCGAGAAACAAGAACCGAGTAACCGCGCTATGGTGTGTTGTCTGCTTTTTTTCGTAATGGATGCCAGCTTGTCTGTAGTGGGTACAAGCACAAGGCGAAGGGAGGGGGTACCCCGACATAAGTGGACCCCTGAGACCTCCTGGAGGGGTAGAGGTGTGGCGAACGTCTGTTTTGGGCATGGCTTGTGTCAGCGTGTTTAGCGTTTGCCTCTGAGGGCATTTATATGCAAATGCTAAACAACCTATTGGGGTGGCTAATTACAGCAGGGCCTTTGTGTGTGCCAGGCAGTGAGAAGCAGGGAGTTACTAGCACGCCGAGCTTGGACTTCCCCTGCTTGTTTACTCATTGTCTTTCCTTATTACCCCCTCATTGACACTCCCCTTTTGTGTGGCTGTGCCGTTTGCCTGCATGCTGGCTCCTCCCCTTGTGGTGCTGGAGTTAATGTAGTAGATTAAAGAGGCAGCACTCTGGCCCTGTTTACTTCCTCTTTCATCTGGTGGCCCAGCTCTGCTTTACTTTTTTGCCATCCCTCCTGTAGCTTTTCGTCTAGCCACCACCCATTCAGGAAGGATCCAGCCTCATAGTACTCTCTCCCTCTCTCACCCTCCTACAACTAATGCTCAGCTAATTACTTTGGGTGATAAAAATGCATTTAGGTCAGGTTCTAATGCAATGCAAATTTATGAGCAGGCAGAAGCAAATATTAACTTGTAGAGTCACTGATAGTCATTGGCTGGGGACAAAGGTACACCTCCCTTAACCGTCAAATATGAAGGTTTTTATGTGCTTTCGGAGTCGCTGCCTGTTTTTTTTTTCTTTGTTGTCAGAGATCTGAGGACAATGACAGCAGGATGCAATGAAAATGTTCCAACTGCATAGGCTCCTACTAGAAACCTGTATGAAGATATGCCTGCTGTTAGACAAAATCATAGTGCGGTAAAGCCCACATACTAAGGTAGCCCTATTTTTATCATTATAGAACTTGACTCTAAAATATGAATTGAATAGTTTCCTTTCCTCTCCCTGTTGTTGCCAGAAATTACTGTTGTTATTTGTAGTAATGAAACCACAACTAAGTCATTGTAGTAAAAGGTGTGTACACAGCGTTTCACAATTAAACCTGGTTCAGTTGCAGTTATGACTGTGTTTTGAATCAGCAGGTGAGTTGGTCTGATTCTGCTGTCCTTTTAAAATCAGCTGCAGCGCTACCTACTTTATTATACAGTGAAAACTGCATTTGTAGAGCAGTAAGTGTTGCTCAACGTGTGTGCATTAGTGTGTCTCACTGTTCACATGTCCCCTCTATATTCTAAAATCTCTGCTGAATACACAACCATATCAAACTGGTCCTGCTGCATTCCTGTGAAATTATTTGTCTTGTGCTAAAACAAAGGGGGAGGAAGAGAGCAAAAGCACTGGTTTAGTGTCGCCTCTCACTTCATTTTACTACTTTAGTTTCCCCGCTTGTTCCATGCTTTTGCCACCACTTGTGCCCCTTACTACGCCAATTACACCCACACTTTCATGTGTTGGCCCTGACATACACATACCCTGACACACACTCATACATACATACGCAGAGGGGGGAGACTCGGTTGGCTGAGGAAGCCAAGCTGGATCAAAGGCCGTGTGTGAGGGAGCCAGGGTACCTCGTAGAAAACAGCTGCCCCTTGCTGTCTCTGCCTCTCACCCCAGCCTGACAGCAGCCAGAAATATGAGGCCTCTCCAGACCTCTGTCCTGGGAAAAAAGGACAGGACGGCACACATACACTCAGAAAAGCTTTTGTCTCTGCTCTCTCTCTCCCTCTCGCTCTGCCTCGCTCGCTCAGACATACAAAGAAGAAAGAAAGCCGTTTGTCTATGCTCATTCACTCATTCAGCCACAAATAGAAATCTTCGTTTCACATATACACTCCCTCTGCCAACCTCACAAAACCATTAAATTATCACATGCTTGATTTCTCTTTATTGTCTGTTTGTTAAACTCTTTCATTAGCTGTTTTAGTCAATTTGGCGCAATTTGTCTGTCAATCTTACTCTGCATTTGCCTTTCTCTCACTTCCCTCAACATTGTGCCTGCTCTTTCTGTGAGCTAGGCCTTCCCCAACACTGTCTGAGGGTGCTTTTCTTCTCCTATACTCTTGTCTCCACCTTTCCTCGCCACATGTCTGGGATTTCTCTCCCTCTGCCCTGCTTCTCTGGCGTGTTCAAACTCTGACAGAGTTGAGAAAGGCATTCAGCTCCCTAATCCGGGCTCCCTCTATCAGGAATGCTAATACGTGTGATTGTGTGACCCGCCGAAGCCCGGCAACATCTGCAGGAGCCTATGGCGAGCCCCCACCCTCCCACACCCACCCTGCCCCCTGCCTTTGAGCGTTCACTCGCTGCCATTATTTCATTGTTTCACTTCACGCCTGTGACTGGGCAGTGCAGTTAACCCTCTGCTGCTCAGGCCAGGCGAGCTGCAGTCCTGCACACAGGGCCAGAGGGGTACTGAGGAGGGGCGTACGGGTTTGGGACAGCCCTTTCCCAGGACAGGCCTCCCTGCCTGCCCATCTGGACCCCTACACACAGCTCTAACCCTCACACTGTTTACTTATGCATTCCACTACCAGTCAGCGTGCATGTGTGTGTTCATGTCGTCTGTTTAAAAGTGTGGTCACTTGTGAGTTAAGGCATAATTGCAGGAGTTACCATCTGTGTCTCACTGTTGGACGTGTCTACATGAGCCAGCTTTTGCTTTCTCAGGAACATCAGGAAAAGGAAACTTAGTCTTGATAGGATGAGATCTGAAGGGATTGTGGTGTTAGCCAATGAAAACCTGTTATTAAATTTTCACCCACCCCATTGCCAGGTATTGAAGTTGAGAGAAATTATTGTTGGGATAGTGTCTGTTTTCAGAAAGATGAATTACTGGTAAAGCACAACTGTCAGAGTGAATCTGTGTCAGGCTGGAGTGCCGCTGATTGAATTACCCCTCTCCTCAGTCCTGGCTGTACTCCTGCATATGTATTCAAGCTAAACCATACAATAGACAAGCAAAGGGGGCAGATCAGATTTCTATGTTCTTCATTCACATACTAACATTAAACTATCAAAGCTTTAGGATTGTTAGACATGTCAGAATTCGGCTCATATAACCTGTTTTTACTGAACTCCTAAAAAAGGGTACATATCCATCATGAAAGAAAAATATAAGAAGAACAAATGCTTTCTATTTGCAGTGAAAGACAGTTTTTGTGCACATCCACTGATGGCTAGGTGTCTGTGTTCAGGTGTTTTGTTGATGTGAGGAATGAAAGAAGCAACTAACTTGTGGCAGTATATGCATATGAACATATTCAACTTTTCAAAATGGCAGTAGTTGCAATTATTTGATCTAAAAATAACCCCAGAGCCACAGCACTAGTAAATGAATTTTAACGTCTGCAGCAGCCCACACAAAATAAGAGGTTCTAATTGTCTAAGTGTCGGCTAATTGAGTTTGTGATCTACCTTGGAGGTAGATGTGTCCCTACGAACTGCATTCTAATGCATCACAGAAATGCAACACAACTAGTCAGAGAAATAAACAACCACAAAAAGAAAGTCAGCTTTGTACCTAGCTGCAATGGCAGTCGTAACCACTAGGGATCCACATTCAGTGACTGTGTGTCCATCCCTGGCTCTGGAAAATACACACACACACACACACACACACACACACACACACACACGCATTCCGTTAATGTTGGAACAATGATTTTGTCCATTGTTATCAAAACCATGATTAATCATTACATTTTTGCAAAGCAGGGGCAGGGTTACCATGGGGACATAAAATGATCCATGCTGCTTTGCATATCAACAGAAAAGTTTACAATTGCAGTACCACTCTGTGTGTGTGGGAGCTGCTACAGGCCCGAGTAGCTTTAAAGAGAGATGCACTCTTTAGGGATCCTCTGTCTCTTCCTTTGACCTCTGTTGTTCAGCTCAACAGGCTGTTTGTAGCATGATGAAACAGATTATTGGGCAATTCAGCATGAATGAACGTTTGATGATTTCCTGCATTCCCTTGCTCTTGAATGCTATTGTAGATTTTTTCCCCCCACTTATGAGAAGTTGCTGTTTTCTTACTGGTCTAACTCTTTTTTCTTAGAAACTGAATATTAATTCTGCATTGTAAAAATATTAAGGCATATTTTTCACCAAAAAAGACTGTGACAATTTAAAACATTTGGTGTGTAAAATTGAGCTTTATTTTCTTAATTTTATTTACTATTCCATCTATCCTGCTCTGCAAGGCCCAACATAACCGAGAGAACATTATCTACTAGTTAGAACTGGTTAGGAAAAAAAGTGGAAATTATAGTAACAGAAAATAGAATTAATGCTCAGCTTTTACTGAATGTGCACATGAATATAAAAAGGTTAAACAGGACTTTCCAAATGCAAAAATAGTTTTAATGCTTTGTTATAGCCGTATTCTGTGTTGTTTTTAAAGTAATTGAATAAATAAGCCCAAGAGGAGTGTTAAGACTGATTTATAAATATTGTGGTGCCACCATAAAACTGCCACAATTACTATATGGAGGCAGAATATACGCTTTGTTATCGAACAAGATTCAAGCAAAGTTCAACAGTATGAATCACCAAACTTTTAACACCTGCAGTTTAACAGAGGAGATGAAAATGAGTTGTCAGAGTACATACGTTTTGTTTTCCTTCAGATATCAGATATATTATGGATATGATGTTCGGATCAGAGTTACAGAATATTAAACTGTGTTAAATGGTAGACTCATAGAGAGATAGTCAAGCTCTGTCCATGTGCACTTTAGTTTAATGTTCTCCCCCGCTCTGTGTGATAGCGATTTTGCTTGTTCTCTGCAAAAACGATTTAAACTGAATACGAGCCACAGGGGAATATAAGTTGGCCTGCCGTGCCAGTTCCCATGACGGCTCATTGAAACCAGGGATGGAAGGATGTCCTCCATTTTTAAGATCAAACTTCATGCCATAACAGGCCTTCCTAGGCTTCATTTACATCTACAACAACACACCGCTCTGGAATGATCATCTGCTGTGTTATGTACACACACTTTGACATTGTTATGAATCTGTACATTCTAGATACACTGTGTTTTACCAATATAAGATATAAATGTTTGATTGAAATAACTGCAGATTACAGCTCCCCCATTCCTTTGTTTACAGACATGTTTCAGGGTTTCAAGACGGTTTAAAAGGAATGAGCTCTACAGAGCCAAATTGGATCTGGGTATGTAAATACTGCTCTGATGTTTAATGAGAAACAAAGTTAGCTAATTATAGCAGCTCTGAGAAACATGAGGAGGACAGTGGGAAATGTTTCCATCACTCCCTAGCTCTATAGATTACTGCCTAATTGCCTCAATCGAATCAGGCGGAGACATTAGCCAGAGAGGCAGAGAGTGAGAGAGAGAAACATGGGGATGGGGCTGATTACACATATCCGTCGGTGGCTCTTTAGATAATCCAGCAGAGGACCAGCAAGTCGGGCTCTCTGACATGGCATGAGCCTGTCTGTCTTCTTTAGTCTGTATGTCTCCCGTGTTGTGCTCCCTTCCCCCCAGTGCAGTTATGAAGGTGAGGATAGCAGGGTGCTGTATTCTCTCCTGCCACGCCAGCCAGCTGCAGAGGTGATTCATACTCCCATGCGGAAGTTTTTCAACTATAATTACATGTAATTCTGACACATGTTTATGCCTGATTTTACCAGACAGCTTCTCCACTAATGACAAAGTAGCACACAACATCCTCCCAAACATTTGTTACAACAATATTTTTCTACCTTATTATTGTATGTTGTAATTTTAAGTGCTAGGTGAAAAAAAAACATGTAGTGCTAGTTTGGCTGACCTGTTGAGAAGCCGGGGGAGTAGGTTCTGCCCTTCTACAACAAATGCTGTATTATCTGCTTTGTCAAATATAAAGAGTGTAAGAAAGTGAAACTTAAGACAAATAGCACAATGAAATGTGCGTGTTTTAAAAATGCTCAGACGCTGTGAAGCCCAGCTTGTCTTTCCTCCCGTTTATTTATGTCTCACTGGAAATGGTGAGAAGGGAGGAAACTGACTTGTTTATTCTATTTCTGTTAATTCCTCTAATTCCTGTTAATGGTGGTGCAGGAGGGGAGGAGACTTTTTGCATGTGGCTGTTAGCTGTGCTCCTTGCTTAGGTTTGCTAGGCAGGGTGAAGGGAGTAAGAAGCTCCATTGGATCTGTTTCGTCCTCAGAGCGCAGTGATATTGAGGTCAGCTGTCCAAAATGATCTCATGTTAAGGAATCGGCGAGTCAGCAGGGTCAGAGCAGAACCGCCATGACGACACTTTCTCCACGGTGATAACGCTGCCCTCCTTTCCCTCCCCTTCACTTCCTCTGCATGGGAACAGCAGAGAAGAGTCTGAACTGTGTCTGTGCCCTTTTACTCTGGAGCTAAAAGGTACTGCCTTTGTTCTGTCACAGAACCGGGCTCAGAAATCAGGTGAAGATGGTCTCGGTTAAGATTAATTGGATCTTTACAGTTGTGATGATCCAGAGCTGCATGGCTAATCCTTCTATCTTCTTTATCCCTAAACAAACATCTGAACTGCTGAAAATAGCCAACAGAAAATAGCTGTTTCCTGGATGTCATAGCGGTGTAAACGGGTGCCTGAACAATCCTTCCCTCAGTTTCCCAGGCAGTATGCCACGGAGCATGGCGTTGGAACAGCACGTAGGAGTTCTGTGTGGGGGACCCAGACCCCAGCAGAGTCCTTTTTAACAGTTCCGTTGGGAAAGTAGGCACTGTAAACAGATAATGCCGCTCATGCAGAAAGGGCCGGAAGTGGGAGGTCTCACTTGTCCAGACATTAAGAATGGGCACTCTGGGTGTGAATCTTTGGAAAGTTATATAGGCGTGAGTCATCTGCGCATTTTGCATCAATATTGCTCCTCGTTTAGATACCACTTCTCCCTGCCATAGTGTCTCAGTGTTTGTGGACTTGGCTGTATGGATGAAATACCAACAGTTGACTTATCAGCTGTTGAGCCGAATATTGTTGAAGTGTATTGAGCAGAGCTTCAAAAGCGTGTTTGTGTTGCTCGCAGGTCACATGCACCAGTCTCAAGTGACTGTAAGCAGGCTACAGCTCATATCTCTTTTCTATCCTAAAATCAGTCACATTCGACCTGACTCTTTCACTTTCTAATCCTCACACCACCTTCTCACCCTTTCTCTCTGTCTCCCTCACTCTCTCTCTCTCTCTTGCACACACATGTGTTCCCATAATTTATGGCTGCCGGGTCCTTGATCAATTGATAGCAGGGAATCCTTTGGTAAATAGAGTTTTAGACACATTGCCAATAGACCTGGGCTATTGATTGGAGTGTAAATTAAAAACTTAATCAGGTCTCTGAGATAAGATTTATCTCCGCCCCAAGCAAATTACAGGGCTGACTTGGAGACATAAAGGCAGGCCGGCGGGCAGATGAGCACTGCCCCTTCGCGGGTGCCAAGTCTGGCCACGATTCTCCGTCCTGTTCCCGTTTAACTGCCGGTGCCAGTCTCCACCACTTCTGGGCTCACTTCTGTCTTGTGGAATAGACCATGAAGACTTTTAGTGTTGACATAACGGATGAAGGATTTTCCTGTAGTCTTTAGTTAGAACAAGACCGGCTTAGACTAACACAGTTTAAAGCATCTGGTGGACATATTTATCCAATATGTCTTATTGTTCCATGATGCACTTTCAGTATGGCTGACCCAAGTGGGAAGTAGTTTTATTTCTTTATCATTTTGTTCTGTTTAGCAGTTTGTCTTGTTCAGTCTTGTCAATATTCCCTCTCTCCCCCCTCCGTCTCTCTCCTTCTCTCTCTCACTGTGTGTTTAATCACTTACTTTCATTGCTGCCTGTGATGAAATATGTAAATCATTACACCCAGCTTTTATTTCTTCAATAATATTCTCATCTTGTTGAGGTCATTTTACGCCACAATAAATTCATGCACATTCATACGCACATGCGGCGTTGTCTATATTTTATATGTATTAAGACAATCCTTGGGATTGCACATTGATCAGTATATGGATTTCCACAGTAATTGCTGAGGGAAATTTTCTCTGTCTCTACTCTTCTTCATTATTAATATTGGGAAATGGGTATACATTCAAAATGTCTCTGAGTATAATTTCATCTTAAAATAACGAGAGCACTTTTAATTCATGCCAGCTGATACAGAGTAGCAGGCGTACTGAGGACTGGGGTTTCCTCAGGTTTCACAGATAAGAAAGACACACTCACTGAGGATCCGAGGATAGGTACCTCACAGGTATCTGCCTGAATCTTTTAGTCGGTAATTAAAACATACATTTTTTTCCCTTGTGATTAAGGACGGTATTAGGCTCTGCTCAGGGATTATAGCACTTCCCATTATCTCTGGTTATAGTCCTCATATATAGAAGCCATAGAAATGACATTGACCCAGCGAGAGAGAGACAGACAGCAAGAGAGGACGATGGAGAGCAGACAGTTGAGGAGGTCACAAGTCCATTAGCAGATAACCGTAAATGTACATAAATATAATAAAATGTGCAACACCCCTGAGGACAATTATATTGTTGAATATATGGACATCATTTTGGGTTTGTGAAGTTCTGGGTAAGTGTTAGAGGTCCCCAGAAGAGCCATGCAACCTAACCTATCCAGTGGCTACATAATGGTGGCCAAGCTTTCTTTTTGTCTAGTTGTGGGGGAGGCTGAGACCATCAGTAATAGGCTTTTTGCCTGATAAGCCCGGAAAATACTCGTTTAGTTAGTGAAAGTGCAGAGGGATCCTGGCCTGATAAACCCGCTGTTTCCGTCTGTAATACCCAACAGCTAAAATCAATAGTTGGGATAATTCTCCCGCTAGTCGTCCAGTCTCCTTTATCTGCAGCCTTCTTCAACCCATGTACATGGGGGTGGTGGTTAGCTGGAGTATGCCTCTGTGTATATTAGAGGTTATATAGTTACACTTACATACAACTTTGCTTTTTGTGAGTGTTGCTTGCATTTGTCTTAAATGCCGTTTTCACTGCCACCACAGACTGTGTTGGACCACTGCTGCCAAATGCTCACCTTAAACCTCTGATGTTTTCCAACTGTTCAGTAGCTAGTGTGCTACTTTTGGCACATAGTTCACTGGAGGGCAGACTCATGGTCATTTTCAGTGGTGTGATAGGTCCAACTCCCTGCAATCAGCTCAGGTGTTGTCTCTGAGTGAGTGCATGTATAAATCTGGTGGGAGGAAGTGTCTGTCAGCATGAATTCAGTGCCGCTAAGAGCCCTGGGCTCTGTCAACACAAGCTCTGTGTTCTGACACAGGTGCTTGATTAGGCTTAAAAATACAGCGCAGGTAGTGCCTCCGACACAGCCATGGGATTGAAAGGCTCCGAGGAGAGACGAGAGAGGACGATCATAGATTTAGGATGGGAGGTGCATGAGTTTGATGACCCTGATGAGGGTTTTAGGTCAAAACTTGCATGATTTCCTCCCTTCTTTGTGCACCTTGCTAAGAGGTGAAGTTGTGCTAGAATGCCCCCCCCCCTCCATATCACAACTCCACTGTCCCGCTTTAGCCAGTGTTATCATTTTGCTGGCAGGCTCTCCCAGAGTTAGTTTCTGTGTAATCTCTCTGGCCATCACAGCACTGCTGTAAAATACGGCCTCAGGTGTTAGTAGGCAGGGTGGTTAGCCTGCGACACCGTTACCTAAAGTGCAGTGTATTAAAAAGCAGTCAGGGCCCTGGATCACAGTATATCACAAGGGAGAGGCAGCGATAAGGCCTGCCTGCCCGCCCGCAGATCAATGAAGGTTACTGACATCATATCACAAAGTGAAAGCGAGTGCTGCACCCCTAGCTATTTATCAGCAGTGGATCAGACATGAAAGGGGTGGAGGGGAGAGAGGACGAGACAGGACAGCACTTTTCCCCCTGTGTTGGGGGCTCAAGCCCTGACTCCTCCTCTCCTGCCCTGTCACCGACTCCTCCCCTAGACTGCGGTGGCTCCCATACGGTAGCGGCAGTGAGGCCTGGAGGAGGTATAGAAGCAGTGGACTGCTAAGACTGAATGAGACTGAAGATGGGAAGTGAAAACTTTCTGTGATATTTCAGCACGGGCATCAGCACAAGACTTTTCTCTCTTTTGTTCTCTGTGGCTCTTTCACTTCCTTCCTCTCTATTTCTGTATGTTTGGTTGTGTAAAAGTACTTTCAAGGTCCCCAATTATCAGTTGAATGAAAACGTTTTTCATTTGAGAGGTTTGTTCACAATTTTAGACCATGCTCCTGGCTCTGATATCCATCCTGTAATCTGCAGCCACCTGAGGTGACACAGGCACGTAGACTGTAGTTGTTTCATGATAGGTTAGAAAGACACAGTGTCAGCGCTGAGACAGAAACACAAGATAACTCCAACCACTGCACACTAACCCCCTTTTCTTCTTCTCTTTACCTTTCCACAGCTTTATCGGTTTATTGCATTATATATCATAAAACCCCTATTCTCCTCACTTATGTCTGCATTAGTATGGTGGTATTGAGCGGCGTGTACGCGCAAAGGCACTTTTGCGTGTCCATGCGTAGGAGATCATGCTTACAGGTACTGTATGAGTTCCATTTATCAGCTGCCTGGGGCACAATGTGGAGGATTTCCCCCATTGGGTTAGTGTGTAACTGCTCTGTCAATACATGCTTGTCAAGGCTGGGAGAGTGTGGGGGAAAAAAGGCCCCTCACTCCAACGCACTGAAGCCACTTATTGAGCAGCCAATAGCTATTTACCTCTTGACGGTGGCAGGCGGAGAGGGGGCCCAGCCCGGCAAGAGGAACTCTGTGGCTCAATCCTCGCTCCCAGGACTTCACAGCTACTAGCTTGCTCTGAACCAAACCCATCCTGAGCCAGGAAGCAGAACCAGTGGCTCAGACAGGAGACAGGGAGGTCTGTGTTTATGTGGAGCAGGTTGTCCTCTCCTGGCTCCTGGTCTTTGCCGGGCCTGGCTGTGTGTGCAGCTTGCTGCTGTAAAGCCCTGCTTCCTCTCTGGAATCTCGGTGTTGACAGAGAGCATCTGGGCCCTGGGAGAGCTTCCAGCCTGCTGGGTCCTCACATGTACACACAGGGAGGGAGGGATGGAGGGGTTTGAGTAAGAGAGGTAGAGCGCAGGTTTCAGTTAATACACTATATGCCATCTCTGTATATCCTTTCCAACTTTGCTGTGCCCGCTGACCTGTCAATGATCCTATCTCTCAGTCTGTTCCCCTCCTCCTTTCACCACAAGCACCTAAAGGTGGTATGTTTTATGAATGGGTGTTTTGATGGGTGTTTCTTTTATTCTCACCTACTTTGATTCAACAAAGAAAAGAATGCTGTCAAGGAGGTGTTCATCTTTCCTCTTCTGCTTTTGTTTTCTTAGACCTTCTTGCTCTGGTGAAAATCCCCCTTTTTTGTGGGCTGTGCAGATCCCTGCACTGTGTGTTGGAGTTGCGGGTCGCCTGTCAGGACATGTCCCATATACCTGAGTCACAGAGGGATTAGTTAACCCTCACAGTACTACGGTGGAAGAGTGTGCCAAACCACGCACAGCTGCGGAGAGACTGAAGAGGCAGAAGGGAAAGGAAGTAGAAAAGTTAGACATGTGCCACACATCTCTGTCAATCTGAATCAACAGGCTTTATCACCTAAAGAAGTCCCCTCTCCCAGCCAAATTTTATATGTAATTCATGTATATTAAACTGAAATGAGTCGTCAATTTGCACAGAGTAAGCCATACAAGAGCAGCACAGCGAGATGTCCCGCTGTTAAAGAACAGCTGTACAAACAAAGAGAGGGGAAAAAAGAACAAGAAAAACACATTATATCAACATTTAACAACAGTTGCTCTGTAATCTGGTATTACTTCCACAAGCAAAGGAGGGGCCTGTGTCAGGCCAAAGTGAACTTGGATACTGTTGTGGCAGGAGGAAGCCAAGTGCTTTCGAGAGGTTAGCCCAAGATGTGAAGGTCCACAGACTCATCTTAATCCAGGAGGCTTGGACTTAATCGCTTTTGATGTGCATGTGAACATGACCTGCTTCAACATTCCAGCCCTGACCACACTAAGTTCAGAAGACCAGGGCAAGGCTGAGCGTTGGGGTGGGGGTGAGAGGAGTGGGGATGTGGGGGTGGCTTCAGCTTGCACTAATTGGCTGCCAGGCTTGTCTATACTGCCTGGGGCAAAAGGAATACCCTGCCCTCAACCCAACACCCCCAGTGTCTTCCAACTGTCCTCTTTCAAACTCCCTTTCTTCTCCCCGGACCCTCCTGCATCCCTACAATTTACTATGTGTCTGTGTGCGTGCTTGTGCGTGCATGTGCATGTACGTGCTACACTGTGTAAGCTGGCACATTATTAAGGGGAATTCCAGTGAAAGAGAGCAGTTGAACAGAGAAGGGTCTGTCCCCTGAATCTGCAGTGGGTGGCATCTTAGCATTCTTCTTTGTGTGTGATTTCTGCCCACAGTGGCCCTGTGTATTTCTCTGGTCGTGTCAGTGTTATATTACTGTCTGATGGCACATAAGACTCCTATATGGACCATGAGAACTCCCATCTGCCTTGAGTTCACTGAACTTATTGTGGAAGTTTGAGAAGACTTGGAGCTGTTGTCAAGGCAGGCTTCGGGAGACTAAGTTGGAGAGATTTGGCTGAGGCGGGTTAGGGCTTTGCAGCCAGGCAGTCATCCAGAGTGACAGAGCACAAAGATGGAAAGGGAAAGATGAGGGTAATAGGAGCAACGGGGTATTAACAAATGAGAAGTCATGACTTGGCATCTGCGAGTGTAGTTCACACACTCAGGCACACAGAAACGTATGCACACACACTTTGGTATAGCGAGGAGAAAAGGCTGGCGCACTGCAACGTCTTGCCAAAGCATTGGAGAGTAGTGCAAGCTGTGCGTATGCCTCTTCCTGTTTTGTCCCTGTGTGTGTGTATGTGTGTGTGTGTGTGCGCTGTGGAGTGGTTCAGGTGCGGTTAATGTTGGCACCAGATCTTCAGGCCCGCGGCAATAAACAACAGAGCAGGCAGGAGGCCAGATGCAACTCCACAAACTTTTAACCTCTCCCTCAGCTAATCCCTCGCCACACTAGTAACTCTTTCTTTTTTTAACTCATTCTTTCACCTCTCACTCTCTCTCTGTTCTTTATTTCTCCTCCCACTGCCTTCTCTTCTTTCTTTCTTTCTCTCTCTCTCTCCTTTAGTCCCACTCTCCTTTTAAGTGAAGTCAGTGTGCTGACCTCTAAATAAAGGCTGGAACACTACAGCTGTTACCAACTTCAAACAGCCAATGGCTCAGAGTGGAGCCTGTGCGAGTGTTAGGGGCAGAAATAATGTGCCTATTAAAACTAACTTAGAGCCCTCTTTACTCTCAAGGCTCCCCGGGTCTAAGTTGACCACACCAAACCAGGCTTGATACTTACTGCAGCTCAGCCGAGACAATCACAGTGCAGCCAGCCCTAACCCAGCCCAGTGTGAGATAAAGAACGGGCTAAGACAAAGACACTGTTCATTTGGAGTCTGCAGTATCTGTCTGATTTCCACTCTTTGATATGATCTTTCCATGGTTGAGGGCAGTAACAAAGGGTCACCTACGCTTCCTCACATTAGGCGCCAGTTACATCATTTGACTGGACGTCACCTAATATAGCCTCATGCAAAACCGTTGAGGCCCCCAAATTGTACACTAGTTCTCTGTTCAACACAATGCTCATATATTTCTTTTTCCTGGCACACACAACAAATAAATGCAAAAAGGAATAAAGATCAGCAAGTTCACCGGGGCACAATAAAGTTTTAAACAAATGAATGTGTGTTGGTCATAGTTGTTATTAGTTAGATCTAGATCAGTGGAAAAAGTTAACCTCTGTATTCATGGAACAAGTTAGGCTGACAAAACCCAGGTCTGGTTCACAATGAATCATCCACCTCAAGCCCATATTAATAGAACTTGTAAAAATGGAAGCTGTCTTTTATCCAAACACTCACAGAATGTCTTTGTGATAGAAAGACTGAGCCAGAACCAAAATGGAAAGCGTCAGGATTAGTCACCCTGCTCCCATGTTTGTTGTCTCTAGTTATAAAGGGTTTCATGATTTATTATCTGTACACATGGTTTTCATACCTTGACCTATCCCCATAACCTAAGTAACTTTTAAATTTAGATCCTCAGCCGTCGTACTGTTTCTTCAGAGAGCTGAGTTGCCCTATAGGGCTGGCTGCCCATTTACTGAGTTAACATTCCAGTGCATGCTATTGCCTACCAAGGCCCCTCATTTACTTAGGGCACAAGCAACGTTTAAAAATCAGCAATAAAACATCACAAGGCAGTTTAGGAAATTTGTGTAAAGCACAGTTATGCAATTTGTTTAAAACCTTGCTTGAAGTGGAATTCAGGTAATGAAATGAACATGTACTTTTTGTAGTAAGCATTAATCTATGTTTAGAACACCAAAATACTGTCCAGCTCTTGATTTAATCATGCTCTAATGTTTCTCTGTAGTAAACCACACTCACTGCCTTTAAACCCTAAATGAGATGTTATAAGCCCACTGTTATGACGTCTGTTTGTCACCCTTGTTGCATATTAGTTACTACACATCTTTTCTCAAACGCTGATACTTGCGTTCATAGGCATTATTTTCTGCAGGCCCTCCCTTTCTCGTGTGTGTATGTTTTGTGCATACAAGCGCCCGTGTCTGCGTTTGTGTTTGTCCCTAGAGAAAAATAATTACAAGTTGTACGGGTTGTCATTATGAGCCTGGCTGTCCGGCCTTCCCCCTGACTGCATGGCTGCAAAAGGTTAATTACATGTCTGTATGTTGATGATGTCACCATGTTGGCAACCTTTCCCAGGCGTGTGGACACAGACTTATTCGAGCTGAGCTGGAGTGGGTCTAAGTTGTGATGGCTGCTTTTGGTTTTCCCCTTTTTTAGTGTGTCATTCTTATTTTAAAAGTCTCAAAGAGAGGCCATTATTTCAGGACTGTCCTAGTCATCTTCCCCAGAGAATCATCTCTGCTTATAGCCCTCTCCCTCCTGATGTTTAGTGTATGTCTCAGATTGAATTTATTAGTACTGTGCATGTGGTTATTTGACTTGCCTGTTGAAAAATAGACAAGGAGCTCTACAACTCTAACAAGAATGGACTTGTGCCAAAAGTATATTATTCTCAAAATATCCCGTTTGACCTTTCTTGAACGGTTACAGGTGATATGGGAGGTGCTCAAAAGTAGAAGGGAGTTTTAGAAAGATATGAGTTGCTCTTGTTTGGAAAACAGTAGAGTCGTATTATCGAAGCAGAAGTACGCGTAGAATGCATTCCAGGCTGAAGTGGGTGAATGAGCAAGTCTAGGAATGGACATAACATTCCTCCTGGAACACCTGAGAGGTTAGGCGGATGGTGACTGCAAGCTAAGAGAATGCTGAGTGCAAATCTCTGTCGACAAGCTGTGCCTCCTGCTCTGCTCCACCTGGGGAATGTGTTACCTAATGGGCCACAAAACTGCCTGGAGACCACAGCTCTCTTATCGCTGATATTAGATGACCCTGCAAAAAAACAGGAATCCATCATGAAGAATAAGACTCTTGCAGAAAAGTAGGATTGAAGGCTTTTCTCTTTTTCTGTGGACAGAAGGAAAGAATGGTAGGTAATGTTATCTTGTTCACAGTTACAAGAATCCTGCTTGCAGAGGCTATGGGTTTCGAGTTTCTAATATGTATATAAAGTTTCACTGCACAATGGATCTTTTGTCTAGAGCAAACTGAACACTCCCCCTCCTTCTTTTCCTCCCTTCTCTTGTAAAAAAAATGCATTCATGTGCTTGTGGGGCTGTGAGGACTCAGGTTTCTGCTATCTTTGTGTGCCATGTCGTCACTCGCCCCCGCGAGCTGAAATGTGCATCTTGCACAGGCAGGCGCACTGCCAGGGCTGCTTCCAGCCATGGATTAGGGAGAATCCAGGAAACAACGGACTCCTGACAAAACAGCAGCATGACAGGTAACTGAAGTTGCACTGGGGAGAGAGGAGGCAGACGATAATTACAGAGCTTTTTGTTTTCTGGGCACTCTTAGCTGGCTACTTAAGTGCCTGATCTGAAATCTGTGCCTTGTAATTACAGTAGTGGGCCCCATTAGGGCAGAGGTCTTGGTGGGGATTATTCTCCTTCTCTTCTTTCCTCTGTATGTGTGTGTGAGACCTCCCCACCTCCTCCTGCGTCACGTAGAAACCACAGCAGTCAGGGCAGAGGGAGGAGCAGGAATTAGCCTTCCTCGTGTCTGACTGTCCTGTGTGCACAGTCACATTCACACTTGCTGCCTGATCCCAGAGCCACTGAGATGACAGTACCGCGACCTGTACTTAGTGTGTCTGCCTTCCCTTTTCCCTCCCCCCCCTTTTCCAGCTCCATAATACCTTTGCTCCTCGTGCTGACGCTGAGAGATTTGTGTTGATTATGACAGGGTTGTCACAGTGATGAGTGTGCGGCGTGGCGTGTGTCATGTCGAGTTGACAGGGACTTTTGGCATGGTATCTGTGGAGATGGGTTGTGGCTCTAGGTGAAGCTGGCCTAAACACCACCAGAACTGTGTCACCAGGTTGATGGAAGAATGCCAAGAGATTTGCTGGCGGAGTTCAGAGGATCAGCCTTGGCAATGAATGTATCTCCGTGCCACCATACGGAGAAGTACAGAAACAGAGTGAAAGAAAATAAGTATCAGAGAGAGAACTTAAGACAGAGATGGCCATGTGATGGGGTTTAAAGTGGGTCAGCGTAGAAGGGGTCATCAAACACGTCCAACCTCTAGGCACAGAAACACAGATCTAGAAGTCAACATTAGATAGATCCTGCCTCTTTAAGCTGCTAGCCCTCCTAATAGATTCTTAAGCACTGGTTTTAGTGCATGTTAAACCAGGATTACCCAATCAATTGCGGTCAGTACAAACAAGGATTACTTACAACAGTACATTTTTCTTGTTGAGAGGCTAAAAGCAGGGTAAATGGAAGAAGCAGCGCTGCTGTTGATGCGAGGAGCAGTCACGATGGGGTCATGATGACCCCAGACATGGGCACCACAGAGAGGAGATAAATCCTCATTTCGAGCTGATGTATTCAGGGAGCTTTGTAGAGGATCCCATGAAACTCGTGCAAATGTTACTGCTAGGTTTGGCAGAAGCTATGTTTTCATTTTCCCTTAATAAAATGACAGCAGACAAAATTTACAGTCCAATCTGGAGGATGTTTTATTGATTTTATTTCCCAATATTCACTGTACATATACAGTATGTATGTAAGTATGTGTTTCTGAGGTTGCCCAGCCATGTAGGTTGTGTAAAGGATGAGAGTTTTTTCAGTGGGTGTGGAGGACTGTGAGAGTTGATCAACCCTCAAACTCACATACTCGCCCTCTCTCTGAACTCGGCTTTTGTTTACATTTTAATCACAATCAACAGCTGTAACCTCCTTCACAATACCCAGCAAGTAAGGGCATATATACTTGCCAAACCAGATCCCTGCGCTCATGTGTGTCTGTGTTTACACATTTGCCTTCTCCCGCGTGAACCCCCACACACACCCATTAGATACCGAAAATACATAAGCCGGTGTGTTATAATACTAGGTTGCATATGATTGGTTGACTAGCTGCCTGTCATCTGTGAACCAGAGCTATTGTCTTGGAGTCCTGAGACGGCAGTAAGTATGTGTCATTAGATAGGAAATGCAATGGCTTTGAATGGGCTTATGTGTCATCTTAACCTCTGCACATGTGTCAGTCCGTCTTAAGAGAGCAGCCAAGGATGTGAAGAATTCTGCAGTATCTTGCACAGTCAGAACTCTCTGACTTCTCTCTCTTTCTCCCCTGCCACATGTGCACACACGCACACACATGCGCACACACATTCCCTCTCTCATTCAGTTTTCCCCATGTTGTCAGTCAGTGCTGAGTGACTGGTGACTAACAGCCCTCTCCTGTGTAAAAGGTCAGCATGCTCCTTGGAAAGAAAGAGTCAGCTGTCTTTTTTGGAAAGCAACTGTTCCCAGAGCATTCAGTTTGTCTGTCAGTCAGTCAGTCAGTCAGTCGGCCATTTCTAATCAGAATACTCTGTTATTAGTGGAGAAGGACGGTGAGACGGTGGGTCTAGATAGTGTTTGTGACAGGAAAGACTCAAAGCTTGTAGTGACTGAGGCTTTACAGATTGAACTGTTTTATGACAATAGTCAGACAGGGAAGGTGAGGTGTTACTGTTCCTCAGAAGATGCTTTTTAATAGTTTATACTTAGGTTTGTTTATTATTTACGTCCCATGATTAACTCTGTGGCAGACAAAAGGTATGAAACATAACCAGTTTTATGTGACTATAAAGCAAATGTTGGCTAACTGCAGTGCAGCTAGGGGCTATTTTTTGTCTTGTGAAAATAACTTACCAAATTAGCAAATTCAAACAAAATTCAAAAGCAAAACAACCGCCCTCCTCTTGCAAAAAAGTAACTGTTTGTCCCCATTTTGAAATGAATCTTACTTAATTAAGAAGCAATGAGAGTCCACAGATAGCATTCCTTAATTAGCTTAAGCTGGCTGTTGTAACCAGATCCACTGCATTAATGACAACACAGCCCCTGTGAAAAGCATCATTGTTCTCAAGATAATTGTCCTTTTAGTTAACGCGGCCCGGGAAGGGCTCTCCTTGTTAGAGGAGCTGGCTGGGACCAAGGACAGCCGGAGGCAGGGAGGGGACCGGGACTGATACTGGCCCAGTGCCCGTTGTGACAAGCCCACTTGTGCCCTCTGCTGAAATCCCCTTAGTATGCAGTGGAATTAGCTGTCCCCAGGGTGTGGCACCAGGGGGTTGGTCATTAATTATATACCCTGAATCTTAACGAATGAGGAGCAATCAATAAAATAAAGCAGATGTATGCAAATAGCATGCTGATTATACTGCCTAATGACATGTCATGTTGTTGGCAGGAGAGAGCTGAGGGGGAAGAAGGAAGGAAGAAGATGGAGATACAAAATGAGTCAAAAAGTCGGGGTTGTCTCATGTTAAAAACATGTGTTCAGACATAAGCATCGTTTATTATTTTACTGTATTCTTTACAGCTTTAGATTTGAGCAGTGTTTTGGCATATGAACCTGCACTGTTTCATTAGCTCGTTAGATTCTGTTTCAGATCTTATCACTGTAGTTTTATGTTTCTCTGCGAGGCAGGGTGCAGCGACTGTCAGCCAGGAAATGGTGTGAGACTTAAGGGTTGGGTCGGCTGGAATTTGAGCAAGATAGGGTAAACTCTGGTGGAGTCTGAGCTGTTGGGGTGTTAGTGGCACTGCTGTTGGGAGACTGATAAGGGCTATAAGGGAAAGGAGGAGAGGTTAGTTCACCTGCTTGGAACTCTGCCCCTGCACTGAGATCTCCATTGTATCCAGCCAGCTGGAGCTGTTGGAAACTCTATACCTGCCTTTAAGCAGAGAGGGAGGGCAGCCAAGAATTAACTGCTGCCTCATCCTGGCAGCCGCCAAGGATGCTGTCTGCCTCCATTCATGGCGAGCGTGAGAGGGCAAAGAGGGAAGAACAGAAAGGGGAGGGTAAAAAACAGCGCTGGCAATGTGTGTCACAAAACCTGACAGAAGTTAGGAAGAATGAGGAATTAGCAGTATTAATAATTATCTATTCTGTGGGTCTGTTTTGTGTGTGTGTGGAGATTTTGTAGGTTCAATAGAGGTCTGATAGAAAAATGCACGCCTGCACTTCCTCAGAGAGAATACAGCTCATATTGGTGAGGAGTGTCGATTTCATGGCCCAGCTATGTCTCTTTGTCTAGACTGTACTCTGATAAAGGATACTTTATGAAAAGTCTTAACACATTTGCCTGCTAAGAAAATAAACTGAGGTGTCGTCTACAGAGGAAAAAGTCCACATTTGTTACAAAATGATGTTAACTGACACCAACGTTTACGACATTTGGCCACACCGTAGTAATAAAAGTCCATCTCTTCCCATTGCTGCCTAACCTGTATATAATGTCTGTCATGGTTCATTGCCATACAGTGCCTGATTGAACCCAGGGTTTGATTACGGTCCCCCATGGTCTTCCAGTTTCCCTTCAGGACAGTGAAATGTAAGACCTAAGCACTTCAGGAGGCCAGGACAGTCCAAGGAGAGGCCAGGGAACAGGTGGTGACCCTGTGCAGCCTGGGAGTATATTATTGACCAGGTCCAGCGGCCAGATTGATTACTTTATTGTATTGCCATGAACCTCAGTGGCCAGAGACATCTGGTTGACCCTGGCCGGACAGAGCATCGCAGTGACCCTCACCTTAGCTAAAGAGTTATGTGGCTTTGACCTGCTCCCTAATGGGGGGGTCTTGACCTGCTCAGCCACTGGCCTGAGTACAGAGCTAAAGTGGGCCTATGCCTCTCCCTCCCTCCCTGGTGTCAGCCTATGTAATTTAGAGGCTGGGGGTAGGCCAGGGTCTTGCGGGGGCCACCTTGTTTTTGGGCTGACTGTGTCCTGACTTTAGACCTCCCCCTGACCCACCGGTGTTCATTGTGTCAGCAAGATGGGCAGAGCCAGGGAGTATGTTAATTAATCTTCACCAAATTACACCGAAATGGTGGAAAATCAATACATCTCTATCACATGTCCTCACTTCCAGCTAATGGATCAAATAAATGGTTCATGGTGAAGGGGAGTGATAGTTTGCAATGCTAAAAAGGTTTTATACTTATTACTAATAATTTCTAAAAAGGTATAATGAAAAGTTAATTCTCTTTGTGATTGCCTGCATGTAGGACTTTCAAATAACAAGTGGAACCTCATGGTGCTGTGTGCGGTGCAGCAGTTTTCTGGGCTGGATGCCACGTTGACTAACCCTGTGCCCTGTATAAACAGGGCAAGACAACAGGCAACACAAGGGAAACAGCCTTTACTCTGGTAGAGGCTGTTTCCCCTACCATCACTTCCTACTTCCACTTAGCTGACAGACAGAATATCTGTCAGGCAGGTTTTTCCTGTGCTCTACATACTTTTTTGGATGTCAGCTGCAGCTCCTCATCAGAAAAAACAACCATGCACGGAGCAAGCTGGGTAAATAGTTGATTCTGTAACGCCTCTCCTTCTAATGCTCTCACTGTCTCTCTTCATTCATCGCCTTGGTTTAATTTGTTCATTTCTTCAGTAGAAGTTTCCCACCATTTTCATCAAAAGATGCATGGTGCGAAAAGAACGCTTAAATGTTTTTAACAATTTATAATACATCACATCTCAGCTACTCCACCAATGAACAGCAAAAACATCTTCCCACTTTACAATGTAGATTTTATTTTTCAACGCCATCTTTAGCACTTGTTTCTCCCCAATAAATGGGAGGCATGGCTGTTGAGTGGAGAGGAGTTGATTTGCTTTCTGTTTGAAGAGGATACTGTAGTCCTGTTCAAAGCAGGATGTGAAGGCCACTTTTCTTTTGAGTATCTCCTCACGACTGAGCTCAGTGTCTAGGAAAAACCCTCTTCTTGCATTACTTAGGTACATTGCTTTTTGCAAAGGAAACATCCATGCAAGTGAACAGTCAGCACTGGCCATAGTCAACCTCTACTCATTTCATTCCCATCCCCAGTTCACTCTTGGAGATGTCTTGTATCATTCTCACCTACTCAAAATGATACAACATAAAGTGCAGCGTTGTAATAGAATAAGTGATTCTTTGGTAGTTTCTAAGATGGTACATGTTAGACAGGTCTCCTTGCAGACTAGTGTGTGACTCATAAGGAAGGTAGAGGGGCTGGAAGTAGGAGACAAGAGATAATATATTTTATGGGTCCTCCCTACATACCTGCCCGAAGAGGGGAATGCATGACCGCACCCACGCAACTGCAGGCGTCGCGGCTAATTACCGATAATCATATGGTGATGGGCAGAACAAACAGATGTTCCTGCAAATACACACACACACCTCAACACACACCATCCACTTCTTTTTGTTGTACAAAAAACATTTCTTAACCGAGTGATTAAACAGGCATGCTGTCAACATTAAGCAGCTTTTATTAAGACCCTGAACAGCATTTCTGATGCTTCTGCAAAAAGCACATCGCACTCCATCACCCACCCTCCTCTTACTCTGTCCCAATTAACACTCAGCCCCCATTACATTGATTGGGAGAGGTGTAGTATCGGCTAGGTGGGCCATGAGCACATTGATCACATTGACCCACCATGTGAACCATGAGAAAATGTTGAGCTGCAGATTTCTTACTCCCAACAGCGGATTGAAAAAAAATTGCCTATGGACGTGAAGCTGTTGTATACTGCGTGTGTGCGTATTATTTGAGTGTGTGTCTTTATATACGTGTGCCTGTTCTTGTTGGGCGTGGCTGAGCTGTGTTGTGGCAGGTTTCAGTGCATGCACTTTCATGTGGTTTTAAGGACCTAATAGGCACACGCCACACCTATACTATATTCTTTGGGGGCCCTTGCTATACAAGTCTTGTTTTCCCCCAACATCTAATCCTGCCTAGCCACTTGCATGCACAAACACACACAAACACACACACCCCGTTATAGCCAGTCAAAGGGCAAACCGCTGCCCCACCTCCTGAAGGTGCACCTGGCATCTGCAAGTCCACTCCAATTACATCTCCCTAATTACAGGTTATGAACCAATTAGTCACCCTCTCATTTTACACTGTCCCTATCACTCTCCCCCCTCACAGCTCAAATATGGGGGCATCTGTTAGAGATGGGGCAGAGGGTCCTGTCATTGACAACATGAGGGAGGTTGCTGGTCTTGGACATTTGCTGGTCAGTGTATCTCGAGGGAGATTATATACTGTTGTTCTTTTTTTTTTTTCTTTGGAAGAGATAATGGTTGACATGTAAATACCTCATCCAGAACAGCTGTCTGGAGGCAGTTGCCTTAGCAAACTCCAACATGCACATACATTGTAAGAAACGCATACAGGGGATAATTTAAGCTGTCAACTTGTAATTTGTAGTGGCACTCAACTTGAACTTTCAGGGTGAGCCAGTTGGCCCTGCTCTAATTCTCACCTCCTTGCTAACATGTTTTTTCAGTGCGTATGTGCAAGGAGGTGAGCACAAACGTGGATAAACAAGTTTGCTCATGCTTACATGAATGAGTGGGTATTTTCTATTGTTGTCTTATGTTTTTTTTGTGCTATCTGTGGTATGTGGTGGATTTTGTTTGTGTGTGAGTGTGTGTGTTTTGCAGTGTATATGTCTATCCTCCCAGCCTTATGGCTTCATTCCCAGTTCTAGTTGGCATGTGTAAAGACTCTTAGCTATGCCCAGGACACTGGCATAGCAGCCTGAGTGGAAACTCACCGCTCCATAGCGAGAATTCATTCACAATATGGCACTGTATCTGACTGCTATTTAGTCTCACATGCATACATATGACCCTTACACATGGGTACGTGTGTGTTCACACACAGCTTGGTGCAGAGCTAGCAGCTTGGCGCTGTGAGTAAAATATTCCCTCATCGTATGGGGGGATTGAATGGAGCTGTCTTAAGGGCCCAGGGTTAAGATTCAAAGTGCTTTGTCTGTGATCTCCCAGCTTTCTGTTTCCTTTAGTATTCTGATAGCACTCTTCCCAGAGCTAGATCTTGTTTATCTTGTTTGCTGGCATGCTCTTTCAATGTCAAAACAATGACATCATTAATTAAATGTGTATTAAATCTGCAGCTCTGGAGGACCACTAGGCAGTGCTGAAACTACTGACACTGAGTCAGGTTTATTTCCCTGTGAAAAAAAACAAGTTTTTTGTCAGTGCATTAATATGTGTATATTATGCAAATGTGTTTTGCCAATATTTGTATGTGGCCACATTTTTTCTGCATCTTTCCTTATATGATTCCTGTGGTTACTCCTGTTACCTGCCTCCTAAGTCCTAAGTTTTAATGTAATGATGTAATGCATGGAGGAAAGGTAAACAGTGTTTTCCAGTTCCAAACAAAGACTTTACTTAACACAAACATCCATCAGATGTCATTTATAGGGCCTCATCCTCTTTCCCCACATTTAAAATCAGGTCTTCTTTTACTTTACTTACCTCTACCAAAGATATCCTGAAATCCATGAATAGATTTTTTCTCTATTCTGTACAGTAAACGTTGCCGTTTTTATGCCCTTGACACATGCTCCCTCTGACAGACTGAATCAATGTCTGTTATGTGTCATAAGAGTAATGCTGTGGTCCTCTTCACATGCTTTTTTTCCTGTGAGAGGCCTCTGTCATTGGCTTGAGCCCCTGATCCTGAGGCTAATTACCCAGCAATGTAAATTACAGTAGGATTGAGTTGAACCTGGGCTTCTTGCACTGTCCCTTCATCTGCTTTTCCTTCTTTCTCTTCTCTGTATTTCCCCCTCTTGTACTCAAGCCTCCACTCCACCTCAGCTCTCCATTGTGGCTGCTACCTAATAAGAGCAAGACATCATACCATCCCCATCTGTGAAAGCCCACGACCAAATCCCAAGCAGATGATAAATCATTATCCTCACTCTTTACCTCCCTTTGTCGCTTCTCACTTTGTTTTTCATAGTGCTCTTTTCTTTGAGTGCTCTGTCTTCCTGCCTTTGTGTCTTGTCTATCTGTCTGAGGACTCATCCCATACATGTAAAGCTCAGAGTGAGAATATATTTAATATTCAAGTATAAAGCTCTGGGGTAGGCTGGTGGAGTGGTGGAAAACTGGAGCGCTGGCTAGATTAATATGCTTACACATGCATGCATCCAAGTCAATGCAAACCTTCACATGCACTAAAGATGTGTGCCTGTCCTCTGAGGAATGTGTGGGCTCTCTTGCAGTTCTTGACCTTCAGACCTCGGGCTCACGTGACTGAAATTCCACTCACACACATATAGCCTACCGCATACAGTATGCTTGCACAACAAACATGCACACAGCTTTTTTTATCTCCATGCTCAGAAATAGAACATACACCACTTAAAATCTGTAATAATACCCACAAGCCCTCACAGATAAGAAAGCTCATTGATAATTGGCAGCCAACAGCAACCATTAAAATATTGGTTGTTCATAGGCTTTTGATCCCATGAATCCATGTAGCGTGGGTGCTCCAGTGTTCCCCTACCCTAGCCTCAGTGGTGCTACGCTGTGCTCAGCAGGCTGCCCAGCTGGGGCCCAGATGTGGCAGCCATGTCATGCGGAGCTGAGAGGCAGAAGATAAGAGGCCGATGGTAGGCCTGCTCCTTGGTCTCGGGTCTGTTCCGCAGCGGTTCAACTAGATGTTGCGGTCGGTGCGATCTGAACTTTGACAGCCCATGTCATGCTTAATGCCTCACTTCCCAAATACAGCTCAGTAGGGCTGATTTATATCTACCAGGTGCTACAGTGTGCAAGCAGCTCTGGGATGAGAGGAGGCATGTGGCCATTTCATTAAGGCAGATGAACAAGGGCTGCAGTGTGTGTGTGGAGATGAGGGGCAGGAGGCTGGTCTTTCTCAAATATAGCTCCACAGCACTGTAGCTGTCACAACACTCAGACCAGGCCAGGAGAGGAAGAAGAGGAACTTATTAACACGCTCCGCATTTCTTAAAATATCACACCGGTTTTTGCTTCTCCCTGCCTCTCATTTGTCTGTTTCCCCCTGCCCGCAGAGATAGGAGTTTTGAATGTGTTTCCAGCTCATGGGCATCTGCCTTCCCAGATCAAAGTGCTTGGACACTTGTACACACCAGCGTGCCAAGTTTTGGTGCAAGCACTGAGCTGCCAACAGCTTTAATGGTCATATATTTGTTGATTTTCTTTCAGCTGCTGTGCAGTAAATATGCTTTGACTCTGCCCCTTGCTCTCTCTGTCGGCCATGCTTGCCACCCAAGCCTCATCTCTCTCTCTGTGTGCCATACACACACCTTCTAGCTATTCAACTCAGGGGTAGACGTTATCTAATCGGAACTGCTTCATTGTTTGCAGTAGTGTTTTAGAATGGGGTTATTCTGTTTCCGTTTTGTAGGTTGATGGCAGCAGCTTTCCCTCATGTTAGACAGGTCTCCCTGGAGGTCTGTGGCTCAGAACAGAACTCAGATTTAGTGCATATGAACACTTATGATTACTGCTGCATGAGGAACTGTTGTCTTTTAGTCACACTTTACCTCTTTATTTCCTGCCAAACTGTAGCGTTTTTCCTCACACAAGGGTCTCTGAACAGCGTGGTCGGCTCTGTCAGTGCTCAACGTAGCTACAGAAATGCTGTTTGATGTTCCTCGCACACTTCAGAGTCAAGTGCTGAGGTGTCTTTCAGCATTGCCCTCCAGGCCACCTTGTTATACACTTAACAAGTTGTTTTCTTTTTTGTTTTTCTTCCCTTTTCCTCTGTTGACAGTTCCTCATCACTGCTCTACTCAGAAGGAATGCACATCACCTTCCAAGGTTTGCCTTGGAATCTGTCCTTGTAAACTGTAGGGCAAGCTCCGCTCTCCTTTTAAGATGACGATTGCATCAAGATCTGATTTATGAGTGCTTTGTTTATAAAGTGCCAGTGAAAAGAGTAGGCATCCCATTGGCATGTAAACTAGTGCTCAGTGGGCTTTTCTTCCTGAAGACACATTATTGTTCCTTTTTTATGTCTAAATGAAATAACTCTAAGATGTATGCAGTGGAATGTAAAATACAGTTTGGTGAGTCTGTTTTCCTTTGTCGGGAATGAGAGTAATCTGAATATGATAAATGCAATTCCAGCTGTTAGATTCCCCCCTGTTTATTCCCAATGAATGGTCCTGGTTAGCCACACTGCTCACTGTAAAAGTGGCACATGCTGTGACTAAGTGTGAGCACTCACTGGAGATGTATGCCACTGTGGCACAAGAATAGCCATGTGTAAGAAGTCAGTGATGTTCATTAGGAATCCTTTTAATATTCATAGCAGGCTTGCTATCGCACTCCTTTGTCATTCTGAAATATAAAACAGTCTTTGTTTTTAGAGTTCGAGACTATTGTCTCTCTTTGCTTTGATTTTACTGTGTCTTTAGACATCCAGTGTCCCAACATTTTTTGTTCACTTCCTCTTTTAAAACACAGGGCACATTATTCTTTTAACTTTATTAACTCTCATAATTCAGCGGGGGAAGGGGGCAATAGAAAACACTTTTCCCCATGAGGTTTATTGTTTAAAACGGGTGCAGTTCTTTCCCAGGATAAGGGCTTCAGCTAAGCAGAGAGGAATTTGGGCCAGGCCTCATAAAAAAAGTATTTGTGTACCAGAAAGATTTTCGCTTTTCCTTTCTAAATCTTTGTCATTAATGACTTTAGCAAATGTGAAGTGGGGAGTGAATGGCTCGGCTGTGCAGGGTCTTCAAAGGAACCCTCTAATTATTTATCCAGGATATCCTACTCTAGAATTAGAGGCCAGGTCACGATTGGCTTTCATGCCTTTTTTTCTGCAAAGAAATAATTTCCACAGAATGGTTTCACTGGGACACCCTCTAATCCCTACTCTATGTGCATGTTGCTTGTGTGTGTGTGTGTGTGTGTGTGTGGGGATATGTGCACACACAAGCATATGCATGTGGGACTGCACCACTCCTCAGTATGAGGTGCGTAAAAGAGATAGTAAGTTTCCATTTTCCACACATAACACTGCATGACTTTCCACATCTCTGCTCTCACCCTAGACAGCTTTCACCCACATTACTCAGGTTTCCTGGTCATTTGGCCTTCACATGCCTTCTAAAAGGGATCTTATCACCCTACTCAGGTTTAGACACTTAACCGAACACTGAGCCTAACCCTCAGACTTCTGGCACTGCCTCACTGCTGCACTGCTGAGCCTCTGTGTGACTTAACTCATCTCAAAGGGTGTCCCAGCTTATCCACTTAACCACATTATAGATTTACTATTTTCTGTTTGCTGTATGGTCCGGGAGAGTAGACAGGAAATGCAGCATTTAATTCATATGTTGGTGTTTTCTAAAATTCCCCTAAGCGCTTCGCTAAAGGAGTGTGTCCCTTTAAGAATGCTCTGCAGTGGATATTTGTCTAATTCCAGGTGCTAGTGAACCCTGTGTTTTACCAGGTGCAGAACTGGGTCATTACTAAGGTATTTGTTTTCCAGATTACACAGAAAGGCCCAGGATTATAAACTTGTTATCCATGTCCCCTATCTGTCTGTCAGGGCATGATCCCTGCATGGAGCCTGGATCCTTGTCCACTGTATGCTCCTGTTTGCTGTCATGCCTGCTGGAGATCCCTTAGACCATGTTCCCGAGCTACCATGTTGTTCTGGGGGGCCAAATCCCCCTTCTCCGGTCTCTCTGTCAACACAGGCTCGGTATGCTGATCAGTGTCAGCTCTCCTTAATGGAAGTAGAAGTAGTGGTAATGACATCTCCCTGTTCGCCCCAATCCGTGCAATTCCTCAGGGTTTGGATGGCAGGGTAAGGGAGCTGTGGTGTGGTGATTGGGTTGTGGGGTATGTGTGTGTGTGTTTGCGGTTGAGGGGGTCAAATTTAGCCACATAGCCACATACCCACTTAGCTGCATTGCCATTGGTTGCTGGACAGCTGATGGTCTCTCCAAAACATTTACATAAAGCCCCACAATTGTGATAATAAACCGTTTTATCATTGGGCTCCCAATCAATAATGCGGCTTCTTAAGGTTTAATATTTCAATGGTATTGATCATTTTAACAACTGTGTTTGTGGTTGGCTTGCCTTAACTGCAGCGCGGCGGGAAGGTGTGTATGTGTGCATGTGTGTGTACGGCACCATGCGTTCCTTCCTTTTAGGAAATCATTTTCTAGAATGATATAAATAAGTTTACCACCTACGAAAAGTAGAGTGATTCTATATTTCATGTTTTGCTCAGCTTTGCTGTCCTCTGTACATACTGTTCTGTCCTTTACTTTCGTAACAACAACAACATTCCCAAATAAGTTGTGGTCATCGGTTCTCTTAACCCCCCCTCTGCCACCCTCATCCTGTTACTATAGGACAAATGTAATGGAGTGAGTGCAAACAGAAGCTCTGAAAGCACTGTAGTTAGCAGATTTCACTTCCATCCTCTCTTGAGAGAACGTCTGCTTCCCGCAGATATAAATAGGGGCAGATTTGATAATTAGTAGAAATGAAGGTCCTGGGGCTCAAAGACTTTGATCAGCACATTTCCCCCTTGTCCCTGACCTTTCATTGGACATGTGTCTTTAGCTCTCTCACTTTCTCTCTGGCCCTATATCTCAATCTCACTTTCTCTATCTCTATCTCTCTATCTTCCCCCTCTCTCCCCTGCTAATCTGCAAATGCTGCAGACACAGTTACACACACGCAGTCATACATACCGTATATCTACATATATCTTTATGGGATTTTGAAATGTTTTACCTTTAGAAATCTTCCCAAGGATCATAATCGGTGTGTTGTTTTCTGATTGATTAGTGCCAGACGGACCAGTGTACAAAGTATCAAGTGTTCTCTCAGCTTTTCTGCATTCCTCACTATGGGAAAGTCAGCACTGCACGCTAAAGGATGTGAGGTTCCACGTCAGACTGTTGCAAATCATTCAATATCCATGTCTGTTAGTCTAAAATTGAGCAGAAATGGGGGATGTGTATCTAAATAATCTGATAAGAATTTGAAAGACACGGCTTGAAGTTATCTCTCTCTCCCTCTCTGTCTGTCTTGCAATTACAGACACCCCACTGTGTACCAGTGTGTACTGTGTGTGCTCTGTGCACTGGGTTGCCTGGGGGCGAATGTTAGCTTGTGCCCGATAGCCCCTCTCTGATTATACATCAATACCTTAATTCCAAGGATAATTAATGCTCTTATAAATTACAAAGCTTTCTAAACAAACCACACGGGACATAACAGGAAAATAATACAGTGCAGTCTTTCAGCATGGTTTGTAAATGAAGAAAGATAGCTCGTGGCTGCTGTAATAAGAAGTTACTTTTGTATTAATTAAAATAGCCTCTGCTTTGTTTTACTCTTAATCTGGCACTCTGCAGAAACCTGGTTGTCATTTTCTTTTTAGTATCACTCTTTAAAGGTTCACTGCAACTTTTTGGCAAACATGTTTTTACAAAAACAGTAATAAAAACAGTCTCTAACAGCATGCATATTTAAGTAGAATGTATTCTGTCTGCTCTCCCTTTATCTCTTCCCCTGTACTGAGGTTTGAGTGAAGTGATATGAGCCTTCTCACATTTGTACTCCTAGTATACCACAGAAGCCCCCCCATGCTGCTTGCTAATTGGCGGGAGACTGGGAGCTTCCTGCTGTGTGTTCGCTGCTTCCCTTTGCTTTGCCACCCCACCAGGTCTTTCACCAACACTCTGCAGAACCCAGTAATTAACCCACAGCTAATTAACTACTTCTAATTACACCACCACGCTGTTTCTATCACATCCTCCAAAACTGAGGAAACACTCTAGTGCCATGTGTAAATCCCCTCTAGAGGGTTTTGGAAGTTAGCTGAGCTCCAATCAGATCATTTAATCAGACTGCCCCTGTGTACGAGCACCATACAGTTCTGCACTGTGATTTCAACGCTACTCTGCCTTAAATCACTTCTCTTCCGTTCTGCAATATGGAATGGATTAGCAGAATTTGATGGCGTTGCGTAAAGGGTAAAATCATTTTCAAGGTTCTATTTCAGGTCTATTAACAAAGGAGGCAATTGATACTACAAACAAATCAATTTTGCCTTTTCTGGCCAGTATTACTAGTGCAAAATGGTTACTAAAATTGAGTGCTGTGAAACTAAAACAATCAGCACATTGCCTCCTGGGTATTTGAGTTGCTCATATTGTAATCAGCAAGGATTATTTTAGCTGTAAGTGATATATTTGTTTCAACACCAGTTTAATGCGTAACGTACACATACAAAACAATATTAATGAAATCTGCGAGCTGCAGTCTTGTCTCTATAGCACCTAATGCTTCTAGGTTTTCACTGGCTGTAACATGACAAAAGCTGCATGCCTCAGTTCTGCTATCTCTGAGAAATACTCCCAGACATGCCAGTGACCGGCCCCCTCCACTCACACACACTCATGTAAACACACAGTACTGTTCTTCCCCGCCTCAGACTCAACACAGCCACGGCTATTTCTGTTCCACAGACTGATAGCTCCTACTGAAGATCATTGATTTTACGGGAAGCCCTGTTTACAGGCTGAGTGCCATCGACCTGAGGTGACTTTTTGCCTCCTGCAGTTGGAGCAATACTGGAGCACCCTTATGTCTGCATTAGCAGAATAGCAGACAGAATATTTACAGCACACAATAAACAACAATGCTGCACATGGTTAATTGTCTGATTAACAGTGTTGCGGATCAAAAAGAACAAGAACTTCATGTACCTAATAGAATTATAATGGTCTGTTGTGTATAGCAGTGGTTGACAAACTTTTTTGGCTCACAACTCCATGACAAAGGGACCCGTGATAGCGCTGAAAGATAATACGCATTTCCCCTTTTAGCCTGGTTGAATCACAGTCATTGTTCTATATTTCATACAAAGTAAAGTACAATAGTTGATTAACATAAGGTGTTTTTAATGGCATTAAGAGTATAATATGAATGTTTTCATGCCTTTATTTATTTTTGATTCTGTACAGTAAACCATCTTGTGACAGCAGTCTGCCAGTTTAGCGCCACACTTTCACACTCAGATGTCGCATAGTTATTCCCTAGGTGAATATCAGGTTTTTGTATTAGATATAGGCTAGCAGGCTACAGTTAGTTTTGGCAGAGAATAGAGAGCAGAGTAGAGAAAGGCAGAATGAGACACTTTCAGTGCAGTGTTAAAAATATAAATTCCCTCACTGTAAGAGCATAGTATTAAAACCAGAATTTACCAAGCCATGTCAGGCATTAAAACGGACTTATGTTTAAGAGTGCAATGCATGCACGCCTTTATTGGTGATTAATTGGTACAAACCTAGGAGATAAACCCGGGCCTCACTCTGCCTGAGGACTACAATGGTTCCCCCATCAATGAGCATGTCCCTAGTGCAACATCAAAGGCCTTCCCCTGCTTTATCAATAAGAACCCTTCCTTCCCACATCTTCCTGTAACTTGCTTAGTGTTCACGCCATTGATTTTCCAATAAGCGCCCCTTACCCTGCGGTGGCTGGCCAGGCTCTGTGATGGCTCAGAGACCAGACACAGACAGGCAACATCACTGAGGGACAATTGAAAATCAGATCTGGTGTATTGTTAAGGGTCTTATAGACGTGTTAAGAAACAGTGTTTTTCCAGTTTTTCCCTCACTGCTGACGTGTACGCGGATATGAGTAAGGGTCGGGGCTGCATCCCGCCCACAGCCCCGCAGTATTCACAGCTAGAGCTGAGTCAGAGCTAATTCCCTCAGGAAACCCTGGAGAGCAGGGTCCTCTGGAGGCAAGGCCAGGCCTTCAGGCAGGTGATCAGGCATGCTTATAATCAGATGGTTCCTTAGCCTTTAATTCCTCCCTCAGTTGGCCGGTAAATCCCACCTAATGAAAGGACCCATAACTTATAACTTATCTCATTTTCCATCCCTACCAAATGACATCCAGACCCACTCTCTGACAGTGTTCATTAGGACTGAGGCCTTTTCACAAGGTTCAATCTTATCTGCTTTGTTAGTGTGGTGGGAGGAGGTGGAGTATGACTTTTTATTGTTTTGTCAGAGGAGAGAGAAAGAAAGAGAGCAGGGGGACCCTGGCATAAAGCCTTTGAAGGCAGGTGGCAGCAGGAGTGTGAGTTCTACAGTCAGGATCTGTGCGTCGACATGCTCTCCCTCAGATCAGCTCAGGAATCCAGCCTTTTCTTCCCTCTGATTATCTCTTATTGTCAGCTAAGGCTTATTTTGGCTGCATACAGCCTGCTTATTGTCAACTCTGTGGGCCCACATTCAAAATTACGATACAACACAAGGGCAGAGGCCATGGCAGGATCACTCGTGTTGTGCAATCAGCACCAGTCCCAGTATGCAAAAGAAAATTACAACTTTTCTGCGTATTACAGTGTATAACTTTGCATAATACCACTCAGCAGTAGTCACCTTTAGTGGGCTGCTCCATCATTTTGATTTGTGGTTATTAACACAGTCAGCACACAGAGACACTGGCCTCCTCCACTTCCCCTCTTCTTCGACCGCGTCTCTTTGTCTGTCTCCCCGACTTGTTTAGTGCCTCCCAGAGATTAAAGCTTTTCCTGCTTTAAACAGGTGTCACTGAGCCAGGCAGACCTCCGAGAGACAAACAGCGTTATATCAGTTGGCCCATCTGCGACTTGCCGACTCCAGACAATCCCATTGCTCATCAGTAACCACTGCAGGTTATTGAATTACACCATCTTGATTTTAAAGGGCAATCCTGTTTTCTGTAAGCAGTGGACACACCAAGCTGGCTCAGAGCTCCAGCACTGATCAAGAGTCATCGTGTTATCCTGTCTACTGCTAATTGCTTCAGGAATCTTACAGCAGTAATAGGAATGGATGGGTACATACACTCACTACAGTGCACGGTAGCTACTGTGTTCAGACTCAGGACCATGTAAAGATGAGAGCAGAGAACTTTAGAGGTCATTGTGAACTAACCGTCTTAACTACTAGTTATGCATGTGAGCCCAGTGTTCCCAGGCCTGGTCGAGACAGGCAGTGGAATCTGGAGGAGGGGCTGATGGAATAGATTACAGGAACAAGGTGTGAAACACTCCATGCTCAGACAGGACACATGGAGACTTTTTCCTATGAGGCAGTCCTTTCAGACAAGTCACATTTTCTGCTCTTTTTTTTTTCATTTCGTTTTGTACAGTTTATTCACATGCTTTTAGTTTGAAGAATCACTGTCTGTTTGACATGTGGCATATTTTTTTTTCTTGCATTACTCTCGCTGCCCTCAGTCCATTTGTGTGAAATGGCTGTTGAGCTCATAGCCTCTTATTAATGGAGCAGATAATAAATACAGACCAGTAGGGCTAGTATCCCCTCACTCAATATGGCAGCCTTCTCTAAATCATGTCTGGCTGTATAAAGCAATCTTGTTAATAAGCCAGCCGGTCTAATATCTTTCATTTTATATGCAAAGCAAGGCAAGGGTCATCAGGGTTAGCATCTGTGGTGTGTAAAGAAAACAATCAGGTGGACCATTCTGACAGAAAATGAATGTCCGCGGGTATTTATGACAATAACATCTACATCATCTTTGCAGTCATATTGTAAATTTAACCAAAGTCATTGCTCTTCTGTTGAAATGCTTCTTTGTTTATTGTTTCTTTCCCCACATTGCACTCTTCTGGCCTGTCATCCTGAAGTCCAAATACAAAAGCATAAAATGGAAGGCCATTATTTTTGTAGTTTGAGTGCATATAGACTAGAGAGGTCCCAGGTATGTTGCGTGGGAGGAGAGCTTCATCAGACATTCATGAAGAGGCAGACAGACATTATCAATCTCTCCTCTCCCTCAGTGGTTAATATGTTAGGGTGTGGGGGTAGACTCCATTCTGATCACAGCTGAAATTTGCATCCCTAAGTAAATAAGTAAATAAATCAAGTGCAAGCAGTGAATGTGCTAATCAACCGGGACATGGCGGTGAGCTTGGTGCCGGGAAACTTTGCTCATGTAATATTCAGTACTGGTGGGTTAAAGGGCAGCCCAGAGTTATTGGTTTCAGCCCGATTGCCCCCTTTAATCAATGTTGGCTGCATCCCTTTAATAAAATTATTAGCTCAGCAGTATCTTGAGCTATCATTTTATCTCTTCTGCGCTCTAAATTGCAGCCTGTGTTGGGCCTCTCAGATGCTCGGGGCATGGCCAGCTCCCGAAAGCTCAGCTCCCATTTATTATTTTAGAGGCGGAGGATGGCTGGAGTGTTTGAAACCAGGCTGAGCGTAGAGGTTATTGGATGCAAGATCTAAACACAGCTGCAGCGAAGTCCCAACCCAGCTTATGTATTTTGGGCTCATAGAAAATACAGCCTTTTATTGCTCTTGTTAAAGTTCATACACATCTATATCAATAGTGCGCATGTAGTCTTCTTATATGTACACAACTTGGAGATGGAGCGATAATGGTGATACTGTTCAGAATGTCTTTTTTTAGATGCAGTTTTCCCTTTTTCTCCCAGTTATGTAAATGTACAATGTGCTGATGGGTGGCTTCTCAGTGTCTAATTATCTCACAGGGAATCTATTTGATCCATTAAGTTAGCCTGTTTCTCCTTTTTTCTGACTGCAAGTTAATTAAAAACGGATGTAGGATTTGCAGAATATAAGATTAGGGGTGTTGTTTGGAAGGTGAAGATAAAAGATGGTACCTTCCTGATATGGCAGGAAGATGAATCATGGACGGCTTATTAGTGCTTGTCTCAGGTATTGTGTTTAAGTACCTAATCTAGCGTAATGAGCATGGTGTCATTTTTCCAATTATATCTCAGACTTTTGTCTCTCACCCAGTGCGCTATACATTTGATTTCCTTCTTTTGGGGTTCTTAAACATAGCATCTCCCTCGTATTTTATTTTTGTGTCTGATCTTTTCTTAATAGGCAGAGTATTATTTTGGAATATATAAACATTTATGTTTCCAATAATGGTAATTTAAATGTGATGAGTTGTGTGCTCTCATGTATGTATGTCTATGTTTACATTTAACATGCCAAACACAACAATAACCTCTCATCTCACCCAATTTGTGTCTCTGCAGGCCTGGATGCGATGAACGCCTCATGTAGGCATCAGCATGGACAGCTGTGAGTCTCCTGTGGTTTCTGGGACAGACGATGGGCTCGGCTCCTCCCAGCAGCAGCAACCACCACAGCCCTGGAACGATCACTCTAGCTCACAGGTCCCTTGCACCAACCAGGCCCCTTCCCTGGACCCCCTGTCTCTCTCTGCTCCCTACCCTTCTCAACCCCAAAACCCCAGTGCGCCTCATGACGGGGTGAGAGAACTACAGTCCCAGCAGCAGCAGCCAAAACAGACATCACCCCAGGCCCACCGTGATAGCTCTGCCACAGGCCAGCTGCATCCCAGAAGACAGGGTCTTGAGGAGGAAGAGCAAGAGGGAGTGAGCTGTGGTGAAGAGGAAGAATCTGAGGACTTAGATGAAATGGAGATTGACAGCTGTTTCCCAAGTCTTCAACCCTTTCCTGGGGTGCCGATGGCTTCAGGGGGAGGAGGCATGCCCACTCTTTTGCGACATCAGCCCACACGACAGCAGGGAGCACCTGAGAGTGGGAGTGAGGAAGGAGAGGAGGAAGAGGAAGAGGAGAGTAGTGATGTGGAGAACCTGGCTGGAGAGATAGTCTACCAGCCAGACGGCTCAGCCTACATCGTGGAGAGCCTCAGTCAGTTGATCCAAAGTGGTGGGGGCATGGTACCCGGCCTGCTTCCCACAAACTCTCTCACCAGTGGGGGAAAACCGGGGGAACCTGCTGGGACTTCATCCTCGGTCTACCCTCAGATCATCAACACGTTCCACATAGCCTCGTCCTTCGGGAAGTGGTTTGGCAATTCAGACCAAGGTTTCCCCAATACCTCAACCATGGCAGGCCTCAGCCCTGTCCTGCACAGTTTCCGTGTCTTCGATGTGCGGCACAAAAGCAACAAGGATTACCTGAACAGCGATGGGTCTGCCAAGAAGTCCTGTGTATCCAAAGATGTTCCCAACAACGTGGATTTCTCCAAATTTGATGGACTAGCCCTGTATGGCAAGGGTAAGCCCATTCTCATGTGTTTTCTCTGCAAGCTGTCCTTTGGCTATGCGCGTTCCTTTGCCACTCATGCCGTCCATGATCACCGCATGACACTGTGTGAGGACGAGCGGCAGCTGCTAGGGGACAAGCAGGCATCTGCCATCATCCAGGGCATTGGGAAGGACAAAGAGCCCCTCATCAGTTTCCTGGAACCAAAAAATAAGAGCACTCCTCTGCCACCTACCCTGCTCCCCATTAACTCTGGCCAGAGCTTCTATGGCACATTTAGTGGTGTCCATCTGGAGCCTGGAAACAGCAGCAGGGACAGCGAGACCCTCCTCAACAAAGACTCTGACTCTGGCCTCCAGCAACAGCAGCAGCAACAAACCCCGCTAAGCTCAGTCCTCTCTCTTGGAGGTCTGAGCATTCCCAAAGCGTCCACTCTTACCTCATCCCCAGGCTCTGCCAAAGACTCCAGTGCCCTGCCCAAACAGGGAGGGAGAACAGAGGAGCCTGCTGGGAAAGAGTTGGCATGCAAGGGAGAGGATGGGGACATTGAGGGACATGAAAACAAGGCGCACCTATCGAGCCAGATGGGGGGCTCGGAAGAAGAAGAGGAACTGTTATTAGGGGAGGAGGAAGACGAGGTGGAGGCAGAAAGCACTGCAGTGGCCTGTGGTGGTAACAGTAGCAGCGGCGGGGGTGAAGCGGGGGAACCAGCTGTCTCAAACCAAAGCATTTCCAAATCTCCTTTATTAATGCCTAGTAGCGCTCTCCAGCCTTCTGCCTGCACCTCTGCGGTCAGTTCCACACTCAACAGCAAAGCCCCTGCTTCCACTTCCTCCTCTGTCAAGAAAGAGGGTTCAGCTGCAGACGGTGGGGGGAGGACCTCAGAGCTCCCTCTGAGCTTTAACTGCCAGGGGCCCACTGTTCCCATGGCAATGGCGGCAGCTGCCGTCAGAAGGAGCGAGGATGACACTGCTGGCACTTCCTCCTCACCTCTGTCCTCCAATGCTGCTGCTGATGAAAGTGCCAATCGAGATAGTGCCACAGCTCCAGAACCAAATGATTGCCCGGCAGAGGGAGAGGAGGAAAATGGAGCCCTTCTGCACCATCACCACATGCACCACCATCATCATCACCTCCACCCTTCATCTCATGGCCACTCCCACCTCCCCCCAGGAGGCCCCTGTGACATGACAGGGATGGGTGAGTGTTCACAGAACCATGGGCCTGGTGGTAACGGAGGAAGTGGGGTAGAATGCCCTAAATGTGACACCGTTCTGGGTTCCTCACGCTCCTTAGGTGGGCACATGACCATGATGCATTCACGCAACTCTTGCAAGACACTCAAGTGTCCGAAATGCAACTGGCATTACAAGTACCAGCAGACGTTGGAGGCTCACATGAAAGAGAAGCATCCAGACTCTGGAGGCTCCTGTGCTTACTGCAGCAGTGGTCAGAGCCACCCTCGTCTGGCTCGTGGAGAAAGCTATACCTGTGGATACAAGCCCTTCAGGTGTGAGGTATGTAGCAAAGAAAAGTGGCGATGCTCAATTTTTTTCAGGAAGGTTGCAGTTACAGTTGTTTTTGTGTTGTTGAGCCAAATAGGCATATGTAATATGGAAAATTATATTTAAAAGTAATATATGTATGCCTTTAATGCAGTTTAATGGAAAATGTCCTCTATTTTCTAGGTGTGTAACTACTCGACCACCACAAAGGGCAACCTAAGCATCCACATGCAGTCGGACAAGCACCTGAACAACATGCAGACCCTGCAGAATGGAGGCACCATTGGCTCTGCGCAGGAGCAGGTGTTTGGACATACCCCTGGAGGAGTGGTGGCTGTCCCCTCAGTGACCCAGGCCAGTAGCCATCACCCACCCCACCACCACCCTACACAGTCCTCCACCCATATGGCTGGACCGTGTGGGGCCCCCTCCCCGACCAAGCCGAAGAGCAAACCTACTTGGCGGTGTGAGGTGTGCGACTACGAGACCAATGTGGCACGGAACCTGCGTATCCACATGACCAGCGAGAAGCACATGCACAACATGATGCTACTCCAGCAGAATGTGACTCAGATGCAGCATGGCCGACTTGGCCTGGGAGCCATGCCGTCACCCTCGGAGGCTGAGCTGTACCAATATTACCTGACCCAGAACATGAGCCTTCCTCCAGGTCTCAAGATAGACCCAGCTGGAGCTGAGGCCCAGTTCCTGATGGGGAGCTTTCACCTGGACCCCAACATGGCTGCCCTGGCCCCTGCACTTGGTGAGCCCTGTTTTTGTCTTTCTGGCTTTCAGAAATGCCCCAGTTGCCACAAAATCACCAGGTACAGCTCAGAGCTATTACTTTAATGTGGTATCAGTTTGACTTGATCTTGATCACTGTTACACACTGTTAACAACACACATAATGATGAGCAAGATTATCCACATATTGCCTCTCAGCACTGCTGTGTACACTAGGTATATCATCACTTTTTAGTTTTGGCAGCTGCCTTTCTTTGTCATGCCCTAAGGTAAGGTATGCCTGCCCCAGTGAACTTGACATCATTGTCTCATTTTACAAGCAGATTGTCACTGAAATGTAAAGAGGGAGAGGAGAAAGAAACATGAACTGTTTGAGACAAGTTTATAAGGGGGGTTACCCCAGACCCTCTCCATACATGATAGCTGTCTTCATGACATCAGGGCTACCCTCAATACCTTGATCTCACTTCCATAGTAAAATTTTCTAGTGCACAAGACTAGTCTGTCAATTAGTTTCATCTACAAATGTAGCGCTTTAAATGTGCCAAGTAGCAAATAGATGCCCAGAGGTAATTCTTTTTTCCGTAACAGGACATGTAAGTGACACTGTATTGATGTGATTTTGTCAAAATTTTGAAGTTCACTTTGTGATACCCACTTTTGCTCACAAAAGGTGAGTTAGAGGGCCATGCCTCTATTTTCTCTTCTCCCTGCACTCCCCCTCAGGCAGCCAGCCTCAGCTTTTTTATGTCATTATTCCCAAACTGCTGCTGAACTTCACCACTGGAGTTCTCCATTTTTTTCCAACTTTGTAATTGCAGCTATAAATTTTATCTTGGTCAAAGAAGGGAGGTTAGAGGGCTCAGCATGGGTAATTCAGCAGCATAGCAGAGCGTTCAGCGGGCCAGTTACAACCCCACAGTTTGTACAGACTTGTCTCCAACTGTCGCCGGTTCAAAGACACAAACAAGAATTGATTGCTGTGACTAATTCGTTTTTTTCCCTCTTCTGCCATCTGGTTCATTTTCCTGTGAGGTGAGTTGTAATAAGCATGTTACAAGGGAGGCAATGATGACAGTCTGGGCCCATAAAATACAGTGGTGTCATCCTCTGTCACACTTTAAGGAACTCTTAAAGCCATCATACACAAACACTCCGATATTAACTCTAGAGTAAGACACATAAGGCTCAGTAAATCTCTTGAGAGAATCTGCCATCAGAAGGAGACCTCAGACCATGCAGCTAAAGTGAGAGGTGCCCTTTCATGCTCTCTCTGTGGATTTTTGACTTTTGAGTGTATTGCCAAAGAGATAGATAACAAATGTTGACCTCACATGATCTCATCCTCCTGGTAATCCTCGTTCCCTTAGACTCAGCTACTGTAGCGAAAGGAAGATATGAGACTAGGTGCAAGAGAGTAAAAGAGAAGGGAGGAGGATGTGACTTTTTGCTATTAGTGCTGGAATTTGTCGCCTAACGTACACTATGAAACAGCGCAAATGACCAGTGAGACAGCTATTCACTTAAAAACATAGGTTTTGGACAATGAATAAGCAAAAATTGCGATCTTATTATATTTCTATACCTTTACAATAATTAGGTTTCAGGAAAAAAAAAAAATTATGAAAACAGATGCAAAGCTACAAGTCAGAGTCTTCGTCTAATGGTCTACAACCAGGATTTAGTGAGGAACATGATCCAGGTCTGCAGGTAAATCATTGAATCTGCATAGCAATGGGGCATGAGAGCCAGGTAGAAATGAGAGATGCAAGGTGGAGGAAAAGACAGGACTGGGATAGCGATTGGGCATGTGTGTGTGCATCTGTGTGTTTGTTAAAAAAAAAAGGGGAGAGTGAGTGTAAGAAGCCATGACTGGGGAGCTGGGTCTGTGAGTGATTTCAGAGGGCTTCTCAAAGGTCTCCCTCTCCTGGCTATAAAAACTCAGGTAATGGAGAAAAGTCCAAGAGCAGGCTGCATACTGCAGCAATAAATAAAAAAGGAGCTGCTGGAATTAATTTAGTGTAAAGCCAGGCAGGGTCAAGCCTGCATGCTCAGTCTGGGCAGTGAAAGATTAAAGATCAGCAAGCAAAGGCAAAAACTCCGGCTGCTCTTACCTCATATTTTTAGTATTAATTTTTAAAGTCAGCCTTCCCAGACTGTATAGACATCAGTTCTGTGGTTGGTGTCATAGGATATGTGCTTGCTATGTTTTTTTCCCCCTCTCATCGTTTAGACTCAGTACCAGGCAGAATTAATCTGTTGCTGTAGGTGTCCATATTGATTTAGAGGCAATCTGGAGTGAAAGAAGCAGAAGAATCCAAGCAAAGTATCCAAGCAGAGAACTGGATTTTTTTATGTTATTATTCAGTGAATAAGGGCGATGGATTTGATTTACAGTAATGTGTGCTTGGGAACTCTTTAGTTCTTCTGTAATGATAAAATAACTTGCTTTTTCTGTGCAGCTCATGGCCTCTGGAGTTGATTTACAAGACAGGCCATGAAAGTGCACCAGCCCAAACAGGGCGATGTGTGCATTCATTCTCTGGCAGTGTGAGATTTTGGTCCTTATGGAAAAGTCCAGTCTTTGTTCTTTCTCAGCTCAAAACAAGTACATGCACATTATCCTTCGTGCAACAGACAGTGTGGTTTTTCAAAGCTTCACTTAACCTGAGATGGTATTCATAATGAGAGTGGCACAAACAGGGGCTTCATTTGGAAAACACTGTGCTCACTAACTCAAATTAATAAAATAATGATTACATGTTCTGAGGTAAAATACTGGGAGATAAAGTGATCTTTAAAAACTGAACTCTGAGCTTTCTGAGCTTTGAATATGTCTACCATAAGAGTATATTTGCAGCCATCTAAATACCTTTCTTTCCTCTCTTCCTCTTCTTTGTCTCTCTATGTGTTCCCCACATGTTCTAGTAGGTGGGGAGATCCCTATGGATGTGCGGCTGGGCGGTGGGCAGTTGGTGTCTGAAGAACTGATGACCCTGGGAGAAAGTCTATCACAAACCAGCGACCCCTCCCTCAAGCTCTTTCAGTGTGCTGTATGCAACCGCTTCACCACTGACAACCTGGATGTGCTCGGCATGCATATGGGAGCTGAACGCAGCCTCCCGGAGGAGGAGTGGCGCGCTGTGGTGGGTGACTCTCACCAGTGCAAGTTGTGCCATTACACCACTCAGCTCAAGGCCAACTTCCAGCTTCACTGCAAGACAGACAAGCATGTGCAAAAGTACCAGCTTGTGGCCCACATAAAAGAAGGGGGCAAAGGCAATGAATGGCGCCTGAAGTGTGTGGCCATAGGCAACCCAGTGCACCTGAAGTGCAATGCCTGCGACTACTACACTAACAGCCTGGAGAAGCTGAGGATGCACACTGTCAATACCCGCCATGAGGCTAGCCTCAAACTCTACAAGGTGAGTGGTCCTCAAGCTCCTTTATCACACCCAACAATCAACGTTGTCATGACAGTGTATCACAATTTTCACATCATTACTGAATATATACACAACTGTCTATGTTACTGTACAATTTGAGAAGATATAGTACGACCATAGGAAGTAGTACATTTGTTTCATATTTGGAAGGATTTATTCTACAATTGAACTTTGATGAGTTTTACACAAATGTGCCCTTAATCCTCTCCCTCTCTTAACTTGATACTCCTCTGCATGACACAGTAAATATTCCAGTGCTGCCCACACCACTAAACTAGTCATTTTTCCAAGGCATGAATGATAGCGTTCTTGTGTTTCTCTTGCCATCCCAGTAGTCATATAGAAGCAGGGGCCACAGTGCTGCCATGAGAAGAACATGGCAGGTGAAGCTGGTTTGGAGGCTTAGGGGTGAATCACTAGGAGACGAATGAAGAAGTGTGAGGAGACAGAGGTTTGGTGCTAATACTCCTCGGAGCGGGAAAGGCTGAATCGTTCTCGACAGCCGTATTGATTTTTGCTGGACTTGGAGCTTCACCTTCTCCTCTAATCATTCCATAATAGCCAATGGATGAACACTCTCCGAACAAATGGCCATAAATCTAACAGGCCTGATTCCACTTAGGTACCTATCCTGTGTGTCTGCGGCTTTGGCCACTCTGCGCTTAACCCAAACTGGCATAGCTGCGCATGCACGTACAACACACACAACGAGGCACATACAAACAGTGACAACATGCTCTCCCTGTAAGCCTACGCTACATACACACAGACATAATCTAACATATAACACTGTAACTTGCACCGTCTCCTTGTAGATGTTGCTTTTATTTGTAATAAGTCCTCTCCATTGTCGAGTGTTTGACTCTTAAAAGTAAACAGGAAGAACTATTTAAACAGCTCTATTGCTTGGCACTTTTGTATTGGTATCTTAGTATCGCATGACCTCTTTTGGAAAGGAGGCACTACAAGGCATGTGAAAAATGTGCTGCTTCAAGCATGGTGTTTTTAATCACATTAAAAACTAAGGTGAAGTGGTCCATCCATTTAAACCCCCTCAAAAAGGCTGTCTTTTTGAAAATCATCCAGCGTTTGGAGTGGTTCCTCAGAACCACTGGCATGATAGACATGTTTCCTGTCCACAAGTCCTTTGTGCTGATATCACAGTAAAAGAGAGAAATCAATTTTCAGTGTTTAGTTAAAGGGGATGGTGTGATGCAGGGCTCCTGGTACAGCTGTTAAAGGGGCCAGAGGACACAGGAGGTGTTGAGGTGAGAATATGTGGTTTGCATCAGGATAAATGAGAGGACCACAGGAACATTTTTCAGATGCACAGGGTATTTATAGATGCATACAAATGCAAATATGCAACATAATCTGCGAATGTGTTGAGTCAGTTGTGAGACAGCAGAAAAGCGTAGCCAGTTATCCTTGTGTTTTTTCCAGCCCATGGTCATTCTCTCCTGGTCTTAGCTGCTGGACTTACTGGCCCACATTCCAATGACAGCTTCACATTAGACCAAAATAGACGGGCACTGCCATAACCCTCACTCTCTTCCTCACACCTTTTGCACAGAGAGACTTGTTTTGTCTCGCAGGATAGGGCGCAATTTATATTACATTATCTTTGTGCTTTCCACTTTGCTATGAGCCCGAAAGGCGAAAAAGAAACACATTTTTTTTCTCCTCTGTCTCTTTTTCTGCACAAGTTTTTAAGAGAGAAGAGACATATGTCATCATACTGCAGCTCAGGCTGTGGGGGGATTAAATATGTACAACACATCCAGGCATGATCATTTTTTATGACTTAAGCCTCTTAAGATGGCTCCATATTTCTTAAAACCAATTGATCTTCCAAGTAAGAGTGTGTGCATTTGTCCAGAAATTACCTGCTCCCTCAACCCGAGAACACTGCAGCCCTCATAAGCTCTCCTCATCCCAGACACTACTCAAAAACAGAGATGTTTTGGAGTTGACAAGAATTATTACAATATTTTATGACTTCCAAATGTGATTAGCGGACAACAAATACATGGTTGTGAGGCCTCTTTGGCAGCGCAGGCTCCCCACTTGACAATGTCACAGTCTTCGTGCTGCATTCGATTTACTGTCCTGGTAGAGATACTGACAGGCAGAAACCCACAGTGGCCCACAAGCCTGTAAACCCAACTTGGTGCACTATGCAAAGACGAAAAAAGGAAAATCACCATTCATTTATTCTTCCCCAAAGAAATCCGATGCAAATAGCACCATTTTTAACCTTTTTGGGGAGAAAATAAATCATCAAGTCAGCATAAACAGGCCGTATGATGTGGGAGATGCTTGGGACACTTCACCCAAATCAAACTGGTTTGCATTAAACAGGCCCTTTGTGTGCACAGCTCCATATAAATTGGAGCCTGTAATTACTGGAATTAAAAAGGAAGGTTTAAACTGAGGGCTAAGCTGGATGGGATAATTTGAGAGTCTGTGGTATGCGGCCCATATTAGGGCTTTCTAAAAATATCACCCCCACCACCCCAACTATTGGAATGTTCCAAAAGACCACAGAAAGATCCTGCAAGTCATCCTGACCACATGGACCACCACACAGTGGGGGGTGATGCCGTCTTCCCCTGTGTACTGTATTCTCAGTTGAGACATACCCATTCTGAGTGCAGTGTGTCCTGCCAACACACCCCTGTGCTCCGAAGCTAACTTTCACCTTCTCTTTTTTCCCATGGACCTTAGAGTTTTTTCATGGCTCTGATGATAGCATGATGGTCACCCATCTGCTCCTAGAATGGTCATTCCTAAACACAAACAGATGGGTTCTGTTGCAGTATCCAGATAACCCAAACGTTAGTTTGTGTACTCTGTGTTTTGAGACTACGTAGCTCTCCCCTGAGACTCTCTGTTCATCTTGAACAAACCCAGCTTACATTCTCATTTTACAGTTAGCCACGTACATACTGTGTGAATATGATAGCCCTTATACCACCAGCAGTAGGCCTCAGGGCTTGGCTATGTGTTAGTGTGGAGGTGAGATGAGTGGAACTAATCCAGCTCCCAGGCCCTGGCCGCTCTGGCCAGACAGAAAGGGTGGGGCCTAACCAGGCCCAGCCACAGGCCTCAGCTTCCAGTCAAGGGTTGGGGGAAAGGGGAGGAGCATGGGGAGTTAGCTGGCTACCTTCCTTGTCTCGGGGGCCGGTGCAATCGGCGGTAATTGAGATTGATTGGATGTTATTTTTCCTCTTGCAAATGTAGTCCATTAGCTTGGCACATGCATAATCAGTTTAGAGCGCAGTTAGCCGAATGTAATCATGTTCCTCGGTGTCTGCTAGCACAAAATCCACTCCAGATGCCGCTTGGCCATGGAAAGAAAGGGAGAAAGTGCCGTCACTATCAGATGGGGAATCTTTAACCAAGAAAGTCCTGACACCCCTCCCTCTCTCTTGGTCCCGCTCTATTGAGCACACACATAACTATACAAACTTCTCACCTATCTCTCTCTCAGCCTTACACGCACAGTCACATCCACTGTCTGCTCCTCACCTACGTGAACAGGGCTTTTGATTGTATGTTCTGCATTTTAACTGCACTAACATAGTGTTAAGTGGAGCCCAGCGGCTGGCCCATTAGCGAACACAATACATCTGTAACTTGGATGGAGTCTCTGCTCTTATTTTACCCTTCAGTGCAATCCAAAAGAATCAGTGAACACTGAGGAAAGAAAAAGTCTACACTCTGCAGAGAGCAAATAATCACAATGAAACATAATAGAGGCAAAGAGGTAGTAATGTAAATGAAGGGATTAGCGGTTACATGAAAAGGCATTAAGGTGGTTCACTGATGATCCTGAAGCACTGGCTTCTCAGACTCAGGAATGCAAACTGTGTTGACCTCTCCCCATTAATGATCATAACTACCAGGACTGACTCCAGTTCTCTTGGACTATACGATAGTTTGTCGTTGGGTTACAACCACAAATAGCTGATACTTATATTCTAGCTCTAGAAAAAATATCAATCACAAAGAGCTGTACAGGAAATCAGTCCTGCTGACTTAGACCTAGGCCACATGCCCACTAGATGACAGGATCGCTGATTTTGGCGTCCCAGATGAATCAGATATTTACACATCTACAGGGTTATTATGGAGTCCTGTTGCCCCTCACTACTGTGACAGGGTCGGCATCATCATGTCTTATTCCTCTCCCAGCTCCTAACTTTTCCGTGATGTCCCGAAAATTCTAAATATTTTTTGGTGGTGTTATATTGTGAGCAGACAAATGAGCCCAAATTGTCACTCTGGCCAACATCAAGATTAAAATTACAGCAGGTATTGTGAGATGTCCTCTGGCGAAATGATGTCTAGCGGGCGCCTGGCCTTACCCACTCACCCACCAGACATTTCTAAGAAGAGGAGGGGTAGGAGGAGGATGGAGAGACAGACAGGAGAGAGGGGATGGGGGGGTGGGGGCGACAGGAGGGTTGGAAGGATAGATACTCTGCTAATTATCATGGCTAGCCTATGATTGTTCAGTAATAGTGCTCAGTGGGAAAGGTTGCAGCAGTTCCAGGAAGAGCTGAGCTCTGATTTACTGGTACTACCGCTCTAATAAAGCGCTCGCTGCACATCCTGGGAGACAGCCCATTCTCTCCTTTCACATGCACAAGCGTGTGAATGCACACACAAATGCACACACACACACACACACACACACACACACAGCAATCTTGTAATCTAAAGTGCCAGCAGATGACAACATAGGGCTCATGAAATGTATCATTTTAATTGCTCATAGAGAAGTTCTTATAATATGATTCTGTACAAGTGATTTACATGTGATAAAAGGCATCACACTAAGGAAGTATTAAAATTCTGTACAAGCCCCTGTAACACCTCCTCAGTCAATACAGTCGTGATCCTGAACCCCAGTTACCCCCTTTGTGTCAGTAGTTGCCTGCAGGGTGTTGAGCTTTAGTGTCCTATCTCAAAAAGATCTCAGTTACTCTGACTGGTGAGTGGAACAAGGATGGAGTGGCACACAACAAAAAAATTGGATTGGAGAGAGGTGCTGTCAGGCAAGTAAGGGAGGCCGGTAGGGCTTAGTGTTTGGCAGTGTGCAAAAATTTCACAACTCTTCTAGCTCCCACCCCTTGAGAAGGCCAGGGAGAGGGTCGGGCTTTGACTTGTGGCACAGCTGCTGCTGCTGCTGCTGCTGCTGCTGCTGTTGCTCGTATGTGCAACTGCACTACTGTGGGTGTTGCTGGGACTGACAAAGTGACAGTGAAAGAAAGCAAAAGACGGGGGGCAGAAAGCTGCTTAGGCAGGGGAGGCTGGTCTTTTCCCAGCTTTCTTTTTTTTTTTTTTTTTTTTTTTTTTTTTACAATGTGTCTTCACCACAATTGCCAGAGTTAAAAGGGCCCAGTGCATTACCAGACCAGGTTCTCCATTCTGGGTCTGTGGTGGCAATAGAGATGCATTCTCTGTGTATCCTCACACTGAGCCATAGGAGGATTCGAGAAGGGATAGAGATGATGTGTTACATTGTCAGCTGGGAGTTGGAGATCCTTGGTGATTGTGTTAATGGTTATTTGTTTTGATTAGATTTTGTTTTTTGTTTTTGGAAGGGAGCAGCAGGGCACGCTCCTGCTGAAGTGCAAGGGAGCTGCTGATCCCGTTATCTCCATCAGCAGAGAAGGCAGATCGGCTTTTGGGGAAGGAAAGGAAATAGGATGCAAGGGTACATCAGTTTTTGAGGCTGAGGTTCATTGCAAGGGAGACATAAATTCCACTTTTTGTGCAGTAGTTTTGCCACAATAAGCGCTAATGTACAGTTTACATATACCTCCCAGATTTCCCTTTTTTTAGAGAGCTAAACAATTGCTGTCAACTGTCAGCCATCCTTGACTCAGTACCCCTCAGTCCAATCTGCTTCTATCTACATTACATTGCTTTTATCCTCCCTTCCCCTACCTTTTCCTCAATGTCTCTACAAAATTAATAAACATAACAAATAGGGGGTGAAGGGAGCCACAAACCAGACCAGTATGGATAATGAACCAGTGGGTGGTCCAGAATAGGGATCTGCTTAAGGTTAAATATCTTTAATCCAACCATGCTGGAAAACATTCTCCTCAGTTAAAATCCCGCATCTGTGTCTCTCATCCCACTCTCTCTACTTACTTTTCAGCCTGTTAGAAGTTCCTTCCTCCTCACTTGAGAGCAAAGCACTGTTAACATTTTGTCAACGCACTGATTCTCTTATTAAATCAACAGCTCTTGCTCCCAAAGAAAAAAAAAAGAAGACACACAAAGCGTTCCAGGCTTAAATTTGTCTTTAATTTTTGTGGTTATGACAAATGGTAAAATAAAGTTCTTCCCTTTAAAAGTGATTATTGGGGATGGTGGCATTATTGAGAGGACAATTACATTTTGGAGAAAGTTGTCCCTGCACCAACTTTAGGGTCTCTTTAGTTGATCTGTGTTACACCCCAACTCTGCCTGCCTCTATCTTGGCAAGTTAATATTACAGACATATCAGTCATGATCCTGTGATTTGACCACCCTACTGTAAAGATGCCACAGAGATAGTATCCACTTTGCCTTGTCTTTGAAAACACCTTCAGGCTTAGGATTCCATATAATTAGTGGCCTCCGCAATTTCCTACGAACTCATTATGTATTTGGTAGTCAAACTGCAGTAAAATGAATTGTCATGTAGGCGGACTGTCATCACATTTACATGCACACAAATGACTCATATTACTATGAATACCCAGATCGAAGTGATTGGCCTTTCCATGTTTTGCATTTCTCAATAACCAAGCAACACGTGTTGTTTGATGGCCCAGTTAATGTCTAGAATTATGTGTGCTTGCCCACAGGCTCACAAGAAATATTAATATAGTAACATTAATGGCTAATTTGGTGATTTTTTTGGTCTGCAGAGCACCTTAACGTAAGCTCCGATTCTTGCAGTGTTGAGACCCAGACACACCAAATCGGCAACAAAGGCTGACTGTTGCGTCCACTTACGTCGCATGTGTCTTGGCCAAAACAACTGCATTTGAACACACTGCAAAAAATACAGGCAACAGGCAAGTAGCACATTAGCACGCTAGTACATTCTAGACCTGCGTGAGAGGACATAACACGCCATAGCAGCAGGTGACAGTCATCTGTATTTGTTATTCAAAAAGAGAAACTGAAAAACCGACAGGACGAATACAAGATGTCACAACCTGATGTTGAAACAACAAAGGATATTTACTGTGTGCCAGCTGTAAATCTTCTGTTTCTGTTCTCATGCACGGAGCTGAATTGCCAATCAGAGTGATTTCACTTACTGACGGACTCTAATGCAGATTCAACATGCTAAATCGGCCATAAAACAGGCGACGAGGGATGACAAGGTGCTAACAGTGCGAAACGCACCACAAAAACTAGGGTGACAGATGCTCACCAATGGCCCAACATTGGCCATCAGCTTAGTGTGTCAAGGCCCATAGTTTTAAGTTGAAAACTGCTGCATGTGGTTCGAGCACTAAAAGAAACTAGACTTAGCTGCTGATGTATTTTGAATGCATGCAAACACACTGTGTGGCTATCACGGCTTGAATGAGGCGTCTCACAGGTCTTTTTTGCCCAGCTGGTCAATACATCTGGCGACCTATAGCCACTGCACCTGAAAGACTAACAGTGGCAATTGGCAGGTAAACACTGCTTTGATGAGGCCAGATGGAGGCTCCTGTGAATCTATGTAGCTCCTAAGCTGAAGGGATGGAGAGAGTGAGGCAGGCAGGCTTACCGGCTCTGTGCCATCAATACATCAGTGGCTAAGCCACCAGATTAATGGCCTCCGAGTGGTCAGGGCCACAAAACTACTCAGCTCTGCGGTCTGTGTTCAGTGAAGCTGTACATGAAAGCAAGGTGGGGTGAAGAGACAGATGAGGAGAGGGGAGGAGGTCTTAGGTACCAGGATGAGCACACAGGGACCTCTATTCTGTTTGGGTTTGGCCTACAGAGTAGAGTCATGGGACAGATAAATTTTACAGAATGATGGATATGTGCCCCTGGCTGTTGTTTCATTCCCCTTGCCTTGTAATGTTCCACTTGTAAGTCCTAAATGATGTTTGAGTAGCTAAACAAAAGTATTATACGCAGTATTAAGTCATTTTATATGCATGTATTTATAAGTGAGGACATGTAGCCTCTGAGCACAACCTGTTGGCTTCGTAGTTTGTTGGACGGCAGCCGAATTCAAACCCATGCTTGATTTACAGTACTGCAGCCATTTAAATAGCTCCTAAGTGCGCAGAGCATGTACTGCCTTTGTTTTACCTAGGTTTTTCTTTGTTTTAACAAATCTGCCCCTAAGGTCTTTCCATTTTGTGGTGCATCGATTACTGTTGGATTGCAGAACTTTAGCAATTTCTCGCCTGGATTTCATTGTTGTTTGTGATGGGTCAGAGAGGTGCTGATGCCTACATGCATGTTCCTCTCAAAGCAGTCTATTTTGGATGGGTCATGTAGCGCAAAATGTGACGTGAACTCCGTGAAGTACTCTGTGCAACAAAAAGTCCGCCTCACCTCTCTGACCACTCTCAAGGCTTGATTAAAGATTAACCTTCCACCGGTTTCCTGAGGACAATTTTCTGGGTAGAATTTTTATTTGAAACAGCGGGGCGTCAGAGGCCTTTCCTAGCCATCTCTCTTTCTAAACTTCATGGCGCTGGTTGTCCATCCATGTTTTGCCTAATTGCTGTGTGCTGGAGTCCAGGGTTAGAACTGGGAGCTGTAAATCTATCAGTGTTATGCAGACAATGTTTTCTCCAGATGTAGAAGAAAAGATTTCATCCTTTTGTAATTAAGCGGTGCAGCCCAGGGTGTCATGCGGTTTTTATTGGGGGCCCTGGAAAAGATCATTTTGCACCTTGTTTTCTCATCATGCCTGTTATTCTTCAATACAAAAGATGGATAAAATGGAAAGATGAAAATGAAAAAAGGGTAGCAGAGAATAGAATCTCTTGTTTAAATCGTAATATGGAAATTACTAGGTAGTGATGTAAGAGGTAGCGATGGGGAGCGCAGGGTGGAGGCACAAAGGGGACAAAGGCATAGTCATGGAACTAAGGCAATTACATAGTTCCCCAGATGAAGAATATCAGAAAAAACGCACGTCTTTTTTAACCCCAGGAATGTTCCCAAATGTTATCTTTCCCACGGGTGCCGTCTTCTACACCTGTGTTCTACTTTAAACTAAGCGAGAGGGGGAGTGAGTTGGGGAAAGTGATAGTGAGTGAAAGAGGGAGAGACAGCTTTAAGAGTTGGGGACGAGAATGCTCTTCAGTTTCTCAAGGGCACCGATACTTTATGGCCTTCACATTCCTGCATGACAAACTGATGCCCAGAATAGACAGAGTGGCACTGGGGGGAAAAAAAAGAGTTTAACTACCATGCCTTAAAGCCCCACCCCGACATATCATCTCTGTTCCTTGCTCACCTTCACCTCACCCTGCTTCGTTTATGTGGCAAACCTCAGGGTCACACCGTCTGACGCTTTTCTTTTACTAGCCAGAGCTGGCGAAAGTGAGGGACTGAAGTGCAGGCTTTTGTTTAGTGTAAGCAGTTCCACACATTTGTGTTTTATAAAGTCCTTTTCAATCTCATGTTGATTTACAGAGGCCTCTTTCCTCTGAGATCTCCTCAGAGGAGCAGACAGCAGAGGAAGTCTCCATAGCCACTGAACTCCCAGGCTCACTCCCAGATCATATACTATCATCCCTCACTGCCTTCCTTGCCAGCCCCACAAACTCTTTTTTTTTAATAATGTCACCACATTCAATCAACACTAGCCCTAAAATTAAGGACTGCTGAATAATTCAAACTTGGATCCTTCCTTCAGATGGCCTTTCTCTGTCACCAGATAGGAATTTCCTTAATTTATGCTTGTTAGGTTGGAATAGTCATGTTGAAATAATTTGAACCATAAGGGCTGTCTGTGCAGCTACTGTTTAAATGAGAACTCTGGGAGCTGTTAAAGTTTGAACATGAAATTGTGAGATCTGGAATGCAAATTATTATTCAAATGATCAATGTATTAATTTGCATGCTGAGAGGCGTGAGGGAGAGAAAGAGCATCTTAATAAGTTCTGTAAAGCAAAGTATTTTATTATTTGTTGATGTTTCAGGAGTGAGGGCGTATTAATTTTGCAGTTATGAGTCCCAGTGTGACCTAAATCTCTCTCTCTTTCTTTCTCACTCACACACACATATCTGTCACACACACAACAACATCATCATCATCACACACACAAAAATGCTTTTGTTCTCACCAATGTTCAGCCACACCTTCCTGTTTCTCAGCAAGTATCGTCTCACAGACGACATGAAGAGACAGCAACAGCTTTGGAGATCCATACCACCAGATCAGTCTTTTTTTTCCTTTTTTTTTAAACAGGGACAGCGTGGCCTCCTAATACAGATAGTTTCATCTGCTAGGTTTTTCTTTGCAATCAGCTTCTTTTAAATTTCCAGGAAGATGAAATGTCAAAATGTCTGGATTTATGGGATATTAAATAGACTTAAACCATAGACTTAAGCCTTAAGCAGTTGAAACTGGTTGAGTGAGGTGCCAAATAAAGGCAAACCCTTCAGAACATGAAATTACTCGAAGAAAAATCTGAGATTTCAGGACCTGCTGTTTGTACTCCGATTTCCCACCATCTTCTCTTACACATCAAATCGAGCTTATCATTCAATTTTCCTCCATGTACAACTTTTTCTCCTTTTTCCTATGCTCAGTTTCTAGTCTGTGCTTTCAGTAACCACTGGTTGGGTGATAAGGACGGAACAATGTGGTGATAGGTCTTTAGGTGTTTGGGATTATCTGTGATTTTAAGGGATTTTTTATTCTTTGAGTGTCGTATTAGATCTGGAGCAAGTTTGTGACTGAGCAGCCTAAAAATGAGGCCCAAGTAAAGTAGAGAAAAACATATGTGTTGTGAATTTCATTCTAATAACTTATCATTGACGGATTTGGTGTCTTATAGCGGAATACTAAGCCGTGAGTGGCGCATGTAGTTAAGAGAGATCAGTCCTTACATCTGGAATGGAGGTTAGGGCTTTTTAGATGAGAGATCCAGCACTGGAGTATTCCCAGTATTCAACTTAACTTTTAAATCATTAAAAATGATGAAGCCATCTCCACAAAGTCAGGGGTTTATATACGAAAATCAAACACCATCTGCCATCTCTGATCAGAAGCAACAGCCATCAGGCCAGGGTTACCAAGGCAGAACAGGAAAAGCCATTAACTGCCAATCACTGCATCGATCGACAAGCCAGTCCACCACTACCACCCCCTCTCTACCCCCGCCCGCCCCTGCCCACAGACACACACATACAGTTCATCGGCTTTTACTGTACTGTTTACACACATGCACAGACGCATACACGTGCACACAGCCTTGCATAGACCACTATCTGTTTGTGCACCCACGCTACGTGATGGGTAACATTTGGTCGAGTTTGTCTCTTTCCCGCTTGAACTGCGTTATCTTTTAAATTATCTGGAGTCTAGATTGCAGGATCAACATTCTGTTCGGTTTAGATAAAGGTTGTCTGACTTTTTTTTTTTTTTTTATATTGGCTCAGTAAGCCCAATGTGTTACTTGAAGGACAGTCGAGATGCCGTTAAAAAGATATTTCCTTCTGAGCATAGGTTTGTAATCTCCTCATTACCGAAATGCATCTCAGTAAAGTCCATTGCCCTGTCAAAATGAGAGTAGACACTCCATTCTGCTCGGTCTCTCTCCACATTTTTGGAGTCAACCCTCAGATAAAAAGGGAACTAATAGAGTCAGTGAAGGGCAAAAAGGAAAAAAAAAACAAGATTGATTTTTTTTTCTCCTCCATTTTCAATGGTGTCGCTAGAACTGAGGGTCATTAGAAGAATATTTACCTACTTCCCAATTTAATAGAGATGCTGTATATCGGAGTGATCTGGATCAGAGGTCAGGGCAGGGGGGAGCAATTAAAGTGTATGGATCCAGAAGCTCTGGGCCTGTCCCATTGTGTGTGCTGTGGGCAGAAACAGATAGGTGAGCTAAAAGGGAGGCAGAGCCAATATGTATTGAACATGGCTGTATTAATTAATCGAGCGTTGTTACTGATGAACTAGTGATGCATTAGTCAGGGTCACGAATGCATACGTGTGTCTATGCACACCACACACAGGCTTGTATTGATGGTTTTGTTCTTGATTGTGTACATACAACACACTCATAGTTCAGCTATTATACATCATGCCATACAAGTTAAACCAGTGACCAGTAATACATACATTCGTACTAATTGTGCTGTCTTTTCTGTTACTTGCTTTGGTTAGGTCAGCCTTCTCTGGGGCCACACAATAGCCAGAGACAGAACAGATATGATGGATGTGGCCTGGGGCCTATGTGCTCGCTCTGCATCTGCGGTGGCCTCATCCACACATCAGCCATGAGGAGAGGGAGGGAACGTAGTAGGGAGGGAGGGAAGGAGGGCAGAGATACAAACCAGACCAGCAATTTTCCTCGTTCCGCTCATAAATATTTGTGTGGCTGATTTATAAACAGTGGAGCAAGAGAAGAGATCAAAGTGAACTGTAACGCTTATATAAAACTGGGGCTTTTTCACGACACTGCCCTACACACCATGCCCGTGCCTATTAAAGACAAAGCTATATATCAGGAGGCATATTGGCAAGAGTACTGAATGGCCACTCACACTTTAGAGCTCAGTCTTCCCCCAGTTGTGAGTCAGGTTCTTACAGCACAACCTTCCAAGGCTCTCAAACACTAGTTAAAGGCCATCAATATGTGTTATAGCGAAAACTCAACCTGCTCTCAGCCTGTGTAAACTCCCCCGGGGTCAGTGGCTTCTTAGGGTGGATTTTAAATGGCTCCAGTAATGCCAGACGGCCATATTAAAACATAGCAATGCAGTGAAGAGTCACCGTGTCCTGGTAGTGGTAGAGTCGTGTTCGTCACAGTAGTAGACAGCTGCACATGCTGATTCAGGCAACCAGCTGGTCAGACGCAACACAAAGGCCAAGCCTCCTGTACGACAGAGAGGAGGGATCAGGGTGGGCTGAAACAGTGTGTGTATACTGTATCTATGTGTGTGTTTGTTGGGAGTAGAGTACTGGCCTCATGTGTCCAAACACTGACAGAGACAGACACAGACATTCACAGCTATAGCACTCTAGGCCTGTTAGCAGCAGAGCAGACATTCCACACCTAGAAGCAGTGTTTACCCCCCCACCAGTCATTCACACGCACACATCTTCCATCCTACCCTAGCCCATCACCCCCGCCATTCGTTCCCAGCCTGGGTCGGATGCGGGGGAGCAAGAGGTGCTCTCCTCTGCCACTGGTCCTCTCCCTGATTAAGAACAGTTATAGCTGGCAGATGCAGAGGAGCGCCATGAAGATAGCTGTTGTCTGACCTCCGTGGGAGGGAGAACAGCATGGGTAATGGGAGAGAAGAGAAGGTCTATTTCAATGGAGATTCCCCCCCTTTGTCCACCAGCAGGACAGGGCGTGCTCAGTGTGGTGAGGCCTGGGAGAGCTGCTGCTAAACAGCCTGTCTCTCTGTCAGTCTGTCTGCACGTGAGTGCCTAGAGACATCTGGTTCTCTAGCTGTGAGAACGTGGTGGCATTATTTTTTTCAGGCACTTTACCTAGCACTTACATAACACACAAGTGCAGGTTTGAATTTTTATAATTGGCCCTCTGTATTATATAGCAGTAATTTCAGAAAGATTTTACTGTATGTATAGTACAGCTTTACAGTCACTGGGAAAGAGCATACACGTCTGCTTCTATTGCCTCCCCTGTGCGTATGAGGGTATGCTGCTATCTTGAAGCACCCCTTGTCTTATATGTTGCTGTTCTACTTAAATTCTGTTGTATATTTTGCATGTGGCATGTGAGTTTGATAAGGTAGGCAGGCATTGTAGGAGAGTTTGAGAGAGAGTAGACTGCAGATTGTCTTACCCCTGGTGTGTCTGAGTTTCTGTGCGGGGAGTTCAAAGTCCTGCTGAACATCAGAGGGCTGATGCTGAGTGAGGCTGACTAGCTGCAGCCTGTGGTCTGGGAAGGGTTACTGAATTATTACTGATGGTTTCAGGGGTAACTGTCCGACCACAGGACTGGGGAATATTAATCATTTATTTGATTGTCCGCATGTGCTGATTAATCAATTTGAGTAGGATCTGCAGGATTAACTACCCTATTATTCCCCTGTAAGAACAGATAAGAGATAAGACTTTAAAATATCATATTCCATTTATCATTTATTTTTAGGTCCCTGCTGATGAGGGTGAAATAAAAACTGAGGTGAGATTAGGCAGAACAGCAACATGGGGAAAGCGTTGGGGGAGGAGGATAAGAGAAGGAGGGATGAGGAGAGAGAAAAAAATCTCTTAACTGCAGATTTTAGTACTTTAGAAGATGGGGGAAAAGATACAGCTTTGTATTTCTTCAAACATGGCACAGAAACCAAGTTGTGCAGCTGGGAGTGAGAGAGCGGAGAGAAAAGGGGGGCGGAGAGACAAGAGGAACGGGAAGTTGATGGGAAAGTGATAGCTGTCTCCACCTGGAGTATAGCCTGAGCTGTGTGTTAGGAGGAAAGGCAAAGCAAGGGAAAGGAGGGAGCTGCTGCATTTCGCTCCTAACTGTACTCTGGTTTAGGTAAGTTTGGCTCTCATACCAAGTATAGCTAGCTAAACTGATCCAACAATGGCACAATTCCTGTTTACCCCACTCACTATCTATTCAGTCTATAAATTCTCAATCTGCCAGCTGTTTAATGTGCTATGTCATGTGGTAATGCCTTTGATTCCAACATGCCTCCGTTTGTAAATACAAGAGGCACTCAAAAGGCTGTGGTTTCTTTACAAGCATGGCGCCCCCGGCGCTTTGGTTGGGAATGCATTGAGAGGGAGAAGGATTGAAAGAGTAAGGGAGGGAGTGAGAGGTGGTTAGAAACTGTATACACTTCCCGTTGCTCTTCTGCCAACCCCTCTCCCTGCTGCCTCTGGTTGCGCAGGCAGGCAGTGAGTGAGAAATGTGAGAGGGAGGAGTATATCCTCTCTCCTGGCTGAACACAGCACCGTAATTATGCACTTTTCAGCAGGTTTTACCTTTAACACTTTCCTCCCGGGTTTGAGATTAGTGCTCACCATGCTTGATTTACTGCACAATTACTGAACAAGAGCTCTATCTAATCAATAAACAGGAAGGGGAAAAGTGGTAGGCTTTGAAGTATAGTTTGAGATTTTTTGCACGATTGAGCAGTGTATATGGTGTAGCCAGTAAGGGCAGCTTGGCTGCGATGCCAGCCTGTGAAATATCTATTATATCAGGCACGCCTCTTTGCTTTACCAGCTCTCTAAGCCTCTTTACTGTGCTGAACTACTGGAGTGGAAAATGACATCTTTTTTTCTGACCACTGCTTAACACAGAGGTCAGCAACAAATTGTCTAATAAGGACATTCCCCCAAAACATTAGATTAAAATCACAAGTTGTCCAATAAAAGTGGGGCTTAATGTGATCTTATAACTTACGTGCACAAGTTACATGAGAAGGGATATAAAGCACTCTTGTGTGGTAGCTTGCTATGCCCTGTATTAAATGTCCCCAAATGGGCAGCCAGCACAATGACCTCCACGATGACACTTGCTAATGGCATGAGCAGTTATTTTAGGAAGCTCCAATGACCGGCCATCACAAGTCTTTCTGGGGCTTTGTAAAGCTTTTTGCCAGCATGAGCAAAGCAATAGGCCTCTTCCAATTAGTCTGGTCTGTGTTTGATTTTTAGTGATGACAACTATATCTCAGCTGCAATTATGCTGCACTGGGAATGATGAGGGTTTAGGTTATTGATCCTCAATTGATCACCCTGATCAATGAGCACTTTTGTTTCCTTTTTTTTATGGAACGTGGAGTTATGTCTTTTTCTTTGGCTAATGAGCAAGCCCAACAGAATGACCCTGTAAAAAAAATCTGTGTTAGCGAAGCACATGTGTATTAGTGATAGAGCCGGTTATGCTCGTGGGAGGGAGGGGGCACTGCACAGGGAACATTCTTCAAAAGTGCACCATCTCCCTGTGGGCATAGGTCAAAGGCTACAATGGGTCCTATGAAGAAAAAACAAAACAGAAAAGGTTCTTATAAGGGGAGCCATCAGCTATGTCTTTCTGCATTTCAATACCTTCAGATTCCAGAATAGAAATGGCTTACAGACTTCTTTTTGAAGAATGAACAGGAGGGATGTGTGTAGTGTTTTTTTTTTTTGTTTTTTTTTATGGTACAAAGACCTTGACACTCCAAGTAATCCACATTATGGAAGCAGTAGTATTTTTCATTACACTCAAAATGTTAACTTTTTATCTCTAGTTTGTAACACCAAAAGTGCAATGTCAGGGTTATGGAAGAGTTGACAGGTGAAACTGGTGGGTGTTTGGTGTATGAATTGCTTGAAGAACCCTCCACAGCAGTTTCACTCCAACAAGGTACTTCATGTTCCATGCAAATAAGCCCACATATAGATCCACTCTGTGTATTCACCTCCACTCAACCCCACTCATTAATTTTCATTTTAAGAAGAGGACCTCTCAAAGGCCATGTTGCTCCTTTTGTCGGCGCAATGCTTCTAATAAAGATAGCAGTGTAAGACTGGGTTAAATATTGACACTGGCTGAGCACATCATCACTGTTCTTAATTAGCTGGTGTCTCTAGAAAGCTTGTGTGAGGGCAGTGCATGAACAACTAAACATTTCCCCTTATGAGATCTCAAACCCCCTCTCCCCAAAACACATTTCTATGAATTTTACATTAAAAAAAGGATACAGGATATTCAGAAAACATACAGTGTTACAGCTATGACAGCCTTATTGCGTAGCCTGAAGCAGCAACCAATTATGTGGTAATGAAATATTTACACTACCAAACTGAGAACGCCAGGGGTGAAAGCTAGATAATACAAGCCAGAGGAGACTGTATTCTGTGTCTCCTCTCTGCCGTTACGTCAGCGAAAAGGTGGAACAGGAGATCAGCTAATGACAATAGGCTTAGAAGCAAGAGCGTGGGCAGACCTGCAGTTCAGTAACCATGGCTTTGGGTCACCCCTACTGCTTTGGGCACTTTTAAGGACCTTTTGGGGGGTTACAGTAGCCTACCAGGTAGGAAGGGGACACACAATACTAACACTGACTCTCTAGAAGACCACATCAGAGATGTAAAGTTTTACTTCCGGAGTCCTTTTGACTTCTTATGGCTACTCCCTCACAATATTATGGCAATGAATCTGCATTCACAGCAGAGTGTGATGTTTGTTCTCGAGGACTAATTGTGTTTGGGTAATGTTCCTGCTCTGAATTTAATTCTCACTGACTGCATTAATCATTACAAGTGGTGTTTGCCTGTATCTTAATCCAGCACCCTCCTGTCCCTCGACTCGCCGTCTTCCTCACTCTTACAGGGCTCTTTCACCTCCACCCTCTCCAAACTCCTTTTCATCCTTTGCCTCCATCTAACAAGCTTTTTGCTGCCTACATTTGCGGCAGCTCCACAAGGCCGTGCTGCCATTGTCAGGCTGGCAAGTGACAAATGAGAGGCAGTGAGGTGTTGGAGACTCTTGTCAGCTGTGTGGGTGCAGGGCTGCCTCTGCCTTTAGCCTACTAACACATCAGTGACCTACAGTACAGCTGAGACCAGATCTAGGTAGTCAGTCATCTTGTTCTTATCTGGTATGCACACACACTTCCATTAACAGCCCTATATAGCTCTGTTCAGACATCCAGTGTGGTGCCTTACATACATTCCTGAGATTTTCCTCTAAATCTCATGGAAGTTAGAGATGTACAAGATGATTCAGTTTGATTGATAGCTTAACAGGCATGGGTGGATAGTAACACATCACAAGTAACGCACATGGGTAAAACAGTATGTTTTTTAAGGAACAAGTATTTTTCATGTTCCTTTTTTAAACTGTACTTTTACTCTTTTACTCAAGTATATCCTTGAGCCAGTAATCTACTCTTTACTTCACTGCTTTTTACCATTTATACCCTTGTTACAACCATGCCCCTTTTCCACCAAAAGTAGCGTGTTTATTTGGGTTTTTTAAACACAGGAAAACCTGCTAAGAAAAGGCGATAGACTCCTTTTTCATTGCCTATAGACCAGAGCTGTGTAGAGAGCTCTGCAGCAGATGAGCGTGCCTTTTTTTTGTGTGGCAGCGGGTTTTGGTGTGTCACATTCAATGTGACAGGCGGGCCAGAAAACAGGTTAGTAACCAGTAGAAAGCAGCATGGAGGCCTTAAACCCCAAAAAAGTACAGTGGTTACTTCTTTTTTATATATCTCTTACTTATTCAGTTTTTCTTTCAGACTAATTTGGAACAATGTTGGAGCACTGTTTGGGTGGAAGAGGACAGCATTTTGTGGTGGCATCTCGCCAGTAAAGGAGCTAAAATTAGCGTATTTACCCAGAGAGCACCACTGCTGCAAACCAGGCGACCCGCCTGGCCCAAGTTGACCCCCTGCCTAGCCTAAAGTATAATTGATTTTTCAAAAAAATATTTTTAAGATGTTTTTAAAACTATAATAGCACAGCAGTTAAGAAAAACACCCTGCTGATGTTACAGTGAACTGAGATGAAAATTAAACTAGCTACACATGCACATACAAGCACAGAGCTTCCAGCCACTGACCTCACAGCCTGCAGCTGCAGCAGGGAATTCAACCTACGGCAGTGAGGTTAGCTTGTTAGTATTAATGTTAACGTTACCAGTTAGCTAACATTAGACTGTTTGATTAGAATGATAACCTTAAGTGAACGCGTCAGCAGCCGACGTTTGCACTTACAGTGATTGAGCTGACATTACCGTTATGTTAAGTATGAAGAGTCAAAACTCTGATTAACAATGTCACTAACATTAACAACTCTCCAACTTATTGACTCCTCTTCATCCCCCTGTGGGACTAAAGGCAGCAGTGAGACCTCTCCATCACATTTTGTCCTTGGCAATATGTTGCTCCTCTCCCCATGACAGGTGCATCTTGTCCATTTGACACACCACTTAGCAGGGCCGATTGTAGCTTTTTGGGGGCCCAATGCAAAATCTTGTTTTGTCCCCTCATTTCAGTCACTTGTGACTACACACCAACTCTGTATCATATTTCACATGCATATGAGACCTAATGCTATGTTTTACTAATAAAATAACTTATTTTAAATTAACTTAATTGCATTGTTAACAACCAGAACAAAACTAAGTGTCACTGGCCGCTAATCAAAAAAGACACTTGTCTGCCGGTCCCACGCCAGGCCCCATCCAAAGATACTTGCCACCTGGCCTAACAACTTTTTTTGTGGGGAATCTTGCATTTAAGTAAGTTGCACATACTGTAAGTGAAAATTTAGTTAGCTAGCTAATGTTAGTGTTGTTAATTTTTCATGTGCAATGTTAATCTTTGATGTTGTGATATAAGGAATTAAGGGGATCAGAGGAAAGACAGTTGGAGATTATTCATAGCTCAGTTGTATAGGCTATTCTTATTTGTTTGGTTAGCCGGCCTGCTCATCAAACATATGCTTTTTTATTATTTTGCACCTTTCTTTTTACTTTCCTTAAGTAGGTTTTTCAAAAGATAATTTTCACTTTTACTTGAGTCATATTTATGGGAGTAATTGGACTTTTACTTGAGTAGAGATCTCAGCACTCTACACACCACTGTTAACAGGTATTGCTATGGTTTGTATTGCAAACACTAACCTCACAGGAAGCCTCTAAAAAATCTGTATACCTGAACATGCGATTCATAGTGCAAAACACAGGAGACTTGTCAAGCTGGCTGTTACTTAGATTTAAATCTTGCCTTGTGGCCTGATTTCTTAGCCAGAAGACAGGGAGTGGTTTCTAGAGTAATACTAGTTTCCTCTGGATGCAGTCGTCTTTGTGTGCTTGTGAAGAATCCTCAGATACTGGGGTGGAGTGTTGAGAAGTCTGGTTGGTGCTGTGCTTAAGGGTCATTGTAGCCTTTACAGTGTTAAAGATTTTCCTGTTTGTATCATCTATTTTCTTTTCAGCTCTATCACAACTAAATGACTTGTTACCAAACAAAACCTGTTCCTTCCCTCCCTAATGTCACGAGTTATTATTGTGATAAGAGTGTTAGTAAAACACTGATGCAATTAACTGTTATTCAGACTCAAAATCTGAACCTCTCAGCCTGCTGTGCGCCTCCTGTTTTGCTAAAATGAAAATAAAAAATGTTTTTCCCCAGCCCTGTACAAGTAATTATTGTCACCGCTGTCCAAAATGGAGGGTTGTGATGTTGACACAGTACTCTGGGTAATGGAGAGAAGGGCCGGGGCAGGTCTTGATTTGCCCCATTCAGCTTCCAGATGGTACCTTGCCAGTACACATGTCATCAAGTGTCTGTAACAGTTGTTTGGGTACCCCCATGGCTCCACCCTGCTCTCGCCTCCTGCAGGCAGACTTATTGTACTGCAATTTTGGCAAGCTCCTCCCAGCATGGCTTTCATAAAAGCACCAGGAGGTTAAGCTGTTAATTAGCTACTGAAAGAGGAGGCCAACAGCTTGCTGTTAATTTGCTTTACTCTTTTTTTTTTCTTATTTGTGGATTGACATCATTTCCTGCCTGTTTTGGAGTCATCGCTGTGTGTCACAAAAGCAGGACCGAGCTCATTAAGAAGGGGGGAAATGTGTTTATCTGGCTACGATTACAAGTGCACATTATGTATGTATAGCCATGCTTATCCAAATGTTCTTAATGAGAGAGACCCTGGACGCCAGTGTGGGGCTCCTGTGGGCATAGGCCCAGGCTCGTTATCACCACACAAGGCATTGATCTCTCTACCGCCCGCTTGCTTATCCTCCTCCTCTTCCCCTTTCAAAGACAGTGACTCGCACATGAATTATGTGGACACATTGATCAGCTGATTGAGAGCTATTGTTTAGAGCCCTGGGTCATTATTGAAGGAGGGATTACCCAACTCTTGTTTTGAGCGTGTGTATGGGAGAGTGTATTACTCAGCTCCTTGTCACAGCACATACTCCCCTCAGCTCACCTTAGATTTGCGAGGGCTACACAAATGTGCACACGCTTACACACACACTGAGCACATACAGCAGCCTACACAATCAACATGGCCCAAATGACTGCCTGCATTGATTGCCTTCCCTCCGCAATTATGTTCCCATTGTTTACTTTCTAGCATCTTACTCATTCAAACGGAATTCAATAATTATTGCTTTATTTAATGTTAAAGTAAGTGAGAGTGGTGGGTGTGGAGCACCAGTAGCTGTATTGTCTTTAAGTGTCTCTATGACCCCTCCCCGACTACTTTGTTTCACAGGCCTATGTTAAGTCATCCTCTCCAAGGACACCTACAGCGATCCATCTTTACCTCGCTGGCCTCCCCTACGACACAGAGGTCCGTTTTGTTTCTCTCTTCCCTCCCAGAGACAAATATGCAGCCTGTTTTTACTCACCGGTAGTGATGGATCATTTCTACAGCAAGGCAGTAGAGGAAGCAACTTAGCACATTATGGGGTTTGAGACAGAGGGACAGGATGTGGTGGAGGGGTGGCAGAGATTAGGACGAGTAAAGGAGAAGAAAGGACAAGGGTGGGGATAAGGTTCAGGAAGCAGTAGGTAGGATGTTCGAGCCTGGAATACACAGTCCCCTTAAGCCACAACCTAACTTTTAGGCATGTTGCAGCTTGCAGTGGCTAATTCAAAGCAGCCACCGCACTTGGCACACAGTGGGGCCTCTGTGGTTGGAGCTGTTGTTCGTGCTGCTGGCAGACAGGGAAACACAGGCCAAACTGCGAGCACTCACTGACTCCAGTCACTCCGCTTCGCTTTACTAAATAACCTGCTTACGTTCCAGGGGAATCCCAGAGTGCAGATTTATGAGAATCAAGTCCCCAACAAACCTCTGCACATGTACAAATACACTGCAGCTGGGAAGAAAGGGGGTCATTAAACTAAAATATTTTCATTCTCTAGACCCTAACCTCAAACTTAATCCTCATCATTAAAATATATATATTTTAAATTTAACATAATCCTGATTTATAACCTTCATAATTAGACAGCAACTACTTTTTAGCTTTTCTCTTTTGGATGCAACAGGATCATAACAAATACATACACTCCGCAGTACATGTATACTGTGGCCACAGTTGTCTGACAGTGAATTGAGACACACAGGGGTGTTTTCTTCTCCCTTTGGCCACGGTGTGTTTTTCAACCCAACAGCCACATTACATTGTCTCTCTCTCAGAGTGAAATACAGTTACCTCACTGGTTATGATCACTGCCATGACATCATTGTGTTTGAATAACAAAGGTGCTGCTTGGCTTATTCTAACACGTCTCAAGCCAAGAACTAGTTTGTATATTTTCTTCTCTGCTGATAGAGAAAAGCTGACTCCTACCTCTGTGATTTTTGAGGATAAAATCTTCTCATTCACATGAGGAGACAGGTTTGGTCTATTGCAGTGCATTGCGTGGCATCAGGTGTGAATTGCAGTTTTCTAACCCGTGTAAGCCTCCCATGGCACACACACGTACACACACTCAGACACCAGCTTTTAGTGCCGAGAATAGGGGGAGGTGGGGGGGAGACAGTTACAAAGCAATATCCAGGCAGATACTCACTGGCTCTCTCACAGAGGGAATTTGGCAGCTCTCTTAGAATTGATAGCTATTTAGCTCACAGATAGTCATCTGTTTTAATGCATTAATTTTGTATTAACAGCACTGCCAAATTTAATGGTGGAAATTAGGGTATGATCGTAATGGTATGTGGCTGTGTGTGTGAGAGTCTGTATGTGCATGCGTGCATGTTTGTGTGTGTACATGTCTGATGTCTTTTTTGTCTATATTATTGTACGTGTTTGTTGCGTGTACATGCTGTATTATACGGCTCCATTGGGAGCCATTCTTTGGAATTACCGGCTCTCTGTCTCCCTTCCACCCTTCCAGTAATACCCACCTCTATCTTGTGTTAGTTGGACTCTCTCAGCAACCACACTGTTTTGTGTTAAAGGTGCACTTTTACTTTGCATTTAAGTGGATGGAAATGCAGATGTATGCAGTGCTCTGGGTGGGTGGTGAAACTGATACAGGCGTGCATTGCCCACTCAGAGGGCAAGGTGCACTGTAGAGTTGTGTGAGAGAGGATGGGGTGGTGCCCACACCGCCCCTGTCCCTCTTTACCTGAAAAAGCACAGAGCACTGCTTCAGCCTCCACAGAAAGAGATAAGGTGCTCCATGGAAGAGAGAGGCTTGAAAAACCTCGATTCCTTTTTTTAACTATGAAAATCACCACAGTATAAAACAAAGCTTAAAATCGGGCCTTTCAGCAGCAAAATCAGATTGAAGGTGATCTCTCAGGGTTAAATGTATTTTAGAACATTTTTTAAATGTATAAAACAACAAAGGCAGTTTAATATATTTTAGGGTGATCTAACCAGCCTCTGCTTCTACTGTAGCGGACTATCGCGTCTTTCTTTTAGAACACTGCAGTATAACTAAGGCATGACTGAAGTATTTTTACCTACAATCATAGTATCTTTGTGATCTTATCTGTTGAATCAGACCACACATCCTGTACATACACATGCACACAGCATGTCTCCCATGCCAAATTGCCGTTGAGAACATCACTACATTCTAGGCGGTCACACATTTGTTCTTGCTCAGCTGAATCTCCTATATGACTGCTGTAAATTCCCAGACAGTTCAGTGGTATTGAATCCATGCCACTGACCCAGCCAGCTCCCCCCCGCCATCATGCTCCACAGCTCCCCTCCTGTTGGGGCCTCGATAGGACCCTTAGAAACCCCATAGCCTGGCCGACCAACTCCTCCCAGCTCAACATGACTTTTTCATTAAGCCGCCAAATTCCTGCACTCCAGTTGGAGGTGATTTATCAACTAGGGGCTTCATTGCAGGTTCATAGGAAACAGACGTAGGCCCTGTCTCATGCATTATTATGTTTTACATTCAGAGTGTGTATGCATGCGTGTGTTTGTGAACCGCAGAGGGTGATGGACTGCGAGTGTACTGTGTCCATACTGTGTTTGTGCTCTTAGCTATAATCCTATGGATAATTCCTGCGGAATCCAGTGGGAATCCATGTTAGATAGAGTTAGTGCTTGAGATGATCAGAGGGGTTTTGCACTCATGGGCCAAGCTATGCTGTTCTCCTAGGCACTGTGGTATCATTTTGCCTCGGTCCTCCCCGGAATACTGAATGAGCAGGGGGCACCTCACTGATCACTCGTTGGTTTGATCTCTTACCTCGTTCACTGACTCTAAAATGCCCCAGACTGCGTTGGGTCACGGCCAGTGCAGAGATGGTGAAAGTGGAGGTTTACAGGTGTAACCGTTTGACATTGTAGACAGAGCTATGGGGCAGGCAAATTTTGGCTCTGTTGAGGCCATCTTCCTGGCCCGTCAGGTTTATAGTGAATTATGGCCGATTCAGGGGCAGGCGGTCTCAGGTTCACTCCTATATAAACCCTGTGCTTTTTATGGGAAACTATAAAACTCCCAGGATTTTTTTCTACCTCCTGAGACTAGCTTTGAAGTTTCGGTCAGGTGCTGTCATTTTTCTTTTTTTAACTTGTCTTCTTGTAGATTTTTGGAGCCTTGAGTCATTTGCTCAAGACATCTGCTATGAGTAAAAGCAGTTTGCATGATGGATTTGGTGTTATCTATAACTGAATCTGTCTCTCAGGTTTCTCTCTACCTTAGTTCTGATGCAATATTTGTGCACAGAGGAAAAAGGAGGAGGGCTCCCACAATATCCAGCAACACCTATTCATGACATCATGGATGGCTTAAAACGAGGCGAGAAAGGAGAGCACACAGAGACACAGAGCCTTTTACAATCACCTAATAACTCTATTACACTGAGCTGTGGGGCTCACAAAAAGGAGAGAAAAAAAAACTCCTATTCCTTTTCCTGGAAGCGGTGTCTTAATGCACATTTTAGGTGTAGAAGTGAGAAATATGAAACCAAAGAGAATGAAACACAATAGCTCAGAAAACCCCATAGCAATATTATAATATTGCCAGAAAATTAAACATTAGGAGAAAGGGACAAGAGCATTTTAGGGAAGCATAATATTGTTATGACTTTTTTTTCACCAGCCTGTCAACACCTGATTTAGATGTAATGTGGTTAAATGTCTAATGTTTCCATTGCTTTTACATTTTCCAGCCAGCCAAACAGGCCATCCAGTGCAGGAGAGGGTAGTTTGGTGTCTTCCTGATGAATGCTTTCGTTTTCTGAACCTTTATCAAAGTGTAAATAAACACAGAAAGAATTATACTCTTTAAATGCAGATTTAGTGATGAAACCTGATTGAAAATACTAATCACAAGCTTTCAGCATTGTTAATGATTTGAGCTTCTTCTTACTGCAGGTAATATTCATCAGTGCATTGCACCTGGTTAGACATGGCAGATGTTATTCTTTAATTTACTATGACATTTTTTTAATGGTGTTTCCTTTACATGCACATATTAAAAGCATTTATGTTCATCCACAGTATTTTGTTGGACATATATAACATAACATATTCCATTATACAGTACATTTTTGTTCTCTCAGCATGCCTCACAGGAGACATGGGCGCCAAGAAGATTAGAGGAAAAAGAGGAAAACTTTTGGTGATTGACATTGATTGCAGCCACAGAAATCCACAGCGAGACTCCAGAGTTTGATATTAGGAGCAGCACATGACAGGCATGACACAAGTGGCCATACCGAGTCTGGGGCTTTTATTGTAAACATGCAGAAACAATCAGTGTGATGCTTTAGGATAGTGGTCAATAACTCTGTTGCTCACACCAGGCCCAGCCATATTGTGTTGGCCTTGCATCATTGATTGAGCCATGCAGGAGGTAATTAGACTGGAGCTCTGTGGTGTGACAAGAGGTTGTGGTGGTATGGTGTCACTACGGGGCGTTAGGCATGTGGTGACGCTGCGGAGGGTGGGCTGAAGACTGGACTAGGCCTTGGAGGATGTGCTGGGGTTGACAGGTCAATACTAGTGCTGATTTCTCGTCCTCTGAAGGTTGTCCTCCTGTTGTGGAATGTTCCAGTTTCTCTCAGAGTGTGCTAAATCCCCCTCCTGCCTCACCACCGGCTGACTTTGCCTCTCTTTCTCTATGAGAGAGCGAGGATTTAACTCACCATGATCAATATTTAGTATCCCATGCGTGAAACAAGCAGATGTTTGGAGTTTCCTTTTCAGAGACGGGAGGCTTCTGTTGAGTGAAGGGGATCAATGCTCCCTTCCGTCTGTGAGGCTGTAGACCCACGGCTTCTGAAGGGTGGCTGATGTGATTCCTGCCCGCCCTTGGGCCCCTGAGATTTGCGTGCCTCCCAGGCCTCTCCTGTCCTGTTAGCCCACTGATACAGACACTCACGCAGACAAAGTGCGCAGTCCAAACAGTTGTCCTGAAGTGGAAGAGGTCTGGATGTTAAACAACAGGGCTGTGATTGGGAATTGATTTGTTCATTTGCCAACTGTTTGAGTGAAAGTGAGTCGGTGGTGCCTAGCCAGCTATCTGCCATCTACAATAACCTCTTTCTCTTTCTTTCCCTCTCTCTCTTCCTCTGTGTTCCTTTCTTTCTCTATCTCTCTTCCTCTCTCTCTCTGTCTCTCTCTACATTCCCTCCCACAGCACCTGCAGCAGCACGAAAACGCGGTGGAGGGTGATGCCTGCTACTACCATTGTGTGCTGTGTAACTACTCGACCAAGGCCAAGCTCAACCTGATCCAGCATGTGCGCTCCATGAAGCACCAGCGCAGTGAGAGCCTCAGGAAGCTTCAGCGCTTGCAGAAGGGCCTACCAGAGGAGGAGGAAGACCTCAGCTCCATCTTCACCATTCGCAAATGCCCTTCTTCAGATACAGGTCAGAACCTGCCCCTGTGGCCCTTTTCTTAGTATCTCTTTATGTGCCTGTCTTCCTTTTACTCTCTTGATCTCTCTACCTCTGCTGCTCTGTCTCTTGTACACATAAACACACATTCATCTGATCCACTGGTATGCCTGAGTTGTCAAAATGTGCTTTCACAATTTGTCACTCTCTTGGTTTTACATTTACCTTCCCATAGCAGTGAGTTTTTGTGTGGGTTACAGCCATAATTGAAAGAACAGAGGTATTAAACTCAAATATACTTCACTATTTTTAGATACAAAGAACAGCACAGCACACCACTAAGTATGACTGTTACATTAACAGAGCTGAGTCAAATTGTAACTAAAAAGAGAAGAGGTGTTCCCATTGAAAGATAAAATTAAAAGCAAGATTCCTGGGGGAATGCCCCTCCATCTAAATAAAAAAACTTTAAATGTGTTTTTTTGATATTGATATAATTATAGGTCCATATCATTTACACAAAAATATTCCTGCCTTCAGCAGTGAAAGCAGAGATCCCTGTTAATGGGAGCTGTCCCTTTTTTTAGCTATCAAAGACATATTGAGACCGAGCGTTAAGGCCAGAGAAGGAGGAGCCCAACAACAGCAGCAGCTGCAACAACAACAAGAACACCACAAAACAGACACAGCTACGACAACAGTAGCATGACTGAAACAAAGTGCCTCGGCTGCTCATTTATTATGGACTGATTAGGAAGAGTGAGCTGTGGTCAATTAACACTCTTTCTTAGCAGAGATTTGGTTTTCCAATCACTTTAACTCCTGTGCCCTGACAAAGGGGCTCTATTGTGTGTCCCTCCAAGAGGGAGCCATTACTTCCCTCGCACACATACTAGCTGTCTGTGTTATGCAGGGGGAAAAAAAGGCCAGCCTGTGAAGATGCTTTGTTCCAAGGAGGCAGGGATAATGAAGCCAGCGGCCGGGAAATTGCGCAAAAGGCAGTCACAGATCTGAAGCAAATCATTAGAGAACATATTTAGCTGAGCAATTAGGGACAATTAAGCTTTCTGCTCGCTGCACTCCAAATATGTTAATGACTACAGTACAGTGGACAGCGAACATGCAAAGGCAAGAGGAAGGGCCATTTAGGTTAAAAGGGTTGGGGGTTGGGAATTTACTTTTGTGTGTTCAGACAGGAGGAGTTGTTGTGCTGTTTGCAAATAAGTGTGTTTTTCTCCCTTTTTCTTTTTAGCAGATGTTGTGTTTATCAATCCCCTTTTTCTCTTTTAACCTTTGATGTGCAGGATGCCCATGTTTATGCCAGGGTGAGGGATCCGAGCTTTAGGTTAGGTAATGGGCCCCTGCAGTGGGGCTGTGTGTGGGTAGTATCATTACACAGACAGAGAGACACACGTAGACGGCAGTTACTCCCCTGCAGAGCTTCATCAAATTACAATAACCCTCACTTACTTAAGCAGACCACTAGTATCTAACAAAATATAAAAGGTTTTGTTGTTTCTCTAATTATAAGCCCTCATAGGGAAAATTCAATCTGCTCTTTTACAATGAGCAGCAGACAGATAAGCACAGAAACACAAGATCAGTAATTATGACCCGTTATAGTTTAGATCTTAGTCATTGTTTTCAATCCAACACCACCTCCATTTGTTTCCTTTTCAAATGTTATGAGGTGTGTAAAAATAAAATCTCGATCAATTTACTTCAATAATGATCATACCCCTTTGTCATTAACTCTAAAATTGCTGACTCCACACCTCTCACTTCTACTATTTCACACCCCAGATGCCTTGTTCCAACAGCCTCAGCTGCACCGGTCCACCTCACAGCCCCACCCCTCCACTAGGGCTGAACCATTCCCTCCCAGTGTAATATTTAATTTCCTCTTCGCTAGCTCTTCTGTGGCACAGGGCTCTTTTTTGTGGTTGAGGCAGAGTTGCTAAAGTGGTGGAACGTTCCCTGGCTTGTTAAAACAAAGTTGCCCCTGGATTTCTGGGTCACCTAGACAGTAATTCCCCTGCCTGCTGCTGTTCTGTGATCCTGCGAGTGGGTCTCTGCTGGCGTTAGGTGCTGGGCTTGTAGCCTGCCTGGGATTTTTTTTGCAAAACATATGAAGCCTTCTCTGCGCCCCCCCAAAATTTTACACTTAACAACGTTGCATATTAATGCCCCTTATGTGGATGCAGCAGACTGCAGGGATTCGGTGCCACATATCTCCTCTGGGCTCGATGTCCGAGGAGAGCAAGGGCAGCAGATTTGAGGTTTCTTTCCAATTAGACTAACACAGGGATAAAAGGCTTGCATTGTTTTAATTCTTGCTCATACTGAAAATGTGCTGCTTAGGCATGTTGCTCCGTGGCCCCGCCTCCATTTGTCTTCTTTAACCCTTTATCTGTGGGGAAACAAAGGGGGCCACAGAGGGACCCCAGCCCCACACAGCTGCCCCGAATACAGAGCTCACAGAATGAAGCTCAGCACTGACTTGAACCAATGTCTGCACCAGTGCTAGCCCTCTAGTTTTAAGGATAGCAGCTCATTACCAGGTGGCAGGTAGACACAAAAAATAGAAAAGAGAGACATGTGTGTGACAGAGAAGGCGAGAGGGAAATGTTAAAACTCCCATGAAGCATTCACTTGTGAGGACAGCTGGTTTGACAGCATGAGGACAAAATATATTTTAGGTTTAGTGGTTGCAGAGAAAAGGTAAAACCGAGTGTCATGTTGGTGTCAAGTGTAGGGGTTAATGGTGACTGCTGACAGCGTAAAGCATTGAGATGTATGTGCATGAGAGAGACTGCTATATGGAGAACAAGGGAAAGTGGCGAGGAATGGAAGCAAAAAGAAGTGGGGGAGACAATTTTGGGGAGGTTGCGTGTGAGAGCTAGTGTGACACTTGAGCGTGTGATGACCCTATTTCCCATGAATGATGTTCACCAGGGCATATAACTCAATGACACATTGAGGTTTCTCATTTCTTAACATTTAATCGACTAAAGTTATTTTTTGAGCATAGAACAGAATGAGATCATGCCTTTAAAAAGGGCAAAGTTAAATTGCACTGAAGGGTGGATGCCCTTCTGTGAGGAATGTTTGCTTTGTTGTGTGTGTGTGTATGTGTAAGAGAGAGAGAGACAGAGAGAAATGCAGGCGAAAACATTTTATAAGAGTAAAATATTTGTATTTTTCTGTGGTGGTTTACGTGTGTGCGTTTCTACGTATGTGTATGGAGGAGGCAGAGATGGAGAACAAACGTGGCTGACAGTGTGGATTAGCTCCTGCTGTAAATCTGCCTCAGTCACAGATGGCAGGCCCTTGATCGCTGGGCTGTGACGGCTTGGCTCTCATCGCAGGAGGAAATCCCTGTCTGTGAGTCTAGGAGGCTGGGAAGGAGAAGGCTGGGGCCGGGGCCGCCTGGGCAGCCACCAGTCATTGTCTCCCGTCTGTGTAGACATACAGGCCCTGGGTATTCAAGGGCGAAGACTGGTTTGGGGAGGGGTCATCCTACTTTGACTCTGCAGTTGTTTCATCCAGCACACAGTGAAAGCTTGTAAGTGGAACTTAAGCCTCCAGTTTAGATCAGCGTTACTTTTAATGACCAGTTTGAGAAACTGGGCAGGGGGAGCTGTGTGCATTATTAAATGGAAATGAGACGAAAGGATGCATACAAATTACTGCATAATAGTGGTATCCAAAATGAGATCCATTGCTTGTTTCGCTAAAAGGGGTGCGCTTTCAGGGTCACACACCTAATAGTAAGGCCTGTCCTGACAACAGAGGCATTTCTCTTCCCTCCCCACTTGCCTCCCTCTCCCTCTCCACCTCATGCATAATTCTTGAGACACTCTGGAAAAAGCTGGAAAATGGGCTGTGACATGGAAAAATGCACTAATAAAGCAAATAGAGAAAAGTCACTCATATTTTAGGATTTGCGCAGCACCTTGCAGCTCACATTGAGATTCAGTGATGGCAGAGCCGCCGTGTCAACGTGCAGTCTGTCAAAATTACTGTTCCAAATATCTAATATGCATTATATTGAACCTTGCCTTCATCCCTTTGCCTTATCCTCTGCTACCAACAACATATTAAAAGGGCTTTACTCTCCCTTGCTATCATGCTCTATCATACCCTGCTATCTGCATGTCCGGTGGCTAAGCTAAAGCTGCTAAAGCCAGGTAAAATCAGAGGTGAGCCAGGCCACGCTCTGATGGCATGCAAGGGCCATAGTCTGAGCTTTTGCTCCCTAAGGGCAAGAGCAAAACAGACGGTAGCCATTTCTGGAATGTCCTCCTTTATTCATGCTTGTTAAAATGCAAAGTAAACCTTTCCAGAAACAGGATATTGTAGCCCCTAACCACCAGACCCTTTCTACATGCCACATTATGGCCAATCTGAAAGTAAGTTGTATAGACAGACACTGCTGCAATGCGCTTTTAATAAAGGCTGTTATTGCCCTGGTGATGCAGAGTGGATATGAGGATGAGGACTATGCAGGCCTGGATGAGTAGGGCCCCAGAGGGCCCGCAGCTCAGTCAGGCCTCCGTCAGTCGCCTGCCTTCTAATCCTTGTCCGAAGGGCATCGAGGCAGCATAGGAAATTGTTTGCTGTCCGCAGAACGTGCCAGGAAATTCATAAATACATTACTTTTCATTTTGAAAATATTACAAAAGACTAGACGTTTATTAAAAAGCCAAAATGATGGCTTTATAGATTTTCCAGTTGTGTATCAGTATTCATATGACCCTGCTGCTCTAACTAACACAAGCAAGTCTTTTCTTTCCCTGTGCCCCCTGCTTTATGGACAAGCTTGGTATGAATTCCTCTACTGGCTCATCCTGTAATAGCAAATTGACCAGAAAGCCACCACGCTATTCTGGGATGGGCTGTGAATAAAAATGTCTTCTGTCCAGATTTTTACTACCTCTCCTGACTGAACCCTCGTTCTGTAAATACTGGTTAGCTTTGCCCCCAGGCTGGAAGGCGGGTAAAGTCTGGGTCCTGGTTGTGCCAGCCTGTCCAATAGATCTGGCTTAGAGGAGAACAGGGGCAGCATAAATGTCAGAGATGAGTGTTTATGTACAGAATGAAATAGAGGATAAGAAAAGTGATAAATTAAATGAGGACAAGTTGAGTCATGCAAAAACAACACAAGCGATAGCCTCTCAAAATCAGGACATGAACCTTTTTTAATGCAGTATTTTGGGATGTTTACTCATGCTGAGTTCACCTTGTGTGTGCCCTGCATGTTTTATGCCCTGTGTGCGATTTCACTGTCAGTTATGTCATGTGGGTGTAAATATGCGCCAGATTTTATTTTGCAAACTCGCATACCCATAAATGAGCACGCACATAGGTGTCCGCTTTGAGAATCAGGCCATGTGTGGGTGCGAGAGGCTCTCCCTGTCATCAAGCCCATTTTCAGAGGAGACTGGCAGCACATTATAATATTGGTTTCCCTCTCTCTTGTCATTATCAGACACTCTCCTTGAAAGCTGATCCAAAAGATAGACAGTCCATCAGGAGACAGTCATCTCATTTGTACTTACTAAACGTGTTAATGAGTTCTATTTTCAGGCCTAGAGGCTTTGCTGCTGGATATTGGAGCAGAGGTGGCGATCGGTGGTGTGAGGTGCTGGATCGCAGGATCAGGAGTTAGCACGGAGGGAGGGGAAGGAGGTAATGCAGTAGCCCTGCTGCCCCTCATGTCACTCACACGCAGTGACCACAGCCTCCGCAGGGGCTGTCAGTCAGGGCCGAGGGCGGGAAGTCTGTGGTTACAGACAGACGCAGCCAGTGGAGGAGAGAATAGATTAGGTGCCAAAGACATAATGGTTGTGATGGGTTTAATTATAGCAGCAGTCATGTCACTGCCATACAGGTACATGAGATGAAGGAGAAACAAGTCAATTTAGGACAGAGGAGCATGGCAGTTTCTACTCTTTAACGACTGATTCATGTGGTATGTGTTTGATAGAGCTCAGGACTAATATATAGTTTGATTATCATGTCCAAAATATTTCCAATACAGTCATGGCTATGTGTGAAATGCATAAGTGACTGACTTTTCTTATTAGAGAATATGATGCAGGGTCTTGTCAACACATACTTGGACAAATGCGTCTCCACAAGTCAAACTAACATGACTCCACTGACTCTTTTATATGATTACAGTTACAAAGAGCCAGTTGTGTCTGTCCCTCATTATCAAACCCACTTTGGTTGATTGTCTTTGTCAAAGAATGCAAACCCAGCACATTTTCTACAATACACTTGGTAAAATAACTTGTATGTGGTAGCGATACGGTGCAGATACCTTTCCTCTTATTTGCCTTTTCTTTATTGCTAATATGTAGTAGTTGTAATATTTTATTTTTCATAAGTTTTCTGCACGCTCCTTACTTGAACTTCCCCTGAAGGCACACACTGTCTTCTTACATCCAGCATGTTCTCATCTATGATATTGATTGTAGTGCAAGTGTATGCCAGGTAGTCGAGGAACTAGAACCAATAAATTGTTAAACACTTAGATTGCTTCATTTGTTACTATGTTTTGGTATTGGGCAAACAGTGCTGCTCGCTGTCAGAATTAGGCAGCTCAATTTGACCATAGGCAGCATCAGAGAAGAAACAGGGGTAAAGTTTGGCAACTATCGAGTCAAGGCTAGGAAAGTTTTATTTAGCCATTTTTAATAAGGCTGTTTGTGCCCCCCAGAGAGAGCTGGTGGATCAAAGGGCATGATCTGTGCTATGGATGAGTTCACCCTGGGTCCAGCAGAGACGATAGGCCTCGCTGACAGCAAAACAAAACCAGAGAGTGAAGGATGCCCTATCCAGCAGCATGTTGCCCTCGCACTCCGAAGGCTCCATTAGAATAAAGGCAGATGAAACAAAGAATGGCTGAAAGCACAGATGTTGTGATTCATTATCCACTCTCTGATAGATACTGTAGGCAAGAGCAGCAAACAGAATGTGTTTAAGTGTAGGTGTGCAGCTACACATGTGTATGTTGCTTAATGTGCGAATGCACGTTACGTTGGGTTCATTTGAAGAAAACATCCTTACAGACAAAAACCCCTCCACAGACACATACAGGATATACACGAAACACACACGCGTCCATGTTTTGAGTGCATTAGCAAAAAGAGTCCCCCCCCCAGTGCCTCAACCTCACCAACTAAAAGCAGCCAGGCAGATGGCAGCAATGGGAGAAGTGCAGAAATAATTCAATAGTGAACCTTTCTAACCTTTACCTGTGGGCGTGAGCACCAGTCATTGATTCACACTGTGCTTGACAGTACACTACACACCACCTGAGGAGGGTGAGAGGAGGGCGGATGAAGAGAAATGGATGGGTTTGGTGAAAAACACGAAAGGATAATATGAGTGGGAGGGAGGCTCTACTGTATGTCAGCGATGGTGGTGTGTGACATTAGAGGGAACTTTCCACAGATGGATATTGGGAATTATTCTGGATTTGTCTAGTTTCCACAAATATTGTCCACCTTGCCCCCATGTAGCTGGGTATCAGCAGGCAGACAGAAATTCTCACACCATGTGGAGTATGATACCACAACAATGTAGTCTACCTTATGCTGCCATTGATTACAAAGCACTTCCAGGTCTGGGACCTGTGTCTGCTTACTTCCATAGAATTATCCCCTAAACCTGACGCACAGTAAGACAGTGGTTATCTCAGGATAAGAAGTGCGAAGAACACCGTGGTTGATGAGCAGAGCACATACAGTACAGAGTCTCTTGCTGTGTGGTGGCTACTGACTGAGCAGTTACCCTGTGAAGGCACTATTTGTTAAAGAAAGGAAGTCTGGAGGGAAGATATGCCCTACAGCCCGACCCTGTTTAGCCAGATGTGATCGCCCGCCCAGTGACACTCAGAGACAAAATAGTATTTGTTTTGTGACAATCTTGGACATTCTTGCTGTTTGACTCAGTCAGATTTATGGTGTCCCTCCTGGTCCAACTGATGGTCTATCTCTTTCTCTTTGTCTGGCTGGAAACGCTCCTCTGTCGCTGCTGTTTTATAAGTTTGGCTGTGGATATGTTCTTCCTGCTGTCCGTTTGGAGTAAAGGCGCTTGGATGAGCATAGTGATGGATGATATTTACGTAAGGGAAAATGAATGAGGAGCCAGGCATTTACACTGTAAATGCACACTGAAGAGATAAAGTTCCACCACGGCTGTAGAGAGGGAAGAAGAGTTTTAGTGCAACAATGTGAATTCAACCAATTACCCCAAAAAAACCAACTTTTTTTAAGCAATATCTGAGGTTTGGACCATAATGAAACTCTTTCAAATACCATCAGGAAATGTTTATGTGCTAGCAATACTGTTTAATTACTCACTCCCCATAGATCTGCCTGTGTTTGGCAAGACATGCGCCCTCTGACACAGACATGGATAGTAAAGAAATAAAAGTTTGCACATGTTTATCCCTGTTTGACAGACTTAACAGTGCTTATTTCAAACTGAAAACAACAAAGTACAGGAAAAAGAGTCCTTTTCTTGTTGTGATGGCAAAACATGTTTCCTTCTTATACATAATAAGAAAAGGCCTTTTATACTTTTTTGCATGTTTGTTTGTGGATCCCTTAATATTGTTTTAAAGCGTTCTTTTCACATGCAAAAACACATATTTGCAAACACACTGTATACAGTAATAAGAGAGAGAAGTCAAACAAGTTGGAAACAGCAGAAAAACCCACCCTGACCAATTTGAAGCATTAAGATGAATAATCCACTGTTTAGAAAGCAAGCAAAGGTCAATTTTCATGCTACTTGCTCAGTAAGCATACAGAGGAGCATATCGAGTCAATTCAGCTGTACTGCACAGTCAAGGGGGAAGGACATGCAATTTCAGGTCCTTTTTTCTGCATTAGTCGGCTATGTTGGACCGAGTGCTGCTATAAAAAGGTTTTCCAGTTTCCACTCAGAAGGCAGATGGTTTTGTTTTTTTTAGAGTTATAATATTTTAATGATATATGTGCACTTGAATAGCCCGTTTGAAAGAAGTACATTGATGTTTGTCCAGAAATAGTCAGGTGTGTAATCTGAAAGGATAAGACAGTGTAACAGCCATTTTGAAAGAAAGAAAGAAAGAAAAATATAAATATTCATTGTACTGTACTGTAATTTAGCCTTTTTTAAATCCTTTTTTGTATTGTGTTAAGGTACGTGGCACATGATCATCAGCTCATTTGTGTTTTCAGCCCATTTTTCTCTTCACTTTCTGTTACCAGAAGCATATTCTGAGCTGGTATTGTCTCAAGAGGACCTTGTGTCGTCTTGCAGCAGGACACACATCATCTTTTGGTTGCATGGGAACATAAAATCTGGTTGAAAATCTCATCCTTAAAGAAGAAGTTCAGTTTTTTAGTGACACTTACTAAAAAATTTGCTTGATGGCTGGCAGTGCTCCTGAAATGAGTTCCTGTCATGTATATGGTGAATATTTCAAGCACTTGGGAAAGCTGAGATGGGGCACATATTTGTGTGTGAGCTGTAGAGTGGAGAACACAGTGGATGTGTTTGAATCCATGTCACAAGTCGTTGTCAGTCTAACAGACAGGCCAGCACTCTGAGGCTTACTCGATTTAAAGTGGCACGGGGGCCAGTACGGCAGCCAGAATTAGGAAAAATGGGCTGTGTTTTTGTCATGTTAAACCGGGCAAAAAAAAAAATCTAATTGGGTGGGGGAAAGCGAATGGCAATACCTTCTTTGTTTAAGGGCCCTCTGCAGTCACTTTGCAGGACCCATTGTTGCATTGACCACAATAGCATTAGTTTGTGCTCTTGTTCTGGGCTCTTCTTTTCTCTGGGCTCTGTGCAGTCAGCTCCTGTCCGTTCCACTCTGTCTCCACGCTTCACTTCCACCCTCCACCAGTGCTCAGGAAGGGGACTCAGAAACATGCCCCCCATCATGATTGCCTCAACCTCACTCTCCTATCCTGCATTATCCCACCATCACCATCACCATCCTCAATCCTTCCTGTCCTGCTTTCTTATCCACACTATTAAAAAGATACAGATAGAACAGGAAAGGCACACTTTTTCTCTGCTTTGTCTCTAGTCCGGTTTTGCCCCGAGAAGAGAATCTTTATATTCTTGTTATCAGTTTTAAAGAATCCAATCATTTAATGAGAAATTATTAAAATTGATTGCTCCATGAGTTCACACACAGTCTTGCCATGAGGTCTTTCAAATGTGCAATAGATAATTTGTAGTCATGAAAATAAACTTATTTTCTAGCATCATAAAATAATAATGGAACAATTATTCTTAAGTGATTTTTTGCAATGTGTCAGTATCACTGACTGACTCTGATCACTGAACAGACCTTGACAGCCATGTAACTCTGAAAATGACTTTCAATGGGCAACTATTACAGTATACTCCAGTACTTATAATGATTCCTCTCAAGTGAAAGGGATTTTTTTTATTCTTTTTTCTCAAGATAGGGACTGTCTTTAAATTAGTATTTGAGCCATACAACAAAGAAGAGCACTTACCTTTCATGGTGTCTTCTCAGAGCAATTCTTATGTTGCTTGGTGACCAAGCCCGCTACTTATGGTGGATTGTCATGCAGCAAGAAGCATTTATGGCCTTGGTGTGATGTTGAAAGTGGATCTAAACCCCTATTAAATATTTCTAAATTTGTGTGTCTTTTAGAATATGGTATAATCAGCAGCAGGCAAACTAATCACCAGAGTAAATGCTGGCATTGTACTTTTCTGCAAAGCATGGATGTGTAACATTTGTGCATTATTGTGTAGTGAATATGTTAAAACTTAATATTTCTTTATGTTTTAACAACACCGTGGCTAAGGTGTGGTTAGGTCCAAAAAACACTTGGTTATGGTTTGGAAAAGATGGTGTTTTGGTGGCACAATCACAGCTGACTATGCCACCGATATCTCACTAAAGAAAAAACAGTTTTGTTGTTTATTGGTCTCAAACAGTGGTCTGCAGCTTGTCGGTCATCCCGCCCAGGTGCCACGCCATCCACCATCCCATCCATCTGCCCATGAGAGACTCAGCTCAAATACATGTAATCTCACCTACGTCACTTTAGAAACAGCGATATGATACATATGAAATGCACAAATGTAACATATCCGAGGTTTGCAAAAATGTACAATGCCAACATTTTGTTCTGGTAACAGGGCTGCAGCAGGCAAATAAATGAGGCATCTCTGTATTAGGACCTCGCTAACAGTCTTCCACTACCTCCAGCAAATCCATGTGCAAATTGTATAACAACTAACCTCAGTATATTTAGTGCACTGTTAATGGCCCGCTGCCTTGTGAAGGTGTAATCATGCGTGATAAAAACCGGCCCCAAGTTACTAACCTAGGAGCAATCTTGTGTGCATTAAAGTGTCCTTTTTTTGTTACAAAGGTCATTCATAACTTGGTCGCGTTGTTGATGTACAGTGAGAGATATTGATTGATTAATGCATTAAGTGCTCACAATCCATTAGGTTCTGTGAAAGGGACTGGAGCGAAGACTTGCTCTTTCTCTCACTATGTATTTTCACCTCTCCCTGTTGTTCAAAGGGCATCATTTTTTGCTGGCAAAGTTTAAGGGACAAAAGCCCGAATATCTGCCAAGTAATGCATTCAAAAGAACATTGCTTCTCATAAGTGTCAGTTCAATTACTCTGAAAAGCTTGACAAGGAACTGCTCTTACATTAGCCTGCTGCTCATCCTGACCCAAAAAGAATATGTTGTTCATAGTCACTTACTGTAAAACAAGCATGCTACAGCATCTGAACGTATGAAAAAGATTTACTGTCCTCTGTGCTATACAAAGAAAGTGAGATGTTTATTTTGAACGTACAGTTACAAAATTATGCCATCTGTCACTTCTCATTGCTGTCACAGTGACTGCCGTTCATTTGAGGAGTAGCAGTGGACCATAAGTCAAATTCAGTGATGACAAGGAGCATTATTTTCAACCTTGCAACTCTTTTGAGCTGATTTTGTCAATTCATTGAGTAAATCAGAGCAGACACAGATATGCCTTTTTTTCCCAGACTTTGTGTGCCTTCTCAGGATGGTTTCCAGAACCAGTGAGAGCAAGGGCCACAGGGTTACTGCCTTACTACTTAGTGACAAGAAATAGGAGACCTTTATCGCCTGGGCCCTACGCAGGGAAGCCTGTGAAAGGGGCCTGAGAGTCAGTCATTACCTTAGAAACATGGGCTGCATTAGAGATTCATAACAGTGTGCCATCTCTGCACCTTTCATCTCCACCAGGGCCAGCTCCATTAGGATCTTTTATCTTTGTGCTGATGGCTGCTCTTGATAATGGGGCTGCCGAGAAATCCCAAAAAGTAAAGACTCAACTCTGACACTATTGGCCCTCCCTTTCTTCCAGTAGAGTAGTACATCAGAGTACAGTAGAACATATATACACTCTTATTTGCGGTCTTGAAACCAAGATTTGCTCAATTTTTTTTCTTTCTTTTGAGACGTTTTCCTCAAGAAGTTGGTATCCATTACTGAGGATTAGTTAATGGTTTGTGGTTTCACTACACCAAAGCTGCTGCTGTCCCTCTCATGTCTCTCCACCTTTGACACTGCAGTCTGATCATGTTGTTGACAATGCAAGAAAAATGAATATCATTTTTATATTTTGCATTTCCTTTCTTAACACGAGCTATAAGTCAGTGTGCCCCTGCTACCCACATGACTGGCGAAGTTTTGTAAGGTTAAGGATTAGTGAAAATATTGGCATTCTTCCTGCTGATGCCCCCATGAAAATGCATTAACGATATCCCATGCAAAGCCTCATTGAAAACTTTGCTTTTGGGCAGACAAACACAACTGCATAATGGTATAGTAATTCATGCAAGCCAATGTTTTTCAAATGTTACAGTAATTATGAAAAATATTCTTACTTTTCCCCTACATAGCCGCAGCAGAGCAAATCTCATTTCCAAGGCAAAGCGGAGAAGGAACACACTGAATAATCATTGTGTTTAATGCTCTGGTCATAATCCCAGGTTTTATGATGGTTTTCTAATGATTTTCTAATGATGTTAAATATTAGTAGAGAGTACAGCCATAATTTGAACACAGCGGTCGTTTTTTCAATGCTCTATCAGCACACCCGATTGCAACTACAATGAATATTGCACTGGGAATGAGATTTAAGAGCCATCCCTTTTGGTGTTTTATTTTGCCGTCTCCCCATCTGCCATAAATCCTCATTGCTGTGTGCTTGAAGCCTCCGCCCTTGCCTGCTTTCCCCAGGTGGGAATACAATTAGGTGCAGGGGCCATTTCATTCAGTGCCACTGTCTGTCCACCGCAGTCATTCGTAAAAAACGCTGGAGCTGTCCCAGTGGAGAAAACAGTGGACTCCTGGGAAATATAAAAAACAAGGAAAGAAGAGGGAGAGACACAGAGAAGAAAATAGTGGATAGATGAGCACAAAGACGGGAAAAATCTCCAGAATTGCTGTCAGAGGAGATACAAGCTTGGCCTCTGATGAGTGACAATTTTGAGCAAAATATGTATTGGAGACAAAGGCTTTGTCTCCTTCCTGTGCCTTTTCAATGAATTACACCTCTCCACCCCCTACCCCCAGCTTTTTAATTAAATGGCTGCAGCTCCATCTCTCTATCCGTAGCTCCCCATTACAGAGGCTAGATAAGGGATTGCTATCTGTAGCATGTTAAGAAAGGCTGCTGGGCAGCCAAGCCTCATGAAATTTGTCACAAGATCTCATTTTCCTCATTGCCAGACGTGATGCTTATAATTGATGTGGAGGCAGCAGTAATTTATTGGCCGTCTGCAATTATCATCCCCTTCTAGCAGGGGGATGTGACTGCAATTTATAAGTGTGTGCGTGTGTGTTGTTGGTGTGTCTGGGGTTGGGGGTGTGACATTGTATCGTATAAATTAACGCAAAAACATGTTTCTCCTTATCGCATAGTAAGTGTGTATGTGTGTGTTTGCCACTTAAGAATGCAAATTAATGACAGGCTCCATATCATAAACAATATGGGGCCTGTAATGCAGCCACGTTCAGCTGAGGTGTCGAGGCTGTCAGTGCGCCAGCTGGACTTTCACACACAGCCGGGGGGTGGAAGGGCAACCAGAAGCCTGGGAGGTGAGGGGGGGTCAGAGAGGGCGGGCCAGAGGGGCAGAGGGGGCTGGTGGCGCAACCCTTTGTCCACAGCTCCTCCTTATGTCTTTAGGGTTTGTTTTCACACAGTAAAAACAATAACAAAGGGGGTATGTTGTTGATAATGTGGCTGTCTGTATAGTTAGACTGTCAGACTTAATACAGTCAGTCATTTACGAGTGTATTTTAATTAAAAAACTGATTTCTCTTCTAAACTTTTTACTGGCATATTCAGAAAAGAAAATGCACATTGTATCCAGAGGCCATTTGCCGCTATGACAAAGTGAACTTAAGTAATAGTGGGTAATAGCTTCTCCCTGTGTATTACACACCTGAAATGATTTCAAGACACCTCCTTAAATTAGTGTATGGAGTATATAAATTTCTCTTTCCTGTTCATACCATGAATCAAAACTAACACATTTTTACATTGCCAATATGATCCGCAAAGACACTGCATTAATAAAATCTGCATTCATTAACATAGGAACATCATTAGCAGTATCAAGGCAGCACTTCAGCTCAAATATGAGGTAATTCATGGCTTCTCTGTTCTATAATGTGAACTCACCAGGCTGGGGACAGTGTGCTACAGTCAGTGTGGTCCACACATTAACAATGGTGGCTGTGCGTCTATCCGTTTGTCTGCATGTACAGTGTATTTTATCACTGAGTCACAATAGAAGATTCTCTGAAAATACACTCAACTATTTTTCTGTTATTTGCCAGACAAATAGATATTAACAATTGTGAAATAAAGATAATTCACATCTTATTTTCTGTTCACAGACAACATCACCATTTTAGTTTCACACACACATGCGCAACTACTGATGTAATTGAGTGGGGGAGTCTCGTGTTTTGTGCCACGTTCTTGAAGTGTTTGCTTTTTTATGCTCTGCTCTGTATAGCAGGTTTAGTGGTGCACAGATTTTCCTGTTGCACAGCGGTGTGCTCCATGGTCAGAGTGGATTGCTGTCATGCCATGGTGGGGAAGAGAATGAGGAAGATGAGGGCTGTCACCAGCCGCCACTCTGAGCATGCTCCCTTTGTCTGGGGAAATGGAACCTGTTTGTTTTGTCTACCTGCACGCCTGTTGTGTGCAGTTGCCAAATTAGACTTTCAAATCAAGAAGCCAGTGGGAGACCAAGACTCTAGTTTTCTCCTTCCCTTTAATAATCATCCCTGTTTACTCTTCAGGGAGTCATCTTTATATATTTTTTTTCTTAAATGCGCCCTCTAAGCAGGGAGAGTGTCTTTAATAAAGCAAGCAGGCAGAGCGCCATTCCAACATGTGAATTGCACAGGAGAGAATTGAGAGATGGAAGCAATAGAGGAACACCGGAGGAGGGGGGAGTGGGGGCTGCTGCCGCTGCACCCTTCATGCTATTATCTTTATGGCATAGCAAAACATGCTTCAGGCAATCAGCATGAAATTGTTAATTGCTCAGCCCACTTGTGCGTTGCTCAGGGGACAGGGGCCTTCAGGAGGTCCCGCATCGAGCGAGTGAGGGTTGTCCGACTAACTGCCTGCACGTCTGGTCTCTCACACGACACATAACACTGTCCAACAAACATGCTGTCTCCTCTCACTCTCACTGTGACCTTCACAGAATTGCAGTGACAATCACCAGAGGCGTGTTCCACATAGTGTATTTAAGAATTAATTGTAGCTACAATAGAATATGTGCTTGTTTAACAAGTTTTGTTCATAGTGGAGTGGGCATAGACGTAGCTTAGTTTAGCTTCGCTTGTCACAATAATGTTTGATAAATGGTAAGACTGGAATTTAGGCTTTAATTTGAACTAAATGTTCTCTGTGTGTGTGTAGTCATGATTGCCTTGCCTGTCTGAAAATGCATTTCTCTCCAATGATTAAACGTAAACACAATTTAAAGACAAAAAATTTAGCCTATTTGTGTGGTTATCTGCAGTATTTTCAGATGGATTCAGGTGTAGTCTTTGTACGTCAGCCTATGTCAGGTTGTTGTTGTCGGTTTTCTCTTAAATATTAGATGCCTTTTGGTCACAGAGCCACAGATGCAATGAAGACTGCTTGAGATAGTAGTCAGGAGTGAGTGAACCCAAACCCTATGCAAAAACATTTTTTAAGATTGACTCAAGAGGCATGAGGCCACCTCCTTGTCCTGGGGATGTTCATCACAGAGGTAATATTGGTTCCAACATGATTCCAAGAAAATAAATGCAGCTCTCACCCCTGTTCCTTGTACTTCTCTCACCTCCTAAGAAGTGGCTCCAGGTGGCTCAGAGGAGGATATGTAAGACATCTTTTCAAAACGAACACCACCCCTCCCGTTACATGCTCAGTCAGAACATAATGCCCCTCCTCCTTGGCTATCAGTTTTGTTCCTGTTGGAAGCGAGGGAGAAAGAGCAAGGTTACACGGGGCGTCATATTAATGGGGCCTGTCATGCGCGTAGATCGTCTTAGGCGTGGAGGAGGATGAGCGCTCAAAAGGTGTTGTCTTCAAATAGGATTTCTGCAAGTGAGACATCCTCGTTGGGTGATATCCCCCTCAGAGCAGCCACTTTCTTATAGAATGATCTGTTATTAAGCAAATGAAGTGCTGCGGGCCCAACGGTAAATCCCTCCACTTTGTCATGGTGTGCTCTCAGTTATCACACCCTGCTCCCTCATTCATTCCTGATGTTCTACCCATTTCGCCATGTTATACCAGGGTACACCAGCCTTGTGTTTGAAGTCGGTTGCCCCTTTGGAGCATGCGTGACACAAGCAGGATTTCAAGTTGTAATCAGTGACTCCTTAAAGGCGCGTTGATCCTACATGAAAAATGAAGTTTGAAACTAAGCAGGCTTTTTCTCCTGAGTAAAGTTAAAGGCGCAATTTGTTATACAAATGTAAATGAATGGGTAGGCCCCCTACTTAGTATCAAATTACGGGATCGGATTCTTCTGTTACTTAAAGATTGTCTTTTAATTTAATGCCTTACACAACTAGATGCATTTATTTTGAGTTATAATCACATGAGAAGCAAAAGTTACATATGTTAATATAACTCACACTTAACTACTGAACTTTTTAATGTTAAAGGGCTGATGTGCAGTTAGAATATCAAGTTGTTACAGTATGTGCATACGATCAGTTGAACTTTCTTTGTACCAGTAGTGTATAGTTTGCATGTTGTACCCCCTGTGTTCAACTTCAGGTCTTGATATTCCTTGGACTACTCTCACTAGTGGCCAGTCGGAGAACTGTTTTGCCCCAACACCGTAACAGAAGCTCAATCAGTCTACTGTGCAACGATCTCAGCTTAAGGAACAATTAGTAAATCTCTTAATGAACTTTGGTTTGACGTGGGCCTTTTGTCCTGGCCATCCAGATACATGATAGAGGAGAAAGAAGGGGCGATTGGAAGGGGGCGGGGTAGACAGGGGGAATGGCAACTGCTAGACAGGAATTGATTGCATTAATTGATATGCCAATATGTAAGCTTGTTACATCCACCATTGCTTAGGATGATGGCTAACAGGTCCTGCTGATCAATGGAACCAATAAAGGCTTCATCCATTAATGAGCAATGTGGTAATTAATGTTATCCCTAAACCAATTACCTCAGGCAGTGCATCTACAGGAAAGCGCAGCAAATAGTCCAACCAGGTTATCTCTGTTATACTCTTAGCAATTTTCTCATGCTGCCTCTTTACTGCTCTGTGAGTTAACATGGCTGTAAGGCTGCACTCTCAACCAGTCTGCTCACAGCCCATAGGGAAAAAATATCGTGAAGTGATTGCACGTGTTATCAAATGAATTGGAAATATATTTTGAAGAGTCATATTTAATATTGTATTTAAATAAAACTACATTATTTGCTGCCTCTGCCTTGAAGTTAAAGAACCATCTAGAGTAGTCAGCGCTTCCTATTCTGACCTAATCCAGTTCATCTTGTTCCTTTATATGGGGATTCATGCTCGTAGAGCTGGAACTTTATTGTTTTCGTAAGGACCCTTCCTCTTTCTTTCAGTCTCCTAAACCTCCCCTCTTTTTCTGTAACTCTCTGTACTGCAGACGGAGAGGTACAGAGTCAGAGCGAGGTTTCTAATGTCCCCCAGTATTCACACAACAAAAATTAACAGTAGTACAGATGACTATATAACAAACATGATTGTTGGCCAATACCTTCAGAACAATGTAATTATTACAACTCTAATTATACATGTTGTGTGCAGTGTAGCTTGTGGTGAAGAATATGTCTATAGTGCGTGTCCATAGCCACAAAAGCTTGATTGTCTTGACAGTTGCAACAAAGAGCAAGCAGGAGAGACAGAGCCAAGCAAGAAACCACAGCTCCCTCTGATAGACACACTGTCTGTACATGAATAATAGCAGGCTTATAAATCAATACTATTGTTTTTATGTTTTACAGTAAGAATTGTCTTACCTGGAATTCATTACCTCTTTCATTGCTCAACATTTCCATTCATCTCATCTTCATATGATGTAAATAAAACAGGGTTTTCTGCATTTTAGCGCCAGGGTATTGTGAAGAAACAAAGGAGAAAGTGTTGTGTGACAGTTGGTGCTTTACTGTAAGTCTGACTTTGGAAACAATAGAGTGTTAAGTAAATGACAGTCATGCTGCTTGTCGGGCCCTACCCACCGTGCCTTCCTCTGCCCATTTACAGTAAATGCTTTTCACTCATTGAGCATTACATGGCGGCTGCAGTTGGTTTCAATTAATTATGGAGGCTTGTTGGAAAAATGTGTGTTGTTTAGCTGTGTAAGGCACAAGCATCACTTAATGTGTTAATTGTGTTGTATATTTAATAAGTAACACCTAAAATGTATTTATCACTCATGTCTGACCAAGGTAAAAACAAATACCTATAGTACATTATTTTTTAACTTTAAGTCTTCTCCCCTAAACAGACTTAACAAAATAAGAAACAGAACTAAGTGTGAGATGATGACTTATTAGTTGGTACAAGCCCTTTAGACCAAAATCCAGTTTATGTAATGGGTGTTGCAGAAGTGCAGAAAGGCCCATCTGTCTCTCAGCCTATTATCCGAAGCCTTAATCGGGACTTACAGCAGGGCAGGCTAAATAAACAGTAAGTAAGTTGTCTTGGGTAGAGGAACGTCAATGCCTGCAACTTGCTCAAGCCTTTGCTCTGAATAGTTCTGTATTGACCCCTCAGGACCCCCCGAGAATTCCCTAATTGAAAATTAATATTGAATCAATGCCGCGGGCCATTTGCATATTGATTATAAACATCCAGGAAGGCACCAAGTATGTCTTGGATCAATAGGGCCCTTCTGCAGCAGGCCGAGTGCACTACATCACATGGCAGCTGCCTGCTCCTGAGGTTAATGACTGCTGCTTGTTAAGGAGCTCTTGTCAGGTAGAATCCAGCCACAGGGTCTTTCTGCCAAAACTGGCAGCAGGTGAGCTGCGGAGGGTGGAAAAGGAGGTACAGATGGGGAGGATGAAGGGGAAATGTGGGAGTCGGGCAAACCCTTATGTTTTAAGCGACATAGGTTCCAAGTTTATCTCTGCATAAGGTGTGTTAGCGACCTGTAAGCATCACTGTTGCTCTGCATCAACTTGAGTTTATACCCTCTTTTTGCACTCTGTTATTTTCTGCCTTGGCACCCCAGCCCTGAACCCTGACCACTCCGTAGCACAGACCATAAAATACTACAACCATGTGTGTTTGCACTGTATACGTGTGTGTATAAGAGAGGATAAAGAAGGGAGGCTGATCAAAGATAACACCAACCATTTCCAGCCCCTGAAGGGAGAGAAAACAATATTAGGTAGATCAAAAAGGCCCTTTTTAATTTGAAATGAAACTTTCACAGCATTACAAGACAAAGGAGACCAGGAATCCTCTACTTTAAGGCACCGATTAAGATTCAACACATACATTCCTCTCCCAAACTCCCCGTAATAGTTTCCACATGTTGAAGAGGTGGAGGCTGGAGGGATGGGATGGCAGTGAGGACAATGGAGTGAAAAGGTTAGGTGCAGATAGTGGGAGATGAAGAAAGAGAGCTCCATCAAACCACCTTCACCGGTAACCTGAGCATAGAATCCAGCAGAAACCTGTCTGACTGGTTTAGTGGCAACGCTGGAGCCTGGTTTAACTAATGGGGCTCTCTAAAACTGGATGATTCTCTGAATCCACAGGAGACAGCAGACCTGGTGTGAAGCACATGTGAGAGCAGCTTATCCTCCAGTCTATGAAAGGCAAGGTCTTGAATTAATGCCTCAGTGCAGACTGTGTCCATTCTCCCCCTTGCCACTGCCCCCCCTCCTATCCCACCCCAACGCACACCCTGCACTGGGAGCTAGGGTCTGGGAGCGGAGAATGGAGTGCCGGGCCCAGAGAACCAGGCTGCATCTGATTGCTTCATTACAGGCCCTTTCATTGACTTGGTTGCACTGAACTGATGAACTGAGGCAGTGGACAAGAGCACATAATAGGAAGAAATGAATTCTTATCACAGCCTTCTCAGGAGGCCACTGGTCCTGGCTGGAGCCAACAGAAGCCATGGCTGAATGTAGAGGAGGGGGCTGTATCTGGGCCCATTCATGAGCCAGAAGCAGGATCTAGACTGAGGACATGATGGAGCTTTAGGATGTTGGATCAGTACACAGGGGAGGAACCATGAATCCACAGAGAGCCATATTATTGTAGGCAGCTTGTTTTAATGATTAGTTTGGTGATTAGTGTTTGCTTTCTCCTGGTAACTGACACCCATGGCATAACATTTTTTTCAATTATTTATTCCTGCAGTCCTCCAGAGGCAGACTTCTGCTAGTTAGAGTCCCTGCTTTAGGCCCCATAGCAGCACCCAAGCACCAACCACTGAGATGAATAATTAATGTTGTACCTTACTGGGCTCTAACCCCTAACTCGCCAACCTCTGGCTAATGAGTGAGAAGAGTCTTCTGCAGCAAGGACAATAACGGCACCCATTATAAAAACAACAGCAACACTAACAACCACAGCCATGCATACAATAGAAATGCGAGATGCGGTATAGCACAGCACCAATTTAGCAGCAGGCTCGGTCTCCATAGGGCAGGGGTTGTTAATCCCTGACCATGCCTTAGAGAGGCTAGGGACTCCACAGCTCTGACCAACCTGCTCATTTCCATGCCTACATGCACAGTCAGCACTGAACAGAGGAGGAGCCAGGCAGAATAAACCCTACGTTTTACAATTGCTGCAGATGTGATCCTTAGACTATTAACATAGCAGTTTCCTGTGAAAGTTACCTTAAATTATGTGATGTTGTGTCATCATAATGTTCCACAAATGTGCATAAATTAAAAAAAATGTATGTAGAGGAGTCTGCTGATAGGCCGATCAGGCACCACACCTACCTGCCAGTGCGCTCTCTCCCCTCTGCCTCCCTGCTGCCATCAAATCTTTCCCCTCCCCCCTCCTGCTCATACCTGTTCACTTGGCACAAAATGGATGCTGCAAAGCCATTTAATTGGCCTCCACTTCAGAATCCAAGGGCATTTGAAATGTCTCTAATAATATCTCTTCCCCTACAGAGCTGTTCTTGACAGTGTTTGGGAAGAATGTACTTTGTTGTAAACGGTTGTCTTGCAGCGAGTGGACATCAGACAGTCTTGGTGCTCATCCTATGATCTTTTAGCCTCAGTGATTGCTTCAAGGGTGCCGTGGCTTTCTTTTTTTTCCTTTTTAGCATGGGGTAAATGTTACAAGAACAGTATCAGACATACTAGTCATTTTGGTCATTTTAGAATAGCCGGCCCGTGTTTTAGCCACATCATCAGTTCCATTTTTTTTCCCTTGCCTGTCTCTTCCTCTCCCTCTCCTGTGGCTGAGCCAAAGATAACTGAGTAGCAGTGTTTGACTGTAATCACTCCAAGTCTCTTTCTCTGGAGAGCAGCACAGCGGGCAGCGCGGTTCCACCCCTCTAGGAGCTTTCAGCCCACTTTCACAGTATTATGACATGTTCATGAAGAATCAGACAAAGCCAAGTTTACTTACATACGTATAGCGTAAAGCACACGCCTTTTAAGTGTATGTTATCTGGATAGATCTATCTTCTAATAATCAAACTGTTGTGAGAAACAGATTCAGTTTGACCCATTGTAAGAGGATAGGCTCAACTGAACCAGTCATTTGAATAAACTTCACAGCACAAAAAAAAGGCGTCGTCATGCAGGGTGCTCTGTCAAGTGTCAATCTGAGGCATTTTCGAATCTCAGGTAAAATTGAAAGCCTAAAGCAATTTGGCATACTGATTAGGCTCAGATTAATACAGGCGGGATATACCACTGAGATTAGAAGGATAACTAGTTTAAATGATGGTTGAGTTGGTCCATTGCATCCCATCATCTGGCTCTGAGTCTATTTTGTAATTAAGGCTGTAAGGTGTGCGCATAATCAAATAAATAAATAATGCTGCCAGAATTATGTGATAATAAATTAATACATTACAAGAAGTGAATAAAGGAGCTGCTAATTGCATGAGATGAGTCTTTTTCATTAGCCTTTTGAGAGGAAATTTCATTATATGCATCACAAGCCATGGTGCCAGATGAAATCCAGTTTTAAAAGTATGCAAATAAGAATAAAGTATTATGTTAGGAAAACTATACGAGTCATAACACTGCATTTGAATAGACATCTAGATGTGATTTTGTTAACCAGTTTTGTTATAGTTTAAAGCTCTCTGCACTCCAAAGAATAAAAAGCAGGAGTCACAGGAAAAGGAGAAAAACACTGGTGCCTCATAACCCAGAGAAAGGTGCTGACCTGGCTTGCAGTCTCTGTGTCTTTGAGGGTTTGCAGCTTTTCAGTGGCATTTAGTGTCAGCCTTTTTGGGAGATATAAAAATATATGAGTATGTGAGTAAATGTTTTGATTACAGTTTGGATTGAGACATAACCTCACTCAGATGACACCATATCTGCCTTGATTATCACATGTAAATACGTGAAAGGTTTAGAAACTAACAGTGCAGGTGATGTGTGCTACCAAACTAAAATAATATTAAAGATTCTTTTACATTCTTACAAAACACCTCATGGTATTGATATTCAGTTTTGTTCGCTTTCTCCATACCTATTGTTGCGAGCAAAACATAAACTTGGTTAAATGCATCTCCAATAATTGCGCTGCAAAGTTGGTTGATTATTTTGTACATAATTACAGTGGAAAACAACCTGCCTATTAAGCCTTTAATGGCAGTAATACAGAAAGCAATTACCATTACTTTGCTGCTCACACTGAAAATAAAGATTTCTCTAAATTAAAAGGATCCTCTGACTACTGCTATGGCTAATTGTGTGGGGTCTTGTACAGACATCTGGTTGTACATCATTTGTAAGGGCTAAATGCTGATCAGTTAGGAAGGCCTTTACAAGCTGTGTCCTAAGTGTGTGTTTTTGGGACTGCTCTGCTGCCAGGGAGTCTGATAGCTCTTGAATTATTTATCTATCAGGCTGCTGGACGGTAGTCACGGCGACCTAGGCCCCGTAGTGGTTGTCTGGCGACATCTCCCTCCAACAGTAGCCATTAGCAGAAAGGGGTAGGGGTGCTAATGAGCAGGGTGCAATGTGCATGGGACCAGAGTTTTCTAACCCTCCAACCCTTCCCCACATACAGACCCACCACACTGAATAAAGACGCACAGAAGATTTACAAAGATCTGAGTGCAGAACTTTTTAATTACGGAAAAAAAAACGAGGTTAGAAAAAGAAAAAGATTGAAAAAGAAAGATAGAAACAACCACCCGTTTTCCTATTAAGGAGAAATGTCAAGCGCGGTGGTGAAGCAATAGTCTGTGTGCATCCCTTTGTTGTCCTCCCTGACATTGAAGGCTAATTTTTCATGGTTATTTGAACTGGAAAATGAAAGAGAGGTTTGCGATTATTTCCTATAAATGACAACACAATCGCATTACGCTTCAGTACAAACACAGAGAGGATATTGCCTTTTCATATTTCATGTGAAAGTAATGGATGGGCTATGCAAAGAGGAACAGAAAGAAAGACAAATGGTGAAAGAAAGCTCCCTGTGTTTGATTTGTATTAGAAACTGAATGGATAGAGGTAGCAAGAGTTTTTTTTTCAATAAGTGGTAGCACTCTCATGGATGTTTTAAAGTGCCTGTGCAGTGTAATCATTGGATTTCTTTAGCAATTAGCTAGGAGCAACCAGCCAGGGTGGTTGTTAGAAGAAAAGTTGCCTGGTGTATCCACTGCAGTCTCAACTGCAAAAATATGTATCTTTAGTACAGTCCCCACACATACACTATCTCCATGTGTATCTGTGCAGCTGTATGATGTAATAAATACAAATAAGAGTATTAAGTAAATAAATAAATAAGATAAAACACCAGCCCACCACCTCCTCTATCAACTATCCTCAAACTTTTGAACTTAGCAGGACATATAACTTTTGAGAGCAAACACACATCAACGATGCCCTATTATATTTTAAATAAAATTGATTAGCAAAATTGGTATTCATAACCTTGTCGGATTCTGTTTTATCTGGGCGTACGCTTTCATAAACAAACAGCCGGTTAGGCCCTGGGCTGTGGATGGAGACAAGGAGGCAGGATGACCATCGAGGAGAATGGCAAACCAGCCCACTCTGGAGGGTTATGCTGAGAAATGTGTTTGTGTACTTTAAGTTTACAAAGATTGAAGGACCGGCAGGAAAGCCTGTGCCGGCAGGACTCATTTAAATAGGACCCATGTGGGAGCTGCGAGCCGGACTCCTAACACGCGCCGAGGTAGGCGCTACATACATCCAACCATGGCAACATTGATTTTCTGAGCTAATACCTCCACAGAACAGTCCACAGGCAGATGGATGCACTACAAAGATATGCAAATGGCGCATTCGATAAATCGACAGGCAGAGATCTTTTTCAGACAGTCCACTGTACTGGTCTGCAGTGCCTAAAAGGAGAGATAAACAGATAAGTACCTGTTAATGGACACACACGTACACAAGTGTGCACACTCAGACAAACATACAAGCACCTGCCTGTACCTTGGAAAACTTAGATCGATAATAGAATTTCATGTTAAGCAGAACCGCTTCAGAAAAGCACATCAAATAAATCCCAGGTCCATCCAGCATTATTTTTTAATATGAAAGTGCAGTTTTTAATGTGGCAGACTATATTTTTAATTTTCAAGGTTTTCTTCAAGAAAGCTTTTTTGCACTATATCTTGTGTATAATAACAAAACAAACTGTGGGTATAGTCATATTCAGTGCGCTTATTAGTCAGATATGAAACAAAAGCTGCTGGGTGTATGTCATATATAATAGATGTGTGCTGTCTTGTTAAGCCCAGCAGGCTGTATGTGGCTGTGTCTCTGTGGAGATAGGCTCTGAAGCTCGCTGTACCTGGTAATTAAAGAGAGTTTGTGGCAAAAGCCAAACATCAGGAGAGATGAGCTATGAACAAAAGAGCTGTGACAGTTTCAGGTTATGTGATTTTTGTGTCCCTTTTTTGCCAAATGAAAAATCAATACATTTTCCGGGTTATACATATTCAGAGTGTCCACCGTGCTTCCGCCCTGATGGAGAGAGGGGCGGGGGACTGTGGGCTAGAGTGGGGGGGAGTCGCCTGTTCTCCTGTCATAACTGTACCATCGCATTTTCCAACCCACTGGTGAATATTTCAGAGTTGATGTGATTGCCCTTCATGACAGCGGTGATGTTTTTTTTCTCCCTCTTTTTTTTTCAGACACCCCTTCAGCCACCCCCACACTCCGTCAACCCACCCCAATTCTGTTTGGTCCCTTTGAATAGCTGCAAATAGGTGAAGGCATTGTGGTGTGAGCTGGAGGAAAAAGAAAAAGATGCATTAATAAAAGGAGGTTGATTTAAGAGGAGGCAGCAGTGGAAGACGACAAGCATAAATGCATGGCGGGGGGTGGCAGAGAGGCAGAGTGACTCTTTGTGCAGGACAATGTCCCTCAGGCAGAGTAGATGGAAGAGCACTGCCCAGTGATGTTTTTGCCCCCTATCCAGGCTTTTAGCCCACCATCCTAGCAGGGAAAAGTACAGCCTGCATCTTCCATTGTGGACATAATATGTGTTAGCGAGCGGTCATCATCTTGGACATTCAAGGAAGTCACAGTGTGGTGTGTGTATGTGTGTGTCAGCTGGGACAGAAGAGTGAGCAGTCCCTGAATGCTCACTCCCTGTGTAGCCACATTAACCTAGATCCTCCTCTCCTTCATCACTCAAGTAAAACACACAAAGAGAAAATAACTAGAGCGGCACTCACTTTATCCACTTTAGTTGCAATGTATCTAAACATGCCATTATCACGAGAAGTATTTCTAATTAGTATCTTTTCCCAGGAGATGCCACGTTAGGGAACATATTTAATACATTACATGGTGCTCAATAACAGTTCCTCACTCACAAAAAGCAGCCAAATTAGCCACATTTAGTGTTTAATTTTTTTTTCTGTTAAAAAAGACACGACTTCTATGTGTGACTTTTTGTGACCTGAATGCGCTGAGCCTCCTTTAAAATGGCCAGTGACTTTGAAACACAAGAGGGATGAAATTAAGTGTTGTGTGGAAGACCTATGGGGCTGGTTTGATGAGCAGGCACCACCGGGAGAGCAGTGGAGCGTTGGAGGAGGGGTAGGCACGATACTGTTCGAAGGCAGTGTGAGCTATCACTGCTGTTTGTGATTAACTTGCCGTTTAAAGTTTTTTTAGTTATTAGCTGCCCTAACCCCGTACCCCTCCTCCATCTCCTGCACCTCCTCCTCCTATATTACCCTCCTCCTCTCCCCCCCTCCTGCCCTCAGCCCCATGGAGACACAAAGTATTCATTCACATTTAGATCCCGAGGTCACAGCAGGGCCAGCAGGGAGAGGCCAGCGAGTCCCCCCATAGACAGGTCAGGAATCTAACACGTAACTCCGACCAGCAGCGCTGAGGTAGCTTACTCTTCTTTCCTTTCAAAATGTGAAAGTGTGTGGGAGAGAGGGAGTGAGAGCACGAGTGAGAAAAAAAAGAGTACAGAGACGGATACACTTTCATTTTGTGTGTGTGACAGGTCTAGAGTTTGTATGTAACATTTGACATAGATTCTGATGTGCAATTATGCGTATTGTACTACACTCTGACTCATTTTAAATATTGCAATTTGCATTTTTGACTGTATCTCCTATTTAAAGTTGAAGTTCATAAACAATAATACAACTGGAATACATAAGGTTGATCAACATACACATCAGTATGTTTTTAAAATGCATTTTTTTTCCCACAGCACAACATGTGTCCACATTTTAACCCTTTCTGCTTGTAGTGCAGTGGCCAGCATGGTTACTGATAAAACCATGTTGTGGTTTATTGGGTGTTCATAAGCAAACACACCTCTTCTCTTTGGCAAGGTTGTGGGCATGTTCTGCTCTGTTGTGGTTTTATGAGAGGTAGCTTGTGAGGACACAAGGAGGGATCTTCTGTGAGTTTGTGTATGTGCGTGTGTGTGTTGGAGGGGGGTTACGAGGGGTGGTAGTGTTTTCCTGTGTGTTGTGCTCTAAAAGGGGGGTCTTGCGTATGGGGCGCAGAGGTGCTGATATGAGGAGCGGACAATGCATGAAAGCCCTCAGCATGGGTCCTGTGTCTCATTGTCCCATGGTACCCTCCTGTCACTTTCATTTTGCACCCTCTAGTCCAGAGTCAGGACAACTTTGATATAAGGAAGGGGTGCAAGGGATGATGGGGGGAGCAAGAGGGGGATTTTTAAAAGAAAAAGTAGGGGAGAAAGATAGAGTCTGTGAAGTGTGAAATAAGATTGCTTTTTATCCGACAGTGCAGCGTTAAAGAAAAGGAAGCTGTCCGGCCCTGGATAAAGCGGGGGGAAGCACACCTCTCTGATTTACAGTGCAGTCCTGTGACACCTGGTTAAAATGATAACAACAGCCTCAATAATCATAATGAGAGTAATGAGAGCTTAGACACACAGCTCCACACAAGAGCCCAGAGAGAAGCAGAGCTCAGCCCTACTCGAGAGCCGGGGAGAGGGAGAAGCTCAGCTCAGCCCCCGCGCTGGTTCTCCAGAACTTACGAAAGCCAAGAGAGACAGACAAGACAGTGTTGTTGACTGAGATACTGTATATGCAACAAAAAAGAGCAGGCTGTCACTGCTGTTTGAGGAAGACTGGAGCCATTCTCAGGTAGGACTGGAATTCTGTACTTTAAGAAAGGCAGTTATCATCATAGCAGTGTATTCTGCTGAGGCCGAGGATGGAGGAGGAGCCTGACCTAGTGAAAGATATCTAGAGTGACTATTATTACTTGCTGCTGCTCTTCTCTACAGTCTGGGAAGGAATACTGGAAAGTGCAGTGGTTACCATCAATTATTTATTAGGCCGTTTGTGCTTGTCAGTCTGATTAGCATTAGTGTAATCACTGCTCTTCAGGGGAAAGGAAGGCTGCTCTCTCTCATCTGAAGGTAATCTTGCCGTTTTCAGTGTCTCATCTTCACCGGACGCCTCTTGCATAGCATCTGCTTTTGTCATCTCCACATATTTCTTCCCTTTTCCCCTTCCCCGTGTGTTTCTGTCTGTTGCTGCTCGGCCCCTTCCCCCCGCACCTCATTAATGTGTGTGAGCAAGTTGCTCTCTCCCAGCTTGTAAAGAGTGACACCTATGGGCTGGATTAAGCCTCTGCACTCACTGGCAAAACACAAGAGGGGAAAGCTGCTAAGCGTCTGTATGGTGTGTGTGTGTGCGTGAGTGTGTGTGTGCGATCGTCTGCGCGTGTCTGCGAGATGCTGGAACAGAGAGCCCATGGACTGTCCCCACTGAGTGACTGGCAGAGCAAAGCTGATATTTATATGCTCAGAACAGATGAGTGTAATCTCTGTGTCGGCAATGGGCTTATTCAGCTTGCATGATTAGATTAATGGAACTGTTTCATATCATTGTATTAGGATGGTTAATGAAGACAATTAATTAGAAGACAACCTTCAGGCTATTGTCCTTAACATCTCTCAGATTTGGGTTAGAAATGGCCTGCTGCCATAGCTTTGAGTGTTTCTCCTCATCTATTTTCAGAGTTAATCTATGGCTACAGTTTTAGTGTCTCTTCCATTTGCATCCTACTCTTAGGCCACTCATGACCTTTCATTAATTATGGTCGGCCTGGCTTTAATCATTCTGTAATACCGTTGGAGATGAGATGAGGAATAGGCAAAGCCATTTGCCACTTAAAGATGTAACGCCGCTCCTGGAATTAAATGTCTGCATTTCTGCATAAATTATGGACGGGGCTCTGTGTTGCGTGTGCTAAAAGTGTCATATGCGTTGATTAAACATCTAAATAAAGAAGTATTGAAAACATGAGGAGGAATAAATATCAGTGCACATGTGAGCATGTACAGTATGTGTGCAGGAAGTTTGGGGGTGGGTACAGGGAAGCTGAATAGCATTAGAATGTTGGCTGCCTATCACCGTAATGTTTAAGCACAAAGTGTGTATTAATGTGTAGGTGGGGAATTAGTCTCACTACAAGTGTCACATAGCTAAGAAATGACACCTTGCCCCGTTTTTAAAGGTGAAAAAATTTACCTGGGGATTATTTTGTAATCTGAGAACCTATGCAGCTGTACAGTATCCTAATTCTCGCCGAGTTGCGGGTATTTATGCAGGCAGGAGTTAGATGGGATTTTGGGACTTGGTAGGAGATCTCTGGTTTTCTGGGAATGTTTAAGATCCGCCTCACCAGCACGGGATGGGCTGCACTGGATGGAATTCATGGGTTGCCTTGGAAACATAATAGAAACATGGTTAAAAATAAAAGAATAAAATGTATTCATGTGTGTGGGATCAGGGGAACACTTAAATATGCTTTTTACAAGGAGTCAGTCATCCCTTTTAAATATATTTATTTAAACGCAGGATCATTGGATCACAGGATCGGCTTTTAGCAATAATGTGTAACAACACAATCCATGCTCCAATCACTCTGCTCACAAAGCTGTGTCCTGCAGCATTTGTGTCAGCAAGCAGGAAATGGAATATATTGTTCCTGTTCTGCAAGTAATACAAAGGTGTTATCCATTGACTTTGTTTTTTTTTACTGAATAACCCCACATGTACAAACATGCATAATACAATTACATGTTTTTGTAGTCATAGTGTGTATTCAGTCAACCGTTAACAAGCAAGACAGTTTTATATGTGTTAAAATAGCAGAACATGTTGCAGATAATCTTAAATATCCAACATTTTTATAGCCAACAAAGCAGCTAATTTTCTTTCACATACACAGCAGAGAATAAAATCTCAAAAAATAAAAAACAATAATTTCCTTTAATGTATTTTTCATTTATAAACATGACTTATTTGCATAAGATATCTCTATTTACCCTTTCAGGAGAAAAAATGTTTCTGAATATTCTATCTCTGAGTAAGAGTTGTCATCAGGAAGGGGGCTGTGAGAGTAGCCATGTGGTTCAGAGATGTATGAGTGTTCAAAGTGTATCTGTGATAATGACACATACCAGAGTTTGAGAACACGATGTCAACTCTATATACAGTGTATGCAATGTTTCACAACTGACAGGATAAACAGTGAGTGTTGGGGATAATGTAACGTCATAAAAGTGGTTTTGGCTGTGGGTAGTCATGTGGTGAGCTAAGATTGGATGTGTGATGACTGCAGGGCTGAATACTTGAACAGGATATTTCAGTAGCTGTTGTAGCATTGTCAATATATCAATAGCTCATAGAGTAGAGACCTGAGCATGAAAGCATTTTCAAAAGAGCATTTAAGTACATTTGCTGTGAATTAGCTGACGTGTGTAATAACTGATAGGGCCTATTGACTGCGGCCTAGTTTACTGTTGTCAAATCAATGCTATTGCATGCAAGTCCCACTACTTTTAAACAAACTTAACAGGCAAAGGGGATGTTCAGGGGGCACTGGAGGGAAATAAACAAGATTGATGCCCTTTTTATTATCTGTTTTTGCTATCTTTTCCTCTGTGTGTTACTTACAAATGGCGTTATCGGATATCCATTGTTTGGACTTCGATGCTCCTAAATGGCCTGATATATCGAGCTGAGGCTTTTAAGGTGGTTACAGGGGATTTCTGCCTTTGACTTGGCATAAAAATAAAATGAATTGTGGCTCTGAAAGTTTTAAATATTTATGATTTTTTTTTTTTTTTACAATAGTGGGATAGAAGAAGTGAAATGAGGCTTGTGTTGGTAAGTAACCTAGCAGATTGCAGCAGGGGACAGTAATGTATGTGTGTGTTTGTGGTCATGTGTGAGAAAGAGAATGGGAGCTTGTCTACTATAAGGTCCTCCTTTTGAAGGATACTGCTCACACAATTATTTTTCCATCTGCCCACTTCAGGCCACATGTGTGCTTTTCTTCCGCAGTTTTATGTCCACATTAAACAGAGGAAACCATATTTGTGTCATGGTCCTGAATACATGGAGAAATACAATAAATTAGCTCTCAATACAATATACAATACAGATATAATTTTAACATAACAACAATAATAATAGTTAGAATAATAAGCATGATAATAATCAGGAATATTTTCCTGTAATTTTCCCCCATAATTCAGCTCTGATTTTATAATTATTGTCAAAACAAATTTCACAGTGATGATCAGACAGCACAGGACAGAAAGCAGATTCTGCCCTCTTTGTCTGCTAGCCTTGCAACTGTGTGTCAGCATATGTAATTGTTGCAAGCTCCTATAGAAAAAAACGCTGCCGTCCCTTTAAGTGCTTCCACCAATTCTGATGGCGTGGTAATTTACATATCCCGTCCTCCCTCCCCCTTCAGGAGAGCTGAGTGAGGATGTGGAGGCTGCTAGTGAGACCACCACAGACCAGGAGGACCAAACCAAAGACAGAGAAAGTGGGGGGGAGAAGGAGCTCACCAAAGGGACAGGTAAGGCCAATATTTACACCACACACATTTAGGGAATACTATTCACAGGAAACATGTGGCCCTGCACCTGAATGGTGCTGAACAACAGGCCTTTTGTCTAATTAAAGTAAACCTTTTTAAACAAAATATTGAGAGCCTTTTTAAGCATTAAACACTCTCTCTTAAAAAAAAAAAAAACTCCCTAAATCCAATTCTAGTTTTCAAAGGCTGCACTTTCATGCTGCAGGTTTCCAGGCATTAAATCCCATCAGATACAGTGAGGATAAACTATCAATTTAGGTAATATGTTCAGGTGACATGTGACCCATGTTTTGTCTTTGCTCAATAGGTGATGTGAAGAGTGGGGCCTGCATGTGTAATACCAGCTGAGCCATGTGTGTACACACATGTGATAGCAATGCCCCCTCCTAAACTTTGCTGCACACACACACACAGGAACACAGTCAACACTTGCCTGTGTTTAGTATTATCAGATCAGGATGGTTTTATCTGTGAGTGTCTTAATTGACAGGTGTGGATGGTGAATGCTAAACAGGGGGTTGGGCTTGGGGTGAGGGGAGGGGAGGAGCTTGAGGCCTAAACAATCTGTGGTCAAGGGTCCTGAAAAAGTGTTTTGAGGATTTTTGAAGGTGTTTCAGGTTTAAATCTTACTTTTTTTCAAATTAGATAATGTTTCCGGTTTGAATAGTTAAGCATGCATGTGTGGATTTTTTCCTGTTTGTTAATTATGACAGTTACTACAACACATGGTGGAAAAAAAGTTTTAAAGTTTGAGTAATGTTGGAGATCTGCTACGATTGGTTCGGTCTGAAAGGGCCTAACAGAAGGACTGTTTACAATGAAAGATTGTAAAGATGAGGTTCTTACAGCAGTTGTGGTTCTGTTGTTGGTGGTACTGTAACCAGAAGAAGTACTTAAGCAAGAGCAGTTTTTGGACAAGTACAAAAAGGACAGTCAACATGCAACATCAGTACTCTAATACACTGATACTCCTGTGGGGGTAAACGGTTCTTTCTAGGGCTGGGTGATATGGAGAAAAACAAATATCATGATATTTTTGACCAAATACTTTTATATCGTAATGATTTTGTAGGGTTGACTATTGGGGCTTTCACAAAATATTTACACAGATTTTTTTGATGTGGATGTAATGACTTGGTGGGTAAAGGCAAATAATAGGACAGCTAGAACAGTCTGTTAAGTTTAGAAAATTACATCACTTGACTGTAATGCAGCCTTTAAAACCAGAAAAAGACAACACTTAGTACATTTGCTATTCAAAATTTGAGACAATGTCTAGTCTCATCACAACAATATTGATATAATATCGATATATATTGTCCAGCCCCACTTTTAACACAGAATCTGTGCAGCTGCCTTCCCAACTGTGCTGCCCAGCCTCATCTCCTCCATATGAATAAAACATGGTCTCAGAGTTTAATGAGAAATTTAAAGCAAGAATCTAAAACTTTAGGTTTTGTATCACATACCGTACAGCGTATGTGCATCACTGCGTCTAATTATATATAAAGCTTTTGTTTACCGATTTCTGAAACGTCAGTGTAAATGAAATATAGTTTCATTTTTCTTTTTTATGCACAATTTACTTTGTACGCCTGTGTTAGAAAAACAATGTTGGCAGTTAAGACATCTCTTATTCAATAGAAGAGATTTCTGATAATGATGACACTGAACAGTAACAGGCCTGGATAGATGCTTCTCACTTGTCTAACTTCTTGTGTTACTGCAGGATGTTTTGATTTACACTAGTCAGGTTAAAAGCTGGAAAACAATTCAGACCTTTTGCATACCTAAGTTTTTTATAAAGTGTAGGGAAAAAAAACTTCATCACAGTGTTTGAAGCCCAGCCTTTGTAAAATGTCTTTGATATTCGAACTTCTATTTTAAATGAGGCTGAGTTGTTTGTGCTCTTTGAAAGGGCGACACTCTTCTTTGATGGAAGAAATAATGATATGCATGCCTGACTGAATATGGCTAAAAGTATGTTTTAGCACATCAAAATAAAGCACTTTAAAAAGCATTAAAATGAGCTGGCCGATTAATAATTCACTCATACCTGTGGTGCACAGGAAGACGACTCCTCGCATTAGGATTCCTCCTTTTTGAAAGGCATGCAATTTGATACAAGCATATTCAGTTCCTTTCCTCCCCTCTGTCAGTTGCTAATCACCAAATAAGTGTGTTTCTGTGTTTTCACAAAGGAAATATGTGCTTGCATATGAAAAATTTACAGCTTCCCAGCAGCTTATTAGAAACGCTTAGTTAAAAATAGCATGTGCATTAGGGAACCAGGTCTGAGGTTCTGTTTGATGTCAGTGAAAAGGTGGGTGGGTAGGTTGGGGTGGTGGGTTCAAGGCTGTGTTGTCAGCGAAAGGTAGACAGCTGTAGTTTAATGGAAGGGTCCCTTTTTGTACTTCAAACTTTTTGTGATTGATGAATACAATGCCCATTCAAAGCAAGTGCAGAAAACCTATCTTGTAGGGAAAAAAGCGAGGAAGACCTCACAATGCATTTGGTAAACAGAGGAGCGCTTGTTTGGGCTAGTGATTGTCTGAAGATGTTTCTACAGTAGGCACACAAAAGGTGTGTGTATGTTAGAATATGGTGTACGAGCATCTTGGCCAACCTGTTATTTATCTGAAAGGTGCTCGGTCTCCCACTGTCTGAGGCTGAGCTGTTTCTAAGGTCCATCATTAGAACTACTGAAGTATTTCTTCTCATCGTTGTCATGTAGCTGTTGGAACAGAGCACAACATTGTTCCTTTACAAATGACAGTCACTGTCAGACAGACAGCATTAGCGAACGCAGAAAAAAGGCTTCCTCCTTTTTAAAGCCACTGTCAATCTTATTTTCTCTTTCTTGTTCCGCAGCTCCTCAGTATTCATTAAAATCATTTAGAGGTACATCAGAAGCCTTTGTAAAATGCATATGTATTCAGCATGTCATCTCTTGAAAGATGCCTTCATTATTCTGTTGTTTTTTATTTATCTCAAAGATAATACATATATGTACATGTACAGGCACTCAGACATATGTAAATGTCATATGCTCCCAACACTGCAGGAAATATGTGGTGCAACTTTTTGTGATTATACAGTGTATTGTCATAAGTATATATTCTTAGAGAAGAAAATACAAATTAGCAGTCAAAGTAATTATAAGTGGAATACTAAAATCTTAATGTATTTGGACAGTGTTGGCTATAGCTGTGATTTAATCATCCTGCATGATTAGTGATTCAAAGGGTCATTTTTTAATGCTACGTATGAAATATGTATAAACGGACAGCCATGAGGCTCTTTCCTGTCTCCTCACACCTTCTTCACCTAGCTGAGACAGCACCGGCAAGAAGGGAAGAGCTTCTACATAGGGACAGGATCCTTACCTTCATTAAAGCAGGTGGTGTATTTATGCAGCAGCTGAATGTATGGGGATGCAGCAAGGAGAAAGGCAGGGTGGTGAGTGTAGGGGAGATAGGGAGGTGAAGAGAGCAGAAAGAGGAGGAAGGAGGGGAATTGTTAATACACCTGCAGACTTGGACACAATGTGATTTGACATATTTAACATAAATGTATGGGAAAGGTTATATTGAAAGTTGAGGGGGTGGGGGAGAGGCAGGGAGAGGTAGTCTCTCCATTCGGGAGCTGTGAAGGTTCTAGTCCTCTGAAACTGAGCTTGATAAATAATTCTTTTCATACCTTTTTTCCTTACATTCAATTTATGGGAGCAGGAAAAATGATTTTCTAGCCTGGGTTGTCCAGATTCTGAGATCAGTGGTTTTACTATGGAGATCAGACAGACTTAAAAGTAGACGAAGCACCTTACACTTTTTATTGACAACACGATATATTTGTACTGTAAATACTGAATGATAGTGATTCTGTAACTCACCGTTTGAAGTATCTACTTTAGGCTGATGATTATTTAAACATACCAACAGTTTTTAATATTTAATATGGTTAATATTGCACTCAAACATGTCCGTCTGCTTGGTTAACCATGTGCACAGTCTCCAAACTCATTCATCATTTAGCAAGTTGCAAGATATGTGAAGTAGGGGTGTAATGATCCATTGATCTGGATCGATATATCAATTTAATGACAATCAACGATCCAATATCATCAATGCAAAGTGAAGTGTTATGCCTTTATTTTGAAATTCTGTGTCACTGTCAAACAGCACCAGGCAGATAATGGCAAGCAGCCGAAAGAAAGACAACGAGGATCACTTTATTTATCCTTGTTTAAAAATTAGCAGTGTGGAAATAATTTCGCTTCGGAGAAAATGGGATCAACAGACAAAGCACATGAAACACAAAACACAAGGTACCTGCCTGGCTGGGTATTTCAATCCGCTAACTTCTCACTCAACAATGTTTGGCTGAAAAAACATGCACGCAGGCTAAAATTTTATCCATGTTGTTCTGTCGGGGGATGCAGTGGTTTAAACCAACAGTGAATAAGAAAAAAGTCTGAATAATACATGTAATTTTGTAAGCTATGAGTAGAGGTAAAGTCCGCTAGCCGCCAGGTGTGCTTAAGCTAGTAATGGCTCACTAGCAAAAAAAAAGAATTTATATGTCTATGAACTTGTCAGTTATTATTGAGCATACTATTACACTTGTTTTCATATTTCTGACATCCATATATCCACTTTTTTCCCTACCTAATTTTAGTGATCATCAGGTCTCCTCTGTAGTGGAATTAACATCATATTACGCATGAATACACCAGCAGATGGAGACATGAAATACAGTACTTTTCAATGTATGTAATATTAGAAAATAAGAAAAAACTTGCTGGCTGGTAGTTCATTTTAAAGCCAATATTGGCCGATGCCAATGATGTGCCGATATTATTGTGCATCTCTAAAAGAAAGGGGTGGCAGCTTCTTCTGTAACTGAGTGTGTTAAATGGGTATATGATATCATCTCATATCAATCGCAGGCCCCTGAATCACATTGAATCAAAATCGTATCACTGCAGGCTTTGTAATATTGCAAATATCTTATTATTGTCTGAAGAGTTGATATAATATCGTATCATAATGGAACTAGTGATTTACACGCTTAATGTGAAGTTAGTCAGAATTACAGAGAATAAGACCGGGGTTTGTTTAGGCCAGATAACTTAAGCAAAAACTACTGTATTGTGGTTTTAATGCCATCATCACAGTCACATATTTAGTGCACACAGCACATTTGTGTGCAGTGAATCCAAGGCTGTAGGTTTTGTTATAATATTGGAAGGGACACATATGAAAGGGGGGGATTTAGGGTTTGTCCTCTGGAAAATTTGAGTGCAGAACATTTTCTCCATTCTGAATTTTTATGCACTAATTTATACCTTTTCTGCTTCAGTTAATGGTGGAAATGTCTTTATCTCCATCAAAATAAAGGTCCTCTGCTACTTTCATGTTTGTATTTTGGGAGGGGGCAAAAGCACATGTTTCTAAATGTTGATGGGGACATGTCCCTTGCCTAATCTACACCTACAAGTAAATCCCTTTTTACAATCACTTGCCATGCTGGCCTTGTCTGTGTTAGCTTGGGCTTAAATGTTAGCATTGTTAAAGTGTGTAGGAGTATTTTGACATAGTTTTGTGGAGCACCAATTAAAGGTGACATGCAGCATTCGATTAGCTGCTGCACATTGTTTTTTTAAACTTCCTGTGTACAAATAGTGCATATTATGGTATTTTCCTGCTTCATTATGCCAGAAAACATCACTTTTACCTCTCACGTGTTGAGCTTGGTAAATAACATCAAAATAGGTTAATGCTATATTTATACATAATTAAACCTTTACGCATTTTACACTTAACACCTACAGCAGAGGTGTTCTGATTGTTGTGGTGAAGTTTGAAGCATGTACTGTGGATTTATAATATAGAGATAGTGTAATGAGATGGTAACATATTATGGGATGTTAAAACTAGACATTTCCTATCAGATGTTTTTAAATATTTATCTGGTTATTTGTTAGCACATTCTGTATGTTTTGACACAGACCAGCTGAAAAAATTGCTCCACATTACGTTCAGTTAAAGGTTGACACTACCTGTGAAACTGTTTAGAGGAAGACTTGGCAGCCGGGTGTGCTTATACAACCGTGTGTGTGCCTGTGTGTGTTTTTGGCTCCACATCCACCTGTGTGTTTGTATAAATGTGCTTCAGCATGCACATGTGCACATGTAGGTGTGCAGGAGAAGCAGATGTTGTGTCGCACACTGTAGATGCTGCATTTAGTCTGTATAATGAACATGATGATTAGCATCCCCTAGACCCAGCACCGTGGCATTGCAGTCTTCTCATTTTTTATTGTGCTCTACATTGTGCTGTTAGTCTTCTGGTGTTGCTCGTTCAGAAACAGACATACAAAACGTTATGGATTGTTCTCCATATAACAGTGCAGATATGTAGATTTAATATTAGCTGTGGTTGATGCTTATGGTTAGTTACAATCAAATTATTCAAGTTTATGTTATTGTTACTATAAACTGGGAGACAGTCAGTGCAGTGGTGATTTGTTATTGCTTTTAAACCCTAAGTAGTATGAGAAATCAGGAGACAGAGCAGTGAAAATGTTTACATATTCATATCACGTCCTTTGAGTGCTTGTCATCCCTCAAATTGTAATTCCTTTTGTCTTTGAAGATAATAGGCCATAAATTGTCCTTGTTTGTGAGCCAACTCCCTGAAAGCTCAGTGTTTATGAGTTTTACCACGGGGTGTCTAATGGGCAAGCACCAGTGCTGTGTCTCAGAGCGTCCTGTAAAGGTGAATGCTATGTCATCCTGTTGTTCAGTGGCCTGAAGATTAATAACGCTTCTGCTAATTAATATCTCCTCTCAATTTCTTCATCTCATATTTGCCTTTCTTGCAATCATGTTGTTAGGATGCATAACACTCTCATACCACACAGTTGAGTGTTTTATTCTTGGACTTCATAAATAATAGGAAATGATTTCATATGTGGCTTCAATATCGGCTTTTTACTTCAAGGTTTCAGTTTTCTTGTATTTCTTTTTAATGGATGCAGAATAATTACCTGAGAAACATAAGATGAAATGGAACACTGCCCTTTATTGCTCTGGGCTCTGACGCAGGCTATAGATTAAAACCTGGATAGAAATGGAAAAAGGAAAAGACAATATTCAGGTATTGTTAGCATAGCATTAAAAGAGAATGAATTGTAGCACTAGGGGAGTTGAATCATCTCCATATTAATGGCCAACTTGCAGAGGGAATAGAGGTTAGGATTTTCTACATTCCAAGTAGCAGAGGCGCGTCAGAAGCCCTCTACAGTATGAAGGTGAAAGGTTTTGGGGAGTTGGGGATCAGAGGACACAGTTTTCAGAAAGTGTACCACTGAGCTTTACTATGCAGAGGAATTGTGGGCTGAGCTGTAGTTTAAAGTGATTGGCAGACTGTAGCTGTTCTGGGCAGAGTTACAGTAAAGTTATGCAGTCTCGCTGGCGTGGACGGACTGGATGATAGGTTATGTTTTTTACAACCGGAGGCCTGAAGCTGCCACGGCGAGACAGGAACTGTGGTAATGAGGGGGCAGAGGCTCCGGAGATGATGAGGACCCCATGTCAGTCAGTAGGAGGGGAATTCCCCTCCAAAAACACCAGGAATCTTTTTCCCATCTTCCACTTCTTTACATATTGTTTACTGTAACTTGCATCTTAGAATATGGATAACCTCTCCCAAGGACAAAGCAGATTAATGGCAGCTGCGATTGCACTCCTGGAAGATTTCAATGGCAGATGACCTGTTGTGGTTAATTCAGTCTGTGCTGTGTCAGTCACTCTGTTCAGCAGGCATCTTTTTTCCCCTTTAAAAGCACAACAAGGCTGTGATTGCTCCAGAGACCATTGCAGTGTGCTGACAGCCCCTTTGCTGCTTGAATAATACAGTCCAGCTATGGGAGGTGAGACAAGGTGCCAAAGTCCAATTCACTTACGGGACTCGACAGCACAAAAGCCTCTGGTTTACGGAAAAGGGGCATGAATTAATAATCACCTAATTGACTCTTAGGTTTTTTTTCTCCACTCGTGCCCTGCCTTTTGTGCTTTCAAACAAAAGCCCACCCTGTGTATCTGTCAGAAGAGGTTTGGTGTGGATGGGGGATCTGTGTCTAATGACCAGGCAGAAGAGGTCAGGGGAACAGACAGACTCCTGACAGACATTAAGGTCACTGACGGAGGGGGAGCCCACGGTGGTCTCTGTGGACAGCTACTTTGGAATGGGACAAGCATTGTTAATTTAACCAACCACAAGGTTTAAATAAAGAAATTCATTGTAGTTTGAGGTCAAGGTTTATCACTAAGGAAGCTTTTGTAATTTCTAAAACAGCCTCACAGTGCCTAGTGATGAGTAATTCCAAGAGCAACGTGGTCAGAGTGACAGCTATATTATATATTCTAAAGTAACCATAGGAGTAATTCATACTAAAACACTTTTCAGTACTTTCTGTAATTGTATTTTTGCTCTTGCAGCGACCCCCACCAGTCTAACATTGGAAAATAAAACTAGTTCTCACCTCTAGCTGTTGTCAGCTATGTTTGACATCCATAGCATATCTCACCAGAGTCCTTTCCTGTCCTTTCTTGACAGTACATTGCTCCTGTAATAGTCCATCAGGACCCAATGTTTTGGTCATTGGTTCTGATCTCCTGCCCGTATCGTAGATCCATGTGTCTCACGTGTACGCATCTATGCTCGGACACCAGTGTCCAATCTGCCATGTTAGACAGACTGTGTGTAATGACCAAAAAAAAAAAAAAGACAAAAAAAATCTCTACTTCATTCCCAGCTTTTCAATGTCTCTGCTGTTCTTTTTTTTTTTATCACCCTTGACACGGAAAAACAGGATACAGTAGTTGGATGTTAGTCATGGTGCTGGTGATGGTGTCGGGGTGTAGGGTTCTTAAGAGAGGGCGATTGATCAGATTTATGGAGTCCTAATTGGCCATGACGAGAAAGACTGTGTGTGAGTAAGCCTCCCCAGCCCTCCATCTGTCCCCCTCTCTTTCTCTCAATCTCTCCTTCTCTCTCACACACACACAAACATAAAACGCACAGAGCAAGAGAGCCGGTTTGGGCCCCTTCTACAGCAGCTCTCCAGTGCCTTAGCATAAACAGCCACTTGTTTCACCTCTCTGGTGCTTATTGAGTAATTGTGGAAGTGGAATATACTTATAATCAATTATGTTTATCCTCTTAATCATGAGGCTGAGAGGATACTTGTGTCTACTTAATCCATGCTTACTTTCCGTATTGTATGTACGTACTTTATAGCCACAGCACAAACCCTGCGTCACCTGCTCTTTGAATTTCTTTCTACACTACCTCTCTCAGTTACAAAAGTTCAGTCATTCCCAGTGAATGGTAATTATACATATTTAGGTTGTAGCAGCTGCTGTGCTTGTTTCTTTCCGTCTGTGCACAAATGCAATGCAGCGTTTTTTTTACAATACAGAGCAGGTGCTTGTAAATGTTGCAATCTGATATTAATAGTTTTAACAGATGCTGCTCCTTTGACTTAGAAAACAGTTAGCTTTCCTTTGCTACCTTGTATCTGTGAGACCTCTGGTGAAAAGTCAAAAGTTGCTAAATTGTACTACCGAGCTGCTAAGTGAGAGACAAAAAGCCGAGATGCAGAAATTACTGTTTTCCTCCAAGTCAATAGGCCAGCAGAAAGAGAAATGAGCCTTTTAAAGGAAATATATTATCTTTAGTAAATGGAATTAAGACCCCCAAACACGAGAGAGGTCAAAAGATCAACCAGGTTGTTGAGATGTGAAGGTAGCCACCAATGACCGTCCTTGTTTTCCTCAAGAGATGAGTTCAGGGGAAGTCGGAGTGGACTGAGGTGGAGTTGAGGAGGAGGAGTGAGGACAGTGCCATGACTGAGAGGTTAATGTCAGGGAATGGGAGGTTCCTTTTGTTTAACATTCCCTTTGTTTATTGGCGGATGTGTTTAATAGGATTGACTGTGACTGGACCCTAATAGGGCCTCCCTGGCTGATCCCGGTGTCTCTGGGAGATCTCGCAGGCTGCTCTGTCCAAAGCCAGGTCCCCCACTGGGTAATCAGCTCAACTGCCCCCGTCCTGATTGGAGCTGACATTTTAATGTCTGGAGCAGGAGCGTGGTCAGCCCCGCTTAACCTGACCCCCCGCCAAACCACCCCTCCCTTACCAATGCCCTCTGTTCTCAATTTGCCCTTCCAGGACTGTACAAATCAGGCCAAATTTAACTCTTTATGGGCTTGTTAGGGGGTTAGCAAGACACCTCCTTAAGTTTCACAGTGAATTCTTTCCACTGGTGACAAGGCATGATGCTACGGCGGGTCCTCAGTGCTGGCTCCATGTGGATTTAGCTCCTCTGCGAGCCCGTGGTGCATGTCTGTATGCCACCTCTAGCTTTTCTTTTTCTTTATAAAGCAGTAGTAGTAGTTTGCAGGGGCTCTTATGTGAGGCCTTGCCTTGCAGACGTGCTATTTTTTGTTAATATTGGTGTTGTTTGAATTGAAAGGATTAGCCGTGTGATTCAGTTTGTGAGTTAGTGAAACACTTGAGGTAGCTGTATAGGTGAATATAATGGAAATCTTTTTAGAAATTGGCAGCCACCCGTGAATGACTGCAGCCCGTTTTTACATTTCCACAGACTGAGCACCGAGGCATGGCTGTATCCTGTGAATATGCTTGGGCATGACTAATCATCAGTCTGATGCCATCTTTGAGCCCAATGGCATGTTTTTAGTCTTTAAAATCTTCGAGTCAAATGAAAGCTTGATGTCGTGTGCGGCCTGGCTTTTTTTAAGGAAATATCGAGATTTGCTCAGAGGCCTGGAAAGAGGTTTTCTAATCTTGCTGTCCTCTTTTTCTCTTTGTCACAGTCCACTTGCACAGAACTACAACACACTGGAGAAGGCTTAGCTGGTTACAGAAGTGCCAGTGAAACAGAGAATTTTACTGGCATTCCCCTGCTTATGGAAACAAAGAGCTGCTGAATTTTCCAAGCTTGGTCAAACTGTAGGCACTGCCTGATTACAAAAAAGAAATCTCTCTTGATCTCTGATCACTCTGGAAAATAATACAAAGTTTGGTTAGACAGAACAGTGAATATTGGTCAAAATATCAAAAATCTGAAGTAGAAGTATTTGCTTTGTTCCTGAATATGGTTGTATTATAATATCATGATCACTTTACTGGTTAAACAAAATATTGTCATAGATGCACACAAGACTAAAGCTTAAAAATACTTCATATTAGATGAGATTTGAGCATCACATGTATGCTAAACACAGATAGCCATAAACTGGTACACAGGCAAGAAGTAATTACAGAAATAAGTTGTGTTTAAAGTTGAGTCTGATGTGACTCCCCTTACCCCTTTTACTGTATGGTAAGGTCACATGATGTCTGTGTGCCTTGTCTCAAGTTTAGAAACTCGGGTAGACTGAAAATATGTGATGAAACCTAAAGTTGCACCCTGTGGCAAATTAATATTTTCATTAGCAGTTTACAGTGTTGTATGATATCCTGACAAGACAACATTGAAAGAGACAGCTCTGCTGCAGCAGCATGGGAAGACAAGTAAAAAAGTGTGTGGTATTTTTCATGGGGAGACATGAGTTGGATAACAACACTTTCTCTGCCCAATTCCCATTAAATGCAGTTATATCACATTTAAGAAAGACATTCCAAAGCCCTTTATCCACAGTGTTATTGATTGACCTGCTCCCAGGCTGCCAAGTCCTCACCTTGTCTTGACATGTCTGCTCTCCTCTCTTTATCACTCCGTGTTTGTGTGCGTCTGTGTGAATGTGCAGCAGTGTCTGGCCACTCGGAACGGCACCAGTCAGATTCCCCAATCCCCTCCAAAAGGCCCTCTTCGCGGTCAGAGACCTCCGAGAGCCCGCTCTCCTCGAAGCGTCCCAGGACAGTTGAGAAGAGCGCTGCGGAGCAGGTGAGAGTTACAGACCTCACAGTTTTGATAACATTGATGTCTTCAGATGTTCATGAAACTCTGTTTTTAAAACTCTTTGAATTAGGGGACTCTTGCTAAAGGTTATCTCATTATAAGCTTGAGACTTGCACATCAATTAAAAGAAGAAATGTAAAAACATACTTCTGATAATTTTCAGTTAGTTATCTCACTGACCCTTTTTATATTATGCAGGATTTTTTTTTCTAAATCTGCTCAAAATTATTTTAGCCTTTCTGCTGCAGTTGCACTGCTAATTGTGTATAAGGTGGAAAATCAATATAGTATTTGACAGATGAGAGCACTTTGAAGTAGGTGCCAAGACTCAGTGGTGCTCAGTATTACACAGTTGTCTGTGATCAGAGGGATCTGCCTGCTTGAGGGAAGGGGGCCCCAAATCTTCCGCCTGATCTACAGCTCCTCTTCAAGCAGGCCCACCATCCTCACCGCACCCATTTCACCCCATTAACCCTCTGTGGGTTTGTTTTTAACCCCCTCCTCTTTCTCTCCGTCTCTGCTCCTGTCTCTCCTACCCAGATGTACCAGTGCCCCTACTGCAAGTTCACCAACACGGACCTGAATCGTCTCAGAATGCATGTGATGACGCAGCACTCTGTCCAGCCCATGTTACGCTGCCCATTATGCCAGGACATGCTCAACAACAAGATCCACCTGCAGTTCCACCTCACACACCTCCACAGTGTGGCTCCTGACTGTGTGGATAAGCTTATTGCCACAGTAAGTCCTCTGTTGTGTTTATTTTGCGTGTGATTGGATACTAGGTGGTTGGAAAAGGTTGAAGTGTTAACTCTATTTTTTATTCTTACATTTCTCAGCCAGCAATGCTTTTGAATTCTTTTCTTTACCAACCTGTATATTTCAAGGTAACCTGAAGTTGCCCTGTGTTTTGTGAGATTGGTATGTATTAGATTGGCATGGTGAGTGCACGTAGCCATAGCAAATAGAATGCATAAGTACTTTAGGAAACACATTATCCATAGTTTCTATGAGGCAGGGAATGCAGAGGAGGAAAGGCACAATAGATGAATAAATGTATGGCCGTCTGGGTAAGCTGTATTGTATACATAGCACCAATCTTAGTTTTGATTCCAATTTCTGTATCCACTCTGTCCCATATTGTGTCTGTCATTATCTACACAGTCATTTATAGGCAACCACAGCCGGTCGAAGCTGTGCTGTAAAGGCCCGACATATTGCTACTTATACACATTAGGCCCATCAGATTGCAGACAGTGGGTCAGGTCAAGGACCAGTGTAAGGATTCAGCAATGCCAAGAAGATGAGTCACTCGCTCTTAATCAATCCCTCACCCTGGAGTAGCTGCCTAGCTTTGGGAACAATTGTCATTCCTGTCTTCCGTCCTCTAAATTGCCAACATTCAGTCCTTTATCAAACACAAAGAATGCTGTTAATTGTGAAATGGCTGCAGGCAATCCCATTGGCTCATTGGAAATGATTGGGCCTTTTTAAGATGCATATTTTTCCCCTCTTTTTCATTGTCTTAATGTGCCCATCATCAGAGAGCCTTTCTCCAGCTCTCTTCTAATCACAGTCATTTGGGGAGGGGAACTCATAATCTGTTTTTGTATTTTTTAATGATTTCAAAAGGAGCAGGTCTCTGAGCTCCCAGTTCATTTATAACTACACTGACATTCTAGCCATGTCTATGATCACCTGTGCGCTAGTCAAAACAAAGCTTTTCATGATGAATATGTTAAAATAATTGTGACACAGATTAATCAAAATTTAATGAACCGTTTCCCCACTTCATGAAATTCAAGTACAAGCAATGGAAATGCTATTATTCACTACAAATCAGGCCAAAATACAGTCTCATATGAAAACGTGTATTTTTATAGGCAGTGTAGAAAACAGAAAGAATGTTTATAGTGTCAATGTTCAGGTCCGTTCCTACAGAAAATAAGATGCAAAATTTGTTGTGTTTGTAGCTTGAGTCATGTGATCTTTGACTCTTAAGTCCTGAAGTTAGATTTATATCAGCAGCAAAGCACTGGGGCACCATTTCCTACCTAGAGAGAATACTTTCTTTGCTTCCTATAATGCTAATCAAGGGGAAATAAAATTTTATTTGCCCTGTTTTCTTGTAAATCACTGAGCAAATCTTTGCTCTGTTCTATCCTGTGAAGCTAAATAGCCTGCTGGACAATCACCGAGTAAAACATTACTCTGTCTGCTGCCTAGCCATCTTCATCCCCCATCTAGAAAGTAAATGGCAAGCACATTAGTATGGTAGATGGCAATATTTATTTCTTTTATAGAGGTAGTAATGTACTGAGCCACTACAAGAGGGCCGTGATAGAACAGAGGTAATATAACACACATTAAAGCTAGCACCTTTTTATAACTGGTGAATGCAGATGGAAAGGTACTTTATCCTTTTCACATGTCTAAGGAGAGGAGCCTAATTAATTCTGAAATAGGTGACTTTTATTTCTTGCCAAGCATGCATAATGATGCGTTCACTCTCCACCCTTCATCCCTTCATCCACCTTTCGTCTTTGCACTCCCTCCTCCTCTCTCCTTTCCATCCCATGTCTCTCATGCCTCTCTGTCTCATATACAGTACATATATACAGTGTGTATATGTATAAATATATAAATATATATACACACACACTCCCCCAGTCCTCCCTCTCTCGCTCTATGTCTCATTTTCTGTCTGTGTAAGATAGGGGTAATGAAAATAATTGTGCTTCATTAATTCTGAGTCTGGCTGGATGATAGCCATTTTGAACTATGTTTGCCAATTAGGCGGTCCAAATTAAAAGTGACCTTGGGATACTCTGCTCTTTCCACTAATCGCCTAATGAAGCAGTTGTCTAGAAACAGTCCACTTTGTAATGTAAATCATTGCTTTTTTTGTTTTGTGACTTTCAGTGTTGGTGGCATTAATTCCCCACTTTTCATTTTGAAGAGATAGAGAGGTAACAAAAACAAAGAAGGAAACGGCAGGATGTATACCGGTAAATTTGTGACCGCACTAACCAAATGCAGTCTATACACGGTGATGGAAAGTGTTAACTGTTTAACCTTGAAACTCCTGTTGCTTGAGGATAATTCTGCTCCATTTGGATCTGGCCCGTAGGCTATATGATATGCTACAGTACGTTCAGCTGTGTTCTCACTGTGCCTATTAGAGGAGTAATTACAAAGCATATGGCCCATATGGTAAATTAACCAAAGCATCACCCAGAAAGATCTGACAGTCTTTTCTCTTACATTTTAATATATATTCCACCAGGATGCATCCTTTAAGATTTTCCCCCTTTTGTCTCCAACATTTGAGACATCTTGATCAAACATGACTACCTATAAGTCTTAAGGCTGAGAGTATAAGGTGAAGAATGTCTTAAAATTAAGGTTCACCAGTGAACGGGAGGGAAAAGAAGAGGGACATGGTGGTGTAATGTGAATTGAAATGCACCACGTAGAGTGAAGCTGATTACTCTGTTTGTGAAGTTAATTGAAGGAAGGTGAAAAAGAGAGGGCCTCATCTTCCAACCTCACTCAGTTTCAGCTGATGATTATTGTTAAATAGGGAACTGTTAATTAGTGATTTTGATGAATTATCAGCTTTTGGGATGAGAAAAGGTTATCAGAGGGAGACATTGGAAGAAATTTAGGGGAGAGCCACAGGAATAAACAGAGGTTGCTGTCATTCACACATGAATGACTCCAACCTTTTGAGAGGAAGGAGAACCTGGGTTCCTCTCTGTACTTTTTCAATCAATACTTATTCGTCCTTTAAATATTTGAATCAGAGAAGTAAAAAAAAAAGAGAAAAAGTTTTGCTAAATTTAAAATGCAGATCTTTTTATTAGTGATGAAATTGTATTGTTTTTTTCTTTTGATTTTGCTATTTTATTAAAGAGTGCACAGTCTTATTTAGTAATTCTTCTTAAATTGAATTTTTGTATTTAATTGGCACTTAATAACTGTACTACTGAGAATTCTGGAACTAAAGCTGAATTGTAAGAAGGCTGGATGTTGTTTATCTACTTTTTCTCCTTATTACAGTAGTTATTTTTCAAGAGTTTTTCTTCATTAGTTGTATTTTATTAGTCCCCCTCATAAAGCTTGTAGCTGGCTGAGATACTGAATGACATGAGGACTGTCATCCTAATTGATGGCAGCAAAACTCAAAAAACCTCATGAACCTCATGAACAATTAACACTAAAAGAATCCTACCTGGGAGGTCACGCTTGGCACATGTTTCACCTGGGTACAGTCTGCAATCTGCAACACTAGATGCCACTAAATCTTACACACTGTTCCTTAAAATAGGTACATGCCAAAGCACGGGGCTGTGACATTTTACACTATGTGAAAAATAGTATGTTTATAAATGTGGTTATAACCGTGTGTATGAATGTGTACATAACATATGAGTAATTCATATGTAAACAGTAACATACAAATGTGTGAGGATCTCTGCACTGACTCCCTTGATTTTTATGTCTAGTGTCAATGATACTCAGTGCAATGTAAAAATGTTAAGGTGAACATTATTGCTCTGTCTAACCCCCTCCTGGTAACTGCTTTGTGTATCCTTGTGTTTGTGTCTGTAGTCTCCCTTTTATCATTTAAACTAAACTATTAAATTACATTATCACTCAGCGAGATTATTCACACTAGAATTCCTTTGTGCTTTGCTTTTCCAGGTAACAGCATCTGAAGTACTGCCAGCAAGCATGTTCATACCTGTACCAAGTCCAGACAGAGAGTCCCAGAGCACCCCTCATGCCACAACCAACTCTAACTCTGAAGATGCAAAGAAGCAAGCTGGTTAGTATCTGACTCTTTTAGACGTTTCTTTAGAATAGGTCACTTTTTTCCAACACAAAAAAATCCTACAAGGTGTTTTTACGACATAAATCAGTTATAGTAGTTTCACCTATGTGTTCTGTAACAAGCATATTATCACAGTGAACTAAATTTTATCACTATATAACTGTGTATGCACACACTGGTGCAGTATTAGGTCAGTAGTTGCTTTTACTAAGAATGAAGGATCATTATTCAGGTATTTTCACAAAATAATTGTGGGATGGCAATGGTTTAATTGCATTTTTGACACACAGTGTATTGAAAGACAATACACTCTTTCATACTAAAGCCTTCATTCACAACAAGACAATATGATTGATGGTTGGTATTTGTAATTAGTCATTGCCCTTTAATTTTCTCCGCCTTCTCAAGAGGGCTAACACAATGAGTGCTTTTATATCCTGTACTGGCATTAGCGAGGAAAAAAAACTTTGCTAATGTAGGGACTAATGAATTGCTCTCTTGTTTTGGTTTATTTTTTCACAGATGCATCAGATGCCGATCCAGAGAAGGGTGTGTCACTTCCTACAGAAATAGCTGAATCTCGCAAGTCACCTCTTGAAGATCAACAGTCAGAGAGGGATGATGCCACAGGATTCCTGTGCTGGAAGAAAGGCTGTAATCAAGTGTTCAAGTCCTCCAACTCCCTCCAGATGCATTTCAATGAAGTTCACAACAAAAGGCCCCAGTTGCCTGTTTCAGATCGCCATGTATACAAGTACCGCTGTAACCAATGCAGCCTGGCCTTCAAAACTGTAGAGAAACTACAGCTCCATTCACAGTACCATGTGATCAGGGCAGCCACCATGTGCTGCCTCTGCCAGCGAAGCTTCAGAACACTACAGGCCTTGAAGAAACATTTAGAAACCAGCCACCTGGAGCTGAGTGAAGCAGATATCCAGCAGCTATATGGGGGCCTATTGATGAATGGTGACATTATGGTAATGGGTGACCCATCCCTTGGTGAGGAGCATGGAAGTCTGGGAGAAGATGACAAAGAGGGAGATGAAAGTGACCCAGAGGAAAAACAAAGCCCAACGGGCAGTGATTCTGGCTCACTGCAGGAAGATTCTGGATCTGAACCTAAACGTGCTTTGCCATTCAGGAAGGGCCCCAACTTCACCATGGAGAAGTTCTTGGATCCATCTCGTCCTTTCAAGTGCACTGTATGCAAAGAGTCTTTTACTCAGAAGAACATTCTTCTGGTTCACTATAACTCTGTCTCCCACCTGCACAAGGTGAAGAGGGCTCTTCAGGAGTCCACCACTGGCCAACCTGAGCCCACCAGCAGCCCTGACAACAAGCCATTCAAGTGCAGCACTTGTAATGTGGCATATAGCCAGAGTTCTACGCTGGAGATCCACATGCGCTCTGTTCTACACCAGACCAAAGCTAGGGCAGCCAAACTTGAAGCAGCAGGAGGGATCCCTAGCTCTGCAAGTGCTGCTGGTTTAAGTGGCGGGGGTTCCAGCATCAACACTTCAACATCTAGTCCAAGCCCAGCCAGCAACTCAACTACTAGCTCTACAAACCACAGTTCATCTGGGTCTCAAACAGCTCAGAATATTCTTGGAGGAAACCATATGAACCAGACTCATAGCATCGAAAACCTGGGGAATTCTTCAGTGAGTTGCCATTCCTCACCATCTGAGAACCACGAAGTAAAAAAGTCAAAATTTTCTGACATGCTTTCTGCTAGGGGGCAGCAGCAACAACAACAACAACAACAACAACAGCAGCAGCAGCAGCAGCAGCTTCAGCAACAACAGCAATTGGCTCAGGCTCAAGCCCAAGCTCAAGCCCAGCTTCAGCAAGAGATCCAGCAGCAGGCTGCTCTTTTACAATCACAGCTCTTCAACCCAGCACTTCTGCAGCACTTCCCTATGACAACTGATGCACTTCTCCCCCTGCAACAGCAGCAGTTACTTTTCCCTTTCTACATCCCCGGAGCAGAATTTCAGCTGAACCCAGAGATCAACATCAGTAACTCAGCACTTGGCCTAGCAGGATCCTCCACCTCCTCACTGCTGGAAGATCTAAAAAACTCAGCCCAGCAGGCCCAGCAGAGTTGCTTGCAGCAGCAATTGATGCACCACCACCTTCAGCAGCAACATCAACAACAACAACAGCAGCAGCAGCAACAACAGCAGCAGCAACAACAGCAGGCTCACTCACAGGCTCAGGGGCAGATGGCAATGCTACAGCAGAATGCATCTCTTCTTCAGCAGGCTGAAAAAAAGCAGAGACCTCCCTCCTCACAGAATGAGAAAGACAGAGAGCTACAAAGAGAGAAGGGCGCCAGTGAAAAAAATGAGGAATACCCCAACAAAGATTCTACAGACATCAAGCCAAGAGAAAAGAAGGACATTCAGCATATTTCAATAAACATAAACCATGATACTGGCTTGCCTCCACCAAGGATTGCTTCAGATGCTCGAGGAAATGCAACTAAAGCCCTGCTGGAAAATTTTGGGTTTGAGTTAGTAATTCAGTACAATGAAAATAAACAGAAAGCTCAGAAAAAGACAGCGGGACCTACAGGATCAAGTGGTCCAGGTGGGATAACAAGAGTGGTGGACCCCATTGAGGGATTAGAGAAACTGGAATGTGAAGCCTGTGGCAAGCTGTTTTCAAACATACTGATTCTAAAGAGTCACCAGGAGCATATCCACCAGGCTTTCTTTCCATTTCGATCCCTCGAGAGATTTGCCAAGGAATACAGAGAACAATATGATAAACTCTATCCACTGAGACCCCCTACACCAGAGGCTGCTCCTCCTCCTCCTCAGCCTCCTCCTCCACCTCCACCTCCACCCCCTCCTCCCCAAAGAGCTCCCACACCAAATATTCCTGTCTCTGCTGCGTCACTCACACCTCCAACAGTACCTACCCCACAGCCGCAAGTTCAAATGGCACAGATTCCCATGCCAATGGATTTGCCCCTTTTCTCGCCACTCATGATGCAGCCCATGTCTCTCCAGTCGTTGCCCTCTCAGTTGACTCCCCAGCTGCCATCTGTAGAACCAAGCCTGGCCTCAGACCTGGCCCAACTCTATCAACAACAGCTCACACCAGCCATGCTACAGCAGCAGCAGAACAAGAGGCCACGGACACGCATCACAGATGACCAGCTTAGGGTCCTGCGACAGTACTTTGATATCAACAATTCGCCAAATGAGGAGCAGATTAAAGAGATGGCAGACAAGTCAGGGTTGCCCCAAAAAGTCATAAAGCACTGGTTCAGAAACACGCTGTTTAAAGAGCGACAGCGCAACAAAGACTCGCCATACAATTTCAATAATCCACCAACAACAACTTTAGAAGACACAAAAGTTGACTCTAAACCTCCTTCCCCTGAACCAATGAAACAAGAATTATATGGAAGTAAGAGATCATCCAGGACGAGATTTACTGACTACCAGCTAAGAGTGCTACAAGACTTCTTTGATGCTAATGCTTATCCTAAAGATGATGAATTTGAACAGCTCTCCAACCTTCTGAGCCTCCCCACTCGTGTTATTGTTGTGTGGTTCCAAAATGCACGCCAGAAGGCAAGGAAGAATTATGAAAACCAAGGTGAGGGGGCAAAAGAGGGTGAGAGGCGAGAACTGTCAAATGATCGCTATATCCGCACCTCCAATCTGAATTACCAGTGCAAGAAATGCAGTCTGGTTTTCCAGCGTATATTTGATCTAATAAAACACCAAAAGAAGCTGTGTTACAAAGATGAAGATGAGGATGGACAGTATGACAGCCAAAATGAGGATTCGCTGGATTTTTCCAATGATTGTTACACTCCCTCTGGGTCTTCCTGTCACACCCCAATGCCCTCCTCTTCAAGTCTCTGCCCACTTCCACCCTCCACTTCAGCATTCTCACACCTCTCATCCACTGAAAAGGAGGAGGCATCACCAGCATCCACCTCAAACCTCTACGATGATGAGAAGCCCAAGCAGTTACCAGGAATTTCTGCAGATCCACGAGAGAACCAAACCTCTATTAAGCAGGAGGTTGTGCATCAACCCCAGTCTGAGGCACAACACCATAGACCCCAGAGAGAGGAGAAGATTCAAACTATTTCCAAGCCCATCAAACATTCATCTCCTTCTTTCTCTCAGCAGCAACAGCAGTGTGGTCCCTCTGCCTCCCAGACTAGCCAGGCCTCATCACAAAGCTCTCACATGAGCCTCAATGCACACCTGTCATCTGCCACACAACAACTGGCACAACAGATGATCCCGTATCAGTGTGAGCAGTGCAAGATTGGCTTCCCCTCCTTTGAGCACTGGCAGGAACACCAGCAATTACACTTCCTTTCTGTGCAAAATCAATTCATCCACCCTCAATTCCTAGACCGTCCAATTGATATGTCTTTCATGCTATTTGATCCAAGCAATCCTCTCCTGGCAAGTCAGCTACTCTCTGGGGCAATGCCACAGATTCCCAGCAGCTCCGCCACCTCTCCGTCCACCCCCACCTCCACCATGAACTCTCTGAAGAGGAAGTTAGAGGAGAAAGCTGGCACCAGCCCGGGAGAGAATGACAGCACAAACAGCGGAGAAGAGCCACAGAGAGACAAGCGGCTCAGAACCACCATCACACCTGAGCAGCTAGAGATCCTTTATCAGAAGTATTTATTAGATTCAAATCCTACACGAAAAATGCTTGACCACATTGCTCATGAGGTGGGATTAAAAAAGAGAGTAGTGCAAGTCTGGTTCCAAAATACCAGAGCCAGAGAGAGAAAAGGCCAGTTTCGAGCAGTAGGGCCCGCTCAAGCTCATCGTAGGTGCCCTTTTTGTCGAGCTCTTTTCAAAGCAAAAACTGCCCTCGAGGCACACATTCGCTCTCGTCACTGGCATGAAGCCAAACGTGCTGGATATAATTTAGCTCTCGCTGGTATGTTACCTGAACAGGAGAGTATGCAAATAAAAATAGATGCTTTAGAATCTTCAAGTTACTCCCAAATGGCCCCAGCAAACAGTGATGGACAAAGTTCCTCTATGTCACCAGTAAACAAAGGTATGGATTTGTCCCCCAGGGCTCTACTGAGCCCTTCATCCATTAAAGTTGAGGGGATGGAAGATTTTGAGAGTGCAACCATGTCATCTGTGAACCTCAGCTTTGATCACAGCAAACTAGATAATGATGACTGCTCTTCTGTGAATACAGCCATCACTGACACAACCACAGGTGATGAGGCCAATGCTGATAATGACAGTGCTGATGCCAAGCACAGCCAAAACAGCGGTGATTACCTGTCAAAGTCTGGGGGCACAGTCCCCCTTCTTGAAGCTGATGACCAGATGTCCTCAGGGCTAGTAAGCCCTGCAACAAGCTATTATGCTAAGGACTATGACAATGAACATATGATTGATCACAGTGAGACGTCCAGCCTGGCTGACCCATGCTCACCAAGTCCTGGAGCCTCAGGTACCAGGAGCATTGACAGCGGAGATCGCCCTGGCCAAAAGCGCTTCCGTACCCAAATGACTAACCTCCAGCTCAAAGTGTTGAAATCCTGTTTTAACGACTACAGGACTCCCACTATGCTGGAATGTGAGGTACTTGGCAATGACATTGGACTTCCAAAGAGAGTGGTTCAGGTGTGGTTTCAAAATGCCCGTGCCAAGGAGAAAAAGGCTAAGCTTAACATGGCCAAGCACTTCGGAATAAATCAGACATCCTACGAGGGGCCGAAGACTGAATGCACTTTGTGTGGTGTCAAGTACAGTGCTCGCCTCTCTGTTCGTGATCACATTTTCTCCCAGCAACACATCTCTAAGGTGAAGGATACCATTGGCAGCCAGATCGATAAGGAAAAAGAATACTTTGACCCCGCCACTGTCCGCCAACTTATGGCCCAGCAAGAGATGGACCGCATTAAGAAGGCCAATGAAGTTTTAGGACTGGCGCAGCAGCAGGCCATGCAGCAGCAGGGGATGTTTGATAACCCTGCCATGCAGGCTCTGAATCTCCAGTCAGCTTATCCAAATCTGCAAGGCATCCCACCTGTCCTTTTGCCAGGGGTTGGCAGCCCCTCTCTTTCCAGCTTTAACTCATCTAATTCAGGTATGTCATTGTTTGGATTCACTCACTGATTAACAGATAAAATTCGAGGTGCAGAGTTTCAGATGTATTACTATAGAACACATTACACTAGAACACAATATTTATACTGTCCCTGAAGCAATTTCCCATCAAACAGTCTGTCACATGTACTCTTTTACACTGGCACACATACTGAATGTGTAACGTAAGGCAATGGCATTTTGCCTTTGTTGATATCTAATGCAGAATCACCTTAAATGTCAAAAATTAAACTTAACCCACAGATGCCAAAATAGAGGGAACAATGGCTCACTCTGACTTTTTGAAGACTGCACGAGCTTATTATAATTTATTATTTTCATTTACTCCTCTGTGTGTATATTATATAATGACACAATTTATCACATAATATTTTTATATACCTATTAATTCTTGAATTTTTGTCTGTATTTGAAAAATTTCCAGCTTTAACTCCTCCAAAACCTTCAAACCTCCTGAACATGCCTGGTGCCAGTGTTCCCTCACCTAGCCTCCCCACATCTGGATTACCCAACAAGCCTCCCTCCTCATCGTCTCTTGCCGCATCCAGCCCAGCCCAGACCAACACGTCTGCTTCCCACTCAAGCCCCACCTCCACATCCAACTCCACCTCCTCCACCACCCAGTCCGGCTCCCGGCCTGAACCCCCCAAAGAACGTGATGCTGAGAGGGTAAGAGAGAAGGAGAAGTCCAAGGAAAAGACAGAGAAACCCTCAACCCCATCGTCAACTGGAAGCACCCCTGCCCCCTCCACTTCTGCTGCCAGTGCCAAGAAGGAGAAACCAGACACAGCTGTACCTGCCACCTCCATGCCCACACCCGGCATGGAATATGTGGTAGACCCTGCCCAGCTTCAGGCCCTGCAGGCTGCTTTGGCATCAGACCCCACAGCTCTCCTCACAAACCAGTTTTTGCCCTACTTCATGCCTGGCTTTTCCCCGTATTACACCCCACAAATCCCCGGGGCTCTCCAAGGGGGCTACCTGCAACCGATGTATGGTATGGAAAGTCTCTTCCCTTACAACCCAGCGTTGTCACAAGCACTGATGGGCCTGTCTCCAGGTTCCCTGCTGCAGCATTACCAGCAATATCAGCAGAGCTTGCAGGAGGCACTACAGCAGCAGCAGCGGCAGCTTCAGCAGATCCAGCAACCCAAGGCGAGCCAAACTCCAGTTCCCCCTCAAACCTTGGGGGATCGCAAAGAATCTGCCAAAGATCCAGTGAAAACAGAGGAGCAAAAGGGCAAACCCCATAGTGACCCCCCCACTTCCTCCCCCTCTTCTTCCTCCTCCTCTCATAATAAAGTACCCTCTGAGCAGAAAGAGATGGATGGCAAAGCTGTGGACCCCCATCTAGACCAGTACATCGTCCCCAAGGTGCAGTGTAAACTGGCATGCCGCAAGTGTCAAGCAGTTTTCACCAAGGAAGAAGCGGCTATTACCCACCTTAAATCTAACTGTTTTTTCGGTCAGTCTGTGGCAAACCTGCAAGAGATGTTGCTGCGTGTCCCTGGTGGCGTAGGTGCAGGGGCTGGAAGTCTCTATGACTGCCTGGCTTGTGACACTACGTTGGATGGGGAGAAAGCACTCAGTCAACACCTGGAATCGGCATTGCACAAACACAGAACAATCAAGCGATCAGCCAGAAATGCCAAAGAGCACGCTACTAGTTTATTACCTCACTCTTCAGCCTGCTTCCCCAATCCTAACACCGCATCTACCTCGCAGTCTGCCACTCATCCCATCAGCAGCCCCCCTCCCCCGCCAACAACATCAGCCACCATGCCATCCTCTGCTGTCTCCTCTTCCCTGTGCTCCTCCTCGACTACCCCACTCAACACCACAGCTGCCGGCAAACCATGGCCCCAGGCCCCTTTCTCCAGAGCTTTAGCTGGGAAGCCCAATGCCAGTCCCTCCTCTTCTTCCTCCTCTTTTCCTCCAATGTCCTCACCTTCAACGGTTACCTCAAGTTCATTGAGCACCTCAGGAGTTCAGACCTCGATACCAACAGACGTCTTTACCGACGAGTCTGACTCTGACAGCAGTCAGAAGTCAGCAGACAGGCTTGGCAGGACGGCGGAGGAGCCGCAGCAGCCTGGCTTTGTCAAAGACAGTAGTAGTTGTAGTAGTAATCTTGCTAGTGTAGGAACAGACTCCATCAGATTGTAAAAGAGCTTTCAGTGATGGACAATATTTAAAAAACACTAAAAAAAAAGACAAAAAAAATCACAAATGGAAAAAACATAAAAAGCAGCAATGTTAAAAATACATTAAAAGTATACAAACCAATTTCAGAAAAAGATGTGTAAAGACTAACTGCAATTCCAAAGCTTGTAACCAAAAATTTAAATGTTAGTGGATTGTTTTCCCATATCAACATGCTGGTTTTCGTTTTGTTTTTGTTTTTTTTTCTGTTTTTGTTTTGTTTTGTTTTTGTTTTATTCAACTGAAATACATGCATACTAATATATGAGAATAGAAAAGATCGCTGCAGTTATGTTTTGGGTAATGGTAGAGGAATGCTGTACTGTATGGCAATGGACTGCCTCAAAGTTGACAAATGGCCCAAGAACCCTTTTGAAGAAATACGAGTCAACAAGCTGTCCCTTTGTTTTGTAATAATTTCTACTTAATAGCACAGTCACAAAAAGCCAGTATGTACTGTATGGGAGAATAGTCTATCAGTTTTCTTGCTATTTAAGCATTCAGATACCAATGGCTTGCAAAAGTAAAAGAATAATGTAATGTCTATTTTATTCTCAGGTCAACAGCTCACAGATGTTTTTTTTCTGTTACAGAAATCCATGTTTTACACCTTTTGTTTCCAACAGAAGATAAGCATTTTTTTCTTTCAGAACTTGATTTAATAACAGAAAGTTTTAAGTAGAATGAAATTTTAATAAGGCATTGTTTCTGGGCATTCAAAAAGGGTAAATGATTTGCTGATTTTAACATTGGAAATCCTTTTAAAGGGGGGAAATCGCAATCCCATTATACCCAGACAAGGAGAGCATTGCAGACATAACGGGCGATAAAAAGAGTTTTGATTAAAAAAAAAACAACCTTCTGTATTTATGATAGATATGAACATTTTTGGTGTTAAGTAGATTGTTGCATTGGAAATGAATTTAAACAGTATGGTAGGTTGAAAAAAACTTTGTGTACATTTAGCTTTTGTATTGTCCAACTTTAAGACGCTTCATTTGATGTTGTCTTGGTCATTCCGATAGACTAGATTATGGACAGGTAATTTATCTCAACTTTGTTTCTGTCTTATTCTCAAACTTCTTGGGAAACGTTCACCCAAATGCCCCTCCTGACAAGGCAGGATCCTCTTTTAGAATTATTTAAATTTTATGGTTTGGTTGGTACTGCGCTAACCAAAACAAATAGATCCTGGGTGAAATATTGAAAGTTTTATTTTATTTAATTTTTGTGTTACCTTTGTGCACTTATCACTGTCTGACACCTATTTCTCACTCTACTTGTTCCTCTCTTCGCACTTATTTTTCTCTGCTCTCCTGTGTTTGTAGATATGTACACTACAAAGCAGGTCTTTTGTTCTTCATGTAGTGTGGCTACAGTCTTTATTTTCATTTTGACATTTTTGTTGTCATAAATGAAAATGAAAAAAGAATACTAATAATAATTCTCACGCTTTAAGACAAAAAGAAAATCCAAAGACTAAACACTTTTCACCATTGGTGCATAAATATGAGAAAAGAGGCTTCTTTATACTTGAGAATTTGTTGCTGTTTTTAGAGGAAAGAAAACAAAGTTTTAAAAGATAAAGGAGTACGCATCAGAGTTGCCGTTTTTGCTTCTTTGCAAGCAAACAGGTGGCTTTTTTACGTAAATACCAAAAACCAAAAAGGGCCCTTGTCCTTGCATTGTGGAGTAGCACCGTTACAGAGCCATTGCAGTTTGTAAGATAGAGGTTATTAATCTTTGTTTGACTTTTTTGTCACATTCAAATGTCCATTTTTTTAAGAAAATGTATAAGGTCTGGTCTTCAAGGACATACGTTTTGCTGCTAATGTAGAATTTTGAAAGAAAAAAAAAGTACCTAGATGCATGCTCATTTTGCTTTTGGCTAAGCTTTAACTAAAACAAACAATAAACCAATTTCTTGCCTCTGCAACACCTTTTTTTTTCTTGTTGCAAAAACGGAACTTTGAAGACTGTGAATATATGTTCCAAAGGACATTTTGCCGATTTTCTTTTTGAACAGACCAATGTTTAAAGCCAATGATCTATAACGTTTGTAAAGAACAGTGCATTCCAAATATCACAATGGATTTTTCTTAAGCAAGGACTGATCCTATTTCATTTAATTGCTTTTAATTGTCACAATCTATTTTTTTTTCTCATTTTTAAAGTGACTGTAAACTGTTGTGTAAATTTTTGCATCATTGGTTGCTGAACAACGTGACCTCCATATGTCATTTTGTGCTGGCATGGAACATTGCTGAAAATCCCTCCATCCAGTCAAGGTTGTTGCTCACTTGTTAAGCAAGTAATAGTGGTTACCAAAAAATGTATATAATACATCTGGTACTGATGCGTCTCATAGGTTTAGTGACATTTATGCCAGTCAACATACAACTAGTCTCAGAGGGAAATGGTGGCTGTTTTGCCGCGGTGTCGTTGCCCCCCTTCCTGGGAAATCCACCAGTGACTTGTCCCATGTGTCTGCAGGGTGCCACTTCCACACATAGATTACAGGTTTTTAAGGGACATCTTCATTCCAAAGCATTATTTCTGGAAAAAGTAGGAGGTTTTTTGAAGATGTCCCTTGATTTCAAATAGCAAGGATGCTTTCATGTCCAAAGAAGTCACCCACTTCATTTTGTTGCAATGGAAATGGATGTGCATAGGTACCCCCACCCTCTCACTGATGATCCAATGAACTAAAACTTTTATTTTTAAAAACCAAGACATATTTAAATTTGTGAAACTACTTTTTGGCCACTATTGTATAGTCAATATATTCGCCCTAATGAATACAAGGCACAATCTCAGAAGTGTGTTTAAAGTGCTTCGTCTTGCAGAGCAATGTGATTTGGTGTTAATACCACAGCATGCTGTCGAAAGTCAGGAGATTTGGTCTGCAAGCTTGCTACTTCTCTAAAGTCCAGTTCCCTGAAATACTGTTCACATGTACTTATTTTTTAAAAATTCTTAAGTTGTACAGTTTTCTCAAATATGTTTGCTTTATTTTAATTTTCAGACAATGTCAGACATGTATTGTTATTTTCTTATAAGTATTTGTATTTTATTTTAGTTTCTGTATATTACTTTCTATCATAAATTAACACTAGCTTTAATTTGAATTGCTGAAATTAAGAAACTAAAACAAAAAATATGACCTGGCCACTTTATGGTGTGATAATGTTCTTTATATTCATTGTCTCGATGATACTGTTTGCTCTCTTATTTCCAAAGTGTAATCTTTTTTGGCTCTTTTGTGGAAGACAAAGTTGAAGTCTCTACATCAGATTCAGCCAGCATGGACTGTGTGTGAGTTTGTGTGCTTGTGTGTGCGTGTGTGTATGTGTGTGTGCGTGTTTCATAAGAGCCAGCATCAATTCAAGTTTTTTCTTGTTTGCCTTTTATTTTTTTTGTATATGTTACACACCAAAACAAACTGAACCACAAAGCTGGATTATGAATAAGTGAAATTTAGAAAATCCAATTTTAATGATAATGATCAGAAATGATACCGAAGCACTGAGCAGTTTTTACTTTGATTGAATTTATGAATGTGGCCAAAGCTTTATGCAGTTGAAACAAAAAGAAAAAAAAAAAGTTACAAGTTGTGCCCGAGATAAGTGTATATTTTATTGTGGCACAAAAACGCTATTGTGGATAATTGCATCCACTGACTTACATTGGGATACTTGATTTTAATGGACATTTACAAAGAGAGAGATAAAGACAAGGTTTTGCTGTAGAGGTCATCTTTTGCCCACTGTGAAAACGAACGTGTACCTGTATACAGATATAGATATATTTAAAACAAGACATCAACTTTTTTTTCTTTGTTTTTTTGTTTTTTTTTGTTTTTTTTTTCTCGAGATGAAGAAGGAATGAAAAGAGAAAAAAAGGACTCTGGGAAGCTTTGGAAATCTCGTTAGGAGGACATGAGAGGCTGTGGGCACACCAAAACTGGGCATGGGAGCCAAAGGCAGGCTCAAAACAGCTTTAAAAACCACCTCCTTATTTGATTACTGACAACTCTGTAATGGGAATGGACTCTGGAACCAATGGACATGTGTGACACAGAGAGGAAAGTCCTTAGATGAAACTGAACTTAAGTGGCTCCAGCTGCCTCTTTCTCCTTTCTGTCTGTCTCTTTCTTTCTCCAGCTCTGCCTCTGCTTCTGCTCTTTGATGGACATTTTCCAAATTTCAGGACAGGATGGACAGACATGCTTGCTTCATTTCTCCCAGTTCATGTTGCTACCCGTTTCATTTCCTTGTGCTTGTCTCTGGTTGACAAGTTAAGCTCTCCAGTCAAATGGCGGCTCACCCCTCTCTCTGTTGATTACATAATCTAAAAAGAGAAATTAATAACAGAGAGAGGGGACGGGTTCTCAAAGCTGTCATTCTTAAAGAGGCAGTTACACTAAAAAAGCGTATTAACCAAAATTAACAACCAAACTAACAACCAAACAACCATTTGCTCCAACTTCAAAGATGAACTGTTACTTGGAGCTCTCTGTTCCTTTTGTGACTTCTGGTGCCACAATGTTTTTTTTATGCTTTTAGTTTTTCTTTTTGTTTCCTTGAATTACTCCTCCTTTGAGCCTCATAAGCATGGCTCTGTGGCTCCAGGCAGCCCATCCGAGGGTAGAAAAAAACAGCCTTGCAATGTACAAAAAAGAGCAAGTTAAACCAAAAATGTTGTTCTTGATGTCTTTTCTATACTGTAGTCTTGTTAGCTTTTTTGTTACTGTAATTATATGATGAAGATTTCCAAACTGTACCAAATTACATGGAAACTAACATACATACAACCACATGGAACTTCAGACTTTTAAAGAAACTTTTGTCACAAAACCTTGTTGTCCTAGTTAAGTTGATTGTAGATGGTAATTGAATATACTCCTTTGAAAATATTTCATCAAGTATGTTTCTTGCTCATTGTGATACATTAAAAAAGTATGAGCATAAACTGCACTGGTGTGGACTCATCTTTGAGCGCTCGACGGACTGGCAGAACACTGACAACTAAAGAAATACAGTGTATTGTTTTCTCCTGTTTAGTGAAAAACATTCATGTGATCTTTACCCAAAAAGTATTTTTTGTACGTTTCCCTTTTAATCAGTTTAAAATAATGAATTCCTTTTTTTGTACAGAATCAAATCAGTGAACAAATTAAACAGATGTTAAGAATAAAAACCAATTCTAACCCTGTCTTTACATCAGGATCACTGATGGTGCATTGACATGGAGAACATCAGGAAACAATGCAACAACAATATAGTGTGCATATTACAATGCATGTATGCTAAATCTTACCCATGATTCAGATGCCGAGCTGGGATTCTCTGCACACGGCTCTCAACATGGAGGTGGCTGAGCCAGCGGCTAGCAGCAGTGCAAACAGTACTGACAATGGCAACAGTGCTGACAGAGCTAATGGTGTAAACATGAGGGGAACTGGTAGGTGGGCATTATGTCTCTGCAGTTGTCATTCTGCAGCCATGGGTACAGCCCATTCTCATCATATATGGCTGCATTGTCAGGGATTTCGGCATCAGATAGCGACACGTGACGGCACATTTTGCGGCAGTATGATATACATCAGCCAGGGGTTATTTCTGACGCTGCCGGCCAACGTAATAACTAAGTGTTTTTTTATGTTGAAAAAGACGTATGTATGTAACGAGTAGAAACTTTACATTTCCTGTGAAAACAAAAGTGTTATGAAAAGACACAATATATGTAGGATGTGTCAATTGAGACGCTGTCCCTGAATGTCAAAATGCAGGAGGGTAGCTAGTGCGGCATATTTTGACGTTGAAGTCCACTAAAAATCAAGTTGGGATAAAAACAACTTAGAAGGTCAGAATGGCGTTATCAGCAGTAACTTTCACATGAGCACAGTGCAGAGTGGTGGCGATTAGCTAGCCAGTGGGATTCACACACGGGGACTTGCATGCACTAAGGTTACGATGACAAGACATCCCAGTTTGTCTGAGATTGTTCCAGGTTAAAGCTGGCTGTCCCGAATCCCAACAAATACCTGGAAAACGCTAAAATGTTCCAGTTTTCGACACTCACTACCAAATTTCCTGTTTTTTTTGTTGTTGTTGTTTTACCACAATTAAAATATTATTTATATTACACGTTTTCAGCATTTACAGAGATGTTTATTAGCCTATGTTCCGTCCCACTCATTTAGTAACCCAACATAAAAACAAGCAATGCACCATGCATCTGTATGTGTGTCAGTTAAACAGTATGTTGTTGTCAAGGCTGTTGCTAGCCTATGAGTCACAGCAAGCGTCATAAGCTACAACGCTTGCAGCTCTTTCTGACAGAACCTGTCGGTACGCTAATGGGTAGCTGTCATGCTAAAGAGAAAGTCAGTTAAATCCTTCCGTCATAAAGTACTTAGCAATGAAAATGCTGCCTTCATGGCATCCATGGTGTTGAAAAGGTGTGCTCGGTGCATGTGCTACGCATCGAAATAATAGTGCATCTATAAGTGCATACATATTCGTATTCATGAACGTGTAATACACTGGGTTCTGGTTTGGGGGCTTAAAAATGTGGTCATCCTAACTAACATTAACGTGCTGCCAGACCCACAAAGAACATAGAAGCTCAGGTTACAACACAGAGGGAGCGTGACTTCATTCTCTACTCAGAATGTTATTACTTCATAATATCTTTACATAGCAAATACTTGTTTGCTGCTATATTAATGCTCTGAATGTCACATACAGCTTTTTTAACTCTGGAAAAAAAAAATAGAACATACTCAGTAAGCAGCGGGTAGTTCAGGGGGGCTGGGAGTTTGGACCATTCCCAGTGAAAACAGCGTGGGTCCAGCTCTGCGTGTTAAGCAAAATGTAATTCACAGCAGACATTGAGGTACAGTAACAGAGGGACTGGCATTGATCAGCAACATGTACGAGCCCCCACTGATATGTTCTGGTCAATTTGTACAAAGAAGCAGTGAGATATTAGTGATTGTGCCTTTAAATCTTCAGTGTTGTTAAAATTAGAATGGCTTAACACTGTTTTAATTGATATGTAGAGTGATCTTGTCAGATCCCTTCATCCTCTGATCTGCCCATGCGTTATATTTAGATGGCTGGTAGGAATTGTAAGTGCCCTCGCCTAATTAATACATATTAAGCAACAACTGTGAACTTCTTCTTAATTAGAGGTGGCTGTGTGCAACTAATAGAATCAGAGGCACTGACAATGAAGCTTGGAAAAATGGAGCTTAAAATGAGATTTATTATAAGAATTAATAGAAGAATTGCCCCATAAATCATATCTGTGGAAAGTGCATCAAAACTGGGATCTCAAAATAACTACACTTTTGGGTGTTTTACCTCATCCAAGTACAGGCAAGATTCAGTGAAACTGTAGAAGTTGTTATGCATTGGAATCAGCATTTTGGCAAACTGAAGTGCATTGTTGTCACCTAGGAGGTTTTGCATGTATTGCCTTTTCGCACAAAAATGGGAACATGGTTAAACTGATACCCTGGTCTAATCTGAGACAGGCATCATTTACACAATTATAGCATTATTCCTTGCTTTGATACACCCGCTTTAGTAACTGGTCGTGTTATGCAACATATCTGTCATATTAGAGAAGGAAAGACTTTTAAAAGTATGCCATGTTTATCACACAGTTAATTCTCAGAGAAATATGTCGTGACTTAAACACAAACCCAAAACATATTGGTTGGAATATGAACTATTTTTTAAGACAAGACAAGTTTTATTGATATATGCTGACTTGAACATCCATTTTTGTAATGTTTTCTAAAGGGACTGACCCACTGTGGTCTTTGAACTGCTCTACTGCTCACAGAATATGGCTGAATAGCTTCATGTCTTTTATAAATGAAACACATTCTCAGGAACTTTGTTAAAATCGTGCTGCTTTGTAAGGAAAATATGAAAACAGCAAAAATATGAGGAGCAGCAAACCTCTAAAGAGACTTAAAGAAAGAGGCCATCCTGTGTCAAGCAACAGGCGAGATTCATTGGCCATGTTGAGCCAATTAACACGCAAGGGCACATCCCGAATGAATTAAAAACACCCTAATCCGATCAGTGTGAAAAGCAAGGCCATTTCCTTCATAGGCCTGGACCAGATGGCACTCACACTCAGATGCTACACTGAAACAGGCCAGGCCCAGTCACACAGTGTGAAATTGGGTTAGTGCCTGAGTCTAACATAGGCCCTGGGCAATGTGAGCTCCCAAACCCATTCTCCCCTGGCCTAAAGGTACAGGGCCCACCATGCCAATCTTGGGCCCCATATTTAATTATCATTCTCAATGCACCTCACTAACTCAGTCATTTCAGTCAGAGGTGGAGCTGACAGCTTCCTAGAGTCATTTGTCTCTTTCGACCAGTCAACCTTTTACATATCCCAAATAGCCTCTGACATACCACAGAATGTTCTCTGTCGTAGCACAGAAGACAAGCACAGCTCTGTTGGATAGAATATCACAGAGTCGGTTTGTCTGTCTCTGACCCGAGCTGGGTGGTGTTACCATGCTGAGGTCCAAGTTCTTGCTTTGTTGGGATAATGGCTTGTTGGGGTTTCCAAAGCTCTTTAGTATCAGCTTTCAACCTTTGCAGGGGAATAGTGGTGCAAATGTTGGATGATTCTCGTCAAAATGACTACAAAAGTTGTGCTATGTCATCTTGGGCCTTGTCTTAAATAAAAAACATAGCTCTTTAATGGTTGTTTGGCTTAAGGTTGGTATTACCACTTGACACCACAAAGGCAGCAAATGAGGAGCAGAAGCTGTAAGGGAAACCACACCACCACATATCCCGGCATCCAGTTCCATACGGCTATAGTCAGGGCATCCTGCCTCCATCTTAGCCAAGAGAAGGGTCACCCCTGCCAACGTGTCCTGTTCCACAGTGTTCACAAACACCCAAAAATGTGGCACAGTGAAACTACCTTTAATTGTCCAACAGCATCATGTGGTATGAGGAAGAATTTGATGAGGAATCGCAAAAGTATGCAGACTTTGATCCAAGCGTTGTCACTAATACCAAACCTGTCGAAGGCTTTAGAAAAATGTTGAATTGCGTATAAACTGTTCTGAACTGCACTGAAGTAACAAATTGGAGTGTGTCACCAGCAGATGCTGCGGACACACTGGATACATTTGCGACTAAGCCAATGAAAGGCCTAGCTAAGCTGGTCTGCTTTGCACATGAGCAGCTTGCACTGTCACTGTCAAGGGTTAACCCCTGACAGACAGTCTGGTGAAATAACATAGATGAAATACCATAGGTAAAGAACAGGAATTTCACCACCAAGCCTGAAAGCCACATAGTCCTTCTTTCCACACCGCTCCTGCGCCCCCATTTTCCACCCCCATATATACCTCGTTGCCTGGCCACATTGTCTTCTTCCCCTATCAATGTCAAAGGCAAATTAAACTACAGCCTTGAGGACAGGTCAAACTAATTCAATCTAATCTGTCAGATAAAATGATGGGTGAGTGAGGATCAAAGGGATGGAAAAATTAAAAGAGAAAACTCAGTTTCTTTTGAATTATAGCCTTAAGTTTCCTGGTTCAAAGTGGGTTGACACATCTTCACATCATTTTATATTGTATGCCCAGAAAAAAAAAACATATCAGTGTTAGCCCCCACCTGTGCTGGTTAAGCGAGCGGCCTATAAACCCCTCTGCCTAAACTCTACCTCGCTGGCTTCCCACCCGCATGGGATTCATGCTGGGGTAGGTGTAGAGGGTGTCTTGGCAGGCTCTGGGCCTTGCCGAAGCATTTCCCGTCTCCTGAACACAGGATCAGGTGTCGCCATTTTCACAGCACCTTCTGGTTCTGTTTAACAGGAAATGAGGTCCATCAGAAGAACTCTGACCAAAACTGAGCCAGAATGGGCCCTGACAGGCAGGAATATTAGCCTGTGACGGCAGTCAGTAATTGAATGATCGGCTCCCCCCCCTCCTCGCTCGTAATGAAGAGAATATGTGCGGGGAATGTGTTTGTCCTTCTCTATCCTTCGTCTGCCCTTTTCCTTTCCTCTTTTCCCCCTGTTTTTCCCCCTTAATAAATCATTTGCGGGGGTAGAAATAAGGGATAATTTTACTTCACTTCAAAGTGCTTCTCGTGGTGTCATTTCTGTAACCTCAAAGTGATGATGCATTAAAAAGGCTTCGGGTGAGCTCTGCCTGAGAGTGTTTTCAGCCTTTAAACGAAGCTGTGCTGATAGTGCCGTGAGAGACTGAGCTGAAGTACATGAGAGATCAATTATCACACCTCATTTTGTTCTCATATGCAAAATGATAATGGGTGGACCATGTCAGACCTGAACCATCAGGTGGTGTATCCTTTCTCCATAAATGTGTTTCACAGATTGTCTGAAGGGGTCTGTTAAATCCCTTTAACAGTTAAAAAAAAAAAGGGAAGGGAAAGAATTTGGCTTCTCCTTGATCTGTCTTCAAATGTCCCTCTGCGGACGAGATTTAAGAGTGATAAAGCAACAGAATAAACCTAGCACTCAGCATGATATCACTACACACTTGTAAACACTACTTTCATATTGGAAGGTTTGTAAAAAAAAAAGAAAAAAAAAAGAAAACATGATCCTGTAGTTTTTCCTGCGTGTTTGTCAGCAAACAGTAGAACAACTGTGAGACTGCGTACTTGTGCCATAAAGGAGCTTGGGTTTAAGACACGGGTGAGGGAAGGTGATGCTGTTGAGGAGGCGCAGCTTTGAGGTGCAGCCTCATATTTCACATAGCTTTGGGGAGAATGTCAACTCTGAAAAGAATTCTTAATACAATAATTGCTTTGAGACTTGTTCTTATTAATATTTCTCTGACTCGGGTTCTGTATTTTTTAAACCTTAACCAAAATCAGTTGTAGTGTATTGCTGCTGGAATGCCTGTCAGACTGGGCCCTGACCCTGGGCTGGCTGCTATAATGATGGGAAGATGAAAGAGCCAGGCCCATTCCCAGGCTGCCCTGTTAGGGGGTGCAAGCCTGTGAAATGGAGAGATAATGGAGACCAGGTGTGCTGTGGATGCCTGAGACACTCCTCACTCAGTCTGAGAGCTCCTCTCAGTGAGAGGGAGGGCACACTACCGCTGTTGAAAACGGCCTGGGCCGCAGTCCAAGTCCTCACTCCATATCATGCACACACATACATACTTTATAATATATATGTAAAAATATATTACTTAAGTATATATGCTTAAGTTGTTTGAATTGGAAACCAACCAAGTGCTGCACCTGTATTTAAACTAGTGCTGCGCTGTCTTTTCTTTTTGCTCATAAAAACTACATTGCATTCATATATGTGAGAATATGGGCTGAGAATCTATACTTTCTTGAATAACGTGCATGCGGCTGTCTCCGTGGTATTCATAAACATGATAATTTGACCATTCAGAACAACTATTTTTGAGCATTTACCCCTTTGTATCTGTCATTAATTTAAAGTAGAGAAGTTTTAAAAGAAAGGTCAGGCAGACTGGCCGCAAAAGTGTTTCTAATTGGAACAGACAGGCTTGCAAAGCTCTGCTGTAATTACAATCTAATTAGCAGGCAGCTAGCAGAATCCAACATTCCATTTAACATCAACAATTTAACCCTTTACGGGAACCCTCTGAGAACATATTTCAAAGATTCATGCAGATCCTGTGGGAGAAACAGTCTGCCCCACTTCTGTTTTCTACAGGAGGTCAGTTGATGTCAATTGCAGAGAGAGAGCTGAAAATGTTGAAGAGGGACTCAAGTGAAGATAAGTCCTCATTAAAGTCTTCTCCATGAGAGCTTGTTGAATGATAAATATTAAACATTGATTACATACAAATAGGAATGACTCTCTTATCATCACCGACCATTGTCTTCCTGAGATTATCGCATAATTAAATCGAACAGGGTCCTGCTGAGGCCTTTTTGTCAAGTGAGTGAATTACTAATTATTCCCACATGAATAAGTGGCAATCACAGTGGCTGCCATATGAACAAGCATGCAAAGGTAGTCAATCCATGAGAATATGAGAATATTGCAGGGAGGCAGATTCTTATTTGATTTACTCTGTCTGACTATTAAAAGGGCTGTCACTCAGGATGGCTTATCTTGTGAGCCAAAATGCGGCTGCACATTTTGGAATATAGCTTTTTCATATTGTGTAAATCAAGCAGTCATTATGTTTACCAGATAATTTTCGGGGAGGCACAAAGGCCCGCTCGAAGTGATTGAAAACTTCAATCGCAAAATAAAAAGGCAATGAAAGTGTGTGTGAATATGTTTCAAGCACATATTGTGTGTGAAAGACAACAAACACACTTTTTTTTTGGCAGATGCGAGCTCTTCTGTCAGGTTGGGATCATAAAGCCTGACCCCTTTTTACTTTGTGAATGGGTTGTTTTCAGATGAAAGTTCAGCCGCTCAATTTGCTCGTTAAGTTGCTGATGCTCATTTGAGTTTATTCCCCTGGAGCTGTCAATGCACCTGACCTCTCTGGACAGAATATATATTAAAAGTCTGTGGATTAAAATGCATGAGTTTGGCTGGAGTCCAGTGGCACACCAAAGGGGGGCATGAGGGAGGTTATGCCCCCTTCCCCACTGCCCCCTCGGCAAAAATAATTGGAGGTCAGTATTACTGTGTTTTTCAAGCTAGCATGAAAGTAGTGGTATCTTGTGAAACTAAATAACTTAAGGCACTCGTTAGTACTAATCAAGTTGGCTTTGCTGGGAAGCTGGCTGAATAATGCTCCAAATTTCGGCTAAATTTTGGCGAGGGAATAACTGGCGCGGCCATTTTCAAGGGGTCCATTTAGGCTTGGGCGGTATCACAGTATAATGGTACAGCAGGGTAAAAAGAAATCCCAACAGCATGCTTTTCAGCACCGTCAGAAATACAGATACTCAAGTTTCTATGAACCTAAGAGTGGAGAGGCTGTACTGAGGATGTTTTACATGTAGTATACATCACACTCCACCAGAGGTCAGTTTGGTGCAACAGGCATCTGAGCTGCGAGTGGTGAGGATAACGTTACAGGACAGACCAAATTTCATCAACAGCCGGCCTGATCTGATATGATCAATATCAGATCAGTATGTGATTCCTTAACTTTACATATTGACATAGTGTTCAACAAGCCTATTCTCACTCCGACCTCGTCACATATCAACATTTGGTCATGGACTTTCCATGTCCAGATACGATGTGAAAGGTACCCTGGGTGCGTTGGTTGTTGACGTTTTGGGACGCCATGTCATGTTCTGCCTGTTACATGCATTGTCTTCTTTCAAAATATACTTCTGTTTTCACAGGAAATTTACCATTTATGTTCAACCTCTTTCAAAATAAACTCACTATGTCAGTACAACACTGCGAATTGTTTTTTTTTCCTTTAACAACTAACGCACGTGGATGGGTTTAGGAAAAAAGAACAGTTTGGCTTTATAATTTTACGGGATGAAAACGCCGCTCTCCAGGGTGAAAGTTGATGTTTGCTGGACCCATCCACCATCACTCCCTCCCGCCCCACTCGGACTTTCGCTGCCTTACCTTTTGCTCTTGTCCTGCTGTGTTTCCCACTGACGCTGCTGAGAGCCGTTAAACTATAATGGCAACTGTCTGCGTAACATGTTGACATTAAAGAGCGGCTTTTTTCGTCAGTGTCTGATAGCGCAAGTCACTGCCGAAGCACCAGATTTCGATGACTTCGGAGTTGTTATATACTACAACAGCATCAAAGAGTTCCTGAAATTCAGTCATGGTTTTTACTTTTGGTGTGCCACCCCAAGATTTTCAGTGGCCCCATCTGGCCACCCCTATGAAACATTTCTAGGGGCGCCACTGCTGTAGCCATGCATCAGGCCCAAACTGTGTCCTTGTGACTCTTTGTGTTGTCATGCAGCTGCTACATGCCCCAGCTGGGTTTTCTTTTCACCACCCTCATTCTGACAGATAAAAAGATAATAATAAAATGTTAAACATAGTCTAATGAGAAACACATTCACTCTTCGGGTTTTTCTTCTTTTCATTCTCCAAAGCACGTCGTCAAGTTCATATAACACAGCCAACACAGTAACAGGAGTCACTCAAACACTCTCTGAGCAGTTTGACTAAGTATCTGTTGTTGCTGCAATTCCTACAAATGTGAATCATACGCAATTAATCTGCAGCATACTGCCTCGAGCCCAGCCCTACCCCCAACGCACACACATAGAGACACACGCACCCCTACCCTTTGGTCTGCCTCTTTATCCCTCTCACTGTCTTCCTCGTATAGACATGATACTCACAACGTATCAAGCCAAGGTCACTGAACATTCATTTTAAATTGTTGCCTATTGCTGCAGCTTGAAATTAATAAGGCCACCATTTAAATGCTACAGTTACCAAACTCATATAACAAATGCTGGGCAATCTTCCCACAATGCACTCTTTCCCTCTCCCCTTCCCTTGATATATTAATTTTTGACCAAACGTCCCCGCTTGACTACTGTAACAAGGTATGATGTATTGAGCCTTGGCTGTTGCCATGGAGACAGCAGTCCCCTCTTACTTGTCATTAGAGCACAAACAAGCACTGGCATCTAATGTCATTCCAGTCAACATGAGGGAGAGCGATGAGAAAGGGAGAGACTGTGTTGGATCCCTTACTCCCTTTCCTCAGCTTGAATTGTTTTTTTGTGTGGATTATTTGGATTGTACTGGATGTTATGGGCCAACACAGTCTGTGCAGGGCCATTGTTAGGTCATATACACAGGGAGAGGCACATTTACTGTTGTCTTTGTATGTTTCTCGCATCCCAGTGCTTTGATGTTGGCCTGCAAATGGAAATAGGTGCCTGGATGTCACAGAATAATTACCTGTCTAAGCCATTCCTCCTACTTGTTTTGTCCTGTCCCGTGCCTCGGCTCTCAAATAATTAGAAATGCTTTTTTTCTGTAAGTTTGGATTCATTTTAGCCTGCTTTAGAATGCAAAGGAGAAATGTTCATTTTTTAGTAAGGTGTTTATAATAAATATCCGTCTCAAAGGAAGTTAATTAAGATAGTTTTGATGGAAAGTCGGATAACATCCTGTGCTTCTCATTTTCTGTGCAACTCTGATGAAATTACAGGCTGATTGGGTTTGAGGAAAAGAAAGCAGACAAATGCACATCTTCAACACAGAGCAGAGAAAAAAAGAAATGCAACAAATGAGTCTCATCAAAATTGGGAAAATGCTATGCAGTTTTCTCTCAGCTAGTATCATTTTAAGCCGGGGTAAGATAATGACGTAACTGAGTAATAGTACTGCAGGAGCTTTGGAATATTCCAGTCTATTTTATTTCCATTTAAGATAAAGCTTTCTACTTGTTGTCTCCGCATGAAAGTGCACCTCATTTTCAGATGTTCTTTCTCCCCCTCATTTCAGTTTTAATCAGTGGCTGCTTTCTAGTCCCGTTGTTTGAGGTGAAAGTGTAGCCGTATGCCTCACTGTCTTTTCTCTGAACATAATCTCTTCCTCACACAGAACAATAATCCTACCTTATTTTCTCTCTCAGTGTTGGTCTTTTATTACTTCCAGGTGTTAAGGCCCTGTCTCCCTCGCAAGCAGATGTGCTAGGGGAAAAAATGCCCTTTGTTTGGAGTTGTGCTATTTCAAACTGAATATTAAGTTGGCAATGCTCTCTGAAGGCAGACAACAGGAAAAAAAGACCAAAATAAAAACTAGGTGAATGAGTATTTGCATTAAAGAAAAACAGTGAAAGATGTGGGAGATTGAAAAAACAAATGGGATACGGATCAAATCTGTAAGCTGTGTGCACAGAAAATAGTCACGAAAGAAACTACTCGCAAAAAAAAAAAAAACAGAGGTAGAAGGTAAAGTGAAAAAGAGTAAAACATTTCTTTTGTTACAGCTACAGTAAGTTTAGTGATTCATGAGGACTGCTGGGCACCACATCTGTTCGTGAGCTGTCTGTTGACTGGTCAGTTTTTGTATGGGGATATACGAGTTTCATCTGGTATGATGTTCTTTAAGAACTTTTCAATATGTTTTTACTTTTACTATATTCACTTTCCTACAGGGAACATTTTGCTGGTTGCACAATAACAGTTTTACACTGGTTGTTTTATAAAAACTGTTGTCTACTAAATAATAATAACTTGTTGCTTAATACCTATTTTTCTTGATATACACCTGCCAAGAGTAATATTAGATTTTGCAGACAGGAAACACAGAGCCTGTAGCGGTTGTGTTATAGACTCTCTAAAATATCCATTTTGGACTTTCTCCTTTTTCCTGCAAGCAGCTAAACTGAGATCACATGTACTTGCAATGAAAAGTGGCAGGAAATTGACTAAAGCATTGGAAATCAATGGAAAGTAAATGTGCTCCCTAAGTACAAGTGAACAGCTGATAGCTGCCTTCTGTCTACCTCTCTCGCTTTGCCTTCCTATCTCTCTTCTCCTCTCTACTTTTTCTATCTCTTTTCCCCTTCTGTCTCTTCTTTCTCTCACTATCACACACACCTCTCCATCTGCTGAGCCAATACGTTCATACTCAACAAAGACTACATGATTTAATGTGTTTGCGTGCAAGTGTGTCTGTGTGCATCTAAATGGAGTGCACACAATGTATCGCTTTTGTCTGTTCTTAGAGCAGATGCCAGGTCAGTGTAAAAAGTACGTAATAAGAGAACATCTGAAAGGTGATGCACTTCTAAGTGTGAACCCCTTGATAAGGTTGTGTAGGCCATATTCTGAAAACGTGCAGAAGGGCTAATTATCAATAGACTACATTAAATCAAGCAGGGTAATTCTAAAGAACAGGTAATTATTAACAAAACCACAACAACGCTGCGGCTCACCTCAGCCAATTAGTTTGATCTTTAATTGTAGTGTTACACTTTGTGCTGAAAAACAATGGTGCAATGCATCCTTTGCCACAGTTAAAAGTATATTAGATCCAATTGTTTGGAACACATGAACAAACACTTGAAAAGTTGATGTAGCGAGCCAATGTTAAAGGAATGGAAACGCATCATTCTCACCACACTTCAACAAAATCTCATCAACAGAAAGATATAATGCACAATGGATAGACAAATGAACAAATTCATGCAAGGATACCAACCTACAACCACTCCATAGTGATGATTTAATTGTTAATGATCATATACAGTATAAGCAGAAATAAATAAGGCTTAAAAGATACCCTGAAACACGATTTGTGCCTTACACAGTTGGCAGCATTAATGTGTTGAATGTTTAGAATTACCTCTACAGGATACCTTTAATGCAGAGAGAAAAAATAGGACCAGAAAAGAGCAGAGGGTGTCATGACAACATCCTGATGGCCTCTGGCTTAAAGCTACCAATAGATCACCCCTCTGGGTGTCCAGCTGCTTCATTATATCTGTAATCAACATGGTGGATTGGCTACTTAAGAATCACTGAGACTACAATGAAAAACCTGGAGCTACTATATTCAAAGGAAGATTTAATGCCTTTTCTATTCAACAGGCGCATAAGCCTTATAAAGCTCTATATGTACAGTAAGCTACACAAGTCTCAGCAATTTAAAAAGTGAATGTGCCTTAGATTGTATAGCGTGGTATTAGACTTTGAAGCCAATGCCAATACCGATATTTCAGATAAAAAGAATAATAAATTAAAAATCCAATTACAATTTTTTTAAATACCTCTTTCAGAATACTTCTCTTCTCAATAAATACTAACAAGACTGTTTTAAAATGACTTTGGACATTTTTTTTTTAACATTTTTGTACTGTAATTTTTTGTTACTTATCGACTGACAAATAAGCAGACACTGATATATCTGTGGTAAATTCAAATTGGCTGAAAATTGGCCAGGTTCTAATGGATTTAGGGCAGTTTGGGGGTATTATGTAGCAGGAAAAAAATTTGAAAGACAAAATTTAAAACAAAAAAACGACCCACTCTTAAATTGTGTTTTATCCTGTTTTATCACAATAACTTTCTGAAATTTTGTCAGCTAAAAGGTAATTGTGTATTGTGTAATCCAAATCTTGAAACTACTCCTTTGATTACATTTAATAGTTTGTGATACAAAAGGGAAGATTTCCAATGTTGTTTTCTATATAGCCTTTAAATATCAAAAGCTTGTTTGACGCAGACTATGCTCCCCTGGTTCTCATTTTGAACTCACTGAGAATTCTGATGCTGATGTTTACTTTTCACAATTATGTTCCTATCATGAATCAATTCTCTTCAAGTCAATTTACCAAGTTTGAAGACAGAAAAAAAAGGCTTAGGCAATTCTTTCATGATGTCAGGCCCCAAGCAGGTTTAGAGGACATTAATCCTAATCCAGGCCTGTTGTCCCACAAGAGATCAATGGACGAAGTGCCAAATCAATAGACTTTTATATTAGTCTCCATCAGTTTTCCACTGTTCACCAAACTCTGCTGGACTATGATCCGTCTCCCTTTGTCTAGCATTCAACCAGATCATATTGCCAAATGACTCAAATGAAAACTATTAAACTTAACACTAACACACTGAGCCTGTGGGGTTTTTTTTAAGAGAAGGGGAGTCTTGCTATGAGGTAAATCATAGTTTACATAGACAAGATCATTAAAAAATAGACCCTTTTTTTCCCCTTTCTTTTTCTTAAAGAACAGCACAGTTCATGTGTTAATACTAGCTGATATGCATGAGAGCATTTACAGTGCTGTATATATTATGAATGAAGAGGAGTTACTTGTCCAAATATGTGGATTGCATAAAGGGAGCAAAGGGATTGTGGGTAAAAGAGCCCTGTGGAATAGATTTTTTTTTTATGGTTTTGTTGGTGAAGCTTCTGGTTGTGTTACTTGTATGTTCCCAAAGTAATGTTTTTTTTAGTTAGATTGAGTCATCACCTGGGGAAATAAGGTTTGGTTCAAATTTGAATTTATTAAAAACCATCAGAAGGGAGAAATGTAAACAAAGAAATATAAAAACAAAAAGGGTTTTATGTATTTCTCTCTCCGCCCACACCACCCACCCACCCAGCCTCTTTCTTCCTGCACAGACTGGTGTGAGTGTGACCAGGCAGGGGTTAAATCCATTGCACCATAAAAAGGAGCTGTTCATAAAATGGAGGAATAAGAAGCAGAAATAATATTTCAAGTATGATTAGTTCATCCGCAGGGCACCTTGTGCGATTGAGAAAGGGGGTGAGAGTGGGAGGGGGTATTGTGCACGGCAAGCAGTAAATTATATCTAGCCTTTGAATGATTCCTGCAGATCCTATTACGACAGTGAGGGGGACTGGGGAATGGTGGGGGGAATGGGGCAGTTGGGAGAGAGAAAAGCAGCAGAACGAATCGGATGAATTCTGTTTCCAGCTGTCCGAATGATGGGGGAGATGAGGGGGCTTGGGGGGAAGGAGGGAGAAGGGAGTGCAGAGAAAGGACAATAAGACAATAATTTGTTCTCAGCTCTAAAACATCGTCATGTAGACATGCAAACATACAGACTCCAAACACTGCTTTTTTTTTTTTTATTTTCACTTTTACTCAAGCCATCTCTCTCCCCAAATTTTACACCAAGTCCTCCTGCCAAATGGAGAAAAACACTATCACCCATTACCACCCCTGCGCTACTCCACCCTCCCTGAATATTTGAGAGGCGCTTGTCTGCCATTTGTCACTTTGACTGGTGATATAGTAGCTGATAGTGGCATTAATGTGCTGCTGCTGCAGATAGTCCTCACAGGGAAACAGAGATGCTGAATTTATTCACCCACCGCCTCAATTTTCACCAAATATTCTACATCTGTCCTTCCTCTTTCCTTTGTACCAGCTAATGCCTTATTGTCAACATGTCAAAAATCTGTATCTGTACAAAACTTTCCAGCATATCTATATTACAAATAACATTTTAAAATTTAGATTTTGTAAATTTAAAGATATACTACGCAGGATTTTCCTTAAAAAAAAAGAAAAGAAAAGAAAAACAGTGTATAGAATAATCCCTCTCAATCATCACTTATGACCCACTATGGTGTGTGGCGGTGTATTTTCTTATTTTCTTCTTATTTTCTGTGTTCTGGGACGTTTATGGCTGTGTACCCGTAAAGCTCTCAGGTGAGGTCAGGGCTTTATACAAAGGTACCAACCAGGTGTCAGACCATAAGCAGCAGGCATCCAAGGGACACATTCCCAAAAAAACGCAAATACAGTGAGTCGAAAGGCCAAATGAGAGTGAATCTGGGGTTGGCTTTTACTTTCACTTTTCACTGGGCGAGCATGTTTGCAAACAGTAACCAACAGTCCTGCATCATATTCATGTTTTTGAATCCATGTATTCTTGTCTTCTTATGTGTCACGTCTTTATGCTTATGTTATGTCGATCTGTAGTCCACAGATGAAGGACCACACCTTTTAATCTAATCTAACGTGATACAGATATGATACAGTTTGATTTGATAATTTAGACAACAGCAAAAGAAAATTTAGACAAAGAGACAGGCTTTATCTGCAGTACTTAAAACATTTGCTTTCTTAATTAAACTGTATTCTAACATCTTTATGAAGATGTTGTTTTTTTTAAATCAGCAAGAGTACCAGCTCTTGCTATGGTTCCTAAGCAGTGTATGATATAAAGCTGTGCATAACAAATAACACATTGAAGTGTGCATTGAATAATTTGAATTGGAAATGCAATTTGTGAAGAAGAATTAGATGCACAATAGGATGCACACACTATTTAGTCTGTGTCAGGTGGTTAAGGTTTGACAGTAAAAATGTATTGACACAAGTGCTGACATACACCATTTAAGGCTCAAAATTCCTTGGATATGAGCTATGTAAACAGGGTAAGTGTTGCAGAAATATCATCAGCAGTAGTCATCACATTACAGCCTCTGTCCTTCAACAGTAAAATCTGTCTTGTGAAAGTGAGTTCACAGAGCCAAAGATTATAAGGACTGACTTGACTAAGATTAAATATCACATGAAAAAGTTAAAATTAGGCAGTTATCACATAACTGATGCTGGCAATGTTGAAGCTTTTTCAGTTCTTTTTCTTATCACAATGAGGTGTATATTTTCAATTATACCTCATGAAATGCCCCTCTAGTCCAGCATCCCTATTCTGAAAAAGATTTGATTTACTGTATGTATGAGTTCATTAATTAAGCCTCATTTTGGCAAACTGTGTTGGATGGTGGGTGAGTGCCAAAGCAGAGAACAGAGGGCCTGGACATTTAATGCAGAACATTAATAATAACAGGGGAGGAAGCAAGGGGGAATTAAAATGAAAGAATTCTGCACCCAACCTCCCACTTTAATTGCAAATTTAAATTTCCTATAATGGATTCTGACATCTCAAGTCACCAAAATCCATCATTCTGAAGGGTATTATTCCTCAATTAACCTGTCACCCCCACCACCACCACCCGGCGTCTTTCTGCAGGGCTTCAAAGAGAAATGAAGAATTCTAATTACTCTCAAATATAAAGCAGATTGATAATCCACCCTTCTCACACACAGTCCTACAATCTGTAAAAGCCAACTCTGAGTAGATAGAGACGATAGCCTACACAAGTCAGCAGAAAGGCTTACCCTATCCTAATCTGATTTAACCTTTATTTAACACTGCTAGTATCAAATATCTGAAATATTGTGAACGTCCAGTGAGGAAATTTAGGAAGCAGAAGCCAGGGTTCACCAGATGGGGCAGACAGGGTGCCCATGGGCATCATTATATTATTGAAATATTTTTTATGCATTTCTAAATCAGCTTTCACTCACTTTCCAACTCAAAGTACACATCCTAATCATGAAAACTTATCCTTGACAGTTGCAGCCACATTCACACTTGTAACAGCTGAAGCCACATCCACCACAGCTGTGGCTAATGTCACACTCTTCACAGCTGTGACTAATGTCATGTTCACCTCTGCTCACCACAGCCAGATCTTTCTTATGAGCAGCCAGGATCTTGCTTGTTACAGCTGTGTGTGCAGCCCAGGCAGTGACCATCACAGCTGTGAGCTAAAGCCAATGCAGTGCCTTATGATGCAGTTCCTCTGATGGCAGCTAGGTGCTTTTCCCAACAACATTAACATTGATAAAGTTAAGGGGGAATATCTTTCTCTTTAAAAATGAAATCGACATTTTTTCTTCAATAAGTTGGAGTCTCAAAACTCAATTTAGCTGTGTCTGTGGTATATTTGAGAGCAATTAGCCTCTTTTTATACCGTCTTTTCTTGGTGTGTTTTTCACACCATTATACCACCTCACTGTACTGTATAAAATATAATAAATAGTACAGTCGCGGAAACCATTGGTGGTAAACCATTCCCAATAGCAATAGTAACTTGCCTGCATTTGCTCATTTGTGACCTTCCCTGAATATTGAAATGTTGCCACAATTACAACCACCTTCACCTATGTTTTTCTACTAAAACTTGCAAACAAGTACTGTACACAGGCCCAACCATTATGCATAGAACAAATGTTTCTTTGAAACAAAATTTGAAGTTTTCAGCCTTCTTTTCTTTTCCTTCTTCATCCTGTGTTGCCAATTCACAGTTATTCAAAATTGCAATGCAGTAAACACACACTAAACCTGCACTTGTGTTTGCTACAAGGATGCCATGAATACATGTGTGTGTGTCCCCTCTCCTCTTTTCACTTGACACCATAGACCTCCTCTTAGACCAGGGAGGTGGATGCGAGACAACTGTATTTTAAAAAGCATTGTGGGCTGAAGAAAGATGTTCAAACCAATCTTCGAACCAATAAATCACCATGTAAACAAAGCAAGTGGTGGAAAAACAGTGTTTCAACAGAGGGCAGTTACAGACTGTGGCTGTAACAACAAATTAGGTACAAAACAAGAGCTTAGGTTTCACACATCTTGTAATCAAGCATGACTCACAAAGTCACCTGTCTTATCCTTCCATCTTATTTGTTGTTGACCAGCCACAGACAGAAACCATTTGCCTCCTCATCACCACCATCAATGACACAAACTCTTGATGTTTTATCTCCTGCTGATCCCCGAAACAGCATTGATGACTGGGTCGTCCACACTTTTATCAATAAACAGAAAAATCTAAATCAGAGTCAAGTTAATGGCCAAGAATATCCAAACATAAAAACAATTTACTGCTACTTGTCACATGCTCTGTTTACTTCATTGCAGTGCCAAAATAAACATATAGGGAGATTAAGAGACATAGAGCAGGGAATGCATTTTATGTACAACTAACAATTGGCTATTGCACAACACAACATTTTATAGTTTTGCAGAGTTTTTGAAAACAGTGTCAAAGTTGAGATTTTACATTGCTGAATTAAAAAGGTGTTCCACTGCTGGATTAAAAAGACACAAGCACTTTTGAAATTGGTGCTTCATGACCAAAGAAGACAGAAAAAAATGGGCTGTGGCATTTGCTTTTGCTCAAGATGTAGAAAACCTACAGCTACTACAATGCACTGCGCCTGGTGGGTGATGTAATGTGGATTTCCTGTCTGGAAACAATATGGCGACTGACTGGTAACAAATGATCTAATATTACAGTTAAACTGTGAGTGATGTTTCTGGAAACGCTTTAGGCAACTCAGTAAATGAATCTTGGTTTATATTTAATCAGCACTGTTTAGTTTTACTGTGTGAGCAGAGTTTTTCAGCCTCCATTTACACAATACAGTAAACAGTATGGTGCCCACCTCCTGTTTACAAACTCTTGTAATACAGCTAAACAGTACACTAAAATATGTTTTGATAAACATTTTAAGCACAAATAGGCAATGCAGTAACAACATTTTGGTTTCTATTTGATCAGTTTAATTTTATCTTTGGTCGGAGTTTGGGAGAGAGAAAGAGGGGCGTCTTTCTCTCTCGATCATAAACTGTATAAAATAATGGATGTAGTTACCGTGATGTCACCCATTAGTTTGTGGGCTGCCGTTTAAAAGCCTTGAGTTTGGCATTTCTCCCGTCACCATTTTTGGAGCCAGAAGTGACTGTATTTAGACAAGAGGTTAGAGGTGTGAATGAGCGAGGACTGGATCTTACTCATTGCAACACCTTGCAGAAAGCCCCGCCCTTAATTATGCATAATTTTAAGCCTTAATAAAATATAAACAGGTGAGTCATATCAAAACCCCCTGTACTCCCTGCACAGTTGTCATGAATGTTGAAATTAGCTACAGAAACCAAAACCATTCAGTAGCAGCAGCACTTTTTTTCCACTGAAAAGTTGGGCATTTTAACGTGAGGTCTGTGGGGATTGAGATGCTTCCAGAGCCAGCCTCAAGTGGCCATTCAAGGAACTGCAATGCAGTATTTTTCAGCACCGGTGGTTGCTGCTTGCTCTCCATCCACTTCTGTAATCTTTGTGTCTGTAGTGGCAGGCACATGACAACGAGGAGGTAAAATCTATAGTTTGAGAAACATCAATCTTAATTTCTAAAAAGGTAGAGAAAATCCGCCAGATCAGGCAGATTTGAGTTTAGAGGAGAACAGGGAGATCTGGCCGTTGGTAAGATGGTGGGACGTTTACCACGGTTCATTTACTCATACCACCCAAAATGTTATGATATAAAGCTGCTTAAAAATAGACAAAATATCCCTTAAATCGTTCATGATTTTAATGACCTCACAACAAAGTTCTTGTTTTATCATACGGTGGTCTGTAGCGCCTTCCAGAGGGAGAAGTTTAGTCAGTCATTATTACAGATATGAGGAGCCTGTTATGATTTTCTCTTAGTTTCTTAATTCAAGAGTCATTTCAGTTTTATATTGCTACTTTTTATGACAGTCTGTGATTATATTGTATGGCACATGCTGCACACTGTTCTTGTGTGCCGTTTATGCCCTGCTGCTTTAATTTCTTTCTCTCAAAAGTCCAAGAGGATTAAACAACAACTAATCAAATGTTACCATGACATTACTTGCTTTCAGCATGCCTTTCCACTTAACTAAAGCCACAATTCCCACATTTGTCAGAGTTAGGATCCATTAAGAGCAAGTTGGTGGCGGGTACATACAGAGCAGAATAATGTCTACATTTGTGCTTTATGACATCCTCCTCCTTGCTGGGGCGGTGGAGCTGACGAACTGACTTCTATTTTAATACGATTCCGAGGTAACTTTTATATGTTAATAAATAAAAATAATTGTTTAGAATGAACAAGGCAGGATGAAAGCAGACCTGGCTCTACTGTGTCCCCAGAATTAACTATATTTAAATCTAGACTAGGCCTTCCAAATCACCATGTTCTCTATTTTGATTTTCAGACTTCTACTCCTAAAAATGTAGAATGAGATGTGATTATTTTGGGCGATCTGACTGGAAAACCCAATCAAAACTATGAGGTTTGACTGTGTTCCTAGTTGAATTGTTAATTACTGTGCTTCCTCCTGAGCAGACATTATGTGATTGTGCAGTATGTCACATATACTGCACTACCCTGTCCCTATCATTTCCAGCTCTCACAAGCACAAAAGGATTTAATAACAACAATTCAAAAGTTACCTTGACATTACTTGCTTTTAGCATGTCTACCGACTGAACTAATACCACAATTACTGAGTTTTTCATCATAAAGATCCATTAAGAGCAAGTCAGTGAGAAGAACAAAGAACAATCTCTCACTCTGTCCTTTGTGGCATTCCTTCCCTGACTGGGGCAGTGGAGTTGACACACTGATTTCTCTTCTAATTAGCCTCATAGTTAAGTTTTACACGATAATAAATCAACATAATTGTATACAATGAACATGTTGAGATGAAAGCAGGCCTGGTTCTATTGTATCCCAAGAATGGCCTGGATCTATTAATCCACACTGTTTGCCAAACCATTATATTTTTTCAAAAGACTTCTACCCTCCTAAATGTCACCAGAAAAAAGTATTTTGTGTGATCTGGCTTATAAACTCCTCTGAAAGATATGGAAGAATGGAGTACAGAGACAATAAGAGGAATACAGACAGTAATAAATGTCAACATTGTGAAGACCAACAAGCATGCCAAGGAGCTGTGAGCATGTAGAAAAAAGGAATTAAAAAAATAATAACAAGTCATCTGCCTGCTGGCATAATGCAGTTCTAGCTGGCAGTCATGTAGCTGTTGACTCTTCTGTACTTTTGTAATCATTCAAATTTAATTAAAGGCTTAAGGAGAAAATGGCCCGAGCTGATGGTATAATGAGTTGCCAAGGGACATAGTTTTAATAATCTTAGTTTGTAACAAAGATGTTGCCAAGTCATAGTCGCATTATGAGCCTTGCATGGCCACTTTTACTGGCCAGATAATTCACACCGGCCCCAAGGAATGCACTCCTTTCCACAAAATCTTCTGACTAAACTGATGATTTCATTTCACCCATCAGTATTAATGAACATCAAGAAACTCAATAAATTTTAAAACCCAACTGTCATTATCATTGTTGCATCATACTTGAATTCCCCCTTTCCTCTAGAGCTAAATTTATCCCTTGTTTTCACATTTGTACTTCTCCTGGGTTAGAGACCAACATCAAAGCCTCAAAAGTTCAAGTGTCTATTTAATGAGTGTGTTTACATGGACATGAATAACCCGTTAATGATCCTGATTTTGGAGCATCTGGTTTATGTGTCTGAGCATGTAAACACCATATCCCATTTATGAGAAACCCAAATTTTAGTATTCTGAAAGAAACCGGGAAGATGAATAACCTGATTTCTCTGTACTCATGTAAACACCATATCCCTGAATATGACCATAACCGCGATAAGCCTCATAAACCGGTCATTCATGTCCATGTAACTGCACTCATTGAGTCAAAGACAGGGACTGACTGACCAGCATCCTCACTCCCTATCCACAAAAAACAACTTTTACATAGACAGCAACATAAAATCATGTTGTTAAACCATTAGAATGCCAACAAACCAGATCTACTGGGCTAAATTATGACACCGGTGATAGTTGTCTTATGATACACTGCATGACATGACAAATGGACCAATTTCTCCAAGTCTCAGTCAGGCATATGATACCAGGGCAGAGAAAAGGCTGAAAAGGGTTGCTACTAAACCGACATAAAATCATCTGTTCCCAAAATTGTACTCTGAGAAATGATTACAGCCCATTCTGACCAAGGCTATCAGCTTCACAAATCCCCCTGTAAAACTTGGCTATCCACCCACATTCTCTCTCTCACCTTCTGCTACAAAGAAGAAAAAAGAAAAAAGAAATAAATCAAATGTATTACTATTTAATGCAAATAAATAAGCAGCTAATTATTCAGTCTTGAAAAACCAAAGTCCTTGCCCTGTACAAAATAAATTGAATTGCAAGATATTATTCCCATGATCTCATAAAAAATATTATAAACACGCATTTAAATAACTCATTTTTGGTGCAACAACAGTGAAAAACAGATTTCACAGTTTAGTTTGTTTTAAATAATATATAGTTCCCTCCAAAAGCAGATTTGATAAATATTTCTCATATTGTGCAGTTCAGAGCAAAAAGAAGTAATGAGTTTACTGTCAGCATAATTCAAAGGAAATTGCATCATTGTGTAATCTTAAACAGTTAAATATATTCTCACTATTCTTACTACGTTTTAATATAGCTATGCTGTTGTTAAATGTGGTCCCCAATAATCTGTTCTCTGTGGAGGCATGCCATAATTTTTCTTCAGGAATTAAAGTTAACAAGGCATGACTTATTGATACACAAATGATCATTTTGTGGGTAAAATATTCCTTTGAAAAAATAAAGTTAAGGATGAGTAAATGATTAATAATGGTTACGTCTGCATCGTTTTACTCCAATATAGGTTTAAAAAAGGTTTCATCTACCTTAACGATATCAACCGATTAAGCACAGCGCATGCGCGGTTGGGACCCGAATCCAACTGCCAATACGTAACCGCGTGGTCCACAGGTGCGTGAAATGAGGATGTTCAGATAAGGAAATTTCTGCTATTAAGCTAACGTTAACTTTGACAACAAGGACACAGGGGCTGCCACAAACCCGCTAACGTTACATATGCTAACGTTTGTGTGACGTAGGAGATTAAGGGTCAGTGGAGAACGAACCAACAATGGACACCCCTGTTCACCTCATCACATGGATTCTTCCTGCGGCTCCAATCTGAACAGGTGGGTCAATTAGCTGAAAGTGTGGCATCACAGACTGAAACTGCGCCGGACCCTGCCATGAGGACAGCAATAGAGGCTACAGAGAGGTACTTTTTAACCGTATTAATCGATTAATGGTGGTTAGTGAGTGCTAGGGGAAAGGTTGCTCGCATTTTCATTGTAAAATTAGATAACTAATTATAAATATTTAGATGGGTACTTGTCACTGTCCACTGCATTAACTTATTCACCTCCAGCAAACATCCATCACACTGCTGTGTATTAGTTTCACATGATCAGTGTTGGGAAAGCTACTCTGAAGCTACCCCAATGAGAAAACTGGGTTGCTGAAAGTTACTTAGAAAAAGCAGAAAAAAAGATTAAGTTGATAATGTTTTAAATACTCCACTATTTATGGGAAAGTGCAGGAATGTCAGTGTAATGTCTGCCTGACATTCGTTAAGATGAAGACCACCACGTTAAGTCCAGAACACTCGTGACATTTTATTAAGGTGCTGCGGTCACGTTAACAACAACGGAACACACCCTCAAGTTCCCTGTTCACCAAACTCCCGTACATGTAAACATCGCGGCATCTGTGCCGGTGCGTTCAAGGTAAACTCTCACTGTAGGAACTTTCATTCATTACATCTCCCCCTCAAAGATAAATCCTCCCATTTGTATTTACCAAAGCCCAGTAGCATGAAGTCCTTAAACAGTTTTCTAAATTATTTTTTTTTCCATGACATCCACAATCTACATGGGAACGCAATTACGATTTATGAACAATAACATTTCCCCTCAGACAGTTTTTCATATTACTGACATTAACCATTTCACTGTCATATTTTGTACCATAACATTTATAACTGTTATCGCAGCTTTTCTATGCTCTAACTTTAACACTTTACAAATACATTTCTGTTCTCTTCTTGTTTTTTTTTTTTTTTTTTAGAAGAAACCCCCTCACAAATCCAGCCGGGAGGCTGGCTTGCTCACTCTACCAGAGCGAGTCACAGTCACTGTCCCTGGTGGGTGCGGAGCTGCTGCTCCAGCCAAGGTGTCAGTGCTTGTGCAATCCATGTTCATTTCAGTCCCTGAATCCTCAGTTATCAAAACAGTAGCCTGCTCAGTGCCTGGAGGGGTGTGCACTGGTACTGAAGGTGCACTCAGCAAATGGCGTCGATTTCGCCGGTACTGTCCCCCATGGGCCGTGTCCACCACGTAAGATCTAGGAGTGGAACTGATCCCACGAACAGTACCTGGTGTTGTCCATTGTTTCTCATTGTCCAGTTTCATGAGAACACTGTCTCCTGGGTTCAACGGAGGAAGCCTCTGTACTCCGTTCCTGCGGTTGTAGTGGTATGCTTGTCTCTGCTTGGCTGCAGCGTCTGCTTGCCTGATTTCATCTTTATCGGGCCAGTTTGGGTCCAGATTCCCTGATAGGGTGGGTAAAGTCGTCCGAATCTTGCGACCCATCAGCAACTCAGCAGGACTGACTCTGGTGGATGACGATGGTGTGGCTCTGTAAACCATCAAAGCCAAGAGAGGGTCTGCCTGCCTTAGAATTCCTTTTGCTACCTGCACAGCTCTCTCAGCTTGTCCATTACTCTGGGCGTAATGTGGGCTAGATGTAGTGTGAATAAAGTCATATTTCTCACTGAACTGCCTGAATTCCTCTGAGACTAGCTGTGGTCCATTATCGCTTACTAGAACCTCTGGAATACCGTACCTTGCAAATGTGGCTTTTAGCTTTTCTATAATCTGGCCGCTGGTAGTTACTGGTAGGTGTAGGAGCTCTATGTACCTGGAATAGTAATCTGACACTACCAGATAAGACTGTTTCTTGTGCTCACACAAATCTACCCCTACTCTCTGCCAAGGTCTGGAAGGTAGTTCAGTTGACTTCAATGGCTCTTTCCTCTGTGTGTTTCTGTTCTCCCTGCAGAACTTACACTGAGTTACTTTTGTCGTTATGTCCTGTGAGATTCTTGGCCACCATACTGACTGGTTGGCTCTCTCTCTGCACTTCACTAGCCCTTGATGACCATCGTGAATCCTCTCCACTATCTCTGTTCTCATAGAAGTGGGAATCACAATACGATTACCTCTCACTACTAACCCATCTACCACTGACAACTCCCCTCTCACGTTGTAAAAATCCCTGACTGTCACTGGTACTGCCTTTTCATAATCTGGCCACCCTGACTGGATAAGCTGGCTCAGTACTTGGAGCTGGGGGTCGGTGGCTGTGCGGTCTCTGATCTCCTGCATCCTATGTGGGGAAGCTGGGACATGGCTCAGGACTGAGTCTATATGTGCAGTCACGTCTGCGCTGGACTTCTCATCACCAGAGCTCTGCAAGGGTCCCCTGGAGAGAGCATCAGCTACTGCTAACGTCCGTCCGGGCGCATACACTGCCTCTGCGTTAAAGCGCATCAGTCTCATCAATAGTCTCTGGCACCTTATGGGGACATTGTCAAGGTCTTTACTGTTCATTAAGGGTACCAAGGGCTTGTGATCCGTAATTAGCTTAAAGCTGTCGAGTCCAAACAGATATTTCTCAAAGTGTTCGCATGCCCAAACGCTAGCCAAACATTCCTTTTCTATTTGGGCGTACCTGGTCTCTGCGTCCTTGAGTCTCCTGGAGCAGTAGGCCACAGGTTTCCAGTCCTCGTTGTGCTGCTGTAACAGGACTCCTCCGAGCCCATAACTGCTGGCGTCAGCCGACACCACTGTGGGTCTGTTAGCATCGTAGAAAGAGAGTACAGGTGCTGATGCTAAGGCTGTCTTGAGTCTCTGGAAGGCAGTCTGCTGTGCTGGTCCCCACAGCCATTCCACCTTTGTTTTCAGCAGTTCATAAAGCGGTTGTCCTTCTGTAGAAAGCTCCGGGATGAATTTGCCCATGTAATTAACCATTCCCAGAAACCGCTTGAGTTCTGATACATTCTGGGGTTGTGGGAATTTTTCGATGCCGGCCACCTTCTCTGGGTCCGGTCTCACCCCGCTTTCATCAAAGATGTGCCCCAGGAAGCGAATCTGCCGCTGTCTGAACTTACATTTTTCTTTGTTCAGTTTGAGGCCAGCTGCCTCGATCACTCCAAGTACCTGCTCCAAACGTCTATCATGGATCTCCTCGGTTTGTCCATGTACCAGGATGTCATCCATGTAGATCTCTGTTCCTTCCAGCCCTTGTAGAGTCTCTGCCATTTTTCGCTGGAATATTTCTGGAGCACTTGTTATCCCAAAGGGAAGTCTGCAGAAGGCATACCTCCCAAAGGGAGTGATGAAAGTGGTCAGTTTGCGGCTTTCCTCCTGCAGAGGTATCTGGTAAAATCCACTGGCAGCGTCTAGTGATGTGAACACTTTCGACCCGGAGAGCCGTGGCATGATTTCCTCTATGGTAGGTAGCACATACTTTTCTCTTTTCACAGCCCGATTTAGCTTCCTAAGGTCTGCGCAGCACCTGACCTCTTTTTTGTTAGGCTTTAAAACCGGGACCATGGCGGCGCACCACTCTGTGGGCTGTGTCACCTTTTCAATAACGCCCTCATCCTCCAACCGGTGCAGCTCTTTCTTTACTAGAGGCATGAGTGGCAGCGGCACACGTCTAGCAGTGTGCACGGCATATGGCTGTGCATCTTCTTTGAGAGTGATTTTAACAGGTTCAGTCTTAAGTAGGCCGCCGGTTCCGAACACGGTGCTGATGTGCTCCACTCTCTTCACTAAACCCATTTTTACTGCTTCTGGGCGACTGAGCAAACTGCTGCTATTTCCTTTAATCACATACACAGGGAAAGTGTATTCTGTGCCTTTGTAGGCTGTAGTAGCTCTAAACCAGCCTATGCATTTAAGCTCCCCCCCTGGTCCAACAAAGGGCATCTCCGCAGGACCCAGTCTGTAGGCTTTGGGAAGGGTCTGAAAAGTCTTTTCACTTATGACAGTCACGTCTGCCCCCGTATCTATTTTAAAGGCTAGGGGTGCATTTCCAATGTTGAGCGTTACGGTCCATTTATCTGGGCTAGCTGCTCCGCTAACCTCTCCCAAAAACTGAAATTGTCCCATACTTTCTGTGACTTCATTCACTGTTTTGGTACGACACACCCGTGCCCAGTGGCCTCTCTTGTTACACTTTTTACATGTGCTCTTAAAGGCTGGACATTTCCTTTTATCCTGGTGCTGAGTGCCGCACCTACCGCAGTTCTGGACGTCTTTAAGGCCGCTTGCTGCTTCGCGTGATGCGGTTCCTTTTCTGTGTTGCTCCTTTCGTCGTCTGTCAAAGTTAACATTAGCCACCTGTAGCTCCGGTGGGTTGGTCTGAAGGCTAACCTGTTTAACAACCTCCTCTTGCTGGCGCACTTGCTGGATAACTTGTGCAAGCGTCAAGTCTGCAGTGAGTTGAAACTTCTGAGACAACTCCTTGTCTCTAATGCCAACGACCAGTCTATCTCGGATGTGCTCGTCCCTTTTGTCGCCAAACTCGCAGTTTTCTGCTAGCTCATACAGCACTCTTATATATGCTTCTGCTTTCTCCCCGGGTAACTGGCTCCGTTGATAAAAGCATGCCCGCTCGTGTATTAAATTCCGTCTAGGAATGAAGTAGTCGTCAAATTTCTTCAAAACAGTGTCGTAGTTTTTCTTGTGTCCCTCTTCTTCAAACTCAAATGAGCTGAATATCTTTTCTGCTTCACTGCCCATCGCATAAATGAGTGAGCAGACTTGGACTTCCCCATCTTCTTTGTTCAACTTGGTGGCTGTCCTGAAGCGCGAGAACCGTTGCTTCCACTCCGGCCACTCACCGGGGCTTGCAAACTTAAACTCCTCTGGAGGATTAAACTTCGACATGTCGATCCGTCCAGGTCACTTTCCGTCACTTCTGACACCATGTAATGTCTGCCTGACATTCGTTAAGATGAAGACCACCACGTTAAGTCCAGAACACTCGTGACATTTTATTAAGGTGCTGCGGTCACGTTAACAACAACGGAACACACCCTCAAGTTCCCTGTTCACCAAACTCCCGTACATGTAAACATCGCGGCATCTGTGCCGGTGCGTTCAAGGTAAACTCTCACTGTAGGAACTTTCATTCATTACAGTCAGCTTTATCATATCAGCCTTAATTCTTCTTGGCATAGATTCAACAAGGTGCTGGGAACACTCTTAAGAGATTTTGATCCATATTGAAATGATAGCATCACATAGTTGCTGCAGATTTGCACATCCATGATGGAAATCTCCTGTTCCACCACATCCCATAGGTGCTCCATTGGATCGAGATCAGGTGGCTGTGGAGGCCATTGGAGTACAGTGAGCTCATTGTCATGTTCAAGAAACCAGTTTGAGATGATCTGAGCTTTGTGACATGGTGCGTTATCCTGCTGGAAGTAGCCATCAGAAGATAGAGAAGTAACAATACTCAGGTAGGCTATGGCATTTAAACAATGCTCAGTTGGTACTAAGGGGCCCAAAGTGCGCCAGAAAAATATCCCCCACACCATTACACCACCACCACCAGCCTAAATTGTTTAACAAAGGCAGGATGGATCCATGCTTTCATGTTGTTTACACCACATTCTGACCCTACCATCTGAATGTCACAGCAGAAATCAAGACTCATCAGACCAGGCAACGTTTTTCCAAGCCTCTATTGTCCAATTTTGTGAGTCTGTGTGAATTGTACTGTTGTCTTTCTATCATCTTGAACCAGGCTGACCATTCTTCTCTGACCTCTTGCATCAACAAGGCATTTTCGCTCAGAGAACTGCCGCTCGCTGGATATTGTCCACCCTCTGTAAACCCTACAAATGGTTGCTTGTAGGTCAGCAGTTTCTGAAATACTGAGAACTGTCAGTCTGGCACCAACAACCATGCAACGTTCAAATTCATTTAAATCACCGTTCCTCCACATTCTGATGCTTGGTTTGAACTTCAGTAGGTCGGGGGTCGGGGGTCAGTAGGTTTTGCACTATTAGCCATGTTACTTCTAAAGCAGCGTGCAACAACTTCTCAAAATATTTGTTGAAAAATAGCAATAATCAGTACTTATAACTAATTGTAGTCAAAGGGTGTTTAATTACAGTGGTAAAATGAAAATGAGAAATAATTCCTTACCTTGAATGGTCCAAAATTGTTTGTAGTTTCAGTAGTTAACCACATAAAAAATGGCAAAACAAGTAACTTAAGTACCTTGAAAATGTAGTTAAACTACCAATTTGATTACATGTAGTTCACTACTCCCCAACACTACACGTGACTAACTTTGTAATGCAAAAGTTGCCAAGTTGTTTGTGATTTAACTTGCACACTTACTGTTGGTTTGCAAAAGAACTGTTGTCATGTAAAAAGCCAGTGTGCACAATTACTTTGTCTGAAGTTCACTACAGTAGGCCAAAGTACTTAAAATCCCATGCTTGTTCACTGATTAGCATTTAAATATTATCCAGGCTTCAACATTTCATCACAGCTTCATCATAGCACATGCATGTAGATCTTAGTCACAGCAGTCATTTTGACTCATAGCAGGAAAAGCACAAGTGTTACTAATAATGTTAATGATGGCTCAGTTCTACAGCAAGGCCGTTCTATTCAAGTGTCCCAGTAAGCCCTGACAGTGAGCCAGCCTGCACAATAGACCTTTTTCAATGACATTTTTGCATGTCAGTACAGGAAAGCACAGGTGTAATTAATGATAAAAAATAATGAGCACATTCCATTAAGCGTTAGTTGAGCTAGTTGCAGGGCTTTGGTATTGTGTGTGCTGGCTCACTAGCTTTTAACTAAATTTGTTTCAACAGTGCTTTTTCTGCTAATGTCTGCTGTAGAAAAGGTAAATACCAGGACCCTGAAACCAGAGTTTCTAAATGGATTTCAGCCATCGTTAATATTATTGTTTACACCTGTGCTTTTCCTGTTGTGCCATGTCAAAACTTCTTCTGTGGAAAAGGCCTATTTAGTTTATCAAGCACATTAAGATATGCTGAATTACATTCATATGTGTTGGCATACACCAATCAGCCAAAACATTACGTGACAAAGAGCTCAAGGCATCAACCTGGCCTCCAAATTCCCCAGAGCCCAATCTGATCAAGCATTTGTGGGACATGCTGGTGCCCCAGAGGTACTGCTGATCCAAGGTGGGGCCTGCTTGGATTGTCAGCAACATAGTCAGCAACAGTGTTTAGGTGGGTGGAGTGTGTCAAATGGCATCCACATGAATACCAGGACCAAAAGTTTCAGGCAGAACATTGCACTGTAACAAGATGATCAGTGTTCACTTCAGCTGCCAGTGGTTTTAATGTTTTGGCTGATTGGTGTATTTGTGTCTATATATATTGGCTATACTCACTTTGTAATCACTGCTTTGTTTTTGAATTCATTGATTTATTCACATTCTAGTCAGAATTGTACAAAGTTAGTCTGATAAACTTATAGGTTTCTTTATAATAGTTCTACATTTTCAAGGTTAAAAGCTGATATGCTGTTGGTAGCACCAATTCTGTTGGTCTGCAGGCCTCCCTGTCTATCTGTCAGTACTATCCTCTCTCTCTCTCAGTGGGATCACTCTAATCCAATCCCAAATATATTACCTGGTCCTCACTGAGATAAGGCATACTGGGGGATGTTAGTGTATCCATATGAATTAAATGGACGACAGCTCTATCAAGATCATCCAGCAGGTCAAGGCTACTCTGCAAGAGGGTATGATGTAGCCAAACTGATTTTCTCCATACAGCTACCCCTTTACCCCACCTCACGTTATCACCAGCCACCCACACTGAAGGAAATAAACACACCTACCTTTGACGTAGACACATGATCATCTGCAGGTTTTTTTTTGACAGGTGTGAGCCACGGTTCACTGTGATTTAACACCTTGCCACTGTGCTAAAAGTTCACATTATTTGAACTTAAACCAATTAAATCTGAACCAGCACACCACTGATTCTTAAAGCATATCCAATCAGATTACAGCTGACAAAGATGCTTAAACATGGAGAAATATCCCTGAGCTGATATAATTTTAGGATCATTTTAATAATACGTATGCATTATTTGGCTTTGCTTCAGCATGAATTAAACAGTTCTTGTTTATAACTTGTATAATGATACATCACTGTTGAGTTTAGCTCTCAGCACTGACACTGTGTCTAACCCAGCGGCCAGTGCAGATCAGACTGCTTATCATGTGTAGACAGCTAATACCCACACAGTCAGAAATGCCCATAAGCAGACCTAAGTTCACTGTCTGAATTTCAGTTTTTAGATTTGTGGCTTGGTTTATGGTCTTTTAAAAGAAACAGTGTCATACCTAAGATTAATTGTTGCTGGTAAAGGGGACATGCCAAGACTTGCATCTTGGAGTAAGCACCTTTTGGTTGGTCCCAGCACATAATTAAAAACAATGACATGTATAGGACAAAGGCTGAGGAGGATTCAGGTGTGTTATTAAAGCCATTTATTGCAGCGCATTAAGCTTCTCGGGACAGTCAAGAGTCCCACAGAGAGTTTGACAATATTGCTGCTATTGGCATTTGAATAGGATAAAAGTTTTTTTTGGTTTTTTTTTGATAATTTATCCATGTGGTATTTTCTCAGTTTTGCTTCTGGGATATTATTTGTTCAGACCTTATGCTTAACTGTGTGGTTTTAATGGAAACATTTCTTTGTGTTGATAGGACATCAGTGATACCCTGACACTCAGTGACCAGAACATATGTGAAATGTCCTGGAGGAGTTCCAGATGGTCTGCCAAGAAGGTCCACCATTGGTCCACCACGACCATAATGCAACAATCACACGGATGATCCACCCCATGGACGCTTCACAGGTGAATTCACATGGGTAAAGTGTACCACTTCACCTGTTGCTGATAGAAAAAATGGATTTCAATCAGGAAAGACTCATTCTGAGAGAGAAGAATATTTGTTTACATGTGCACCTAGCTATGAGTAATGTGAAAAGGCTTGGCAATTAGACCCCATTGTGATGTCATATATTTCAGGAGGGTGGTAAAGACATAGTAGATTAGGAAACCCCCCTATGGAGTCTAGATGCTGGTAAGATAAGATAAGATATCCTTTATTAGTCCCACAGTGGGGAAATTTCCAGTGCTACAGCAGCAAAGTGGACAGCAAAGATAGGGAACAACAGTACAGAGACAATAAATAGTAGCAATATAAACAGTATATGATGATATTGATGAAATGAGATGAAGAGGGAGCTGAGGATCTGAATGTGAAGAGGAATGGGCTTTCAGTGAGCTTGTCCTGGGCTCTGGATAAGGTGACTGGAGGTGAATGAGGTGGAGGAGGGTGCGATGATTCAGCCTAAAATAGCCGCTGAAAGGAGAAGAGAGGAGAAGACATTAAAAGTTTGGTGGTAGTAACATCAGTGGCTGAAGGAGATTGTGGCAAAGTTTGATTGGCTAACCAGATTGGAGGAAGCTGACTATGGTCAGTCCTAATATGATAAAAGTATGTTTTCTATAGTAGGTTTGCTGAGAAGCGCAATATATTTTTCTGTTTAAAATGCTTCTTTGACAATATACAGTTTGAAGTACTTTTACTGTTCATTACTGTACTGAAAGTCAGCTCAAATTTTACTGTAACACGTTGAAAATGTTGGATTTCCTTTGGTTGGATCAAAATGTGGCGGAAGTGCTGACAAAGAAGTACAAATAATGAAATTATGGTGCTGGGAAAAAATAGTGCATGTAATTTTAAAGGAGTCGGTTCAAATGTGAATGGATGGGACACCACTCTTCCAAAAGACATTCCCCCATGGTGCTTAGATAATGTTGGTCCAGAATCTCTCATAGGTGTTCAGTTGGGTTGAGATCTGGTGAGTGTGAGGGCCATAGCATATGATTCACATCATGTTCATACTCATAAAAACATTCAGTGACACCTTGTGCCCTGTGGATGGAAGGATTGTCATTGTAAAAGAGACCTCTCCCATCAGGATAGAAATGTTTCATCATAGGATAAAGGTGATCTCTCAGAAGAACTTTGTATTGATTTGCACAGTGACCCATCCCTCTAAGGGGACAAGTAAGCTCACAACATAGCAGAGCCACCGGATCCACTCACAGTAGGGGTCAAGCTTTCAGGCCTGTACCTTTCTCTTGGTGTACACCACGTGTGCACTTGCTCACATGTTGGATGATGTTTCATCACACCATATCACTTTTTCCACCTCGCTGTAGTCCAGTACGTATGGTTTTTGCACCAATGAACTCTCAAATGTGCATACATCTTTGTAATATGGGGTTTATGCACTGTAGCCTTACTATAATGTCTCTCTCTGTAACTGTCGACAGTCTGTTCTTGCTGACGCAGTCTGATCACGTCCTGACATTCTCAGTCACCTGAGGAAGAGTTGCTCCTCTGTTTTTACTTAAATACCACGCTGATGCACACGCATCATGGTTGTCAAATGCATGCTGTCGATCACATCTCCCAGTCCTACTTTGGTCTGTCTAATAGATCTAAATGCAGATGCCACTGAAGTCACTGTCCATATTGAACCACTTGCCAGCTGAGCAGTCTCTGGGACTAAAGCTCCTGGCATCTGTGCACCAAAAATGAACACTTTTAAAGTCACTCGGGTCTTTACCTTTCATCATGTTAATACAAAATCAGAATCAGCTGGGCCTGCTCAGCACTGACATGCCACAGAGTAGGATTTGATGTTGATTTCGTAATGTACACTTCACTGCCACCTCTTGCTAGGTACTGTAAAGTATAGAAGGTGGTGGTATGTAAGGAGGGTGGAGGTGGTAAAGGAAACTACATTTTGTTTAGTTTGCCTGGCCACAGTGCTGTTTAAAGTCAATGTGATGCAGTTCTTGTTACAGACCTGCTCTTTTGCCAGTATGACTGTACCAGCTTTGATTTTTTTTTCTGGGGTATTGTGGCCCACCTTTATGGGGGTATGAGCATGGAAGGAAATGCTGCCTTTCAGATGTGAGACTTTATTAACCTAGCACATGGTTACTAAAAGGTAGTGTGTCTTGAAAGCATGACAGTTTCATCAGTGTTGTTTCAAGAATTAGCATTTCTACATCAAAAAGCTTTTTGCCATTAAGGAGAAATTATTAAATATTTTAGCTGCAAGGAAAATGTCCCTTTTACCAAGTGCTTATCTGAAAAAAAAGAAAAAACTAGAAATATTAAATATTAGTGATGGCATAAAAAGTAATTTCATTTTCCTGTGTGTGCTCTTAGACTCTCTGCGTTTATTACTAATTCATTTTTTTCTCCTCAACATTTCACAATATGATGTTTTATCATAATCATCTCCACTAGAGAATAACAAAAATGATAAGGATGAGCAGATCCCCAGTCTTTTTCAGTCTGTGTATGATATTAGGGGCTTTAGGATTTGGGGTTATATTTATTGTGACCTCAACTGGGTGGCTGCCTTTTCTTATTTTACTATATCCTCCCCTGGATTTGTAATTTAAAGTAAACTTGTCATAGAGTTGCTTGGAATGTTCCTTAATCTTTATGGTGTTGTTTATATCAAAGAAATGTAATCACCTACAGTTTGGCATCCCAAATACCATATTTAACCTAAAATCACTTGTCACACATAGATTACTGACAGGTGATCTTAATTCAACTTATGAGTCCTCTGAAAACAGTTGTATGTATCAGTGATGATTTGGGTTTGCCGTAGTAATATAATGGTAAATGTAACCTGTAACTTAAGTTTGTTTGCAGAGGAACTCAACAAGTTACCTTTAAAGGTTTAGTGTGTATATTGGCAGATATTGGATATAATGTAATAAGTAAATTTCTTAGGTGTATAATCACCTGAAAATAAGAATTGTTGTTTTTGTTACCTTAGAATGAGCCGTTAACATCTACACAGGGAGCAAGTTCTCATTTATGGACATTGCCATGTTCACAGCCATGTTTCTACAGCAGCCCAAGATGGACAACGAAACACTGGCTCTAGATTGGGCCATTCGTGTTTTCATGTTTTGTGTTTTTGCGTCAGCCACCGTTGTTAGAAGCCCGAGTAACGTTGGAAAAACACTGATTTATTCAGTGTTTGTACCTGTTTTTATCACCTGGACTGTTTGTTTGGAACAGAAGAGACCTCTGTGGTTAATTTGACTCCTGATAAAAACCTCCTGAACAATGACCAGGAGAAGTTTCAGCTGGTTGCTATCTGCTATGCTCACAGCTGTATTGGGGTGGGGGAAAATCGATACAACATAATATCATGATATTTTTGTGTAACAACATTGTATCATCACACAGTGCCAAATAGCGATTTTTTTAATAATAGAAATTATAAATATTACAAATACAAATTAAACTTTAGGTGGCCTACTAAAATAATACAATCAGTTGCTTTTTCAGTCCACTAGATACATATACAAAAAACTGGCTAAAGTGAGATGATCAGACTCAAAACTTCATTAGATAACACAGATGTTGAAAAAGTTTTCCTTTGGGGACATAATTTACAGTTGAAAAAGGGTAATAAATCCCAATATATTTTACCGCAATACTCAACATATTGCAGCATTTTTAAAATCACAATAATATTGTATCGTAACTTAAGTGTCGTGATAATATCGTGTTATGGATCCTCTGGTGATTCCCATCCGTAACACTATATGCCACTAACTCCACTTTAATCTTACAAGCTGAACCCCAGATAGACCATAGTAATTATCAAATGAACCAGTGTCTTGTGTGTATTTACAAGACATAGTATAGACATATTGTGCCTTATTACCATCTCTTACCAGTTTCCTACTGACCAAGTTGTGGTGAGTAGGACTATTTCTTCTTCAGTTGGCAAATGAGTGGGGAACTCTTGCGCCCTGCGCCATGGGGAAAGTCATCTGTACACAGTGCGATAACACAGAGCTGGTTGAAAATCGGCAAAGGTTTCCTTAAAAATAATTTTTTTTCAACCTAAAGGGTAGAATAACCCAAAAATCAAAACCGTGCATCTACTGTTAGCACACCCAGCACCACTAAGCTAGCTAATGTTAGCACAGCCGAAGAGGACGCCATTAATGTTTACTTCTCGCATTGTCATAAGCATGAGTCTCTTGTCCATGAATAGATGAACTCTTGATGATATGGTTGGTGGCTGTAGTTCGGTAGAAAGAAAATAGTTCCTACATGAAACTGCTCACAACAAGGTCTGTGGAGTATCTTTAGTAACCAGGTCATAATTTCTGGAAAGAGACATTGATGTTGATTTTTTTTTTTTTCAAATGTTTTGTTTGGTGCTTTGAGCACCACAAGCTGTGTGCCATCTAGTTCTATTAAATTCAAGAGAACGCAGACATCTCTACAGCCAATATCTTCACTCAGCAACTCACACCAAAACAATCTAGATTAATAAACAGTGTTACAGGTAAGAGAAAATGTGTGTTTTTGGGTTTGATTTTGGGGTGAACTGTCCCTTTAAGGAGTGATGCCTGAAATCGTAACACCCATACAGAAGTTAAATATTAGCACTGACGTTGTCTGTTTTGTGTGTGCGTATGTATGTGTGTGTATTTGTGAGCACAGGCCAGTCAGAGGAGATGGAATGGATGAGTGAGAGATGGCTAAGATGAGAAGCTGTCTGTTTGTGGTCAGAGGATGTGGTAGACTGCTTGTGTTGGGTGATACTTGATCTGATGTTAATGTGCTGCTGTGTGTGTGGGAGGGAGTGAGTTGAAAGAGGCAGAGGGGAAGATGGGCAGATAATCCCGTCTGCTTGATGAGATTGAATGCTGGGATTGATTGATCGCCTAATCATAGGAGGAAATGGGCCTGAAAATGAATGGGACTCTGCCCTTGGCTTGCTGTGGAGCTGGGTGGTTGGGTTGGAGGGGATGTTAGCTGCAGAAAGACATGGCCTTAATGTGCATGGGACCTGATTTCATTTGTGTCTGATATACAGTTATATGATCCTGGCTAAATGATCAAATAAAAAAGGAAGAGGGGGGAACAGCGAAGGGGATGTAAATCAAGCTTTATTGCTGGAATATTACTTTTTCATCTCATCTGAAATGGATGCTTTGAGAAAAGAGCAAGAATAAAAATTCATCATGAATTTAGAACTGTGTGTAGTTACAGATACCCACTACCCTGGATGTAGTTGATTGGCTGGTAATAGGTATTGGATTATGATTATTATGTGTGTAATTGGGTCTCATGCAGCAACATTCTCTGAAATTTCTCTTACATTATCTCTTAATTTCTTTGTTAAGAGAAAAAATAACAGAGTTCCAGATGCACCAAACGTTCTTTGATATCTAAATCTGCTCTCTTCAGGTGTGCTGAATGATAAGTCCTTCTTGATCATGAGTAACCCATTAACATAGGCAATGCCCCCTTAACACTATATAAGGGGCACTTTCTGGCATATGCCCAAGAATTGGGGCGATGCCACCGAAAAAAGGCTATAAGAAGAAGAACTCCAGTAATAGTGAAATCGTCATACTGTTAAATGACAGAACAAACAAAAATACATAAATAAGTAACTGTGATTTTCCAATGTGTCAGTGATGGCCTTACAGAAAATCTACAACCCAGCAATGGCAAAACATTTGTGATGCTGTACATGACATGTCCGCAGCAGGAGTAGAGGAAGTATTCAGATCCTTTTCTTAAAAAAGTATTTCATTGCTGGAAATTTTTATGTAAGTAGGCTGTCAGTGCAGTAGACGCAATTACTTTACGGTGCTATATAACTAGTGAAAACAAAGGAGAGGTGTTATGGCATTCACTTTTGCTCAAGAGGTAAAAAACCTACAACTACCAGAATGCACTGCGCCGCACTGGACAAATAAATGCTCCCACTGGTGGGTGACATAATGCGAACTCATCTGTTTGACCAATGTAACAAACAATCTCGAATTACAGTTAGACAGTGAGCTAAAATTTGTCTCTGAAAGCATTGTGGTAAGACAGAATCTTGGGGTTGTATTTGATCAGGGTTGGGGGGAGAATCTGTTGATGCACTTCTGTAGGCTTTGTATCGTTGGTGGGGGCATGGGTGGTGGGCAATACAAAAATGTGGACGTGCAGGCCTGTAGTTTGAGCAACAGCAAAAAAATGTCATCCAGTGGAGCTCCACTTGGAGGGGAGCAGGGGCAAGGCCCTGGTTTGATGGAGGGAAGTTTACCTCAGTTCATTTACAATATGCATACTAACCACATTGTTATGATACAAAGCTGGTTGAAATCTGCAAAGTATCCCTTTAAGTAAAAGTACTAATATCACAATGTAAAAAATACTCTTGTACAAGCAAGTCCTGCATTGAAAATGTTTCAAAGTACTCTGCAGAAAATTTTAAATTAATAAATCAAAATAATACAAAAATGAGAAGGAAACACAGTAAGTCCTTATATTTGAGAAGCTGGAACCATGAAATGTTTTTGCATGAACAATTACTTAAGTGTTTTTCAAAATGGTTATCAATTAATTTCCTAATCAATCAACTAATGGTTTCAGCTGCACTTGTACATTTTCGTATGGTTTGTGTGCAGAAATCTTAATTTGGAAGGTAACCAGTAATTAAAGTTATCAGATAATCGTAATGCAGTAAAAAGTATAGTATGTCCCTCTGAAGTGTAGTAGAGTAGAAGAATAACTTTGCATGAGGTTAAAATACTTAAGTAAAAGTACCTCAAATTTGTACTTGAGTAAATGTACTTGGTTACATTCCACCAGTGGTCAGCAGAGGGATACACAGTAAATAAAACTGAGCTCAGCAGCCATTAATCCGTCTCATCAAATAGATGCAATCTCGTTCTTTGTGTAAAGCCTAGATGAGCAAGAGCAGTGTGAAGCCATTCACAATATGAACACATGCAGTATCATCCAAGGGTTTTTGTAGTCTCAGTTGGGATCAGTGGACCAGTAGTATTTACTTATCCCACAAATTTAATAAGCCAATTAAAATAATTACTTTAAAACATATAATAAATTAAATTTGATTATGTGATTTTAATGGGGTTATTTTTGTTCCTCAGATTTAAAACAGTTTCTTCATGTTGGATAACAATTTGTTGACTATGAAAATAAGATTTCTCTGGGGCAATGGGAGCGTGGTTTATTTGCACTGCGCTACAAATGCTAGCAGTATGATGAGGCGTTGGGCGTGAATTCTGCACTAAGCACTGCAAGTCAGATGTATTTTTTTGTGAGTGTCAAGATCTAAAATATGTTAAACTTTGGGTAAAAATGCTGCGCTAGTCACTGTCGCTTGAGCCGTTCAATGGCAGTGGAGGAGGGACAAATACTGCAAAGACAAACCATCACCTCGTCAGTGTTTTCAAGCGCTAAACAGCAACAACGGAGGAGAAATCCTAGCAACCAAAGCGTCTCCACTGAAAAAACGCTGCAACTCCAAAGCACTCTCAGACGCTCCCAGCTGGGCGTTTCCTGAGGAGCGCCTGGTGCTTTCAGCCTGGAAAAAACACCTTGGTGGACTTTGGCCTAATCAAGGAGCAAAAAATAAGAAAACAGAGGTGAATCTTAGAATCAGTGGGCACTAATAAAATAAGAACAAATCATGGATATGAACAATTATGAGAGGAAATCTGTTTATTATTTACTGCATGAGGCTCAATATTTGTTTTGCAGTATTTTTACCTTGACCAGGAGATTTGTTTGGTCAAATTCTTCACAGCTGGATTGAGGAATTTAAGAAGGTCTAACAGATAATATGCTCCTGCTGTCACTTTGTCTCTGTCCTAACTGCCACATACTTTCTCAAGTGATGGCAAGGCTACTTAAAAAGAAGCTGGGCATGGTGTCACTCTGGGGGAGCCCAATATGTGCTGTTCCATCTCACACAGAGGACTCTGGCCAGTATATTAGAATGGGGAAATTAGCTCTGTGTTTGAGGGTTCTTGCTTTTTATGTAGGGTCCACAGTTCACAGAGTGAATGCTGCCACAACATATCAGCCTGTACAATGATTGAAGTGGTGGACTCCGCATGGCATCAAGGCAAAATCAAACCAAACAGTTTGCCTTGTTGTTTCAGTTCGGTGTGCCAACTGTCACTTTGAGTTTGTCTCCATTTCCACGCCACTAAAAGGGCTTTGAAAAGGCAAATACCTCGCAGACTTTGAGCATTTATCACAATTTTCTGCATCATTGTTGACAGAGTGGCAAAAACATTTATGACACTAAATCTAAACCCAGTATGATAAACATCTCCTGTAGATAAAACAGTCCTAAGCAGGAATTAGCATCAGAGCATTATCAGTGTTTGAAAGATGGTACAATGTAGCCATAAATGTTTTTTTTTTAGTAGTAGTAGTAGTAGTAGTAGTAGTAGTATAGTACATAAAAAACAGCACTGAGAAAATGCTGTCTCAATATAGTTTTTAGCCATTTAGAAAAAGGCCCACCTAAAAAAAAAAAAAAAATCGGTGTCAGTTTTACTATCAGACTGCCCTTTCTAATGGGGAAGTGACACCATTACCCCAAAGCCACCAGACTCCATTGACAAAAACAGTCATTTTACTTTGCAGAACACAGAAGTTGCTGATTTACAGCTGCCTCAATCAGTTAGTGTGTAAATAGGATGGAGAAAATATTTCCAGATGTATAGTCCACCTAAACTGATGTTGATGTTTATACAGTAGGTGGCTAAAATACATTGTGCTGCAGTCCTCTATCTATAGCAGTACATAAGCTTCTGTGTTGATAGATTTGGTTTATCAAAGATGCTAGTAAAGCAAGACAGTACATAAAATAAGCACAGCAGAAAGGTCAGATAGGTTGGACCACATTGTTTATCTTTAAACCTTACAGTTACAGCTGAAAATATCAACAGAATCTCCACAATTCAAATCAGATGCCAGTTGTACACCCAAAAGTGACTGTTAGTGCGAAGTCACAGTGATTCGGTCTATACCCATGGTATTTAATTGACAGAATCTTAGACTGATATGAGTGCCTCCTAAACTCTGCTTTTAAGTATCAGTCGAGCCATGGGATATTTCTAGTCTAACAGGGGAAATCAGAGAACCTAAATAAGAAAAGAGAAGAAATGCTGAGGTGTTTCATGCCTGAAGCTCAGCGTCAGAGGCAAGTTTTACCTTAATCCAGGCTGCTTTGTTTTTAATGTAGCCTAACTATGTGCTTCACGTTGCCCCTGTAATTGTTATTATTATTATCATTAATATTATTATTATTGTTATTATTTTGTGCCACTTGGGGGCAGTGAAACAAACTGAAAAAGCAAGTTGATGTGGCTCCTTTTTAGCTCTATTTTGGTCTGCACCAACTCCTGAAAAAAATATCTGCCTCTGTTTTTAAATAGAAACATATTCATTTGTACAATGTGTGTGAGAGACACCCATCACTGTGAGTGTAAATATAACCATAAAATGGGAAAAAAAGATCAAACTTTTAACACTGTCAAACAAACAGTTGATAGGTATATTGTGTGTATGTGTGAGTGTGTGTGTATGTGTGTAATGTTTTATTTAAATATATCTTAGCCAGGATCCATTAACCAAATGTAGTGTTTGTTGTGGGCCCCCCTCTCTGTCTCCCTCTAGTGTGCAGGCTACATTTGTTGGTGGCTGAGTAGAGGGTTGTTGTGATCCAGAGCTTGAAGCCTGAGAGTGGGATGACTGAGGGGGAAATGAGCAGCCCATGCAAAGAAGTGGAGGCACTGTGGGCAAAATGATCAATGGCATTGATCAGCCAGTCAATCCTGGAGTCTATATTCTTCTCTGTTTACACTCTCCCATTGCCACTGTGTTAAACTGAGCGTGCTCTAAGCAGCCACCTTAGGGACCCTCTAAAAGCCTGGCCTCACACCCGTCATTGATTGACATGTCGATTATCTTGGAAGCTGTTGACAGCACAGTTGTTAGCCATCTTAAACATTAATGATGATGGGGAGCCGTTGCCTCGAGTTACACTCCTGACTAAGAGAAAGGGAGATTCATTTTCAAGCACAGTAGCACTATGAATGAAGTGAAACATAAAAAACCTAAAACAAAATACAGACAAGTAGCGATTGGTTACACACCAGTATCACTGCTTTATGATAGCTGGAGACAGTCTGTGAATCTTTTGTTGACTTGCCTGCTTGATCAACAATGTGGGAGCAAAACTGAAATATTGTAAATATACATTTTAGTAGAGGGCTGACTGTGTGTCTACAGTATTAAAAATCATAAACTCCTTTAAGCTTAAAGAGGCTGACCTTTTTATTATGAAATCCAAATCTCATCGGACTGTTCATTTATTACTTTGCTCAGAAGAAAAGCACACACATGGCAATGTCATGTGGTGGTATATTCATACAGTAAGACAATGCTACATGACGCATGCATTAGCTTGCAGTTTTTTAACAGCAGATAAGCTGACACACTACCCACATGATTTGTGGTACATATATACATTTATATATTTAAACAAAATGATTCCATCTTTGGTTTTGTGTAGTGATTGTGTCACTGTCTGCATTATCATTTGGAAGGTTTGTGAAGCATGGATGTAAAGTCATTCCCTTGCTAAGTGTAATCAACACCAGATCATGTGTGTGTGTGTGCATGCGCAAATGTGTGTCTGTGTAAAAATAATTGTGTTAAGTGAGCAGACTCTACCACATGCCTGGAGCTCCCAGCAGCAACCTCAAACCTGTTTCTTCTTTTATGCGTCATTTACTGCCTGTAAACAGTTTGTGTAAAGCAGTTTATAGAAAATTTCTACAAGTTCCTTGAGCTCTCCGCAATATGCGCTTAAGTTATACAAACTCTTCATTTTAATAGACCCCCAGTGGGCTGACATTGGCCTGGCTGCAGGGACCAGCGGTTGCACCCTAGTAATGCTGATAATCAACCTTCTGCACGATGCTTTCCAAGCAGAGAAAGTGGCAGCGAAGTCTTTGTCTGGGTTTCCTCTGATTTTTTTTTTTCTTGGTCCTCACTCTCTTTACCTTAAGCTCCTTCTCGCCGCTGCTGCCAGCTTCCACAGGCCCCTTTTGGTTGGTCAACGCATTAAAAATTGTGCTGCCTCTTTACAAGATTGTCTTTAATCTTTTGCCTCTTCCATGTCACCTCGAAACGTGTGGAGGCTGATATGATAATGATGTGGACCTGTCCAGGGTATTAGAGTTAAGCTGGCTGATTAGGCTGCACATCGATTGGTCTATCACTCAGCACTGGCCTGGTCTGGGCATTTGGAGAGGAGGTGGGTTGGGTGGTGGGGGTGAGAGAAGACTGACAGCCATTCTGAGGAAATGACCTCACTTTAAGTGAATCACAAACATACACTTAAACACTTGCAGCAGGAGCACAGACATAATTTCAATCTTTTTTCCTTTCTCTTAATGAGCCCATTTTCACTTTTATGTTTGTGTTTTGGAACCACCTCTAACAACTTGCTATCAGTTCTCAAGAACCTCCTTAGTCATTTTTGACCTGTGTTAAATTTCCCTGGTGGCAGAATAAAACTAAATTACTGAATGAATTACTAGATTACTCAAATTAACAATTAACAAATTATACAAAGACTGTTTTGTGTCATGTTTAACAGCTGAGTTATATTGTAGTACTGCTGTGTGCACCTTTTAATTGAATTAAGTCAGATCAGAACAGGATGTGATGATAAAGGTGATGTCGAAGAGATGTGTCATTGTAAGAATAGCATAACATGAGAAAACTGTAAAAATAATGCTGTGTTCTAGATATTTTTCAAATTAAGAAAAAAAATCCCTGTGCCCCTATGCAATGGCCAAACACTATAACAGTACCTACGCAACACATTCACACTCCCCACTTGTCAAATATCGACGCTTGGTCAGTGGCCCTACCCGTCAAACTATAATTCTCTAGGTACCCCTCCAGTGTAAGTTTTGAATGCTCCTGTCAATTTACAGTTGTTACATGCATTGTGTCTTTTCAAAATAAATTTCCGTTTTCACAGGAAATGTACAGCTCTCTCTTTTTAAATGCATGCAGTCTCTTTTCAAAATAAAATAAGGTTAAAAAAAGGGTAAAAAATACCCATCGTTTTTATGTATATGTCCTTAGGTCTTCACAACAAAAGTACATGGTTGGAGTTAGAAAAAACATCATGGTTTGACTTAAAATAAGTATGTTTTTTTACTTATGTAATGGAGCGCCACCTGACATACATCACTAGCATAGTATGCTACTCATACTAGCATGTTGTATTGTTATTAAAATAACTCAATTGACTTTTGCTTTCTATATAAGATGTGAACAGCAGTCGTGTGGGTGAAAGTCCGCAGTTTGTTTGACACACCTGCTTCCCCTTCCTCCTGCCTTATGTGGACTTTCTCTGTCTTTATACTAAGGTAGTTGCTCAGAGCATAGAGCCACCGCCTGATGCATCTCATATTGTCGCTGAGAGTGCATTGTTGCGTCTGTGTCTGACCCTGAGGGCCACTGACCAAGTGTCTGTATTTGATGAGTTAGGAGTCAGACGGTATTGACCTGCAATATGTTCATATTCTAGCATGCAGTCCAACAAATACTATTGGCACAGTTTTGGGAAAGAAAACAGATTGTGTTTTTGCCACTGGTTGGTCACAGCACCTGCAGAGCTTCTTTGCAATTTCTGGTGAGCTATGTGTTCGAGGAAGGACATGGCTGTGAAGTTGGCAGTGATGGGGAGTTTGGCATTCCAAAGTGAGGACTAAAAATGGAGGGAAACAAAGTAAAAAATGAATAAATAAAAGCATGCTAAAAGATTATGTAAATAAAATGTAATGAGTATAACCTTTAATAAATAGTTAAGTGGTTTTGCACAAAAGTGTCTGATGTCAAGTGACTGTGGATGGGAGGTTAGCAGACCTGTAACACGTACATGCAACCTACACCTCACACAGTATTGTGGGAAAGGATGGTGGAAGAATGGAAAGCGACAGAGGTGTAATGTAGAAAGAATAAGACAGTAACCGAGATCTAGGAAAAGGGAGTGTAGCAGGAGAGACGGAGCAGGCAAGAAAAGGTTAGGACAATTGCCTTGCCAGAACACTGAGGCTTTTAATCCCGGAACAAAGTCATTAAGGTTCACAGCTACAGAAGAGGCCAATTAAAAGAAGAGCGTAGGCATAAGTCTGGAGAAAGGCATCATTTGCCGCAGGAACCCTGGCCTTTTATCGGACCAGTGGGAGCCCTCCCTTATGAACCCAGGGAATCAGAACGCCTGTCAGACATCTCTTGGAGATGTTTTTACTTCAGATAATTCACTTTCACTCAGAAAAAAGGCCAGTGGTGAATAGCAGAGGGATAGCTCAGATTGGCCCAAACCCAATGAAAATTCTAAGATTTTTTTTCCACCTCTGACAGTGTTTATGTCCAAAACAAGTCTGTGTATTGAAAAAGCACGTTTAACAAATTTTATAAACTTCACAACTGCTGAAATACAGAATATCAAAAACTATCTCTTTATTAAGTACAATGAAAGAACACAGGTGGACTGAACTGAAATATGTATGTTTTAGAATTTCCATGTCTATTTGTTAGTTTAAAACACTAATACATGACTGTTAAACATGTTATTGTCCATGTGACTTCATGAGCAGTCATCACCCATTATTAGCTGCTACACCCACATCCCATTCTTCTTGTAAATACACTGTGTACTTTTCCTTACGGGCATAACTACACACTATATAGAAATCCTCAATTATCCCTCACAAAGCTCCATTTTGCTCCAATTAGCTGCTAAATCTGTCTATGTGGTGATTTAATGCAGGGATTGAGTGAGGGGCAAGGGCTTGATCTAGACTTGCTTGTTTACTGAAATAATTGATATTATCACATTCTTGGTGATTAATGGGATTACTAAAGAATACCAGGGATCAGCAGCTTTGCCTGAATGCAAAGCACAAGAATCATATTACGTCTTTCCCTGGAGTCGACTAATTACTGTGTTGAGTTAGGCTTGCTGTGGTGCAAAGACTAGAGAGAGAGAGAGAGAGATGGGAACGCATAAGAGGTGTTAATCTACCAGCAAAGTAAAAATGTCACTCCTGTGCTTCCTTAAAATTTCCAATTTTCAGTGGTATATAAACTTTGGTCGTCATGAGAGTTTGCATTTCAGTCACAGCACCAGTGCCTTATGTCAGGCCAAATAGTGGTCCGTGTAGAGCAAACTTGGGTAATTAAAATGTAGGGCAAACTGAGAAACATGGGTAATTAGAATTTTTAAGACTTTGACTGTTGCATGTTCAAGTTGAAAGGCAAAAAGGGATGGACAGAGAGATGCCAGACTAACAGAGCTTTGGGAGAAGTGGCATATTCCAGTGCTGAATAGCATATTAGCAGTAGGGCTGTGTATTGGCAAAAATCTGGCCATTACGACACATATCATGATACAGGAGTCACCAACTAATATATATATGACAAAAATTACCTACCTACAAAATGGACACTTGGCCCATTCCATTGTTATGTAACAGTACATACAATAAATACAACTCTGTATTTATTGTTAAAAAAAATCTGATCCAATTACTGGAGTAATTGTTTGAATGACTGATGAATAATAAAGCAGTTAGCTTCTCCAGCTTTCAGACTGCACACATCCATATTCACATACACAGTACAGTACATACATGCACACACTGTCTTTGAATGAAAGACTGACAGGAGAACAGGTTATAGGAGTTGAATAAATAGATAAAAACTGTGTAAATTGCACCGGGTTCAGTGGACCACCATGGGAGATGCCGTATGCGGGTGGATGAGATAAGCCAGCTGTCTTTCTCAACTAGCAGAGCCTCCTGAGAAATATTAATAATGAAACAACATGCTGGTTTGTACAGATTCACATATCATGAAAATGGCTTTTTAGGTGCGGTTACAGATCTTTTACCTGTCTGCTTGGCTTACGGTAGCGCAGGAGTTTGTGAAAGGCACAGTGGGAGCACTCTTTGCCCTTGTGGAGAGCTTTTTAGTGGAAACTGGTGTTTGGTGTATAGAGTGTAGGATGTGTGGGGCTGCACAGATGATCCATTAGAAGTTCTACCACAGTCAGAGTGGCACTCCAGTGCCCAGCTTGCTGACTTGCAGCACTGAGCCTGCTGGATCTTTTTCTCTGTGATGAACTGTTTCAAAATCTTTACATTCAGTATTTGTTTAGGGTTAGCGTGGCACCTGTCTGGTCCTTTTTTTGTCACATTGTCAGAATATATTTTTCTTTACCGTATTGCGTGTTAGAGAAAGAGGAAAGGCTGAAAAGGCTAAATAATTTATCAGGGGATTTAGAATGGTAGAGGTGAGAATGTTTTACTTTACTTTAGAATAAAACAGGTACCACTGTGTCCGTATCATACCAGCCTTCGGAGGGACCTGAACCATCATCCTGTGCCTGCCTGCCTGTCTGCCATTATTTGCAATGCTGATTGATAGCTCTTTCTCTAACCCCCTCCATCCCACACTGCAACTGTGGTGTGCTGCCTCTTTATTTCTGTCCTCTTTTGGTTCCTTTCCCTCTTTTGCTCAGCTTCTATCACTTTCTTTGTGTCCCTCTGTAGACTGTGAGCTGATATCATCCTTTGAAAAGGTAATGATCCCACTGTGTTGAGATTATGTATGTGTGCTGCACAGTGTAATGGCCTGGCTTTTTATTGCCTGCCGCATACTAATCCCACAACTGAAGGAATGAGATGACACCTGCAGGGAGCTGTGTGCGAGCTGCAGCCTCACATGAAAGAATGGCCATTAAAAATGATCAAAGAAATTACTGCACTCGGCTGCACAACACTGCTCTCACGCCTGGCTAGGTGTACATCCCTCTGCCCTAACACGCACATGCACAGGCATGCACACAAATACACATACATATGCGCACATGGACTCGCACTAATTAGTATCTCCTTCTGATGGATATTTTCCAAGTGATCCTCTGTGGAAATGTCCTGCGCATAGTTGCCTTAGGCTCTCTGCAGATGATGCACCCACGCTTGCAGATAGGAAATGGAGGACATGCATGAGCTCAAAATGATAGTCTGTTCTCCATACCCCTACCACAAATTATTCATGGACATATTACCACAAGTGTTTTCCTACTGAATTTTTATCAGACCTTTTCTTCAGGGGTCTTTTGTTATATTAAGAAATGATTTCAGAGTGTATTCATTGCATTTCATTTTGCATGTTTGCTGTGTTAATGACAAAGGGAGTTTGCTCTTGAGGAATGCAATCATTGGTAGAAAAAATGAAAATACGCTTTAACAATTAGCACAGTGGTGAACATTTGCAGCAGAATCATGGTTGAGTCAGTTTTCTCTTATCAGGCTTTTTCATATATCCACTGTTACACTATAACACTGCATCCAGCAATGCTGAACTGTCTGAGTCTTCTACTCCCTCCTCCTTTTTTATATCACTGTTCACTTGCCCCCTGTCCCTGTTTGTGTATGTTCTTTCTCCCAATAGTGCATCTGTCTGTCTCTGCCCTCTTCACCAGGTGCAGCACCTTGGCTGCATGTCCTTTCTGGGAGGTGACACAGTGTGAGCCAGGCGGCTGTTCTTATCAGTGGGCCCTGTGTGCTGGCTAGTAGATGACATTTTTCTGTAGTCAGTCCACTGCCCCTCATAACAAATTCACTCTTTGTGCTGAGACACACTGATAAATGCAATTTATTTCCCATACAGTCTGGAATAATAACCCTTTCACTTTGTTAAATGTCTGGTCTGAAATGGCATCCACTGCTTAATGTGCTATTAGAATCAACACTTGCAGAAATGATAGGAGGGGCCTCATTTATGGCAAAGGGAGTACAGGAATTGAGAAATAGCCCCTGGAGACATGCAAAAAGAACCAAATTCTCATCACAACTGTAAATGGTTATTGCAGTATATGTTATATTTTTCCTGCATTGAATGTAGACTCGCCAACATGGAGAGAATGTGGTTATCACAGGGATCCATTTTACTAAGAGATTCCTCTTTTCACTTCTCCTCCTCTCTCCCCCCTTAGCCCCTCCCTCCCTCTCCCTCAGCGGTCCATTTTAGAACCATGCGGCTGCATGGTTTGGTGGGTAATTTCACTGCCTTTTCATGTGTCGGAGGGCGAGGAATCCTCCTCCATTAGGTAGTGTCATCTTGTGATGTATGATGTATGCACAGAAAGGCAATCTGATGTTTATTCATGACTTTCAAGGCAATGCCTCAGCTAAGCCCTCTGATTTCCTTTTAAGGAACAAAACTACGTGAGATTGAGACTTCAGTTTAAAGGCACACAGACCATCCTGCAGCAGTTCTTCTATGTTTCTCTTCCTCTCTCTCTCTCTCTCCCTCTCACACACATACTCTTTCTCTCACCCACAGCTCTTTTTTTTATCTCTTTTAAATTCTCCCTCGATATTTTTTCTGTCAGATTTAATTTATTTGACCCTTAGAAAAAAGATCACATGCAGTTATTTCCTTCTGATTTTGCCAGGCCGTCTCCCCATCTTGCCTCTGTACTTAACTAAGGACTTTGATGAAGAGATGAATTTAGATCGTTTTTATAGTAGGCTGGCACGTTAATGAGACACCACCACTGCGAGACTAAAAGGCCCTCTGGTCACACGTGACACACATACACACTCACTGTCCATAAATATATTGTGTATGTGAAAGAGAGCTATGGACATATTGACTTCTGCCTACAGTACTTATGTCCACCACACTTGTTCAGTTCACTTGCTCTATTGATTATGCAAACAATCACATGTTGAAGGAAATCTGCACCTGAAGTCATCACAACTGCAAACTAACAGCTTGTTTGTAATTTTGACTCTAGATCCACTCTGTTGTAAAGTAACCATAATTCAAAAAGCTTGGCCCTATTTGTCTTGTAAATGACTTTTTAATGGTAATAAAGCCACATCTATCCATCATACTAGCACAAGTCCATGCAGGCCTTTGATGGGACTCCTCCTATGAACAAATGGTATCTATTAATATTCTCAATGACCAACCTTCCAACAGCACATGCATCAAAGGTAAGAGGGACCTACTGCTAGAGAAGCCTTTAACATGTACATTCATTGGGGTGGAAATCTCATGGCACCTCACGAGTTTGATTTGGATTCACAGGGTTACAGTACGATTTTAAAACGATTACTGATGCATCTTAATGCATCACAGTCTTTTTATTTCTTTATTTTTTTCTTACTCTGTTACTACTTGCTACCTGTAAAACTTAAATTTATAATGATTCATACTTAAAATAAACAGATTAATTTACTTCCATCATCTTTTATTATTGCAAAAGTAGTGCAATGCAAAGAACCAACAAGAAGAGAAACAAAAGTGTGCCTGTATTACATAGGAACACATTTTGTGTATGTATACAGAATCCGTAGGTAACGGGACAAGATTTTGGTATCACAAGTGTTCTGATTTCCAAAAGGCTTTACCTGAAATGCAACCTCAGACAGAAGATTTAGCTTTATATTTGCTTTAAAAAAATGTATCGTCATTCATTTGCAGATATCTGTTCATAGAGATGAGCCAAAATGGCTGGCACATGGCAGAGAAAGTCTTAGGCTCGCTGGCTGTATGGGATCAGCCCAAAATATTGGCCCTCCCCCCAAGAGGCTTTATCGTCGTCAGACCGATAGCGGGTTCTACCGGGTTCTGAGATTGGTGTGCCTGTAGCAGCATCCTTGTAGGCCTGGGCTTTTATCCAGCCTGTGAAATTTGGAAAATAAAAAACACAACAACTTCCTGTTTTATGGTGAAACACAATATTTCAACACCATGCCACGGCATCAGTGTTACATGAAAATGCGAATGCTTGACAACTCAATATTGTGTCGAGATTTGGGTTTTAAATCTCAAAGTATTGACTATTTTGCAGTGAGAGAGAAACTTTAGAGAGAAAATCGTTTTTCCCACCTCTTGCATTTATGATAGCCAGTCATGCAGTGTAGGTGTGCATGCAGTGTTTGCGTGTCATTAGGCTAAAATGCCGTCCAGGCTCTAGACCAGGGGTAGGCAACCTGTGGCTCCAGAGCCGCATTCGGCTCTTCAGCCCCTCTCCAGTGGCTCCCTGTGGCTTTGACAGAAAATTATATGGAATTGAGTAACCGTTATTTTTTTTTTTTTTATTTAATTTTCATTTATTGTTGTAGGCCTAAAGTGATTCTTACGTTCTTCAACTGTAAAAATGTGTAGCCTATACATATATTTAAAAAAAAAAAAAGTTTTAACATTTTGTCAACTAAGATGTGCGTCATTCGTCTGGCCTGGCACCTTTTCCTCTAAAAACATCACTAGTGATGGCTACAGTAGTCCTGAGTCTTCCTAGCTGGGCTAGCTGTGGATTCAAAATTCAAAAAGGGAAAAGTCTCTGGGGAAAATAGAGACTTTAGTAGTGCCCGGACAAATTTGTTTGCTTTAATTGGCAATTTGCAAAGTTGAAGTACCAAATAATTAAAAATAGCCCACTGCAGAATAGCCTCCTTGTGTTAAAACATATTAATGAATGCTCAGTTAGAACTATTAGTAATGTTTATAGACTAAATTCGACCTAATAGGCTGCGTTAGCTTTATTATTAGGCTCAAATGTGTTTTGTGGCCTCAGACAGATTTGTTTTTCTTTTTTGGCCAAAAATGGCTCTTATGATAGTCAAGGTTGCCGACCTCTGCTCTAGACTGTAGTGCCACCTGTCAGGTAAAGTTGGCTGCAGCCTGCATGATTTTAGTAAACTGATACCTGGATGCCTGGTATCAGGACTCAACACACAGAGAAGAAGGGTGATAAATATGTTAAACAAGGGAAAGTAGTATTTTAACCTGCTTATTTAGCTCTTATGAGCCATGAACAGGTTCTCATACATCATCCCATGTTTGATTTGAACTGCTAAAGTGCAGTGTGATCCTTTATATTTTGGGAGATGCATTGAGGAACATGGGTGAGGCAAATCACTGCATTTTGTATTTAACATTTGTAATACTGTGCTAATAACCATATGCTCTTGCCTTGAGTGGTGCATATTCTAACCTTATATGATAAATAATGCAAATGTAGCAACCTCTGCAAATGCCAGAGAAAATGAGGTAGAAGGGAGGGAGAGGGCAAGGGAGCCAAGGAGTGGAGAGGGGAGAATGAGAGAGCAGCAGCTAGCATAACTAACTGATTGTTGTGCTGTCAAATTGATTTGCATGAAAAAGGCCGGCCTAATTGCAACACTTAGCTGCAACACACTGATAATACAGAGCAGGATTACAAAAGGACATGGAGGAGCTTTTATTAAGAAGGATTTCCTGGGTGTCTGAGAGATGCACCACCACCTTCTGTTTCTGTGGGGGCCATTCAAAGCAGTTTGTCCCTCACCTTGTCCTGTCTGACATGACATATCCATCATGCAGATGCATACACATTGCTGTCTCAGCATGTATTATCATATAAATCATTCCTCCTTTTTTATACTAACTTATCATTTCAACCTAATAAGTTTGGACAAAAAAATAAAATGAATCATTCAAAAGAGGCAGGTTCCTGAAAGAAAAGTACACAAACTCTCACTGAAAGGATGAAATGCTTCTCACAGATAGATGCTGGCTTTTGGCATTGGGGTATATAAGAGAGTGGAATAAAGAGCACAATCAGTCCGAAGGCTGTTTTTCTTAAGGTCTCATTTTACTGCAGATATTCATGTGGAATATAATCAAAACATGTTAAATTATTAGATAACACATCAAACCTGGAAGAATGAATTGAACATTACACCCTGTTAGTATATACAGTTCAATATGTAAACACAACACAAAAATCACATCAGTTTAGCAATAGGATTTTAATTTCAACAAATGACCTCCATTTGTCCTTCCTTCTTTCTTTCCTTATAAACAAAGTTAAGATTTAATTTTGGGGGACATGACACCAACACCTATTTTAAACAATACTGAGTGCACTAACAATCATGATGTGCCATCACATTGACCTGTTCTGGGGAATATCAGAAGTTACCTGGTTTTGAAAGGGTGAGGGTGTGGAAAAGCACAAAGTTGTGGGTGGTGGTTAGCACAGGGCTTCCTGATGCTGCCAAAGGCAGTTCTTCCCTTACTTCCCTTTATTTCCTTTCTTTAATAATAAATGATGGATGTTTCAAATTACGAAACAGTGCTGGGAAAATCCAATTTAGTCCTGGGCCTTGTAGGGAGGGTATACAGAGAGTTCTGTATCAAAGGCCCTTGTTTTGCTTTAATATTTGCAGTGGGGCCACTATTGAATGATGTAATGTGCCATGTGATAATGGGTCTTATGTGTTTTTAAGGAATCATCTAGTTCCTACCAGTAAATGCATCTTGCAAGGCGTTGTTGGTGGTCCTCCTCACCAGACATTGATTCAGACCCTATTCATAATCAAGTATTTATTTATTTTTTTTATCAGATTGTTTATCTGTTTGTGTTTTACAGAGGTGCAGATAAAAACAGGAACTGTAACTCTATTTGACTCGCCCATTAAGGGCCTCCTATTACTATAATTTGAACATCGCATTGGGCCTCATGAAAGATCCTTTTCTTATCCTAAAAAAATCTCCTTTTTTTCTGTGAGGTTTGCTCATAGAAGTGTTCCTAGTTTGATTCACCCTCTTCATAGCACAGACTTGTCCTAAAATGCTTGTTCTAACTTGGTGAATGTCACTCGTTAATGAGTAGGTATTCGTGGGAATATTATGAACTATTTCATTAACATTATGATCTGTAATCGATCATGGTTTGGTTGCTAGAAAAATCAGTTGGAACTTAAAGTGACATAATACTGTACGTCTGCAGCTCTTGAGAACCGCATATAAGAACAACTTAATGACCGTTATTGCAGCATCAAAAATACATACATATATATATATATATATAGGCTACAGTAGGCTGTATGTACTGTACATACTGCATTTACATGAAACTTTCAAGCATAACACAGTATGGTTGCTGTTCAGGTACTTAAAGTCATGAGAACACTGTTGGAAGCTGACTGACAACAAAAAAGTACATTTCTACATTCACTTTAACAGAAAGCATGAGTTATGGTTTATTTACTTATTGATTTATTTTTACATTTCAGCATCAAGTTTGGGAACAACAAGTGAGCACACACACACATAGACAAACCCTGCAGCATTTTTTAAAATACTAGCATGCAACACAACTCAAATACTATGTAGGTGGATTGTTGAAGTGATTTTGTAAACACTGCAATGCGACCCAAAGAGACACTTAGAAGTAAGGACACTTGTGAAGTGTGAAATAAATGTATTGCTCTTGTAAATCACTTTTGGAACACCATAATGGATGCTAAGGAAGGCACTGACAAGTGAAGTATTTTGGTTTTTTTTTCAATAAAACAGTGCTGTTTGTAACTTTCAGCTAGAATGCTACTTCCACACTACAGTGTACATTTTTGTAGGATCCTCTTCCTTTCAGGTCTCATTTTTAGCAATTATTTCTAAGTAGCCAGTTCGACAAAGAGCCTCAATGACTGACCGAGCTGTAGCTGCTAGGAAATATGTGGAGCAACTGAAAAGCCTCTGTTTTCTTTTTTATTTAACCTTCGTTTAACCAAGTTAGGCTGTTTAATCATTCTGGATTTTTTTTCATGGTTTATTGAAATGTAGCCTAATTATTTTGATTCAGTAATGATTGGTAATTATTTTGAAGGTTTAAGATGATCTGATTGATGTGCTTGGTGGTTTCCAGCCCAGTTACCAGAAAAAAATATTGTAGTTTCGTCAAACCACAGATATGTTAAATTTGTACGTGTCATACGTATCATATCAGTGTTTCTAAAGTGAGTTCCGATTTACATGTGTGTTGACTTTGTTATTGGTAAGTTTAGGGGATGCTGGATGATGTGACCCGAAGGCAAGATGGCTGCCAGCTGCAGACCACTGTTTGAAACCAACAAACAACAAAACTGGTTGTTTTTAAGATAGACATTGGCCATATTTCCAGCCGTGATTGTACCTTTGAAATGGGGTATTTAAGCCCAAACATGATCTTTTCCCAACAGTTGCCAAATGGTTCGCCTGCCTAAACATAACCAAACAATAACCGCAGTGTTGTTGAATCGTAAAATTTTAACATGTCTCCTACATAATAACTTAAAAATGTAATATCAGTAATTTGCAGACATGAATAATGCAAGCATTAATTGTGGTGACTGGGTTGTGCTTCCAACACTATGAAGAACAACCTTCCAATTTTATGCTATGTTAACTTCAAAGATATAGTCATGACAAATGTCACATATTTCTAAATCTAAAATTTTGTGGTTGATATTATTCATGGTCAATAGAGTGCCCCAGTAATGACTCCCAAAACTCAGAAATGAGTTAGCATTTTACCACTTATGGTTCTTTCATCTCCAAGTCAGTGGGTTATTTGAACGGGTTTTTGGTTAGATGCCTGAAATAAGGTCTGTGGTTAACAAAAGCTTAAGAGACGTTCGTGTTTTGTTTGGCAGTAAATACCCCACTTGTGAATTTTGAAACTTAAACACGTCTTAGACAAGGTGTTTGCTACAAGCGGCTTTATAAATCTACAGAAGATCATCATGCTGTAGGTGGCTTTACAGCTGCGCTGCGGAGGCGACGTAAAGACACGCCAGTGTGGTGTATTTTTTCGTTTATAGCCTAATGTTAGCTTTTTTCTTCTGGCAATTGCATTTACGCTTCAAAAATCATAAAAGCGATGTTCATTTCTGAAGATTATTTTTCTGGCAAAACAAGTAAGTATCATAAACATTTATTTGCCACAGAGCTTATTTTCTGCAATAATACAAAATCCCAAGGAGAAATCCCGTTGGATTTTTTTTTTATGAGGGAACCAGTGCAATGCTAACTTCCGCGTCGGCCCACAGAAAAACATCATTGCTGGAGCACTCTATTGTAGCAATGAACAGTTTCGGTGTCGTAATAGTTTGCCAGATGTTAGGAATCTTTAAGGTCCATTGTGTTGGATTTAGTGGCATCTAGTGGTGAGGTTGCAGAACTCAAACTCTTCCTGTGTGCCAAGCATGATGGAAAACTACGGTGGCCAATGTGAAAACATAAATGGCCCTTTCTAAAACCAGTGTTTGGTTTGGGGCTACTGTAGAATAACATGGTGGACACTGTGTAACAGAACCCGCTCCGTATGTAGATATAAATGATCAATAGAAGGTAAAGGAAAAACAACAGTTGTTATTTTCAGGTGATTATAAACTAATGAAAACACAGTTATGAACATTATATACCATCTCTGCCAATAGATGCATCTAAATTCTACGCACTGGACCTTTAAGGTATTCATCTTATCCCTCCATTATCTTTTTAAATACAATAGATCATGTAAGTATATATATGAGTGTCACAGTTATACATTCTTACACAAATACTTGTTCAAAGTAACCACAATTTTTGGCCTCCAGGGACATCAGTGTTCCCTGTCACTGCTAGACATCAGAGAGCCATTTCTCCCCAACTAGAAGACAGCTAGCTTATTTCAAGAGTGTTTAGATGTATCTGTTTACCCCGTCTTATCTCAGTTCCTTGTCTTTGTCTTCTGGATGTTTGTCTTGTTAATTTCCCTCATTCTCCCCTCACCACAACTTCAATTACAGTAGATCCTGGTACATATGTCTCTGTGGTGTCCCAGTCTACATCACTCTTATGTGCTACCATTTGTAATGCCCTTCTCTACTGCCCTTAACAAAGTGTTTGTGTTCTTTATCAAGCTCAAGTCCACCCTTGTCTTTGCCAAACCAACACTGTATTCTTCCAGTCTGTGTCATCAGAGTGGACAGATCATTGCTTTTAGTCTAACTAATCCAGTTAGGCTAACTCATGTATGAGGAATTAGAATCTCATAAGTCCTCTCATATCTCATGGAAGTAGCTGGTGCTGACTATTTGCTGGAGTTCTTGGCTTTCAATGTCTGATACTCCACCATGAACATTTTCGTCACGTCTTAGCTCGTCAATACAAATGAAACATAGATTTTATCTTAGTTTTTATCGTCAAGATCAATTTTTAGCTTGTCATTGTCTCGTTTTCATCATGAACAAAAGGTCATGATGAAAAATTGACGACACAGTTTTTGAAAAAGAGATTAACACTGTTCAACACAAGTACATCAGAAACACTGGCCTTATCTATTTTTACCTTTTTTTTAAGCATTTTTGTTTAACATTTTACTATTAAATGTAATTATAGTAAGATAACTTATCTAAGTATTAAAGGGATACTATTTTCAACCAACTTTGTGTCATTACAATGTGGTAGTATGTGTACATGAACTATGTGAAACTTCCCTCCAACTTAACAGTGCTCAGATCTCCCTGGTCACCTCCCAGCTCTCTGGGTGTTGCTTGCACTATAGATTGTACTTAAGCATTTTCGTATGCCCACCACCACAGACACAACGAGTCTGACAGTGGATCCAGAGTGAGAGTCACCTCTTTCTCTCTCACAAACTCAGACCAAACTCCAATCAGATGTTTAAGCAAGGCAGTGCTGATTACGATTCTTTTACTGCATTGCCTATTTCTCACCTTAAAATGTTTTCAGAAACATATTTTAGTGTATTGTTTAACTTTGATATTGTTTGTTACCAGTCGGCGGCCATATTGTTTCCTGTGTGAAAATGGGCAAGCCTGCATTACATCACCAGCTGGAGCGTTTATTGGTTTGGTGCAGCGCAGTGCATTCTGGTAGTTGTGGGGTCTCTATTGTTTTAAACAAAAGCAAATGCTACAGCTCTTTAACTTTGTTTTCTCTGGTCACATAGCACCAATTTCGAAACTGCTTGTGTCTCTTTACTGCATAGACAGCCTAGTTTTATGAAAAGACCATCTTTCCACCAGTGAAATACCTCTTTAGGAGTCTGATAAATTGAGAATCAATGTTTTTTCTTGACACATTCAGCATACTTTAATTCTCCTCGCAGTAATTCCACCTGTCAGTCACATATCCCCTTAATATTTTTCATCCAGTTCTTAGGCATTGTTAAAGGTAGAGCTTCTGTCCCTAATTGTATAACAGGTCTTTGCAAACGGTATGGCTAAATGTTATTTACACGATCATGGGTGTCATATTCAAAGTGGCATAAAGCTTAATTGTACATTACTTGTACTAAATGTATTTACAGTCTGCTGCTCTGTAACCCAGTCTTACATAGTTTTATCTTTAACCCATTTTATTTCTTCCATGTGGCTTACTCTATATTGTACCATCTCATCCTCTCCCAACCTTCCAGTTTTACTTCCTTCTAACCCACTCTTACCCTTGGAAAACTCCACTCTCCCTTTAGTTCCTTGTTCATATTCCTCCCCTTTTTTGCAGTTTGATTTTGCACATCTTTCCAGTGACAAGTGTGATGGTGGGTAGGCAAGAGCATAGCACTCGAACAACGCCAACATTACTGAAGAGCTTTGGCCATGGCAACTCTGGCTTTTTAGTTTCTGCAAAGATTGGCTAATATTCCTGTCCACCACATTGAGAAATATAAGAAGAAATAGGTATTTCATCGTAATGAACCTTTTTCCTCAGAGTCGACACACAAGAGAAAGGCAAATCTATAAAAAGTTCTAAGAAGTAAAAAGCATAAAAGGCTGTTAGCTCTAAAAGGCACATTTCCTCCTTTTGTTCTGGCCATGATCGAGGTAATTCTCCAGATTTGCACTGAAAACACTGCTTAATGTCTTTGGCTTGTGGGAATAAAAATGAAATTGGGCCTCAAGGTCCTTATTACAAGCCTCTCGTGTCAATCATTTTCAAACAAGGCCTTCATCTACAGTATTTCCGTTCCCTACATCCTCCCTTTGGAACTTTATATAAGACTGGACATATGTAGAGAGCAGGAATTGAAGTTGAAGTCTAACTCTGCTAACCAGCCACAACAGGCAGGAGTCTTTAAGCAGTCATTTTGTGAAGTTACAGGAGTAGATGTTTCATTGAGCTGTCACAGCTAGCTTAAACATAAGAAGATTGTATTTTTCTCAATTTTGGTATTTGGCCTCCTGCATTGATTTTTCTGTGTATTTTTTTCTGTTCAAATGGTATGTTTTGAAAGATTTGGAACAGAAAGCTCCATGCAGACATTGTTTGCTTTATTGATATCGAGATTTTGTATCAATGAGTTGACTAATGCCTGCAGTACTAAAACAGCTACAGATGCATGTCCTCTCGCTTCACAAATGCTTTTGTTTAAGTTGGCTCCTTCCTTTGAGCAGTTCTCATAACCTTAGCAGGAGGATTTGCCAAAAAGTCTTGAAGAAATGTCTTTTTCTGTCCAATTAAGTCTGTCATTGCCCTTTAGCAGTAAAGTGTGGAGGCAGCAGATTTTTTCCACAGCCAGCTGAGGTCATGTTCATGGTTGCTTGCCTAGCTCTATTCTTATGAGTGCTTCTTGCCTTTTCCTCATCACATTCACAGCCTCAGCTCCTTTTGAGTGGGTGGGACAAGGGAGATTTCAACCAGACAGGTTGTCTCCTGACAGTACTGTAAATTGTGAGTAACATGTAATTTCTAGAGGTTCTCAATGTCACAGGCTCATAGTGTTTCAGGAGGGCTTTAGTATTATTAGATCAGTATGGCATATGGGACAGGGAACATCCCGTTCTAGGTAGTACTGTAGCTGTCTATCGAACATGCTGAGCTGTGGGAGATCATCTTGGCAGCCATAGTGCATCAGGACGATGCTATCAAAGTAGAGAGAGCCAGGGGAGTAATGGGAGTGAGCCAAGTAAAATCAGCATATTCTATTACAGGCAGATTAATGGAAAGAAGAAAACTGGGGTTTAAGAGGTAGGAACGGTGGAGGGAGGGAGAGGCCACTAATGACAAGGTGATGAAAACTACAGAAGTGGACTCCAAGGAGACATTAATCCAAACTAAATAAACCTTACCATGTGCTTTCAGAAAGACAGTTTTATGACAAAAACAAAGTGCAACATTTGGCTTTGATCATTGTATATATAGACAGACACACTGTATACAGAGTGGTCAGCCAAAAGTGTCAAAATGTTTCACACGTGCAGCACATGCAGTCTCATTCACTGTACCTCCTGCTACCATTTTTTTTTAAATATGTGATTTGGGCTATGTGAATTGTTTTTCCTGTTGTATCTCCAAACTCTGTACTTGCAAACTTGTCCCCCTGGCTTCTGCTTGTAGCACTTTCTGTAACAGCAGGTCAGTAATGCTGGGCATACAGTGCACAATTTGAACCTGTTTCTGACCCGAATTTTGAGCTGCTCAACTCATTTTAGAGTTGGACTGAATTTCAGTTTTGTCAGGTGTCTTCTGCTGTACAGTTTACAGGGGGAGCAAAGACCAATTATGGCCTGATCAGCTGCTCCCGACCGTCCGTCTGACGTTCGTGTGAACTTCTGACATCAGAAATTTGGGTTGACCATCGTGAGACGCAGTAAAGTAGAGCCATGAGTCGATTCCCCAAGATTGGTGCTTTTTTTTTTTTTTTTGCACTCAATCAATACAGTGTAGACTATATCCAGCTAGTTTGTTGGTGCTGCTAACTTGCTAATTTGTGTGTGTGTGCCTCTCAGAGAGATAATGGGAGGGAGCGGGAATACAAACTGACCTGTTTTTGCAGAAATAGACTTTGAAGCTCTTTTTGGGATGTGTCTCACATTTTTGTGAACTGTACCTCTGCTAGCAAATATACTTAATCCTTCACATCACCTTTCAAACAAATCTTAGTTGTCAATTGTCAAAAGCCAGGACAATACGCGGGGGCAGATGGACTGTTTAATTATATATTACAATTTTACATGTACAGCGTGAGCACTCAAGTCAAGGCTTGATGATTGGATCGCAATGTGAGCACGTAAATCGTGTGCTTTGGCTTTACATCGCAGATGATTTACTCGTACAGTGGAAGTTGGAATCAAACAACATTTCTAAAATGGTCTCAAATCATACAGTGTATGCCCAGCTTAGGTAGACACCCCGAATTGGATTTATTTAAAGATGCAGGTCTTTCTCTAGTTTTATAGAGCGACATTTTTGTTTTGCAGCAGCATGAATTATACGTATACATATTCTAATTGGGAATTTTGAAGCGGAGCGTGTCATTAATGTTGCAATATGCACACATTTTGATCGAAAAAAAATGTCTTCAATTTAAATCTTATTTTATTTCTTTATACAAAACTGGTATTAAAAATGTTTTAAAATGTCTTGTGGGAGCCCTGAGCGGAGTTCACGTGGAGTTTCTCTATCAGAAGGCATCATCGTCTGACTTTACCAAGGCAAAGACATCATCCAGGCTTGAAGTGCCTTTACAGAGCTTAAATGTAGAGTAGCATGCTTTATAAGTTGCTCCTTTTAACGTGTCGTATATCAAAGCTCGCACTAAAACTATTAAAGTGTGTGCGGTGGGTGATGATATAGTCTGCATTACAAAGCTGGGGTGTGAGAGCGGTGGTGTTAACTGTCTCCTGGCGTAATGAGAGAGTGAGCTGTCAGAGACACGCATGTAATGGCTCCCTTGCCAGCCGCCCAGTTCAGGCCCTTTGGGACACAGCACAGACGCACCATTTCTTTCATACTGTCTCATCTCCTGCACTCTCTCCCTCTCTCCTCCTCTCCCTCTGTCTTGTCTCCCTACCCTCACTTCCTTTCCCACTCTCCTTTGGTAAACTCTGACCTGGACAGGGACCATGGCAGGCCTGTCATATCTTTTGTCTCTTTCTATTGCACAGATAGTAAATTGTACACATGCCAACAATCACATACACACATACAGAATCTCACTGACCATGCAGGACTCAGGAGGGGCATTTAGTGACTATATCCCATAGGATGGCCTACTCTATTCAGTATACAGTGGGTTTCTCATAGGCAGTCAAGTCTATCCACACTGAAATAGGCAAACAGGCAGCAGCTTCTCAATAGACCAGGCAAAATAGTCACACTCTGATGCTACATCTTCATCTCTCTGACAGCCGTAGTATGCTTTAAGAACTGCTCTGTTAGAGGAGTGAGTTCACACTCTGCTTCCTACTGGACATGTCCTTCATGTGCAAGGTCATTTTACTCTTATAGTTCCACTGATAAAAGAAGGCTTTGAAGCTTTGACATTAATTTGTGATATTGCTAAAGACATAAAAAGCTATTTAATATTCCCCCAGCTAGTTTGTATAGTGTTCTAAAGGTGTTGCTAATGTGCAGTGCCTCTGTCGCACCTTTAGTCTCAAACACAGGATTTCATAAATTGCACATTCACGCTATGGCTGAGCTTCCTCCTTCTCCTCTTTCCCTCTGCTCCCAGCCAATCTATAAGCATTCATCCCCGGGGGCTTGCCGTTATGACAGTTCTTTCATCAGCCATTACTGCTGGTGTTAATGGCATCCTCATGCTGACTTTAAAGACTGATTATCATATTGTGTAGGTTGATTGACAGTTGACCTTCACACCAGTTTATGAGCAGCCGGCTAGATACAGTGGGTCACCTCGATTGCCTCAGTGACAGCGTATTAATACTAATCTGATAGAATTACCAGGAACCAATTAATCTGCAGACCCCAGACAAGACAGTGGTTAAAGAGATAGTACTGCCTCACAGCTTGGCCCATATAATCGCTAAATGCCCCCGAGTCCTGCATGCTCAGTGAAATTCTGCATGTGTGTATGATTCAGGCATAATGCACATAGCTGCATGAATTTCACTACAGGAGTGGTTCATTCTCACCAACCCCATGTCTGCGTGATAAGCCAAAGGTGAGGCATCATGGCTGTACTTAGGTGAGGTTGCACTGACCCAGCATGATATACAGCTGACTTATTAGTGCAACTGTCTGTCTTCTTGAACTATCATTTATCCTGACTGTGCTTTATGTTGAGGAGACATCTGCAGGGACTACCTGTATCAGTCACGTTTTTAATATAATGTTTTTTTTATGATATTTCACTGACTGGCCTGACATAAGCATTACAGTAAATAAGTTAAATGATTTCATTGAAGATATTGTACTGTATGACTGAAGTAAACTTGTTTTATGCACCGCACTGTATGAAACAAATTTAATGTAACTACTTTAACTCTGACAGATGCAGTAGTGGTTCCATTTTTATAGACTTAAAGTTATTTTAAATTCTAGTGAAGATCCTAAAGTTTCAGACTTTTTTGGGTACTGTAATTGAATATAAAATCGTGTTAAAGAAACATCTAGAGTGTTTCTATTTATTATTAAGGACAACCACAAAGATATATTGTGTCTTTGGTTTGTATTTCCCATGTCATTTATCTTTGGTTAAGTAATGGAGACAGACTGTTTGAGACATTGTAATAAAGTGTGGAAGTTTCCACAAATAGAAAGAAATGTCTGCTATCTGCATATATGCATTGATGATGCTTTGGGTAAAAGTAGCCATGAAATGACATTGATAACATATGGACTATATCATCCTACTGACATATTTAGTGTTGTCAGTTTTTCTCCTTGTCAGTGGCAGAACTCGGCGCTGGGGGATTCTATGTTTCCTTTTTAAATTGACCTCTGTGGATATGATCGATAATTAAACATTTTGACAGCAGGGTGAGGAAATAAAGGCTGTGTTTGTTCAGAGAGAGATAACATTCCCAGACAGTAACCAAAGCGAGGCAGAACAGCCCGGCAATATTACCTCACGCTGAGCTGCATAATAAAGAGGGCCCGCATGCATATTAATATCAGCACTCTGCATAATGTCTACATCTTATGACAGGCACAGAAATACACAGACACCTCAGTGGTGCTGCTTAACCTTTCCTATGCTTCACCATGGTTATTTGCATCCACATTCCCTCACGCAGGGAGGAATCTCCCCTAACCCTGGTCTCACCCACGTCAGCTCCCATGGCCCTGGCTGCCAGCCTCTTTCCCACACACTCCACCAGTCTTGCACACTAACATTCCTCCTTAGAAACGCATGGTGGAGGTGTGTGATGCCAAACGAGTTCCTCGTTACCTCCCTCCCACTTGGTTGGTAGAAGCTTTTGGAAGAACTACAGCGACATCTGCATGTGCCATGGTTACAAAGCGCCAGGCTCATACCCACCCACTTCACTGGGCTTCCCCTACCAGCCTGCGCCCCGTCTGCACCGCCCCTCCTCCCTGCACCTGCGGCAGTCATTTCTCAAATTACTAAACATGGCTAATTGTGTGAGGCGTGAAGCTCACTTCATTTGAATATTCTGGCTTGGGGGGGATTTTGCTTTGCATAGGGGAAGAATTAAGCAAGGATGTCTGGAAAAGGGAGGATCCGCAATTAGATACACGGGTCTCTGAGGAGTAAAATTTTACCTTGAAATTGTTGTTTTCTGTGCTGTGTATGTTGTGCCTCGCTGAGGTATTGTTTTGTACGAAAGCTGATTTCATTCAATTAGGAACCGAATTTAAAAAATTGGCTCCATTATTTATCTTTTAAACTTTTTGGTTGAAAGCCACAGTAATCTAAATCATTCTTAGGTTGTGATTCTTTTGGAAGATTTCTTAAGAATAAGGCTTTTGGCAGTCTCCTTTAAAACAGTTTTAGCCCTTAAATTAAGTGGATTTAACAGGAGGCAGAACGATCCATTGGAACTCTTAAAGTGTTTTAGTGGGTCACAATGTGTTTCTTCTCACTAACTGCATCCTCCTGTATTCTGTGTTGTGTATGTTTTCTTTTACAACTTCATAATATGTGCAAAATGTTAAATCTTACAGTATGTCCTGTGTGTGTGTGTGTGTGTGTGTGTGTGTGTGTGTGTGTGTAGGAAGGATTAATTTATTAATAATTCAAATATAATGGGCCTGGTTCTGAAGCAAGAAACGGGTTTGGTTTTGGTTTTTGGGTTTATTTTGGGGCATGTTCATGCAAGAATAACTTGAAGCAGTTTGTGTTGTCTTGTGTCGGGAGATAATGGGAGAGCGTTAATTGTTATCAGTTATTCTCATCAACTAAATTAGTTTTCAGCCCACTTAGCCTGTATCCAGCCTGACTCACACCTGCTGCTAACAGTCACCTGCAATGCTCTGCCCTCATTTGTATAACATTTTAAACCTCTCACAGAATTAACAGTGAATTCTTCATTCAAACAAGTATTCACGATTTAGCTGATCACATGCAAATATTTCATGAAGTCCGGAATCGCAATAATAATCTATTTTCTGTTCCATTCACAAATCCACAAACATCCATTAGTTCTACGTGAACAGGCATTCACTGTATGTGAGATGGCTCCTTGCACAGATTGTAAGGTGCTCAATTAGTCCGTGTCGGAAAGGTTGAGCGCACTGACTTTTTTAATTAATGTTGAATTAAACGAATTGGCAGGTTGCCAGAAAGCAGGCACACAGCTTTGAAGATTGTCATCGCATAATGAGTCGCTTTTTTTTTTCTCTTTATATTTTATGCTTTTCTGTTTCCAGTCCCTCGCTCTCTGCTGCCATTTGCCCGTATGCCTTAGCGATTTAATGATATGCAAATGAAATATGCATAAAACCATTCTGCTGTAGGATGATTAAGCACAGAGGACATTAGCCAGTGCCCGCCACAGTGTCTGCTGTCTCCTCTGCATTCCGCTTCGAAACAGGCGCCAACAACACCACTCTAATAAAGATCAATGCTGCTAATGCGCTAATCATTTGAATAACACAAATAATATCCAATTTGAGAGAAATTAGATTCCAGGAAGGTGTCTTCTCGCTCCAGTTTTGTAAGATCCAGAACCAGGAAAGGCAGATGTCTTCATATGTGAGAGATGGTGCTCTAGAGAGCAGGCAGAGAGCAAAGAGACCAGGTTTTCCAACAGGGAGCACTTGAACATCACTGGCAATGCAGGAGCTTTTCTCTGCTTGTTTGTGAGTACTGTGGCATTATTTGACTACTGGCATATAACGAAGGAAGAAAAATATCCCCGTTCCTGCTTTCCCTCTCTCTCTCTCACTCACACACACACACACACACACACTCTCCACCCCCCATTCCATTCTGCTCTCTCGTGCAAGCCCTTTTTTTTTGTAATCCATTTGTGTAATGAAGACGCTGCACAATTAACATCCCCCATGGAATTAAATGAAAGGGTGGTTATCCAAAGTTCATTAGCTCCGAAAGATTAGAATATCCATGTGTTTCCCCTTGATGAATATGGAAAAAAATTCGGCACCAATTACAAATTAGATTAATCGTTATTCGTATTTGTTGCGATCACGATGATCGCGTTTGAGATGCCCAAAAAGATGCCATCTTTCCAGCGGTCCTTTCTCAGTGGTGGTACAACCAGATTCAGACATCTTGGCAGTGCCAAGGTTGGGTAGCAAGCACAAAGATGTTATAATCCCTCCCTTTGGATGACTTCCTTAATTATTCATATTGCACAACCATGCCTCTTGTCCAAAGAAATCCAGGAGAAAAAAAAAAAACAATAATTGTTGATGCCAGTGGATTAATATCCTTGCGTTGCTAATTACTGTTTTAATTCCGACTGTGCATATTAACAATGAAAACGAACTTAATGAAAGCCTCCGTTGTGTGTCTTTGCAGCGATGCCCATCCTTGGCTCCGTGCCCGATGCCAGCAGACCTCGCGGGAACCACAGAAACGTTCCTCCGGACCCAGAGAGTGCCCCGAACCGCAACTCAAACCAGTTGGTAGGTCTGCGTTGCATCTGTTTATGATAGTTTAGCGCAGGAGGGAAAATCCTGAAAGGGTGGAGTTTGTTAATTTCTTTTGGATGGTTGGCAAGAAGGGGGCAAAAAAGTCGTGGAGATGTGGGGTGTGGGTGTGGAGGATGTAATGAGTTCCCACGGCCTCACTACCCCCAGTTTGGTTGCAGGCAGGCCAGCACCTCCCCCTCAGTGTCTCTTGAACTCAGGTTGCCTCCTTGTTCCTGTGCCTCCTGTACCCATTCCTCAGAGTTCCTGTTGTGTCCGTGCCACCTCTCTCACTTGGCTCCCATGCAGCTGGATACTACATTGAGCCTATATGAATTTAAGTCCATAATGATTGCTGTGAATGTAGATGAAGCACACAAATGCCTGCATTCCTCTCTGCCATTGCTTGGCTCGCTGCAGATGAAGAAATTCATGGTCTTTTTACGACTTTTTAAAAGTGTTGTGCTCCAAGAAGTTTCCCCTGCCACGGAAGGAATCATCAAGAGGAAAACAGGATGTGTGATTAATTTTGATCAGCACAAGTTCAAATAGAGGAAAAAAAGTTAATTAATTCCTGTCTGTCTGCTGATTATAATTTGTTTTGGCAGTTCATTAGTATGCATCCTCATGTTTGCATTTTTTGTCTCTCTTTTGTGTCTGTGACATTGTAAACAGCTGCTATTGAGCTTCAGGCACAGTCCCTCAGGTCCATTCTTCCCCCCTCCTCTTGTAGGCAGGCACACAGACGATTGGCAGATTGGCAGCGTCTGTTGCAGCAGTGCCTATGGTAGACACTCAATGTGGCTGCCATCCAGTGCAATAAGAAATGGCAGTTTACACTGGGGAAAATGTGGGGTAAAGGGGGAAGGGTGTTGGCACAAAAAGAGGCACTCGCTTCACACCCTCTGCTAATAGTTAAACACTTCGCCGCTTTTGTCTTCATCTTGTTTTTTGTTGTTTTATCTCCATTATGGATTCTTTTGTTGATAATTCAAGGCGTCCCTTTGATTGAGTGTGTCACCCTAATTAACGAAGCAAATTTTGCTCTAATTAGTCATATCAGGTGCTGTAATGTCTCTGTTTGTTCTTTTCTCTTTTGTTTTTGGCAACTGAGACGTGAAGGGTATCCGATTGTGTCGGTTTGTCTTAATTGTGGTATATATTCCCCGTCCTTCGCCAGTTTTCGTGCCAGATGCCATCACATTCCCGCTGGCACACCACTTGAGACCGGCAAGTGCCAAATTATTGCTCCTTGGGCATCCTCCAAACCAATGACTTTTACTCATGTCCATAAATGGCAACTGTGAGATGGAAATGGCGTTTGTCATCGGCCGTATCTTCCAAGGGTACGTCCTTTACTGTTAACGAATGAGTTGGCATGGCGTCTCCTGCCCAGATGGCTGGCTGGCTGCCTGGCACACAGAGCTGTGCCTCAGATGTTTAGAGAGAGAGCAAGAAGGAGCGAGTGGGAGGAGCTTCCTTTTGTGCCACCACCACACCCCCCAGTTATCACTAGAACAACAACAGCTCTAAGTTTCTGTTGTTTTTGTTTTACAATTTCAGCCTCCTTCATTAATCCCATGTGACGCCGCCTCCATTTCCCGCTCTTGTGCATGTGGCACCCATCAGCTGTAGGTTCACTTCCTGTCTCACAGTTTTGCTGTATTTTAGACTGCTGGATATCCATCCTTGTATACCTCCATGATGGTGCCATGCAGCAACAGCTAATCCATCTGAATGGCAGCTGTCAAAATTCATTCAGGTGTAGGTCACTTCTTGAAGTCGTCGTCAGCAGATGTTTACTTGTCCTCCAAGACGATACTGGAGTGAGGATGATTGTGCCCTTATCTTCACTGCAACTTCTAATATGAGACAGCCCCCCCATCCGCATTAAAAAACAAACAAAAAAATCAAGATAAAAGAAAAACTCGAAGCGCTGTAACGCTACCAAAATAACGGCAGGACCCTTCTGTCTCCCAGGCTTCATCTAACCACCTACCCTAGAGAGCGAGCAGAAGTCCGCCTTGGTGCTACCACTGAATGGATGGCACTGTGCCAACTTCTCTCTGCCATCAACCGCATTCGCTCCTTGTTTCCCTTATTTGCCCATCCCCTTTCTCTCTCAGTCCCTCTCTTACCCACCCTCCTCCTCTCCCTAGCTTTCCTTCCACATGCCCACTACACCCGCCTTCCATCTCCCTTTTTTTTTCTCTTCCATGGGCTTGACATTAATTAACATTTGGGTTAATTGATTCTAAAAGCTGATGATTTTGTCTAACAGTTCTCGTAAGCCGACCGGCTAACTGTTCTGCGCCCTGCCGTGTAACCTCGGTGCTTGGCATTAGCAGCTTTGCCCTTCCTCTTCATTGGTCCTAGATGGAGAAAGACAGAGCCTCGTCCCACAACCAGCAGCCCTGGTATAGTGCAACAAAACCAGGGTGAGCTGTGCCTGTATGCGCCACAGTACACAGTTAAGAATATCAAGCTGCTTATTCGACTGTAGATTTAAGATGACGTTTTTGTAGCTGATCCCACCGCACAATGTTGTCCTGGCATTATTTTAAAATAATCAAAGTCTTCCTTCTACCACCTTCTATTCTTTTTTCTTTATATACTTCTCCCATTTTATTCTCCCTACCCCTCTTTACGGTCCACACACTCCTCCTCTCTCTGTCTCACTGTCTCTGTTTGTAATTGTCTTTAATTGTATCACGTTCACTTTTTAAGCTGCATTTGTGACCATCTGCTTTGCTCTTACTGTTTTGGGACATGGATAAAAAGCGTCGTGAGCGGGTTGTAAACAAATGACCGTCTATTCGGACATTTTTGATAAAGCTCAGTATATATGTGTGGTAATTATCTTTTCTCTTGTCATTAGCGGCTTCGTCAGTGGCGCATATTTGATTAAATAATTATCTTGGCCACATCTGCTTTTGCTCTTTCGTAGATTTTTATTCTGGTCGTTTGGTACGGAGCTGATGAGGTTAAAAGCGGGAGACAAAATAGTTTAATTATTTAATAAAATCCCCCTCCCTCTCAAGAGCGTATGCACACTGCTGTTAATTAGCAATGCTGCGGCTTGCTTTAATAGTCGAGGTAGAATAGACTAATTAAAGGAGGAATTCACAAACGCTCGCAAATACCGTGTGACACACTTCATGCGATTGCTATAGAAATTCTTCCATATTCTCTCTGTCTTATGTCTGTGTATATACTGTACACATTTTATGTTTGACAGTTGCATGGCTGTGTAATTAAAGATGATCTGAACACAGAAATTCTCCTCTTCGAAGTCTTTCTCAGTCTGGTGTTTCAAGATAACAGTGGCAAAGGGCTTCATTGGGCACAAGCGTGCTGTTCTGTCTTGTTTCACACTCTTTTGTTTTGTTATTTTTTATTAAATAAAAAGCAGCAACTGGGCAATTGAGGCAACAAGAGGAATCCATTATGCAAATTGACCAGTATTTGCATAATGTCTTATGCCAGGAATATGCAAATGAACCGTATAATTTATGAGCGCCTGCGTCTGTCTCATAGTGTTCCCATAACTTACAAAGAGTTTTTTTTTCCTCCTCCTCCTCTCTCCTCCTATCCAAGCTGGCACGACCACACTCACAGACCAGACCCACACCAAACAAGCACACCCACAAAAAGGGGTTGCTGGCTGGGTAGTGTGACTGGGTGGGAAAAACTTGTCTGGCAGACTGATGGGGGATAAGGAGGCAGGCAAGGGGCGGGGACGGTTGGTATGGTGGAAATGTGTAGGGGGGCACATAAATCCCTCTACAAAGGCTCAGTAGCAGATGCTAATTCTCTAAAACAACAGCGAAACTAAATAAAATGAGAGACAAAAAACAAAGGCGGAAGATTTCGACTGGGCGGAGCGACAGCGATTTCTGACTTCTTTTTGTCTTGTTGCGTGTGCGTTGGTTCTGCGCTCTTTTCCCTTTTCTTTGATGCCCGCTTTTGAGATTTTTTTTTCCTGTCATAGAAGCTGGCAGCTTTTTCCTCTTGTGGAGGATTTCCTCATGAGTCAGTTGGATGAAGGCAGCTGAGTGCTGGGTGGGATGGAGAGGAGAGAGAAACACAGAAGGAGAGAGAGGCTGTATCTCAAGGCATGCATGTGTGGGCTCCAGTCAGTCTCCACCAGTACCCTGGGATGCCACCACTCAGCCCAGCAAAGCCCAGCACAGAGCATCTAGGCTGTATCCAGGGAGACCAGGACCAACACATCCTGATGTGTGATATGAATTGCTCGCCAGTTGTTTGGGCTTCTCATTCCCCAGCAGGATTCTGTTTGCTGCAATTATGCTATTACGATTCGTTTGTGATGATTGGCCTGCTTTGCATAGTTGATGTGAGGCTAATGGCTAAAGAGACTAATCTACATTGTTCCGGGGAAAAAGAGCCACAGGGGACTGCGTTGGAGAAAAGGCTTCCACCACTGCACTCCAATTCATTGAGGACATGAATGATAAAAAAAAAAGAACTTGTTTGTTTTTTCTGAACTTCTCCTCAGGGCCTGTTCTCACAGAAATTCCAATGTCGTGTCGTCATATTTTTGCATCAGATGCCTCTTTGCTGGAAGTTGGAATGCACTATTTCTACGTTTTCTCACACTTGGACACTGCAGAGCTTCTGATGGTAGAAAGGTGTTTGTGCCAAGACCATCCCATTGCACACAAACACAGTGAGTGTGCCCGCCTCCCCCTCAGCCTGAAGGGGCATCTGTTCCCTCCATGTTGGACAGTGATTGTATAGCAGCAGACGTGTGCTCGAATGTGTATGTGTGCGCAAGGGCACGTGTGCTCATGAGAAGCAGAATGAGACAAAGGAGATTGCATTATGTAAGTCAGCATGATGTGTCTCTGCTTCTTTCTTCAACACATGCACACAGACACACACATGCTTAATTGAGAGGAGTGTGTCAGCTTCTCTGTTGCTGTATCAGGACTTTGGATCGCAGGAAGGAAAGAGGACCATCCCATGGAAATACAGACCATTCTCCAGTGTTTTGTTTTTTCACCTTGTGGCTGTCGTTAATTCTCGCACTTGATTGTTGTTGTTGATGTCGCTAATTCCAACTCAGACCTTTCTCAATTAGAATGTCAAGATCATTATCCAGCGCTATGTTTTATGTCGTCAAGGTTCTCAGTTTGCATCTTTTATTAACACGTTTTTCTTTGTGTATAATGACACGGTGAAATTGCCGAGATTAATTTTCTGTATGCCTGCTATTTATGCAAGCAATTATTTTCTGGAATTAGCATTCCACTGGCAGCTTATTATACCGCACAGACCTTTCATTATCTCTAATGAATGACTCATTTAAATACCGAATATTTGGACTTGAATCTTGTATCTGAATATGCATCGGAAATTTCATATTTAGGTTGTGACGACTGCACAAATTGGTTCTCCTGATTTTAAAGTTACAGATTTCACCCTATTTCTTTTGGTAAAAATGAGTTAAAACATCACTATGACTCCAGCCCATGTTTAGATAAACCAATAAGTTGCATTAAATACCATTATATTTTAGTTGCAGACCTTATATTAATAATAATAATAATAATAATAATTTTGAAATATAAGCAATACAATAAAATGTGAACGGATATAGAAATAAAATGCAAATTCAAAAATAAATCCAAGGTTAGTGAACATTGTAGGGTTTGTTGTGATTCTAGCTAACATACGGGCCTTAGTAAAGGGATGAGACAAGGGACCATGATGCTGACACTTGTCGAAAACGAGTAGGAATAAGAAAAATTACATTATGCTGCCAAACTAGGCAGAATTTAAATACCTAAAACAATAAAGATAATCACTTGACATACACCTACTTTAAATGTCACGGTAGCCGAGTATTACATTTTATTTTACATCTTTAAGTGGTGGAGGGAAAACCTAAACAAGCCTTGTATCCTCTAAGTTCATTAAAGGTACAAAAAAAAAAGAAAAAGAAAAGTTTCTCTCTCTTTTTTAAAAATTTTTAACCCTAATTTAATATTCACGTGAAGTTCTGCAGAAATGATCCAAGTCTCTGTAGAACAAAGCCACACCAAAAACTGTAAAAAGAAATTGCCCTCTGACAGAAACACACTGATACTGTGTGTCATTGGCTTTCAAAATAAGATTAGTTTAAGTTGGCAGTGAAGGAGGAAATAAGCTTTGGATTTGTATATAGGTTGGTTTGTATATGGTGTGTGTGTGTCCGTGTGTTTGCTTGCAGTTAGTGATACTGCATATGTTTTGTTTTTGTTCTATGATCCCATGTAGTGTATGCTTGATCAAAGTAGTAGTGACACAGATTTGGCATAAGAGTTGCCCAGGACAGCAAGTTTCCAAAGAAGAAGTAGACTTGAACAATTCAGAAATTTTTGAAGTTTAATATCAATGTTTTATTTTCTCTAACCAAAAATATGTATTTGGTGTGCCTATAAAACAGCACTCGCAATATCATCTCTTACTAAAACATTAAACTTATACGTTTTTTAAGACTTTACTTATGACAGCGAAACAGGTGTCTTTGCATATGGTACAGACTGACACCCTTTTGTGTCTGTCGAACATATATATATGTTTTTGATCAAAGAAGTCGTAAAAATACGTTTAGGAGCAAAGCAGCGCTACACTTTCATGTCAAACAGGAAAATGAGAAATGACCAAACCATTCTCTTCATGTTGTGACTTCTGTGCACAACACACTAGAAGATACTAAAGAAGCTAATGTTGGCTAATGCTATGGAACATATATGTAGGTATCACTGGAACTTTTTTCACACTGTACATTGGCCACACAGGCAAAACAGCTTTATGCCACAGAGATATCACCTGCATCGAGCTTATGTACCTTAATAACGTCACAGGAAGCAGTGGATATGCTATAAAACTTAGATGGCATCCATAGAAACCAGTGTCAACATGGCAGTTGAGTGCTTTTGACTGACCTGTACTATTTTATACAGTATCTGTTGTTTACTGTGGTTCAAAGTGTATGTATAATGGAGTAATAGAGTAAATGTCAGGCTGTTTGTCATGTTTTCTAATGCTGCAGTTCCACTGCATGGTACAGTGCAGCTCTACTCAACACAACTCGCTCTGTTTTGGTTTTCCTTTAGCAAAAGTTGTATCTGGTACCTGTAACTTTCTTGGTACCATCTTCAAGGTTTCAGGCAACTGAGCCAATACTAAAAGTTGGAGTTAAAACACTGCAGACCACTGATTGGTCAGAGAGAATTGTCACTGGGACAGAATGCCCAATCCCACCATTATTAAAAAGCAAGGCCATCATCAATAGCAGCCACAATTTTTTTAAAATCACATAACCCAGATTTAAAAAATGGCATGCTGTATAATTGTCAAAGTGCAAACATTTCTCTGGACGGTTGGAGATCAAAGGTTTCAGCGATCATGGCGATCAGATAAGAGGCCCACCTACAGTGCAAGGGTACTGGCCGCAGTAGAAACGAAACCGCAAAAAGGATCTGGTTCCATGAGTGAGTTGAGTCAAGTCGTGCTGAATCATGCAGTGTAAATGCGGCATAAGATTCCTATCCAGGCCAACCTATGGAATTTTGGCCTGAAGGGCTGAGCCAAAGAGCAACACTGTGCCGTACAGCTGTCTTGAAGATGAGCAGGTCCACTGTACTTTTTCTTGTCATCTAGTTGGGAGTAGATTATCTCTAAAATTGATTTGTTCCTTTGTTTGTTCATCTTAAAGACCTTTTACCTCACAATGGGAGCAACAATAGCATCCTTCTTTTTGAGAGTGTTTGATCTTGTACTAGCTGAGAATGTCCTTGGCTAAAGAAAATGGTTAATTGTGGAATGAATAAAATGAAAAAGATTGTTCCATCCATTCAATGTGTTCTGTATTTTTTTTCACATTTTTAAGTTTTTCTGTCAAAATTAACAATACACCCAATTCAGTAACTTGTGAATGTCACATCGAGCAATAAAAACACTTTGTAAAAAAGAACAGGATTATTTATCCAAGTATGAGGGGCTGAGTATCCTTTTCTAAAACAAACAAAAAAAGGGTTAGAAAGTTAAAAACTTTAAGCATTCTCACATTACTGTCCTTACTGAGAACTTAGATGTTTAGTACATTTGTTCATCTGAAGAAATGATGTGTATACTTTTAAGAAAAACTACCAGTTTTACCAGTAGCACTATAATTAGAGCTTAAATCTTTTTTCAGAATGTTAGGAATAAGTAATAAACATTGAGATGAGCTAAAAGGAAACAACACTTTTATCTATTTTTATACTCATTTGTTGTTTAGTTATTTCTACAAGAGTTTGCTATTGTGGTCATAAACCACATATGCTGTCAAATGTTAGTGCTGGTGTCCAGTTGTTGGGTTCCATTAAGTTACTCTGATCATAGGTCAGTTTATATAAAACAAGATAAAATCTGTCGCTGTGTTTTTTTCAGCTGTACAAGCTTATTAGATCGTACATAGCTTCAAAGGGAGTTTGCAAACGGCACACATTAGAAAGTAGCTACCTGGTTGTAACTCTAATTCTATGAATGCATATGTAGCCCTGTAACAGGTTTTACTATTGGTTCATGTTTGCCCTATAAAACACTAGTGGACTCTTAGATAAACTCGATTTTGAGCCCAGCAACTGACGACAGGAGCCAGCTGGACATGGAGTTTCTATTTCATATGGGTTTTGCTACTGGAAATCACTGCAGGTAAAGGTCATTACGGATGTGATGTACTCCCTGTAGCTGGTGTAACTAGTGATACAGTGTGAGTGGCTCTAGCCTGGCAGTTAGCAGAAGCGTGCGGTATGTCATGGCGATGCAGAGGTGTTGGTCATTTTCTTTGTGGTACTGGCATTACTGCTAGTTCGCCACTGCTGCCTTCCATTAGAAAGCAGAAGGAATGAGCAGGCTGAGAACTTCATTAAGACTTGCTCAGAGGGAGATCTCAGCAACACCTGAAGATGACGGAGGTTTCACTAAGTGCTGAGTCTGTAATCGAGGTTGCTGAAATAAAAGGCAGCCAAGCATTGGGTGTGCCATTGTTTTTCAGGGCTACCACCTTATAGGGCCTCATGGTGCCAAGGCAGAGTGTCAATGGGGTACACCAATAGCGAAGCTCATTAGCCCATCTTTAAATTGTATTTATTACTACACTGAATCTTTTAAATCATAAATAGCAGTATGATATTTGATGAATGTCACCACTGTGGGGGTAGTGTTTGCCCTAAATATTCACAAGCTAGGTGAAGTTTGGAGCACGGTAACAACATGCGTCTAAAATACGATAGTACAAAGTGATTGTGTTTTAAAGGGAAGGCATAAATGAGAAGCAAGGCTGGATTGCTACTCTCACTGAAAGCTCCCTTCACTTTCATTGCACCCCTTGACCCATCAGCACACATTAGTAGGTGAGGATTTATATCAGCACAAGGTGTTCCCATAAAAGTGGCAATCTTGTTCCACTAGCATGAAGGTTTTAGCATTCTGGCTAACAGCATCTGAAATCACAGAGACGCAAATGGGTCTATCCATAAATACAGTCCTACAATGAATAATGGAGCCAGCCTATGAAGAAGCAACTGATGTTAAAAAAGGCTGTGCTCTCCCTGTGTATTTATTTAATTGATTTTCTTTCAATTTAAATAAACACACCATTTTAGTTGTGGTAAGTTTTTAGGATCTGATGGGAACTGAAAAGGTATCTGTGTGTATAATGATTGTTTATCTGTTTTTTCTGAGTCTGGCCTTTCCCAGCTTGAACAAAACCTGTAGCTTTTTGCCCCCAGAATAATTGTGCTTAGCATTTTAGCTTTAATTGCACAACTCTAAGAGAAGTGTATACTTATGACCAAGTTAAGGGGCACTAGTTAAAATGAAAAACAAGGGACCAGAATGGATCTGCCAGATTATCCAGCACTTTTCCTCGGGAAAGGACACTGTTGGAGTGAGAGTACATTACACCGACCGAGGCTCTTTTAATTCCACTCCACAATCCTCTTTACTTTTCCTTCACTGTCAGCTTTGCTAAATCTTTCAAGACTACACTGGACTGAAATGGAAATGGTGTATATATTAAGGCTAGCATGCTGTGCTAAAAATGTTATGTTAACCACATACAAGACAAGAAATTGAATTCATAGTCTGATAACATTTTCTTGGAACATAAGAAGCTTTACATGAGTGTACATTCTGCATTTTTACAATAACAATTTTGACTGCTAAATGTATTTTGCTGCAACACTCACAATCAGACCACATATTATAGTGTTACTAATGATAATAACTAAGAAAATATAGGACCGGTGAAGCGACGCAAAGAAAAATCAGAGATCAGTGACATCATTTTATTGGCTCACCGGGGCATTTAAAACTCAAAGTGTTTATTCTTACCTGTACGTGCCTCTAAATTCAACATTTTAAATTATATTTTGTTTTGTGTAATTTGTGAATGTATCTTCAGTGGTTTCGCAATCCTTTACAGGGCATTTTTACTTGGTAAGAGGACATCACTATTTTTTCCTGAGATTATGGACTCTTGCTCATGCAAAACATATAACCCTGCCGTGGACAGTGCTGCATGGTGTTCACTTGTTCTGTTGTCACCTAAAAGTCAAAAGACTCATTCCCCTTTCAGAGTCCTTCTGTGGTCATGTTAAGGAGGTGTATAAAACTTCTCAAACCAACCAAACAGAACTTTCCCAGGTGATGGACAGTGCTGTTAAATTGTTTCAGGAGAAGCTGCTGCTTACCATCAGCAAAACTAAGGACCTCCAGTGATAGGTCTGACAACACAGGGATGCTGTACAAAGGGGAGCAAAGTCTTTGTTCGTCTGAAACAGACGACATGTTCTGTCAGCTGTGGCCAGTGGACTGTTCTTGTCAGTGGAGTGCTGGTAGAGATACCAAGAGGCCAGATAAACATCTGGACAGTGGATCTGGACACTGGACAAGTAGCAGAGGAGAGGATGAGGACTAAACTGAATTCCATCACAGTCCACATTTCCCATTTCATTGCTGTGAGCTGATGTAGAGACACCACCAATCGACCTGTCAGAGCTCTATTAGTCTGACTCACTGGGTGTAGACTGTGGCTATGAGCCTGCCATTGGGCTGCTGATTTCGGCCAGCATTGCGTGTTACTGTTTCCAAATCTCTTTCGCTGCAGGAAACAACAGAAACCTCTGAGGTAATGACTTGCGTACTGAAATTGGCAAAGATTTGGATTGTGCAGTGGGCATGTCCACTTTGTTCTTTCAGTGATTTTTTGTAAAGATCTACAATGAATAAAGCAACTTATGAGCACACCACAGAACAGCCAGTCGGAGTTGATTAGCCACATAATGGTGAAGATTCTCAGTCGTCTCTGTCATGGTAATCTTAAGTGCTGTATGAGTGAGTTTCTTGAAGATGTTTTACCTCTCACCCAAGAGGCTTCTTCAGTTGAAGGAGAGGCCTGAAGAAGCCTCTTGGATGAGAGGTGAAACATCTTCAAGACACTCAAGCAAGTCCAGTTGCCTACATCTTTAGCTCTGGCAGCAGCATGTACCAGTGACATTAACCTCGCTTATGTACGATCCATTCCACCTTACACAAGCTCCTTTGATATTGTCACAATAATGCTCTGCTAGCCACATACAGCCAGCAAAACATCTGGAGTTTTAAGGGATCCAGTGAGCTCCTCCAGAGCTTAAGTATAGTCAGGCTTCACCTCCCGGGCAGTGATTATCAAATTAAGTTGTCTTTTTATCGCTAAAAGTCGAATCACACAATGACATATGACTGCTAACGTTTTTGTGGCGTTTTCTTTTTGCGGGCCCATTTTAATGACAATGCTCACCTCCCCATGTGCTAATAATCCACCAACACAAAGTTCACCCCTGACACTATTTAGCAAGAGCACCATCGCTACATCCCAGGCTCAGAACTGCCCAAGACGACTGTGATTGGTTTAAAGGAACAAAAACAAGCCAGAGTGTTTTTTATTTTACTAAAGGAGAAAGATAATGAGCAGTTCACGACTTATTTTACAGCCAATTCACAGTTACATTCATACCTAACTCGTAAAGATCTTCATCTTCCTAATTTTCTGACTTGTAGAGGTCAATTTTCAGTAAGATTTAGGGGAACTAAACTATGGAATAATTTTTTTACCACCTGGTAAAAACCTGTATCTCTATGAAGCGTTACAAAAGATGCCTGAAAAAACATGTAACTGCTGTTTTGTAATGGCTTTTCCTCCTCTTGTATTTTTGTCCATGTTTTCATTTGCTCTACTCCGTGTGATGCATTTTTACTATCGCTCAAGGGTCATCACAGTTTAAACTATTATCCCCCTCATGCGCGCACACACACACACACACACACACACACACACACACACACACACACACGCACACACACCTAATTACACTAACATGGATTTACACATCACATCACTCACATTTTCTGCTCTTAATTAGATACTATTATTGCTGTTTTTTGTTGTTGCAATAATTTGCTATTAGTAGTTTGTTATCACTTGTTCTTTATCTCTCTCTACTTTTGAGTTCTTAATAACTTTGTGAAAATTGTAGTAGGTGGAGGCTTTAAATAAGCCCACTGGGTTTTGTGCCTCTCCCTGCACTGTACTTCATTATTCATTTTTCTTGCCTTTTTGTGTTTTAATTGTGCAAAAAAATAAACGAAACTAAACTAATAATCAGTGATTCCAGACCTTTCTCTACCGCTGAGACAGCACTGTGGAGATAGGTCTGGCTACATGAGCTTTATGTGCCCTGCAGAATCCTCCTGCCCAGTTGTTATCTGTCAGCTATGAGAATTCTGTGGCAGGACATATGCTTGGATACAAACTTGACACGAATGCATGGGTATTTACAAAGTGTTTGACAGTTGAGTAGTGTAGCCAACTTCAACTTTGAATCTCTTCTTCTTAGCAAGCTGTAAACAGTTCTTCATCTGCCTGTGCATGAACCCGCACCTCAGCAAGACCTTGCTATGTTAACATGAAGGCCAGACATTGTGTATCTATCATAGTCTCATGTCTATCACTGCACAGCAGATAAATTCACTGTCCTGGCAACATAATTATACTTTCACATTCTTAGCGGCAGTCCTTGCTGTGCAGGTATGCGCATGTTTCTGTGTATTTGTGTAAGTCTTCTGCCTCACTGCACTCCACTCCTCTCTTACCAGCAGATGCTTCCAAAGGCCCCTTGCCCTCTCACGCCTGATGAACCAGAGACAAGTGCCAGAGGGTAAACATGTCCACTGCCACATGTCTCTTTCCTGAATGGCTGCATTTAGCATGCGCCACATGCCATAGTCAATGGGAGCACACACATCTTTGTACTCACACATGCAGACACATCACTAATGAGTTTTAATCCTGAAATACACACCAGTCCTCTAGAGCCCAGGGCTGTGTTAAGCAGTTATGTTAACTATTGCATGCAATAAGCACTAACATGGTTGTAAGCAGAATCCTGCATTATTCAGACTGGGTGGATGGGGTAATTAAGAGTCTTGTAGTCACTTCATAATTTATCTGCATTAAAGGCCCAGCAGTTTTGCCGGGATAAACAGAGCTGGCACATGATGTGATGTAAGATGAGACAACATGGCAGTTGTGCATAGGATTGCTGTCTTCTCCTATTTACCCTGCAGCTAGTTAGGGTTGAGGTGGAATAGTAGTAAATAAAAAAGCCATATTTCTTCATATACTCTGCCAACGTATCCTCCGCCTCTCACACTAACATCGGTTAATGGGTTAGATAAAACACACATAAAAATGCAAGACTGATCCTTAATCCTGTGTTCTTAATGTGACATTTACTGGCTGCTATATGAATCTTTATTTACACAAGAATTCAATTTTTTATTGTCTGTGCAATTACCACACACCAGACTACAAATATTATTACACTATTATTTCTTGCTTAATATGATTTTAGTAGTTTATACAACACAATGCTGAACTTTAATTTGCTATACTCTTTGCTTCTTTTCAGAACCGAGTAGAATCTCATTTCTACATATATAATTTTTTACTTAGTGTTTTCAGTTTTTCAGTACAGTTGTTGAATTTTGTTGGTGTAATTGATGGATAAATTATGATTTCTTTTGGCTGTTGACTACTTGGTATGACCAGTGGTTCACCAGAGTGGTGAGATGTTTGCTGCTGTTTTGCAGTGATTCCAGATACTATGATTAAGTGAATGGATGGGCAACAAGTACTAGACAATGGCTTAATTTTTCCAAATATCCCATGATTAGTTCACAATGATGTTCACCAAAAAATCCAAGTGCTTTTATTGAGTTAGACAAAACTATTTATCAGTGTGTGATTGAGTGACTCGTCCAAGAGTTTGTATCAGATGTCAGCAGATGATGGCTGGGCTTTAGACAGTGTTGATTATACATGTTTAATAGTCTTACCACTACAGCTGAAGGAAAATCTTACAGGCACACAGCTAATTAGTCACATGTCAATAACTGACACTAAGATGTTTTCCAGGACAGAGGCAGTTACAGCTCAAGGCTGCTAAGAAGAGAAAAACGTGGACGATAGAGAAGGCACGTGTCCATTTAAGCAGCAGAAGTGTCGAATTTTTAAATATCCCTGTAATACTTGTGGATTATTCAGGGCAAATGGTGTTGTCTAATTAAGAGATTACTTTAAAGGAGTACTTCACCTAAAAAAATAACCATTTGGTTATCCATTACTTACCCTATGTTACCATGAAGTCTTATGTGGCTAGCTGTATGCTCAGTACTTCCTTAACCTGCAGGCCGTGCCTAAGACTGTCTTTGTAGAAGTGTTTTAAATAGTAATATTTCAGCGAAAAAACACAAAAAGAGCTATAGTTTTGCTGATGTTAAACATGATCCCCTTCTACTCCAATGTATCAAGAATGTTTTGCTGTGTTTGGATTCTTCGTTCACCATTGAGGCATGCGAAAAACAAAGTTTTCTTCACAAATTCAACTTGACACATGGTGAGTAATTGATAAACAAATGGTCATTTTGTGGGTGGAGTATTCCTTTAATTCTGTCAGTTCCTAGGGATTATGTTTCTATTGTTATCTTGAGCAGTAGATCATACATATTGTATGTAGTGTAGAGCTAAGCAATGAATTGTGTGATATTGTTTAGCACAATTGTTGTTTTACAAAAAGGCTTAGTAATAATATGTTCCTACAATCAGGCAACACTTAATGTGAAGTATTTTTTCCTGAAATCACTGAGACTATTCATTGTGAACAAAATGTGCAGAATACTTGGGAATATCATTCCAGCCATTTTCATGTAGCCTCTAATATTTTTTTAGGTCCTTGGTGTGTTAAATGATCAATAACACACTCAGTTTGTTAGAAAAAGGGACCAATGTTTGACCTGTGAAAAAACTGCAAGGCTTTGGCAAGAGGTTGTGGGAAACAGCCTTACAGGTTTACCTGCTAATTTAATAAACAGCAGCACACAGTCCAGAACATTAAGATATGTATGACCTTTTCTAGCGTAATCTGGCAGTCCTAGCTATAGGAAGACTGTTCCTATACCTAACTCCTGCTCTGGCATATCTCAGCTCTCAGAAACACAGGAAGTGATCCCAGAGCTCTTTAAAAGGTCAGGACAGCTCTGCTTTTTCCAGCCGTGACATTTGATTTGCAAAGGTAGAAATGTGAGTGTGGTAGGGATGAGCCAAAGCTTCCTCTACATGCTCCAAAAAAGTAATCTGAATGGAAGAGGTGAAGGGTCGCTTTCCTCAGGCAGCCACCCACTTTGAGTCCTCCTGTTTGCAGTGTGGCCTCCTTTTGTGTTTTAGTTTCACATCAACACAGTTTAAAATCATTTTTCTCGGACAGCAGACTGTTATAATGAGCTTGACTTAGCCAGTTGAAGGTTTTGTTACATTTATGCAGATCTGGGACAAACAAATAAGGCATCAAGAGATTTCATAGTATTTGAGATTGAATGCTATTTAATATTACTCCGGTAATAACGGCATTCTGATCTCACTGAGGACAGAAAGGTACTTTTTGTTGGGTCATTACCACCATACATCCAGATCTCCAGTCCCTCCTCCCTTAGCCCAAGGCCCACCTCTTCTGCCTGCAGTCTTGTGTGCAGCGTGCTCTGGTGGCTAAAGGCGCTCGTTAAAGTCCATAACTTATCTCACGTTTGAAGCTAATGGGAAGAATACTGGCTGCAGTGAAAAATAAATTACATTTTTCCCCCCTCTCTCTTCCTGCCCTCCTAACCTGCAGCGTAATATAGCAGAGGTGAGAGTATGCATTACAGATCTTAAGCATTAGAATTTATCTGTGCTGCACGACGCTGACTGATGCATTTGGAAATAATGTACTGGAGCTGGGCATTACAGGAACCCCGTAACTAATGGACAGCTCTCGCCTGTGGCCGGCGATGTATATCATTCAGCTGGACTACCTCATCAACTCCAGCAGTTCTTTGCAGGGCTTCCTAGCCAGACCAGCCACTCAGGGTTTACATTAAAGACTCCTGCAATAAAAGCCCCTCCCCTCCTGCTCTGTCCATCTCCCTCTCTCTCAACCCATTTATTTTGTCAGTAAATCCTTCAATTAGACAATCACTCACTCCTTCACTCGCTCACACTATTCTTTAAAGAACACTGAAACTCAAAGCAAAATTGATAAGCAGTCAGGCGAATGTAGATTGTTGTTTCAAGTAATGTTTATTAAATATTAACTTTCAATCAAATCATTTGACGTAATCTTAAAGGGCTGCCCCTACTGCCAGACTCACTCTGTGCAGCTTTTAGCCACTTTTAGCTCATTGTTTTGGTTTTGCAGCTCCTTCATTTTCTGTATGATTCTCACAGATCTCACCAGCCTTGCTATATGAAATGCATTCTTAGTATTTTAACTCAGATGATTTTGTTCCTTAGAGGTGAAGTTGCCTGATAAAAATTGCATTATTGTAAAATCCCAACAATACGATACTGCCAGGGCTGTGCCAGACTCAGAAGTATGTCGCTAAATTAGAGTTAGCTGTTTAATATAACTATTCAACTATTCCCTACTTTTTTCCCATATAGAGTTTCAGTGTTTCATTGGTGTTCTGTGGGATGCGTGGGGTGACAGCGATGTTCCGGTAATATAGAAAATAAGCCAGCTTAGCCCTCCGAACTATTGCATGCTAATTATGCTAGTGACGGATCAAAAAGGTGCAGCAACATTTAGATACCAATAAAAGTGTGAGACTATCGTAATAAGTTGCTGTGAGCTGTGAATTTACCACTTCTAAGCAGAAGGCAAGAGATAACGTTATCTCTGAGCCTGACTGGGAAAAGCCCTTTACCCTGAGCAGCTGCATCTGTCTCACTCAGACTCACCCTGACTCTGGGTCCCCAGCTTCCTGTACAGGACAGCTACACGAAAGCGAGAAGCACTCACTCTGCAGCTAGAACTGAGGACCAAAACGTCCCAAGAAGTACACTCCACACTCACTGCCAAAGAAATAGATAATTAAAAACATTACTGCTTGACTCGAAAAATCTGGGTCTACTCAAGAGTCTCTGACTGATGATTGGAATCTTTGACTTTCGATACAATACGATATGATACGATACGATATAGTATGATATACTTTATTGTCCCTGTAGGGCAATTCGTCTCAGACTCAGGAGCTGCACAGATATTGCTGCCTTAAATTAATAGTCCAGAAGAAAAGAAGCATACACCATAAAACATGAAAACACATACTACACAAAACGATATTGCACATCAGCCTCTCATGTATCGCACATAACACCAGTACACAACAGAGCACCATAAGCAAAACAACACAACCCCTAAAGCACCAAGCAACATTATTTAAAATCTTAGCCACAGATTTTACGTGGCAGCTCTGTATACGACAATACATTACATCCAATATATTGAGTAATGCAGGGCAGTCTTAACAGTGAGACTTAAGGGCCATCCACACAAAGAACAATAACGATAATGATAAATATATCGTTTTAAAAACTGTTCTAACTCAAGTGGATGGCAGAGTCCACGCCACAACTAAAACAACAACGACAGCGGTGAAGGATATCATTGGGATCTCTTTCACAGCGATTTGATGAACGAAAGAAACACTGACAGCCAGTCAGAATCCATCTGCTTTAAGAGGGTTTCACAGCTGGAGCATGCAGCATGTACTGTTTACTGTTTACAGGAATCGTTTATCAGTGTGGAACTCCCATCATTATCATTATAGTTATTGTTCTCGGTGTGGACAGCCATTTAGGAGCTTTTTAAAAGTTATAAAACACTCTAATAGTCATGTCTTGTAAGAGGCATGTTTTTTAAGAAATACAATAGCTGGCCAATTATGCCAAACTCTCAAACACCTATCAGACACTAAGAAGTTTTGATCCTCAGAGTGAACTCTAAATCAGAGTGCATGTCATTATCCTTGATAGTCCAACTAAACATGCACCTGTGAGGATTCATCATTTCCTTAAAGCTTCATGCTTTTTTGCTCCACCTTGTAAATAAGACCCATATTTTGCCAATGAGACCAGTGGGAGTGAAGTGTATTTACAGGAGCTGTTGACTGCATTATAGTATATCACAGGTGTAACTCCCTCCAATGGCAACTTGTTCCTTGGTTGCAAAATGAGTATTGGTGGAAGTCGTGACAACACTGTTTCTTAACTTATTAGTTCCAAATTTATTCAAACAATACATATTACAGAATTTAGCCTAGTGCAGTCGTAAGTATGTTTTTTTCTCTGCCTTTCTTTTTCCACAGGCATTACTGCTGCACATTGTTATTTAATGGTGTTTATGTTTTAATAGCGGCACCAGACAGTTGCTGCTTGTCTCCAAAGTAATGTAAAGAAGAAGGGATAGGCCAGATGAATTCCATCCACACAGAGGTCAGAGAGACAGAAAATGAATAGCAATGTGGATCCCCCAGCAGGCAGCAGGAGAGACAGACTAATAAGAGCATAACAGAAGAGGAGAAGGGGGCCCTTGGGAACCAGCATAAAGGTTTTCAGTACATTTTTAAAAGAAAATGGTCTGAAAATATAATGATGCCTGCTTTGAAATGCATCAGTAATCAGGGAAGGAATTTGTTCTAGGATATGAAGTAGGATTGAAATTCCCTAGATGTGTCGAAGAATAGAGTTTGTAGGTAGAGGGTTGGGTTAGTAAGGATGAGAGGGGAGAGTATGGAATAAGAAAATGCGAGTGTGCAAGGAGGAGGCCTTTTCTTGCTTTGTTCTGCTCTTTTACAGGTACGCAGGGCAGGGGATAGAAGAAGAAGCTCTTGTTATTCTGGTTTTATTATGTCTTACAGATTTTTAGAATTTTAAGTATTTTTTCTCACCACCAAAACTTTTATAAAACTCCTCATGCAGGGTAAAACTCAGACCAGTTTATTTCGTGCACAAAATATAATCAGACTCACAAATATTTTGAAATGAAATGAGTCAACCAAAACAGCAGATGTCGTCCGCTGTTGTTGGACACAGTGTTTGGTTAGGTATTAAAGTTTTGACCCAGAAAACATGAAGAATAGCTTTCAGTGATTCAGCAAGCCTTCGAATTTTATAAATGTTTTGTTGATAGTGTAAAATTTCCTTGAATAACTTGCATAGTGCAAGTGCCTCTCAGACCCCCCAAAACTTATTTTTTCATCAAAATTACATATTTAGTTTTTTTCTATGAAAAAAAAAACCTCATGCCTTAAAATATCTTGCATGTAACTCTACACCTTTACCTCATTTATCATTATAGCCTTTAGTTAACTAGGAAGTTACATTGAGATTAAAACCTGTGAGACTTAGCTGAGACAGGGTCAAATCGCAGCATCAAACACAAACAGGACAACAACATCAAATCACAACAGCAACAATAGGTATGTCAAAATACATTAAATAATACAGGGCATTAACAAGGCAGCACTATTTAGTGTAGTATTTGTTGGTTAATTGAGGCAGCTGCAGCTAGGCGTGGCCATTTCCTTTAGTTTAAGTTTAAAATCATTGAAAGAGATAAGGGTTTTGTGTTTGAGCTTAGCCTGCAGATCCTTCCAGGACCAGGGACCATAGTAGAACAGACTTGTTTTATCAGCGTCTGTACTGATAAAAGTCATTTTAAACTGAAGCCATTTATGTGACCTGAGATTATGATTGCTTGATAAAAAATTCTGGCTTTAGTAAGTTGGAAATTTATCTGAGGGAACCTTATATACTAGAATGTACCAGTGTTGTAACCTAGACAGAGTGAGGGATGACCATTCTACCATGCTGTATAAGGTTCTGGATTTTGTAATATACCTCAGAGCTGAGTGATACAGGGGGTCAAGTTTGGACAAGGTGGATGGTGAGGCAAACCTGTAAATAGTACAACCAAAACCCATCTGATTCAGAAATAGGCCAACACTAAGTGTTTTCTCGATGCCATGGAAAAACAGGACTTTAGCCTTTACTGAAAACCCAGCATGAATTTAAATTTCTTTACAAGATAAACAAGACTTTTGTCCAACCAAATTTCAAGTATTTATAACTGTCGCAGACTGAATTGAGACACCATCAACAGTATTGATGGAGAGGGCTGGAATCTTAGTTTGACCGGGGGAAAGTCGTAATTTTAGTCTTGGTTGAGTTTAAAAGCAGTTACAGATCCATAAGGACATACTGCAGGGTGTTAAAATTAGTCGATTTGAAAAGGCTATTTCTGCAGTGAGGGCACAGGAGTACAGTACTGTGTCATCTGCATACATATGGTACTTGCAGAATTTGCACTTACAACACATTATTATCATAAACTAAAAAAAGCAAGGGTCCCAAAACCAATCCTTGTGGAACACCATTCTAAACAATGACTGGATCAGAGTATCGTAGTAGTACAAACTGATCTATGAATTTGCAGTTTGTCCCGCCCCTCAAGCATACATGCTCAGCTACTAATGTGTTGCTCACATTAGATAACCTTGTTTCCAAAGGCAGCCACTGACAAGGTGAGGTAAAAGTGAAATTTAAATTGTAAAATATTGATATGTAGCTACACCTGGCCTCGTTTCAGTGTAGCATTGTGCTAATGATGTGGAAAGCCCCACCCTGTAGGCTGACAGGATTGGTTCCTTTGTCTTTTGACATATGAAACCCTGGCTGTCTGAATCCATGTTTTTGAGACTGTCACTGGTAGACTGCAGTTCCAAGGCAAAAATGCCCAGACATAGCATTGAGTGCTTATTTCGCTCATGTCTTGTAGCATATACAAAACATTATAAGGACATGTCAAAAATGTTAAAAACTTGATTTTCATTCAATGGCCTACAACAACAAAACAAAGAGACATTTGGAGCCAGGAAAGTGACTAACAAATGAAGTTGCAACAAATGGAGTGGGACTGGAAAACGCAATTCCGCTGGCTTTAATCCGGTATGACATTAGAGGGTACAGACTGTTGCCGTGCAAACTATATTAAAAATTTTAAGTGACTTCAGTGTTGGCAGAGGCTTTAATCCTGTTCTTAAACTTGATAGTAGCCTCAACACAACAGTAGTGGTTGTGTCTGAACCTTAGCATCTTCCATGTTGTCTGGTGAGTCAAACCTCTGATTAGATGATATTTAAAAAGTCATTGCCTAACTCTAAGAAGCACAGTGCTTCGTCTTTTCTCTTCTGTTTTTAATCAAAGGTTTATAGAAAACCCAATTAAATGAAACTTTAATAAAGTATGCATTTCTTTATTACCCATCAGAGCAATTTTGATGTTGTGCTGACTTAACAGTATAATGCTGTCAAATCCACGTGTGGATGAAATCTCAGTTGTTAAAGTGTAATATAATTATATCACTCCATAATTGGAAAATGGATGGTTTTGTGTAATGAAAGGAGAGTGTGGGAGCCATGTGGTCGCCAAGTGCAGTCTTAAGCAAATTTTATGCCCCTGTGGATGCAAGAAAATCAGAAGTCAGCAGTCCTGCCGCCTAATCTTTTGGTGTACATCGTGTGAGCAGTACCAGTGGGATTATACAAAATAATGACTAGTAATGGCTGTCATGGAAAATAGTGCCCTACTCATCATCATCATTGTCACATTAAAAAAATCTTTTCATTTATTATAACATCTTTTTAAGTTTCTAGATGTAGCCATATCCAGTTATTGGTGTAAAAGATTTGTTTCTGTTCTAATCATTATGTTCTGGTTTTTAGTCAAGTTGACTCATTGTACCTTTTCAACTGCTTAAAAAAACACAAATAATTGTTCATGCACTTTTGTATGCTGTATATAACACTGACAGGCTCTGCTGAATTGGCAGAAATAAGGCGGACTAGTGCCAACGATGCGGGACACACTACAAAAACTCAGATGACAGACGCTCACCCCACATTGACCAACAGCTGACTGTCGGGTTGGTGTGTCAGGACCCTTAGTAGCAGGAGGTCCAGGATGAGGAGAGTTGCTGACACTCTGAAACAAGCTTTGCTGAACTGTTGTCTTACTGCATTGTTGCTGCAGTTTTGTGGTGTCAGTTCATGCTGGTAGCCAGGTGAGCTTATTGGTCAATGAAGGTGGTTATAACTATTTTCTGACTCTAGCTTTGCGAGTTGTACTGTAAATGGGCCATACACTGGACTATCCTGTGTCTGAGCTACTGTTGTCAGGAGGGCAAAGCTGGATAGAGGAGGAGGCTGAATGGAGGGAGGACAGGTCAGTGCCACTGACCTCTGCCTCCACAATACAGACACTGTGAGCTCCATCAATCTCTGGACACAGTGTTGGGTTTGTCAGACTCCCTGCAAAACAGGCCGCTCTCAGGTAGCTGTGGACCAGCGCTGCCACTCTGTAATAGGTCTGTGTGAAAAGGATTTGTTGGGAACTCAAACTGGAGGCCAACAGACGGATAGCTTTTACCTAACAACCTCCCATTAAAAGGTTGACTGTGCCAGTGCCGGAATAGAAATGCTCCGTAGCCAGCCCAATTTCATATAATTGACATTGGCTGATTGTTTACTGAAGTGCACATTTCCAGTGTACGTTCATCATGGCTCCACTAGATGTTTTATTTTATTATTTCCTTTATGTCATTTTACCGTGGGGCTATCATTTATAATTTACCAAACTACATCATCCCATCTGCACTGGCTTGCCTTCAACTGGGCTCATCAGCCCCCAAAAAGTGCCTTTTCCTTTTGGGAATGGTTACCAATAATACATTTCAATTTCAGAGCAGTGAATTATCCCAATTGTAGATTGAGAATTTCTGTCTGCCTGTATTTATTTTTGCAGCACATGTGTTACAGTCCTAGCTCCCTGATGGATGTCCCCACACCCTCGGCCTGTGCTTTGATGTGGATTATCACTGAGCCTCATCGTTGCCCCCAGCCACCCTGTCAGCACCTTTTGATGTTTCCTGTGTGCACTTCCAGATAGAATTTCTAATAAGGAGTCATTATCATTTTGATTTCTTGCTGAATGAGAAGAGTGACCTCTGGCATTTAGCCTAGACGATCTGGTTGGGAGAACTAACTGAGGTGGTGATGATATGTGCAGCGTTGTAGGTTTGGTGAGTTTGAAGGTAGATTTGTTTGAAAAATATCACCATGTACATTATGGAAAAATTTGGTTAACTTAAGCCGGTATTAAGTGAGAAGTAATACCCACCAATTCAGCTCCGACTGTGGCTGTTTATTCTTTTAACATGAAATGATGCTAAAATATTATAGCAATTTCAATGATTTTCTCATATGTTGTAAACATTATTGTGATGCTTCATAAGTTCGAGGTAAGATTCCACTGAGATTTAATACAGTGGCTGCTGTTAAAGCTTGTCTTATTTAATGAGATTTTCAATATAGATATGCCACATAAGTGCACACAGGAGAGATTGCAAAGATAGTTAATGGGGTGTTTCCATCCTTAGAACTGCAATGCCTTATACATTCTTTTAAATCAGCTATGTGTTTATTTGTTTAATCAGTTGAGATTTCATTCAAAAGCAGTATTCCTCAGGACCTTTCAAAACAGCGCCTATACTCCTCCACACATTGTTGAAGTTGAAGAGGTTAGGTCATACAGTTTATCCGCTTTATTGCTTAGAGGGAGGAAAGACAAAGGGAATTTTTTGCGGCTAAAGTGCTGGCTAAATTCAACTCCGTGTCTGTAATTGGAGGGCTTATTACAAGGTGCCTGTGTTGAATTATGGCATCACAAAACAGGCCTGTGGGCTTGTCTCTCCTGTGTGAGTTCATGGGAGCACCTGCACTACTTCAAGATGCTTTTTGCGGGCCTTATTTAGAGAGGGTATTGTAATTTAGTTCAAAAAGCTTTTTTTTTTCTGAAATAGAATGAGAGATCTTTTAGGACCCCAGGATGACACAGACTCTCCGTGTGCTTCTTCCTTCATTGTAGGTCTGGAAAATCATCTGTGATTAGCATGCTAATGATTGGCACTGAAACCTGTGAAGATCAAGACAATTGAAGTACTTTCTGGGTGCCTGGAGATAACAAATAACCTTTAACAGATGAAATGTTCTGCTTCTATTGAGTAAACTCCTAATTTTCAGAGCAATTTGTGGAAAATACTGGCAGTAATCTTTTCTTTTATGTTCTGGAGTCACACATCTGCCTCCAGCTCATTGTAGTTAATTATACTGAGGACCCTGTATTCTCATCTTTTTCCTTTTTTTTATTTATGATGCGTTCCTACTGGATCTGCATATTTTCTCCCCAGCTCTACTTGATGTTGTTGCCTGCTGCTTGAGTTCTGAGTGGTTCATTTAGGAGGCCTGGTGGTGCTGCTTTGTCACAGTGGTGAGAGATCAAAGCGGCTACTTAATGCTGAGGTTTAGGAAGAACTAGAACACCCAGTTCAAGCAGTGTGCTGGGCCTGCTGTGGCTAGCATCAGGTCAGAAATAATGAGCATAGTATAATAGCCCCTTTAGAAACACAAAACTCCTCAAATTTGGACATTATACAGTGGAAACAGGGCTTTACAGGAGCTCTCCTCGGGGAAGCTGGAGATAAAGAGAAGCACAGGTATACATACGGCCAGGTCACAGTGCTGCACAAGTCAACAATGAACAAATAAAAAGGGTGGGTGGGAGGCCTTGGCAGAGGGCAGACAGAGACTGGCTTCATAGGGGAAAACAGTGCTATGTGTTCAAAGAGCCTGTTTGAAGATACTGGGAGGGCTGCCCTTAGCTGAAGACATCTGCCCCACAGTTCGCAGTGAATGGATCTTAGGAACACACAGCATTGGCTAAGGTGTTTTAGCAAATGTTTCTTTAAAAAACCACATGTATTTTATTCCTTCACATGTCCCTTTGTTTCACTTCTCTATCTACTGTCTTGCATTTCTTCACTATTTTTTGAAATGCATCATTCAAGCACACACACATACATGCCAGACACTAGTAGGTTGTGACCCACTGTGCTACAAACCTAGCCTCAGTAGTTGTTAGAGGAGCCCAGCCATTCTCAGACGATACCCTGCAGTGTGCACACCAGCTCATCTCTCTCCATGCACTGCCCCAGGCCACGGGCTCCAGACAACCCCTGCCTCGTTACACTCCCCTCATCCACCTCACTTTTGCACTCTGTTTCTATTTCTCTCTGTCTTTCTATATTTCCTTTTTTTCCCTCTCTACATTGATTCAAATCAATTCATTCTATGAGTGCTCATTCAGGATGTAGCCATTTGTCTTGGCAAGTGGTCTCCCAGAGTAAACATGTCTTCCAACAGATAAGCACACGGTAAACTAGATTAAACCAATAAAACATCATACTGTATAAACCACCTGAGCTAACAATGCGTGGAGACATAAACAACACATACATCGCAGTACATACTGAACATTTCTTATACCTATTCAGGATTTTATTTATATGCTATAGAGCCATGCTGCATGGTGTCTGTCTGTTTGTACGTAACAAACAATAGATGGCAATCCATGATAGAAACTTACATTGAATAGTTCCTTTATGAAGAATTTTTTTTTCAATGTCTGGGTCACTTACTTGCAGTTTCTTCCTCCTATCCACAGATGTACTGTATGTGTTTTAAGAAATATTCATTATTTATTTGTCAAGCTCTTGTCTACAGAAAAATACAGTTTCAGTGTCATGGCATCTCTAAAGTTTTCACTGCTACACAGCAGCACAGTCATAAAGTCGGTGAGAAGATGTGCAAATGTTAAAGATTTGAACCCTGTGTATATAGCTACTTGTTTGGAAAGTAAAATTACTTTTGACTTTAATAATATTGGAAGAAGTTTAAAGGTTGTTATGATATTTGAAACTTCTGTTTACTCCAATATTCTCTAAGGCATTTTAATTATATATTAATACCACCCATTTGACAAAGGCAAAGGCACATTGTAACTTCAGTTTTTCGAAGTGTCTATGATGATTGTAAAACCAAGTTTTCAAACCTTCTAAAACTCCAAAGAGGTTTCAAAAAAGCATCTTCACCTTTACCTAAGACGGCATTAGAATAGGGGAATAATTGTGATTGTAGATTAACAAGTGCCTCCTGCCTACACGTTGCAAGATAAGACCATACTTGCCAGTTGTCCTAACTTTCCAGAGAGACTCCTGTTTTTCATTGACCTCTCCTAGTTTCCTGTCCTTATTTGTTATCACAACCTGTTTAAGACATTGTACAGCCTGTATAAGCCCTACAACTCTAAAAGTCAAGTGTTTCCACCTAGACTACAACTGCGTCAAATGTTGTTTCTTAGCATGCACGTGAAACAGAGGAGAGCTGTTTGTACTTCGTCCTTGTCACTGAGTGAGAGATGAGAGAAAAATGGAGAGAAAGAAATACTCAAGCAAATTTCAGACATCCTGGAAAGAGGAAGTAGTGTGCATTTTGCAGAATGTGCCCGTTGATTTTCCTGTCGAGCATGGGAGGTGCGAGGTGCAATGAAATGAATGAATGAAAACTGATTAATATTAGTTTATGCCAGAGACTCATGCAAGAGGGGTTAATTATTCAGTTCTCTTTCCTGAAACTTAAAGTAAAAGTATAGAAAATAAAAATGCTGTTGCAGTCTACTTATTATATTGTTATTTCCATTTTTGTAAAGTCATAAGAATGCAGGAAACAAAGTCTCTCAAACTCAAATTTTTGACCCCCTGCTTGGTTTTCTACTCAATCTGTCAATCTGAGGTATTGTCTTTGTTCTTTTAATTATATCTTTTAGGTTACATACTGATCCCTATCGTTGATGCTATTTGAAAGTGGTGCTTTACGCAACAAGACAAGTGATATATAGGCCTAATCTACAGTAAGACAAACACTACCCTGCAGGCTTGGGGTGCATTGAGATTTTTTTTTTAATGGAATCGTTGATATGCAAAACACCAGCAATGTGTTTTGTACTCTCTTTGGTCATGTAAGGGTGCCATTGCCTAGACAGCAGTGATATACAGTGGAGCCACTACTACACTACACTACACTACACAGCACTTTGATTGAGAAACAACTGTTTTCTTGGGCAACTCCATCATAAATGGTCATGTACTGTACATCTCCATTAAGCGTTTTTCACTGCACCCTTGATATTCAGTCTTGTTGTTACCGATATCGCCAGTATTGTATTAATCATATGGCCACAATGCCATATATTCCAGTGTTTCTGCATTTTGCATTTCTGTATTTTCATATTTTTAATCCAGTGTGTATAGTTTTTGTTGTTTAAATGATTTGATTTCCTGTTTATGACGGGGCCCTAATACAGAATGTTGATCTGTGACAACAGCTGCATCAACAGTTGATGGCACACATTACAAGGAGATATAAGAACACACTGCTTTGAGGCTTAATTTGTGCTTAGGGCCACAGTCTTCCTCATGCAGCAGCTAAATTGTACACAAAGTTTACTTTTTAAACTTACATCCAGTAACCAACATGTGTTATGTAAGATGTGGCACATTGCAAGTTCTAACTGTTACTTTGTGTCTATAATGTGTCAAAGATACTTTGAAATCTTTGTATTGTCTACTTCAGCACCACGGACAGGCGACATTAAATAACTCTGAGCGTGTGTGTGTGTGTGCTTTCATTCTGTTTGTGGAAAACATTCTTGACCTATGAAAATGATTGTTAGAAGAAAGTAAGATCCTTATTGTGTTTATATACCGCCAAGGTGATTACTGAAGGACATCCTTTAGGCAGCTGAAGTACCTCTTTGTTTGCATTCTCTTTCAGAAAAGAGGACATGTAAGGTATTTTCAAATTTTTGTTTTGTTCATTTGGTTTCTATAGCAATATTTCCCGAGATATCGGTAATAAGTGATGTCATTGTTGTTATTGCTTTAGGATGGTTACCACTGTTTGCTGACTGAAAACTAATTTAAAAAAAACTACACATAAAGAATTAAAAAAGTACGCTAACCTGGATATTAAATTAACCACCTCAGTGCTTAAATGAACCAGTATGTGTTGTGCACAAGTCTCTCAATTGTTTACATGATCATGACTTCCATAGTTGTAGGCATAAGTCGCACAGTTATGTTATTACTGGCCGGAGATGTAATTGCTTTGGCTCAGTATTGGGGGTTTTGAAATGGCGCCTGTTAAATGGGTTTCTAATGATGGCACAAGTTAGACTCAATGTGTGAGCCAAGGCCAAGCAGAATAGCAGCCTGTCCCTGTATGACAGCCCCCAGCCCTTAGGCTACACAGAGGACCCACTATCTTTTGACATCTCCACACAAATGGCAGTCAGCCTAAAGACCGTGCCATTCAATTACCTCTAATGAACTATAACATTGTGCAGTTTGAATTATCTTCTAATTCTGCATAATTACAGTATAATTTCTGGATGGGCTTGATTGCAATTACATCTGTAACTGAAAGAAGGGCAAGAGTTCAACCAGAGAGGTATGCAGGTCTGCAAATAGAGCAGCTTTCTTTGCCTTTTTTGTTTTAATATGGAAATTGTGCAGAAAATGTGCAAAAATGATGAGACAACTTTTTACTCTCTGCTTATTAAATTTGCAAGGTCAGGCACAATGAACAAGGCTGTAATAGCTGCTGAGATAGTAGATTGCCCAATTAGATGAGGTCCTTCCAGTGATAAGCTGCTCTCTCTGTGTGTACTAAAGCACTGTGACCTTGAAATCATTGTAAAGATTAGTTAGAGCTGTCCTGACTAACAGACTAGCTTTTGCTTTTGCAGGATTTTCCTGGTAGGCCTACAGTCTGAGTAGCATCTTGTCTGGTTGGTAAGAGTTGGGCAACTGCACAAATGCGTTCCGATTACAGAAACATCGCTGTCATGTCTTTGTTTATTTGGGAGTTAATGAAATTGAATGCTAACTGTGAAGGATTCTGTCTCTCCCTGTGTAGACCTGTGCTTCCTCCCACATCCTTCACAGTTTAGCTGTCTTCTTGCCATCCCTTTCTTACTCACTATGGTGGTAATGCATTGAAAAGGAGAACCAAAGTCACACTACATTAGTTTGGTGGTGGCTGTTGCTGCAGAGAGCCATTACTCTTCCCTGACAGTATCAAAGAGAGCAGCAGAGTTGGGCTGCGCCTAGCCTCCCGCTCTCTCTCACCATGCACCACTCGCAGGAAATTGCCTCATACTTCAGCAGGCAGGAGGTGAAACGGCAGCGACACCCATGCATGTGTCACTTTCTGGGCTCATGGCTTGGGTGGGAGTGGGCTTTGGTGTCACACACTAATGCTGCCTGGGGAGCAGTAGAGGAGCACTGCCCAGGGGAGGAGAGGCCAGGCAGTGCTACAGAAGCTGAGCTCTGCTTGAATACAGCAATGACAATTCTTGAGCTGTGGAGGCTGTGTAGATTGGACTGGACTGCACTGCTGTGGAGCCTGAGTCATTGTCATGTGGGTGGTAGTGACTGATCTATGCACAGGATAATAGATTTTCTTACTTCCCTGCTATGTACATGGAATAAATCTTTTTACACAGCCTGCATAGTTTAGCAGTGACAAATGAAAACAAGTGTGATACTCAGCTTTATTAGAAAAATTTAGTCTCAGTGGTTCCCAACTGGCGGGTCGCGGTCCAAAAGTGGGTTGCTAGGCCACTCTCAATGGGGCGCAAATGACTAGCAAATGTGTCAAGTTTGAAAAAAACACTCTTTATTTTTACGTACAGTGAATTTGCGGCACAGAGTAATATTTTAAGGATGAGGAGATAGATACAGATTGTAATACTGTAAAAAATATGTGAAATAAGTATTGACAAAATAAACTGCAAGATATATACAGAAAAAGTGGGGGATGGAAGAGAGGTAGAGCTTGACGAATCCTTATAAAATGAGAATCCTGATTGGACTGATTGGTGTGTGGACTTATATTTAACCAAATTTATGAAAATACCACAACAGTGAACAACAAAACTATCTGTCTATCCATCTACATCCTCTTAACCCACAGTAATACAGATAGTTTCTGGGAGTTGGAGGAAATAGGATCAACAAAGAGAGCAGTAGAGTTGAGAAGATGTTGTTTTATACTAAATGTAAGTTGGATAACACTTGGTGTCAAGTTGAGACAATTTTAATAATTTGTACTGAAGATGGACAAATAGGACCTTGCAGTTGACACGAAACGTAGCAGGATTGTACATATGCATTCAAGTGTACTACTTATGCTAATTGACGTCACAATAAGCAGTCTGATATTGTGTTTTGACCTAGGTGGAATGTGAATAGATGTCACAACTCCACAAGGTTTTCCTCTTTGCTGGAATCTCCATGGCAAGCTGCTATCTGTCTGTTTGTTTAGCGCCAGTGCGTCATTTCACCCTGCATCTCTATTGGTTGCCTAGTAGACGTAGGTGTTAACAGCAATCACACGGTGAGATGGTCATCCCAAATTCCGGCCATGCTTCAACCTCTCTCATTGTGCATTGGTCTTTCATCTGGACAGTCCAAAATGTTCAGTGTACAGTATACCAGGCTTAATTAACAATATTATGTGACGTTACTGCTTCTCCTTGTAGGGCTTGTTTACTTTCTTGTCATTTACCTCTCATTCAGTGATATTTACACCATGTCACCAGTGTTTAAAGTCATTGGTTTAAGGCAGCTTTTGGTGGGGTAGTGGACAGAAGTTCACTTTTTGAGGCTGCTTTACTGAGGTGAATTATGCTAGCTGGCTAGCTTGTCCCAGATGCTCAACACCTTGTTTTTATGGCAGGGAAAACCCTGAATACAGAGCTAACATATATTTACAGTAACATTAGTGCTTGGTGCACATGCAAAAAAAAGCCACAGGCCAGGCTTGTGACTGCCTCCCATGTTACCACGACCAAAGACTGAGACACTCTTTGTGGAGACCCAGCCTGACTTAACAGATTGCTTTGTGGTGATTTGATTGATTGAGTGTTAGCAAAGTGGTGGGTTCAGGAAGAGTCCGTCAGCCTTGAAATGCATTTGTGCGTGCTGCAGCAGGGACAAATTATGAGCAATCATTCTAAATATGCAACTCGCAAAAGCAACTATGGCAGAACAGTCCTTCAGAAATGAGATTGCCCATATGCCTGAATCGAGATCCTGATATTTAATGATTAATTGTGAAGCTCTGAAAGGGGGTGAATTGTTTTTGCCTGTTGCTGCCTGAGAAGTTTCGGGTAAGAGCAACAGTGAGATGACACATGAAAGAGGTAAAGGTGTGCCCTATGTCACTTCAAATTCTATGTCATAATGGTGTTAATGGACTTTACTCCTAATACACATTAGTTGTTTTTGAGGAGATGCAGATAACACATGAACAGTACTGTACAAAGTTTGTTTTTGCCTTTGTTCCAGTCTGTAAAAGAGAACAAGCTAATGGCAGTTTGTGACAATCTTACCTGAATAGCATTTTCAGAGTTGGGGAAGGGGATGTTATGAATTCAACAGAAGCACAGTCAGCACTTCCGCTTCTCTGAAGCATGGGTTAATTAGACTTATGCCCATAACGTAATGCTGTTCTTTTGAGGATCTTATGGGCAATATTAGACATTTTATCCGAACCCTGCAAGCTAAGCAACATGCTTCAGTGCGCGGCAGAGTAGTGGACAGGTTTTTGTTTGCAGATAAAATGCATGTACCATACTTGTAGAGATAGGAGGTGAACCTTTTTCAGGCTTGGGTGGGGGGTAAAAATGTGTTGATGCCATTCCGGCTTCTCTCGCATCTTGCCACACCGCACCCATCATTCTGTGCAGATGTCTCGAGAGGACAAATGTTTATTGCTATTATAAAGCAGCCTTTGTTGTGATCGCGTGTGCTCTCTGTCCCCTTCTCCTTGTTTCTGCTCTCCTTTCATTTTGTGCTGGGCTGGGGGGATTGGTGCAGCCCGCCGCCTCTGCGGCTCTGTGATTAGAAAGGGAGGGAGGGAGAGTGCTTCTCAGCAGGACTCTCTGTTTTATATTCATCAAAAGAGCTGCCTTTGATTTGCTCCCTCTTTGACGTGTGACAGCATGGACTGCAGCACCACACTGCTGCTAAGGAAATCGTGCACTTACCACCCCCTCTTCCACACCACCCTAAACCCCCCACCCTTTCTCCCTGCTCTCCTTCCTGCCATCCTCCAGCCATGCCCCCCCAACCCGACGATTACAGCCCGCCACTGTTCCCCCACCACCTCCACCTTCTGTAGTCCAACCCTCAGGCCAATGCACCAGCTTATTAATTTCTCCATTATTATTGATATTGCTGCTCGCCTCAAATCATCAGACTTTTGCCAAGGTCATCCTTGCTGAGAGTATGCCCCGCCTCCTCCTTGCGCCTCCCATCTTGAGAAACAGACAGATAGACAGGCTGAAAAAATGGCAAGCTCACAGGCAGACAGGCTGACCGACTGTAACAAAGTAACAAAGGGAATAAAGACAGAGACAATACAGGAGAGCGAAAAAGAGAATAGGGCAGGATGATGTGATGATGATGTGACGATGACGTGACCCTCATACTTAGCACTAATTGCTGATAATGTTTTTTTTTTTTTTAATGATGCTCGTTGATTGCACCGTAAATGTTAATTGTGTTTTCCCGTCCTGATTGCTGTATTTAGATTTTGTCTTTTGCTGATGAATGGGATGTTTTTGTGTGAATATTTCAAGTCTGGGGTTGTGTATGTATTTGTCACCACACCTAAACATATACAGTAGTTTTTATGTTGTAGTGCAACAAAACTGAGCTGTGACAACACGCCTCAGTGCTTCCTCTACCTTCTGTTCTCTAGGATAGGTCAGCATGTGACCTTCAGCTTCTACACTGTTGGAAGAAATCTGTGGTTACCCCTGTGTTGATACAGCAGCCCACCCTATAACCACCCTCAACTATCACATCAGTCAATTCTGCCTAGTCTGTGATAACTCACGCTGCAATCACATACACATTCATACATACACCTTCACCTCACTGTTCAAACACTGTCCCATTCCCACTATGCTGCGCAGGCACACACACAGACATAGATGCAAAGCTATGTTTGAACAGGACTGCTCTGTACCTCAGAGACTAAGCTGGTTATTAACAGCATAAATTATTTAAGAAATTTTCAGCTCTGCAAACACTGGTAGGAAAAGACAAGATGCAGGAAAGACGGAATGTGTGTATGTGTTTGATTCATGAGGGACAAACTGAGGCCATTTGCTGCCTGATTCTTTATCCCTGCACTGGTGCCGGGAACAAGGTTACACATGACCAAGGTTAGCTTCCTGGGAAGGGAACATGTTTGTGCAATAATTTGCCTCATTCACGTTTAATCCAGAAGCTATAGACAAACACGTATAGGTCACCTGACATTAAAGTTAAACTCAGCACATGTTGGACAGTAGCGCTGGAGTGCTGAAGCAAAATGAAGCAACTTTTTGACCAGCTGTGTTTATTTGGGTTTGGTACCATTTACATTGGAACTGGAATTCAGTACTGGTACCCTGTGGTGCCTTTTATTGGTACTTTCTCTGTAATAACAAAAATTTAATATTTGAACAAGCTAATGCCAAAACTGTGGCTTCATTGCTGGCGTCCCTGCTTCAAGGGGCTTTTGCCTCCTGTCTGAAGTTGAAGCTGCCAGAGCTCCACAGAGCTTTGAGGCCAGCAATGGCAGGTTCAACTTCAGACCTGGCTTCCAGACTGCAGGGCACTCTGCAGCACATGCGGCTCTTGTCTAAACCCGGTGTTCCTGTCCAGATGCACACTCAGGTTCCGACATTTGACAAACATGGCCACCGACCAAATTATGTTGGTACTCAGGAGAACTGACGTAATTCAGTCGCTGCCCTTTAAAGTACAGAGTTCAATACCCAACCCTAGTGTTCATACAGTTTTACAACCATAATACTAATGCACAATACATACATACATGCATAGATACACCACTTAAATTTGATGATTTCATTGTTGCACTTGTGCAGTATATCATAAAAGAACAGAGGAGTTTTTTTCTCTTTTCAATAATATAAAAATTCAAGTCGCGGTGGCTCTGTCCTCCAGAACACGACAGGTAACTATCCAGCTGTGAGCCTGAGCTGTGAAGCTGTGATGTTTACATTACCTCATTCGTATATGCCTCCTCTCTCATGCTTTGACTTTACCTAAAGTGTCTCCTTTGACAAGAAGCCTTCAGTTCATCAGTGTTACTGTAGCTCTTGAAAGCTTTTTGCTTAGTTGACCAATACAGGAATGCCAACCGAAGTGAGAAGGCATCAAAGTAATAGCTAGTCACTGTGCATGAATAATAACGGGGTGTGGAGGTCACAGCACCTTTCGGCGTGTGTGTAGGCATCGGTTTGATTTTGCTGTCAGCTGCGATGGAGTTTGATTGGAGTTTGATGCTGTGCTCTCACTGTGTGATAGCCCTCCTCAGCAGATGACACCAGACTGTTCAAGGTGAACACTCTGCAGCCCTGTCTACATGCATGCATCTTATCACCGTCTCCCTAATGGTCCTTCACTTAGCTCTGAGGCATCTTCTCCGGCACTCAAGCCAACGTCACCCTCTGTCATTTCAAATGTTCACTTGCCCCAGTAAGCAGACACAGACGTTCGGCTCTTTTCTCCTCTGTGCCACTTGACAGAAAGGGACTGCAAAGGAGACAAGAGTAGATGAGAGGAGAAGAAATGAAGAGTGAGAGGGGTGTTAAAGTCGGCAACACTGCACTTTGTGTCAGAAATGGCACATCTAGCCCCCTGTAATCTCTGAAGCCATGGTGTGGTGTGTCAGTGTTACGTTGATACCAAGCTTTGGGCCTCTGTCTGTGGACCCGCGCATCTGCAGCTCCGCTGTAGCACCCCATAATCCCACTCAAAAGGACAGCTAAGTGTGTGTGCGCTAAAGATTCACTGTTCTTTTCTCTGAACAAAGTATTCTTGCTTCTTTCCTCTCATTCCCTTGTGTTGCCAGTCTGCTCCTTGGCCCCACAGGACCCCCTAAAGCCTATGGGTGATTCCAGCATTTATCCTTTCCTTCAGAGTGACTCTCGCCAGGAAGGAGCTCATTCTCTTACCTTGGCAGACTGCCTGTTCCCGGAGGCCCGATGTCATACTGAAGACCTGTTAGTAGAGTTGAGTAGAAACCTATACTTTTAGTTGACCTTTGTGTGCCTGGCAGACACAATATTAATGAACGGACCAGCGCTTTATACAGTAGCTCTAACCCTGTTTTTAATGGCAAAGATTTGGTCAGTGAAACATTTCCAGTGTTATCTTATGTCTCATTTATATGCTATCCATCTGCAGTAGTGCCAAACTCCAAACACCCTACACAAACCTCCCACAAGATGTCTGTGTTTTTGTTACTGGGTTGACTTTTCTCCACTATCTGACAGATCCACTTATCAGTATAACTACGGCAATGTAAATCATGTCGAGAGGAAGAGGCAGAGGGCGCATTTGTTTGCTATTTTTTTCAGGGTATACTGTATTCTGTTTTATTTATGGTGTTTCTGTATTATAAAGTCAAGTTTGTTGTGCATCACTATCATGTCATCGGTTTATCTTTAGCGTGCTTCTCCATTGTCTGCTCTCCTGCTGCTGAAGTCAAGAGTATTTGATAGGGCTCTTGACACAGCTGAGCCTTGGAAACTCACCTCCTTTGTTCTCTCAGGAAAGGGTGCCAAATTCAATGGACGGTAGTAAATAGGAAAATGCTTCAAAGTCAGTACTTCTTACTCGATGAAGCAACAGACATATTTGTGCACTTGGCACACAGTAAGATTCTTTGGCTCCTGGATAAGATAGAAAAATAAACATTTAATATTTGTGTTAAAGCTGGAGCATTATCACAAATACTGCACCAACCATACCAGACCTAATCTTATCAGTGACATCTACTCAGGAGAATCTCTTAGTTTAGCAGAACTGAACAAATCACAAGGAGAAAAAAAATACTCTTTTTTTTTTTTTTTTTTTTTTTTTACATTCAGACACCTGTTCCCACATTACAGTGGCTTTGGCAGAGCCAACCGCAAGCAGTTATTTGCTAGTGGTCAGCATTTTGGCCTATCTGTGTGGATTAACGGTGAGAATGCTGACCTGGGAGCTGGTCAGCCGTGATGCCGTCACACCTGAGTGAGTGGGCTCGACTAGAGCAGGAGATAGACTGTCCAGGGGGCCGGGGCATTAGGGAAGAAGGCTAAACTCAGTTGGAGAAGCATTTGGGCTGATCCCTATATGCAACCACAGTTCCTGTCTGTGTCTTCCATACCAATAACCTCCAACGGAGGTGAAGCTTTTGAAATGAACCGCTGCATAATGGAGATAAACTCAAGTCATGGGTCATAGCGAGAGATAAGAGGCTGTATTTAACTGGGCAGTTTTATACATCATCTCTCCGCCTTGGAGCAGTGGATAGCTTGAAATAGGCCGAAGTGTGATTGCATGGGACAGAATGTGTTTGCCCATGTGTGACTGCAAGTTAATGTTTTTCTGTGAGTGTGTGCATGATTATGTGTACATTTTGTTTAACAGTGTTTGTGTGAAAAAGAGAGGGAGTGACTAGGAGTTTGCTTGGACGTGAATGGGAGTGGAGAGAATGAGTGTATGGGTGCGGGCCTGTTTGCGTCTGTTCTGGCAGTGAACGTGATTGTGTTTTGATTAGGTCTCAGTGGTGCGCCAAGTTCAGGCCTTGTTGAGATTCTTGCCGCTCTCACATCCCCATCGCTTTCCCAATTTGACAGCTGATGGGATCTCAGATGGAATGTGCGTGTGTGAATTGCCAGCAATATACATAACAACCTAATTTCTCTCCTTCATCCCTCACCCCCTTCCCTCCCTCTTGCTTTCATTCCACTCCTCTACCTCCTCTCTATTTACCTGCAGTCATTGCTCTGTCTCCTTTCTCTCTGTCTCTCCATACACCTCTCATACAGGGTTCAGGAGCAGTGCCAACCTCTGCCTTTTAGGCCGTAGTTTTTCATCCTGATGGTTCCATGCTGTCACAAGTCCCTTGATCCAAAGTAATTCAGGGATAGTAGGTTAGCCAGTGAGCAATGCCAGTAGCACAACATTCTCTCAATACACAGTACCTTACTGCTGTAAATGGCAGCTGTGTCTAGTGCTTAACACCAACACAGACTGCTGATCTTCAAAGTAGACATAATTGTGCATTGTGATTGTGAAAAAAAAAAACCCACAAAAAAAAAACGTTTCTGTGGCTAGTCTCAATAATGACTTGTTATTTTAGAAGTGTGGTAATTGCACTTGCCTATTGTTGATGCAATTTTTAATGTTAAATATAGGCTTGGGTGGTATACTGGGGTATTTGGAAAAACTGAAGGTAGGATTCTACAGCTGCCCCCAGCTAACATTTTTCCTAGTCAACCAACAGTCATCATTTAGGGCCATTAGTCGACTAGTCGCCTGCATTTTTACAATATTACTTTAATTATTAAATGATATGTTTTGGGTGGGGCAACACAATGGTTTGAGTTGAAGGTGTGAGAAAGAATAGTATTAGTAACATTGTTAACACTGTGCTACATTACAGAGAAATACAAAACCGTACTAATGAACCTTCATTAATATAGGCCTATATTTTATCTACAAGTGCACGTCACACATTGATTGTGCTAAGTGGCTAATGGGCATGTAGCTACTTACATGTTTCAGATGATACGTCATGTTTGTAGTCAATAAATGATAGGCAAATGTTTGCATATCACCTTGGGTTCGTCCTTCACCTTCTCAAAATTATCCCACACTTTGGATTTCCTGCCCGACATGTTATTAACTAGCCTGTGGAATAACTGCAGGTACCAGCCCTGTAAATTAGGGGCTGTGAACATGCCGCATCTGTAACCACCTGGAAAACTCTGGTGCCTTTTTGGTTCCAGTTTCCAAAAGCGCGGCGGCAAGTTGTGTCTGAGGTTGCTAAGCAACCTTAACAAGCGTCGTATAGCCTATTTACCTGAAATCCTGAGTCAGAGCTGAACTTCTTTCAGGTGCTGTTTATAAGTGTGAAGGCCTGTCGTCCATGGGAAAGACGTAAAGCTCTGGGTAGCCCTGCACTAAAATGATGAACTTTACTGTATTTATCAGACTGAATATTTACAGAAGAAGGGAAAGATATCTGTCGGCTTGATTGGTTTGTAACGTGACTCCTGTCTAGCTGCTGAGTGTGGCCTCTGTTCATTCAAATTAAATCCCCGCATGGTCCGGTCATAGGTTTTGATTTATTTTGACAAGGTGCAGCTCCTAATAGAGTTCAACATTTTTTTTTTCTGTGACTAAGGGACCAATGAAATCTTATCAACTAATGACCTGTCTAGTCAGCTAACGTTTGGTTGACTCTTAGGGGGCAGTCCTATAGGATTCCGTCAAAAATACAGACTTTCCTCTTTCTGTCAAACTGATACGGCCATGCTGTATTAAGATGTTTTGTGATGCACAGCATGCCACCAGAGGTCAGTCTCTACTGGTGGAACAGGCCGCTAAGCTGAGAAAGATGGCGACTGCAAGTAGTGGGGATATTGTTACAGGACTAGTGAAAAAGGAATTGCCTCTGCCCCTGTTAATATTACCACATATAACTTTATCTTGAGGTGACTTCTTCCAGCTCCAAAACAGTTTATTAACCACATGATTTTATTCAACCCATCATCTCTGTTTAGACCACTGATGTGTCAGTATGTGCTGCAGCAACAACTGTCATCTCGTCCTTCAGCAAGAAAGCCACCTATTTCCTACATATTCATTATTCTGTGGGCTATATGCATTTAAACCCAGCAGGACTTGTCTAAGTAGTTGAATAGCAGAAACATAGCATTATAGAGACATTGGCATATATGCTACAATGGCTTGTATCACTAGTAGCTTAGCTATTTCTCTTAATTACACAAATACCATCATGTACAGTAGGCTCCAGTGAAATGTCAGAGAGGTATGAAGGTATAGAAAGTAAGTGTTGCCCAAGCCTAATTACATGTATCAGGCAAAACAGTGGCTCAGTGGGTAGCAGCACTGACTGGCCTCTTCTAGTTGCTCTGATTTTGGTTTCAGCAGACAGTCCAAAACTGTACAGTTCAGTTGAAGTTAAGACTCTAAATTAATGGTTGTATGTATTCACAGACTTGTGTGAAAGGGCATTTTGTGATTATGGATCTTTCTAGAAATGTCATGAAACATTTATAAAGGAAGATGCCCACGTTATTACACATAATATTTTCCCACAACGCTGTCTGATTTAAATGACATGTTATGGGTATCATGCTGGCCACTTGATGGTCTCATCTATTTATGATTGTTTAGCCACATGGACTTGTTGGTAACCATATCTGAACTGGCTCATCTTTCTTTGAACATCTGTAATGGGCCTTAATGTGCATGCACAGACCCTTCAAACACAGATTTGCTTTGATTTGTCTCTGGGCTATTATTTATTTGTCCAGAAAAAGCACGTTTTCTGGTCACTATTTGACTCAGGATGTGTGTTAAATTTGTATGCAGCATTCCAGGGTTTTAAAATTACATGTTCTAAAGATGCATCAGTAATTGTTTAGTTTCCATTGGCACATTGTCACTTTTTTAGTACATGATATTTGTCAAATTGGAAATCTGTGCACAACCCGCAACACTAACATCATGAGGAGAGTGAATGCACCTGGAAGGCATATTGTTGTTTTAATGCATGTCTGCATGCCTACATACCTGTACTTACAGTATGTGTGAGACCCTGCGGATCCATTAAGGTGAATTGCAGGTAATTTTCCCTTACCCTGTAAACATGCTCACAGTTTCCACCATTTTTCTACCACTTTATGGTTGTCTGCAGGCAGCAGGGGTGCAATAGTACACAAAAGTCACAGTTTGATTCCTACTCTGGTTTAGGAGTCATGGTTTGGTGAAAGTTTGGTACAGATAGAAAAAAACCCCACACACACAAGGATACATTTCTATTCATTTATTTTGAACAGACAGTAGTGCAAGTGTCAAAGACAGACTAAAATCATCCTGCTGGGGACTGAGTTAGCATTCTGCCCACTGGCAACTTTGGTTAACTATTTTTATTCTGAAATAAAAAAATCATTCAAACACTTCTGTATTACAGTGTCTGAACACTGAACAAACACTTCCCCAAAAGGCAACAGGTCACAACAGGCTATAAAACTAAAAAGCAACTCTTAAACTATGAAACTGAAACTACCAAAATACGAATTCTAAAAGATAAAACTTGGACATGAGGAGGAGTCTTACAATCAGTTTTATCTTGGCTATATTTAAACATTTAAAGCATTCAAACATTTATCATATTAGTGATCAGCACGTCTGGGTCAGCCTGTTCTCGTTCTGAACTTGTCAAATACTGCCGCCTTGTCAGTCATTTCTGCATCACACACAAACACCAGAAGCCACCTTTCGCATTGGTATGATCCATAATGTGACTGGCTAGCACACCAATCTGCTTGTTGTGCTAACCTCAATATATGTTGCTTTATAAATGGGTTCCAAATTTACAGGTGAACTTGCACTTGTGATCTTTGGTTACATATTACGGCCACCAATCTACATACCATATAATCTGCATGCAGAAGCATGCACCGGACTGTGATCCCTATACAGTGATTGTTCAGAACGATTATTGTATTTCCATCACTGTGGACTGAAGCTGATCGGAGCTGGAGCTGATAAATACCTGTCATTTGTGCCAGAAGTGCGTGCCGCTTGTAGCCTCTCCCATTAAAAAGCCAGATGTTAGTGGGTGTGAGTGGGTTTTTTTGTCCTGTGGCAAAGGGGGTTAACAAAATATAACTTCGTTATTTATAAATGAAAAAATTAAACCTATGCTCATGTAGCAGAAAGACATGGCAAGCGCATCATCTATGAAATACAGCTTCATGGAAAGAGCTGGAGGAATAGCTGATCCAGTTCTCAGAGGGCTTGATATTAGTCAAGTGACATGCAATACATTTTTAAAGGGCTAGAGTGTAGCCTACTGTGCGACTTCCTGTGCTAATGCATGTGAAGGTTTGCCCGCTATATACTGGGTAAGTCTGTCTGCATATGATAACATGGAATGGGAAGGTCCATCTGTATGAGTTTGTTGATGGGTGTATGAATGTGGTGATGCGTTAGGACAGGGCTGTGGTAATGAGCCTTGGCAGCATCTTGCTTTAGTATTAAATGCACATATCCCTCCCCTTAAAGGCAGTAAAGCATGTTGGCATGCAGTGAAATGTTTACAGTGCTGTGGTTGGCTCCTGCAGCATGTCCGGCCGTGGAGGATATTATAGCAGCTCACAGCTCTAATCGCTCATCCTTGGCCATCAATCAAGGCCTCGCCCCCTCTCCTCCTCCCACCCCCACAGAACTTATGAGGTCCGCATTACAAGGACACTTTTAATGGCCTCCCAGAATGCTTACAATCATCAACCCCAGTTAAATAGTTTTCTCATTATTCTTGTTGTGTGTTAGGTGGAATTCTATAAACGTGTACGTTCTGGTGTTTTGTGGCTGTCTGTAACCTCAAGGTTGCTGAGAAGTGTGTGAGGTGAGAGATTTTACTGCAGGCTTTTGAGAGTCAAGCTCTTGCAATGGAAGTGCAGCAATAAACATCAGCTCAAAGAAAGATGAGGGATAACAGCAGAATGATGACAGTGTCTGAGAACCAACAGTGTTTTTTTTACTACTAAAGTTCATCATTTACTGAGTGATTTCTTGTGTCACCCTGCTTGTAATTCGGGCTTTATATATATTTAAGTATATTTAATATTTAACTCCAGCTTTATGTATATTTAAATCTGTTTAATATTGATTTGATTTTAAAATATTTAATTATTGGACAGTTGACAGTATAGAGTGATGGCAACAAGGGTCTTTTGGCAAATTGTAGGACATCACAATGTTGTGGTATATTCCTGAACCAACTTAGCCACCAGGTTGCCCCTGTGTACTGTCACTAATACCCTTTTTATCACCCAAATGAGTGCATATATGCAGGTTTTTTAAACACGGAAAACTCTGCTAAAAATAGACCATAGCCACATACAGCTCTACAGTCAGCCAGTATGCCTTTCTGTTTTTTTAAAGTTAATGGTGTGTCACATTCAGCATCACAACTGCACTGGAAAACAGGGTTAGTAAACAGTAGAAAGCAGCTTAGAGGCCAGTGAAAATGTTCCGGTGGTTACTTCTTTTTAGTATCTGTTACTAATTCAGTCTCCTTTTCAAACTCAGTGTCGACTAATTTTGAACAATGTTCAAGTGCTGCTGGGACAGAGATGGATGGTATTTTGTGGCATCATTGCATTGTGTCAGAAAAGGGGCAAGATTTACCAGATTTGTTAGCAAGTCTGTGTATTTTTTCCAACCTCACAGTCACTCGCTGGTGCACCCAAAATTCACATTCTAATTTTCACTTGCACAGCACCAAAGGCTGAGCTGAACAAAACACAGTAGAGCACAGTAAAGAAGGTACTGAAATATAACAGGATTTATTTTAGCTCATACCATTGGATTCTAACATTGCATCTCTACTAGCTCCTCATACTGCACTTTTATGCTGTGGAGATCCACTAAATGGTTTGCTCTAGTCTCAACATCTCATCATACAATCCTCACTTCAATTAATGCATTATAATGAATGCATCCAGTGCTGTATACACCAGTCAGCCTACACATTAAAACCACTGGCTGATGAAGTGAATGACATTGGTCATTTTCGTTACAGTGCACTTTTCTGCAGGGAAACCTTGGGCCCTGGCACTCATGTAAATGCCACCTGACATGGCTGACCTCAATTCCAAGATCCCAATCTGATCGAGCATCCAAGGCACATGCTAGTACCCCATGTCACAACCCACAGGACTCAAAGTATTCGCCACCAGCGCCTTGGTGCCGGACCCTACAGGACACCCCAGAGGTCCTGTGTCCATGCCTTGACAGGTTAGAACCAAATCAGATCCAAGCAGGCCCCACTGTGGATTGGGGGCTACCACTGAGGTACCTGCATGTCCTATGGATGCTTGATCAAATTGGGATGTAGGGAATCTGGGGGCCAGGTCAACACCTTTAGCTCTTTGTCACATTTTTGAGACTATTCCTGAGTAGTTTTTGCGGTGACGCACGGTGCATTGTGCTGCTGAGGGGCCACTGCCATCAGGGAGTGCTGTTGCCATGAGGGGGGATAGTTGGTCTGTTATGGTGTTTTGGTGGGTGGAGCATGCCAAGTGGCATCAACATGAGTGCCAGGACCCAAGGTTTCACAAAAGAACATTACGTTCTAGGGAAATGATCAACATTAATCCCTTTAGCTGTCAGTGGTTTTTATGTTTTGGCTGATCAGAATCCTTGCTAGGGGGTTTCTGGTTCAAGCAAAAAAGTTGTAGCATGTGTTTGAATTAATGTGCCTTATTTGACATAAAACATCTTGCAAGCGTGACTATTGCACATGTGCACATTGCAATGCTGATGCTGCAATGAATGTCAATAAAACACTCTGAACACAAGGTATATAAATCTTTTTTTTGTCATGAGGAAGAACAGTATTGATACAGTCAGTGCAACAATCAGAACATTTGAATTGCTAAGTGACTCGCAACAAGGACGTCCTTTTGAATTCACTAACTGGAAAGAGAACTACTATGTCACATCTTGGTGTTAACTCCATCTTCTTCAGATACTGGGCAGTTTTTTTTCTTTTTTGTCTTTCAGGCCCAGTCTTGAGGTCTGTCACGGATTTAATTTCCGTTTCCCTACAACATTTCTTTTATCATGCCAGGCAAGACAAGATGCAGGAGATGAAACTAAGCAGAGAGTTGTTCCTATCAGCACCAGCTATGTGTTTTAGCTCGTGATGAAAAGAAGTCTGGCTTTGTTTATTAGTAAGAAAGAAGTAGGTTGCTATGCTGTTGACTGAGCAACACTAATTAAAATCCCTGTAGAGCTAGGACTTTTCTAGCTGCTGCTAAACTTTGCTTTGCTTTTGAAATGCATTTCTATTTTTAGATGATCCAATTTGTGTCATCCCTGGTAAACCATGTGTGTATGTGTGTGTGTGTGTGTGTGTGTGTGTGTGTGTGTGTGTGTGTGTGTGAGATCATGTCTATGCACAAATGTGCAATGATTGTGCTGTAGATTTTAAGAACTGATTGCTGCATAGTGTGGTAAAATACTTGGAGAGTATGATGTGATTTGTATGTGATACGTTTGACAACATTATTATATTTGCTCACCTCTGCATGCATAGAGAAACAGTGATAGTAAACATCCATATAAATTGCTTATAATTATGTAGCTGGTTGTTATATATTATAATATTTGTGACTGTTTTATTCATTAGGTTTTATTTTAACCTCGGGGGCATTGAAGGGAAAAGGCCATGTTTCATGATGTATGCTGCAGTGCTGTCTCAGTGCAGGCAAACAACCACCACACACACACATATACCACCTATAGTACATGCGCAGATGGGGAAGGCAAGAAATAATCGGTGGTACTGCACAAGACAGGTGTCAGCGTGTCCTCTTCGCTGGCCATAAAAGTTAATTAAAGAAAAGGAATTTTTATTGTGCACGGTTGCTCAAGCCACAGGCACTGGGCTGCTGCTTAATAACAGCCTCTCCTGGAGCCCTCAGAGCAGCCTCTCCTGAAGCTGCTGTCAAGAGAGGTGTACAGTTGAATAATGGCTGACTGCAGATGTGTGTACAGCATGTAGGTGTGTACAGTACCTGGGTCTGGTAATTGTTTGCATGCTCTCTAGAATTCCAGTCAAGATATTCATCCCCATATTTTATTGACTACAGCGTTTGGTGTTAGAGCACCATTACTACTTCATTAATGACCCCTTCATATATGACATACCTTATTTGACAGTCATGAATTTTTGTCAGAATTGTGACAAAGATGTCGATCTGTCCAGAAAAACAAATCCGCAATAGGAATCATTTGATGGCTTGCTTCTTAAGTTTTAGGACTGGCTGATCTGGATCAGCGTGGCCAATTGTATTTCACAGCAGCACTCATTTTTGCACAAACTGTAAGAGCATAAACCCACTGAGTAATTTGCTTATACACAGATTAAACTATAAAGGGCAAAACCGAAAGGAACATTTTTTAAATTAAAAAACATTTACTTAGCTAAAACAACAAAAAATACATTGAAAGTGGATGAATTATTTACGTACTCACATAACCATAGACATTCACAGAAGACAAAAACAAATGAGAGGAAGAGCTATGTACATAAATGCACTATAATTTTCATTGTTAGAGGCCTGCTGTTCCGGCACAGGATTACCTGGCATGAGGGATTCCCAGGAAAAATTGCACGCACGTAATCCAGCATTACTGTTACTGTAAATGTAATTTTGTCTAATTGATGTCAGCCTAACTTTTTACTTTCACTCTCCTACATCTGTGCAAGAGCTGTATGAAGTTACTGCTAATGCAAACTGGGCATTTTCCACCAGCTGCTAGTTTGCATTCAAAGTAATCAGCTGGTGAAACACTTTTATTGCGAATCAGTCACCAGAAACGCAGTGCATTTGTCATTTAGGTTAGCGCTGACAGAAATCGTTCATCAAAAATGCCTCAACAAAACAAGACGACAGTCATTTTTGTCATTTCTTGACAGCAGATCATTTTTAAGATATTGCAGGAAGTAATGGAATAAGAAAGGGCAGCGACAGTCAGCTGTTAGATGAAGAGCTACAGGAGACAGGCTGCATACCTCTAACTCCTCTGCAAGCTAACTGACTTAACTGTTTCCTGCTGGTGTGTGCTGTGCACAGCGTGAAATCAGTTTGTGTTTGCTCATGGCATAGTTGAAACATTTAAATTATTGACTGACTTCTTTATCAAAATAATCTGCATTTGTTTGGCTGCACTGTAAATAGATACATCAGTTGACTTTTGTTGTATGTCTGTTGAAGTAGTTGCTCAGGAAGCGTTTGCATCCTCCACGCATAGTAGGAGAACGTACTTTTCTCCAGATCTGTTAAATCTCAGGGTACACTAAAAAGCAACCACTTGGAGGAGTGTAGCTGGTGTAGTTGTTTGCAACTTGAATGTGGCTGTCACAGATGGTAACGCATTGGTCAAACTTCCACACTGTTGGCAGAATATCTAGAACACACCCACATCGGGTATGTCACACCCACGGTGCTGGACTCTGTTTGGGACTCTTGTCTTACACAGGCACCAACGGGACATCTCGTTAGAGTTAGCGCCTGTGTGAAACTTAAAGGAAACACTATGCTGGGTAGTTATTGGCTGATTGTGTCAATTTGCCGCCCTCAGACTAGAGGCCTACATGTAGTTCAACTTTAATTACCAGGAAGAAGTTGGTAGTAAATGAGGTGGCAGTGGAGGAGATGAGAAAGGGAGGAGGGGTAGGGAGGAATGATGAGATGGAGGGGGAGACTGAGAGGAGGGAAGCGGTGCAGCAGTAAAGGATGCATTAAGCAATTAAAGTTGGGGAGCAGCAGAATGAAGTGATGTGATGATTTTTCCTGTAATTGTCATAGCTATCACCAATGATTACAAGGAAGCATAGGAGAGAGGAGCAAATGGCAACAGTATGCTGTACATCTGCTTGCTGCTTTGACAGTTTCTCATACATAATCACAGCCAACTGCATACACACAAATACTGTCGATATAAAACACATGACACATTCGACGCTGTATTATGACAAGATAATTGTATGTATCCCCTAGGTAATTAGACTAATAAGATCCACCAGAATCAAATTTGCTTTCATAAAGCCAATACTAAGACTGAAATGTATCTACATATTCTCACCATCTGCACACTTATGCTAAAATAATTATGTATGCATCAATATTTGATGAACAACAAAGACGTTAGCGCCCTGCAGTATTTTTGAGCTTGAGCCATGGGATTATGTTAACAGTGTTCACACAACCTCATCTATGATTCATTTATTGCCAGAACCCAAGCCACCACTGTTTTACTCCTCGGAGCTTTGTGGAGCCTGTCTGTGGGAGATAGCCAGTGGAGAGACAGAGGCTGGACTGCAGAATGGAAAGATACGTATAAAAAGGAAGAGGGGAAGACGACAGAGAAATGTAACCTTTTGTGGGTGTTCAGTTTGAAGCTGTAACTGCAGTTCTCTCTCCCCCATTCTCTGTTTTTGCTCCTTTCAGTCCCTCCCTCCCTCCTTTACTGCAGGTCTCTCCAGCCCTCATTAATGCTAATTTATGCAGCCTGGCTGGCACAAAACCAGCAGGGAGGGGTCCTCTCCCTTGATTACCAGCAGTGAGAGCGGGGGGTGTGGGAGGCTGGGGCGAGGGTGACCTGGACAGACACCTCATTTAATTTAATACATTGGAGCATGCAGCAGCGGGGGAGTTGAGGCGAGGGAGGGAGATAATCAAGAGGCTGGGCCCTTATAAATGTGCTCTGAGATGACATGGAAGAGATTGGATTTGGAAACGAAGAGCAAAGAAGAGCAAAGCCAAGCGGAACACAATTGATTGATTCCATTCAAGTGATCGTACCCACTGATGAGGAATGAGTTATTTTAATGTTTTCTGAGGGAGGAGGATCTGATGAGGTTTTTTAAAATTCAACATGAGTGTTTTCATTCCCTATTCCTTATTCAGCAAACTCTCCTATTTACAGTCCCAGCTGCAGAAATAAATAGTCACCATAAATCCCAGTTATGCAGCAAAATACTCTGAAAACAGCAAACTCACCACAGTTAGAAACATTGCTATCCGGTGTTGTGGATTTACTAAATACAGTGTGAAGTAGAACACTGCCAAACTTCAGGTTGCACTACGTAAATAATTAGTGTGGGCTGCACCCTAAATAATATAATTATGAGTGGGAATTTCCTCTTAATAATTAAAAAAAAGCTACATAGTCTTTTATGCTGATCAACAAACATCATCTTTCCACTGTTATCCTGAATTAATCCCAGAAATTCACATCAATTTTTTTATGTGTTATTAGTTTAACCAAGTAAATGTTACGGATAATCAGAAAAATAGAAACCCATATACAATTCAATGCAATCCAACAGAGGAGTCCTATGACAACTAGGGATGGGCATGAGTATTCGAGTACTCATTTGGAAGTCAGTTTGTGTTCAATGTAAAGAGTAATTGCCACCCAACTTCGCACATGTGAACATGACTTTTATATATTTTATTACTATTTAAAATAGGTAAAATCTTTTTCACTGTAGAGCTGTGTGCAGTGTATTGCTTCACTTAGCGCAACCTTGCTCCGCTGTCACTCTGAGAGTTTATCATGAGACTACTGCTGCGAAGTGTGAGCTCTGCACCTGGGGACAGTAGGCGAGAGTCTGCCCACACACACACATACACACACACACACATACACACAGTGATACAGTTAACTGTTAGCATCACACAGCTAATGTTACCCAAAGGTTTAACGTCAGAGTTTAGCCATTTTGGTGTCAGTGCGAGTTCATTGGGACCATTAAATGGCTCGGGGTCAGGTGTTAGCCTCTGCTGCTGTGTTAGCTTGTGCTAATCAGGTAGACGGTAGAAGAGTGTTTCTGGGGCCGTATTCACAAAGCTTCCTAGTGTTTAGAGTCGCTCCTAGTGACAATATTCTAAGAGAATTTCCCCTTTAAATTAAGACTAGGTCCTTGTAACTATAAAAGTTATTCACAGAGCATCTAAGACCTAAAAGAGCTCCTAAGGTGAAAAAAAGGTTAAGAGCAGAGAAGAGCACTTTTAAGAGGGTTAAGAGTTTCTTAAGCAGAGGATAAAATGGTGGAAACACAAACAGGTCGAAGAAATATTCTCTAAACACTGTATGACAGTAAGTAAATTCCGCAGATTAGATCATGCAGGAATTATGTTTGTGCTCGATCTCATTAGGGATACACACACATTTCCCACCCAATGAAATAACACTTTAACGCCAGACACAAAATGATCACAACACTAAGGTATTTGGAAAACTGGAAAAGTGCTACAGGCAGCACTGATGACTTTCGTCTGTCTCAGCCTTCCAGCAGCTGAGTGATCGCACTGACAATGACAACACTTTCTCTCTCATATTGTGATACAGTTCATTTCATTTCCACTGGGTGTCCACACCTTGTAGACTCACAAAACGGGCGTGTCTGTGACAACCAATCACATCTTTTAAAAGAATGTGTCATACCTAGCAACGGGGTCAACCACACCTCCTCACTAAGGTAAAAGTTTCTATCCCTTCCTTGCTCAGACTTGCTCTGAGAACGTTCCTTAAATCACACTTAAGCTAGGATTCCCCACTAATTTTTTTAGTGTAAGTTAGTAGCTCTCTGAGAGAATTCTCAGAATGTTTGTGAATACGGCCCCTGGACTCCAGAGACGGTCCTGCTGTGCTGCGTCTAACCTATTTGACAGCAGCATCATTTGCTGAGTTTTCTTATGTTTACTTTAGATTTATGGTTTAAGTGGTTAATTAAAGCCTAGTTCTTTAATAAATGAATCTAAAATTGCACTTTTTCCCATTTTAAATTCCTATTCTTACATTAGCCTTTTTTGTGTGAGTACTTAAGTACTCCATGATAATTTAATATGAGTACTCGAATATAAAGTTACTTAAAATGCCCATCACTAACAACAACTACCTTACTGAAAGTTATGTTAAATTTTAGTTGATTGTGTCATTGAGATTTATACTCTGTCCTTTAAATACACGGAGGAACACTATATGAAAAATACATCTCACTTTGTGTCAACAAAAAATGGTATAGAATGTTAACTTTTATTGCAGGCTTGTTCTGCTGAATAGCATTACTGAATATTGTTTTGTATTTTGCTCAATCGGTGTAGGATTTCACTGTCAGCGGAAGATTGGAAACTGACATGACAGAACTTAACACTACACAGATGTTCCCTGATCTCTGGCTCTGCCCCGAAACTCTAAGAAGATTATTCTTTTAGCATCCAGGCCTCCGAATTCAGAGCTAATAGCCATGTCAGCCAGTGGCCCCAGTTCAGTACTGCAACTCTTTAAGGTAAGGTGATACCTGAACCCTCTCTTCCCTTCTCTTCTGAAGATGAGCAGTCCCATCCTGGGGCTAGTGCACCTCTCAAGACGTCAGCTGAGGGTTGACACACCACCCACCCATCCCTCCATCCATACTGTGACGAATGGCAGGAAATCAGATGGTGGCCATGACAGGCAGATTATGAGATCCCTCTGTCTACATGACTTAGCCCCGTCTCTGCTTCTTAATCGTTAAATGTGATTAAAGCAAACAAACGAAGCATTATTAGATTAGTCAGAAGGACATGGAGTCTTTGTTGCTGATTATCTTTTCCTTTTTAATGAAATGCTGCTTGAAATTAACATTGCTTTCACTAATTTGATTTAGCATTGCCCCGAGAAATACCAGACAGCTCTCATTTGTCTGCAGACAGTTTGAGATCCTTGTCAGGGGCTTGAGATCAAATGTTGGAGCAAGGCAAACATTTCTGTTCTTCTGCAAAGTTCACAGGAGCTGATTGAGTTACTGGTGCTGCACTGTATGTGCATTACAGATGATTTTTGGTGAGACCAGAGAGAGATGAGTTACAGACAATGTTTGAGACACTGGAAATGGATTGGTGTATTGTAAAGGTGCAAAATATATAGAAACTTAATGAATTCTAAAAGTATGGCGTTAATTTAGTCTCAAAACCCAGTGCACATACAAATCGGGAATGTGCGTGTGATATGGGCACACAGAACAATATCTGCAAATGTAAAAGCATCCTTGCGTGGGATAATTTCTGCTCCACGTGCACAGATGCAGTTCTGGGAGCACAGTGCTGCGACAAGTGTTTGACCCTCCCTACGCTCTCGTAACTGCTCAACACTTCCTCACTTATCAAGTTGACTTTTGAGACTTTGGAGGCGGGGATGGAACAGACAATGGCTGATGTCTCCGCTCCCTGATTGGTCACTATGACCTTTGATTGTTTGCTTGGTGTGATCACTGACACAGTCAACTCAGAGTGCAGAGTACTGCAAAGTATTTACAGAAAAATAGAATAAATAGAATGTGCAATGATTAGTAACACTTATGAATACACTAGATATATACAGTATTAACAGTAGTGTAAATACGCTAAGATATACTATAGAACAGTGGTTCTCAACAGGCCCAGCCACAGGGTCCAGATTTCTCCTTAGTCATTAGTTTAAAGTCCACAGTTTAATATATTGAGTGTTATACTTGCATTTGGCCATGGAGCTAGTTTGCTGTTACTGTCAAGTAGCTGTCCATAAGTCTCTCACTCTACAGCAGGAAACAGCACCTCAGAATACAAGCTCTTTGCCAGAAATTCACTATACTTCAAAATGAAGTGTGCTTTTTACAAATTTGACACGATTGCGAGTTACTTGCAGTTAATTCAGAATGGAGCCACGACCTACAGTGGTGGAAAAAAGTTTTCAGACACCCTTAAAATTTTACCCAATCTCAAATATTATCATGAAATATTTGTGGAAAAATCTTTATTGTGTTTCAAAAGGTGTGGCTGCATTAGACAGACACAAACAAATACAAATCTTTTTTTTTTTTGTTTATTGTTTACAAGAAAAACTAACAAAACTAAATTCTTGACAGTTTCAATATGTCAGTTCTCAACATTGTCTGTATCAAAGTCAACAAATAACAGAGAATGTGTTCAAAACTGAACAAAAAATAAATTAAGCATCACATCATCAAATTAATATTTAGTAGTCCTGCCATTAGCACACAGTAGAGCTCTAATCCTGGCTGGCATGTTCCCCACGAGCCTTTCACACTGTTGAGGGGTAATCTTGTCCCATTCTTCTTGAATTGCTGCTTTTAATTCTTCTAAATTCTTTGGTTTACGCTTTGAAACAGACCTTTTGATAATCCACCATGGATTTTCAATGGGGCTCATGTCCGGGGATTGAGCTGGCCACTCTCAGACCTGGATACTGTGCTCCTGCAGCCAAGTTCTACTGGCCCTGGATGTGTGGCAAGGGGCATTATCTTGTTGAAACATCCAGTTTTGACCTCGACGGAACAGTGCGCGTGCAGAAGGGAGCATGTGGGTTTGGAGAATGGCACAATACTTGGCAGAGTTCAATGTGCCATCACAGACAGTGAGATGACCAACACCAGCAGCACTCATGCATCCCCAAACCATGATACTGCCTCCACCATGCTTGACAGTGGGTACTGTACATGCTGGAGATAATGCTTCGCCTGGCCTTCTGCGTACCCTCACATTAGCAGGAGGAGGATAAAGCTGGAAACTGGGCTCATCTGACCACAGAATCTTCTTCCAGTTCCTGGCTGTGCAGTTCTTGTGTGCTTGGGCCCAACGACGCCGGGCTAACCTCTGTCTCTCATTGATCAGGGGCTTCTTGACAGCCTTGTAGGACCTTAAGCCATGATCTAAAAGTCGGCCACATACAGTGCGGGTGGAACACTGGACACCAGTTTGGTTTGACCACTGCTGCTGAAGCTCCTGTGATTGGTAGTTTTCCCTGCACATGCGGATCAGGATGCGGTCATTTCTTGCTGAAGAAACCCTTGGACGCCCAGATCTTGGTTTGTCTTCCAAGCTGTTGGTTCATCTGTATTTCTGCAGAGTGTATCCAACTGCTGAAGGACTGCGTCTGCACTTCCTGGCTATCTGGTGGCAGCTGTACCCTTCCTGGCTGAGAATCTGTATCTTCAGGCATGTTTCCTGCATTAGGTTCCTTGTTTTAGCCATTTTTGTCTCTGAAGAACTTTCAAATGTGCTGGCTTTATATAGACACGAAGCACAGCAACAAAAATTGTGTCTTTTAATAAAAAGCACGACCTTCATTAGTGGATCACTGGTACCAAAATGACCCAATACTCAAAATTTCTTATGTATTTTTATGGAACCAATCAATTTTAAGTTTTTAATGGCTTTTTCAGGATTTGTTTAGTAATGTGGCTGTGACTGTACTGAAAGAAATTGCACTTGAAGACCTAAGAGTGATTCTTAATGCAATATTTCACCACTGTACTTTTGGACCGCAACCCACCAGTTGGGAACCACTGCTATAGAACATAGTAAGCAGTATAGGTATTATATATATTATATACAGAATAACAGCAGGAGGTATGATATGAATTGATGTATAGCCATATACATGCTGTCTGTATTGTATTTCTGTGTTGTACATACCAAATCGATAACAGATTAGTATAGTGCATGCCGTAAAAGAAATCAACACCTTCAAACAACATTACAATGAGATCTCTGAAAGATGTTAATTTAGCGCTCTCTCACATACACATACATTTACATTACAGCTCATACTGTACGTACTGACCTATAGAGTGTTTATATTTAAGGTCCATACTGTCTGTATTGTACACAAGATCTATAGTTTATACACTTATTCACACCTACAGCTGTTATTCTGTATATAATGTACTTGTACTTGCACTTTCTGCACTATTTTTTACACTAACTTGCCATGCGTACTACGTTCTACTGTGTATATCTTAAAATATTCATACCACTGTAAATACTGCTCAGAGTGTGTGTATCTAGTGTATTCATTCTGTTTATTTGAGATTTATTCTGTAAATTCTGTACATTACTCTGCACTCAACTGTCCATCTTCAACTGTAAGTGATCAAACCAAACAACCACTCAAAGGTCATGGTCAATATTGAAAGAGACCAATCAGGGAGCAAAGACTTCAGCCACTGTCTGTTCCATCCTGCCTCCAAAGTCTTAAAAGTCAACTTGATGAGCGAGCAAATGTTGAGCCGTTCCAAGCAGGTAGGGAGGATCTTGCTAATGCTCGTCACAGCGCCGTACTTGCGGGACCACTTTTATGCACACCATAATAATAAAAAAAAATAATAATACATTTTATTTATAGGTGCCTTTCACAACACTCAAGGTCAGCTTACAGGCAAAGATAGAGAAAATAACAGCAGATAAAAAGTCAACGAGGTCAGGAATAAAGTAACATAAAATAAACAAATAAATAACAACAGCAAAACAAGTTTACAGTGAATAAAATTCTGTGTAAATTATGGATGTCCATAGACTGTATGTAAAGATTGACAATGCGTCTCCACTTACTCAGACTGCAGAAAAATGATGCCAAAATATCACAGATACGACCACTGCTGTAGAGACCTCAGTGGCCTAGAGTTCCCACCCATGCAGTTATCTTACCAATTGCAAGCAGCGCCATCAATTGCAAGCACACCCATTGGCACACATAGCTGTCAGTGTTGACATCAAACCCTCTTTTATAGCATTAAATAACAAATTAAATTAAACTTACCAGAAAAACAACACTTGAACTTTCAGCAGTGTGATAGGAACAACTCAAAATGACCAAGTCCATGTTGGGAAAAAATGTAGTTGGCCTGGACTCTGATCTTTTGGACCATGACCCATCCACTAACATTGAGGGGGCAGGGTTTATGACCTTGACCTTATGACCTTGAGATGTTTTGGCTTTACTTTTTGTAAGCTTTCATATTGTTCATTTTTATTATATAGTCTATGGTGCATACAGAGCAGAGATGCTCTCCCGCGAGGATGCTTTTCTGCTTGCTGATACTGTTCTGTGCGGCTGAGTCGCGCATGTGCCTGGTTTGTATGTGCACAGGTTTTGAGATTAATTAAACAGCATATAAAAGTCACTGTAATGGTGAAATGAATATTGCAGTGGTCACTTCAATGGACACTCAACTATGTTAGTGCTGATAGTGTTTGTTTGAAAGCTGTGCTTGAATTAAAGAGGGTTAGCGTTTGCATGAATAGCATGTGTGTGTGTCTGTAATTGGACGCGGGTGCTGCATTGTTGTTGAAAATAATCCTGTCAGCATAATCCTCCTTTGTGAGGTTCATTAATTGCATTTAAAATCGGATGCAATCTAGCTGATTCAGGCCCTGCTTTTGAGCCTTCCTCGGCTTTTTGCTGCACAAAGCCCCTGTCGCTTCAAAGGCTAAAGGGTCGGGTAAAGGAGGTTTTCAGATTTTCATTTAAATGTACACTGCTTTTTCATCCCTTTAACCCATAATGGTGTGGCTGTGTTGTGTGTACAGTGGCAGAGTGAATTTAACAGCTAGCCATCTTCAGAGTGCAGCTGCTACTAGCTACTGCTACTGCTACAGGGCAATCTTATTAGTTTACATCAGATCTTCAATCAAACAGCACACTGTGTGACATTATATATCAAACACTGTTCTAACAGCATATTCTACTGCACAAGGACATGTGCATTTCATGTTTGTTGCATATGTATTCTGCATTTTTACTGCTGCATATAGTGCTGGAATATTTACAGCCTTACTGCACTGGAGTAAAGATGGTTGCACTCTCATCCATATGTTGATGCATTGTTTGCATGTTTACCACACAGACAATCAGAACCAGTGACAAATTTATATATTTTTTTGTTAAATGGACAAGCATTTCTGGTAGAAATGTTTAATTTACTGAATATCTGTGGTAGTTGTTGTTGAAGATGTAATGTGACACAGTAAGAAAAGTGATTTATTGTTAGCCTTATGAATACCATATAGATACTCACACACACCCGTACTTCCATGTACAAAATAAGTCACTCCAGCTACTATAAATGCACAGCAAAGCTGTAAAATACTTTCCACAATTGTGTTCCCTGTTTTTATTTTTACTTATTTTTCTTCCAAGGCTTGCTTTTGAACCATGGCCACCAGTCAGGTCCTCCATAGAGAAAGGCCTGGAATTGGGAAGCACTCAAGCAGCCCACTGTAAGAGCGAAACACAGCTTTCTCTCCCAGCCTTGCCTCTGAATTACTTTCCATTTTTATTTTCCTGAATGAAACTTTAGGAAATCCATTTAGGATGGCCTTTGCAGCTTTGGCTGTCAGAGATACAGCCGCTTAAAACCAGAGGTCACCTCTACACTTGTTTAATAGCTACTCAGAGCACCTTAGTGAGTGTGTTTTTGCCCTGACTGGCAATAAATACTCATGGACGGGGCTGGGTTTATCTTTTCTCTGTGTTTTAAAGGGATACCTTCTTTTTAAAGGAATATAACGCACAGAAACACAATCAAACACTCTACTCATGTGGGCTTGAATAGTGGCTATAAGGATGACAGGTACTGTCACGGTAGTTTAAATTCACAACAGCTACAACGGAATTTAACAGTGCAACGTCCATACAAACGTCTCAGACCTCTCCTGCAGTGTGATTCACTTACACACTTTCCACCTGATCTATGTGTTTCAAACAATCACATTTATACCAAAATATAGTTAAATACACAGCTTCTATTTGTTGCAGCACTGTTAGCTTTGTCACATGTAACTTGTTTTGTGTTCGTTGGTCCTGAGTGACAAACATGAAGTCAGTGTGCAAGTGATAAATGGAAGCAGCCATTTGAGGCCATTTGTCATATTATGCTTGGAACGTACAGCAGGCACATAAATCTATCTGGATTATCAGAAAACGGTCCCAGACGAACTTGTTTGGAAAATGTCTTCTCAACATTTAACCTAAGCATTTATAAATGAGGACGCCATGGTGGTGCAGTGGTTAGCATTGTTGCCTTATAGCAAGAGGGTTCCTGGTTTGAACTCAGGTGGGGTATTTGAACCCTGGGGTGGGGGAGCCCCTCTGCACAGAGCTTGCATGCTTTCTCCATGTCAGCGTGGATTTTCTGCAGGTACTTGGCTTCCTCCCACAGTCCAATGACATGCAGGTTAGGTTAATTGGTGACTAGGTGTGACTGTGAGTGAAAATGGTTGTCTGTCTCTATGTGTTAGCCCTGTGATAGTCTGGTGACCTGTCCAGGGTGTACCCTGCCTCTTGCCCAGTGACAGCTGGGATAGGAGAAATATCTTTATCTCTTTAGCCACTTTTACGCTGCATCTTCAAAGTGGGAATTTCACGAGGTTGTGCTACCTCACCGTTCTGTATAGAATGTATAATCATGGAATGGGAGAACAGAATTGTCTCGCCTTTCAGCTGTAATCAGAGGTAATAACAACTCCAAAATGATGTCTATGTAAAAGGCACAGCTGGCAGGACAGGATCAAGATTGGCACAGGTGTGACGTTTTGACAAAGTGTTATACATGCGACCCACCGCGAGAGGATTAAAAAGTAGCTGATAGCAGTTAGCAGCTATCTCAAAGAAGACGAACATCAGCCAAAAATTTCTGCAAATTGGAAAAACAGTGAGGTCCAGGAGTTCCTTAGCCTCCGAGCAGAGGATGAGATCAGGGACAGTGAATGATTGCCATTGTTTAGTTTATACAGTGCTGCCAATGCGCTATATGTCACACTAGAGACTGACACTATTGTGTGACATGTTACGCCCATCATGCCTCTTTTGCTTCCACGATGCCAACATGCTATTTCAAATCACACACTTGAGGGGCACGATGCTGCCGTTGTTATGTGCAAAAATGCAAAACCAGCATAAAGAAGGGTCTGTGTAGCGGCCCTATAGCGCGATCTCTGTGTAAAAAAGACCCTTTGTTTTTAGCTGTACACGAGAATAGAGGCAGAGAAAGCAATGCTCCAGCTTGTAAGATGTCACAGAAATGTATAAAGATGGTTGGGCAGAATTCCAGAGTTGAAACTTTTTCAGAGTTTTAAAGAACAATCTTATATCTTATTCCACTGATTTCCTGATATTGTGATGCTTTTCTAGGGTCATTACAAGAATAGTAAGTGCAGTAAGTGAATGCATATTTGTTGGTTTGATTGAGTGTGTTTACTGAGGTGTTGACAATAAATGATGCCATATCGATATATTTCATCCTCGTCAAAGATGTTTTCATGTATTAAGCTATGTAGCACCTAATTGCTTTTAGGTTTGCACAGGCTCATATTTATTCATGTACTCCATCCTTACATTTTCATGTATTTGCCCAGGTGAGATATGCTATGTCATCAAAGCAGGCTATGTATGTATCAGTGCTATGTGTGAGCAGGATACCCAGTGGTTTAAGGTTCTTTGCTTGCATTACACATATGTTGTGTCAGGTATATGTTTTATGGTTTGTACTGTGATTCGTTTGGCATACGTCACACACACACAATCGTGTGTGATTACAGATATGAGTATTTCTGTGGTGTGTCGTTATATCTTCTCAGCTCCACTTAATTTTGGTCTTTCAAGCATATCTGTGTCTTTCTTCTGATTCTTTTTTTCTCTTTTTCTCTCTCCCCTTTTTGTTCTCTGGCTGGTGGCGGCAGGGAACTTGCCATGCATTTCACGTTGAACTCAGAGTATGTTGCTATGGTGGTTGCTAGGGATTTAGCCTAGAGTGACGTGGAAAGTCCAAATATTAAAGGTGTCCTTCTGATGCAGAGGCAATGGAAGCTGTGAGGAATGAGCAATCGCCTCAGAGAGAGTTTTTTTATGTGCCCTTTCATTATCATGCCTCTTTCTTTTGAAATATCAGAATTGATTTTCAAAACACAAGAAAGGACTGCATATAAAGGCACAGGCCACAGCAAAAGGGAAGAACACTGCCTCTGAATATAATGCTTGTTCATTAATTCTCTCATTTTGGTGTGTACGTGTGGAGCATTCTCTGCATCTTCTCCATAATAAACACTTTAGTTGTATCTGCTAAAATGACTGGTTAACAGAGACTAACCTTCAATGTGACCAAGGGCTGGAGATACTTAGAAACAGCAACTCTTTTTACTTTACCTCCTAGAACAGTCACTCTTAAAATGCAGTGTTTGATGATTTTGAATTAAAATAATGTCCTTGGCATGTGCAGCAGCTAGACAAAATAATGTGAACATCAGACAATATGTGATTATCAAATGCCTGAAAGGCAGATGGGTCAACCTTTGTCAGACAAGTCCTGTTATATAAATCCTTTATCTCTGGGCTCAAGAAGAAAAACAGGAAGGAGTTATTAAATCTATTTTTCACTTTGCACTGTCAAACCTCCCTTAAAGGTTAAATGATGTTTTGTTCTTTTCATTAGATGGATCTTGGAACAAATTTGACCAGCATGTCACATCCACATGCAGTATGCTGTGAAAGAACACATGCTATAGTACACTGTTGTGTATGCATGTGACTTATCTCTGTTTTTCCACAATTGGTAAACAGCCCTTTTCTACACGTGCTACTGTGCTAGTCTTGAAGGTGTTCTTTCTAAAGAATTTGTTTTGATGGATTTGGTGACTAAGGTTCACATCAAGTCCATTCTCACAGTACGGTATGTATTGTATCTTAGAGTTCTTTTCAACAATACTAGGTATTGGCCGTGTGCTGCTGTAGTATGCCTTTTGTTGTCTTGTATGCCGGAATTTCATAAGAAAGAAGACAAACTCAACAGAGCAGGTAAATACCCAAATCAGTGTGGTTATGGTTGACTTAGTGCATCATATACTTTATATAGAGAATAATACAGCAGTATGGGAAAGCCAACCAACGGCATATTAAAACATAAAATAAAACTCACCTTCTTTTTTAAAAGCTATTTCTGTTAAACTATACAGTACACTGATACTAGAAATTAGGGGTGTAAATCACTGGTTTCATCACGATACGATATTATATCAATTGTTTGGACAACAATACGATATTTGCCAATATTACAAAGTCTGCAGTGATACGTTTTCAATACGATTCAGAGTTGTTGTTGATACAGAGTTGCTAATGTTGCTGTTGTAAAAGGTAGGAGAATGAGATGCCGTCCAGGCTGATAACGTTACACTGTGTTTTATCTAATAACAGCACTGTTTACGTACAGTGTGCTGTCTGTTGACCCCTTTTTTTCTTCTTCTTTCCAAAATTGAAAGTATTTCCACACCCTGATTTATTTCTGATTATCCTCATCGTCTTTCTCTCGGCTGCTTGCCATCTGCCTGCAGCTGTTTGAAGGTGACACCGAATTTCACAATAAAAGCCTACCCTAAATATGACGATATAGATTGATGTTTTCGCTTTGCATCGATGATACTGGATTGTTGATCACTGAATCAATATATCGATCCAGACTGATGGATCGTTTGACCCCTGCCAGAAATGTATCGCAATACCATGCTGTTAAATGTGGTTCTATACCCCATGTTATTAGTGCCTGTACTTGAAGACAGCCCAGTCGCCAGAAAAGGTTGTTGGCATTGTACTTTTCTGCAAAGCAAGCATACATTACTTTTGTACATTTCATACGTAGCATATCAATGCTTCTAAAGTCACATAGTTCAGATAACATATGCATGAGCTGAATTTCTCATTTACAGATGGAGGGGATGGTGGATGGTGTGATATTTAGCGAGATGGCCTCCAAGCTGCAGCCGCTGTTAAAGATGAACAAACAATAAGACATCAGTGCCATTTCTGTGCTGTGACTGTGCCACCAAAACCAGAGGTTTTAAACCAAATCATGATGGTTTCCTGACCATCACCATGTAGTCTTTGTGCCAAATCATGACCTCATGTTAATCACAGCTTTGTTGAAACGTAAAGAAACAACGTTTCAAAATATACAATGCTGACATTTTTCCTGGTGCTTGTGAATTACAGTGTTTTCATAAGAGCTGTATGTTCTATGAGTTGTGTTGATGTGCAACAGTCGGGTGGTAACCTCCCGGGCCGAAAAATTAAGCACAACACGGAAGTGTTAAACTGCAGTTCTTTGAATGGCCACTTGAAGCTGGCTCCAAAACAGAGTAAATCTCCATAGACTCTGATGTTGAAATTCCCAACTTTACAACAGAAATAAACATATTTACAGCCTGGAACAAAAAACAACATTCATGACAACTGTACGGGTGGTACATTTTTATGCAGTTGCCTTATTTACATTTACATAAAGCTCAGAGTTATGCATATTTAAGAGCGGGGCTGCTTGAGTGTCAGGCTGTCCACAAGTCATCACTACAGTCTATGAGTCAGATGCACCCTCCACTCCTCCACAGCTCCAACCCCTCATCCAAATATGGTCACCTCTGGTTCCACAAAACCAAGATGGCAACGGCTGAAATGCCGAATTTGAGGCTTCAAAACAGGAGTCCACAAACCAATGGGTGATGTCACAGTAGCTAAAGCTATTATTTTCTACAGTCTGTGCAGTGCTCCGCTTCCACTCCCTTCAAGCTTAGTGGGAGAGGGAAGATCTAAGACCTTGTCTATGCACACAAATGGCTTATGTCTATCAAATTTTCATCATTACTACACAGGTGTGCCTTAGGATGGCCACAATAAAAGCCCGTTCTAAAATGTGCAGTTTGATCACACAACACGAGGCCACAGATGCTGTAAGTTTTGAGGGAGTGTGCCATTTGCATGCTGACTGAAGGAATGTTCACCAGAGCTGTTGCCTGTGAGCTAAATGTTTATTTCACTATCATGAGCCACCTCCAATGTCATTCCCATGAGTTTGGCAGTATATCCAAGCGGCCTTACAACCACAGAATACATGTAACCACACAAGCTCAGGACCTCCACGTCCAGCGTGTTCACCTGCAAGTTCGTCTGAAACCAGCCACCTAGATGCATGCTGGTCATCCTCACCAGGGTCTTGACTTGACTGCACTTCATCGCAGTGGGCAACTATTCACCTTTGTTGGCATCTGGCACCTTAGAGAAGTGCCCTCTTATGGTATGGACTGGCATAAGCTACAGACAATGAACACAGGCGTATTTTATTGATGGCAGTTTTAATGCAAAGAAATACTGTTTATCCGTTTATCCAACGCCATGACCTCATGTTGCACCATGATAATACACAGCCCCATATTGCAAGGACCTGCATATTCATCAGACACGTGACCAATTGAGCATGTTTGGGATGCTCTGGATCAGCGTGAACGACAACATGTTCCACTTCCTGCCAATATCCAGCAACTTCACACAGCCATTGAGGAGGAGTGGGCCAACATTCCGAAGGCTGCAACCAACATCCTGATCAACTCTGCCAAGGAGAGATGTCGCGCTGCACGCCTCACTGTCAGGTAAATGGATTATCAAGGCAAAGGTGCAAGTGCTCACTAAAACAGAACGTGACAAATTTGAGAACAAATTTGAGAGAGGTAAGCCATTTGTGTGCATAGAAGAAGTCTTTATTTCAAACAAAAGTGTGGAGTTTTTCAGTGTTCAGTGTAATTACATCATGCCAGTGCCCTCAGATAAAAGTTAAACCAGTCTGATTTATTTTGTGACAAGCAAACTTTTGTCACAATGTGAGTTTGAAGAGGCAGTAAGGGCAATGATAACTGTTTGGCTCTTTTGGCTTTGTCTGTTTAGCTAAGTTACCGATGTGGCAAACCTCTCTATATGCATACACAACAGTGACACTGGCAACGTTAACTTTACCGTAACTTGCAAGCAACTAAAAAATCAGGTTTTCACAAGTATGCAGATCAACAACACCAACTCTAAATGATACATTTATATTCAGTCCATACTTGTAACATGATTCATGGCTTGTGTGTTTTTTTCAGCGATTATTTCTATCACTAGAAAATATGCTCATTAGAGCTCAGACCTCTGTAAAGGAGGTGTATAGAGTCCTATTAACACTGTTTAATATGTGATATCTGGTTGCAAATATAAAGTTAACTATCAAGGAGATAACAAACTCAAGTAAAAAGGGTCTTCTGATTACTGCATACCATATAAAAGCTTTAATAAAACTATGACATTAATCTAATGATTTATAATAATCCAGTTATTAATGCTATAAATATTAGGGATCAGCATGATTAGCCGACTAGTTTATTAAACGTTGCTACCGTTGCTGCACCAAAAAATACTTGCCGGTTAAACGTATTATTACAATTTTAAACAATATTGTTTTATACAATTGCGTTTACCCAGTCAAAATGCAGATGTAATATTCAGGCGCATTTCTTAAAGTTTTATTTTCCCAAAGAATGTTGTTTTCAACAAATGTTATTTGTTCATTTCTATCCAGTGAATTGTTTTCATGTAACGAAATGCAGTGTAGTGCAGTGTTCCTATCAGAGGGTGCAAAGTGTCACACATGTCAGCTGCATTTAAATTACAATTAGGATAGTAATAATGTAACTAATAATTTCATATGGCTCTTATAATAATCAAAAAAAATCGGACAGTGTTTAACCTCATAAATTAAATTGTGCTCAACTTTTACTGTTGTCTGAATGTTTTCTTACTTTAAGACTAGTCGACTCTTCTCAGTTTCTGTTTAAACGTCAGGGATGTTGGTTGTCAGGAAGATCCCTTATGAATGTAATGGTTCATTGTTCAAAAACACAATTACATGTATGAAAAAACAAGCAAACAACAAAATGTTAAACAGCAAATGAACAACTATTTTATTGAGCATGAAAATAAACATAAATGACATTAACTAAATCTGGCCCTTTGTGATGATGATACTCAAACACAGGATATTAGCCTGCTCATTACAGTAGTGTACTGTGTGCTAAAGTAGAAGACAAATTACTCAGTTGAACTCCTTGGCAGATATCTGCACATTTTCTAGATTTCTATTTGTTCAAATCATTTCCTGATGTTTTAGGTGTTTGCTGTGGTGTCATTCCAGTATCAGTATGAAGATATTTAGACAAGTATCATATCAGAGTCATAATTTTGGTATCTTGATAACACAAAAAGTTATGTGACCCTGTTAGCTATTAGCTATTTACCTAGCTGTTGTTAACAAAGCTCAGGTTGGCTCATATTTCCTAAGAAGGTAAACCTCCAATACAAGAAGAAGCCAAAGCAGCTCAGTGTATTGCTGCACTAAGCTACAATGTGTTCATCTGTCCTGTCTTCTGGTGCTGTTGGATAAAAGCAGCTGAGCAAATACAAAGATCGATCTTCTGCATAGAGCACAAAAATGACCTTGTATGTTTAGATTAGCTTAAATCTTGGAAGCAAGGGGAGATGGTTATAAATGGGCTATATGGAGAATATCAAAGATCATGATATATTTGACCAGTGCTGTTATCGATATTGCGATGATATTGTAGGGTTGACTATTGGTGCAATCACTAAATATTTATGCAAGGAGACTTTTAATTTCAAGTGGGTAAAGGCAAACAATAGAACAGCTGAAACAGTCTGATCATTAGAACATTACATCACTTTACTGTAATGCAGCCCTCAAAACCGGGAAAAGATAACACTTCCGATTTTATGACATCGAAAATCTAAGAAGATATCTGGTCTCATTTCACAGTATCAGTAATATAACATTGATATATTACCCAGCTCTAGTTGCATTGATGAAAACTGAAAGACCTGACCTTCTAGCATCTCTAAAGCAAATTTGTAGGTCTTGCAAAAACATTTACGTTTGGCGGTGTCATCTAACAGTGGCCACATTGCAGCATTATAATATCTGTTGACAATGTGACACTAAATCTATAGCTTGTCATGACCTTCACTACTTAAATTGCAAACTTAATTTAAACTTGCTGGCTCTTTATGAATCACGTAACTTTTGTCAAGCTCTTCCCTGGCATTAATCTCTCTTATTATCCTGCAAATTGGAAACGAAAACCTCATAGTTACGGTCATTGATGCTTTGCCAAGACTGTTTGCTTTCCATAATATATTTGATTGGATGTTTGCATTCTCCAAAGTGCCTTTCTGTCTGTGAGTGACTGCTTGATATGAAGGCTTATTAAGCCTGTGGCAATCAATAGTAGCCTAAATGATAATGTCCAGTGCCCAACTCAGGAGCCCAAGGCCTGAGGAGAAACAGACCTGCCCTGCCCTTCCTCCCACTTCCTTTTGTACTGCCTTTCCATGTCTTGCAGTCCACAGCTGTAGCAGCCATCACACAACCTCAGGCAGGCTAGTTAGCCCTGAGAAAAGAGCCTGAACCCCCGATCAATAACTTTAGTCTTGTCTGCCTAATTGCTCATTGGTCGACATTGGCGCCAGACTATATGTAAGTGCATGTTCCCCAGAGTGATCGACTTCGGCTCTATTTCCACCACTTCCCGCCTAGTGTTGGGCTCACGGTCTGCCCCTCTCTCTTCTCTCTTTTCTCCTGTCCTCGCCTCTGTTCACCCATGTTCCGAGTGGAGAAAACCTGACCTGATCGGCTTCTTCTCGGTTATCTTAGCGGGACGAGACCATCCAGAGACTCCAAAGAGATGCGTTGCTCCCTCACCAGGCCCGTGACTCTCAAGCTGCTCAGGTAAATATCCGGGTTTAATGACGAACAGGAAGATTAGCCAGTTACTCTCGCTCGCAATTTCAATGAGCGCCAGGAAATTAGCCGGTGTCGTTTGGGGTTTTCTGAACGGCTTATTATATGATCTAATGCAGACGCACTTTATGAGCGTGGAGCAGAGTATGGAGAGGGCAGTATTGATTGTGCTCATTGTGAATTATGTGAATAGATAAAAGTGTGAGTGTGCATATATATTAGGCAATTATGCGCTCAGGTGCTAATGTAAAAATTCTGCTGAATAAATATGAAATATGCCTCTATCAGCATCCAACTTGTGTTCCCTCGACACTAGTCATTTGAGATGATAATTGGGATAGCATGTTTGCCTTTTTCTGATGAGACGAGATATTGTGATAGCTCTCCTCAGCCTGGATTTAAATGTGTATTGATCAGTGTGAGGCTCAGGAGCTCAAATCAAAACAGCAGTACAGCCCCCGCACACTTGCATATATTTCAGCCTTTGTTTTTCACATTATGTTTTGAAGAAATCTTACAGTCCTCGGACATTAAACATCAGTTACTGTGTAACATTAGAAGCTCATTTGTATTTGTTCTCGCTCTCTTTTTCCAGTAGTAGTGTGCTAATGTCATGATTTAAATGAAGTATTGATCAGTTTAGGAGGGGAGAATAGAGAGAGAGGGAGCGATTGTGAGGGAAAGAAAGCAAGACCAGGGTTATCGGTGTGGATCGCATACAGAAAGAGAGTGCTAACGGATGAGACACGTTTTAAGCGATTCCGTGAAATGGATTTCTGCATAATCTGTATTTTTAATTCAGGAATAACCGCCAGCCTCTTTTGTTTGACTTATTCCGAGAAGCAAAAACGGACATGGAGATGACACAGTGCTTTGAAGAGGGCAGGAATGGAAATAACCGTCTTTTTTTTTACTCTTGGTTTTTGTTGATTTCATGGAGTATTTGCCAGCCTGTGTACAGATAGTTTAGTAATGGTTTGTCCTGGTTCCTGCCCGGGTCTCCATCTTGTCTGGTTTTGATTCCTTCTGCAACGACGACACCGCAGCAGCATCTGGCACACTGGATTAAAGCCTCCGTCCAAGTGAACCAGGAGATAGGTCTGTTTGTCTTCCTCTTACTGTCCTCCCTTCCTTTCTCCCAAGCTCCCTCCTCTTCCTCTCTCTCTCAGCGTCTTTGGCTCTCTCTCTCTTCCCCTCCATCCCGTCCCCTCTTGTGATTTAGCACATCGAGGTAGTATTAATTAGTGGCCTGTTTATTATTGTTGGCGCACTTACTGGGCAGGCAACTGTTGCCAGTTTTGCAAGAACGGTGTTTTTCACTATTTGCTAAGTATCAAAACTATATCGCTGTGTATTCTACAGCTGCACTGCTTCAGTGTTACCTGATTTTTTCTTCTATAAAACAATAATATTTAACTTTTCTATGATTGGTTATTGCATGTTGTCTTTGAATAGGAAATTTGTTTTTTAGTTTTTAATTTCTATCCATCCTGTTCTTATAGTTACAATTAAGATTTTGTAAAGTGATTTATTTGTGATTATTTTTTATTAACAAGAGTTATGAAATCCTGAACTTGAACGTCGTGATTTTTAAAAACGATACATTTTATTTTGTTCTGTGTTGAATGTCATCATCTACATGGAGTTACTGATCAACTGATATATATTTATTTACTCGAATAAAGACTTAATCCTAGCCATCACAATAAGTGTATTGGTTGTGATTTCATCGTGCCAAACATTTGTTTCTATTAAATATTGAATTTGGTTTCAAGAAAATTAAGCTGCATCTTCAGCAGTCCTCCTGACACAGAACTAGCAGATATGAGGCCTGCCACTGACAGGGCAGGACAGGACCTCTGGCTGGCTTTATTTCCCAGTATCTGTTCAGGAGAATGGGGAACCATGGTGCATCTTAGCCTCAGCTACAGACTGAGCAGGTTTGCTGCGCAGAGAGGATAGGCTCTGTGTACTGGATTGATTTTTCTCCTCCTCTCGCTGCCCTGCCTCCTTTTGTGGTTCAATAGCTGGACATCCAGGAGCAAGGATCTCTCAGTCGCTGCGTGAACTGCAGGAGAGCCGTCTGGATCTCTGGAGGAACAGAGTCGCATGCAGCAATACCAAAAGCAGCTTCAGAGGCAGACTCAGCAGGCCCAGGAGCTCCAGAGTCAGGTATAGTGCTCACTGCTAGGCCCGGGGTTTTCCAGCAGGCCTCAGACTCATCATGCTTCATGCGCCCATCCCTATTAATGCATTTCAAACTGAATACTAATTTGAGAAGCACATTTAAAATATTTTCATCCCAGCATTGCTTCATATTGATTGACCATGGTTTTGCTGGTGCCATCTGATCTAGAATTATGCAGCTTGTGGCGTCACACTAAAAATGTGTATATGTATGTTAAGGACTAATAGACTCATGATCAAAAATGCAACATTATGGAATTTACTTTCACTTGTGATGCAAGTAAGTACACAAATGTTGCACAGAAAGAATAAAAGTGTACCTCACAGATGCATGCAGGGTGTATGTCCACTGAGTCAACAGACAAACATGTTCTGTATGACAAACAGGCACTTAGTCACATTGGCAGGCAAGACAAACCGTGGATTCTGATGATTGATGACTCGAGTTTCCGACATATATTCAAGAAAAAATGCAGCTTGCCACCTTCCCAGAGGAAAAAAAAAAACACTAACCAATCTGAACCACTGACTGTTGATTGATGGTGTCTGTGTCACCTGTTGCTAAGCCTCTGGGCAGACTCTGTTTGTGTTGTTCAATCAGAGCCTGAGGTGTCATCTCAGTCGCACTCTCTCAGTATTGTTGACTGGAACATTCACAATGCTGCCTTAGCCGCTGTGTGAATTTATGCTTATTTTCTCTGTCTCCCTACTGCTCCTCCAGACGTCATTGACCGCAACAATCCCCCACCATTTTACTCACCTGCTGACTGTAAATTGTGTCTGGACCTAATTAAATCTGATTCAAATTAGAAATATATCCCGTGGAGTTTTTGGCCACTTGTGGTACTGTAGAGCAATATTTTGATGAAAGGTTCCCCTTATTTTGTAACTTGTGTTTTTATAGAGATGCACGCACCAAATAAGAATAAGAATGATTTGATGAACATTATACAGACTGCAAAGATCTGTAGGACTTAGTAGTTGTAGGTAGGTAGGAAATGCAGTCAACATATTCGTTAGACCTAAAGAGGGGTGTACCATGAAGCAGATTCAACACAGCCAGGCTTTCTTTGCCTTAGCTAGTCAGAGATAACAGGTACCACAAAGATGGTTATCAGCTTGCTCTGTTAACCCAGGCTTTCTTCTTTAGGCTTTGTGCACACTCCCATTAAAAAAATAAAAGTCAAATGATTCTTCAGTGTTTCATTTGACTCTCAAAATTGATCGATCCCATGCCGCCTACTTGTGCTTCTGAAGAATATTATAAATGGAAGCAAATCAGGACCAAGCATACCAACATAATTCAAAGGCTTCTTTTAGAGCCAGTGTGGGCAAATGAACCAGAGAACACTACGAACACATTCAGTAGTTCAGGGAGAGCAAGAATAACTTTGTGAATAAAATAAAGATAGATTCGTGCTCTGATTTTCTGCATCACTCATACACTGAAGGCTCCTGTTTCAAACAAGCAAACAAATAAAAAAAGACGCAAAGTGATGTGTAGGCGCTACTGTAATAGCACAGATTTGTTCTGTGGCATTACTAATGTAATGTTATGGCTCAACAAGTTTGCATATATAAACGATTCTCTCAGCTGAGAATCTGTGTTACTATATTGTGACACTATTTCCAAAGGAGATGATTAGTGAACTGCGCTTTTTAGCTAATTTCAAGCCAAAAATCGGAACATAAACAGGTCCCAATCAGGTTAATTTGTGTAACCCTCTAATCGTGCTGTGTGGTACACCCCTAATGATACTTACATAATGTGTTTTGGTGTAAAATGACAAAACAAAAGGTTTGATTATAATGAGAACCAAACTCCAAAGGGTTACATTTATCTCCATCAACTTCCAGCTCATGATGTAAAAACTCACTGCAGCATTAACACCCAATAGATCATCTCATGTGACCCTGTATTGGTAAGGCATCAGCAGCACTAAGGAATATTTAAAACACATCCTCAGAGGTCTTGTTAGTTTTGGACAGTGATATTAGAGTTAGATATCATGTTTTCCTCAGTGTAGTAAAGCTGGAACAAAGATATTTAGGATATCAATAATTTGGTCTGCAATCATGTAAATCATGATCGTTTCTTGTCAAATAATGTACATAATATAGATGCAAACTGTTCTGCTCTGTGGCAGCTTGCCTGGTATTTTAGTTCTGTAAATCACACAACCATTGATGAAGTGCACTTGAAACTGATGTTCAGTCTAATGACATAGAATGGCTATGGCCAATACTGTAGCTTCATAGTCCACAGCAGAGGTGCGCCATTTGGCTGGATATTTCCTTTTTTCTACAGGAATAACCTATTTATTGTTCTGAGTCTGCCAGAAATTAGTCCTCCAAAAGGCTGTTTTGATTTATAAAGAAAAAAAACTTTTATCTTTTTAGCTTCATCGGTCCTTCACATGCTATTACAGTGCCAAAACATCTTCTGGGTATGAGACACCCAAAGGTACATGACAAGTATGTCATGATTGTTTTTTCTGATCATCAACTGTTAATACTACTTAATGAATTTCAGCCAGCTGCGTCCATTTGATGGGAACATCCCAACCATGTAAAGGTTGCTGCCAAAGCAGTGGCATTTTAAACAAGTCAGAGAGTTAAGCTGAAACTGAACTGAAATCTGAGGAACAAAGCGACAGTATTAAAGTTTTTTGTAAGGTGAAGAATTGACTGTAAAATTGTTTTCAAACCAGACTGTATTCTGTTAAATACTTGAAACACTGAATGCTTTCAGTCACTTACAGTGGACAACAGATATGTCAACTTTAAAGACTTTTACTCAAGTTTCGTAAATGTATAATTTGGATTGTAATGTGCCATGATAAAGAGTCATCTCCATCTTTTTCTCTCTGTCATGTCCTCCTCAGCTGCAGTTAAAGGGCGTCTGGAAGAAGAGAGTGAAGCACTAATGAAAAGGAATGTAAGCTGGAGTGGAGAGCTCAGGTCAGCCTGGCTGCATTCTGTCCAACACGCGTCCATACACATGCCCAACCTACATTCACATTGGCAGGGCTACACACATTGTATGTACAAACAAAAAAGCAATCACGCCCAACAAGGAACTCCAACATAGTGCATCCACTCTTACATATCATATTTTTAAAACAATACCCAGCCCTACCATTAATGCTATAAAATGTTGACTGTATAATGTAGTACATTTTTGCAGAACATGTAGGCTTCAGGGGCCTATATAAGCAGAAATGTTATAAAATATTCATAACTGTTTTTATTTGTTCATAATTACCTGAAAATACGAACCACTGTGTTTTTATTACCTTAGAATGAGCCATTTATATCAACGTACAATGCAGGTCTTTTCCCATAGAGTCCACCATGATCTTTCTACGGTAGCCCAGAATGGAAAAATCCAGCACTGGCTCTAGACAGGGCCATTTGCATTTTTGCATTGGCCTCAGTAGTTGTCCTGCACAGTTGCCACACGGGAAAATTTTCAGTTCTGCAGCCTCAAACACTAGATGCAATTAAGTCCGACACACTAGACTTTTAAAGTTATTACATAATGCACTACCTATTAAAGATAGATTAAGTAAAAAGTAAATGTTGAAATGCATTTTTAGTTTAACTGATAAATATTTTAACTGTATAGACAAGCATGATTTTAGTTTCTGGCTGCAGTGCCATGCCTTGCTGAGGACACATGAGGCAGTGTTTGCAAACTAGTGAGGAACAGCATTGTTACTATAAGTGAAAATTGTCAATCACAGTAATAACACTTGCTGATAATATTGCATAAAGGTTCTCTATGTAACTCTCTGAAAATCCTTGTTCATAGTGACCCTTCTCTCTGAAGCTGTTTATTGAAATGCTGTCAGCATCCTGTTGTTCACACTCTGGTGTGTGCACTCCATATCCGCGAGCAATACTGACAGTGATTGACCGTCATCACGTTGATAGAATGCTGGAAAATAAATTACAATCATAGTTGGAATAAAATTACTGCTCTGCGAAGCAACCATGTGCAGAGTAGCAGCTAGATGGCTAACCTCAGCTCAGGTTAGCTTATTGGCCAGTCTTGCATCGTTCTTGGCTGGTAGAAAACGCTTTGTAACATTACATCATTTATTGTTGGCGAAATCAATATTGTTGTCAGAATACACAAGTTAGTATCATGGATCACGTTAGCTGGGAAAGTATTCTGGCAGGCCAGCCAACTGGCATAGGCACTCACATAGTATTTTGCTAGCGATAATGTTAGTGAGCAAGCAAGCTACATTAGCCAGCTGTCTCTAACGAAGCTACGCTGCATTGATCTGGCATTGGTTGCTTCATAGTGTTGCTGATAATTGCAAATGGCAAGCTGGCTAATTTGCCAGCCAGAACAGCCCCTAGAAATGAAATGTGATACTGGGCACTGAATTTGCTTTTGAGGATTTGGAGTTTAACATTGTGCTTCTCTGGAGAGGTTGGAAGGACATATGCGTTTTTTCTCTTGTTCCAAAACCAAAATCAAAACAGTGCTTGGCTTTCCCCAGAGCATCCTTCCCATCTGCTGGCGGAGGTTCACCAGCTGTGGGCATGGGGGAAAGCCAAACAACTTTCATCTGCACACACTGTGATGACATACAGCTGGTTCAAAATCAGAAAATCTTCCCTTTGGTTTTAATTGTCTCCTGTCTCGATCACCAGTGATGTGGCCATTTACATCTGTAGCTTGTAGTTAGGATTTAGCTTCTACCGTAATCTTTTCAGCTTGTTTTTGCTGCTGAGTGAGTTTGACATCCTGAATATATCCTTCAAACACACTGTAGACCCCTCTGTCTGCTTCTCTCTGGAATCACTTCTTGATTTTCCAAAAATGTGATAATGTTTCTTCAGGGAGTGCAGTTAGTTATAGTGTGGGTTTCATGCCAGCTCCAACAGCTTGACAAACCATCACAACGGGGCGGGGCTTAGCGAAGGCTCAGTTGATGGTAGCTTGGACCTTGGCCGCTGTTAGAACTCTACTATCTACGAAATGATGATCAGTTTCCGTCAGGCCGCTGCTGCAACATGTGTATCACAAATACACAGCATGTGTGTGGACTCAGTGTTGTGACGGGTGTCAGTCGTTTTTTTTAAATTACCAGACTTCATTTCTTAGCTAGCATTAGCTAATGTTGCACACTGTTTGTGTTGTGGTGGAGCTGGAGAGAGGCAAAGCACAGGAACGCACATATTGTCACATCTTCAGGATTTTCTTAGAAGTCTTCTTTCTGGGAGTCCTTGTATATCAGTCCACAGACAGCTAGAGATAATGGAAAAAGGCAGGGAAGGTCTCAGCTTTTGAGTAACAACCCATTGGCAATAAAAACGATTAATGCATGTATAAAGTTGTACCTTTAATAACAACTCTTATAATAATAATAAATGTTGTCGATAACGAAAATAAGAGGAAATTTCAGCAAGAACTACAAAACTAAAATTGAATTTAAGTATAGCAATGCTTTACTTTTTTGTTATTAAATGCCAGTATGCTCTGGACTGTCACACTCAATATTGCTAAACTATAAATGGCCAAGGTTTTTAAAAAAGAAAAATTAATCTGTGATGGCCTCTCAACAACAAAGAGATTCAGCAACCAGGCCTTTCAGTCAAAGAAACCTTTAATAAACAGGCCAGCCAAACAAGTCTGCCTTGGCCAAAATTTTGCATAAAGACCCTGTAGATCTGCAAGCAGTCAAGGTATGGTGAAAGTCAGATCTTCACTAACAAAGTAAAATTTTGTCTGTAGGTGGATTGCTAATGAAAAGTTTAGACTAGCCATGACATGTGCCTGAATAGTTTATTGAAAATATCAGAGAACCATTGTAGATGTGAATTTAATTTGTAATTGTTGTGCCTTTCTATTCTTTGGTTCTGAATGTGATTGTAACCCTCATGCACACATTAAAAATCCAAAACTTTTGATAGGCATCAATTTGACACAGACTTTTCAGACTTCTCCTAAATGCTGCAAGTGGGGAAAAAGTAATTAGCAACACTTTGCCTAATATGCACAGAATAATACTATGTGTATTTTGTGGATAGCTTTTGTAGGTTCAGCTGCCTCAGCTATTGCTAATGCTTTAGGTGCAGAAAATCAAACATCCAGCAGTCCAATCTCTATTGACAAGTAGTAGAATTCAATAGAACTCTTAAGCACTCAGTGCTTTTCTTAGACTTCTTTTTTGAACATTGCACTTCTATAGTAAACCATCTTTACCATAAGTCAGTTTCTCAAGTGTCTGGCTTGCTAGATTTTTTTCAGTCAATTGTGCTTGCTGTCATAAAGGAAAGAACTTAGGCAACTCTGTATTAATGCCTCTGGTTTTAGAATGAGATGTTTAACAATCACACAAGTGTAATGTTTGTGCCACATAATGGTGAAGGTTCTCAGTCATCCAGGCCATCGTAATATTAAATGCTACATCGTAGGCAATTGGACTTGCTCGAGTTTCTTGAGGATGTTTTGCCTCTCATCTAAAAGTCTTTTTCAGCTCTTTGTGCCACATACTTTGGCCATGGACTGTTTGCTTGTACGTGTCTCATTTCTAGTTGTGAATTCCTTCTTGGGAGTTTCTCCCTTAATCTGGATGTACATATAGTGCTAGCTGGCAAGTCTCAGGACAAAAAGTGGTGGATTGTCAGTTAAACATAGATGAGGGTGAGGGTCTTACACAGGAATGTATAGTGCTAAGAATGAGGATAGAAAGTTTCCATGTACTTCCAGAAGTGGAGAGGGACATTCACTCACCGCAGGTCTCGCTGTCAGGAGTATCAAAAGAAGATAACACTCTAACACCTATCTTTCTATTTGGAGATGACCATGTGTTTGTTGTGTGTGTTTCATACTGTGTTATGTATTTAAAGGTATTTCCAGAAAGTGGCCATATCCGGTTAAGAAATAGTCAGGCATGTAACTCTTGGTAAAAACCACAATTTGTTGTTTTTACTCTTCATTTTTTTTACAGAAATTTAACAGACATATAGAAAGTTAATAAATGAGCTCTGAGGGTGCTTTTATAGCTTTGGACAGAGCCAGGTTAGCTGCTTCACCCATTTACAGTATTTATACAAAGCTAAACTAGCCATCTGCAGCTTCGTGTTTAACAGAAAGTTATAAGAGTGGTCTTAATAGTCTCGTACAAATCTCACCAAGAAGCGAATCAGCATATTTCCTAAAATGTCAAATTATTTCTTGAAGCATGTTTGCTTGTCTGTGTTTATCCTGCAGGTGTAGCAGTAATGACAGAAAAATGCTCTTTGCAGAGTGCAGCGTGGGGCAGATTGGCTGCAGAGATGCACCCAGGTGGGGCACAGATGTAAAGACCTGGAGGCTCATCTGGGGCAGAGACCTACCTCACTTATACAGCGCCAGAAACCGACACAGGACACCAGGAGCAGGTGAGACAACCACCAATTTCTTAAGCATTTAGATCTATTACTGAAGCAAATTAAAACTCTCAAGCTGACATCCGAAATATTGCTGCATATTGTGCTGTAATTTAATAAGAAATATAGCTTAACTGATTTTTGCCAATGAGTCTTATTTTAGCTGCCATGAATCAGTTAATCAGAGTGAAATATTCTATATAGATAACTCAAATGATTAAGTTTCAGTTTACCAGCCAACTGTTGGCTGTGAAAGTAATGATATGGTTGTTTTGGTTCACAATACAGAGCTAAAATGGATTCATTGGTAAATGACATAGGGGAAGAAGGGCACATTTTACCCTGCACAGTAACTGGATTCAGGTGATATCATGAGATCAAATGAAAATCCATCCTGTCAGGCTTCAAGTCAGGGACTCCCTAAAAACTTGCATTTCATCTGGGGGTGGTACTTTACGTCCTGTGTCACGCAGAGTATTTTGTGCCTGATACGCATTCTTGTCAGCTTGGATTGGGTCATCTTGTACTTTTTTGGATAAACTAGCAAAACCAGAACTGTAAAAGGTGTTTCTAATCTTTGCCCTAACCCTGAGATTAAACCTACAGGAGAACCTCACGCCTAACTGTAACTTCAAACAGAGATGATTTGTTATTTTTTTGTGATTCTTAATTTACAAAGATACACTAGATTTTTGCTCTTTGTAATATTTGCGCTGCAAACATGAGTCTTCCCTGCAGATTTTAAAATGACTTTTACCTGACTGCTGATAAGTTCTCAAATTGACCATCATAACATTATGCTTGAAAATATGTACAACTGAATAGTGTTTAAATATTCTGATATTTAGATGGACTAAATTATCTCCAGCAACAAAGATCTACTCTGATGAGGAGGAGGGTCTGTATTCTGACATTAATGTCGTATCGTGCATCAGCCCAAACGGGCTTGCAAGACAAATGATCAGTTTCCATGTACATAGGTGTGAGACCAAATATACAAATTATAAGTAAACATGAATAATATATCTGTATGCCTTCGTACAGGATACTTGACGTGCATCAAATAAGATCTCATATTGTGTGTCTGTATTATTCAGTCTAGTTGCCTAATTTTCCAAGCTTTAGGAACAAAACTAGCCTGATATTTGCCCCGTCAGTCTAACTTCTCATTGTCATTAAACCCAGATAATTCAGGATTTTTGTTTTGTATTGTTACAAAGGAGCATGCAGGTTATAATATCAAGAATTAACGTGCACTCACTAACAGAGGCGGTCACAGAGCTCGCTTTGGCTTCTGTGATAGACAAGATGGGCAGATGGTTCAACCAATCACATGTCAATAAGTCTTTTTAAAAGTACCTGCCCTTTTCCAAACAGTTTACAATGACAGCTACTCAGATGGTTCTGTGTAACAAACCATCTGGAGCATCAGGTGAGGGTATATCTGCAGCATTGTAAACAAGCACCAGCACCAACTTTACTTCACCAAGTATTCAGAGTTATTACTGTCTGTCTGTCTACATAGTGTATATGCATTGTCTTGCATTAGTGCCTCAGGTTTAATGCATTGCCTTTCTCTCTCAGGCACCCATTAGGGTAACACTACATTATTCTTATTCACTGGAGGTTTAGGAAATTGTATGCGAGAGAAAAGATGATTTTATGTGTGTGTGTTGGCACCGGCAGACGTGTGTATAAGTTTGCAGGCGTACAGTGGAGGTTTCATATTTTATTTTATTCATGCACATGTGCATGTATGTGTGTGTTTGTGTGTGGGCACATGTGGGTTTCTGGTATTTGTCTCCTCGGTCTCTGTGTCACCTTTGTTGACTTTGTCTCTCTCCTTCTGCAACACTGTGCTCTCCGCTTTAATGACGCATATATCCTATCTCCAGTCGCTGCCTAATCCTTGCAGCGCTGGCTCAGGAACAGATTACTGCTTCCAGACACCAGAGGAGAGAAGAGCAGAGCGGGGTGGGGGTTGGAGGGTAGAAAGGTAGAAAGAGATGCCTCAGTGATACAATATACAGAGAGATCGAGGGGGGCCAGCACATGCATGTGAACGTGCACACATACACACAACATCCACCGAGATAATTTCAAATAGAAAACACAACCGCTATCTGTTTATGCTTTGTTCTTTTACACCACATGCTCATTTTCATTTACCTTTTCAAATGAAAATGAGCACTGACTTTTTAGATTAAAAACAAATGTGTCACATAAACAGTCAATACAATGCAATGTGCAGTGAAAAGCTTTGTCCCCAAATGCCAAGTGTAAGAAGATAAAAAAGGAACACTGTAAAAGCAAGACACTGGACATCTTACTGATTGCTGTGCCTTTCTGCCGTTGCATGCAGAGTTGTCCAACATGGCTGCCTCAATCAGCAGGTACAGTGCTCCCGTCAGCTCAGACCTCAGCCAACAGAATCAAAATAGTGATTTTACGAGGTAGGGCGTTCTCCATAGCAGATCAATAAAGTCGTGTGTTATTATTGCATTTTGTTCACATTATTATTCCCTTTGTAGGATCACAATGTTTTTTATATTTGCTCAGCCAGTTCCAGACACCCTCTGGCCTGCTGGGCTTTATTTCTACAAACTGGTAAACATGTTCTGTATTGTCAGCTGCTACTTAGCACTCAGTCATGTGCTTCCTTATACATCCAGTTTTGAGGGTTATTCAAGATACAGTACATACAAAAGCTTGGACATGGTGGAAGTAGAAGGTGTAGGTAAGCTTGCCCCCTTCTAAACATGGTTATCTTGTGGGTAATTAGAGCCTCCAGCAGACCCGTAGCTCCAGGTGTAAATAATTGGGAGTGGTATGTGCTGAAGTGGTGTTGTCTGTCCAGCGGCTGCTGTCATCATGCCGGCTGCCTCCCAAGAACATGACTTTTAGGACCAAATGATTGCTAATAAAACATTTGATTGAGAGGAGAAGAGAGTGAGCGCCATAAACAGGCTGGATTCTGCCCTTTAATTTCGCCATCGTCAGAGAATTGGTTTTGCTGTGCTGCAGAGTAGGTCCCACACACAAGCAGTTTAGTTGTCTGCCCAAGGACTGAAATTTAATTTAGCCTGTGTGTTGTGAGTGTGGGTGTGCGAGTGTGTGTGTGTGTGTGTACGTGCATGTGTGTGTGTGTATGCGCATGCGTCTGTCAGTCTGACTGTCTTTGTCTGTGCCTGTGTGTCTGTCTGCATGAGTCAGTTTGGAGTGCCTCTGTGTGCAAAAACTGGCTTTGCATGAACTGCATATGTAAGAGCTTGTGCTGCAGTGTTTGTGTGTTCATGCTGTATTTTGTGCTTTTTTTTTTATTCTCCAGTGAATTAAGCATTTTACTCTGCCAGGTTGTTACAGTACCATTTTACACCGTCTGGTTGTACTGAGGCGGTTATTTGCTCCGTATACTGCTCTGTTGTTTCTGGATTTGAATGCTTCTTAGTGTAGTTTTTGCAATTGATGTGTTATCATTGTGCTAACCTGTAAACCTAAGAATGCCCCCAGTTGCTGTTGGCATCATCAGTTTGTTGTAGAAAACATTTTGGCAGTAATTTTTAGTTGAGTGTATGCTGATTGCATGTTTAGAAAGTACATCAGCTGAATTGTTTAACAGTGGTTGCGTTGGGATTTCAGTGTGGCTAGTTTGTAACAGTTCTTTGTGTGTATGTACGTGTGTGTTTATGGTGCTGGTTCCTGATGAAAGCCTAGAGCAGACGCATATATCAGAGCTCCAGCACTAATAAAAGGCCAGCAAGCTGTGCTCCTCTCCTTCTGGGAACAGCACCGCTTTTTACTGCTTCTCTGACAGCAAGATAAAGTGCCCTTCCAATTAGAAAAATATTTGGCCACATACCTACCAACAGCAATCCTGGGTTTTTATTTTTCATGCCATTTGATCAGGAATCCTTGCTATTTTTACAGTGTGCTTTCTTATCATCGTGTCCTGGGTATGCACATGTTAATGTGCACCCCACCACTGCACCATAATGCTGTATAATGAAATAACCGTGGTTTTATTTTGGTGTCTCTCTTCTCATTTTGGTCTTTCTTCCAGATGGGTAGGGCTGTGTTCAGCTCTGCTTTGGTTTGGGAGTGAGGCACTATGTGTTTTAGCATTTTGCATGAGAGGATTCATGCTGCTGTGTGTGTTTGTGTTGATGTCATTCTTGTTGCCCCTGTCATCTGTCTGTGCCTCATACAGAGATGTGTGCATATATACTTAACCGCTGATGCTAGTCCCCATCTCTGTTTAAGAATACTGTAGATGGTTTTTTCCCCCGTTTTTTTTTTCCAGAGAGTGCATTAAAATTAAATTCTCTCTTGTTGTTGTGAAAAGAGGCACACGTAAAAAATAATTGGCTGTAGGAGAGAACAAAGGGCTGGCTCCTCTCTCCTCCCTGCACACCCCAGCCAGGCATTAATATCAAGCCTGCTGCATTGTTCTGCTGTCTGCAGCCATCCCCCTAGCCAGACACTCAGCTCTGGAGAAGTCACTTTTAATGTCTGATAATCAAGGTGAATTTTCAAAAAGCTGCCATTTTCAAATGATGGTGTATATATTATGTGTAGATGGGAGTTCAGGAGCAGAGGAGCTCCACTTGGTGAGAGAGAGAGCGTCAGCCATGCGAAGTGAAAGAGAGACACCTAACGGCCACAGAGGGAACTGCAGGCTGATTTCAGCTCTAATCAGAATTCTGTGAAGGACGGAAGCCAGCTGGTGTATCAGTGTCACTGCCGAAATTTGCCTGATAATTTCCTTTGCATTAAAGATATTTGTTTTTTGGGTGTGCCATTGTTAAAGGCACCTCAGTGTATACTATAACGCACACAGTCCAGTATTGCAGCATCTGTATGTGTCTCCTGTGGCAGTGGGGTGTCAGGGGAGTGTATTTCTAGAGTACAGATGCTGCCTGCTGTTGCCCCTTGCTGAAGGGAGCTCTTGTGCAGCGTTATTGGGGAATCAGGCAGCCAGCAGCAGAGCAGTGGAGCTCCATTTCCCTGCTACAGGGCACAGACTCATCTTCCTCTTGCTCCTCCCATCTCCCCTCATCCCCCTCCACTAGGTATGATTATTTCTCCTCCGCTCCACCGCACCATTATATTCCAGGTCCGCAGTTACCCCTCCCTGCTGTCATTTTTCATGGCATGTTTTTGCCCGTGTGCAGTGCTGCACATTTGCACTGTGCCTGTGCAATATGTTAAGGAGGTGAATATATGCAGTGTGCAGAATGTAATAAGTATATATTTATTTTCTTTGCTGGTGATTTACTGGTTTTTCCGGTGCTTGAGAAAAAAGGCCGGCTCTAGCCATGTATCTTAACAAACATGACTGCTGCGTATGCACTCGCCTCCAAGGCTTTTTACTCACCGGGGAAACAAAATTATACATCTGAGGCAGGCTGGTTGTTTTTCGTGCTATGACTGTTAAAAACCTGCTCTGTATTTTGGGGTATAAGCCTTGCTAACACCAGCTGGGTAAAGTTTTGGTTGTGTACGTGGCATTTGTTGCATTTCAAATACAACAATTTTAGATTCAGTTTTGCAGCAATGTTGACAGCTGATCAGGAGATTGGACATGGTGGCTCACTGGGCTATTGTTTGTAGTTAAAATACCCCTGTAATAACTGACAGCAGGCCAGGCATACAGCCATCAGCAGCACAGATTGTACACCATCCTCTATCTGCTTCTCCAAACTGCCCCCCAGTAGTCCTGCAAAAAACACAGGCATGATAGGAGTCTCCAAAACGCAAATACACCACACACACACACACACACACACACACAGACATGGCTGAAATTGACATTACAGTCAGAGGGGAAGTAGATCTAACCCTGTGAAACAGTAGGATTTAAATGGAGTCTGTGCTGGGAGCAGCACGGTGTACAAGTCTCCCTCTGTGAAGCTGTCACAGTAGGACACTTGCAGACTTGCATAACCGAAAATAGAAAAAAAAAAAACTTAATTCTTAAAGATACACTACCTGATTTTGTTATTGTGCCCACTACTGCCCATAATTCAGAAGCATTTCCTCCCAGCTCACTGAGGATGGGTATAAAAAAAATCAGCAGTGAGCAGGAAAAAGAAAACAGAAACAGGAAATGTGGAGGCGATATTGACAACTGTAGCAAACTCAGAGAGTCTGCTGCAGAGATGATGTAAAATATGATCCAGTGTGTGTATGAGTGTCATTGATTATTTGAGCTTTAAGTTTTCTTGCTTAAAAAAAAAAGACTCAGTGCACTAGTGTAGTACTTCGTGAAATGAAGACACTTGCTAATTTACACCCCACTGTGGATGTGTGTTCTTTTAGATGACCATCTATATTATATTTATGTATCATTATATACCGTCTACTGACAGTGTACAGATATCTTTTATACAGACTACCTAATCATGTTGACACTCTAATTTTAAAATATTTACTGTGGTGGTTTTGTTTGTATTCAGTATTATAGTGCAGCGTCTATATATAGAGTATCTGTCCCCTGGCTGTGGGTTTCAATGCAGATCATATCATACCACATCTTCTATCAAGAACAACGTCGAGTGAACAGGCAGTCCCATATTGTATTGTCATATCCGTCAGTGTCACAACTGCCAACAAGGAGGCTCAAATTTCTTCTTTTTGTGTTGATTCATAAAAATGTACAAAATTGAATACATCTCAGGGCTTACAGTGCTTGTTCATGCTCCCGTACTATGCACCTGATACCTGGTACGTCGCCTTGATGTAACATTGTTTATAGATAACTCGGTTTTGCCTTCAGTGTGATTGCATAATAACCAAGCATTCAAATGTGTGAGTGCTTTATTTGTTCCCCGGCAGTAGTCGTGGTAGCATTATTTTTCTCTGGCTGGTTGGAGGGCATACTTTCAAAGTGTGGATCACAGCTGTGGTGCAGAATAAAGACGGAGAAAGGAGGAGGAGAGGGCCACAGGCATTCTGATGAAAGGATGTGCGGGGAATCTGGAGTGTGGAGAGAGAGGGAGCGTTTTGCCAGTCCAGTGTGGCAGAGCAGGTCTGGCCCCGTGCCAGCCTGGGCACTGTGCCCACGAGGAGGCAGTGTGTGGCCAGCACTGACTGTAGCACAGAGAGAGAGCGAGAGAGACGCACAGACAGCAAGAGAGAGACAGAGAGATACAAATGTGTCTGTGGGGGGTGTCTGAGGCTGACTGGCAGAAGAGCTTTAGTCTGCATTTGCATGTGAAGTGGCCAGGTTGTGATACAGCAGGAGAGAGGAGGGCGGCAGGGGAGAATGAGGAGAGATTTCCTGGGCAGTGTTATGTCACCAGCTCTATTACTGATCACAGGCCTAGTGTATACAAGCAGCGCTGGTTTAACTTGCAGTTAAACTTGTATCCTGTTCTTACCGCAGAGGAGTCGACAGAACAATTGGCACAGTTCATTTAATCAAGCATTTGTTGTTTCTTTTAATCATGCACTTGATTGTTGCTGTTAATTGCTTTGTCTATTGTTTCTTTATGCACTGCCTGAGTAAATACTTTCTCCATGGGACGCAAATGTTATCTTTCTGCTTTGTATGCATTTACATATTGTTTGCCTTTCTACATATTATCTCTCCCTCCCTCCCTCTCTCTCTCTGTTCTCCTCTTTGTATCCTTAAAATATTCTGCACACCCCTCAGCAGTTCCGCATGGCAGACAGCCCTAATATAATCTGTGCGTCTGAATTCTAATTTATACCGTCAGGATAAAATAAATAGTCTGCAGTTAATTATGGGGAGCCAGCTCCTGGCTTTGCCCCGGTGATTTATGAAGTGCACGTAGGCATTCTGCAACGCATTTTTCTTAATTTATTTTTAATCTGTCTTTCAATTAATTTTACTGCAAACGTCTTAATGATGGCAGAGGGCTGTGTTAATGAGGCCGGTGAGGTGAAATGAACAGGCGCTCACCCCTGTGGGGTGGAAGTGAGAGGCTTTGTGGATGGGGTCATGCAAAGGGTCTCATGCAGCCACAGAGGTTCAGTCCCTGCCATGTCTTTACGCTACCCCAAGATGTTTTTAGCGTATCGCATGTGTCAAAGGAAATGGCTCTACTGAGGAAAATTATCATTTTCACTTCTTTTGGAACAGTTTGTTTCGTGATGTGCAGCAGAGTTTTTTTGTGCCTTATGTGACTTCCTCCAGTGAAAACAATACAATACAATGTCAGTTGTTCTCAGTGATTGGCATCTTCACACCCACCATCACTTCTACTTAAGCTGGTTCATTCAACTGTTGTAGAGGAAGTGTCACTCTATTCTTGAACTACGCCCATTCATCCAGTGATTTTGACACTGCGTGATTGTCCAATTCGCACATCTTGTAGACTACTCACAAATTCAACCCATGAATAAAAGTCGTATTCACAGTGGAATTGAATGAGCCGTGTTTTTTGTTCTTTTTTGTGACTAATGACTTCATGGTTAAGTAAAAATGTAGTGCAACTTTCATAGCCTGGCTGTTTGCTGACTGACCAACTTTAGTAAGTGGATTTCAGGTGTTGTTACTTGCTTGTCTTTTTGTCTTGAAGCTTGTGTGGCTTCACAATCTGCTTGCTCACATAGTCATTGTCCCCGTGTGTCTTGACTCGTGGCTCTCCAGAGGAGGGAGAGAAAGCAGCAGTCTCTGCCTCGCAGACAAGAAAATGCCTCATATGATTAGAAGCATTTTATCCATCGTTTCACCCCCTCTCAAATTAGACCAATGTCTCTTCTGTACTTGTTATGCACCATCGTTTTCTGCCAATTAGCATGGAGCGTCTCAGCGCTGGAAGGGCCTGGTGTGGGGTAGGCAGGAAAGCGATGTAACCGTGGTGGTCAGCTACCAGACAGCTCACATCAGCCTACCCCATTAGGGACATCCGCACACAGCTCTCTGCATCAGGATGCTCTCATTTACCGCCTCCACATCCAGCCATTTATCTCTCTTTCCCCCGCTCTCACTCTCTTCTCTCTCTCTTTTTAATTTTCCTCTCAAAAACAGATCCCACATTAAGCAGCCAAGCATGGCTGGCTGCAGAGCCTCTCCTGAAAGAGCAAAGGAATGATTTAATTTCTTCTCCTCTCTGTCTCTGTGGCCTCCTCTCCCTGCTCATACACAGATCATTACACACAGAGGCCTCATTTTCATCTCCCTGTGAGGGCACATGCAGGGCTTTAACTAGTCAGCCACGCCATGGCCATTGCTGACGATCAATACCTGTGGTCAGGACGGAGCACGCAGCGCTTCCTAAATAGGCCCTGCAGGTCCAACCATAAAACACCTTAGAGGCCATACATGCCACCCCATAAATCGCGCTTTTTTTCTTTTTTGGCTTTCATTCCTATGGTGGAGTGAGGGGAGCCGAGCCTATGTTGGATAGGTTACTCACTGAGCTGGGATAATGATGATTATGAGGTCATGACACTATCCAGAAAATACTGCTGAACTAAAGGTTGAGGGCAAGAGTTCACTCCAAATGAGTCTGGTTGGCATAGGAAAGGGATAGGGACAGGTTTGGAGCTGAGATTTTGTGTTTCTATGATATATACTTTAAAAAAGAATGTGTGTCCACTTATTTCGCAACGTTTCAGCAGATTTTTTAAAAGTCTTAAAAGGCATTGAATTTATTAACCTAAAGTCTTTAAAATGCTAAGATATGGGAAGTAGGAATTTATAAATGTTTTTTTTTACTTACGTTGGATTGTAAAATCTCAAAATACTTGGTATACTGTACAATACAGTATACCAAGTATATATGTTTTCTTTCCAGCCATGATGCTTAGAACTGAGGATCCACCCTCGGCTAGCTAGCTGTCACTGTACCCTGGACAACACTGGTAAGGTCAAATTTTATGACAACTGGCTATTTAACCAAGATTTCGCAGCATGGCTGAAACCGTTACAAGGCAATTCATATTTCTTATTTTATGCAAACAAAGTTTTTAAAACTTGGTATGATGGAAATTAAGGCAGTGGACTTCCACATGTAGAATGAGGAACAAAATCGCCAAGAAAACTCACCAACAAACAGCAGGTTTGAGCAACATTGACCTTAACCCGAAAGTAATTGATGTTGTTTCATGTTTTTGTTTTAAATTGAGCGTAGCATTAGTTCAGGCAGGAGATCCCAGCTACATCAGCTGATCTCAAACAGCCGATCAAATGATGGAACAGCTGATTGATGAAGGGAGTCAGCTGATAGACCACATGATTCCTTTCTATGCAACCAGTTGGTGAATCTCTTTAAACTGCTCTGGCCTGCCTACTGTTGCTGCTTCCTCTGCAAGCCGCTTTGCAACCCGCCTCCACCCCAGCTCCTCCTTTTCACGTTGTGTCTGACTTATCAATGTCATTTCGGTTTGTCATTAATGCTGCTCTGTTCTGTTCCTGAGCGGTCTTTGCTGCTGCTCTCCCTGCCTCAGGGCTTTCCATGTAGGCGCATGGAAGGGCAGAGAGGTGTGCTCTCTCTGCCTTAGGCTTTCCACATAGGCACATGGAAGAGGCTTTCTGCATAGGCCAAGGAAAGGCAGAGAGGCCATACCGCCAAATGTAATACAGCAAATGGAAATGAAGATATTTTTTAATTAAAGTGTTCCTGACTGAACTTCAGTTTTGGTTATTGTATAGTTGGTCTTTCATTTCAAGTAGCATTAAAAGTCTTAAATCTAATTTGCCTTAGGCTGTAAGAACCCCTTGTATAAGATCACATATGAGGCATACCTGTTTTTCTTATCTAGTAAACGACAAAAAGTTAGGGAGGGAGTGACACACTTAGCGACGTGACAAATGTCTTAAGTGTATGCAGCATGCAGCATTTAAAGTACATGGTATATATTCTGCCAAGACGTCAGGGCCTGCAGAGATGGTTTAATTTAAACAGTAGGCTACTCACAACTGAGAACTGCTAATGAGATTTTACTCAGTTGGAACCTAAATGAAACTGAGATAAGCTCAGAGGAATAGTCAGTTCGAGTTTTTCTATATGGATAGTTCCCTGTTTGGGTTTGTGGATTGCAGGACTGGAATAGGTGATATATGGACCAGATCAGAGTTTGCCTGGGGGCTGGTAGACACAGACAGAAAAATGGATGTGTTTCTCATCTTGCTTTCGCCTCCAAAGCTCTCAGCTGGCCTGATCCCTACATTAACCAAACAGATAGCCAACAACTTTAATTACCTTTGCATCCAGTCGCTCTCCCCATCCACCACTCCCCACTTCGCCTGTGCAAATGAAAGAAAGAGAGGGATAGAAGGAAGAGAAGCATAATTACTTATTTTACTGGAGTGCGGCAGAATGCCTTTTGCCAAATGACTCTAATTCCAAATGGTTAACAAGATTTTTCTTTTTAATAGAGCCGAATCCATGTGACAGCAAATTGCTTTCCTATTTGGGGCCTTAATGGCTTTTCATACTTTGCACTTCCAATAAGCAGTAAACTCGGAAATTAATATTGCACACTGTGTTATGATGCAAATGGGAGCGAGATAGCAGAGCTGTACCTTCACGCAGAAACCTCTGATTAGATCCATAATTGCTCTGGTGAGATGATTTTTCCCGTTTGTTTGAGCTTATTTATTTATTTGTATAATTTTCGTCCACACGCTTCACTCCAGCATCATTATCAGTGGCACATCTGCATTTGCTGTATGTTGCATTTCACTTTTGAATGACTTTTAATCAGTTTTAATGGAAGATAAACATATTCAAGAGTTCTTAATGTGATAATGGGGAGTGATTTTTGTAGCCCTGCCACTAAGCTTCACTCTTTTACTTTGTATTAAGTGATTCACCAAGAAAAAATAATTTTTTTAAGTACCTCCTCAAGTAGACTTTGTCTTCTGATCGAGACAAATACAAAGACTGAAAGAGTACTTTCTTGCTCATCTCTAGTTTCAGAGTAGATTTGTTTGAGTCTGTCGTTGACTGGCTCAGTTGGACCGGCGTGAACCCTTCATGCTGTTGTATGAGCAGGCACAATCTAAAAAGATATATTTGTGCAAGGTGTTTCTTAATTAACTTTTGATCCAAGTCATTTCATTTCCAATTCCATTTTACACATTCTCAATTATTAATCCTTGTCTGTGCATAAGGTATTGTATTCTTAATAAGGGGGATCACAGAGTGGGACACAGTTCACACAGCACATATAGGTACAGCGGTGCTCTGTTAACGACACACAGATCAGAACATGTGCATATTTTTAGAGCTGTCGCTGACTTTGTGCAGATGAGCCTTTCTTATATGTCACCGTACTGTTACATGTGCATCTTTTTTATGTGTTTACATGAGTGTTTTTCGCATAACTGACTGTGTATTGTCCTGCTTTGTGTCCACTTCTTCTGGATGCTGTAACATTATCAGAAGCCGTCTTTTAATGCAGATTTTGTAAATATTCTGTGCGGGCCTCCCTCAGCGCTTTGCTTCAGTTCTCCAGGGCTGTCATTAGGAAGAGAGGGGTTGAGAATGCCCTGGGTTTGGCTGTAGCTGCAGCACCAGACGCACAGCCAGCCTGACCCGCAGACAGAAATAGCAAATAAATTCAGCTGGATGGGCCCGCAATTGCTGCCAGCGATTGAGGTTAAGTGTCCTTTGGTGTACGGGGCCTGAGCGTAGCAGCAGTTCAGCCAGATATTGGTCACATGACCACACATACAGTCTGATTCTTTGGCTATATCACCATGGCAACCCTTCATTTCTTCTCAGCACGATCCCATTTCACCTGTCATTCTGGTAATTGGCTCTGAAATTTTCTGCATATCTAGAGAAAAAAGTCATGATGATCATAATAAGACAATATTTATGAACCGAACAGTGACAGGCAAGTGTAGGGAAATAGGAAAAAAAAAACTAAGCTTTCATTAGGCTAGAATATTAATGCAGCAACAGGGCTTTTTAGGGACTAATAAAGCTTGTTCTCCTTGTTTTCACAGGTTCCCGCTCATTGTGTGCATGAGCCACACTGTAGAGTGAGTCTGAGTTTCGATTTGGTTTTAATTGGGTCACCCTCTCCTCTCCTCTCTCCTCTCATGCAGCCTTTCTGTTGAACTCAGCTTAATTAGACCTACAAGATTGTGACACTACCAGAAACATATTATATCTGCTCTGCCTCTATTCCCATTGATGTTCTGTTTTTAGAAGTATTGATAAGACAAGCTATGTAATGACATTTGCTATACTGCTGTAGTCATTAATGGCCCCTCGGCCGGTGTTAGACTGTATGGCAGCACAGAGGAGAAATGGATAAAAGGTTTTATGGAAATAAAAGATGGTTCCTGAAGGTGGAGATAGCCAGGCCTAATGACTGTTGTGCCAGCTGCTCCTCATTACCAAGGTCACTGGCATGAGGACCAGCTGAGATCTGCTAAGTGGTCTATAGCTTTTAAAACGGCCATGAGGCCTTTCCATCAGTACTGCACCCACTGACACCATAACCTCTGTAAAACGCATAACAAACTCATATTTTCTTTCATTATCCTCATTTAAACTGGTTTTCTGCCAGGACACAGTGAAGACATGTTTGCAGTCATGCTGTATTTACGTGACGTCTGCATGTTTATCTTACATAGAATGCATTTTCTTGCTTGGACATGCTTGCTTGAGTGGTAATTATAGTGAGAGATGCGTCAAAGATCTCCTATTAATTTTATCACAAGTATTTATTTTCTTATTCACCAGCAGCGAGGGATATGCAACTTTATTTTTCTAATTTATGAGCTCCCTCCAAACCTCATTAGATTTTCAAATATCAACATCACAGTTATTTTACAGTGTTTCGCAACAATAACAAATCTTCCCTACATTGTAGAGTTTCTGTTTAGAGTACGGACATAAAAACTAAACTATTCAGTTCTGCTTTAGAGAGCAAAAACAAGAAAGCCAAGCACAATGTTGGATTTATATATGTGCAGTGAGGGGGGGTTGGGGGGTGTCAGTGGAATTAATTGATTTGCCCATATTTATCAGAAGAGAGTAAGCGCCTAATCCCAGCTTGCATTATTAAAGATAATACCACAGTGGTTTCTGCAAGACCACCACACTGAATCAAAGTCTGACATGGACTCATGATGTATGGATATATTATTCAGAGCATTGCATGGGCCTCCAAACAGTGCAGCTCCTTTATCTGCCCTCCCAGCTTACTGCCTCCTCATACATACACGCACATGCACACAACCACCACTCATCAACCCCTGGAGGGCACCTGTGTTTTCAAAGTAAAGACCACTTAGAGAATAGCCCCAGGCGTCTGAATACTGAAGTGCCCTGTGTTACACATTAGAAGCCTCTGTACAAGCCAGGAACATAAACACTCTCAATAGCCCTTGTCTCCTCCCAAGAATACCCCAAATACCTCGAAACAGGGGGAAAACCGCTTACACAGGCCAGAATATGGAACAGATAGTCTGTGGGGAGTTGACCACATTAAGGACCACTCACTGAGATGTGCAGCTCATCGGACAGTAACCTGGCCAAGAGTAGAAGAAGAAAAGCTGACAATCAGATTAGACTTTTTAATATTTTGTCTTTGGCAACTGACGATGAAAGTAAATCGCTTTCAAGGACACCACGTATACCTCGTGTGTTTTACAGGTTAGCGAATGACTTAGTTTTTAGATATCAAAGTTTCTGATAGGGTGACACAGATGTTCACAACACTGAGCTGCTTAAACTGAGGTGCAACGAAAGATAAAATGTGTAGGAGGTAAACAGCCACTCCTCCTCCAGAGGCAGACACGGGGTTAATGATCAGACATTTCATTCAATCCCCCAGTCGAGTAAATGAGGTTTGATCAGATGCCAAGAACGGGAGAACAAGCAGCATTCAGAGTCGGCTTCACAATCTGTCATAATGAACACTTTAATATTAGAAGAAAAACAATCCTATTAACAAGCAGAGAAAAGACAAGAGTTTTTCGGGGAAAGCACGGAAGCTGTAATCTAAATTTTTAATGACCATTCCTGCATGATGACTTTGTCTATGTATTTTGTCTGTTTGGAAGGGGAAGCGAGTCAGCGCTGTCACACTTAATTCAGGCTACCCTTTTGTGCTCGAGCAGTGGGTAAATAGCTCGGGGAGTCATTTGAATGTCTTAATAGACGTTGTAACTGCTCCATCTCTAAATGTGTTGAAATGGAGGCGTGAGGAATGGCATCATTAAGGTAATGTGTTCAGGAAGCCAATGAGTTGTGCTCTAACCTCTGCTGCTCAGCCTGAGATTCGGTAAGTGCACAGTCTTAGGTCACCTTAATCAGAGAGAGGCGGCACTTACAAACACACACAAAGCCTCAATTACATTGCGAAATTGCTCTCAAATGAGTCGTACAACATGTCTAGCTGCTCTGTTTATGTATTCTTGTGAAGATTCTGTGTCTGTTGTGTGACTGCAGTTGTACAGTAGGTTTAGGATCTGTTTGTGCAGTCTTACTGGCCTAATGCAAAGAGAGGGCAGTTATACATTGCTTCCAGACAACAGCAGATAGTGCCATATGTTTAGGAAGGCCAAATGTAAAGCCAGGTAGTTCTCTCAGCTGTGACTAGCAAGAACCTGAATCGAGAGGAGAGGGATTTTAGCCAGGTGCATACTTTTCCTCAGCCCCAGACAGTCTCTCCGAGCACAGTAAAGCCTAAGATTTCGCTCTCCCTTCTCTTTTTTCTTGTCAACCCTGCAGCGAGAGTCAACAGCCATCCTTTCCCGCACGCATTTGTCCTTTAAAGTGTCTTCTCGCTGAGTTTGGAGGCAATCCTTAATGACCAGAGGATCTTGTGTCGTTCGGTGCTCCAATGTGTGTTTTGTTTGGGCTGAAGAGTTTTTAGTGATGAATTTCACCCATCACATACACCACTGTGGTTGACCAATGAGTTTTGTGAAAGCATGGCCTGTGGTGTTTTTCTTTAATAAGTCCAGAGGTGAGGCAAAGCAAGCACACCATCAGTCATCCTGTCAGGATCTTACCCTCTGATTAGCCCAGTATATTGGTGGAGATATTTAACCTGCCACAGTTGCCTACGTCACAAACCAGTCTTATAATGTCATATAATGATTTATTTTAGCCACCTAAAATGTTGTGTTTCAGGGGCGCCCTGGTAACTCAACGGGTGTACCATAAGGTTGTCCTTACCGCAGTGGCAGGGGTTCGAATGTGGACCAGGCCCTTTCCTGCATGTCATCCCCTTTCTCTCCCCTGACTCCTCTGTCTTTCTCACTGTTAAATAACAAAGCAGCAATGCCAAAAACATTGTATCTCTGGCCTTTTGTCAGTTTCTGTGTGATAAGATAACAATTATTCATGTCTTTCAGGTAATATTTTCAGTCTCCTATTTATATAAAAGCATATTAAAAAATACAAGTTAAGTATTTAATAAAGTTCAAGTGATTTATTGTTTGAGAAATGCATCTGTTTATGTACACATATTTGCAGAGCCAGACCCAGCACATTTGGCACCCTAGGCAAGCTTCCACCCCTCCCAGACATGTTGTTGCTATATGGTAAATTTTCAAATAAGGTTTTTGCGTTTAGGTGTTGCTTATTTTTTGGGCAATTTTGGCACCCCCCCCTCTGGGTGACATCATAGGCAGCTGCCTGTGTCACCTATAGGAAGATCCATCATTGTGTATTTGTGTTTAGGACATTAATAGGATTGCAAATTGATGTGAGGCTTCTCTTTAGCATATTTATTGTCACATCAACCAGTAATCCACCAGCTATAATAAGCAAAATGCACAGGCCTCCCACCCTGAACCCTATGTAATGGTATAAGGAGCCACATGTTAATTATTTAGCAAGCGGACAAAGAAATCTAACAACATATCTAAACATGCTGGATAAATGATTGCATTCATGTTTCATCACTTGGAGTGACAAGCGCTGGATGTTTCAAACTTGACCAAACCCTCTAGATTTAAAAAAACAAGGGACCAAGAATAAAAAATCATCAGGAACAGTGTGTCTTGTAAGAAAAAAAAAAGACTGTAACTAAATCCTCTTCTATATAATTAACAATTAAAATAAGATCCAGACTGTCCGCTTTGTCCCCTGCCCCCTGACACTTGTGTGGTCCAACACAGCCCATGCAGGGCCAACCTGAACAGTGGCACTCTCGCCTTTGGGCCTCGGTTACACACCTCAGAATGGATCTTTATTTACAACACAGAACTCGGAAACAGCTGGTCAATCCATTTAGCCTAAGGCCACTGATTTGTTCGTATTTACTACAACAGCCAAAGAAAAGCCAGGGTATTTTTTCCTCTCTCCTTCCTATTGATCCGGCGCTTAGAAAATCTGCCCTGCTGTCTAAACACTATTGATCCCTCCCTCTCAACGACAGGCTCTCGCACCAGTGTATAAAGGGACTGGATGAATTGAAATTTCATTTCCGACAACTTGTTCCTGTTATTTTTACCCTTTTTTCAATAGTAGGGAACATGGGAGCTGGCGGGCCGCCACTCATGGAGAGTCGATCAGTGTTTGGCTCAGAGGGAAGAGGACGGATAGAGGTGAGACTGTTTAGATTACCCTAAGCAGGTCTTAACACCACTATGCCATAGACAGGTCTTGCTCTGTCACTTAAACCCCAGTGATCATTTAAGGGTTTTAGAGCATGTTGGTAGCCAGAGTGGAACTTTTATAGTATCAGAGTGACCATGGGCACTCGGGATCAGGGCTTTCTTTCTCTCAGCTATATTAAAAGCCAGCCGGCCTGGAGTCATGCAGCAAGCATCAGCAGCTCAGTGGATGTGTTGAACATACAGGTGGTTTTGCTTCTTTTATCCCATTTATGTAAAATCAGTGTATGCTTAACCTCACTGCTGGCAATCCTGCTTTTGCCCATTACAGTGCTCATTTCATTTCATTTTTCTCGAATTAACTTTATATTATTGTTTAATTTGATTTAATGTATAGTTTATTTTTGCAGGGACAGCTCACAATTAAAAGGACTTTTACCAGTGCTAGCTAGCAGCTAATTTGCATCTGTTGTCACTGGGAAGATAGACCAAAAATAAACAATAGAACAGCAAATACACTTCATAAAACAGAACAATACATAAAAGTCCATCACTTTGAGATAATAAATAGCATCAGTATAAATAAATACAAAGCAATCATTGGCGATGACACTTTTTTGCTGACTTTACTCACAGCTTTAAATGCTGCAAAGCTTCCTGAGTCTCCAATGTTTATGTGTGTGAAATTCCACTTTCCCACCACTTGAACAGAGAAAGCAGACTCACCAAAGGCTGTCTTTCTGAGCTGCAATACCCAGTCACCCATAGCAGATGTTCTAGTCCTGCTGGCATGCCATGCAGGGATAGGCCAGGCATCCTTTAAGAGGAGGGAGTGCAAGATTATGTTACTATATTACTTTTAATATCACGCATGCATCATGTTGGATAGCAGCCACATGCTGGAGCTGTTTAAAACTTTATTGGCTCTAACTTGCATTTACTGTACATCAATATTGACTCATCAAACTTACATGACAAACAGGAAGCAAACATGAAAACTGTGAAAAGCATGATAAGGTTTTTTTCAGCCTTGAAAAGGTTGCTGCTCAGCTACTAATGTCTAGTCTCAGATGTCTGCGTTTCTCCTCAAGCCCTCGAATGTGCAAGCAAGGAAGCTTTCAGAACAATCCCTGCTAGCATCTGCATTCCAACATGATGCAGTACAGTAATGTCCACTGTAATAGACTACCTATCTCAAGCAAGTTTTAAGTGTTTGTAAATTGATTTTTGTAACCGTGGTTGCATGAACTGGAATCAATGGGTGCCTGGAGCATAAAGAAGGAAATCAATCTAAAATTATTGCATGCTTTAGAAAAAGGTCAGTAGTAGTTGTTTAAAGTTAATGTGATGAAGCGTGGAAAATCATTGGTGTGGTCCTTTAAATCACCAATACCCAGACTCCTTTGCAGCAAGAAAGGTGTTGATGTTTTGAGGATGTTTTTGAGGTACCTCCACAATCTGAATCTGCAGTGTTACCAACTCTGTCACCAGATTGCTTTGTATAAACTTTATGTTAATGTGATGATCTCTCATCATTCTCCTGATGGTCGGAAAGGGAAACTAAGCTACAAAATATGTGGTTTTGCTCAGTTGGAGAGAAATATGTTGACTACTTTTTCTTGATTGAGAGTGTGACTCATGAAGTCAAGGAAAAGTGTAAAGGAGAATTCATGATGTAATAAATAAATAATCATAGCACTGAAAGAATCCAACTGAGCTTTCACAAGGTGATTTAAACAAATTGGTCCGAAATGTCATTTAAACTAAATATTTAGTCATTAAAATCTTGAAGGATGAGGGAAATAGCTTCTTGATACAAGTAAAGCAGTTTTTTTCTTTCTCTTTTGTCTTGTAATGACCTCCCAAAATGTATTTTAGAATTTGTAATCAACTATGTTAGTCAGTTTCAGGTGAATTCAGTTTAATTTATATAGCCCAATATTACAAATCACAATTTGCCTCAGAGGGTTTTATAACACACAACACACACTGTCCTTGGACCCTCACAGAGGATAAGTTTTATTGGAGCAACCTAATAATAAGGACTTGCAATAATCCAGCCTAGAAGTTACAAATGCGTAGGCTAGTTTTTCTTCATCTTTTTGAGACAAGATATACCTAATTTTTGCAATATTATACAAGTGAAAAAGTCGGTCCTTGATATTTGTTTTATACGGGAGTTAAAGGACATACTGTATCTTGACCAAAGATTGCTCTCTCCTTACGGTGGTTCTGGGGACCAGGGCAATGCCATTTAGGGAAACTATATCTTTAGATAATGAGTTTTCGAGGTGTTTGACTTCAGGTTTGTCATCAGGACATTGAAGGCCATCTAAGTTTTTGTGTCCTTGATACATGCTTGAAGTTTAGTTAGCTGATTAGATTATCCTGGGTTGATCAGTAAATATAATTGGGTATCATGTGCATAACAATGAAGGTTTAAGAGTGATTTCTAATAATGTTGCCCAAGGGAAGCATAGATAAGGTGAATAGAATTGGTCCAAGCACAGAACCTTGTGGAACTCCATGACTTGGCATGCATGGAAGATTCATCGTTTCAATTTGAAATATTATAATATATTATTTAGAATAATGTATTCAAATATTGAATTGAATATTTCTTGTATTATATCTTGTACTGTCTACCATAAAGGTTGGTCCCATGTTTGCCAGGCAAAATTAGTAGACGGTAAAGAAAAGTCAACCAGCTCTTATCACAGCTTCCATTGGTTATAAACACATCTGGAATAACACACCGTCTATGAGTCCACACTCATAGAGGTTGAGATGGAAATAGCCAGCCTGCACATCCAAGATGAGGTTCACAGTGCCCCACATAGCATACACCATCCAGTAATGAATTCTGGTCCATCTGGCACACCACTGTGTCCAACTCTTTTACAACCATTACAACAAGATAGAGTGATACATAAAAAGGGAGGTTCTGTTTTAATTAACATCAATATTCATGTAATGGTCATAAAGCCGGCCCACATTCCATTTCAAGCTCTTAATGTTAATGCATATTTTAATACATTATCATTGCCACCATCATAATTCTTATTATGATAACTGTAATTATTAGATTTATGCCAGAATTATGGTTTTGTTCCCCGAGGGCACATATTTTGCAGGGAATCCAATTTTTCCCTGGTGTGTAACGCTCCCAGTCTTTCCCCTCCAAAATACTGAGCAGACACTGATAAAGATAAACACACAAACACCCTAGTGTGTCTGCTGCTGTGCCTGTAAAACACTCAATCTGAATTGCATATCCGCCTTGCCACCGAGCTTGTCATAAGCTGTATTAAGAAAAATGGTCACACGGTTTGACATAAATTGGAAAATGACATTTGGAAAATGGGCGCTGCTGTGGAAATTAGAGATATTAAAATTATAAATCAGTGTCTGGAAGTGCAGGGGGGTGTGGTGGCTTGCCTTTTCTCTTTTTCTGTCTGCCTCCTTCTCTGTGTTCATCTCTCGCTCTACTTCTCTCTTTTTCTTTCTCTCACGCACTTTGTCTTTTGCGCTTTCTCCGGAGGCAGTTTAGGGTCGGAGCCCAGAAGTCAGTCCAGTAAAAGTGGTTTCAAATGCAGCCACACACAAGTCTGCCCCAAAGGGACGATCCCACCCTCTCATCTGGCAGTAAAAGTGGAGGATATTGTGAATTTGTGTGCGGTGTGCCTGTCTCTGTGTGTCTGCTGCAGCTGTATCTCGTCGGCTTATTGCTCGTCTCTCTTGCCATAACCTGCTAATGGATCATCTGTGAGGTGTGATATGTATTATGCAAAAGTAAGGTGTGCTGACACCTTCAAAAACAGACAGCTTCAATCCTCTGTACGCCTCACCTCTGCTCCCTCATTCCTGTCTGTGTGTTGAGCAGGAGGAGGTGAAGAGGCAGAATGAAGAACAGATTTCTGAGCTACAGGTGCAGATAGACCGGCCAAAGACGCTGCTGCAGGATAAGAGGCAAGAGCTGCAAAGAAAGGTCAGTGACCTTCCTATTGACCGAAGGCGCACACTCAAACACACACACACACACACACACACACACACGTATGAATACACATACATCCACACGACTCTTTTCCTCAGGAAAAGTGAAGGGTTTGCCACTACATATAAGTGCTCATGTGTACCTTTGGCTTCAGTTCATCCTTTCTTTTGATTGAGCTCAAAAAGGAAAGCAAAAAAAGGCTGGCAGTGCTGTGGGCCTTCATGCTTTGACCTGTTGACCTCCTCCTTTTGAGAGAAAATAAAAGTCCCTGCCTAAGAGGAGCTGAAGCTATGCCACATATGCTACCTTTAAGATGTGGGTCAGCAGCTCTTTTCATTGGTGTTGCAAGAGGAAAACATTCAATCTCTTCCTCGTCCTTGAAGGATGAATGTTACATTCATATATACCCCTTCAGTGTTTAGACAGAGGTCACATTATACAGAAGGCCAATAATGTCTTCTTTCTAGGATGTGAAGAAGAGGAGGTCACCCATTTAAGAGCAATCACTTCCTCAGACCTGCTTTACTCTACCTCCATGACACATCTGCACATGCGTTTCATTCTTTCCAGCTTGAAATTAGATTTCACTCGCAGTGGCGATTTATTATTATATGATGTTGACTTGTAATGCTCATTCATGCATGCAGTCTGCTCAGCTTACTTTTCTTGACACAGTGGGCCCTTAAACGTAAGGAAAGACCTCGTGTGTTAATGTTCATTAGTCTCATGGATGCTATAGATTATGAAGCTTGACAAATCTATGTGAGCCTCATCTCAACACTCCATCCTGCACAACCAGTTTGACTCCGTGAACTGCCACTCCAGCACTACCCAGCCGACCGCCACCCTCCACTTTAGTATTTCAGCACTTTTATTTACTTCTACTTTAAATTTCACCTGCACTCTCTGCCCTTATATTAAAGGAGGCATTCTTGAGGAGGTCAAGTAACGAGAAGAGGCACTTTGTTTTGTTAAAGTTTTAGATGCCACTCACCGTAGTCAAGGGGAGTGTGTACGTGGGAGGTGTCGGCGTCCCTGGCTGTGCCACTCATGAAAAGCAGAAAAAAAACCTTGTCAAGTTAATTTGGAGTGAAACGGCAACAAATGATTTTTTTAAAAGCCACATTCTCCCACTGATATAACACTGGAATAATAGGAAAAAATATATTAATGGAAAGTTTGCATCTGTGTCTGTGTGCGTTTGTGATTCATACGAAGAAAGGAGCGATTTAAGGAGTGTTAGCTGAAGGACAAGGTCTGGCCCTTGGGATTTTTCCAAAAGCATAACTTGCATACAGCAATGCATTTAGAAACACACACACGCACACAGACACACACTGATTTCTGTCACCTTGACACTCAGACAAGGCAGTTAAAAACCAATTTGTTTAATAAGAGCTCACCCTTATATGAATCAGGATCCAGTTTGTTGCCAGGTAGGTTTCCACATTCAAGGAATGCACATAAATATAGAAGTAAACAAAACACAAGAATATTAAACAAGTTCCTGGAGTTGGATGGGCAGTAAGACCAAAATGACCTTTCCATAATGTGGCTTCTCTAAGCAACCAAATTAAATTCACCTCTGTGGCCGATCCTTAAATACCATGTTGTTGATTTTAAGGAACTTTTGAGGTTGCTGTTTGTAACTTTTTTATTAGTGAGGTTGGAGGTTTAAAAGAGCATGAGCCTGACTGTCCTTCTTCATGAAAAGTGAGCTTATTGTTTTGTCGTCACCGAGAATCAGGAAGGGAGACACGAAGAAGGAGGACCTCCCATTTCCATGGACAAAAAGCAAGGAAGTGACTTGAATAGAGGCCTCGACTGTGTCTAAATGTATAGGCCTCTGATAGCTAAGCTCAGGCTAGGAGCTGTTAAAGAGGTCTTCAGGCCCGTGCTGGATCGCCATGTGTGAGGTGTGTAACCGGAGGCGAGTGTTGAGCGCTGAGATGATGTGTTTTTACAGCGCAGTCTTGCTGTGCTTTGGGATGGCAATAAACCACGGCCTTCAAAGCACAGCCAAGCGCCACTTACTGCTGAGTGCTTCTCTGGTGGTTGGACGAGATTACTCTCAAAACAAAGTGCAGACAGGTTGATTAATAGAAGGGTCTGCAGAGGTGCATGCCGCAGTATATTTTCACACCCAGCGAACACTCGTACATTTCATTCGCATGGACTTTTATGGGATGATCCTTTCACTGTGTGAGTTTGTCACTTCATAAAAACGGTCCCCCTCTTTGAGTGTCTTTTAGTGAAAACTTATCAGAGCTGTTACAGACGTGTTGTTTTAATGTCGACAGAGCGCACTGTGACTCGAAAGGGCAGCACAGTTCACAGACCATATAAGTCCATGCAGACTTTGGGGTGTCGAGACTTGGTAGTGCCTCCAAAAATCTGCACCATATACTCCAAACATCTTTGTACAAACTGATATGAATGCGAATGAGATTCATAAATAATACTCTGTTTTACCATCTGACTGACCAAAGGGATTATTGACTGATGCTGCACTCCTACTGAGACTGTTTTTGATGAATACTGTGCTATAGTACCTCTCATGCTGACACGGTCCTCTGTTTGCTTTCAGGTTGCTTAGTCCAGCTCCAGAGCTGGGCTGAGAATGATGAACATGAAGAAGGATCTGGGATGTCTGTGTAATAGCGAGCTGCAGGAGAAGTAAAGAAGCTGTCTGTCCCTCTGGATCTTGTGTCTGCAGGAGAAGAGAAACCTCAGCCTGGTGGCCTTGTGCTGCAGGACATGGTAAGAGACAGAGACGAAGACTGTGACAAGGACAGACGAAAAGGAGACAGCAGCAACAGGGCGGGACCTTCAATTTGGATGAGATGGCCTAGTCTACAGCAGTAATGACGAGGGGGCTCGGGGTGATTGCAGTCGTGGAGGGGAGGTGGTGGGGGGAGCTGGTGGCAGCGTGCCGTGCGGTCACCCCCTCATCACATCAGATCACAGGGTTCTAATTAACTTCAGCACCGCATCAGACTGCAATCAGCAGAACCAGAGAGGAAATGAGATTTTTTTTTTCCATGGCGCTCAAAAGCGTGGCGTAAAAATGCATATTAGCCTTGTGTTTTTAATTAACATTTTGTGCTTAGGAAGCATGTTAACAGTATCCCTTAATGAGCTTTGTGGAAAACGAGCCACACAGAGGACAAAGGGCAACTTCCCCCGTGTTTGCTGATGTGCTGTTCTTTATTCTAATACAATGAGATTAGTAATCACTGTTTAACCCCTCATTCAATATTGCCTCCACATAATCCCCACTTCTACCACTGTCTCGGTAGAATCGGACATTGGTTGTGATAGAATGAGGCCTTTATTTATTAGGATGTTGAGTCGTGGAATGGAGATCTGTCAAGATTTGGACTTAGTTTACCGTGGGCATTTGTTCTTGTTGGACTCCTCACCCATTAATCTACACAACATTATCCTCACACCACTGTTGTATGGTCTCGAGTCCATTTGTTAAGTGCTGTTTCTATACACACATGCAGAGTAACTACCTTTGTAGCTTCAAAATTAATGTATTTAACCAGATTTTTCTGACAGAAATGTGAAATATTTGTAACTTGTTAGAAGCTGTGTATGTGTTCCTATAAAGCCCTCATTATCCAAGTCCCCATACTTGGTTTTTCTGGTGCTGGAAGGCCAAAACGTGTGTCTGAGAGCTCTGAAATAACAGTTAAGTGGACCTTGCTGCTGCTAGTGTTGCTATCTGTCTTGATTGATTTCTCATTGTATGACCCTAGCCTCCACCTGCTCTTATTACCATACCTTGTTATGGCATCTATGCATTTTGTGTATCCCTTGTCTCAGTGATATGTGTCTGCTCTGTGTAGCACAAAGGAATTTGTTGCAGTCTCCAGTGAGTCCCTATGCTGCTGTTTAGATTTGCTGGGGAATGCCCTCATGAAAACAAAGCCTTTTCCAACAGAGTATAGAGCCAGTTACGCTAGAAACCGTCACCCTCTGACTTTAGTGTCTCTAACTGAACTGTCAGTCTCTTCGTTGATGTAAAATCTAAACTTTGGGCTGTCCCAGAGAAAACTTTATTGTCAATAACAAAAAAATTACTATTTTCTCATAGTGTCCAACTGTTCCAATAACTGTTCAGTATAAGAATTCAACTTATGCCTCCTGCAGGACTTAGAAAACATTGTTTCTTTCCTAGCACTTGGAAGTATTTTTTCCCTTCTAACGACTTGCTGAAATTTTGGAGATCCTGTCAATGGCTGCCAGCTCCTTGCTGGTTTATTTATTCCCTCTTGCATCTGACTGGTCAGTTATTTGTTTTCCACAGTGTCCTTGTGTGTTATAAATGGGACAGGCCTGTCACTTCCATGCTGAGAGGATGTTTTGAGTTCCTTGAGAGATTTTTATTTATTTAATTTTGTTAGAGCAGAGCAGTGAATAATGCATCTCAACCTGCTACATGTACTGTTTTTATCATTAGCATGCAGCCCGAGTTATCTGTAGAATACTTATGAGTACCGGCGAAATGTTTGTGATGTTATTTATTTATGTTGCTCCTTTCAATTATTCATTTGTTTATTTATTCATGGAAGAACTAACTGAAATTGGAAAATTCATTTTTGCTGAAGGGCACTTGGCCCCACTCTATCCTCTCCCTACACAAAGGGAAAGGAGGGGGTGGCACATCAGGCTTGTTAGTAATTGCTTTATGTGGTGTTCCCTTAGACTCACCAGAGAACATCATTTTAATCCAAGCAGATGGGTCAGCAGACGGAAAAAGACAGACAGGACGAGAGACAAGTGAGTGGAAGTTGAGAGGTGGAAAGAGCATCAGAGAGAAAGTAGGGATGAGACTAATTCTGTGTTTTTTTCTTCCCAAAGCTTGTTCACTCAGGTAACATGCAGTGATAGGTGAGGAAATCAAATTTTCTGAACACCCAGGCAGGACTCCACAGGTTGGACTGGAGGCTGGAGGTTCAGATAGAGAAGGAACATAATAAGCTGTGGTTGCCTTCGGTTGTATCCGTGCCTTCACGCTCTCCTGGCCTCTCCGTGTTATTGTGTGCTCACTGTGTTTTCTTTAATTATATAGAGTGGGATTTTGTTCAATTTCACACTTGCACAAACATGCAGCAATTATTCCTGATAAGTGATAACGATTCACTGAACTTTAAATGTGTGTGTTTGTGTGTGTGGGCAAGCATGCATGCATGTTTGTGTCTGTGGCATCGACTTTAGCCTTGTGTCATAAACTGCTCATGGACACAGAATTCCAATTAGCATCAAACATAAAGAAAAACAGATTTGTGTGTCTGTGTGCATCCATAATGATCACTGATCACTTATCACTTATTCATTTTGACATTGTTGTGTCCTTGAACCCTCTGTTTGCATGTCTCTGTGTTTGTATGTGTAGCTGGCAGTGCTGACACTGGAGGTTTTGATCCTGTGGATGGAGGTGATAAATCAGAAACCAGAGAGGCAGAGAACAACTCCAACAGGAAAGGTACAGTGATCTCTCGCAGGTCTCACATGTGTACGTAAACTTATATTTAGAAACACATCACCCACTCGTAGGTCACCACACCGCATGCCAAAGAGCTGTCTTTCTCAGCTCCTGGACTTTCAGTGAGACTTATCTCCTAAAAACAAATTGTGAACTAAGTTAGAAGTCATTAGAACAGAATATTTGCTATTATCAAAGCTGTCTTCATCTCTTTTCTGATAGCCAATCCTAGCGTAAGAAAGTTGTGCCATTGGCAAGATAACAGTCCTACCAAATGAGAAGGGGTTACCAAGATCTTGGATGTTCTCCAGTTCTTACTCCTCATTTCTTGTTGAGTCTTTTATCTGATCTCATGTTCAATCTTTTTTTACCGAAAAAACGCTCAAAATGTCACAAAGCCAAAATACCCCAACAATACTTTTTTAACTTTTACTTTCTTTCTTTCTTGTCTTAAGTAGCAAAACCGCAAATAATATACCACCACCAGACTTTAATATAAGATGTTTTTAATAATGTGATAATTTCAGTGTATGTGTGTGACCTACAGATGCATGGAGACATCTTCATATGATCTTAACCCTGACATCCCTGTGTGGTGAAGATATGGAGAGATGCATTTCAAAATTTACATGGAGCCAATTTTTACTGAAGTTCTTACTTGACAAAATGAAAACACTGGATAGACTGCAGGTTGTAGGTTGTTAGAAATGGCAGGCTTCAACAATATACCGTTTCCAAAATGGATTCTTAGCATTCTTCATATGTTCTTGAGCTTTGTATTAAAGGTGCCCTGTTCAGTTTCTTGTATACAAAGTTATGCTTGTCAGTGTAACTCACCAAAATACATCATGGGTATCAAACATACGATACGATACGATACGATACAGTACAATACAATACGATACAATATGATATGATGTAGCATACATCATAAACAAAACATAAAAACATACTACACATAATAGTATTGCAATTCAGCAACTCATGTTTTGCACATAACTCCAGCACACAACAGAGCCCCTTAAGCAAAACACAACACAACCACTACGCATCAAGCGACATTATTTAAAAATTACAAATAATGTTTAAAAATTACAAATAATGTTTAAAAAAAAAAAAAAAACATGTTGAATCCCTAATCAAAACATTTGGAGAGTGGATTTTTTTAATATTTAAAGCAACTACAATGAACTTTTATTTTGTGTTGATTTTAGCGGCTCCTGTGGACAAAGGCGGTAGTGTTTCCTGGGTATGAAGACTGCATTTTTCCATGAGCACCACAACCTCAGGTCTTAAAGATCCTGATCTGGATGGTGCATGCATGTGTTTTCGAAGCAAGTGAAAGAAAGATGCAGCTTATTTTTAATAGTATTTTCATTTTTTAAACACAGCCATTAGCAGGGTTAGGGTTGAAACAAACTCCTGTGGATTGCCTGTTGCATGATGGTTAGCATGCTCATAATGACAGAAAACATCTCTTTGCTCGAATTCAGCTAATGTTAGCTACATTCAATTAATGTTAGCCAAAGCATTAGCTAGCTTTGTGTAAGCCACCCATGTAAATATATATATTTATGTAAAACCATGACTCCCAGTATATTTCATAAATAAAATGGACATATTACATACCTGTCTAGGGGGCCAATTCAGGATCAGTTTTAAATCCTACATTTCTCTCCATCTGTTCAATGACGGACCAAGGCTGACAAGGTGTTTTGCTTATGCTCTATCGCTGTCCCTTTAACCTTTTCTTTTTCTTCAGTTGATTCTTTTCTTTTTCTCCTTGCTGATTCTTCCCCAGTATGAGCAATAATTACAAAAGATAACATTGAAAATAAAATTCTTTAGATAACAATCTACTCCTGCTTCTCCGTAACTGGCTAACGCACAACTAAGGCTCTCTTGACCTGCGTGCCGTAAATTGTTTACTCTGATTTCATGTGGAACTTGACATAAAGACAGGCATTAGGAATAACTGTTTAAAAATAGCCAGTCTTCTCACTGATGGTCTTGTTTGCTTATGTAGGTCACACAGAGGCATCAGTATTAAACTGAGACTGTTTCATAACCAGTTAAAACTCTTTGAAGCTGCTTGAACATCCTGCATTGTTTACATGTACATTTAAGTTGATATAGTGAACCTGTTAGCAAATAATTCCCTGTTTACACATCCAGCAGACATACAGCACCATTAATATTCACGTGGAGTTGTATTTTTTTGCCACGTGATGAAAGCAGTTCCAATATTCACTCTCCTTTTTAGCTTTGGTTTGGTCTTCACTAACTCCTGAGGGAAATATCTGCCTCTTTAGCTGCTAAATGCTTTACAATATTCACCAGCTACTCACTAACTTTGTCTGTCTGCTGCTTGGTGCTGAGCAGGGAGTGTACAGTGGGTTAATAGAGCTTTTTTTTTCTAAAAACAGCTGCCTGCTGCGTCCAAAAACAATGCTGCTGAGACGAGTGAGAGCGAACAATAGAGTAAATTTGTGAGCTGTAAAATGAAAACAAAACGAGTTAAAAGGCACTGACATGCTCCAGAGAGCTAAGAAGAACTGTAGAGTCAGGGGATAATTCTTTATGAGCTTTTATATGCATGTAGTCATATGATCATATTGCTATACATATATATAATATATATTTATATAAATAATCGCAGCTTTTGCAGCTTTACAGATTGAAATGACTTGTTCAAGAGACCAAAAGGTGAACAAGTTCATAGTCTGGCCAGAACAAAATTTACCACGTGCCCTCAGTCTAATGAATTCTGTTAAAGATGCAATAGAAGTGGGCCTCATGAGGGTGGTCAGGCGTGTCACGCTCTCTTCTTCAAGGTGTCAACAAACAGCGCACAGCCATGGAATGACAATTTGTATCATTTAATTAGAGCATGCTTCTCTTGGCACAGTTCATTTATTGTAATCTTGTTTATGCACCTTGATTGTTTCACAATATAGTTTTTTTTAATTAGCTCAGATTGATTAAATCGCATTGATTCTGTATCCTTATTAAAATAAACCCCCCGCCACTCTCCTTCCTTATTTTTCATAATTAATGGTACAGTGTGCTGCTTTGGGGGAGGCACCAGTGACAGTGTTGCACATTTTGTAATCAAAGCAGTGGGTAGAATTATTTATTGTGGTGCCTGTCAAAGAGTAGCACATTGATAGGCATTTTATGAGTTTGTGGAGGTGTTGTGCGGTGATGAATTCAGATTCGTGCAAGTGCTGCTAACATAAAGCACCAGAAGATGAGAAATTAAGCTGAGCTCACGTTTTGTTTTGTCCCAGTGTTCAGATCGAGCCCCCAGACGCCACCCCACCCATCCACCCAGCACTGACCTTGGCCGTTAGGCATGTGGACATGTATGTAGGCGTGCACACATGCGTGCATATGTGTGGCTCCTGGTTCAGAATCTCATTCCAAACCTGGGGCTCCTTTTAATTTTGATTGATGACTCCGTTTATCTTTGGAATAACAATCGTCTGATCCCCCCCCCACCACGTCGTCGACAACCTCCGTTTCTCCACATCGTACCCCCCAATTCCTCTCCCCATCACTCCCCCAGTATGAAAATGATATTAGAAACAAAATGAGATTTGAAATTTTGTGTTTGACAAGCAGCTTGATGAAAGGGTTTCATAGCTGGGCTTGATCCATGGAAATTTTATGCTAATAATACTGCTGGCCAAGCAATCTAGTTGGAAATTAATCAGGGGGCTGGATGGATAGAAGGAGAGGAGAGAGGAGAGGAAGGTAGGTTGCTCCATAAACACCCTTCCCCCTCCTCACCCTCATTCCCTCTCTCCAGCTCTGAATCTCATCAGAAATAGCCATGGGGTGTTGTCTGTGTGATGGGGTAGGGAGAGAAATAGGGAGTTAGAAAATTACACTGCAGCTTAGCACTGATTGATGCAGTAATGTATGCAGTAATGTATGCAGCCATGCAGCGAGCTGCCGTATTATGGATTAGACCTCTCCCCTTCTCAAGCAGTCCCCTTCCACATTAGAGAGGACACACACATACACATTTAGAAACAGATACACACACACCTCTTTAGCCATGTCTGTTCTCCTGTTATTATTCTATTTATCCTGTTCAGCCTTTGGTGGTGTCTTTCTTGCATGTATCATTTTCTTCGTTTTTTTGTGTGCGGTTAGGTGTGAATCTAAATAGTGATTCAACAGACAGCCTCAGTGTTATTTCCTGTGTCTCGTCACACTTTCTCTCACACACACACAGATACACTCTTCGTCTCTCTGTATTTATTCTCTTCCTCTCTAAACCCTGGGAGTCATCATTACACTGAGTCGCTAATGAAGTCATTATCAGATTTCACTCGTTTAAAACAACACAATTAGTACCGAGGCCTTAATGATGTTTGCAAGTTAAATGCAAACGAATCGCTTTTTCCCCCATTTCTCTGTCTCATTTCCTCTCTCCCGGCTTGCTGCTCAGTTGGAATAAAGAGAGTAAATGAATCACTGGAGTGTTTCGTGGATGTGGGTGTGTTTGTGGGCGCATATTTCTCAACCATGTTACAAGTCTGTGTGATTTATTATTTTTACCCCGAGAGACATCTGTTACACCATTCCTTATTTTTGTAATGCATCATCAGCCAGAGGAAAAACAATATTATCCAGTCTCGGATATTGTACTCTGGAGTCTAATAATCTAATGTACACTGGAGCTGGTGTCATTAAAGTGCCAGTGGAGCTGTAGGGAGATGGTAGGTACACATCTGTCTGTCTCTGAATCCCCACCGGTGCTCGTGCTCCATCCCACCACCTGCCCCAACGCAAATACACACAAACCAAAGCAAAACACAATGTTGCACACTCAGTCCCATAGCTAGTTCTGTTGCTGTTTAGAGTAGATTAGCCAGCAGGAGGCAGAACGGAGAAAGTGACCGGGCGCTGAGCTCCAGGCATCTTAGCACAGTTTGCAACAAGTCCATGATAACACAGTTCTGCTTTGACTGCTGAGACTGGCTGCAGACATGGTGGCTGGTACAAAAAACATAGGCTCTGTTTACAGCTGGTGTTAACATGCAATCTGTGTGACAGGATCACAAGTGGACAGGTGTGGAGTACCCATTGCATCTTCAATGCTTCTTGAGATCTGGGGTCTCATTTACAAACGTTGTGTATGCACAAAATGAGGCCCGAAAGAGGCACGCACCACTTCCCACTTAATGGCGCACACCATTTTTGGCTTCTGTGGGGGGACTTTTTAGTATGGATCCTACGCATTGTTTTATAAATGAGACCCCTGATTGCTCAGACCACATTCTGAGGTTGTCTGGGCCACATATGGCCACATTCTTTAAGCAGTTTGCATGCTAATGTGTCTAATGTGACTGCCTACTCAGCCAACATCCTTGCCCACTCCTATAAGAAAACTTTCTGTTGCTGCCCTAACACAGTTTAGACATAGTGATGAAGGACGGTCTCCAGAGCCACCATCTGAACATACAGTTTAGTGTCTGCGTGGTTAGTATGAGCTAACAGCAGCCGTTGGTCACAACAAATTCACAGCAACACCAAAACAGCTTGGATCTGAGTTAAACCGTTAGCCATGTGATGGAAAAGTGATCCTTATCACAGTGTATGTGCGGGTGGACAGCCAACTGTCCCCGGCACAGAGTTACACTCCTGCAGCATGGCCTCTTGTGATGGTGAATGAAATGATGTGGGCTACATGATAATTTGCGTATAGAGCAGGAAAGCGAGATCCAATCACAAGAAGTCACTCGAGACTCATGTGGAGACGCATTTTAATGGCAGGTGTTTGCAGACACACTTAGAGCTGTCCAATTTTGATTGGATCACCCAAGACGCACGTTAATACCAGACATCACCCGCAAAACCGTTTCTGTATTAGACTGCAGGGCCATTTGTGGCTTTAATAAAATTATGTATCCTGTATGATATACTGTATCTGTCTTTTTTAAATGCATCTGCCAATTAGAGTAGACGTCTGTGAGCTTCTCACTTGGATAGAAAAGCCTTATGCAGGTTCTGGAGACAGACAGGGGACACAGCAGCCTCTCTCCCTGCCCTTGGAGCTCTACAAGCACCTGGCTGACCTCAGTAAACTGGCCCAGCAAGACAGCACTCCACAGGCCCCACACAAAGACATGAATGATCACAGGTCACATGTCACTCCCACAGCAGTCATCTCTAGAAGTTTCCTGAAAGCACATGTCCACAAGTATGCTTTTTTTATTAGTATCAGTGTGAGGAGCCACTGGTGCACCTGCATGCCTAGGTGGTGTTTCTGCAAGGTGAACGGCAATGCACAATTTTTTTTAAACAACCATCACTCATCCATCTTATGAAACAGATATGACTCTATTTTAACAAGTTATTTAGTCCAAAGCAACTCTGAGATGCGTGACCCATCTCAATTTTTGATTCTCTTTTCTCCACGTGTCCTCCTATTTATCTGTATGCTGTGATTTTGTACCTGTAATGATCGATCAATGCCTCCAGTTTCGCTTTTAGCTTTCCGGTTTCACTATTGAGTGAGCAACGGTAATTGAATAGAACAGTGAATGAAAAGAGTGCCATGTTCTTTTTGTATACATGGATTACACTTAAATACTACTTTTTCCAAATGAATTCCTGCCTAGTAAAGAAAATTTTGACTTTAGATCTGTGTTGCTGAATGGACAGATGGTTGTGAGGACAGTAAGGTCGGGTTGGGTGTGGTTTGATTGTTGCTAAAAAAGTAGGGCACAATAGCTGGATGAAGTAGAGTTGAGTGTCAGGTGTAAAAAGGCAGAGTAGTGAAATGCAGACAGAGCTGAACAGCAGTTATGTGTAAAGAGTGTGATGTGGTCCTTGACGTTTTGCAGGAGGTTATTGGGATGTTCACAACGGTTGTTATCTCTCTTACACTTTTATTCTTATATCACCTTACCTATGTATTCAGTCAGGTTACTGTGTCCGCCATTTATGGACAAATAGGTTCTCTGGCATGTGATGTGGCTCTTTCACAGACATTTATCAGAAAGACAACTTCAATAAGTGCTTCTGCTGATTCTCACTGATCTCAGTCATTGCTGCCGTACAGCGGGGAACACAGCAGGAAAATGCTCAACAGTAAAGAGTGCAGAGGCCATCATGCTTGGCAATAGAGAATCCTTCAGAGGCAAGGAGAGAAATTCAGGAAGGAGATATGGTGTGATAGAAAGGCCTTGGACTGCATGTTTCACTCAGGGAAACGGATGAAGTGATGTTCTGATAAATCGCACGCTGTGTTGATGTATGTGCTTGTGTGTAAATGTGTATAAAAGAGTTAAGGTGTGTGTGTGTGCATTCTTGAATGTGCACCTGTAGGATTTCCTGTGCATACTTATGCATGCATCTGTGGATTGGTCTACTGTGTGAGAGTGATCACACACACACATGAGTCCGTGGTGAGACAAAGAGGAGAGATCATCTCAGAGCACTGATGGACTAAAGTGGAAAGTCATGCTGAGGGAGAGATGTGTGTGTGATAAATAATGGGTGTCGGTGCCCAGTGGAGACCAGTAGTGGAGGAGTGGAGGTGGCTAAAGGTCTGATGGGGGAGCTCACCTCCATCTGTGATTGAAGTGTGGAGGTGCTGCTCCCTACACACTTACTTTCACACTCATTTTCTACTCAACCATAGGCGCAGTAAACAGACACAACAAATCCCCAAGTGCTTGGTCCCGCTCTTGCAACCCCAGCTCTTCCTGTAAGAATCCAACGCATGGGAATCTCTGCATTTCGCCCCCTTATGCCAGACCTTGATTAGCAATACAGACCCTCTTAATCACACACACATATGCATGTCTCACAGACACAGTCCTCCAGTGGGTTACACACAGCAGAGGCAGTTAACTAGTTGTGTCTTGTGTGAGATGCACTCTATGGCCTGTATGTCGTAAATACTTCTTTGTGTGCTTTGCTGTATTAAGTTCAACTACGTTACGATCATCACGAGGTGTGCAGAAGGTCCAGTGTGTGTCCTCCTGATACCTGATCTTAGATATACTCTGTGTAAAATACCTGCATGTGTTTAGAGAGAGTCACAGTGGTTACATGTAATCGAGACATCAATATGATCTTATTTGTCCTTAAGGCAGTCTGTAATTTAATAAGAATTCCTGTACCCCTACAGAGTTTAAGATAGAATTTTATAAAAATATCAGTATTTCATTGCTTTAAAAAAAAGTTATATATTTCTTGGTCAAGTGCCAAAGGTGTAAAATGTAAAACTTTAAGGAGCAGTGTGTAAGATTCACAGGATTTAGTGGCATCTAGCGAGGGGATTGCAGATTCCAATGAACTGACACTATTCCTGTGTGTCAAGAGTGTACTCCCAGCTAGGATTCTTTCGGTGTTAACTGTTCAGGAGGTTTTTCCAGGTGCAGAATTATCAGAAGAAGTTCAGGAGGCTTTTACCATGAGCCGAATTATCCATAGAGGTTGCTTCCTCTCCAAAACAAATGGAACCCATGATTTAAACAGATAAAACACCGAATAAAGCAGTTTCGCTCTATAAATCTGTGTTTTTCTGATGCTGTTCAGCTTATTGTGGAGGGGCTGCTAACTACAGTGGCCGACACAAGAAACTAATGGCCCTATCTATAGCCAGTGTTTGGTTTGTCTGTTTTGGGCTACTGTAGAAACATGGTGGCCTCCCTGACCAAGGACCTGCTCCCCTGGGTAGCTATAAACAGCTCATTATAAGGTAACAAAAACACTACAATTCTTATTTTCAGGTGATTATACACTAAGGGAAACATACTTATTATATTATATCCCATTTCTCCCAATAAATCCCCTTTAATCCTGCACACTGGACCATTAAAATCAGCCTCTACTCTAAATTCCATTGGTATTGTAAATTAAGTACAGGCAACAAGAAGAAGTTGTAAGAAGATTAGAGCGACTTCTCAAAACAGGACCAAATGTGTTAATTAACTGGCAGAAAACAAATCACATAAAAAACACTTCAGTTCACAAAGTGAGAAGCCGGTGTCTGAGCAAAGGTTCAACACCCACAATGAGAGTTCCTAATGAGAATCAATGATATTTACTGAAGATATAACTCTTTCTACCACTTAGACGAGCAGAGAGAGGGTGTAGAGAAGATGCAAGGCAATTTTTGTAGAGTCCCCTTCATCCATGCCTCTACTGACTATGAATCCTAGCTCTCAAACAGTCAGGTGTTACAAGTGCTACAGATTACAGCCTGTTACTAATGTCCCTTTCCCACAGGATGAAAAAACTTCCTAACACCCCTTAACATCTGGCTTTTGTCTATAGTGGGAAAGGTTACAATGGACATTCATTCTGGGGACAAATGACTCGGCAGTAGTCGTGGCTATTGTCAGCTCCAGTTATGGCAGGTATGGAAACATGACACCTGGGTGGACCATAGACTGTATAAAACGATGGACAACACATCTCCCTTCACTCCCACTGTACAAAAACAAAGGCAAAAATATTCAAGATGAGCAGCGCCATTGATTGTGAGCACATTGACTGGCACACAAAGCTGTCAATCATGACGTCAAACCCCTTTTTACAGCATCAAATAACTAATTAAGCAATGTGTCTCATCTGCTAACATGGAGGGGGCGGGGAGCTATACTGCAGCCAGCCACCAGGGTCCATCTTAAGAGGTTTAAAAAATAAAGTAACCACCTTAACATTTTCACAGCTTTCATGCTGCTTTCTACTGTTTACTAACCCAGTTTCCTGCTGCGTTCCTGACATTGAACATGACACACCAGAAACAAAAAACAGAATTGCATACTGGTCTCCTGGAAATGGGAAAGCAGTCTACAACCTGTTTTTAACAGGTTTTTCTGCAAAAAAGGAGCTAATTTTGGTGGAAAAAGGGCTGAAGTTTACTTACTTCACTCACCGATAAAAAGGACAAGAATATATTTACTTTCTCATAAAGCATTTTAAAAGCCAAATATTTCAGTATTTTGAAACCTGCATTGTCTTCATCCGATTTTCCTTTTTTACTACCTTGTTAGACTTTGCTGTGTTTTTTGGGACATAACCACTATCCATCGACCAGTTGAACAGTTGGTATTGATGATGCCTACAGTCTACTTGCCAGAGCCCACATTTTTGGACAGTGTTGACAAAGAGGTTGATGTCAGTGATATTAGATGATGGTAATCCCAACAAAGCAGAAAGGCTTCTGCACTGAGTTGTAGAATTATTCATTGTAGTGCTGGTCTCAGTGTTAGTATGTGTGCTTTGTGATGATCATAAAAGATGCACAGCAGCCCTTACAACAGCATAGAGCCTTTAAATATCAGTAGAACTGGAGACCTAATGTTCCTCAGTGCCCAAGAAAGGAGGTGAGTGCCCATCACCAGGCAGGCCCTCGGCATGTAAAGTCCATACCCACAGCAGTGACTAATTGTTTGTTATGTCAGTGCTTGTCGTGCCCGTTTGCCTTTAATGGAGTGTAGTGTGGTGATCCATCAGGCTGTCGAGCAAGCCCCATGTCAGTTGAAGTGGCTGTGTGTCAGTGGGGCGAGCGTGCCGTGCAGATGTGATTTACTGCCCTGCTTGTTGCGCCGCGTTGTGCCTCGCCTCTTACCCACGCAATGCAGCCCACTCCTCTCCTCTACTCTTCTCCCCTTTCCTCTCGTCTCTCCGTCAGATTGATTACCAGCGCAACTGGCTCATGACACTCGCCATCTTCTGGCAACCTTTTAGTGCCGTTTTATAGATGGTTAGCGCACCTCATTTGGCTATTTATACATCTGTAAGTGGCCATGAAATATAGATTTGTCTTGATGGGTGTCAACATTGGAGCTATGGAAGCAGAGCTCAGTGACACCTCGTTATTTTAATGGTGTGAGATAGAGAGGCCGCATGGCAGGAGTAATTTTCAAACATGGCTAAATTATACTGTTTTTATTTTCATTTAATGTTTGCGCTCATATTTTACTCAAAGCTAAACACCTTTTTTCTTGCAGTGTTTGGTTGGTGCTGAGAGATGGAAATATGGAGAGAAGTGACTGAGGATGGAGGGGGACACCTTGCCCTGCTCACAAACACACACACATGTATACTCCAAACCACATATTCTATGTGAATGTCGAGGTGGTTCAGAGTGAGAAGAACCCTTAACAGTAACATGATGTGTGACCTGTCATCCACACACACACGACGCACATATTTCACTCCATTCACAGGCAAGGTCTCAGAGGTAATTAGGTGCTGGCACCCACTCAGTGCGATGTGCTGGTTAATTGAATAGTTAACACATCAGAGGCAGGCCTGTGCAGATTGGAGGTGACACCTGTCAGGAAGCTGTTCTCTCCCGACCCAGGACATTTCCTGCTCTGCCTGATACATATGTCATCTTTGTGGAAATACCAAATTAGGGGCAGGCAGCCGAGTGAGTGCAGTGCAGCAGGTGTGGAGATAGCTTGGGGGTGGAGGAAGGCAGACGCTCCTCTGCTCTGTCCTTCAAGAGGATTTGTAAAGCTCCGGGCACCTATCCTTACTTCACCTCGGGCCATTTTCATGGGTATGTGACAGGAAAGTGACAGCACCATGTGTTTGTGTGTGTGTCTGTGTGTGTGTGTGTGCTTGCTTCACCAGGCTCTCCCCCAGGCCCCGCAGCAGTGTGCCCAAGGCATCCCAGAGTTGAGTATGCATCGTGCAGAGGTGTGTCAGCCGAGTAGAGGTGTCCAGACTCAACCAGCTCAAAGACGGCTGTCTGACAGGTAGACTGGCATTTGCAACAAAAAAAGAAACAGTTGATCAAATGATACTTTTTATCTCCACATACCGTAAAATTGTGTGAGGTAACATATGTGTCCTGACTGAGTGCCTGCATTCTTGTCTTTAGGTGTTGCACCTTCAGGAGGCAGGGGATCGGCTGTAGGCTGAGGTCCTGTCAGGGGCTAGTGCAGTCAGCAGGAGATAACAGCTCAAGAGCAGAGGGTTACCACGCTGGAGCAAGACCCATAGGCTGCTCACAGCCAAACCACTGAAAGGAAGCAGGTACTAGCTGGGAGAGACACTCATGTTACTCATGTTACAGTTAGAAAGCATTAGCCTACATGTGAATTGAGCAATTAAACTCACATAGGTACAGCCTCACACACTGTACTCATTATGTTTTCTCACATTCACAGCAGGGCAGAGAAGTGATGGACTACTGCAGTGGGCAGAGATGGATCTGTAGGAAACACAGGAAGCTCTGTAGAGAGGGGCTGTGGAGGCACAGCAGCAAGCAGCTGGAGGTCCACAGCCGGATGGCAGCGCTCCACTGGTACAACACAGAAGGACCCAGCATGGCCCCTCCACAGCCAAGCTGCAGCAGCATAGGCAGGAGCACAAAGAAGACTAAGACCACTGCAAAGACTCAGGTATGAGAAAACAGTGCAGCTGGCCTCTCTACCTGACTGAGAAAGTGTTGTCATACAGTTCTCGGGGCTTTGTGTGAAAATTGCAATAGTTCGAGACAGTGTGTCTGTGGGTCCAGCTCATCACTTGTGTCACACATCACACTTCATCCCTTTGTTCTGCCTCTACTGTCATTCTTCACTGTCAGATGGGGCAGAAATGTCTTGAATCTCCTGAGAGTCTTTCAGAGAGAAAGTTGCCAGAGACTTTTTTTTAACTCTACTGTCAGCTTTTTATCAGTCTCTCTGTTTTGCTCGTGTCTTTAAGAAGAGGCTATTGAAATTACAAAATGAAGAAATGAAAAAGACACTGAAACAAAGAGAGAATGATTGAAATGGCGCAAGTCAGGGAGAGCGAGATAAAGAAGGGGGAGTGACAGTGACAGGCTTTCGTGTCAGGTCAGCTAGCCTCCAGTGCTGGCTTTAATATATTGCGTGAGACAGTCACCTGAGTGTGTGATGTGGCAGCTGCCTCAGCCACTCACCTGCAAGGAAATGGCCCATCAATTCACAGCCCAAGGCCTTTTGTGTGATACACACCACTAATCTACACAACATCCTCACTCACAAAAACCCACTCCCACTAAACATGGAAACATTTCACCATGCATATCAAAAGAATCTTAACATATGGATGCACATTGAATAAAAGATCTGCGAAAAAAGTAAATACAGCGAAAGAAAGTGAAGTTTCAGTCAGACAAAATACTCCTAACTGTACCTGGCAGGAGACTCTATAAAACTCTGCACACTTGTTAACACTTCCAGGCAACCACTTTTTAAAATGTCATGCAGGAAGGCAGCGCTGCAGAGACAAATGTGTCTTTAGGTTGTGTGTTTGTGTGAGGGTGCATACACATTTGTTTTTGTATATGTTTCATTTTAGATGTCTGTTTTTTTGTGCATATATCAGCCCAGGAACAGGCAGGAGGGAGGACTTTGTTGTCAGCAGGTGGGCATCAGCAGCGGTGGTAAAGACTGAGCATCTACTGCGGTGATTCCCAAACACATGGGCACCTGTACCCTAGGGGATACTTCTGCAGTTACCAGGAGATGCATGCAAATATTGTAATGTAGCTCAACTAATATGACAAAACGTATAATAAAAATTTGACTGGAAAATAAAAAAATATATGCATCAATATACTGAGTCAGCTTTAACTTGAAGAAATGTTTTGAAATAGAGGGCGTGTGGAAAAGTAGTGAGCAAGTGCAAAGAGACATCTAAACATTTAGATCGATGTAATGTGTAAATACTGTAAAAAGCAGCTTTAAAGTAATGGATAAATGACTGAAAAAGTTAGCTAACAGCAATGAATATGCAGTTGAAATAGTTACAGGGTTCCCACAGATCTTAAAAAAGGTACTGAATTCATTAATCTCAAAACAAGGTGTTAATTAGTAATAAAAAGTCTCAAATCAATCTTTCAATTGTCTTAAAAATGCTCAGACATGGGAGGCTGGATTTTATGATTTTTTTATGTTCAATTATGAAGTCTCAAAATAATTGGTAGCATCTTCTTTCTTTTTTTAAGTAATTTACCACAAGCCTCTCACATTAACGTCACACAGAAAGCAGAACCAACCACGCTCATATTTTCTCTCCGGCCTGGATACTCAGAACAGATGATCCATTGTCTGGTAGCTAGCTGTCACTGTACCCTTAAGTCACTAAAAACTGGCTGTTTAACAAAGACTTTTGCGGCGTGGCTGAAACCATCACAGTGTAATGCATATGAAGCTTTGTGTATTTTATGCAAGTTTTTTGCACACTCGTCACAGTGGGAATTGAGGCAGTGGATTACCACATACAGAGTGAGAAACAAACAAGTGCCAAGAAAACCATAGGTAGGTATTTCTCAATTGTGTTCTACACTCATCTCCGATACCAGCACCAGGGTCAGCAGCAGCAACATTCAGGTGTACACCTACACAGGGTCAGAGAGTTACAAAGTACAAGTAACTAAGTTACGTATTTAAAATACAAAATAAGACTAACTGTATTCAGTTACCCTTACAGTTCAAGATGTTGTGTTTGAAAAGTAGATTACTTGGAGGGATTACTGTATTTGTCTGACTGAATGCAACATCAGCAAGCGTCAGTTTGATTGCATTGTTTTCTATTGCAATATTCTAACTGGCCGTGAGAGGCGCAGCACTGCCTTTTGAACTTTTGTTGGATGCCCTGTGTATATTTGTTCCTATCTCTCACTTTAAAGGTGCCACAGTGGACAAAGAATGAGTAATTGACTGACTGATGAAGTTGAAATGAGAAGTTATCTACACTACACCTCCACATTTCACTAAAAAAACATAAATAACGTGGCAGCAGGCTGGAGGGAGCTCAGGCAGGGAGCTGAGAGTTTCTGACAAACGACAATTGCTAATAACAACCTCCTTGCTGTCCGCTATATTATCCAGTAAATATTACAACATAAAGCATGTGTTTTCTGTTTAAAAAGTACAAAAGATAAAAAGTATTTGCCCACATTTTAAGTGGTTACATCTCTCGTGGAGTGCACAGCTGACAGGTAGCCTGCGTGGTTTGTTTACATGACCTAACAGAAGTGCATATTTAATGGATTCAGTGTGGACAGAGAGCGATGCTCGCTTGTTGATAGGACACGGTGTAAAATTCATATGAGGCACGCATTTCCCATGAACAGATTTTTAAATAAGTGGGTTCAGTGCACCTGCCACACAACAGTGGCAGAAGAGAAGCACATGAAAATAAAAGAACCAGACAAATGAGCTCAGCAAGATGATTGTGAAGTGTTGCAAAAGTAATCTGAAGTATTAAAAATATGTTACTTGGTCTGAGTAAAAGTAATCCTCCAATTTCTGCACACAGAAAGCAGAGTACTATGGTGTCTGAACATGGTGACAAAACATCATTCATACAAGTTAAATGAGAAAGATGAAAAACTATTCCGCGCAACGACACCTGGATTACATGGACTCTGAAATATGTCAGTTCATGTGTTGTTTTTTTCCTCAGTTTATTGTAAAAATTGTCCCAGATTTCATCGTGAATGTCACTGATACAGTCTTAAAAGCCTTAAATCTAACTTGCCTTATGCTGCAGGAACCCTGTAGTTAGCTACAAGTAAAGGTTAAATGTTAGAAATAGCTAAACGTCCAGCCTTTGCCACTACTAGTACAAATGCAGACTTGACCTAAACTTTGACAGTTTACTTGTATGGAAAAAAATACCGTAACAATATTGTAAACTATTGACAAAAAGTAAGAAAAGAATTGTAAACTGGGTATAAACTGGTATAGTCAGTGTGAATGACACCAGTAAATCCTTTAATTGTAAACACTTTAAAAAGACCACTGTGCTAACTGACACAACTAGTGGCTGGCAGATGTTTTAGCACCATGACTCTCTGTGTCCTGTATCCTCTGTCTCCTCGCCCTCCCACCCATCCCATTCCTCCCATTCCTCACCATCCATCTGAGCTGTGTGTGGGCCAGGCGCTCAATAGGCGGATCATTTCAGGTCGGGGCCCTTGTGTGAAATCAGATGTTTAACTGGCCAGCTGAAGTGGGACGGGAGCATCTTAACCAGCACCTTGCCAAAGGTCTCATGTTCACTCAGCCACTGGGGCTGCTGTGAGTACGCCCGCCACCTGCCAATAGGCATTAGGGAGGATTTAGTAATTAAGTGATAGGCTGAGGACTAAATTGGGTGTTTGTGGGCTGGCGAGCCACCCCAAGGTCCCTACAGCCATGCAGATAGGGGATTCTAATTGCCAGGAATATTGATCAGCCTGGCGAGGGGGGTGCACAGGGAATTCACTAGCCATCGATTAGCTGTTACTGCACCTCACTTGTCAATGGAAGAGGGAGGTGAGCATTGGAAAGGCTCCGGGCTTTTCCCACAGTATCCCTCACCACCACCAGCAGCTCCTGACACACATACACAGTCAGAGATGGTGACACAGCATGTTGGGATGAAAGCACTCTCTAAACTTCCCTGTGCCTCCTCCTCCATACCTGTGAATCAACTTTATTCTCTCCAAGGCAGTCCAGAGGTGAAACTGGGAGCAGACAAGAGGGCTCACCAGACATGTTTTTATGTACTGATAAAGTGTGACCCGCCATCCAGCCCCATCTTTCCCCCTCCTCCGTGCTTTTTCCTTTTCCATACAACTTGCCTCCCTGAGTTTGTAAGGGCTCTGACCCGTGGCTGTGGCCCTAGTTTATGTTGGAGGGAGAGAGGGGACTGAGCCTGCCTGCCCTCTGATATTTAATTAGTTGCTTCACCTGGCAGTAAATAGGCCCTGGTCAGCGCTCACACACACACACACACACACACACACACACACACACGCACACACACTTCTCTCATTCTAGTTCTATCACTTATGCTCCAGTGACATGTCACTATCACAAAACAGCGTGCCGTACAAAACAACACTGTGCATGCAGAATTACTAAACATCCTCTCATTAAATGTTAAAGCTCTGCCTGGTCAGATTGAATCTGTCACACATGCACACGTTGTCGTCTATTGATTTAGTTGCATGCATGACATACTTACAGAACTTTAATTTCCTGCGACTGGGCTGAATAGAGAAGCAATCGATCAGGAGATGTGTTGGAAAAGGATTAATAATAAGTTGAATATAGCAGCTTAAATTTACACTGTGAGTTAGAGTTTACTTTAGTTTAATTTTTCTAGTTTTTCAGAAAGATATTTTTTTTCCTACAATATTCACTTTTGAAGAGTCCAAATGAATTCTTTCATAGTTAGTGACAATGGATTCTGGTTGGGTTTCTGAGGAAGAAGCTTGCAGAGAGTTTGGTATGCTGCCTGTGGAAAGTCCACAGCCCTTAAAAAGTGCTACAGCTGGAGCAGGGGTCAGCAACCTTCACTATCAAAAGAGCCATTTTTGACCAAAAATATTTCCGAAAATCTATCTGGATCCACAAAACATTAAGCATTATAATGAAGATAACACAGCCTACTGAATCTAAATTAAAAAGCTAGGGAGACTACTGTATGCACGCATATTTTAGTTACTGAAGTGTTAACTTTTTGTTTTTATTTGGTGTATAGGCTACACATTTTTACCACTGGAGAATGTCAGAATCACTTTAGGCCTATAGCATTGATGAACGGATATTTAAATATCAGAAAACAGAAAACAATGAACATTTTGATTTATTGATTGATCAGTGACCACGTTTAACAACGGCAAGACTATATCAAAACATCTGCTCAGAAACTATCACACAACTCATGCAGTGGATGCAGAATGAGTGAGAGTGTAATGTGTATCCAGTTGTATTTTTCCTTAAATCCTTACTATTTAAAACTGGACTGAAAGTGAAACTTATTTATGCTCTCCTCAAAGCCAGACTCCAATACTAAGGGCATGACAAATTGATTTACAAAAGGTCACTTTGTGGGTGAAGTATTCTTTTAAGACCAGTCAACAAAGAATAATCTCACTTTGCACAGTAATTACTATTCATGTGATTTAGTATCAAAAGTAATTTAATTTTCATTTTCATTTCTCATTAGACCCAACATCTGCATTATATTTAGACAGATGGTGTCATCACCTTCATTATGTTGCATATTGCTTGTATGAGGAGTAGCTTCCAGTCAGTGAGAAGGGATGTTTTTGGCGTCTTGCTTGAAGGACACTTCTGAAGGGGACATGTGGACACAAACCTGTAGGCTACTTGCATGTGCGTCATTTGGATCAGCCAAACATGGATTTCCAATACTTTTATTGTTATCTAGTTGACTCAGTTTAGTTTTTCTCTGCCGTCTAAGTTGGTGTTTTATATTCATGCTGAAGTGAATTGCAGAAGCAGTGAGAAGGTTTGCTGCACAGCAGTCTCTAACCTGAGTCATTTAGAGCCTATTACAAAACATCAATATATTGATTGAAGCAAGTGTCTCAGTGTACTGCTCTGTAAACACACGGTTGGTTCAGTTGTGCATGTTTTATCTGCTTGAATCTTATCAGGATTTAAATCTTTTCATCTTCAATTCACTTTATCCTGACACTATTGGCTTTTGAACCAGAGATGCAACTCACTCTGCCCTGATTTGTTTGGTTAATTCTTGACAACGTAATGAAAAATGAGTATAAGTACATAATGTTAATAATAGATTTTTGTTGTTTTATTTGACTTACATGCACTAAAGATCTACGCACAGAGGTTAGATATGTTTGATTTTCTGCTGGCTCCCAGCCATCCTAGAAATGTAAATGCTCACAGTTCTGTGAGCCACTTTGAATGAGAAATTTTCTACAAGTGGTGAAGCCTGTGGCCTGTGTGCCAGCTCCAAGAGCAAACCTGAAGCCTGCCTCATGTACCATAAAACAAGTCAGGCAGCAGGAGCAACATGCCAGAGAGAAATTTAATCAGAGGCGGACAGAGAGTTACTTCAGACTAGTTTTGACTCAGCTCACAGCCAGGTCCAAATATGTATTAGAAATATTGGACTTTTATCCTTTATCCTGTCTCCAGTTTTCTATTTTACTGGAATTATCAAACTTGATTTATTTATTTATTTATTTATTTATTTATTTATTTAACAGGGACAGTGCACAGCTACTTAAATGCACCACAGTTGGCTACACGCTATTTTTTTATCTGTAGTCCCTGGGCAGGAAACAGACAATAATTTCTCTGCTAAAAAACACTATTATGTAAAAAACACAATTTCAAAATAGAACATATCATGACACAACAGCTTCAGCAACAACAATAGCAAGACAACACATCAAGTCATTGCAACAATAACAACAGCAACAAATTTACAACTACAACACTATGACACCACAACAACAATAAAACTACAACATCAGAATATAACAAGATTTCATAACGTTAAATCAAGTGTTTGAGTTCATGTGTGATGGACACATGATTGGGTTGATTTTAGCCATGATTTCATCTTAAATGTAAGATGTCACATCATAATATGTTTTTGTTGAAGCGCACGTATTCTGAATGAGTTAGAATGAAATGTGTTGAATTAATCAGACGTTATTTTAGCAGCTCCTGAGCTTCTTTGTTTATGGATTGCGTGTTTTGCATTGACCTGCTGAATTTTCTATTTCCCCATCATAATTGGCATGTAATCTCCATGTTATACATGTTAACTGTTAAAGGGATAATTTTCCGATTTTCAACCAGCTTTGTATCAACAATGTGGGTAGTGTGAACAAGAAGTGGGGGTCATACTTTTTCCTGTATTGTAAAACGGAGGCTGAAAAAACTGAGATCAAACAGTAAAACTAAGCAGTGCTGATCAAATATGAACCAAGACTCTGTTACTGCATTGCCTATTTCTCACCTAAAATGTTTTCAGAAACATATTGTAGCTTTCTGTTTAACTGTAATATGTAACTATGTGTTACTATGTGTAACTACATGTAATAATGTAACTGTAATACAAGATAGTTTGTAATCAGTCGGCCACCATATTGTTTCCTGTGTCAAAACAGACGCTGTTACCCTTTTTCCATTGGGACTCTTGGCCACCCACCAGTGGGAGTATTTATTTGTCAGGTGCACCGCAGTGCATTCTGGTAGTTGTAGGTTTTCTGTCTCTTGAGCAAAAGCGAAACTGACAGCTCTTCTTCTCTGTTTTTGCATCTTTATATTGCAGAGACAGCCCAGTTTTATGAAAAGACCATCTTTCCAGCAGTGAAATACTTCTTTAATTTTAATGAGGATATTTTTTTATAAAGAGACAAACCCTTATTTCAAAATTCATTTCACAATAGAAACCATTCTAAACACTGTGTATGGTTTGATACCACCTACACAAACACTGAGCAAGGAACTGGTCAATACCAAATTTCTAACATAATTTAAAAACATTTCAATTACAGATTTTTTTTATATAATATAGTTTAATATAATTATACATTTTTAAAGACTTTTTCTAACCAGGTGATCATGTAGATCACCCATGTAGACATTGCTACACATGTAGATATTTGTATTACTAAGGAGAGAGCATTCCAGTCAGTGTTTATCTGTTGATATTTATGACATCCAGTAGCACCAGACTGTAAGGTGAGCATCATGATTTGAATTCATGTTCCCATATGAGCGTCTGAACTGTGTGATTTCCAAGGTCATTTCGTCATCTCTGAAGGGGGACTGTTCCCCCATGCTTGTCTTCTGATTGAAGCCTCGCTACAACGTTTATACACCACTCAGAGTCACCCTCCAGCCATGCTCACAAATTGAATTAGTTTCAGTCTGAATTTGTGTTTCAAAACTAGTAATTATTTTTTAACCCCAGAGGAAGCCAAGAGAAATGAGTCAGATCTTCACAAGTCATGAAATTTGACGATATATGATTTTACACCAACCAAAGGGACACAAGCCTGAAGCACAGCAATTTACCAACCATTCATCTGTTAGCAAATTAAATCACACCACATTTGACATCTTTTAGAAAGTTAGATAAATCTGATGAAAAAGTTTCTCTCTCAATTACCATCTGAAATTAATCTCCTTAATCCCAATTTGATCTCTTTCATGCATATAAGGGGTATCTTTCATCTGCCCACCTATGTGCTTTAAATCTCCACCACAGAGTTAAGATGGAACGTGACTGTCAAACTTAGTCCTACGTGAAACTCCAACACCCGTGCAGCTCCATGAGATGGGGGAGCTGATTAGGGGAGATGAGGACAGAGGGGCGTAACTGACAGCCGCCCATTATCTCTCTCTGTAGCTGGTGGAGGACTGTAAGCAGTCTCCAGGAATGTGTGATGGAGCTAAAGAGCGCTATCCAGAGGCAGGTGTGGTTCAGCTGCAGCGGTGCAAAGCAGAGCTGGAGTCAAAGCGCCAAAAATACAGCTTATTTCCACTACATATGTTTATTGAAGTGATTGTTATTTTTCCCTTTCTTTTTGTTTTATATCAAATGATGCAATCTGAAAAGAAAAATCATACTACCTACCTACCAATTTGCATTAAGAATGCCCACAATGGATGATGTGCAAGCAGATATTTTTGCTCTGTGCATGTTTTGTTTTTAACATACAGTGGCCACTGCTACTGTTGGATTAATCTAAAAGTAGCTTCTTCATGTAGCAGTTGTCTCCAGGGGCTTTTAGTGGGTAACAAATTAAAGGAAAACCTGGGTAAGTCAGTGGAGAAATGTAACAAGTACAGATGTCACCATGTAGGACACGAAGGATCACTGAAAGTCTAAATAGTATTAGAATAGTGTAAAACATCAGCTTCAGCTTTCTTTAGATTGCAGCTCAACTGAGGACCAGCGTGCACATCCTCAAAAACACCTCAATAAAGCCAAAACACAAGATAAGGGAATATCTTTTAATAAAAATGTGTTCCGGAAGTATTATGTAGGGGCAGCAGTAGCTCAGTCCATAAGGACTTAGGCTGGGAAACAGAGGGTCACCGGTACAAGGCCCAATCTGGACCAAATATGGAGTGTGGACTGGTAGCTGTAGAGGTGCCAGCTTGCCTACTGAGCAGTGCTGAAGTGCCATTGAGCAAGGCACTGAACCCCCAGCTGTTCAGGGTGCCTGTCCATGGGCAGCCCCCTTGCTCTCAACATCTCTCTGTTCAATGCACGTATAGGTCTTGTATGTGCATTTGTGTGTATTTCAGGCCTGTGTGTATATGACACAGCATGAAAAAATTTAATTTCCCCCCATGGATTAGTAAAGTGTATATCCTTCTTCTTCTTCTCTTCTTTAATTTATCACCTATCTGTATCAGGGACATGACTGTCGGCCTTACTCTGCATAGCATAAACAAAAGAATGGGCACTCAAACTTTAAATTTCATGCGCTCTTCCATACATGACATGCCAATATTAAATTTACAAAAATAATGAATGCTGTTTCAATTTGCATTTACTTGTTAAAATAAGTGTGTTAAAAGCATCCTTAGCTGTTAAGCTAATATTAGCCTAGCATTAGCTTGCTAAATATGTTAATATTAGCCTCAACTTACTGTTATTTGCACAACTTCAGTGTCAAATGAAGTTGTTCCATCTTTGTCTGTATTTTTATACCCACGTTTTGCATACTGCAATTCAAGTTATTTGTTGACCACCAAATAGCATTTGTATGTAAACAAAATTATCTTTGGTATTATTTTATCCTGCCCCTCAGTAACATAATGTTAGTTCTTCATGGTTCACTCCTGCAACTTGATTGGATGCTGTCGGAGTGGTTTGAACAAAGTGGCTCTGGGGAGTTAAGTGTTGACTTGTTGGGAATGAATGACGTTTATGTTGGTTGACTGAGGAAATGAAGGGACTGGGACACATTTGTTAATGGCATACTTTTCAAATAACATACTTTATAATCTTTGGGCTTGGGTAAAGGTATCACGTATTTTCAAGTCAAAAGGCTCCAGTCCAATTGGTGTTAAAGCCCAAAAATATGTTGCAAGTCTTTTTTGTTTTTGTAAAGTCAAATCAACTTTGTGACTCGAGTTCAAGTCATGTGACTCGAGTCCACACCTCTGGTAGTCAGGTATTCAATTCAGTTTAAAAAAAAAATCAGTAAAACTAAGCAATGCTGATAAAATGTAAACCAAGATTCTGTTACTGAGTTGCGTATTTCTCGCCTCAGATGTTTTCAGAAACATATTTTAGCTTTCTGTGTAACTGTAATATGTTACTGTGTGTAACTGTGTATTAATGTAACTGTAATACAAGATTGTTTGTTGTCAGTTGGCCGCCATATTGTTTCCTGTGTCAAAACAGACAAACTCACATTCTTCACCCACCACCGGGAGTGTTTATTGGTCAGGTGTGCTGCATGCAGTGCATTCTGGTAGTTGTAGGAGTTCTATCCTTTAACCAAATGCAAACACCACAGTCCCTTTTTCCCTGTTTTCTCTGGTCATGTAGCACCAATTTCAAAAGTATTTGCACAAGCCGTCCTTGTGGTCTACCACAAGGACGGCAAAGTTTTGTAAAAAACCATCTTTCCAGCAGTGAAATACTTCTTTAAGAACAGGTGAAGAAAAGATTTTGCCAAAATAATCATTCTTTGTTCCTTCATTTTTTGTGGAACAGGTCCAAAAAAGAGAAAAGTTTTGTGAGGATTATTTTTCCAAGTTACTTTCTTTTCATTCATGAAAGCAGGTGAAGAAAACTTTGGAAGGTGATTTTTAGTCATATTTAGAACATGGGGTAGTGGGGCACTTCAGCATGTTGTGGCTGAATGAGAATTACAGCAAACTCTCAGAAAATTATCCTGACACAAAAAATATTCACCTGACAAAACTTTTTTTTTTTCACCTATTTTCACACATGGAAAAATGGTAACTCAGAAAAATGTTCCTGGCCATACTTTTTTTTCCTCCAGCTGGCAAAACTTTTGTCCACCTGTTTCACAGTGCGAAAAATAAGGAAGGCAAAAACCCTATTTTTCACCTGTCCTTCAGTCATAAACATGGGAGAAAAAATTAATTTAGCTCAGAGTTAGAAAATGGATCACCAGGAGTTTTCTTTTCCTCATATGTCTTAGGGCTTCCACAGTCATGTCCCATCTGCAGCAGAGCAGCTTCCCGCTGACAGACAGAAGGCCAACAGGAGAAGACCAAGCACCAAAACAAAGAGATGATCAGACTAAAGGCCACTCACAGACACTCACATGGTGAGCTGCAGATTCGTAATATGCACTTTTTGTTGCTCAACACTGCTCCCAGCATCTGAGCAGCCAGGACCACAGTTGATACTGATCAGGCCTAGTTACACACCAGCTTTCCCCTCTTTAAGCGGCACTTTAACCAGCCAATGCCCTACAAGCCCCGAGCACCGCTATGATGTGAGTGCTCTATAATAGGAAGGAAAAGGAGTCTCATCTCCTTTCTCAACAGTGGGTATTAGTTTAAGATAGCCATAACGAAGAAGGGGCACAATGCTAGCTCCTTCACAGACCATTCTGATCATTAGCGTGGACCACACAGCCTTTTTCTGTCGTAACCTCCAGAGGTCACGCTGCTCACTAATTGTACTCTACAGGCAAGATCAGATTCTGTTGTCAAGAAAAGGGGAGACTCGTAGCTTGGCCCTCTCTCTGTATTCCTAAAGCTGATTAGATAATGAGGTCTTTTTCCGGACTCAAGGCCTGGATGTTCACTTGTATTTAATGCTTTCTGATATAACCAGTCAGAGAGGTTTTTTTATTTTATTTTAGCCACTCACAGACCTCAATACTGCAGAGCTCATGTGTTGGTATTTTATTAGGTGTATATTTGTTTTGGTGTGAAGTTTCAGGTGTCCACGTTGTTTCTCGCTGCTCTTCTGTGCTATTCCTTTCATTGATGTGTTGGTCTGTTCATGGATGATCGCATACATGTGTATTTCTCTGTATGTATGTGTGTGTGTGTGGTGACTCCTGAGCCAAGAGCACATCTCTGGCTCATCTCTACGGCCTGGCGTCAGCCTCCTTAAGTGCTGTCAATGTCACATGGTAACAGCAGCACTGCAGCCTCTTAATTGGTTTAGGAAAAGCATCCTTGTCATTTTGCGGTCAGTAAACTCCGCTAGAGAAAATGAAGTCCAAGCTGCTGCCACCTCCTCAACCCCCACACAGCCAGCCTAACAAAAAAATAATGATTATGTGCCGTGTATATTTGTGCGTTCGCCGTCTGTTTTCACTTTTTGCTTTTAGAAATAATTGCTGTTGGTTGTGTGGCTGCATCAGAGGAAGGGCATTAATGATTCTCACTGGCCGCGAGGAAACACTGCGCTGCAGAGGGCGGGAGGAGAGCAACTCATTTTCTAGAACTAAACATGTGTGTGCATTTGTGCCTGAATGTGTTTGTGTTTGGTAATTTATTTTTAGTAGTTTCCTCATTTTGTCGTGCAGCACATATTGTATGCAGCCTATAATAATTACCCTGGCAGTGAGTGTGGAAATGTGTGCATCTCTGAATGACTTTAATACGTGTGTGTGTGTGTGCTTGTGTGTGTGTGCGAGCAGTGTATGTGCATGGCTGTCCTTTTGCACGGATTAGCTGGTGAATGCTGCGAGAGGATGATCAGACTGGGAGCACACCAGGGTTGCTCAGCGATCACACAGGGATTATGGGGGATGTGGAGCTGTAGTGCATTCCAGGGCCGCCTCCAGTTAGGCTCATCTCCGCCACGCTCCCCTCACACACACCACTTTAATTGCCTTTGCTTCTTTCATTACTTTTATTGCCTCTCCTCTGCATTGCGTGCTCCCTGGGCTTGTGGAAAGGTCATTGTGATGGCGGTGGTGTGCTCACAGCCTCCGTCTCCCTGACTAGCAGGAAATGGCTGTGGGGCTGAAGCTGGGGGAGACGAGTGACACAACAAGGTAGGCCACTGACAGGCTGTGCACAGATTTTTATCGCAAATTCTATAATTCATTTTTCCACAACGAGTCGGTGAAGTAATGCTACACCAGAATTCTATTTTTGAACGCTACCCAATGTGACAGAAAAATAAAGTGGCAGCATCGGTGGCAGAGACATAGATCCTCACTCTGACTGGCTATATGCAAACTATGATATTGAGTAGAATGCTAAGCAAATGCATAAACATTATTAAAAATGACTTCATCTCCTGACAAAGGGAGGAGCTGGGCAGGCAGCGTTAATGGCATTGGCAATATCTTGGCTTCGGAAGCAGTGAAGAGGTGACGGCCCTTGGATGAGGGACATGTTTCTAACTTATTGCATCCCCTGTGCACAATACTGAGGAAAATAGAGGTCTTAGTGGTGGAGGATCATCAAATGACTTGTGGTTTGAATTGTGGTACAATAAGGTTTGTCGTCCCCTGGTCACTTTAAATTACTTCTCCCAAAATATCCTCAAGATGTGCACTTAGTACATACAGACCTCAGCATGTTAATAGTATATGTACTGTATACATAGGTGTAGATTTCAGGGGGTATGCAGGAGATACGCCCGCCTAAAGTATTCAGAACATGTGCATTTGTCCCCCCAAAAAACATGAAAGTAGCAGAGGAGGTTTATTTGACGTAATTGAAGACATTTACACTATGAATTGTCATAAACAGAGAACAAGTTGGTGCATGAAAATTTACCAGAATGCAGGAAATTAAGTGTTTGATGGTCAGAATTGTTTGCCGGAGAACCCCCAAACCCTCCATTTCATGTGTCCCCCCCATGTTGAAACAAAATTTACACCCTTGACTGTGTGCATATGTTCTATTTTTGATCATATTTGTGGTATTGAATCATATTTTAAAACCATGAGAGTTGCACTCATTTAAATGGCTCAAATCTAATGTGTTTTTTTCAGTTGTTTTACTTATTATTTTTATTAGTCTTTTGCAAGTAACCATCGCTCAGACCATCTTTCATCATGTTCCCTTCTCCTTCAGGTTTACAGCAGAGCTGAGTGTCCAACTTACAGTGGCGCAAATAGTAGCAGGCATTGCTGGCAGTGTGGGAGGAGAGTGTCATTTTAATAAAGGTAGTGATAGTATCTCTCAGGGATAGCTATGAGTTTAAGGTAGTCCAGGTCAAACAAAAAAAAACATACATAGACTCCATCTGTCTAACACCATAAATGTCCTCTTGGCTTCTTAGTGCCCCTTTCTCTCGTCCTTTCCTGCAGTAAACTCCAAGCTTGAGTCTGTAAAAACAGAAGTACATTAGAGCGGCAGCTGTATGTTGTAGATATGGGATTTTTATATATATTTTACTTCCCTCCCACAGCTTCTGTCCTTTACTCCCTGTTTCTCTTTTCCTCCCTCTCTGTCTCAGTCCAAAGTGGAGGTTTTGTGTTCAGTCAGACGGCTCTCGTGTCCACAAGATGCTCTCCACTGTCAACCAGTTGGTCCTGGAACGTAAGTAAGGCCTTAATACACACCACATTACTGCTGAGGTCTCTCTGCACTTGCACAATAATTGGTTTCTATCCCAACAATAGCTAATGCACATTTTATCATATCCCTACATTGCTGCAGGCAAGCAAATGAAAAACTGGCACTGAAAATAAAAGAGCAAAGCACGAGGATCATCCATCTCCGCCAAGAAAGAGAAAGTGGACAGAGGAGAGTTATATTTATGTGCTTTGCTCTCAAATGCAACAGTGTGTGAAATACAGTGCACTTTTTTGTTTTTGTGTATGTGTGTTTACAGGCGGGCACACATGAATTCACCTGCAGGAGGGTGGGGAAGCTCGGCAAATTGAGGTCAGGAGACTTAGAGCTGAGCTTGATGAGAGGAGGATTGAAGAGGAGGAGATCCAGGTATACACACAGAGAATACAGTCACTGGGCAAAAATCTGCAAATATTGTTGTGAATGTCACATTTTTACATTTGTTTTCATCTTATATATGTTAGGCCATCACACAACAGAAGCCTTAATGAAGCCGTAGGAGAGTTCTTCAGGTATAATGTTAATATTGTAGTATGATTTTTTTTTATGTTTTAATTGGGGATTTCAATTATAAAAGAGATTAGCTATAAATAAAATAGTCAGTTTTGGCAGCAAATATGGTTAACCATCATATGAAAAGGCAAACAAGGGGGAAAAAAACATGAAAACAGAGGTGAGTAAACAGATGTTACAGTAATCATGAAGTGCAGATGGGCTACTACACTCTACAATCTTAATCCAGTCGCCCCGACCCCACTTTAGTCTTTGATTTCATTAAACATCACCAACACTTGTTTCAGAAAGTCCATGAAGCTCTCCCAGATAATTTCAAAGACTGCCAGCTTTCCTTTAGTAATATATGCCAGTTTTTCCATAGCAACGCATGTTGATAAATCCTTAATATACTGATTCATATTTGGCATAATTAAACAGAATTTACAGTTGCTAAACATCATCAAAGATGAGATAGTTCCTAAAATGCCTATTTCAACTATAAGTGGTTGTAGGATAATGGTATTTTATGTGTGCTTAAAACAAGCCTTTTATGTACTGGAAAGTAATAAACTTATATTTTTGTTTAGATATGATTTATGTGAAATTTTCCATAAACCAACTATCTAGATCAGTGTTGGGCCATTTCCTGCCGTAAATTGAGTGAATTGAATTAAGTTTTTATTTGTGTAAAATCACCTGAAATTATGAATCATTGGGTTTAGTTACCTTAGAAGGAGATGTTTATATCTACATAGGGAGCTGGTCCTCCTCCACAGAGTCTGCCATGTTGTTTCTACAGTAGCCCAAAACAGACAAATCAAACACTTGTTCTAGATAGGGCCACTTGCATTTTCAAATTTTCACAATGGCCACTGTAGTTCTTCTACACGATTGACACAAGTGAAAGTTTGAGTTGGTTGCAGTCTGCAGCCTCAATGCCAGATGCCACTAAATTCTACGCACTAGACCTTTAAGAGTAAGTGAACACTTACAGATGATTTTTATGGTGACATCATTTGCTTGAAGTTATTAAGTATTTGTAGTGACGTTGAGGTGTATATCACTGTTGACTACAGCCATCAGTGATGCAACAGACAGACCAGAAGAGGTCATTGAAGACAACACCGTCCAGCTTGATGTTGAGTTACTCTTTAATGTAAATGGGGCACTAGAGACAGAACATATTACAGTGAGTAGAGTCTGTGATGTGTTTGTGTAGCAGTACAGGACAGACTTATGAATCAAGACACAAAACATTTTATGAGCATGCACAAATCCCTTTTTTATTTATTTGTTTTTTACTTTTTTATGACAAAGGTTGCTTCTTCTTAACACACTATAATGTCACATGTTCCTTGTCAGGCATCTGAGGCTAGTTCAAAAGCCCTGTGCAGACCATACAAACTGTAAAGTCTTCCTTATTGGTGGTGTGGTTTACTTCCTCTGTATTCTCTGACCAAGTTTAACAGTGCAACATCGCAGACTCTGACCTGAAACACTACATGATTTGGCGACTTTGGCTGTGATAATTCTTCTCTGTCAAACTATCATAGTTCTGGCAAAGACTCCATTTCTCCTTTAAAGGAGGCTGCAAATCTATACAAACCCCTGTCTGTGACTACATGGTCTGTGCTTTTGCTCAGGCCGACTCCAGAGACAGTGTCAGTGACAAAGCAGTGAGCTTTCAGACAGAGTGTGAGTGTTTCTGGAGTGGCTCATCTGAAACACGGGTCAATACAAACACTCACCAGCACATCACAGACAGTATCACTGAAAAGCAAAGCTGCTGCATAACTCCCAGGATTTTATCGGCTGTCATGTTGATTTTGCTTGTTCTGGGATTAGCATAGGCCTCAGTGTGTTTGTGTGACTAATGGTCTGTGTTTTCCGGCTGTGAAATCAGCAGCCTGAGAGCCCCGAACAGCCTGCACATCAGTGTTTGAAGTCCGCCGCCCCCCCCTGGGTTGTGCCTCTGGGTCCTGCTGCTGATGCAGCCCCAGCACATTTTGTCTCTCTATCTCGCAGAGCAGAAGCTCTCCTTTACATACAACCATGTTTAGCACTTCTCTCCTCCTGCACCCAGGATGACCCCCACTGTAATCTGCTCAACTCTGGTCGGCCTGTGTCATCCCCACCTGTGTGGCCCAGCTTCAACTGATGGCTAAAGCTTGTTAACACATTTGTGCATTTAGCTGGGAAATGTTGAGGGTGGCAGGGGGAGTCTGTGATCAAAGGACATGGTGCAGCAGAGTAAGAGGTCTCACCTCCCTGGCACAGTTTGAGCCTCTGGACTTGGCAAACTTTTCACCCAGTTGACCAAAGGATGGCCTCTCCTCTGGCCAGACAGACAGACAAGTGTTAGTCGCTGTTAGTGTTGCACAAAGAACACTTTTAAGTAAACACGTCACTCAAACATCACCATGGAAACTTCTACAGCTTTCTAAATAAAATATGAATTTTATGTGTTGCTTGAGAAAGGGTTATTTGTTGCTGGAGTGGTGTCCCACAGTGGAAGCCATCTAATTTTTCTCAGCCAATATCACCTTGCCTCAAAGTAAGCCAGATTTGTGTTACCTGGCATTTGCCTGCAACACATTCCTATCTGATATCCTCTCAGATTGAAAGCAGGGAAATTGGGGCTGATTGAAGGGATAAGTTTTGGCGGTGGAAGGACAGAGGCAGAGCGGGAGCCAGGGAGGAAAAGATGTGAACCCAATCTGCCATGTGTTGACTGTACTGATTAGGGGCTTGTGCTAAGAAGAGCCTCTCTATCCCCTCATTCCTTCTGTTTACTTTGAGCCTCACCACCTTTCTCAATACAGGCATCACTGCACCCAGAGTGCCCTCCTCACCCTTCTCTTCTCAGCCTCAGCCATATCACCTGCATCACTGGAGGTACAAGAGCTCCTTTGTATGCCAAATGAGTCCGATTTTAAAGATGACATCCTAACCAGGGCTAGGAGGGGTTTGGTTAAGTTTGTTAATCCATTAGAGAAGGTGGAGTGAGTAGTGTGATTGCTAATAAGAGGAGATCTGTGACATGTCTGCATATTTGCTGGATTTACGGTGGTCTGGCAGCTCTTTGTGTGTGTATATTTTTGGAATCGAGTGGAGAGCTGATGCAAACTCAGCCATTAAGGGCTGCATGGTGACTCGAGCAAAGTCCAGCTAATGTTTTGGGACACTGAAAAAGCCTGCAGGCAGCCAGGAGTACAGAGGTGGGCTGAAAGCAAACCAGAGATCTGGGGAATAATAATAAATAGATAAATAAGTGGATGGAATGGCATGAGAGAAGCTAGGGAAATAGCACATCTATTCACACGCAGCACGTTTGTTTATTTATGGCGTCTGAAGGCCCGGTCTGGATGCTGTGTGGGGGCTGGGGGAGCACAAATACAGGCTTTCCCCCTCAGAGCTCGGCTCCCTAGCTTTCATTAAGTGTCATTACCAGTACTTTCAGAAAGCTGGCCAGGCTGAGACCTGACATCCCCTCTACAGATAGTTGGCCATGCATATGGATGGATTTCTGATCCCTCTTATCCACCACTGAGGAGGGGGAATTAGGCCAGCGAGAAGGAGAGCGGGGGGCTTAAAGGGTGCGTCCATATCTGACTTAAATGCCAAAGATGGAGCTATTACTTCAATTGAGGGACAGTCTTCATGCTTGGGTTGTTGTTGTGTATATGTCACTCAGGTCATCAACATTGTGAGTGTTTCACTTAAGATTCTCCTTTTTATGAACGGGTCATGTACACCCATGTCTATACGATCAAATACATTTTACGCTCTTGTGAAGAATTTTTTTTTTCATTTTGGCCACTTTTACAACATCCGCACAATGCCATTTTAAAATGTTCATTTCTAGCAGCATGGTGTTCATTAGCAATTTCCTCTTCCAGTTCACTTACTTTAAAAACGTCCCCTGATTGACGGGGGGCTTGTTCTGTTTATTTGTATATCAGGGAATGAAATATTCATATTGTACGCTTTTCTGAGCAGAAGTTATCTAGATTCAGTGTAAATGGTACTTGGGATTAGATTTTCACAGCAGATTGCTGTTATTAAGGGGAAAAAGCCAACTCCTTTGAGCAGTCATCTTCCTGGGAGGCAATCTATTTCTCTTTCACGCAGCAAGAGTGCTGGACCAGGCTCTTAATGCACTGAAGCAAAAGTGCTTCGGTCCGCAACCTTTCACGCCTTCAGCTCTCCTTTATGTGATTGAATAGTTAATAACTATGAGTCGCCTTTGAAAGCTCTGTGCCGTTGGTCCTTCTGAGGCACTTCTCTTCTTTTTGTCTGTTTGGCTGCTGTACCTGCCCATTGCTCTGTCTGCCTGCTCGTCTACTTGCCCCAGATGCCAAGTCGACTGATAGCCCACCTCTTCTCCAACCAGCCCCTCATACTTTTGTCTTTGTCTCTCGCCTGACTTGCCGCTTGTGTGTCTGGCTGTCTGGCTGTCTTAGTCTGTACATCAGAATTTTGAGGGCTTAGGGATCAGCTTTTTCATCTTTTACTTCCTCTTTCTCTTTCTATGCACATTCACACAAACAGACACACACACACACACATACACACACATTCGCTCACACAGCTCATTAGCCCATCCCACGCTCACAGCTCTGGCAGAATGTGACCCTGCCTAATTGTGTACCATGCTCATTTGTTCTCCCTGCATGATGTGACGATTGCTTATTTATTCTCCTCAGGGCTCCCATCTCACATTAAAATGATTGACTCATTTCATTCACTGCACATTTTCAAGCTTTATTTGATAAGCTCATTTCCCTTGGCATTCAAATCCCTCCTTTTCCCATGCTTAAAAGTTATAATGTTACCGAGGCACATTATTATTCATACTCTGGATTGTTTCTTCGGCTAATTATCTGTGTTAGAAAATAATTTTGCACGTGTGATTCTGTTTATTCCGGTGGAATTGAGCAGCACAAAAGGGCAGACATTAACGATGCTGTTGGAATTGCTGAGGAGCCAATTGTGTACACAAAGCTGGCAGACGCGGTCAACAAGAAGCTTAAGAGGGATTGGGACACAGTGGAAGCTCGGGCCAGAATAAGCAGAGCAAATTTGCATTCTGTTAGAATTTACATCTGGTTAGAGACCTGTTTTGCAAATAAAAAAAACATCAACCTTTTTGTCCAATCATGTAATAAGGGAGTGTTTTGACACAGAAAAGAGCCTAACAAGCGATTGCTGATTGGGGATTTGGGCAGCATTGTTACAGTAGGATTTTAGCCCTTGTGATTTTGCCAGCTGACAGTCGATGTTTTCTCCCCCCCCAGCTACTGTATATCGACCAGGCCTCAGTGACACAGCAGCTGCTGGAAACCTGCTCAGTGCACTGGTAGGTCAGTTCACACTGAGACTTCTGATAGTGACAGGCACAAAAAGATGTGATCTTGTTTTTTTTAGCCAAAATTCTTGTACAGTTGACAGTTGACAACATTTAATATTTGAGAACTTTGGATTTTTTCGATTAAAGAAATACTTCACCCTTCACATGACCATCTGCGTATCAACCTCTCACCTGGTGTTATGTTTAATTCATGATGAAAACGTTGTTTTTCTTACATGCTGGAACAAAAAAATCCCAAACTGAGAAAATTATTTGTGACTTGAAGTCATAGGGGCACCATTTAACAACAGAAAAACTAATTCAAAAAATCAATCTACAAACTCTCACACAACTCGTGCAGTACAATCCAAGTCTCATTTATCCAGTCGTATGCTCACTGCTTCCAAAACACATGCATTTTTGTTAAAACATTACTGTTTAAAACACTTAATAAACATAAACCGTCTCAGATGAGAAGCATGCCTGCGCTATTTTAGCAGAAGTGTTTGGAACACAGACTGTATATACAGATGGATGACACATCTCCACTGTACAGAAGTGACGCTAAAATATTCTGTATACAGCCGCTGCCATCTTGCTCAGGTGACGTCATTTGGAGCCAAAGTCTACACAGTCCACCCTCTGTTGTATCAAGTTTCCTGCCTTTACATCAGTCCAACCAATTTCAAGGAACGCCACTGAATGCAAGCCCACCGCTTGGATCACACAGTTGTCAATCATGTTGTAAAATCCCTGTTTTATAGCATTAAATAACAAATTAAAATCAAACTTATCAGAAAAACAAACACTTGAACATATATCAGCGTGACGAAAACTACCTCAAATGACAGAAACCGTCTTTGGGAAAAATTTATTTGTTGACTAATTTGGGTTTTTAGTTTGGCCCATGTCTCACTCCCTGACATCGAAAGGGCAGACCTTATGAGCTATACTGCAGCCAGCCACCAGGAGGTGACCGAGATGTTTCGGCTTCACTTTTGGGGAGCTATCATCCATCTTTGTGTACAGTCTGCGGTTTACAGTTGTAAGATTTTGGTGAAAATGCATGTTCGAGAAGTACTGAGCATATGACTGTACACATGAGACTTGGCTCATATTGCACAACTTGTGTGAGAGTTTGTAAACAGATGTTTTGATATAGTTTTGCTCTTGTCAGAACAGTCCCCACTTAATTAAACTCACCAAGAATATTCTCTGTTTTTCAAAGTTATTTATAAAGCACTTTTCATACATTAAAAATGCAGCACAAAGTGCTATACACGTTAAAAACAGTCCCCCCCCCCGACCCTTCCCCGCACACACACACACACACACACACACACACACACACACACACACACACACACACACACACAGGTAACACAATCTTAAATGTGTGATCGTAAAACGTGATCTTAAAGCGTGTGGCTGTTTTTGGGTTCCTTCTTTGGTGTGGTGTCATGCAAGAAATTTTCTTCTCAAATTTAACATAACATGGGGTAAGTAATAAATATACAAATGGTCATTTGGTGGGCGAAGTATTCCTTTGAGGGGGCACTATAGAAATTTAGTGCTGCACTTCCATAAAATTGGAAAACTCAAAAACAGAAGGTCAAAATTAAAGTAGCAGTGGGCAAAAGCTCCAAAAACACTGGATCTTGCTTTTCCCATTTTGCAACTCATCATCATCAGGGTTGTTTTGTCAAACTTTGCGAAACTGCCTCCAGAGAATTCAAACAAAACCTAACCCTGGGCATCATCTTGTTTGCTTGATATCAAAAATAACGATTAAGAGCATTGTAACGTCCCTTGTTTTCAGCATTCTTAATGCTCTTTGATCAACAATTTATTGCATGTGTTGTCTGAATGAAGTCTCTTGTGCTTTACCTGTGCTCTGACTGCGAGAGGAGATCTGATTATTAGTCAAGCAGAGAGCCAGCAGACGGGGAGACGAGTCTCTGGTGCCGACCTCCCCAAGCCTGCGTTCCTGCCATCCAGGTGTGCGGAGCTGGAGAGCTTCTGCAGGCCCAGGAGAGAGCATCTGAGCAGGTTTGGACGTCACTTTGGTTGGGCGGATCCCATTTTTCGAATCTCAGGGACAAACACTTATCTTCTAATGAGAAATACTTAAAACACATAAAAGGAGGGTTTGTTGAACCTCACAAGTTTTCATTAATTATTTTACTGCACTGTTCATTCAAGTACTTGTATGCACTCGAGTATACAGTACGGTTTTTGTTACTGTGTGTCTTTGTTGAGTTTGGAGTCTAATTTGATTACTTAACAGATGTGTTTTTGTTCTAAGTGTTTAGATGGCTCACTGTGACTCAACTAATTATACTTTCAGAATGTGTACAGTACAGCTTAAAAAAACAAAACTTGAATCAGTTGTGATTGAAAAGGCTTCTGCATCATACATAATTAGAGACTTTATCTATGTAGGTGGAGACCGCTGTTGGAATAATTTATTTTTGTACCCTCATATTTATCTGTTCAAATGCCCTGAATCACATCAGTGTTTTGATTTCATTAGTTTTTAGCACATGCGTGTTGAATACACAATGAGCTAAAGGGAATTTTAATCTATTTTTTATGATTAAGTTTCTGTACGTTGATTTCTACAAAAGAAAAGTGGAGCGCTTGATGTGTTTTGAGTCACATACAGTAACTACTCCTAGAGCCACAGACCCCACAAGCCAATGTAGCCAAAATCTTAATGAATATGGGCAGATAGACAAGAAATTGCAGCCAAATAAAAGAATAATAAAGGCATCTAAACCCTAACAAGTCTGCCTTTGTTCTTCCACTCCACCCACCACAAGTTGGCTGTGTGAAAGCAGGCATTGTTGCAGCTTTGAGGGCAGCTCTGAGAGTTCCATGCCCATCGGCCTTCAATCACATGGGATGTCTGAGTTTGACAGTATAAAGTCTTTCTTCTAGAACAAAATAAGACCCCTAAGCAATAGTGGATGAGCTGTTAGTAACCGTACAGTCCACAGGGAGGTAGACCAAGCATGGTAGTACAGTGTACACAAAGTGTTGGTTAGGGATAAGACAATGGACCAGTAAAAACATTACTGCATGCTGCAACACTCTTAAATTTCTTGCATTTACTGACTGAAGTAAACTGTATCTGTTTTGTTTGGTAAAATTCCAATTTGACTTTTACAAGACAGAAACAAAGTTCATGAAAACAAAGTAAAAATGTCTAAAAAAATGTAATTAAGTAATGATTTATATAAATAATATAGAAGTATTTTTAGCTAATTATAAATATTACAGCAGCTAATGTCTTTTTCTTTTTCTTGCACCTGTCTTTCCATGAATTTGGTTGTGCCCATCCCTTGTTTTGTTTGACTTTTCAGAAGTGATCAGTGAGGATATACAGCGGTTGAGGCGGCTCCAGCCGCAGGGGTCATAGTAGGTAAGTTATTTACTCACTGGCAGCATGTAAGGATTAATTCCAGCCTTACAGGAAGAGGACACCATCGGTTTCTGCCTTGGCCAAATCAATAGGCAACATTCTTTCCAGCATAGCAGTCAATACGCCACACTTAAGGTGTCTGTGGAAACTAAAGAACACCAATAATTGTTATTAATGCCTCGGATGTCCCCAAGCATTGCATTTAGAGGCAGTCCCCATCTAAAAGACATTCAGCCATCACATACTGTACATATTCCACAAAGGCCTCCCAGGCTCTAGTAAAGTGTCTGTGAACACTCTGTAAGAATGTTAAAGGTCCAGTGTGTAGGATTTAGGGGCATCTGTTGGCAGTAATGGAGTATAATATTCATAACTATGTTTTCATTAGTTTATATTCACCTTAGAATAAGAATCATTGTGTTCTTGTTATTTTAGAATGAGCTGTGTATATCTACATACAGAGCAGGTCCTCTGTCACAGAATCCAACATGGTTTTCTCCAGTATCCAGAGCAGAAAAGTCAAACACTGGCTCTAAATAGGGCCATTTGCATTTTTTGTCAGCAACCATAGTTCTTTTATACGCTAGGCACACAGGAAAAATGTAACTTCTGCAACCTCACCTCTACATGCCACTAAATCCTACACACTGGACCTTTAACACAAAAAATGGTGACCGATATAAAATCATTTAGCCACACTATGGTGTGACTATAGGGAGGGCAATGTTGCTTGGACCAGAGTCAAATATCATGGACGTTTATCATGAACGTTCATGGTACCCAAAGGATGAATCCGACTGACCTCGGTGATCCCCTGACTTTTTCTCTAGTGGCACCATGATGTTGAGTTTTACTAAAATGTTTTAACAACTACTGAATCGGCTACATTAAAATGCAACATGGTAAATACCTGCTAAATCAGCATGTTAGCATTGTCATTGTTAGCAAGCTGATATTAGCCTTTATCTTATAGCACCACTGTGCTGACTACCACCTTATTGTGTGTTAAATGACATCTGGTATTTAGACTTTGGAGCAGGTTGTGTTGGTTGTGACTTGTTCTGGGCATTAAACTTGATTTAAAGTAGTGACACGTGTCCTTGTGTCCTTGACAGTGTGAATTTTTTAAAGCAGAAAGAAATGTATAATTTCGCTTTGTTGCTTTTGATTTAAAAATTATAAATGTATTGTTCATTGACTCAGCATAATCTACAACACTGACTTAAACAGATCCCATCAGTGTTTATTCAGTTTAAAAACACAACTAACTAATTCTGATGTTTTTTCTACAAGTCTTCACAACAGTATTTATTATGTTGCAGAGACAAAACACACAAACAGACTTTAGTGCACCAATTTGCGCCACCCATTGCACGTTGGATACAAAGCCACTCTATCAGTACAATTAGTTATCTAGTGAAGGACAGCCAACAACAAGCATACATTGCCTTCTGCTTCCATCATAAACCACATGTGGGTTCAGAGCTGGTGAAGGTAAGGGACTATAGAAGATGGTGTGTATGTGTATGTGTATGCGTGGGGGTGGGGGGTGGGGGGGATGTAACATTCAAAATTCAATCAAGTGAAGGCCATCTCCAGCAGGGTAACAGGGAGTGGAGGGGGGGGAGATGAGGGAAAACTCAGCTGAAGTTTCCACTGGGCCTGCTGTGCTCCTAATGCAGCCTTGGATGTAATTGGGTCCCAGAAGGCTGTTCATTATCGGGGGTGAGCGAGGCAACAAAACAGAAAGGGGTGGAAAGAGAAAGAAAATGTCTCAGTCTTTGCTCAGCGCCTCCGTCCCGGCACCATTATGGGACAAGAGTTAATTAAAAGAGCAGTTGATGCCTCTGTTTTTCTCATCAATCTCACTTCTGCTCTTATTAAGTTTGTAATGACAGCAGAGCTTGTCCCTGTCTACCACCAGACACACAACAAGGGGGAAGAATGAGAGGAAGGCAAGGGCGGGGCAGTTAATGTGAGGGACGGCTCATCTCAACAAATCTCACAGTGGTCAACAACGAACATTCACCTTAATCCTTCTATCAAATCTCAGGGCGACGATGCACAGTCGGTGGAGGAGAGCTGTACTTTATTTGGGGTGTGGCAGAAGAGCCCATTTAAGAGGCGTGGCTTTGCACCCTAATCCTGTGGCTCCCATCTCCAGCGCCTTGGAGGCCATTTTAATTCCCTCCATCATTACAGGGACCATCCCTGGAAAGCTTTGGTAAAGGTGACTGCTGACACTGTCATTCACAAGGACTATTTCAAAATGTCAGCCCATAGCTGAGATTTGTCTCATTAAAGTTGGTGGAGTCCATTATATCCATCCCCTCCTCCGCCTGCCACACTCAATCAAGATGACTTGGAGAATTGAGGGGGTCGAGGGAACGCTCATAATCATGCTTATTTGCATGAGGGTTACAGTGAGACACGCTATCACTGACCAACAAGAAAGGAGTGCTGCAGAGGGATTCAGCTAAGAGAAAAAACACCACTAGTTGTTGCACACTACATTTGAAGAAATAACAGGCAGGCCAGCTTCTTTTTTTTTTGTCTTTTCCCTCCAAATTGATGCCAGCTAGTAAGAGCGGTTTCAGCTAAGAGACATCAAGAAATGTCAACCTAACCGTGATGAAGACGCTGGAACACCATCCAGGCTTTTGTTCAACAGACTCGTGACCTGAAGATTTACATACAGCTTCAATAAAGCCAAACACAAGATCCACCCACATATAGTCTGGCTCTTCATCTAAAGCATACCAACGTCTTTACAGCTGAGAGGTTTCAAAGCCCAGGGATCACTCATGTAGATGTGTGACATCTGTGGGTTGCGAGAGCCTGAGTGAGGGAGGGACGGACCCGTGCTTTTTGTTTCTCTCTGATCAGTTTCACTCGCCTCAGCCTGCAATTGTGAAGCTGGCAGTAAAAACAGCTGGAAATTTCATTAAGACCATTCCACGTATGTAGCTCACAGGACTTTTCTGTGTTTGGGTTGCTCCATATTTGTATTTACATACTCTGCTGTGAAGGCAAATGACCTCTCTGACCTCAAGTTAGTTGTAAGAAAAAGTTCAGCACATGCATGACTGTTAGGCAGTGTTGGAGAGTAACTAGTTACATGTAACAGTGTAAATAATAAATTACAAAGTTAATGCAGTTGTAGTCAGTTACTGAGAAAAATACTGTAGCTAAATTACAGTTACTATTCAAAATGTTGGTCATTAGAAAGGGGTTACATCCAAAATGTATTTTTTTTTTGGTAAAAACTTTATTTGTAGATTATAACATTCATTCTGTTGTTTTGCATCTCGTCCACCATGCAGGGTTGTTTTCTTTTGGTATATTTCAGGACGAGACAGATCAGCAAAGCCATTAGGACAAATTTGAGTTTAACATTTATGCACCTATGTTTTTAGGACTTTTCAGCATTTTAGCCAGTTTAAAACATTTGTTAGAGAAGTAATCAAATGTAATAAGTTACAATACTTTGATTAAGTAATTAAAAGAGTGACATTAGTCATTAGTTTTAACAGTGTAACTAGTTATCTCCAGCCTATCACATGTCAAAAGTAACCTAGTACAGTTTGGATTGTGTAAATTCCAGGGTTCCCATGGTCATGGAAAACCTGGAATAGTCATGAAATAAATAAGAATCATTGAAAGTCATGGAAAATTTTGAATTTTGTTGTGTGTAATGAAGTCAGTTGTTACAGTACTCTACTGCATGTAATGTAACCAACATAAGCAACTATTAGATTGGAAAACGTTGCTGTTTAGTTTTCATTAAATAACCAACATTTGAAGTAAAGTACAGCATACAGTTCTGTTCATGTTATATGCTGTAATTGGTCACTAAATTTATCATGGGACCTTGAAAAGTCATGAAAAAGTTTTGAAATTTTGTCCATTAAAAAGTGTGGGATATCTGGAAATCCTTTCATAACCAAGTAATGAGCATCAGCATAGTCTGTTCTACTTTGGATGTGAAAGTTTTGTTGCTCATTGTTACAACTGTTACAATTTTTTGTAATCAAGACAAAAAGATGCTAAACATTACCTGGTTTCAGCTTGTAAAATGTGAGGATTTGCTGCTTTTCTTTGCCATGTATTGGCAAACTTAACCAAATATCTTCAGATTTGGGTTGTTGGTCGAACAAAAAAAACCAAAAACAATTTGAAGCAGAGCTGAAATCATTTAATCAACAGTAAATTAACTAGCAACTATTTTTTATTATCCATTAATTGTCATTCTTCAAGGCAAAATGTCAAACACTATATGGCTTTAGCTTCTTGGGAGGCTTTTTTGTTGATTGAAGATCAAGCCACAGCAATTAACTGGCAACTATTTTGATAATCCTTTAACTCGTTATTCAAACAAAAATATTAAAAGTTTTGCGGTTTCAGCTTCTTAATTGTGAGGATTTGAGTGTGGGGTTGTTGGTCCACCAAAACAATCACGTTTAAGATGTTACCTTGGGCTTTTTTTATGATTGGCAAACAATTATTCAATACTGAAAATAATTATGAGGTGCAGAGGTCCCCTTATAAAAGTTGTTTATAAAACTTGTTTCTGAAATGTTTTGGAAGAAAGTATGAATCCAGAAGTAATCAGCAGATGAACTGATAATGAAAATAATCGTTTGTTGCAGCCTTGAAGTTTTGATACCTTTTCAGTGTCTGATTAAATATCTGACTGTAGAGATGACTGAATTGTGGACATACTGTATCTGCACAGCTGAGAACTTGTAAATTAACCTTTCACCACTGTTTTGTTTTCACAGGGAGACCCCTGCCACATAGAGAGAATTTATATAGCCTTAACTAATTTGCATCATTTTCACTTATTGAGCTATCATTCATGTCACTGCAACACTAACTTAAAAATGTGCATCTAAATGACATAATTATGTTAGGCACTTGCAGTGCACAAAACGCATTAGTGACTACAATATCAAATGAAATCACCTTGGATTAAAAAAATAGCTAACATTTATTTTTTTCATTTACAAAAAGATGTTGAGAGAAAAAAAACCCATTAGCAGCCCTTCTGCTGTCTCAGATCCGTGTAGAAAAAAAAAAAAAAGACAACAGAACCACTGTCACTATCCAAACATGGCCCTCGCTAAACGGTTTTGTGACAGATAGACCAGTCTATCTGAAGCTGCACGATATTCTGATCAGCTGAGAGGGCAGAAGAGGGCGTACATCAACAAACAGATTTACCCATTTAAAAGACACATTTGCAAACATTTGTTTAGAGGAAAACCACAAAGGAAAGCGTGTGCTATTTTGAACACAAGGACCATGAAAATAAAACAGTTGATATGTTTAATCCAGCGTGATAATGTTTTGTATGAAGCAGAGCTGTGGTACATTACATTGTTGGAACAAGGTTAACAGAAAGTAGAAAAAGGTCAATTGCCTACGCCTGCATGAGTGTGTTGTGTGTGTGTGTGTGTGTGTGTGTGTGTGTGTGTGTGTGTGTGTGTGTGTGTGTGTGTGTGTGTGTGTGTGTGTGTGTGTGTATTGAGGGGGCATTACAATACAGCTCTAGAGTCTGAAGACACTCATGCCACAAGTACAGTTTGAATAGTGCTTCAGTCTATGGAGGAGCACTTCATGGTGGCACACATGCTGCTCAAGCCACGACAGCACAAGAACCAGTTAATGCAAGGACTTAGACATTGAAATTAGATCACTATTTATCAGTTTCCTTCTGATAACACACTCAGGTTGGAGAAAATTCAACAGAACATAGAAAATTAAATGTTTCTAGCTCAGGTAAAGTCATTACAGTATAGACTTCTGTAAAAACACTTCAGTAATGACAACATAGAAATACTGAATATACAAAAAAACCAACACAGTCCTTTATTCCTTAAAATGCATCATGGAAACAGCTATCGGCTGGTGAAGGTGGAGGGAGGCATTTTTGATGGACCTGGCTCGTCTTTCAGTCTTGTGCCTTATACAAGTTCTCACTCTAGTGGTCTGTACATGAACTGCAGTTGATGGTGGCCATGCTGTGAGGGACAAATGGCAGCTGCAAATTACACAGCATTTGCTTGTGCTGGTGTGGTCCTGGTCTGGATGATAATGAGTCTCGAGGAGCCAACATGGTTGGTTGATAGGCTTTAACCTGCAGGGGGTGTCCTACAGTCCAAAACGCGCAGGGGTGCGTCTGGGCGTCATGGGGGCCTCTTCTTTTCTTCCTGGTGTGCAGATTTTCAAAGACCTGAATCAGAGAAAAGTCAGTGGGAAGACAAGTTTTATTTGCTGTGACAACACACTATTCAGCCTCATTTTATTGCTCCACTTAGTCCAATAATAAACACATTAGGTAAGCAGCTGTGGTTAAAAAAAGGGCTGAAGGTGAGGGAAGACTGGCCTGTACGGCTGAATGTGAACATAAAAGCAGCAGGACTGGAGGAGAGTGAAAAGGCAAGCTGGTGTCTCTGTGAAGAGTGTTGGGACGTAGAGCGCCTGACGCCTCTGACAGCACAATCTATCATCTTTAATTACAGCAGCGTGACACCCTGACACTGCCCACACTTCCCTCATCTTTCTCTCCTCCTCACACACCCACATACACACACACACCTGCTGCAATTACAACCATCAGGCCATAACCCCCTTCTGTCACTAGCCCCTTTAATACAGCCTGTTCAAGGGGTGAATGCTGCACCGTTATTCCGCCTCGCCGTTCTGTATAAAACATGTGAACATGGAATGAGGGGTTGCATTGTTGTTCTGCCATTAAGCCTGCAGCAGAGGTAGTAACAGATCCAAAACGACGACTAGTGTGACTTTGACGAAAATCAAGGAACATTTGACGCACACAATGATGGATTGCACCACTTAAGCAAGTTCCAGAAGTCTGCCAATTGATTTTCAACCCGTACAGAAATGAACAGAAACCTGTGATTTCCTGGAATTGTACAAAAAATAGATCCATAAATCTAAACCTGTATAGCCTGCAGTCGAAAATGGTCTGCAAAAATGTGAAGTACACATAGGCTTGGGTATTGTTGTTGGTTTTGCTGATGCAATATCTAAGTCTAGACCAAAGATATTTTTATATACTCTATTTTTAAGGAATATAAACTTTTGTTTCTACAAAACATTTTCAAGTCAAACTTCTCAGACATACACAGGCTGTCTAAACACAGAATAAGTTATGAATACTACAAATCTGACCAAACATTCAGTGCCAACTTGACATACTTCTATACAAAAGGGCTGCAGCTAACACTTATTTTCTCTGTCAATTAATCTGCACATTTTTTCTCAATTAAACAACCAATTGTTTTGTCAGGTAAAAGCATATGAAAAGGGTCCATCATACCTTAGAAAACCCAAAGTGACATCTTTACATGCCTTGTTTTTTTTTTTGCCTTACCATTTGTCAAAACACAATTTATTCAATTTACAGTCCTGTATGACAAACAAAAGCAGCAAATCTTCACAACTGAGAAACTAGAAACAAAGTTCGGCAGTTCTCTTCTTACCTATTTGACAACTTTCGACATTCTGCCATACACATTTCAGTCAGCACCAGAAAAACAAATTAGCCTGAGATGGGATTGTCTGCACACGACTCTCAACATGTAGGAGGCTAGGTAGGCGTCTAGCAGCTCACAGTGCTAACAACAACAATGCTGACAGAGCTAACGGTCTTAGGGCATGGTCACACCGTGCAAAATTAACACCGGCAACTATTTGCCTCCCATTCACTTCCACTCAATGTGAGCAAAGGTGTGAATAAAACATTCACTTTGCATCTCTGAGTTCAAATTTGGTGACTCTGACCCCCAACATCGTACAGCCTCAACCAACAGCGAAGAAGTAGATCTGAAGGAGACATTGACTGTTGCTGTGTCTAAACAGCCGATATTATATAATATTAGCCATGAAAATACAAACTGCCCCACGTGAGAGAGGCTACCTGGCTTGCAGTGAGTCAGGAGACAGGCATGGAACATAAGAAAATGGTAAATGTACCAATAACATTGTATTTTGCAGTATTTATTAGTAGGCTAGCTAACATTAGCTAACAGGCACGTTTTCAGTGTGCGTCACATCTGGCACTGCCTACATTCAGTATGAATATAGCCTCGACAGGGGACAGTCACTCGCCTGCATTGTGTGACCATACCATTAACCTGGGGAACAACTAGAGGGTGGGCATAATATATTCGCAGCGCTGCTATTCCAACATCAGCAGTAACCTCTGTATGAGTACAGTGTAGAGCTGTGGCGATTAGCTAGCCAGTGGGATACAGACACACTCAGGGACTGACATGTACTAACATGCATGAGCTGCTAGACCGGCTACCACAACAAATAACAGAGAAGCTTGAATTACAACACACACAGAGGGAGCGTGACTTCATTCTCTGCTCAGGACGTTATTACTCTACTATATCTTAACAAAGCAAATAGCAGTTTGCTGCTATATTAATGCTCTAAATGTCGAATACAGCACCTTTTAGGTTTTATACGTAGCACTAAGTGTAGCTGGTTGTACTTAATAAGCTAAAAACTGTGGTATCACCCTTTAAGTGCTTCATAAGGAACTGAACGGGCCCACACTTCTAGCTCTTACCACTGACGTGGTTCCAAAAACACTCACTCACACTTCCACTTTTAAACACAAAACAACTGACTGGGCCATTTACTAATTCACACCACTGATCTGTGCTGGCGAGCAGGGAGACAGGTGATAAGCAGCCGGCACATGAAGGCGCACCCGAAGAAATGTTTCATCTTGGTCACACTGAACTCATAGAGGAGACGCTTGCGAGGCCTGCCGGAGGACAAAGGCAGCCAAGAGCCCAGGAGAGCCGACGACATTCATTATCACACATCCAGCTTCCTCTGCTTAAATCTAATTCTTAATCCTATACCTCCAGAGTGATTATTTTCAACAGATCTGTTACAGACGTGGTCACGCAAACTCAGACAGATAAACCAACTGATTAATTAACAATAAAAGTTCTTTTTTTAAATCTGTCTTTATAACCTTATTTCTCTCTGTAAAGCTCGCGGATGGGTGTGAAATTAATTTTTTGGTCTAATTTGAAATTGAACGTTCCCCTCCTTTCTCTGCTCTGCTATGGCACAATTTAAATTGCTGCAGTAATGGGGGTCAGCCAGGAGTCAATATTATTTCTTTTTGTCTCGTCTGGAGGGACCAGAGGTGAGAAAAGCTCATCATGAAGAGTGAGGGAGGTGGAGTAGAGAGAGTGGGAGAGGAGGAGAGGGAGGGAGGGGTGAAGATATGGATTGGCAGCGAGGTAGGTAAATTAAATGTTTCTATCTTGACTGTGTATGGAAAATGAGGGCCACAGGGAACTATTGTTAGATGAAGACCCGTGTGTGATGAGGAGGCAGAGGGAGGAGAGATGGTCGCTGACTTACTTAACACTGCCGGAGCTGTTCTTCTTCTCCTGCTCCTCTCGACGCGCTCGCAGCTGCTCCTCGGCCATGGACATCTCCTCCTCCATGTTGCTGATCTCCTCCTTGGCCCGGCGACGGTTCTCCTAGAGGAGCAACACACACAGATGAGGTAGGTATACAGGAAATAAAAAAATGTTTTTATGAGGCCACAACCAATGGACATATGCAACCTGTGACAATCTCTTCTTCATTTGACAGATTACACGCCAAAGTGGGTGGGAATTGCTGGTCTGAGCGCCCTGACACTCTAAGTCAACGGTTTGCTGTTTGTCATTGTCACGTTGTTGGTGAGCATCTGTCGCCCTAGTCCTGGCAGTGTGTCCTGCACCATTGGCAGTTGCTGGCCCTTGTGGGCTTTTTTTTTGGCCGATTCAACATATTAAATTGGCGTCACAGACGGCAGAGCCTGTTGGTGAATTTAATCCCTCTGATTGGCAGTTCAACTCAGAGCACGTGAAGAGAAATGAAAATAAAGAAAGCCAACAAATGGCTTAAGTCAAGAGGGTGTGAGATCAAAACAACCTTGTTATGTTAGTTTAAAAAAAAACAAATTTTAGCTTTTGAGCTCTTTAGCAGAAACTGTTTGTAATTGTATGTGTTATTGTTTGCTAGCACACAATAAATATGCTTTGTTTATTTTAATGTGCTAACTGGCTAACTAGCATCCTAAATCCGTCCTGTCAGTCCTCTGGTTTCCCTTTTTGAATAACTAATACAGACTACAGCCGCCAGCTGCTATGAAGAATTATTCCCTCTCATACAGACACAGAACATATGTGCTAGTTGGTTGTTAGCTGTAGTCTTTGGGGTGTGTTCAAGTGCAACTTTTTGGCCAAGACACAGGCGATGTGTGGCAACGCTAAAGCTAGCCGTTGTTACCACTAGTTCTTTGATGTTGGTTTGGTGTGTCTGGGCCTCATGGACCAAAACCCAAATTATAAAATCAGTGTGAATTATGTACCAGCCTTGTCTTTCCTTACCTGTCTGCTTCTTCCTGCATGTTTGATGCTGTAAAACATGGGCCCAAGTTCTGCCAGCCACTCTCCATCCACCGCAGTCACACACTGCATGTACTCCTACAAAACAAAGCACAAGTTAAACATCAACAACACATAATGTCTGTCATTAATTGTTTTTCATGAGTTCTGCAGCCGACAGACTTTTTACCTTGGTGGTCATGACGAGCTCGTGGTAGATGATGTAGTCGGGAGTGTAGCCCATACCAAACAGGGAGCTGGTAGGATGGAGGTGACATGGCATGCCTGTCCTCACGTTCACATATTCACCAATGCCCTGGGAGCAAACACAGACATAAATAACAAATTAAAATGTGCAATTCAGAATTTCTGGACAGGAAAATGGGACCCTGTGTGTAGTGTGCTGCAGTTAAATTGTATGTGTCGGCCTAAGTGTGTGTGTGTGTGTGTGTGTGTGTGTGTGTGTGTGTGTGTGTGTGTTTGTGCCTGCATCTATGGGAGCACTTTAAGGTCAGAGCAAATCAGGTCATACGGGCTAATTTGCTTCTCCACCTGGCTCAGACAGCAGGAAAATAAATTTGAAGTATATCCAACACTGCTAGGATTGCTTGGGTTAGCCCGCGACTCATAAGTCAAACGCAGAACCTTGATTATACAGTCATGATTTCAAATTCCCTTTCAGATTTTAGCGCTATATTAATGTGAGGCCAGAAGGGATATTTCACCACTCTGTAATTATGCTGCTATAAATCTGCCACAACCAGTTGCCACTAAGCGTAACATATTAACTGAGAAAAACCCAGAGTGGAAGAAGTACCTTGAGCTTTGCAGCCTGGTGGAAGTATGCAGCACAGATGCACTTTCTAATGATGTCCCAGTCTGAACCGCAGGAAATCAGGTTCATCCTCTGTTGCACCATGATGTCCTTTAATTGGGAGCGCACTTCACGCACCTGCACAAAAACAACAAGTATTGGAAGCGGAACCACACAGAAAACATGTCCAACCTGTTGGCTTGCAATCAACTGTTTCAGGGTAAAATATGCGCTGATGTCAGGTGACAGTTTGTCAATCTAAAAAATTCTCAGAGTATTAAGTCTTAAACTAACCACTACATTTAAAGTAACTCAACAGAACACCAAATAGGCCCCGCAGGACCCAAACCACATACTACACATAATGAAACTCCAAATTAAAAGCAAGAAAACAATTTAACCTTAGACTTCCACACAATCATCTTGATGTGCTAGAATTCAAGTTAAAACTGGATGACATGTTTCCATCCAGGGCCAGAGAGTGTGGATAGAGAGAACAGGTGAATCAGTGGGAGTCTGACCTTGCGCATGGCCTTGGTGTGGATGAAGTGCTCGTTGCACCAGATGCTGGAGTAATTGTTGTTCTTCCACTGCATGTAGACGTTAAGGTAGGTCAGGTGGTCGCTCTCTGGGACTGAGAACTTCTCCCTGACCTGGTCACTCTCCTCCTCACGACCCTGCAGAGACACACAGATAAAGTTTTGCATACATCACTGGGAATTTTTCTCTCTCTCTCTCTTTTTTTTTTTAAACTATATTTTAAAATGCAATAACTATTTTTTTGGCCATACAGCTGAAAACAACTATGTTCACCAGCTAGTCTCTAACTGCCTGCCTGCCTGCCTGCCTCCATTTTTAGCCTTTTCACTAAAAACAGCCAGCTACTGCTGAAAACAACACAGTGACAGTGAACTAGAAGAAGACATTTGCAGGCAGGAAAAGCACAACAGTCATCTGAAAACACTAAAATGCTCCATGAAGCTGAAGAGGGCTGCAGATTCAGGGTATAATCACTTAAGTAGACATGTGACCCTTTGTCAGTATAAAAATATGGATTACAGCCACTTAAACACACCAAATACATTCATAGTATATATAATATAGCATGAAGGGACTATAACTTCTATTTCATTGTACAAACACAACATTGTGTTCTAGAGTGGCAAATAAATGATCCTTGTAATACAAATGGATGGATCTATGACAATTGGTGGCATTCTATCTTCACTTACTATGTTCACATGCACAAAATATTCCAGTTTTTGCCCTTATTTCCAAAAAGACAATATTTCTAAGCTGTTTAAAGGACCAATGAAAATGACTAAAATTCCTGTTTACATGCAGTCCGAGCATACTCTGATTAACGTGCCGTAACATGTTGTTTATCTCGTCAAAATATTGAAAAGTGGAACGGCTGGAGCTGCTTGTGCCATTTTCCTTTTTTGCATAAAAACAGGATTTTCTAAAAAGTTCTCCACTGGTAGCGGGCTTGTTTGATTGTGCAAACACAGCTTCCCTCTTTTATTCCTCTTAGCACCTTTTTGAAAAGGTTGGGTTGCGATGTTTTCACATGTTCAAAAACCTGTTATTATCCAAGTCTTTCATAATGTGTAAAGGTAGGTGTGTTTCTCCTTGTGACCAGAAATTTGGGCTTTTCTCTTGGACATGCATGCCTCTAAGCTTTGCAAACTGCTGGCTGATTGGTTTGAGTACATCGCCTCCATGAAAAAAAATAAAGCTAACAGTAAACGGACAAAACGCCATGTGTCACAAACTGCTGTAAAAACTCACTGAGATGCATATTCTGAACGCGCTGTATTCATGTTCAAAGAGAGCTCCTAAACCCCAATAACACTGACATATCCCACATGTCGTAATCAGAAAATGCTTTCTTCAGGAAAATGCCTGACTCGGAATATCCAAACTGAATATGCTGTTGACATGAGCCCTGTCAAATTCAGAAAACTGTCATATTCAGAATAGTAGTGGAGTATAAGTGTGCATGTCAATGTCATCACTGATGCTTGGCAAGTTGATACTAAACTGCAAGTGGTTCAGTTATACAGTAACTGTATAAACTGTGATGTACCTTAGGTCTGTAGAAGATGGCTGGCACAGACAGCATGGAGACAATGATAAGGATATCAGCACTGCAGCCCATGTCACAGGACACAATGAGCATCTTGGAGAGGGCGGGGTCGAGGGGAAACTCCACCATCAGACGCCCCGTCGGTGTCAAAGCACCTGAAAGGACAAAAGAGAACACAATTACAAGGTCAGTAGTGAAGATTATAAAAGTGCATGAGACGTGAAGAATGTAGGAGGAACAAGCACAAGACGAGTGATAAGCTTCTTTTCCATCAACAGCCTGCTGGCGTGAGGGGGAAGCCGGCATAATGTGACACTTATTTGTCTATCACCGTGAGAGACGAGGATGAACTGCTGACAGTTGAGAATACTTGTAGAGAAAAAAAGGTAGTGAGATCAAAAACTTTGCCAGTGCTGATTTAAATGATTAGACGACAGAGTCTAAGAAGCTTATGAGGAGGAAAAGCAGAGAAGCAGAGCAGCCAGTTTGGGGCAGGTAAGCCTTAATCAGAGATAATCTGCTGTTAACACACCATACAGGGAATCATCAAAAGTCCCCCCTCATCCCCAAATCCCTAAATCCCCTGGAATCTGGCTAAGGATGAGACAGAAATGAGACCCGACCAGTCAAATCAAACACAGGATCAGTTACTAGGCAATTACTCCACTGGCTAAACCTCACAACTACCTCCTCGAGGCCTGTTTGCTGTGTCTGCATCATCACTGCAGCATCCTTTAAACAGCGAGTCTCCTGTCTGTGTTTGTGGTGTCAGCTTCACTATGAAGAAGCTCAAAGCGGCGCTGAGGGGGAAATACGACCCTGAAATACCCACAATTCTCTGTCACAGCTTCATCTTCATCTCAAAAGGAGGATGATTTATGTTGTTTGGTCCTTCTGTGTATTAGGCTGTTCTAGGCCCTGTAAGGCCTGCAACTAGGGGCAGGGAAAAGAACACTGATAAAACATATAGTGAGGATACATTGCATGACATTATTAATACTATTATTAATTCTGTAAAGGAGTGGTACCCAACCTGGGGGTCCTGACAACCACTATGGGTCGTCAAAGCTTGACGAGGGGTCGTGAGGTCCTCTTAATTTTAAGGGGTGTAAGACAACTTCATTTAAAAAAAGAGAGAGAGAAAGTAGGCCGGTGCCATTTCTGTGAAGACTAAATGATTTTTAAGGTCTGTATTAATATTTAAAATGTAAACTTCTTAAAGAAAAATCTCAGGAATCTCAGGAAAAGGGAACAGTAAAGACTTGAACACAAGCTACATTTACAGAGCCTTCACTCTGCTAAACAGCCTCGCCCTGCATTGGAAAAGAATGCAGTTAAAACAAGCAAAGAGCTAATAGAGCAATATCCAAGAGTCAGGGAGAAGAAAAAAGCCTTTTAATTTTCATATTAATTGTATTTAAGGTTACTCAGGAAAAATAATCTCTGATGCAATATTCACAGGAAATAAATAATCTGCTCAAAATTCATCCATGTTACTTATTTTACATACTCTTCCTGCATTCACTATTCGGTTTGTTTTGTTTATCAGTTGTCCTGTATTGCTATTGTTATGCATTGAATACAATATGAAATTCACATATGTCACTTAGTCAGAGATCATTAGCTGACTTAATGATAGAAAAGGGGTCCCTTAAGGAAAAAGGTTTGTAACCAGTGCTGTAAAATAAAGGTAAGGCACATCTCCACTTGTGCCAATTTCTCCTTTTTTTACTCTTTATTTTCTTTTATTTTTTTCTTCTTTCTCTTTACTAATACTGTAACTTTGTACTGTGTTCACCTTTGTACTGCTGTAAGCGTGGTTTCTATCTTGTGTGTCTTGCCCAGTGTTGTTGTTTCTTATTTATTGCTACTGCAGCAAAACCAGTTGCCCCTCTGTGACGAGTAAAGGTCTTGAACACGATGTGAGCAAGCACTACATGATGGTCAACTATTGATTTTTTTTTTTAAAATCATTATTAGATTAATTTTAGATCTGCAACAATTAGTTGATCAATCAATAGTCAATACAGAAAAAATATATCAACAATTCTAATAATCAAATAATCTTTCTTAGGCAAAACATGGCTAAAGTGTTGTTGTTTTGGCTTCTCAAATAGGGCTGCAATTAATGATTATCTTCATTGTCAATTAATCTGTAGTTATTTTCTCTATTAATCGATTAGCTGTTTGGTCTATAAAATGTCAGAAAATGACAAAAAATGACAATCAGTGTTTCCCAAAGCCCAAGAGGACATCCTCAAATGTCTCACTTTGTCCATGACCCAAAGATATTCAGTTTACCGTCACAGAGGAGTAAAGAAACCAGAAAATAGTAGCAACCCTGACTTAAAAGTACATTGAATGATTCACCACACATTTTAGTCTGACAATTTGCATTTGCTAAAGTTGGAACTTGTAAGTAGATCTTATAATAATATAACCAGTTTAGGCTGTATTCAGATGCACACAAAACTAAATGTAGGTCATAGTAATTAATGTTTTTAATGCCGTCTATTTGACAATCCTATGAGACAGACATGGACTGATCAGAGTGCAGTTCACTACTCACCTGTGTTGTCCAGAGCTCCCAGGATCCAGAGCTGGTACATGGAGTTGAGCATGTTGTCCTCAGGCGGTGGATCCATGAAGTGGAAGAGCAGCAAATCCTGGACACCCAGAGACTTCAACAGCAGGACTACGTTGGCCAGATTGGTCCTCTGGATCTCTGGTATGGTGGTAGTCAGCATCTCATTCTTATAGGCACTCTGAGTGTAGAGCCTGGACAAGGAAGAGGGTGTGGAGACAGACATGGACATACATGAACACAGTGAGTGTGAGATTTAAGCGAGCAAGGATGATGTATAAAATCAGATTTTTCTAAACAAGAAAGTGTACAGATATTTATACTTTTTTTTGGGACAGAGAAAAGAGGAGTATGCTCCTCCATGCCATGTTGTTATGTGACACTGATGTGAATTATTTTGTCCTCCAGTATGTGCAGACATGTCAGCGGGATTCTACATAAGCCATAAGATGCAGATCAGCTGCAAAGTCAAATTTAGGAGGCTGTAATTTATTAAGGGAAACGTCCAAAGCCATCGTGCCTGAGTCCAAAGCGAAGGACCGGACTTAGAGCTCTCACAATAATTACAGCTGTCTGAAGCAGGTGCTTATAATTACTGAATGATTTGGATGTATATGGAGCTTTTGAGCTTGTGAGTGAGTGCCTGCAGTCACAGCTAAAAGGGTCTTTGAATGGGGAATTCTCCATGCAAGCTGAGTAAACCGGCATGACTCACTCTCTCTGCTCTCTACATACTCACATCCACAGCTGCTTTAACACCCTGACTGTGCTCAGTGTAAAGATCCTCCAAAACTGATTCTTCATAGATTTGTGTGAGCTCATGTGTAAGAGCAGGATTGAACCAGAAATATGTGGGGGTTTTATAAACATCCTCGTTCATTAACAATGCAAAATATAACTTTACTTAAGCAAATATGGTAAAGGAGGGAGAGGTCAAGTAAAACCTCTGACAAGGTCTTTCCCTGCCATAAACATAGTGCATGAAATCCTCTGGAGATTAGGGTTCTGACCCTCTTTCTGCCTCTGACTGTCTTGAAAGCATGGTCATGTCACACTTACAGAGCCTTGAGTCATGCTACAATGACGCTACATTATCAGGGAAACAGGTAAACAGAAATAGAAAAAAAAAATATTGAGGATATGCTGGATTACATTACCTGTAACACTGTCCTGGTCCTGTACGTCCTGCTCTACCAGAACGCTGGTTGGCGTTAGCCTGGCTGATGGGATAAACCTGTAGAGCATCCATTCCAATGCGAGGATTGAAAACCTGTTGACAGTAACAAAAAAAGTGAGTAAGACAAAGACTGTCAGATTGGTTTAAACTTGTAAAATGGGGAAGGAGCTTTCAAGAACTGCAGTGAGAAAAAATATATCTATAATGTGACTGAGGCTTTGGAGTACCTTAAGTTTGCAGTATCCTGCGTCCACAACAAACATGATTCCATCCACGGTGAGGGAGGTCTCAGCGATGTTAGTAGCAACGATGCATTTCCTCACACCATCTGGAGCCTAGCAGAGGATAAATTCAAGGCAGTCGGCTTTGTTTTCTCACTTGTGTTTATCACAAGGACTCACAGATGTAAGGTTGATAAATGCATGAAACATTATGAGCAGTTACAGACACAAACCTTCTGGAAAATCTTGGCCTGAAGGTCAGACGGCAGCTGGGAGTAGATAGGCAGCACGGCCAGAGGAGGAGCGTTCTCCAAGTCCTCCAACCGCTCCACAATCTGATCTGACGTCACCTGCAAGTACATAAATGTACCTTACTTCAACTTGGGAACAGAAAATAGGAAGAACCTCTTGTTCCTTGTCAACTAGGTTTGCAACTAATAACTATGTTCATTAATTATTGACTAGTCTTCTGGTTATTTTCATGATTAATCAATTGATCGTCTGCTCTATAAAACATCAAAGACTTGTGAAAAAAGCTCAAGACAATTTCCCAGAATCCAAAGTGACATCTTCACTTTGCTTCTTTTGTCAAACCAACAGTTCAAAGCTTAAAGACTCTTCATTTACTATCATAAATAACAAAAGGCAGCACATTCAAGAAGCTGGAAGCAGCAAACATTTGACATGTTTGCTTGAAAAATGAGTGAAATGATTCATCGATTATCAAAATAGTTGGCGATTTATTTCCTTTCTGTCGACCTTAATTGATCGTTGCGGCTCTATTGTCAACTGACAAAACATACGTAAAATATATAATATTTATAAAATATAGACAGACAGTGGCCAGTGATTAACAGGTTACAGTCTGTCTTTTTGAGAGCAGAAACTAATACTTTACCTCCACAGCAACTTTTGTATATGAGTCAGATAACAGTCCTTTATGCCAAAATTAATATGCAGCAACTATTTGAGTGATAATAGCAGCCATGACCCTCACCTCAATATCCTCCTGCCCAGGCATAAAGATGAGGATATCTCCAACCATCCCACTGAGGTGGATCTGCAGGGCCTGCTTCACTGCTGCCTCCACGTAGTCCTCCTGAGGAGTCTACACAGCACAGACCACAGCAAGTCAGTCAAATGCAAAACAAAACCACTGAAATGACCCTGCAACAACCAAAGTATAATTACGTGTGACAGAGCAGTAGAGAGAGCGCTTTTTCTTATGTTCCAAAAGATAGTTCATGTCACTTTACACAGTTTATTTATTGTCTGTATGGTATTTGAAATTAAAACTGAATGCTATGTATCGTGGTGAAAATATAAATAAATGTGATACATCATTTTACTGTCTGTCTGTCTGTCAAATAGACCTTTCTTGAAGTAAAACACATTTTTCTTATGCTGTCTTGGCCAGGACAGGGACTTACCTGGTTAAAAATTGGTTATATAAAAATAAAATCAATAAAAATTAGCAGTAATTCCTGACATATGACATAAAATATAAAAATATCTAGTGGCAATACTGTAATGTATTTAGAATGTAGTGCCTTTAAGTGAAAGTACAACAGAAAAAGAAACAGACCTTGCTGAACAAGATGTCTACGGGAAATGTTCTTCCTGGAATGTGGAAAATGGGTACGTTGCCAAAAAATGCAGCAAACTTGTCTGAGTCCATGGTCGCAGAGGTAACGATGAGTTTCAAATCAGTACGTCGAGATACAACCTGATGGGAAACAGTGGACAGGAGAGACAGTTGAGTCGCAGCACAGTGTATTTACAATAAAAACAGAAAGAAAAACAACAACCTCACTGGGTAATTTATCATTTGGACGCACAGCTGTGTATATGTCTTGAAACTAAAAAAAGAATCTGTCTTTAATGGGTGTTAGGTGTTTGTGTACTGACCTCGCGTAGCAGACCAAACAACACATCAGTATTCAGGGAGCGTTCATGAGCCTCGTCCATGATAACAGCGCTGTAGTGGTCCAGGTCCGACTCCCTCAGTGACTCCCTGAGCAGGATACCGTCTGTCATGTATTTTATCAGTGTTTTCTCAGATGTGCAGTCCTCAAAACGGATTGCGTAGCCCACCTGCAGGCAAAAATATCAGTTTAATCAACTCAAATTAACACATATGGTCTTTAAAGTACTTGCTTACAAATGTATGACATGCATAGGAGTTGCAAAAAAGACAAACAAATCATGCCTTAATAAAATAAAAAACACACTACTAAATCTCAGTGTCTGCAGTAACAGCAAGATTTGACAAGCTCTAATATTTAAGCAGCTCCAGTGTTTTCCTTTACTGATGCCCCTCAGTTAAATACCTCAAGCAGCAACAGACAAGAAATTTTCCTGTTGACCACTAGATGGCGGTGTTATACAGCATGTGACTTGCAACTGAGGCAGCCCTGAGCCTTGGTGGGACCCAGTAATTACTTTTGTGCAAAGGCCATTCAAAACAACTTCATAGCAGAGATACAAGGACACAGCAGCTCTTTGTGTCACTGCTCACAAATCATGGGGGAACTACATGAGCGATCAGACAGGATTTAAACAAGTCCACAGTTTTACCATATTTAAGTGTGTGGCAGTATTAGTCACCAAAACAACTGCACCCATACAGTTAAATCATACCACAATCAGAAACTATAGATTTACAGAACCATCTGGGATGCCCTAAACACGCACTGCAGCCTGTCTGAAAATATGAACTATTATAAAGCAGCAGCCAACAAAGTAAGAAGAGGCAAAAGGCACTAAATAGCAATGCACAAGTTGAAGAGGCTGAGGGGATCGCATTTCATTTTATCTGCAGAGACTCTGCCTTCTGCCTGTATTTTCTTATTTGCTATATTTAGGGTGTTCCTTGGCACAGCACGCAGGTGAGGTCGGGACTTTCTAGAAAGGTAGCGACCAGGTCCAAGACTGTAGAGGAAGCTATTAAAATCATGGACATGATGCCAAAAAAACCCAAATATAGTGGGGCAAAATGCCAAGCGGACAAAGCTGGGGTTGGCCAACATTTTCACTGGCAAATACTGTTTCCAAAGAGTAGCCAATAATTCCTGTATAGTATGCCTTTAAACTACTTCTTTGATATTGAAAACAAAGGAAAGCGTTTAGGCTCTGAACCAAATTTTCTTTAAATGCTTCAGATATTATCTGATTCAAATTTAAATTACCATACTTGGTCGTAGTCATACCCACATGCAGTTTTACAAAGCAATGAATGAGTCTAACAGACTTTTTGTGCACATTCACAAACACGTCTCATTTTCCATTCTTAAAAGCAAAGGCAGAAATTTGTGAAAGCCTGCATTTATCTGAGCGCCTCTCTACACTTCTCTATTCTCCAGGTGATGCCCGTTAATAAGTTTAACTGACAGATAGACAAAGTCATGTTTTTAAAGAATGCAGACATGAGTAATGGGCAAAACTGTGACAAAAACCTTGTTTCATTTACATCAAACCACATTGAAAAAAGCAAGATTGAACAAATTATCAAGGGGAGCGTTATGTCCAATACACACATGGAACTCCTGAAACCATTTTCAGCATGATCAAATCAATACTCAGGATATCAACAGCAAATTAATTCACATTAGATGTTCCCAGGGGTTCCACAATCAGCGATAACACTGCACAGACTGCTGGTTAGCAGCAGCACGGCTAAGTATTCCCAAATGCAGTTATTGCATGCTTGATCATCCGACGGCTGTCTCACCTCCTCTCCGAGGTTGGTGCCAATTTCCTCACTGACTCTCTTGGCCACGCTCATGGCTGCCACTCTTCGGGGCTGAGTACAACCCACCATGCCGTAGCTAGTGTAGCCATCCTCATGCAGGTACTGAGTCAGCTGGGTGGTCTTCCCACTGCCCGTCTCCCCAACAACAATCACGATGCTGTTGTCCCTGCGGATGCCAGTTAACACATATGAGGCATAAAAAAATAAAAAAATAAAAAAATATCTCATTACACTTTTGGTGAGATGTACAACACTTTTTAATGAAAACCAGGAATGAAACTGCATTTAATAAAAGCAATGATTTGAGATATCATTACCTTATGATGTTGAGAAGTTGCTGTCTGACAGCAAAAATAGGCAGGTACTGTCTCTGTTCCAGAAGGCTCTTCTTCTTAGCAAACTCACTGCTGGCCTCACTCTTCTCTTTCATGTGGTCTGCAAATTTCTGCTCTGTTCTGTAAAGCAGAGAGAAAAATCACCCACAAATTAATATGGCAGGTCAGACATTACACTTCTACAAGTTAAGCAAATTAAATTCTGAAAAGAAAATGTGAAATGTCATTTAGATCCAAATTTGCATAGTCTGGTCACCTGTAGTCTACTTTGCCGTCCTCGCCTACTGCTTTGCCCCCAGAGGTGTCTTCTTCCTCTGTCTTCTTGATGCCCATAATATCTCCCAACTTGGTGCCTGCTAATTCCCAGTGTTTGTGCTGTGCCTGGAAACAAAATTATTCCAGTTTAGTCACATGATTAAAGCTCCAGTCAATAACTTTACACACACACATTGCAATTCTGTGCACATTCAACACAGAAGAGATGACGGGCATCTAGTGCAGCATTTGTCAACTGATGGTGGCTTCAGTTAAAATGTCATTATCCAACCAGGTAAGATGATCCTGAATAAATAACTTACTGAAGTGATGAAGTTAAACAGCATTAGCATTATGATACAGACAGGTGCACACAAGCAAACCTCACTGCCATTTCTAAACAGCATGGTATGAAGATTATATCTGCTTTGTGTCAAGCATTAACCACAATTCTTCATACAAAGATAAATACCACTAGCGACCATTTTGCAGTGGCATCACATCAGCCTGTGCACCAAATTGGTGTGTGTGTATGATGCAGTGGAACACATGACATGAGAGAAATGAATGTGGAGAAAACAGGAGAACTGTGCTAGATTTAACCAATATGCCCTGGATTGTGCTGGATTAACTTGGATACATTCCCTTCCCTACTTCCTTTCCAGCAACAACATAACTGTAAGTGAATATCAGCCAACCTTCTTGCGTTCCTTCTGCTCACGGTGTTTACGGACAAGCTGGCTACCTTTACGAGCGATGATGGCCATGTCAGAGGTAGCATCTTTCACAGGAATGACAGGCTCTGGCTGCAATACACACATACAAACATTCAGATCAAAAACAAAGTACAATTCTGACAAAAAAAAAATTACATCCATGGTACTGAATAATTATTAAATATTGTGTTAGCACTATTTGTCATCCTAAACAGTAAATCCAGTGACAAGAGGCCTTTGGTCATGAACTGTTTGGGCCTTGTTTACCTGCTTAGTGAAGACTATTCTTCCATCCAGAAAGGGAGGAACCAGGTTGTGAACCAGCAAGTGAACCTTAGCAGCATTGTCCTCCTCAAAGTCTTCATCCACCTCCAACCTCTGCACCACACCACTGGTCAGCATACGGTTGGTCTCCCACCGCTCATTATCCTGAGACAAGAAACACAGCCTGTTACAGAAAGATATTCCAACACAGACATAGTATATACTACCTGCATATACAGTATATGCCTGCACATGCATACAAACAGTGAAGCACTGTGGTTGTACCTCGTTGATCTGTCGCTTCTGGGCTGATATTCTTTTCTGAGTCTGCTTCTGAAGGATCTGCTCCCTCTTCTTTACATACTCATCAGAGGTGGTAGTGAAAGGGTTGTGGAACTCATCATAACCTTCATCCATCATGTACCAGTCTCTGTCAGCTTGCTGCAAAACAGTGAGACAATTAGAAATGTAAAAATAAACCTTATTACCAGAGCACAGTTAATAGCTTCAGTGAAACATAGATGAGAGATAACTGTGCCGCTCACCTTCTGGTCCTCCTCCCACTGGTCTTTCTCATCCTCATTATCAAACACAATGCCTCCCACACCATCTTCTTTCCTACCTGGAGAAGAGACGGCATGAGAAGCGTTAGAGGACAGACACTATTTAAATCCTGCATGTGAGCACAAAATGGCTTGTTTTTAAAATGGCACCTTTTCCTTGTGATAAACGAGGCGTAGAACCCAAATGCTTCCTGTCATTGGCCCACTCGTTGTACTTGTAAGATGGGGTCGGCAGGGGTGTGTCGTCAGGGTAACGGCCTCTGACTGACCTAAGCACACAGCAGACAGACGTTAAGTAAGCATCAAGTAACATTAGTTTCTCAGCAGCTATATTCTAATTTCAAATGTGAAGAGGAGAATGAAAATGAGGGTTTATAAAGCCTCTGACATGTCTAACAGACAGTACATAAAAATGACATTAAAAATCATGGAGCTGAAAAATGTGGTAATATCAAATACAAATAGCGATACTGTCAAATGAATTTGCTCAAATATTTGGCATTTATCTTCATGAGAAAAATCTAAACAAAGTGCTTTATTGCGCTCTTCATGTTTGTTCTATGTAGGTAAGGATCCACCCACAAAGTAAGGTGATTTATTTAGTCAACAGAAAATAATATTTTCATTTTGCCAAAATCCATAAGAAAACATACCCTAAAACACTATGTACAATGTGAATCAAAATATTGCTTTTAAAAATGTTATGCCTACTGAGGCATTTAACACTTTGGGGCCAGGAGAATAAAAATGTGACATAAAATGAATGACAGTCTTTTACCTGTCTCTCCTCTCACTCTCTCGGCCGGAGCGATGACTTCGCTCTGAGCGATCTGACTCTCTGTGAGACGGGGCAGGGGACGGAGACTCCCACTGGGAATGCCGTGAACTGGCATAACCACTGTCATCCTCCTCCCAGTTGGAGCGTGAGGGTGTGAAAGCATCTATGTAAAGACAAAATAAAGGTCCAATATGAGGCTCATTTTCAGGTTCATACTTGTATTAGTGATTCGTACTGGAACATGTTTACACCCTTGAATGTAAAAAGAAAAAAACAACAATAATTTTCTCATGCTGTCTGCCTGAATATAGCTGTATTCATCCTCTGTCTGAAACACTCAGTTTTAGTTCCTGTCTCTTTAAGCCCCCCTCCCAAAAAAGCCCAGTCTGCTCTGGTTGGTCAGTGTTGTAACAGCACTGTAGCGGCAGTTTCTACCTTTATGTAGTGCAGTTGTGACATCACAATTTGACAGAAGTCCTGACAGCTCATTTAAAGGCACAGTTCTAAATACGGACTGTGTGCATTTATCTGTGGATTGAGCCTTTTTATACTTTCACTGTTTGTATATAGCACATATACCTCCTTTATAATAAAAAGGCATGGCAATCATACTTATTACAATGTGGGAAGTTTGGTAAATCAATTTAATATAATATCCTTTGTACAAGGACAGTTATAAATAATAAATTGAAATAAAAACATGAATGCAACAAAACTACCTCTGGGGCGATGCTGCGGTGTCAGGGGTTCATCTCTCCTACTTCCTCGGCTGATGCGTTCAGACCATCCATCTCTCTGTGAGCGCTCACTCCTGTCACTGCGCTCAGAACGCTCCGACCGGCTGCTGCTGCTGCCACGGCCATGGCTGCTCTCTCGATCATCTGACAAACAGAAACAGGGAAGGTTACTCTTACCCTGTACAACCCTGCCTGATCTAACATAATTTTTTTAAATACTTGATCCACTTTGTAATAATGTATAAACAGAAAGAGAGGAACCATCTGCTCATCACAAGTTGCCTGAGTCCAAAATGTAATTGCTTACTGTTTTCGCAGCTGTCAAAAAACAAAATACATTTAATCTACAATAACATGGTGCAGAAAAATCTTGCAGATCCTCTCACTTGAGAGGCTATTACCAACAAATGTTTGGAATTTTTACATGATAAATGATGTTGGACCAAAACCAAAAGTCTACTTGCGTTAGAATACAAACAAAAATACATGAGTGAACTTTATAAATCACCTCTTTCACTCCTTCTGTCTCTGCCCTTATCTCTGCTCCTTTCTCTGTCTCTTTCTCGGTTCCTGTCCTCTTTGGAGGAGGCATAGACTCCATGCTCACGCCTGTCTTTCTCTCTCTGTTGGTGTCTGCGTCGGAACTCTTCGCTGACCCCTCCGGGGTTTGAGGGTGTCTCAGAGCCAGTCACACGATACTTCCTGCTGGCAAGACAAAAATAAAACATTATACATCAGTCATACTATACATATTTATGCACTGATAAAGTTAGTAAAATAACCGACAAGTTTATGGGAAACAAATAAAATGCAAGGACTACATAAGCATTAAAAGAAAAAGGGGGTTAATACTCCAAGATCATTCGTATTTTGCAGTGACTCACAGTGACAGTCCTGGTCTAGTATTTGCACTACTTTAGTGAGAAGCTATTTTTCTCTGAGAGGACTCACAGGCTAAAAAACACAAAAAGCGCTTTCAAAATTTCCCAAACAGGGAAATCCAGGGTTATAAAGATCCAATGAATTCAATATTAAATAAATAAGAAGTGTTGTATGTCTATTTATCCATGATTTTCAATAACTTATTTTTCTGTGTGAAGCAGTGACACTTACCTCTCCTTCTTAGCACTCCTGTCCTTATCATCGTCTTCTTCATCAGACCCAGAGTCACTTTTATTTTCCTCCCAGTCTTTGTAGGAGGAAACCTTCGACTTCTTTCTACTTCTCTCATCAGCACCAGCATCTGTCTGCTCCTTACTCTCACGTTCCTTCCTTTTCTGGGCTGCCAGCAGATCCAAGCCCAGCAAGGAGGTACGTGGAGTGGGTGCCCGAAAAACATGAGGCTCTGCAGCAGCGCTCTTCTTCTTTACTATCAGTCCACCAACTTGAGCAGCTGGATCAGTCCCTTCCAGCCTGTGCATGGACACATCGTCATCCATTATCTGTGTGGAAATAATGAATTGTGCATGGTGAAAATGTGTAAAGCTACTGAATTGTTGCTAATGACAGCACCTGAAAAGCGTAATTACTCAGTTAGTGTTTCAAACTACTGCTTTGAGCTTTTGGGTATCATGAATACTGATAAAGGGGGATATGAGTTCTGTAAATGTGAACCACTACAAGAAATTCTTTATTCCACTTGCCAGCACTGCAATGAAAAAATGCTTACTAATTAATTAGAAATCAGAAGATGCACTATTTCCAAGACACTGGATGAATGAACTTGCCTCTTATTGCACATCTGAAAAATTAATGTATAACTTAAGGAAAAAAACTTCAACCTTTCAATAAAATTTGGGGTCCCTTTATTAACATTCTGCCTTCTTTTGGATTTAACCATCCACAGGGATGCTGGACCAACCTTAACTTAAACTTTTATGTTGTTTTCATGTTGTCTTTCATATTAATATAAATGACAGAAAATGGAGAACTATATAGGTGGGGATAGTTCATGAAGTATGTCAATATGTTCCTATGGTTCAGTTTTAGTACATCCCCTTTGTATATATTTAAGGAATGGTATCCTTATATTTATTTATTTATTTATTTATTGGTTGGTTGTTTTTATTGCGTGTCTGTTTTGTTTTGGTTTTTGTTCTTTGCCTCTTTTCTTATGTCTTTTCTCTTAAGTATCTATGTCCTTTTACTTTTACATTTTGTTTTAAAAATAATATTTTCAAATGCACAAATGGAAACCTGACACATTTTTGGAACAGCTCCTGCACTGTAATTTGAGCATCTGTTAATAAACACAAATCTTTGCATAGAAGAAATACCGATAATAGATACGAGAGTCAAAGGTGACCTCTTTGAAATGCTTGCTTTGTCTGACTGACTGAGTCAAAAACCAAACGACATTCAGGCTATCATCATAGATAACTGAAAACACAAACAAACATTCACATTTGAAAAATTAGACTCTGTGAAACTTTAGATATGTTTGCTTACAAATTCAGACAACTGGCTGATGATCAGAATTGTTGCAGATGAATTTTATGTCAATCAACTGGTTGATGAATCAACTGTGTCAGTTGTAATTGACAGCGACTTAAAATAGAGAGTAGTAGCAAATCCTTTCTGTGGAGAAGCACGAACAAGAAACTCTTGGCTTTTCCTTATTAATAAATCACTTAAACAATTAACGTGTTATCAAATTTGTTGTTGTCACTTATTTTCTGTCAGTCTGATAACTAAGTCAGCACTACACTTTGGGTTCTTCAATCACAGCCTTTTGTCTTTATCCACTATAAGAACGATTATTTATTCAATTACTCATTATTGTTTCAGTCAAATTTTACTACAAGGTCTGATAATCTTTTAACTTATTCAAAACAAACTCATTCACACATAATGTTTATACTGTCATCTTTTAGGCCAACAGTAGCCCCATTTGTAACGTCAACACTTCGTATGTTATTCCAGTATCAGACACAGGACTGGGCTCATAGCAGCTCTCCTGTCTTTTGTTTTGCGTCACCTGTAATACTGTTTTACATTTTAATATTTCACATTACAAACGCAGTGAGAAATACTGGTGTGTTTCACGAGAGGAAACGTGTTGTGAATCCAAAATACGTTGAGCCAGTCAACTGTGACTCGTTACAGCATTTATAAGTAAATCATTACTTCCCCGTATTTATTAACAGACAGATATAAATGAAATAAAACTACGTACCTCAGATGGAGCAGCTAGCGGCAGCTAGCCTGTGAGCTACCAGCTTCAGTCCCGTCAAGGCCGGGCGGCAAACTGCGGCAAACTGCCGCGCGTTTATCTGCGTGTAAAATACAGAAACTCTCACATTAAGATAAAGACATGAGGTCAACTAGTGGAAAGGAAAATAGTCCAGGTAATGAGGGACCTGTAGCTGTCACTGGAAAATATTTACACGGCGGCTTTCGTAAACACAACGCGTATGTTTACAGACAAGGGAGCAGCCATTGCAATCCCACAATTCCATGGGGTGAAACTTTATTTAAATAGCTCCTGTTAACAGAGGCATGAGGCAAACACAGCATTTAGGTATTATTACAATCTATGACTCAGATATGTGTTTACTATATACTCACAGAATGAATAAAGCAGATAATGGGCAGTAAATGGGAACAATAAATCCTAAAGAAACTACATATTAGATTTAAAAAGGCTAACGTTCAGTGAATGATTAAAACAAATAGATGAGATAAAACTTAATTTACCTGTGCTGTAGTCTTAATACATAGTGGGAAAAGTGCAGATACACAGAGTGCAAATATTCAAACAACTAAAATAACAATAAAGTAAAGCCTAGTCCCAATTAAAAGCCCAGTCCCTTTAACTAGCCCAGTGTGGCTACACAGTTTGACAAATAAACAGCTATAAGAGGCCTGCTCTGGTTGCCAAGCAGTTCATTTTTTTCAATAGAAATTCTTCAGACATCTAAAACCAGGTTACTGGCTTCCTCAAATGATGTAGCCATTCCTCAATTACCCTGTAAGTTATTCAGATTCCTTTAGTCCATAAGGGTCATCACATCAAATGAAACAAGAGTGTTTTTAATTAAAAATAAATCCAAGTTGTAAGTATTGTTTTAACATATCAAAGTGGTGTTGTGTCGTTATGCACAGTGCCATAATCCCCCAGTGTTGTCATTCTCTCTCTCTGTGATGCTCTGTCTGATCAGAGCTAGATCAAATGAATGATTCATAATCGATATGTTATCTGAAGCCTAATTTTTAAACAAGTAATATCCATATTAGTTTAAATAAATACTTTGATTGTATTTCCCATCTTTGCTGAGCAACAGTTTTGTGTGAAAAGAATTAAAGGCCTGTCACATAAAGACGCCTGTTCCAAATATAGGCATGTTGACTTCAATGATTTAAGCAAATAATTGCCCAGGCTATTAATTGAAGTTTTGCAGGTATATATAATATATGAGAGATCAGACAGAGCAGATCAGAGCTGAAATAAAGACTGAAGCCACCTCAGGTCCCTACATCTCCCCTGTCCATCTCTCGACTTGACGTCTGTGTTTAATAAGAGAAATAAAGTAAAAGTTAAAAAAATGTTTTTGAAACTGTAAATTCAACAACTTTTGCAGTAGGCTACTCCCTTTTAGATTGTTTTGATAGAGCATTTTTTGATACATTTTTAAGTGATTCTTTATGGCTGTCAGAAATATTGTCTTTAGAAAAGATAATGAAAAGAAGACATTATAAAAATATGAAGGGTATCAAAACATTTTCTCTTGCTGTAGTGCTTTCAATGGAAAAACAATACATACATCAACAGGCTGATACACCTGGAATTAACTTATGGGTATGTACTTGACAAAGTGAGTGCAGTTACTGTTAAACAGGACAAGTAACTGTTCAATCAAAACACTTAAATTGTATGCAAAGTACACACGTGACTTACCATCCCTGTATAATTATAACCATTATATCCACATCATCTGTATCAACAACTGAGATAAGAAACCCTGTTGTTATATATTATTCATTTGTCAAAATTGTAGAAGTGTATGCAGTAAACTAACATATTCATCAAGAAAGTGTAGCTAAAAACATGCCAGCTGCCTCAGTATACTGAAGAGTCAGTGGCATATCCGTCTTATGTTCAAGCAAAGCACTATGGGTTGTAAACTGATTTGCAAAAACATGACAAAAAATAGGCATGAACCAGCAATTATATTTTTAAATTGATGGTTTGTTTAAATCTTTATTCCTGACTGTTACACTGAGTTATACCAGGGAAATTAAAGTTGAGCAAATTACATTCAGACTTAGGAATGGTGCACATAAGTATATGGGCACTCTGTTTGGGTGGGCTCAGGTTTGAGAAAGGGTTTGAACCTTGTACAACCAGCATGGCACTTTTACTGCTGCAACATGAGCAGAGAGATTTTTATCTGGTGGGTTAGTCGGACCAAAAGTTATGCTGCTTACTGAAAATAGTAGATTTTCTAAGTACCTCCTGAGACAAGTCTCCTTGAAGGCTTTGCCAAATGCATAACTACATGTGCCTTGAGAGGATGAAATCCAGACTTTAGTACATTGTGAACCACAGGAAATGTACATATCTGTTTATCAGCAGCATACATATGCTTCACAGGGCCCCTTATCAGTACAGAAAGAAGCACTCACTACATGTTACTGACATGGGTAAAAATGTCAGATAACTTATGCAGAGTATTTAGCCATATATTATCTAAGATTAAATGCATCGCATCAGTTGAATTGGAATGTCAAAAACAAAAAAAGAATAAAGTCCACGACTGTAGGCCTACAACCAACTACTATTATTATTACTACTATTTTATTTTTACTAATTACAATTGTCCAGTTTATGTTCACACTGTGTAAAACACTGGGACTTGTTAAGAACTAAAGACACTAAATTTAATTGATTGGGATTAATATTCCAATGTAATATGAATGAGTTAAGTCAGCTTTATTTACATAGCACATTTCATACAACAAGTGTAAACTCAGTGTACTTGAGATACATCGAACATGACAAACATAAAATATCATAAAATAATAAAGCATTACATATCATAAAAACAAGCAGTATATGATAGAAACAAAGGAATAAGAAGGTACCATTATTATGATTATTCTTAAAAAGGGGGAGATAATAACAGTAATAACACTAATTCCTAAAACAAATTGAAAACAGACTTAAAAACCTAACTAAAAGCTTGCGTTTTTAAGGCATTATATATAGTATGATGTGAAGATAAGCAGATTTTTTTTCTGGGGGGGGCTTTCTAGGAGTTCACTGAATGTGATAAATATGTACTATGTATTTATACATACTATGATAGACTATTTTAAAGTACTGTATTATGTCATCAGTTATTACAAGACAACATTTGCCAGCCTACAAAAAAAAGTTCATATAATTGAATTGATTTCACTCTTGTTTTTTTATTGTTCAGCACTGAGAGTCTGCAGTTGAAACTGCAACACAATTGCAACTCTTTAAAACATCCCAAAACAAAGGAAAGGTTATGAAATGTCACACAGGCCTACATTAAACTCTGATGCGCAATGTCAGCGCACTGGTGACAACCTTAGCACATTGCCTCGTCTCATGATCATCAAGTGGTCGATTGTGATTGGTCGCCACCAGGAAACTCGCACTCTCATTGGTCAGTCGTCGTGTTTGCGCTTTATGCTAAAGTAACACGGATGTCATTGGTCTGTTTCACATGTCTGCTGATGTGCCGGGTTAGGGTGGTCTTTTTCTCTTTCGTAACTCATCATTGTGTAGCATTTGTGTGGTAATACCGTTGTTAATGACGCCTCGCCCGTGCGGTGTGATTAGGAGCTTTCTATGAGCACAGCTAACCTCATTCAGACAGGGTGGAAACTGACCTGAGACGTTGCTAGCTGGCGTTACCTCCAGACCTGGATAACAGAAGCTAACGTTAGCTTGCTGCTCTGACGATACAGCCAACGTTAGGTTATTTGCATTAACGTTAAAATGGGTGAGGAAATTAACGACAACCTCATTAACACATGCAGTGGACCCACTGATAACGCCAATGTTGAGGAAAACGGCGAAACAGTAGAAGGTGGTGTGAAATACTACACATTAGAGGAAATAAGAGTCCATAATATGAGCAGTGACACATGGCTCATCATCCACGATAAAGTGTATGACATCACAGGTTTCCTTGAAGAGGTAAGAAATACTCTCTGTCAGCTGGTTGCAACTAATTTAACACTATCGCTGTCATATTTAAAGCGTGTGGCTGTAAGCCTTTGGTTCCCTCTGTGGACTAAGATTACTTCCTGGATTTACAAAACGATTGTTAGCCTTGATTATGTATTGACGTGTCACGTTTGCCAACTGTCTCCGTTCAGGTTGTTAACTAACAGCGACTATATCCACAATTTAAAATATAAAGTTTACATTTTGAGTAACCTCGGGGTTAAACAAGGTCAAGCCATTTTAGGTTAGCGCTTCTCTTGAGCAAACCAGAATGGCAACATTAACTATACGCGACGTTAATGTTTAGCTAATGTTAGCTAACAACTAACACTAGCTAAGTTTTGCCTTAGAAACATTAGTGTTGCTTGTGAGTAGAGATGTGTCTGTGTACACGCATAACATTATCCTTGAAAGCAATATTGTTGTCAGTCGTACATTAATTGTAACTACTTCGGTTAACTGTGAAAATTACATCCGGATAATCCGGTTTTTGATAGGTGTCACTTGACACACTGGAGTTGGCTCATACAACTGTAAGATAACAATATGCATCAATGTAATCAGTGGCAGTAGAAATACCAGTTTGGGAGCTGGTGATGCCACAGAGTTCAAATCCTCAAGTGGGATTAAAGTTCAGCTCCCAAGACTTTCAAAATAAGTTTATAGATGAAAAAATATAGGCTAACTTTGTTACCATATCAAAAGCAGTCTTAAGTACTCAATATGCAAAATATATAATGTTATTGGATTCATATTGTAGATGTTATAACATGTCAGTGACATTTTGGAGCTGGGGCTTGCAGTGGAGCCAATTTTAAGCATTTTAAATACAGTTGAGTAACTAATAAGGATGCATTGTGTTTTAGAAGCTGATCTCATGACTTGGATGTATAATCCCAATCCGTAAAGTGACTGGTGGCTTTGGCTGCCAATTGTATTAGAGGAAAAAAAGTACAATATCTCTCTCTATAATGTCCAGTGGTGGTGTGTAGAAGTGTTAGAGGGGAACACCTCCTATATTAATGTTATTTCCATGGCCTAGGAAAGTTAAGTCAGTATTAGTGAAGCTACTCTCTCTTAAAACCAGAAACCAGAGAAATTTATGATGTCATAGGGTATAAAGTCTGGAGCTGCTCCGTAGACAGTGAATGGGAGCCTGATTTTGTGGCCCCACAGAACATTTGTTTTCGTCTTTATACCCAAATGAGCTTTATTCTACTGTGGTGTTCTGAGACAGAAAATGTACACATATAATCTGATGGTTTCTGCCATCACCTGCACCAAATTATGAGAACTGACAGTGCTGTGCACAAGGCATGTGCTTTTAAACAAGTTCATGTAATCCAGGGTGACTACAGGTCCATAAAAAGTCTCAAAATGTCTTAAATGCAATGCTACAAAAATAAGGCCTTTAAAGTCATTAAATAGTCTTAAATTTGAATTTGTGAGGTCTTAAGTACTACAAACATTTTATCTAATTTAATTTAGCAATTTTTAAATTTCTTTTTGTGAAAATGAGTGAAGCCATTTCGATGTAAAAGTTCACATTTCTAATGTTACAAATCTTTAAAAGACTATAATACTGTCATTTTACTGAACACTTGCACTTACCCGTTGGCAAAATGTAGATTGACTTGACTCACTCTAATAACCATAATCCTTCGTAACACTTACATTTTCACAAGACCACATATATTCTACTTGCCTGCAGTGCTTGTCTGCGATGCTTAAATAAAACATGATATGTCCAAAAATCTGTCATACATTTGGTTATAAGGTGTCTTGAATGGGTCTAAAAAAGCATAAAATATACCTGTAGACACCCTGTACTCGGAACATTCCCCTGGGTGCTTTCAGTGTCGTCTCTAGCATCTTTTCCAGTTTATTGTCTACAGTGCAGTTCCAGACTTTAAACCCTATGACATCACAAATTTGAGTTTTCACACTCAAGGTTTTGGGAGAGAGTTGTTCATTTTTGCCAATGTTTTTGGACTGTCTTAGACCATAGGAACGACATGTATGAATTTTGAAAATAAGGGTAATTCCCCTTTAAGTAGCATTAAATTGAAATACTCACATACAGTTAAATATCTCAAAATTGAAAGTACAGTGTTTTAGTAAATGTTCTTGGTCATCTTTTCACCACTGAAAAGTCATATTGGTGCATTTTACAAATTTGCCAGTGATTTTAAATATGCTGTCGTTGCTTTGAGCTAATCAATCTTAGAAATTAATTGTATGATATTATACTGTCGGGGCAAGTAAGGACACTGTGTTAACCCATTCTATGATTTCAGCATCCGGGAGGTGAGGAGGTTTTGCTGGAGCAGGCAGGCGCAGATGCCACAGAGAGCTTTGAGGATGTGGGTCATTCGACAGATGCAAGGGAGATGCTCCAGCAGTACTACGTCGGGGAGCTTCACATGGTAAGATCAGGCCTCCTCTGTTAGGTCTGAAAGCACTGATTCCACGTTTGGAATTTGCCCCCAATAGTTTCTGATACTGCCTTATCAGTAGTTTTGCTGAGGGGTTTTCAAACACACAGCTTTACGACAATATAAAGTATAAACTTAAGTAGCAAATATAAATCACAAGACTTATTAGACTGTTGAGGGCAAGAAACCGCCCTTAATTATTTTTTGTGCTCCAGGGACTGATTTCTGCAGTTATTAGCACTTTTCTAACAAGTCTGCCTTTACCAGTGCTACACAAAAAACATATTCCTGCCATCATATTCAATCCAGTGGATGCAACCACAGAGGGATCAATGCTTTTTTGTGTGTGTGAATATCTACTTTCTGATGCTTTTATCAGTCCTCATTTTTCTTAAATCTCAACTGCTGAATAAAATTGAGAACGTCTGACTTTTGAGAGCGATCATAATATGACTATCAACAAGATGCATGATTGGTGTGTATATGTTTTGCAGGCTAATCTCCTCATAGTTAGATTTTGTCAGTAGTTCTAAATATTAAACTAGTACTTTATACAAATACTTTTGAGTTTTAACTTTTGATCAACAGTGGACTACCTGAGGCATTAACTTAACTTTTATTCTTGGCTTGTTAATGAGTGTTATTTTTTGTCAGCCATCACATGAAGACAGTAATATTAATTTATTGATTTTCTTTGTAGGATGACAGAAGAAAGGACACAGCAAAGGCAAGCCCAGTTTTTCATAAAAACTGCAACAGAAAAGTCACTGTAACAGAAATTGACAAAAACAATACAAGGTTTGTGGCTAAATAATGCAATATTTGGTTTTAATTAGTGTCCTTTTTTCTGCTACAGGATGAACATGTTGCAAACTCAGGAGAGTCCAGGTGAGTCATCATGATGAACAGGCTCATTGTTTACTGGTTTCATTTTAGCTTTCCAAATTCACAGACAAAATTGAGTTTCTTGCTGCAAGTGAACATCGATCACTGTAGTTTGTTGTAAGCAAAGTCCTCTTGCAGTATTGACAGCTCAGACGTGAGAAAAAAAACAGAGAGAAAGTGCAAATGATTCTGCTGATGTGTGTGAATCTGTTTAAAAAATGTGTTTTTCCTGCAAATTGTATATTGTGTTTTTCACAGATTTTTTTGTATTATTGATTTGGATGATCTTTAAGATGATCAATACAAACACTGACAAAGTCACAAATTTAAAAATGAAATGAGCCATGACCATATTTAAGACTATTTATAATTCATATTTTATCATATTGTTGCCTTTCTCATGTGTTTTGTCCATTTTACCCACTTAAATTGCCTCAAAAAATAAACAACTGATATTAAATTTTTTTCCCAGCAGCTCCTGGACCACGTGGTTGATACCTGCAATTGTCGCAATTGTTGTTGGTGTCATGTATCGCTACTACGTGTTTGAACACAAGTCCTCTTGAGTGCTGGCATCCTGTTTTCATCTCACTCTTTTCATCTGGAGGCCTTGAAATGTTTGACCAAATCCTCCTCACCCCGAACGCACACAATTAGGAGTGTCTGCCTCCTCTGCAACGAGAAAAGGAGGGGAGCAGTTTGCTAAAGTATTTTCGTCCTTGTCCATCTACATAGCGTGCACCAAGCAGACAGTTGGGGCAGAGACTTAATTAAATTGTCTGCCTTCTGTTTTCTTTGTATATCCTTGTCACTATGCTTGTTGTCATTAATGTTTAATGTCTTTAACTTAAACTTTTCATATGCATTTGACCCATTTGGTCTCTGTTTGTTCATTATCCCATTTGCCTGCTCAGAGCAAGATCACATTAGCAGCCTGGTATACATGCACCATCATTACACAGATAGACAAAATGGAGACAGTGAAGGAGACGTTAGGATGCAGAATGGTGATGGAATCAGGGTATTAGTTAACCGTGACCATCCAACTTTTTACACTGAATTATAACTTCTGATGCATTTTCTTAGTTTGAATAAAGTAAGAAATGTTACTGCTACCTTTCTGTCAGTAAGAATTAGGTTCACTCCTTACTGCACAGTTCTGGGTAAGCATTGCTAGATTGCATTCATCATTTCGTTTTAAATGCATAATCTTTCCAATTATGTAATTGCGGTGTCAAATCATGTCTGTTCTGTTTTTGAAATAGTGGTGAGTTATATTGTATCAGTGGATATTTAAGGTAGAATGTGTTTTTTTTCTACAGATCTGTTATCAGGAATTTGTGTAAATGTTCAAACTGCCTGATCCATATATTAATATAAATTTATGTAGTATGTAATAATACAAAAATATTTTATTACCCAGATATAATAGCTGACAGTGAATGATGAGTGAATACCCTTGAAAGAAGAGAAGTTTTTATTTGATTGTTCTGTTTTAAAATGTCAATTGTTCCTCACTATGCCATTTGTTATTTAACTGATGCTTTTTCACAGCTTTGTTTCATTGTAATGCATCTGAATTTTATGTTTTGAGTGAGTGAAACCGGCATCTGTCACTGGAGGGTTTGAATTGTATTCCATGAAGTCTGATGTGTGTTTGTTAGTTGGTAAACTGAGGGACTTGCCCTGCAGTCATTAGAGCCGTAGATGGGTGTCTTTCAGGCCACAGTACATGCATATTTAATCATCTATTTCAGTTACTCAACCTTTCTGAATTCTCTAGGTTGCTGTTCAGATGATGGCACTGTTAAATATGTAATATTAAATATTAGCTTTACACAGCATTTCTAAAATCACTCCTTTTAATGAATATTCTGAAATAGGCCTTTTATCTCTTATTACTATTGAAACAAGCATTTTCCAACTACAATGATCATAACAATTTGAAGTCCATTTACCACCTGTCAATCCACCAAAGTTCAAAATTTCTGAGTGTGACTTGCTGCTATTTTTACATGTGACTACTTGCAAATGTCAAAATCTCGTTGGTTGACTTTAAAGGAAAATATTTGCCATCTCTTTGCATTTCAGCTGACATTTCCTGTCATTAAGTCTCTTTGAATAAAATTAATCTTTCAAATAAAGTGTAAGTGGCTCGTCACTGATACACTGTGTGAGTAATAAGATATGTAAATATATGTATATATGGCATGCTATCCCACATATGAAGGCAGTGTCTTTGCCACAGTGGCCACAGGTTTGATTCCATCCTATGGCCCTTTGCTGCCTGCCATCCCCTCTCTCTCCCCCTTTCGTGCTGAATCTGTCCTGTCCAATACAGGCATAAAAAGGCCAAAAATTAATTAAAAAAAAAAATCTTAAAATTATTTGTGGAGGAAATATTGGAGGGATCAATTTGTTATTCTTAAAAGTATTTCTACATTGTGTCATTCAGGCACTCATATTACTGTTTTACGGCTTTCACTGTGATAACTTTATTTTCTCGGGTAATTTTAAAAGGCTGTTTACGTACACAAATAGGTTTTCTTGCTCTGCACACAGAACTTTTTTTACTGTATTTTTATTGTATCTTTTTATTTTGCAGTATTTGACAATTGGCACATGCAAAGAGTAATTACTGTGTTAGCTATCATTAGAACCCTAATTCATAATCTTGCCTATAGTAAATTGTGTTATAGGTACTTTAGCTTTTGCAGAAGAAACAGTGAGAAACATAATACTTATTCACATTTAAAGAGCAGAACCAATTTTAGTAAATGGTAACTGAATTTAAGGTGCTTTCTGGTGCAGGGTTTGAAACTGACAATCAGACTTAGAAAACAGTGATAGGTATGGTGGCCAGAGAGGGCAGACGCAAACTTTGTGCTCTTGATATATCTGTAATCGGTGAAAAACAGCTCCTGAACTGTGCAGTGGGCTCTTTAAAGACAAAAGTCTTATTTCTGTTATTGTTGAGACCAGTCACAAGTTTAGAAATTATAGGGTGATGTTGGGAACAAGGAATAAGCCCCAAAACACAAGTACAGGGTAGTTGGGGCAACAACTTCAAGTGTTGACTAGTCTGGAGCTCTAATTCAACTAACACCTGTAATGCCAGTAGCAACACAAGTCCACTCACACAATCATCACTTTGTCATTAGACGAGGCAGCTGCCTATTGTCACAGCCTTGTGTCCTGTGTTGTGACTGCTGTTGCATGCGCACATCATCCCTTATACATGTGACTGATCCTGTTTAAACACTGTCTCAGATGATTATGATTGTGTATGGTAAATACTCACTATTGTGTAGCTCTACCTTCTTTTAAATATGTATAACCTCACTCATATGTCACGACAGCACCGTGCTAATTTGAAAGGAATGCAGATATTAAAAATTTAACAGCTGGGTTCAATTTCAAACCTGCTCCTGGCTACAGTAGCTGAGATGGGTGTTCATTCATACTTTGACCAAAGGCCATGAGCTACAGTAAAAAATGGCTTTAAAACCTTAACTTGCTAATTGTGTTACACATAGTGGCGACAGGCAACAAATTCATAATAGCACTAAGAAAGTTCACTTTTCATGCTTTACAAGGAGGTGAGTGGCATAAAGCAAAAATGACTGAATAATCACCACACTCCTCGTGTTATAAATGTCAGCCACTGTGATTTCATGTAAAAACTGTATTCAGATAGCTGATAATGTGGCCATGTACAAACACTCTGATTTGTTTTTTGCCATTTTGTAGTGCGATACCAGCACAAAGTGAATAATACTTGAGTCCTGCATACGCCTGCTCCCAACAGCTACTTTTCCTGTGGAGAGGAGCAGGAAGCCGTGATTGAAATTAAAGTCTTCCCATCTGCAACGTCCACAAGAGCCCTCACAGCACAGAATGCCCATGACCAGCAAACCGTAGGAAGCACAAATCAACACCCATTGATTCATGCTGATTTAATCAGGCCGGATATATCAAGATCTGGATGCCCTCTCTTACATAAACTGATGTATTGTTGAAAAATAAAGCATTTCAGTAAATCTGAAAAAGATTCCAATACTACCTTGGGTTTCTTAAATGTGCATCAGCACCAAAATTTTAGAGAAACCTAATGAAAAAATATACACTCAATAGTATAAAATGACAGCAATTCATCCTATTTAGCAGAAATGATTATACATGTATTGATGTTTAAAAGGTCTTGTCCATTTTGCCATGCCTTACTTAGTATAAACACAAGGTGGCACTACAACCTCAAGATGTTATTACATGTCAGTGGTTTCATTTGGCCTTTACCAGAAACAGAGAAAATATATATTAAAATGGCTAATCTGACTTGTGCACCCACTCTAATAAATTCATTGCAGAATTCAGCCGTGTTTATCTCACGGGCGTGGAACAGCAGCAAACTCAATAAACACAATGCTGTCACACATGGTGGCAAAAACATTTTGCAATGATGAAAAACGACCTGCAACATTATTACTGTGATAGTGTCACACTGATAAAGACTGTGCACAATGAGACGGTTTGAAATCATGTCTAGAGACAATATGCTGACAAAACTGAGATGTGCACTGTTCTTGCACTCCTGCCTGTTTTTTTTTTTGTATAGTTATGCAAAGTAAGCAATGTTTAAATGTATTTTGTCAGATCTCAGCTGTAGATATTCTCTAAGTTTTTGACCTTAAAGGCATTAAAGACATTTACAGCCATGTCGGCCTAGGTGTTGTGGCAGCACTTGACCAGACAGAATGGTGACCTGTTATGAGAAAGCATATGAATCCCTCAGATAGACATCATTCCCCATGACTGGATCGCCTGTCATTTCTATCAGCAGTCATCCTCAAGGAGAGCTGAGGCTGCTAATGCACAACACTCCAGTGTCCTGGGAGACCTGCTCGGCAAAAATCTCAAACGGCTGGAAAAACACTTATAGATGCTGCAGGAATCAACATGATGCTTGACAAGTGGACTGACTTAGTCAAAAAGGTCACCTTTTCGTGGAATACATATTCAGGCTCATTTAATTTACTTGAAACAATGTTAAAATCAAATTCCATCTTCAGGCACGCAGTGATACCGTGGCAGCAGAGGTTCGCCTGCATACAGATAAACCAATGTCAAATTTTCTGCCTGCAGATGGAATCCCAAAAGGGTTTTGCAGCTTTGACAACTGCCTAAAAGGTTTGCTAAAACACTCACCTCTCACAATAAAAACATCCCCAACTTAACTTTTTTTTGAAGGACTTTGACCCATTAAAGGAAAAAACTTAACTCAAGAAATAAAGTCAAATTTTCTTAGTAGCCAAGTCACATTTCAGAGCCTGGGGCTCTGCATCACGCCGCATCAACATGAGTTAATAAATATACCAGTTTTGGTACAAATAATGTCAAGTGAACAGCTTTATATATCTGAGCAAATTAGACCTCAGTACTTTCCATGGCCCATGTGATTACACCTGCCTTATATCAATATTTCATTACTAATTTGCGAACCAAGTAGTCGTCACACGTATTAAAGCTGTAGTTAACTTCTTAACTTCCCTCCTGCTTGTAGTTCTTCTACTGGCATTTGCTAGAACTCACCACACCTAATCAAAAACAACCAATTAGAGCCGCAGAGCGTCTAACACAGCTGTCACTCATGTCAATCACTGTCCATAACTGTGGTCCAGCTGGGCAGCACTGATGAAATATTTATCAAAACTCTGTAACTGCTCTGCCTGTTTCTCAACTCGGATGTTTTCAGAAACAATTTCAGTGTACTCTGTAGCTGTAGAGGGAAAAAGGTTTGTTCTGGCCAAGGAGTGGTGCTTAGATTTCACTTGACTGTTTCCAACATGGTAGCTGGGTCACAAACTTTCAGTGTTACAGCTAAACAGTACACTAAAATATGTTTCCAAAAACATTTGATGTGAGAAATAGGCAATGCAGTGACAGAATCCTGACTCATATTTGATCAGGATTTGATCAGGAGTCAAAGGAATATATATATATATTTTTATACACGTTACCAACTATAGCTTTAAGGAAGTACATCTATCTGTCGTGGTTTGTTTCTTTCTAACCTCATTCTGCAAAACTACTTCTGCGAAATTACTTGTAGCTGTTTCACAAACAAGTTGCTGGCCTTGTGTTTTTATATATAGACCTGTTGCTCTGTTGTTGTTCATCAGGCTCACAATCAATCAAATTTATGCCCATCCATTATTCACAAGCTAATGCATTACATTCTCATCTTCAGATTAATTTCAGTGATGTTCTTTGACTCCATACCCCTGGCTCAACCTGTTATCTAACATGGCACTGTAGGTAGTGATTAGCATAATCCAGTTCAAGTGATTCACCATAAGACACTTTATCAGATGTAAAACTGGAGAAAGTAAACACAGAGCAAACATGACCAGCATCTAGTAACATGTCAAATGTTGGTGCATAGCATGGCAAACCCATGTGTGTGTTGCAGTGGTGTTGTGGTAGCTGATGAGGTGGGTGTACTACTAGGTAGATGGGTAAGTAACTGAGGAGGAAGAGGGTAAACTCTCCTATGTATTCCAATGGTTTTTTGGCTGATAGATGGGTATACAGTGTATGCCTGCGTATACCCAGGACTACACAACTGGTCTGTTGTTTAACCATGTAAGTGAACTTTCAGTTGCTCTAATAGTTCATTCGTTATCTAAGCCCTGTAGTAAATGCTGTTTTTAAGGTGCTGTTTTCGGTTATATAATGCCCACTTGGCATTACATTCAAATTATTTCTACAACACTAACACACACATGCTGTGGGCTACTGTAAAGCAGCACGCGTAATGTATGTGAAACAAACCTCTGCTTCTAAATCAGTGGTGATTACAAACCCCTGAGTTAAATTCACCAGGCACTGAGGAAACATTGCAAGCATAAAATGCCAGGAATTGGCTCTCAGATTCCATCTACAGAAAAACAAATCAACAGCAGCATCTACAAGTGCTGCAGAAGTGTTTGCAGTCCTCCTATACACCTGGCCCCAGATATTTCCACAGCATACAGAAGGTGTGATGCTCACTGGAAACAAACCATGATCTGTCTGACACGGCAGAGAAGCTTGTGCAGTAACATGCTGTCACACTCCTGTACTATGAGCAAGTTACGCTTTACTGACCCTTTGACAGGTCTATTTTGTTATTTAGTAATGTGGAGGGCAGCAGAACAAATGACCGAAAATTATGATACAGACTGATTAGTAAATTCACTTCAACGTCTGCATGCAGTAATTTGATACTTTCACTTATACCTTTGTGGATCCTTAATTCGGACTAAGTGAAGACTCAGTGGCATAATGCTTTATTTCACAGATCATCCATAAACAAACACATTATCAAATATTATTTCTTCATTTTTTTTAAAAATAGTAATTTAGAAACATAACAAAATGTATACACACAAAGGTCATGATTAAGTTGGTCATTGTTCTTACAGAATACAGGGACACACCCTCTGATGCTCAACACAGCTCAGTACTTTCTACAAGTTTGTGTAGAGGGACGCCATTTGCACAAACCTGAATGATGGTGACACCAAGCAGCAACCCAAAGGCTAAAATAGGCTGCATAAAATGCTTCTGAATATGAGTTTATTTTGAACGTTTTTAAAAAACTATACTCTTGATTGCCCTTAAATATAAATCAGCCGTCACTGTGACAGTTAACTCTGTTCAGACAAAGACGACATGGGGCATTGCCAAGTTGAATTCAGACTGTAGTACAAGATAATGGGCTTAATATCTCAAAATAAACAACCGCAGCCTCAGAAGTTACCAGAGTTATCTCTTGCTAGCACAAATGTGGTGACCTTTCTACAGTGTAGCTGCATAATTACTTTTCTCCTTGCATACACTCAAATGCCGTGACTTAAAGGTCAACTTCTCCCAGCTGTTATATGCCAAGGTCTTCGATGCACAGTTTAAATTGAAGACGAGGTAGTCGGCCTCGATCCTTCAAAGTGCTCGCACCGATGATCAGATAGTGATGTTGGTTCACAAATGTCTCACATGAATAGAGGTCTAAATATCAGTTTCTTGTGATTAACTAAATGACTAACCCCAAATTTTTGAAGGGAAATAAGTTGACCTAAGCAACAAGTTCAAATATGCAACAGCTGACACTATTAAAAGACTGGTTATAGAGCTGTAGGCATTTCCGGGGGACAGGTAAGGTCGATGGCTAACTATAAAACAACTAAAAGGTGGTTTAAGAGGCCGTCTCTGACAGTAAATCAAATCTTGGCAAGACTGTGCATGAGTAAACAAAAAAATCCAAATAAGTTATAAAGGGAGCCTGCGTTCCAACTGAACACTGCTTTTATACTGTAAATTGATTTAAAAAAATGAAAATAAGAAAAATGTAATCAACATAACTCAAATTAAGATGTAGACTGTACAGTGGTTGTTTCAAGTACTTGCCATCGTAGCCTGTCTGAGTATCAACATGTTTGCACTGCAACTCTTATAACCCATACCTTTCTCTTGATACCTTATGTAGGGATATGTCAGTAATGTGGCTGCAGCTGAGCAGCCCAGCCACACAATACCAAACAGCACAGAGGCCACTGACCATGTCCCTTACCATGCCAGTGGTGCTCTTCAGGTGCAGACGTCCTAAGCCAAAGACAACAGGGTGCAGGTGGAGGACACACTGGACGAGCGTTCATGGACACTGTTGTTATTATCCATAATTCCTGACACAAATTGTGTCTTTGAAGTGTTGAAGCACCCGAGGGTGTTTGCCAGTTTGGGGCAGAGGGTCAGAGCCAGCCTCTGGAGGACGAGGCGGAACTTCCTGCGGAAGCTTCGGTTTATCCAGAAGTAGAAGATGCAGTTGAGGAAACCATTGGAGGTCGGCAGCCATACCACCACAAACTCAATCCACTCTGATACGTTGCTACCTGAGACTGCTGTGGGGCAGAAAACACGGGGGTTAAGGTGGAGCAAATATTCACAGCATTAGTTCACACAAGACAGCAGCTTCTGAATAAGAAGAAGCACACATGAAACAAACACAGTCAGGCCATGGCTGGTTTACGATCATGTCTATAAATCAATACATTTATATTTAAAACTGTAGATCATGTAACACATCAACTGATAATAAACATGAAAAATCACCCTCGGAGATGTGTCTTTCCCCTGACAGCAACGACAGGAAGCCATCAACTTAGCATTTATAGATAGATATAAAAGTACAAAATTAACTGGTAGATTTGGTGGAGTGGAAGCAACCACTTTACAGCGAGGCTCACTGTCGTTTGGACAGCGGCACACTTTGAAGTTTAAGTTAAGACTGTCAGCTTCATTTTGCAGGGATTTTCATCCATATCAGATGAATTACAGCCCTCTTTGGAAAAGGTCTTCACTTCTAAAAATATTCAGCTATGACTCCACTTTCGGTCTTGATTACTCCGAGACAGCACGTGGTTGGGGTAAATGAGAAAAAGTAAAAAAAAATAAAAGAGCAAAGACAGAGAAAAAAGGGCCTGAGTCATAAAACTGGCCTTGGATTAGTATATTCATGCCCAGAATTACATAAATAACTTTGACAGCTATTTCTCTCAACACAGTCAAAGCTGAAATGGATGGAGACATTTGTAGAGGGGGAAATAGCCATTAGACTTACGTACAAGAGAAAGCTAATTAATCTTGAAGTGGATTCAAATACTTACTTTTGAGGCAAGTGCTACCTCTGAACTCAGAAATTTAACTTAAGCATAAAAAAATACCGCAATATCAACAAAGCTGCGGTTGAATATCAGCTAGTTGTCTGTTGAATTCCAAACATAACACACTATCAATACAAATAAAGGGGTTAAAAGTTATTTTTTCTAAAAATGTTCTAACACTCCTCAAACAACTAAAGTGCAGCAAAAGACAACATAATGTTTGTGTTAACAGATTCATAAAAATAAAGCTAAACCTTTGCTTCTTTATGGGTCTGAGCATATGACTCTATCCAAATCTCTCCGTCCAGTATCTGCCTCATTGTTGTCCAAATGTTTACCTGTGTCCTATTTACAGCACTCAAGCTCCGATGTATAAGTGAACTCATCATCCAAAAGTGTTTTCACATGTATCAGTGTGGAGAGGCAATTGGCAGAAAGGTGCAGCCTTGTAGAGACTGATGTTCACAGTTTTGATGGAAGTGTTTTATCAAATTACAAACTGAGTGTAAAGTAGAGAATGTGCATTCAGTTTGGCACGCCTGGTATATGCACTGGCTACAAGTGTTAATGGTTTCTGTGCTTCAGGAGTCACTGATAGTGTGAAAGCATTCAGAAAAAAATGATTCTTGACACATTTGTTTTGTTCTCTTAATGACTAAATTTAATTGTTTGAGTTAAGTGTCTGAAAAGGAGCCAAACATGTTCTCACTGTGAACTATGCAGGTCAATTTGAACCTCTTCCATAATTATAGGGAGTTATAGTATGTAGAAGAGGCCTAGACATCTATCCATATATACCACCAATATCCACACTCAATAGGCTATGGTATGTGAGGGGCAATTTTTCATTAGGAGTGTCATAAACATAATTAAGAGATACTACGGGAGTCATCTACACCACATGTGACAGGCCTTTTTCATTTCTTTATTATGTTCTCCCCCACTGCACATCTTGTTATCATTGCTTACCATTGTAGATCATAGCTGCCATGCAGGGTGTCCAACAGGTGTAGTAGGCTGCCATCACAGGCACAAGCACTCTGGATGCCACATTGTGTCTGTTCCGACGCGCACAGTCGAATTTGCGCAGCTTGAGTCTCTGTCTCTTTGCAGCGCACCACACTCTCAGGTTTGCATACGTCATAATGATGGAGCAGGGGAAAAATATAAAGCAAGTCAAGCTCAGGGAGTATCCAACATTCGTCGAGTAGGCTGGGTTGCAGACCAGGGACGCAGTAGAAAAATGAACCTCGATAATGCCATCTGGAAATGATATTGGCGACAGCAGAAAGGGAGGGAAGCACCAGGCGAAGGCAATCAGGAGCAGTGTCCTTCTTCTTGTCATCAGAGATGAATATTGCAGCGGGTAAAACACTGCGATGTACCTCTCCAGACTGATCGTGGCCAGTGTATACATGCAGGTGGAGTAGACTGTGGCATTGCAAAAGGCCACGACATGACAAAGAGCATCTGGCCCTTCAGTGTAGTCCTTTAGCAGACTCACCCACAGATTCAAGGGCATGACCAGCAGTCCAAACGCAGAGTCTGCAGCAGTGAGAGAGAGCAGAAAGTACCGAGAGTTTCTTGACCAACCAGCCACGGAGGAAGTAATTACCAGGAGAACTGCAATATTTCCCAAAGTGATCATCAGGCCCAAAGCGATAATGATGCTTACTTTGACGGAGCGGTGAGTCAGCTCCTGCAGTCTCTGGGGGTCAACACCTGACAGGTTGGAGCCGTCAGAAGTTGTAAAGTTAAGAGTTGAATACATGTTTCCTCACAGTGGCATGGTGCGACCAAAACATAAGGCACGTAGGCAGAAAAAGAATGTTAAAAAAAGGAAAGAAAATGTTTGAAAGTCAATTAAAGTAAGCAAAAGTGTAAGCAAAGATGTGCGGCTGCATTAGAAAGCAGCGCTGCAGCTGCCTGTAGCCTTTTACCTCAACAATCAGAGGCACACCTGGTGCAATTAGTGCTGCTGACAGCCTCCTCTCCAAACACTCACTGCCACAGTCTCAGTTTATTTTACTCATGTTAAAACGTCTTTATCATCTCAGCAAACTTTACAGCCATAATTTTGTGAACTGTATAAATATTTATATTACAGGTTTCCCAGTGGTAGTTTATTGTGTGTTACTATTACCAAGGATGGAAGAAGTACTCAGGTATTTTACTTAAGTAAAAGTAGCAATACTACAGTGTAGAAATACTCTGTTACAAGTAAAAGTCCTGCATGAAAAGATTACTCCTGTAAAAGTGCAAAAGTATCAGCATTAAAATCTACTTAAAGTGCCAAAAGTAAAAGTATTTATCATGGAATTTGTTGTTCATGCAGTTGATTATAATTATTGATGCATTTATGTGTTCATCTCTTAATGTTTTAAAGTATTTTTTAACTACTTTATATACTGCTGGATAGTTTAATCTATAATAGTACATCATAATTAGTTAGTTACATTTTGTATAATAATCTGAAGCTTCAAAGTAACTAAAGTTGACAAATAAATGTGAAGTAAACAGTACAATATTAACAATATTAGAGGTATAAAGTAGCATAAAAAGGAAATACTTAAGTACAAGTACTTTTGGAATTGTACTTAAATACAGTACTTGAGTAAATGTACTGACTTACATTCCACCATTGGGCTCTACAATATGATACATTACGCTGCTTTGCTACTGGCTTTATTTTGTATGGTATATTGACACAGTACAATTTAAAGAATTCTGCAAAATATTAATATACAAATTGCTGTTTGCATAAGAAATACAATCAAAGGAAACTGAGGGATATTTTTTTTGGTTTTTTTTTATACAAGGTGATGTCTTTAAAAAATCATCCCACAGAAGTAAACCAGAACAGGCATGGCAAATAACAGATGGAATCTATCATCACTCCAAAATGGTGACAACCACACTTGATTAACTTGATTCATGCATCGCGTAAGTATCAAGCAACAGTGGCTCATGGTAGGCCTTCTCTCAGGAAGTTTCATGGTTTAATATAAAGGATAGGTTTCTGTAATTTCAGGTATATCTTAACGGCTGTAAAAATAATGACCATAGCTACCGTGATGCCACCCATTGGCTCGTGGAGCACTGTTTTGAAGCCTTGAATGTGGCGCTTCTGTCATTGCCATCTTGGTTATTCGGAGCCAGAAGTGGTCATATTTGGGTGAGAGGCTGGTGCTGTGGAGGAGTGAGGGACACTACTGGCAGACAGTCACTCAAAGCGACCAGCTCTTAATTATGCATAACTTTGAGCCTTAATAAAAATGTAAATGGGTGAGTTGTAAAAAAAAAAAAAAAGTCCACCCCCTGCACAGTTGTCATGAACTGGAAATTAAGCACTGAACAAAACTGTTTTGAACCAGTCTGTAAACACGTTTATTTGTGCTGTAAAGTTGGGCATTTTTTGGACAGATTGGCTTCTGGATCCAGCCTCAAGTGTCCATTCAAAGAACAGCAGTTATTGGCACCCACAGGTTGGCTTCATTTTTTTTTTAGCCCTGCTGGTTGCCGCTTAGTCTTAACACAAATTCACATGCCATGAGTACCACCTGTCTTTACTGACTGTGAAGTGTTCCTAGTGCGACTACTCTCTTAGAGGTGGGAGACAAATTCCACAGCTATTGTTTTGTGCCAAAACTAATTTTAAGGTTAATCCTATTACATTCCAGCAGTCTGGGTATGCCAAATCAATCAACCAGTAACTCCCACAGTCTACTCATGGCATGTGACTAATGTAGAAGCTGAACCTTTCCTTTAAGGTAATATTTAGGTACACAATCACATAGTTGGATTCTGTTTCTGTGACAGGCTGTTGTTGCAGTTTTCTGTATCAGAATATTATCCACCAAATCTATAGTATCACACTATACATGGGCGCTGGCCTAATCCACAATCCAGTAATAATACATAGGAGCTAATCTGTATGCTCTCCATGTAGGCTTTATTAATTACAATTAGCAAGACAGTTTCAGCCCTGCAGGGCATTCATCAAATCCAGTTGGGTTGTCTTATTAATTGGAATTAATAAAGGTGAGATGTGAGTGTAAAGTGTGGCCTTGACAGTAAATACCGCTTTGAGCTATATGTATTCAATATTTCTCATGAATAATTCATATGACAGAAACATTGTTATAAAATACCTTGTAAAACAGAGCTAATTCGATGTTTTACAATGAGCATTACTATAGTTTTCAAGGTTTTTGTTTTTTGCAAGTTGTCCAGTGGAAGCAAATAAAAATGCCACTATTGTCTGTGTCCCAAACCACCTATTCGATCAAGCTCCAAGTTTGCAGGGCAACCCACCTTGGCAGTTTTCATCCCCAACAATAACAATGAGTCAGTCAACAATTCATCACCATTAAGGTCCCACAGAAGATGTATGCTCTGTCACAGCCCGGGAAGCCTGACACCTTACAACCAATCATGGTCCAATTTCCACGATCACACACCATCAATGTCAGACTTTCCTCTGGCTCTTGTTTTTGTCTGCACTGCTGAGTGGTGGCTGCCAACTTTTCTCCTTATAAAAACAAAACAAAAACAAAAACAAATCATGACACAAGGGCCAAAAAATGACAGGAAAGATTGTCACTGACCTTTCCCACTCTGGTAGCCATCTGTTTCAGAGGTATTCTTCTGTGTGACAGTCAGTCCATTAAACAGCACGTGCACTTCCCAGGCACAGTCACACACTCCCCTGCATCTCAGGGACACTAATACCACCTATGATTTATTATCCCCCTTAGCACACAATAAGACAATCTTGCACATCTAAGTGTTTCCCATTTGTAAGAGGAGGACAATTTTAACCAAGTGGCAACATCCGGGAATGGAAAATAGAGTCAACACAAAGTGCTAAAAGTGCCTGAACTCTGACCCTCATGCTTTTATATCTGTTACCTTGGATACAAAACGCCACTCAACGAGTTCCCCAGAGTTAAAGATCAGCCCAAGAGCTCTGCTGTTGTTACTTTGCAATGTATGTAGTTTAACTTTGTAGATTCTGATATATTTGTAACAGTCAAAGTACATCTGCAATTCTCTGTCATTGTTATTTTTATAGTTATGTCCTTTTGTAGTTTGTATGATAATTTTGTGTTCCTTATTACTATTCAACTGGTCATCAGTTGCTTATCAGTAACTTCAATGCGCCATCACTCGTCATTGCTTCCGACAGATTTCAACGAGTCGTCAAGCTGTTGTCTCTTTGCGGCTCAGTCAGTGTGACATATTGTCCACTGTGCAGAGGATTGTGGGCCAGAATAGCCAGAAAAGCATGCTGGCTTGCATACCACAAAATCGGACCGGGTGTAGTAGAACATCCTGGTATTTCTGGCATACTGCATTTGACATACTTTGTATTAGGACATACTCAATCTTTTTCTGGAATACTATACAGTATGGTAGTGTGGGTATTGGAGTGCACAGTGTTTAATCACAACTCTCGGATCTGTCACGTGATGCCATTGGGCCCCAGAAGACTTTTTTCCATTGACTTATATTGTGAAAGAGACGTCTGTAAATCAGTGGATACATTTCTGTGAGTGTCAGAACCACTGCGAAATGACTGGGATTTGATCCATTTGGTCCAATAACATTTTATCACCTAGAATAGCTGCATGATTAAATCATTTTATGCCTGTTAAAGTTACCAGAGGGCTAAAATAGATGTCAGTGCTTGGCACTCTGAAGTCTCTGCTGCACTTACTCTATTGGCCCCATGATGAGATGTTCTGAGCAGCTTTCATAGGAATGAATGTGGCCCTGCCTCCATGCTGTACCCTATGGAGTAAGACAGCTTCCAAAAAGATGTATCCATGATTCTAACCATTCGTATTCGTAATGTTAAACATTTGTATGTCAATAAAAAAGTTGTACACAAAATTCTGCTGTCATATGCATGAGTCTGAGAAATTGTTTGGGTTAGGATTGTTTTTATGTGAGTATGAATCTAAAAGATGTGAGTGCAAAGTCTTGTGAATACAACTCTAATTTCTACGACTACGAAGTCTTCACTGTGAATACGAATTCAAGTTTGTGGGTACGAGTCGAAAAGTGTTCAAATGACGTCACATAGGTCACAGGGGAAACTAATCGAACCCCGATTGCTCCGACAGCGCATGCGCAGAAGCCAAAGATGGCTCCGAGCGCTGCACCCAGGGATGCAGGTGAAGCATCACAGGTAAAGTCAATAACACATCCAATATTTATTTATTTATTTCATAAAATTGTACTGTTTTAAATAATATACAGTTTATGGACGTACAGACGTACTGCTTCGCTTGCAAGCTAACGACGTGCCGGTGACCCACAGTTAGACCCACTAGCATTAACGTTAGAAGTCGGCTTACCTGCAAAATATGAAAAAACTAAACTAAACTAATTTGAGATATAATGTTGACCAAAATACGGCTTTCATCGGTTTATAAATTGTGTCAATTGTCGTATATTTCTGAGTAATAGTGCTGCACTATTACTCTGAAGTCATTTTCCCATTGTCATTTGTGCTGGTTAAATAATAAACGACTTGTAACTCTTTAGATGTAGAATATAACCCGGTGTCCCAGCTCTTGTCTCTGCGGCACCGCGACACAGCGACACAAACACGCCCCATAACCCCTAATCTCTTATTTATGACAGAGAAGACTACAAATATATACACGTCATAATGTGTGTATGATAATCCATCGATCCACTGATTGACTCCCCGCTGGCTTCGTTGTAAACAAATGCACGAGACCGAGAACAGAGTTAGCAAAGAAGAACTGAAACCGGACTTAACTTACTGTAAGGCAAACGATGGGCCGAAATATACGACAATTGACACAATTTATAAACCGATGAAAGCCGTATTTTGGTCAACATTATATCTCAAATTAGTTTAGTTTAGTTTTTTCATATTTTGCAGGTAAGCCGACTTCTAACGTTAATGCTCGTGGGTCTAACTGTGGGTCACCGGCACGTCGTTAGCTTGCAAGCTGAGCAGTACGTCTGTACGTCCATAAACTGTATATTAGGGTTGGGCGATAATACGGTAATAAGGTATCCCGCGGTATCTAAAAATAGCAACTGTATCAGTTTCATTACCGTCATTTAAAAAAAATCTGCGCATATAGGCCTGTAGGGGCCTAATATAATATTAAATATAATTTATTTAATGCCTAATGTTGCAAGCCAAGCCTGCTCCTTTAAGAAGGTGGCTTTGTGGGTAATGTGTGTGTGTGACGTAGCGTGTCTAGCCGCATCCACGGTGAATAGCAGTATGCCGATAGAGGGAAAGTATAAGTTACCACTGTCAGTGAAGCAAGAGTCAATGCATCACAGAGAGGCTGTGTATTAAGTCTGCTGCATCGCTGGAATAAAGTGCCCCGTTCTCCACCGCAGAGTTGGTCCGGACTCTTTGTAAGCTTGTTACCAGCCGCGAGCCAGGCTAAGCTAAGCTAAGTGAGCTAGCGATATATAGCAGTGGCCGCCCAACTACGGTTCAGGGCCTGAGACTGGAGAGCTAACACTAAATAATGAATGTTTGTCCAGCACCTATGTGGGTGTGGTTGAGTTTTCAATTTAATACTGTTACAATTAAACACACAATTAAAACTAATAGTAGGTTATAACGATTCTCTTAACTGTTGTTTGGGGAGATGACGGCTAATAAAGTTTTTGGATGTGACGTCACGTAACAGCTCAGAAGTGAGAAAGAGAAGAGAAGATGGCAAGCAGCACATCAATCGAGTTGGTCCCCAAAAAACACAACTTCTGCAGTGTGGCAGCATTTCGGGTTCCGACCAAATGACACGGGAGAGCCGGCGAGTGTCGACGAGGCTGTGTGCAAGATTTGCATGAAGACGGTGACACCGAGTGGAAATGTGATGGAGCCAGGTGTTTCCTCTGATGTCGAGGGCTGCCCGAAAGTTCCTGTGCGTGTGTGCCACAAGCTCTCCATTTTCGGTTATGCCTTGTTATTATTTATTGTTCTGTTTTTCTTATTTGATAAGCTCTAGTACTGGATGCTGCAGAGCTGTGCTTTTAATTTATTTGATTTACGTTGATAGGCTCTAAAAATAAACCAACGGACAGTACCCGTTGCGGTCTCATTATACGCTGTATAGCACACATTTTCGTTACTGCCTTTGTTATTTATTGTTACTTTTTTATTATTTGACAAGCCTATAAGTATTGGATGCTACAGGGCTGTATTTTAATTTAACTGATTTGTGTCGATGACTGTGCTGGAAGTGAGCTGTAGCCCACAGACAATTAGTTATTTTCATTCTGGTTGACTGCTGTATCTGCACTTTTAAAACATTTGTTAATAAAAGTTGTTAATGTTGTACATGTTTTGTTGTCATTTTTTCTGTATTTTAAGGCCTGTGTAATGTTTGCTATTCTGTTTCTGAACGGTATAGGCGCAAGCCCACGTTATGGTGACTCCCTCTGACCTCTATAAAGTTATTGTTAATTAGTCACGGTAATACCAAATACCCCGGGAAAATGTGGGGAGGGTTTAACGGTATCAAAATCTGAATACTGCCCAACTCTACTGTATATTATTTAAAACAGTACAATTTTATGAAATAAATAAATAAATATTGGATGTGTTATTGACTTTACCTGTGATGCTTCACCTGCATCCCTGGGTGCAGCGCTCGGAGCCATCTTTGGCTTCTGCGCATGCGCTGTCGGAGCAATTGGGGTTCGATTAGTTTCCCCTGTGACCTATGTGACGTCATTTGAACACTTTTCGACTCGTACCCACAAACTTGGATTCGTATTCACAGTGAAGACTTCGTAGTCGTAGAAATTAGAGTTGTATTCACAAGACTTTGCACTCACGTCTTTTAGATTCATACTCACATAAAAACAATCCTAACCCAAACAATTTCTCAGACTCATGCATATGACAGCAGAATTTTGTGTACAACTTTTTTATTGACATACAAATGTTTAACATTACGAATACGAATGGTTAGAATCATGGATACATCTTTTTGGAAGCTGTCTTATTCCATAGTACCCAGTTCTCTTTATAAATCCATACAGTCCACAAACCAATAGGTGACATCATGGTGGCAACACTCATTACTTTTATACAGTCTGTGATTGTGAGACTATATATTACAGTAAATTCATTCCATGACCTTGAAAATACCCTTTGAATGGGACATTACTTAAAGTGTACATCACCAGAATGGACTAACATGTTTATAGATTGTGTAGAAAATATTTATATGAATATAAAATGTTATATTGAATTGTAGAATTCAGGCAATGAAATCTTTTTAACTCCATGATGACCTCTCCCTGTACATTCCGAGGTTACAGTATGTAACAGCAGTGTGCCACTCTCCTATAAAAAGTATACAGCACACACACAGACAGGCTGTAAACATACTGTACATGCACTGTATATACATATGGCCCTAAGACACACAGCTTGTCTTCTCTGCTACCGCGGCCGGATCCCCTAGAGGAGAACTGACAGCTATCTGCGTTTGATATATGTGTTTCTCGCTGTCCTAATGAGCGGATTTCTCTCGGTAATGTCTAACATGGGTCCTGGAGGAGGGGGTGGACTCAGGCTCTCGGGTTAATATTCTCAGTCCCCCTCCCCCATGCACTTACAATCCTTCATGTTAACTGCACAGTCAATTGCACGCTCCTTACCTGATTCTGTCTCATTTTGAAAGGATGTGGAAGCACCAGGCATGTCACAGATATAGCACAAGATGCTGCATATATTACCAAAGTGCAAAGAGCAAAATGGTAGCCTATTTTTACAGGAGGTCAACACCAGATCCTTTTATTTCCTGCCTAAAATGTTCCAGTTTTGCTCCATTAGCTGTAAAATATTCACTGCTCGTCCTCATGATGCTACAAAATTGTTTTATAACCATTAAAATGGTTTGTCAGCCAATGTAAAGCCAATGTTTGTTTTTAAAGCGTAACCTAATGCACATTTTGAAAAAAAGAAGCGAGTGCACTCTGAGCCATTTCTTCTCCTCTCAGTTCATTCATAAATCCAGCTGCTTTTAGAGTGTTTCTGCGTGGCTCAAATCATGAGATGTTTTTATCTGACCGATTATTTGTCCGTGTGTTTCTATGTTGGGTCTACATGTGTGGGTGTGCACACACCAGCACTTCTTGCCCAAAGGTTCATGTGTAAATGTAGCTGATCCCATGTGAACATGAGTGAGATGGAGAGAGGACGAATTCGTACATGCCTGCAATTGAATATCCTGTGAGTGGGTGCACTCCTCCATTGGCCAGCTACTGTACAGCACTTCCTGATGTGGAGGAAGGTAGCCATTGATTTTATCTGTCTGTACATGTATGTGTGTGTGAGAGAGAGAAAGTGTTTGTGTGGGTAGCACCACTCTCTTCTTCTACCGGGAAGGGTCGATGCATGATGTTTAGGAGAGATAGTATAGCGGGGCGGTTTGATGGGCGATTGTGTGAAAACTTGATGTCTGTCTTGACAGTCTGTCTGCGTGATAACGGCGCTCTGTCAGCACAGACAAAACCAACCTGGCAGGTTGGTAGCTATTAAAGTGGTGTCTAAGAAACATCCTCTTTGTACCTACACACCAGTGTGTACTCCCTCTGGACTCAAATAAGGAAGAGCATCCCATGCTGTGCGGAGAGATAAGAATGGAGAAGAAACTGAATGGAGAAAGTACTATAAGTCGACTACATAAACATAATCATGCATTGCATATCAAATACAGAAGAAATAAAGATGATTCATATTCATACAATCAATATTCACATGGCTCTGCTGCTGTGTAATCCTCCTATTCTTGCACAAAATGCTTTAATCTAAAAAAAAGTGACTCGAACACCATTTGTAATGTTTATAATGAGAATGGGGACAGCATGTGTGAGGTTCCCTTTGTGTTTGGAAGAGGGTAAGCCAGAGGTGAGGCAGAGGGAACAAGACAGCTGGAGGAGTTTATTGATTAAGTTCAGTCAATTAAAACAAGCTTATCGGAGGGACTTGCAGAGAAACACGTTGCTTTCCTAAATGTTGTGTGTGGACCGAAAGATAGCAATCTGGTGCTCCACATTCCTAAAAAAAAAAAAAAACTGGGTAATTTAAGCAGCACATATTGACCCTGTTACACAATGTTTGTATGTCATAGTGCCTCTGCTTCTCTCCCTCGTACAGAAATACCTACACCGAGGCTAGAATTTCAGTCTTGCATAACAGCTATTCACCTCTCATTTAAAAGGCGTGGGTATTGAAAATCATTGAAGATCTTTTTGCTTTTAGTGTTTTCAGAGATCTTCTATTGAATTTAACTAATGTACCTCTATGTAGTCGACCTTATGCAACAAGGGTCTCATTCTCTAGTGTACCTTTGACAAAGTGTTGTCTGACATTGAAAAAGTGACCCTCCAGAAAGTGCAAATCCTGCTTTTGGTACTTCTGTGCATTGAGCATTATTGCATTATACTAGCTTTAAACTAAATGGATGAATGAATAGAAGTGTGTGAATGTGAGTCACAGGGTCTCTTCATTTAATGTTCCACAAATATAATACTGTGATTTTCGTGCTCTGTGTGTGGCAGTGTGTTTTAATTCTTAAAACTTTCTCCAAGGCAAAACTGTAAGCTGTTCAACTGCCAGAAAAGCTGGACCCATTGATCTGACCTTTGATGTTTTGCCGGTAGCTGCAACTTGCACACAACCACACAATCCTTTGGTAGCCTTGCTGGTCAGCAGCACAGCAGCTTTATTTCGAAGCTCCCCACTGACCCGAAATGAATGCAATCTGTCATGTCCAGATTTCAAGGTACTTCAAGTGCGTCATGCTGTAACTCTTTAAGTTCTTTGGAGTCTCATGGCCAATGTCTCCAGTGTAGCAGTGGGTAGAAGAGACATGGCAAAACATTTGAATCATTTTAACATTTTAATCCAACTTAACTAAGGATCAAAATCTGAACTTTCTGTGTGCAGCTTATCTGAACTGCCTTTTGCAGTTTATTGGCTTAAACAAGATAAGACAACAAATTAGATCCTGATGCAGAATAAACACTATTTCAGGATTGTGCACCGACTTCAGTCCTTGCAGCAGATAAACAAGTCAGTGCTGAGTTCAACCAAAGAATTGTGTTTATGAACTGTGGCTTATTGAATTTGTTGTCTTTCTTTGAATTTGACATTTTAAAGGTGCTCTCGGTCAAATCTAAAATAAGATCTAGCAGCAGCTGCAGGGTTCTAGTCTACAACTTTGGCAAACGTCTTCCTCAAAACTTTTTTATTTTAGCAATTTTGTATGAAAAGCCAATACAATATTATTTCCTATGATAATAACTCGTCATTAGTCATTTGTTGATATAGACTTTTGTGTTGTGAACAATACAGTAGAATTACAAAATTACATCCACAAAACAGCAGTTTACCTTTACAGGTAAGAGCACGCACTGGTATAGACCAGTGAAGATCACAGGGCTGACACATAGAGACAGACAACCATTCACACTCACATTCACACTGACTTAATCCATCATTACAAGATCCACAGAGTAGCCTATGTTAATGTCTTATTAGCTCATGAACTCATGAGCTTATTGGCTGGTCAAACTGTAGACTGTATAAAGAGATGGACAAATAACAGCTCCCAAAAAGTGAAGCCAAAATATCTTCTTCGCTCCCTGGTGACTGGCTGCAGTATAAGTCATAGACCCTACCTCCTGCATGTCTGCAGATGTTACATGGGCCAATATAAAAAATCCAAGTACAGGTCAAATAAAATGGCTTCATTTTTGCACAGTGGGAGGAAGTGCAGATGTAACACCCATCTTTATATACAGTCCATGGATCAAATGTTAGCTAGAAAGCTAATGTTTGACCAAATCATCATAATGTCACATGACTCGATTTTTGACTTGCTTGACCTGAACAATGACTTGATTTGCCTTGCCTGACTCATAGCAGGGACTTGACTTGCTTGATACGTACCACACTTACTTGCTTAAGACCTTAAGGTTAAGACTTGCTTGTGACCTGCACGTGTGACTTAGTCCTCACCTCTGGTTTTTATTCCTTAGTATGTGTGAAATCTACTGATGCCCGGTGCTCTTTAGTCACTGAAATGAAAATATTTGTGCACTTGGTCCCTGAACATAACTTAAGATGACTTTCATCTCTGTGCTGGTGGAGATCACCATTGCTCTACAGTCTCATACTGTAGACTAATGTCTTAGAAACCAACTCTGTCTGGTTCACTCCAAAATTACTGTTGTGTAACTGCAATGATAAGACCTTGTCTGTCTTCAAATATCAAAAAAAAGGTTTTCAAATATTGTGTTTGTGTTTTCATATACAGTACATCCTGGGCCATCTCTTCACAATTTATTTAAGCAAAAATATAACATATATTTCAAAATGTTTGATAGTGACATGATACATTTCATTTTAAAGGGTGAATAAGCCAAACATGCTCAATCACAAATGGAGTGCATCTCTCTAAAAGCTGGAGAAAGTATTTACCTTCCTCCAATTGGCTCTAAATATTCCTTGCACGAGACATCACCGAGACCACTGCCATCATTTCAGGAAGGAGAGGAGAGGGAGAAATATTGTTTGCAGCACAACTCTAGCACTAACAGGTAAGGAGTGCTCCAACAGTAAACGGGAATCAAACGTGTCTGTCTTTTTTAAAATATGATTTATTTGTAGAATTTTCAACACCAACACCAACAATACATAAACCCTCACATGTATGACTGAATGAATGAAATAAGAATGAGGTAAATGTATACAGACATACAAACTGCGACAAGACACAGTCACATGCATGTCTGTCTTCACAAGTAATACCCTGTTGAATGACCAGCCACAGCTCACTTCACAAAACAAATGACAGTGCTGGCGAGCTAAAGTGAAAGTCTCCTTTGTGACTGCCCTTTCTGCACAGCTGGTGAATTTCTCTTTTCACCACTCGGTTCCCGTTGATTGTGCAGAGAAATGTTTATTATTTGACGTCATCCATGTGTGCGTCAAACCTTTGATGCTGAGTAACACGCAGTGAATGACAATGAGCCACAGAGTGGCTGAGGGGGCTGCTTGTTACAGTTATGGCAATAGTTTTCTCCTCTGCAGCTGTATTCACCTAAAAAAATGCAGATTTTTTTTAACAGCCCAATAAGCTCTAAACAACAACAACATGTTTTTTGCGAAATAGTTCTCACGAGTGAGCCATCACCAAACATCAAAGTTATTGTAATGGATATGGCACAGCATTTTGATGTAGTTACTTTCGGATCCCAGCCTGTAGAATAATAAAATACTTAAATAGTTACTAAAGTGTGGTCAAAATTATGTGTATACTGATACGAGTCTAAACTCACGGTCTAATATTAAACCAAATTCTCTGAGAAGACAATTAAAAACTCCTTAAAAAAGAAAGAAGATTTAAACAAGCCTTTCTGTTGAGAAAAATGAATTTAAAAAGACATTTTCCTCTTTGGACAACAGGTTGTGCAATAAGAACTGTAGCTGGATAAAAATATTACAAATAAGACTAAATTTTCTTTGCACACTAAATGGTGAATTTTAATGTTGGCATGCTATGCTCACAATAAAAAAGCTAACACAATGATTCAATCCAAAGTTTTTTTCAGACCGACAAGATGGTTAACAGCAATTAAAAGGAAAATAAGTCACAAGATAAAACCACAACAAATTATGTTTAGCAGATATCACATCCACCATGTTCACTATCTTGGTTCAGTCAGAAACACTTTAGTCAAAACTTAATTTCCACTTGCATGGCTCTGTTCTGGGGCCTCTCTACCTTTCTTCAGGCTTATGCAGAAAGCATCTTCCATGCACGTACGTAGAAAGCCTAAGGCAGAGAGAGCACACCTCCCTGCCCTTCCACGTGCAAATGAGGACAGCCTGAGGCAGAGAGCACACCTCCCTACCCCTCCATGCCCCTACATGGAGAGCCTAAGGCAGGGAGAGCAGCAGACAAACAGAAATGACATTGATAAGTCAGACACAGCATGAAAAGGAGGAGCTGGGGTGGAGGCGGGTTGCAAAGTGGCTTGCAGAGGAAGCAGCAACAGTAGGCAGGCCACAGCAGATTAAGTGAATAAGATTCACCAATTGGTTGCATAGAAAGGAATCATGTGATCTATCAGCTGACTCCCTTCATCAATCAGCTGCTCCATCAGTTGATTGGCTGTTTGAGATCAGCAGATGTAGCTGGGATGTGAGCTGAGCTTGACATCATGTCCTGCCTGAACTAATGCTATGCTCAAGTTTTGCATGTTAGCATTGCTAATAAGGTATGATTGCAAAGTATAACCAAGGCAAATGGAAATGTCATTAGTTTCATAACAAAAGTTTGGGTGGCTGTGGCTCAGAAGGTAGAGCGTGTTGTCAACTAATCAGAAGATCACAAATTCGTTCCCCAGCTCCCCCAGGCTGCACGTCAATATTTCCTTGAGCAATATGCTGAACTCCAAATTGCTCTCGATGGCTGTTCCATCTGTGTGTGAGTGTGTTAAAAACTGAGCAGGTGGCACCTTGTATGGTAGCCTCAGCCACCAGTGTATGAATGTGTGTGAATGTGACTCATAGTGTAAAAAGCACTTTTAGTCGTATGACTAGAAAGCTGCTATGCAGGTGCAGGTCTGTTTACCATGTACCAAAAGTATTGTACAATTTAAAACTTTGACCACAAGGAGGCGCTAGATGAAAGGTCTGGGAATCACTAATGTCCTTAGGGTTCATCCCAAAGGGGGACTTGAATATCTGTGCAAAATTGAATTCTAATAGTTGTTGAGATATTTCAATCTGGGCCAAAGTGTTGGACTGTCCAGCTGACATTGCCATCTGTGGAGCCATGCCTCTACTGTGACTAAATTAACAGTTGGTAGAAACTCAAATGGGAATTTTTTTTTTGCTTGGATGGCAAAGACATGACCTGTCCGACTCTCCCTCAAACTGGCAACTACTCTTTGCCTTCGCTGGTTGGATTGGTTAGGTTTAGAGACTGGTTTTGGTTGGGGTTAGACTGTTAGGATAGGCCCATCAGAGGCAGAGTAAGGCAAAGCAGGGCAGGTCATGCCCTCATCATCCTAGGAAAACACATGCAGGCAGCTCTGCACATAAAATATGTTGACGTGACAAATACAGAATGATTCATCTCAAGTTTTGACACAAGATCAAAAGCAGAGTCAGCGTCAACTTTTATCTCCAGCCTCAGGAGTGCTGTCAGGCTTAATACTCAGCATTTATTAAATCTGTCAGTTAGGTAAAATTACTTTATTTACCATGCTAACAGAAAATCTGATTGTAGCTGCCAGAGATGAAATCTTGCTGCAGAAAACAAAAACACATTTAAATGACTTCTGAATGAACAGAAGAATGCTCATCTACGGCCCGAGTCTTCTGCACCAGACTGTGATAAGAGCCATCTAAAGGATGTATCTGCAGGCTCGGAACAAGAAATGTTTTTTGCTTTATTACCTGATAGTATGCTCCCAGTTGTTGTCAAGACCAAATAATGATGTTGTCAGACAACACAGCTTTTATTGCACATAACACAGCATCTAAAATATTTTTCCAGGTGGTGCCATCTGAGTTGTCTGCAGTGCTGGTAATATAGCAATGGTGTCATTGTTTTCCACACCTAGAGTTTTTTGCACATTTGCATTAAATTAAAGTTTAAAGAGCTGTAAAACATCAAAATGAGTCGACAATAGAAAATTAAGACGTTCTTATTCTAATTTAAATTCCTGTGTGTGTGACATAATAACTAGAGGCACAATAGATGCAGGTAAATTTTATATAGTGTCCATAACTTTAGAAATATATAAGTTTTCTAGTTAGCAAGCTGATCTACTCAAGTCAGCAAGGTGACCTCAGGTCGAGAGAGAGGTTATGTGGGTCTCTGTGAATCGATGGTGCTGAATGCTGAAACACACATTCTGGCTCACAACACACAAATGTATTCATCTTATCAGGTCGAGAGAATAGGAACACCACTATCCACCCAGACAGAGTAACCTGGAGCAAAACAGAGTCCTATTGTGAATAAACCCAGCAGAACCTAATGCTGTTCATGCCAACACTGAAAACTGACCTGGAGTCCAAGAAGTACCTTCAGACAAGGAGCACGTATAAACCAAGACACAGCTGTAGAGACCTCCTGTCTCTCCAGAGTCACTCCACCAATCAGAGCCACTGGCAGGGCCATACTGCTTGAAGAGTGCACTCATATGGCAGGATGCACGATCCTGGACCTGTCTCACTGAGGCAGTTTGTGAGCAATGCTTACATGAAGAGCGTAAATGGTTGTAATGACACATTTAACAGATTATTGCTCACAATATGCAGATAAGTTCACATGTCCTCTTACATGCGTATGCATAGGATAGAAATATGGCACTCGTTTCAATAAGGGAAACATGTCAAATTGAGACAGGATGCTCATGTTGGTGAAATTGGCCCCTGTTGGTTTGTGTTATTCCATAAGATAAGTCAGTGACTGAGCCTCCACTTTAATAGGGACATTATTATGGCCAGAGGCATTGTGTTTTCAGGTTGCCATCCATCTCTCTGTCCAGAGCCGGCCCTCCCTAAGACCCAGCAGTTCATTTTTGTCCTCTGTGCGGGACATGAGTCTGAGATCTCTAAGTGAAGCACCATTTATGCTATCTACTTGAATCCCACTGTACTTTCAAGAGGACATCCTGGGCTTCCTTGTGAGGCTCCACGCAGCTTCCTGGGGGTAAGTAATCTTTTTTTTTGCAGATATTATGTTTCTGTTGGTAATAATCAAATTCTTCCTTCAATATGAGACTCTTAACTTCAATTTAATAAGATTTCTAAAAATGTACAAAACACATTTTATTCAGTGTCCTTTGCAGTGGACAGCAGGACTTAGCACACCCTATTTTTAACCATTTTCCATACTCCAGGAAGCAGAGGGCTGAGTGAGGCAGAAAGGATTTTGCTAAGAATTGTGGAAGGAGAGTCAGACTTAGAGCTATCAGGACATGATGTGGAGGTGGGCCAGACATTAGAGGAGGAAGGTGAAAGTTCAGATGTGACATGTCAGCTTTTGAAGAGCCTGAGCAGGGACAAAGTGACGTCACCCACCGTCCATTATGGAGTCCATTATGGATAACAAACAATGTGTAAGCTAGGGATGGATTTTATTTGTATTACTGTATGGAAAGGGAAATGAGAGCCTTCGTGAAGTGACACACACACACACACACACACACACACACACACACACACACACACTGCATATGCATATGTTATGCAAAAAATCTCCTTTCTTTATTATTCAAGTTTCAACCCTGTTGTGGAGGAGAACACTTTGCACAACAACACTTGCCACAGCCATCAAGACTGGAGGCCCTCTGACTACTTCAAACAGAACATAGATCACCAGGTTTCTGAAAAAATGTCGGAGCACACAAACCAGCGGGAAGTGCTCATCACTGGAGGCAGCCTGAAAACCACTCCAGAGGAGCTAAAAACCTTCTTTGGCATATCTGTGTACATGGCAGGGGAGGCATGAATATCTGGACCACATTTCATGAAAACACATCCAATGATTGTTGAGGCATTTCACTCAAAACCACACAACCGTCATAATGGTGCTTGAGGAGGAGGTTTTAGGATTCATCCACTTGGTAATATGGTAATATGAAAGACTGCACACAATTTTATATCAATCTGTTAAGAAGATGCTGAGATTTTTCACAGGATAAGTAAAAGAGTTGACTTCAGGGACTTCAGCATCTGCAACAAAGTGCTGCAGACGATCTACCAGTCCGTGGTGGCCAGCGTTATCTTTTAAGCTGTTGTGTGCTGGGGCTAGAGAGTGATGGCAAGAATCATTAACAAGCTAAACAAGCTAAATTAGAAACCAAGCTCAGTGATTGGAAGAGGAGTTGAGCTGGACTCTCTGGAGGTGGTGACGGAGAAGAGGATGCTGTCCAAATTGGTAAGCATCCTGCAGAGTGTCTCACACCCCCTCCACAACATGTTGTCTTCGGCCAAAGGCTGATATCCCCGAGGTGTTTTACTGAGTGGCAGGACCCCAGAGATCTTTCCTGCAAGTGGCCATTCAACTGTGTAACACGTCCTGCTTTAACTTCTTTCTCATAGTTACATTCATTTTGCACGTTACTGCAGTTTGCACACTTGTATGCATGCACATGCTTAAAAGGGTATACTTTTTTGCTCTTATGTTTGTACATTTGGTTTTGCATGTTTGTTCTGTGAGGTTTGTTCGTGTACTGCTGCTGTGATGCAGAGTTCCCCCTGGGGATGAATAAATTCACCCATCCATCCATTCTCTGGAGACCATGATTTCATGGAAATTCATCAGACACTTGTCAAGATATTTTAGTCTAGACTAAATTGGAGGACCGGCTAAACGGCTGACAGAAAGACATTGCCATCCCAAGAGCCATGCCCTTACTGTGGCTAATAAAAACACTAAATGCATAGTTTTTTTTTAACCTTCCCAGCTGGCACAGGACGTTAAAAAGGCATCGGACTGTTACAGTGGACAGATGTAAAACTTTGGTTGGAATGAAAAGATATTTTAAATGTCTAACGACATTAGAATTTAAAGTAATGTGAACGTTAACATTATTACATTACTGCATGCTATTACATTACAAAATATCTCCCTCTGGTGTTCAAACACCAAAGACTTCTGTGAAATTATCTGTTAATCTGCACACTCATATTCTGTATTAAACATGATCTTTACTTCATTCTTCTGTCTCTGCTGATTGAACTGTCGTCAGTATTCTATGTCAAATTGACGTTGGCATTAGACGTCATCCTGAAATCTGTTCATTTTTAACCCAAATGACAATTTTTCCCAAAACATGACCAAAAAATCTTTTTCTGACAGAAAACCCTAAAGGCAAACTTTTCCCCACAATGTGTTTGTTCCGATTTGCTCACGCTCAAAAAACCCAGCACAAAACTGAGACAACAGTCATTTCATTGGCTACTCACTGCAGCCATTCAGGCCACAAATAAAATATTAAAAGATCTGATGTTGAGCTCTATTCATATTCCCATCCATTTTACAACAGACATCCTACAAACTGTCATTGTTAAATGACAGAGAACCACACTCATGGAGTGCATACATTCTTCTTCCCCTCCCCCTCAATCTACAACCCCTCCTGCTCTGGATTTACTGCTGTTTATCTTAGAAGGAGCAGGTGCTTGCAGAAGAATCCCCCCGGATTTCATCTTTATATGAAGCTTGTTTACCATTCACATATCGGTGCCCCGTTCACTATCAGTGTGTAGCTGCTGCCTTAGCAGAGAAATAGGGAAAGATGGATTTCTGGTATCCAAACATTACAAAACGCAGCATATTCGATCACTGGATAAAAGCGAGACTGACACTGGCCCATTGTTATGTGGCTGACAGTTTCATATATATTATGGAGTTGTCAGTCTATTATTGGGAAGTAGCTTGTCAGTATGATGCAGTTTTTGCCAAATTTACCTTGTTGCTTGATAAATGAGACCAGGCTTATTGTGTTTCTGTGCTGCTCTCTCTCTCTCTCTCTCTACACCATTTTTCCAAAACCACTATCTTTCACTTTCAGGTTGCACAAAACACAGGATGTGTGTGCCTGACCTGTGGAGAGAACAGACTGTCCTGTGTTTGCTGAGACCCTGGTGAGATATAAAACATGGGAGGTCCCTTTAGTCCGTCCAGAAGAACCACTGTTAAAGAAATGATTTCACTGTGTATAGAGACTGCATGAAATAATATACTGTGTTTTGTATATCTTAGAGGTTGCAGTAAGCTGTTTTAAAAAGTATACTGTCTCTTTAATGGGATATTTTTTCCCAGGCTGGTTGAAATGTCCTTGTGTACACCATGCTGCCCTTAAGAAAATAACATGACAATATAGCAGGACAGTCTCTAGAGAAACGTTTATGTCTGTATTCTGGTTAATTAATAAGGAATATTAGAATGTAAACCCACTGAGAATAATCACACAAATGAAAGTGTATATATAGACTTGAATTATTTATCCTTTTAATTTTCTCAAAGATATTAAGGCAAACATTTGCTCAGGGACAGAATCTTTATGTTTGTTTATCTCAGTGTCCCCAACAGTTTGTGAGTACAAAGCTCTGCTTCACGGGGAGTTGGTTTTGATTATTTATTTTATGGTACACAGTAATAGCACACTCACATGTAGACTTTTTGCAACATTTCTGTCCTAATTATCCTTTGAATCCACATCTAAGACATGTGTATCACATATCTGTGGTTGGCAGAAATGTACAATGCCACATTGTGTGCCAACATTTCATTGTGTGCCAACATTTCATTGTGGCAGCTGGGCTGGGGGATATTTAATTGGTGTGTTTTTTACCAGTTGTCAGGACATTTTCAATCGCATTTGTGAGGAACAAACCAAATATTTTAAGCTCACTCTAACCAAGGGATTTTGTGCCTAAACCTAACCATACATTAACCACAGGGATGTCACAATATTAAAAAAGAAACATAAAGTTTCAACATATCTACGACATATGACACATACAATTGTAAAATAGCTGTGGTTAACAGACATATACAATGCCAACATTTATTCTGCCAACAGCAGCTCGCTCTCTCAAAGAAAATGGCCATAGTTCAACTGTGCAAGCAGCTTATTACACCCCATACTTGTGTTTTTGTGCAGCAACATCATCTAGTGGTTGTATTAATTATCATAGCAAAGGAGAAACTAAGTGATGAAGTATAAAAAGTGACAAAGTCCATGTAAAGTTGTATAAAAATCAAAGAAGTCCCTATAGAGTGGGAAAGACGGAATGCGGATGAGTAAACAAGCACAGAACTTTCACCGAGGAGACCAGTGTTCCACCAGTCAGTCATCACTGACTTCTTTTAATAAAAACATAGCGTAATATGCTAGCATGCATAGCACACTACGCTACTTACGTCACGTTAAGGTGGTAACAAAATCTGCCCAAACCATGATGTTTTTCCTAAACCTAACCACCTAGTTTTGTTGCCTAAACCGAACTATAAAGTTTGACAGCGTGACCGTTTCAAAGCATCAGTGGAAACTGACGATCGGCAGTTGGGTTGTAATTTGTCGAACAGAGAAAATAAATGACTCGCTGTTCCAGCATTTCCATTATTTATATTTCTCCTGGATAAACAACATACATCAACATGCAAGAAATTTAAAGAAAAGTTCACTCAGTCATAAACATAAACTCAAAACATAAAAAAAGTAATAATTCAAAGCCCACCCTTGGAGTACAAATTGTAAAAAGTATTTATTTCTAAACTATATACAGTGTTTCTCCTTTCTTTTCTGTGTTGTGTCTCCTGTAAACCATATCTAGCTGCTGTATCTTTACAATGCACTGGCAATGTACACGCCTCATATAGGCTAATTTTCCACAAATGAGTCCATTTATGAATCATTAACGCAGCAATACTGTGGCAGCCATGGCGATAATGAATATGGATGTTGGCAGCATCACTTCTGTCAAATGGAGGCTTCAGTATGGGCACGCTGGCACAGAGCGAGAAATGTGTTTTTTGGCTGCTGCTGCTTCCCATGTGTCACAGACTTGACAACTCTCTTTCATCCCCTCCATTTACTGTCATTTCCACTTGTGCTCGCCAAAAAGAATATGAGATTAAACAAAAATAAATAAAGAAAGAAAATGTGTATGTTAGTTAACATTCATGTGCTGATTAGTTTGAGAGAAGAGAAGAAGAGCTACTATACGAATATAAGAGGAATCTGATCGTGACGTAAAGCTCACAATGATTCTTATTTAATTCTTCAGTACACTGATAATGTGCACTGAATAGAGCAGACTACAGACCAGCTAACCACACATCATTTCATCCGTAATTATCTCATTCAGACAGAGACATATAGAATGACAACAGGAGAAACTAAGGCATCAGACCAATTTAGGATACACAGACCATAACACCTTTAAAACTATGTTAGTATTTATTGGATGGGACTGCGTGTGGAACAGAAATAAGTGATTTAACAGCTGAAACCCATTAAGTGTGCCAGTTCCAGAGCCCTAGTAATAACCCTGATATCTCACTGGTATAGCTTGCTTGTACTGTACACTAAAATGGAGAGGAGCAGGTGTACAGTTTTTTTTTTTCTTGCTTTGACAAGTCAAAATATCTGTAAAGCAAAAGGGCTGCTTTGAATCAGTGCGAGATTTACTTCCTGATGAAGCTGAACTACAACTGCAATCTCTTAAAAGCTTATTAGAGAGCAATGCTTTCTTTTTCAGGAACACCCTGACACTCAAATCAGTGACATACGGTAATTAGGACGGCCCCAGTGCACTCTATCATGACAGGCCCTGGGGCTAGATTTGCTTCTAAACTAGCTGCTGTAAATCACATCGTCTTGTCACATGATCAAATACAGACTTGACAGTGGATAACATCAACATACATATTACCCAGCAATCATTATTGCAAATGTGTGTGTGTGTGTGTGTGACAAATATACCAAATAAAATAAGAAATCATAATAATGATTAATATTCTTTATCTTTATTTATTAATTTATTAATACATTTTATAGTTAATGTATATGAATATAGAATTTTGTTATAGATTGCTACTGTCTTTGACAAAAAAAAGAAACCTTTTCTAGGGCACATAAAGCAGATGGTACTATTCTTGATTTAACACAAGGCCACCTCATGAGCCCTAGTGCAACCACACTGTCTGTTTTTACAACACATTCTCACTCTGACCTCATCACATATTGAAGTTTGGTCATGGACTTTCCACGTCGACATATGACATAAGGTATCCTGTGTTTTGGTTGTTGACGTTCTAGGACGCCGTGTCAATTACAGCCTGTTACATGCATTGTGTGTCTTCAAAATACACTTCTGTTCTTACAGGAAATGTACAGTTTGCATACAGTCTCTTTCAAAATAAATGCACTACATCCCATACAACACCATGAATTTACTTTTTTTTTCCTTTAACAACAAATGCACACTGTTATGTTTAGCCAGCACACACACACACATGGCTGGGTTTAGGTAAAAAGAGCAGGGTTTGGCTTTACAATCACACAGGAAGTGAACACAGGCCTCCTGTGTGAAAGTCAGTGGTTGTTAGACCCATCCACGACCCCTCCCATCCGATGTGGACTTCTGCTCCCTTAACTTAAATTGTTGCCCTGCCGAGATTCCCCCTGACATCTCTGGGCACCATTAAACAATAACAGCGACCAGCCGTGTATCATACCAACGTGAAAGAACATTTTTTTGTCTGTGCCTGACACTGGAATTCACTGACCAAGCAATGGTATGAAATAACACCAGGTTAGTTTTTACGCCCCTGATTCAGTTTAACATTCTCACCTGAAAACCACCCAGCACAACCACAGTGGGATCTTGGTGATAATAAGCAAGGAGACAGATTTATCCTACCAGTTCAAGTTTACAGAAGCCCACTTCTCCTCTGCCTCAGCCTCTACAGATTATATAGGGCTGCATTTACATGGAAGTTCCTCTTTATGTATATTTGTTTTAGAGAATATTTTTTTCTATCTATATTCATGGACAGTTTATAAAGATTTATAGCCTGGGTTGTGGCTAATATGCTTATTTCCAAGCAAAGCCTTGGAATTGAACGTAGACGACAAGTGGGTGTGTCAGCTGTGCATGTTTCCATCATGTTTTTTTTTTTCTGTTTTCCAATGTGAGCATGTGTGTTAGGTCTGTGTGCTTATTTGCAGCCCAGCGGAGGACCTTAACAGCCAAACACTGCTCAAACCTGCATCTGTTACTGGGGAAAGGAGTCAGAATACAGACCCTTTACCTTCTGCTGCTCCATCACTGCCTGCAGCAGGTAAGTTAAGTCAAATTGGTTTGTTTATTGTGAAAATGAGTCCGGTTTATTTTTATTGCAAATCACTTATTGGTATTTATAATCAATAATGTGTGAGCAACATGCACAATGGGTATATCCCTATGTGCATGCATGTCTTTTTTCGCCTGCAGGTGCACAAATTGTTGAACCAGCCCCATGGTCACCCACCACCGTAGCTCCTGATGGAGAGACATCCACCTCGACATTATGTTCAGCTAGAGCACAGCCTGCACCCACTGACCCTGCTGATTGGTCAGCTCTGTCAGATGAGGTGATTTTGTCAGGAGAGGTCCCTGTGAGTTCAATGAGAGTTTTACATTTCCTAAAGGAAAGGATGGAGGACGTTGCCACCAGCACATCTTTCATAGGAAACTAATAAATGTGGGAAAAATAAAGAGAAGCTGGCTGATGCATTCTGAGGAAAAGACAACAGCTTTTACTGCTTTTGATGCAGGATCTTTTCCCAGAAAATGTACAAACTGAGCTGGAAGAACTGTACTGCTTTACCAAAAGCATTAAGGACAGTCCAGAACTTGGTACACACATGTCGTCATGGAGAAAATTAAATGATTTTCTTTTTCATGTGTGTGTAATATTTGTATTTAAAGTGCAGGGCACATTATTGATTGATTTGATTTTTTTTATTTGTAAAACTGCAACACTTGTATTTGTTGTCTTTTATGCCATACTTTTGACTGCTGGTTATTTTTTACAGTTGCTTTAGTTTGTTTTTTTGCCCATAATAGTATTTTGCATAGGTTATTTTTAAAAAAAATGTCACATTTAATTACATTTTTAACTAATAAAGAAGAAGGAGGCATGGATAATAAAAGTGGTGGTGGTGGGCACCCTGAGCAGATTTTGCCCAGGTCTTCAAAAACACTAATGAGCCCAGGACATGCTTGATCAGAGTCCAACACTGCTGACACTGACTATGAATAAGCAGGGATAAAAAGTACATTTGTATCAGTAGAGAGAACTGTCTCCTCACAACAAAAAGGTATTGGGTTTGAATTCTGGTGTTAAGTCTTCACACCATTTATGTGTTTGCATTTGTTTTTAGCCAACCCAAAAGACATGCATATTAGGTATTAGTCAGGCACAGGTGATGGCAGAGGTCATAACAGTACAGTCTTTTTGTTTTAAATCAAAATCACACATTTATCTGTAAAAATAAATTTCTAGATTTTTCTCTGACATCTTGTTTCATTTGCAAAGCCTGGTGAAATTATTCTAGAATATTTCTGCAAATGCAAATTAGTACTTCTTAACTACGATTATAAAACTGTCAGTTAAATTAAGGATTTTAGTTATGCAGAATAAGAAGAGTTAAAAGCTCTTTCAAACAGTGTGCTCCCTTTGAAAAATCGCCTTGTGTTCTCTCCCAGTCACATTTCATTATTCAATTTAATTCTCCACACAAATTAGGCAGAAGAAACTCTGGTCTGCAGATCCTGTCTGCAGTGGATGGTATTGAGTGTTCACTAATTTAAACTGAACTCAGAAAATTGTGGCTTATTACCCAACTATTGGGCAAAAGTTTTATTGTAAGTTGGAAAATCACCTTCAGAGAGTCTTCAACAGCTTTTACTTTTATGCATCTTGAGGGGTTATAGCCTGAGTAGGAAAGTGATTATTAGATTCATTTAGAGTTTAGCTTCTTCATCTGTCGGCTCATCTTCATGTCATGTGGGTTTTATTCCTTTTCTTTTCTTTTTTTGTGGCCGAGTGGACTCATTTGGGTCAGAAGGTAATCTGACTGCCCAGAGATGCCACCTCTGATTAGACTATGAAATGCATACTGAGATAAATCATTTCTTTGGTCATGTATTTCTCAGATTTGTTGCTGCATTGCCTGTTTTTCTATTTATCTCTCCAACTCTAAACGGAAAAGCAACTAGAGTAGTGTGAACATGGCCGTTATTTGCTTTTAGAATGAAAACGTGTGAACGATTTTGCCCTCCAGCTTTTATTGTGTTTTCCACGGCTGAAAGATTGGTAAGTTTACTTCTAAGAAATGTGTGTACGCTCGCTATTTGAAGATTTTTTTTGAAAAAAGGGTTGCTTGTAGAGGGACCAGAGAGAGATAACTTGTTTGTAGGTGTATATTTGGAGGCTAAGATGCTGCTTCGAGCAAAACAACCACTTGAGAGACAATTTTAATCAATTTCAGTGCAACAATCTCACAACCATCAAATCAAATTATATGCCCCCACTTACACCAGTTGTGTGAGTGTCAGTGCAAATATTTAGCTCACATAACAGTGTTTCAGTATTCAGTAAACAAAAGATATTCAATTTTATCAACACATTTACAGGAAATGGAGAGAGTGTTGGAAACATCAGGAGCAATAACTTAAGTTGTGTTTTCCACCGTATTTGCAATTAATCAGGATGTCGTGATCAGTGCTGCAACTTCAACATATTGACATGAGAAACATTTCACACCCAACACAATCTCAAGAGGCGTGTGTGCTCCTACTGGCTCAAAAGAAGCTCTAATGAGTCAAAGCCCACTGATGTCAAGTAAACTGATTGGACTAACAAGACCTTGTCAGCCTTCTAAATTACTGATCACTGGAGCATGTGAAAAAATAAATCAGATTCTAATATCGTGAGATGAAGTGCTGAGATTAATGTTAGCGAAACAATGGGCAACCTACAAAAAAAAAATAGACGGAAAAAAAAAATTAAAAATAATGAACGACTTTGAGAGTGAATGTGGAAGGAGACTTGAGTGGGAATTATGAGACAGGAATGTGAGAGATGGAGCTGTCTGCCACTGACCAATGACTGCATGATGATGCAGGAACCCTAATTATCAGACAACTCATTTAGTCTGACAGAATGATTCACAGCCACTGGAAATGTGCTGTATCCATGGTGAAACTCAATAACACACACACACACACACACACACACACACACACACACACACACACACACACACACACACACACACACACACACACACACACACACACACACAGCACTAACTCTGCTGTATAAAAAGGATAGCACAAGCAAACTTTCTCTCACTTCCGTTGTCTTGTCGTCTTCCTTTCTCTCACTAAATTAAAGAGTAAATCAAAGAGTCTTTCACTGGATATCCACAACTTTGATTGTTTTTTAACTGTGTAACTAATTAAAACTTTTTTATTCTTGTATAGTTTCTTCAAACTTCAACATACCATCATCAGGACAAGAAGTTGTTCTGCTAGGTTTAGAAATTATTCAAATTTGCTGGGGTCCTTTGTTGTATGTTACTCCCATCCCTCCCTTCATTTCCCACCATCTCTACTGTTGGTTATTTAATTAAGGTATAAAATACCCAAAGAGATAAAACTTTTAGCATGATTCATGACACACTGGAGGGATTGCATATCTCATCTGGCCTGGGAACGCCTTGGGGTCCCCCAGGAGGAGCTGAAAAACGTTGCTGGAATGAGAGATGTCTGGGGTGCTTTGCTTGGCCTGTTCTCCCCCGTAACCTGGCCCTGGATAGGTGGATGAAAATAAATGGATGGATATCACTACTGTCTGAGCTCCTGTAAACATTTTCCTTCATATCTATCTTCATGTGAAATTACAGTCAGTTGTGCAATAAAACACATCCAACACATGGCTTGTGGGGAATGTCATTAACCTAGCTTAAAATTTTAATATTTGGCAAGAGATCTTATAATAGACACAGGAGCCCAGTCACCTGAGGAAAATGTTGGCATTGTGCATTTCTGCAAATCACCAATACATTGCATTTGCACATTTAATATGCATCATATCATGTTTCTAAAGTGGCGTAATATATAAGATGACACTGTCATCATGAGATGGAGGGGATAGTGGACAGTGTGTCACCGTGGTGAGACACCTGATGAGCTGCAGACCACTGCAGATCAATGCTCAAAACCAATTAACTGGTTGTTTCTTAAGCAAGTCATGGATCTGTTTTCTACTGCTGTTTAGGCACCTTACGTGGGTGTTTTGTAGCAATCTGTTGCTGATTTTCCATCTGGGATAGAGCCATGAAAAGCAGTTGTTATTTAACAGAGACATCACTGTGTTTCCAGTGAGGACTGTGCTGCCAAAAAGGTACATGTATTAAGCCAAAATATTATTTTTTTCTAACCATAACCAAGTGGTTTTTGTGCCTAAACCTAACCACACATTAACCACAGTATTGTTGAAATGTTTTAACATGTATGCCATCAGGTGGACAAGGATGACCAACAGCTTCTACCCAAAGGCCATCAGACTGCTTAATAACAGCATCACACACCTCCCACCCCCCAAATCTCATCACACTCACTGACTGCTTTAACATGATCTGACCTGTTGCAACATTTTCATAAGGCATGGTGCACTTTACTTTTAAAGTCAGGTTTATAACGTAGTTATTTGTTTCTGCTTACTCATTTATTTATTTTAAAATCTAACTTTAATTCTAATTTTATTATGGGTTTGTGTGAAGTGAGACTGTCAATAGAATTTCATTGTACAGTGCAAACTGCTGAGTTGTTGCTGCGCATATGACAATAAACTTCTTGAATCTTGAATATCCGTTACATACTAAGGTGAAAATGTATCATATACGTGGTTTGCAGCGATGTACAATACCAACATTGTTTCTGGCGATTGGGTTATAAATAGATGGTTCGTTTGATATGTATGAGCATTGTTCAGATTGTCAAACTCTTAGAAAACATTAAAAACTCATGTGCATTGATATGACTGTGTTTTACTTGCTTTAACTGTTGTATTAGAGAAAAAAACATTCACCCAGACATTACAAACACTTTGTAACTGTAAATCTTGCAGAATTCAGATCTCTTTAAGGAGGCTGTGTTTTTTTTTTTTTATTAAAACACAAACATAGAAATTAATGTTGTGAAAAGCATGAAAGAGATCATCAATTCACACCAGTGTTTTTCAGCCCATGGCAACTCCATTATGCTAATTTCAAAAACACGGTTGTTGCACCGGCAGTGATAAATAGCAAATGTCTAACGCTGTATTTTCCTTTATTTCTCTATCAAAGCATTTAGGACTTCACAAGATTACACTTTTACTCTGTTGTTATTTTACATTTATGTGTGGACACATGATCAAAGGCATCCATCAGAGCTTTTTTCTGCTGCTTAAATCTAACTACATTTTAATACAACACTTATTTTATAATGCTTGGAGCAGATTTTGTATCGTAGCTGCAAAGCAAACAGTCTTTACTAAGTATCTATTCTTATAACATTTATATTCCAGTAAAACAGTTTCTGATTGTTTGGTTAACAGATCAGCTCACTTGTATCACTGTCTATTTAATGTATGCAATGAAAAAAAGTTTCTTTTCATGGTAAAATGCAAACATCTACAAAGAGAGATTTTTAAAGGGGAGGTCCTTAGGTGCTTCTATGTTAATAGTTTAAAAACAATGACAACAAACTAGTTTAAACTGGTAGCATCATTTTTCTCCTCTAATAAACAGTATACTTTAATTTTTCTACATCTTAATCAAAATATATTCCACGTCTCAGTGTCCTGACACAAGATGGGAATCTGGCATAATCTTGATGCCATCCCTTCAGACAAAATCTGTGGCAGTGATAAAGCGTCAGTCAAACATTTTAAAATGTCAGGCACATCGATACGAGGCACGGCGTAGGTGGAGGTCTGTTTGTGCCAGAGGGAGTGTAGACAGAACTTCAGGGATGGATTTTTCAACTGCTGGAGACACATCACACCGCCGCCTTGGCCTGAATATCTGAAGAACAAACAAGCGAAAAGGAGAGAAGAGGCTATGATACGTAAATGTTATTACCATCCCTCACCTTTTCTTCTGAAACTGCTTCAGCTGTTATCTAATATAAATGCCAAATAAACTGCCGGCATATTTATGTACTATCGTGAGTTTGACTCATTAAAAATGGAAAACAAGGATTTTGTGTGTGTCAAATTATTCGAACTGAAAGTGCACAGTAGGCTTGTTCTGGCCTTGTGTTTACAGTACACTGTGTAAATTATGTATTTACAGAATTAAACCAATGGAAACACATCGAACAAAGAATAACAACAGAAATATTGATAACTAGTTGCTCAGGGTCAAACAACCACCACTCATTCTTTAAAATAGTTTCTATCTCTGTATTATTAGAAACTAACACACAAAATACTGTATTTTGTTTGTTACAGCTTTCCAACACTTGAACTGCTTTTTACTTTGTTTTTCAAACTCAACATTCAAATCTCCTTGTTTATGTGTTGATGCAGGGTGTCCCTCTCGACCCTCATCTTCTATATGCAGCATAGGTAGTGTGACTTCATTCTTTGCTCAGGATGCCATTACAACTATATCTTTACATAGCAAACAGTGGTTTGCTGTTGTATTAATGCTCTGGATGTCACATACAGCCTCTTTAAGCAGCCCCAAGTCTTGTGACAAAGTTTCTGCATTTGATTTCACCTCCCTCTCAGGCTCCTTTCCTGCCTTGAGTGCTGTGTCATACTTCTGTTTGCTTTCAAAATACAAAACTTGATTTTCCTCGACAAAGAGCCTCATTCGTCTCTTTTCTTTGTGCAGCTCTGCTGCAAACCTTTAGTTGCTCTCTTTGTATACAATGTTCAGAACCTCAATTTTTTAAAGCTCTTTCCTGTTTTTCTTCCTCATGTTTTCGTCATCAGGGAGCTCTCCCCACAATGCCTAGCTGTTGCAAGGCTCTGTCAGCTCTGTGATGTCTTCCTTCACCTCTTTCAAACATGTCTCAGCATCACCGTGGTCTCTCAGGCCTGTCTTCTCCTGGAGTATATATTCTATGTCTGCCAGACGATGTGTAAGTGCCTCCACCACCCTCAAGGGATATGGCCGTCTGTCTCTCTCCTGCCTTGTCCGGGTCTCTTTCTGGTGCTCCATCTGTTTGTGGAAAGACTGTATTTCTTTCTCCTGTCCCTCTAGCTCGGTGACAAACTCTTTCGTCTTCTTTTGCCTCACAGGCGCTGTGGCTCTCAGTGCTTTGCAGTTTTAGCCTTTCACTCCTCTTTTTTTATAGAGCCATCTTTTCCTTGAGCTTCCTGGCCAACTTGAAGGCACCCAAGCACCTCTGGCTATTATCCTTGTCCTTCGTGTCCTCCATTTTTGGCTGGGTGATTCAGTCTGTAATTTGAGGTTGCCGTCTGCAGTGGTGTGTGTCTGATGAAAGCTCTGTCTGCTTTCAGAGAGGCTGTAGTGTACACAACATGAAAGAAACTGAGTTCCAAGGCTTTTTTGTCAATGTTTAGGTCCAACCTACTTTCACCTTTTCTCAAGTTTTCCTGTATAGTGTGTTTCACCCTCCCTCACCTGTACAGCTGTACCCCACTGAATCATTACATGCACGACCTGTAACCCAAATATAAACAAGATCGGTTAAAAAGAACAAGACCTAAACGTCTACACATTCAAACCTCTCTAATGTCTGTAATAACAGACTCACAGCCTCGCCTCTACTGTCGTGCTGATGATGTTAAACCCACAGTGGTGAAGCATATGGTGTGGCTTTTGGGAGAAGGTGTTTGTTAAGGCTACTAAAAACTAAAATATTTATCAGACAACAATATCAGGTTGTCCTTTAGAAGATTGCCATCCCTATTTACAGTCCCTTCAGGATGCTGTGATATTGCAATCGCAACAGTAAACACAAATTCAGCCAATCCTGGTGCATACTGCACAACCTTGCAATTCTGTCCAATCACCCAACTTTACAGCAACTTTGGTTATTTAAAATGGGTTTAAATCACATTTCATTGTAGTGATTCACGGAGCCTCGCCTTGCCCCGCTCATCTCGGGAGTGTGAGCTCTGTGCCCGGGACGGAGTGTCACACACAGTGACAGGGCTAACTGTTAGCATCAGCTACAGGTACCCAATGGTTATAAAGAGGTTTAATCACAGTTGAGCCATTTTGGTGTCGGTGTAAGGATGTTGAGGGTGTTTAACAGCTTGGTGTTGGATGTTAGGCGCTGCTGCTGTGTTAGCTCATACTAACCAGGCAGAGAGAGCAGGAGGTGAGCGGCTCACAGGGATGGTCCTTCAGCGCTGCCTCAAATGGCAGCAACAGTTGATTGTCGGTGATCAGCAGTCAGCCTCCACCATTACGAATAGACTCATTTCATTCATTACATTCATCCCAATTTTTTAGAAAAGCTGTCTTGAAATCAAACATTTCAGTCTGCAACAGTCCCAAAAACAGCCTGTGAAATCCTGTTGTTGAAAGTTCTGGCATTTGGAGTTATTACTATTATTACTGAATTAAGTATTCTTACATCTGGGGAAGGTTTCAGATTAACTTAAGCTCTTTGTATTTATATTACTAGAAAAGATGTGCATGAATGGTACCAGACAAAATGATAGCTATTGTTATAGCATTGCAACTTTGATGAGGAAATCTGCAAGCACAGATAAATAACTAATAGTTTGGGGAGTATCATGTCTAACACCAACACTGGTGCAGAAAGATCCAAATACTTTGCTAAACTATTGGGAACATAGGCACGGAGAATAAATCCATATCAATCCTATCATCTAATTTATCACCAAACAAACATATTTTCAGAGTGCTCCTGTGAGACTTACAGTGTCTAATCTATGTGTGTCATCTAAGCATATTTACTAGGGATGTTATGGCACTAAGTCTTCTTACAGTAAGATCCTCTGATGGCTCTTTAATAACTACAGTAATGCAAAACAGAAATCATACTCATTACTGTATGAATAATGTGTGAACACTGGAAGTGTTTCTCTCCATTGACATATCCAGGAGTTCAAACATTTTTTCACTTGCAAGGCTCTTTGATGGCAGGATGGTAAACCTCACTGCAAGTCGCTGAAGATCAAAGGTATTCATTTCAAGGTACCGCTGCTTCACTTACAGAAATGACATTTTGGAGGATTTAGCCATCTGTATTTTGAAAAGTTTGACTTTGTAGATGATTGAGAGGAAGTATACAGTGTAAAACATGATTGAAAGGAGCTGAAATATGAAGATTTTGAAATATCCCTAAGCAAAGCACTGAATGTCACAGTTGCATGGGGCTGTTGTGACTAAATGATTTGTTGAACAAATACATACCATATGTGGTCTCTCAGAGTTTGTGGCCATTGTAATTCATAACAAACACACAGCTCCTGGTGCTCTTAAGTGCCTCATAATAAGCAATGCACACACACATAAGGCAATATATCAACCACAGCACACGTACTGGTCCCAAGAAAACTTTCCACTGGGAGGTCTTATTATTCACAGCAGGTTGTTGTGTGTTTATGCTGGTGATCTTTCTGACCGAGGGTCGAGCTTGTCCCAGCTGGCTTCTGCTTTGTCACTGTGACTCCTCCCTGACCTCAAACAACCTGCCTGTCATATGATAAAAAATAAATACATCACAACATAGTTAGATAGTCTGCTGCATACACAGTGGAAGAAAACAAAGGTGGCATTTAATATTTAGGAGGTGCCATGTGTGTCTGTCTGTTGTTATCTCAGTGTAACATCTTAAAACCAGAGGTGTTTAGTTACAGTTTCCAATATGAATTCTCCTTCTTCAGACCAGTCAGCATAAAATATGGACTGCATTTGAATACAACTTTTAGTCCACATCTGCTGCATTCAAATGTAGTCGAGAGTTAGTAGTCGATACCTGGTGCAGAAAGAGTGTGCACAACCCAGAGTATATTTATTGCTGCCAATGCTTTCTAAGTATATACCCCATGCAGTGTAATGTAACAAATTAATAATACTTTGTTACAATACTTTAAGTATTTTTTGGGAGTATCTGGGCTGGTTTTTATATTTCGGTCAACTATCACTTTTACCTCACTACATTTACTAAAAAAAATGTTTTCTTTTACACCAGTTTTATTTCCCTCCTAAGCATTTTCGTTTCTTTTTTAATCCAAAATAAAAAGGTTTAGCGAATCAGTGGCCCTAGCTTGCAAGTTAGGTCATAGGTTAATCACATAAAAGCAAGTCAAAAAAATGCTCTCAAAGTTCTACTTTCCACAGAACAATCGCCCTTTCAACACTACTACACTAACCAATTTGCAGAAACATGAAACTTGCTGGGGATAATCTATCACTGTGAAGAATGTGTCTCTTTTAGTCTTTCGTTATAAACCCAGTGAACAGTAATGCAGCCACGCGTGGTGTCCAAAAGCAAAGCAGTCATGCACATCTAATAAAAGATAAAATGTGAAAGAAGGTCTGCACGTTTTAAGTTTATTGTCTAAAGAAGAGCATTACCTCAAAATGTAACTTGTAAATGTGCTAATAAATTGCACTTAAGGGAGCTTCAGTGTGCAGACTGTTCTTCATGCTTTAAAATGAAGCACAAAACATCTTCAGGTTTCCTTCTGGTGCATTAGCATAATCAACATGTACTTGGTTTGGAGATTTAACTTGGTGTGAGCATTTTATTGTCTAAATAAAATATGAAATCAACAAATACATTCAAGAGGTTAAGAATCAGCACACAGAGTAGTGCTAATCAAAACACAAATGTTCAAGGCACATTTTAATTAGGTTTTTTAATGACATGACATTGCTCTTTTGCCGAGCGATGTTGGTCTCACAACAAAGAGATTTTGTCTGTCAAAGGTATGCTTTGATTAGACATTTTTGCATAAGGTTTTTATACTAGAACCACAGTACCTGTTATATAATCATTTTAATAAACTATTATATTGTTCTCATGAGAATTGGCAACATGACTCCATTGAACTGTGTAATTTCCTGGCTGCAGCTCAGAAAATTGAATAATACAGCGAGCACTCTTTCAGAGCGACCACCAGTGTCTCACGTAATGGAGCTGTTTTATGCCAAGCACACGCTGCATACACCACCTGGCAGCATCTTGAATTTTTTCTGCAAGGAGTGAAAGGTGGAGGTCATTAACTGCTCAGACCCCTGAGGTCTGCTCTGAGTTCAGGTGAATGACAAAGCCTGGAGCAACCGCAGCTCAAAGTCACCAGTTTACAGACTTTTTACTGTCACCAAGCTGTTTTACCAGGGTGTTTAAGATGTCTGATGCACTTTACTGACTGAGGCTGATTGTTAAATATTTCCTCTGTGTAGCTGATGTTCAAACACCATGCAGTTATTATCAGTCACGGCCCATTTTTCTATCACAGTTTTAGAATTGGACTTCGGCTGTTTACTCAGATTCAGTGTGCATGTGTCCTGGCAAATAGCTCAATACAAACAACAAGAACAAATATGTGAAGTTGTATCAGATGGTCTGTTTGGACAACACATGTGGCTTTACACCCTCACACTTGCAAAGAACGGCCCGTCTGTCCGCTAAAAGTGACACCTAATCTGCCAAGCGGTCAATGAAGCTGGGGGAATGGTGATAGCAGAGACAGACAGGAAAAGGCATATTGAGCTTGCTCCACATCTGATGTTCACCACACAGTGGACCTGTGGAGAATCAATGGCATTGATCACAGCATTGTTGTACAGACCAGAAAGTATAGGAAGAATCAAAAACTGGACCAACTAGACTGCTCGACTGCCTAAAGACGCTGCTTATTTAGCTCTTTAAAAGTTGCAGTCTCAAAGATGGGTAGACAGAGTGAGTGTGGAGGAGGCAGCAGCACATCCCTGTTAATTAAATGCTCTATAAATTAAACGGAGCACTTGCTCGCAAATTCTGTTGGCTGCTTTTACCATGGGAAGAAAGTCGTCATGGTTCCTTTACTTTGTGAAAAATTTTGCTGAGTTTATCACATCCTCTTTTACAATCTCACTTTCATTCCCACCTTTAAGCATTTTTATGTCTGATAAACAATTGCTGTAAAAATCACGTCTCTTTGATGTTGTGCGTGTTTTGCCATTAAACCCTTTTCTTAGGGATGATGTTTCACAACATCCACACAAAGTACCGGACTCCATACAAGGGAAATGAGAGCTCAGGAAATTAAAATTAATTAACAGCGGGGATATGGGGGAAGTCAGACGCTTGCAAAGGTAGTTGTCATTCATCCGTGCAGTCGGTCAGGGAGTAAGTACTAAAGCACAGAGGCTTAATCCAGGAAGTGAAGAACTGCAAAAATCTCACACCTACTCTCTCAGCAATCCAGTGCTCTGACTGGTTCACTGTTTCTTCTTCAAGTCCAAGCTTACTGAGATAAGAGGGAATCTCTCGCAACTACTGCTGATCGATTGTCCAGAGTAAGCAGAAATTTAATCTATGAATTGTCCTCAATGAAACACAGCCCAGCGGCAGTGACTGAAGGCACGAGAGTGTAACAGGCAGCTGATAAAGTGGCGTAGCAAGCACAACACACAAGGGAAGCTGTGGTGTGTTATCAGGAAGATACTGGGGAAGTGGATGTCTGGGCTTCTGTCGTGTTGCCGTCTTGCTGGACCATCAACAAATGTCTAGAAAAGTACGTACAGATCAAAAAGTGAGACTGTCCATCAGTCATCATAGAAAGTGCGCCAAGTGACAAACACCTGGGTCGAGTTTGAATGAACTCAGAACCTATGGCATTGTGTTTTGTTGTCGATGTTAGGTTTAAGTTCAAAGAAGGACCCAAATGCAGGACTCCAGGCAGGCAGGTTGAATAATCAAAAAGCAAGCTTCAATATAAGAAGCTGGTTCCAGAAAACAAAAACTGACAGGCAACAAAAACTGAAGGAACAAGCTAAAACAAAATGTGAGCGGAAACACAAAAAAACTAAACTAGGCACAAACCGGGGTGTCACAGGAACACAAAGGACACAAGTTAAAGAACATAGCACACTGGGAACGAAAGGAACAAAAACAGACGGTCTGACACTGAAAGAGGGAAAGCACACAGACAAAAGACACAGGTGGGAGAACACACAAAAACAGGAAGTAAAAAAGATACGACACGTGGAGATTGAGTTTCAGAATGAAACAAAAAACAAACTGCAAACAAAACCCAGGATCATGACACTCAATTACACTGACAAAGCCAACACATTCTCACTCCAACCTTGTCACATATTGACGTTTAGTCATGGACTTTCCACATCCAGATACGACGTGACAGGTACCCTGGGTGCGTTAGTTGTTGACGTTTTTGGACACCATGTCAAGTTCTGCCTGTTATGTACATTGTCTTCTTTCAAAATACACTTCTGTTTTCACAGGAAATTTACTGTTTACACACAGTCTCTTTCAAAATGCACTACATTGATAAAACACTGTGAATTGACGTCTTTTTGCCCTCAACAACTAATACACTTGGTTGGGTTTAGGCCACCAAAACCCATGGTTGGATTTAGGAATAAAAGACACGGTTTAGCTTTACAATTTTATGGGATGCGAGCACAGCCCTCCCAGGTGAAAGTTGGTGTTTGTTGGACCCATCCACCACCCCTCCCACCTGCACCTCATGAACTTTCATTGCCTAACGCTGCCGAGTGCCATTAAACTATAACAGCAACCGGCCTTGTGTCATGCTGACATTAAAGGACAGCTTTTTTGTCAGTGTCTGACGCCGCGAGTCACTGCCCAAGTGTTGGATTTTGATGACTTTGGCATGAGACCGAGTTGACAAAGTAATTTAAATTAGCTAGCGCTTTCATTCTCACCTCTGACTGGTTTCTTTCCATGGCAAAGATGGCGGAGGTTTGTAGTATTCATAGTTACCTAAAAAGATGGATAAAACGTGATTTCTCTGAAATGAGGCTGAAATAAAAAAAACTGGTGGAAACATAAATCTACGTATATGGTGGTTGGCACATTTGGAACAGCTGAAGTAGAGAAAGAAAGCTGAGTATACAATGTGCTGATGATTGGTGAGTAATCTCTTGGGGATACTGATGAAAACACACGCTGAAGAGCAGCACCAGTATAAATCTCTGCCAGCTGTTGAAAAACAGATTTAGAGGGATTTAACTCACCTGCCAACAGCACTAGTCAGCCAACTCTATTTGACCATTTGTCTCTGTCTCTCAACTCTTCTTAACTGCGTTTGTGTACTTTTCTGTGTGTGTTTGTGAGTGTGTGTAATAGAGCACAATATTGTGTTTTATCACGTCTCAGTGTTTGTGCAGTCAAAGCAGTGGCAATAACGGCGCATTAACATAATATAGCATCCAGACCACCGTGGGCAAAGAGAAATTGAGTCTTGTTTGTTGACGCAAAGCATATTCCGGCCTCTAGATTAATCTATAATTAAAATGGGACTCGTACCCCTTCACTCCCATCAGGACGCTTTGTGCTTGCAAAACACTGAGACAGTAACATCATAACTGTGGCAATGAGTGCTAATGTGGGATGGCACAAGGGACAATGGCATTAAATCACAACAGACAGTCACTCAGTCCCAGATGAAGTTCGGACTTTTTCTGCACTCACACGCAGGCAAACATTTAATGGACCAACAGAACCATTATCAAGCTCCTAATGGACTATAAACTGTTTCTGTGCATCACCCACTCCTCCCCCAGATAAAGCAAGACTGCTAGCATTATAAATCTGTATTAGTGTTGCTGAAGAGAGGGTTAACTTTCAGCTGAAGAAGTGGCCCAGTTTAATTAAAGACTTGCTACCGGGATTAATCAAACAAACATTATCATCATCTCCGTACAGTTTTCCAACGTAGTTTACATTATCACAGTGAGATTAATAGAGGTATAAAAGTAAAACACAGTTCCCTTATCTAACCTCTTTTTATTCCTCACATAACACAGCACATCTTTTACAGGTTTCTTCTGTATAATAAAGTTGCACAAGTAAATGATGAGAGAAAAATCTATTCAGCTATTTCCTGCACCCAGCTGGTCTCCTTCGAAAAATCGAAAGGACACAAGCCGCACAGCACACGTTGCATGCTGGGAGATATTGCCTCTATAGTTTCAGTCAATGACGCCGCATGATACCGTCTGCAGACGTACACGTCAGATCCCACTACAGCTGAAACACAACTCCATTCACACACGTGAACGGCATGTGGTTGTGGGTCTGAGCAGGGACAGTTTTGCCTTGTGTTGTGTCAGAGGTGGTGTGAGGTAACACGGGGAAGACCCAAATGCAAAAACAGCGATTTGGAGAAGAAATCTGGAGGCAGAGGCATGAAACGACAATGTAGCATAGCACCTTTATGTACAACTGGGCTAATTAGGGAAACTGGGAACAGGTGAGGAGGTGGGCGGGGACAGTGAGGTGACTAGGACTGGAAGGAGAGGGTTTATTGCAGGACAGGAGGGAATGGCTACAGTCAAAGCATTCATCCCAATACCTGATTTCACATCCACGTTTCCCTCACTTGCATGTCCTCCTCACATCTTAGCTCCACCCTCGTAAGACACAAGGGAGAGATGCCAGGATGAGATGTGAGGAGAGGAGAAATGATGAAATATGTCTTTAGAGAAATGAGACGTCTTTTCCTCTGAAGCAACGTCAGTTTCTGATGACGGTGGCAGCTGATTACAGATTGATTAGCTATCAGTAGGCTTTACAGGCTTTATTAACAGCTTCAGAAACTTTTAATGTCTGCACACACAATACACACACACACACACACACTTATATATGTATATACAATCAGGGTGGTGCGTCGGTTGATAAAAGACTTCCACGAAGGCTGCACTCGTGTATCCTTGCTTCCCCTCCCCTCTGAAAGCCTCCTCTCTCCTCAAATCCTCGACTCCTCCGAGCGCATTTAACAAATTGAGACATCCGTCAAGATGGCGGGTTTCAATAAATTTCCGGGTCAAGTGATCGAAGATAGAGGATAGAGGAGTCAAGGAGGGATATTGGGATGAACCCAGAGTCAGGATGCTTGTTCGAAATAAACTGCGCCTCACCTGGAAAGTAGACGATTTCAGGCGGCAGCAGCAGGGAGCAGTGACAAAAAGCTGTGGTCAAGTTGGACAGTTTCCAGCAGCCTTCAGTGTGTTCAGGAAGTCACAGAAACACTCCCATACTATTAGATCTGACGCTGATTTATTAAAATGTTTTCAGACCCATATATCAGTTGTTCACAGTCTGCAATTGTTTTAATTTAGACATAGAAGCCTGTTAAAATGCTTTACAGGAGATTTGTAATTACCGTTTGTTCTTCAACCTCCATTTTACATGAATGGCACAACAACTGTGCAGCCACTTCAAACTCCAACACCACCATTATGTTTTCTGACAACACAGCTGTGTTGGGCGGCGTAGGCCTGCTCACAGATAACAACAAAAAGGCCGACCTGGAAGAAATAGAGGACCTGATCCACTGGTGTCAGGACAACAACCGTCTCCTGAACATCAGCAAAACTAAGGAGATGATCGTAGGCTTTGGGAAGAAGCAGTCAAGGTACTGCGCTCCCCTGTCAGTTCTCGAAGGAGAGGGTAGATAGCTTCAAATACCTTGGTGTCCACATCACTGAGGACCTGACCTGTGCTCTGCATACTGACACAGCGGTGAGACTATCTAAGGAAACTCTGGGTATCCCCTAAAATACAGAGGAATTTCTACTCCTGCAGCATTGAGAGCATCCTGATGGATGAACAGGTGATGAACAGGACTGTGTTTTTTTGTTTTTGCCGAATGAATGCAAGTATGGAGGCTCTCCATCCCAGAGCCCCATTGAAATGTTTTTGAGGATCACTTCAGACTCTAAGAAACAAGTGTTGACACACTATCTTTTCTTTTTCAAACATTCTTCAATAATATTTTGTCGCAGCAATATCTATTAGCATCTCCTGTGATAGAGTGAGGACCTGTGATTAATAGAGACACAATCATGAGGTCTGTTCCACAGAAACCCGGTGACAGATGTATTTATGGTCTTTGTCAGTTCTGATAGATGGCACCTCTGTCATGGGTTTGCAGTTAGAGGCAGATACCGTCAGTGGCCATTAAAAGAAAATGTCTTGTTTTGAAGTTCCCCTCACACAGCGCTCAGGGACATTAAGGGAAAGATGTTAGCAATGCATTACTCCCACAATGGATGTGCTTGGTGTGGACGGACTGCTCTGTCTCTGTCTTGTGGACGGCACTGAATACATATTACCAGCTGTCTGGTTAGGAGCGTTTGTCTCACAAATATTTTGCTTTTGTCTTCCTGATTGTTGGTTTTAGAGGGTGCAGCACTGACAACACCTGTCACTGTTAGTCAGACAACAGAAAAAGACAAACAAGGGGGTCTTATATTAAAATACATGCATGTAAATCCATATTCATGCAAACTCATTACACTCTCTGTCTGCAGCCTCCAGTCTTCTTCCTCTCATGACATGATTACCTACTTTGTAGGGGGCCACATGAAACTCACTCTGTGCCAAATATTTGTAAAGGCCTGACTACAGAGAACACAGCATATGGCGTTTTGTCTAATTCAGTGACTACAGCTATAAATAATTATCCCTGTACAGGCCAGCTCTCAGTGTTTATCTGGGAACATAGATGGATATGAACTATTACATCAGAGGGATATTCAACCAGCTTTATATCGTAACAGTGTGGGTAGTATGTGTAAATGAGCTGTGATAATATTCCCTCCATCTTAGCAGCGCCCAGATCTCCCTGCTTATTCAGCTCGTCTTCATTCCGAATGAATGAATCAAATACCGCTGCTGTGTCAGTGAGTTAAGGGGGATTTATACTTCTGTGTCGAATCGACACTGTACCTACGGCGTAGGCTCTGCATCAATGTGAAGCCTACGCCGTAGCCTGACCTATACCTCCCCCGAGGTGACACAGTTTTTTATGAGCTGAAAAACCATTTCCATCAGTGGAAACAAAGCTTTTATTTACTTTTATTTCACAGATAAGAAACAATTAATTATGAATAGAATTGAGCCTCCACAAAATAGCATTTTGTGTCTTGTGTGTGATTTATTCTGGCTTTATATGGGAAGAGGAAATCTCCGGTAGTCGCTAAGCTAATTTATACAGTGTAAAATGCCATAGGCTTGTGCTAATGTCATTAGCATGTTGTATTTGTGGGGAAAATGTGTCCAGCAAAAGACAAGTGCTTTGTCTGTGAATCCTGCCAGTTATAATGAAGCTGATTTGTGTACTTATAATTGACATTGTCGCTATTAAGCCATGTTTAATGTGTGTTTAATGAGTGTTTAGGTGGATTTTGAAACAACTTAACTTTACAGCACTTCACAGATTGAGATTTTTATGAGATTTTTACACAAATACTTGCTTCACTTACATAGCAAAGGTAATGTAATGTCTTACATCACTTTTTAATTTCGTATTTCATTCTCAATAATTTAAGCTGTCTCTGTGCTGCTGTAACATGTGAATTCCCAACACCCCCACCCCCGCAATCAATAAAGTCATAAGATGTTATTTGTCCAGTATTATGGCATTGCTCTACGCTTTATTAAACACAGTGTCCTGTGCTTCTGTTGTAAAATTTCAAACATGAGTCCAGTACATTTCCTGAGTACAAAAAGTGACAAAGGACTAAAGGTTGATTATACCTGCACAAAAGCTGCCAGTAAAAGTGAATGCAGTGATAATGTTAATCATAAAAGGTCAGCAGAACAATTAAGAACCTTTGCCCGTATTCATCATGTTCTATTACATTTTCATTGTTGTGACCGAGATCAAGCCCCATCTTTAATCAGCTTTTCCTCTTTACGTGCTCAGATGGAAAGTGGAAGGAGACCTCTTTTCTTCTTTATGACATAACAGTTGTCTATGGTTTTTGCTCCTCAGGTTGAACATCTATAAATAATAATCTTGACTTTCAGTGAAGCCAAGTGAGTGATCAAATTATAAAATTAACATTTGCTTTTTAGACTGTCATCACCAAACCAGATGATTTAGTAAATGAACAGTTTAGGGCAGAGTTCAGGTCACATAATGTAATAGCATAATAAATCAGTTCAGGAAGGACCCAAATGCAGAGCAGCAGGCAGGTTGAAGTTTTAACAAAAAGCAAGTTTTAATAAAGCTGATGTAAAACATCCAGAACAGGCAGGACACGAAGTCCACATGACAGAAGAACCAAAACTAGCTGAAAACCAAGTGGGATAATATGATGAGCTCAGGTTAAAAATCCAAACAGTACAGAAGACACCAGGCAGGAAACAGAGCAGGGAGCGACACCAAGAACATGGAAATGAGCACAGGGATGAACACGGACAAACTGACAAGGAACAAATGGAAACACACAGGTATATATACACAGAAGACTAATCACAAGAGCGAGACACAGCTGGAGTAGGAGGACACAGGCAAAAGGGGAAATGGGGACTGGCTGACAACAAGGGTGTGGAGGGGAACACTAGGGTGGAGCACACATTACTAACACAGAACAGGTGTGAAGGGAAGACTCTGGGAATAGGGAAGGACTAACGAGACAGGTGTGACAGAAAACAGGCGGGAAAACACAAAGACAGGAAGTAAAAAAGATTCGACACACGAGGAGAGACTCTTCAAAATATAACAGGAAACAAATTAAACATTAATGAATAACATGAAAGAAGGAACACAAACAAAAAACTCAAAAACAAAGAATACAAACAAAAAACCCAGGATCATGACACATAGACAGCTGGCTTGCTTAAATGTGCAAATGGTTTTGTTTGTCATTCTGTCTCCTGTTTTTCCTGTCACTGTATTTACAGAATGAAACAGGACCAAGCTCCAGATAAAAAAAAAGACTCAGCTATGTGGTGATATGTCGCCTAAACATGTCAAAACAGTTTGACTGACTCAAATGCCACTTCCCCTCCAGGCCTGAATGAGGAAAGTTACTGCTCCCTTTTCCTGTGATTTTATCTCCTGTTTATGCCTGTCTTTGACTCTCTGAGCCACAGAAGCAACCTCACCAATGGGGTTACAATCTGTAGTTGGCTTTCTCATCGTGTATGTGATTTGATAGTTATCGGTTTTAAATAAAAGGCTCACACACGCAGTAACAAGGACAATTTTTCAGTCGAAACATATTGATTCCCACCAAGGTTAGTAATAAAGGCCACTTAACTATTTATGGCTTTGGATTATTATCTCTATACGCTCATCTGTAACTGTCCTAACGGGCATCTCATCTCTGGGTGCTCATTCTTAGTAAGGGTGTAGGTTTTGTTTCAACATTAGAGGGGACAACATATAACGAATACGTCACTTCCTACATTCTGGTGAATTGTTATGCATCAATTTATGGTGTAAATGTCTTCAAGTTTTCCAACATAGAAGTGTGTTTAAAAGTCTTCTGTCACTTTCATGTTTTGTACTGGTGGGGACAAATGCCCATGTTTGAAATATTGACTGTTTTATTCAAGCTGTGAAAGGGGAATTTCTTGATCTCCATCTTTAACTGTCAGGTGTTAATAGGAATAGAGACATCAGTATCTGTTTCCCAGTAGTGTGTGCTTTGCTTTTGTAGGTTTGGCAATGGATCCATGCGGTCAGAGCAGTGGACAAAATTAAGTCCATTTATCTATTACAGACATAGTAAGCCACTGGAGGCTGTAAATTGGCGCCTCTCTTTGTTGGCTTATTCAAAAACAGAGTGAATGAGTTTCAACACAGGTTTTATTTCATCTGTTAATTTCTCTCGCTGCTATAAATCAAACAACAGCAAAAAGAGCACCCACCCTCTTTTCTTTCTGTGTCATTGTTAGAACACTAAAGATACAGAACAGGACCAAAGACATGTTGTGTCACCAATTAACTGGCCGGAAGAGAGGGGGAGAAACATCAATGCATTTCAGGCCCAATCTGTTTTAAAAGCATCAGTTCATTGAGGTGTCTTTTCAAGTGTGGCTTAAGGTATTGATTAGATCGATTGACTGATTTACTGAAAGAGACCGAAGACTTGGTTGTAATTACAGCTTACTGAGACAGCTCTAATTCTCCTGCAACCCTGTCTCCTAGAAATTACGTTTGTATGTTGCCAAACAGCTTTCTTAATTAATTAAGAAGTTGTGGCAGCATAATCACTGCCTGGATTATGTTCAGAGACAACTTTTCCTTAAGGTAATGAAACACTGCGTTCATGTACTGGATGGTGGGCGTACAAAGTGCAGGACCTTGGCAACAGAACCTCAAGTTTATGTCCAGAGTCTTGTCTTGGGTTTTGGCAACAAAAGCACTTTGGTTAAGGTTAGGGAAAGATTGTGATTTAGATTACATCTTAATTAAAAAAAAAAAAGCAATAGGAAAAAACGCTGTTGTTCCTACAAGCTGATACACATGTCAGCTGTGGCTCAGAGGTAGAGGGGTCATCCGCCAATCCGAAGATCGATGGTTCAGTCCCAGGCTCCTCCAGTCCACATGTATCCTTTGGCAAGATACTGAACCCCAAATTGCTCCCGATAGCTGCTCCATATGTGTGTGTATGAATGGCAACTGCCTTGGCCAAAAGTGTGTGAATGGGCAAATGTAACGTACTGTAAAAGCACTTTGAGTGGTCAAAAGACTAGAAAAGCAGTATACACGTGCAAGTGCAAGTGAATGCTGTCCCCACATGGCGCTTGATTTGCGTGCGTCAACTGTGGTGGGGAAGTGCAAGAGAGTGGGGCAGGGGCTTTTCATACACACATACACGCTTTTATTGAGTTCTGATGTCATGGGCCACATTTCAAAACTAAAATATATTTAAAAAAAAAGAAGTATAAAAAATGTCTTGCAAAAAGGGCACCTCTCTAGTCAGAGGCCATGAGGGCAGGTGCTTGTGATTGCCTGGATGCCTGGATACTGTATTGCAAGACTGCCTATTCCTGAAAAACAGCATATTGCTGATATCAGTATCAACATTTTATGTTTATCATATCCTCATTTTGTTGATAGAAAATGTTATCTCCTCGGCATCATGTTTCACTCAAAGCATATATTCCATTTCAAATTAGTTGTATATGAACATAATTGGTAAGATCCAGGGCTGTGTAGTAAACTGAAATTACTGAATTACTGTAAAGCACTTCAGTACAATAAAATGCTTTCTTCAGTTCAGCGGATCGCCACACATGAATGAAAACTTGAGATCACAAGCAAGAGAATACATTTAAGATTATAAATAAACAGCCCATTGTGCAAAGGGAGTATTAAATATGCTAACTATACTAACTAAATATAGGTAACTAACTAGGAGTTTAGTGGCTACCTCGTATGCTGATGCAAAGGCTCAGGATCTTAAATGACACTACTAATCTATAAAATTGACTCCTAAGGTCACTAGAATATCAGCATTTCAACACATCACCAGTGGCTTCATTAATCAATACAGAAGCTTCACAAATCCAATTTCAACACATCTCAGTGTTGTTTGGGATTCCTCTCATGAATATGATGAGCTTTTACTCCTGTAGATACAACTTGTGATCAACAAAAGTAGATCTTGCATCACAATGTGACAACACAGCCCATCAGGAGAAGAACGGGCTCAGTTAGCATACCCCAACCCTAACTTTATATTTGTTCAGACTGGCACATAAATCAATCCGTCTAAATATCAAGCCACTAAATTTCCCATTCTATCTGATGTTCAGTGTCACACAGATTTTAATAATATCAAATGATTACACTTTCCTTATTGTTTGTGACAGATTGATGCTGAATCACAGATGCACATCATTGTACTTTATCTTTAGCTAAAAGTCCCATAATAGCATTTTGTCCATAACAGATGTCATTTTCTGATATGACAGCGCACAGTTATGACCTTTATATTCTGGAGATGACTCACAACATTACTGTTATACTTGACGCAGACGTACAAATTTGTTCCTCCTTTAAAAAAAAAAAAAAGAACGTGTCACCATCTGTCTCTAAAGACAGACTTTGACTGGACTGCAAGGGAAAAAGCTACAGCACAGATATTATATTACTCACCCAGTTTGTGACTTCTTCTGCTTAGAATAAAAATGATCTCTACATCGTACTCTGTAAAATATCATCATTTTCTAATATTCATATCCATTTCTGGGAATTATTTTGTGATGTGATATTGCCTTCTTATTACTTGCATTGCTGCTTCATTTACCAAACCAGTTTTAGATTACCATTGATAAAGAAACCAGTACTCTTTTACAACAAATGTGTCCCTGTATGACTCCTAAATGTCAGTGCAAAATCAGTTTAGTAATTTTCTCTTTTATTCAAATGACCTGACACTGGTGACATTTTATGCAGGTGAAAGATTTACTCATATCCAGTGTAGCGGGAAATGTCCGAACACGAGGTCACCCTGTCTGCCACTTATCAGTGGGAATGAGACAAATTAATAACCAAATAAGGCCCGGGAGATAGGAGATATAACCAGTGGCATTAATGTCATTTCACCTAAATAGTTTAGCTCACAAATTTACAGTATTTGAGTGAAATTTGTGTGTGACAGTTTATGCAGTAAACTCTATTCATAAGACCCAAATGTTGAACTGCACCATCAAGTCACTGCTTTATTTAATGAATCACAATCACTGTGAAAATGTGCACATGTGTATAATCCTTCTGCCCACTCCCATGATTAGCACAAGTGTGTACACAATCCTGTTTAACCTGGTTAACACATCATTTCTAATCATCATGAAGTGCCATAAAATCAGCAGCATCTCTATAGATGTATTGTTGGCTTCATCTTGCATTAGCCATATCCTCTAGCAACTCCACACCAGCCATTGCATTAGATAGCCTATTACACATCAATTCGTAGCATGTCTCTCTTTTTATTCTCGTGACATAATATTGCATGATTTGCTGATACCACCATCACAGAGAGAATCTCATATTAGAGGAGTCGAAGGGAAAAATCAGCCCGCTCTCCTCCTCATGCAGTTTATTATACTTCCATTCGGGTCGTTCTGCTTCACTGATTCATGCAGCAGGTGCTGTAGCCTCATGGCTCCCATGTTGCTGCCTACATATTGTGGATGACATCATTATCCGTAGCAGTTGCTCTCAACATGTTTGACTCATGGCAGTTTAAAATCAACGATACTAATATCACGACCCTGCTGCAGGCGTTGGCACATGTGCGGAGCGCTAAACGGTTCACAGTAATTTCATTATGTTGTGTCTCTAAAAATCCACTGTACACTATGTGCTGAGCCCCACATGGCAACACAAGTTGATGATGAACACTGTGGAGCATTTAGCGGCTAAAGAGCCAGACATTTCTCTAATTTATTATTGTACTATTCCTTGCCTTCATTTGGTTACAGGGGCCTGCAGGCTGAACACTACATCAACATTTCACATGAAAAAAACAAACAACATTACAACATTAAAAAAAAAAAAAACAAACCAAGATTTAATATTATATTTGTGCAATAAAAATAGGTTTGTCCTGTGCCACAAATGTTTTCCCAACCGCAATATTTTCATAAGATAAAAAATTTAAAGCAGAAATCCTTAGCTTTTTGCACATTTACTTGGTAAAGTGGTGAAACTACACTCCAAAGCAGCATGAGATGACACAGATTTGGCAATTTCAACATCATTCTGTGTGGTGCTTTGGTTTGCACAGACTCTCGTGGAATTGTCAGCCAGAAAGTTAGCAAACTGCTACCCTGAGCAATGAGACTGAATAGCAGGCGACACATAAACAAGCCAAACCACAGCAAATATGCCAGTCTTAACATCTAACAAAACTTGACAGAAAGATTGTACTTTCCTCCTGCTGGTGTCCTTAACCAGAATTAGACAGCCAGCCACTGACACACAAATCAGGATATAGTCCTCTAACTTCTAGTTCAGTGAAGACTCATGCTGGTATTTAGACATGAACACAGAGTATACAGTATAGATTTGAACGAATGGTTGTCTGTCTCTATGTGTCAGCCCTGTGATAGTCTGGCTTCCTGTCCAGGGTGTACCCCACCTCTCGCCCAGTGTCAGCTGGAATAGGCCCCAGCCCCCTTACGACCCCTAACAGGGTATGCAGTTAAGGAAAATGAATGAATGAAAAAATATTTGTAATAACAGAACAAAAGCCCACAGGTAATCAGTGTGATCCGCCATCTTGCAACTATCATTAACCTCTGCTGTGCACTGTGTAATGACATCTATTGACGATGCATCTTTGATTACCATGGCTCTACACGAAACCAGTGATAACGCAGGCTGATGTGATAGATAACATCAAGGTTCTAAGATTCCTGAACAGAACCAGTTCAAGAACCAGAGCTACTTTGGTAGAAAAGGGTTATCAGTGGAAGGCAGAATAGAGATGGTATAAAATGAAGACTATTTTTTCACTAGAAAAAGTTACAGATTTCATCTCTAACAGGCATCTGTATTTCCTTATGTCCTAGAGGATTGTGATAAATGATCATAATGTCTCACACACAGACCCTCTGGCTGCTTTCCTCCATCAGAAATAGGAGAAGATGACTGCTGCTGTAAGCGTAAGCCAAAAAATGTTTCCATATGAATGTCTCAATCTGACTCCCAGGGTCCCTGCTCGCTCCCTGCAATAATTACATCCAGGTTCTGTCGCTTCACTGCATAAAAGATTCCCACGTGTGGATCAGTTGTTTAATGTCATATTAGTCAAGGGACTTAAGGGGAGGTGGAGAAGAGTGGGAGGTTTTGTCAGTGGGACAGGCCCACAGTCGAAGTAGTGCAATTATAGAAGGAGGTTCATGAGGTAGCGACTGTGCACTGCTGTGGAGAGTCGAGAGCAGTCCAGCTGGCAAGGCACTCTAGAGCCTAATTAAATTACTATATCTGTGGATGTCAGAGACATAGACAGAGGAGACTGGGGCACAAAGTCACTGAGCCACATCTGAATCTCCAACAGTCTGAAAAGGCTGTTAACTCTTCTGCAGTAGACCCGTTTTCAGAGAAGAGCGGCATTTTCCTTTTCACAGAGACACTGCTTGTCATACAGTTAACATTGTTACATGTCATTAAAAAATACCATGGCCCTCATAAAACATAAAACTCTAAATTGCCCATAGGTGTGAATGTGAGCGTGAATGGTTGTCTGTCTCTATGTGTCAGATCTGTGATAGTCTGGCGACCTGTCCAGGGTGTACCTTGCCTCTTGCCCAGTGTCAGCTGGGATAGGCTCCAGCACACCTGCAACCCCCAACACGATGAGCAGTTATGGGAAATGAATGAATGATTGAAAATGAATTATATAAGAAACTCATAAAATTATAGGTTAAGCTACCCAGCAGTATAGAGTAATTAAAATTGCCCCGCCTTTACCAGCTGCAACATTAAAATAATGTACATACAAGTGCATCAATAATTCTAATTCAGCAATATAATTTATGATTCTTAAATGTTCCATTCTGTACATACTTTTGCTTTTGGTACATTGGTAGTATATTTTAATGCTAATACTTTTGTACTTTTACTGAAGTGAGATATGAAGTGCAGACCTTTTACTTCTAACAGCGTATTTTTACAGCAGAGTATTGCTACTTTTACTTCAGTCAAAGATCTGAAAACTTCTTCGACCACTGGATAACATGATGTTGAACATAGTAAACATACTTGTTAAAAACCACTATGTTAGCATTGTCATTGTGAGCATATTAGCATGCTGATGATAGCGTTTATCTCAAAGCACCACTGTGCCACAGTACAGCCTCACAGAGCTGCTGGTGAGGCTGCAGACTCTTAGTCTTGTTTTTAATTTCCTCCAGTATTATGTTGAGGAAACGTACTTAAATTCTCATGTTATGGGAAAACTCATATTGAATGCTGATAGTGAGGGGGTTTTGTTTTCTCTCAAGCAGCGACAATGAATAAGTTGAATCACAAAATGAATGTGAAAATTGAAATGCGTGTGTGAGAAAGAACAGACAAGATGTGGATGGAGTGCAGAGCAGGAGAGTGAGATAGCAAGTGAGACACAATGCACGGCTATGTTATGATGTTGCTTGATGGTAATACATTTTTCCAGGTCAATTTAACTCAACCAGGGTGCAAACTACAGGGGAGCCAGGGGGAGCTTGGCTCCTCTTAACAAGACATGAGCTCCCCTGAAAACTGTGAAATTTAGGGTGGTCTCTAAGATATTGACAGTGTGCTATTTTTGCCATGCATTTCTTTTTTTTTCCCTCTATCGTCATCATCATATATCATGCGTAACATTGGGCTTTTTTTGGTGTATGATTCATGCATGTGGGTGAATTAATCACTTATTTACTTTAATACAAATACTGGCATGCGTGCTATTCTTTGTTTCAAGTATTTTTTATTGTGAAGCAAGTGTACCACAGTAATTGGGACTTTCATGGAGTGAATTTCATGCCTCATTTCAGATAGTTAACACACAAGCACGGAATACAAGAGAGAAAGAAAAGTCAAACAAGACAAGAGAATAAGCAAATAATAAAATGAAAAATAATAGCAATAACACTGAAAAATAAATTAATGAATTAAATTAAAAACAACTCCATGGAGCATACAGATTGAATAACTTAATCACTGTGTAACTAAAGCACCCCCACCATGCTACTCTTGCCTTCACCAATGAGTGTGGCAGCGCAATATCATAAACTTAACTTAATGATTACAAAACAAAAAAAAACGTTCTTATTATCCCACTCAGTCTGCACATCAATCGCCATATTAATTTCTTTTTATTCTAGTCAGCATGATATGTGAAAAAGAAAACAAAGAAGCTTAAGGACTTAATGCTCATACATTTGTATATTTATGGGCTGTATTAGTGTTTGATCTATCCGTGCCTTATTTGTGCCAATAAACTATGGTTCAGTCAGGAGCATTTTAGTCACAGAAAACTTTATTTCCATTTGCAGTTTTATATTTGACAGTATGGCTCTGTTCTGGGGCCTCTCTGCCTTTCCTAGGCCTACACAGAAAGCCTCTTTCACACGCCTACGTGGAATGCCTAAGGTGAAGAGAGCACATCTCTCCGCCCTTCCACTTGCAAAAGAGGAGAGCCTGAGGCAGAGAGAGCACACCTCCCTGCCCTTCCATGCGCCTACATGGAAAGCCTGAGGCAGGGAGAGCAGCAGCAAAGACCCCTCCAATGAGAAACAGAAATGACATTAATAGGTCAGACACAGCATGAAAAGGAGGAGCTGGAGTGGAGGCAGGTTGCAAAGTGGCTTACAGAGGGAGCAGCAACGGTAGGCAGGCCAGAAGTGGCGCGCCCTGAATGAGATTCACCAATCGATTGCATAGAAAGGAATCATGTGATCTATCAGCTGACTCCCTTCCATCAGTCAGCTGATCCATCAGTTGATCGGGCTGTTTGAGATCAGCTGATGTAGCTGGGGTGTGAGCTAAGCTTGACATCGTGTCCTGCCTGAACTTTATCGACACAAATAAGAGTATGCAGAATATAATATGCCCTGTGTTAGTTGGCTGTATTGTTTCATATTGTGATGTTTGGTTTTCGTCCCCCTGCAGAGGTTTGAAGTGGTCATTGACTGATTATAGGCTGTAGGCTAGACATGCTTGCAGTCATGAATGTGCCTTGGCATCGATGGTCACTGTCAGAGCCCACCTCCCTAAAATAATGTGAGCTCCCTCAAAAGCCATGTTATCATTTGCACACTGAACTCAACTAAAAATCCCAACCTACAGTCTCTTCAGTCGAGCTGTGTCCTCTCTTCTTCCTCAGCAGCGTGTGTGAATCTTGATTTTAGATGACTCATCTATTGACATGTTTCAATAGAATCACTTCAGTCGAGCTCTCTGCATGCACGATCGACCAAGGGCACTGAGAAAGCTGCTGGTGACTTGGAACACTGCATCATTTGAAAATAACAGAGTTTAATTCAAGATTCAACATTAACTTTCCAAAGAATGGGGGATTTGCGTTGGGCTTTTCGTCCATGCTGCAGCTATAATAGGAAACATTCCACATACAAAAAACATACATTCAAAGATGTTAATAAATAACAACAAAGATTGCAGTGTATCATCTTCCTTTTTGTAATGTGCTGCATATTTAACACAGTGCACTCCGCTAAGGTGCTTGACACAAAAGCCTCATTATTTATTAGAAATGTATTCTCAACTTCATTCTTCAAAGTGTGTTTGTGTGTAGGTGTGTATATATACATGTATGTGCCGTACAGTAAACCCACAACGTGACTAGGAGATAGAGAGCGTGTGAGAGACAACATCAGAAGAGCTAGCTGGCATTTCAAAGGTATGTGCTGTTCCCCCGGGGGAAGGAGGAGACAGCTAATTACTACTGAGATTTCCCATTCTCAATCTCTTATTAGTCATTTCCTCATTACTGGCAGACATTAGGCAGCCAGCCACTGAGAGTAAAACAAATGAATCCTCTGTCTTTGCTGTTTTTACACTGCCTCCAGCTAGACCTCCCAGCCATACCAGTGTTAGGAAAGCCCAGCTGTGTTTAAAGGCATTAAAGGTAATCTGATAATATGGAAGCAATGAGCCGATTCCACTAAACAACAGCACCTTGTCCCAGGGTGCAAGCCTGTTGTTGATTTCATTGCCAGTGAATGTTAAGTGGTGGTGAGTGTTCTTTAATTGTGGACATAAATCAGTTGGCCAGGCACAAAAGGGGTTATAGGAGAGTGAAAGGGAGGAAGTGTCTACGCTGAACACAGCGCTCACCTGAGGCTCACAGCCCCCGCTGGACATACAGTGGCCTTGCGAAGGACATCAGCCATCGCAATCAAAGCCTCATCTTTTTCATAATAATAATGTGCGTATGGCCTCCTCCCAGAGCCCTCACCACATCCTGCATCTTTGTCCCTGAATCTGACAAAAATGAAGGTCTACGTCTCCCCACAAGTAGGTGTCACCATGGAAACAACCGTTATTCAGTGCTCTCAACAATAGCCGTTAAATGAAAGGAGCTGTCTGATGGAATTAAAGAGTAGGCTCAGTCCCTCTTCCCATGCAATAAGTACTCACAGCGTCTGCAGCAAAACCACACAGGGCAAATGTGTACGTGATACTGTAACCTACATTTCATCAAGCACATCCAAAATCGTTCTCTCATTTCTACTCATCCCTCCTGTGCAGCGGTGAGCTGTGACAAAATGTGACATGAGTGAGTGCAATCAGAGAAAACTGGATGACAAAAGCAGAAAGGTGTAATGTGTAATTTCTGAGCAAAAAGATTAAAACCTCTTTTAATATGATAACAAAACACAGAGACAGTTTCAGTTAAATGATGAGATTTATTTACCTAACTGCAAGACAGAGAGCGTAAACTACAAGAACAGAGGTTTGTGCAAATGCAGGCTTGCATATTAGCATATCATAAGACCCAAAGGAAAGACTGCACAGCACAGCTTAACAATAAAAGTAAGCATGCAATAAATCCCTTTTCTTCCTTCTGAAGAAATCAAATATCTACTAATGATGCACGGGTTGCTTCTCACCCACACGGCCTGCAGTTACACCAGTTGCATATTAGGGTTATGGGCTGTAAACCTTGTGCTGATTAGCAGTGGATGGGTGAAAGGGAGAGATAGAGTGCGTCTGTGAGAAATTTCATCAGCGTGGTGTAAAACCTATGACTTGTTAATTTTGTCAGACAATGGTGCAAGTATAGATAAGAGGAAATAAGCAGCTCAGTGAATTCTTCCCAGCTTTTTTAAATCCGCAGTGCAAGATGGCCACATGAACTGTAGTCTTATTGTCTCCAGTGTTTCAACTCACTGTTGTTGCACCACTGTGGCACGAATGATGGTTTCCCATTAAAACATGAATGTAATATTTTTTCTTCTTTTGTGAAGCTTTTTAAAGCGTTGACACCAAAATGGATGCACACTTGGGTTCAGCTAGCTCTTGCACACAAGCACACAATGATATACTTTGAATACTTCATACAGAATTAACTGCAATGAAACGTGTCACTTAATGAAAAATACTTTCAGAAAAGGTCTTAAGAGTTATTTGTTTGTTTGAGCAAATCTGGTGAGGCATTAAAGACCCATGCATCACTGTTTAACATGTATTACCATAAGACATCTAATACATTTGTAACCCAGGAGGAGCATGAAACATCAGCATGGCTCATTGTATTGATGCTTAAACCGAGAAAACACTAATTTTGGCATTTTTTTTAATCACCTATTTGATGACAAAAGCAAACAAAAACTATTTTAAAAAAATCCTTATTAGATAAAGGAATAACATTTTGTATCTTCTGTGATGAGTCATCTATCATTGTAAAACCGCATCTCATAAAAATGTCCAGGGTACAGGGTAATGAACCATTTGAGCTGCTGTAATTCATAACCTGAGGCAAAGTAGCAATAAGGTGATACATGTAATAGGGGAAAAGAAGTGCTGATGCCTTTTGGATATTAATATGTGAGCTTGTTTGCCCTGGAGGAACAGAAATATTGGCTGCTATCTGCACTTCCTGCCTTGTTAGGTCAGAACAGGTAGCCACTACAGGTTTGTGGGAAAGCACAAAGCTGGTTCAATGATAAATGCTTTTTTTTTTTTTTTTTTTTTTTTTTTAATAATTACCATTTGAGAATGGTTAGTTTTTGGTCATACTTTTCTTGTTGTAAATCTTTTGAGAGCTAAGAATCCTTAAAAAAAACATATTCAGTTGTTAAAATTTGTTTTTTTTTAATAGTAGAGACAGTTATAGGTCTGGGTTTGAGATAGGATAGTGTCTGGGTCCAGACCTAGGGGATGGAGAGGGATGGCGGGTTAAAAAAGAGGGGTGCATTTTGGTCATTTTGCTAACAAGGGGAATGGCACCCCCTCCTCAAATCACCTACTAGCTGTATTAAGATTTGTAAAAGCAAACACAAACAATTCATCATACAGGAATGCCAAGTTTTCTTAATAAATAACTTAACATGTCACTTGTAACTCCAGTCAAGAGACCAAAGACCCGCTAACATCATTTACATTCAAGTAACTAAGTATGGCTGCAAATCTAGGCCTGCTGAATCGATAGGCCTCATCCTGTGATCCACAGTTGAATCTTCAGTAGTTGTGATCTTCAAAGGAGTTCAGAAAACAGCCAACAGCACAGCTAGCTCTGTTCAGGTGCATTCATGAGAAGTCAATAGTCTAGTGTAGCTGGGGAGGGCTGGTAAAGCTCTAGAGGACAAATCAAAGTCAGATTGATATGTGTTGCTTGGGGGTGGTTATGTGTATGGTAATGTTGCTGTATAGGTGATATTCTTTTGATGCATTTACTGGGATTTGGCCAAGCGAATTTATCACAATATTCATTTAGAGCAAAAACACACCATATAAGATAAATGCAAAAATACTACGCAAATATACAAAGTATAGAGTCATTACTAGATCAGGCTGCAAATGGACTCTCAGGCCAAACAAAACAGTATTAGGGTTCTTACTGTTATCATAAGTTCAGTCTTGGGCAACAAAAATATTTGAGCTCTAAGAGAAATTTTGTTGATTCAAATTTTGAACATGTTTTTTCAAATTTATGATGCATGATAATTAACTGTCCAGTCATGTCCTTCTGAGGTGAAATCATCTTTACTTTGGAAATATTTGCTTGAAAAGGCTAAGGACACATTTCAAGGTTCCTTGCATAAGTGATACAAGTGTTTAAATGCCAGGAGGATGCCTTTTGAGAACATCTTTTCAACTCTTTTACATTCTTGTTCAGTTGACTTTTTTCCCCACTCCTTGAAAATACAATTACATGTGACTTGAACGCATCATCTCTCCACTCTTGTTTGGTTAGATGCCAATATTCACACTGGTATTTACAGCACAATAAGAACAGCATCTAAAGCAGTAACTTTCTGCTCTAAAGAGTCAGTTTAAGGAGGAAGTTGTGCCTCAGCCTCCGAGGCGTTAATATGTTCTTTTGGAAAATACTAAGCCAAAACTTGACACAGCTTTGTCTCGCTTGTGCCAGGCTACACTGAACACCATGACGACAATCTGACACAGCCCTGGCAACATAAGAGAAAGTGAAGGTTATATCTTTTTGAATATGATGAATATTGTAAAGCTCAATAAACCAGCAGAAAAATCAAATGCAGCCTCTCAAGTTAATCGTGATCCGTCTGGCAAAAGCTTGTTGGAAGTGAAAGGAATTCACAGAACAGTTTGTTCTGGAGATGCAAATGTGCAATGATGAGCAAAGCTTTAATACTAATTTTATGATAAGAAATGTTTTAATGATCACTGAGATGATTTGGTAATAATGATACATTTTTCAGACTTTTAATAATCTGATGTAAATATATTTGATAAAACACATTCCAGAGCTGGTTTTAAGAACATTACCGTGTGTTTTACAGCACTCAGTGTGATCAGCTTTGTGCTTTCATTGGATCTAAACCCTGCGCTCGCCAGTTAAATTCCTTATGAAACACTGAGTAGAATTATATTGCATATAAAAAAGCAGCAGAAAGGAAAAATAATGAAACAGCAGAAAATATGAATGCTACCTGCGTGACGGCTGGCTCAGGGATGACAACAATAACAAACAATTCAGAAGGAAAAGTATTCACCTGACATGAGGCATGACTTTCACAGCTTATACCATAGCCACCTGACAAAACAGCGAAAATAGGGTGTGATCGTTCATCTTCTTTTTGGAGAAAAATGTTATTCAGGCTTTGTTCGCAGATAACCTCAGAAAAGGGCAACTCTTTGCAACTTTTGTTTCTGCACAGAAACCCAAAGACATATCCTACTTCAGCTTGATAGCTGATGACCTGACTGTGTTTTCTGTCTTGCCATGACGTGTTAGCTCCCTCTTACAACTGAAAAAAGCATACAAAGAGCTCAAATATCACACAATGCTCAAGTTATGCCATTTGCAGTTTCACAGATGTACATGGTGAACAGGTCTGAAGGGGTGACACATCAGAATTAAACAAATATTTTTTTTTACTCCTGCTGTTTTCTCACCTGGTTTTTAATAAGGCCTAATTACCGGGGGATTAGCTAATTATTTTACACAGAATACACAAACTTGGCAACCTGCTCCTGCTAACTGCCAAACACACTCAGCATTGCTTGCTTCCGTATTTGCAAGGTATGGGTGGTGTCATTTATGGTTCACGTTGTAGCAGACAGGACATTTTTTTTAACCCAATCACCAGAATAAATGTTAGCATTGTACATTTCTGCAAACCACAGATATGCAGCAGTTGAACATTATTATGCCGCTGATATGCTGAAACTTTACGCTCCTTCATGTCTCAACAGCACTGTGGTGTGGCTGTGTCAGGCTGTTGTCATGCACTTGTCTCACATTTTCCTATGGAAACGAACGCAGCAAAATTTCTACATAAGCTACGTAATGATGAGTCAGTAATCCGTGCATAACCCACGAACTTTAGAAGGCTGCAATCATATAGCCAATGCGCTGACGGCAGTAAAGAAAGAACCGGTTCTGTGTGGTCCAGTTCGGGGGAGGCTGGGGTGGAGGATGGGTCATAAAACACAGGACATTCCCAAGGAGATCGGTGTTTGTAATCATGTGAACTTTAAGTAAACTGAGTCATTTTAAGGTACAACCTTAATTGCGTAATTTTATGTTAAGAATGTAACATAATTTGTAGGACACTAATTCATACAAACTGTTGAATATATTGGTTACGTTTGGGCACAAGAATATTTGTTTACGGTTTGGAAATGATTGTGTTTTGGCTTAAAATACCTCGGTTTGGTCACCACAACTGCTGCTGGAAATGCATCAATGTCTTGCTAAAAACAACCAGTGTTGTTTGTTGGTGTCCAATAGTGGTCTCCAGCTTGGCAGCTGTCTCACCCAGGTGTTACGGCATCCACCATACCCTCCTCCTTCCAATGAAGGAGTCAGTTCATATACATGTAATCAGAAATATGTTACTTTAGATATGTTGATATGATACATATAAAATGTACAAATGTAATGTATGTGTGGTTTGTAGAAGCGTACAATGCCCACATTTTCTTCTGGCGACTGGGCTGCGTTTTTGGTTTGCTTAAAATGGCTGTTGCCCTTTGGAACAGAGCTGTCAATTTCAGCAATAGATTATAGCTCATTTATGATTTGCCACGTGTCTGTTCCAACATGAATTCATGGTAGGTTGATTTGAGACTGTGATCTGTGTGTATCTGGAAATACTGTCATATTGTAATCCAAAATATGGCCAATCCTGCAGCCACACTAGGTACACCAGGGAAGGTCAACTTAATAATACACGTATGTCTCTTCTTTACACTTCCTGTGATTCATCTAAAACATCTAAATTAAATGTTGTCAGTGTTTTCAAGTTGAGCAATCTAATTTTGATTGCAACGTACAGTACTGTACAGTACATCTTCAAAATTAGCTGAAGATATGACATAAGAAAAACAGTAACATAATAGACAGAGTGGAGGTGCTGAATTTCGTGGGCAGTGAGGAATAATAAGCCTGCATCCGAGCGATGGATCGGCACTGAGGGATTGGCCCGCATGCATAAGAATTAGGGGGGAAAAAAACGACACAATCCTCCAGGAATCATGATGCGGAAACAGCTGGATGGTCGTGGTTTGCACAGCCAGGGAGAAGTGCTGGATCCACACTGAGCAGAGAAATGTAACCCACAGCCTCTGTTGTACTGTCCTTGTGTAAACACTTTGATAGGTGCAGAGAATGAAATAAGTGAGTGACAACACATTTAGAAAGATTTTCTCTTCAGTCCTTGTCCAAAAAAAACGCGAGGCATGCGTCCTTTCTCCTTCTCAGTTTGCCGGACTGGTGCTGTGGGCAAAGCTTGGTCCCGAGAGCAGGGTGGGTGGTTATTCTGTTGGGGTTGTGGCGACTGGGCTGAGGATGGGGGTCAGTAAGTCCCTCATAGGACACATAGGAGAGATGGCCTTATGGCTGTAGTACTCCACTACTTGCTTGGGCACCTCCGCCAGAACACATTTGGCCAGGGCTGCGGGTGAAGCCTGCGAAAGAGACAGAGAACAGCTGGAGATGTCAAAACAACTGTTACATATTGTTTTAATCTAAAATACAATTTCCCAAAGAAGCTTTAAAGGTTTTTTTTCCTGATCAGGGGACTGCAGACATGTTAGGACTACTTTCTTTGGTTCAGACAAATTAAAAGTGGTATGTCTTGTGTGTATTAGAGAGTAACTTTTCTGTTTATGACTCCAGAAAAAAAGTCACTTCTACTTTGATCCTAAGAGCCACATAAAAATGAATAATGTGTCTTGCGGTGTTTGCATTTGTCATTGGTTAACTTGTATGCATGGGGTAAGAAATATAGCTGTTAAAGCATATTTCAAAAATTAATTTTCATCAGCATAAAACTCATAGCATAAGGGTATCATTTATTACATGTGTGCCACCGTGCACAATAAATGACTTTTAACAATTTATGTGCCAAGTGTGGACACATCACTTTGGAAAAGGGGTTGAACTTCTTGAACTTGAACTTTCCTTGTACAGATTCATAGACGTAATCCATCTCAGTCACCACTTAGGACCTACTAGAAGTGTCTGGTGGTGTATTTATCTGCAGACTCTGCCCTCTGCCTGTATTTCATTATTTCAGGTGAGGTCGGGGTTTTATTAAAAGGTAATGACCAGGTGCCAGGTGTAAGCAGCAGGGATGCAAGTGGCACAGTGCAGAAAAATGCAAATGTAGCAGGGTGAAATGCCAAACACGAGTGAATCTGGGTTTGGCTTTTACTTTATATTTTGCTGGCAAGCGTCTTAACAGACAGTAACCAACAATCCTGCATGGTATACCTCTAAGATCTTGGCCACCACAAACATTCAGATTGCATAGATTCTGTAAGACTCTGTAACTCACAACATGTATTTCCTTTGTTTTTGTTATAAAATCTCTTATAGGTATTTAATTGGTTCGAGATCTGGTGACTATGTTTGCCAAGATCAAGCATATGATTCATAATATTTTCATGTGCGTCTCCTCACATGTCATCCACCTTGTTCCCTGTATTCATTTGTTGTATTTCTCCACTCATTTATTCAGTTTTTTTCTTGAACTGGCCAACTGTCTGTATGTTAAATACATACTATAATGCAAATTTGGGGAGATGTTTCAGTTTAGAACATGTGACATCTAGTCCACATCACCCAGTATAATTGTGCAGCTGAAATGTTGCTGATTGCATGTAGCTACATTAAGAATACATTCCTGTTTGAGGAAATTTCTGGATCTCCTCCAGTCCATGATGTCCATCTGTGGCACTGGCAAAGCCAGCAAAAGCTTCCTGTCTGCTCTTATGACTAACAAGGGGGAGGGGGGTGTTATGTAAAAAATATTTAATGTCCATGAGCATCACTTGCACAGCAGTCAGAAGGAGTGGGGCTGAAGTTGAAAGCCAACAAGTGAAGATTGACAGACAGAGAGAAAAACTGACCGTTTTGAAGTCTCTGAAGGGCACAAACTGCACAATGTCCCTGAGGACAGGCTCGCCCTTCGGTGAGCGTAGAACTCCGTCATCTCCATCCAAAATCTGCATGTCTGTGAAGTCTGCATTGCCCACACCAACAATGATTATGGAGAGAGGCTGGTAGGAGGCTCGCACAATAGCCTCACGCGTGTCTGCCATGTCTGTCACTACACCATCCGTGAGGATGAGCAGGATGTGGTATCGCTGGAAGAAGATAAGAGCTTTCAGTGTGTATTAATCCATGCTGACATTAACCTATTTTAACAGCAACTTGTGGTTATAAGCAAAAACACCTCTCAGTGTGTGTTGTGGACTGAAGTGGGCCTTTCATGCTGTCTTGGATAATTTTACAGCCTCCACTGAGTAGATGAGTGTTAAAGTGTTACACAAAAACAAGGGGATAAAAACAGGTAAAAAAAAAAAAAAAAAAAGGATTATATTAAAAGCCAAAAACATTGCAACTACATCACAAACTACAGCAGAAACATCTCATGTGTGTGCATGCGTGTATGTGTGAAATTAATTTCATGTGCCCAATGAACAGTATAATATGAGAATATAAGAATTACAAGAATATTAACATGGCACAGTATGCTGTAATCATTTCCGATTGGTCCCACGAACAGCGGTTACTTTGTTGGTTCCCTTACTGTGGTTATTTGTTAATCAGTGTCTTGAGTGTGTGTATTTGTGCCCTGAAAGCCTAATTGTTTACTGCAGCTTATTTACTGATCAAAATAACGTCCAACATTGAGGAATAAATAATTCGATGAAGGTCAGTGCAATCATAAGAGTGTAATAGTTTAGAACACAATGTCTTCACAGCCGGTGGGTAATTTAAGATAGTAAATAGATAAAAGACTTGTGTTCTTATTCGAAAGGGGATATCAAGGAAAGATAAGGAGCACAGAGACTCTATTAGCCACTTGTGCTAAATCACATTTTAACAGCAGCTCATGAGGTAATTCTAACACAAAAATGGGTCAATGATATGGAAATATCCATAAAAAACACACCACTGATACGACACTGTATGACTCCACTCAATAATTTAAAGAATACTAATCTGTTCTATAATGGGCCCATTCCTTCTTTGCGCCGTGGGGCATCATTACTATAAACAGTGAGGTGAACCAGAGGTTACTCACTCTGGGAACTCAGTGGGATGCACTACAACAAAGCCAGTATTACATCCATATATTTCTAATAGAGTATAAAGAGACACTCACAGAAGCATCTTTAATGTTGCCATCGCCTGCTGCCAGCTTGGCTATCCTGTTAATGATGGGAGAAACATTGGTTGGGCCGTACAACTGGATCTTAGGAAGGCAGTTCTGGTATGCCTCAACCACTCCTTGGATCTCTGATCAAAGAGAGCACAGAGCAAAATGAAGGATAAATACAGTCATCTAAACTTGTCATTAAAAAAGCGACTGTAAGCCTAAAGCTACAGTCAGATGAATAACTCACTGCAGTCTTGCAAAGAACTATAAGATGCCTGAATGTTTTTGGTACACATGGTAAAGAAGTAGTCAGAAGAAAATCAATTATGAATCTGTAAAGACGATTATGACTGGCTCATGAGTAAGTACAAAACTAGAGACAGATGCACACACAAAAGCTCACAAAAATTGGCACAGAGGAGTTGTTTTTCTTCTGTCCTGCAGGATGTTATGAATATGAGCTGTAATTTATTTATTTACCTGAAATTTGTTAAGGAGAACTTGTTGAGTCATACTGATACTTTGGCAGCTGTGTTGTCAGATTACAACTGTTAACTCTGGTATCATCAGCATATAGATGCATTTTTCAGGCAAACTGGTGTACAAAGCCTTTCCTTACCTTCACATTCATCATCATCTGGGTTGAAATTAATGGCAAAGTCATGAGACACCTGTGGATGCAGAAGGAGAATACTATGAAACACTAATTTGGTGCCACCATTTTTTAGTTTTTACATGTTGTATCAGAAATGGCTGCATTTCTTCAATCTGTGAAGTCCTGGATTTTTTTTTTTTCTATAGGAGCTGCTGACTACAATTTTGTTGTTGTTGAGACAACATTGCGTTTGCACCAGTGTTAAAGGTACAGTACCTGCATATCTATTTGTGGGGTGATTTTGTGGAATGGACTGGAGGAAGAATTCAAACAAAAAACAAACAAACAAACAAATAAAAATATCAGATGGATAAAAAGATGTACAAGAAATTAATTTTTGGTTACGGAAATTAGTAAATGACATGTAAAGCATGCTAATGTTGATATTGTTGTTAATGGTTTCCTTTTATTTACACTCTTGATTGTTGTTGATTGTGTATGAAAAGGATGAGCCTAGTACTTAGGACTTAGTAGTTTAATTGAGAGGATGGACTCAGATAGTTAGGTCTATGTGACTGAGTGTTTATAAATTAGTATTGAAAAGGGGTAAGACTATACAAGCACAGTGCTTCTTCCTCATCCATGTGGACATGAAATGCTAATTTTTGTTGCTTTAAAGGATACTTTACCCGTTTTCAAACAGCTTTGTTTCACAACAATGTGTAAATGAATTATGTTAAACTTCCCTCCATCTTGACAGCGCCCAGATCTCCCTGCTCATCTTCCAGATCAAGATCACTGGCTCTAGGACTGTTGCTGAAAGTACAGATTGTACTTAGAAGCGGATCAAGAGATAGATCCACCCCCCCCTTTCTCTTTCAAACTCAGACCAAACTCATTTGGGTAATTGCAGGCTTTCTACCTCTTGAGCAAAAGCAAATGCCACAGCCCTTTTCCTCTGTTTTCTCTAGACATATAGCACCAATCTTTAAAAGTATGTGCATCTTACTACTGCATAGACAGCCCAATTTTATGAAAATACCATCTTTCCAGCAGTGAAATACTTCTTTCATGAAAGTCTGTGTATATGTTCACTGAGAACTATTGGCTGTTTTGTTTGTTTTTTTACATATTTATTTTAGGTATTTTTTTAAATGTTCAAAATAAAGTATATTCAATCCATCAGTAGTGACTTAATAGCTGATACACTAATTCTGCAGATGATTAGTTTTGCATGTAAATTAATAAAGGTGGGGAAAGTACATGCTAATACTATGTTAAGAGAAAAATATTTAAACATATGTCAACTATATTGAGGGTTTTACATATACTTCAGGTTAATATAGTCAAAATCGAATTATAAATAAAATGTTATCTATATCAACTAATGGATACAAGTACTGCACTTTTTCAGGAGTGTTTTACAATGAGACTTGGTTATGAGATGTGCTGTGCTTGTATTAAAATTCTGAATAATCACTTTATCACACTATGCAGTAATAAGCATATAGCACAAACTATATGCTTAATATCTGGTGTCTGAGAGGGGATTGCAACCTTTCTTCTCTTATCAGGTCTATTCTGGCCATCCAAATGTCAGATTTACTTTGTTTATCTCAAAGCTGTTTAATTGGCAAAAATTAAATCCCCCTCTTGATACCTCCTTTCACAAAAAAGCATTTTTTTTTCCCACAAGCACCAACTGTCAGCCAGATCAGTGACAACTGACTCCTCTCCAGCTGGCTACTTTTTTTTAATTCATCTTTGTATGTAATGTGGTTAGCAGCCTGAATTCAGTAGCTTTATGGACAGCCATGAGGAGCCCTTGAGAAATCATTTCGACGCAGCACCATTTAGTTTTTGCATTGAGCCACTGCAAGAAAGCGGATCTAGCTTTATATCTCATTTAACAGGCCTGTTTCATGGCAGACCTCTTGACATGGATCGCACAGGTGTAACTAATAACATTAATAATGGCTGTGTTCCATTTATTTCCAGTTGTGAGGCTCTGGTTTTGCACAGGCTGGTTCACTGGCATGCTTACAAGGACACTTAAATGGAGCTGCATGGTTAAGCATTTTTAATGTTATTACTTGCACCTGTGCTTTTTCTGCTACTGTTTGACAGTCATTCAATATTACAACCTTATTCTTTAGCTTTGCCTGTTTGCCCAAGTACATAAAAAAAGTCAGATTTTGGGGGTGAGTACCAGTCAACACTGCTTTTAAAGGCCCTCAAAACCTATTATCTCAGTTGTCCTCTTATCATGAACAAAAGGCTGAGCACAACATTTTCTGCCAAATTTGGAGGTCAGTTTTGTTTTTTTCAATTGAGACATTTTAGCATTTGTGTTTTTGTCTCAGTCTTTTCTCACTGGTTTGAAAAGGGACAGAGAAAAATTGATATATTGTTGCTTTCAATTTTGGTCTGATTCATGTTTAGACTTATGTTTTTATTTATGTTCTCTGGTGTCACAAAGAAATCGACAATAAAGAGAGATATCTGTATTATTTGTCTGCAAATTGGCTGCATATTATGAATAATGATAAACAGGAAGAGACAAGACAATAAAGACACATCTTGTACAGTGTTTTACCCAGGGGGATTTAACGTAGTAGCACAGCACGCTGCAGTTTTAACTGCTTATGACCGTCAGACTGTTTAGGGAAAAGCTCTGCACTCACGTGCATATGTGTTACCATGGATACCAAATGATATGCATTAACATATACATCTCTTCCTGAACACTTTGCAATGGGTTTAGTAGGCAGTTTAGCTTTAAATTAATGCTAAAATCAGTAAAATCTACTGTCATAAAATCCTGTGGTCTGCTTCCTCATTGACTTTCAGACCATCAACAAACCACACCAGGTCTACTTGGAAGCAAACAACTGAACCGAGACAGTCTGAAGAGGATCGTGTTGATGTGGTTGTTAAGTCTGCATCAAAGTTCGACTGACAACTTTGACACAAGCAACGAACAAACCATACTAAACAGGCAAATGCACCAGACTCCACTTTGACAAACCAAACAAGTTAGGTTTGAAAGCACCATTTAACTTTTGATAAACACTACCTGACCAGAAGGGACGTTCTTTTCTAAACTATAGAGGCTTAAATTAAGTAAACACAACAGGCCATATTCTTTGCAATGAAATGTGAGGTTTCCCATTAATTCACACAGCTCACTGCCTGATGTGTCGTTGGCTGGCAAATTACTATCCTGGATCTTTATTTATTATACGTTTTCAAATTACACTTGTATGCATAATGCATAATTAAGGATACAAGAGTGAACAACCACATACTGAGAGAGAGCCGGGGTCCATCAAACCTACACACAGGTGTAGCCTATGAGTTCATAGATGCAGCTCGTGATTAGTCTAATGACTTAATTAGCATTCACCTGCACCACCAACCACAATGTGGCAACAGCATGAAGTAGAATAAATTTGACTCCTGCAGGGCAGTCACTGTCATGGTAAATTCAGAAATTAATAGTTTGTGTTTACTGAGCCACACATCTTTGCATGATTGAAATGATAATTATCAGAGTTTCACATCGGTACATAGAACAGCACAATCTTACATGAAACACAGGCCGTTCTGGTCTGCTGAATTATCAAACAGCTGATTGATTCAGCTGTGCATGTGTATGTGTTTGTGCATGCACACACCCTCTTCACATGTCAGCCGTCTCCCCAGGGCTCTATTCAGAATCACTGAAGGCTTCTGGTTTCTCAAAGTCCAATTTGCTTAAACAAATGCTCTCACACTCACGAATTCTTATGTAAATTGAGCATCAACGCTACAGGGCTTTTATTTTATCGGAACATGTTATTTTCTCAAGACAAGTTGATATTTTAAGACATGAGGCTTATGAATAAAAATAAACTCAGTAATTAGTTTCAAATGTGAAATTTTGACAGAATGACAAATTGTGTCATAAAACAGGTAATGGAAATCAGATGCTTGACGTAAAGTCCCAGGGTGGCGGAAAATACCAGGATTCCATCAGAGCATGTGGAAATACAGTATGCATAATATGGTTCATGTGAAGGGAAGGTCAGCGTGATGGAATCAAAGGGATGTTTAGCATGAACGAAAAACAGGGACAGCAAGAGAGATACTCACCTCATAATTTGGGGGGATTCTGGCGCCAAACCCCAAAGCTGAAAATCTTTTGTCACTGAAACGATAAGCAAATTAATCAGTCATATATTACAGCTGCTGCACTTAATCAGGGATCCCTTTTGACAGTGATCTTGAAATATATTGATGGCTTATCCATCTGTCCATGCTTCCAATGACAAACCCCCCGCTTGTTTGCATTTCATAAATGTTAAAAGCTTGAATTACATTTTGAAATCTGGCCCACGGTCTCTGCAGTGAGCGTTTGCACCTGTTCAAAGAGCTTCACAGAGTCTTTATCCTCTCCATTTTTCATCGTAGCACTTAGATGGGCAGCTATTACAGTAAGAGGCTCTGCTATGCTGGATTGTGTGCTCCTTGTCAAAGGCCAGGGTGCATAGATTTGTGTAAATAACAAGACAAAGGCTGTGTCTGAAACAACTACCTATTTACCAGAGAGTGCACTCTATTTACCCTCTGCTACTTTATTTGTTTATCTGAATTCTGAGCATGAAATCCATCCACTATAAGCACCCTCAAAAATGTAACACACAAAGTCCATGGCATTTACACTACTTTCTGCTTTAAGTACCACAATGCAATGTGTCACATTTTATACTCACAAGTGTCAGAAATCTCAATTTACCGCTAATTACAGAGTAATCTATTGATTGTATATCACATGGGCAGTAAATGAGGGATTCATTTCAAACCCTGCTGAAGAGTGATCATCTCTTGTCAATGCAATCAAGTGATGAAGGGTTGACCAACAGCAGCTCAGAGTGAAATGGATAGAACAATGTAATTCTGTCAGCAGATAAACACTCAGTCAATAAGAGCAGGTTGTTCTTAGAAATAAATATGTGTTTTGAGAGAGTGTTGAAGTAAACTAAGACCTGACCTTGTAGTCCATACCTTTCCTGCTGTCAACAGCAAGAAAAGTGATGCTTGAGGTACACAAAGGGAATATAGTATGTGTAGATAAATGGTACAGCAAGGCTTAACAGTTGCCTCCTTAATGGTTCAATGACACACAGTGGCTGTGTGGCAAATGTTTTCTCTAGTATTAAATCACTCTTATACTGCAATTTAAAAATAAAACGCACCATAAAAGACAATGTAGCACCCAATAATGTAATCAATTACACCTAAAAATGTAACCAACTTTAACCTGTTTGCAAATGTAATAAAATCCATGATGTGGTCACTTGACCAATAATGACATAAAATGTAATACCTTTTAGGTAGGTCTTTTTTTCCAAAACTGATGATGTCATACTTTTGTCAGATAATGTAATAATGAATAATAATGAATGCTCTTTTTTCTTTAAATGTAAAGTGTAACCGTGTAATACTGTTAGCGCCTACTGAAAACACTTAAGATGTGACACAGATTTCATGTTTTGAAATGTGAACTCTGGGCTTTATGTACATTTTGAAGTTTACAGTCAGCAAAGATTAAACTGTAATCCCTGTGAATGGAAAATGAACCCGCCTATGACCAGATGTGGATCTTAGATTTGACACCATGAGAAGATGACAAAAAATGAGCAGAAGATGGCTAATGTTACACAAGCGAGCGATGAAGGCAAAACAGTCCATGAAATCTCCATGAAATAAAGCTCCAGCAAAAGTTCAGTCAGGAAGGGTATACTTTTGCATGTTTAAGCCTGTCATTTATTTCCCGTACCATCTACCATTTACTACTCGCATGCATGTTCACTCACAAATTCTTGCTGTCATTGTCTGTGGACGTGAACTGAGATATCAGCTATCTTATCAGCTGACTGCAGCACAGTGACACACCTTCACTGTTACTCTAACATCTTGCTGCTGTCCTTTCAACATGATTCTATTTCTGTCTTTAGTACGTCCATGCTGCAGTTGTGGGCACCCTCCACCTCCCCAACACCACCTAGTCTGAGCAGATTCATTAGCTTCATCAGCCTCATCAGTCTCTGCAGAGTCACCAGCCACTGTCACCAGTGTCTGAACTCCATGGGGGGATTTATCTTCCTGCTGCTCAGTGCAGACACCCTTTGATTATAAAATCTCCCCGTAGAGTCTAAGTGCCAAAGTCTTTCCGTCGGATCTTAATCATGACATATCATGTTAATATGAACACCTGTAATCTCTATTAAACATTTATCTTAGCTTCATTCACCTGTCTGCTCTGATTGAAGTGTTCTTTTTTTTATCTGAGTCAACAGTGATTTTTACTAAATGTGTCGTCTTTGCTTCACCTGATCTTATGAAATTTCTGCAAACCTTTCAAAAAGGTTTTCAAATTTAAGTCAAAATTAAGAAAAACCTGACCTTAATAATTAAGTACATTTAAAAGTAGGAACTTTTTAAATTTTTAACTCAGTTGCACACCAACACATTATGATGGGGCAATCACAGATTCTTTAATTGTAAAGAGGGGCCTGATCAAAAAAGTTTGAGATCTACTGATTTAACTTAAGTATACTTTTTGGGTACTTTTAACACTCCTGGTGATTCATTTCCTGATGAGTCAGCATCACTTTGCAATGAGAACGGTGCTGTCAAATTTCTGTGAGCACACAGCCATAACTGTTTTGGCAAGCATGGGAAAATAACATACGTCATCAGTAGAAAAGTTATTCCAATATGAGTCAGGACATTTTTTGGTTATTGTTTAACTTATTACATTATCAGGTTTTAAGACAGTTATGTGCAAATTTTATTACGTAATAACATTTTCAGGAAATGATTGGGTGCCACAGGCAACTTACTGTGAAAATTCTTATAATGCTTTATAAAGAAATCAGAACAGCCTTTTGGCTCGTCTTATTTATGCTGTACTTATTTTATCTTTTCTTTTGTGAAAGGCTATGCAGAGAAGATTTAACAAATGAGCTGCATTATGGGACGTGTAGTTTATTGTTTGACCATTCTATTTTTTTCACCTGTCTCCTGTCCAAAACTTTACGGAAATGTCATAACAAATTCCTAGAGTACCCCTTTGAGTTCCCTGAATAATTTTAGGACATCCGTTGTGCTAACTACACAGATAACACTTTGTGTTAACTGTAATGTACTAGACTTTGTGGCATTAAGCAGCAGAGCTGTCACGGCATGTTTTCAGCTACATCAGTGAACGTTTGCCTGCAGACAGCTTTCTTCAGTGGCTGCTTCCCTTATCAGAACATTTACTGTACATCCCTTCACTAGTGACAAAACAACCCCAAATCCTGCAGCCCAAAGCGATCACAAATAACATCTCCAGCTCGAAAGAGTCATGAAACGATGTGTTTGATTCATTTACTCTGGACATGGTGTGGGTGCATCAAAGGGTACACAGCAAAATTTACACTGTTAATAAGTGTTGATTTATTTGGTGTGTTGACAAGTGTTGATTGGAGAGTTGTTTGCCCACTCAAAGAGCTAATATGGCTTTGAGGCAGCTTTTCAGAGCTATCAGAAGAGTTTAATTAACTCTGATGGGTGTGGACTTATATAAACGCTGGCAGAGTGATGATTTTTACACTGTCAGAGTGAGCAATAAACTCTTAACTGTGAACTCTTAACAGTAGCAACTTTACTTTGGCAACTTTTAGTTGTTGTATTAACAGGCCAGCCATTAGGAGCTATGGACAGGGGGCCCCTCATCCACACCCACTCCTGCACCACCACTGCCATTTTGAAACATGGCAATGCCTTTTCCCCTGCCAAAATTTAGCCTAACTTTGGGGTGTTATTTATTCCCTTCCCAACAGGATAGCATGGCATGGTTGGTACCAATGGATGCCTCTGGTTTCATGCGATATCAGTATCTTCACCCGGGCTTTAAAACTGAACCAGCTACAGTGGGTTTTATTTGTTAGTCTGCCCAGCTCCTCACCTTTGCCTCGTGTGTGTCGTGTACATCTGATGATCAGATAACATGGTGAAATGTGTTTTAATGATAATAATACATTTACTTATCATGTAAATACATATAAATTGCATTGTCAGTGATTTGATCCCACTCAATGGACGAATGTGAATGGACGTTTTTTTTCCTCCAACAACTAACGCACATGGTTGGGTTTAGTCAACAAAAACACCTGGTTAGGTTTAGGAAAAAAAAAAAAAAAAACAGGGTTTGGCTTTATAATCTTATGGGACACAAACACAGCTCTCCCAGTGTTTGTTGCACCCATCCACTAATCCTCCTTCCACCCACCCTACTGGGACTTTCACCACCTTAACTTCCATTCTTGTCCCACCCGATTCCCCCTGATGCCGCCGAGCACCATTAAACTATAACTGCGACCAGCTGCGTATCACGCTGACGTTAAAGGAAGGCTCTTTTTGTTGCTGTCTGATGCCGCATGGATATTTAATTGACTGCCCAAGCACCCAATTTTGATGATTTCAGAGTGAGACAATGTTGATTAATCACGTTCTGTGGTGCCCTTTGACCTGGTGCATCATTGAAGGCCACAGAGGCTTTGACACATGTGGCAAAAACTTTTTAAAAACTCCCAGATGGAACTATTAATAGGAGCGCCATTTTCTGCAGTTCCTGCAGTAGGGAATTTTCCTACCATCGCAGCACTTAAAGCCTGAAATGTCACCTCAACACAAAGCATTTAGAAGCGAACTTGAAGGTCTGAGCTGGCATCACGTTGTCAAGCTACACTTGACCAGGTGTTCAGACACAAACTAAGGAAGTCCACCAAAGACTAAATAACTCCCTTGCAAAATGGATTGCAATAGACTGCAGACCAGTTTCGGTAGTAGAGGACAGGTGGACAACTGCGTCCAAAATCCAGCAGCTTTACTACAACGCATCTGCCAAAATTAATTTGGATATTATTATTATTAGTAGTAGTAGTAGTAGTAGCATTGCTCCTCTTCAAGGAACTTGGAGGAGGAGCAGCATAATATTTACAGTGGCTGCAAATAGTAAGAGCAACAGCCTGTAGGCTTAGTTATAAAGACATCACTGAATATGGTACATGGGCCATTTTGAGCACATATTTGGTAACTATCATTATCCTCTGTTCCAACAACAACAACGACAACAACAAAAACATGCGAATGAGTCCAACTTTTATTCTCTGTGATGCAACCTCTCCACATGCCCTGGCTAATGTGCTGTACTGTATCCAGTTAAAAACACACTCCAGCAATAATGTTCCAAACAAATTAAAAGGTTTCAGTGTTCAACAGGTCCTGCAACTGATACAAAAGCATAAAAAACACCAACATCTAACAGTTTTTTGTACTTTTTTAAATCCATTTTCATCAAAATAACTCCCATCCACTGAATACAAGACTTACTCCCACTATTGTAACCTTTCAAACACACTGGGGTATGTTGTATGGAGGCAAAATAAAAGGAAAAACACATTACGTGTTTGGTATTGTATTGGTTTTACGAGCTGTGCTGATGTAGAGTAAGAATTTTAATGAAAGTATTCCAGTCGGGAGGCAGTTATTCATGCTGAGCCAATTTCATCCTGAGATGTATTGTACAGCACTCATTATCTCGACCTCTAGACTCTTCCCATACCTTCATAAATTTGCCCTTGGAGCCTTAATGGACTGATTTCTAGGATGTCTTAAAAGATCACCAAACTCTGTCGCTCCAGGTGTAGAGACACAGTACCCTCAGCCCAGACAAGAGGGCAGAGAAGACTACTGACAAGTCATTTTCGTCATATAAATTTTGCTGTGAGGTGCATGGCGGTCCTTGTTTTCTCACTTTGTCAGCACACGTGAGGAGCCACGGGGAGATGTGCCCGGTATAATAGCCCTCTCAGCAAGGTAAATGAGCCTCTGCCCACACAGACAAAAGCTAGTCACTCCAGCTCCATAATGCACTCCTCTGCAAGGACTCTAAAATCCCACATCACCTATATTCACTAGAGGCTAAAAGGTTTGCTTGCCCACATTTTAACAATTCCAATTTAAGAGGGAAGGGCTGCCTACACTTGCCGTCACCGCTCACCCAGAGGCATGTTTTCATGCATGATGCTCTTGTGTATAAATGTAAATACAAGAATGATAAAGCTACAAGGATGAGCTGCTAATTTCCAGGCAGGTTTTTCAGTTTCTCCAGTGCTATCTCTTGGTTTCTATAATTAGCCAGACAGTGCTCCCCTGATATTCAATAGGAGGATCTGCATAAATCAGGAGTCAGAGTGTTAATCCTCATCTGGCTTAGTTTCGACAGATGAGATGGTCTTTCTCTGACACATATCATATTAGAAATAATTTCCTATTAATTAGCAAATACCTTCGAGCCTGTCTGCTATAACTAATAGTTTTTTTTTACAGTTACACATTGTATAGTATTTGTAATCAATTTCACAGATGTATGTGACTGAAGTCAAAACCTGATAACTCCATCAGCCAGTATTTTTATTCTTTACAGTAGCAGGAATCCTCACATGACAATGTAACTTTGTTTAAATGGCTTCAGTGTGTTTAATGATTCCTCAAACAGGCTTCCTGCTGCACCTCCTCTGTCTTTACATCTGATTATACACCTCGCTGTTATTCCGCCAGCCATAATGCCTCCCACTTCTTTTTGAAGTGCCTGCTATCCTGGTGTTAGCCCCTGTCTCTGCATGTGTTCATCTGTAGCTCGGGCTAATGAGCCTATGCAAGCTAAGAAAGGGGACCAGTAGCTGCAACAGATGCTGGGAGGAAATCGTACTGTTGAGTTTCCCACAGGCAGCCACCACCGTGAGCATAAAGCCTGTCGAGTACGTGCAAAACTGTTAGCACTGTCCTTATGTGTGTGTGTGTGTGTGTGTGTGTGTGTGTGTGTGTGTGTGTGTATAGGTGGGTGGGTGTGGGTGTGTTTGCATGCTTGCTGTATAAGTGATTCCTACATAACAAACGTGATTCTCCTTTTCCTGTTTCTCAGTGTATTTTTACACATACTGTACGTATGATAATGCAGCATATTGACTATATGTGATCTAACCAAGTACTATATGAATATATAATAGTCAGAGGCCAAGTGCACAAGTGCACTATAGATAGATAGATAGATAGACAGACAGACAGACAAACAGACAGACAGAGAGACAGACAGACAGACAGACAGACAGATAGATAGATAGATAGATAGATAGATAGATAGATAGATAGATAGATAGATAGATAGATAGATAGATAGATAGATAGATGCAGAGCAGAGAGTACATGTTAGCCAGGGCATGTTCACATGTTATTTTTTTCTTGGAACATGATAATGATGGTAACCAAGAATGTGCTCAAAATGGCTCATGAACCATATTCAGTGATATATATGTGTATATGTATACATATATATATAGGCCAGGGATGCAGCCAGGGACACAACCAGTCATATGGTATGCATCTTAACGACTTGTTCACATAATATTGAGGTATAGTGGATAATTAAGTTTTATCTTTAAAATTATATACTAAAATGTACAAAAATAATCCTCATTTAAAAGCTTACTGTTCCTCTACTGACCTGATCCTTGAGCCATGGCCTAAATTCATAAATATCCGATATGGCGGAGAAGAAAAGGCAATGCCAGGACAACCCACCCATAAATGTGGGCACATTTTCTCCTCTTTGAAACCACTTATTTTCCCCTCTAAAAGCACCAGCAGTTGTAGGCGACAGCAAGCAGTTCTGTTTGTATTTGTATTGTTTTTCTTTGAAATCTGCTCAAGGTTTTTCAGCTATGCTGCAAACTAACAGACGTGCAAACAGACAAACCAATGTGCGATTTGTATCTGAGTGGAACGTGGGTGTGGGGAGGGAGCTCGAGCTATGTAATGTGTTATATTACATAGAAAAAAATTCAAGTTACATAAAAGCGGGATAAGGGTGATTTGATCATTACAATGTGGATTTCTTCAGCAGTGTCACTTAGAAAAGAAAAGGACTGAAAAATATAGAGAATTAGAAACATTACAGGTAATCTGTCATAAAAACAGATCGTTGAGGCAACAACGATACAACACAAAATGCATATCTGAACCTGTTTAATGTTCACTTTGTTTTTTTCATCGGCCTTTCTGCAAAAACAAAAATCAGTATGCGAGAGATGTAGTGTTTGTTTTTTGTTGTTTTTTCTCAAATTGTTATGCAAGAATGGGTCAGGAATATATTCACAAATGGCTCAGAAACCTCTGCCAAAAAGCTGTCAGTAACAAAACTGATGTTGCATTGGATTTAAATGCCTGCGGCTATAAAGGTCAAAGTGTCATCTTTCTGATAGATTATTAAAAACTGGAAAATAATGGATACTTTGAGAGTCTGGCTCATCAAGGGTGTCCAGAATATTGTGTCAGTGTCCTTGACTGCTGCTTCTAAGCACCAGCTTCAGCCCCAGATTAGCCTCATGCATAAGTAATGCCGGTAGAGGCCAAATTTGCTTGCTCTAATTTTCCAGGTACAAACAGTTTCTCATGCATTACTTTGCCACGGGTTTAACACAGATTAAGGGGTTTACCAGTGTGAACATGATGTGGACAATAAACAATTACAACGGTTGTCGTGCTGCAGGTGACCAGCTGCTTTTTTGACAATGCGAGGCTTTTAACTGATCTATTAGAGAGAATTCAAAATGCTAAATACATTTCGGTGAAGAAATGAATCAGGGATAGAGGAGCTGGCGGTCAACAGTTCAACTGGTGGTGAGCAGAAATGTAATAACTTGCAAGATTTTTTTTTGCTCTGTCAGTACTCCATGATTTCCATTCCAATCCGTTTGCTGTGGTTCAGATGGAGTGGCTCGTTTCAGCGTGAGAGATCCCACCGAAATGGCATGCAAGGGGCACTCTGCAGCTCTATTTCACAACGGGACACACTGACAATGCCTGCAGGCAGCAAAGAGCCTTTACTGAGAAACAAAAGACTGACAAACCTATCATAGTCTTGACAGATCTCCCCTACTGCTATCAGAGCCTTCAGGTACTCGTTGGGCTGGTAAGGGTTGATGTAGTGCAAAGAGCAGCTGTTCCTGGGGTCTCCATTGGAGGCTGTGAAGTCGATGGCAACCTGACAGAAAGAAGTGCAACATGACATATAATTAAGTTTTTATTTTGCTGCTTAACTTTTTTATTTGGCTGCTTATGAAATTACAAGTAATTCTGCTCAGGCGAGCCTGAGATATGCATAATGGCAGTATAAATTATCTGATCAGAGGTAACAACTCGCGCTCTTTACACCCACATAGATGGGAACGGCTACAGCTCCCGTACAGTGTAGATCTAAGCAGCCAGTTATTTCAACAAGGAGGAACTGCATCTATCACAGCAACCCTCATAATTAATATTCATTGCTTCAGTAATCCAGCTGGAGAGCGAGAGGTAGCACTACAGAGGGCAGACCAAAGGGCAAGAGTTGAAGAAGGTTTAAATTGATTCCACGAAGCTGCCAACAAGAAAACTAACTGTGTTTGCGCACAAAAACACCATCAGGGGACGTTTCAAGGATTCAAATATCTTTAACGTGCAGAGAATTTGATGGTATCACAGAAGGTTATTGATACAACAGGGCCAGTGCAGCAGGGATCAATACTTTGACACTCACAAGCTTCTCATTTGGTATCAAATCTTTGAAAAATATATTAATAAAGGCTGCATCACGTCAAAATGTTTTCAGTACGTTTGCATAATGCTTGTGCCAACACAACACATTCTCACTCCGACCTCGCCACATATTGACGTTTGGTCAGGGACTTTTACAGTCCACATACGACGTGCAAGTTACCCTGGGTGTGTTGGCTGTTGACATTCTGGGACAGCGTGTCAAGTTACATGCATTGTCTTCTCTCAGTTTTCACAGGAAATTTAACGTTTACATACATTCTCTTTCAAAATAAACGCACTAGCGGTGGTACATCGCAAATTGACGTGGTTAGGTCTAGGAAAAAACAACAGGGTTTGGCTTTAGAATCTTACGGGACACGAACACAGCTGTCTTGGCTGAAAGTCAGTGTTTGTTGGACCCATCCACCACCCCTACTGGACGCCCCAGTCGGACTTTCGCCACCTTAACTTTTGTTGTTGTCCCGCCACATTTCACCGTGACCTATTCTTGTTTATTCTGTTGATGTAGATTTTGTAGTTTAATACTTACAGCCTCAGCACAGCGGCGATATATATTTTATTTTAAATATTTTATTATCAAAATACTAGTGTTAAACACTGTAGCATAATGCACATTTGATTTTTTTTTATTTTAATGCACATGTGCATTTATTTAATTTTATTTTATTTTATTGCCTTGTATTTACATACTTCTATTTTATAATCTTTTTCTCACTTCCGATAATTCTATATTCTTTAGCAACTGTGACAAATCACAATTTCCCTTCAGTGATCAATAAAGTATTTCTGACTTTGATTCTGATTCTGATTTGTCCACCCTCCACCCTCCCTCTGAAGCAGACGCATGTCATGACTGTAGTGTTTTGTTATCTAAAAGAAACATTGTCTCTGAACATAATCCAGGCAGTTGCCACAATAACATAATTAAGGAAGCAGTCTGGTCACATACAAACATAATTTCTAAGAGACAGGGTTAATTTGTGACAATGATTTTCTTTAAAATGTAATAATTTTTGTTTTTTGAAATGTCCATTATTTTTAAAAAATCACACATTCATTTCAGAAATTATCAAAATCAGTATTTGGTATTGCTATTGTTGAAGCTGTGATAAAAAGTGCTGGTGTCATATCAGATTAAAAAAAGTTTGGTATTGCCCATCCCTACAGTGCAGTTATGAGCTCAGTGACAGTGAAGCGTCACTAAACAGAGGCTGCTCAATTTACCGTAAAGTGAATCTGGCATCCTCCCATGATGTAATCTAAGAAGGAGTACACTCTGTGGAGCTGCAAAAAAAAAAAAAAAAAAAATTAAGGCAAAACCTCAGAGGCATCTTGTGGGAAGCATCTGGTCATTAAAATGTAATTAACTCAACAAATCTGTTGACTGTAAAGGTTGTAAATGTTGTGATATATCTTCTCAAAGCAGTGGAAATTAAACACGCCCTCTGTGAAAACAGGCGTGAAATTTTGTCATTTTAGCTGTTCAGTGAGAGAAATTAAAAAAGATTGTTTCTATGTATAGTGCAAGCAAACAAGCATTTATTACTACAGTTCATTCATGCTGTTCCTGGAATTCTAAACACTGATTGGCTCAGCTGATTCCTACCTTGAGGTCATTGAGGATGACAACTCCTGAATTTTTATAGTTTCTCTTCTTCTGTTTGTACTTGGGATTCAGACAGTCCCACGTCACCTTAAACAAAGCAAGTTGAAGACAGGGAGTAACAAACACAAGCGTTTTGAACATTGTGATGTATCTTAAGCAGCATGACATTTGTTTCATCTGGGCTGGATTTCAGCAGAGTAAAATGAGAGGCATATTGGAAATGGATAAAACGGGCACACCGCTGTCTCTCCTCCGCTCTGCTCCGCCCCTCCGTTCACTGACCTTATTTCCACTGGAAATTTTCTGCATTTCCCTGAAAGTGGCGTAGAACTCGCCGATGAAGTCGTGTTTCCCTCTGGAGTCATAATCCCACACTAGGCACTGTGGCGCACACAGACAACACTGTTTACTGCTTTGGTTACAATATGTATTCATTAACCCCTCAAATACTGGGAAACATCTTCTGTTATAATCCTGTTATGTCGTGGTTGTACAGTTCCTGACCCTGATGTTTTCTACTGATGTGGTCATTTACCTTGAGCTTGCGATCTTCATCACAGTTGCACAGGGATACGAGAGACACTTTGAAAGGCTCCCACACAGGGTTCAGGTTGTTTTTGATCACCTGTTGGCGTAGGAACACATTATATATGAAGCAAAGTGGCAGAAAACATCTGTTGCTTAAGCTGAGGGAGGAATATAATAAATTTACCTCTGTTCTGTGCACAAGCTGTTCGGTTTCATCGTCATTGATTCTGTATATTTCCAAAAATGGGTCTGACTTGCTGAAGAGATCCTGCAGAGAAAACAGAACATCAAAACTACTGACTCTCAGCATTAGTACCAACTCATCTATAGGAAAGGTGAGAAGGTCAAATTAACTACAGAAGCTCTATACAACATTCAGAGTGTATTTGTGATTCTGATTGTCGGCACAGGCTCTCACATGGCTGTGGCTGAGCCGGTAGCTAGCAGCCAACAGTGCTAACATTACGAGCAGTACTAATAATGGACAACACATTCTCACTCTGACCTCGTCACACATCAACATTTGGTCATGGACCTCCCACGTCCAGATGCAACATGAAAGGTACCCTGGGTGTGTTGGTTGTTGACGCTCTGGGATGCTATGTCAAGTTCTGCCTGTTACACGCATTGTCTTCTTTCAAAATACACTTGTGTTTTCACAAGAAATTTACCATTTACATACCGTCTCTTTCAAAATAAATGCACTGTGTCAGTACAACAATGCAAATTAACATTTTTTTTTCTCCAACAACTACCGCACGTGGTTAGGTTTAGGAAAAAAGAACAGGGTGTGGCCTTAGGATCTTACAGGATGCAAGCATCGCTCTCCCGGGTAGAAGTCAGTGTTTGTTGGACCCATCCACCACCCTTTCCACACGCCCTAGTCGGACTTTTGGCGGATTATCCTTCGTTCTTGTTCCGCAATTTTTCCTACCTGACAGCAAGCGCCATTAAACTGTAATGGCAACCAGCAACATATCATGCCAACGCTACAGGACAGCTTTTTTCGTAAGTGTCTGACGCCGCAAGTCAATGCCCATGAGCCAGATTTCTATGACTTCGGAGTGAGACCAGGTTGTAATGTGCTGACAGAGCTGGCAGTGTTAACCTGGAGAGGAGGGTGGGTGCTACACTTCTGTGACAACACCCTCTCAACATGAGCAGTAACTGCTGTATGAGCGTAGTGCAGAGCAGTGGCTGTCAGCTAACCAATGGGATACACACATGGGACTCACATGCACACATGGATATACTTACTAACCTTGAGACCTCAAAAAAGGTAGGATTTTGAAAGAAAAGTGGAGGGTTTAGGGAGTCCTTCCCCTAGAAAAATTTAAGATTCAGAGACTTTGTTTCCTACAGTCTGGTGATTTTATAAAGAATGAAAATAAGAAAATAATTAACTTTTAATACTCTGGAACAAATACCGAATAATTCGCCCATCTGAGGTGAACTTGCTTGAATGTATGGAATAAACTAATATTCATCAGTTTTTATTCATTAATTCATTTCAGTCATCCCTTCGTGCTCAACGGAAAAATTGACAGGACGGATTTTACAAAATACATGCCCCGTTTTTTTTTTTTTTTTTTAACTTTCCATCCAAAGAAGAATTTGTCTTTCCAGGATGTCTGAAATTTGCTTGAGAATTTCTTTCTCTTTGTAGTCTCCATTTCTCTCTCTGTCTCTCACTTACTGAGGAGGACAAGGCACAATGAGCTCTCTTCTCCGTCACTACAAAGACATTAGGTGTAGCTGTATTAATGTCTGTTCTGAGGGACGTTCTCCTCTCTGAAGAAGTGATGGACTCTGTGTGAGGGATCAAGTCTCTTTAATGCATGCAGCATGGAGAGAAGACCCAAGTGCTCTCTGCCAACCTCCAGAGTGTACAGACTTTTATACCATTCTGAAGCTCTGACTCCAGCTTGCACCCACCAGCTGCACTCGTAAATGAGATTGCACCCCATGAAACAGGTTTACCAATATAGGAAACTTTCCCCCACCAAATGAAAGGTCATGTCTCCAAGATGTTGGAAATTACCCCCAATACAGATTCCTGAATAATTCCCACAATGATATGGAGAAAGTTTTAGAGTTGTAGGGCTTATACACGCTTGGACAATGCAAGAAACTGGTTGTGATAATGAAAATGTAAAAAAAAGGTGAGCAAATTTGTCATAAATCGAGAGCAATATGAGAGAATAGTGACCAGGTGTCGGGAAAGCTGGGATGGTTGACAAGTATGCATTGGTTGGACCATCTTACAACAACGAACATGAGAAGCTCAAACTACCTTACACACAGAGGGAGGAGGTTTTCTTCCCCTGCTCAGGACGCCATTACTCCACCATATCTTTACAAAGCCAATAGTTGTTTGCTGCTGTATTAGTGCTTTGAACATTGTATAGCGCTCCTTTGAGCATCAGGTCAAATTGCTTTAATTCAAAAATGTGTTTTCTTTTTTAGCTTTATTTTTTCATGAAGTCTCAGTCTATCTATTTAATAAAAGCAAAAAAAAAATCACATTTAACACTCAAGGTTTGACTCACAGTTATTTTATTTACCAAATTGAAGCTAATGAGTCAGCTAATATTTGCCATGGATCTGTGATAGTCAAATTACAGAAAAGCATCACTACTGAACATGGTTTAGGTTATTTCAATATATTTTTTCAGGATTGTTTGCACGTAATTTATACAGATGGCTGTTGACAGTGATTTATCAGTGCTGATTGCAGAGGTGATTGTCTCTGTGATTTAAAGGTCAATGAGGCACAGGCATGGAGTTTACAGCACAGTGGGGGGACTCTTTTGGAGGAGACATCATCAAGACTGAGACCAACAAGGAGTTTGTTTTTGGTCAGATGAGAGTATGAGAAAATTTTACAAGCCTCCAACTCATGCCATTCCCTAGTTATTACATTTCTTCCCTCAATCACTGACCTTTTTCTTGAGCCAATAGCGTTAATGACTTGCTATTTCCTCCCTTATAGCCGTCATTGCAGTTCTGAAATATCTTTATTGGTTTCTTCGACCAATATTTGAAGCTCACTAGCAGAGAATTTAAACTTTCTTTGCACTCCATTACTTCCAATGTGCGATATGCCTCTGAAATAGTCCAGCATTGGGGGGTTATTAACATCATGCATTCGAGTTAACTCAGTGGTAACTGTGTCCGTTTACACCATCAGTGTCAGAAAATACCCTGCTAAATTGAAAACATGCATAAGATTTTGCATCCGTTACAGTTATTTTCGGTAGCCTTAAATCATCCTCCGAGTCTCAAGTACAGGCGTCTGAGTGCACGGCAACACTCATTATTTAGGTCAATTGATTCTTCAGGGAGGAAAACAAATGATTACTGTGTGTGTGTGTGTGTGTGTGTGTGTGTGTGTGTGTGTGTGACTGTGGCGGCTGGAGGGGGTGTGCGGGTGAGGGGGCTTTGTGTACACCGAATGAGAGTTAATGCTGCATTTCCCGCCACATTAGCCAGATACATCTCCTGAGGGGCAGGGACAGGAGCAAAAAGAGCCATAGCATCCTGTCTTTGTTGTCATAGCAACTGCAAACCAGTGGCGTCAGCAGCATGGGCGCAGATGTCAAAATTCAATCATTACCACTTACCACAATCTAATATTGCGTCATTAATCCTCCAGTTTATCAACATCTATGCTGGGATCCTTCGATATCTGCAGCAGGTTGAGGTGATACAGCTGACAAGCAGCTAATTAGAAACGGTGTGCTGCTTCACTCATCATCTGGTAGATAAATAGCTACACGCAACATCTAACTGCCAGATTAGTGGCAGCTAATTTGCATTGTAAAGAAACTGAGCACATAATACACCTGATTGCTGATAAAATCAAATAATTACAGGAACTTAATTATAATAATGTAAAAGTTACTTTGCGTGACCTGTTGACATCCACCATTTGCCTGATATACAATATCTTTGTTTACATAAATTAACCAGTTAAAGCTACACGATTAAATATTTTTTTATTGATAATGGATCTGAATGAAGAATGGACGATCTGTTTTAGTGTCTATGAGCTGGTGGTTTTGGTTTTACGGCCAAAATGTACAGTTTCAGGTTTATCAAATGCCAAACAGACTTAGTTAGCATCTAGTGGAGCATTTAACACCTAATAAGCTAAATGTCGGAGTTCATGGAGACCAAAACTTAGCTAGAGAGCGAATGAGTGAACCAGGTGGTTAGAGACACAACTCCAGATGAATGATCCTCTGTACGTCTGCTGGATGTTTACACGGGCTACTGCTTGCTAACTAGTTTTGGGCACGTTACTTTAAAGATTTGTTTAGTAATTACTCAGCGGCAAAAGTGATGAGAATCATTACCTTACTTTTGTTACTCAGTCCAACAACACACACATTAAATCCTGTGTTTAACACGCATAAAGAAGAAGTAGAGTCTCAGAATCAATCGGCTTTCGTGTGGTGTCCGTTGGTGCGTTCAGCACAGAGCACAAGTAGAGAAACAGTGAGGAAAGCAAACAGATTACCACTGTGCTGGTATGGAGAGTTACATCCTGTCATGCAGGCGCAGAGTGTTTATGCTGGTTGACCGTCGGCTGTAGTCCTTGCATTGTGTTCATGTGCAACTTTTTTAGCCCAGACACAGCGACGTCAGGCAACACGGCAGGGGGGTTTGTAGCCACAAGTTTTCTGAAGTCGGTTGACTAATCACTATAAACAGCTACATTACATACATAGGAAAAAAAAGCTAATATAGAGCTAACTCGTCATCATACAATAGCTGATTGGTTTGAAGACTACATTTCAGCCAATGTGTTACGCGTCTCCACACAGACTGTTTACCTGCCAGAACTGAAACTTCACCCATGTGCCAAGCATGTAAAAGAACTACAGTGATCGACAGGAATACGTGAAAAACACGAAAACATGAATGTCCCTATCTAAAGCCAGTGTCTGAGTCGTCCATTCTGGGCTATTGTAGAATTTGTTCCATCTGTACATATAAACGGCTCATTTCAAGGTTATGAAAATACAGGGATTGTTATTTTCAGGTGATTATAAACTAAAGAAAACATAGTTATGAATATTATATACTATTTCTGCCAATAGATACCCCTCAATCCTGCACACTGGACCTTTAAGGTGAACATGTCAACAGAGTATTTACAGCTACTTTTGTTATCCTCAAGTGGCCAAACAAAATAAGTTATTGCTGCTTTAACAGATAATTTCAGCAATTATCCTATCTCATTTTAATCTGACAGAGAAGAAGTTCACTTCTAATATAAGAAATACTAATGCAGCATATGTGACAGCAAACACTGCTCACACCTATGTTTGTTGTTTACATCTAAATGTTTGCATAAATGATGCAAAAATGAGCCCAACTTTAGTGACAATACCAAACTAGACGTCTCCTCACCAGAGCCTGAGCTTTTCCTAGTTTGTTCTGACCAAGTTATGCCTGCAATCATCCACCAAAGGACTGGCTGATAGAAATTGTCCGTGCATGTAAACAAAGCCAGCGTCTATCATTTTCTGCATCAGTGTTTTTGGATATTTGGCATCAAGCACCAAACTCTGTTCCAAATAAGCTGCTGAAATGTTTGTTCAGAGTGAAAACATGAACACTTTTGTGCCTCGGTGGCACATAATTACACACCACTGCTCCACAGTGATGCGCCCACAGCTGTAATCACATCAGTTTAAATAAAACAAGCAGGTGGATCCTGCAGGCAGAAAGTCAATACTTCCAGTAGCACACTAGATATATGAAGCAAATATCACATGCAGGGGAAGATGCACTTTATAGCAAGGATTTTTTTTCCCTTATCATTTCCCTCGTGGAAGAGTCAGGTTCAATTTCACTGTCAGAGTCGCAGGAAACTGCAAACTGCAATTTCAAAAATAAATGTACATGGTGTAGAAAATTTGAATCTTTTCCCCCAATACCTCTGGGAATCAGGGGCAGCCTATGAGTGAGGCGTCCTGAGGCTCGCTCCTAAGAACATGGAGCGACTTCAGATCATCAGAGTTGTAATTGGATGTAAGCTCCCGCAGTCTTTTTGATTGAAACATGCCCTAAGCAAAGTTTGATAGTGTGAGAGCAGGAGCAGTTAAGGTCAGTGATATCCAGTCTTAAAGTGGAACCAACAAGTAATAACACACATTTCACATATGATATCATGTGCCGCCAGGACATTCGCATGTTTTTGACAGATGATCATTGCACCTTAACACGTTAGAGCATTATGTCACTAAAGCGTGTGATATCCAGTGTTATTATGACTTTTTTCTCTCCCTGTGACTTCAAATATAGATTTAAAAATAATACAGATGTGTAATTTAAAGGCCAGTGATACATTGAGGGCACTTTCTGAGGTACAGCATCATGATTATCACACACTGCTACTATCTCTATCACTATCCCTGTCTAATAGAGCTGTACCTGACCCATAATTATGTCAGTTGAATCAGATTTGGCTGCTCAATCTGAATTTTCAACTTTTATTTGTTATATAGAGTTTGGGGGTTTGAAGAGGCAGTGACGTTCATGTTATGTTAATACACTAAACAAGCCAAGTTAACCGTCTAAGCTAATGTGTGCTAATGTGTGCCAACTATGCTTACGATGAATCATACATGTGCAACAAAAATTTTTGCCAATACTAAATATTAATAAAAAGCCAGAGACTGTATCATGTTAAGTCACTGTAAGCTCTAAATTCACCACTTTTAAGGCCTTTGCACACTGAGTCTGTTTTTTTTTCACCTGAAATTGCTGCACGACTTCAAGTTGTGTCAATCACGTTTACACAGTGAGGACGAAACTTTCATCCATCATTAAAATTTTTGGAACAGGTTCGATTTTCTGCGTTTTTCGCTTCCATCACAAGCCTTTTGAGACGTTTGATGAAGAATCCGTGAAGAAAATGTGGTGGAGGGACCCCGACAAGACAGAGGAACGGGTCGCACAGTATCATTTCATGACTCAGACAGCTCACTTTTAGCAGGTCAGATAGTAATATTCAGGTGGATGAAGATGAAGAGGAGGAAGATGTGGACTGCACACAGAATTTTGAGGATAGCTCTGCCCCTTCGCGCAGCTGCGGAGCCAAATAAAAGACAAGCGAGGGAGTGGTGACAGCCAGATAGGTAACTCCAGTGGAGAGAGGCACAGGAGGAAATGTGTCTTTTCATTTTGTCACGTATTGCGAATTTTCACATCGAATAGGACAATAAAATGCATCAAAATCAGTATGCAAGGTTTCTATAACAATTCTAAAAAAAAAATTTGGGATGACGGAAAAAAAAACGCATAAAAAACGGACTGAGTGTGCAAAGGCCTTTAAGCAGAAGGTAAAGGATAATATTATCTCAGAGTCTGACCAGGTGAAGCCTCTCCTCCTCCAGGCAGCTGCCTCCATCTCACTCAGATTCACCCCAGGTCTGTGTCTGCAGCTGCCTGTACCTGAGAGCAGCATTAAAGCCAGGAGCGATTCTGAAGCTAAATCTGGACCCTAAATCATCCCCAGAAATACACTGCACACTGCCTGACACTGCTGGATTTGAAGAATCACAGTTGACTGAGGGGTTTCCGACCGATGATTCGAATCTCTGACTGTCAGGGGGGCAGCCCTACTGTCTGGTGCTACTAAACCGTACCTAATACAGCATGAATTGTGTTGGTATTTCCATCAGAACTGTGTGCTCCACTCACCTTATCATCAAGCTTCTTGGCACAGAAGGAGAGCTCCACATAGCCGTTGTTGCCAGAAATTTCCTCAGCATGCACCTGGGAGGAGATAAGATTTGTCAGTAATATTTTGGGCTTTTGGGCTTTATTATTCATGGCAAGAAATCACAACCGCATGATCTACATTTCAGGAAAGGAAAAAAAAAACCTTTAAGGTTCATAAAAGCTGCTGTTGTGACTGAAATTGAAACCACAGACAAGAAATATAATATTGTGACAAATGACATTGGGTTGCAGAGTAAGATTAAGCCTCTAGAATATTGAAGTGAAGGTATTTATGTGGCAGTTATTTAAAACAGACTGCTCAAACTCAGTTTTTATGCACTATTTTTTCCTTTCCATTGCAACTTTTACATTAGTGGCAGTTGCATTGTGGTAAGCAGCTAACAAAGTTAAGTGGCTTTTACTTAACAAGGGACTCGAGGACATTAAAACCAGAGAGTAGAGAGCCCTATTAGCCGCAAACTAATGGCTCCCTGCTGTTACAGGTTATTGTCTCAACTTGAACATTCCACTTTTAATGGATATGAAAGTTACCACGTGCAGTACAGTGCAAGAGTAAAGTTTTGTAACAGCTCTCTAACATCTCCTAATGGCTGATTTTGCTTGTTTGTTTATATGTGCGTGTGTATGTGTGTTAGTTAAAAAGAATCAGCGAGCACCCTCTGCTGCTCCCCCAGGCCCACTCACAGAATGCAAAGTTTTGTCTCTCTTTGTTCTTCTATTTCAAATTGACAGAAACTTCACACCAAGCTGCCAGACGTGCAGCTGCAGAGCGGACACGGCCAGGGCTTGACAAGGCTTGACAGTGATGATTGGCAAAGTAGGAAACCTTGTGCTTTTTATCAGGCAGCTTGTCCTGACAGGTACAGAGTGCAGGGAAACATCTTTATAAAAGGTGTGGGCAGAAGGTGTGAGTGTGTGTGTGTCTTTTGTATTTCCACCCTTGTTGGGACCAGTGTACGGTTTAGAGTGAACACATTTTTCAAGTTCTGTTTTAAGGCGAATATTTGGTTTTCTGATTGAGGTCAGGGTGAGATTTTGTCTATGTGTAGGATACACGCTGGGATTTGGGATGCAGTTGTTATGAGGGAGCGCCAGGGGCAGGCTTATGGACCTTTAGACCCCAGTTTTTTTCAGCAAAGCCCATGAATCTTTACTGTTCATCACACGAGGCATCTTTTGTTCTCAACCCAGATCAGCTTCTAACTCCTGACAGGCAGGTCACCAAAACAGGAGCACGTAAACACATCACAGGACAGCCACATTTACTCAGACTTGAAAAAGTGCTCATACAAACTGGTTTATTTATATATATATATATTTAACAGTGTGGGACAATGGGCTCCTGAGCACAGACATGTTAAGGGCCCCATCACCTCTCCTACATAGAAGCAAGAAACAAAGACCTGGTGATGGTTTTGCCTCTTTTTGTTGTTGTTTTCTGTCTCTATGTAGTCATCTTGTGGTTTTGTGGCTGTTTTGTCCCATTTTGTAGTTATTTAGTCTCTTTGCAGTTCCTTTCCCTCTCTTTGTGGCTGTCATTTTGTGTCTGTTCCTGGCTGGTACGTGTCTTTTGAGCAGCATATTGCAGGTGAGGACCAGGGGGGGCTTCTTACACTATTGGCCCTTGGGTCTGGTACGATTCGCTCACTCAGTAATCAATCCATGCACATGGCATTTTGTGTGCATGTGAATTGTGTATTTATATGAACTTGCAGACTGATTATAAAAAGTAAACACGATGTAAGAAAAAGCAGACACCACTTAGTCCCTGTCTCTGCTTCTCCCTCCCACAGATCCCAAACAACAACGAGTGCTGGCGGATGACAACGCCCCACAGGTGTGCCTTAACAGATCATGTTACCAGTTTGTTCATTCAGTGGCAGCTGATGATGACTGTTAATTTATTTGGTTGTTTTGTTGTTGCTTTTCAAGACAGCAGGCGATTTCCTTTGTTTGCCATAGCATTTAATTCAGTCAGATTACAGGTCTGAGCTGTTTTAACAATTTACTGTGTATTAATAACATGAATAATTCATTTATATTCATATATTCATTGATTGATGCGTGACCCTAGACCAGTTCAAAGATTTCAGGGCTAAACACTAGCTGTCCACTGTCCCTACAACAGCGCCAGGTTAAGGTTATGGTAATGTCAATAGTAGCTCTTTTCCATACACATTTGCTCGCTTGGCTTGACTCAGTTTGACTCAGCGTGTCAGCTCAGCAGCAGGGCTTTGCCTGTCCATGCTACAGTGCTACCCGCATCAAGGTGTGTCTTTAACTGATAATGCAGTTGTCTCGAGGTGTTTACTATTGTCAAAGCAGTGTTTGTAGCAGCTACTTATCATCTTTTGAGGCTGTTGTTATGATTTTGCTCAGCATCCGCTATGTATTGCTTGAAAAACAGAGATGGAATGACAAAATGACTGTTGAAACATGTCACTGAATCATTTGTGAACGATGACGAAGCCTGTCTGATGTAAACTCAGAGCATTTAAACTGGTAACATAAATGTAAATCGAGGCTGTATGGTTTGACTCAGCGCGTTCCAGAAGTACAATTATATCTGTTAATATGCGTTTGTGTTTCCTAACTGTTATAATTTCTCATTAAAAATAAACTGTATTCAGACGACTGTGTCTTTATCACATACAATACATACATGGGCGTATTATTCATATATTAGAATCATCACACTTCCTATATAGCAGGTTATATTTTAGTGTCAGAATGTGTGGGCAGCAACTAAATGTAGGATAAAGGTTTAACATAATGATGCTGCAGTGGATTCTCTATATTTGTGTAGATGAAGTGCTCCAAAAATCCTGCTGTGTGACCTCTTACACTTATCCCGAGGGCCTTCAAAAGCTCTTTGCTGTTGGCTCTGATTTAAATAGAGTCGCACTCTGGCAAGAGATGAAATGACAAAGATTTAAAAAGGATGACTTTGTCCTTAAATTTTTACTCACAGCACAGGGATCCAGTCTAATCTAATTCTATCAATAAGTGTGATACCTACCTGCCAAAATATTGTGCCATATTTATTTATTGAAGAGCACTTGTATTGGGTTGCATGACATTGAACAAGCCCTGTTAATATGTCTACATCTTGTACATATATGGTCACACAGAAATGCGTATGTAGTCCATCTCTCTTGTGTACGCCCAAACGTTATATGCTACCACGACTGGCTTGTTAACTGTAAGATCATGCCTAATGAGCCAACAACTCTCCTCATCCACATCTGACACATGTGATTTCTTACACATGCATCATTTCCTCTTGCTTCCCTGTGTGTATTGGCATGCTTAATAGGAATGGCGCCCCATGCCACCAAAAATGGACTCTAGCATACAGAGAGTGCTCAGAGAGGATGTAAACTTTCAACAACTACCACCACAAAAAACTCTCTGATGCACAGCAGCGACGTGAAGCCATACTGTGAGTGGTGCTCTCAACTTTATCAAAACAAAATGTTTTAAAATTGTTTGAAAAATACAGGATTTAAGCTGTTTATTTTTTTAAATCAAATTATGCTGGTAAAGTAAGATAGAATATAAATCCATTATGGTGCCTGACAGTGAGCAGATGCGGGACAGGAAACAACAAAGTCAGAGAACACAGACATCCATTTTACCCATCAATTCACCATCCATTACTTCTGTCAGCTCTCACTGGCCATTAGCTACAAACAACCACTTTCTTGATGTCCAGCAATCTAGACAATTTAATTCACCAGAGCATCAAGGTCAAAAGCACAATGTAAGAAATCTACCGTGATGGTGGATTTTCCAGCATATTTCCCATACTTCAGCAACAAAGGCTTCACCATCTTCTTTTGGGCCACGATCTGCAAAGAGCAAGATAAACACATCGTTGCCCTTGAGCCTTCCTCAGCAGTAAAGCACGGAGCAGAGGGATCTGAGTCATCAATACCAGCGTTGGGTATATTTACTACTGACATCAGAAAAGGAGATGCTTCTGCATGTTTAAGGTGTTTCATTACAGACAAATCACAGTGTTAGGGCTCAAAACTAGCTAACACAAGTCCATGAAATGGGAAAGTAATACAGCAGCATCTGCCTACCTGGCCGAGAGTGCACTCCACCCCACCCAGAAAGTCATCATCGCGGGTCCCGATGCTGTGAGTTCCGTGGATGTCATACACTTCAAATCGCAGCTTCTGAACCTCCTCAAAGTAGTAGTCCCATGTGAAAACCTTGGCAAAGACTGGGTGCAAGTTGCTCTTGATCACTTCCGTCCTGTCCAGCTGAGAGAGAACACACACTTTAATTTGAAATATTTCAACATTTTAATATTATTATAATGTTATTTTAACTCACTATGTGTGCGATTAAAGGGATACTTCACCCCAAAATGATAATTTGCATATCAATTACTTCCCAAATGTTTATGTAGAATTCATAAGGAAAACTTAATTTTCTTGCATGCCTCCGCTGAATTAAGAATGTAAAAAATTATTGATGAATCAAAGTCATAGGGGTCCGTTTTTAATAATAACAGCAAATATATATCAAAATATCCATTTACAAACACTAACACAACTCAGTTCCAAGTCTCGTTCATCCAGTCGTATGCTCAACACTCCTCAAACATACATTTTCACTAAAATCTTACAATTCAAAACACTTGCACATAACCAGTCGCATGCACATCTCAGTAGCGCACCTTGGCAAGCATGCGCATTTGATCTCTGCTCATGCATTCCACAGGGATCCAGCCTCCCAACTTGTTCTTTGGCCAGGAAGTGACAGGCACGAGTTAGCAGGCTGTTCTCATGTACTGTTCGTAATGCACCAAAATTCGTACATATCCCACAAAATTATGAGCCAGTAATTTGTGCATAATCCACGTATTGTGGAGGGCTGCAATCATGTGACCAATGCACTGATAAGACTAAAGAAGGAAGAGGTCCCAGTGATTCCCATAGGGAGGCAGGTCGGGGCAACAGGTGTGTCACAAAAGATAGGACTTTTCCCCTGGAGATCAGTGTTCGGAGCCATGTGAACTTGGAGTGAACTTTAAGGCATGTTAAGATACGTCGTCACCATGTTTCTTTTTCTAAACATAACCTTAGTAACTAGACATTGTTACAGAACTTTACATTAATTACGTAGCATAATTTGTGGGGTGCTACTTTGTAGGATATCATATGAACCGCTGCAGCAGAACTCCTGGCCAGTGAACAAACTGGGAGGTGGGACTGCAATGGAATTCACTAGGACATTTCAAATGCATGTGCACACCCAGGTGGAAGTGTTTGAATAGCAAGATTATAGGAAAATTGCATGTGTTCGGGAGGTACTGATCATACACCTGGATAAATGAGACTTGAATTATACTGCATGGGTTGTATGAGAGTTTGTATATTGATGTTTTAATAAGTGTTGCTGTTGTTAATGCCCCCTGTGACTTTAATTCATCAAGAATTTTCTCAATTTTTGAATTCTTCATTCAACATAGAGCATGCAAAACAAAGTTTTCCCATAAATTCAAGATAACACCGAGTGAGCAATTGATATACAAATGGTCATTTTGTGGGTGAAGCATTCCTTTAAATGCAACAATAGACTTTATGGAGCTGCAGCACTTTTATAGGTTGTAACCTATATAATTTTACAGCAAGAGCTCACAAAAACAGGACTGGAAAATATAACTTCTTCTATCTTCATACTTATTTTGAGGAACACCAGCGTCTACAGAAGGGCAAGTGATATTACATTCCGTCAAGAGGATGATGTGAGAGAAGATTGGAGGGCTCTGACATTTAATCTCAGCGTACAGAAAACGTCCATGCTTGTCTTTCAGTGCCTGACAAGGAAAAGCTGAGCTCTCTGAGGCCCCATCTGCTCATGATGTAGGATTTAGCTTGCACACAGCTTCACGAACGTTTTTATGCTGCCCAATTTGTCACAAGGACAAATCATCTTTGAACATGATATTTACATCTACAGAGGTTATTTTCTGTCATTAAATGATGACATGCAGGCAGCAAACCTCACAATTTTCATGATATGCTGCACTTATGTTCATATTTGATGTGTGATTTGTGGATTCAAACCTAAATCTATGAAATAATACACCATAAAAGAGAAGAGAGTGGTGTCCAAAGTCATTACTTCACTGACCGTGGAGCAAGTCCAGACTTGTGTCATGATGACCTCAGACACTGGTGAAATTGCTCTCTTGTATTTCATCTTGTGGCTTTGGTAGTGATAGCCTTTTCAGAGAAGCATAATCTGGGTTTGAACCTCTATGTAAAGCTTTTTTTATTCTTTCCTGACTATTCCTATCACGTTTCATATGTTAAAACAAGTTCAACACTGTGAATACCTTCCAGGAGAGACTGTCTGGAAATGCGCACCATTATCTCAATTTTCAAATCATTATTTGATCTCCCCCTCTTTATGACAGCAGGCTTTCCACCTCGCTTACGGGTGCGTTCTGATGTTGATGGACAACATGTAAAAGATATTCCCTGTTTGGGGTTTTGATAATGTTGGAGAGTGTTGTCTAACACGCTGGTCTAAAATCTCCCATAAGTGTTCAGCTGGCTTGAGATCCAGACACTTTAAAGGCTTTAAAACCATAATTTATGCCTTTATAATATATTTTCATTCTCATCGAACCCTTCGACCCCTTTGAGTGGGGGCATTATCATCCTGAAAGAGACCAGTCCCATCAGGATGGAAATATTTCATCATAAAAAAAGTGATGACTTACTTCATGAATAACTGTATTGATTTGCAGTGACTCCTTCGTCTAATGGAACAAGTGGACCATGCAAACAAAATCCTACCTGTATGAAAGCAGCTTCTCTACCTTCTTCTTTCATTATTTAGTCTTTTCCATATTTGTAAACTGTCTGCAATTGCGTTTTAAAAGCTAAAAAATCTGTAGTTGTAACTAAGGATGCACAACATTCAACATATTCTTACTCCCATCCATCCATTTTCACTTATCCGGGGCGGGCTCACGGGGGCAGCAGGCCAAGCAAAGCACCCCAGACTTCCCTCTCCCCAGCAACGCTTTCCAGCACCTCCTGGGGGGACCCCAAGGCGCTTCCAGGCCAGATGAGATATGTAATCCCTCCAGCGTGCTCTGGGTCTGCCCCAGGGCCTCCTACCAGTGGGACATGCCCGGAAAACCTCTAACAGGAGGCGCCCAGGAGGCATCTTGATGAGATGCCTGAACCACCTCAGCTGACCCCTTTCAACGGGATGAAGCAGCAGCTCTACTCTAAGCTCCCTCCAGATGTCCGAGCTCCTTACCCTAACTCTAAGGCTGAGCCCAGCTGTCCCACAGAGAGAACTCATTTCGGTCGCTGGTATCCGCGATCTCATTTTTTCAGTCACTACCCAGAGCTCATGACCATAGGTGAGGGTTGGGATGTAGATGGACAGGTAGACTGAAAGCTCGCCGTCCAGCTCAGCTCCCTCTTCACCACATACTGTATACTCCCATCTTTTCAAATACTGACGCTTGGTGAAACTATGACACCCTAGGTGCCCCTCCTGCGTCAGTTTTGGACCTTTGGGGACAGCTGATGTCAGTTTCCGCTCGTGAAATGCATTGTGTCCTTTTACAATGAACCTGTGACCTGTGAAAACTTCTGTACAGTTTCCACTTGTTAAACACATACAGCCTCTTTTCAAAATAAACTTACAACGCAGGTCAAAAACTTTGCTTTTAGGTTTATTTCCTCAGGTTTAGACAACAATGGAACAGTAAGGATTAGAAAAAAACCATCATGGTTTGGACAAAAATAACTACGTTTCTTACTAATGTAATGTAACGTCACGTGACACACATCACATATGTCACTAGCGTGCTACAAATACTAGCAAAACTGACCAAGCGTCGGTATTTGACGAGTTGGGAGTGAGACTGGGGTGAGATATTGGATTTATGCCAATATCTGGTATGCTAATATTTTCCATCTCATTTTGGACAATTAGTGATGTCGATTCTGATATATGCTCATGTGTTCATTCATTCATTCATTTTCCGGGGTCATGGGAGTGCTGGAGACTATCCCAGCTGACACTGGGCGTGAGGCAGGGTACACCCTGGACAGGTCACCGGACTATCTCAGGGCTGACACATAGAGACTGATAACCATTCATGCTCACATTCACACCAGTTTAGAGTCACCAATTAACTTAGCCCACATGTCTTTGGACTGTGGGAGGAAGCCGGAGTACCTGGAGAAAACCCATGCTGACACAGGGGGAACATGCAAACTCCACACAGAAGTGCTCCCCCAGCCTTGGTTTAAACCAGGGACCCAGTTGCTGTGAGGCGACAATGCTAACCACTGCACCACCATGACGCCCTATGCTTTCCCCTAATTGTAGAGACTATTAAGTCTCTCCTTTGGTGGAATTAACATATCAATTATGCCTACTCTTACTGTGGCGGCCCACTGGCAGATGCAGACAGAAAATACAATGCTTTTCAAAATGTATAATTCACTGGGCAAAAGAAAACTACTTCAACAATTAAACTGATTCTACTCTAACAGGTTTGGATGATGCTCCCCCTGAGATAATTCTATCAACAGGCACACCCAGTGCAAAAAAAAGTTCATTTCATGTGGATTCTGATTTTTCATTTCAAAGCCTTTATCTTCCAATACCAATGACATGTCGATATTATCGTGCACCCCTTGTTTTCTCACTGTTGCCAGCTTACACGCTGAGGAATGACGTCTGCCTGAAACATCCATGCACGAATAAACAATCTAATTGGACTGCTGTCCTGCTGTTGACATTTGATTTTTGTTTTTCAGCATTCAGCACCCTTCTGCACTGAACTTATTACCAATTTGCAATTCAATTTTTGGTTAGTAAATGTTAAAACATATCATATTAAAATCTAGGGTTTTGTTTTGTCACATCTTCATTTGCCTGAACTGAGAAATAAACAGCACTGAGTTGGAGATAAACACACTTTGCTCTCTGTCACGCTTTAAGATGAATAACACAACAAGTTCTTTAGTTAACATTCGCCTCATTATGAAAACTATGATAATGTAAGACAATAATAAATGCAATGGATGGCTAGTAGCAGGGATTGCTCTACTGTTTCCTTTTCACTCTGGCAAACATGACAACGAAAGAAAAGAACTTCCAGCTAAGACTTGGCTTCTTCAGTCTCATTCATCCCCATTTCTCTTTATTGCCTGCTCTTGCTTGCTTCTTCCTCCTCTCTTTGTGCCATCTGGACGGACAGATTTGGGATGAGTCTGATGAGTCTGTTTGTTGATGAAAGCTTATCAGTGCAACGGAGGATAGGTTGTGCCGAAAGTCTGTGACGCCTGTTTGTTGTTGGTGTGGGGCCAGAATTATAGAGATCTCTGACATGGAAAATTAAGGCTTCCTCTAATCAGTTCTGCCAGGTAGGCAGAGCATTATCTCTGCAGCCCGATCATAACAAGCCCCACTAGCTTAGGTGAGATATCAGCAGTAAGATCAGGTTTTGAATTAACTCACTATCATGGAAATACGTAGAGTCCAGTTTACACAAAAAGATGAGACATCTGCTGTGGGAGAAAACGTCAAGTCATCTCCACCCTGCCTCTGCGTTTGTCCTTGGAAGCAAACAGGTGGTGAAATAAGGTAATAATGAAATAAATGCAGCTCGACAAATAGCAGCTGCGAGTCAGTGGGGCCATACAGTGTGAGCTCAGAAAAGAGAAAGAGGGTGGCGGAGTTATGAGTGGGCACAGCGTCTTACTCAGTTGTTGACGTAAGTAAACAATTTGCACAGGCAACGGTGCCTCCCTGCACTGAGGGGATCTGACAGTGGAGGATTGGACAACTTGCGTACACTGTCACGTCGATAGATAGATAGATAGATAGATAGATAGATAGATAGATAGAAAAGGCAGGATTTCAAAATACACCCTCCTCCTGCAGCTCTCCCTTCTCCATCCCGTGCCCCTCCCGCCAGATAACCACAGCATATGCATGCACTTCATACAACAAGCCAGTGTTTCCCATACATGGATTTATTTAATTTTATTTCATTGTAAACTTGCACATAGCTCATTAACTCAGCTCCTCCTTGCCCTGTTTTCTCTCTATCTGTTTTTTAGACCACAAATGAGACAAGAATTAGCTAGCAACTCCACGGTCCCCTCGCCTAGGTTCTCCAGAGGATTCTCCATTCTCCGCATTGAATCAGGCATTCATCGTAGGGACGTGCACGCGCATCTGCATTTGCAGAACAGCCAATAGGAATGCTTTCCCTCTGAATTTACCTGTGATTGGCCAAAGCCTTACAGGCTACTTTTTATGGAGCCAAGAGGAGGCGCAGAAGACTACTTTTCTCTCAGACCACTTGAATTACAATAAGCTTCAAATTCATTATGGGACTTTTGCACGATGACGCCAGAATTTAACCGCCCACCCCAGCTTCAAGTATTATTCTTATTTAATAAGATGGCTGTGTGTTTTGTGTGTAATATGGTTATCTTCCTAGCAACTGGTAACTACAGCTGTCAGAGCAACCCAATCGCCAGAATAAATGTCGGCATTGTATGTTTCTGCAAACCATGAATATATTACATTTATACATCCCATATGTGGCTGCTATGTTAAAACTTTACGTTTCTTTACATTTCGACTTTTAATTTTATGTTTTGAAAGCATAGTTAGGTTTAGGCACAAAAAAACTTCTAGTTAGGATAAGAAGAACATAATATTTGGGCCAAAAATACCCAGTTTGGACGCGACTAACACAAGAACACAAGTCCCAAACTGTCATTAAAAAAGCAATTTTGTTGGTTTTAAACATTTGTCTGCTGCTGCCTGCTAGTGCCAACATTTAATTCTGCCAACTGGGCTGGTCAGATATATGTAGTGGAGTGAAATATTAAGTATAGCAGAAAACGGAAACACTCAAAGTACAAATACCTCAAACTGTACTTCAGTACAGGTGCAGCTGTAATACTGCGCTGCATGTGTCTATTTTTTCAAATCATACAAAACTGGTTCACTTAGTAAAGCTAAAAATAGGCCCCTCGTACATGCTTCATTGAACTCGGGTCAATCATCTCATGTAACAACCTCCTATCAAATTACAACCAAGGAAAAACCATAACTATGTGCTCAACACTGTCAGCCAAGTGTTTTTATCATAATAGTATCTCGAGGTTCCACACTCATACATCCCAAACATCAAACAACGCATGGCTCCCATGTGGCAGGAATCTGGCGGAGTTACACTTAATTATTATCTCCCATTTCCCTGAAAAGATAGCTTTTTGTTGGATGAAGAGTAGCGTGGGGAGAGAAAAAAAAATCTATATAATTAGATATCCTCTGCCACGTTTTAACACATCCTCTTCTTAATGGAGACCTGCGCTTTGTCTTCCCCTCATGAACCAAATGACTTAATTAACAGGGAAATGAGAGACCTGCTGCCTACGCTCCAAATCAGCTTGGGACCAATCCAAGAAAGTAAACATTTTCACCTGGAACACGCCTCATCACCCTGCTTATTACCAACCCACTGTTTGTACACACGTGTAGACCAGTGGAATACATATATATATATATATATATATATATGTATTTATATATAAATGTATACAGGGCAATGTGTTGTAAATTAGTGAAGTATGGACACAGCCAGTGCTCACTCTTTCCCTGCAAATGCACTCTCCATTTGACATTTTTAATTCTGAGTCAGACAGCTGTTGTGTAAGCCATGATCTTTTCCGAAAGAGTGAAAAACAGCTGCAAGTTCAGCAAACCATTAACAGATTTATCTCCCTGGTTGATGATTTATGACAACACAGGTTTAGGGATAACTGGAGTGGGACTGAAAATCCATCCTGAAGTAAAACATTTCACACATCACCACAGCCTCATGTTAAAATCTGGGCTTTTCTGTGGCACTGGACAACAAAGGGAAGGCTGGTCAACTGTGCTTTCCTCCAGCGTCTTCCTGTTAAACCAGTCTGTGCAACCATTAAGAAAGCATATTGCTCAGATCACCTCGAGGCACAGTAATTTGAATAATTTGAACTCTTATGTATGTGTTATTCAAGACACGACTCTTTACACATTAAATAATGTGGTTAATGAATTAGGGAGATTAAAAATAGATGGTGAATGAATATTTAAAGGCTACATACTGCTGCCTATAGTATTGGTGGTTGAGGCTCAGACTTTTTCCCAAAAGGTCCAACTGTGCACAGATTAAAGACAAAAAAAAAAAAATAGGGGAAAGGGGGCTCACCTCTGTCCACTGTCCGTTGTTCTGCACCATGAGTATGACACATGGGTCTGACTTATTCAGCGTGTCTCGGTCCAGCAGGGCTTTGCAAGACACACGCAGCTCTACTTTGGAGACGCAGGTAGCTGGACCGCTGAGGCTGGTCGCAGGGGAGGTGGCCTCCTGAACATCATTCATCCTGGCTCAGGGCGAGAGGAGCTGCCAACCAAGCGAAGCAGTGCGATGTGGTAGCTCCGAGGGATGGGAAAATGAAGTGGTGGGTCGTGGGATCTCAGTAAAGACGTGGCACGCTCACAGGAGACAGGCTCTTTTGACTTGGTACAGATGTCATGAAAAGAACAGAGATTCCTGTTGAGTCCCGGGGGACCAGAGCAAACCCAATCTGTTATTACTGCCTGTCAGAGCTATCCCCATGCGAGGAGTATCATCTCACCTCGGTAATGACGGGAGACAGGACATGAAGGTGGCAGGGCTGTGCTTTCAGGAGCCAAGATCAGATCCCTGCAAAGATTTAGTTAAGTCAATCAAATCTGGTGCTTTTAAAATGCTCTTAATTCACAAAAGAAGGCGGCGGCTATCCACTAAAATACACACAAAAACTTGATGGTGTTATTTTCTGCATGCCTCTGCTTTTATTGTCTCCAATTCCAACAATTTAGGTGCTGCAAAATTGGTATTTTTCCCCCTATTCAGAGGGTAAACAAGAGAAAGTGGCAGATATAATCAGGAATCCAGCAGACGCATGGCTGAGTGGCTTTATTGCACCAGAGGATAACATAAAACTGAGAGCAGGACTTTTATTTGTTGGAGCTCCAGTGTGGAAAGCATCCGCCCTGCTGAAGTGTCCTTGAGCAAAAGCGTGTCTGACCCTGCTGAACTGTTTGAGAGAGGAAGAAAAGTATGAGGGTGGGGGCTGGATTTCTTTCTACCAGCATCCTTCACTATAAGTGTCATATTGTTAGGAGACGGAGAACAAGTGTAGGTTTGGCTCTCAGCACCAGGGACAGCGCCCGTGTCTCTCTTTTTTTTGTTTGTTTTTTTATAGCCAGCTGTGAGTCTGGAAACCAGATGTTACCCAAAAGCATCAATCTCAAACTTAACTCAATAAAACTCGGAATATAATCAGATTCAGAAGCTATGATATAGAACCCAGGCAAAAGTTAGGCTATAAAAAAACCTCTGGGTAAAGCAACACGTCCGCTACCGATTCAATCCAACAACTTAATCTAATAAAGGCGATACAGGAAACGCTCCTGGATGCTTTCTTAATAATTCATCACAATAAATCAACTCCGCTGCACATCTGAAATCCTCCAAAACCCCGATCAGGGTCGCAAAACGACGATCAATCTCTCCTGATGGCAATAATAAGCAAAGCGTCGCACTGAACATGAAGACTTTGATAACATCGTTTGTCTTTGTCTTACTCACTTCAATAAGAAAACATGCAGCTGATCAATAAACACAAGCTCCTCATCCAAACCTATAAAGTCTGCAAGTTAGAAAACGAGAAACTCACTTCCTACCTGTCGTTGTTCTTTACTTAAACACACTTGTTTTAATCCTCTCCCATAACACACTGCCTGATTTTTTTTTCTTCCTCCGCCGAAACTCATTGGTTAGACTGGTGAGGAGGGAGTAGGCTCGGCTTGTAGAGATGGGGGAGTGGAGAGAGTCCAGCTGCTGATGTAAGGATGGGGCTTTCACTGGGACTCGATTATTGGGAGTTCAATTCAAAACCGAGCAACAGGACACGAGACTATGGAGATGCTTCACTGTGGCATTTATTGATTGTGAGTATCTGGCAGCTCCCACAAAGGATGACAGCCTGACATGCACACGGTAGATATGTGCATTCAGGCTGAAAGAATGATGAACTTGACATCTGTGAACAAATCAGTGAGACACGTTTAAATCTAAGGGTAAGGCATGCAGTGTCCTCAACACTTCCCTTGAGTTAAAATTAATCTCTGTGCAGCAATAATCCTCTGCAGGCTCCATAGAGAGGTTTTAATATACTGATATATCAATCAGATTTCCCTCCAGCTTCAGTCTGCTGTAATTAATGTGCCACACTGAGCATGCCTATATGTTTGCATGAAGCAGTAAGATAATGCTTACATATGCAAACAGTAGGTAAGCATTTGACTCTATATTAGGCTGCCAACAGTGGCGCCCCCAAGGGAAGCAGAGGGCGGGCATGGCACCCCCCACTGGCCCACCTACATCAGAATAGAATAGAATAGAAAGATATGTTGCACTTCTACATTAAATATAATGGAATTATGGGTGTCACTGCATTTGTGCTTTTAAAATCAGATAAAACAAGACAACAAGCTAAACATGACATAAACATAACCACAGCTATATAATAGCTATATAGCAAATGATAGAATAAATAAAAACATTAAAAAATAAAATGAATGAAAACAATTAAAGGAATAAAATAAATAAAAACATTTTAAAAATAAAATGGTCGCAAATAGGTGGAGGTTGACATTACAGTCTTTACAGTACTAATTTACTAATTTAAGAGGCTGTGGCGTACTCATTATTTAAGCTTATGTAAAAAGAGAGAGCAGGCGCCCCATGTACAAAGGCCAGGTCCATACCGCAGCAGGCCACAGGCTTGATTCCAACCCCTGACCCTTTGCTGCATGTTATCCCCTCTCTTTTTCCATCTTTCACGCCAGAGCTTTCCCAACTTATCTAAATAAATAAATGAATAAGCTTAAGTGAAGATGAAGTTAAGTGGTATCTTCGTATCTTCTGAAACGAGACAACCTAAAGCAGTGGTTCCAACTGGTCCAGCCTCGGGGTCCAGATTTCTCCTTAGTCATTAGTTCAACGTTCCACTAGTTTAATACATTCAGTGTCATACTTGTGTTTGGTCATGTTTTGGCTAGTTTGTTGTCTCTGTCACGTAGCCGTCTGGTAGTCACTCACTCCACAGCAGAAAATGGCACTTCAAAATTAAAGCTCTTGCTGAAAATGTACTGTACTTAAAATAAAATGTCTCTCGAGTCACTTGCGGTCCATTAAGAATGGACCTGCGACCCACTTTTGGGCTGCGACCCACCAGTTGGGAACCACTGACCTAAAGCATCCGCTGATACCAACCTTGTTGGCATAGCTTGTCAAGAAGGAGGCTGGATAACGCTTCAAATTTATGGTGAGGGAACAACTAGCATGGTAATTTTTTACAGCGATCCCTTGGACTCTTACCTCAAGATATCTGAATGAAAATGGGTTCAGTGGATACTCGCGAGTCTCCCCTAAACTTGAGAAGGCTTGTTCCCAGTAAATTATTTTGTTCCTTACACTTAATTCAAATTAAAGCTATATATTTGTCTTTTTTGTTTTTAGAAAAAAAACAGCCTATGTAAAGAACAAGGAATCACCTAACTTGAATAGATACATAATATATTAAAACAGGATTTTTGTGGTAATCAAAATGTTTACTGCACAGGTATTAGTCTGTGCTCATCAGATAATTGGTAGCATAAACTGTAAAATGTGATTCCTTAACTCTCCATATTGACATAGTTTTCAACTACCCTTTAAACTTCAACAGCACAAGCAAATCCCTAAAATTCAGATACGTCTTTGGGTTTTGGTGTGTCACCCCAAGATTTTCAGTGGCCCCATCTAGCCACCCCCATGAAATATATCTGGGTGCACCACTGGCTGTCATATCAGCAAACACTATCTGCTCAGATTACGAACAGTTTCTTCGTCATTAATGGACTTCCATTAAAATATAAGCTCACAATCTGTAATGAGATGTACGGGCTCCATCATCATGTGAACGTAACAAGTGAAATCAGATGTTTAGATGATTATCTTCTCACTAGGATCTATTGTTTGTCAATTTGCACCCAGAGAAGAAGGGTATCCGTATCTAAACCCACCGTCCTCTAGACAGGTGTTGTCACACCTCAATAATAGAAATGCCAGGGACGCATGCGAGACATTTCACAGCAAAACAACAGCACCTTAAAGGACAAATCGTCCACGGCAGCACATCACAACCAAATCTCCACGTGGGAGCTCCAGACAGCTGAGGACCTGTGACTCTCTGCTCTCTCCACTTTATTAGATACACACATGCACATACAAACACCCACATTTGTACTGTACATGCACATACACACACTGGAGTCTGATGTCAATCACATTAAAATGATCAGAGCTGATTCATTGCGTAGATTTTTCTTGACAGCGATGTTTGTTACGTAACGTATTGTTTCTACACGTTTATGCTGGAACCTTTTCACAGTCCACCCACAAATGTATTATTTTCATGAATGTATTTCCAGACATTGCATAACGTTTATAGATTTTTAGATTGAACTGACAAAACAGCAGCCCTCGAGTTTCTGCGCAAACAGAGGCGAAGGCCATGAAAGTCAAAGCAACTAAAGAAATGGACAAAATTACTGGGGGAATTTGGGTTCATCAAAATATAATGCGAAACATAAAATAAAAGCTTTTGTTTGACTGTTTAAAAGCACCCAGTGAGGTTACAGTGCACTTTATGATAATAGAAATGTGTAGGCTTCAGCTGTCGTGGCATTTAATTCCTGAGGGCTTTGAAATTTCATGATTCTGAAGTGTCCTTCAGACAGACAGAACATTTTCTTTTCATTAGTGCTCTGCAGAATGTCTGGATCCGCACACTCTGTGTTTAACACGGAAACTGGCTGCCTTCTGACACGGCCATCACCTAAAGTCATGTTTACTCCTGCAGTTTTTTTCAACCCCACTGCCTCTTCTTCCATGGGTATTCAGAGTCAGAAGGAAGCGTCTGCTTTGGGGCACACACCTGAGCCCTGTTACGCCACAGCTCTAAACAACGGCCATCTGCTGCTGCTGCTGCTGCTGCTGCTGTGTCAGTTCAGCACCTCACAGGACGTTCCCTGCGTTTACACATGGATTATCTACTCAGATTCCCCCGCTGCTTCTCCCCAGTCACTGACCACATTGCGTGTACAATAACCCAAATAGGAAGATCCCTTAACATGGCCTGATGTGCTCACATTCTCAGTCAAACTAGCTCCGGTGTGTTTGTGTAACATCATCCACAGTTTTCCACCAGCAGCTCCCTGGAGTGGAGGTATTTTTGTACATAGGTAGGCTTTTTTGGACATTTTCAAAGGCGCTATCGATTCTTAAGTCTCTCTTATTGATGATAGCAGCTGCAGGATCCCTGTTAATGGTAATCAATCACTGAGCTTGTGTTTCATCAGGCTCCACTTCAAGTAATAGCACATTGAACAGAAATGTTATCTCTGTGAGTCTCCTCTGTCATCATTATATTTGCCTTACTGACCTACAAATACTGTGGTCACAAAGATCTCAGCTTTCTTTCACAGAGTAAACATGATACACACGATAAATCATAGGAGGGGAGCTGATACTGCAGGATACAGGTGACCTCATTGATTACAGCTGGATAGTGGAATTTAATTAGTAGTCCACATTGCAAATATCTACGATGCAATAACCAGAGAGTGTTTGGTGGTGGATTAAATACTTAAATGATGAATTATCAAGATTGTTGCCCATTTATTTTCTGTCAGTAGATGAGTAAGAGACTAAATGTTTCAGCTCTGGGTCAGTCTTTTATCACATACACTGACTTAACATAATCCTCTTCTCATCCTGTTGCTGCTTATCAAAGCTGAGGAATCATGACAGTCACTACATCTTATGTCACAAGTTATAACGGCATGTGACGTGTCTGGTATCACTCTTACATGTAGTTTGTCATAGGACAATTAAAATTCACATCACTCGTGAATCATGAAATGTGGGAGCTGTCATTATTTTAACAAACTGCAGTGGTGGATCTTCCTATAGGCTTCAGTTGTAGCATGGCCAGGTGCATTAGCCTCACCCTCTGCACTTTTGGTGGTTTGTTTGTTTTTTTTACGCTGATGATGTGTCACAATCTTTTGTTAATGTTAGCTCACTGGTTCACCCCGCTGTTAAAGGTAAGTGCTGCACAGTGATTTAGAGCTAGGCAGGCAAGATCGGGCAGCCTTATTTGTATAGCACATTTAATACACCAGGGCCATTCAAAGTGCTTTACAGAGTTATAAAATATAGTAAAGGACACAGATTTACAATAAAAGAGAAAAGAGAAAATAAAAGATATAAAAGGTAAAATTAATTACTAAATGATTTACAATTTAAAAAAAAAAAACTCCATTAAAAATAGCAAAAGAGCAGACAAGAGGTGCAAAGATAAAAAGATGATTTAATCATGTGTAATCATGTCAGCTAGCTAGCGTACATGATTACACATGAGTTCATGGGTAACAGCCTATCATTAATTTTGTATACTTTGCATACTTACAAATAGGCCAATTATCTTTGCTCATCATACGTTAGATTCATGTTAATGTGAATTTTCAGATTTATTTTAACTTTTTAAAACAAAAGAAAAACCCTTTAACTTAAGTTATCAAACAATAATTTGGCAGCCCCCCCTGCAGTAACTCTGAGGACCCTCTAGGGGTCGTGGACCCCCTGTTGAGGACCCAGGTGCTGCAGCATTGATGGGTGTGATGGAGTATATGTGGATGGCATTACAATAAGAGACAATAGAAAACAAAAGCCACGCGGTGCACAGTGCAAAAAATAAAATAAAATAAAAATGAGGATGGAAAAAATTTGCACATACTATATTCTTTTATTGTTTATTTATTATCATTGTTGTTAATTTGTGTCGATATCTCATTAGCTCTCATTCTACTTTGTAATAAATACAATAAATATATATAATACTGTTTTTTTGTGCACTGGGGGGGCTGATGGGCTGATGGGGCTCGCCCAGGGTGCCGAATGTGCTAGGTCCGGCACTGCATTTAGGAAAGGTGGTAAGAGTAAGTGGTTTTTAAAATCCATGGTGTCCGGTTACATATGTGTTTTAGTAAACAGATTACTTTGCAGTGGTCTATCTTCAGAATAAATAGGATCATCCATTTGAGTTTCCATTTCAGCCATATCAATCACCCCTGGACCAAAATGTCTTGACTGTCCACTCACCTTCATTAACTGAATTATTTATTTGCGTTCAGACGGCTAGAACACAGACAGACACTTAAGGAGACGCAGACAAGGGCATTCAGTCTCACCCCATCTTGATTTTTCAGTCTATGTACATTGATGTGCTCGTCTTGAACTCATTTTTGGAAGTGGGCATTTTCTAATGGTGCTGACTAATGCATTTCAAATAGGCAATCTCACTTAATAGTGGAAGTTTCTCTGCACCTGTGTTGTTTTGTTTATTCACTTCTTATTTATTCATTTCAGCTGATGGGAACACCACAGCACACCCAGCGTGAGGACACAATTTAGACGTAACCAGAGTCTGTGTAGTCATGGCAATGCTTAATATTAACAGGCCGTTTTTGGTTCCCGTCTGCCAGCACATAACCTTCTGTATGAAAATTAAAATTCAACTTTGCCCCCCTCTGCAGAGGCTGAGTGTTAAATTGTCCCGCTGGGATGAGATTTTTTTTCTCGCTTCTCACCTCCTCTGACCTTCCTCTGCCTCGGGGGCTGTCGATGACCTCCACTTATGTGCATCAACTTGCTGTAGATAATGTACAGGTCTTTTATAGATTGTAACAGTCAGGTGTGTTTTTAAGGCTCTGCCTGGTCAGGACTGTGTTTTACTCCTGTTTGAATTAACATGTATCCGTTTCTGTCACATGCTTTCTTCTGTTAACTGCTGAGTTACTGACATAATTAATCAGGTAATACACAGTTAAATTGTAAACCAATTACACTGTCACATCAGGTTACTGACCTGCTTCCAAAAAATCCGGATATTTAAAAATGTCTTTAATATTCTGCAGTGACAGACAACAAACCCTGTTCTTAAATGCTTTTATGTCTCCATTAATGGCTACATTTTGTGCCTCTAGTGCCACCTACTGCTGCAAAGATGAGCATAATACAGACCCTGAATCCTAAATTTACATTTGCTTATACACATCAGACTGATCTGATCTCGAGATAAAATGATGTCTTTATTATCTTTATCAGTACCAACTTTCCTGACTTCACTCCACAGCTGTGCAGCACTCAAATCTTTGAAAAGTTAGATGTCTGCAAAGTAAGATTTGATTGTGCAGTATAAATATACCCTCGTGCCTTTATCCTTGGAGAAAAGCACAGGTGTCACTAATGAAATTAATGATGGCTGGATTTCATTTGGCTGCTTCAGTTTCAGGGTCCTTGTATTGTGCATGCTGTCACACAGTCATGTCTTACTGGAATATCTGAATGGAGTGGAGCTCTCTTTGTCACTGCTAACACCTGAGCTTTTGCTAATATGACAAGGCAGACAGTCCGCTGTGATGACGGCCTGTTCATGTAAGAAGACGAATTTTTTTGGCAATCTGTTTTTGTTTTGTTTTTCAAAAACATTTGTTGTTGGTTTCATTTTTTTATCTGAAGTTTTTGTCCTCTGGCTCCAAAGGATTTTTTAATGGTTGAAATTAACTTTTATACTCCAAATAGTGTTTGAATATTTTAATGTAAGACCATAGGTGTGATGAGGGCGCTGTTATTCAAATGTGGCGTAACTAATTCAGTCTAATTAACTCATCAGGCTAAAACAATCCTGGTTGTTCTCATCCAGCTAATTTGATTCTTTGAAAGCAGTTAGACTAAATTGTGAGTCCTAGACAAAGTTATTTTGACTAGGGCCACACTCTCATCTTGAAACAAAGGTAAATTGCATAGACTTAAAAACGTGATCAGCATTCATGACTGGCTGATTGCTCTTGACGTGATTACAGCTACGTGAGGTAATACCAGTCTCATTTTATGAGAACCTGCAGTTACAGATGTCGTTTTTTTTTTAATCGTACTCCATGTGTCCAGGCTGTTAAACATCAGAAGTGGATGTGCTTATACTACTAGTGATGTTGGTGCACGATGAGTGGAAGATCTCCTAAATGGACATACAAGAGACTTTTAAGTGAAAACCATAAGCCTACTATTAAATGAAGCCTTAATAAAAACCTAGTTAATATCAACTGATGAACATTTTCCAGCAAAGTGAGCTCTGCAGTTCACTTGTGACTAATTAAATGCTGCTGTTCTGTCTCCATTGTTCTAACAGTCCGAATCTTTCAGCAGTGTTGAAGTAGTTTTAAGTATCTCAAACTATATTTGGATTGATTCTCGTGTAGACATTTTGTTTATACTTTACCTCAGTAAAGCTTCCTCTTTGTGAAAAGACAGCTGTGATAATCACACCAACACAATTGTTTTTCAATAACCTGCATGTTCTTTTCTAAAATCATAGATGTTTCCATTATAAATCCATTAAAGCCAGTCATTTGTATTTAAAAACTACTTAATGTTTGTGATTCAAGGAGAAAAAAACATATTTGTCCTGGTCCAGCTAGCTGTCAGTAAGCTTGTCATTTTCCAGGTTTGGGCTTAAGGACATGTTGCTCTTAAAATAGTTCCTTATATAAATTAAAACAGCTTAAAAACCAAAAGATCCAGACTTGTGGCTAAACTTCAACACTGTAACCTGAATTTATCCACATACGAAGAACAGTACCCAGAGCTGCAATCTGAACTCAGTTATTCCAACACATTTGATACTGTCTATAATCTCACCTGTGTTAACTGTAAAAGTGACTCCGTAAACAGACACCATGTCTTTTCCCTGATCTGCTAAGTGGCTCTATGCTATCATGTCTAATCTGACTACACCCTTAAAACTCTTAAAGTTCAAAATCAAAGATCAAAATCATGACATTCTCACAATGATCTTTTTAAACACTTTATTTTGCAAAGTTCCATAGTGACTATTTTCACTTCTTCTTCTCCACGTCCTGCTCTGCGGCCTCTTTGGCTCTCTTGGCACGGATGCCGAAAAGACGAGCGTTGGCGCGGGCCATACGCAGGCTGGCGAAGGCCTTGAAGTTCTTCTCATCCTCGGAGATAACCCGAGCCTTCTCCTTTTTGTGCACCTGGGAGACAAGAAAAGGACAACAGTAAGCGCACACGTTTTTCACACACTGCTTGATAATTCAATGTCTGCCAAATGGCAGGATGCAGCCAATTTACCACTGACTGATGCAAAACAGAGGCCCAGATTTGTGGTATCAGTTTTTTAGGACAAATAATTTGCTTTTCCACTTGATTTTAAAAAAGCAGTCATCAGAGAAAAGGGTTCAAATGTTTCATCAAAGAAGTACAGAGATTCCGGAGTTTTGTCATCATCTGACTGCTGTGACGCTTTACATATTCACTGTTCTTATATTTCTCAACAGTCACCACTGAGAAAGTAATGACGTGTGAATGGCAAATTACAAAATCCATTCTTTTTTCCACCCAAAAACACTCACATTCAATTCCAGTGATCTCACTGTAATCACAGTTGGGTGCTAGTAGAATCTTTGAGAAATAAAAACTTACCGTCTTGATGGGCATGACTGGACCAGAGAGCTGAGTGGCCATCTTGAGTTCCTCCTCCTGAAAAGATAACCAACAGTTAATTCTTCAAGGCAACATATATAATCACGAGGAGGACAAACATCTACCTCACACCAACATTTGGGCGTTATGAAATTATTCAAATCAGAGGCAGTCGGGGGAAAAGCTTAGGGGTGGTTATTCATTTTCAACCACAGCGATGCACTTGCAGGCTATATGGATGACAGGTGTAATATTAAATCTTAATAATGAGTACTGAATTAATTATGGGGTGTACAGGGATCTGATTTTTATAAGTAAGTCTGCACCGACAATTGCGGCCATGAGCAGTGTTTGGCCTTCAGCCTGCATTGTTATTCTGACTGCACAGCTGAAGTTTCTGTAACATTACAGGTGGTCTGTGATGTTTTATTCATCAGCTGGATAATCTCCCAAAAAACTAATTCATCACTACATGGGTGAGTTCGTTTTCACATTTCATTGAATTTTAAACGAACTAGTGTCCCCAGCTTCATTAGGTAACTTCAAATCTCAGCCTGACATCGCCACACAAAATTACAAATGCGAGTTTGTCTGGAACCTCTCACTACTTTTTCTAAAGGGCGTTATCAGTGGCTGTGGATCAAAATGCATCTGGATGCAACTGGATAGACCTCCATCCAATCAGAGCAACAAAACGTGGCATAGTCCTGCCAGCACTGGCACATGAGCTCCATTTGGGTGACCCGGCTAGTTAGATGAAATGAAAATTCCACTGTTCACAACAGGCTGGTGTCCAGCAGCAGTGCTGGATGTAACCTGTGTAATGGCAGCAACGGAATGTTTGCTGTTTGGGCACGCCATTTGGGTCGGTTCAGGATCAGAGCTGCCGCCTGCTCTCCTCCTAGCAAAGTAAGGTCAAAATGCACCCCAGCTAAGCAGTGCATGCCAGAACAGACGGCCCTATGTTGAAGTGAAGAGCGTCTCTCCCATCCTGCATCCTACCCTGGACTAAACCACCACCGCTGCTCACAGGCCCTTGTGCGCCACACTGGTTGCATCAACATGTCAGTGACCATCAGAATTGGCAAACAGTGATTGAAAATAAAGTTTCGCATGAACTGTATACGAAAGCTAAGTTAATGCTCAACATAGTGTTCCTGGTGCAAAGGGGCACGAGCCATAATGATGACACGTATTTTGCGTAAAGTGCTAATGCCTAACAACAGTCACTGTCTGATTCTGATACACACCCCAGACTAGTAAATGGTTGTGACTGGCCCAACCCCTGCCGAGTAAGCTAGAAATCTGTCTGAATGGGAGAGGGACTGGACACATCTACCAAAGCAAATAAAATGTGAGCTTGCCGATGCGAGTTGTTCACAGGCTACAAACCCTACACAATCAAATAAAAACTTCTGACACAGTCTCATTAACCAATAATATGGCATTAAGAGTTCAAATTATTATCTTTCACTGAAGGTGTGCCACTGTCAGAGACCAAAGTTTGGCTCAATTAACTGCGTCCAGCAGAGATTACAGATGAATCACTGCACTGCATTTACAAAAGTTCAAATATAAAAGGGACATGCGAGAGTTACAGCTCTGAGCTCTCTCAAACACAAATCAACAATTTTATTGAAAGTGCAGGAGGAACAAATTAAATTTTTAGTCAGAGTTCCTTAAAACATTACTCATAAAAGCTTGTGTGAAAGCTCCTAAATTAATTTTCACAAGATAGAGCAGTAGTAAACAAACAGTAGAGAGGGCTCACAAATTATACTTATTCAATTTTGAGGGATGACTCACTCCTGCAGACCACATGCCTTTGATGAATGTTTTAACACTTGTTTTTCTCCAGCCAAACAATGAAAAACAAACAATTAGCAACCTCTACTACCGTCTGTCAAATGCTTTACAGATTGGATATCGTCTTTCATGCTCAATGCGACAACATGAAAAAGAAACTTACAGTGCTGTCTCCCTTCTTAGGAGCAGAAGCCTTCCTGGGGAACAGGATGAGCTTGGAGCGGTACTCCTTCAGACGCTGCACATTGGCCTGAAGAGATTCTGTGGATCTGTTGCGACGGCGAGGGTCAACTGAGATGCCGATGGTGCGGGCTGTCTTCTTGTGGATGCCAGCTGCCTGTAGGGTGGAACATAGCACATTGAAAGTTATGATTTGGACGTTATGATTGTGACTTGCTAAGATACTCATGTCCAGTATGTGACATTCAATTTGTTGTTTCATTTTGAAAAAGAAAAGCAGTCATCAGATAAAGGGTTCAAAGTATTCATCAAGCAAATACAGAGATTCCGGAGATTTGTCATCATCTGACTGCTGCAACGCAAAACACATTCGTTGGTTCTTATATTTCTGAACATGGCTACCAATGATGATATGTGAGGGCTTTGTGTTGTTCTCTATTTACATGAGACAGAGCTTCACTTGCAGATGCAATAGGAGCACTGACACAGACATTCATATTTAAAACATGAGCCTAGTCCTGACTTAGTCGGTATATTGATTATCCATTTTATTAACATAATGGCATTTACAAGGGCAAACTTTTGCAGATTCTAATACATATTGATGACAAATAAATGCGCCCAATTACACCCCATTAATAATGATTCAATACTTCATCCAAATAAACTGGGGCACAGCACTTTCCACTCCCTCCCAGTCTCTTTTAGTGGCCAGAAATATCCTGTGTGCCCATTTCAAAACGCTGACATTTTACAGCAAACTGGTGTAATGTTTGCTCAAGGACATTTTGGCTGAAGTGGATGATCAAACTCTGGGATGTGACTTGTCACTTCACGGCAGATTTGTTTTTCCCCCACAGCTTTTATAGCAATTGGTGATTGAAATAAAGTGTGCTTATTCATTAAGAAGAAGCCCGACAGAAAAGCAATGCGTACTGTATATATTGTAAACTATACAAAGTTGATGTATACAATCTGCAAAAGTCACTACTTCTCATGTTTGAGCTACTTCTTGTGAAGGAAAACAAACAGGTGCACATGTTCTGAGGTCATGCACGTCATTTAGCCTTCCTCCCACAGCAGGCACATACAGGGGAGGAAAGTGGAGGTACGGTTTGGCAAGAACATCAAGACTTTGAGCAGCACTTTGTGTTCTTCTGCATCTATTGAGTTTTTTGGTTGGGTAGGATGCATGATTCATCACAGAAAGGTTGAGCTTCTTCTGTTTTGCATCCACAGTTGTCAATAGCATTTCTGAGGTGGAGGTCAGCTCAATAAACAGTAGGTTTTAGAGTCTCAGTTATGCTGACATACAAATAAGTTTATAACTGACTACACAATCGGACACTGTCAATCAGTTGCTCTGCTGTTTTTCCCTCTTTAATGTCAATGGATTTAATTCTTTTGAAACAGTTTTTAAACAATGCCCAGTATTTTTGGACACAATTACAAGAGTGACATTGCTGATAAATAATTCCTATGGGTGAAAACAGCTATTAAAAGACAACAAAAATGAATTACCTTGAGTTCCTCCAGAGTGAAGCCACGTCCGGCACGAACCTTGGTGTGGTACCTGATAGTGGGACATCTGACCTGTGGCCTCAATGGTCCAGCGACAGGACGGGGGGCAATGCGACGGGCCTTAGCCTGGCGGGCCTTTCGCCTAAAGAAAGGTACATTTGTCAACAACTACAGTAACCAAAGCCCCCTTTCAGTCCAAGGAACTAAGAAGCCACAGAAACTAATAGCCAAAAAAAAAAAAAACTCAGGAGTTATTCAAGTCAGGTTTGCATATTCCTGATTGTATTTCACCAACTCAAACATGAGGCAAGTAACAAAAGTAGATAAGAAAAAACATTTTTCTCTGTAGTTTATTGTTGTGTGACTGATGTATAAACAGATGTAATGAATGGATGCAAACAAATCACACAGCAGGCCAAAGTAGCGCAGTGTGCGGCGTATTAAAAAGTTATTTATGCTTGTGTACACTGGAGAGTTGACAATTAGCAAACAGTTGTGTTGCATTTTGTTTCTCTCACTAACCCACTAATTCTGCTTTCATACTTTAGCCAAGAAAATAACATAACTTAGTGTTTAATGTCAATTACTGCTCTCTTTGCGAGTCCTGTGGTGGGAAAAAAAGCTGCAAGCTGCATATCATGTACTGCAACCACATTGCGGGGTAATCCTGGACTTCATAGTCTAAAATCATGTCTGTGTTTAGACATCCCTCTATCAAAAAATAAATGAATAAAAGGAGTCATAGAGGCCAATTTATGGTCAGACGTGTGACAATTTTGATGAGTGTTGTTTGACAGAAAGTATGTATTTGACACTTTCCATTATGCCACGCACCTGGAGATTTATGTTATCTCATGGACAATGCCATTAATATTTTGGCGTGCAATGTGATATTTTTTCATGTCAGCGCCACAGGTAGAAAGCAACAGTGTTTGTATATACGGAGTCACTGATTTTATATCACAGCCCACCGTAGTGAGTGCGGGGAATCTGGCGTTCAGAGACAGACTGGGAACTGATCAATCAATAAATATACAATTAATGAGTTAAACACATACACTGCGGGATATCTGAGATTTAAACAGTTGTCTGTGTACAATACCCTTCACTTAACCCAACAGAAACAGAATTGAAGCATAAAAAAAACCGCAGAGGTCTCTGGTTACCATGGAGACGACTAACTTTTTGCTGCTGGAGAATAAATCAAAAACAACGCGCGGCTGTTTAGTTTCTGTCGAATGACACTTTCGAAAAGTGTCAAACAACCATCCATTAATCAAACTTAATACTTTCATTTAAGTCCTCCATTTGAAAATATGTATGCAGGCATATTAAAGCAGGATCACCAATATAAAACAAAAACAAATAAAAATTAAAACAAACAAACAAAAAAACAATATAAAGACCTTTATGGTTAAGCGCTGCTAAACTGCTATAAAACAGTGGGAAAACTGATGTGTTCCCGGGCACCATGCTGTCGGCCTTGCCTTAGAGAAAGACCCTGGTTTTTATTATTACAACTCACGTATACACTATTTTAGGTTAATGTCTGGCACACATGAAAGAGCAGTTTACATTAGGAGTGGGAAGATCCATACCAAGATATTGATACTACAGAGACATTTTCATTTGTTAGATCAACCTTTGAGTTAACAGGATTGATACCATACAAGGGATCAGTTTCTCTCTTCTACGTCGTACCTATTTGTAGCTGAAGAGTAGAACTGACTGTGCAAACAACTTTAAGTTGTCGTGAACACATCTGGTGCATGTACTCTTTGCTTTGAATCTTGTCTGCACTCAAACCCAGTAGCATCTTTTGAGTGTTACTCTCATTCAATATCAGCATTAGGACAGTAAGCTAGACTCCCAGCTGGGGGTCGACACGGAGCTGTCCATAGCCGTCCATGGACGTTCAATGTGTAACGTATGTCCAAGACTGACTAGTTCAATCTAACGCATAATAGCGATGACTTAATGAAAGAGGGAAAAAAAACATGAAAAAGAAAACTTGGAGCTGCACACGAGAAGAGGGTTAGGAGGAGGTAAATACCTCAGCATCCAGACCCCCAACACAGAGACAGAGTTAACTGGCAGTTTTTTCAGAGAGGCTCAGACAAGAAATATACAAGTTTGTAGTAGTGAAATTGAAATTTTAGACAAAGCAGTTCTTTAGTTTTGGTCATTATTATACAATATGATGACCTCATATGTTACAACATGTGTATATAAATATGTAATAGCAGTATCAACATTCTGGCCCTGTATTACTTCGTAGTGCATCAAAAACAAATTTGTGTTGGTATCTCCCACCCCAAGTTTTCATGGATACTGTAACCAATATAGTGTTTGATGTATTGTGTTGCTATTGAATGGCATATTGCTTATGTGTTAACACAGATTGAGCTCAGAAATATATATACAGTGACTCACGATCAAATTACTGGTTTAGAAAAATAACAATAAGGTCATTTTCCAATGTGGTGCAGTCCTACTTCTGAAGCACAAGGCTGTTCTCACCTGCGGATCTTCCTGGCTGGCTGGTTGAACCAGGTGCGCACTCTTTTCTGCCAATCCTTGTGAAAGTGAGGGTTCAGGAGCATCCCATTCCGGCTGGGGGCCATGGCTGCTTACTTCCCTGCAATACAGCATGGTATACGGTCATGAGCAGACTGTCATGCCGGCACACTGTGTGTACCCGAGGCTACGACTAAGATGCTAAGCTAGCAAGCTAACGAGGTTACTGGCTATTCTTAGGGGCAATTCATGTGAAGTGGGTGCTACACCCCACAGTAACTAGTCCTTGCCATTTCGGCATTAAACATGTACGCTTAATTTTATTTTAAGGGAAATTATTACAACGTGGAGCTACACGTCGGCCCTAACAGCTATGCTAACAGTCGCACAGCAACCCCACTTGACCGGGTATCACTACTAATACAGATGTTATTCAGCGATTATCGAGGACATCTTCACACAATAATCACCTTATTTCAAAGGTGACAAAACACTCTCTTACAGGCTGTAAGTGAAATTCACAAACACCGATAAAAAACTAAGGATTAAAGCAGATTCTTATTGAGTATGAAGAGAAACATTTAGCATACCTACTAGGGAGGAAAATGGCCGAAAGGAAAAAGGAAGTTGAAATGCGGTGGATTGTGGGATATGTGTCAACCAGCCAATGGTAGAACAGACGTTATCAAAGAGTATATAAGCGAGAGTTATCCCCACAAGAACAAAACACGTAAAATGGAGGGAAAATGTTTACAACTAATTAATGTAAGAATATATTTGTGCATATTTAGGTAAAATAAATCGTATATTTTTGGAGATTACCTGTGAAATCACTTTAACCGAGCGCAGAAAGAACTATTTCATTTAAGCCACACCGGAAGTTCAGAGGACGCGTTGTAATCATCTTTGTTATTTTGCATGAACGTCTAAAATTTTATATTACTTTTTCATTATCTGTCTATTTTTTCCTTTCCTTTAATTTTTACTTTGTATATATAAACCCACCATATAGTTATTTCTGTATGTATATAATATAAATGAATTTATGTTTGTTCAATGTATTTTCTTTTCTTTTTTTAACGGAAAATCCAACGTGTGTTCGTTGTTATTACATACAAATTTGCTTTGACTGATTTACTCTATAGCTTTAGAAATATGATTAATATCACAGCAGTTTATGAGGCTGCGTTTTGGTTTGAAATAGTTTTGCGTTGTTTTATCAAATACACATGGGGTTGCCAAAAAGTATGGAGATGTATTAATCCAAAGATTTATGGATTTATTTACTGAAAAAAACAAAGCCTAGAAAATAGCCTATAATATCAATAGCCTATAATATCAAATGAAAGCATTGTAAGCCTCTGTGTAGTAATAGTAAGTATATTATACTTGTTTTAAGTAGATGTAATATAAGTTTGCAAAGCTTTAGAGGTCTGTGTTTATGTAGCTACAGGTTGTAATCATTTCATGATCTCATTTTATGTTCACATGTTTGATATCATACGGTTTGTACTGGCTATTACAATTAGAGGTGAAGTTTTTGTGTTGGCCACTAGATGTAAGCCTCGCACGTTTCATTAATAGTCAGCAGTAAACTTGTTAGATTGAGTTACAGTCAGTGTGAGTCCCACAATTTATTTTGAAGTTAGCCAGCACAAGTAGACAATTACTTTATGGTAGCAAGCGGTGTTTAGTAAGTATGTGGCTGTATTTGGAAATGACCAGGGACAAAACATTCAAACTGTTTTTTTTTTCCTGGTTAAGTGTCGAATACTTGAAAGACTAAAAACCATGTGTGATGTGTTTTATTTACCACTGTGTCTGAAAACTGAGCTCATTAAAACCAAACTGTCACACAAACACTGCATCAGATCATGGGTTACCAAACTGGGCTACAAACAAAGGGGTCAGGGGCCACTACGCCCTAGTCTCTTTGAAATGACTGCTGTTAGCCTAGCATTTCTTGTGTCAAAGGTTACAGTAAACAAAGGGGATGAACTGTTGTTGTTTTGTTTTGTTTTCTCCTGAACAGAGACTTTTCAAGTTGAGAGAGAATACTAAGACAGTAAGTCTGATTCAGTATATAATAAATGTTATTGTTGCCGCTTTCTAGTAGGTGAGAGTGGGGACCATTGTCTCAGAATTCATCAATGAAGCTGCTGCATAAAAACTTGTGAAAACAAGGCATGCATCTCCATGTGCTGTAGGTACAAAAGACAGCCTACTATCATATACATATATTTATTATTATTCATATTCTGTTTAATTAGTTTTTAGCCAACAAGTTGAAGAAACTGGCAGGATTATGTTTCGCTGTAACTGTACCTGTTATGATAATGTCGCAAAAAAAAAAAAAAAAGAAAGAAAAATCCAAAACTCACCTCTGTGTAAAAATGTTAACTTGTCCCCTTTTTATGTGAGCATAAATCAGAACAGGACAGCATGGACCTGGCAAAGGATTTTTTCATTTTGCACTTCATATACAACCTTCAGCAAACCCTGGAGCTTCACAATTTGATTTCAGTGGGACACTTCAAAAATCTCATACAGAACCAAATCAACCATAAATGTGAAACTAAATTCAAGTTTCAGGCTGTTCTTGCTCGAGCCTGCCTGTGACATGTGTATTTCCATTTAAAAAAACAGCCTACAAATGAAATTAAATCATTGCAAGGGCATCAGAGACCTCTGTAATCACATGATGGCACTTTGCAGCACATTACTGTAAGTTAAGTCATTTTTTTATTCTAGACAATCAGTATTTAACAACAATGCACATACCAGCTATGTAGAAAAATATATTAAAGGTCACAATAGTCTCCTTTAATGAGAATAATTTCTTACTAATCTTATTTAAATACATTTACAACAAGAACTGTGCTCAGGCCTGTCTGAACTTGTTTATCTGCATGTCCCTGAGACACTGTGTTTTCTTTGGAGACAAAGGAGGGACTATGAAGACATTTGAAAAGATAATTATATGTCTAGATCACATTAAATAGCTTTTATACATCGCTTGGTGCAGTCATCGTAAACTGTGCCACAGACACAGGCTAAAAGGAAAATGTCAACAGCTTCTGCTTCATATTAAGCATACGTGGATTACTTTTAGGGTTAAGCTTGTTTTTTTTTTTTAATTGAAATTCAACTCACTTCTGTCTGTAAATGTAATCTGAATATAGTCCTAATTAAATTATTTTTAAAAGCCTAACAAAAGGAGCAAACTGGAATTACTGTCCCCTCAATCTGTCAGAGAAATATGACAATAAATAGTTGTTAAATGCATTTTAAGATCATTGTGTTTTGTTATTTTGGAGCAGTGGAGACATATCAAGTGTAAAAAGATGTCAGCATGGACAAATATACAGTATTTTAATGGGAGACTTGGATGGTACACAAGTAGGTCAGCACAATAGACTTCTTTGAGAGGAAGTTATTGAAAGGACATGTGGTTATAAACTATTTCTTTAATAGTAATGTTGTGGGAAAGAATGATCTAGAGGTTCTCAGTGACTTAAACCACCTGTGACATTATTTCAGTACATCAGTTTTAACCAAGAAAACTAACTACAGGTCTTATTTTCCATGATCAGCCTGAGAGTGCAGTTTTTACTTTGGTCACTGATTTTAAAGCCGCTGCTTCATTAATCATTAATCAGCTGCAATCTTTGCCTATGTTCACCCGAGGGCAAAGGTCAAGGTGTGCAGAACTATAACAAGCAAAAAGAAACAGCATGTTGTCAGCACATGAACAGCAACATGATATGAACATGAAAACAGCACATCATAAACTGTGCATGCATCTTTTCCTTGTATTACATGTTAGGTTATATCGTCCCTGTTGCTGTGTGAGTGGTTGCCGTCTTGACGTGAACGCCATCACAAGCTGCTAAGTTCACAGACATAAAGAAAAGAATCACAGTGGTGTAAGGACCAAACTTTTATTAAATGAATGTGACACGGCTCTTACAATCACTTTCCATCTCTTCACATGGAGCAAAGCACAAGAAACACGTTTACTGACAGATCTTGCGACAGAGAGCCCTTTGGGTCGGCTAGTAGCTAAACAAATCCTAACCTACGTGGAAGATGTTACTGAGGATTTTTAATTATTTTGATAGCACATTTCCAGTATCAAAATAAATACCACAGACAAGAAAGAGTGTCACACAAGATGTTAGTAACCCTGCCTACTAATCTTTGATTTCAACCACATTATAAAAACAGCACAGTCAGTTCATCCATTTATTCTTCAAGCGACTTAGTAAATTTATCGTATGCAGCTTGATCCATGAGGCCATCGAGTTCTTCGGGCTTTTCAATGGTCATCTTGATTAGCCACCCTGAAAAGCAACAGTTCATTTTTCAAAAGGCAAAACAAGCTGTTCTCTTATTCTGCATTGGCAACTTGTCATCTATCTTGGCAACAAACCTACTGGGGGGAAATGTACTAGAAAAGAACAACGGTGACTTTGAGACGCTTACCCTCTGCATAGCAGGCTTTATTCACAAGTGCAGGATTCTCTGCCAGCTCTGTGTTGATTTCAGTCACTTCTCCTGTCAGTGGAGAGTATAGCTCACTGGCAGCCTTTACGCTTTCCAAGGCACCAAACTCCTCTGCAACACACACAGACACAACATGACAGATACTTCGTATCACCCTGCTGGAATCAGCTACTTTGAGAAATGTGCAGTGTGTTCCAGGCTCTTACCCGACTGTTCAAGTCTTTGGCCAATTTCAGGGAGTCCACAGTAAACCACATCACCTAATGCTTCCTGAAATGATAGAGCAGCTGTATGAATTATAACTTACACAAAGTATGACATAAAAGTGAGTAAAAGCAGTGAGCCAAGAATGTCTTAAAGGAGTAGTTCACCCACAAAATGAATTTGTATGTCAATTAATGATGCCATGTTATCTTGAATTCGTGGAGAAAACTTTTGTCTCACATGCCTCCACAGAAAACAGCAAACATTTTGATTATTAAACAGGGACCACGTTTAATAACAGCAAAACTATATCAGACCATCCGTTTACAAGCTCTCACACAACTTGTGCAGTATAATCCAAGTCTCATTTATCCAGTTGTATGCTAAGTACTCCTCAACAACATGCATTTCCCTAAAACATCACCATTTAAAGCTGAACTGAGAGCCAGACTTTTAGCAAAAATGCAGTTCAGTCAGGAACACTTTTGTCAAAGAAAACTTTATTTCCATTTGCAGTATTATATTTGGTGGTATGGCTCTGTTCTAGGGCCTCTCTGATCTCTGCTCTCTTCTCGGGCCTACGCAAAGAGCCTAAGGCAGAGAGAGCACACCTCTCCACCCCTCATGTGCCTTCATGGAATTCCTAAAGCAGAGAGAGCACACCTTTTTGCCCTTTCACAGGCATACAAGAACAGCCTGAGGCAGAGAGAGCAAACCTCTCTGCCCTTCCATGCGCCTACATGGAAAAAGACCCCCGGGAACAGAACAGAGCAGCACCAATGACAAACAGAAACAACATTGATAAGTCAGACACAACAAAAGGAGGAGCTGGGTTGCTTGCAGAGGAAGCAGCAACAGAAGCAAAACAAAGTTATTTTAAACTCAAGGTAACATGGCATGACTTTTTTTAACAAATGGTCATTTTGTGAGTGAAGTATTCTTTCAAATGTAATTCTGTATTTTAAAAGGATGACGCTGGCTATATTCTGTATTTATTATTGTCAACAACTTCCACAACAAGAGCGAAACTACAACACTTCAGTCAGTTGCTCAATACTTTATGACTTCCCCAACCAGATTAATACACATCTGAAGCTCCAGTGAGTATGTGTATCACCAGGACGGTCACATGTCACCCTGTGCAATGATGACGCTCTTTTAATGTGTTTTTAAGTTTCTGAACAACAGTAAACTTCAATGGCACAGAAGAATCAGCTATATACAGTATAAGCTACACACAGACAATACCTGTTGGTCTGATCAACTCATTGTAAGTTTTTCATGAGGTTTGTTGCCAATAAGAAAAATATAGAATTTCATCAAACTTATTCTTTAAGTTTATTAACATTTTAAAAATGCAGCATAGAGTCAGATATGCAGGGCCATCAGTGAGGACAAAATGAGCAGTGAGAAATCACACCAAATCAGAACTCACTTGTCTCAATGTTCAACCTGTGTCAATACTGATGCAATCTGCTGAGATTACTACACTGTGAGTAACTCAGTCAGTAAGTACAGCTGTATTGCATCAGCCTGATCAAACTGTTGATGTCAACAAGATGTAAAACTTTCTCCTGCTCATTCATACACAATCATCTGAAAAAGCTGTGCAAAGGGATAAAGATGCAATTTTAAGTTTGCATTATTTCTTAAAATAATTGTGTTTATGTTAGCAGTGACTGAATACACTAACTGAAGCCATACGAAATTAGTACTAAGAACTTAAGTTTCAATAACACATTTATATTTTAGGGTACACCATGTACAAACTGGCTAGAATTTTAGGTTACTATCCCCTGGTTTGTTATATCCATGCAACTGAACTAGTTAGAAACGGCACAACTGATTTTGGAGCTTGAAGCCCTTAAATGAGACTCAAACATGGTGACTAGTGCAAGATACTCTACTCCAGTGGTTCCCAACTGGTCCAGCCAAAGAGTCCAGATTTCTCCTTAGCCATTAGTTCACGGTGCACACAGTTTAATATATTCAGTGTCGTACTTGAGCTTTGCATTGGTCACTCACTCTACAGCAGGAAACAGCACTTCAGAATAAATGCTCTGTGCCAGAAATTCACTGCACTTAAAATAAAGAGTGGTTTGTACAAACTTGCGGTGCATTCAGAATGGACCCACCAGTTGGGAACCACTGCTCGACTCAGTGATACGCGATGGGAAAACAAGCTAGTCTCCACAGCATGCCAGGAAGTAGACAAATGTGTGGACCTCAAGACCAGAGACCTCATTTATAGTATCAATACTGTGTAGACAAAGGTCAAAGCTCACTCTGCTGATGTCCATGCGGGATTGTTGGTATTTATCAAATATGTGTATGTTTACATGAGGAACCACTGTAGGAAATGTGCTTTGATTAATACGCCTGTGCACACTGCGTCTCCTTTACTGCTCCTCAATAACCACTTACAGTCAAAATGTTGCCTTTAGAGAATGTAAGCTACATAATTCATCTCTGGTTTTAACAGGGAGCAGTCTAAGATAAGGAAACTATTTTGACATCCTGGAATTGTTGAAGCCGTTTTAGACTAAACAAACTTTAAAAGTCTAGAGTGAGGGATTTAGCTGTGAGGTTAGAGAACTGGAACTTCTCCTGTCGCCAACGTGAAAACACAGAAACATGAATGGCTCTATTTAGAAACAGTGTTTGATTACTGTAGGAACTCCGTATGTAGATATAAATGTCTCATTCTAAGGAAACAAAAACATGCCAGGTCTTATTTTCAGACGACTGCACACTAAAGAAAACATAGTTATTACATTATATTCCATTACTGACAATATCTCCCTCTAAATCCTACACTCTGGACATTTAAAGCCTTTTAGAAAACTGCAGGAGCACTGACTTGGAATTTTAAAACAATGTGAGAAATCTATCATTCTTTCTTCCTTTACAGTTTACTTATTTGCTCTATTAGGCCGTGGGCTTTTTCAAGATGCTGTGGGAACAACACAAGGTCAGAGTCCTGCTCAAAGTCCACATTCCCAAGCACAGTATAGGTGCAGATCGATAAAGTCCACACTTTGCTCAGAAATAATCATATCCACAGTTTATGGGCATTTCTTTGTGAATGCAGCGGTGATATGAGGGTTAATGAATATAAACAGAGGTAGTAAAACACTGCAAGGTGGACGTGTGAAAACTTCCAGCCTGATATTGGACGTGTGGGCAGCGATTGAGTGTCGAACAAAGCTAGACAATCAGTGTTTGACAATGCAAATCATTTCCTCTGCAGATGTTACATCATCTTGCATCGCATTAAACTACTTTTGTCCGTTCAGCAGCAGAGGTTAAATCATTTGAAGCAGGACAACGCCTCCAAGTATAGTAAGAGTGATCATTTTACTAAAAGTTGCATTCAAATCAAAGACAAAGGACACCTGCCTTCACTCATAGTTTTGAACGTCTATGTGCGGAGGTGCCTGCCCTTGAGATTTTCTGCACACCACTGCAGTTTGACAGCAATCAATTGTCTCAAACAATAGTCATAAAACAGTAAATTAACCTGTTATAGTACAGTAACTGCAGGTGAGGACAAAGGGCAGCACTGAACTGCAGACATTAACATATCACCATTCCTAGATGGCCATCAGTAAACCTCTGAACAGAGAGCGCCATAAATCAAAGATTAGTATGAAGACCCAACAGCCTACCTGAGCATAATTGCTGATACCCACTGTGCCAATTCCATCTTCCACTCGCACCCACTCGTGCTTATCTGTGAACTTTAGGGCTGCAGAGAGAACAAGGGAATCATTTAGCTTGGAACAGATGAATTAATTAGTATGAGTGACACAGCTCTTACAGAGAACACAGTATCAAGGCACATAGTTTGGATGGACAAAGCCGTCAAGTACGCTGTTTATTATGCAACATATTAAATAACGAATATGCAGTTTATCATTTATGATTATAGAAACTACAAAGATAACTTGTCCTGAGCGTTCTGCAGGTGCAGTTTTGGATCCTGATCAGAGTTTCAACAGAAAAAGGTGCAGTATCTGGTTAGATCAGATCTGCAATTAAAAACACTGGAGTTACAGTTAGAGCCTTTTGATGCCAGCTCATGCAGAGCCCTGAGGGAAGAATCACAATGCCTCAACAATTCCCACTGTTGGCATCAGACCATGCAGAAAAATACAGGTTTGAACCAGATTGTCAACTGTGCAAGATGCTGATGCATGACCGGAACGGGCAGAGTCATTCCTGAGAGCTGTTTAATCCTGCTGTGAACGGCTGGGGAAATGAAGTATTAAAATATATGACAGCCTTTGAGAAAAGCATCACCATTTCACAGGGTGCAGGAATAATGAATGAAAGCAACAACTAGGAGAACATGCTGAAATTTTAGCCCAGATCCACACATGAGATTGATCCCTGCACAGCTATCTGAGGCATGTACCCAGGCTCAGGGGTGACTCCTGTTTAATAGGCTGCTGCTCAGTGCACGAGACACTTAATTTGTTTTTTATGGTCATAAGTTAACGTCTCAATTTGGAGCTCGTGGTCTCACCGTCTTTCATTGAAAAACCAAAGCCTTGAGCTGATATAACATGAGGCTGATAAAGTTTCTGGACTTTTAAAACCCAACTTTGAGCTGCCCTGTGTGCTCTGTCGCATTCCTCTGCCCCGCTGTGGGAAAGTGACACAAACTGCGTGAGTTGTTTCGCCCATTACAGACAGACAGGAATGTGTGATCAGCCCGCATGTTAGTATGTAACATTACGGAGAGCCATGTTACTGATTTTTTTTTTTTTTACCTGTGGACAGGGCCGAGCTCGTCCTCAGTGTCCGCGCTGACTCGCTCCTCCACAGCAGCCGGGTCGCTGGAAGCTGCGCTGCCGACGAGAGTGGAGGCAGTCTGGGAGAAAAGTTTGCAGAGAGGCACCGCAGCGCTGCTCTCATCGCCATCTTCACTCTGTGTGTGTGTGTGTGTGTGTGTGTGTGGTGTGTGTGTGTCAACACTTGTCGAGTGCGCTTACACTTGACCGCGGGAGCGCGCACCATCCCACTGTTTGCGCGTTCCCGCCGGGATGGTGGGAGGAGGGTTCAGCTCGGGTTCAAAACGGTGTGAAGCTAATGTCTAAATATTTATACTGACCATTAATGCACCTGTGTTTGTTTGCGGAGGCGTCATTTGTTTACTTGTGAGAGAAATCTGTTTTTATGAATGGATGAAATTATTATCTCAGAATTCTGAGAAAAGTTTTCATGGAAAAAAAATCTCTTATTTTTCTGAATTAATTAAGATTTTTTTTCCTCTTTTATTTCTGAGATAATAATGTCATTAATCTTCAACTGTGGTCCATTTTGGTTTGGGGATTTTTAGAAAACCTAACACGTTTAAAAAAAACACGGATGTAATTTTTTCAGTAATATAACACAGGCATTGTTATTTTCCTAACAATATGTCTTTTTCATCACAATAAACAAAGTGATGGAAATGACTGCTGTGTAAATGACTCCAAAATCTGTCTCAGGGACAAATTAAATGTAGCAAACACTACACATAAAAAGCCACTTTGTATATAAATAAAAAAATTAAAAATTAAATTAAGTAATTTAAATAAAATAATAAATGATTTATCATTTAACTTTACAAAATAACACAAAAAAAATAGAATAAATAATATAAAAATAAAAAATATATTTTTTGAAAACTGTTGTTTTTACTTTAAGAATCCTCCTAATTCAGAAAAACAATGCAGGTTTTTTTTTTTTGGTCATAAAAACTAATAATTTGCCCACTGTGGGACTAATAAAGGAATATCTTATCTTACCTTATTTTCTTTTATAATAAAATAAATAAATGAATAATAATAAATAAATAATAAAAATAAATAAATAAAAACATTTTTGTTCAGTGTTCAGATTTTCTAACTTTACTAAACATAAAAATACTATTGTAATAATTACAAGTTAGTTCTGCTTTCAAAATTTTACTTCAGTAAAAGCACAAAATGCTCTTAAAGGAAAAGTGGAAGCATGTGGCGATGAGATTCCACCCAGCTGAAACTTCTCCCTGTGCCAAGCATGAACTCCCAGTTAGGATTCGTTTGGTGTTTATAAGGTTTTCACCGTGAGCCAAATTATCCACAGGAGTCTCCTCCTCTCCAAAACAAATGGACCAGGTGATTAAAGCTGATCAAAACACTTAATAAAGCAGTTCCATGTTACAAATTAGGTTTTTCAACACTGTTCGGCTCGTCACGAGGGGGCTGTGAACCATGGTAGCAGACTTGAAAACACACATTTCCTCGTCGAGAGCCAGCGTTTGGTTTGTCCACTCTGGGCTACTGCAGAAACCCTGTGGACTCCGTGGACAAGGATCCGTCCCACATGTAGATATAAACGGCTCATTCTAAGGTAATGAAAACAGGCTAATTCTTATTTTCAGATGATTACACACTTATCATATTGTTATTCTAATACTATAAATTTCTGACAACATATTGCCCTAAATCCTACTCACTGGACCTTTAAAGTACCAAAATAAAAGAAATGCCCCTCTCAGACAGTGGCAGAATCAAAGAGAATTTCCTTCCCAGAAATAAAGTATCACACACAACCATTAATTCATGTAGATAACTATTAAAAGAGTTTGTCTTGTTTACAGATAAGAGGGTTTATTAACATGATGACTATCAGGATTATTTAAATCAGTGACCCATGAGTTGAGTTGAATTTTGCTCTGTAAACAGCCCACAATCATCACGAGAGCAAACAATGTTGACTCATATGCACTTTATTCAGACATACCCATGTTTTAAACTTCTTGGCAGAGGAACATTGAATTTGTGGAGTCTAGCCTGAAAACATTTTAGACAAGGGATACAAGCAGACCTGGTAAAAACAGATGAATATATTGAGAACACTTACAACATTAGAGGTGCTTGAGCTTTGTCATGTGGTGCATCTACTCTGTATTTGGTAGCCAGAATCAAGCACCCCTTCAAGTATCTCAGTGTATATTCAAAAACATTATTATCCCAGTTTGCATACAACAGCAGATCACACATGACTTCCTGATCATTCCACCCATTTACTGTCTGGATGTCAACGAGGATTAAAATGTGTCCTTACAATCGAACAAGGAGGATGCAGCAAATATGATCGCAAAAGTGTAAGAAATACAAAAGAAAAAAAAAAAGAAGCATTCGCCATTGTTTACCAGTCAACCATGTAACCGAGAAGATGATTTCCCTTAACGACAGATCAAAACCTTTGACAGACAAACATTGATAAAACAGAAAACCTGCAGGCTCCACTGATGACCACAGTGAGGTAAAGGCTCCTACTCCATACCGACTCCTGCACGGATCTGATAGCAGGAGAGGTCAGAGGTCATGTCATTAGACGGAGGTGCCCTCTGTGGGCGCCGATGTCTTGTTGTCATCAGGCTTCATGGCTGGGAAGAGCAGCACCTCCTGTGAAAGAACAAAACTGTCAGCTGAGGGTTTTTCTTCTTAAAGCATGAGCATAAAAGATGTTTGCAGCTCATGTGTGTACATACAGTGCCAGGAATTTGATTTCTTGATGATGTTATCTCTTTAACCCATTGTTCTCTGTGTCTCTTTAATCTTGTGTTCTGTTGTCCCCAGTCTCTGCAAAGCTTAAAGTCCTTTTGGGTGGACAATGTGTCGAGGGAAGGTGCAGTGTGGTCACACATGCTACCTGATCAGCAACAAGCCTGTTTGATTCAGTTCTTATTTTATTGTAATTTTTCACTCTGAATAGATCCTTTTACAATTAATTAATTCAAGAAAGGAAATATGAAACAGATTAACCTGTCAGACACTGGTGACTCCATTAGTCAGTTTATAAACATAACATTATGTTAATTACGTTGTCATATTGCTTATTACTGATGTAATACAAGTTGGATTTAGGGCTGTGACACTGTCAGCACAGGTTGCTGATGCAAGTTACTTTTTAATTTGCCAGAACGTGTCATAATTACAAATGCAAGTTCAGCCGGTTTACATAAAATCAAACTGATTTAAGCTGGTACACAGGACTGCACCAGCAAAGCCTGAAATCGACCCAGCCACAGTCGCTACCTCTTAATTGAGCCTCGACCTCACCTTAGCGCTGTGGGGGGTACACGCCACTAAACGTCCTAAACACAGAAAGGGAAAAGAAAATGCATGCAGAGGGCAGAGTCTCTGCAGAAAAAGACACCACTACACACTTCTAGTGGGTCATAGGTGATGAATGAGAGGGATTACTTTTATGAGTCTATACACTGTTTTTTTTTTTGGAAAATCCTTCATAGTGTATCTTTAATGAGGCCTTCAAGTGCTATCAGAGATATGATAACACAAACAGAAAGGAGATGCGACAGTTCAGAGGTAACAGCTCGGCTGCAATGTCAATAACTAATGGATTTTAAATCAAGTGTGTCCCTTCATGTAATCCGTTGGGAATCAGATTAAGTCTAAATCAGGGTGTCTACAGGTATCGGACAGTTTAATTTCATGCTTTTTAAGACCTGTTCAAGACATCTTTTAACCAAATCATGTTTCACTTATTTAAGCATCGCAAGTAAGCATTAACACAGCGCCCATTGTTTACAATCAGAGCTGGAAATTACTGTTACATTACACTGACCTTATTATAGTGCAAACAAAAAGATATTGTATTTACATCCAGAGTTACTCACCAAAAAACACTGAGTGTTTCCTTGAGGTCTGACAAACGCATCAGTTGCATGTGCTAACCCTGACCTTTCCACATAGAACATCTGCAAGCTGAACTAGAGCAGATTTTTAAAGTGTTTTGATCTGATATTGTTTATGTTCATGTTTTCTAGCTTGCAGTCTTCTTCTTCCTTGCCTGTGTTGGGGCAGTGCTGCATATGTTGGTGAATTACCCCCACCTGTTGCTCAGTGCAATAACTGGAGGTGTAGAAGAAACAGAGGGGGAGCCAAACCAAAGAAAAACAGCTCCATAGCGCTACTAGTGGTCAAAACTCCACAGGGAACCTTCCATGCTCATATTGGTCAATTTAGAAGACAGTGACGATCTATATAATCAAGTACAAGGATTTAAAGGCACACTATAAAGTAAATGTCGCTTACTGTTTATCAACAGTATCGCCTGTGAAAGTGAAAACCAACCCCAGATTTACTATCGGTTGTGTCTGCAATTTGGTAGCTCCTTTATGAATGTGTGCTGCTTTTTGCCTGGCAGGTGGTTGCCATCTTTTCATTAGGTCCCGACCTCACTTGCACACTGTGCCCTGAGACATAGACCAGGATATCTACAGTTAAATACTCCGCCACACACTTCTTGTAGGTCGTAAGTGCTGACTGGGAGGGAATACTTCTGTATGACGATACATGTTTTCTACTTTGATTTTTTAGGGAGAATCCTGCATAGTATACCTTAAAAATGACTGCATCTGCTTGCATCCTGATTCATACGACAGGTTTACCTTGATGTTGTTGGAGTCAGTGAGGAACATGGTGAGACGATCGATACCCATCCCCCAGCCGGCAGTTGGTGGCAGTCCATATTCCAGCGCTGTGCAGAAGGTCTCATCAATGAACATGGCTTCATCATCACCCTCAGCTTTGGCCTGAAAAAAAAAAAAATCAAATTCAAATCTTTAAAATGCTCTAACATATACGCTCACACTGTGACAGCTAGGAGCCTTAGCCTTTAGGTAACGGGACGATGTACCAGTGTAGAAAGATGAAGAAATATATGTTTATGCTTGTATACACACCTTGGCCTGCTGCTCAAAAAGCTCCCTCTGTCTAATCGGATCATTCAACTCAGTGTAAGCATTGCAGATTTCCTTCTTCATCACAAAGAGCTCAAAACGCTCAGTTAGGCCTTTCTGTGATCTGTGCCTGTAACAATTGAGGGAGAGTCAGTATGAACTCGAACACTGCATTTTTAAAGGATAAACAAGAGGCTGAAACAAGGCCTTTCTCACCATTTTGCGAGAGGACTCATGATTTGAGGGTGGTCACAGATGAATGTGGGATTGATGCAGGTGACCTCAAGGAAATCTCCAACCAACTGTAAACAGAAAACAGAATTATTAAAGACCTCACAGTACAAAAAAAAAACAAAAACAAAACACAGATGCTGATGTTCATGGATAGAGCACCTTGTCAAGGAGGCGGGCAGTGGTTCTGGGTGGAGGACACTCAACTCCTTTCTGTGCACACAGGTCGTCAAAGAATTTACGTGTCTCTGAAGACAAAACAGTGAGAGAGAAACGTGAAGAGAAATCAGAATTGAGTTCAGTATTTCTGAACTGCTATAAAATATATAATAAATGTTAAATAAAGCACAGTCTGAATAAAAACATGAGATAAAGAGAATGTCACAGTTTATCTAAATGGAGATGAAAAGGCTTCAGATCATCACCTCAAAGAAAAAAAGAATAAAGGACAAAAACTACTTGCACATTTCAGAGGCAGTTTTCTTTTCACGTAGGTCTATCTCTACATTGCCACAGATTCTCACCATCACTGTCATAGCTGTCAGTAGGAGGGAATTTCACTCCCATGATCTTCTCCAGGTCGTGTGTCATGCTCACTCTTCTGAATGGTGGAGTGAAATCAATCTCGTAGGCCTGTCCCTCCGGACCGTCAGGGTGATAAGTCACCTTGTATCCTCCAGTGACGTGCTTCACCATTCCTGAAGCAAAGAGGAAACCACTGAGTTAAGGAGAGAAGTTTTCCTGTACATCCCAAGTGTCTGAGAAGTGACCCAACTGAGAAGGCATTGAGATGAAACAGCGCTCTGGCTAATTTATGCATCAAAAAAAAACAATTAATTCCTGTTGCAATGTGCCATTCTCAGTGACACAAGCCTCTTTTACACGGCCTGTTCAAGACACACATATTGCGCCGTTATTCCGCCTTGCCATTCTGTATAACAGCTATCACAGAATGGTGGGACAGAGTTGTCTCACTTATAAGCTGGCTGTGGAGGTTATAACAGCACAAAATCAAGGTCTGTGTAAAAAGTGTGAGTCTGCAAGATGTGACGAGTGTGACATTTTGACAACTTGTTATGTGTGCAACCTATCAACGGCAGATTTTAAATGCAGACAGCAGCAGCTAACTCAAAAAGGAAGAACAGCAACTTCAATAATTTGCATATTAAGGTTGCCATGTTATGCTATTGTTATTGTTTAGAAAGCGCTGCCTGGCATATGTATTATGCATAACACTAGACACTGTCGCTGTTACGTTACAGCTCATGCCTATTTTGCTTCCAGAATGCCAGCTACTATCTAAAACCGCACACCTGGGAGACATTTCACCTGCGTTGTTTGGTTCTTCATAAAAAAAAAAAAAAAGCAAGGTGGCATAATGAAGGGTCTTTGCTGCAGCAGTATTGTGGGATCTCTGTTGCTTCTTACAAGGGCGTAAACAATTCTGCTTTTGCTGTATCTGACATGACAACTTTATACTGGAAAAACAAAAGTGAAACTTTTACTCCACTTCCTCTACCTCAACTGAGCCTCAGAGGCAACAATTCCTCTCCGGATGTGTACTGCCCCAAAATGCTCTCAATCAAATTTTTTAGTTCATACATGGTTGAGGTTTGGATTTAAATCTGACAACAGTGAGTTTTGGCAATGCAAGAACAAGGCTGAGAGTAAGGGAAGGAATGCCACCTATCAAGGAGGCTCCCCTCATGGCATGCACTACACTGACTGCATGTGGTTCTAAAGTAAATCCTGTGTATGGTGAATGATTAAGGCGTGGCCGTTTACAGGTGGGACTGTTAGTTGCAACTGGCAAACAGGATTTTAAAAGACACCTGGAGCAAAGGGAACCTTCCTAAAAAGGCTGCCAAAAGTTTTTGCTTTTCATTGCTTTTCTTTTTTAAAACATTGGTAGGTTAGCCAGCTTTAACTGTCTCTCACTTTGCTCGCTGTGTGTTTTCATGTACCTGAGAGTAGTTTCTCTGTGATTTCCATCAAGTCATGGTAATCTGCATACGCCATGTAGAATTCACAGGTGGTGAACTCTGGGTTGTGAGTAAGATCGATGCCTTCATTCCTGAACTGACGACCAATCTCATACACTCTGTCCATTCCGCCAACCACAAGCATCTGTGAAAAAGATATGATGTACACATTCATATTTAAACATTTGACAAAATATTCACATGGCTGATTTCATATCAACACAAAACAATGCACGTTACCTTGTGGTACAGCTCAGGCGCGATCCTCATGTACAGGTTCATATCCAGCTCATTGTGATAAGTAACAAATGGACGGGCCACTGCTCCACCAGGAATAATGTTCATCATTGGTGTCTCGATCTAAAGTAACGACAAACATGATCAAACAAAGCTAGCTTACACTGACGACTAATTCTAACTGCCTCAAATGAGGAGCACATTTACAAACTACTGGAGCATCATAAATTCCCAGTTTTGTACTAATATAAATATAAATTTGTGTGAACAAATGTTTTTCCACTCAGGCTACAGACTAAAGATTCACTGTTCAATTGATCAGCTGTGTAACATTGTCAACTTGGATGTCTCTTCAGTACAGACACCAATTCTTACCTCCAAAAATCCCAGCTGGTCCAGGAAGTTGCGCAGGTATGTGATGATTTTGGCGCGAGTTATGAACTTTTGCCTCACATAGTCATTGAGGATCAAATCCAAATAGCGCTGACGGAATCGTGTTTCCTTTGAGAGAAAGATTACACAGTGGTTAGTACAAGTGCTTCAACATTGGTCATTGCTGTTGTAACAACAGATCACGCTGTTTACTTTCCATCAGCACAGGCTGCCACGAGCAAATTCACAGACAGATTAACGTCACTTAAACATTAAAAAAGCCTTTTCACTTTTGTGACATTGCGACCAGGGCTGGCTGATATAAGAAAGAAAACACTTAATTTAAAGACAATTTAACTCAAAGTCCCTTCTGCTTATCATTGAGCTGTTAAGAGAGCAAAGAATCCTGTGTCCTCTTTTAATAGACCACAAACCTTTCAAGTAACATTGTACCAGACAAACTGGAATCTTCCCTTCAGGCACATACTTCATTGTGAGATTTAGGTGTGCCACTAAACCATACAAGCGGGGCAGCATGTACAGCGTAGGATGTACTTTTGATGTCACTGCACGTAGAAGTCACTACAATCATCCCTCCTTTGGTAGGAGCAACAGTCATCATCTCCCATCATACATTTAGTAACGAAACAACAAGTAGATACACTACTACAAAGGTAAAAGTTTCTGTGCAATAGTATGCACAAAAGGATAATGGGAAACATTAACTCCAACAGTCTGACAAGAGAAAAGCAACATAAAACAGGGTTTCCCTTCACATATATCTCTACTTCACTTTTGTTTTATCAGTGTGTTGGTTTGTTTTGTCCCTTAGTGATGTGAGGAGGTGGAGTCATTACAAACAGTCCTGTCTATGCCTTCTATACCACAGCCATGGCACTGCTAGGCCATTGGTATGCATCAGTACGCAGCAATCATTAATGTTATTAATTACACCTGTTTTTCATAAGTCAAACAAAAATATTTAAGAAATAATTTGTCATTGCCCTAAATGCTGAGAAAAGGATGAGATGTAAGAACGGTTGCTTCTACTTCATGCAGTTAGCTTTCACTTTCTGATGTGTTTTTTAGTTTCTTTTTAAGAGAGACGAACTGAAAGTATCTAATCATGACGGACATTACCTTGTCTTTGAGGCCAAAGTGGAGGTGGGGCAACATGTGCAAGCACGGTGATAGCAGGGTCATTTCCATGGGAATGATGCTCAGCTCCCCTTTTTTGGTCTTCCCCGGGTTACCGCGGACACCAATAATATCACCACGGCGTAGTTTGTTGTTGATAGCCACAAAGGCCTCCTCAGACTTGTAGTTCCTGACAGAGTAAGAGAAGACGTACAGAAATTACCTCACTGCACTCTTAACTACCCACATGGACAAGAACACATAGTTAAAGGTGGAGCGATATACTGAATAACATCTTGCAATACAAAAATGTGATGATATGTGGTGGAAACAATCACATACTCAAGTATTCTTGATGAGTTGAGAGGTTCTGTGCAATTTGCGGTGTGTATTTTTTGGCTAAAAGCCACCAGCAAATTCTCCCATTAACAGTATGAACATGCTTCATTTATAATGGTGTGTTGTGACACATTTTAGCTTTATCAAAATATTGCAGCTTCTGCGAATTGGATATTGCTCCTGACCATATTGCGATTTCGATAATATTTCGATTAACTGTGCAGCCCTGACAATTATAACTTGTAAAAACACCATTCACCAGTCCATGCCCCTCTGTATAACTATGCGTCTGTTTACAGTCTCGCTGCCTCTAAATATCAATAGAAATTATGTTTTTTGACCATAGCAATCATTCTGTACCTTGAGTTCGCCATGACTTGCAACTTGACGCCTTCACCTCGCAGGTCATAGAAGATCAGCTTGGCGCCAGAGGCCCTCTTGGCATGGACGCGACCTGTAAATCATTATCACATTTAACAGGAGCTCTACTGCTGAATAACACTGCACATACACAATGGACAATGCATTTAAAATCATACAATTATCCTGATACCTGACACATTAAGAACAACATCCGTCAGCTGGTCTCCAGGCTGTAGATGATTGTATTTCTCAATGAACTCTGTGAGTGACAAGTCTACATGGTACTTGTGAGGGTACGGGTCCTCCACTGTGCCCTTAAGGTCCTGGATGGCCTGGGTGCGGATCTTGTAGTATTGCTATGTTAAAAGGTCAAACAGATGATTGTATTAACAACAGAATGAAAACATTACGGGTATAATTAGTAAAGAATCAGGTGGGATGTTCAAAATATCTCACATTTGGGTCAAGCGTCTCCTCATCCAGTCCACAGGCATTTTGCGCTCCTTGGTCATTGCTTTCCTTCTTTTGCTCCACCTGCTCTTTGATCTTGGCTTCTTTCTCCGCCGCCTTCTTGTCAGCTTTCATTCGTCTCTTCAGCTCACTGATAAGAGAGGAAGAAGCAATCAAAGATGAGTCATAGGTTAGATATTAAATGATGCAACAACAACTAAAATTGCATGGATGTTCAACAACATAACACACAACCACACTGTGCATTTTACTCTATTCTGGTGTTTAAAAAAAAAAAAGACTACTAACAGACAAACACTCATGCAGAAAGGGAAAGGGGACCACATTTTCTCGGATGACAAAAGGTTGGTTGTTTTTCTCATTGGAATGGAAAAGCCACCAACCTTTTGTCACCTCTCCAACGGATCCCGTAAATTTGAGCTGGGGCCACAGCTGTACATGGGGGGGCACATTTTAACCAGTGCCCCCTGACCCCAAAGGCTTGGCACAGCTGCTGCCTGGCTGCCCTGACCAGACACAGCATGCTGAGCTACCAGTCAGCAGACAGACCTGAGAAAATAGACATATATATACAAAGACAGTGTAGCTTACAGCATATACAGCAAAGGCTGTCTTTGTACTCGTCTACACCAAGACCATGACCAGAGCACAGATCAAGTGAGAAGAGTAAAACACTTAGCCTAAGTACAAAGATAAACAAGTACACATTTTGGCATCAGATTAGGTTTACTTTTACTTCCGGTTAGCCAGTGGTGGGTCTGAGATAACACAACGTTACTGCTAGCAAGTACAGAAAGTCAGGAGGAACGAAGGACACCGCTTATATCGTAATTTCATAATTCCTGAAACGCTGTTATTCCCCTAAAATACATAATAACAACGTGTTCTTTTAGAGTTAAATACTACAATAAAATATACCATACGTTAAAACCAATATCTGACACAAGAAAAAGAAACCACACGATTTCACGACCAATGTATGGAGGACATTTCTTTGAATGTTGTTGTGGATCTTGTAGTTTCTCTTATTACTAAATGCGGCCGCTACGATAGGCTTCAGTTTGAGTCACGGACTACAACTACCAGGAAAACAAACGAACTGACTCCTGGGACATGTAGGCTCGTGGTGTGTCTCCATATGGAGCCCTCACTTCGCTATCATCTTCTGACCTGATGCAACGTTAAGTAACAGTGCGTAGCCACATTGAAACGGTCGTAACTGCTGAAACAGCAGAATATTTGGGCAAAGTAACACCGCGTGAAGGGTTGAGAATGGCTGAACTGCGAAGGAGGAAAAGAATAAGCTCACTTTTTGCTGAGTTTCTCTCCGTCCACCGCTGGCACGTCAGCCATGTTGTAGATGCTGCGCTCAGAAAGATCAACCGACGCGCACGCGCCGCAAAAACGCGAGAAACTTGATGGTGCGTTTGGGTGACTGTGGGAAATCAGAGGACCGTAAACAGAGCAGAAGTAAATAGCCTTCAGCAGTTGAAGTGGTCTTTATATGGTCGTGGGGAGGCGGGGACATGTGTCCTGGTGGTGTCACACCACAGGGAGGGTCAGATGGTCAGTAAAATGGTATTTATCTCCAAGGACCATGATCTAAATAAATATTCTGCCCATTATTAGGAAGTTTTATGTTTGTTAAAACTTTAAATTCAACATAAACAGTAGGCCTTCTTAACTATAGCATGATTAAAACAGATCACTTTACTTTTATGTCTGTTTTATACAAATATACTGTAAAATCTAAACTTAAATTTAGTTTGGCACAAGAAATGAACTGAATACCCGAATAACAGAAGTAGATGGGCAGATGGATGGTCTCTTTCTACATACAGCCAGACACAATGACTGAGTTTACATGCCTTCTTTGTTTTTAACTCTGTAAAGATCTTCATTTCGCCTATGATGACACCTGGGTAATCTATGTGGTAATATCAATCTCTCAACCAGTTTCTGTATTAGTCACAACTTAACATCTAAACAAACAGTAGGGTTTCTTATCTCGAGCATGACGTCAAACAGACTGCTTTATGACACAGATCAATCTTAACATTCACGTGGAATCATTACAGCATATTACAGCATTACGCTTTTAAGCATTAGAGCCTTAAGTCTGGATCAAACTTCAAATGGGTCTTTAAAATCACATATGAAAATGTAAAGCCACTCATTTGGATTAGCACAAGAAACAGTACACACACAGTAGCTGTTGTAAATGCAGATAACATCAGTATTATGGGGCCAGGAGTGATGCTCTCATGAAGTTGTTGGCATAGCTGTCATCATTTGGTTTCCACCTTGAAGTTAATCTGTTTCATCAATCAAGTTTTAATGAGTCATAGGTTTAGGTGCTTTCCCAGCGTTGCACCAGGACTAGTAACACACTATCCTGTGTATCAGTAAAAGCTTTGCCTATTTGCTTTATACTGTATATTCATTAGGAAGTCAAGTTGCAACCATTGATCATTGGAATTAAACATAAATCAAAAATTTCCTGTTATATATGTGGAGTATATCACACTCTCAGGGTGTCTACAAGTATCAGACAATGAAATTTAATACTATTAAGACCTTTTTTAAAATACTTTTTAACCACATGTAAGAGTGGTTTTTGGGTAAATAATCTTTTTTTTTTTTTTATTTAAGCATTCAAGGTAAGTATAAAGGTTAGAATACATGTGGTCCTGTGGAGTAGGATAGGTAAGCTATGTTTTTTCCAACATCTAAGCACAAGTATAAAGTAAAAGGACAGTATTAGGTTCACTGTTAGGTTTAAAAATTTGGAACATTAGAAATGTGGACACAGAAGAGCTCCACTCATTTTGACAAACATAATTTAACTTAGATGAAATGTTTATGGCGATTAAGACCTCACAAATTCAAATTTAAATCCATTTAATGACCTTTAAGGCCCCCAGATGGTTTGGCACACTAAAACTAAAACTAAAACTAAAAGAGCATATTTTTCTAGATTAATGTGTATCCTCATCCCACAGCCAAGCATTCTTCTGCAGTATCTTACACCAAAAAAAAAAGAGAAAAAAAGAAATAAAAGCTCAAAGGCCTCACATTTAACGTATATATGTTTAATATAGATAGCAGCAAGTTTACAGAAATTAACTGCAAGAGAATAAAAACATCCCAACAAAAGCAAATATAAAGAAAGTTCTTTTTTTCCAAGGGTGATTATTGTTGTTCACATGGTTAGAAACAAAAAGGTTAGAACCATAAATAAGCTGTTTACCAGAAGAGTGGTTCACTTGTGTTGGGAGTAAAGTGAAACTTTAAAGATGTTACAGAAGAATAATGATACCAGACTCCAGACTGTAGGGACAAATTACATGAAAACTGATGTTTGCAGAATTTTGTAATTCACATTGTTCCAAAATAACACACTTAATATGTGAGAACGTCATGATATCCAGGTAACTCAGAGGCCCTGAGAGAAATCAGACAGATTAGGAACCACTGCACCAGTAAACAACAAGCCTGGATCCACATAAACCCTACAAGCAAGACTGAGACGGTTGTTTAGAAAAGAAATTTGCATTTAATCGACTAAAAAGATTTATAATCGGTTTCAGGCGGCACTCAAAGCGTCAGAAAATATTTCAACAAGCAACATAAATAATAGAAAGAACATCTACTTTGGTTTCTCCTTTACGCTGAAAACGGGAGATACTATTTAGAAAAATATATATTCAAAAACTAACAGATCTACATTTACAGTATATTAGCTGCATAGCAGTTTGAGGGAAATTTGTCTGCATCTACGTTGTATAACATAAATGCAATGGATACTTCAGTACAAACAAGTTAGATGCATGACAGAAATTGCACAACACATTTATCAACCACAACCACGTTCATCTGGTCACTGTTGTCGAGCATTTAAAGTACATTTAAAGTCTTATGGCTTAAAACATTCTAGTAAATGAGGGCTAATGATCACTGGCGGAACCAGTGCGGTGTCTAACAGGCAACAATGGTAAAACATCAATCTGGTCGCTACTATAAAATCTCCTCAAGGCACATGTTCAATATCTACTAGTGTCTAAAGTGACATTTTGGGGGGAAATAACAGTTTGAACACCTCTGATAGCAGATTGAATGTGTTGGTATTAAATGTACAGGTAATGTTAAAAGAAAACCACTTGTTCTATTGCAAGAAATGGAGAGAGTTAGACTCTGTAGCATCTTGAAGAAATATGAGAACTTTTATCAACAACCCCCTCTTTTCCATACAGTTAGCAGTGACCGTATGATGAGTCACACTTTATACACCTCCAGTCTCCAGTTACATTGTAAATACACAAATGAGGAAACTGTAATTGCAAAAAAGTAATTACCTCCCCAGTATGTGCATCAAAGAACATTCTGGATCTCAGTGAGACGTTTACAGCCATGCTGTATTATCACATTCAGTTCTATATTCATAGCAAAAATACTGAAATTTATTGGTCCTGTTTCGAAGGATTTCTGATGTCGACAGTAAAAAGTGTTTAACTATTTGGTCTACAGGGCCAGCGGTCCAGTTAGAAGGCTTGAACAAACACATGATATGTACATTAAGGTGTATATTTTTACAAAATCAACACAAAAAAGAGTAACTGTGCACAGGAATGTACAAAGTGTACAAAGCACTTTACTTTATCTCGTCTAAAGGCATCTCCACCATCATCACAAGGTGCCAGGTGTAGTATCAGCAGGTGTGGGGGGCCAGATTTACAAGAGTGTAATGTATTCACTTGAGAAAAAAAATATTTGCCCTGCTTTTCTAAATTCAGATTTTTTCTGAATTAGCAAGAATCAAATAGAGAGCATCAGAGAAAGTGAAGACCTGCAGAAATGAAGGCAGCACTTCCTGTCAGAATTATATATAAAAAAAGTTTAAATGGAAAAAATCTGCTGTTCTGAATCTGTTCTGAATTAATGAGACATTGTTGTAAATTCTTGTTTTTCTGAATTAATGTGATTATTATCTCAAAATTATAATAAGTTTAAATGGAAAAAATTCTGTTTTGTTTTTCTAAATTAATGAGATTATTATCTGAAATTTATAAGAACATTTTAAATGGAAAAAAATTCTGATGTTTTGGTTTTATGAATTAATGAGATAATTATGTCAAAATTGTAAGAACAGTTTAAATGGAAAAATCTGCTCTTTTGTTTTGCTGAATTAATGAGATGATAATCTTGTAAATTTTTGTTTTTCTGAATAAATGAGATTATTATCTCAAAATTATTAAAAAAAGTTAAAATGGAAAAAAAAATCTGCTTTTTTTGTTGGTCTGAATAAATGAGATTATTATCTCAAAATTATTTTTAGAAAAAAGTTTAAATGGAAAAAAAAATCTGTTCTTTTGTTTTTACCAATAAATTAGATTATTATCTCAAAATTATAAGAAAAATCTAAATGGAAAAAATTCGGATGTCTTGTTTTTCTGAATTAATGAGATAATATCTCATTAATGCTTATTTTTCTAAAATATTGAAATTATTATCTCGTTAATTCAGAAAAACAGAGCATTTTTTTTCTCAAGTGAATGCATTACGCTTCTGTACAAATCACATTGCTGTCATCAAAACAATCTGAAAATATTTAAACACGGCTATGATTAAGGGAAACAATTTAGATAATAAACAACACACAAATAAATTAAAAATGCTTCTCCGAAAAGAAGCACAGGTACTACACAGATTAAAAAAAAAATCTAAACTTTGTAAAACAAACAAAAACAACAACAAAAACAATCATAAATACTCAACACTGGAAATCTTAGTTCTTCTATTTCACAAGTTGAAGAAAGCCAATCACAGATAGCTCTTTTCTCCAAAGTCAGGTTTCCTTCAGGAGTAGGGTCCCTTTAAAAACCACTCACAGCCGCTCAAACTGACACGCCGTAGTTCCTCAGATCACATTAGTCAAGTTTACATAATCTCCATCACAAAGCAACGGCTGTTTCTGACTTTAAAGTGTATAAAATGTAACGGTGTTTATGTGTTTCTAATAAACTGTACATAGAAAACAAAACGACGACTGAGGCATAAATCTGAGCTAATTCTGTCATCATCAGAGACCAGCCCCTTGTTCATGCATACACTTACAGTGAAACTAAACATGACACAAACATGTTGTTTTTCTAACACAGCAAACAAACAGAAAGAAAAGTGTGGCAGCAGGACATCTTGCTTGATAATGAAATCATCTATGTTTTTCTTAAGAAAATAAAGGAGATAAAAGCTCAACAGCCATAAAACTGGCCCCTCATCAGGATTCATGCAAAGCAAGATTTAAGTCAAACTTTGGTCCTGAGGCCACTGGCCGACTGCAGACGACTGCTTTTACAAGAAAACATGTAAAATGGGCTTCGTTCCTGCGTGTTAATACCTTAACCTGGATACGATGTATAATGTACAGTTGTAGCCGACAAACAGTTGCTTCTCAACATTCACTGAATCCATCACATTAATAAAACTGGTTACAAAAGGCTCTTTTCTAGCTGGGTTAAGAATACTATTCCAGTTCATGCGTGCCTGACGCAGAATGATGCCATCACAATGACACTAAAACACATAATAATAATAAACTATATTACATTCTAGTCTCTCTGCTGTTTGAATAAGAGCTATTATCTGTCAACTGAAATGAGATTAAAAATTCTCGATCCACATTTTTCCTCATTTGTCCAGATTTCTAAGCTTTTTTTTTATTATTTTTTTTTTAATAAATAATGTATTAGGTTTTGGGAATGAACAGTTGATAGTTGTAACAGCATGATAATTAAAAGTATCTTCTTCACCGTAAACAATGAGGAAGAGGCAGCTGAACCCTCCCCCGACCCCACGCCACCTCCTGTGGGACTGTACTGTACCCTCGATGAGTAAAGTGGTCACAAAGAACAACAGCATCTTAAAGTGCTGAATATGCATGTAAAAAAAGTCTCAGCCAATATTTGTCACATTTCTACCACCACACTTTCTTACAAGATTCTTCGTAATGTATTAAAGAGAGAATCTGTGCTAAAAAGAAGCAAACTGACACAGTTTGGTTTCGGTGACTAAATGTTAGCCTGAACATGTCTGCTTTCCTATATCACAAAGTGCTATCTGTACACTGTGGTGGAGAAGGTAAAGTATCTCATACTGAATGATATGTTTCACAGCTAGAGGTGACCATCTTCACTGCACCGCCACAACAACAGCTGTTGGCTGAACTACGAATATTCTTTTATAGGTGTTACCATTCAGGCAAAATAGTAACAGTGAGCTTTGGCATTTGGCTTTGAAAAACTGTAACATTAGCACTGCAAAAGTTCCCCTGAAAAATAAAACAGACATTAAAAACGTTTTTATTACAAAAGGTCCTATGCTGTTTAGTCAAGCAAACCTCATTGACTGCCATTCTATTATTTTTTTGTCTATTTAATCCCTGGTGCTTATATGTACACTTAATCTCTCCTAAAATGTTCTACAAATCAGCAGGAGAAATTACTTTGTTTATCATAATTTGTTTTGCTTTACGAACTGCTGTCGAAAAATAAATAAATAGAGTTTTCCTATGTTTTGATATTATTTCATGAAAAAACCCTGACATTGAAAAGTAGCGACATGAAGAAAAAATAAAATAATGTCATAGAAAAAAAAATCAGAATGTAAAAATGATCAAAATAAAATAATTTTTAATGCCTGTGTTGTTTTTTCAAAGTACTGATTTTCATGCCAGTGTTTCCTCTCGATGCCAAATTTTCTTTCCGATGCTAAAATTTACTGTCACTGTTCTAGCTCCATATAACCGCACCAAACACGTCTAGACAAGCTAGATCTAATTCAGCCAGGCCACTTGTAGACAGCAACAAAATGCCACATTACTTTAGTTATACACCTACTGAGCACTGTTTCTTTCTACGTCCTATCATTAATGAAAACCAAAGTCAATCTGTGGGCTATCAGAGACAGCTAGAGTGAATACATTTACATTATCAGGTACAAGCTAGCTGCTACAACATTGAAATAATCAGTACCCACATATAAGACACTTGTTTGAGACTACACATCAGATTAGTGTAGGAAACTTTTCTACTTTTCTTCTACCTTTCATTTCTCTACCTCGTCTCCTCTCCTCTAACCTTCTGTCAACACACTTTCTGCACTGCTGGGTGAAAATCATTTCAAACCAACAGCGGCTACCTTCCACATCTTGATTGTATTCAACCATACGTACCACAGTCTGTCTGAACCTTCCTATGTCACACGCTCCACCTTCCATTAAACAACAATACAAAAGAATTATTAAAGGGAACACTATTCACAGAAACCACTAAACGCTTTGGAGAACACTTTAGGAAACATCATGAGAACTAAAAGACGCTACAGATAACATCACTGACAGTCTATCTACAGATACACACAAAACTTCACAAGTTAAATGAATGACAACATCACTAAGTTACTGAACTTTCAGAGGAAGCGTTGAAGAAAAAAGCGCCAAAAGCTGCTTTTCTCCCTGAACAGTAATGTGTCTGTTCTCGCCTGGAGTTTATCTAATTCTGCACGTCTGTTACGCTGGGAGTCAGTCATAAAGTCAAAACCAGATATTGACTTTCTTCAGCCAGCTCTCTCAGACAAGAAATCCCAAACCGAATTCCTGGTTCACTGTCTGGACATTCATTAGTCTGATTTATCCTTAATAATGAGACAACAGATATCACTCATGCCACTCTGGAGAATAATCATGAGGACTTTTTTTAGGAGGAAGAGATGACTCAGCAAAGCCAGCAGCACCTTCACTGCTCTTTCCTGATAAATCCTCAATCCTGATGTAAACCAAATCATGGCGTAGGAGGGCAAGGAAATATTCAGTGATCAGATGTAAGAACATAATGCTCTGTTTGTCTCAAACTTCATGATGCAGGGCTAATTCACAAATCTTTATCAGCAGACAGGACTGCAATTATTCCGTATATCAAAATAGAAGACAAATCTGTATGAAGGTTAGTATGAACGCGTTAAGTTGCTGCCTGACTCCTGCAGGCTGACCAGCAGGTCGTCAATCTTCTCCATGTTCTGAGAGGCGGTCATGCTGTTCTGCACAGGCCCAGACTGAGACAGGGACTGGCTGAGCAGGGACTGGATGTGTGCTTCACTCTCTCTTTGGTTCTGACCAGACTGGCTGATGGCTATGATCTGATCCGACAGCGTGTTTCCAGGAGTGTTCATCAGCTGGCCACATTCTGCAGGAGAGAGAAGAGAAGAAGAATGAGTTTATAAACCTCACACTTTGGCCCAATCCCATTTCTTTTCAGGTTAAACATGTCACGCGGTTGGCTCCCCGTTTACTCTCCCATTTGACAACACTACTATCCTTGATGTGATGCTAGGAACGTGTTATGGAAAGACCGTGTCTGTTTGCTGAGGGAGTTGACAGAAGCCAAGTCAATTCTGTAAATGGTTCGTATAATATTTGCCATCTGCACGAGCTGCCATTAAGTAATACCACCTCAACAGGATTAAGGGAGTGCACCTGTGTAATCAGCCTCTTACCGTTCTGAATCCCAAAAAGGAAGAGGCCAGGTTGTTGCGGCTGGCTGGGCTGACTGATGCTCCCACTGACAGCGGTCTGAAACAAAGTCCCTGGCTGCTGAACAGGTGAGGAGGTGGTTGTCTGAAGGTTTGCCACACCATTCTGCGAGGCAAAAATGGCTGACTGCGCAAGCTCCTGTGCAGCCAGCCCTCCCTGCAGAGAGGCCATGTTAGACTGAGGCATGTAGAGGCCCACAGGCTGCTCCTGTCGGTTGTTTGAGCTGCCGCCCAGCTGCATCGGCTGTTGCTCCTGAAACATGACTTGCTGTCGTGGATCGGTGGGGTTCCCTAAGGCCATGGGCTCAGAGCGATCCTGCTGGTTTACTGTCACCATGCTGGCTTGGGAAAAGAGCAGAGACTGGTTTTGGGGCTCTTGGGAAACTAGACTGCTGCTGGTCAGCGGCGGCATCTGGCCCTGGCTGCTGAACATGAGGCCGGAGGCCTGATCTGGAGTGGACAGGGGGTTGTTGCAGAACAGTAGGCCAGCCTGCTGTTGCTGCTGCTGGCCTGGTGAGATTGTGTTTGGAGAGATGTTCTGAAACAGCGATGCCTGCTGGGCTGGCTGTGTGTGGGGCTGAGGCTGGGAGGGCTGCTGCTGCTCCATGGGGTTTCTCTGCTGGATGGGGGAGAGCTGGGTCTGAGCCTGAAATACTGATTGTGGTTCAGGGGCAGGGGTTTGTAGAGCGCTGAGGAAGGCCAGCTGCTGCTGCTGCTGCTGTTGTTGTTGTTGCTGCTGCTGTTGTTGAGCACTACTGGTTGTGAGCTGAGAGGGAAGGGATGTCTGAGGGAGGAAAAGTCCAGGGGTTGAGGGACGCTGGTCCGGAGACTGTAGCACTGTCATGGAGTTCTGGAAGAGAGCGGCCTGGACCTGCTCCTGAGAGGCTTTCTGAAACAACCCTCCCTGTGGATCTTGTGGTTCAGCCAAAGGACTGGGATTGTGAAACATGGGTGGTGAAGGGTGTGAGGGTGTCTGCTGGAGGAAGTTGGTCTGAATAGAGAGCAGATCACTCGCCTGCTGAAACAGAACTGCTTGTTGCTGCTGTTGCTGTTGCTGCTGCTGTTGCTGCTGTTGGGCCTGTTGGAAAAGAGTCCCCTGGTTTGGCACCACTCCTTGTGATGAGCCCTGCTGCTCTGCGCTCTTGGCCTGAGGGGCGTCCTGAAACATGCCACACTGCATCTGAATGTGTGACTGAAACAGCTGCTGCTGTAAATTTTCCAAAACCTGCTGCTGTTGCTGCTGTTGAAGCTGTTGTTGCTGGATTTGTTGCTGCTGCTGCTGAATTTGCTGTTTTTGGATCTGCTGTTGGTGCTGGATGTGTTGTTGCTGCTGTTTGGCCATTGAGTTGTCAGACTGAAGCGGTAAGTTGCAGAACCCTTTGGCTTTAAGTTGCCTCACTGCCTCCTCCAGCTGGGCTACTTCATCTGGGGGAAACAGTGGCAGTTGCTGCTGTTGAGGTGCAGGTTCCCCACACAGCCTCCCCACAGCTCCAGAGCCGCTGCCGGGCCTCTCCTGCCCGAGGCCCTCTCTGGGCTCCAGGAGGAATTGCTGTGATCCCTGCTGGAGCAGAGAGTCGGCAGGCACAGAGAAGGAGCTGGTGGCTGCAATGTCCTGCTTCTGGATAGTGCTTAAGGGCTCTGCGTTGGGAAAAACAGCAGCCTGGCCTTTGTCGGGGTCGCCCGCAGGCTGAGAGAGGTTGTTTGAGAATGGTCTGTTTTTATTAAGATGGCCTGCAGTCATGTCTGGGTTCTGCTGGGCAGGACACAGGTCACCAGTCTGATGGAAATACAAAAGAGAAAAACTGTGCTTTAGTTTGCTGTTAGATTTTGTGGTCAGTTGTACTGTGTTATTTTTATTAGTAAAACTGTCCACATGTAACACTTCTGTTACAGTCCAGACATTAAAGTAAGAACTGAATTAAATCAAATTACTTCAATCAAATCAAAAGAGTTTTCACTAAGTGTGTTTATGGACCATAATATTCCACTAATAATCAGAATAATAGCCCAATCAGAATAAGAAGGCTTCATGTTACCACCTCAATCAGAAGAGACCGTCCTGAACAGAAAACATTAGCGCTAAATAGCCACGTAAATGCATAATCTGATCGTTTCTTCCTTGTTGGATTAAATATATTCCTTCTGCGCACATTTGCCCCACGTGGGTGTACCATAAGGTGACATGGGGGTATGTGTACTGACACCCAGCATCAGCTGTTTCTATGCACCTGCCTCTGCTGATTTTGACAGAAAATCAGTCACAAATTAAAGAAATATTTAATACTGTGCTAATACTACGTTGTGATGTGAATGTGCTTTGACTCTGAAACACTGGCCTTATGCAACATTTTTACAGGCTGCAATGTGGAGTCATTGGTCATAACAATCATCTATTGCTACCTGATCTTTAATGGAAGCAGCAGCCTGCATGTGAAACACTAAGGAAACATTGGTTTAATTGAAACATCAACGTAATTTCCATTTGGGAGGTATTCAGGGGACATCTGTAATTTGTGGCTACAGAAAATAACCTTTAGTACACTTACATTACTTATTACCAAATTGAGCAAGTTCATGTATTGAATGAATTTAATTTTCTGAATAAGATTGGTAAAAAAAACAACAACTTCTTCTTCTATATTTTCAGCAGATTATAAACTTTACAGCAGGTCGAGCCACATTGCACAAGTTAAAAAAGTTATATTCTGATGAAATGCTTTGGGGCATGTAAACACATATCTTATCAGATCACTTTATTTTGTGTCCATGTAAACAGTCTAGCTGGAATCTCTAATCAAATTTTTTTCAATTTGATAGAGAAAATATGGTTCACGTAACCACAGCTACTGTGTTAAAGTTATTAATGAGGCATTTAATGGGGTTAATAATCAATAAATCACCTTAAATACCCCAGAAGATTGAAGGTTGCTGGTGACCTCCATCGGAGTGACGTCTTCTCTCTTCACTAAGGGCAGCATCGAAGGCATCAAGGCACTATCTAGAACTGTAGGATCAAAACCAAGGAATACATTCAAGTTTTATTTTGTTTGTGGCAGTCAGTTGGAAGCTAAAAGTACAATGAAGTATGCACTTGACTCTATGTACAGTATATTAGTGATTAATCAGCTTTTAAATGGGAGGCTACTGTCCTGGTTATGTAGAATAGTTAAATGGAAAAGAACCTTTAATTTGTTCCTCAAATGAACAAGTCTTCACTGGAGAAGGTGCCTCTTTCTTCACAGGAACATCATTTTTTGCTGCAAGGGCAAACATCAACAGATTTTTATCTTTATGTGCTGACATAACTAGAAGAAAAAAATCCATCTCAACATACAGCACAATAAGAATTTAGTTACTTTGATGATCATATCTTTCAAAGTTTTGTATCAAGAAGCACTAAAGACATTACAATTACAAAAAGTGCTGGTGAAATGAAGTCCTGAATGTTGGTTCCTCTGTTTAGAAATGGGCTGTGTATTGTGCTCTTGAGAGATATTACTAATACTTGCTCTGATCCTACTGAACTGTAGGTGGTGGTGTTTTCAAGCCATGAAACTAAGTGAAGAGCTGTGGTGCCAGACAGTAAATCTAAAACCAGTCATCAGAAGTTTGCATGCTATCTAACAAGTTTTTCTCCCAATCAGTTGATTGTAAAAAGAGGCAGATTAAATACACTTTGATTTAGTAAATAAACTGAAATTGACTGGAACAAACCTGAATCTGGAGTGTAGGTAAAAGGCTGAACATCATGGGATCGCCCAGCATTTGTCACCACGTAGATTCCCACACACACCGGAGAGGTGATGGCTTGGTTCTGGTACGGAGGAACCTTCACTATCAAGTGATTCTAGAGGGGCGATGATTCAAAACAAATCAGCAAAATAGAGTGAGGACTACAGTAAGTCTAACTGCACATTTAATCTGAGTCAAAGGGTGAGTTGATTAGATCACAGTAAATAAATATGCAAATATTAAAGGTACACTGTAGAGTTTCTGAACACTGGTGACACTGAGGAGCAATATTCAGTAAGCACTTGTATGTTTGTATTTTGTGCCCTGCTGGCACATCATGAGCGTGGGGCACACTTCTATGACTGCAGGAGGCAGTAATGTGTACTGGACTGGAGGAAGGGAAAAATGAGCAGACTGGATTCACACTGTGATGCAGCTGCTTTCAGTTATAAATATTTGTCTTATAATATACAGCATTAAATATACATCTTAATGTCCAGTGTGTAGGATTAAGCGAGAACTATTGGCAGAAATTAAAATTAATATAATAGGTGTATTTTCTTTGGTGTATAATCACCTGGAAATAAGAATTGTTGTGTTTTTGTTACCTTAGAATGAGCTGTTTATACCTACATACGGAGCAGGTCCTTGTTCACAGAGTCCACCATGTTGCCACGGCATGTATGTATTACCCAGAACGGACAAACCAATCACTGGCTCTAGATATGGCCATTCGCATTTTTGCGTCGGCCACTGTACTTCTTTGGGATGAGCTAAACAGCGTCGCAAAAACACTGATTTTTAACATGAAACTGCTTTATTCAGGGTTATCACCAGTTTAAATCACTTGGTCCGCTTGTTTAGGAGAGGCCTCTGCAGAAACTTTGGCTCCTTGTAAAAAGCTCCTGAACAATGAACCCTGAAGGAATCATTACTGGGAGTTTATGCTTAGCGCACGGATGAAGTTTTGGCTGGTTGGAAGCTGCAATCCTCAACGTTAGATGCCAGAGTGAACTCGTTTGTCAAGGGCTTGAATATAATCGATGTTCATTTATATGTAAATGTCCTGCACTCTAGCTTTAAAATATTCATCAGTTATGCTAATAATGTAGTTCCTACATTTCATATCTCTGGGACATTATTACTCAGTGATTGGCCCAACCCTGTGTGGCCATATCTACCAAATGACAGAGGCAACAGCTTCATCCTTCAGATTAATTAAATTTTAATTCCACCTTTCAACAGCTGGTGGCAGTAAAGCGTTGAAAAATGTAGCACTGTCTCACAGCAGAGCAGAAAAGATGATCACTAGCCAACTTAAACAGTGGTGGTTTCAGAAAAGTAATGTTTTTTTAGCAAGAAAATGCATCCAGGCCTTGCAGATACACACCACACGTTTCAGTCAGACACAATGAATGTAAATAAAACTGTGCTGGTTTACATGAAAACTCTACAGCGTACCTTTGACAAGAAAACAAAATAACATCCAGTGAGTTCAACACAAGAGCCTCTTCTATTAGCTGCAGATTTTGTTTACAAGGGCAAAGGTTTAAACTGGACTGTTGAGACACACTCAGTACAGCCTCTGAGACCAAGTGTAATTAGGTCAGAACACAATGAGACTACTCAAACCTTTGAACCAGCAGCCGTTTAAGATGATTACATCTAAAGCCCCAAACAAATCTGAAACGGCTGCTTCTATCTACTCAGCTGATTAGTAATTGGCATTAATCATTCGGTACAAAAATAACATGAGAGCAATCACATTTTACCTGGTGAAACAGCTCCATGTCAATTTCAGCCTCTGCCTTCCACGACTTCTCATCTGGAACAGACAAAAGATGCAGCAGCACATTTACTGGAGAAAAGTTCAAATGCATGAAAACAAAATGTCTGCAGACGATCAGATTCTAAAGATGATAATGACTTACCAGAAACATTTTCCTGAAATATGACTTTGGTGTCTTTAAGAAAGTTTTTGCCGATGATAAAGACCTCTTCTCCGCCGGCCACTGAACAACTGTGAAGTGACTTTTTCAGGATTTCTGGCACTCCAGCAGGCTGAGCTGTAAACAGAGCAGAGAGAAACAGTTTAAGAGAGTCACTTTCTCTGAAATTCACCCAAAATTCCCAGGTTTTATAAAAGAAACAAAGGAAGCAGTTATACGTATTTTCACCCTAATTCTATAATGTTACCAATGCCTTAAAGTAACTGATTTAATGCTAAATGGTTTAACTTCAGAGGGTTTGTGCTGGAAATGGTATTTATAAAATCTGACTAAAACTCAACAAAAAAGGATTAAACAGCCTCCTGCAGCACAATCCACTGTAGCATCAATCCCACTTGTAGCTTTTATTTGTGTTATGTCTCCTGACAGCCTGCAATCTGATAACAAAAACATTTTATAACCACTTTTATAACTTTTACAAATGCAATTTAAACTTTATAATACTTTATGAGGTCCTTTTAAGGAAACTGAATAACGTTTTTTAGGGGGCCAGTGTGTGTGATTTAGGGGCATCTATTGGCAGAATGCAATATTCATAACTAAGTTTTCATTAGTTTATTGTCACCTGAAAATAATTGTTGTGTTTTCATTACCTTAGAATGAGCCTTTTATATCAACATACGGAGCAGGTCCTTGTCCATGGAGTAGGGCTGGGCAATATTAACACATATTCATGTCTTGGTATTTCTAGGCTGAATGGCAAACATGATACACGATTTTTGCTGCATGTGTTTTTCCACAGCAGGTCAGGTAAAATAAGTTTACCTGGTGGAGGTGAGCTGTTTGCAGAGGTGCAGTAAGAACCTGTTGTCTGCAGCTCTTCATCAACATCTCACTGTGGCTGTTAAAGTCAAAACAGGACGCAGGAGAGAAACTAAGCTCCAAACCACAGAGATTCAATTAGAAGCTACAAAAGTACCGAGACCTGAACACACAGAGACTTAACACGCATTTCTATCGGGTCTCCAGCAGACAGAGGTGAGTGGAGCCGTTGGTGGATGGCTGTAGTCAGTGAGACGTCACTGCTACCTGCTTGAGGGTGGGCTGCCTGGCTTTTGGACCTACTCTGGAGAAGGTCCATCTCTGGCGCAGCTCAGCGTGGCATAGCATGTGTGAACTAATAATGGACACGAAAAATCGGCGTGCTTTTGTCGGCGCAGCCCAAAAGTGACAATGGAAAGGGCCCACAGCATTATACATATGCTACTGCGGTAATTTCATTCATCTCACAGACTAGTTTAGTGTAGCACATGTAACTTAGGGACTGAGGCAGCACTGTAGGCTAATTAACAGACAGATTAAACAGAGGAGCAGCTCTGTGTCTCTCTGAGTGTTGCTGGAGAACTTCTGAGTGAGTGTGTGGGGCGGAGTTGTGCAGAGAGTGTGAGAGAGATGAGATGAACACTGGTACGCGTTATGTGACGCAACTTGACCCTAAATCGATATAAATGAAGTTGTCTAAATATATATCTTGCATGAAAATATATCGATATATTGTACATAGTTGATATATCTCCCAGCCCTAGTAGCCCAGAACAGACAAATCAAACACCGGCTCTACTTAGGGCCATCTGCACTTTCATGTCGCCCACTGTAGTTCTCCTACATGCTTGGTACATGGGATAAGTTTCAGTTCTGCAACCTCACTGCTAGATGCCACTAAATCCTACACACTGCGCCTTTAAGACTTTTCAAGACCTGCATAAACATTTAACAAAGATGTAATGTTTTCATACAACTCAAATACCAGCTATTTTTTAGAGGCCTCCAAAGTGGCAATAAGAACTTTGATCAACCTTAAGCTCAAAACCAGCCCCCCTTTTCCTCTAACACATTTCACAAATCTTACTCAGTACTCTGACACACACACACACACACACACACACACACACACACACACACACACACACACACACACACACACACAGATGCCTAGGGGGATTACTTTTTTGGGGGGGGGTTGTGGAAAGATATTTCCCTGGATTGCATGCTGGCTCTGTGTAAACAATAGAAGTCCACACACCTCTATTGTTTCTTTCTCCCCTGTCTCTCTCAAAGCAGTTCTCCCAAATCCACTTACACAGAAACTTTCTTATAGCCCTGAGCGTCATTCCTGTTTATGAAACCAACCACACCTTTATACTGTATGCATTATCAAATAACACTTGAATCTGAAGAGATCTTTATGTCTCCAAATATGAGCATAAAAAGACAACAGTCTCTTAACCTCAGGCTAAAGAGGAGACAGAAGCTCCGTTTATAATGGTAATTATTAACTATATAAATTACAGGTCAGCTGTCTGTATTGCGTCTTCTAATTCTGGTAAAACTGGTTTGAAATGGTGAATTAATACACCAGAATTTCTGCATTTATGAAAGCATTTCCAACGAAACTTACTACACAAGATTGGAGATGAGGGGGTCTGTAGTGTGAGCACTGATCCATCTGGACGTGGGATGTTGACCCGAAACACCAGCCGAGCGCGTGTGCTCTTCTTCTTCGACCCAGCTACACCAATGCGAGCCTCAACATCAGCATTACGGAGCTTCAAGATCCCGACACAGTCCACCCTGCACGGAGAGACAATGTTAGCCTGGAAACTTGCAGTTTAAACAACAAACTCTACAGTGTTTGCTAAACTGGCAGCTTTTAACAACACTAAATACCTCAGCATGTCATTACAATAACTGATGGCCTAAGGGGATCAATAAATTATTTATCTACCTCACATCCCACACGCTCCCATTATGCAATCACTTTATTAAGCAAATGGTTTGGTTTGGAACATAAAAGCAACACTTTCTCTGTTTGTGGTTTAACATGTTAAAAATGTTTTGTGATATTTGTCACAAAACAAAAAGGAAAGTACATACGCTAGTGTCATGCTGGTACTTGGATCGAGGGACACCTCAATGACAGTTGTGCCATCGATGTCCACCTCTTTGCAGGCTGTGGTGTTGCGGCCGGTCACCCTGCAAGCTTGATAAAAACCATGAGGCTTTACACGCCCAGTGTCGTTGCCCACAAACACCTGCAAAACCACTGGCTCATTCACTCCTTCCAGCTGTACAAGTAAAAACAAAAGACAAACAATACATTCATTACAAAACACGTTTTACACAGAAGCTTTCCTACCTGTCCAGCAGATGCTCAGAGTTCTCCACCAGTGCATTTTGGCTTTTTTTCATTAAGCAATTAAGCCTCATTACCTGTTCTGCCCAGTTACAGTGCCTTCCCCAATACTTAGCTTGTTTATCAGCCCATCTTCTTATGTAATCTACTCAGCTGTTTAAAAGCCCACCAGTGTTTGTTAGCGTCTGCTGTTACCGTCTATTTCTTCCATTATCTGCATCTGGGTCCACCTGCTGTTCACAAGCCCTGACAGGACAAATATTAACTAATCCAGCAGAACTCACACTGCTCTGTGCCCAGATTCATCTCGAGACTGACAACAAACTGACCACATAAATCATCAAACACTAGACAGTGTCTCTGGTCTGGTTCCGATACACTCATCTCTAGGAATTGTCATAAAATCACACACCACACCTCAAAAGAAAAACAGGTGGTTGTCAACTGCAAATATGAGGTGTTTCTCATACACACACACACACACACACACACAAATATATAGCCCTGTTCAAACCTTTCTGACACAGCAGCTCTACAATGACGCACAAAACACCCTCAAACATTATGAAAATATTCTAAGGAATCAAAACAAATACTGCATTGGTCCTGGCACTGACGAGCAATATGTAATAGTAGACTCTGATAGTGGCATCGCTACCAAGCATGCTCAGTCTAGCAGCAACTATCACAGGGTGTCTACAGGTATTAACAAGTTAAGACTTATATTACACCACTTAATTTACTTACGATGGAAATACACATCAAAAGTGAAAATATACTCTTTCCAAGTTAAACACTGATGTCAGTTCAAAATGAACAGTAAATATGACCCTGACGATACTTTCTGTGCTGTGCGATTCCACCACCCTGATCCCCTTTATATCTGGTTTGAAATACCTTCAACATACAGCACAGTTGTCTTCGTAAACATTTCAAGGCACTGGCAAGGCAAGGCAATTATTATTCTTTTCAGCTTGTCCGTACATTTGCAATTTCCCATTTTTCCATAGCTTGCAAGGTCCTAGTTTAATGATGCAGACTCATTTGTGATTTAAGTGCATTGAGGGGGCAAAAATAGGGGCACTGCACATTGCACACACATACAGGTGTTGAAGTCTGGTAGCCTGTCGAACAGTGTTTCCCTCCTGTTAAAATTTTGTTTCCTATAGCACCAACACCAAAAATTACATCAGCGATGTGACTAAAATAAATTTAAGACCCATAGGGGAACACTCAATTACATTGTTCATCATTTTCTGACATTTTATAGACCAAAATACTGATTGATTAATCAGGAAAATAATCAACAGCCCTGATATTAACTCTTTCCACTCTTTGACACAGTGTGACCTTGACTCCATCTCAAACATATTTGGCTTTTTTTCCCCACTGCTCCGAAACTCTAAAAATAGTAAATCTTAAAACACATATTTCAAAGCCTCTGGCAATAACTCGATCATTAACTTAACCTTAACTAAAGGACATTATGGTTACAAAGTCAAAACATTAACTACAGAGTTCACTATAGGGGTTCAGCAGTTACCTTTACAGTTGGGAAGCTCTGTTGAGTGCGGTCCTTCACTGACCCTCTGCTGCCTTCAGTGAGATAGCGGGCTCGGTGCTGAGTCTCCGGCTGGACGAGGATCTTCAACTCCTTCCCCTCACTCTTCTGTGGGTATTGCATCGAAAGCGTTCCTCCTTTGTGGTGAGTTGTCTGAGGATCATCAGAGCTGCAACAAAGAGCGGTTTGACAGAGATACCAGCACATTACTTCATATTCTAACATTTTACAGCCTTTTCATTTTAGTTGGTGCGACCTAGCAGGCTGTAGTATTAAGAGTGAAACTTTGCATTAAGAAGGCAGGTTGGGTTGGTGCATGAGTCAAACAGACACAGGACTTTCCCCCCTGGAGACCGTTGTGCATGTCCCATGTGACACCAACTCCAAGTTATTTTAAGATACATCGTCACCATGCTTTTTTCCTACACCTAACCTACATAGCTTTTCTTGTCCTAACCTACATAGCTGTTCTTGCCCTGACCTAATCTATGTAGCTTTGCATTAAATACGAAACTTTATGTTAGGTAAGTAACATGACGATACTATTCGTGGGGTGCTAATTCGTTGGATATCATATTCTGTATTGGATGTGCATTTTCATGAGATATCATACAAACTGTTGTACAAGGATATGTTGAACCTAGCTGGCATCTTCTGATACTGTGGTGGATAGAAGCAAAGAATGTCTGGAACTTGCTTTAACGGATTATGACCTTGTCCCTATTTGTTCAGACACCCCCGCTCTCCGCCCCCCCATGATGCTTTGAGCAATGCAGAGTTAACAGGCCCTTCATCAACCAAGCATATTCTATCCCCAGCTCTTAAAGCATTCAGAGTTATCTGTTTATTTAATCTGCTCTGCTTATCCTAGGTCTTTGAGAGAGGCTCTGTGATTCACTGTGGCTGACCATTGTTTGTAGTTCAGTATCCTGCCCCTCCCTCCCCTCTGATCTGACCGCTCTTCTTCACTCAAAGCGTGGTGGGAAATTTAGAGCCAGAGTAGTTTGTTGAAGATTTCCATCTGTTGTGCAATGTGTGATTTCCTGATAATATTATTCTGACAGTCAGGAGGAGTGCTGTATGAGATTATCCACAAGGCCCTTTCAGACAATAGTAACACGTAATAAAGTATCTACTTAAGAGTTTAACTGTGCAGCTACCACTGGGAGAAAAGTAAGTGAATAACACGTCAATGAACTACTCCATTAACAACCTCCTACATGAAATGGAGTCACTGTTTTGTTTGGTCACTGATGGCTGACAGATTACACTCTCTGGTGAGTATGAAGAAATATATGTACAGTACGAAAATTATGAGAATCACATGCATTAGCTTTTGCACCAGATCTGATTCAAGGTGAACACAAATGGGAAATTTTTGAGCAATGTGTTGGACAACGCTCTCTACCACCGTCATCAAAACACCAAATGAGGAAATACTGCAACTAATGATTAATGAGTATTGCCTAATCTGCTGACTATTTTCTTGGATTAATCTATTATGAAAATAGTTAGTGACAACTTTTCTGTCAGTTGACTAATCGATTATTGTTCTTTAGGAAGAATTTTACAATCAGCAATGCTCCCAGTAGTCCACACATACCAAAACTGACAGTTATCAAATATCACTCGTGCAATATCAATATAGACTAAAATGTGCAATATCTGTACTTCCTTTGTGTATCACGTAAATTCAGCCATTCATTATATTTTGCTTATTATATTGCCTTGTGTTTTTTACTGATGCTTCTTGATTTGCATTATTCCCTTTGCTGCTGCAACGATGCAAATTTAACCACTGTGGGACTCATAAACAATTATCTTATCTTATCTGATCTGATCTTATCTTATTCCCTCCTATGGATCTTCAGAGACGTCCACCTAGAAGCTTAGTGAGCTTACTGAGACACCAATGTTGGTTTTTCCTTTATTTTTCACCCATCTGCACATAATAATAGCCTCCTCATTGTCTCAGTCATGACCATTCTTCTTGAGCAAGCTTAGATCCTTTCATATCAGCAAGAAGCTTCATTATGTTTCTTAATCAGGGAATCTTATCAAGTGTCCTCTTTTATGCTTTTATCACTACAGATGATAAAAACAGGATCAATAAGATGATCAGAAAGGCTGGATCAGTGATTGCCCTTACCCCAGACTCACATGAGATCACAACAGCAATCACTTTAAGCTGTAGTTTTTAGATGCTGAACATTTAAGCTGTTAAATATGTCTTGCTGTGTATTTATTTTTAATGTCTATATTGTTTGGTGACAACTGAGTTTCTCTATTGGGGATTAATACAATTTTCTGCTTGAATCTAATCTAATCTTTGACAACTTTGTGAGATGTAGAGGGACATGATGTGGACATCAGAACCTAACAGGTCAAACTCAGTTAAGTAAAACTACTTCAAACTTTCAAACCTTTGACTCTTGAATGGTTATAGCCATGCCCGAAGTTCACATTCAACAAATACACATTTATTTTAAGCAAAAACAAAATAATTGAGTTTAAAATGTTCAATTCATCACTCCTGCAGTTAAAGGTTTTGAACTGATTTTGTATTTACAGTAAGGTTTTTATGGTTATATTTCAGTATATTGTGTTTTCCACAAATGAAGAGTTAATTCTAGCTTCCCCAGCATGCCTCCCTTTAACCTCTCTGTTAATTTTGCCCCTTAGCTGTAGAGCCATGGTGTTGTTGCTAAATTCATCTGGATTCACCATCACTAATTTGCTTATTTTATATTAATGTCAGCTTCGTGAGATTATTTTGAGTGTTGTGTCGTTGCTGAGAAAATGTTCTACATCTGTGTGTTACACAAACCTTCCTTTTGGTCCAGTCTTGTTGTCAGGGCCTAGCTGTGACAGCACAAAGTGTGGACCTTTGGCACTGTCTGCATCAAACACGTCCATGCTGGCTTCCCCTGCACGAACAGACTTAGGTCCAGGCCTCTGCCGAGGGGTACGTTTGCGGGACTTTCGTGGCACCTCTGTGTTGTCATTGTAAGAGACGGTGCTCATGATACTGAAGTTAGACAGAGAGTCCTCCATCCAGATGCTGTTACTCTGCTCTGAGTCCCGGGATGTTTCATCCTGGCATGACATCCGGCTGTCATCGAACAGGTCTTGTGGAGGTGGAGAGATGTTCAGTACAGTGCGGCGCTTCGATGGGGTCATCTCTCTTCCTCCTCCCAGCTCACTGCTGCCCCTGCCGTTACCATTCCCACCTTCTGCTCCGACAACCTCTGGAACCGTTCTGCTACTCCTGGGGTCCTCTGGGTCAGCATTGGCGCTGTGAACTGCATTCTGGTCATTGGCTGAAGCACTGGAATGCATGGTGGAGCTGGAAGAGGTGGAAAAAGCACTGCGGGGGCCTTCCATGGTCATAGAGGAGGACATGGCATCTACAGTGCAAATAATTAGACAGTAAATAAAGGCCTCTAAACCAATGTTGGCTAGCAGTCCCATTAAGGAAGCAAAATTTGTTCATAATAGTTTTTTTTGGTTTTGCTTTGGTTTAGCGTTTTTTTAATTCATCCAATTAAAATTTCCCCCTTTTCATAGGATCTTAAGTGGGTGTTTCTGTGGTGCTGAAGATATCTGGGGATTCGTAAATGTACAGTATGTGAAGCGCAGTATAGGTGTGGCTAAAAAGGGGCTAAAGAAAAGTGAGCAGTCCCCCTTATTTGAAAAAATATGATAGGACTAGAAATGCATGTGAATAAACTGACTTGCAACTTAAAAAACTGGATGAATTTATCGTTATTACAAGCGTTTTGTTCATGTTCAACTGAAAATTTAGCCAAAATGATGAAATGGAGAGGGAAGGTCAAAACAGTAGTATGTACAATATGATGCATGCCAATTATTGGAGCTTTTACTTTCAATTCTTTTTTTTTTTTTGCTACAAAAGTTCATTTCGTTGGGACTGAACGTAGCCACAGAAACAAAATAAACAAGCTTCTGACCTATGAAGCAGAGAACTGCAGACCATTTTATATGCAGACACTCCCTGCTTCAGAGGGAACTTCCTGGAATATAAAAATGAGACAGCGAATGAGCAATAAGAGCTGAACAGTAAAAAAAATTATTCAGATTTTTTTTTATTTTTTTTTTTAAATAATGTTAACACAGGGTAATTTGTTTGTCAAAAATGTTGCTCCAGCATGCTGACATCCTCTGTAATTTCAAAAGCATTCAAATAGTTACAATGAACTAGATGAAGAGCGGGGAGAAGGACTGGTTAAGCTGCAGATAGTAAAAAGGAGTTAAACTGCTGTTGACATTCTGGATTGTTTGGTGACTCATTAGTTTGTAAAACAGACAGTCAGACAGAAAAAAGGCACATAAAATATATGGAGGTATTGTCATTTTGAGCAACTATCAAAAACACAAAGATATATATGATAACAAACCAAAAACATACAATAGCAACCCAAATAGAAGATCAAATACTGTTGAATGTCCAATACAGATGTTGAAAGGTGGGTTATGAGTGTTTACTCTCTATTATACCCTCTGCACTGCAATTTAAAACAGCAAGAACAGGGAACACAAACACTGCTAAACACTGCAATTAAAAATGAGGTCACTCAAAAAATGAGGTCAAGTCTGGTTATAAAGGTCTTTGAAAAAAAAAGAAACGATGATGTTATCGGCAGTTTTCAACCGAGCTCATAGTTTCATTTTAAGTTAAATAAACCTCACCTTCCTCCATTTATTGACACATTTTTCCAGCAGGTCAGAGCGCTGCAAGTAGCTGTAATAGAGCACTGAGGTCTATGTATTTATTGAAACTCCTTCTAATGCCTTGACGCTTCAATGAGGGGTAGAGCATAACAGCTACAGTGAGGCACACTCTAAATATAATCTATGTAATTTGATTTATTTCTATATTCAGATATTCTCTTGGGATTTTTCAGAAGTGCATTGGGACAAAATCAAATTTACAATTGTCAAATAGACCTTTTTCACGGCAGACATTTTGAGTTGTCATAGTAGGAGAAGCACAGGTGTATTTCACCACATCAATGATGGCTGCATTCCACTTATGGGAGGCTTCGACAATGTGCATGCTGGCTCACTGAAAAAGCTTACTGGGACACTAATTGGAACTCAGCCCCATTGTTAATGGTAACAGTTTCACCTGTGCTTTTCCTACTATGACCAGTCAAACTGTCTGCTGTGAAAAAGGTCTATTGTCCTGAGTGTTTGGGATAAAAAGCCATATAAATGCCATGTTTTATTACATTATCTGTCCACTGTTAATTAATTTGGCCTAAATTCATTGCTTTGTGACTTGCATCATCAGAGCCCAGCAAGAGAAAGGAAACCATGTCTGCATTAGGATTGAAACTAACGACTATTTTCATTATTGATGAATCTGCCAATTATTTTCTTAATGAACTGATTCGCTGAATCGTCTGGTCTATAAAATGTCAGAAAGTAATCAAAAATGTCCATCCCAGTTTCTAAAAGTCCACGATATGCCTTTAAATGTCTTGTTTTTTTTTTTCTAAACTCAGAAATATTTAGTTTATTATGGTATAAAAGAGACCAAGGCAGGAAATCTCCATATTTGAGAGGCTGAAAACAGCACTGTTTGCCAGTTTCGCATGAAAAATTATTTTAAAATTAATCAGTTCTCAAAATATTTGGTAATCGTTTTTCTGTCAATTGACTAATCGCTTAGTCGACTTACCACAGCAGCTCTAGTATGCATGTCTCTACGCTCACAGGTGTGGAGCTTCTTTATCTCTCTACCTCTTCTTGTGCTTTTTAAAGGCAGATCACATCTACTTTACTGTTGTACCACTGCTCTTAACAGTTCATGCTTTTTCTTTTATTATTTGCCAATTGGGAAGGCGGCCAAACCCTCACTTCTCAGCAGATAGTTTTGTATTTGGACACCACTATGTATCAAGACAATGCACAATGAAAATGTGAAGGGTCAATGGAAAAGCAAAGAATTGTGACGCAGCAGCTTTCATGTCTCTTGACGTTTTCCTGACAGAGGCATGAGCTCAGATTTCTCAGAACTAAAGATGAGTCTTTAAATATGCTTCAGACCTGAATGCCCTCTGTTGTGTGTGCACTGTACACTCATCTTGTTTTGCTCTTTTGAATTGTTTTATGTCAGCAGAAAAACTGATAAAATTAAACAGTGCATTTTAGTGAAATGCATAACTTTTTCCAATGACTGGTAGATGATCTGTTTAATGAAATACTGTCCGATCATGACACATGCAACAAAACCTCTTTGGCTCATCTAAACAAGCTTATCAACCACAAAAACTGGCAACAGATTAAACTGTACATAATGTAATGCCTCATTCCTGGACTTCTGAGTTTCTCTGCCAAGATGATTTTCTTCTGTGAACAATAGCTCCACCTTGGAAGTAAAAATTGGTCAACAGAGTGATTACAGCCACCAAAGCTTCCTTATTCTCAAAAAAAGTGGAAAAAAAAGCTGTCAAAAGAACCAAGTATTTTGTGCTGAGTATGCAACACATTAAAATAATAAGCTCTTTTGGGCTCTCTCATCATTATTAGGGATGGGAATCGAGAACCACATTGCGAAACAATGACGTCAAACTGATGCGTGTATACTGCAGGAAACTTGCAACAAGAAGCTGTCACGATGGAGAAGAAGAAACTCTCCAAAGCGTGGTTTTGTTTCACAGACAATGATGAAAACAGTGAAGCTGTAATGTCTGTAAAATGATCATTTCAAGTAAGCGCGGAAACACCAGCAATATGCTGAAACATTTTTTTACGCAACACGGACTTAAAAACCAAGAGTGCCAAGTGTTTGACTATGTACACTCGAGTGCCACTGCTTCCCACCGGAGTAGAATATCCCTTACAAAGGGTAAATATCTTATGGTATCATAACATTAGCACCCCGCAGGTAGGCTTAGCAGATTTTTTCTTTGATTAAAAAACTGAAAAAACCTGAATGCTGTATACAAATATTGTCATTTCATCTAATGTAGATAATGAATAAAACAGCTTGGTTGATGCTGAAAACCTGTGTAGGCCTACGACTTCCATACAGAAAACTGATAAGGAATCAATTAGGCAATCAAATCTGACCGATAAGTGGAAAGGACAATGGCACTGTTATCAATAAAATCTTATCAATCCCCATCCCTAATCATTATTGTGATCCATCTATGGTTTAAACCATTAATCTATAATCTGAATCACAAAGGAAAAGGGCAGATGGGTCTAAATACTATGTAAACCTGCAATGCATGACCCACATTTCAACACTTGGATTCTGCAAGAGACCACAACATAGAGGAGATCACTTGTATTCACAACAACAATTCCCTTGACCAAATATTTCACAAGCAGTTACAGATAGACCTTCAACTCACTTAACTCCAGTGATGTAACTTCCTTTATAAGAAGTTTTTTTTTTTTTTTTTTTTTTTGGACTGACATGAGTATCACAGGGTAGCAGGCTGGTTTGTTTGCCAGTTTGGGTGGGGCATGACAGTCCAGCTCGCAGAGGAGAATCAGAGATTAGAGGAGAAGGATCCTACCTGATGCTAGAGCAGCTGAAGGGGGAGGCCCTGCCTCTCCGCCACTCTTTTGACTCATGATTTTTGGGCTCTGCTGCAAGGAGGAAGGCAACTGTAGCTCTCTGGGAAGAAGGTCATACGCTGATTCTGTTGACAGAGGAAGGAGGAACAAATAAAAAGGATGATAAGGTGACATACTTCCAGGAACTTGGCTGGTTTTGATAAATGCTAATCGGGATTCCCAGGTGTCAGCTTAATGACCCACCTGTTGTAGACATGAAACATGAAAATGACATGACTCCCTGCTGTATTGAGTCATGCCTTTCTCAGAAATACTATTTCTCTACTTAATTTGATTTCATGTTGTAATCACAGTGTTTCCACCCATTACCGTACAACAATTTCACATCACAACTATTACACAATTTGTGAGAGCACACCTGTGACCTGGTTGGCAACAAACCTGATAAATGACAAGAAGAAACCACAATATAGAAAGAGCTATGTCTATAGTAACAATGCAGAATTATTCCAGCGTCAGTTCCGTTGCCAAACAGGTTAACACCTGTCAATCTACCAAACTCTGCCACCGGCTATGCATACGCAAGAATCATCATGCCACATCGTTGACTGTCAGAGGAATTTAAAAAACTGACAGTGTGTGGGAGTAAATAAGTGACCTCGTTTATGACGATGATTTTAATTTCATCATCACCAGTTTATACAACAACAACCCTCTGCTGTTCGAGCAGCTGTTTGTGGAGTTTTGAGTCGCAAGGTGCATAATTGATCAGTGGATCTGATTAGAGCTGATCAGATCAATGGGTAAGAGAAACAGCTGTTTGTGAGAAAAAGCAAACTTTAAGACCCCACACGATGAAAGGTTAAGTTTCAATTTCACTGCACCTGCTGTTCTGCTGCTGTCTGTGGCCACGATCTGCGCTGCAAGAGTGTGGAGCAATGAATAACCAAACAGTATCTATAGTCCAACAGTGCACCTAATGAACAGTCCAGCTCCAAAAATAGAAAATCAAAACATGGCAGCAGATTTTTTTAATCATGGCGAGCCACCACAGATAAATGATTGCCTGGGAAACCCTGGGTCTGGTCACCTCACTTGTTTTTAGACTCCACACCCCCAGGTTTTTTTTTTCTGACTCAAGTGGCATCACTTGAGGAGTTTATAATACTGTGTACATTTTGGCCTGATGGTCGGACAAAACAAGACATCTGATGACATATTTTAGGATTTGTGATTAGGGCTGGATATCTTGTAAAAACTTAAAATACCAGTACCCTTAAAGGTGATACCAATACCAATAGAGTACTTAATTTGTTACCTTTTTTTCCACCTTCATTCAATATCCATGGTGTGAATGAAAGCATTCGGTTGCGTAAAATGCCAAAGGCGTTTTGGTGGCATCTCGGCATGCTGAATTACCAGCACCGACAAATACACGGTGCCCAACATCGCAACACCACAGACTGTTTGGGTTGTAACTGCTGCTGTAGTGGCCAATCACACATTGCACTAACTGAAGAATGCTTGCTGTGATTGGCTGTGAGCAAAACCATAGACATAGTGTATTAGTTATTTATTTTCTAAATCTGTGTGCAAGAGGATCAGATCATCAGGTATGAAACACTAATATCCAGCCCTACTGGTGATGAACATTTTTTAGTGTTTTCTCACCTTTTAAAACCACATGATCAACCGATTGATCCAAAAGTTTTTGTTTACCTTTACAAACCTTCTGTAAACAAGGAGATGGAAAGCTAAAATCCAGAATACATCTTCTCTTTACTGATTTATGGATGTCCTCTCACAAAACTGTCTGTTTTATTGAAACTAAAATGGTAACTCTGGGCTCTTAGTACACATTGAGGAGAACCAAATGGGAAAAAAAGCACAAAATGACGAGACTTTGGAGGTAAAAGTGAAAGCCGTGGCGTACCAAATAAACATCACATCTCACTGCAAACAGGCTGCAGGGTGGTACAAAGCCTTTTTCTCTCCTCTCTGTGCCTCCCTCAGGGCCGACAGGACATGGGGAGGGGAGAAAGCCTTGGGTCAACAGCATGACAACACTTTTACTAGCAGCCTGATTCATCATCCAAATATTATGGTATGAACTTAGAGCGGCCATTACAGTCGCCTGACTCTCTTCTCTGCCAACTGCCAGCTTTAATTACTTGCAGCTGAGTCCCAGGGTTCGGTGTGTATATCAGATACTTAACCCTCCCATTGTTACCACTCGCTGTGTACAATAGACAAACCTGGGACATACTGAAACCAGCCCATGCCTCTTCATTCCCAAAGCCCTCCAGTCTCTTACAGCTCGCTTTAGAAGAGCAGGGAATGCTGGTTCCCAGAAAGGGAGCTTAAATCTGGACTTTGCAAACTCATATAACTCACACTGAACCACACATACACACAGGATTCTAGTGTGGTTTTGCTGGTTATTTGCTAAGTTCTCCAAACAAAATCACATGCATGCACATGCACACAAACGCCCCCCACCACCTCCACAAAAACCCTTTCTCTGCCCCTGCATTTACACTTTAACTCTACAGTCTTCTTGGGGCTCACTGGCTGACTGCACATGCAGCAACATGTGCTCTGAGTGAGAGGCACTTCCAGTAAACAGATTGCCAACCGCACAGACAGAAAATATGTACTCTTCTCTCAGAGCAGTGGTCTCGAATCACTGGCTGGCCTGTTCAAAGTGTTTCCACAGTCCCTTGACGTTCTTTAAGAATATTTTGCGGCATATTTGTTTCCTCGTAAGCAGACAGAGCTCAATTCTTTATTTACACGCGACAAAACACTGTCCCTTTCACACAGGAGAAGGTTTAAAAACTCAAAAAGGTTCAGCCTCGTTAGCTGGGAAATAAACTGCACTAACTCACTCACACACCACGTGATGTTTTGATTTTAACTAAAGACTGCAGTCATGTTGTGCAGACCACTGACCACTAAGGAAAACCTTTCATTTTGTGTCCATCTGTGATCATCATAATAACAGATTAAAGCCTGACCAAAAGTATTCACACTGACAGACACCATGCTCCACGTGGTTAGTTTTGATCAGGTCTACTCATGCTATTAATACATTCTGATGAATATCAACTCAGCTGAAAAGTGGCTACCCTCATTAACTGTTTCACAGGTTTAGTTTCCAGGCACGTTCAGTGTCAACGGAAGAATAAATAACAAACCACACACACTTAAAATCCAAGTTTAAGTCAGAAATCCTGCATAAAGATCAATGTTTTTGGAGCCAGCAGTCAAATATTTGTGCTCTTTATACCCCCATCATCCCTGGTGATATGTTTATCTGGTAAGTAGTGCAGGCTAAAGGTGAAAAAAGAAAGCACTCACCATGTGAATGGCAGGACTTACACTCCCATTCATTTCCCTCACATTCCTGCTGCTTGCTCTTACTAGCCCTGGCACCTGGGGCGTGGCACTGGTTTTTTGGCTGAGTGACTGATTTAACTCCCCTTCTGTCCCCCTCCTCCACTCAACGTACCTCTCTCCCTCTCCCTGTCTTGTTTACTGTGCTCCCACCCAGACCCTTCTCTGTACTTCAACTTGCTCAACAGGTTAGTGGTATTGTCATGTGGAATCCCGTCAAGCAGAAATGAAGCAACAGAATAACCTACTTATGTGTTGAAAAAGGCTACAGAGATTCACGAGGTGGATTCACTGAACTCGGCGGAAAACAGCGGAACAAAAAGTGACAAGAGCGAAGATAAGATTGAGCACGGTACATCTGGAGATCATTCCAAGCAGCAAAGAGAGAAAAAACAGTGAAGGGGCTGGCACCTGCAGCAAACCATGTACAACAACCCTGAAATGTTTACAGCCAAGCCTACATGAAGGCTGCCAGGGACTCCATAGCAACTCAGATCAGGGGACAAGTCTTTAGAGCATTTGCGTCTCTCGTGAGATAATGTGGAGAAAATCAGAAAATGAAACAAGCGTTATCCAATCTCGAGAGCAGAACTGGGCATTAACAGTGCAGGATAATACATGATTATACAACATTAAACCATTGTGGTAAAAATCTGAATCATCTCTGTAACATGTCACTACAAACCTTATTTGACACCACCCTTTACTACGAGACAACACTAACACTTCTAATATCTCTTTGTATTATGAGTATCATCAGTATCATGCTTGATTAATGCATAGCTAATGCATGACTTTGCGTAATGCGATCATCAGTGTATGATACATCACAGCTCTGGTTTAATGTCACAAACTTATTTTTTACTTATTACAACAGATTAAAGAACCCTTCCAGTAAAACTCAAGTTTTCAACCTTGTTAACATGTTTCTTTTATATGCTATAAGACATATCATGATGAGATGAGCAGTATGTGCCATGGCTGAGTATTTTTGCCTTTGAACTGTAGTGTACCAGTGATAGTGTCTGTGGCACAGATTCAGATTTCCAGGGTTTATTAAATTACAAACATGAGGAACCAATCCTATAATGCCATGGTGAAACAAAGGGCATCAGAGGAGAAGCCAGGTGTAGCTACCAAATAGTATTTCGCAAGTAAAGTGTCACTTTCACCTAAACTTGTCAGGGCTGGCAATCGGGAGCAAAGTTTGTCTGACATTAGCAACACATTATTAGCTGCTTGATACCACAGTCAAGCTGAAAGCTCATGTTATCTGTTACTATTTACAAGCAGAGGTTTGTGTGTTTGATGAGCAGAGTGATGGTGAACAGGTATACTCAAGGTGCAGGTGGGTAATTTGCATATTAGTAGATCTGTGCATCGTATCAGGCAAAGGTGTAGAGTTACATCTAAGCCATTTTAAGGCATGAAGAGATTTTTTTCATGAAAAAAAAAAGTCCAAATATGTAATTTTGAAGAACAGGGGTGAGTTTTTAGGGTTTTATTGCCAAGAGAAGACACATTTGACACAGAGGTTCAGCTGTTAGTACGTATATGGAGCAAGAAGGAAGCAAGACAGTCCTCACTTTGAATCTTTCTGTATTTGGTCAATGGTTGTGCATTTTTATACATAGAACTGGTCAATATCATTATTAGAGCCCACCTGATAAGTTGTTAGAACACTGACGAGTTTATTTTTAAACCACAAAATGCCCTGCTCTGGTTACTTATTCCTAAATGATTCAATTTAAGGCATCCTTATCAAAGATGTTTGTTTCTGTTCAAAATCAATACTGCTTGTAAATCAAAATTTTTTTTTCTTATGCAGATTTTCATCTAATTACATTTGTTGACTAATTCGACAATGGCATTAACAAACTACTTGAATACTTAAAAGTGAAGTACTTAAACAACATTTGTAAAGGAATGATTCTGTACCAAGCAGTGGTCGTCCACTGTAAATGTGATTTTCAGCTGTACCTCAATATTGTGATGTAACTTGTAACTTTACTTCTTCTGGTCTTAAATGCTGCATTAGGTGACACAAACTTGAGCTGACATCATGTCTGCATTATTCATTACTTTCTTTCTGAACAGGTGTTGCCAGCCAATTCAACATATTCAATATTGAGGTTAAATCGGTGGCACTTACAGTGTCAGTACAGGAAGACTAAATATCAGAAGTATCTCTCGGTGTAACAACACACAATTCAACAGCCAACACAAACTACAGCCTCAGAATTGACCTGAGCTCATCAAAAACTAAACATTACAACCTTTATGTAGGTTTGTTGCAGGAGTCATTGCTGTGTGTACTTCATAAACTGGCAACTGAGATTTGATTTAGAAACTGGATGAACTTGTCAAAGAAATATGTGTAGTGTAAAAGTGGAGTGACAACCTGACAACCATGAATGGATGCAGAGGTGGGGTGAGCGTACATGCGATAAAGCGTAAACATCCGGTAGGCGGTACTTCTGCAGTCAGGAACTACTTCTTTAATGACAGGCGGCAGATAAGAAAGGCCACAAGCAAGAGCCAAAACTCGTGACTACACCTTGCAACAGCAGTGATAAACAGATTAGCATAAGCCAGGTGCAGGTAATGTGATGAGATGTCAGTGAATGCTTCCTGAGTTTGTTAAAGCAGCTGTCATTAAGAAATTTAACCTACACATACCTTGATCATTTGTTCATAATGTGCCACATGATTTCTTGATATTTGACACAGCAACTTAGCATTTCATCACAAGTTTGTAGTTGCATTCTTTAGACATGAGCTGTGGACTTTTATCATTTAGCGTGTTAGCTGTTAAAGTGATAAATATCTGCTGTAAAATTTCATCATCATAGTCACAAGTTATGAGTCATACATTGCTGAGATTATCTGAGGTGAACATGGAGGGCTTTATATCATTTTACTGTAGGTCAATACAGATAAAAAGGCTGATGGACTCATAACTGGAGTAATAAACATCTCCATATAGCACATACTGCATGTTTCCAACCTTTTTGTGTCAAGGACCCCTAAATTGATACACATTAGGTCACAGACCTCACTTTGATAAGATTCCACTTCAGCTACCTCCATTTGAAAATACTTTGGTTTTTGGATATGAATACGCACGACCAGAATTCTCTAGTTGTGAACTACAGTCGAGGAGATAACAGCGGAGGAAGTGAAACCCAAGACCACAACATTCATTCGGATGATTCTTTTACTCACATTGGTCTCACTTCTATAGTGAATTAAAAAATGAAAACAAACTATTGCCCATTTTTGGGACCTCCTGGAACTCCTTCAATGATTCCTGGGGGTCCCTGGACACCAAATTAATACACACTTTGTTGTCTCATAACAAAATATCAGCCTCAATTAGAGCCCAAGTCACAGAGCTTTTACTTTGTCTGCAGAGCCCGTCACTAATAAAAGACAAAATAATTACATCTGGCAAGATGACTCAAATATGTTGAAAGTGACAGTGGTTACTGTACAGCCTACAGCACACCAGCAGCCATTATAACTGGAGGTGTCATTGCATTTAACTGCTTATTGCGTTCAGGAAGGATCATGATGCCATTTCTCTCTAATGAGGAAACAAACGATAATTACAACAGTAGACAGGACGTGTGAAATCACAGTTACTGTGAATGTGTGATGCTCATGTACCTGTTTAATAATAGACTTTGATAAAGTAGCATTTTACAATTTTTGATTGTTTAACAGCACCTTAGCAGCATTTTTAGCCAGGATTACAACAATCACAAGTATTATTATAATGATTATTTAGTTGTCAGACTTAAAGGGAAACTTTGGTATTTTTCAACCTGGACAATATTTTCCCACATTTTGTGTCTGGGTGACTAATGGAGACAACCATTTTTGAAACTGGTCCAATAATGAGAGAGACAATGACAGCTGCGTGGCGAAACAGGCAGCGATGTAATCCCTAAAGGCAATTGTGCACTGTCAATTAACGCCCATTGAAAGTGCTTGTTTTTGCCACCGACAGTCACACTATTATAACAAAGTGTCTGACAACATTATGGAAAGGACCCTACAGAGAAATGAAAGGTTTTTCCCTACTTTTCTGTGGTCTGTTAATAATTGTGACCAAGTCTAGCCCACGAAGAAGTCTTGTTCTGAGATTTCGCTAGAGGTGACTCGCTGCAGGAAACGACAGTGCCAGGAAGAGTTTGTTGTGTTAGAGTACAGGAAGCATGGCTTGGTGTTATCTAGAAGACTGTCAACGCTATGACCGAATTTATAGATGATTTTGATAATGTGAAAAAGCTGCCAAATTTCAGAACAAGACACAAGATCGAGACATAGTTACATGCACTAACAAACACACCGGAGGTAAAGAAAAACATTTGAATTCTCTGTAGGGGCTTTTCACTAATGTTGTCAGTTTCCCTTTAAATGAATGTATGATGCCAGATTTAAAATAGTTCAACCTTGGGTGTCTTTCGAACCTTATACACCTTGTGTTGTCCTTAATGTCCGAACAGTAAAGGCTGCTCAGGCTGGTGATAATCTTACAAGAATGATTTAAAAAAGGTGAATCCACTGGATTGCTTTGAACAAAATAAAGTCAAGGCATACAGATCAAACACTGCTCACAATATCAATCCATATTCCTTGTGGAAAGGTCTATCTGCAAATTTACATTGGACCTGGTCCAAGCTACATGACAGCCTACAATCCAGAGTAAAGAAACACCAAGGCAAAGAATGGCTGTATTTGAAAAACTTAATTCAGGCCAAACACAAATGAGGAGTTCAAGTTTGGTGATGGAAATTTTGTATCGGCCGCCCTTAAAAATATGTGCTCATAATGTAGCCGCTGGTGAAGAACTTGTGGCTGCAGCTTTTAATTAGGTCAATCCCAAATAAAAAGAAAACATTTTCTATTTTGGCTTTTAATTCCAGCAATCCCTATAATCTTTGAGCTCTGGCAGCTTCCCTGTTATATTGCTTCTACACAGTCATTTGAGAAAGTAAAGGTCAGCCAGGCTTCAATCAGTCATTAGTGTCACACCAGGCTCAGAGTTTGTGGCATGTAGCGTTTTCAGTCCAACTAATCCTGAAGTGACCAGGGACGACCTCCAGGCGTCAGTTTACATGACTTGCTTTCAACAAACACCCACCACTATCCTGACTTTACAAAACAGCCCACCGAGACTCCTGTGAGGGTCAAACCACCCAGCTACAGGTCAGGTTTGACAACAAAGTGGGTCGTTAGTCATACTTAACATCCTCACACCAGTACAATGGGATTACTGTGTGTTATTATGGGAAAAATAGAGTCATATTCTCGGTGAGATGTCTTCACGACACATCTGCCTTTGGCTCTGTGTTTACCCGTGGACTCCAGAGGATGAAACAGACACTGAGCTTGACATAAAAGCGTGACTTCAAAAAGCAGAGGAATTCAAACTATTTACAGAAGACAACACACACACACAAGCTCACACACATGCGCGCTCACCAAAGTATGCCATGCTTACACACAGACACAGGAACATTCTTAACTTCTAAAAAACAATTCCAGTGAAATCAGGCCTAATTGGTGTTTGGAAGTTCCTCAAATGTTTTCTTCTGAATCAGAGGAGAAAACGCACACACACACACACACACACACACAGACACTCAGACACACACACACACACACACACACACACACACACACACACACACACACACACACACAGAAAAATACTCACAACCTACAACCTTCAGTATTATACAACTGTTCAACAAAACGTTTGGTGTGCCAACACAGGCGTTTCTGTCCGGCCCTCAGGAAAACCGTGCTGAGGCAACAGGAAGAGCCTTTAGCAACAACGCACGCACACACACACACTCATCGACAGTGTGACATCATCAAGCTGCCATGCTAACCGCAATTAGTCTCAACCTGGAAAGGAATCACAGCAAAAACTGAATGCATAAGCTACTCACAATGTGCAAAATAGTAAATAGTAATCCAGTTATTTTTTAATTCCATTTAATGCTAAACATTAAGTCCAACCCACAAGGGATTACAAGACCTCGTCGTTTATCAAAACAGTCAGCCTGGCTCTGTCTGCAGGTAATAAAATCATCTACCAGCACCTCTAAAATTCACCAATTAACGTGTTATATCTTGTTTGTTTTAACCATTTCCAGGCAACCAGCTGAGACTAGTTACTGCTCCCAGCCAAAAGACAGTCTGACATATGACCTGCCTGTAAAGTGGCAAATTGAGGTTTTCATACACTTTGTTTTTGTGCAGACTAAAGAAGCAATACATGACGTGTAAGAGAGGTGCTGGTATGCTGTTTTTTGTTGCATTTAGGCAGAGCAAGGCTACTTCTACCCCCCTGGTTCCAGTCTTTGCGCTAAGCTAAGTGCTAGTTTTATATTCATCGTACAGACTTGACAGTGGTACCACTCTTCTTGTCTAACCCTCTCCCAGAGCAAATTTTTTCTCCGAACTGTTGGACTAATTCTTTAAAAACGTAGCCAGGAAACATGAATGTGAAACATGCTAATGATTACTGGAGGAAAAAGGATTCATAGCTGGATATGTAACAGTGTCAGGTAAGGGACTGTTTACGCAATTTGAGGAGATGTTCATGATGACAACTCAAAGACTGTGTCCAAAATTCCATACTAACATGGTATTTTGGCGGCAAAACAGTATGTCGGCTTTCTTAGTATGTTCGAAACCGATGTATGAAAGCAATATTATGTGAATTGCATACTATAAATATTAAAGTATGCAAACACTGGATACAATGCCGGCATTTACATTCCACAGTGTGTTATATGTAAAAAGTGGTGAAGAGGGAGCTGAGCCGGAGGGCAAAGCTTTTCATTTACTGGTCGATCTATGCCCTATCCCTCACCTATGGTCATGAGCTCTGGATAGTGACCCAAAGAATGAGGATACAAGTGGTCAAAATGAGTTTCTTCTGTGGGGTGGCTGGGCTCAGCCTTAGAGATAGGGTAAGGAGCTCAGACTAGAGCCGCTGCTCCTTCGCCTCGAAAGGGGTCAGTTGAAGTGGTTCGGGCATCTGATCAGGATGCCTACTGGGCGCCTCCTGTCAGAGGTGTTCCAGGCACGTCCCACTGGTAGGAGGCTCCGGGGAAGACCCAGAACATGCTGGAGGGACTATATATCTCATCTGGCCTGGGAACGCCTTGGGGTCCCCCAGGAGGAGCTGGAAGGCGTTGCTGGGGAGAGGGACGTCTGGGGTGCTTTGCTTGGCCTGCTGCCCCCGCGACCCGGCCCCAGATAAGCAGATGAAAATGGATGGATGTAAGAAGCAAGATTTCACTTTGCTTGGCACAATATAGTTTTCAAATTTATTTTAAATTACTAGTGGGGCTTAGGTTGGCGCAGGTTAGCATCTCCAACCAGCAGGGAGGCTCTCAGAGAGTGATGTGGTAATTACAGCTTAATGCGTCCAAAAAGATACATACCACGTAGTGCACAGTATGTGATTTCAGACACAGTGAGTGATCCCAGTCCATCTTTTTTGGTGCATCTACAATCACAGAGAGCATGACTTAAAAACAGCTTGTGGCATCACAGAGGTCACAGACAGACTTCTGATGGAAGCTGTTGACTCTAAGAAAGTGGAAATTAATAGATAATACAGCTGGCACTGGGTCAGTTTACATGTAGTGTAGACTGAGAGGGTGTATTTGCGTTTTGAGGTACTCAGAAATTCAAAATCGAACAGTAGAGTGTAAGAATATAGGACTAAGAGCCTAACACCAAAATTTTGTAATTTTAGAGTCAATTTCAAAACAAACACAGACAGGCAGGAGCAGGATCTGCACGTCTGCTTAGACTTGGCAAAACCTTAACCTGCTCCTTTAGCGCTTATACATACAGTCCAGTATTTCTGTCCTCATTTCCCAAGTTTTATTTCTTGAAGACATGCCATTTTCCAGATTTATGACAAAGTGTCTCTCAAGCTCACCTGGCAGAACTAGTCTGAGCCTACGCCTTCAGACATTAATTACTTAAGAAGATTTGGCACAAAGTCTAATTAAGGATCTGGAATGTCTGGAGTCAGGAAAAACCACAGCAGACTAGGAAAAAAGGTGATCAAGACTCAGCAAACACCACTTCCACAAAACTGAATAAAGCTGTTCTGGCCTTCGTTAGACTGTTTACTGAAAAAGCATGAGGAGCTTATTTTGGGTCACCACAGATAAATTTGGGTGAGATTCCTCTAACAGTCTATTGTCTGATTAAGAAAAATGTGCCCCGTACAGCTCAAAACAACACTGCTGCAATCAAAAAGTGGTTGTGAAAGCAGCTAGCCCATAAAACGTGCAGTTTTATTTTTTGTGTATTTGAGCAGGTTGTGGCTTGCTGAGACTGTGAGAAATGAACATGTCGTCTCTGATGATGACATCTTCTTTAACTCATCAGAGAGACTTCCTTTATGCCAAACTCTGATGCATGAAGGAGTGGCAGGAAGGAGACAGCCAAGGTTTTAGTGACACAATATAATACTGTTAATGCAGTGATTAATACCATGAGAACTGATGAGTAATTAAAATAACAATAGTTATTGTTTTCTGAAGCAGTAACAAGTTACTGTGCCTGACTGCAATAAGGGCAGGGAATCAAAAGTAACAGTGAAAAAAGGAGGACGTAAGGGATGGCAATAATCTATATAAATGTATGTAAATTATTAGAGAGAAAGCCAGTTCACCTTGACTTGCCTTGACTTGTCCTGAGGCAAGAGATTTCACTGTGTGTGGGGGCGAGAAGCAAACACGGCCTTTATTAGTTCCACTTTGGCAAGACAACTTTACACAAGGTTAACAGGATCATAATGTAGTCAGGAGCTCAGCAGACCTCCAGCAGCTACTGGATGTGTTTAAGGTGGTATTAAAAAAAACAAGAAACATGCAGTTAGCTGCCTTGTGACCGGCTGTCATGCTGTAGAGTTTTTAAATGTAGAAATTTACCTGTTTTGACAGTTTGATTCAGGTTCGACTTGTAAATTAACTTTTAATCAACTTTCATTATTAATAATCATCCAAGTTTATTTTTCTTAATGATTTCTAAGCATTATATCTCTATATACTTATAATATTCTTGTTTATCTAACATACATATAGTTTTAAGACCCAATGAGAGTGAAATATGTCTTTAATACTGTAATTGAAACAAAACGAGGTTCAGCATTAATAAAGTAGAAAAAATCATGCATTCAACCAACAAAAAAGAGAGCTGAGCTGCATGCTAGCAACGTCAGAGTCCAAAAAGCAGAGAAAGGGTTTTCATGGTTGAGCTCTTTTAACTTGTCAACAACAACGGGCCTCATTCACAAACAGTGTGTACGCACAAATCTGTGCTTAAACCGTGTCCTTAAATACCTTTTGCGCACAAATTCGGGACTCATCAACGTTTTCTTAACTCAATTTGTTTGTAGTCTGCAAACAAATTTAGAACTGCCTCAGACCAAACATACAAGCAAATGATGAGGGCCTAGCTGTATTAGAAAATGTAAACACTCCTTTTAATAAATGCATGGTATGTTAAAAAATTATTCATTTAAAAAGGCTTTAATAGGCAACAATATTAAAACCTGTTCACTTTATTTGATTTTAATTTGATTTATTTAGAGCATGTAAAAAGAAAACCCCAATTTAATTGCATTAAATATGAAATCGACACCTTTTTATCCTCATCAGTTATTGTTAAAATTAACATATTTACCTATAAATACTGAGTGTCCCACTCATAGCTTACAGTGAAGTACATGAAAAGGTCCATACTGAAATGTAACAGTTTTGGCTTTCATGATTTTTCATGACTTGGCCTATAATGATCACCTACTCCCACCAATTTTTAGTGTCATACACTGCGCATATTTTGCCAGTGTTAATTGGTAGCCTACTACCAGGCACGCAGGTATTTACCTCCAGGCAGTTGTTAAGATATCTAGCCTTGCTAGAAGATACTGCAGGCCATGCCCTCAGGAGAGAGCTCAACTTTCTACATAACGTGTTTGAAGAGAGTGACAAACTGCTCATCAGCTGTTTTCAACTGCCAAGAAAGGTTTTGCTGCAGCTATGTAATTCTCTGGAACTGCATCTGAGTCATCGGACATCGGTTCAAGCAGGATGTAGTTCCTTATATCGAAAAATGGGGGCGTGGCAGTATGCTGATTGCAGACAGCAGGCATCCTGATTTACTAACATATGGACGGTGGTAAGAACAAAATTAGCAGGTGCGCATTTGTCATGAATCTGCTGGTTATGTTTGCATGCACACTTATTTTTTGCGCCAAGTAAGAAAATTTCAGTGTTTTTTATACTACCACTGGGGGGTGCCAAAGTTGGAAATGTATTAACAACAATAACAAATGTAACAAATACAAATGACTAATGCTTCTTGTTCAACGTATATTATGAAAATACATTGACACATAAAGTATAAATGAGTTCTACAAAGCTTGCCCTCTGTCCAGATTCAAGTTTTATGTGTGGAAGCATGAGACAGTTGGTTAGCACCTCTTTAATGACACCGTTATCACCGCACAAGTTAACGAGGCAAAGACATAGGTGTTACTTCAAATAAGAGAATTCATCTGCTACAACAGTCTGTCTGTCTCAGCCCTACCAGGCATCGCCCTCAGTATCCAACCCTTTACCGTCATGTCAATAAAGACAGCAAGAAAAAACACCAACAATGACAGGATGCTGGGGGAAATCGGCCAGTCCATTCCAACCCTGCCAGTCTGCCAAGGAAGCAGCAGATGACTCAGAAAAAAGAAATGAAAACACAGGATATTGAGATACCACAACAGTTCGGCTGTAGGATGGATTGTTTGAATACTTCATGTCAAAGACATACAACATTCTTGTGGGTCATGAAATATCTCCCCATAGGAGCCTCGCTTGTGATGTGACAGGTTGTGTGAAGTCAACAAAGACAGACTCATCCCCTAAGGAAAACCAACCCTGTTCGTGAATGTGGAACAGGTCTTTGACACCACGAAGTGACTGTGACAGTGTCTCAAAACATCTATAGCAGGGGGAAAAAAACCTGGGGGCATTTTTACTCCTCTTCGCTGGGTAGTGGGACAGAAATGAACTGACATGGGACCTGCAATAAAGAGATCTTAACGGGTCCAAAACATTTTTTACCTGAATTTGACTAGTGGAAAACATTCGCAATGCTAACATGCGTAACATTAATAAAAACTGCAGCAGTGGATGAAAAGAGTAGAGCTGCATTATATTAAAACTGCAACTATCATCGGTTAGTTGACTGAGGAAAATTAACCATGTACTATTTTGGTAGCTCTTTGGTTTAAGTACTTGTTCCAGGAAAAATACAAAATATTTGGTGGCTCTAGGTAATAAATGTGGGAATGTTCTGCTTTCCTTTGTCTTGCATTACAGTGCACTGTGTTAAGTTTTGGTTTTGGACTATTATTCAGACAAAACAAATTGCTTCAAGTCCGTTGAGTTGTTGGTCCATGCCCTCTAGAATAACACTTAAAAGGACGACATCATTTGTCTTTCCTTTCCAAAACAGCTACAAATCACTGCTAAAAAAATACATCGGTTTTATGATGAGACAACGATTTGGTTTGGTTTAGGGGAAAGATCATGGTTGGGGTTAAAATGACTACTTTGTATGGGCTTAGGGGACCTACATCGTCATGGTTAAAATATTAAAGTGTGTGGTTCAGGTCAGGAAACGATTGTGGTCATACAAAAAAAAATAAAATGTGGACTGTTAGAAACAGGAAACGAACAATGGTATCAAAGTCCGACCACCGCCTCCTCCCTATACAGACTTTGTCACTCTATAACAATGTCACCTGACTTCTTTATATGCTCCTGTCATTTATACTAACAGCTACAGGGCTTTGTCACTTCTAAGTACACATATTATGTCGCTTTGGGGTACTTGCTGAAACAAGTGATACTCTTGTTCTTCAGTCTCTACGTCTGATAAAGTCTTACTAGGTTACTCCATGATGAAAACAATCGGTCGTTTTAACACTACATGTTGTTCTTCCTGCAGTTCACAGTTCATGCTCTCCTTTTTTACTCTGGTATTAGACACATTAACACACAGACCTCAGGCCCTAGCCATCATGATTAACTGTGCTGCCTGCACCATGTCCAAGGCTGTTGTATTAAATGCATCAACTTCAGGCTGTTAAAAATTCACAACGCAGTTTGATGATACTGATACTGATTACCGTTGGGCATCAACAGCAAGATTTTCATTACTAATAAGACAACAGGACAACCCCTGCAGGAGGAGGGAGGTGAAGAGAGAGGGGAGTCAGAGTACTGGCGTTAAAGGTCAACTAGTTTCAATCTAAAGCTTATTTAAGTACATTACAACCAAACAATACTCAATTACAACATTTAGCCTTTAAAAAGAGTTGAACCAACAGCTCTCTGGCACAGTCGCAACAAAAACTGAATGTGATAAGCTTCACAAAGGGAGGGCTTACTGCAAGGCTGGTATATTGGATTACACAAACCTGGTATTCTGGTTTGTCAGTTTTCACTTAAAGCACCATATTGTTCAAAATTGTTTGACTGTGACCTTTGTTTCTTTCTACAGATATAAAATTAGGCAGGTAGGCAGATGTGGCCTTTCACATGTGCTTAGGATTTACTATAGGGAAATATTTATTTTCCTATAAAGAATGATAATAAATGACAGTTTAATAGGTCACACTTCAGGTGCCACTTTCCCCTCCTTTTGAGCCAGGAAATGCCCTGGCAGTGGGTAACAAGGTGTGTACAGTCTATCTATGGGCTCCTGCTGCTTCTCATCTGCCAATGGAAAGACTCCTGCCAGCCAAGATTCACCACACTTAATATTTAATGTCTTAGTTCAGAATCATCTTGCTCTGGAGAGAAACACAAGGAGTGGATGTTAGATCTCACGGGTGCTTTGGGCTTTTCACAGACGAGTGTGAGAAATCCTCCACATGATGATTGGAAGCAAAAGCATTGTGGCCTCCTGCACTGCTCCTTTTAGAAGACTCGTGTCAACACTAAACCAGCTACATCCAAAAAATGCATCTTTTACTCTCCGTTTGGTCATGTAAAAACAATATGGTCTACACAATATTTAACAAAAACTAAAGTTAAATCATTGACTAGGTTTACATGCACAAATTATTCCAAAAACGACAATGTTCCTACTAAGCCGTTTATATGGCTATTTTAAATTAAGATTCTACAAATATTCTTGTTAAAATGCAGCCATGCATACTCAGATTACTGTGCACTAACATGTCGTATATCTCATGAGAATATGGAAAAGTGGAACTGCTTGTGCCATTTTGCTTCTCTGCATCAAATTAGGATTTTTCCAAAGTTTCCATCGGTGGCAGACATGTTCGACTGTGTGACCACAGCCTCCCTCTTTCATTCCTTCAACCACCTTCTTGAAAATGTCAGCGTTGTGATATTTAAGTATATCCAAAAACCTGTCGATATTCAAGTGTCTTATAATGCTTAAAAGTAGGTATGTTTCTCCTTCCGACCAGAGACGTGGGCTTTTCTTTTGGGCATGCATCTCTACCCCAGCCTTAAAAACTGTTGGCTAGTTCATTTGTAAACAATGCATCCATGACAATGCACAGAGCTGACCGTAAACAGGCAAAAGGCCACGTGTTGCAAACTGCAGTAAAAACCCTGCTGAGATGCAGAATCCGAATGTGCTGTATACATGTCTAAAGAATGCTCCTAAGCCCAAGGAATATCGACATGTCCAACAAGTCCTAATCGGAAAATGCTTCATTCAGAAAACAGTGTAATTCGGGATATCCATACATAATATGTTGTTTATATGACCCCTATCAAATTCAGATTATTGTCATATTCAGAATAATCATGTAATGTTAGTGTGCATGTAAACATAGTCACTGAAACACTTCCATCCTGCTTGACTAACTGAAACAAAACAGAAACTACTGTGTGGAGGATATACTGCATCTTGATCCACTTTGTAGTTTATCTAAGTTATACTTCTCAGCAGCTGATATGTGTTTGCAGTTGCTTCGGGGTAAGCAAAGATCTCCTTACATTTCATGAGTACAACTGACCTGCTAACCTAAAATAGGCCAAGGAGACAAAGTGTCTGCCACACTTCTCATGAAAAGAATGTGTCTGGCAGAGCGGAAAAACTGGGCTGCATACTTGTAGTATTTTAGAGGCTTTATGGGTTTGTTGATAAATTCATTGTGAATCATAAAATCTATCAAAGTGTGCAACATGGTACATTATGTACCAAACTGTCACGCTGCACGATCAAAAGACTGGGTCCAAAGATGGTAAGCAAGATAGTAAGTGAGATGTTAAAGCATAAGAAACATTCACAAATGTTGATACATACTGCTGTAGTAATACCACTGAGATAGCATTGCTAGTATCACTGAAGTAAATCAACTGACAGCAGTTTTGGCATTAAAATAAAATACTGAGATTCATAGTATCTTTTGAGATATAAAATTGCCACTTCAGTATCAGATTCAGGTGCTACAGCTTCAACAAGTTATACTACTTGTATATTGATTTGCCACAGCCAAAACAAAGTCACAACTGTGCAGTAAATACCAGAGGAGGTGATATTTTGACCTGAGCCTGATTAGTCTTTTAACTGAGGTTTGGTTAGTGTTAATGATTAAACAAAGAGATTTAAAAGAAGTTAAGGAGTTAAAGAGGTGTGAGTAATTTGCATCACTACATTTGTTTTTGTCAAGACAGACAAACGATTGATCTATCGGCTATTAACCCTAAAATGAACATACAGAATTTTAGATCCATTATTTTATATTTGACTCATTAATTAGAGCAAATTAAAAAAATTAACATATATGCTGTCACTAGTTCATTAACAGCTTACTGCAGGACTCTACTAAATAGACTTAAATATATATTACATCATTTTGTGTTAGCGAAGTGCACTTTTATGCTAATTTTAAAGGCTGTGCTGTCATTATGTTGGTCATTTATTATTCATTAACTTAATGTTGCATGATTGTGTGACATTTAAATGTGAATTAAAGGAGACGTGCAGAGGTAGACAGGAAGATCAGATATGCCAAGGGAAAAAAGCTAGATGCCTTTTTTAACTGCTTTAGTGTGTACTTATCCACAATGAAGTAATTATCCAGCTCTGTTTTAGATGAGACAAGAAGTCAGCTGTATGTAGCTTTGTTAAATGTTGATAACAATACTATACTCTACTGGAAATTCCACTTGATGATGAAAAATACTGCAGGAGTTGTGAGTTTGTAGGTCCAGGTATGAACACTAGAAGTAGGTTCCTTCAGTTGAAATGCAGGTTAAGCTCCTAATAAAGGTAACAGAGAAGACCTTGGGCCATCATACACACCTGTTTGTGTCTCAGTCATGACTTAGCACCTTAGCACCAGTTTGTACCACACACAGTACCAACACTACACTGAGGCAACAAAGACAGACAGTCCTGATGACGAACTTGACAAACCCAAGAGCAGCCTTTGTTGATGACCAAGGAGCCTGAGTATCAAAACCAAAGGTCCAGGGTGAACATCAAGGACCCTACAAGAAGTGAGTACTATTTCCAATATCATAGAAAAAGAAGTAGAAGGGAAATTGTGTCACACTCACTAGTTTGAGAACTCTGCCATGGCCTATTCTTACACATATTTTCCTTATTTAACAGAAAAATACATCCATACACCAGACTAAGTTTCTCTCTTTGACCTAACTATGACTAATGTAAGCTTTATCACCTTGCTAACTTATCATCAAACACGCTTCATTCAAACGTAACAGAAGCAAAATAAAACTCACCAGAACCATCTTGGTTAGTTATCCAGTTATATAGTTCACTGTTCCAACTATCACCAGCTCTGGTTTGGTCCAAATAAATCCTGAATCCACCAACTAACATGTAAAAATATGCAATCTACATGCTGTTTATCCCCTCGGTCTCTGTATGCCTCTCAAGCTTCTTCAAAGGCAGCTACTGTTCATCATGATTCAACAAACATGCAATTAATGGCAACAACAACAAAAAAAACAGGGAAATTTGGTAAGAAACAGTTGTAAACAGTTTGGTAAGATTTTAAAAGCAACAGATTGCTTATTTACTCTTTCGCTACTGCAAAATTTTACCTCAGTAAGTTCGGGATTTGCCACGAGTCGGTTTGTTTAAACAGAAATTAGCCCGCTACAACAGTTGCAATGGCAACAGTACAGATGAAAATGGCCGCTGCTCGGACCATCCTGCTACGATGATCTGAATAGAAAAGTCCGTTCTACTCTCATTCTATTTCTATAACCAGTATCTAGATTCACAGCAGTAGACTCTCAGACAGACAGTATCTGACACATATTTATGGGAATGACATTGGTGTTTCATCTTGGGTTGGCTGGTTGAACATGCACAATGCACATTAACATTAATGTCAAGCATGATCGTGCTGTTGCTTCCTTTGCGCCGCCTGCTAAATAACTGAGTGTGCAGAACAGGTTGATGTTAAACAGCTGAAGACACTGTAAAGAATATTCTGATTACAAAACACTGAAACTCATGATGCCTCCAATGATCTAAACTTCACAAGACTACTGAGTCGTGAGTTAATCATGTCCAAATTTTAAACAGTGAGCAAAAATACATTTTAAAATTCAAAATACATTTCTGAGTATAGAGTCCATCTGTTGATGTGTTTATGACAGAAAAGACACTAACCTCATGCAGCGGCACATTTATGAACTCTAAATACACTTTTCCTCACTTTTTATGTTTCCCTGTACAGTATTTTTTCTTTTATCATCACATATCAACAAGCTTTCAAGGGAATCAAGTATTTTTAAGCGCATGCCGCCAAGTTTGCTTAACACAGCAGAGTCAATATTAATAGAGTGCTATTTAAGCCCAGGTTTACACACAGGGCAGCCAGAGGGTTAATGATTGACCGGACTTTGGTGGGTGTCAATATGAAAGAAAACAAAACTATGTCGAGATCTGTGGTCTTACAATTGTTAACCAAGCTTGATAGAACTTATGGGAAAGCCATAACATTCTTCACCTTTGATGTGGTGGGAAGACATTTTATGACGTCCATTAACCTGCAGTCCTTTACCGACCACAAAAGGTAGTGCGACAAGCATTCCTAACCCGAGTGCCATTGTTACAGTTTTTCCGTCGTATTCCCTGAGCCGCTTGTATGCTAAAAATATATATTCCTCATCGTGTTTTAGCTGCCAATGTAGCTTTCTGAAAAACAAACCCATAAATTACTACAAAGAGCTACAACAATCTACTTCATATTATGTGCATAATAGAGAATAATTCCTTTTCATCTTGGTGTGAGGTTTGATTTGTCAATACCGATATTTGACGGATCAAGTGGATGAATGGGATTTTCTTTTCAACCAAAAGGACAATCCACCAGACAAACAGGGGGAGAGCTGGCCTTGTCGGCAAGATGTAAAACTAACTTCACCTCTCACACACAGCCGAGTCGACTGTGCTGAGACAAATACACATAAGTGTGATTGGTAAGCAAACAAGGTAAGCCAAAGAATGAGTTACTATTTGTCTAGATCTCAAAGGAATTTCAGCTGACTTATTAAGTGCACGAGAAATTATTAAAGTGAACAGTATAATGGCTTTCTGATGAGTCACAAATAAAACTGATGCATCAATAAATCAGAAAGTGGGTTAAATAATAAAACTGATCTTAAATAGGTTTATTCTTAATTTGTGTGTTTCCTCTATGAACGGGAAGCTAGGGAGGGACTTGTTGATTATATTGATTGGGATTTACAGTAGCCAATCTGACATCACAGGCAAACATGGAGGGACTCAAAACCCAATCTGTACCATAAACCCAATTCGTTCAGGTCCTATCCCCTGACCAGTGGGCTGTCCTGACCCTAACTATTCAAGGTCAATGCCTTACTCCAACCATCTCGCATCATCACACCTGCAGATAGCTAATTGGGTTTCCGGTATGCCATTTTTTTTCTAACTCTCCTTCTCATTGGCAAGTGCTTGTTGCTTTCATTGGTTGGATTGGTTTGGGTTGGCACGAGGAGTGAGACTGATTAGGGTCAGGGTAAGAATATCAAGATAAGCCAATCAGAGGCAAAGTAAGGCAGAGCAGGACAGGTCATGTCTTCTCCACCCCAAAAAAAAAACAACTTGTTTCCGATATGGATCAGGCAGCAACAGAGATGGCTGATCCAAAATGCTAACCACGCTATCGGCACTCACAGCTCTAGCAATGGCAATGGCACTGAAAGAGCTAACACGCTAATGGAGGTGACTTGGGGAGGAGTCAGAGGTGAGGTTGTTTTTAGCCAGGATGGCGAAGGCATGACATGCCCTCCTCTCCATTACTCTGCCTTACTCTGCATCTGATTGGCTCACCCTGACATTCTTACTCTAACCCTAACCAATCTCATTACCCCAGCCTCAACCTACGAGGGCCAGCCAGTCAGAGGGAGAATAGGGCAAGACATGTCTTTGCCATCCTAGGAAAAGACAGTGTGATCTAGAGTGTGGGTGTTACCACCACCTTGGGTAAGGACGGTGTTATAAGCAGCCATATAGGCAGCAGCACTGTCACGCACATGCCATGCGAGTGCAGAGCGGTGGTGATAAGCTAGCCAGTGGGATAGAAGATACTTTTTTGCTGCTACATTTATGTTAAAAATCTCATATTTAAAACCTTAAAGCAAGTGCTAAGAGGGAAAGGAAAAAGACTGCAGGAGTTACCACAATGAAAAACACAACAATGACCCATAACTGCTAGGTCCTAGGTTCTTTATGCCAGTTGGATGATGTCATGTTGCGATGTGGCAAGGCACTAGAGATAGCCTATTTCCTGACTTACAACAGCTGGGCACAGAGGTTACACAGAACACCTTAAATGACCTGATCTTATTGTAAAGTAGAGCCTGAAGAAAAATGAACTATCTGACATTAGCTTATTGCAGATATATCAGTAACAGCACGGTATCACCTGGTGAGTAAAAATAAATTGCAATATGTAAATGCCAAAGATATGTTTGCAGTAGTGCAGAATAAGTTCATAACAGAGTTTTCAACTCTGTTATATCCTGCGCAGTGAATAAAGTATCTTTTTGACAAATTAAGGCCTGTCTCAATTAGAGGCAAGGAGTTCATTTTTTTATATTAGTTTTTTTAATGTATAAAACCAGGTTGTTGGCTATCCACACGAGCTAACATTAGTTAGCTGTTTAGATCGTGTATATAAACATCAATGCTTAAACTTTTTGTCAGTGTGGCAATGCAACATATTGTTAGCTTGGTTAGATTCTCCATAATTCAATCATTTAGTGCATTTTACTAAAACCATGAGCACCAAAGAAAAATTAATTCAGATTTACTGGCATGGTAATCAAGAGAGAATCCAGTAGTCCTGGAGTGTTGTAACTCTCTCTGATGTGCTGTCTGTCAGCTAGATCAAATGAATGATTCATTATTGATACATTTTCTGAAGTCAGATTTTTAGAGAAGTAACATTCATACTGATTTAAATAAACAATTTGATTGTATTTCAGTATGTTTACTGAGCAACAGATTTGTGTGAAAGGAATTAAAGGCCTGTCCCAAATAAATATAGTCCCACTGAGTTCAGCGACTTAAGCAAATAATAGCCTGGGCTACTAATTTAAATTTTACAGTAATTTACAGGATATGCGAGCTGGATGCCAAAATCTCTGAGTGCCAAAACTCTCTCTGATGCACTGTCTGGCAGAGCTAGATCAAATGAATGATGAATGATATCTGAAGCTTGTTTTTATACAAGTAAATTCACACTGGTTTAAATAAACAATTTGATTGATTGGTTTTGTGAGAATTGAATTAAAGGCCTGTCCTATATTGACGCCTGTCCCAAATACAGGCCCACTGAGTTCAGTGATTTAAGCAAATAATAGCCTGGGCTACTAATATAGGTTTTACAGTATATTTACAGGATATGTTTGTTTATGTTGTGTTTTTCTTCAAAGAAAACATAAAACAAAAAGGACATAGCTTAAAAACTCCAGTTGCTAGCTTTGCACACTGCCAGAGACTGATGGCTATGGACATCTGGATATCTGTTTTTAAACATAATTAAGCTTTTCTGTTAATAAGCATGCTAGATTACACATAATTATACGCCTGCTCTCCCTTTCAGATCAGTGCAGTTATTCTACCTGAGGGTTACACAGTTTATGTTTATAAACATGAAAGGAGAGGAGGAGGAGGGGGCACTGGTGGCCTATTCAAACAACCCACAGAAAATAGACAGCACTGGTTTTCAGCGGGCAGGAAAAAAAGTAAACTGGTCGGACCGGTGTGCATGCAGCTGCCGAGGGCTTCAGTTAAAAAAAAAAAGACAGAAAAAACTTCACCTTGCCCCAAGTAATAAAAACAAAAGTACAACTGAAGGACGACATGGACATCTTTGTGCAGAGACTCTAAACTTCCCTGTTAACAGCAGGCGTGTGGCAGCAGGCAGTTACAGATGAATGACACACAGGGGGCTGAACGCCACTAACAGTTACTCCAACAGTTAACGTTACCACCAGGTAACGTTAGGTGGATACGTTACACACACGTTCACAAACTACAACCAAAGTAAAAACTTAACAAGAGCGATAAAACAGGAGAAAATATGATAGGTGTTGTTACCTTTAGAGTACAAGGATCTGGGAGAATTCAGGTCGAGGTCCCCGCTGAAAAGGGAGATAAAGTCAGAGGGCATCGCAATCCCTCAGACTGAGGAAACCGGACACCCTCAAGTCAGATACCGTCACTGAGCGATACTATTTTCTGTCTGGCTGTCAGGAAACCTTCAAACTTTCGCTCAGACAAGTGTTGTGACTAAGTTGACCCCGTCGTTAGAGCTGGTTAACCGTCCCCGCTGTCACTTGGCTCGTGAATCTCCCCTCGGTCCGCCTACGACGCATGTTGTTGTCAGCAGACGACCCGAGCTGCTCACACCGCGAGCCACGCCCACACCGGTGACGCAATACGTAAAATGGACGTCTGGATTATTGTGGTTATGAGTAATGATGAGTCCACTGAACAATCATCTTTTCTTTTTTACTCATATATTGTTTTTTTTTTTTACATAAATTCATTTGTTCTTAGTAATACATTCTACCTGTATTTATTTAAGTATTTATTTTAAGTAATTTATATATTTATTTAAGTAAACTTGACCTGCATTCATTCAAGTGCATTCAAGTGTCCACCTGCTTTTAAATGTTTTTTTTATGTTTGAGATGAGAACAGGGATATTTAACTTGCTTTGCTCGGGGGCCACTTTTGCAAAATGACAGGCCTGCATAGGTCAGGTCAGGTGCACAGGGGCGTTTTTAGGATTTGAAGACATCTGAGGCTTAACACAGACCTCTGTCAGGTCCAGGCTCTTTTTCTATATATATATAAACATGCTCTTTTTTTGCTCTGTTGTGCTATTTATGAACCTTTGAACCTCATTTAAAAGTAAAAGTACAAAAAATGTATTCACATTATGAATTAGAAAATGGTTGGAGGGGCCTCCCAGCACCCTATTGCGGGCTGTAAGTTGAGTATCACTGGTGTTTGTGAATATGAATATGATTTTTAATATGTCTCTATAATACTTATGCATTATAAATCTACCTGTGCGAAGTCATACATCCAGTTCATCTACTTTTTGTGGACCACATTGTATTTTATCTTTTTGTATGAAATGTGCCATTTAAGCAACGTTTTATTATTTTATCTAAATTCTAATAAATCAATAGTCACTTAACAGGATTTCAATACAAAAGTCAAATGTATGTTATGCAAGATTGTTGGTTATGGTTTGTAAACATGCACGCCAGGGAAAGTGAAAGTAAAAGTCATATTAACAAAGTGGTTCCCAGCTGGTCCAGCCACATGGTCCAGATTTCTCCTTAGTAATTTGCTCAAGGTCCACACAATTTATTAAATTCATGTTTTACTTGCAATCAGCCATGTTGTCAAGCTAGTTTGTTGTCTCTGTTGGTAGCTGTCTGTTAGTCACTCACTCTACAGCAGAAAATAGCACTTCAAAATAAAAGCTCAGTGCTGGAAATTCACTATACTTCAAAATAAAGTTTGTTTTCTACAAAGTTGACACGCTCGCAAGTCACTTGCAGTCCATTCAGAATGGACCCATGACCCACTTTTGAGCCGCGACCCAACAGCTGTGAACCACTGACTTAAGGTACAATCTCATTTGGCATTTCATTTTGCTATCTTGCATTTTTTTGCTGTTGTGGCTCTTGAACGCCTTCGGCTTACCAAATGGCACCTGGTTGCTACCTTAAAACTCTGACCTCACCTGAGAGCTGTGGGGGTACAGGCCCATAAACCTCCCAAGCACATTAAGTAAGAAAATACAGGCAGAGTCTCTGCAGAGAAATACACTGCCACACACTTCTAGTGGGTCATAAGTGATGACTCAGAGAGATTGCAGTGGGCCCACAACTTATCTCAGCTGCCCTATCCATAGTGCTCTGCAGCTGGAATTTGTTGTCATCAGACCTTTACATTTAGTTATCAATATCTCTTTGTGTTCCAGATCAAGCACTTCTATATTATAAATGCAAACACAACACCTGCACCCTGCAAAGTTAGAAGATCAGTTAAAAAAAAAAATACAGAAAACAAACATGATCAACAACGTTTGACAAACAGCTCAGAATTACAGCACATCAAATTATCTGCATGACTTGAGACACACTATACCTGGCTACTAATAATTAGATGATATTGATACTGTGACATACTTTATTATAGAAGAATGAGATATACTTTATTATTCCCAAGGGGAAATTAAGTTTTCTTTTCACACTGTCATATACACACAGGCCAGATATACACATGCACAAGGCCTATGTAGTAAAAGCAGAGATGTCAGAGTGAGGGGGCTACCTTGGACAGGTGCCCCGAGCAGTTGGGGGTTCGGTGCTTTGCTCAAGACCACCTCTACAGTGCCCAGGAGGCAAACTGGCACCTCTCCTGTCTGGTTCCAAAGCCAAGTCCCTATGGACTGCGCTACTGCCGCTCCAAGTAAACCAGAATAAATTTAAACATCAAGCTGTTTATATACTGTATTCAATTTCATTGCACATTCAAGCAACCCATTGAAGTGGTAAAGAGGCATTAAACGGCACCTGGCAACAGATATCAAGTGCACACCCATGTTTATGGTTCACAGATCTCCAGATCGTATTACACGTTACTATCTATTTTGAATATATGCAGTAAAATGATATCTTGTTGAATCTGATAACATCAGAGGTTGTAGCATCATGTGCCTGAGCTGATGTTTTTTAATCACTTGTGTTTGTTGTCTAAATGTGAGTGATCCGTTGTATATGTCTTAGTTCCCTCAACTTAAATTAAAACTAAAAACTTAAAGCTTAAATTTTCCTCTTGTTTCGTTATTTTATCACTAAAGTTGAATATTATTCAGACTTGGTTGTAATAAATATAATATAAACATGTTGCTGAGTATGTAACGAACAACTACTGGATATGGCTGACAAATTTAAGATGACCACATGAGTCAGACTGATTTCACTAGCATCAATGAATAATTCTTATATGGAATAAAAACATACTGGACAAGATATTGTCACTCAAATTTATTTGCTTAACAAAATATAATGCAGCCTTAACACAATGCCTCAGTACGTAACCTAAGGTCATGCTAAGTTCCTCCTTTCTCTCAGTGTTTGTGCTTTTTCTACTACAGTGACAGATCTGCAGCAGCAAAGAGAAATGCTAATAGTTTACAGACTTACTAATATTCAGTCACAAAGCAACAAAAGCAAAAACTGAAGCAAAGAATTCTGTGGGAACATTTCAACCCTCGCAAATATTCCCAGAAGAAATGGTTGAGAGTCCGTTATTGAAAGCAGATGAAACAGCCGTGCTCTCAGCTCGGCAGTCACCACTTTGTTTCTTACACTTGAGGCCAAACAAACTGAAGAGTTTCATCAGCATCAGGTCCACAATCTCATCCTCTTCTGATGGCTGTAAGAAAAGTATTAATATATGCATAACTCTGTTTAGAGCTCATTTCTTCTACAATAAGATATTTCAGACTCAGCGCGGGTGAGTTACCTCGTGATGGATCTGCTCTTGACTGAAAGCCACCAGAATGACAGAGATGAAGAGGTTCAGCACCACAAAGGTCATGAACACGATGCAGGAGCCGATGAGGAAAGCACCAAGCACTGGGTTGTAATTCAGAACCTGAGGGACACAAAGAAAGACACACACTTAAGAAGGGTCAGCTGGAGCAAACTGGTACACAACAATCATATAGGCGGATTGTGGGAATAAAGAGCCAACAACATAACTTACACCAATTCTGGGAAAATGTGAATATTACAGTTATTACAGCATATCCAATATGCTATATTGCATATATGTAACTTTGAAGAATAAATGATTGGGTTGTGGATAAAGACAGACATTTAACCAAGATATTATTGATCACAAGCAAGAAGGCAATAACAAGGAACTGGTATGAGACTGAACCCCTTACTATAGAACAAGGGAAAGTGATTATAAGACAGATTTACATATGGAAAAAAGGTTTTGTTAGTAAGTGGTTTCTTTTTAATGTATCCCAGGTTTTAACAGATCTGGGGAAAAGTCCCTGTGTGTGTGTTTTCCTTGAAAAGCAGAATAAAGAAGAAGAGGATATACTTTATTGATCCCTGAGGGGAAATTCAATGTTTTCACTCTATTGTCATATACACACAGACCTGAAATACACACTTGCATTAGATGGAGAGATGCCAGAGTGAGGGGGCTGCCCATGGACAGGCGCCCCGAGCAGTTAGAGGTTTGGTGCTTTGCTCAGGGGCACCTCGGCAGTGCCTAAGAGGCAAGCTGGCACCTCTCAAGCTACCATTTGGTCCAGACAGGGACTTGAGCCGGCAACCCTTCAGTTCCCAAACAAAGTCCCTGTGGACTGAGCTGCTGCCGCCACAAATGGACATTTGTAACCATGATTATTTTGTTTTTCACATCTGTTGCTTATTTTTGTTTTTCTCTTTATCTTTCTGATTGTGGAGAGAAAATCATATGTTCATATACATGATGCTTGTGGTTGTGAACACAAACTAAAAGTCAATAAAAATTTAAGTCTGAAAAAAAAAGTAGGTTTAGTGGTGCAGTTAAATAGTCTCATACTAACCTCTTCATAGTTAAAAATGCCAAGCTGCAGGCTGACCATGGTCTGTGCAGCATCCAGCAGAGTCCGATAGGAGTAAAGCTTCCAGCCATACATCAGGTTAGACTGAAACATTGAAAGTTCATCTCTGTGTTAGTAACCACATTTTAAGTGAAACAAGATCAAACAGGAAGAAATGCAGAGACTCCAGCAGCATGTTGATGTTTAAGTGTGGGAAACTGCTCACAGCGATGGAGTAGGCCAGGAACATGATGGTCATGACCACCAGGAAGCCTGAGATATCAGTCCAGGCTCGCTGCAGCGTGGCTGTGATCATGTGCAGCTTTGGGTTCAGTCTCAGCAGGTGCCACAGTTTGACTGTAGCCAGCAGCACCAGGAAGGCAATCAGATACCCCAGCACCGCATCAGCCTTGGCTGTCTCATGAAAACTGGCGTACCTGGAGACAGGGCAAGAGAGGACAGAGCCTTGTTTAAACAATGTATTGATGCTGGAGATTGCAAGATGGGCACACAATCATAAAAAGTAAGTTTGAGACTTGTTGTTCATACCAAAGTTGAGATAACATCCTTAATTGTACACTTGAATGAGTTGTGTTTTTGTTATTGCTTACTGGTCTTTGTTGTTCTGGTAGTACTCCATGTCCCGCTTTCCTAGTAAAGTCCTCTTGATGAAGACAGACAGCGCACTCCAGCTGAGGATGATAATCCCCAACTCAAGCAGGTTCCATTTACTCTTGAAATAAGCCCATCTCTGCTGCTTCATCAGCTTTCCCTGTCAGGAGGGGAGGAGTTTGTTTGAGATGTAATTATTGTTATTAGCAATGGCAGCAAACTCGACAGATAATGAATCCACACCTGAACAAACATGTAATAGATGATGAAGAGGAAGTAGATGGCTTCAGAGGCCATGACAAAGATGTGAAGGCCGCCGGTCGACTGGTAAAGACGCACGCTCTGGAGCTCACTGCGGAATTGGAAAGCCCCTGGAGGAAACAGTGTAACAACATAACAGTAGAAGTTTCTATGTAGCTCCCACACATTAGGCGGACATGGGCTGCTTACCTATGGCTGTGGTCTCCAGCATGAGTGTGACGATGCAGAAGAGGTTGACGTTGGCATTGTACACAGTGAACTCCACAAAGATCGCTTGGGTGTACACATCAAACCAGGTGTTGTCATAAAGGTACTGAAGAGATCTAAATCGAGACAAGCACAAAACAAAAAAGTGCAGCAAGGCAAAATGCCAGAAGAGACAAAATCTGGGCTTGGCTTTTACTTCCACTTTCGCTAGCGATGTTTACAAATGATAACCTTCAATTCTGCATAATATACCTTTAAATCACATTTCTCTCCTGATACCATAAAACGACAAGTTATGATGCAGAGGCCAACTGTGTGGCACAATCCTGTGGTGTATAGCGATTGTTGCTATGCTAATTTAAGGCTAACTAAGAGTTAAAAGCAAATGAAACCAGGTTTAGTTAATCTAAAGATGTAGCAATATTGTTTACAAATGTGAATTTAGTTTCAGGGGAGACATACATAAATAATGAATTTGTCACCTGTCTAACAATTAACAACTAATAATAATTTTATTGTTTTCTTTTAGTCAAGAAAATGTCAGAAAATAAGAAAAAATGCATATATTATAATACCTACCTGCTTGAATTTTGTAAATCTGGCCCCAGATCCACCACAAACCCTCCTCCTCTGTAGAGCTTCACACTGCCCCAAATGGGGAAGGCCCTCAGTTTACCCTGAGACTGGTACGTCCACGGGCTGTGACGATTCAACGAGGTGTTATCACCCACCGAGCGGCTCCAGCCTGGACCATAGGAGCCCATGTCCTCCAACTCCCACGAGTAGGGAGCGTGACAGTCCCGGCTAGACTGCTGCATGGAGGGAGCCACCTGGCAGGAGTTTTGGTGCACCCTCACCTGGCGAAGACGAGCGTTTCCCACCAACTTGGAGTTTCCATCGGTAATGAATCCTGTGACAAATTTTTAAGTGACAAGAAGGAAAGATCAGTTAATTAAAGGAGCAGTGTGTACAATTTGGAGGGGGTTTAGTGGCATCTAGCTGTGAGGCTTGCAGATTGCAACCAGCTGAAACTTCTTCAGTCAGAATTAATTCAGTGTTCATCACACAGGAGGTTTTTGCCGGGAGCTGAATTATCTGCAACGGAGCAGGGGATTAAAACTGGTAAAAACACTGTATAAAGCAGTTTCATGTCACAAATCAGTGTTTCAGTGTTTTTCTGATAACTTAAGACCCAGACCTTCAGCATCAGCTTTTCTGATGCTTTTGACGTGGAGGAGCTTTTGACTATAGTGGCCAATGCAAAAACATGAAAATAGAGCCAGTGCTTGGTTTGTCCATTCTGGGCTACTGTAGAAACATGGCAGTGTAACATGGTGATCTCTGTAGACAAGGACCTGCTCCCTACGTATGTATACACAGCTCATTCTAAGGTAATAAAAACATAACAATTCTTTTTTTTCAGGTGATTATATACTAAAGAAAATATACTTATTATATCACATTCAATTTCTTGATGCAATGAGCTTTAAAATGCAAGAACCAGAGTGACCATCGGGCAACTAGAGCCAAAAGCTGACATTTGCTGCATGTGTTTTCCATTTTGTCATAAGCAGCAGGCATGTGCGACAGTTAATAACATCACAACATACTGACCTGGGTACTCTCCAAACAGGCTGCTCAGCAGAGTTGTGTTTGCCCAGTTGAACACATCCTGAATACTCATACTGTCTGAGATCCCTTTGCTGAAGCTCTGTCTAATGTGTTGGGTCAGGAAGTAAGCGTTGGGGTCCCTCTGACCGTACGCCACCAGGAGCAACATCCACATAAATCCCATGTAGGCTGCATCACAAACAAATGACTCACATCAGCTCCACAAGCCGTATCACAATGCCTCCTATGTTGCATCAAAGTGGTTTTCCTACCAAGAATCTCCCTTATGAGGGCAAAGACCTTCTGCTCTTTAATCATGTTATTCCTTATCTTCTCAATGTCAGTGGGAGGTGGTGGCTGATAGAAACTGCACGTGCTGTCTCTTCTTGCTGCACGCACCGCATCGAGATCATCTTGATGCAGAAGAGGAATATTATATTGATATCTTTTGTTTGTTTCTATACAAAACAATGCAACAAAAATGTAAAACTGGAAAAAATGTACCTGTGTTTCTTAAACTGTCATCGATCTGCGGCTCTCCGTACTCCTCCTGGTCAACTTTCTTCAGAACAAGAGCAAAGAAAGCAGCAAAACCAAGAACCTGTGACAGAAGATGTTCAGTCTTTAATACCAGAGGATCTCTTTTTGATTGGTTGGAAACATCTCGGGAATTACCTGAGCATTTGCAGTACTATCCAGGCTATCCGTCTATGTTCTGACCATATGCTATAATGCTGCTCACCTTCAGAGGCTGAGTGATAAAGAGACTCTCAAAGAAGGAGACCACCATGGAGATAAGCCAGCTTATAGAGCGGTCTTTCCCGTACGTCAGCCCATACATCATGGTGAAGTATCCTGACACACCGCTGGTTGCGATCACCAGTATCCAGCCGACGAACACAAACCACCACGGCAGCCCTCCTTGACAGCACTTCTTGCCGGAGTCTCCATTGACGCTCTCTTCTGGACTGGGGCTGCGGTCCCCCTGGTCTCCCTCCAGGCTGGACGAGGGGAGGTGGTACTCAAGGAGACCCTTCATTCCATGAACTTGCTGCATGGCTCGGTTGTAGCTGTCTGGGTTAGGAAAACGAGAAGGTCCCAACAACCCCAGCTCCTTCTCAACATGACGCAGCTGCTTGTACAGGTACCGACTGTTATTGGTCTTCTTCTGAGCTTCATCCGACGTCTTTTCAGGGCTCCCCCACACACTGTTTTCTGTCCACGCAAAAATCAGCGTCAGTCAGTTTGGATGAGAAATGCATTATGCCAATATTTCTTTTGACACTTATAGATTCTCAATTTATGTTTTTTTTTTGTTTAAATGAATTTCCTATGCATTAAATGGCCATTATATGAAAACATTACATATAGAACAGGCCAAAAAAAAGTCAAACATATGATATCCAGAGTGCTGTAAATGCTCTGGGGCTGCTCACCTTGTAGATTAACTGCACGTAAACTGAGGATCATAGAGCGATCCTTCTTTGAGGCATCAGTGTAGAAGTCTCCAGCCGCTCCGTTCTGTTGTCTGATGATGTCTTCCACCAGAGACAGCAGAGTGTTGATGTCCGCCGGCTGACCAGGTCGGAGCTCCAGGTGAGGCAGTGGACTCTTCATGGCCTTTGAGAGCGACTGAGCAATTCTCTTTATGTCCTGATAGAAAAACCACATCAAGCACTTTAGACATGTAGAACAGACGAGTTAATATCACTCCCAAATCACTGATCTGTCACCTCACCTTGATCACAGTGTCTGGTGTGATGTCCTTCAGCTCCTTCTGAGGTGAAGAAGTCTGCGAGGGAGAAACTCGTCCAGTCTTTCCTTGTTTAGACGCGTCCGTTTTGGTGCCCTTCTCTCGAGGACGAGTGTTTCTGAAGATGCTCACGATTAGGAGGTTGATGGGAAACATGATGATTGAACTTTGAATTCCAATCATAACCTGTTGCCAGGTGAACTCGATGTGACCTGCAAATAAAGTGGTCTTTTAAATCAAGTTTAAATGGATGTAATTAAAACCATAGGAGACAAAAAATGAGGGTAGCAGAGGACTTCTACTCTGACAAAATTAAAGACAGTTACACCGTACATCGTTGCAGAAATGCACAAATTGGTGCATGAAAAATCAGCAGAATCCAGGAGTGTGTGACCCCCAAACCCAATACTTCATCAGTGTCCTCACTCCTAAAACTAAAATTAAACCTTCACCCTTAATTAAACAACAGGTCCTTTAAGTTACTCATTCAGTCAGACTTTACTTTTGTGATTTTGGATACTCATCTGTCCATTAAACCCTCAGCACTACTGTCCCAGTTATACTCTATGCAAAAGTTCAATGTAAAAACCCATTAGAAATTATTTCCATGTTTGCATGATGAATTACAGAAAGCAGGTTAGTGTTGAAAACCAGAGATAATCACATCTTTTCTGTGTAAGTATGGGGGGAATCAGAGTTGGATTTGAACAAGTCTTGACACCTTTATATATAAATGGTGTCAAGATATATGTATACTTTGTGTTTTATTACCTACCCAGGTCCATGGTCTGCTCAGAGGGGTCAGTGGGGATGCCCCAAAACATGATGCTGGTCAGCATGGTGCACAGCAGCAGGGAAAAACAGCAAGACACTCGCTGCACGCGTGTGAAAGTGCTGCAGGGAGGCCGACTGATGACAGAGAACCAGATGTGACCGTCACGGAAATCTTTGGCTGTCTTCATGAAGAACAGGTTACTAGAAATATTGGGAAAAAAAGCGAATTTGGATTTGGGAGATAAAAATAAATCAACAATAATACAAAGTCAAACTCATTGGTGGTGTGTTTTTACTAGATCCCTGGCTGGTCTTACCTAAACCTCTTCAAGTCCATCTCTGTGGCCACTGGGAAGACCTTGTCAAGAGAGCACTCTCCCACATCTACAGCCAGCCAGGAGTTACACAGGAAGTGCCATTTTTGACCGCTCTCTAGATCCTGCACTGTTACTTTGTTGACATACCTGCATGAAACATCAATCATTATCTCCTGTGCTTATAGCAACAGTACAACTCAAGCTTAACCTAATGGTTTAAAGGTCCAGTGTGTAGGATTTCCTGGCATCTAGTGGCAAGGTTGCACATTGCAACCAACTGAAACTTCTCCCATGTGCCAAGCATATGAGAGGCTGACAAGGCTGACGCAAAAATGTGAAAGGCTCTATCTAGAGCCAGTGCTTGATTTGTTTGGTCTGGGCTAATGTAGAACAACATGTTGTAGTCCGTGAAAAAGGACCTGCTCTGTACGTAGATATAAACGGCTCATTCTCAGGTAACAAAAACAGTGATTCTTATTTTCAGCTGATTATGATCTAATAAAAACATAGTTATGAATATTATAAACCATTTCTGCCAATAGATGCCCCTAAATCCTACACACTGGACCTTTCATCATCTTTAGTGTCACATCAACACGTCCTTCCCCCTAACTTCTACCATGCAGGGTGTGCTCCCGAGTTGTCGTGCCACAGCCTGATGCTCTGCAGATCTCCAAGGGAAAAGTGTGTGGTCAGCAGGAACATGTCCACTCCACCCCTCTCAAACACGGGCTTCTCAGGGTCTGTCAGGTGATGGGGCTCACTTTCTCCCTCTGTGCCCAGCAGAGTTATCGTCACCTGAAACAAAACAAAAAAAAAAGTCAGTCAGGATGGACGGAGTTGTTGCATCATGAATGTTGTGCAACAGAAGCAGCAGACAGGTTTTGTCTGTGAGTCTCCTCTTAACTCTAACAGTCCTTACTGACCTGAGAGGACGTGGATGCACCGTGCCGATGCCCTGTGCTGACATTCAGCATATAATGATACTCAGCTAAAGGGTCATTATCCTCCAGCACTGTTATCTTGACCTACAAGTGAATGTGAAGACACAGCATTTACAGAATTTTTTTATTGGTAATTTCATAAACATAACGTGAATGTAGTATAACTCAGTATCAAATTTAACGTAACTGAAGCATGATTAAAAGCGTTTAGATCATAAACTGTTTGAATATTTTGGTATTTTAATGTGAGCGCATTTTGTAGTAGGTAAGAGCAGGTACAAGTACTGGTACTTTACATGAGTATTTAGTTATTATTTATTGAGAAAATAATGCACTGTATATTTCTTTAAAGATAAGCTATGCAGGATTTTCCTAAAAAAAAAACCCAACAATCTTATACAGAAGTAATCCCTCTCAATCATCACTTATGACCCATTATGTCAGAGTATTTTCTACAGCAGTGGCTCCCAACATGGGGGCCCCGACCCCAAGAAAAGAGGATTTACCAAGACTTTTGTATTGAGTGTGGCTTCACAGAGGCAATGAACAAATTAGAAGTGAATGTCTCAGTTGCAGTGACAAATTGGCAAATCAAAGTATGAAACCCTGCAAACTGAAGTGACACCAGATGACTAAACACCCTAAGATGACAGTGGGTCAACCCAGTGAGTTTATCCTCAGAAAAAGGGAAGTTGTGGTGACAAACAGGCATAAGAACATTAAGGAAAGTCTTGCCAGGGCTGAAAGCAGGCATCTGTTGCATCATATGAGTGCTCTGTCCTTATTGCACAAGCCAAAGAGCCACACAACATTGGTGAAACGCTGATTAAATCAGCTTGCATTAAAAAAAGGGGTAAAGGGGTCCCTTAAAGGTCCGGTGTGTAGGGTTTTAGGAGGGCATATTGGGAGAAATGGAACATAATATAATAAGTATATTTTCTTTAGAGTATAATAACCTGAAAATACAAATACAAATCGTTGTGTTTTTGTTTGTTGATGTTTCTACCATCGTCCAGAATGGACAAGCTAAACACTAGCTCTAGACAGGACCATTTGCATTTTCTGGTTGGCCACTGTAGTTAGCAACCGGCCTGTAGCAAGGGTGTCAGAAAAACACTTATCATTTTCAAGTGTTCATTCAGTGTTTTAGTAGTACATATCATTAGGTTTGTTTGTTTTGGAGAGGAGGAGACCTCTGCAGATAATTCGGCACCTCCTTATCAATCAACACTGAAGGAATTCCAGCTGAACTTTCATCTGGTTGCAATCTGCAATCCTCACTGCTACATGCCACTAAATCCACCTAAATCTTGCACACTATTCCTTTAACAACAAGGCTGGGAACCACTGCTTTACAGAGCAAGGCTTAATGCACAGAACATGTAATGAGCTCATAAAACTTGAACCATTGTTGGAGGATATTCAGGCCCACCAGAGACAGTTTACATAGTACAGTGAATTCTCACATGCAGAGATTTTAATGGGGTATTCTGCCGTGGTACTGATACTTTGAGCATTTCAAATTATATGTGTGTGTAGCAAAGTCTGAATTACACCTTCCACATGGTGCAGCATTTCAAATTAACACTATAAAGAGGGAAAAGGTCTTTACTGAGAATTACCTTGGCTGAGTCCTGGATGTCTTTCCTGCGTGCCCACACAACCACCACGAGATAAGCAACAAAGATGGCGCCCACAAAACACACCACTACAGGATTGTTAGTGAAAGTAGCAAAAAGTTCTGCAGTACGTGACACATCCACCAAGTTCGGCATGACAAAGAAAGAGCTGCCAAAGAAAGTTAAGTGGTTACAGAGGCACTGGGTGACCAGGGGCGTGGTGAGCGGGCCGACCTGTAGAAAAAAGGGAAACAGTTGGTCAAACCTCATAGCACCTTCTTTAAGGATGTATCGATGCAAACACTGTGGTTGTGTTTTGATTTTTTATTACTTACCCTGCAGCCATCTTCACTCCAGTGTGACCCAGTTTCATTCCAGTATTTGCACTGGGCAGCGATGGAAATGACAGTGACAGTGGCATTGATGGATTTGACCCCTGGCTCAACAATGGGTTTCATAACAAGGAAGTGCTTTCCAGCTTCTGCTGCTCTGTCTTTGGGACTCAGCACCCAGGTGAATTTTTCCTCTGTGTTAAAATTACAAATATGTTCATATACAAAAACACAAACATGCATGTTTACATGTTCGTATGTATGCAAATGCTCTCATTGTGATATCAGTGAATATAAATATGACTGTCAGCCAGCTCTGCCAAGAGGAAATCTGGTGCTTTTAATTTTACCTTCTTTGACATTCTCTCGGGGGATCTGAGTCTTGGCTACATAATTCTCATCATTTGGGTAATCTTTAAATCCCAGGAATAGCATGAAGGAGATGTTTTCAGACGGCTCCATTTTCAGCACCAGTGTTACATCCGGCGAGGGGACGTCAATTATTAATGTGCTGAAATTGGCCAGGTCCAGGACTGTGCTGTTCTCCTGCGCTACGTCAAGCCTTGGTAGGAGAATCTGAAAGCCCAGAAAACACATCATTCTGAACCATCTACCAATGTTTATCAAGGGAAAGTAACTAAAAGTCTATAAAACAAATATTACCTCTATCTCATCTGGTAGGTTCTCTACAGTAATGACAGTGCCGTTCATTCTGGTGAGAGAGACGGATCCGACAGTTCCTGTGATGTTTTCCTCCTTCCAGGAATACGGGTTCTTCTCAAAACTCATCATCTAGAGGGAAGACATTTACTGATATAGTTAAATAAAATAAATTGGGCAAAACTGTAACACAGATCATTTTAAAGGGACAGTTCGTCCCAAAGTAAAAAAAGAAAAAATATTTTTTACCTGTATCATGGTGCTATTTATCAGTCTAGATAATTTTGTTTTGAGTTGCCGAGTGTTGGCCTTCTCGACAAAATAATAGATGGCACCCAGCTTGGTGCTTAAAGTGCCGAAACAATACATGTGAAAAACTCAACAGTAATGTCTCTTTCCAGAAGTTATGGCCCAGTTACTCAAGATAATACACAGATCTTGCTGTGAGCAGTTACCCAATTACACCCGCCAACTGTATCACAGTGCAGAGGGATGCCTGTATCTAGCACCACTGAGCTAGCTAATGTTACAGCTCAGCCGAGGAGGATGCCATCAATGTTTACATCTCACACTGTCACAAGCATGAGCCTCTCCTTCATGAGTAGATGCAGCCTTCCTTTTGCACAGTGATACTGTTCGCAGATATAGTGCTCAGGATAAGCTCTGTGGATTATCTTGAGTAACTGGGACATGATTTTCAGAAAGAGACATTGTATGCATTTCTATTTTTCAAGCTGAGTGCCATCTAGTTCCATTATATTCAAGAGAAGGCAGACATCTCTACAGCTGATATCATCAACAATCTGGAACTCACACAAAAATGATCTAGGCTGATAAATGTCACTACAGGCAAGAGGAAAAAGACTTTTTTTTATTTTGGGGTGAACTGTCCATTTAAAGGAAGCAAAGCTGATCTAATCTGGCCTTTATCTACACTTTTTGCTTCTTTTTACAGACAATATGGCTCAGGATTTTTTCTGTTGAGTCCATTGTTGTAGATCTTATCAGATATTACAGTTTTGAGGTTCAATGCTTCTCTCCTCCATATTATGATTAACTTACTCAAAATTTCAAGGACTGACCTAAGAGAGTGCAAACATTAAAGGTAAGAGGCAGATGGGCAGACTGGTCCAGGCATTATGGATGTTCAACAATAAGGAACACATTACCTTACACTGTCCATGACAATGTAGACTTCTACAACAATCTTGGAAAAAGTCATAGACATAATATGATGACAAAAATCAAGTGTCTGCTCCCTACACACACTTACTCTGACATCCACCGGCTCCTCTGGAGATAGAATATGAGCAGGCAGTGTGGGGAAGGAAAATCTGGAAGAGCTGTTCTTCTGGACATTTATATCCTGCATTTGCATATTTCCTGGAGAGACTCTGCAGGAAGCAGAAGCAGCATAATCTCAGTGGTTTCAGCAAACCCCAGTTTATTCTTATATACGTGCTCTAGCCAGTGTCAGTCATCTCTTACCTGTTGACATACACACTGATCTGACCAGAATCAATGATGGCAGGGTCCCCATTCAGCTTTTTATTGTTCAGCAAAGCACTTTGAACGTTGTTTATCCCAGACAGAAGAAAATCTGAGACTTTTTTCTGAGGAAAAGACATTAAAGTTTGTTTGGTATCTGGAAAGAGATTTTTAGCAACACTGGTGATGGTTTTGTTCTTACATTCGAGGACACATTCAAAATATTACTGGCTGCTTCAACTATTGGTGTAGCTGCTTGCACGACTTCTCCGTCATCTCCGTCGTCCTGATTAACACTGATAGTGTTGAGGGAGGAGCTGAGGTCTACCAGTAATGAACCTGCTTCTTCCTGGAGGGGAAACACAGCAACAAAAAATGTTTCAGTTAATCTGTGTACAACACATTTTGACTGTACAAACATTTTAGCTATTTCTCAGTTCACTTAGGTTGAGAAAGAAAGAAAGAAAGAAAGAAAGAAAGAAAGAAAGAAAGAAAGAAAGAAAGAAAGGAAGAAAGAAAGAAAGAAAGAAAAAAAGAAAGAAAGGGTTGAAATGCTTTTTAAAAATCCTGCTCTGCATGTTGCTGCAGACTGCATGCAAATATTAACTGTCATGCATGAGCTCTAGAGAGTCCAGACCCAAAAAGTTGAGCACACTTTCTTTCCCTTTTCCCTATTTGTTTTTGTTTGTGACATTAATTCAGACTTAAGTCTCCTTTTACAATGGCTTAAAAAGGTATTCTCTTAAGTTCCTTGATTCATACTGCTATACTGATCTGCAATACTGTACTTGAGCAGCGGGACTGAGCTCTTCTGGGCGCTGGGTGAGTCCGGCCACAGCTCTTGCTGTCACTTGCACTTCCTGTGTTGTGTTGCTGGGTGATTCCATCAGAACTGTGGTCATTTGGGTCAGCATCTGCTTTCTGAGCTGAAAGAGGAGTCAGTGCTGATTACCATCACGTAATCCTTAAAAGTTGTAAACCTCACAGATATCACAGCATTATACTACTTTAGTTTTCAACATCAACTCCATCCTGTTACCTCTGTCCTTGCATCCTTCTGATCTTGGCTGTCCTCTGTGTTCAGCATATCAGACACTGAAGTAAATATTTGTCCAAGTGCCTCGCCAGAGAGAAGACCCTGCTGCTCTAACTGACTCACAGTATCCTCCACTGCAGACTGGAGAGCCTCCACAGAGGCACTGGAGCTGCTTTTTCGTACCTTGAGGAACATAAACAGTCACTTTGTATAATTCAGACTGTTACATGGACAACCTGTTTCTGTAATCCTCCTTCTTGACACTGATCAGCCTCAATCAACACATGAAGATTTTGCATACTGTCAATATCTGTATGCTGCCATGCGTTTATCTGTATGTTGCAGTATACTAGCTGTGAAGAAGATACATGATTACTGGTAGATGACAAACCTGAGTGGAGACAGCTGTGGTGGCTTTCTCATATTCATTTTTCACAGTCACCACAACAGACAAGCTGTAATTGTTGTTCTTATCTCCGAGAGGCAGGAAGACTGATTTCACCTCATTAGCGTTACTGCAGCGCAGATGTTTGCCTTAAAGACAAAAGAGACAATTTAGCAAAACTGTTGTAGTGAATTCTTGATCATTTATCTACATACAGGTTTTTAAATGGCCAAAATTGTCAAATGAAGTCGTCACTACTCACAAATAAGAACAGAATAACTAGAAGATGCTTTTCAGCCCAGGGCTTTCCTCAACATTATACATACTTATAAACATTTTTGAGTGCTGATTGATTAATTCGCTTATTCGCTAAAGAAATTTAAGTTAAGCACACTAGTTCTTCTGTTTGGGCTAAATGTCCAAAGCATTGAAATTTATCAGAGGCACTAATTTTTTAGAGCAAAAAGGTTGGCCATCATCATCAAACTCATTCTACATTTGTTTTTTATCTACAACAATTTTAAAATAGATCAAAGATACACTCAAGACGGGTTTTATGACATAAAAAGTACTCTGCTTTGAATAATATTTTGTGATTAATATGGTTTGACACAAAAAGAGCTCGGTTGCCTCATTAAAAAAATTACTAAAAATTACATTAATTCCCTCTCTCTCAGAATCTATGAATATATGAATATAGATCTTTTAGGACAGAATACGTGTGAAAGGGGGAGAAGAAGGGGTGACATACATCAAAAGGCCGCAGGTCAGAACTGAGCCCACAGCCACTGCAACAAGGACACTGTCTTTGTTTTACCCACTTAACCACTGGGCACCCCAGTAATGATCATTTAAAAGTTGAACCATGCAACAAGCGTGCAATCTCAGTGTATACCCATGGAAGTTTCCACATCACACTGGCTTCTAGTTATGATGGTTGTAGGTCTAGTTTTTAGTTTTAAGTTGAGCACAGAGAAACTTCCCCCCTTCAGCCAGCAGATAACGTTGCATCAAACTTTGCACATACATCAGTCTGCATGGTGAAGTTCAAACATTCACGTGAAGTAACAATATGCAAAACACATTTTTGAGTGGATTTAAATCTCAGTCTCAACAAACAAACAAAAACTTTTCTTACTCTTGGAAACTTTCGTAACATGCATAAAACAAGTAATTGACATAAACCTTAAACTGCTTCTTCCTCACTTCCCCCCACTTCTTTCTCTTTCTTTCTTTAAAGTCTGCCTTATAACTTTTTTTATCAGTGAATTAAATCAAGAGACGACAGTGCACATTCTCACCTGTGTCTGTTTTGAAGCAGTAAACACAGCCTGCAGAGCAGAAAGAGTTCACTGTGCAGGTGATATCAAAAGCATCCAGAACTGTTCCTGATGTTGGAGAGATGCTACACGAGGGGGGTGAGGAGTCAGCAGGTGCATCAGTTGCAGCTGCTTCAGTTGGCTCAGGAGCTGGTATTGGAAAAATGTACCTGGCAAATCCCGGCTCATTCTTGCCTGTACCAAAGAAAAACATAAAATTTGTAAATCGATTTATCAGCTCATTTCAAAGCCAGAAGTTGGAAAAACTTTATTTCAAGTTCAAGCAAAAATGTAATATGTAGATTTAAATAAATCGCTGGTTTCAAAAGGCTGACAGACTACAGGATGAAAACGCACCATAAGCAATCACACTGATGTTGTGCAATGTGTCCCTTGAAACTTTTAGATGTTGGCTGTGTACAGTATATTCAGTGTTGCCATCCTGCCTCTCAATGGGGGGCCTCCTTCCTGCTTTGGAGTAACATTTTTGGAGGTCACCCTGGAAAAAAGATCATCAGTTAGTAATTGTGTGACACATTAATCAAATAAGTTGCAGTTTAAAATCAATTTAAGTGATGTTCCAGACTTACCTCTTCAGGTCTGGGGTCCTCAATAAACCAACCTACATGTGGGCAAGTTCCTGCACAGCTCAGTTTGAGCTTTACATGGTCATTCACATTTATCGAAGCGCAGTTATCACAACTGCAAGTGTAAAAGTAAATGCATAACTGTAACCAACTCCAGTTGATATAATTAGCTGGCAACAACCTGAAGAATAACTGTTTTGAGAATACGTGAGCATTCTTTGTAAATGGTCTGTTTTACCTGATGCTGACATCTGTGAATTCTTCTGGAGCAACAGTGATGCACTTTGAAGCTGACGCTAGCTCAACCCATTTCCTAAACCAGGTTGATCTCCCCACGGTTAGAACGTATTTGAACATATCAAAGGGATCTGGAAGGCAATCTTTTTCGATGACATGAGTTTCATCCTTTGTTTTGTTTCTGCACTTGCAGTTTCCTTCTGTACGGAGAGAAGCGAAGGCAAACATTTAAACAGCACTTCAACAATAAAGAGATTACAGTGACAAATATCATGAATCACAGTATCATTACAGCATGTTTACAGAGGATGAACAAAATAACAGGAACACAAGGCAAGCCAGTGTGAGACCACCACTGACTACAACCTCAGAAACAACCTTAAAATTGAATCAACAGCTGTCTGACAACAGTGAGTGTGTTCACATGTTCACTTATGATCAGGTGTTTGGAGGTTCTGTGTTTATTTCTAAGACGTGAACATCATATTCTGGCCTCAGACATCAGGATAAACCCTTATCTCGCTTTTGAGAAAGCAGAGTATGCTGGCTGGTGCGTGCTGATAGAAAACAGCATACTGTGAATCCAGAGGATTGTAGGCGGGGTTAATAATGCTTTACACAGAAATGAAACTGAAAGTCTAAAAACAGTAATGCTGAAACAAAAGTTAAGGTTTGCAAGGAAAAATAGTATTGGCACTCTCATCATCCTTTACTGATGATCAGATGGGGAAATAAAATCCAGCTGTGTGGAAAAATACTGTGTCCAGACAGACAGACACCAAACAAGGATCATCCTTAAAGATTCAAAGACACTCTTGCGGACACATGATCTGACACCTGGATACTGTTGAATCATGTATACCTGGAGCTGAATAACAGGTTTGCCATGTTCAATGTAAAATTCACATTGTGAATATGATTAAAAATCAGGAAAAGACTAAAAACAGGACTCATAGTGTGCATGAAAATGCTTAAAAAACTGAGCATTCAAAGCTTCACTGTTCTTAAAATGGATTGCCTTTGTTCTTCTACTTGCGTTCACCCCCTGTATTCACTTTAATTATTGGTTTAACTCTTAAAAATGTATAACATTGGTCAATTTATTGTGGTGCTTACCACATTTCCATTCAAATGTGAGTCCTTTCCTTGGTAATGATTCATTTCTGGTTATGCTCAGTGTGACGCTCTGAGTGTAGTCAACCAAAGTGTGCGGAGTAGCAGTTATTTTCAAGTCGTCTATACTCACACTGCCTGTCTGGAGATGAAAACAAAGTCATTGTGCTATAACGGAAACAAGCAAACACCTGAACCATACGCAAAGATCATTATTGTTTGATACTAATCTTCCACATACTGTGTTTTTATGTTCATCGGGTGAAAAGTCTGAATAATTCTGGCAAGCCCAAAGTATCTTCTCCAAGTCCACGTCCACCTCAGAGGCAGAGAAGGCATTCACGGCTCGTACCTTCACCTCCAGCGGTCCTTTAGCAAAAGAAATGGTATTTAAGAGCAATTAACACATGTAATATACACTTGCTTTCATTTAATTACTTGAGCTGTAAGTACCTTCAATTGGGTTGGAGAACGTATACGTTTGTAAGCTGCCGCTGAGCATGTCTCTGGTCTCAGAAATAGTGTCCCTGGCTCCAGTCAGCGTGAAGAGCAGCTCTACAGGGCCTCCTCGCTCCAACGAAACACTGATGATGAGATCAGGAGAGTCTGGACACGTGTCTTCCTCTGCTATCACCGAGGCCTGCAGGCCTTCAATAAGCTCCAGCAGACACAGCTCCAGCTCAGCGGACACTGTGTGGGCTGTGACCCTGTTAGAGGCAGTCAGAGTCAAGTTGTGGCAGCCGTGTCCGAGCTTCTCAACCACACTTTCACTCAGTGTAATGTTGTGTGGTGTGATCCCTCTCTCCACTGATGAGTTTGCAACCAAGTGGCCTTCATGTTGGATTGTGTAGGAAACATTTGTGCCTATAAACAGAAAAAATGTCCCAAATTATTCTGTATGTTGGTGGTTTATTGGATGCAATGATCCCCTGCAGTGTTAGACTGACTCACCTGCCTCTACCATGACCTGGATCTGAACAGGCCTGCCATGAAGAGCATTGCATTTAGTGCCACCTGTTGACGTATTCCTGCTATAGCACTTAATAACACCAAACTCTCCAACAGGTTCCTGAATGGTGATGACTTTCTGAGCTGTGACATGCCAGTCACTGGTTGTGCACTCCACTATAACCATGAAAACACCGGGACGGGTGAATTTGTGCATCACAGTGCTCTCCATCCTGTAAGACAAGTAATGTAATAGGTTAAATGCAGGTACACGACATACCTATCTATCTATCTATCTATCTATCTATCTGAAGATTTGCTCACTCCTCTGGGCTGTACGGATCAATAGTGTGGCCATCTCCAGCGTTCAGTGTGCATGTGAGGTTGCCCTGAAAAGGATGAAGGAGCCACTTCACAGTGATGGTGACATTATCAAAGACGGCCGCCAGCTTGCTGATCAACAAGTGGAGTCCTGAGAGGAAATCACACACGTTAATTTCAATCATGGAAACGTTGCTTCAGAGAGGTTTGTCAACACACAATGAGCCTGAGCCTTTCATCTAGTGTTGTAGTATGCTACTACTGCTGTCTCGATCTCGTCTCAGACTCGACCACATTTTTACTTGGTGTTGTTTTTGTCTCAGACAAAGAGGTATCTGGATTTTATTTTAACATCTGTCAAGACCACAACTGCGGTGATGTTGCTAAATTGCCTGTGCAAATAAGGAGTGTTTAATAAAGAAGTTTAAGTTGATTTCAGCTCCTTGGGGTTTGTTTGCTCTCAGAAATCAAAGGAAGATTCCCACGTATAAAATTCACCTCTGCGCTGCCTTTTGATTATTCCAAGACATTGCTCATGATACACCTTTAAATTCACACATATACAGTATATATGTCAGTAAAAGATGTGAATGAGGTTTTTAGGGGAACATGGATCTTTTGAATCACTGTGAGTGGTCTGCATGTTCCACATTTTACTGTAGGTGTGTCATGCATTGTGGGACTCGCACTGGTCTGGTCTGGTCTTGGTCTTGACTCGATCTCAACCCCTAAAAGTCTTGGTCATGATCTGGTCTTGGTTTAGGTGGTCTTGACTACAACATTACTTTCACTAACATAATGCATCTTGGAGGGAACTGTTCATCTAAGTTCACTCTGCTGTGTTGAAAGTTTGGCTGCAAATTTAGCTTAAGGGGCTACATAGCTCTTATGATGAAGTAAACTGAAAGTCAAGGATAAGAAATGTGTTAGAGTTATGAAAAGAGGAACACAAGACATACAGTACATAATCTGAGGCTAACGGCACTGACCACAATTTTGGCTCACCCCAAACTAGCTTTGAAGTAGACCTACCTTGTATATATGTAAGGCAATTAAACAATAAATATATTTGTAGTTACTATGGATGCATTTATATTGCACAATGTTCTCCATCTAATAATGATTATGTATTATGTTAGAGAGATTAAGTCTATGTATGTATAGTGGAAGTGAAAAAAGAGAAAGATAGTGCATCTGACCGTGTTTGCAGCGGTACTCTATAGACAGGTAACTTCCCAGCACAGGACATGGTTCACCAAAAGTGCTCAGATCCACTGGAGCCTGGCAAGCCTGCAGTCCATGGCAATGGGCTGCAATGACACATAAATCAAGTAAATGATGGCGTTCTGCTGTTTATCTGGATTATTTTCAGTTTTACTGATTGACAGACCTTGAAAATACTGTTATAGTTGTCATAAAAGCAGGACACCGGTCGATCCTAATGAATTTAAATATCGTGCTATAACCTTTTATTGAGACTTCTAATAGTTCTTGAAAGTGGTCTATTAACAATAAGGAGAAACACTATTCGCTTAGTACTTGCATGAACTCCTCCATCATAACTAATCCCACACTGATATGAATGTGAAAGTGCATTCACCCCAGAGTCCATCTGTTCAGCTCCTCGGAGGGGATTTGCCTAATGTCTTTTCTGGAAGTGTAATCCTTTTGTCTCCACTCACAGGGCAATGAGGGTTTTTGTGTTTGACACAAAGCACGAAACAACAATATAGCTTGTGGTGACTTTAGTATCTGGCCCTTCTGTTGAAGCAGCTTAAACAAAGCTAAAGATGTTCCTATAGGTTTTACTATAGGTTCCATCATTCATACCAAAGTACCAGGAAGCAAGTTAAGTAAATATTTTGTCATGTCCATAAGGAGTAACCTGAGCTATTTCTGTATTTTTCTATAATACCCACTATCATGTTTGCAGAACATTTTATGTATCATGTTAATGGAAAAATACTTGTATGTAATTCATAATACCTGTTACAGAATCTATCACATCTATCCAGCTGCACTCCTCCTGAGTGGACGTGGGTGAGGCTGTAAGTTTGGATCGGCAGTAGTGAATTGTTTTCCGACCATAGAAGCTGTCATCTATTTCTATAACTTGACCAGAACCACACTGCAGCGTTGCATTTTGCCCGTCACATGCGATAGATCTCCCAGAATCTGGGGGAAAAAAAAAAATCAAGATTTACATAAGGAGAGTGAACAAAATATAAGTTTAATGGCATATGTTAATTTCTTTAGGAGCGCATACCAAACTGGCAAATGAAGTTAAGTTCCTGACTGCAGTTCCCTGGGGCTTCCCACTGGAAGCCTGAATGTTTCAGAATATGTCCACAGGCTGCTCCTGCATCTGGCATGTTCACCCAGTTACTATAGCTGACATCTGAGCCATCCAGCCAAGCAAGGGAACCTGGGAAAAGACAAAAGAAAAACACCATTTAATTGATTAAACTTCTATGTTAAATTCTAATATTCAAGCAAAATGCTGCAGAGAGAAATAATCACAACGGACGTTAAGACAAGGTCGTTCTCCTTATCTTTTCTGTCTGTTAAGTTAATTGTTAGGATGCATTTTAGGGATCATAAAACAACAAAGCAAAGCAATAGATTGAGCTGGTGACAGGGTGAAAGAATGATAAAGACTCTGTCACTCTGAGGGGACATAAAGACACATTTGTAAATCACACCACTTGACAGCAAGCCTATTGAAAAGTTCAAATGAATGAGGAATATCTCTCAGTCCACCTGCTGCTTGAGGGAGATATCCAAATGTGCCAGTCTTCTGACAAATGTCAGTAAACAAACACGTTACAGAGCTATACAATGGACACGCAAGCTGCCTAATGAGATAACAGCTGCAGTGATAAGCTTCATATCTGACATTATTCAATACAATGACAGATGTGTCAAATTAGCTGTTCATAAAGCAGTGAAGTATTTAAAACATTAGGTCCTGAAATGGTAAGTTTCAGAGGAATCTAAAGACTTTATGAATGACATTTAGCTCTTGGTGACTCAAATACATGTAAACTGATTAAAAATCTATATAAAGCCATCAGAAGATGCTCCCATGTCCTCTCACCCTCAGTGCCAGCAGAGTCCAGTGTGAGGTTTGGAGCTGCAGGTGCCAGCCCGAGCCACCAGTCCTTCTCCGGGTCCAGGTGCTTCTGGAGGAACTGCTGCGTTTCATCATTCAGAATGAAGGCTAGGTGTCCTCCGCCTCGCTCACACCACCCCTGGGCACCGAGGAAGGATCGCTGCAGGCCGACAAACTCGTAGCAAGAGCCGTCAAAACCCTCTTGGTATTCTGGGCAGGATAGAGCGTCTGTATCCTCCTGAGCATAGCAAGTGAGGAAGAGAACCATCAAAGTCAGTGTGGTGACAGAGGTGCTGTCCATCGCTGCATCTGTACACTGTTCAGACTCTCTGGTAACATCGTGGCTTTAAAGGGTACTGACGTCAGCAACTCTGACACTCGTCAGGATGATTTCTGACATTAGGATTGCTTCCTTGATGGCTGACCAGCTTTGTGTTGTGCCCATAAGTCTTGTGCACAAACAGAAGCTCAGGCCTGTAGTGAAAAGGAACCAGAGCCCACTGTCAACAGTCACTGATTACTCCTCTGCCTCCATTAATGCAGGGCTCCACAACCTGCAAAGAGAGATAAGCCTCTCATTCAAACCTGTTCTTACCATTAAAATGTCAATCTGAACTTTAAAAGGAGCCACAGGCGCCAACTGTCTCATGGGCCTGCTGTTGTTCAGACTGATAGGTAAGATTGAACTAAAAACATAAACATTAAAATGCAGTAACCTTGATTTTTACATGGGGTTAACTCCCTAACTTAACAAAACAAAAATAATGTGTTAAAATCTTATTACTATGATGAATTCCCTCTGTGTGGAAAGATCAACAGACCTTATGGGAGACATTAAAAGCCAGGTGTTACTAATAACATAATAACAACTGTATCTCATTGAGGTATGCCAGCTGCAGGGCTCTTTCACAGGCATTTTTCAGAGAAGACATTTTGACATGTAATAGCAGGAAAAGCACAGGTGAAAATAACATTATGATTGCTGAATTCCATGTAGCTGCTTCAGTTTCAGGCTCGCTGTCATGGCCAACAGGGACACATGAACAGATAAGATCCATCATTGATTTTAGTTTTATTTGTGTTTTAGTTGCGATGACAAGTTTAAATGTCTGCAGTGAAAAATGTCTTATAGCTTACAGGCTGGACAATTTGTACACTTTTCATATGAACAGGCAATGCTTTGTGTATTTTGTCTCCTCCTCTGTACCAGACAAACAGCCAGTCTAGGCTCAAACATTGTATGTTCTTTATATAATAAAGGATACATTTTTACAGCAGCAAATAACAGTGTGCAGGTTTTTGGGAGGTATGGGCCTCATTCACAGTGACAGTTGTTATACTTTGTCTCTCATATGTTTATGTCACAGTTATGCCATGTCAGATTCCATGCTTTATTTTATTTACATTATTAATTAATATGTGTAGTTTTCCTTAATGTTTTGAATTCAGGTATTTGGCACATTAGGTTAAATGGGACAAATAAAGTTTTACACCTTGGGCTCTTAAAATATTAGCAACCAGTCACCAAACACGTTATTGCATTGTTACTACAAATGTTCTTTACATGACTGGTCTGAGATAACTGCCTGTACAATGGGCAGAGCAAAGCTTTTAAAATCCACTGATCCAAGATAAGCAAGGTGGCATTTTTACTTCCTCTTTTTGCTAATGAGAGTGCTGCAACTAAAACAAAAGGATAATAGCAACCATAATGGTTGTAGGGTGTTGCATTTTATTAACTCTTTTACTTTTAAGCAAAATATTTTCACAATACACTTTACTTTTTTTTTTGAGTGAGTACTTAATGCATTCAGGTAAAATGGGGAAAAAATTAAGGTAAAATGGGACATTTTTCTAGTATGCTTTTAGGCTACCAGGTGCCATAATATCATGACTTATTCTACTGTGTGTCACATTGTAATATTACAGACATGTTTAGCATATTTGTCACTAAGAAAATATTGATGCGGTGAGTGCATGTCAGCCACAGTAGTCCAGAATTAGCCATCATTGTCAGCACACACGTGTATTACACAAAATGGCACCAAGGAAAGCGAAAGGCTGCAAAATGACTGAGAAAAAAAAGCCTGGCAGAAAAGTTCTTTTTCAATGAATAGTTAGGTCACATTAAAGATACGACTATTAATGACTGTACAACTGAATGGATAAAACCATTAAGAAACAAACAAACATGACTGTCACATTTTACAAGAACATGTCAATGGAGGGAAGTAAGGGCTCTTGATGTGTTTAAAGTTCAAACATTTATAAAGTATTTTACTGGGCAACATATTTTGGTTGTAGAAATATAGCAGAGATAGGTAACAAGCTGTAAGAGTTAACACTCAAGATAGTATTCAGAATTTAAGGTGGTTTTCTACCAAAAAGTGTCAAATTACCTAATCTCACACTATGTAACATAAAAACATAAAAAATATTAAATTCAATTGTTTTTAGGGTTGAAAATTAAATGCTGTTTATAAAACATGAAAAACACACATCACTGTGATCATAAATACTGTGATAAACATTTTATCTAACAAAAAGAATCCCTTAATAAATCCCTTAATGATATTTTGTCCTTAGTGGTGTTTTATACACGTGTTCAGTTTATTTTCTGGCCGTTAAGAAAAAAAAAAGCGACCGGTGAAGTACCCGGATGTGTGACGTCATATAAACGAGACGATGCTCTTCTGAGGACATGACTTGTTGAATAACTAGTGAGGATTTTATAAACGTCCCGTAATTAAACTGACGCAACATTTGCACAATGTTGGCCTGTACACGGAGTCTAACCGGCACCATGATGTCTGCTCTCCGGGTTCTTCGCAGTAACCAAGTAAATACACTTAAACCGTCCTCTTAACGTGGCTGCCTCAGAGGGACGATCTGTTATGCTAACAGCTGTTAGCTACATTTAACGCTCATTCTCGTGTCTGCCTCCTACAGGTTGTTGTGTCTGGACATGTGCAGAGGTGTCTGTCCACACAAACAGACGGAGAAGTCCGCATCGCAAACGTACTGAGGAAGAAGTTTCCGTTAGCCGCATCGCTCAAAGTTGTGGATATATCAGGTAAACACTGATCTGTCAGATGACCGGATGCACCATTTCCCTCATGTTCAATGAAGCTGAAATACAGTCATCACAGTAGTTATTATGTAGGTCTGTGGTGCAAACATATTGTACATTTGGGTGTTATTAATGTGATCCTGTGCAGGTGGCTGTGGGGCCATGTATGAGATCCACATAGAGTCCAGTGAGTTCGAGGGGAAAAGGACCGTCCAGCAACACCAATTAGTCAATCAGGTAAATAACATCAACAACAATCAGCCCAACATATTAAATGGATGCTGTAGTGAATACAGTGATGAGCAAGCTATTTGGTGGGAAAAGTAGTGAGCTAAGCTACCAGTTACTCTACATCTAAGCGAAGGTTCACTACATTGAAGCTTGCCGGCAAAGCTACATTTATATTTTTACCTTATGTTAAAGCATCTCAGTGATAAGAAAAATGTCAGTCAAATAGGCAGGCCAAAAAATGTTTAGTTGAACTTTTTAGTATAAAATAACAGACATATTCATGTAGATGCCACCTGACACGCTTCACCCACCCAAACACCATTGCAGACCAAGTACCCCCCTTTGGCAATGGCACTACCCATGACAGTGGTCCCCCCAGCAGGGCAGTGCACCATGCTACACCTTACAAACTGGTCGGGTATGTCCTGAGGAACGTGACAAAGAGCTCAAGGTGTCCACCTGGCCTCCAAATTTCCCCGATCCCAATCTGATTGAGCATCTGTGGGACATACTAGTACCCCACCTCACAACCCACACGACTCAAAGTATCCACCGCTAATGCCCTGGTGCCCGACACCAGACACCAGAGGTCCTGCGTCCATGCCTCAATATGTCAGAGCCAAGTGATTTAAGGTACTGTGGATCTGAGGTACCTCTGGGGTACCTGCACGTCTCGCAAATGCTTGATCACATTAGGATCTGGGGAATTTTGAGGCCAGGACGATGCCTTGAGCGCTTTGTCATGTTCCTCAGGACATTCCTTAAGTTTTTATGGTATGGGGTGGGGCATTATCCTGCACTGCCGTCAGGGTGTGCCATTGCTATGAGGGGTTGTATGTGGTCTGCAATGGAGTTTGGGTGGGTGGAGCACGTCAAGTGGCATCCACATGGATGCCAGGACCCAAGGTTTCCCAGCAGGATATTGCATTGTAACGAAATGTAAATGTGATTCACTTCACCTGGCAGTGGTTTTAAAATTTTGGATGATTAGTCTATCAAACAGTTGGATTTTTTTGTGTCTTTGTTTATGGTCCATATCCATCTGTCAACCTTGCATTTGAGGTTTTTAAGATCATCTCCTTATGATGTTTATACATGTACTAGTTGAATGTTATTCATTAGCTGTTGTGTTTTGCCCTCCACAGGCACTCAAGGAAGAGATTCAAGGCATGCACGGACTGCGAATATTCACAGATGTTCCAAAACATTAGATAAAGTCGCTCCACAGTTGACCCACAACCTTTTCCTTTGTTCACTCTATCTACTATGAATGTACAGTTATAAAGAGGATATTGTGTAATTCCATGATAATTGTTCATGTGTCAGAGGCAGAAAAGCACAGGGATGATGTTACGGGCAGGTTCACATTAACAGTATGAAATGTGTAATAAATGTAAGATTATACTAAGTTATCTTTACTTAAGCAGTGAGATATCTTCTTTGTTGATGTAGTATACTAAACCAATGAAGGCTACGATACGCACAAAATGACTTGGTAAAATATCAAGTCATGTAGATCCTACCCAGTGTAGGATCTTCTCAGGGTTGATAATGATGCCAGTGTAAAGATAAGCAGTCGAGAAAGTAATAAATAGAACCGTCCTAGTATTGGATATTTGCCACAGACCCTTGTTTTAAACTGGGAAAAATCTCTCTGTTGAGCTTTGTTCTGCAATGTAACTGAGACTGATCACAATTTTGTAACTGTCCCATAAAAGTGAATTAGTTTCAAAATGGTTACTAATAATTGGATTGTACAGAACTTTGCACTCATGCTACCTATGCATTGATAATGCAAGTTGCAATAAAAAGCAGCAGCTTTCCACCACACACATCTTACTTGATTGACTACGGAGGCTTTAGTGATGAACAACCATTTTACAAACACGTTTGCAAAGAGAATGTACATTGCAGTAGTGTCAGTTACGCTATCTAGTTAAATAAATCTAGTTGTATACGATCCTTGAGATGTTTGGTCTTACTTTTATTGGTTATTTACTTAGGCTAACACTTGTAAACACACTGCAACAACAGTTATTTTCTCACCTTCTTTTAAAGCAATGTAACAAACAGTTGAGCAGTATTAAAGGTACTGACCACAGACAAGGCCTTAAGGAAACTTCAGGTATTGTTTGACTTAAGAAGTTTCAAAACTACTTGGTATTGGTTTATTTCCATTGTAAAATGATAATCCATAGACCTTGTTGTGAGCACTTTCATGTAGGAACTATTTTCTTTCTACTGAACCACACCAGCCAACTGTATCACCACGCAAAAGCAAGCGTGCATTGACTGCTAGCTCACCCAGTACCACTGAGCTAACGCTACAGCTCAGCTGAGGAGGACGCCATTAATGTTTGCACTGTCACAAGCATGAGCCTCTGGTCCATGAGTAGATGCACCCTCCCTCTGTGCAGTGATACGGTTGGTGGGTGAAGTTCATAGACTATATTAGACTGTATATTAAGATGGACGACATAACAGCGCCCCGAAAGTGAAGCCCAAACATCTTGATTGCCCCCTGGTGGCTGGCTGCAGTATAGGTCATAAATCCTGCCCTCTCAGTGTTAGTGGATGGGACATTGGCTGAACTAAAAACTCAAAGTACACAGGTTTCTGTCATTTAAGGCAGTTTTATCACGCTGCTGTATGCTCAAGTGTTTGTTTCTATGATAAGTTTGGTTTTAACAAGTTATTTCATGCTATAAAATGGGGATTTTGCAGCGTGATTGACAACTGTGTGAGGGCTGTGTGTGGGCTCGCAGTCAGCTCACAATTGGTCGGACAGGTGTATAGGCAGAAACCTTACAGAGATCGCTACTGCGCAGACTCTGGCTTCAAATGCCTGCAGCTGCCTACATTTTGTTGTTTTGCCTCTGCTGATTATTTCTGTTTGTATTTTTTATTGTAATGTGTTTTTGTTGCATAACAGGAACCTGCTGAAAACCAGTTTTTAACTGAGTCAGGCCAGTTTTAACTGTAGCACACAATATTACTTTTGATTCCTTTCCTGTATAAATAAATAAATGAAATAAAATGATGTCACCAGAGCAACATGGCAGCGGCCTTATCTGGAATATTTTAGCTTCACTTCTGTACAGTGGAGGTAAGTGGAGACACACCAACCATCTTTAAATGGAGTCTATGGTGAAGTTCAGTTTTTTCAGGGAAAAATTTATTCTACATGAAAGTGCTCAGAACAAGGTCTGTGGATTATCTTCAGTAACAAGGTCATGATTTCCGGAAAGAGACATTGCTGCTGAGTTTTTCAAATGTATTTTTTTTTTTGTTTGACGCTGAGCACCTCAAGCTGAGTGCCATCTAGTTCCATTAATTGGGAGGAGGCAGACATCGCTATGGCTCATATTGCTAACACTTGAAAACTCACACCAAAAAAATCTAGACTGATAAATAGCACTAAAGGTAAGAGGGAATATATGTATTTTTGATTTGGGGTCGGACTGTCCCTTTAACGTTTTAAAGCGATAATATATTGGGGCTAACGTTAGCTTGTTTTCTTTCCGGCTAATGTTAGCTTAGGCTAACGGTTGATGGCGTCGTGTAATTGTTCCATATTTTCAGGAATTTTGACAAGTGAAGACAGTAAGGTTTTCTTTTAAAATGCTTAATATTAAGCCTTTGTCAAGCCGCACTACTTCTTTATTTTATTCATCATGTTTCTATTTCCCCACTCACTAAAGCATCATTAACAAGCTAACTTACCTGTCCAGCACGTTTGAGGAGACATGACAGAAACTTGGAGGTGACGGCAGAAGTCACATTTCCCAGGCACACCTGAAGGCAGCACACTTGTTGCAGGCTCTTGGTAGCATCGTGGCTGTGTGTGTGTGTGTGTGTGTGTGTGTGTGTGTGTGTGTGTGTGTGTGTGTGTGTGTTATGAGTCACGGATGAGTTGCATTACCAGACTACAGCAGCTAATACATATAAAGTTTTGTACACTGTTCACCAGCAGATGGTGCACTTCATATTTTAGCGCACTGCAAGCAAAAGCTGCACAGTGGGATGAATTATAATCTTGAAATGGAAAACTTTAGTTGAATTAAACAGTATCAGTGTGGTTTAACAGGGGGAATGATAATGCAGAACTTAAATGCCGCATGACTGAGTGAAAGTGCAGCCGGTGAGATTTCAGGCTCCGCCGTGAATAACCATCCACACAGCGCCTGGTTGTGCACAGGCTGCACACCACATCACTCTGAACCCCGAGGAGGAGCAAGAGGCAGAGCAGCGGGTCTCCGACATGGCTAAAGAAGGAGCAGATATGACAGAGGAGACCGAGTTCATGATAGACAAAAATGTGGGCAAAGAAACTGAGAACGTGGAATCGTCCGGCGATGCCAAAGAAATGCGAGCGGTGATACTGGCAGGTTTTGGAGGTCTTAACAAACTCAGGGTGAGCAAGAAAGCAATGCCCGAGCCTCTGGATGGTGAAGTGAAGATCCGCGTCAAAGCATGGTAAATATGAACACATCAGGGATGCATTGTATGTGTACTTGTGGACTGTGGTGTGCTCTGGCCTCCCCTGTTGCATGCCCACGCTTTACTGTATTTCTAACAAGTATGAAGGCTGAATGTTGTTGGAAAATTTCGCAGCCATGAAGCCACAGGTCTTTTCTAGTGCAGGAGGTTGGATGGAGAGCAAACTGTTGCCAGCCAAACCAGCATTTCCAGGCAGATTTAGTCATTTAAAATCACAGTTTCTATTTGCTAACAGCAGCATTGACAGCACTGATGAGCTCCCTACTGCAGAAGATTACATCTGAAGTGCTGACAAACTCATAGTTAGGGAAATATTGTTTATAATAGAGGATGCCTGTTGAATCTGTCCTTGTATTCACATGGGAATAGCCTGTGACTCACTGCTGATAACAAAGACACAAATAGTCCTGGGCAACCCCCAAATTTCTTAACAGCTCATAAGTATTTGATTTAATATGTGTCAGTGGGTAGAGGCAGTTCAGATGAATGACTTCTGCTCAAAGATTGATTTATTGTCAAGAAACTGTAAGGTCATATTTATTCTTTGTCGCAGTGGCTTGAATTTCCTGGACCTGATGGTACGTCAGGGGACTATTGATAATCCTCCGAAACCTCCTCTTGTCCCGGGGTTTGAATGCTCGGGAATAGTAGAGTCAGTGGGTGAAAACACAACAGGATTTGAGGTTAGTGTCATTGTAGCTCTGTAACTATGTGATGTACGGATGAATTTTATCAGTTTCTGAGCAACCAAATCAACAAAACTAGAAACATGATGTAAGCCTAATAATGAGATACCCATTAAATTAATCCACAATCAACTAATAACTTCCTCCTTAGTGCCACATGCTTGTTTCCCATTAGTGTCTGCTTGTTATCCGGCTACTCTAACATGTTTCTTTCAGATAGGCGACAGAGTTATGGCTTTTGTCAATTACAATGCCTGGGCAGAAGTGGTTTGCACGCCAGTGGATTATGTCTACAAGATGCCAGAGGAAATGACTTTTGCTGAGGCCGCTGGGTTCTCCCTGAACTTTGTGGCTGCCTATATGATGCTCTTTGAGGTTGCCAATCTGAGGGAGGGGATGTCAGTGTTGGTTCACTCAGCAGGAGGCGGTGTAGTAAGTCCATTTCTTTTATGGTTATTGCACAGCTACACAACGAGTTCATCCAGCTCTCATTATAACTGCAAATGAAACAAGGTGTTTGCTCCCTGTTATTACTTAATAACCGCTTTTTGTGTCACAGTGCAAAATGAAAATATTTACTTTAAGTATTTCTTCCTTAAACTTCTTAAACATACTTTTGATTAAATTAAGATTTGTAAATCAATTAGTAATGTCGTATTCCCTTGAATTCCTAAAGAAAACATAGTTTTTCTTGCATGCCTCCACAGAAAAAGGTGAACATGACGTTTAACAATAGCAAAACTACATCAAAACATCCATTTACAAACTCTCACACAACTTGTACAGTATAATCTAAGTCTCATTTATCCAGTCATATGCTCAGTACATGCATTTTCACTTAAAAATCTTTGTGTTAGAGTTTGGCTTTGAAGAGAGCGTAGATAAGTTTCACTTTCAACTTACTTTTATATAGTAACATCTTCGTGAAAATACATGTGTTTGGGAAGTACTGAGCATATGACTGGTTAAATGAGCCTTGGATTATACTGCACAAGTTGTGTGAGAGTTGGTAAACGGATGTTTTGATACAGTTTTGCTGTTGTTAAATGTGGTCCCCAATCAATCAATATGTTTGTCATTTTCATAACAAATTTAAGGTAATACAACATGACTAACTTATTTACAAATGGTCATTTTGTGCGTGAAGTGTTCCTTTAATGTTTCAATTACCAGTTTAAGAGGAACACCCCCTAAATGAAGAATTCCCATGTTATTGTCATGGCCTAGAGAGGTTCAGTATTTGTGAACATGAGCTACTCTCTCTCAAAGCCAGAAAACAGAGAAGTAAGTATCAAACTTGTGATGCTATAGGCTGTAAAGTCTGGAGCTGCTCCATAGTCAGTGAATGAGAGACTGATTTTGTGGACCCAAAGAAGATTTGTTTTCGTTTTTATACCCAAATGAGCTTTATTCTTTTGTAATGTTCTGTTGTATTCTGTTCTGAAACAGAAAATGTACCCATATACTCAGAACATTCCCCTGGGTGCTCTCAGTGTCAGCGCGAACATCTTTCCCAATTCGATGTCTACGAAGCAGCTCCAGACTTACTTGATGACAACACAAATTTGAGTTTTAGCCCTCTAGTTTTTTGATTTGGGAGAGAGTTACTGATCATTTTGGACTGTCTTAGACTATAGGAATAACATGGGTGTAGTTTCCCTTTAACAACATTGCTATAGTTATATTTAGAGTTAAACCTCTGTTCTCAGGGAATAATGAATTGTTGCAACTGTTTGTTATTTTCAGGGTCAAGCTGTGGCTCAGCTGTGCTCCACTGTACCTAACGTCACTGTGTTTGGGGTCGCCTCATGTTTCAAACACACAGCCATCAGAGACTCTGTGACTCACCTCTTTGACAGAAACGTTGATTACATACAAGAAGTGAAAAAGTAAGCACAGAAGTTTGATTGATTTGAGTCTGTACTAAGTTCCTCATGATGTATTTTACCAGCGTTCATTTATTCATGGTAAAAATGAATTTCAAGGCATCGTCAGGCATGTTCGCTGTAGCATGTTATACGTGTGCACTTATGTGATAACGTGGACCTCAGTCAGCGCAGAGGGCTGTGTGAGGAGGCAGATGTTACCTGCTGCCTTATTTGGTCTTGTGTGGCCATGGTCCCCATGGCAACTCACGGCTCATCTGAGAGAGCAGCAGCATTGTGTAGGGTGGAGGTCTGCACTGGAAATGTGGAACAACTGAGCCAATTAGGGACGAGCATTGATGCCCCACACATTCCATTCACAACACGGCACACCGTCAACCTGTTTGCACTTCAGAAGAAAACACCTCGTAGCAAACACATCCTGAGAGCTGATGTAATATGACAACACAGGCTTACTGCTATCACGCTGTGGTGTTTTAATCCCAAATTTTGTGATTATTTAGAGTACTTGGACACCACGCTGCCTCCTCTGCTTAAAAAAGCCTCAGCAGTAATTTGTTGTTACCCTGTTGAGTCACTCAGGACACATGCACCATGCATGAAACACGCTGTATGATTATATTTTTCATGTTATAATACATTTGGATTCAAATATTTCTGTCGTGAGCACTGATTGTTGCATGTTTTCTGCCTACATATCAACAGTGGTAGTGGATTAATATGCCTTTCATCTCTCTGACCCACACATTCCTCTCAGGATCAAGACCAAAGTACAATTAAATTAGTCTTTTTACAAAAGGCAAAAAACCATGGGAATCACAAGACCACCAAGCAGTTTAGCCAAGCAGGTGTCCAGGGCCACAAGGCAGAAAGTAGCTGCCTTGATAACAACATGCCTTTCATTCTTTCATATACACGTCTTTAACGAGTCTCATTATGGCAGACTTTCTCGTCTGACTGATTCCGTGTGCGATTGTTAAACCTTTCTGTAACATGTTAGAAAGCATGTTACTGCTGAGGAGTGATGTGGGCATTGCACAACACCAAGTGCTTTATAAGAAAACTGTAGGCAGAGTCAAAAGAAAAAACGTGGGTTGTATACTGCAACTTTTTCCTCAGAGTAATACTCAGGAGAATCAAGGCTCATAACTTATGAATCCATGATTGGATGAAATCTCGAGCAGCTCCAGAGTGTGACTCACAGGCTGAATATATGGACTTACAGAATATGGATTTACATTTAATGCTCACAGTCATAAAATAGGTAATACAGCCACATCACTATAAATCTAAATGTCTTAGATCACTTCTAATTGTACTTTATCTCAACTGAAAGCTGAAACGATGAGTCATTTAACTGATTAGTCGAAAGAAAAAATTAATCTTTATCTATTTCAGGGCTGCAAATGATTTTCATTATTGATCAAAGCTGGGTTGGGCAGAAATCTGGAAAAGCTCAAAAAAAAGAAAATGGCAGAACTTGAAAATACACCCTCCTCCTGCAGCTCTCCTCTCTTTCCTGTCTGTCCCAAGCCCCTCCCACCAGGCAACCACAGGCATATGCACATGCTTCATACAGCCAGTAAGCCAGTGTTTCCATACACTAATTGATTTAATCTTATTGAATTGCAGAGTTGCACACAGTGAATTCACTTAGCCATTCTATGCCCTGCTCTCCCTCTATCAGACCACAAATGAGACAAGAATAAGCCAGCTAACATTAGCCACACCACCGTGTCTCTGCCTCACCACTGCTGTGGACTGCTTCCCCTGGAGGAGAGCTGGCAGCAACTCGTGAGACGGACTTTCAGTCTGCAGCTTTAGCATCTTGAATTCGGTCAACGCAACCTCCCAGCGTGTTTAACAGCAGTAACAGAAAATTTGTTGATCCAACGGGGAGTCAGGGTTATCTGGTCTCGCAGCTGCTAACTGCCAGCTCTCCACCAGGTTAGCTGGTCTGTAGTGGTGGGGAGTGAGGCGAAGGGCACACTGTGATTCAAGGCTGTAGTTAATGTTAGCTACATAAATGTGAACATGTTGGCGAAGCAGTGAGCCTTTGGCTCTGGTTAGCAGAAGGCTAAGCTATTAACATTTTCTTAGAAAAAGCGAGTGACAACTGGTTGCTCTGTATATACAAACGCTGATCAAAACGTTGTGTCGGGTGCTCGTGGAGAACAAGGAATGACAGGATTGACAGGAAGGCAATTCAGGCACTCTGAAAAATATAGAAAAAGAGGAAGGAAATATTAAAAAAAACCTTTATTGTAATGGCTAAATTATTAAAAGAGTATGTTTTGACCTCTGCCAGTCTTCGTCAGGGCTTTCAAAATGATTTTGTACGTTTGAAAGCCCAAAGACCTGCAGTGGTCGAAACATGGCTGGCTCTTTTAATGATTTAGCCACTACAATAAAGGCTTTTTGATATTTCCTCTCTCGATTTCTATATGTTTTGGAGTGCCTGGATTGCCTTCCTGTTGATCCTATTAACATTTTCTCTCCATCTCTGAAATGCTTACTGATTTTGACACACTTTTTTTCCCCATTCATTGTCAGACTCTCTCACAGCCCAGATTTTCTAAAGCCTGAAATCAGAGCCAAGAGGAGGTCCAGAAGTCTAGTGCTCTCTTAGTCCAATTGAATTTCAATATGCTCAAGTTTTACCATGGGATTTTTGCCCAGTGACACTAAAATTAAACTGCCTACCCAAGCTTTAATCTGCTGGTTATTTTAATCGTTTGGACTGTCAAAAATATTGAGAAATACCAGTCTGAATTTTCTAAAGCCCAGTGTGATGTCTTAAATTCCTTGTTTTGTCTAACCAACAGTCCAGCGCCCCAAAATATTCTCACATGTGAGAATCTGGAACCAGTGTTTGTTTTTTAAGCTTAAAAATGATTCAAACTGTCACTTATCACAATAATTGCCAACTTTTTTTTGTCAGTTGTCCAGTCATTTAATCAACCAATTAACTAAGACATCAGCTTGGGCTCTGGGAAACTGTGTTGGGCATATTTTGCATTTTTTTGACATGTGATTGACCAAACAGTTAATTGAAAAAATAAGCATTCATTTGAACTATAATGTTCTAGTACATTAGTACATGGCCGTCACCTTTCCTTTGTTATTGATGTTTTAGGATTTCTCCAGAGGGAGTAGACATCGTGTTGGACTGCCTGTGTGGGGAGAACACAGGGAAAGGCCTGACTCTGCTGAGGCCTTTGGGAACCTACATACTTTATGGTGGGAACAATACTTATGCTCTCCATTTAGTTCTTTCAAAGTGTTAGTAACTAAACATTTTGTATTTGTGTGTAGTCAAATGTATGTCAATTTGCATCAAGTTGAGACTAGCAATTAAAGGAATAGCTTGACATTTTGGGAAACACACTTATATGCTTTCTTGCTGAGGGTTACATGGGAAGATTGATACCACTCTCACATCTGTCCATTAAATATGCAGTTTGAGACAGGGGCAGACAACACAGCTTATCGTTAAGACTGAAAACAGGGGGAAACAGCCGGCCTGGTTTAAACAAGACTTTAAGAAGTCACTGCTCCTGGCCAAAAAAAATAGTCTGGCACATAACCCTCTGTCAAAAGGCAAACTGGTACACACTGGTGTTTGTGCAGATTGAACAAACAAGATGTAACCTCTTAATTTGTGAGTTTAGAGGTGCTTGTAGGTGGATTTTGTTGCCTTTGGTCAGAGCTAGCGTAGCTGTATTCCTCTGTGTCCAGTCTTCATTAGGCTTAGTGACAGTTCAGCCAGGATGTGGTCTAATTTAATTCACAAATGTCTCTGCCTCACTCTCCAGCTTCTACTCTATCAGCTGACATCACTCTTAGTTTATCCGACCACATTCTACCACGATCTCCCGAAGCCAATCATATGCTGCTGTCAAATTTTAAAGCCCTTCTCCTCTCTGTTGCTGTCAGTTGTTATTTCAGGATGAACAGATACAACCCTCCTCCACCCCATTCACCTCCAGTCCTGCTCTATATCCAATCATCCTCATTTTCAGCCAACTCTCTTCACCTCCACCATCAGTGTGTAGACTCCATCAGGGGAATATTAACCATGACATCTCTGCCCATACACATCACAATGGGGTCTAATCTCCAAAGAGCTTTCCACTTAGGGTTGGGCGATATATCAGTTATACTTGATGTATCATGGCTTGTTCCATGCGGGGTGTATAAAATGATTATATTGCGAATATGGAGTGTAAATTGTCTTATCTTTTTTTTAAGCCGCGTGTATGAGACTTGCTTTGGCATTTTGGCTCTCTTCCTCTCATGGACACAGAGAGTAAAAAAGATTCACAAGCAGACATCCAGACCACTCTCTCCTGGGTGATCGTGTGTGAGCAGGAGACAGACAACCATTCACACTCACATTCACACCTACGGCCAATTTAGAGTCACCAATTAACCTGCATGTCTTTGGACTGTGGGAGGAAGACAGAGAAAACCCACACTGACATGGGCAGAACATGCAAACTCCGCACAGAGGGGCTCCCCCACCCTGGGTTCGAACCAGGAACCCTCTTGCTGTGAGGCAACAACGCTAACCACTGCACCACCATGCCGCTTATTTCATTATAGCAATACTTTATTTTACTACTACTTTAGTTTAGTATTTTAGTAGTCTACAGTAGTTTAAAGGTGATTTCAAAATATTGAGATATATATAGTGTATCGTGATACAGCCTAAAAATATTGTAGTATTATTTAAAGGCCATATCGCCAAGCCCTGTTTCCACTATTCATCTTTATCTTGCATTATGTTCACTCTAAATAAAGTCTCTCCTGATTAAAATGCTAAGCTAAGCCAACCATCTCCTTGCTGTGTTGTAGTCTTATTTAAAACAGGATCTTCTCATCTAGCCTTCGGCAAGAAAGCAAATAAGAACATCTCCCAAAGACTGTTTCACACTAGACAATATAAAGATTCTAAATTGGTCCTTTTGTATTTCCTGTGTGAATGTTTTGCACTGTATGTCAATGACAACAGCTTACAGGAAGTAAACATTGATCCAAGCTGTTGCCTAGCAGTGCAGCTCTGGTGTAACAGTCTATAATGTTGAACTGTTCCTTTAAAGACGAGTCAATGAATGTGTTGGCAGTCGGACTGAGTGTGAGATAGGGAGGCTCACTTGAATAAAACATGCTCCATAGCCTGCAAATGAAATGTATTGTCCTTCACAGCTATGGTACTTATCTATTCTGTGTTAATTACTCTAGTTTGTGTTGAGCGTCATGAATGAAGTAGCAGCATTAAAGGGAGATAAATTAATTCGTTTTAGCTGTACTAAGTATGTGCAGAGGCATGCTTGCACAGATCTAAGGGTCTAAAGGTGCCAACTGTTCCTCCCTCTTCATGCTTTGGGGCTCTCTGTTATTGACCAGTCACTTCTGCCCAGCCTTTTGCACAGCATACAGCAATCTTTTTATTTTTGTTTTTTCAGGCGCGTCAAACATGGTAACTGGGGAAACAAAGAGTTTCTTCAGCTTTGCAAAATCTGTGAGTCAGAGATGCAGTCTGCCATCATCGTTTGAAGAAAACAGTATTACCCAATGAACATTTCATCATTTCATGGCAAATGAAACACACACAAATGAGTCACTCAGAATAAACGTGTCTCTTTGTCTTTTGTTTTTCCTCCAGTGGTGGCAGGTGGAGAAGGTGAACCCTATTAAACTATACGAGGAGAACAAAGTCATAGCAGGATTCTCCCTTCTCAACCTCCTTTTCAAACATGGGAAATGTAGTCTTGTGAAATCAGTGATGGACAAACTCTTGTGTCTCTATGAGCAAAAGAAGATCAAGCCGGTAGTGGACTCCCTGTGGGCGCTGGAGGAGGTAAGACCTTGTTCTGAGGGTTTGAGACAGTGAATGAAGTCAATGGTGAGCAAATTAGAAATGGTCTGATTACAGTGGTTACATAAACAGACATACCAGTTTTTGGATTTAAGCATCTTGGACGGCATATAATCTGTTGTTTGTCACTGCTGCTTTCTGTGGGACATTGTCAGCTGTTCTTGGACACTCTTCCACAGATGGTGGGTAGGTTGCATCTTCCTGTTCCACAATTATTTCACACCCACACAAAGCCCGACAGGCCATACGTCAATCACTTCACTTTCAATTTTTGCAAACTCTTCAACTCTCCGTACACCCGCACACACCTATTGAAATCACATAGCCACTTTTTACATAGAGCTCAACAAGTAGTCGTGCAATGTGCGTTTGCTTCATTTGAGAGAGAGTTAATTACTTTCGAGTGTTACAATGGTAATGTGTAAGCCACAAGAGGTAGAAAAGACATTTGCATAATCTTTATGCCAACTTTGTATTATGACGGGATCACCAGTTCCTTAGAGGTACAAACAAGCATCTGATTCTTTGTCTTAACACTAATGCTAGCCATCTTGATGCATGTTGTACTTCTACTGTTCAACGTAGCATGAGCAGCACTGGGGAAAGCGAAACCTAGCTTTTTTTTAATGTATTATGTGGGATAACCATGTTAAAAAGTATATTAGCATTAGTATCAGTACTTAAAAGGTCCAGTGTGTAAGATTTAGGGTGATATATTGGCATAACTATTTTGTCTTGGGTGTATAATCACCTGAAAATAAGAATTGTATTTTCATGACCTTAGAATGAGCTGTTAATATCTACATGGGGAGCAGGTCCTCCTCTACGTAGTTTGCCATGTTGAGCCACCATGTTTCTACAGTAGCCTAGAATGAACAAACAAAGCACTGCCTCAAGATAGGGCCATTCGTGCTTTTGCATCAGCCACTGTAGTTAGAAGCCCCTCTGCTTCGAGAGTGTCAGAAAAACACTATTTTTTTTTTCATGTGTATGCTGTATTCAGTGTTTGTCACTGCTTTAAGGGGCTGTACACATGCTGCGTTTTTTGCGTTTTGTTTTCATATGCCAGAGTGACACCATCAGGGCGGGCACGCATTCCAGAGCGTCTGTTTTTCAGGGCCCGACAGCTGCACCCTGAGATAAACAGAGTTCAAGTTTTGGAACCCAGCAGCGCACCGCATGTCATGTGACGAGGAAAAACCAATCACAGCCGACAGATATCTTTCCCTTCTTGCGTAAATATCAGTCTGTGGTAAATATGGAAAACATGATCATTTTGGCGCAGGGCTGCCAGAGCTTTACGTCTGTCCCACGGACGATATGCCCACACACTTATAAACAGCGCCTGGAAGACAATCAGCTCTGCACTCAGGATTTTGGGTAAATAGGCTGTGATACAGTGCTTGTTAAGGTTGCTTAGCAACCTTAGACGCAAAAATAGCGCCCAGCGCCTGACCTCGCGTTTACCAGGTGGTTAAAGAAGCGTCATATGTACAGCCCCTAAATCAGCCAGTCTGTTTGTTTTTTGGAGAGGAACAGACCCCTGCACATAATTTGGTTCCCGGTTAAAACCTCCTGAATAATGAACACTGAAGGAATTCTAACCAGGAGAAGTTTCAGCTGGTTGCAGTCTGCAATCCTCACCGCTAGATAGCACTAAATCCCCCTGACTCTTACACACTGTTTCTTTACAACGTGCTTGGAGGGGGACTTTAAGCTACTGCCATTTCCTCAGCATGAAGTTTTAAATGGAAGCAATTTGCTCAGTTGTTACAGTTATATCAGAATGCATCGTACACATCTTTGTCTTTACAAGTAAAATGTTTGGAATTTGTTCCACACCCACACCTGCGTAAAGAATGTAGATAAAAGGTGAGGCAGTGAAGTTAATCCATCGAAAGAGGCTGATAGCAAGTCATTCTGAAATTTGTATCCACAGTCAGAGAGAGAACAGGTTAATGAAATAATCTCCAGATTTTCATTTCTCATGGGAAACTCCCTCGGCACTGATCGTCATTAAACTTTGGCAGATTTGTCAGGCCATTCAGTGGAACCAGTGCCCATGAAGAATCTCATTAGAGGGGAGGATGGCGTGGGATGCTGTGTCAGGGGCACAGCCTGCCTCATTTGTTCATAGGAGAATTCAGAGGGCGTTCGTTTACATGTTGACCATAGCAACCTTTTTTTCTGGAATGAAAAGTTGGAGAATGTGCGTGACTGAAACAGAATCATGGGACCGCCAGCAGTTTAGTAAGGGAAAAATAATTCAGTCTCTTTCACATGGGAGTCCCTTATAAATGCTTTTTAGGATACTATTAATTGAAGTGAGCCAACACTTGCAGTTTGAAAGTATCAAGAAAGTCCCAGAACACCTACTTGTACAAAGCAAGTGGATCTTATCCCCTCCTGCTACCTAGCAGCAAAGTGCTGGACGAGTTTCTGACCTATTTTTGCTCCTGGCATGTTTTCCAGTGTTTCTTTTAGCAAATGAATGCTTTTGACACAATGGTGTCCAAACAAAGAGCCACATTCAGTTGTGTCTTTGTGTGGACTGTAATGAGAAAGAAAGACATTTCATCCTGAGAAATCTTTTGTGATGTGTGATTTCTTTTCCCCTCTTAGTTAGACCAGTTTTAATGAGCAGTGTTGATGTTTCAGTGTTTACAGGTTTTGATGTGCTAGGTGATGTCGTTAGACATAGATGAGAAAATGTCACAGTAAATTCTTTTAGTAAGTTCAGTGTTTTCATGCAAGTCATGTAGTCTCCACTTGGACTCTACCATGATGTGGTCATTGGGGTGTTGGGGTGCTCTACACATAGATAAAGCTGTGGTGTGTTGAGTGGGAGAAAATTAAACAATTATTGCACTTACCCTGCTTCTGCCATTTCTCTACCACCCTTCTTGTAGCAATCAGACTGCAGTCAATGGACGATTTTTCCTCTTACCTGTAGTGCTATTTATCAGTCTAGATTGTTTTGGTTCAAGTTGCCATGAGTTGGAGATATCGGCTGTAGAGACATCTGTCTTCTTTCAGATATAATGGAATTAGATGGCACTCAGTTTGTGGTGCTCAAGGCGCCAAAAAAATACATTTAAATCAGGAGAGATAGATGAATGAAATAGAGATGAAGTGTAATGCAAAATATAAGTGTACAGATTAAAAAATGACTTGTCCTGATAAGATTTTGACAAAAGTCTTTGGTGCTTAGACACCAGAGGGAGATTATTTGTAATCATGGGAGATCTGAGCGGCAGCAAGATAAATCTCCCCATGGAGTCTAGACACTGGTGGAGGTAGTGGTGGCTGATGACTTTGGTTGATGACTGCTGAGGAGAAAAGAATAGAGGCTACATCCGATAAGACTAAGTGGTAATGGGGAGGTGGAGGATACACACAGCAGCAGCATGAGAGAACTGCGGGCAGATGAGGAGCAGTGAGATGACAGGCTGACGGAGAAGGTGTGTCGCTGTGCTATTGGTTGATTGTGAATCAGCCGTAGAACAGCCGATGACTCGATTGACAGCTCCCAACACTGACAGCCAGAGATAGAGGGTGAGCATGTGTGCAAGGAGTGAGTGACAGGGTGAGGAAGAAAGTTACAGCCTTAGCATGAAAAGGTATTGACTTCCTGACTGAGCTATTGCTAGAGCTGTCTCTTTCCTTGAATCATGACCCGTTCACTTAGATAATCCACAGACCTTGATGTGAGTAGTTTCATGTAGGAACCATTGTTTTTCTACCGAACCACATTTGCCAACCAAACTACACCCGCCAACTGTATCACTGCACAGAGGACACATGCATCAACTGCTAGCTGTCCTAGCACCACTGAGCTAGCCAACATTACAGCTCAGCTAAGGAGGAACACCATAAATGTTTACATAATTCGCTGTCATGAGCACAAGCTTTCGTCTGTGAGTACATGCGTGCTTCCTTCTGCATGGTGATACGGTTGGCAAGTGTAGTTTGGTAGAAGGAAAGTAGTTCCGACAGAAAACTGCTCACAACAAAGTCTGTGGATTATCTTGAGGAACTGGGTCATGATTTCTGGAAAATACTACTGTTTTTTAGCACTTTGAGCACCACAAGCCAAGTGCCATTAAGTTCCATTATATTTAAGAGAAGGCAGACATCTCTAGGGCCGATATCTCCAACACTTGGCAACTCAAACCAAAACAATCTAGATTTATACATAGCACTACAGGTAAGAGAAAAAATATGTATTTCTGATTTTCGGATGAACTGCCCCTTTAAGCTGACGGTTCACTGGTCAGATTACACAGCCTTAAAAGACTCTGACATATTGTGTTACTCAGTTATGTTTGTCTAGCAGTAGCAGCTGGGACTGTCAAAAAACAAAATGTCAGCTAATAAAACACTGTGGACAGATGTCTCTACAGACCCTGGTGGCAGAAGCCCGGCCTTTGTATTGAGTGCAGGCTGATTAAAAGCCCTGCCTGCACTCTTTCTCCTGGTAAAATGTTTGCAGTGTATCTAGGTGTTAAGCACAACTGTCTTTATCAGTATAACACACATGATTCATAGACTCGAGTCGTGGTTCCATCTGTTATGTTCCACAGCTGATTATTTCTTTATTTCTGAAACGTAATTTCTTATTTATTATGTAATGTGTCCTTAGGGTTATTTCTAAATTCACTGGGTTCTGCCTTCAGAGACATGAAAAGTATTGATGCTAAATCTGTTTGAAAAAGGGGAGTCTGTGTTAAAACAATGGGCCTCACTCACAAAGAGTATCTACGCACAAATATGTGCTTAAACTGTGGCTTCAATAGACAGCAATATTTAAGACAGTTAATTTACAAAAAAATAGCCTATTGTATCCTATTAAATAACTATGAAACTGATGCCCTTTTATCCTCATAAATTATTGCCGTAATTTAGATATTCAGCTACAATATAATATACGACATGACAAAGGCATAAAAATAATTTGCACGAAGAAAACAAAAGTACTTCTAAACCTTTCATCAATGAAACAGTTGGTGGTGCTGTAATTATTACTCTTTTTTATGCACTTACAACTCACAGAATACATAAACTTGTTATCCGAGCACTGCGGTGGTTCCCTGAGATTTTACCCAAAACATGACTGAAATCAATCCCTAATGCTATCCCCACCACTCGTAGGTGCCATTTTTCTGAGGTCAGCTGTCTGTTCCGACCTAGAGACTGACCTCTGGTGGTACGTGCTGTGTACTGCAGCACATCGCCTCAATACAGCATTTATGTATCAGTTTAATAGAAAGAGGAATGTCTGTACATTTAATGGTATCAAAAATTACATCTTTGGGATTTGTTAATACCCCAGTATACCATAATACCTTGCTGTCACCCAAGCCTGATGTGACTCACTTTAAAAATATTTCAAAATCACTAATCATTAATCAAATCGTAAAGCCCTCACTCATCACTGTTTGCTTTATTCCAGGGATGGTTGGCCATCTTTGACCTTTCATAGGCTCAGTCACTGGTATTTGTTCATTTATAAAGCCATACTGGGTAAACTTCCTTCTTACATTTATACTTTGATTGAACAGAGATCTGACTGTAGCTACAGTCTGAGATCTCAAGACTTAGTTTTGTTGTCTGTTCCTAGTGCACAGACTGAGCTTGGGGAAAAAAAGCTGTTATGTGCTCTGCTCCTGTCACTTGGAATAGCCTTTAAAAAGAGTGACATAGAAGCTATGTGAATTGGTCTCCCTGCCTGATTTTAAAACTGTCAGAAGTACAAGGATGAATGAATCGGTTGGTTCTTGTCATTGTGCGTAGGTGTTGTAATATTTCTACATGTCACTGTATATCTTTTATGTCTTTTATTGTGCGGTTGTTTGGCTGTAACTTTTTTGAGTGCTGCTGTCTTGGCTAGGACTCCCTGGTAAAAGAGATCGTTGATCTCTACTGTACGCCATTATTTGTTATTATAGCCCAGTTTAGACAGTGGTCTAAAGCAGGTTGCTCAAATCTCCAATGCAGACTTCAGCCTACACTGTCCCTGCAATCACAGGCGGAGTGAAGCAGTGTACCTGTGTGCTTAATATAAACCTTCTTGGATCAATTCTACAGGCAGTGAAGTGTTCAGTGTGATGTCAAAGATAGCCCAGCAGGGTGAGTCAGTATCATTAATCAACATTAAGACTATTCAGTTTTCTCAAAGAGTGAGTTTAGATTATAGCTGATCTGAGGAAGTGATCCTGTGTCTGGAATGACTGGGAAATGGTTGCAAAATGTGTCTTTGTGCGGATCCAGTTGACGTAAGAAGTTTTTTTTAGCAGGTGCTTTGAAATGTTGTTTAAATTTGCAGGCTTCCTGTTGGAGAACTTTTATTTTTAGAAATAATGAGCAGAAGTAAAAAGTTGTTGCTGTTGTGGTTGTTTGTTAACAGTTCAGCTTGTTAAAAGTAAGTTAATTGTTGTGTTTTATTCTCAGGTAAAAGAGGCCATGCAGAGAATCCACGACAGAGGCAACATAGGAAAGCTCATTCTGGATGTCGAGAAGTCTCCCACTCCTCTGGTATCAACCACATTTTTGATGTTTTTTTTCCCAGTTAATTGTAGGAATGAAAGTGTACATTAATAGACAGGGCTGTTAAGTAGCTCTTGACCTTCAGTGCAATGCTACAGAGATTTACTTTGCCTCTTTTAAAGTAAGAGTGGCTGATTGATTTGAAGTAATTAGACTTATTTAAAGTGTATGCCATCTTATGATATAAAACAAAACATAAAATTCCATTTATAAATGAACAGAGACACAACAGACACTTTATATGCTTAAAATATATCCTGAACACTGGTGTTGTCACAATACTGGAATTGCTAACTTTCATACAATACCTTTGAAAATATTAGTATTTGATACCATTTTCAGTACCACCAAGAAAAATTTAAATAGAGGGCATAACATTAAAAATTGTTACTAGAAGATAAATGTAAAAAGGCTACGACATAACAACGACTTTTCTTTTATTAGTTAGTAGCATAGAACAGCAGAATGACTGTAGTAAACATAACAATATGAGAAAGAGAAAGCACAGCTGGTACAAATGTATCGGTACTGCAGAAAATGAGTATTGAAATCATTTTGAATATTTAGAATTGACATGTATCAATAAACTTTTATATTTGACAGCGCCACTGAACACACTATACAAATGTGATTTACAGGTACAGCTTCCACCTGGCTGTATCTTATATATTATAATTACTAGACAAAAGTAAGATAAATATCAGAGAGATGATTTAGTTTGATTTGATCAATCCAGCAGCCAAATTAGATCCATATTAATGACAAATAACACATAAGAGATAAGTATTATATGAGACTGATGGCCGAGGGTACATGACCAATTGGAGGAAGAGAAAAGAGGAAGTACATGGGAGTAAATTGGTCTGATCTTATTTATTAGTCAATGTAGAGCCCATTTTAAGAACATCTGTAGTGAAGATGATTTTTGGAAATGCTGTAAACATAAGATGATGCTTAAGATGGGCTATCTAATCTCTGTACCTAAAGAAAACTTTTATTGCATGCCTCTATGGAAAATGGCCGACATGATTTATTGATTGATTGGGGACCACGCTTAACAACAGCAAAACTACATCAAAACATCCATTTACAAACTCCCACACAATTGGTGCAGTATAATCCAAGTCTCATTTATCCAGTCATATGCTCAGTATTTCCCAAACAAATGCATTTTTGCTAAAACCTTACTGTTTAAAACTGAACTAAACGCGAAATTTATCTATGCTCTCCTCAAAGCCAGAGTCAAATACTAAGGTTTTTTAGCGTAAATGCATGTGTTTGGGAAGTACTGAGCATATGACTGGATAAATGAGACCTGGGTTATACTGCATGAGTTGTGTGAGAGATATAGATTTGCTGTCAAACATGGTCCCCAATCAATCAATATGCAAGAAAAACAAAGTTTTCTCTACAAATTAAAGGCAACCTGACATGACCAATTGATTTACAAATGGTCATTTTGTGTATTTATTTAAGCACGGAGAATGGATAGCCCATCTCAAGCAGTATTTTTGTGTTTAACAGTGTTTCCAAAAAGAATTTTCACAAGTTTTCTCCATGAATTCAAGGTAACATGGCAGGACTAATTCATTTACAAAAGTTCATTTCATCAGTGAAGCATTCCTTTAATTAACCACATAGCTAATTCTCTGGCTGACTCGCTGAGTGGTAGTTGTTGTTGATAAATAGCTGCATGTGACATTTCTGATGCCCACAGCACATTTACAGGTCCAGTGCGGGTCATAAGGAGGCAGTGAGTAGGATTCCCTCCCGCTTCATTGCAGTTGTTTCCATGGCGATCGCAACATCAAACCTAGAAACACAATAAAATGTGTAGACATGCTAGTATTGACAGTATAGACCCTGTATACAGCAGCCCATTAGCAGAGGGTACATTGTTTACTGTCCTGCTCGATGTCAGCTCAGATGTATGTTCACCTCGTTCTTCTGTATGTGTAGCTCAGTAAACAGTCAGTGACAGCTGAATGATGTTTTACCACTAGATGGCCAGCGACAGCACGGAGACCAGTGAAGCAGGAGAGGAAGAAGAGGAGCCAGAGGGAGACAACGACAGCAAGGAGCGAATGCCTTTCATCCATTAAACCCAACAAACCCCACCACGACACGCCTAGAGACTGCAGAGGCTGCACAGATTCACCACAGAGGAACACAACCACACACACGTGTTGTGCAGTATGTGCGTGTGTATGTATGTATGTAAGCATGTGCTGTATGCATGTATGCATGAATGGATGTATGTACAGTATGTGTTTGTGCCTCTTGTCTATTGTTTGTCTGTCGATTGGTTGAGCAAAATTTGGGGGTAAATGAAGACTTACAACATGTTTGTCACCCAGGCAACAGGTGCGAGCGCCACTCTCAGAATAGTGTTATATTCTTTATGGTATTATGAAGTCATGTTATGCTAGCCAGTAATGTCAATAGATTTGTGTATATTTCACAATTAGTTGCATCTGCCAACAGCTTTTTGACTCAATGAGCAATTAAAGATATACTATGCAGGATTTCCTGAAGTACAAGATATAGACTCCCACAACAGAAATCCCTCTAATTATCACTTATGACTCACTAGAGGTGTGTGGCAGGGTCTGCATCAGCACAGAACCTGCCTTCTGCCTGTATTTTCTTATTTTTGTCTTATCTGGGTCTGCTCAGGTTGTTTCTGGGTGTCAACCTTTGGGCAGTGGCGTGTAGCCCCCGGCCAATAGCAGCATGAGGTCAGGACTCTATAAAAACGTCCTCTGTCTCTATCTCTCTCCTCTGTCGGTGGGTGCAACCTGCAGGTCTGTGTGTCTATTGGATTAAGTGCGAGGTTGAGCCACACACACAGAGCAGAGCAGAGAGGCCAAGCAGACAAGATAAAGCACAAGCATGAACTGAGTTCACACAAAATCTGGGCATGCATCACCTTCCTGAAGGTTTGTGCCGACGCGTGGTTGTGTTTATTTGTGCTTTAGAATGTAACTGCAGTGATACAATCAGAAAATAACTTGTTAATTATCTAATTCACTTTGTTCTCACTAACGCTGCTCCCTCTCTGTAGCCCCATTGCCACCAAACACTTTCAGTATGATACCTTTGGAACCAAAAGTAACCCTTCAGACATGGTACCTAGACCGTAGCGTTTCCACCGCAAACAGTATCCTTAAATGTGGCCGGGGTTGTCACTCACTGCTCCATCCAGCACTCACTTTATTTCCTCCTTTATTATCTGCACCTTGTTTATCGTCCACAGAACACAGTTGCACGCCAACATTTTCAGAACAAAGTAGAACAGGCTGCAGTGAGTCTCTCTCCTTGGGATATTTAAAAATAGAAGGTTTGTGTATTTAGTCCTTCTCAGGCAAGCTCGGGGGTTTAGTGTTGCCGGAGCCCACAGGAACAACGTTCCGCGACGCTTTTTTTTTCTCCGAGTGAGGATTAGAATATATGCTGTTCACATATCCTGGCTGAAATTAATATAAATAAACGCTAGAAGATCCACTCATTACTATAAAAACTAAAATAATGGTCAAAGTTGTCACTGTAAAATTTAAGGTGTGTTGATGGATTCATGTCATCTGCTCATGTATTGAATAACATTACAAGTTAACGTTCCACCTTAAAAGTTGCCGGCAGTTGGTCTAATGAATTAAGTTATTTTTTGTCAGACTCAAGCTGCTGCGAGAGGCAGCAAAACATCCTTATGTTTTGTAGGTACAGTTTACTCATAAAACTCTTCACAGTATTAACAGTGGTTACATGAGCCTCAAAAACAGCCACAACTCAGCCCTGAGCAATTCGCTATTGACAGTTTGACGGACTGCAGTGCTGCAGTGTTCACAGCTCCACATTTTAGTACCAGATCTGTGTGCTAGGTACCCCAACAGAGGGGGGACCGACATGGGGATGGTACGGAGAGGTTCAATTGGTACCATCCACAACTTTTCACAGTGGAAACTGAAAAAAAGGCTAGCTCTCTAGCTCGCTTGATCACCGCTGCTCTCTCAGTCTTGTTGAGACGAGGTGGAGGGGCCAAGTTTGAATGTTTACAAACAGACAAATCCTGCATAGTATACCTTTAAACCTGCTGACTTGCTATTATCACTTTAAGATCAGTACCCTGAAATACAGATTATCCAAAGCACCTAAGTGTCATATACTATAACAAGCTTAATATTTCACATGTTTGTGTAATCTGATTCTCACTCGTCCTCAGTGATGACAGCTGTAAAATGAAAGAGATTGACGGCAGTTTGAGAAAATGAGCTCAATGTTTCGATGCTTCTGACCAAGAGAGTGAATTACTCTCATGTCACAGTAGTAATGTGTAACCCACGAGAGGTGTAAAAGTCTGTGTGTAGATATTTGCATGATATTTTATTCTGAGGTGCCAACCTTGTAATATTACGGGATCACCAGTGCCTTTGTGCTACAAACGAGCGTTTGATACTTGAAATGCTTTCCTCATGTGAAGTTCGCGAAGTGAACGAACCAACAAAGAAAGGTATTTTTAACTGGGATACAAAAACTATGCTTAAACTATAAAAACAAGTCCTTGTCTGATCATGTAATTTGTGGTGAGGTGAATCTGCAGCGCCTCCAGAGCTCTGGTTAGTACGACTGAGGACATATTTTCCCAGGACACAGTATATTCAGAACTTTTACTAAAATACAGCATACACAACGCCACAGAGTGTTACATTTGCAAAAGGTCACAAACATTTGATAAGAATATATGTAAATACAAGAGATGATGAGATAAATCAGTAAATTCTGAGTGTGCAGGGAGGATCATGAAGTGGTCAGTCAGACTGCAGTCTGAGCTTTGTGGAGTCTCTGCTTTGCTTGTCTGACCAAAGTTGTTTACTTGCCGGTGCCTCACAACAAAAGTGCCATAAGACTCCAACATATATTATTTTTACAGTGAGCTGGTGTATAAAGGCAGAGTGATTTAACTGTTTATTTCTTTATTTAAGTGTGATGCCCTCGGCTTTACTCCACATCTGAGAGTTGTTATTGAAATGTAAGACAAGAAGCGCAAATGTTCACACTCACATATCTTAACGACAGATCTGTTTTTATCCTAAATTTATCAAAGTAAAAACAAAGTATTGTTTTCATTATTTCTCGGGCCCTGCTTATTCAGTGTTTTTTTTATATCGGCTAGCCATCTGAATTATTTATTACTTGACTTGAATTATTAAAATGGAACCAGAGCATACATCAAAATGTGTTTTCTCTGCTATAAAAACAATAAAACAAGTCTTACATAATCGGCCATTTTAAGAAATAATAAATGTACCAACTAAACTAACAGGGGTGAACACAATGTGTTGAAGCTGAATGATAAACGGTGGAGCGACAGTGTAAGTGGGTGTACAAAGGTGATGATATAAGTCATTTTAGAAGTTGATTTCTAGACTTGGAGGTTAGGATAACAATGTGTAGACACTCTAGAAATATATCTCAATTCTGATGCCTTTAATGTTTCGTCTGTTTGTGTGTGTGAGAGGGAAAGTGAAAGAGAGAGAGCATGTTTTTGAGTGTATTCATATTGCCTTGTAAAAAAAAAAAAAAAAAAACGTGTCTAAAGAAGTGTTTAGCATTGTAGTGTGCTCACAACATTCCTTATGAACTCTGGTTTACCTGTGCTCGTATATTTTTGTCACTTGTTGCTGTTGTTGTCGTGTACTTTCTTTGAGTACAGCTCTGTTTACTTGAATAAATTTATCTGCAAAGTATTCCATGACGGCGTTTCTGTCTGAGTTAAGTCTTTGTTTTTATTTCATATAAGATTTTACACCGTTCCTGAGAGCAGTTCTTTCCATACTACACTTACAGTGAAAGTTGTCCCTCTTCTTCTTTAATGTGTTGTGTAAATGTATATTTAGTTTGCTCTTATGGAATCAATGAAGAATAATGGCCTTATTAGACAGGTCAGTATAAGTGTGAAAGGGGGAGAAAGAGGATGGATGACACGCAGCAACAGGCTGGCTTATGGCACTGGTTCCCAACTTTAGAGTCAAGACCCCCACTAGGGGTCGCCAAAGCTTCATGGGGGTTGTGAAGCCGTCTTGATTTTAATGAGTGTAAGGAAACTTTAAAAAAATACATACAGTTGACCTATGTTTTAGCATGTTATTCATTTATGTGAAGAAAACTACATGAAATTGTTATTTTTACATTTTTCAAGAAGTAGATTTAAAAAAAAAAATCTGTCATGGTACAGTGAAGACCTGAACACAAGCTATAATAATCATACTACTGTACTACTACTACTACCACTACTACTTATAATAATAATAATAATGAATTTTATTTATAGGTGCCTATCAGAGCACTCAAGGAAACCTTATAAGACTGTTTAAAAAAAAAAGCAGCAATGTATCCATAGGTCATAAAATCAAACAATTCAATAATATACAATAAAAGTTAATAAAATGACGAGACAAAAATCATAAGTACATATTGACAGAGCCTTCACTCTGCTAAACAGCCTCGTCCTGCAGTAGAAAAATGTGCATTTAAACAACCAAAAAAGAGCTAATAGAACAATGGTCAAGTGTCAGATTTTTAAAAAATATATAAACATAATACAGAAAATCAAAAAAGGTCCTAAAATGATCAGGAAATGTGATGTTTGATGCAATATTCATAGGAAATAATCTGCTCAAAATTCATCATAATGGCTGTTTTTACACAAACTTCCTGTATTTAGGCATTTAGCTTAACTGCAGTTTATTATATGTAATGTACTGTTATTATTATGCATTGAATGCATAATAAAATATCCATAAAATGTCAATTTACTTACTGATAAAAAAAAAGTGGGTCTCTTAATGAAAAGCTTAGGAACCACTGGTGGTGCCTGTATACTGCACATTCTGCTAAATCCCTCTGTTTGGCACCAGGTGGCAACAAAGTCAGGGCTTTTCAAATTCTTCAGGCAGTGGATTTAATGTTTTTGTGACACTGAAGTGTCTCAGAGAAGAGAAATATGCTGCTGTTTCATTCATGATTGTGTTCAAACATTACTCCATTGTACAACCGTTGACCTTTGCCATAAGGTCAGCACAGCCAGAGTCAATGCGTGTACTGTTGGCAGAACTGCTGCACAGTGAGCTTTATTTCAGATCTTAATCATTAATTATCAGTTAAACCAGAACTACTGACCCTCTGTCTCATCTCTAACTCAGAGTCCAGTTTTAGTTTAAGGTTTTATGTCAGCCTCGAAATGTTAAGAGAGAGGTGTTAGCAGAAATCGCATTGGAAGAGCATACAAGAAATTGCTAATACAGCTTTTTTTTTTAATGCTAACTAAACATGGAACTTGGACTCCATACTGTGCAATGACTCTAAACTAAATGGATGTTACTACAGTACCTTTTTATATCCATTTACACCTACAGTACTGAATGTGACAGTAAACAATAATAACTTTATTGTATTTTTGCTGGGAAACAACACATGTTTAGAAGATCAACTTACATGTGTATGTATTGCAACTGATAAAACCATCACAGAGATTAAAGTCAACAACCTTATTTGGTTAGGATACATTAAGTGATTATATTGTATATAATATTTCACTGAGTTTGCCTTCAACTTCAACTTCATTTTGTCCCTATAGGGCAATTAGTTGATATAAAGAAGAATCAATATCAACATCAACAACACTGTCATCAACATAATCACCATCACTCATCACATGATCATAACAAGACCAACAAGCAGCCACAAGAGTAGCCTCAGTGCTAAGTCTGACTCTTCCACTGCTCTGCATTCATAAAAGAAATGGCAGTAGGAATGAAGGAGTGCTTGTATCTGTTACTCTAACAGGGGGAAATCTGAGCCGAGAGCCTCATATGAAAGAAAATGCTTAGAAATGCACAAATTTAAGACTGGGAAACGGGAAAACATACTTGAGAGTTTAATGCTATACTGAGCTCGTATGCCCAAGGGTTTTTCTTATTTAGCTCCCCCCTCCCGTCTGTATACAACATCTCACCCTAAAAATAGCTTTTCCTGCTCCCGAGCTGGGAGCTGGGCTTCCTCTGGTTTAATAGAAGCTTTATTTTTAAAGATTGTACAACTGAAATCCGTGTGATTGAACTTTTAAAAAGATATCTACAGTGTTTAAGCGCCAGCAACATTTATTCGCCTGTTTGTTTTTATGTATAAAGTTGTAAATGACAGATTAAAACAGTCTATATAAATGCTATATGTCACAGGTGGTATCATTTGACTGTTTTCTGAGTTGATGGCACACTGTAAGATTATTTTTCATTTGTTAAAAAGTGACTTAGCATGTCCAAAACTGACATGGAAGGGAGACAGGATGAAGGACACTCTGTAAAAGTGAAGCAGTCAATGAATTTCCAGTTTGTTTGTGAAATGAAAGGGAATACTGCTTAGTGCACCTTGTCCCAAGTAAATATTTATCAAATGCCAGACACAAGGAAATCATTATTTGCCACTCCGCCCTTATACCTCTCTCACCTCCTGCTGATGTTTGGATAAAAACAAACAGAGTTGGAGCCACTGCAGGGAGAGTACCCAGAAAGGCATACAGAGGGGCCAGTATATATTGAGCTGCCTGCAGTGCTTTTGGTTCCTTTCACGGCAGTACAAGGTGTGCCACTGTGTCCTGTCACTGTAGGACCCGCGAACTGGACTCAGACATGGCACGTCTGGCCCTCCCTGTCCTCCTCGTTCTTTGCTTCTCCTTGCTCCACTTCAGCTCCAGCCGTCCGTCTCGCACCAGGAAGGCTGTGTCATCTCGTCAGTCTGGAGGTAACTCTTTAAACACGTTTTTAAATAAAGTGTCTGCCACCACCGATGCTCGTCTGACCTGCTTGTCCTGGCTCTTTGTCGAGATACAGCTGCAGAAGAAGATGATGTGAAGTCCCAGCTTGAGAGGCTGTGGCAGGAGGTGAACTCACTGAAGGAGATGCAGGCGTTGCAGACAGGTACTGTCCTCACTACATAAAGGGAGATTAAAGACAGAGGAGGTGACAGTAGACTGATACATTAGTTTCATAACTAATGCCCTGTCAGTGTGTTTGTTTAAAAAAGTAAATACGAAAAACTGGTTAACATTGATTTCAATTGATTTTAGGTGGCATTATAAATAGGTTATTGTGCTTTCTCTCTCTGTTACTTGTTAATTTAACCCATTGAGCAGATGTGCAATAGCGTAGACTTTGCTGAGACACAACTAATAACATATAATATAGAAGAAATATATTTCTTCATATTGCGTTGAGTCTCCAGCAGAGGGAAGCAGCACTCATGTCAGCCAATAGATTGTAAAGTAAAGGGTTGAACTGGAAAGAATACCAGTAAGACACAGTTTATAGGGAATGTAAAAACATCCACAAGATTATTTCTTACAATTTTGTATAGTTTTTATGTTTATTTAGTTGATCATACAAAAATACTATTGCGTTGTGTATTTTTTAAATCTCCATTAGGCCTCCTTTTTCCTTTTTTAACTTATATAAAGTCACTTTTCAGACTGCGAGCTCACTGTACCCTGGGTCTTCAACAGGGGGTCCAGGACCCCTAGGGAGTCCTCAGTGTTACTGCAGGGGGGCCACCAATTTATTGTTTTATAGTTTTTTTATTTATTTATTTTCAAAAATTAAAATATGTCTGAAAATACACGTAAACATGAATCCAAAATGTTTTGCCTTTGCAACAACATATCTTTGTGAAAGTGGAGTTTCCTCCCTCGCCTACCTGAAAAGCAAATACAGGTCAAGAATGCAGCCTGAGGCTGACATGACCCTCCACCCGACAACCTCCATGTGCCCAGCTGAAACATGTTGAAGACCCCTGCTATACTATGTGTTAACAAATATGGCTGCTAAAAAAATCTGTTGGTAAAAAATGGTGGATTAAAAACAGGTATTTTCTAAAATGTTCAATATAATGATTTTCCTATTGCGATAGAAACTAAACATTGTAGTAGTCTTGAATGAGGTTGGGCGATGGCAAAAAACATCAAATATCACAATGTTTTTAAAAGAAATACCTCAATATTTATATTGCAACAATATTATTGGTGCTTTCATAGAATACTTACACAGTTAGATTTCTGATAAATAATCATACGTAATGTGGAAATAATGACTAAATGTGCAAAAGCATATAATAGAACAAGTAAAACAGGCTGGTAAGTTTAGAAAATTACATCATGTTACTGTAATGCAGCCTTTAAAACCAAGAAAAGACAACATTTACAATATTACAATATCCACAATCTAAGACAACATCTAGTCTCATGTCATGATATCAGTATAATATTGATACATAGCCCAGACCTAGTTTGAACTCTTGTTATGATTCAGTTCACTCATGTAGTAAGTACTTTGTGTTTTCAGTCTGTCTCCGAGGCATCAAAGCTCACAGGAAATGTTATCTCACAATCGAGGAACCCAAACATTACCATGAAGCAAATGAAGACTGCATTGCACAAGGAGGAACTCTTGCAACACCACGGGACCTGATGGAAAACAATGAACTGAGGGACTATGCAAAGAGGAGCGCTCCAGGATCCAAGGACTTCTGGATCGGTGTAGCAGACATAGTGAAAGAAGGCCAGTATGTTGATGTCAACAGCCTGCCAGTCAGCTACTTCAACTGGGATCGCTCCAAGAAGCAGCCCACAGGAACGAAGAGGGAGAGCTGTGTTGCTCTCTCAGTGGTGGCGCAGGGAAAGTGGTACGATGAGGTGTGTCGCAGCCTCAAAAAGTACATCTGTGAATATGTCATTCCCTGAGAAGACAGGAGTGGGTATTGGCAACTTGATGATCATTTATGCGGGTCATTAATTAAAAATGTGTTGTCAAATCTGTGCTAATTCATGTGTCTCCATGGTGTATAATCAGGTTGATAATTATCTTGAATACACACTGTAGTAACTGTAATCATTAAATAATCTGGTGAAAGTATGTGATTTCTGTTTAATAGCAGGTTCCAGGCTACTTCATGTTCACTTCATGCAAAGTCCCACAGCCTCAGGTGATGACTAAACAACATATAAAATACACAAAAATTGTAAAATGTTGTTGTGTTGCACATTTTCATTCACCATCAGTGTACTTTATATTGATATTGACAGTTGTATATCTACATAAACACCAGTAAGTTCCCCAGTTTACTATGCCTGCGTAGTTATTTGTAGTTTTCTTCTGGTTGTTGTCAGGAGCCTCAATGTGAAACTAAATTAACAGAGCTCAAAGAATACATTTTCAGATTTACTCACTGAGAAGGCGGCATGCACAGTTCTGTACCGCTAAACTAACTCTAAAATACTACAGATGAATGTATCACTAAGCGTGTATTTCTATGTATAACATGGAGGATAAATGTGCATTCCAGTATGCTACATGATCTCTACGTACCCCCCTAAGAAACTTGCTTAAAGTTTCTACAGCAGAAGATGCATCTCTGCTTCCTGCTTGTATTGATGTCCACTTGTTCGGGGACTCTAAACAATAAGGAAATTACTCATATTTTCTTGTTTTCTTACTCTGCTTTAACACATTCTGTGATATAAACTATAGCTTGAGTCAATCCCCCTGATTTGTCCTTGGAATGTGGAAGGAAACACCAAAAATAAACTTGAACAAACATAGACAGAAAATGCAAACATGCAGAAAGGCAGTGTTATAAAACCTTGACCCTTCCTGCTGTGGGGTGACAATGAGAAATATGCATTTCTGTTTGCTCTCTCTATAACTATAAATAGCACTGCGGTGTAAAACTCTCAACAATAGAAAACTATTACTGTGTAATACTTGTACTCTAAATTTAACAACCTACGTACTTACTTTAACCACCTGTTCCTCCCACTCTCTGTGCTGTGTCAGTGTTCCTATAATGAACACAGATGGCAGTGTGACTCTAGTACTCAGTACTCAGATATTTGACTTAAGTAAAAGTGTAGAAATACTGTCACAAGTAAAAGTCCTGCATTCAAAATTTTTACTTAAGTTAAAGTACAAAAGTGTCAGTATCAAAATATGCTTAAAGTACAAAAAGTGCTCATTATGCTATCATAACTATATATGTGTATATGTATATTATTATTATTAAATTGTTAATGTTGCAGTTGGTAAAGGTGGAGCTCATTTTTGGGTAGCTAATGATACATCATACTTTATTAGCTGATTTATATTTTGCATTAATAATCTGAATCTGCAAAGTAACTAGAAAATAAGTTATCAAATAAATGTAGTAGAGTAGAGAGTACTATATTTTCCTCTGAGATGTGGTGTAGAAATATAATTAGCAGAAAATGGAAATACTCAAGTAAAGTACAAGTAGCTCGAAATTGTACTTAAGTACAGTATGTGAGTAAATTTACTTAGTTATGTTCCACAGCTGTTCATATATGCTCAATGCACATCATCAACAAAGATAACTAAGGCTGTAAAACTAGTCTACACTTTGATACAGGGCCTCAAGATTAGGTAATAAAGTAGGAGCCACCTGATGGTCCTTATAATGTCAGTTGAAACAAGGCTTTAGTGTTGGGTATTTCCACTTTTAAAAGAATAATTATTATCGATCAATGGTCTCATAGTGAAACTGGGGCTTTAGGGTGTCTCTGAGGGTGTGGGGCCCTTGGGAATTTGCCTGCTTTGCTTGGTTAGTAATGCAGCCCGGGGTATGGGTGTGCTCTGTGCATTTGGTGGCATTTTTTGCAGCCCATTTCATCCTTATTGCAGACTCTGTGTATGTGACGATCAGCCTATTTTAGGCCAGAAGGGGTAAATGACTAACAGGACCCTCTCTATCATTCACTTTTAGAGAGTACATTTACTTACATTCCACAGCTGTTCATATATGCTCAATGTACAATATCAATGGAAATACTTATGGCCATAAAACTACCCTACACTTGGCTACAGGACCTCAAGATCAGGTGATAAAGTGGAAACCACCTGATGGCCCTATAATGTCAGTTCATACTAGGCTTTACTGTTGCATATCTCCATATTCCACTTTAAAAAAACAATTATCAATCATTGGCCACATAATGAAATTGAGGCTTTAGGGGGTCTCTGAGAGTGTGGGGCCCTTTGGAAGTTGCTGGCTTTGCCTATGCAGCCCTGGGTATGGGTGTGCTCTATGCATTTGGTAGCATTTCTTGCAGCCCATTTCATCCTACCTGCAGACTGTGTATGTAATGATAAGCTTGTTTTAGGCCAGATGGGGCAGATGACTAACAGGACCCTCTCTATCATTCACATTTTGATAAAAAAAGAATTAAGTTGTGAATTTGCGATGTAGTTGTATATCTTTAAATCAGGACATGTGCTCACCCTGGTGTTTTTCAGTCAATATTTATCACTCCTGTTGCGCACCTCGCTCTGTTTAATCTGTCAAAATTGCTTTTAATTTGAAAGCATTTACAAACTGACCCATAGCTGACCTGCACCACTCCCTCAAAACAAGCCGAACCATTAACGCCGTGTCTACGTGTGTTTCTGTCATCTCTGTCCTTTTCAAAACAATTAAAAATGCACGCACACACACACACACACACACACACACACACACACACACACACACACACACACACACACACACACCAACGTCATCCTGTCCGCACACATCACGCACGTTTGTCTGGGTGGAATGTGACGCCACAGCTCCCTGAGTGAAGTCTCGCGGAGTAAAACACCGGCCATTTTTCTCCATGTATAGCAGGACACTTTGTGCTTGGGCAGTGTAACCGAGTGTTGCGATCACTTTGATAAGCCTCCAAGTTTTGACAAGTTTAATTTTGTTATCCAAGCATCCAAACTTACAACAAACAGCACGCAAACCATGTTTGTGTTTACCGCCGCAAAGTTTTTTCGCTGACATCCTTGTCCGGATAGATGCTTGTCTAAACTGTCGCACAAATGGAAATGGTGCCTAGCGAGGAGAACCAGTTCGTACCCAAAGAGGTGAGGTTATCACGGACCCTGCCCAGGTCGGGGAATCAACCGCTGGGCGTTAGCTGTCATCCTTGCAGACCATGTTCATTAATAATGGCAAAACTTTTGCACCACTTTGGGAGTTTGCGATCTTGGTGTATCATTTAGAAGCTAATTCTGAGCTGCTAACAGTTAGCTAAACATGACTTGGACGGCCTATCATGACATGGCTAACTAACGTTATAGCTAACATCGGTTAGCGGCTAGTTTCACTGCATCTCAGACAAAATGAGTTTAAGACGGTAGCTAAAGCTTTAGCATCATTAGCATTAAGTCACCTAGTTTTCCAGTTTGGCTTTCTGGTAGTCGAAAGCATACGAGCTATTAAAATATTGCGGTTGACATGATGTTATCCCTCTCAAAACAAAGACGACATTTGTCAACATCAGTTAGCCAACTTGCAAGTAACATTAGCCCGTACAATTCGGCTAGCTAATATCGTTAGCTTTTTTAGTCTGGTTAATGGCAACAAATCTATAGCTAATGTAGATGTTTTTGAAGTTGCCAAACCAAATGCAAATAGCTACATCAGTGAAACTGACTGGCAGCGTTTGAGCAACATTTACCCCAGTGTTAGCTTTATAATAATGTACACTTACATTTATTCTTGTCCGTGTTTGCAAATTGTTTTGAATAGAACTTAAAGCATTTCTGTGAACGTTAGCCAGGTACAGTTGCAAGCTAACGCTAATGTTAGCGGATTTGACTAGCTAACGTTAACGTTACTTAAGAGGATGCAGCGTTAGCGTTGATGTTATTTATGATGGTGCCCCCATTGTAAAGATAAAAATGTTCGTCATTCCTGTTTTGACGTCCTCGTTTGTCACAATGTTAAGTTTGTTAGCCTTTGCTTGTTTATGCTGCCATGTTTGGCTTGTTGGTTAGCTGCCGTTACAGTATTGTGGCGTTAGCTACATGAAACAATAACGTTAATCTGTGAGCTAATTTACGACGGTACTTTGTTGTCATGATTTGCACACAAGTAGAAAATGAATCGGCTGCAGGTCCTGTAAACAGCATTAATTTTTATTTGGTTGATGACATGTTGCCTCAGGTTATCAGTGTGATTTCAACACGAACGTCCTGTGGTATGGAAGTCGTGTTCATGTGTTATTTTTTGTCCCGTACACCCACAGGGTTACTACAAATTGTTTGGGTTCACTATACTCGTTTATGGGTGTTTTTTATAGCACTTTGACTGCATTTACGTCAGCTGCAGAGTCATACTTTATGCAAAGGACGTCACTCGTTGACATTAGGGCTGGTGGGAAAATTGGATTTGATGATGCAGCACTGCACACTAATTCAATTTCAATATGTTTCATTGTTATAGTGTAGCCTTTAGCTATAGAAGTAATTAATGGATTATTAATCTGATCCAACAGAACCCTGCAGGAAAAGCCCTCTTTTAAGAGAGATGGCTTTAACTTGTGAGGAGGAAATAGGTTTATTCACTTATCTCTTTGGCAGCAAAGCAGGAATTTCTCAGACTTTCAGCACTTCAGAAATCACATCTGACTGGTTAACAAAGTTAGATAGTTGGAGTTTAAAGATAGAGAATAGATAGTGGCATTAAATAATTTAGTTCCCTGTCGTGCATTTGATCATTTTAAGTAATTTATTAGTTCATATTGAGTTATGCTAATGTATACATAATTTCAATTGTTAATCAAATAAGAATATTAAGGATGTGAAAGCAACATAGCCTAAAGTTATTTTACAATGTTTAAAATTAGGGGTGGAAATTAGCACCAGCCAGCAGCCAAAAGCTGACAAAATATGGAAGCTGCACCTGGATTTTCTTCTCTTACCAGCAAACATCACTGGTAATCTATTGAGTGGCTGGTAGATTTTGTGATCCCCCAGCTGCAGTGGCAGGTGGTTGAAAAAGTTCATTTCCAACCCTGACTGTGAGACACACCGACCAAAACAAATACTCAGAGCAAATAAGTTAGAAAACATCCTTGTCTTCCTTCCTTGTTTGTTTGTTTAAAATAGATGTGGGAGCCTTTTGTTTGCCTGTGGTCAGTTGTTTTTTTTTCCACATTGAAATCAGCTGATCATTATCAGACTATCCTTTAGCTCTGTAGACATGCCGGTGGGACAGGAACATAAAACCTAGTGACATATCACTTCCAGTACTTCAGTTCTGTTGCTGAAATCGATGGTGAAGTTACAAATTAATGACTAATGTTGTGGAACAAGACATGAGATCGAGTGAAGGTAATTTAAGATGCAGTTTGGTGTTGAAACTGGATGGCAGCGGTGGTGTGGTGTTCTGGGATACCAGAAGACACTCAGAGCTTTCTCTTGATGCCTACCAATTAGATTAAACATTTGTGAGGAGCCCAGTTAATAACCCCAGTCATATAATCACACACACATATGCAACTGTGTTACATTCAAGATGGGTTGTTACTGAATGGCTGTGTGTTTGTGATGGAATTAGATTGGTGTTGAAGTAATAATTGCATATCCTCATGCTCTGTCATAACAAGAGCAACATATCAATTATCTTGGATTTGAAGATGCATCTTGCAAAATTGCCCTTTGTTGTGCATCAAAGGCATTCATGGTTAATCATTAATTTTTGCCCGTCAGAAAGTTTCTCCCACGAGAAAATGGACTTCCCTCTATGCTATACTGGCACATGCTATTTGCCACAGTTTATGATGCCTTTAATGGCTTTATGTATAAAAAATGTAAAGAAGTGAAACACTTTCAAAGGTGTTGCACATTGGTCTGTTTTCATTGTACGGGTCACAACAAGCTAAAACAAGCAAGTGATTAACACATGATGTTTGCCCTCACTATTAAAATGGATTTAACTGGCAATACCAGAGTTCCCTAATGTTGTAGTTTAACTGTTTAGGCACATTGTCCCACCTACTTTATGTTTTGACTTTGTCTAGACATCTGTCTTCGAGTGGAAGTGCACATAAAACCTCCTTTGTAGTTTTCACAGTTCTTAAACTTAAACTTAAACTGCCAGGCTGCCATTGAACTCTGAATAAATCAGCAATGTAAGGGAGCTTATTTATTTTTGCTGAGTCATGATTTTAAAGAGATTTAGCAGTACTTATTTCCTGTGACATGTTCATTGTCATTGCCCCATCTGTTTTTTTCCACTGCTCTCAACGGCTAGTGCCCTCATAGATTTACCAGCCACTGGCACTCCCCTCCAAAACCATTTTTTGGATACGCTAATCCATCTAAATTGGTGGCTGTTAATTTGCCAGAGTGTCAGGTTTAGTTGACAAATGTGCCATTTGCAATAACTTGTATAAATCACAATATTTTTGTAGGTTAATTTCACTGCCTGCATCTCTTTTTGTGTGCATGCCATGTGCAGTTGTAGTTACATTACATTGTATGAATAGGTGTTCATGGACACTGACATTTCACAACATGATAGCCTGTCATTATTTGGTGCCATTTAGAATCAGTTACAGCTGTGAGGAAACACGGCCTATGCTTTGCCGTACCTGTGGCTTCATGTCAGCACCTTGTGATTATATCCACGGTAAAAATAACCTTTAATCTCATAATACACTTGTGTGCAGCTACTTTATAGGACCTGTCAGTCACATTTTGCCAAGATCACAGGCCTCACAAAGAGGTTGCAAAAACAGGAATAACTTGAATGTACTCTTGTAATTATGACCAGCCAAAAGGTTTTTTGCCAGCCAAACTATACTTGGCCTACAAGTCAACCTAATTTACCTTAAATGTGGTTTTGAGTGTAGTTAGTCAGGAATGTTTGACAACTTATTTCCTTGTTGTGCTTGTTTTAAGTTTTTCTTCACCCCACTATCTCCATGTATTATTAGGGTGTGTTTTGGAGTAGCAGACAGAGTATTTTTGATGAGATGAAGAGGATCTCTCAGGTAGCCATGCCTTGTGTGTGGTGTGGGAGAGAGATGAAGCATGATGTTAAACAGATGCATGAAGCAGCATTGTGATGACCCTCATCAGGAACCAGCCTTACTAACAACAGCTTTAACAAACATAAGAGGCATTCAATGAAATAATGAACACTTAAGTGAAATATCGGAAGTTGTGTCCCATAAAAAACTAATTTATGAAAACTGTAATCATAATTAAGGTTGGGTTTCAATTAAGGAGAAGCCAGATGTCTATGCATCAGTGTTTAATGTTGTCTTAAAGATGTACTATGCAGGATTTTCCTAAAAAACAAAACAAAACTGAGGTAATCCTCTCAATCATCACTTATGACCCACTAGAAGTGTGTGGCGGTGTATTTTCCTGCAGAGTATCTACCCTCTACCTGTATTTTCTTACATTCTGTGCTCAAGACATTTACGGACTTGTACTTCCACAACACTCAGGTGAGGTCAAGGGTTTATGAAAAGGTAGTGGCCAGGGGTGAGACCATAAACAGCAGGCGTCCAAGAGACACAGCACAGAAGAAACACAAGTATAGTGAGCTGCCAAATGAGTGAATCTGGGGTTGGCTTTTACTTTCACTTTGTACATGAGTGTGTTTACAAAGAGTAACAGACAATCCCTCATATCATACCTTTAAGCCAATATATTATGGTAATACTACAGTATACTATTAACAAAATATTATTTAAATCAGGCAACATCTGATTAAAAAAAAGAACACAAGATTGAGAAGCAGACCATTTCCTCCCCAGCTTAAATGTGTCATAGTTTTCCATACTCTGTTAGTATTCACAATGTAATTATTTAACCCTCTGCTCTACTTTTTTAAGCTGCTTAAGATTGTTATGGTCGCGTATTGCCTTCCTAACTACAGTTTGTTTATGCATTAGTTCAGTAACTTTAGATACCACACGTTTTGTAGTTACTGGTAATAATCACCTGAGGCTAAAGACGCTAGCCCAGCATCATCTTTGCATGCTTGTTACATTAGTGCTTGTTGAGTGAGTTTTTCTTACAGTTGCTACTTTCATTTTTAGTCTGCAAATTGTTTGAGCCTGAGCAAGTACTGCACATACCAGACTAATCAGAAAACAAACTATGGGGAGTGTTCAAATGACAAAGTGAATCCTGCTCCTCCTGGAAAACAATTCCTACTGTGTGTTATACAGTAAAAGGAAGCATGTGTCAGCAATTGCATGGACTGTTTCTTTTTTTTTTTTTATCTTGCAGCATACCTTGGACGCTTCGGGTGAAATTTGACCACCTGACCTTGTTTTTCTGTTTTGAAAAATCACAACCAAAGATCAGTGACAGCCCAGCTAGTGGGCTTGTCCAGTCATGTATAGGAAGGATGAGGTGACGTGTCAGTGAACGAGAGAATTCAGAATCATGTATTGAACAGCCTACTTGAAAAGACGTCTGTCTCAGGCAAATTCCTAGTAAGCTCTGACAAAACACAATGCAGAGCTGTCGCTGTTAGAGATAAGCTCTTGCATGTCACCATAAGTTTGTTTTATAATGAAGAATCTTGCATTTGATTATACTTAAACTGAAGAAAATTTAGTTACAAGGAGAGTTCTTCAAGCTTCATATTTTCAGTTATTATGACCAGTGTTTTTTCATCAGACATAACTGATTTTTGACCCAGTAAATACATACAGTTTTCCATAAAAAAAATAATCTCTTCATTACATTTAAAATTCACAGACACCAGTGGCTTTTACTGTCAAATTTTTATTTTATGTACAGATGCCAGTATTTTTTTCCCTCGATAACCTTAGTTTGAGTAATACAAAGAGAAAAAAAACTTAAATTCTTAAATGTTACATTTTATGGCAACATAAGCAACTATATATTAACTTTGCCTTAATAAAATAGTCTAAAATTAGCAACACTTTTTTATTAAAACCAGGAAGTAAACATATCAAAAATTTAATGAGACATTATTCCTTTTCTAAGAAATGTTATTTGTGACAAGTAGGTTATAGCAATACTGAGCATAGAGTGTAAAAAAATGGACATAGCTATCGTGACGTCACCCATTGGTTTGTGGACTCACGTTTGAGGCCTCGAGTTCAGCATTTAGGCCTTGGTCACCTTGTGTTTTTTGGGGGTTTTTTTGCTGCTGTGGAGGAGCGGGGTGGATCTGACTGTAAAGCTGAGGACACTGTCGACAGACAGCCTGTCACTCAAAGCGGCCTGCCCTTAATTATGTGTAACTGAAATCCTTAATAAAATGCAAGTAGATGAGTTATATAGAAATTCATTCCCACGTACAGTTGTCATAAAGGAGGGAAATTAGCTGTAGAAACCAAAACCATTTTTGTACCAGGCTGTAAACACATTTATTTTTGCTGTAAAGTTGGGGTCTATGGGAATTTACTGAGCCAGCCTCAAGTGGCCATTCAGTATTTGATACTTCCGTTTTGGCTTCATTTCTCAGCCCCAGATGTTGCTGCTTGGTGCCGAGGCATGACACGAGGTGGCATTTTTCTTTTTGTGTACTGGTGTGTTTCTGATTATGATATTTGTTGCACTGCCTTACTAATCATTCATACTAACACTTAGCATTTCACCAGTACATGGTGTTCACATCACAAAATACAGAATGAAAATCCAGCCAGTACATTATGATAATGTTTTTCCCCACTCTTCTTGATTTGCAGATCCAAAATGCAGCTGAGGAGCCCAGAGTGCTGTGTATCATTCAGGACATCACCAGTGCAAAGACGGTCAATGAGAGGCTGACCCTCAACCTGCCTGCTTCCACCACCCTCTCCAAACTCTATGAAGATGTTGCCCACAAAGCAGGATATGTGAAAGCCACTTTTGACCTTGCCTGGGGAAATACGCCAGAAATGGTTAGGAAATTCATTAATTTGTTTAATTTGTCAGTGTAGTTATGGATCTCAACTGGCTGAAGTTTTGTGATTGCCCTGGTAAATCAAAAGGTTGGGTCTTGGTAACAGATGCATTTTAAGGTTTCAGCATGATGTCAAAAATGTGTCAAAAATGTGAGTTTGCAGTCAGTAGGAGCCTTTTCCCCTCCTTGACTTAAGTGTCTAAACAAAAACAGTTGATTAAACGATTCAGTTAATTGGAGATATTTCTCATTGAAACTTCGATGCCCCAAAAACTGGTATTTGTGACAGCCCTAAAACTTTATAGCCTGCTATGCTGTTACTGTGTTTTGTGTACAGTGACACAGCTATTTAAAAAAAAGGTGTACCTGGCAGACAAAATGCGAGTCGACTCCAGGGCTTCTCGACTGATGATTTGAGTTATCAACATTTAGAGAGGAGCCCTAATAACTCGATTGTATGCTACCTGTCAAGCACCAAATGGTAGACAGAAAAATGAATGACAAATTGGTAAATATAGTGGTCAGTTTGTCTTAAAGAACCAGATATTTCCCTTATAAGGAAAAAAAAATAGGACTTTTTGACTTCTTTGTCAGGTGGCCAGAAACAAAACTTGAATAAACACAGGTAGAGCTCTTACTGTATGTGTCAGCTGGATGTGCAAATAGTCTAGTGTTTGCTAAAAATGAAGGTGATATTATGCCAGTGCTGTGTTTATAGCTGCTCCCAGCTGGCCAAAACAATTAATTGATGCAGCTTTAAGTGTGAACAGTTTGGTTTGGTGTCACTGAGTTCAGGCTGAGGAGTTCAGGTGAGCTCTAGCTGGATTCATAATAATGGCTCCCAGCCTGTGTTTGCAGGTGTTGTTCACTTATCCTTTACTTATAAGAAGTTTATGTTAGGACTCAGAGCACCTGCCACTTGTACAGTGAGAGGGCCATGTTACTATATCATGACCTCAGTGAAGCTGATAGTAGTAGAGATATGTTTGAAAGCCAGTCAGTGCCAGCTTTTTTTGTTCATGCTATCAGTGTTCAGAAATGGATTTTGCCATACCATTGTGTCTACATAGAAAACAAAGTGTGTAGGAATGGTGTTGCTAGGAGAGAGCACTCTCATATGAATAAATGCGTGTGCACCCTCAGTGTAGCATATGAGTTCATCCTGTGTTGTCTATGTTTGTGCATATACTACTCCCTTTTCTTAAATGAGCACAGGCTAATCCTACTGCTGACCCAGGCCAAAGCCCAGGTGCTGTGTCTGTTGTTATCTCACTGAGTAGGTCAGTGGATTAAGCTACTGTATGTTTCCACTGCAGCGCTGTGCTTGCTTGTCCCCAGCTCGCCCAAGAGAAAGACAGAAAGTCTGCTGCTACATAGCGTTGCTCACATGTTGGCCTCAAGCTACTTTCATCGTTCGCGTCAGTACAGGGAATTTGCTGAAAATGAGTTCAGGGGGAATCTAAGTCTTCTTGTGAGTTCAGCCAGTTTGTGGTCTTGTAGACTTGTTTTGAATGTTTGGTGGCAGTTTTTTTCTGCATCTTTCAGGGATTGTTTTCATATGATTTTTGTTATTGTCTTGCCTCCCCTAGGCACCACTGGACCACAGCAGTGAGATGTCCCTCTCAGATTCTGGGTTTGAGCCTGGTGGTAAGAGGAATTTCCTCCAGCTCACCGACAAAGATGGAGAGCAGCCCCAGATTGCATCGGTGAGTGGCACAAGATTAACAAAATGAGTTCGGAATTTCTTAAAAGGGACCTATCATGCTTTTCCTTATTTTCTGTCATATATATATCATGTTAAAATGTTGGATGTTCATATTAAATATGGCCGAACCTCAGTCCTCAACCCATTCCTAATATTTTGAAGACAGGCTGATGTCAGCTCATGACGGGTTTCTTAATATAGTGATCTGCTCCAGGCACGCTGCTGCAAGTGTTTACTGCTACATGTAGCAACATGCTAACGTTAGGGAAACATGGAATGTTAGTTGCCAGTGTTGTCCATTTCTCCCCAGTTTCGGATCACGTTCCTGCTGGAACATGTCCGGTTGTGAAGATCTCGGTTTAGAAGCTTGATTGGGGATTTTTCACAGTAGACGGTGCCTCTATACTCCATTCCACTCATTCCCTTACTGTAATGATGGTGCAGATTCACAGTGATATGGCAGTCCTGGAAATGCTGACCAGTCAGAGCAGACTGGGCTTTTTCAGAGGGGGGCTTAAAGAGACAGGTGCTAAAACAGAGCGTCTCAGACAGAGGGTGAATACAGGTGTTCCAGCACAGACAGTGTAAAGGAAATGAAGTGTTTTTGAACATTAAGGCATGTAAACATGTTCTAGTATGAACCTGAAAAGTACTGCAATAGGTCCCCTTTAAATATTTGATTTTTGCTGTTGGGTCCAGTACAGTAAGACTGGTTTTGGAGTCTAAAGATATATTTTATGAAAAGGTCCCTCTCTGTATGTTACACGTGTGCAGGATGAGTCAGGAACAGCAGATAGCAGTGGACTGGATGACAGCTCCCAAGAGAGGTTTATTGGGCCCCTGCCGAGAGACGGCACTGCAGGCTGCAGTGGTGACTACAGCAGTCCATCTTACTCCTACTCGTCCATCCTCAACAAATCTGAAACAGGTCAGGTTTAATCAGTGGTTGAATATCTGACTTCACTCCTTTTCTATAACCTCAACTGTCATCTTACTTCTTGTCTCTTGCCCCCCCCCCCCACCATAGGTTACGTGGGCTTGGTCAACCAAGCTATGACCTGCTATTTAAACAGTCTTCTACAAACACTGTTCATGACCCCGGAGTTCAGAAATGCACTCTACAAGTAAGGAGCTACGCTTCTAGAAGTCTCTGTGAAGTTTTATGTGTGAAGTACAACTTTTAATGTTGTTATATAACTTCTGTCTGACTTCAGCTGGGAGTTTGAGGAGTCTGAAGAGGATCCAGTCACCAGTATCCCCTACCAGCTGCAAAGGCTGTTTGTTCTCCTGCAGACTAGTAAGAAACGGGCGATCGAGACCACTGATGTGACGCGAAGCTTTGGCTGGGACAGCAGCGAGGGTGAGCATTTGTACTGTCCTGTGACTATACTCTCATGGCTTGTGTGCGTGTTTGTGTGAAAGAAAGACCATGTGCCTCTGCATCTGTTTGCTCATTTGCACTTTCTGTTTTTTAGCTTGGCAGCAGCATGACGTCCAGGAGCTGTGCAGGGTCATGTTTGATGCCCTGGAGCAAAAGTGGAAGCAGACAGAGCAGGTAGGAGAAAGCAACAAGCTTTCCTAGACTTCAGACAACAACATTTTAGCAGCCAGTCTGGGGGCGCCCCCTCCCCTCCCCACAACGGAAACAAAAGAACTACTGTGGGAAAAGTGAAATGGGCCAGTAAGCCCTGGGGTTAGCTGTTTCTTATCTCAGGAGTGAATTATAAACTGAAAACACTTAATCCTGTGTGCGTATTTACAGCCATGTGGTCTGTACACATGAGCGCCTGGTTAGCACAGAGTAAATGCATGTGATTGAGCCCCACTTAAAAAGTAACATAAATAACATGTTATGGAGAATGGATTAGCCTTTATTCCAGCCTACTTTTTGGAAGTTTACAATGGAATTTAGAATTTAAGTTAAGTTAAGTTATCCAGCTCCAGATGACACATGAAGATATAGCATTACTTAAAGCCCCAGTCTAGAGGTTGGATATTCATAAATTTTTTAGCCATGTTTAGCCAGTTGGTCAAGAGCCTGTCATCGCAGTCTAGCTGCAGATGACATTACCCCTGTGACTAGTGGACTGTTACCTGGTCAACTGCAGTGTAAAGCAGGTGTATTACTCAGATTTTAGTTTGGAAAATAACAAAAACTTGGACGACGCTCCCATGATACCCCCATTGGGAAGGCAGTTTCAGACACTGTAAGTTGATTCAACAAGCACTTCTTTTGTGGAATAATACTGATCAGCCTCTTCAGGATGTTGGGATGAACAAGTGATAGAGGCATTAAAACTTTATTTAGCCTTTGTGGTAGGGTTACTGAGAACACTTAGAACAGTATGGTTTTGTTCTCACTGGAACAAGTTGCCTTTGGTTTTTGATAAATTATACAAAACACAATTTTTACTCGCTCCCAATTTCATTTCAGAAAAACATTGCCTAAAAACACTGCATCATCAGCATGCACTGTAATTTTTTTTTTTAGAAAAGCTGCAGTGAAATCATACATTTTAGGCTGCAATAATCCCCCAAAAAGCCTGCAGAATCCTCGGGAGACTGCCTTAATGTCAGCATATTAACATCAGCACCCAGTAGCTCAGCGGTTAGAGTCGGCATCCCATGTACAAAGGCAATGTCCTTGCTGCAGTTTCCACAGGTTTAACTTTAGCCCTTTGCTGCATGTCATCCACTCTTGCTCCTCCTTTCCTGTCAAATAAAGGCAGAAGCTAAAAAAAAAAAATTGTAAAAACACGTGATCTTAAAATTGTCTTGTCAACATGCTAACTGCAGCCGTTTGCTGTAATTGAAACAGTTATGGCTTGACAGAATACAACTTAGACCGATGAAAGTAGAGATACAGACTGACATCATAGAGCTGAGCCTGGTGAACTGATTCTGGGGTGTCCTAAAATGCCTTCTGATGTTAGTAACAACAGGGTATTTTCTTCCGTTAGACCAAACTTTGTCATTCTTAGATTCTTACATCACATTCAAGTTGCTTTTAATGTATTAATTTATTTTAATCCACCCAACAGTTTTGGATAGCAGGTGGTGTCACACAGCAATAATTACATACGGGTGCCTCCTTTTAGTGAGAAAATGTAGCAGGGTGAGATATTTTGTAACCCAAACAGATGCTGTATTGTTACAAGTGAAACTTGGCTGAGAAGGCCTGACTGTCATGCCTCCATATCCTCAGGCTGACCTGATCAACCAGCTGTACCAGGGGAAGCTGAAGGATTATGTCCGTTGTCTGGAGTGTGGCTATGAGAGCTGGAGGATTGATACTTACCTGGACATCCCTCTTGTGATCAGACCTTTCGGAGCCAGCCAGGCATACGGCAGTGTGGTGTGTTTCCTCTCCACATTTCATTCCTTTAAACATTCAACACATTGGCAGCAAAGACTCAAAGAGCATTAAACACTCACTCTTAAGGATTATCAACTCCATCAAGCCTGCATTTGATTCAGTACTTGCAGCTTACTTTATTAAAGTTTAAGACCATTTAGTATTTTGTTCTCCATCTAAATGAACCTCAAACAATTTTTCTGCCACAGGAAGAGGCTTTGCAAGCATTCATCCAACCAGAAACCCTGGATGGGCCCAATCAGTACTTCTGTGAACGCTGCAAAAAGAAATGTGACGCACGGAAGGTGAGACACATTGAAAACGTGACATGGGAGTCATGCTCAGTGAAGAGTGAAGTGTTCTGCTATTGACCCGCCTGATTCTTTGATAAATGCGTCTCTACACAGGGTCTGAGATTTCTGCACTTTCCCTACCTGCTGACACTTCAGCTGAAGCGGTTTGATTTTGACTACACCACTATGCATCGCATCAAGCTCAATGACCGCATGACTTTCCCTGAGGAGCTCGACATGAGTCCATTCATCGATGTAGAAGATGAGGTGAGAGCAGAAATGGCAGTACCTGCTTTCATCACTATTTCAGACTTATATTAGATTAATAAGTCTACAGGGCCGTAAACACTTTTTTGGATTAACCCAAATATGATTCTCCTCCTGTCTCCTATTAACCATCAACAGCTTGATGTGACTATAAACTTTGATTGGGATAAATGTGTCAGGTATTCCACTCATCATGTATCAGTTTGATCAGGTTACTAAGCTATATCTTATAAAGCAAAACATTTTCTGCTGTAATCCGTCAGGTGTTGACATTCTCAAGTGTTTTCCCTCCAGGAATGTTTAATATTCTGGTTACTACACATATTGATATCCTTTGAATATCATGTCAATATGCAATACCTCTGAACAACTTTTTTTATGCCTCCGCACTGGTGATGGCAGTGACCGGAGGCATTATGTTTTTGGTTTGTCCCTCTGTCTGTCCATCCCATCCCTGTGAGTGCAATATCTTAGGATTGCCTAGGGAAAATTTCTTTAAATTTGGCAAAAACATCCACTTGTACTCAACAGTGAACTTACTAGATTTTGATGGTCAAAGGTCAAGGCCACTGTGACCTCACAGAACACTTTTTTCGCTGTAACTCTAGAATTCATATAGCTTGGCTACCGCCAGACCGTGTCAATCTCATTTGAGATTGAACTTTGGTCTGGGAAACACACACTCATTTCCTCATTCTTGAGGCGGGACAAATGGCCGTCGATCCAAACGCTACGTGCACCATTGGACACACTTACATCCAATAAGACCAATGATCCCTGATGACACATGCAGAGCAACGGAAAGCCTCACGGGATGTGTAGCCAGTTTACTGTCAAGGAGACAGATTGAGAAGCAATAGTTGTTTTGAAATGCATCTGGTGAAATGGCGTCCAGCGATTTTTGCTGGCTCTGCCAGCAAAAATATGAGAGTGGCTGGCATATACAGCCACTCACCAACATTTTTTATAAGAGGAAATCTTTGAGCATTTCTGAGAGATTAAAAGTAATCGGAGTGACAGTCGACCGGGAGTCTGGTAAATCATGTCAGTGTTGCCAGCGTTGTGCCTCTACACTCCAGCTGTCGTCATCGTTTTAAGCCTGCCTCCCGTTCTTGATTGGAGCCCTACCTCAGGAGGAAAATTTGAAAAAAAAAACCCCTTTCTCTACTTTTCCATGCTGACCTGCAGAGCGAAATCCAAATCGCTGGCAGGGCAGCATGGGTTTACCCAGGCTAGAATTCATGTGCTTATTATGACAAAATTTCACAAAAATGTCTACTAAAATAGAAAATTAAGTAATGACAATTTATATCCCAAAGGTCAACTTTGCTATGACATCATAATGTCTGCAAATACAACTTTCTGGCCATTATTCAACACCATAACTCAGTAACAGAAGGGAGACATTTGGTCGCATATTGAATTGGTGACAGTAATCTTGGGTGCCCACCTTGAAACTATGGTGAATATACAGATCTTCTGTGCTGCTGGGTTTAAGATACATGTGAAGCAGAGAAATAAAAAATACACTTAATACCTTTTATTACATGTCTTCAAAGTCTTTACCTCATACATTATGAATCTGGACAGACATGGATGTAAACTGCAAGTTGACTGGTAAGCAGAGGCATACAACTACAAGGTGGTAATTCCAGTTTAGCATGTTACACTGCTTCTGTGTTCAGTAACATGACACAACACAAGGGCAAGATAAACAAACAAACACCTTTTAGGCGGCAAATACAAAACCTGATGTGTTGCAGGTGTCTTGTGTTTTTTACTATTAAAATTTTATTAAATAAAAAGAATACATATGGAGATAAAATATCTAATTTTGCTTTATGAAATGGCCTTTTCTAGAAGTCGCCTCAGACAGAGAGCTGCACTGACAGCGGAGCAGAAAATGAAGGCAGTTGCCACAGCGACCAGATGAGCAACGATTTCTCCACCGATGATTGTGTGGATGAGGGCATCTGCTTGGACAGCACCAGCAGCACAGAGAGGGTGTTGAAGCCAAAGGTAACATCTTGATCACCCACTATATAGATAATGTTGATTGTTGTTAATATCCTTGGTTAGTTAACTGTGTGGAAAAATACGCACAACTTGGGATGTCCCTATCAAGTTATTGGGCTCAGATCTAAGTCCTTTTAATAATATATTAATATTATATTAATATGTATCTGACACGTAGAAATAAGAGACAGAACTTTCTTCATTTGACCGAACTTATTTTTCACAAGCTACTTTATCCAAATATTGAATGTCCTGATAAAAAACTATAAAGTACACTTAAATTATTGATATGATATAGATGAATGTATGACTAGGAGAATGTCACTCCTCAGACTTAGATGATCCGATCAGCTAGAGAGGAGATTTGGATTTTTGAGACTACAGAAACACTGCAGTTAATCTCGGAACCCATCGGCTACCGGTTTGATGACGAATTAGCCTCTGTTGTAGCCAGTCGATATCCAGATAACGGATATTTTGGCCAACACCTCCTCCTCTGTTGCCAGTCGTTGTTTACAGTCAGATTAGTAACATGAGATGCAAGAATAGATTTGAATTTGAGAAACAAAACTCAATTTTACATGTGAATGCAGATAAATAAATTAAAAAAAGCTAATAAAAACCTCATTGTGAAATGATAGCCGATGGGTTCAGAGGTTGCGTTATGGCCAGTATGTTCTGCCTAGTTTGCTCTCCACACGGACTGTTTTCCTGCGTGAAACCAAAGCTTGCTCAAACAGAATTGCTCAGTACCACTCAGACTACAAACGAACTACAAACTGAAACCAGAATGCTCCCTATATCAAGATCTTGACCTATTGCCTAAAGATTCTGCCTTAATATGCAGATATCTGTTTATAGAGATTAACCTGCAGTTTTACAGCAGTTTTACAAAGTGATGCTTCTTTTACCTCCATGAAATCTTAAAAATGAGAAGCTGCCATAATAAGGGGGAGAGCTGACAGCTTTGTTGCTGTTGGAGCTTGGCAAAACTGGGTGCTTTGCCAGTCCATTTGTCAGTACAGAGTCAGTCACTGGCGTGCCAAAATCATTTTTCACATCCACGCAGTTTTCACTCGCATATGGAGCAAATTTTGTGTAGAGTAGAGCACGGCTGTCATTGAGGAGAGCAGCGTTGCAACACTAGCAGGCTGAGGTGCATTCAGTAGAGTTGAATAAAGAAAGGATCAGATTTTGAGCGGCTAAATTTTAGCTGATACCACTTGGAACTTCTCTGCATATGACTAATACAAACTATAGATGGGGGGCATATTAAAGAGTGGACAAACGTACCAGATGCAGATGCTTTCACACTAAACACAAGGGGTTGTTGAATGTTCAGATATAAAACTGATGAGAAACACAAGCTGTGACTTTTACAGTCACCTGATCTCAACAGTTGAACAAATTTTGATTCAGTCTTTAATACAGAGCTCCAACATCATCAAATCTTTTTTTCTCTATGTTGGATTTTCCTTTTATATTGTCTCCAATCTGAATGCTGTGGCAAAATCATAGTGACTCCTGGAAATATTATTGAACAACTATCTGCTGGCAGACAAAGCTTACAAGTGATGCATTACTTCCCTTTTTTTGTTACATTTAAAGTCTGTCTTTGATTCATAATGTGCACTGTGTATTCTAGACGATGACCCAGTCAACACGTTGCGGATTATGGGGGTTTTGTTACGTAAAGTAGAATTAAAGGCTGTATCTTACCCCACTGTGCTAACTTTTTTTTTGCTTATTTGATGTGACTGTAGTTCTGCAAATTGAACATTATCTTGAACTTAGATCTTGCATTGCAACTGCAGTATTAGCAGCAGATTTCCCTGTTGTCAGCATTAGTGATCCTGCATGTTGAACATCAATAGAATACAATGTAGTCGTTGCTTTTACTTATACAATAAGATTTTCTCTGTTCTTTCTTTCTCTGTTCTCAGAGTTTGCTGACCTTTGAGCTGTTCTCCGTCATGGTCCATTCTGGGAGCGCTGCGGGTGGCCACTACTACGCCTGCATCAAATCCTTCAGTGATGGCCAGTGGTACAGTTTCAACGATCAACACGTTAGCAAGGTCAGCCTCAGCCCTTGAGTAACCTGTTTTGTCCTCCTACAGCAGTTAAATGTCAGGTAGAATGACTCACCTGACTCTATTGGTGTTAGTCATCAGTTTGTACTGAACTAATCAAACAATGTCAATTTAACATTCTACCTTTACATGGTAGTATCCATTGAATCATGTGGTACATGTCTGTGCATTCTGTTGGGCAGATCACACAAGATGATATCAGGAAGACATATGGGGGGTCCTCAGGGAGCAGAGGCTATTATTCCAGTGCCTTTGCAAGGTAAGTTGTCTCTCATACAAACACACATCACACGTGTACAGTACATTGGCTTATGAAATACAATATTAATGAAATGGACCTGTTTGTTTATCTGAGTTTAAGGGAAAGTCAAGATGGTTCTTGTTTAGTTTTTGTTATCTATATATTCCACTGCATTCAATAACAAGACTTGTTTTTCTCCCAACAGCTCTACAAATGCATATATGTTGATTTACAGATTGAAAGATCCCTCAAGGAATGCAAGTAAGAAATTGATTTAATTAAGTCTGCTTTTGGTAATGCCTTATTTACTTGTGTTTTTATGGTAGTGTTACGCCCTGGCCACACTGCGTACTTCCATCTTGTGTGGTGTCAACACAGACAGAGTTGCTGCTGCTGCTGCTGCTGCTGCTGCTGCTGCTGCTGCAGTGCTGCCTGTCAGCCTTATCTCTCTGCATTGAGTTTGCCATTGATAATAGCCATCAATAATAGATTGTTTCAAACAAACGAAGGGATTCTGTCCACAGAAATCATTGATTCCTGATTCAGTTACACTTGAAACAGAAACAGGAAGTGTAATGTAAACATATATATTTCTATTTTTTCATTTCTGTGACATATTTTATAGATAGAGATGTTGAAACTGTCGTGAAATGTGTAATATTGCTGGTATAATGTCAGTGTGACTGTCAACAGATCTTGATATTGTCTATTTTCGCTGAGAAATGTGCGTCTCATGCAGTAAAAATAGGCAACATGCCTGAGCTGTGCCGCTCAGGCCAGCTGTGTGGGTGCTCTTTTAACATGGGCACCGAAATGAAAAGTAAGAGGTTCTGCGACACACATGCATTGCTCAGGTAGGCGGTGTGGCCTGGGCGTTAGAAATTTGTCAGAGGCTTTGTCATCCTGTGATCAATTGGATCATTCAGTGACCATTTTTCTAGCCCGCACATTGTATAAGCCAACAGCCAAACCACAGCACTACATCTCCTCAGTGTGGCGGGCTTATGCAGATGTTTTCTTGTGATCATAATCTCATTGTTTCTGTTACCAGGTTTGCCTTGACTGTGCTGGTCCTAGAATTAGTATGTAATTTTAATATGTTGCCTGTCTGTTCTGTGTGCAGAGTATTCAGCTGTGGAAGACTTCCCAGAGCACATAAAGAATTTGGTTCAGAAGGAGAAGGAGTCTGAAGAGCAGGAGAAGAGACAGAGGGAGATTGAGCGCAACACATGCAAGGTATGTGGTCCTCTAGATCAGTTCAAGATTTTTTGTTTGGCTTCTTAATAAGAATCAGTTGATACACTGCCTCTCTTTTAAAACAATATTTATCACGCTCTTGCCTTTTACCTTTAGATAAAGCTTTTCTGCATGCATCCTGTGAAGATGATGATGGAGAGCAAGCTGGAAGTGCACAAGGACAAAACTCTCAGAGAAGCAACAGAGATGGCCTACAAGGTTTGTTGGTTTATTGTTGTCACCTTCAGATTCTCCAACAACATAGCTAATCAGTGAAATAAGTACCAGCAGCTGACCTTTGATACTTGAATGTTGGACGATCTTTAAATGCACCTCAAAGAAGACTTAATAAAAGAAGGTTATGCTGTGTTGTTGGACTGTAACACTGTGTGTATTCTGTACCTCAGCTGATGGAGCTAGAGGGAATGGTGTCTCTGGACTGCTGCCGCTTGGTAAAGTATGATGAGTTCCACGAGTACCTGGAGCGGTCCTACGAAGGTGAAGAGGACACACCGATGGGCCTGCTGCTGGGAGGAGTCAAGTCCTCATACATGTTCGACCTGCTGCTCGAGACCCGCAAACCAGAGCAAGTGTTCCAGCCTTATAAACCCGGAGGTCAGTAGCCTGCTACTGTTGAGCCATGCCCACCTTGTCTTACATAGAGTTATCTTTGAGCTGCACAGGTAATTGTGTGCAGTAACTAAAAAAAACACAAGTGTAATTAAAGACTCTGTACTTGTTTCAGACCAGCTATGATGGTTAGATGCAAATGAAGTGTACACCAGTGATGGATGTTGATGTGTCATAATAACAAGCAAGTAAAAATAACTGCTTTATGTCCATGTGGGTGTGTTTCTGATTTTCTACAGAGGTAATGGTGAAGGTTCATGTTGTGGATCTGAAGAGTGAGACCATCGCCACTCCAATCAGTGTTCGGGCGTACTTGAACCAGACGATCACTGAATTCAAACAGCTCATTGCACAGGTGTGCTACTCAACTCAAGTTTCTTCACTGCCTCCTCTCAACCTTCCCCAACTTCTATTTTAAGCTTCAACACAAAAAATTGTGTTGAATAAATTGTGTACATTAGCTGTGAGATTGTGATATCAGTCCTTAAGACTTGAGCCTAATGTATGTGTTTGATTCCAGGCTACAGGGCTATCTGCAGAAAACATGCGTGTGGTCCTGGAGCGCTGCTATAATGACCTCCGACTCCTGTATGTTCCAAACAAGACACTGAAAGCTGAGGGGTTCTTCAGGAGTAATAAGGTCGCTACATTTTTAAAATCCCACTTTTGTGCTTCCATTTGTTTCTATTGTGTTATGCCAGTTTTGTGTAAGATAATCTACTTGAATGCTTATAAACATGTTTAAGTTTGACCTGTTTTCCTTTTTGTTTTTTATCAGGTTTTTGTAGAGAGCTCTGAGTCGACAGATCATGAGGTTGCTTTCACTGACTCGCTCTTGTGGAAACTGTTGGATCGTCACGGGAATACGATCCGCCTCTTGGTCTTACTGCCTGAGCAGTCTCCTGGTACCTTGGCCAACAGGACTCTTTGCCAAAAAGTAGGAGGTGACTCTGACACGCCCTTTGAGGGTTCAAAGGGTAACAGGAAATCTGTAGAGGCGATCCTGGAGGAGAGCACAGAAAAACTAAAGAATCTGTCTCTGCAGCAGCAGCAGGGCTCCAGCACCAGTGACAGCCAGAAAAGCTCTGACGCCAGCGACTTTGAACATATCGAATCCCCGACCCAAGAGGCTGACTCAAACTCTTCACTGTGTGTGGCAGCAGACAACAGAGAGTTGGAGAACCGGATCAGGGCTACAGCTGGGGGCAGCAGCGGCGCCTCCTCTGACCCCGAGAATCACTTTGCCTGTGAGGAGCGTTCAGACTCTGAGGTGAACAATGACCGCAGCACAAGCTCAGTGGACAGCGACATCCTGAGCTCCAGCCACAGCAGTGACACGCTGTGCAATGCAGACAGCGGGCCCATACAGCTGGCCAACGGCTTGGACTCGCACAGCATCACAAGTAGCCGTCGCTCCAAAGCCCATGAGGGCAAAAAAGAGACCTGGGACACTGCTGAAGAAGACTCTGGAACAGACAGCGAGTATGACGACAATGGGAAGAGCAAGGCAGAGGCTCAGTACCTGTACTTCAGAACGGAGCCTTGTTCTCAGGATGACTCCTCGTCTGATGCACAAAAATGTATGAACCTTCTATTTATGATGATGTTTAGAGGACCAGTGTGTAGGATTTAATAGCATTTAGCAGTGAGGTTGCAGATTGCAACAAACAGAATACCCCTTCATCTACCTTTCCAAGTGTCTAGTAGAAACTGCAGTGGCCTTCAGGTAACGTAAAAACTTGAAAGGTCCTCTCTGGATCCAGTGTTTGGTTTGTCTGTTTTTAACTAGTGTAAAAACATGGCGGTACAACACAGTGGGCTCCATGGAAGACCACCCACTCCCTTGTAGATACGAAGGGCTCATTCTAGGCTTATTTTCAGTTATCATACGCTTATTAAAACATAGTTATGATTATTATATTCCATTTCCTCCAACAGGAGATTCCCCCAAATCCTGCACACTGGTCCTTTAAAGGATTAGTCATCCTTAAGGAAGCAAAATTAGACCAAATTACATTTCAGAGGCAAAAACGATGTTTATTTTCTTGCAGAACTTGATTGTATAACTGGCAGTATTGTCAATGCAACTTCAAAGTGTTCATCAGTCTTTCCTCCCCAGGGTGGCAGAAAATCTGGCCTACTGTTTATTAATTGTTGTTTCTTGTTATGTGCTTTAGCTTTAGTGGTTCACGTGGACAAGAGAATAACATTAGCAGCATTTAAACAGAACCTGGAGCCCTACGTGGGAGTCACTTCCACCCAGTTCAAGGTGTTTCGGGTATACGCCAACAACCAGGAGTTTGAGAGCGTACGGCTCAATGAAACGCTCTCGTCATTCTCCGACGATAACAAGGTCAGGATCTGTTTTAGAACTGATTAGTGAGATGGTAGTAGTTCCTGTTAGAGTGAGCCAATACTTAACTTGTACATTTTATTATATCCCATAGATAACCATTCGACTAGGGAGAGCACTGAAAAAGGGTGAATACAGAGTGAAAGTGTATCAACTACTAGTGAATGAACCAGAGGTAAGAACTGGAAGATTTTTTGTCACTTAAGAAGATTGTGGCTAAAATGACCCAGCTAAGTTGCTGAACACTGTAACCACAAATATAACATGACAATTGATCCATGCGTCTCTGTTTCCCAGCCCTGCAAGTTCCTTGTGGACACGGTGTTTGCCAAGGGCATGACTGTCAGACAGTCTAAAGAGGAGCTGCTCCCTCAGTTGAAAGAGCAGTGCAAGCTTGACCTTAGCATTGACAGGTAAGACTTTGTACTACACTTTGATAAGAAGGAACAAGATGAAAAAAGTGTAGGTGTTTATCAACAAATGTGTGTGCGTTCAGTGTTCGTCTCAGGAAAAAGACATGGAAGAACCCAGGCACAGTGTTTCTGGACTACCATGTCTATGAAGAAGACATCAGCATCTCCTCCAACTGGGAAGTCTTCTTGGAAGTTCTAAATGGTAACACTCATTTAATGGTTTCTTTCAAACACGTTGCAGTGGGTTACTGTAGAATATGTTGGTTTTTTTTTTACCTTGGGAACTCTAGATTACTAAAGCTGAAGTGTAAATTTACAGTTTTTCCACTTTGTTATAAATAGAAGAAAGTGCCAAGGTGGAAAAATGAAGTGGAATTATCTGTTGCTTCCAGAGACTTGAGGCAATAGTAAAGTGATGGAATTATTACTTGATTACATTGTCATTATTTTTGGAAACCCATGATGTAAAGCTACAAATGTCAGTGGATTAAAAACTAGTACCAGAGTGCAGGGAGACGTGATGTTTCAGGTGAAATAATGTACTCAGTCTATGGTCTGTTGTGATGTGTTTCTCAGAACCGGAGAAGATGAAGTCCATGTCGCAGCTGGCTGTCCTGACCCGGAGATGGAGCCCCGCCACAATGAAGCTGGGGCCCTTCCAGGAAGTTATTCTGGAGAGCAGCAGTGTAGAAGAACTCAAGGAGAAGGTATGTCTGTGTCCTGCTGGATGCTTTTCATACTTTGTCATGTAATTTATACTAATCAAAGGTTCAGTTTCTTAAATCAGAGGTGCAGTTACAGTGCTCTCATCCTGGTCAACCAACACTGATTACCAAAATGCAGGAGATCAATCACACCATAGATAAGAACAACATTGAACTATTTGCTAGGGCAAAGAAATTTGTCAAGCAAATCAGATTTGGCTGTTCAGTACGATTGTGTAATTATTAATTCCTTTTTTTCTACATAGAGTTTGAGAGTTTTTGGGACGTGCAGGGCGAGAGCCACATTCACATAATACAGTTAACAAGCCAACTTAGCCCTGCGGGCTAGTGGGTGCTAACTATGCCAACGACATATGCACATGCAACATTTTTTGTCGACACTAGGTATGAAACAAAAGCCAGAGACTGTATCATTAAGTCACCATAAAGTCACCACTTTTAAGCAGAAGGCAGAAGATAAAAAAAGTTTGCTTGATCAAGGAATGGTCCAAGTACCAGTCATCGGCCTTTTGTGACTAATCTCTTTCTTCCATTTGCAGCTTAGTGAAATGAGCAATATTCCTCTGGAAAACCTGGAGTTTGCAAAGGTATGCAGTCCCTCACACAGGACAGCTGTGATTCTTCTTACTGAGCTTTAGTTTCCCTTCTTTAAATTATCTTATCATTGACTGAGAATCCATCCATCTGTTCTGTGCAGGGTAGAGGAACATTTCCTTGTGATATTTCCGTGTTGGAGATTCATCAGGATTTGGACTGGAACCCAAAAGTGTCGACTCTAAACGTGTGGCCTCTGTACATCTGTGACGATGGAGCTGTGGTCTTCTACAGGTAAGGCCATCAAGTGATACAAGGCAATATTCTAACCTTCCCGTGTGATCAATCTACTGTTGATTTACTTTAGTTATTTGACAGTAATTACTATCTAGTTCCCAAAATGGATATGCAGAGGGGACCTGCTCTAGCTCTGGTTGAGAGTTAGAGGTTGTCAGCAAATAGTTTGTTGGGCACAGGGAAACTGAGTTTTCTGTGGGTATGAGACCCTAAGAAAGAGGGGGGATTACGGGGAATACCATCAGTTGGTCCAGGAGCTTCACCTCCATGATGGCCATTTCCTGGTATATTTTAGGAGGACTCGGGGGCAGTTTGACAACCTGCTGTCCATTGTTGGGCCGTATAGCTCTGGGTATCCAGCAACTGCTACCTTGCCTATATGGTTTAATTGGTCATTAACAAATCCCTAATGGTGACGTGTAACATTTCATTACTAATATTTAGAATTTGAAATCTAACGTACATGGAGGCAGACAGCTTTTTTTCTCCTTCATTTATCAGAATATCTTATAAGATGAAGTCCACAGAGAAGATGTCAACTCACTGAACTGCTTCACAGCCTCTCAGTATATTAAATTTTAAACATTTGTGTCTAGAGATGAACATTACTGTGATCTCTGTGCAGGGACAGCACAGAGGAACCTATGGAGCTGTCAGAGGAGGAGCGCAATGAGCTGATGAAGAAGGAGAGCAGCCGTCTGCTCAAGACTGGACATCGTGTCAGCTACTCACCACGCAAGGAGAAGGCCCTCAAGATCTACCTGGACGGAGGCCCTGCCAAAGACCCGGGGCAGGACTGAGACACTGAGCTCCACTCCTCATTATCTGGATCGCTTGGCTGCTGCAGCAAAGCAACCAGGCTGCGGAACTCATCTTGAGTGTCGGGCCTGATAAGTTACTTGAACATCAAGCAGCATTGTGAGGCTGACATGCTCTCACCCTCCACTCTGAGCCCTGGGACTGGCTCAGAAACCCTATTGTGCACTATAGTGTATTGTACTGTAAAGTTTAAAGGGAAGTACAAAAGCTATTGAATACAGAAAAAGAATCAAATACTGTATAGACAAATCAGTTGAACGTAAGAGCTCCAGAGATGGATGCAGAGATGTTAGGACTGTGAAACTGGGCTGGAAGGCATCCATCCTGTCTATTTAAGTCTCCCATCTCCTTCCACATGGGTCTCTCTCACTCTCCTCCCTGTCACTGCGTGTGTTCCCTTCCTGTTTCAGGAATAGTGTTGATTCTGATTTGTCTGTGACCATCTTGTAAGCCCATATGCTCACACCTCTCGAGCACTGCTCTATTACAGCAATCATTCTTATCTTACATTGCTCACCCTTCCTTTAAATACTTAAAAACCAACAGCACACACACAACCGAGAACTACTTATCCAGCCTTCCTCACCTCTTCTGGCGAGACAAGCCTCACTTTCTCAGTGACTTTGACAGCGTCATTCACAAGATTTGATGAAATAAAAAAGCAACAATTAAGAATTTGTAAAGCGGAGGTTGTTTCTGCTCCTCTAATGCTCCTATAATAGCCAGAGTAATGTGTCGTTATGGGTTGTCCTTACTGCTGCTCTTTGTGCTTTATAGGAGCTTTACTTCTGTTACCACTTCCACTAGATCTAATGATACATAGGCTATTGGTCCTGTAATACAAAGTACAATGAAACAAAACCAAGTAGACTGTGTTAAGGATCTCCTTGTTTTGTTTTGCTTGTTTGTTGTAAATTATTATTTTGCTCCAGACGTAATCATTCAGTTAGGTCTTGTGAGGCTCCAGGCACACATCTGTTGTCTGTATTAACCTTTAATTTAGAAAGAAAGTGGATTTCTTTGTTGTTGTTTTTTTTTTCCCCATGTGAACTGGGTGTACATCTCTAGTGTCATCCGTATGTGTGTGTGCGTGTGTGTGTGTGGTGTACTGAGGGGAGGGAGCTCTCTGGGGTTTTTTCAGAGAGCGCGAGGTTGTTTTTTGGCGCTTCTACCTGCTGCTGCTTGATAGACTGACACCAGAGGGTGTACAAAGCCTGCTGGACCTCTCAGTCTGCCCGGGCAACTGGTCTGAAGACTGAAGCTCAGCATCCCGGCCCCTCTGGGCTCCTGATGCTGCCACCAGCTATCCACTGTAGAAATGCCAATATCTGAAAAAAAAAATCCTTTTTTTTGTTGTTGTTGTTTATTTCTTTCAGATTTCAGAATCCTGTGTGAAAATAGTTTAAGATGATTTTAGAAAGGAATTAAAATGCTTTTTTTCATAACTGCAGTTTTCTCTCACTGTAAATTAAAATGGCTTAATTTAACTCAAAAATCCTACTCACCTTTTTAAGAAAAGGCGGTGTTGGTGTTAAGAAAACTTTTATTTAGCTTGTACGAGCTGCATGTCAGGTTTTAAGTGCATAAAAACAGTGCAGAGGTTACATCCGACAGTTGTAGCCGTATGGAAGCTGCTGGTACAAAAGCTTTATTCACACATACATCAGGTATTGCTCGCAGTCGTATCATGTCTTCCTGGCTGAGTGTTGAAAGGGTGAGTCACACAAAGCACATACAAGCATGAGGGGGTGGAGACTAATGTCGTGTTTGGGAGTCTAGGTTTGGCGGTATCTATTTTTGCACACACTCCTTGACACTCCTACATTTCTCCAGCGTATATGGCGTATGACAGTATTTGTGTAACTAAAAAAAGAAAGCTGAGCTACCTGTGACACAAGTCTACAAGTCATTGGAGCATGCATGTCATTGTCTTGGCCACAATGCTGTGTTGCCTGCTCAGACAAGTCTTGGGTTTAAATACTTATGGCCCATAAAATAATGGATGGTAATTAAGCGCCCTTCTTGCTGGAGGATCTGATGACACTGCAGATACCCACACATAGGACGGCTGAATGAAGATGATGTACTGGATAAAATCATGTGGCTAATAAACTGCTTTTGTAGTCAGAAGACATCATCTCAACATGAACGTATATGTGGCAATACTCCAGTAACGTTATCCCCACCACGCACAGCTACAATCTGTCTGTGCTCAGTTGCTATTCCACCCATAGTGACTGACCTCTGGTGGTGCATGCTGTGCACTACATGGCCTCCATACAGCATCTCTATGTTAGTTTAGGAGAAGGAAGAGCAGGTACCCCTCAATATCATGACACTGTGCAAACTTATTTGGGACCACAGAGGTGTGCAACATACGAGATGCAGGTGTGGACAACAGCTTCAAAACCTGATCTTAAATTAAAACTGAGTTGTGCCCATGGTGTAATAAAATGGGAGTTTGGGCTGATGCGTGAAGCTTAAGGAATAGCAGTTCCTTCTCCTATTAAATATTTCCAGTTTTGAATAGAGGGACTGGGAGGGAAAAAAACCATGCCTTTAAGTTTGTTACAGAAACAACATAAAATATCGCTCCAAGCTGAACTCCAAATAATGACAAAGGAAAATATGTCATCAGGTATAAAAATGTTATAGATGCTAATATGGAATTTGTTTTCAAATAAGGCCCAAGTCTTATAATAGTGTATAAATTACAGAAGAATTATTATTACTATTTTAATTGAAGGTCATCAAATAAGCTGCTACTTTAGTTGTACATCTGATATTTTCTGATATGCGGCTGACATGCTCCTGAATATGAGATACTGCTTGAAAGACAAAAAAGGACAGCTGAAATTAGGTGATACAGAATTAAGTACATATATAAAAGAAAAATACACATTATGTAATAAATATATATATACAAGCAATATAATTAGAATAAATCATAACATGGCATGTCGGACAGTGCTTCCTCTTGTCGTGCATATACTAACAATTCATCTCTGTGCCATAAAAATAGAGAACTAGATGTTGGCGGAGCATACAGTACTTCTGAGGAACAAAGCAGCAAAGCAAATATTGCCAGAGTGAAGCAAACATCGTGGGGGGAAGAAGCTTTGTTACAAACAACTTTGGGATACTGAAGCAGCTAGAATTTACTCTGCAACAAACTTGAGGTTTTATCAGACATGTATAAGGATGCAAATTAGCTTATGTGGTCATTGGTAGCAGCTATTTAAATATTAAATATTAACAGAATCCCTTACCAGAGACTGCTGACGTCTCATGGTAGTGTTGGCTTATTGTAGATGAATACAGGTGTAATGTACAGTTATTATTGCCTGCTTCTGTGATACTGTATTATTAGTCATACAGTACATGAAGCATGATTGCATCCAGCGGGATACTCAGGTGTGCAGAGTTGCTCCTGTGTGTTAATGTTAATTTTAGCACTCTATAATTAGATGAAGGTTAGAGTTCTACTACAATATAGAGATGCAGCAAATAGTCAAGAAACCAGTGTTTAGTATCACACAGGACTTTGAAAATATAGTGTTTCCTGTTTTTGGTTAGTGGCATTTATATCAACATTTTCAGAAACCTTTAAGGACTGTGAACCTCAGGTCGCAGTTACAGCAAATGAAATACATATATTCTCATCCATTTTCCATGCTGTGTAGCTTCACCACTTTGGATAAAGCTGGCAAGCAGAAAGTGCAGTGGCTCTTTGCAGCAAAGCTCTGGAGTCGGTGGAGACCCCTGTCTAGTTGTTTACAAGGCAATGTGAGTCAAATCAAAACGTGTCTAGATGATATAGTCTATCTCTGAGTACAGACTGTCCGTCAGGTCCTCTTCACTCGAGTCGTCTCCTTTAAGGCACATGGACCCTCGCCTGTCAAAAAGCAGAGCACCGCAGTATAGTATCAAGGATAAAAAGTGGTGAGTGACAGCAGCAAATGCACAATTTAAGACATTATTTGCTAATAAAGGAGCAGTGTGTAAGAGTTGGGGGGATTTAGTGACATCTAGCCGTGAGGATGGTAGACTGCAACCAGCTGGAACTTCTCCCAATGAGAAATGTTCAGTGTTCATTGTTCAGGAGGTTTTTACAAGGAGCCGAATTATCCTCTCTAAAACAAACTGACCCGCTGATTTAAAGTGGTAAAAACACTGAATGAAGTAGTTTAGTGCTACAAATCAGTCTTTCTCAAACACTGTTCGGCATGTCGGAGACGGGCAGCTAGCCCAACACCTGCTAATGTGTTTTGTCCCCTATTTTCTCTGATAACTTAAGATCAAGAAGTTAGAGAGATTTTCTTGGGGAGATGAATTATCTGCAGTCTTGGTTTGTCCTTTCTGGGGTACTGTAGAAACATGACAGACTCTGTGGATGATGACCTCTTCCCTCTGTATAAATGGCTCATTCTAAGGTAACGAAAACACAACAATTCTTCTCAGGTGATTATAAACTAATGAAAACACTTTATGGTTTTATATTCCATTCCTGCCAAAATATCCCTCTACGTCCTCCACACTGGACCTTTAAAGGAGAAGTCCAGTATTTTGCAAATCCTGGATTGTTTATGATGAAATAGAGTGGTTAAGACCAAAATCTTGACGATTGCTCCTTCTCTGACAATTTGAGAGAATTTGTCTTTCCCCTGCCTGGCTTAACAATGCTGTCTATGGCCATGTGTAAATCTGTCCTAAAACCACCTTAAACGTTCGTTTTCAAAGCCATGAAACTCACAGAGTGGTCAGTGGTGTTCGTTGATGTTCCGACATAAAAATCGTAGCAAACTGTGGTTTCCATGATGATTTATTTGACATTTTGTCCATGCATTGATTTCCTATAGGAAGCCTCATTGTCCGTTGGTAGTAATCTGCCACTGGAAATGGAAAGGGGGTTGTTTACAACAAGGTTGTAGTCATTGTAGTCTTTTAGCTCAGCAAAAGTGCCAGCTCAACAGTTGCTGACTCCCGCAGTCGCTGACCGCACAAAACTTGCCCATTATTACTCGCTTGTAAACAACCTTCGCAGTACGATGCCTTTGAACACAACGCCAACCTTCTTCTTTCTGTGTCCCATTACATTGCAATGGTTTCCTGCTGGTTGGCGACACTCACGTAAAGGAGCATTATCGCCATCAAGTGGGCTGGAGTGTATGAACGAGGGTCAAATGAATGATCAAGTGGAAGTTTACACACGGGTGTGAGGCAGCTGAAAAAATAGTTCCACAATCGAGATGAATAGTGAAAACATGGATGGAAACCACAGTTTGCTACGATTTTTATGTGGGAACATCAACAAACACCACTGACCACTCTGTGAGTTTCATGGCTTTGAAAACGAACGTTTAAGGTGGTTTTAGGACAGATTTACACATGGCCATAGACAGCATTGTTAAGCCAGGCAGGGGAAAGCCAAATTCTCTCAAATTCTCAGAAAAGGAGCAATCGTCAAGATTTTGGTCTTAACCACTCTATTTCATCATAAACAACCCAGGAACGGGGCTCAAAGTGCAAAATACTGGACTTCTCCTTTAACTGCACTTCACTCACCCCAGGTGCTGGCAGTGGAGACCTCCCGCACAGGGACAGTGTTTCCTGGGTCCCTCGTCCTGAGTGTCCCAGGACAACAGCTCCAGCAGGTGGTTGGAGGCACCAAAGCAGCGCTCACGCTCAATGGGCTTGGCCGAGCAGACGGGGAAGAGCAGGGCTGAACACACAAAGAAAACACACAAATAAACTTTGTGAGAGACTGTAGGGGATCAGCAGCATAAATTACACTGTGTGTCGTACTGTACCTTTATGGAAAAGACAGCAGAGGTCTGGGCTGCAGTCCGTCTGGTACTGACAAGTACTGCCAGCCTCTCCTTTGGTTGCATTTAGAGTGCACTGACCCCAAACACACAACTGTTCACCACAGCACTCTTTATCCTGAGTGCAGGACTGAAACAGTAGACAAAATGGTTTTAATTTTCCTAATATTTCAATAAAACACATCAGCAAACAGCTGTACAGTAGATATCTGATGCATATTAGGTTTGTAACACTGGTGTCTTAAAGGTATATTAGTGCAGGAGCTTAGATTCACTCTCATTTGGTGTTTAACCTTGTTATACTTGGATTTTTTTCCGCACTGTGTCTCTTGGATGCCTGCTGCTTTATTTATTTCTGTACTTTTAATATAGATGCGGTGCCAGAGTGCATAAAAAAGCATCAAAATAGAGCTTGTTTATCAAAAAAAAGTGCCAGGAGAGAATCCCTGGACCCCCAACAGAGGTCCGGTCTAAGCCCTGAAACACCCCCGTGTACAGCTGACCTATGTTGGACTGCTGTGACTGGCCCCTGGCCTCCTGTCATTTTGCAAAAGTGGCCCCCAGGCAAAGCAAGTTGAGTATCCCTGGTCTATACAATGCTTTTAAGGAAAATCCTGCCTAGTGTATATTTAAAGTCACAAAAATTAAAGCAGAGCACCTTTAGTTCTACAAGGCACTTACTGCAGCTTTAATGACATTAATTATTCTCTACGTGTGAAGCCTGCTGATGCTTTTTTAGTTAAATATAAATGAGATCAGCGGGTCAACTGGTCTCTGATAGCGGTGAGACAGGTTCCTGTTCCTACACACCTTCTATGAATTGTTAATTTGGAGATACAGCTAACGGTGTTCTGGTTATTTCCATGCAGAGTTTTCCAGTGTGGCGCTTTTGACGAGACACAGATCCTGTCCTCTGTGTATTTATTATCTACTCACACTGCGCCCTCGTTGGCCGACTGCCAGTATCTTTATCCCTTTGCATTGCTTTTGTTTCTGCTACACTGAGACCACTTCATCCAGTGAATACACCGCAGAACCAGCAGCAATAACCGAGTCTTAAATAAAACCAATGGGTGACTCTCAAGAGAGACGACTCTCATTATTACTAATATTCTTTTTATTCCAGACATCCTGTGAGAGATGAGCTCTTATTTAACCTTGACATGTGCTGCTCTTTCTTTTAAGCTCATAGGACAGAGTGCTCACAAACAACACACTCCAGTTACACTTGTGGACACACTGCAATGCAGTCGAGGTGAAACCCCAGCTGGCCGGAAGTGACTGTGTGTGTGTGTGTGTGTGTGTGTTTGAGAGCAACAGAACATTACAGAGAGAACTGGCGCCCGTATATAGGTGGCTTTAGATTTACTCACCACATCCACTGCTTTGCAAGGCAGACACTTAGAGTTGCGTGTGTCAGAGAGGCAATACTTTCCCTTCCCACAGTCCCCATCAGTGTTGCATCCCTAAAGACGAGAGACGAAAGATTACATCTAACTCCATGGTTTGGTCCACATTCAGTTATTATGTGAAATAAGAATGACATTAGTCCACATACGTATAAAAACTAAGGTTTTTTTGTGTTAATATGTCAAGCAAATGTCAACATCAGTCCCATCCATCTCTACACCAGATTTAAACCCCAACGTAAACAGAAACTCTGGATTGAAAACACATTCAAGTCGCAGTATTTTGATCAAAAAACTCAAAGTGAAGAACAACATAAATTAAATTTTTAGGTTGCATACACTTCCCTGGAGCTAATTAAGCAGGCAGAACATATTTATAAGGAAAGAGGCGCCTCCTCCAGTTTTATTTTTATCTCTTGCAACTGGGACAGATTCTCGTCCCAGAGTTAACGTGTAATCAGCCATTTAACTCTCCTGTCTTTTTGTAATGTGTCTAACAGCACATTATTTTAGTTTAAAATAAGCAAGATGACAAGACTTATAATACTCCAAATGTGATGACCCACATAACTGTTATTCTGACAAGGTATGGTAATTCAGATAAATGTTTCCCCTGATGTGTTTTACACATGCTAAGCCAGTGGTTCCCAACCTGGGGGTCCTGACCCCCACTAAGGTCACCAAAGCTTCATGTAGGGCCTTCTTGATTTAAACAGAACAGGATAAGCTGTTACGGAAATGAATGAATGAAGAAGCCTGTAATGAACACAATTGTATAAAAGTTCCTAAAAATATAAGGAAAACTAATCTCTGACAAAATATTCACAGGAAATAATCAGCTAAAATTCTTTCAAATCCATCATTTCACACAAACTTCCTGCAGTTCCTGTGTTCGCTGTTTTGATTTCATTGTAAAGTTTATCACTTGTTCTGAATATAACATGATATATCCATAAAATAAGTCACTTAGTCAGGGGCTGTCAGTTGACTCAGTAATTAAAAAAGGAGTCTCTTTATACGACTATACTGTAAATAACCATCTATGTCGTTGCATAAAGCCCCCTTCTGTTAGAAACTTTAATCCTAAAAGCGATTTCCCTTTACAAGCAGCAAAAGCACACATCATCACTTATTTACCAACATTACTGTACAGTCATTAATTTGGTAAACAAACTTGACAAGTCACCTGCATGTCAGCATTTCTATCAACCTTTTATTTTTTCACACAGTGCAGGAGATGAATGAGAGCCCAATGAAGAAATGAAATCACACTGCACATCCTACACACACTGTCTGATTCATTTGCAGACATTATGCCAAGTCAGCGGCTGTGATGCTGCTGCCAGACATTATGCAATCCTGAGGCCTTTTCATGTTGAGAAATTCAAACTCAGCAGTCAAAAGTCATGTGAAAAACACAGGGGTTCTGTTTAAAGATGTTTTTGTGTATCAGTAAAGACTGTAGGTAAACAGAGTACACTTACATGATCAATATTGTTCCCCAGGTCACTGGACTGGACAGCTGCGGTCACGGTGATGTTGTTTGTCTCCTGTGTAAAGGTGGGACATCTGTGTAGGTTCATTCACACAGGAAAATAAAAACTATCTGTCTTTTTGTTTACTGTTTATAAGCCTACCTGTTCTGCTGAGGTGTGGACAGATTCACTGTCAATCACATTATCAGATGCAGTTTCATTGTGATGAGTTGGAGGAAGGTTATTGGGATGAGGGCTGGGAGTGACACTCTCGTTGTTCGTCTGGAAGGATCAGAAAGATTATAAGAGACAGATTTCATGTATAGAGATGCAATAAGAAGTCACTCCCATATTCTAGCTCCTTCCACTGCTGCCTCTGCCTCTAAGATTTATATAGGCTATTTCTCACTAGAGGTATAAGTGTTTAATTCCCTTTTAAAAGATTCTCATTAAAGCAGCCAATGCCAAATGTTGTTTTCTGCAGTGACATGCTGCTAAATCATGTTAAAAGCTAGATGCTGACTGTCAGCTGCCTGCCTACTTGATGAAACGCATCCTCAGGCTTCTGCTGCGGATCCTCTGGCAGCTGCTCCACTTCCACAAACATGCGGTCCAGCTCCGTTTGTCCCCGGGCAGGATTATCCTCCAGGATGTGACTGATGCCTGAGTCCACTATCTCAGGGAGGATGCCATTGCAGACTGCTGTGAGAGCCAAAACTAGCAGGGCGACTCGCGTCATGCTGCTGCTGTTGCTGCTGCTGCTGCTGCTGCACTCTGAGGGTGTGGCGGTGATGCTGTGAGAAACACAACAAACGTCACCACAGCTGATACGTCTCCGTCACTGAAGGGGTCATCACCTCATATATGTTAATCCTCATAACATGCTCTGCTGAACAGGTAAAACCTCACAAATATATTGTTTAAACATAAGTTTATAAAAAAAAAAGTTTCTGAATGTCTCGTTGGTGTTCTAGTAATTTAACCGGAACACTTGAAACATAGTTCCGGTCAAGTTTAACCACCGTGCTAAATTAGTACGCGAAGTAAACGGCTGGTAACCATGGCAACAGTACTCTTAGTTCATGCTAGTTAGCCAGATGTTAGCGTTAGCTTTAGCTAACTGGTGAAACAAATTTAGCCTAGCTGCTGACAAACTGTGAATTTGATATTAAAAACAAGCTAAAAATGGACGATGCACACAGTCTGACGTTGCCACATTTCTTTTTCAGTCAGTGTCCAAGATGAGACTGCAATATTGAACCCCGGGATGTCCTGATGTAACGTTAGCTAACATGAGCTAATTTAGGCTCTAAAAGTCCCATTTTAATTCAAATTTACTTTTATGCTACATAACTGTACTGTAAGTGATGAAAAGATAGTAAATATTGAAAACGTGTAATAAGGGACTGTTCGTTATTTATGAGGGAGGAGGAGGTGGTGTAAAATGGGGAAGGCATGTGTACGTGACATTTATCAGTGTTAAGTTCATTTTATTGTTGGATGGTATGACTTGCTAGAAAACAAAAAGAAATGTATTTCAGTGCTATGTTGGCAATATTGTTGAATAAGTGATGTTACTTTGTTCCTGTATATTTTGACCTCTGTGAATCTTAATTGTGGTCCTGTGCAGCTTCCATACATACATGACCAATGAACAGGAAGTGAAACTTTTATTGTGAAATGTTCAGTTTTGAGTAAAATACACAAGTGACAGTGGAGCAATATGATTGGTTTAGTGAATAAAAAATAGGGAGTGCTGCACTGGATTGAAGCACTGTAGTAAATTGGGGGAAAAAAATCAAGGATAGGGCAAATAATCACATAAAGATAGAAAACAATGACCAGCTCACTCAGTGTAAAACTCCATGGTATAGGCCTAGGCAGGCAGTCCAAAAATGCATCCGAGGCACTCTGACTGTTGTTGAAAACCCTTTATTGATTCACAAATAAAGCAATGCGTTTAGAGAGTCTTCATCAGGGTATGACTGTTTTACGGTCAGACTCAACGTATAAAGCAGTCTCATGTCATCCTTGAAAATTGGTTATTTATAGACGTGAGTTAAATAAAGATGAAAACAATACACAATATAGATAGCCAGTACAGTATGTCAAATACGTTTAAGCACTGGGAGAGACTTGTGTTTTATTTTTTGGCCTCTTGGAGGGACATACATCTCTGATGGTTGTATTTTATATTAATTTTATTTACCCTCTGAATCCTAAAATCTCCCTGATGGGTTTAAAAGGCATATTTTATTTAAGAATCACCAAAATACACCCTTCATATCACAACCATAAACTGTAAAAACAGAAATTTGGGACAGTCCTTGAACACATCATATTTGTAGGCAAAAGTTTTAAAAGTCACATCTATGTCTTATTTAAAATATTGCCAAACATAAACCGTCTCCACTAACCTTATCCTGTAAAAAACATTAGATTCTGCACTCCACCATGCATCACACAACAATTCAGGACTTTCCAGGACTTCGTTTTCAACGTATAACTCTGAAACATCAAAAGGTAAGCTTTAAAATCAAACAACATCCACCTTGCCAAGTTAATGACATGGCCACCATTGTGTACATTTTTTTACTCCCAAAATGTTTGCTTTTCGCATCGGCTCCAATACCTTCATTAGGTGTGAATATTTTTTTAAATGGTAGTTTGTGGTAGAGGGAGGGTCAGTGTCCCCCAGTCAATTAGAGAGGCTCAAGGAAAAATAGTTGTGGCTTTCGGGACAGTCATGATAAAAAAAAAATATATTAAAAAAGCCAGACACAAGCAACTCCCCTCCTCTGATAAGTAAAGTACAGTCCCTAAGCAGTTTCCAGGAACAACTTTCAGGCAAAGAAATGGTCCGTATGACAACCGAATCAAAAGCATGTTCTGAAATCGGTGCACTGTGTCTGTCATTTCCAGTGCCGTGAGCACCACAGCCAAATTTAATTAATCTCCACTGTATTGTGGTGGAGGCAGAAAGGTCAAACATGGCCTAATAAATACTAAGAAAAAGTGAGAAAATACATTTCATATGGGTGAACTGATCCTTTAAACCAAACTTCCTGTAATTGTAGTTTCCTAGTCTGGCCACAAGATGGCGCCATTTGCCTCTATAGTGAGTCTATGTGGGCAGAGGACTTGACTTTGTGCGCACACGTTTGCAGTGTTTGTTTAATGGTTTTGTCCATGTGCTGTAAGGACTACAGTGTCTGCTGACGCTGTCAAATGTATAATGTGTGGACCAACGGTGGTCTCGTGCAAAATGATGAACCCAGGAATGAGGTTTCCTCTTGATGTTTGCTTTTGTGGTGTGTTTTGAGGCTATCCTAATTCGTTTAAAGTTCAGTTGAGGCTCATGCCTTTAAGTAATTAAATGCAAAGTATTTAATGATTTAGCTTTTATTTCTATCCAGTTTTTTTTTTTTTTGACATTTGCAGCCCACCCAGATTCAGTTCACACCTATGAATAAATCCAACCTGTTGTGTTATTAGTCATAATGTTCCTGAGGGGTGAACTCACAGGCTTTCAGCAGGCGGCGGGTGGTCTGTGAAGAAGTGAAATATGTCTTTGGCATGAGTAAATTTGGATCCTGTGGATTAAACAGCAGCCACAGTAGCTGCTCAGGGATGTGTCTGACTTTGCAGCCCCGCCCTCAAACACTGGACTCCGCTGCTCAGAGGAACTGCTGCCTGTCAGGCTGACTGAGGACCGACTAACTTTACACGACAGTCCAGGACCGCGTTGGACCGAAGACACTGGAAATAAGAAGAGTTTGGGTCAAGATATGAGGTAAGGTGTTTTGTTTTATACCTTGTTTTTGTGTCTTTCCTAAAGAAGTGTAGGTGAGGCTGAGGCACCTGACAGAGGTGCTGTTTTCCTTGTTTGAGAATAGCAGCAAGTGTGACAAGGACTCTAGAGACAACCAGGCTAGATTAAAGGTTATATGAAAAGTTATGTTACAGGGAATTAAAAAAAAAACAACTCATCAGAGTAGCCCAGTGTTCACTGTATGGACCGACAATAGTCATAACATTAGTATCAGTTAGGAAGCTGAGTGATATAATGTTGATTTGTTTGCTGCTGTTTGTTTGTAAGCAAGGTGGGTTTGTTTCTGTTGAGTTTGGAGTTTTATGAACACGTGCTGAATCTCGCATTTTACTGTGATTGCGCTGATTGAACGCTGCCTGACAGACAGGAGTCAGACATCTGGGCTTGTCTCTGCTCCCTGATAACACAAAGGTTATCTCCTCTTGCGCAACCTGCATTTTTCTTACGCTGCTGTTTATGTCATGAATCACTTTTGAACATACATCACTTCTGTGACTGTGTGGCTGCTTTTCATACATGCCTCTAAGCAAACCCATTCAAAACTGGGGTAAGAGCTTTTCCAGTTGAAGTTCAAAGACAGCAGAAACAGGTAGATCCAGGTTACAGTCATTCCTCACTGAATCCCACCATTAACTAACAGCTGTCCTGTCAGTACAAGTTAACTAACTCTGCCTCTTTTCAGCCTTTCTTAACTCCACCTGCTCAGCAGCCTCCAGGCTGTAAATAGCCCTCATTCTGTCTTTGGGGTTGTAATGCAACAGACTGCATAATAAAGAAAGGTGTGGCGTTGACAGTCTGTGCTGTCAGGGTACTGGATGAAGCTCAGTCAGTGACAGAAACTGCTGCTGTTAATGTTTTCTAGCCACTGCTACTGATCAAACACACAGCTGAACTTTTGACATTCCCAACAAAGCAGGAAAAAAAGATTCAAATTTAGACCAATAAGAAAAAAAGCTCCTCTCACTTCCACGTTTCAAAATACAGCATGAGCACTCAGTCTGGTATGATTCATGTGTCTTGCAAGATGATGCATGATTTGTTCAGCAACATTTTTTAAGGGGGGTCAAAAGAGTCATACAAACAGTGGTAGGTTTCCTTCCCACTGGCGTATGAGTAATCATTTCCTGTGGACTTTAAGACTGTTGAAGATACAGCGGACCTTTCTCCGTCAAACTGTAAGATTCAAAGTTTATTACAGTGACTCTGCCAGTGAACGTGCGAACATCTTAACAGCGTTCATCCATACAGCATCTGGCTCAGACACTGATAGTCCATGTGATTAATGCTCCTGGTGATTAACAATCTCTGTGCATAAACGTTCAGCGTTCCTCTTACGGGAATTTCCCTTTCAGTAAGCCTTTTTTAAGTCATTCATATGCCATGATATAAATATATGGAAAGGCACAGTAAACAGTGTATTGCTCAATAAGATAAGTGGTCTTTTGGCGAATGTTTTATCAAGAGGTTTTGTGTTTCTGCCAAATAACTGCGAGGCTTATGTTCCGCACAAGCTCAGTGATTACAGAATGGTGTTCTCTTCCTTTCAACAAATACAGTTACCTTAGAGCCGAGAGAACACACAAACATCTCGAGAGCTGTATGTCAGTGCAACACAGAGAGAAACCGGTGTGGCAAAGTACTTCCGTTGACATTTACGTACAAACTTCCACATTTTTCAAACTGTCTTTTGACTGTTGCCAAAATGTCTGGAAAAAAACACCTCTTAGGCTGATAGTCTTCGACACAGCTTCAGTAGCTTAGAACTGCAAATTCTTGTGCCAGCCTTTCGTTTTTAGTTTGTAATTACGGGCTTTACTGGAGTTTAACTTAACAACAGTGTGTGGGGATAAAAACAGCATTACAGAAAGCTGCACAGGTCCCTCCAGTCATGCAGCCAAAGGAAGGCCGACATTATGGTGATGCTTATGGAAAGTCTAAAAATGATGTCTGTCCTTTACATTGTATTTTACATTTTCTCACTCCTGCAAGATAGACACATAATTGAGTGTTACGTATGATAGACTTCTCACCTGTAAAATCTCAGTTCTTTAGTGTTTGCTTCAGTCTTTAAAGGTCCAGTGTGTAACATTTAGGGCGATTTAGTGGCATCTAGTAGTGAGGACTGCAGATTGCAGCCAGGTGAAACTTCTCCCGGTTAGAATTCCTTCAGTGTTCACTGTTCAGGAGGTTTTTACCAGGAGCTGAATTATCCATAGAGGTCTCTTCCTTTCCAAAACGAACTGACCCGCTAATTTAAAGCAGTAAAAACACTGAAAAAAGTAGTTTCATATTACAAATCAGTGTTTCTCCGATGCTGTTTGTCATGTTGGAGAGAGGTGGCTAGCCCAACACCTGCTAATATGTGCCCACTGATTTTCTCTGATAACTTAAAATCCGGATGTTTAGGAGGTTTTTTTGGGGAGCTGAATTATCTGCAGAAATTTTCCTTTCCAAAAAAAAACAAAGCTTGTGATTTAAATCTGTGAAAACCCTGAATAAAGTAGTTTCATGTTACAAATCAAAGTTTCTCGTACCCTCTTTGGCATGTCACAGATGGGCTCGTCACCCAGCACTTGCAAATATGCGCTCACCTTATTTCTGTTTCAGACATTCAGGAGGTTTTATAGTGAGCCAGATGACCCGCAGAGGTCTCCTCCTGTCCGAGACAAACTGGCCCAGTGATTAAAACCAGTAAAAAAACTGAATAACATGGCGATCTCTGTAGAGGAGAGGCTGCTCCCTATGTAGATAAGAACGCCTCATTTTAAGGTAACGAAAACACAACAATTCTTATTCTCAGGTGACTATACACAAAAGAAAACATACTTATTATATTATACTCCATTTCTGCAAATATATAACCATAAATCCTACGCACTGGATCTTTAAGCTACTCTTACTGTCACAGTTTCAGCCTCTTGCATACAGGTAAAGATACATTTAATACTCATGAACGTGAGACTTTATTTAGATACTTAACATTTTAATTTTGGAAACAGCTAATACTCAAACAATGAAATGAATAAATCAGTGTATGAAAGTCCTAGTGAATGACTAAATCAGTGAATAAATGAGAGTAATAAAGATATGAAAGGCCGTCATGCTGTGGCTGAAAACAATGTAACCGTGTTCCACGCAGCCTGATAAACTAACTGTGAGTGGAAGCTTGTGCTCATTATTGCGAGGGAGGTGTTGTAAACTTTCTCCTTCCTCTCTGCAATATGTTTCCTTCCTTGTTCCACAGCATAAAAACTGACCCAATGTGTCCAGGCATCAGCCATACAAAGGAGATAGGAACTTTTAAGAGATAGGTGGGGCATGTTGTTCCCTGTTGACTACTAGCCCATAAACACAACATAAGAAAACAAGAAAATTCTGCTCTCTTAAAAGCTGTTGCTACACTGAAAGGTATGTAAGGAGATATCACACCCAAACCAACAGCGCACTAAAAGATGGAGCCACTGAAGGAGGCACAAGGAGACTTTGCTGTGGTAAATTCACCCCAGGATATCATTAACCCGTTCCATCTGGTCAGGGACAGGAGCACACTGAAAAGGGTTTGAAACGTATCTTAGTCATGCTTTAAAATCACAGAGGTGAAATTTTACAGAGGCAGCTCTCCTCCGAGCTTTGATCTGGACAGGAAGCCAGACACACTCCACAGGAAGAGTTTGGTTGGGAGGCGTCTGAGGGAGCTCACGCACTTTGTCGCAGCACTCAGAGCTTTTTGAAATGTAAAATAAGCCATCATATCTCTTACGCAGTGCTTAACCATGGTTCATGATTCATCTACCAAGGCACTCCTGGTGTTGCAGCAAGTCAACAGTGTTCAAACTGTTCTTAATATTTAGTTTTGTGAGAGTCTGTGTTGCTACTGGCCCTGTGAACCCAGAACACTTGATTGTTATTGATTTGAACTTTGTACATTTTTTGTGTTTATCTGGGGTAGTCTTGTTTACAAGGTCTCTTGTTTACAGAGCTTAGCCTTGTTGATGTCTTTTCAGATCATGTGCTGTTTTCTTCTGCAACATGACACTTGTCTATTCTGAGCCTGGCATTTTACTGATTGTTGGATTACAGAATCTGCTATTTCTGCCAGGCAGTAATAGCGCCATCTAAACCCTCACCGGGCTCGGCTGTGAAATGGAAAGAGGCACACTGATGTGTTAAGGTCAGTTTGCAGCTTGTCTTTAGTTTGCGGTTTATATTTACGACATTTTTGACATTTAAAGGTCTAGTGTGTGTGTGGCAGAAATGGAATAATAATATAATAATTAGAACTATGTTTTCATTAGTGTATAATCATCACTCAGAATCATTGTGTTTTTGTTACCTCAGAATGAGCTGTTCATATCTACGTACGTGGTGGGTTGGAGTTCGCCTTGTTGTTCTGCAGTAGCCCAGACCTGACAAACCACACACTGGCGTTTTCATGTTTTCGCATTGGCCACCGTAATTCTCCTACATGCTTGGCACATGGTTGAAGTTTCAGTCCTGCAACCTAACTGCTAGGTGCCGCTAAATCCTACATGCTAGACCTTTAAAGGACCTGACACACCAAGCCGACGGCTGGCTGTCGGTCCATCTTGGGCCTTCGGTGAGCGTCTGTCGCCTCACTTTGCCCTCATCGGCCCCTGTCAGCTTTCAGCATGTTGAATCAGCGATGGCAGAGCCTGATGGTGAATGAAATTCTTCTGATTGGCAGTTCAGCTCAGTGACTGAGAAGAGAAATGGAAGTGAGGAAAGTAAACAAACAGCTTAAGTCAAGAGGCAGTGAGACTAAAACAAACTTGTTACGTAAGTCAGATTATTTGTCTTTAGCCAAACAGTAAATATGCTCTGTTCTTTAAACACTGGATTGTGTTTCCAATGTACTAACTAGCATCAAGATGGTCCTCCGGTTTCCCTTTTTGAATGACGAATACAGACAACTGTTGTAAGTTGGTGTGGAGAGTTATTTCCTATCACGCAGGTGCAGAATGTACCTGCTGCTTGGCTGTCAGCTGTAGTCTATGTGGTGTGTTCATGTGCAACTATTTGGCTGAGACACAGGTGATGTGAGACGATGCAACAGTCGGCTTTTGTTGCTGCTAGTTCTCTGAGGTTGGTTTGGTGTGTCTTGGCCTTAAGAGGGTTCATGTTCACTCTTTTGTGATGTTCTAATCTGTTGTCTTTGGCCATTTTTCTTAATTTTAGAACATTGGACACACTCGGTGTAAATGATAACAAATTCAGTGGACTAATTAATTGTAGCACATGAGAATGTGTAGTTAGGCTCAGAATAATTGCTCAAGTGAATTGTTTGTGTCAGTAGCTGGGCAGGCGTTAGTCTGTGCTCAGTGTGTCCAGATAAATCATTCTCCAGAGGAGCCATGTGGTGAACACACCTCGTGGGCCAGACGGGCCTGCAGACAGCAGCCCTGAAGCTTCACAAGCCTGCTCCTGTTTGTGTAAATTAACAGTTTTCTCCTCTGAAGTTGACTGACATTTACTGCCCTCTGCCAGTGTTTCTACCTTGCTCATGACAGATCTTCTTTTGTTTTGGCACGGCTGCCTGAACACGCAGCCAGATTTCAGAGAGCTGAGATAATACTGTGGAGCTCTGGGGCCTGGTGAAGGGCAGAGCCGGTGGGCTGAAGTCCACGAGTGCACTGTTTCTGAGGCACACTGCCTGCTTATCGGGCCTACAGAGGGTTCCTTCCTGGTTTTCTTCAGTCCAGTCTGTAATTACTGTTGCTGGCTGGATACGCTACAGTATGTGCATTTCCCAGCACTCCCAATGTTTTCCTTGTGTTGTCAGCTTCCTATTGTATTCTGATAGCCTGAAGCTATGTGCTCTGCAAAAACAAATGAAGACATTGCGTCACTGTTCTGACGCTTGGTTCAGTGTCTTTACAGTTTTGTCACTGTCACAGTTGTACTGTACGTATTGCACGTAGCTCTGGCAAACACATGGTCACGTTCAGGGTGGTCAGAGTCAAGGGCTGTACTGAATGCTTTGAAGCTTTGAAGCTTCATTTAGAACGCTCAAATGCTGCACAGCTTTTTTATTTATTGCATGTCTACTCATTCCTTTTAAACCCAATATTTCTGCATATTTGCAGATAAAGTTTAAGCTACATTATCATTATTATACTATTTGTAGAACTACATTCCAGAGGTGGCAGCTTAAAGTTGTTCCCAACTCGTGTGATTCAAACATTTCCTTTAACTCCAGAGCACTGGTAAGTCCAAGAGTCAAAATGTATTTAACAAAATTCAGGTTTTTATCTAGCAAATTGTGGCTTCAATCCATATTTTTTGGTGTGCAGCCTTTCAAAAACAACATTTTCACTGCAGTAAAAAAACAACACCAACAAAAAAAGTGTTTGCTCCCCTGCTGGCCTCACCCAAAGGGAGGCACGCACCTCTGCTAACGGGATGGTCTAGCAGCGATCTAACAGCTCCATAAATTACGTTTATTCATTAAAGACAGTTGACGCAATAAAAAAGACTAACTTATTCAATCTGATGAATCACTTTATTCAAATTGAGAATTCTGCTCAAGGACATTTCAAATCTCATTTGACAACCTCAATAGAATCTTCAAATGTAAGAACATGACATTCAGTACAGCCCTGTCATATACTGTACATGTAAATGTATTAAACATTGAATTATTTCAGGATGAGAATGGCAGTAGTTTATAGCTATTTATAATATCAAATCCAATGAAAAGAAAACCAATTAATTGACTAATTGATTAACTGACTTACTAGCAAATTTTGTCTGTGTAGCCAAAACCTGACTCATCTGTGTCGTGGACCTGTGTCAAAAAAACGACTGAGACTTAAAAGTCACTTGGTTGTTTCCTGTCTGGCCATTTGTGTTGTAGTGTACTAATGATGAGTGAAGTCAGTGTATGAGGAAGAATATCATAAGTAAATGTGTGTGCATGTTTTGCAGGAATGTGGGAAGATGTATGTGTTTGTGTATAAAAGCGTACATGTGCGTGTTTAAGTATTTTTTCTTTCTTTTTGTCGTCCAGGTGTAACAGGTACATTTTTCACATTCCTAACATTCCCTGCCCCCTCTCTGTCACACTGGAAACTAATAGCTTTCTATGTCTCTTAGATACGCAGCATTGCTTTTATTAAGATAGACTCAATCGCAGCTCCATCCTGTGGATTTGTACTACACAAAGTACAGACACTTTTATCTTTGGGCAATGTGCCACAGCACAGTGAACTCATTACATGATAAATGGTAAAATGTCACACAAAGTATCAGGAGATAGAAGTGCTTGGATTGTTAAATAAAACTAACAAACCACAGATATCATATATTCCAAACTGCTTACAATGGAATTAATCACTGCACTTCACTTTCTTAATTAGCTGCAGTCGGTTTCACTCAATCAGATCATTTTTTAAACAGACAGGAGACGAAAACCTGCTCGCTATTAAACTCTCTGATCCTCTTAAGCATTATATGGTTTGGTCCTGATGTATGGTGTGTGTGTACGTGTATTCTTTCCGCTTCGTCTGTCATTAGTTGTATTTTACAGCCTTTCCGTGGGTTAGTTCTGTCTGCCCACAAGTGACTTTCCATTCTGTCAGACTGAGATGGTGAAGTCATTGGACTCAGCCTGAGACAATGCAGTTTGAGCGTCGAGCGTTGACTTGGCTATGAAGACAGTAAGTGGTACCTTTTCATTAGTCCTCGCAGACTCGTACAGCAGATGGTTCCAATAGTTGTGCCTTTTTTTTTAACCGCTTTACTCGGACTGAAATGTGAAGGCATAAGTGCAGTCAGGATGTCTTTATTTGAACTTTCCACCAGAAGCTCAAGAGATTGCTGAATGCTGGGTAAAGTTTAGAATAAAATGATGTCATCGTAAAATTATTGTGAGCTGTTCTTGTGAAAAGACAACCACACACAGCAGTTGTGAAAATGTTTGCTTTTGCACAATAAATTTTAGCCTTTCTTTGGTATAAATTTACATCTCACTATCCTAAACAAACTTTTTTTTAAACTCAGCCGTCAAAAAAAATGACTCCACAGAGGCTGTATAGAAGATATAATGTAGGCCCCAAACACTCCACATACCACATGCTAGAATACAGAGCAATTTTCCCATCACAGTCTGCTGCCATGCATGAAAGATTAAAGCACCTGCATCATATATCATGCCTGTCTCTTTCGTCGCTCGTCACTCAGTGACAATCAGAGAGTAAATTCCCCCCACAAAAAAACTACAGAGGTGGTCCTGTGGCTACCTGGCTGGTGTAGCTAGGGAGAGGGCGAGCAGAGTGTTGGACTCATGCTGATGGAGCAGTTCAGGGCCCTTGTGGGCACGTGGCAAAGGAATGTCAGCTCTCTGAGTCTGAGGCTGAATGTCTGCTGTGAAAAGCCTCGGGGGTCCACAGTGTCTACCCACAGGACCGAGGCATTTTGGAGCTACCTAGGTGTATAAAGTAGTCTGAAGGGTCATTTGAGTGTACAGTATTTCTACGGGCTGGTTGGTGTTCCTTTTCTCTGAAAACAGGATGCAGCCAAACAGGATATCGTGCAAATGAATATGCTAATTTTAGCGTGAGGACAAACAAGCTGTTGTGGGAGTGACATTCACAATTTCACTACATTCAAATCACAGTCAAATATGTTGAGACCCAGGACTGAATGGTCATTGAGTATAGTGACTGGCTTTTGCGTTGCGTTGGTGTATTGTCCCTGGCTAAAGCTCTCTCTGAACAGTTTCATGGTGCAGACACGCTGCCACCTGAGGCCCTGGGGCAGGGTGTGACAGTAATAGTGGATTACTGTGGGGGGCTTCACAGCCAGCCTGACCTCTCCTCTAACCCTGCCCATCCCGCTCCATGGGACATTAAAATATCAAAGGCAGACTTCTCCCAAAACTCACAGAAGCTGTGGTCTCCACCCAAGTGAGCACACACATGCTTAATGCAGAAAATTTCCACATTTTGCTTTGATGTTGAGCTCTGGCACAGATTTTCTGGCATAGTTTTCAAAATGCTTGATGGTTGATTGGAGGAAAGGGAAAACTGCATTGTAGTTAATACTGTCAGTTCGGCTCTATTCTGACACTAGCGTGTGTTTTAGTAACAGTATTTCACACGCAGGCTCATATGTAAGCAGACTGAATGCACATACCTCAGTAGAAGGTGGACTATTGAGCATGCATACTCAATCAGTCAGTCAGTGTGTGTTAGTGTGGGCTTGCATTACATTAAGTTTCAAAGACCTCTCTTTTCACTGTTGAAAACATCGTCTGGTTTTCAGCTGGAATGAAAAATACCTCAATACAAATACTTTTCCGGTCTACTCATCCATAGTCAGTGCTGCACACCAGGAATGAAAGGTTCACATTCCTTGCAGGTTGCAATAGAAGGAAACCACTTTGTACCCATGTGGAAGTTCATACTGTAGAGATATTATTTATATAGAATTGCACTGTACTGTTTGTCAATCAATGCTCAACAACAGTATGTAGCAAATGTGGCATGTATGGTGTTGATTACAAGCTGTTGCAACAGCTGGTATTGTTTTCATCTTGTGAGTCTGTCTGTGCGTGTGTGTGTGTGTGTGTGTGTGTGTCTGTGTGTGTGTGTGTGTGTCTGTGTGTGTGTGTGTGTGTGTGTGTGTGTGTGTGTTATCATGGCGAAATGTGGCCCAGGTGTCACCAACTTTAGTGGGAGCTACCACAGGAGCCATTTTAAATATTTTGCCAGGTGTTTATGGGTCTGTCTGTCTGTGGACAGATTTTGTCACAGCGCTAACATCACAACCATGCAAGATGCAGTCACGAAACGTCACAGGTGTGTAGTTGAGAATGAGGGGCTTTTAAAGCTGGGTGTGGTTCGAGCAAGGAGGCCGGAAGTCAGGGTTAGGAAATACGGAAGGGGCTAATGGCCTTCCACCATATGCCCCCAGCCCATGAAACTTTACAGGTGTGTAGCTGAGATCAAGATGAAGGCCAAGTTTGAAGACAAGGCAAGCAAGGGCACCTAAGTAAGGGTGTAGCAAGTAGGAGAGAGGCCATTGGTCCCCCACTTTACCCCCCTCGCTGCCACTGCTTTAAATTGGAGATCGCTGTGTCACAGCTGGAGTGATCCCATCACAGTAGCCTTCATTGCAATTAAGAGATTTTATACTAATATATTGATAACTTAAAGATTAAAAAATAATGTATTGCTTTAAATTCAAGACTCTACATTAAAAATATACAGCTTAAATCCATCAAAAAATGCAAATTTTTGAGCAAAGTCCTGTTATCTTGTAACAGCACACTGCAGTTTTGTTTATTTGTCCATGGTGGGTCTCTCATGTTGAAGCTTTACCGGTTTTGTTTTGTGTGAAGCTTTCACTGAACCCTGAAGCTGTTGAGAAATTTGGTTCTCTGCTGAACCAATAAGTAGTAACAAGAACCACAAACAGCTCTTTTTTATAGGCTCACAGGGTTATGCCTCTATAAAGCACAATTACAGTAGTGAATATGCTCCACAGCTGTGTGACAACGACAGACTGGCTCTTTTTACTTCTCTCTGGTATTTATCTCGCAGCCTTGTCTCCACTTGGAATGTTATCTCGTCAGTGTGGGTGTAAGTGTTTCAAAATGCACGTTGACTTAGATCTGACTCTTAATGAGGACTGGTACCGAGTGCCCTCTTGATAATTCTGTAATGTAAGCTTGAGTCATGGAGAAGATAAAATACAGCTGTTGTCAACTTAAATCACTTTAACATTCTAATCTAGAAACCATTTAAATGAATTTAAATAACGTAATGAAACATGTCCAATTTTATCAGGCTAATAATAGAATATGGAAAAACATCAGTTACCGAAAGCCATCTGTGAGAGACGTTTCGCCATGAGATGACATCAGACTCTTGTGTGTCTTGCCTCCTCAGTCTGGGCATGACGGTGCGAGCCAAGCTGAGGGTGTAGCCACATCTGGCAGAGACTGCTGAAGTAAGCAGGAGCCTCAGCACACCAAACCATCTACTGCAGCGGGGGAAGATGGGAGAGACAGAGGAGGAGAGCGATAATGTGGGAAAGCTGTTTGAAAACTTTGTCCAGGCCTCGACCTGTAAGGGAACCCTTCAGGCCTTCAACGTCCTCTGTAGGAAGCTGGACCTGGATCCTGCGGACAATGACACCTTCTACAGCAGTCTAAAGGCAAAGGTCACCTACTGGAAGGCCAAAGCGCTGTGGAGTAAGCTGGACAAGAGGATGTCCCATAAGGAGTACAAGAAAGGCCAAGCCTGTGTGGGCACCAAGGTGAGTTAAATGATATCTCAATATTTACCAATCAAAGGCTTGTACAGATGGAGTTGAAGGACAGAAAGCAAAATACATGTGCACTGAAGCATTTTACATGTTCTTACATTTTCCTTAGTGCTGGGCATTTTTCCAAAGTATGTCAGACATTTTTAGATTTATATTCGACTTTCCATGTAGACATTGTTTTCTTTTTGGTTTGGTATGAAATCATATTCAACATTGTGTTAGATAGGAGATTCATCTCAGTTTACATGACGTAAATGTGGGCTGTTTTGCCAAAGTTTTGTTATTCTTGTGTGGTCAGGCAGCTATTTTAAAAAAAAAATCTCCTTGGTGATGCATTCAAGGATCCTCCGCTATGCCAGACTTTGGACTGCATTAATAGCAGCCCTTTAAATAGAAGCATCAACAGCACACATCATCCTTTTCACAATGTCCTTATTTGCTCAAAAAATATACTTAAGCTTTTAAATGCAGCCAGTTCTCAAAACGACGATACCTGATTTTTTAAACTGTTGTGACTTTTTTTTTTAAAGAAAAACCTATGTGCTATCTGTGTCAGGCACGCTTGTTCAAGTTTATGTATATTATGTGCTTATATCTTTTGAAAACAGTCGGCACAGCTAAAGCGTGTTTGGTCCGTTAAAGCCTGAAATCCTGGGAATGTGTATCTAAAAGGTCTGAAAACATCATAAGGTTTTTTTCATGCATCGTTAAACTTGATGTTTCATGGCTTAGATAATGTCTTAATGACCTCACCTCAGGTGGCTCGTCTTTGTTTTGAACAATCAGCACTCTGTCTGTCTAAAGTACGCCACAGAGTGCTTTAACCTCTACCTGCCCAGACACACACCATCAGCTACGGTAACACTCACTCTTTCACTGCAAAAGCCCCCAAACACAGGACAGGAAATTAAAGAGATATACATTGTTTTGCACTCATTCTGTCACTCTCAGACAGGTGCTCCAGGACAAAGCTGTACAGAATGAAACACAAACATCATGCAGCATTATATCATCAACAGCTGCTTCACTGAACCATCACTGTACCCTCCATATGTGTGTGTGTTTAGTCATACAGCCAGTAAAAATGATGTAAATCTCACCTAAGAGACGCACACTATACATCAAACACAACAAGCAACAGATGTTCACATAATCAAATTAAATTCATAAGGACACAGAGAAAAAACACCTTGACAGCAGTGCACAGCCAAATAACACAAACAGCCAATCACATTCATAGAGAAAATTACAGACAAAAGACAAATTCCTCACACACATGTAAGCAGAGAGCTACAGAAGTGCTATTCTTTAGTTGAATTATGAAGGGATAACTACAATGGGGACAAAGAAATCATGTCAGGGTGTGTGGTGGTGGTGGGGGCTTGGCAGTAAAGGCGATGAGGGAAAGTAGAGAAACCTGGAGGAGTGTGATTACCTCTCAGGCATCAGCTGCCTCCAGCTTGAAAGAGTGTTTTTACAGCGCAGGGAAACAGACAGCATCACTCAGCAACTATGATTATTTGGCCCCAGTTGTTCTGCGGGTGTGCGCTGCTCTTTATAGGCTCTTCCTAAAAGGTTGGAGCCAGGCCCAGATTGTTATTAAAGTGTGTTTCAAATGCGTCAGTGTGAGCTCAGTTTTACGGGTTCTGTCTTATTTTGGCCAACACCAAAATAGGTAAGAAGAAAGAAAACGAACGCTTGAAGAAAGTGTGACTCTACTAAACATCTGAGCCAAAAGTTAAGAGGTCAGACTTTGTAATTCTGTCAATCCACAGGGTTTTTGTTGTAAAATAAAAAGTGGTGCTGTACTTTAGTGGTACCGAAGCAGTAAACCAGATGGACAAATAGTGGATTATGAGCATTGCTGAAAGACTAACTTATTGTGAATTTATTAGATTGCCCTTTTGCTCTAAATACCAGAGGTTTAATAAGTTGCTTATTAATTTCCACACTCGTACAGCACAAGTGCACCATGAAACCTCTTTATCACACACAGGACAGACGATCTGCTGTGACTTGATCGCCAGTTCCTCCTCTCCCTGGGAGAATCACAAGGTGACGACTTATGGTTTTATGGCAACTCAGCTCTTTAACAGTGACAGATGTGATATCACTCGGCGCCTCGTCTTCATATTCCCGCTGTTGCAGCAATCTTTAAGGGATGTGATGTCATCCGTGTTTTATGGCTGGCTGCTGTGACACCAACACGTAATCACAGTGTGTCTCTTCCTCGTAAAGTTTCGCTGTGCACAAAGTAATTGCAAATTGATCTTTTTTTTTCTTTATAATATGTGATGTGATGTGATGTGAATCGTTCTGGACAGACTTCACCAGAACTCTGTGCGCTTTTGACCCTGAGACGGTAACACATCTTGACCTCATTTAAAGTTTAAACCTAATTTCAAGGGATGACAACTTTCACTGCCATTAGATCTGAGCTGAGGAGGTGAAACGTCTTCAAGAAACTCAAGCAAGTCCAGTTGCCAACGATATAACACTTAGGATTACCATGACCTGGATGACTGAGAATCTTCACCAACAGAATAAGTTAGATCCATGTTAAGCCCCAGGTTTAGTCTGCTGTACACAGGTGACATTCTTCAGTAAGATACTGCCGGGCTTTGTCAAACAGCCTTTGTAGTCAAGCAGTTTTATATTGCAGTTGTGTTTTAGGTTTGGGACGATATCGTTCATGTGCCTTGTAGAGCTAAAATGATTAGCCAGTTAACAAATAAATCAATTAGCAGAAATGTTTTTTTTTTTAAAATGTATTAATCATTTAGATAATATTTGAAGAAAAAATGCCTCACAGAAGTGAATATTAGCTGCTTTTCTTTGTTAAATATGATAACGAATGAACTATTTCGGGGTTTTTGACTGTTGGTTGAACAAAACAGACAATATAAAGACGACACGTCAGCTAACAATTGTTAGTTACAGCTGTGGTGTCCTAACCATAGATTGTATTAATGGACATAGCTACCGTGACGTCACCCACTGGTTTGTGGACTCCCATTTTAAAGTCTCGAGTTCAGCATTTCCACTGTCGCCATCTTGTTTTTTTTGGAGCCAGAAGTGACCATATTTGGATGAAAGTGGAGGAGCGAGGGGTGGATCTGACTGAGAAGCCAAGGACACTATCGGCAGACATCCTGTAACTCAAAGTGGCCTTAAATATGTGATACTTTAAGCCTTAATAAAATGTAAATGGGAGAGTTAATAAAATCACCCCCTGTACAGTTATCATGAAGGGGGAAGTTAGCTATAGAGGCCAAAACTGTTTTTTGTACCAGGCTGTAAACATGTTTGTTTCTGCTGTTAAGGTGGGCACATTATCATGGGGGTCTATGGGGACTGACTGGCTTCTGTAGCCAGCCTCAAGTGGCCGCTAGAGGAACTGCAGTTTTTGCCTCTTAAGCATTGGCTTCATTTTGTAGCCCCAGATGTTACTGCTTAGTCCTACCAATTAAATCAAGATGCTGTGACAGTAAAAGAGCTCCTTGTATCAGCCACACTGTCTGCTCAGATAAAAAAGTCAACAGTGATACTCTGACTGACAGATAGGGTTCATTAATAAGGCGGGGAGCAAATGTGACTGGGCGAGGTGGAGCTTGGATGAGAGCAAGGTCACAAGTGGGAAGCTGAAAGGAAGCGTGTGTGTCCTGACTCAACAGATGTGGAGCACGCCATCAGGAAAAGCCTCATATCTGGAAAAATAGATCAGGGAATGGAAACGGGCTAAAACAAACAGCCTGTTACTGCTAATGGCTGATAGATGAAAACAGTGACATGAATTTGGATTCAAATGTGCACTCGGTGAGCGTACATCTGAATAAACTGAGTTAGCACTGTGCACATAAATGAGTGTCAGCGTCTCTCCTTCTCTGTCTGTGGCTGTGTAAATACACTCGTTCACCCTTTGTTGAGAAAAAAAACATAGCCAGCAGGCAGGCTTGTCCAGGCAGCGCTTCCACCACCTGTGAGCGCCTCACACCTGAGAATACGTCATCCTGATAACCTCAGGCAGCACATGATGACACACTGAGCTCCTCATCTCCCACATCCTCAGTGACACCCCCCCAAAGTTTAACCACACACTCGCTGAGGGAGACTATGGAATGACTAAAGGCCTACTCATCTTGTTTTTGGAGCCAGAGCAGAGCGCCATTTAGGGTATAATTTAGGATTTTGGTCAGCTGGCAGTGGGTGCTCTGTAAACAGCACCCAGTCTGATTGTCTCACAGCATTGATATGGACGGGTGGCACCTCACGGCACTGTCCTCACTTTGTGTTATCCTGTTTGTGGGCACACAGGATGACAGGAAGTGAGTCCTCCTTTTCAAATATGTTGCAAACCTCTGTCCACATGCTGCTGGGATTTAGTGGTCGGGCAGAGTGGTAGCTCTTTAGATGAAAGTCCGTCCTGGGAAGGTGAAAGAAGAAAAGATATTTCAGTGCTAATTTGGTGAAGCTATCGAGACAGGAGACTGTCCACCTTGTTAAGCACAGCAGGGGCAACCTTCAGAAGTGGTTTGGCTCTGGATTAAATGTCAAGAGAATAAAAGAAACTCACATCTCCCATAATGCCTCTTAACATGTTTAGAAGAACAGGAGATACAGCTTGCCAGCACACATGCGTCGCTTCTTTCATCTATCATTCAAGAGGATGATGTCATGTTTTAGCCGCACATTCTCAGACAGACGCTGTAACCTCAATGAACTGACTTCATGCATTTCTTGGTGAGGCTGATGCATGAATAACACCTTAGATATGTAAAGATTGTTGTAATGGTTTTAGGCTGATGTTCACAAACATTCCTATTGGCAGTTCCCTGATAAACGCACTGCTTCAGGCATGTCTCCGCCTCATATTTCATTTGTTTTACTAACAATCCGTAAACACAAGACAGCATGGAGAGGTCATCTTCAGCCTGGAGTGATCCTTGGAGTCGGTGTCTATCCTGCTGAAGTGTCCTTGAGTGAGACACTCAGACTCTAAATGCTCCAGTGGTGCAGTAAAGTGCTGCTCCCTCTCATGATCTATGTAGATGTTATAATGCTCCCTGGTATGTTAATAAACAAGTCGGCCCTAAACCATTTCTCATCTCAGCCTCTTCCTGCAGGAAGAGTCTCAGCCGTCTGTGAATACAGATGTCTTCATGATGTAGCTCATTTCTCTGTGCCTTGTGTAAGTAATGAGGTCAATTTGTCATCCTCTCTTTTTTAGTGCCTCATCATCGGAGGAGGTCCCTGCGGCCTGCGGACAGCCATCGAGCTCGCTTTGATGGGCGCCAAAGTGGTGGTGATCGAGAAGAGAGATTCCTTCTCCAGGAACAACGTGCTGCACCTTTGGCCTTATACCATTCATGACCTGCGGGGCCTCGGGGCCAAAAAGTTTTATGGCAAATTCTGTGCTGGGGCCATAGACCATATCAGTGAGTACCTGACTCTACAGAAACAAAACATGCTGCTGGTTTTTGCTTTTCATTGACCTCCAATCACATATTATAGGACTTTGTTAACCCTCATCTCCCCCTTAAATCTACAGTGTTTTATTGAACACTAGAATTGTACAGTATTGTATATTTAATACTAGATTTAAAGATAATTGTCCTACAATACTTTCTAGAACCTATTCTCAGCTTTTATCTTATTATCAGCTTAACAGTGTTGCCACAACTGGTTTTGTTTCACCTTGTCAGTCAGTGTGTTTGTCATCATGTCAAAATGTGGTCCAGGTGACGCCGACTTTAGTTGGAACTACCACAAAAGACGCTTTGAGCATTTTGCCAGGTGTCTGTCATCTGTCAGTCTGTTGATAGATTGTGTCAATGCAGTAGCGTCACAACAGTGCAGGATGCAGTCACGAAACTTAATAGGTATGTAGTTGAGATCAGAATGAAAGCCAAGTTCAAATATGGGTGTGGTCTTAGCAAGGGGACCAGAAGCAGGGGGATAGGAAGTAGGGAAGGGGCCATCGCCTCCCCACTTTACGCCCCTGGCTCTAGAAAGTTTACAGGTGTGTAGTTTAGATCACAATAAAGGCTGAGTTCGAAGATGGGTGCGGTCTGAGCAGGGGTGCTGGAAGAATTGGCCCTCCTGACTAATAGTCGCTTCAAGCTGCATATCGCTGTATTGTGGCTGGAGTCATCTCATCGCAAGATGGTCTCTAGTAATCGTGGTGATCGTGTCTTTGCTATTTATGCCCCCGAAACTGATGAACGGCATCCCCCTTCCAATCAGATCTGCCCCCACCATTGACTCTTTCAAGTGCAGGCTCAAAACCTGCTTTTATTCAAAAGCGTTTGAGTGCCCCTGATGTGGCTTTACCTGATGCTTGCCTGTGTGTGTTGTGTCTCTAAATGTGTGTGCTGTGTTCCTGACAGTTATATTGCCTCCTGTGTATGTGTTTTTAGCATTTTATTCCTTTTGTTCAGCACTGTGGTCAACATGAGTCGTTTTTAAATGTGCTTTATGAATAAATTTGAGTTTGAGTTTGTTATTGATGTATGATGCAGGCATTTGTATCTACATTTATATCTGTACATCTCTCTATATTGTAGCATAATGCACATATTTTTTACATATTTTTCTATTTTCTATTTTTCTTATAATTTGTCAATGCTTAAATATAAGAGCAGCTGTAATGTGACCTGATGTTCTTCTGGGCATCAGCAATGGGAACACTTTGTTTCAATACTGTACACCAATATGGTCTGTATCACTGTTCTGTCCATTTGGTTCTAACCCCTTAGTGAACCTGGATGAAATATTTTGATGCTTTTGATGTCTGAGTGTATTTTTGTGCGTCATTGTGTTCTCATGTTTTTGTACTTATGTATTGTTCTGTATAATTGCTGTGTCCAGAGCTGATTGATTGATTCCAAAACCATTTCAAAGAGGAGGAAATGGATGCGGGAGGAAATTTATATTGGCTATATTTCTAGAGAATTACTAAAGTTTAAGAACAAGACATAATGATAGAATAATAATACATTATTGACCCTGGTATTTATTTGAATGTCACTTGAGCATTATTTCTTTTTAATCATTACAACATAACAACAAGAGAAAAAGCCGTAGCAAAGCTACAGGAGAGAAATGGAGTTCAGGCCTTGTTCTTCACAGTGTCAAGACAACATAACACCAAACACAAAGTCCTGCAGTGTTTTACATCTGTATCCAAACACTGATGTGTGTTTCTTGGTCAACCAGGCATTCAGAAGCTGCAGCTGGTCCTGCTGAAGGTCGCCCTGATTGTTGCAGTGGAGTTCCACATCAATGTGGAGTTTGTCAAACTGTTGGAACCTCCCGAGGATCAGGAAAATGAAGGTATCCGTCCGCACGCCAAACAAAAGATTAGCAGTGCTTTTATATTCACCCACTGACAGTTGTTTTATGATCTGCAAGCTTTGGGAAGATGAGGAGATTTGAGCAGCTGGAAACAATAAAACTGGGACGTGGAGTAGGATGAGGCTGAGAAGTTTAATAATGTGTAAAGCTGCATCTGTCAGTTTGTTACAAAGATACTGAGAAGCTTACTGGAGGATCCGTATTTACTCTCACTCTAGTTTGGCACTCTGCTTCACGGCTGGTCGGGCAGCAACGGACTTCTCATCCTGCAGTATTTAATTTCCTTGACAGCCACTAATAAACAGGAGACAAACATTGGCACTGATCTAGTTTTTCATCATATTTAGATGAGGTTAACGGAGGTCAAGTACGTTGTCTAACTTCCCTGATAGTGCCTGTATGCCTGCTGTATACAGTCCCTACCTGTCACATTAATGCCAGTAAATAAACACTGTTACCTTTGTTTATAACAAAATGTATTGGCAACATCTTCTCCTCTCATGTCATGATATTCTCCTGACATTCAGCACTTTGAAATGGACTATAGACTCTAGGGAAGAAAATAACAAACACGCCGTTGTCAGGTGTCTCTTCGGCTGTAATATCTACACACTGATAACAACAAGTGTCTTTCCTAAATTTAGGCACAAACTTATCCCTCCTGTTCCGCTGTGACGGACTTAGCTGTACCCTTGACATCATGGAATGCATTTTCCACACGATAATATTACACAACAAACTGCCACGCTGTTGCTCTGGTGATCTCACACTCCTGCAGCACCCACACTGCATACTTCAAATGGGCCAATATTAAATATGAAACCATGTTTTGTTTGTTTAACTTTAAAATGTGACATGAAAAGCCACATTTACTGGCATCATAGCAACAAAACATCAACAGTGTTTATGTTTGCTGTTGTTTCTCCTCTGTACTGACAAATTTAGAAACGTTCCAGCATAGCAGGTGTCAGAACGGTCAAACGTTTTGACCGAGACACCACTGAAGTGTCCCTGAGCAAAAATACCATTACCTATCAGTTGACATTCTACGTGCTGTGTGCTGATTGTTCTGTTTAGTACAGCCCAAAGGGAATATTCCCAGCATTTACACTATGCGTCATAGTCTTCATCTGTCTTTGTCTCTGTCTCTCAGGGCTTGGGTGGAGGGCTGCAATCCGACCGGCTGATCACCCTGTGGCTAACTTTGGGTTTGATGTCGTGGTGGGGGCTGACGGACGCAGGAATACTCTGGAAGGTGAGAAGATGGCAAAGAAAGAGAGTGAACAACATAGATGCCTCAAGGATGCACTTCACCTTGCCTACAAAGTGCGATATAAAGTTACCTGTCTGATCAAGGGAGGAACAATCTGTGACATGAGTGTATAGTTTCCCACCAACAATATTCTAAGCGCAGGGTTAGAGCTTACTGACACTCTCAAGTGTACATGTTCATGGAAACAAAGAGCTCTGGTACTGATTAATTTCAGTTATAAAAACTCACACAATGTGGGTGACCTCTAGCTCACCTGGCAGAGTGTGCCGTGGCCCTTTGCTGCATGTCATCACCCCTCTCTCTCCCACCTTTCCTGGCCTATTCATAAAAGCAAAAACGCCCAAAAAAATAATATTAGAAAAAAGAAACTCAGGTCAACCTCCAGCTGACCAGGCGGAGCATGCGCCTCATGTAGGCTGAGTCTTTAGCAGCAGGCCAGGTTCGATTCCAGCCTGCGGCCCTTGGCTGCGTGTCATTCCCATGCTCTCATCCCCCTTTCCTGTTACTCTCTAGCTGCTCTGTAATAAAGGCAAAAAAGCCTCAAAAAAAGAAAGAAGAAGAAAAGAAACTCACAATGCAAATATTTCATTTTAACTCTTTACTTACATAGTATATGTGGATATAGTTCAATCAGGAGAGACAGGTGAATTAAGTAAAGATAATTACAGATTACAGGTATACAGATTAAGGGTGCTTTCACACCTGCCCTGTTTGGTTTGGCTCAGTCAAACTTAAGTTCGTTTGCCCCCTAAGTGTGGTTCGTTTGGACAGGTGTGAACACAGCAATCGCACCTGGGTGTGCACCAAAACAACCGGACAGAGACCCTCTTGAAGAGGTGGTCTCAGTGTGGGTTACAAACGAACTCTGGTGCAGTTCATATGTGGTGAGAACGTGGTCCAACTTTGATCCAAACCAGCTGCAGTCGTATTATGCATTGTTTGGGTTGAACATGAGCATGTTACAGTCCTGGAGGATTATTAATGTGCGCCTTAATATGCACATTCAGCACATCCAATGCATCAAAACATTGTTTTCTAGTTGGAGCTGCGCCTCGTTTTCAAACTGTATGGTTTGCCTAAAATGAACCATGCAAGCAATGTAGTACATGATGACCAGCGCTAAAATCAACCTGTGTAGTTGTCCCTCCATTGTGACATTAGAAAGTGTCGCATTTATCTTGCAAGTGTACTCTTCTTCAATGTTTTGTTTACTTCCTGGATTTTTCCTGCATGGAAATTCTGACCAATCAAGACCAGCTTTCGCACAAAAAGCCATTTAATCTGGTCCATTTGTAAATGCTACCGTGAGAACATGAACCAGTTCTAGACAATTATGCAACAAACAGGGGGATTTGGTTATTGAGGGGCATCTGCACTGAGCAGTGACTCTACTGAGACTGAGGTTGATGAGGCTGATGAATCTGCAAAGACTAGGCAGTGATGGGGAGGTGACGTGGCGCACAACTGAAGCATGAACACACTGACTGAAAGAGATTCATATATAAAAAGACAGCAGCAAGATGATAGGCTGACACTGAAGGTGTGTTGCTATGCTGTTGTTCAAATGTGATCAGCTGATGGAACAGCTGATATCTCAGCTGACAGCCGCAAACAATGACAGTGAGAAAATGTGAGTGATGGTGCATGTGAGAAGTGAATTGCAAAAGTATAGTCTTCCTGACTGAACTTTCACCAGAGCGTTATTTGTTCCATCTCCATGTGTTTTCATTATTGTGAACAACAAGACGTCATGTTTCAGAGTTATTAACTCGGATAAAAGCCAGCACACCTTCTGCTGTACTGAACAGTGTTCTGCACTCTCACTTGTGCTGTACTATTTCTGTTGTGAGGCTATAAATGAACCTCACCTTTTGTAAATTTATACTTGTATGAAGCCATTGATCTCTCCCAGTGGGAGAGGTTGTACATGAAACCCTGAAGCACAGAACAAAAATAGAGCAGAGCTTGGGCTCGGTGCAGCAGCTGATGTATTCACGCTGGACTCTCTCCATCTCTCTGTCTCGCTGGTTCGGTCTCTCTCGTAAAAATGTTGTCATCTAACAACCAATTCGCATCAGATGCTTATTCCTAAAAAGGGCATTTTTGGGCCTGACAAAATGTTTAGCTCATTCTTCAATTATGATGAAGTCTGGGGGGAATGATTTTCCCCTGCAGTCAGCCTGCCCTTGAGCTGCTTTTGTGGTCTAGCTACGGTAAAACAGAGTGTTAAACACAATCAGATCTAAACTACAATGAAGACTCAGAGAGGGGAGAAGGTATGGAGTATTAGTTATGACAGTTATGACAGTAAGTTCAGATGTTTTACTTCTGCCCGCAGACAGTACTTTCACTGTCTCATACATCACTGCACTCACAGCTTTATAACTAGTGGCATTGTTTGTAGAGTTCTTGTTGGTTTGAAAATCGACCAGTAAAATGTCGAACCTTCATTTAAATCTATTTAAAACAGACAGTTAACAATGAGAGGACCCTTGAATTTTGTTTCCCGTGTCCCTGTTTTGTCTTTCCAAATATCTGAAATAGACAGATGTGAAGAGAAATATTTATCTAGCTTTGTATTGCATGCAGTAAAATCCATTGAATCACAATCTTTAAATTTTAAATTAAATTAAATTCTGAATAAAATGAAAGACTGTTGTATGCTATGATTGTGTTACAAGTGGCTCTTTTACTGCTACACTTGTCATTCCGAAGGTTAATTAAGAAAAAGCCATTTAACTTCAGTGATAGTATTTAATTCCTGGTGCTTCTTACAATCCATGGCTTTTGTTCCCTCGGCTATATAAAGGCTCACCTTGGTAAGCTGCCTCTTATCCTAAAATAACTGCCTTGTAATTATGGTTTAAGGCTAGATTTCCTTTGGTTTTAACAGACAAGCAGATAGGACTGGTTTGTTTTGGAAGATTAACGTCTCTTCTTCTTTTTTTTCTGTTTCTTTGCTTCATTCTTTATCTGACTTTGTCTGTTTCTCTCTCAGGTTTCAGAAGAAAGGAGTTCAGGGGGAAGCTTGCAATCGCCATCACTGCCAACTTCATCAACAGGAACACCACCGCAGAAGCCAAAGTAGAAGAAATCAGCGGCGTGGCCTTTATCTTCAACCAGAAGTTCTTCCTTGACCTCAAAGAGGAAACAGGTGGGAGAGAGGCGCAGTCACACTGCCTCACTGTGGTGTTAGCTGGCATGAAGGTGAATTAGACATTGATGGGTTTCAGGTTGTCACTCTTAATAGCTGTTTGGAGCAGTCTGCCTTCAGAAAGTCTTTCCTTGGTTAGGTTCAGGGAAAAGATCTTGGTTTGGGTTAAAATGAAAGGCAAACGTCTCCCATGTGTCTCCAAATGTCCTCAGTTTGATGCCCCACTCAGCCATTTTCAACCATGTAATTTGTTGCAGGTATCGACCTGGAGAACATTGTGTACTACAAGGACAACACACATTACTTTGTCATGACGGCCAAGAAACAGAGCCTGCTGGACAAGGGAGTCGTCATTAATGTAAGCAAAACATGTGTTCAGGGATCCATTGTGTCCTTTTTTCACTGTCAATTCATTTTGCTTTTTGAAAATGTAATTTTCCATGTAGCTTTATTTCATGTTATCATCATAACTCATGAACTGTTGAACAACTTAATGAACTCTCAGCCCTCAGAAAATATGAACTCTATGTTTGTCAGGACTGTGTTAGAGAGGTGTGGGATTAACTCGTAAATTCTGATACTGCAATTGTGGTGCAATGAATTGGACTTAATTGCAAGGTGTTGACAACATTTTGGCAAGGAGATAAATAGCATGGCAGCCAATAACTGCATTAGTTCAGACTGCATACCAGCCTGATGATCAGACTGAAATGCCATTTGGTTTCATTTACTTATTTTATTAGAATCTCCAAAATTGTTGGGCATGAGCGCAGCACTTCAGATGTCTAGTGGTATACGTTTAAGGACAATACTGGACATCATGTCCACAAGTCAGAATTTATTATCTTGTGCCTTATGATTTACAGTCAGGCTTTTATTCACTTCTGGTTGCAGCATTACTACAAAAATCTCTCAGGACACAGACCATAAAGAGAATAATCTTGGTCTTTTAAAAGTGCTAAGCTTAGTCTCACTCTGTGTGAACCTCTCCTGACTTTTGTGATTCTGTCCAACAGGATTACGTAGACACCCAGATGTTGCTGTGCAGTGAAAATGTCAACCAGGAAGCTCTTCTGTGCTACGCCCGAGAGGCTGCTGACTTTGGCACCAACTACCAACTTCCCACGCTGGATTTTGCCATGAACCACAGCGGGCAACCAGATGTAGCAATGTTTGACTTCACAAGCATGTACGCCTCTGAGAATGCAGCGCTGGTCAGGGAGAGATTTGGACACCAGCTGCTGGTAGCACTGGTTGGCGACAGTCTGCTAGAGGTAAGGAAGGGCGGTCAAGTCAAAGAAGCTCAGTTTAGGTGTGGAAAGGTAGCACGGATTTGAGGAGCCTAATTGCCTGGAAAAAGAAGCTGTTAGATGACATGTAACAGCTCATCATAGTGTACGCTGACACACAGTCATGATGATACATTCATATTTTTTATGTGTTCCTGTGCAGCCCTTCTGGCCCATGGGGACGGGTTGCGCCAGAGGCTTCCTGGCTGCCTTTGACACGGCCTGGATGGTGAAAAGCTGGGCTCAGGGTCGCACGGCTCTGGAAGTGCTGGCAGAGAGGTACACACACACACACAAACACACTATGCTTGATACATTAGTGTGTGTTTGCATATTAACATCATTTACTACGAACTGTGTGTTCAGGTAGAGTCTGAATAAAAAGCACTGCCATGTCAAAGTAACAGAGATAACACCATGTTTGTTTGTTTTTCCTTCTTTAGGGAGAGTATTTACAGGCTGCTTCCACAGACAACACCTGAAAACATTGCCAAAAACTTTGACCAGTACACCATAGACCCTGGGACTCGATACCCCAACCTCAACTCCTCTTGTGTGCGGCCACACCAGGTGAGAGGGAGTACTCACTTTGACAATATCAGATTCTTCCCATCTGTCCATTTGTAAGAAATATATACAAGTTTTTTTTTCCTTTCTTTTCTGTTTCAGGTGCGTCACCTGTACATAAGCGGAGAGCTGACTTCCTGCTCTCTGGAGCGTGCTGCTACCATACGTCGGCCCGTCAATCTCAGCAGACGAGGTAAGTCAAACTGGAATTGACAGATTCCTGTGTGTTGTTTTCATGGGTGGATCCATAGTTCAAAGCACAGACTTTTTGCTGACCCTTTTTCAGATTATTTACAGTAGTAATCTGATTGATAAGGGTTTCCACTTTAAAGTTACTTTGAAATGATCCTCAAAAAGAACAGTGAGCGCAGCTATCTTGCTCTCCAAGTTCAACATTAGCGTATGGCCCTGTTTAAAATGACCTTGTGTTTATACTCTTTAAAGGCAAACAGTATACATATTCTGATAAAATGTACATGAGGCAATTTGAAAATTACAACAGTACTAACATCAAGCCCGTCAACCAAGCTGAAGCACTGGTGACTTTCTGAACAGCTCTGTGTACAACCAGGGAACACTAATGATGATTCTATCAAGTAGTTGTTCTAGTTGTTTTTATGTAAATACTGTATACTGTTAGTGTTTCTATAGTGGGGGGAATATGAGATGGACACCTGCACTCAAATGCGACCAGCAGGGCAGGGCGAGCGTGAGTTTCTAGGAATTGCTTGTGTTCAGTGGGGCTGCACCATCATATGGTGGTTACCGCTGATACCGGGATGGCTTCATCGCCGGAGCATACTGTCCACCCTCCGTTTCGGCAGCCCCCGTCTTGAGAACCATGTGCAGACAATCTGAATCAGTCTCTGACTCATAGATATTCTTTAAATGTCAGAGCTCCTTTATTTATAGTGCTGAACATTTCAGAATCAGATCGTGTTTGCAGTGGACACTTAGAGTAAAGACAAAAGAGCAGTTCTGCTGCTGAGCTGTTCAGCTGCATGAACTCGAGTCACTCAGCAAAAGCAGTGAGGAAGTACATGTCCAGACAGACATGACAAAGATGCATGCATACCTAAACACCATTTCTGTCATGTCGTTATTTGCTGGCACACCATGTGTTGGTCCATCCTCCTCAGTCTGAACATCCTAAAGGTTTCAGTGGGAGATTTTCTAACACAGCTTGCATTAATGTGAGAAGTTATTTAAGGAGTTGTGTTGTTTTTTTGTTTTGTTTTTTGTTAATCTGACTTGTTTCTGTTTGTAGAGTCAGAGATCAGACCGACGAGGCTGCTCACCTGGTGCCAGAAACAGACAGAGGGCTACAGGAATGTGATGATTACAGACCTGACGTCTTCTTGGAAAAGTGGCATAGCTCTCTGCGCCCTCATCCATAAGTTCAGACCGCAGCTGATGTACGTAACATGTATCAGATAATATCAGCATCAGCCTGCAGCTATGCATCTTTCCATCTAAGTAAACATCATCTTATGTCCTTACAGTATTTAACGCTCACATACATTCACTGTTTTATTGTAACTGAACTCTGCTGTCTTTATTCTAACAACTAGTTGTGAGGAAATGTAAGTCTCATGTGTGTTAAATATGCTCGGCATGAGAGCAGCTCTTTGATCTGAGTGTGCTTTCTGCTGCGCTCTCTACCTCCTCACAACAGTGCTGATAGATGTGACGAAGACTTCATACATAGCTGTCCTATACTCAAAGCTGGCTGGTAGTGAAGGGTGCAAACAGAGGAGTTTTTAGAGTGCAGCTGTGTGCATTTTACACATTTTTACAGAGGGCATTTCAACGCATCTGAAAGAAATACAGCTTTTTCTGGCACCTTCATTGATGTGGATCCTCTATAAATAATCATTATTAAGTGGATTAAGTGTAAACAATGGCCCTTTCTGTCTTTTGATCTGGAGCTGTGGAGAAACACAACTCATGCGGGACTCTGTATGCTTTAGTATCCACTTAAAGGACAAAATCCTTCTTAAAAAACAAACTGTATCTTAGTTCCCACTTTTTATGGTCAGCCTGCCTTGCACAGCATGGAATTAGCCAATGTAACTGTAGATTAGTACATTTACAAATCTAATTATATCCTCTCACTCTTTAATTATTGCCTTCATACTCTGCCGCATGCCACTACAATTTCATGTGGTCCTGTAAGTTTCCAGGAACCACTGGCATTTTTCCCCCTTCCCTCCTCCATATGCATGCCTGTCAGCAGAGCGGACTGCAGAGGGTTGAGCAGGTTCGTAGAAAAGAAAGGAAAGAGGGGAGCCTCAGCACTCGCAGAATAACACCAAAGTTTGTGTGTGCTGTTGCTAGGTTACTGCCCCCTTTTCTTTACATTATTTCTCATGGTGTCTGCACACCATCAGTGTAGGTAGAAGAAATCTGCCCCTGTAACATGAGAAACTAGCTCCTCTGCGGCGCTGAAAACTGATTAAGATACATTCCTGTGTAAAGTCATTCCATTGTGCTTATGTTAACTGTTTTCATATCAGTGTGCGTATTATCTTTCACTCTTCTAACATCAGTCACCTGACACTGATGTGAAATGGAAGTCAGGAAATAATCCCTTTGAGAATCTCAGTGACAAACCTGACTGTTACATTCCTGTCTCGTTGTTCAGTGCGTCTTAAACGGTTATGATACTGGAAAATGTGCATTAAAGAAACAGTAAGAAGTGCAAATCTCATTATGTATGCATTGCAGAGTGATGAGAGTAAACCAGAAACAGACAGGAGTAATTGGTCTCACAGTGAAAACTGAAACCCTCCCATAGACAGACACAGTAACTGTATATTTTTCCCAGCTGCTTCGCCATGACATACGTTCTCTGAATCTCTTTTTATTACCGTCCTCTAACTTAAGCCCCCATTACTGTCTTTTTCCATCAGAGATTTTGACTCATTAAACGAGGAAGACCACACTGCAAATCTGCAGCTGGCTCTTGACATCAGTGAGCGTGAATTTGGGATCAGATCATTCACATCTGTGAAGGAGCTGAGCGCCGACCAGGAGCTGGATAAGACCAGGATGATTGCCTACCTGTCCAAGTTCTACGAGCTGTTCCGTGGCACGCCTCTACCTGCCTCAGGTACTCTACTCTGCTCTACTCTACTGTGCTCTAATGTGCTCTACTCTACTCTGTTCCACTGTGCTCTACTCTATTTTGCTCAACTTTACTTTACATTACTCTACTTTACTTTGCTACTCTACTCTCCTCTGATTTACTTTACATTATTCTACTTTACTCTGTTACTCTATTGTGCTCTACTCCACTCCGCTCTGCTCTACTCTACTCTACTTCACTCTACTCCTCTCCCATCCACTTCACGCTACCCTACTCTACTCTGCTCCACTCTACTCTACTCTACTCCACTCCGCTTCACTCTACTCCACTCCACTTCACGCTACCCTACTCTACGCTATTCTACTTTATTCTACTCTACTCTGCTCTGCTCTGCTCTGCTCTGCTCCGCTCCACTCCGCTCTCTACTCTACTCTACTCTACTCTACTCTACTCTACTCTACTCTACTCTACTCCACTCCACTCCACTCCTCTCTGCTCTGCTCTGCTCTGCTCTGCTCTGCTCTGCTCCGCTCCATTCTACTCTACTCTACTCCACTTCATGCTACTCTACTCTACTCTACTCTACTCTACTCTACTCTACTCTACTCCACTCCACTCCACTCCACTCCACTCCACTCCGCTTCATGCTACCCTACTCTACCCTACTCTACTTTACTCTACTCTACTCCACTCTGCTCCACTCCACTTTACTCTGATCCACTCCACTCCACTCTACGCTATTCTACTCTACTCTACTCTACTCTACTCTACTCTACTCTACTCTACTTTACTCCATGCCACTCCACTCCACTCTACACTACTTCATTCTACTCAACTCTACTGTGCTCTACTGTATTCTACTCTTCTCTACACTACTCTGTTTTATTCCACTCTGCTCTACTCTACTTTACTCTATTATTCTATTCCTTTTTACTCTGCTGTCAGTTACTCTGCTCTACTCTACTCCACGGTACTCCACTCCACTCTATTCTACTCTACTCTGTTCTGCTCTACTTTACCCTACTCTACTCCACTGTGCTCTGCTCTACTTACTCCACTCCACTGTACTTTACTGTGGTCACTTCTGCTTGACTATATTCTACTCTACTCTACTTGACATAACTCTAATTGACTCTACAGTACTCTGCCCTGCTCTTCTCTGATCCGCTCTATTAGCAACTCAGCTGTATTGCAGTGGACTCTACTGCACTCAGCTCTGCTCGACTGAACTTTATTCTTCTGTGCTCTTCTTGACTTGACTCTAATGCACTCTACCCTGCTCCTCTCTACTCTTGTAGATACAACTCAGCTCTTCTGTGCTTGACTTCACTTTACTGTACTCAACTCTACTCAACTCTCCTCTACTAGATGCAACTTTATTCCATTCCATTCAACTCTAATAGACTTGATTCTACTCTATTTGACTCGACCCTGCTTGGCTGGACTTGACTTTTCTCTTCTCAGTCACAGACACTGATGTTGGCTGTTGTTAATAAACTGTTTTGTTTCTGGTCTTCATCTCCACTGTACTAAATGATTAAAATATGTACTAACAACCACAGAAGAAACATAAATTCCAGTGAGAGAGAACGTATTGAATTTCATTTGGTTCCTTGTAGAAATGTGTGTGTTTCGCAGTCCTGTAAGTCAAGTATAGTGGCATGAGAGGAATGTGTATCTGCACCAGAGCTGTGGACTGCTATAGTCTGAGAGTCTTGACAACATAAAGACAGTGGCCTGTCTCTGCTGAAGGCATATTTGATAATTACCTATACTATGTTGTTTTATGGAACATCAGCCAACTATTTAGCTTCCTCTGACATGTGGCCCAGTGATTCAGTAAGGCTTTATTTTTTTAGTGGAACATTTTTCTACACAAATATAGTAACCTTTTTTCCCCAAACCACTCAAATAAGTTGACTAATCTATAGGGTCATTATTCATTGATATTATCTGACATCTGTGGCTGTGCACTGTGGAAACTATGAAAACTCTAATGCAGTCTTGTGTAATACTTTAGGTTCCAGAGAAGTGGATGAAAACAATGAAGATTATCCGTCAAAGGAAGTCAGGAGTAATAATAATGTGCTCAATTTTGCACTACCTAGGAAACGGGTACCAAAGGTAACTCCACATTGAAATGTTTAAATCTGATGCACTAAATATAACAAGTTGACTTTCAATATCTTCATTTCAAGTTCATGTGGGATTTAATTGTTGCATGACTGTTGCTTGTAAGTCTTATTTCCTTGTGCTGTGTGTTTTCAGGATGAGAAGAAGACAGACGGTACAGATCCCATTCACAAAAGGAGGCGGAAATTCTGTAGTTATCTGGAGGAGGTTTGTTGTTTAACTGCCTACTTAAAAATGTCAAACTTAACCACTTTAAATAAAAGGCTGTTGATATAGCAGGATCTTGTCTGTTGCCTGTCTCTCATTAGGCCACCAATCTGTCGAGTAATGGCTCCGCAGTGCGAGAGGACCGAGAACCCAAAGAAAACAAAGTGCGCTCAATGGCTACTCAGCTGCTGGCCAAGTTTGAAAACAAACCGAGCTACACCGTCCGGAAAACACAGGTAAAACTACACAACATAGCAGGACTACGATTTCAATGTTGTCCTTTAAACTGGTAAAAAAGTATATATGTGTGAATATATAATATTTGTCTATTTATCTGCAGACATTTACTTTGTACATCTTTCCTGCCCCATTATAGTTAAAAATGGCTGTTTGCCTTCTTTTTATGGATCATAAATATGTTTTAAATTTCCCCTGTTGTAAGCTGGAGCTCTGTCAGTGGTCTGTGGTTTTAATCTGACAAAACTTTCCCTTTGCTAATGCTACAAAGTCTTCTCTCGTCTGTCGTTTCCAGCATTTAATCTTTTCAACCTTTTCTATGTCTGTGCCTCTTTATTAACTTTCTTCCTAACCTTTCTGCAAAATCTCAGTCAGACTATGAGGAGTCCTCCCCGCTGCAAACTCTTGAACTGGCTGAGAGTGTGCACATTAAACGCAGGCCTCCGGTCCCGCCTAAACCTCCTCCTGAGAAGCAGGTAGTCTGGAGCTGCCAGATTGGTGTTAAGACACTATGTAGTAACAGCAGCAAAAAGCATCAGGAGTAGTGAGAGTCTGTAAAGCTTCATATAAAGTAGAAGGTTCTCATTCATGGCATAGTGACACATCTGACTCATGCTACTCTGAGAACCAGGGTTACACTGGTAACCTAAAGTTACTTGTACACTAATTCTGTGCTACTGTCCAAAGAGATATATATGACACATGAGAACAGTCAGTCAAACATATACACACACACATGCATGCATTCACACACAAAAACATTTACAAGCAACTTGGTATGAACACAAACACCACCCATGTGTTTAACTCAAATTATATAATTTACCTAAAATAGGAGTTTTCTGTTTTTTTGGATATTTAAATGACCATACTGGTGGTTTTACAGTCTTCAGTCCTGACAGACTTAGACCCTCATTTCACACAGAAACTGACTGAATGTGACTCCTTTATGTGTCATTGCAGTTATAGGCAGCAACACAAACTAGGTCAACCTATAAAAAGCTCTAAAGATAAACACAAATAAGAATACACAGTTACATATTAATCCTGTAAACCAACTGGTCCAGCCACGGGGTCCAGATTTCTCCTTACTCATTATTTCAAGGTCCACACAGTTTAATACATTCAGTGTCATGCTTGCATTTGGCCGTGTCGTCGAGTTAGTTTGCTGTTTAAGTAGCTTTCTGTTTGTCACTCACTCTACAAGCGGAAAGGGAACTTCAAAATAAAAGCACAGTGTCAGAAATTCACTGTACTTTAAAACAGAGTGTGTTTTTTTACAAATTTGACACGTTTGTGAGTCGCTTGCGGTCCATTCAGAATGGATCTGCATCCCACTTTTGGACCATGACCCACCACTGCTGTAAACCATGGAAGATTGCTGCAAGTCTTTTACATTAATATTTTTATTTCTGACTTCCTCCAGTTTGCAGTTTATGTCACCACTACCCCTCTGGAGGTAAAGTCAAGGCTGATGTTTGTACAGCAATTTCATTTTTAAAACTCAAAGGAATTCACATTAAATTTTGACAAAGCTGACATTAAAGTATTTTTTTATGCTAGCATATTCAAACAATAGTGATGTTTCCTTTATGAATTAAAATGGATAAAAACGGGCAAGTGTGACTGAATCATAACTCATAACCAGGCTCACATCTTACATCCCACAGAGGGTCTTTTTCCATTAATGTATAGAGTGAACTATGTCTGGTAATTAGAAATTAATACAGTATGTACTTATGTATATTTTTGCCCACTAATCATAACAAATCAGACAAAAACACATCTTCCTCACAAGAGCTTTGCAGTTCCTAAAATCAAAGCATTGTATTTACTTATTGTAATTAGCTTTTGGAAAGTCATACCCACAAGAAAAACAAAAAAAGATTATGTGAATTTAACAGTGTCTTTTATTTAAACTCAGCTGTTGGCTGCCGCCTCGCAGGTCTCAGATGTCAGACGGCCCCTAGAAGAATGTTTTAAAAGCAGCCTGCTCGCAACTGCATTTCCATGTGATGATTACGTAACTCTGGCGAAACATAAAGCAGACAGAATACTGACTGTAATGCATTACCTATGCAAGTGTATTTTCATGCTGTGCTGGCATGACTAATGCCTCAAAAAAACTTGCGCCATGCTTTGAAAATGTTTGGCAGCATTGTAAAGAACTTGTGATTTGGAGTTAATGGGCTGAAACATGTAAAACCACCTGTATCGTTCTTTAAATGATCCACAGCTTTCTTAGTGATGAAAAAGAATAAATGAATTCAAGCTTCACAGTTTGGCTGCTCGATGAGGAGTTAAACATCTGCTCACATGTGCACTACTGTGTATTATCCCTTTCAGTTTGAAGTAAGTATCAGAAAAGCAGCAGCACAATTAGTGCGCCTGCCTCCAAAGACTCTGCCTAAACCCCGGCCTCAGTCCCAGCATCCATTTTCTGTAGTGAAGCTCAGACATGTTGATCAAACGCACGCTGAGACGGAGCCCGAGCCTCAGCCGGAAAGTGCAGACCCCCCTGCTTCTACTCATTCCTGCCACTCAGCAATCCATTTCATGACAAGAGTCCTCCAGCGCCTCAGGGAGGTGGATGAATACGTCTCTGAGGTGATCACTATCTCCTCCTTCATATCTTTAACTTCTGTTTTCTTCTGTCTTCTCCTTAAACCCTTGTGATTGTTGCATGTTCTGATCCCCAAAAAGGCCCCAGAGTGCACGCTGATTATATATTACGCCCTGATTATACATTTAGGCTTGTGTAATGTGCAGTCAGATGGTGAAGTCAGCCCCTAAATTATCCAGCCTGACGAAAATGGCAAGAGCAGGCCTACAGTGCTGGCCCTGAGCTGAGACAGGCACACAGGCGGATTATTGGCCAGTCCGAGTCTGTGTGGCACCGGGCGGCCAGGCCCCGTGCTGCAGGCGCTGGCTTACGTCTGCAAATAAGCCATTTTGATTATTCAGATTTGCAGAAAGCCGACCTGCGTTGGCTCAGATCAGCACTGCAAAACAGTTCACCTGATGAAGTCATTTAATGTAGAACTGAAGTTTTTTGTTCAGATGTGTGAGATAAAGCAGTTTCATCTGTTTTAAGAATTTAACAGGGGATGAAGTACAGAGAATATAATAGTAGGTAGGGTTAGGTTGAAAGAGAGGTTAGGCTTAAATACTTTGCGCATTACATTCTTCTGAATCTTAAATTTAGTATTATCCTTTTGATTAATGTGCTTTGAAATTTGGTTTTGACTCACTTAAGCCTTTAAGACTTAATACTTTACTGTGATTTATTAATGTAAATTTATTTTTGGTTGAACCAACCTACTTGTCTCTGATTTTCTGTGCCACGTCTGTGTGGCTGTCTCAGTTTGCTGCTCCCGTACAGTATGAGTAACCACATCAAGTGGGGTGTGAAATTAATGTAATAAGGCAGCCTTCGTTCCACACAGCGGCGTTATTGTTCTCCTCCCAACAATACACACTTAGCTGTCAAATCCTGCTTCTTATTGGGAAAGTCGAACAGAAAGGCCTTTCATCATTTAACCGTGTAGCGCTTATTAAATGGTTATTAGTCTACCTAATTATGTCGACACACAGAAAAGCTCCACGTTTGTTGGTGGGAGAATGTGTCTCACAGTGCTGAGGAGGCGAGACTGATGGCTTTTCCTTTGTTCCTGTGCTCCGTGTCATCCTGCAGAAAAAAGCTCAGACACAACAGGCTAGAGAGTTTCACTCAAAGAGTATAAAGGAAAAAGCTGTTCACCTCAGAGGGCTGTTCTCAGCAGACAGCTCTGCTGAACTCAAGGTGACTATCTCAAGTTTGCTGTGTGACCCTCACCTGCCCTTCACAGTGTGTTTATTTGCATGTGTTTGGGATCACTAGTGTTGCATGCAGCCAGTTCCCTCCCTCATTCATTGTTTATACTGCATAAATAGCTTTTTAGACTCAGGATTTCCTTCATCTAGGTATATCTGTCATAATATTTCATTTACATTTTATCATCAAAGTTGAGACTTAAAGCAGCTGTAATAGTGATTTATTTAACAAAAATGTGGAAACAGTCTGACAATGTGAAAGGGGTTGCTCACAGTGCTGAACCTACAGAGAATTATAACCTGAATCTGCTGCTCCCCTCGGCTTTACAGGGCTTTACAGCTCATTGTTCAGCTGTCTGGCTCGAAACTTCACTCGTTCACTCTCACACCCCTCATAGCGTCACTTAAAGTACAGCCATAGCAGGAGCAGGCAACTGTTTTCAGCTAAAAAGCTCTGAAAATCCACTGTACACTACCTGCTCAGCACAAAAAGCAGACGTTAGTAACAAGCTTGTGAACGTAGTGGAGCATTTAGATGCTAAAGAGCCAGATATTTCCTTCAGGCGTTGGTAGAGACCAAAAATCATGTATATTATAATGGACAAAGCAACTGTGACGTCACTATTGGTTTGTGGACTCCTGTTTCAGCCTGTCAGTTAATTATGTATAACTTAAGGTCTTAATAAAACGTAAGCGGATGAGTTAAATAAAAATTCACCCCAGTACAGTTGTCATGAGAGGGTAAATTAGCTACAGAGACCAAAACTGTTTTTTACCAGGCTGTAAACATGTTTATTTCTGATTTATTTCTGTTATTTATGGAACTGCAGTTTTTGGCACTTCCACGTTTGCTTCATTTTTCAGCCCTGAGGTTGCTGTTTGCCAAAAATAGAGCTAAAAGAGAGTGAATATTGGACTTGCATTCATCAGGTGACCAGAAACATGACTCCAAATCATTGATAACGTTTCACGGTAACTGCTGGATGTGTAAGTAAGCAGCTGTTTGTACCAAAGACGCAACTAGATGGCTAGAAGCCAACAGAAAATAAAACAAAATAAAAGGTAACACATTAAAAAAACAAAGTGTCAGTATAACAGAATGACCTAATAAACTGGCAGAAAGAGTTCTTGTTTGTTCCAGTATTGAAGGCTCAATATACTATATTGTACTCATCTCAAAGGCAACTCACATAGCGTCTGTTGTAAAACAGCTTAAAAAACAAGCATCCTAGCCCAAGATTTACATTGTTGTCATGTATCTTCTTAATTATAACAGACAGATTTATGCCAATGGACTGCTGCTTTGCCTGAGAGCTTTGCTTTTAACTGCTGTTTCTGCCCCTTGTGCTTTTAATTACCAGCAGTCCTCACAGAGGAGAAGTGTGTGTTCTTGTGGTGGCACTTTGTGGGTTCCTCTGCTCCACCCTTCCCAAACAGCCTGCTCCAGCTTAACAGCCAGATGTTACAGCAGGACTTACACCCTTTTAATATAAAGGAACAACTTCTGGGACACAATGTTTGGGTCTAATTTGATTCCTGAAGGGCAACTAGGGAAACTATTTAGACATGAGAAACTTTCTCACCATGTTTATCCATATGATCTTGTGATAATTTCCTCTCTGTAATGATCCTTCTTGCTTGCCTTAACTATGTTTTCCTCTTGGCTGAATATAAGTGAGCAGTGGCTAATGAGTCTGAAGCTGTAGACTTTGAAGTGTCCCAGCCATGTAGAGCATCATACAGCTCACCCTCACCTCCACTGTCACTCAGAATATCCCCCAGATAATAGCTGGACAATAAGACAGTCAGGAGGCGACACTGACAAGGAAACATTCATCAAAACAGTTGTGTGTTTTTCATATTGTCACTCCTCCTGCATGTAACGCCACCTGTGTTTCAAGCATGCTGACACCTCCAGGAGTACCAAACTCAACACAGTTTAAATTTCCAGAAAGAGGTTGAAAATATTGAACATGAAAGTTTATTTTTTAACTCGGAAAATAAAAAATCGAACTCAAGATCTACTTACTAGCTTAACAAAAGCAAGTAGAGTACAAGTTAAGACTGAACTTGAGTTAAAAGCAAAAGTGGGGAGATAAAACTGGATGAAACATTAATTATTCACAAAGGTTTCAGTGATCTAAAAAAAATATTTGAATAAAAAGATTGAAGTTGGTGTTAAAGCCATTGTTATAACGTCATCTTTGTTTTTTTTGTCATCATCACTCTGCCTGTTCTCTGTTTCAGGGCAGTTCAGTACGAAGGCCGTTCCTCCCGTCGGGTGACAAGTGTCACTCATGTGAGAGGCGTGTTTATATGGTGGAGAGGGTCTGTGCCGAGGGGCTCTACTTCCACAGGGAGTGTTTTCGCTGTTCTACCTGCAGCTCTGCTCTGCGACAGGGAGCGCACGCCTTCGACTCTGAGCAGGGTATGTGCCACTGAATATCAGCTCCAGTCAGTATTGAATGCACGTTTTTTTAAATTTAGTTTAATTGGCCATGTTGTGCTGACATTTGTTGTAATCTTGCAGGGAAGTTGTACTGCAAGCTTCATTTTGATCAACGTAACAATGGGACAAACCTGCGGAGGAATTTTTCTCTACGCTCGGTGAGTATTTTGTATTTCTAACCCCATCCATCTAACTCTAGCAGTATTTACTGTAAGATATCTAACCTCTCTGACCTCTGATTTAGAACCGATATGGAGCTGGAGTTCAGGAGCAATGTGCTGCTGACGGGCAGAGCTCTGAGTCCAGCAGTACAGAAGACCTGCAGAGTCAATCCTCAGCAGGTACCTTCAGCTCGTTCATGAAGAAAAGCCTGAGCTGGCCCCTGAGTGTGACTCGTGCTGTGTGTAATGCCCCACGGTATCTGTCCCACCGTGTGCGTAGCACAGCACAGGTCCTCGCCGGCCACCTGAGGGACAATGCCCAGGACTATGCATACCTGTATGAGCTACTGAGCATGAGCTTGCCCCTGCTGCTTGTTTTACAAGAGGTACTGCTGCAGATGTACACAGAGGCTGTGCCCGAAGGGCCCAGCTCTCTGCAGCCTATACTGCTGTGGCTGCAGGAGCAAATAGGGCACAGGCTCATCTAGACGCTCAGCAGACCCCAGCTGTTAATATTTGACCCTGAACATGACTCCAAATGCCATTAAATCTGTGGCTGAGGTGCACATTAGCGGGACTGTTCTCGTCATAATATCATTTGTAGCCGTGCACATGCACCTTTGTAATGTTTACTTGCCTGTTTTTGCATCAGCCAAAGAAGAGACACTGTAGGTTGCTCATGCAACTTATTGCAATTTACTACAGGGGGTTAATGAAAGCTGCACCAAATATTTTTTGCAGTGGGTTTGATGTGGAAACATTATTTGTAGGGTTAGACTAAGTTAAATAGATTTAAGATGGTTAAAATGCAGATGAAACAGGCCACAGTCAGTGCATTAAAGACTTGAGACTGCTGAAACAATCATTGCTGTAGAACTCAACCTTTTACAAACTGTCTTGGAAAATAAATCCTGCAGTTAAAGTTTCTTAACTCAGGTTATGACTGACTCACTCGATGCACTTTATCTTTGGGAACTGCCTTGTCGAAGCAGCAGTAAACTGTCACACTATAAAAGCCTGCTCATGTTAACGCTAACCACCAGACAGGTTTTCTTTGGACTATGCATATGTGCTCCTGCCATATGTTTTCTCTTTTATATATATATTAATATGCATGTATGTGTTTTACGCACATCGACAATTTGCTCATTATCTTTTTATACTCTGACTACTCAGTTGACTTCATGAACAGTTTTTATTGATATGGATAACACCAAAGAATCTCTCTGGTCTGGTGAGTTTCCTTCTCAGTATTTAGTTCTACTTTGCTGCCATCTACTGTCGACTCTCAGAAAAAACCATGAAGGCAAAATGAGATGCCCCACCCCTTCTTTTTTTAACCTCTCCCTTTATAACATTACACATCATTATGTTTTAATATTTGACTGATGATTTTCTGATTTACTGTAGACAATAGAAGCTGGTGAGCGCGCTGTGATGTGTTTGAATGTGCTCGCCACTCTTGCCATTATTTTAAAGCATGTTGTTGGAAGATCGACTCCTGCTCAGATACACTATCTAATGATGCTGATGAAGCACTTTAGAGTTTCAGAGTGTTTTGTTCTTCTTCTTTTTAAAATATTTTAACAATAAGATGTGCAAAGACTTCAGGCATTATTTTGTGTATGTGTTTACAGCATGATGTGCTGGACATGCAACATGATGTTTGTGTTTTGTTGTCAGCTACCTAATTCTTCATGTTGAATTACTGAATCTGCTGCATGTAATCTGAGCTGGTTTACAGTGTTTTAAAATACCAAAGAATTGTTCTCATACACACTGACTGGACCTGTGTAACATTAATTTCCTACATCTGTGTGACAAGCCGACAATCATGCAAACTGTAACACGTGTAATGGTGCCAACCTCGTCTTCATTATGAATGTCAGTATTGCGCTTTGTTTTCATAAACATTTTCTACGTTTGTGCTTATTTGTGTCTGTATGTTCTCTGTGTTTTAGACCATTTTTTCTCTTTTCCTCTCGTTCAGCTGACGCCTTTTATGAAGTGTGTGAGCCAGCTGGATGGTTTTGAAGGTGATCACCTGCATGGTCACTTGGTCATGTGTCATAATAGTGATGTGGCTGCAGATACTGATGCAAAAGTGTCTGTCTGATATGACTTAACAGCATTGCTAAAATGATTTAAAATGTTTGTTTGAAGTGACACTGAGTTTTGACTAAACTGAACTCATGACTAATGAACGGCTTCAGTGTTTGTCATTGATCCTCCAGCTGTTTGGGGAATGAACTGGTACTAACTAAGCCTGGTTCAAAAACTCTGAATTACTATCTACAACTCCTATTTTGTTTGTAATTTAGTGAGTGGAATGAAATTACAATTGTGCCTGATTGTTGTGATACCAACTAGTAGATAGAAGAAACCAAGAAACCATCTAGGGGTTTTTTTCCCAAGTTTTTTTGCACGTTCACGCAATTTTTTTCTCAAAACATCAACTTTTTCAATCAAAATCATCAAGAAATATAAGCTGACTGACAAGTTTAAGTATTAACCAACAAAACAATCTCCACAAAGGTCCACTTAGTTGCTGATTGGATCGCAAAATCTTCCTTCAGCAGATGGAGTTGCCCACTTGTCACGGCTATGTTCAAATTTGTAAATTTGTAGATGTTCACCTACTGTTTTCAAGGTCAATAATAAAGTCTTAAGCTGAAATTTAAAGCCAATGTGAATGGAGAGTCTTCAAAAGTGCTCAGAAAAATGGAAACATCTGCAATTCAGCTCTTGTGATGAGGTCGTTTAGACAGCTACTGTTTCCAGTATCAGTTTTATCTGTCAAACACAACCTTTTACCATTTTTTTGTTGAATTAAAGGGAAACACCACCTAGGTTAAAAATTCCAATATGTTATTTCCATGGCTTGGGAAAGTTCAATTAGTATTTGTGAATGTGAGATACTCTTTTTCAAAGCCAGAAACCAGGGGAGTAAGTTTCACACTTGTGATGTCATCAAGTATAAAGCCTGGAGCTGCTCAATAGACAATGAATGGGAGCCTGGTTTTGTGGACCCACAGGATGCTTGTTTTCAATTAAATTCAGTTTTATTTATAAAGCCCAATATCCAAAGCCTCAGAGGGCTTTACAGCATACGACATCCCTCTGTCCTTTGGGCCCTCACAGCGGATAAGGAAAAACTCCCAAAAAAAACCCGTCAGGAAGAGCAGCTGAGGAAGGATCCCCCTTCCGGGACAAACACGTGCAATTGATGTCGTGTGTACAGAACAGATCAACATAATAAATTTACAGTGATCCATATGATACAATGATACATAAAGAGAGACAGAGACAGAGAGAGATGCAGGGCAGACAGTAATGACGATAGCTACAATAACATTAATTCTAGTAATAATAATATAACAATAATAATAATAGTAGTAACTGTGGTAGCATATGTTGTTAGTATATATTAATATATGACAGTACATGTATGTGACAATAATAATCATATGTGTATAATAACAGTAGAAGTATGACTAATAATAACAGCAGCAGTAGGGGGCATCAGGCAGGACCGCGGCAGCAGCATAACCACGACACACCATCCAGGTGTAGCTGCGATACGAGGGAACCTGCGAGACAGTGGAGCACAAAGGCTCCAGAGAAGAAGCTGAGTCAATGATATGTAGTAATAGGATGTGAATGTTGGCAAGTGAAGAAAGACCAACTTTTCAGGAGAGAAGGTGCTTGGTGTATAATTTATTTTTTTATACCCAAATGAGCTTTATTCTGTTGTAGTGTTCTCAGTTCTGAAAAAATAAACGTACCCATATACTCAGCATCGCCCTGGGTGATCTCTGTGAAATTTAGAACATCTTTCCCAATGTATTGTCTGTGGAGTAGCTCCAGACTTTATCAAAGATTTGAGTTTTAACACGCTGCTTCTTGGATTTGGGAGAGAGTTGCTCATGCTTACTGGTATTTTTGGACTGTCTTAGACCAAAGGAGCAACATGTATACATTTTTAAAAAGGGCTGTAGTTCACCTTTAGATGTTGAATGACTCATTGATGCATTTTAAAAGAGAACTTCACTGATTTTATGCATCAAAGTATGTTTACAGGTAGAAGAGGAGGAGAAGGGGAGAACTACTCCGTATGTGAGAACAGCTGTATAAAGCCTTGAGGCTACTTTCACGCTGCAATATTATATTCTAGTGTGAACTGGTCATGGTCCTGAACTGACCTGCATGTTGGAGGAACAATAACAAAGATGTCACACTGTCATAAGGAAGAAAGTCACTGTTTATGGTTTCATGTGTAAGTTACTGAACAGATGATAAGCAGAACGAGGATGAGGAGAAAGAGAGACACATTTTTATGATTTTTTTGTGGAGCAATTACCTCTGTACGGAGGTGTGTGTGAATGTGAAGTCAGAGCCAGGAGAGGTGGGATAGTGATATAAATGGCTTCACTGAAACAGATTTCATCCAAAATTTCAGAACAGTGAGGACTACTCTCAACTATATCTGTCTGCGCCTCTTCACAAAACCTGCAACGAGACACTCAGAAGAAGCGAGGGGCATAAAACTTGTGAATTCGGATGTGACTGCTCAGACTGACCTGTATCTGATTTAGGGCCACATATGAAAGCGGCCCAGGACAGATCAGATTCAGTGTGATTTGAACTGTTCAACGAAAAGTACCTGATACGACCCCACTTCAAAAATCCCAAACGAACCCTTTAACGTTTCCATACAGAGGTTCAGTATGACACCATTTAGAGAAACTTTCTCTTTCAGTGTGTGCGTTGGCCTCTATAACATTATATTTTCACCACACAACAGGACTGATAAATACCTGGTTTCTAAAACACATTAGTGGCATTTCTCTTTTTCCTCTTAAGAAACTTAAAGAGAAAAGTATCTACGTGTTGTTAGAAACTGTTCAGGGATGCACTTAGAGGACTGAACTTCCATTGAGTTGAGAAATTTGCCGTGATACACAATTCTACCTTTAAAAAAAAAGTCCTTGACTCTACATCGGTTTCTATTCTGTTGAAGCTTGTGTTCTCTGTTTGCTTTGAGAGTAAATATTGAAGGTTAATTACACTTCTGAAAAGAGGATGTCCACCATTTAACATTCCACCGTGACCTCCGCTCCCGCTGCTGTTATTACAAATAATAATAATAATAATAAGAGTAGAGATATGTAAACACAAAATCCATCACAGTGAATGAGCATGTGCCAGTAAGCTGTATTTAATACGCAGAGGTTATATCATTCATTTCATCAATGTTGTCTGAGTCGAAGGTGAGGACACATGGTGAATATTTTGAGTCATTTTGGCCTGTGATGTTTAGCAGAAAACAAATTTTAAACCAAATTTGTTGCTTATGCACCAAAAAGCTCTTCTCCTTCACACCCCACACACACACACACGTAGCTTTACTAATGAATCATCTCCTCTGTGCTGTGTGGTTCCTGTTTCAGCTATACATTTACAAACATACCGATGAATCTGTGTTGTTCCTCTGACGCTCTTCTTGTCCCATTTTCCTCAAATCACCCAACGACATAAATTCTAACTCCTCAGGCAGGTTTTCAGCCTCTGAAAGCTTGTGTTGTGAGCACAAAATGTGACAGAGGCAAATGTTCCTCACATTTAATCTAATTAAATATGTGTCTGTCACAATGTAACAGTGAATTTAAGAATTTGTAAGCAAATATTTAGGCCAGCACATTATTACACAGCAAAGGAGATGAGCTCCATGAAAAGATATTTGGTTATTTATTCAATTACATCCAAAGGCTAATATAGTTTCTGGCATCACCTGCTGGAATAAGTGTTTGTTCCTCTTTGTTCTCAACTGTTTCATGAATTCACACACTTTTAGTTTTACACATTACACCCCAAACATCCTGAACAATTCCAAGATACACACACTGTAAAAATGATCTGAATACACTTCAAAATTCATATCTTGCTTCCAATTACTAAGCTTCAATTCAACTTTAACACTGTAATGTCAGTGGAGAGTGTGCATGTCTACAGTGATGTACAAATTTCCCATGTTTGTTTCCTGTTGTTTTTCATTCAGAAGCTGCAGCTCAAGCTAAGTGTCACTTCAACCACAGACGACTGAGAATTAAAAACGAGCTCTTCCTGATGTTGTATAAAATTGTTTATAATTCATGCTGACCTCTGTATTTCTCAATAAATGTATATTATTACTGAGGTTTGACTTTGTTTTGAGATACAAAATACTGATTCATGTTTGGAATGATTTTAAGCTGGTTCAGTTTTATTGCAGTTCTGTATAAAAAGTAACTTAGAGCTGAAACTATAGACCTTATAAGGGACATAGCTACCGTGATGTAACATACTGTTTTGGGGCCTCGATTTTGGCATTTTGGCCATCGCCAGCTTGTTTTTGTTAGCCAGAATTGACTGTATTTGGACCAGAGAGGAGCAAGAGGTGGATCTGACCCAGAGTTTGTAGTGTCACTGTCACTCAACACACCAAAGAGCTAAAAAAATAAATTTAAAAAACTCAACAGTGATGTCAATTTCCAGAAATCATGACCTGGTTACTCAAGATAATCCACAGACTTTGTGATCATTTTCACGTCAACATTATTTTCTTTCCACTGAACTACACCCAAGGTGGTATGGTGCATGTTCCCCTCATATCGGCATGGGTTTTATCCAGGTTCCTCCCGCATACCAAAGACATGCAGGTCAGGTTTATCAGGGACTCTAAATTTCCCATGTGAATATGAGTGTTAATGGTTGTTTGTCTCCGTGTGTCAGCCCTATGATAGTCTGACAACCTGTCCAGGGTTTACCCTGCAGATAGGCTCCAGCCCCCCCAGGACCCTGTACCAGGATAAGCGGTTATGAAAAAGAAAAACAAATGACTGAATGAACTACATCTGCAACAGTGTCACCACGCAGAGAGAAGCATGCATCTACTGTTAGCTCACCTGGCACCACTGAGCTAGCTAACATAAAGGAAGGATGCCATTAATTTTTATATATCTGGCTGTCGTGAGCACGAGTCCCAGCACTTTGTGGTGTGTGCATCTCTTGTGGAGTGCCATGTGTTTACTGACCTCTTGTAACTTTTTCATTTCTCTCCTTTTATTATTAAATGACCTTTCCTTAAATACAAAAAGAGCAGAATAGAAAACAAGTTATACAGTAACAATGATTAGCATTCAAGCAACAGAGCAATCAGAGCCTGAAATTGCATTGAAATTACAGAAGCTGTGAAAGTTGATGAAAAAATAGAAAAGCTGGGACAAGATGAATCTAAAAATATAATGTCATTATTTTAGCACTTTCACGCAAATCGTCCTTTTAAACAGTCGCACACAAATCTACAAAAGGGAGGAGACACTCGCTGCAGTAAATAATCTTTATTCTATTTGAACATTTACATTTCCTCTGAAGAGAAAACAGCCCACATTTAAGGCAATTTTTGTTTCCTATACTGACAATATTTTGCTGTAAGTCTATTGAGAGGGCACTGTAAGGCGCCACTATATGACATAAAAGCACACATGGTAAAAAAAAAAAATGCCAGCAGAAACAGGCTCCACACATAACAGAGCATCGCAGCTGATAAACAGGCTTCCTGTTTTATATTGACAAATGTAAGGAAAGCACTCATGGCAGCCATGTCACTCTATATCTTATAAGCCTCATATAATAAACCACTCAGAGCGTATCTGACCATCTCACACTAAATAACACAACACAGAGAAATACACTGAAGTCCCTGTTGGACAGATGAAAGACACAGTGAAGTTTTCTTCAGTGTGGAGATGCTGCTGGTCAGCGAGGCTCCGCTCTGTCTGCACCGAGCTCCTGATTCAGTCTGTTAGAGCAGACAGCAACATGAGATTATTCTTTAAAATGTCTTTATTCATGATCACAGAGCAGGAAAAGTCCTGCTTTTTGAGTGTGTCTGAAAGGAAAACAGATGTTTTGCACCATAAGACTGTAACTACAAAGGCTTCATGAAATCACAAATTCAAATTGAGCCCGTCTCTGAGAGACCAGGAGAAAGTTTTAGAAACCAAAATCTTAGATCAGGGTTCTCAAAGTTTTGGTGACTGAGTGCTATTTTAAGGAGCCATATGATCGAGGGCTGCACAGGTAAAGTACAAACACTATGGTGTTTTTATTTTATTTTTTCTGACATATAAACTTTTTTTTCTCTAATTTAGTAGCATAATGAAAATGGGAGTTGTTTTTGGGGAAACAGGGGTCAGACGAATGATAAAATGTGTGCTTAGACCAAAAATCAGGAACACTTTTCCATCAGTTGATTGGAGCTTGAAGTATAAACACTCTATTTTGAACTATGTAACTAACTGTATTATTCATTGATATTAGATTTTTGACTTGTCGGATCACCTTCTCCTGCCTTTTGTTGGTGTCGTTGCTCCACAGCTGCGCACAATATAGAAATTCTTTTTAGCAGTGTATTTCAAACTTTATCCCTCTAAATGTTCAAGTACACCACAAAGTATTCAGCAATCATTCCTTAATATCTGCAGTGTACATTTTATTCACTAAAAGAATGTTGTTGATGCTTGAGATCCTTGAACACATTGTGCGCTGCCTCTTCTGAACTAAGCCGGTGCTCAGAGCATAATACAAACATTTGGGGCTGCATTTTTTGAAAAGCAAATCAGGAAGTTGAAACACGGCAGCCTTCAACACGACCAAAAAATCAAATTTTTGCTTTTGTGTGGACCCAAAAATTCTATTAAGCTGCTAAAATCAAGTCCCTGCAGCTCGTCCGGTGACGTTAAATATGCAGATGATTTGGATGTTTTTAATCATTTTTGTAATTACTGCTTTCACGCACAGGGCTGTTGAATATTCATGCTTTGCTTTTATGTTTTATTTACAGTATCTAATTTTTAAATTAATACATTTAATTAACTTTTACTACAGTGGGTTGAAATATTAGAGGTGTATTTTCACACCTACCTACATATATGCCCCTGGGTAAGTGTGAAAATATATATTGTGTTTGTGATTTGGGTAAATTGATCCTTTAAAGGTCTAGTTTGTAGAATTTAGTGGCATCTAGCAGTGAAGTTGCAGGAGTGAAACTTCTTCCATGTGCCGACCATGTAGGAGAACTTAACTTTTGTTCTTGCCCCACCTTTTTCCCCCTGACCCCACTGGGCGTTGTTAAACTATAACGGCCACTGGCTGCGTATCATGCCAATGCTAAAGAATGGCTTTTTTCGTCAGTTTCTGACACCAAAAGTCACTGCTCAAGCACCGGATTTCGACAACTTGCGTGTGAGTGAGTCTGGATTGGTTTGGATTGTCCATTCTGGGCTACTGTCGAACAACATGGCGGACTCTGTGGAAGAAGATCTGCTGTGTCAACACATTCTCACTCCAACATCATCACATATTTACATTTTGGTCATGGACTCTCCATGCCCACATACAATGTGCACGGTACCCTGGGTGCGTTGGTTGTTGACGTTCTGGGACGCCGTGTCAAGTTCTGCCTGTTATGCATTGTCTTTTTGCAAAATACACCTCTGTTTTCACTGGAAATGTACAGTTTACACACAGTCTCTTTCAAAATAAACGCACTACATTGGTACAACAAACTGATGTTTTTTCTCCTTCAACAACAAACACACATGGTTAAGTTTAGGCGACAAAAACACGTGGTTGTGTTTAGGAAAAAACAACAGGGTTCGACTTTAAAATCTTGCAGGACATGAACACCGCTCTCTTGAGTAAAAGTCTGTGGTTGTTGGACCCATCCACCATGCCTCCTGCCCGCCCCACTCGGATTTTCGCCCTTTTCTCCTCCTGAAGATGCCGGGCCCTTTTAAACTATAACGGCAACCAGTCAGTATCATGCCGATGTTAAAGGATGCCTTTTTTCGTTTGATTTTGACGACTTCGGAGTGAGACCAGGCTCAATGGACAGCTACATGATAGAGACGGCAAACTAGCCGAACGACGTGGCCAAACACAAGTATGATGCTGAAAATCTGGTCCCCGTGGCCGGGCCAGGTGGGAACCACTGATGTAGGAGAACTATGATTGCTGATGTGAGTACACAAAAGGACAAATGGCCCTATCTAGAGCCAGTGTTTGGTTTGGTTCTGTGCTACTGTAGCACAACATGGCGGACTCTGTGGAAGTATATAGATATAAACAGCTCATTCTGAGGTAACAAAACACAATGATTCTTAGTTTCAGGTGATTATACACTGATAAAAACATAGCTGTAATTATTATATTCCATCTCTGCTAATATATGCCCCTACATCCTACTCACTGGACCCTTAATAGAATCACTAAGCATGCCATTGACAATTCTCATTGGTTCAATTCAAAACAGTCTGGATAATTTCATTCAGACATCTCAGAGTGACAGTGAGTTTAGCCAGACTCCTCTAAAACATCATGAAGAGATACTGTATGCGCTGCAGGTCTGGCAGTGTTGGACTATTTGAAATATCTGGAAACCAGTGAGTGAGAGGGAAGAAGCACGTCTGAAAATGGCAACTGAATAAAACCTTGGAAAGTACTACCTGTGATGCAGAGCCATGAAAACACTCTTCTTCTAACACACATGGTATTTGCGAAGGATTCCTTCCTGGAAACAGATACATGTAGCTGTGTATGGAACAACACAATCACATGTAAAAGCTCTCATGAAATGGGTAAAGCTTAAATCACTATGCTGGTAAATCAATTGGAAAAATGTGGCTGATTATTACTTTAATAGCATTCCACATACAGGTAATGTAGGGGCTTCACAGGTAAAAGGCAATAATGTATTTTCTTTTTACACAGAAAAGTACTGGTTGCTTTCTGTATTGACTGTGTTGACAGTATCGACCATCACACATCTCGAGATGCCTTTAATAGCTTTGACTAATAGATGCTCTCCTATGGCAATTCTGCCTTCAATAGAAATAATAACAAATCAAGAGGAAGATGAAGAAGAATAGACTGGAAAACAGACTGGAAAGAATACTTACACTTAATATGTACAGTCAGTATTTTGTATTTATGATTCAATTAAAAAAAAAGAGGAACAAATAAAGTAATTCATTCTCCAGTACTTTAATGATCAGGAGCAGAGACAGAGCTAAATTTTAACTTTAACTAAGGAGGCTTTGGATTTAAAGGAGCAGTGTGTCGGATTTAAAGCCAACAGGCGTAGCATATCACGTGTAACCGTGGCCACAGTCTGAGTGATTATCACAAAGTGAAACAGTAAAAATTACGTACACAGAAAAGGAAAATATACACAGCAAGGTGCTTCATCTAAAACATGATAATACATTAGCCCTTGCCCTGAAAGAACTTTAGCACAGGGTCCCAAATCTGATCAAACACAACACCTCTGTCCTCATTATAGTATCTCAGTCTCTCCAGATGTAATGTCATTCAACCATAAATCATATGTGGGAGCAGAGTCCATCTTCCACACTCATGAAATTAACTTCTTTGACAAATAAAACAGACATTTTTTGGTATTTGCTAATAGAGGATAACGGGCTAGTCACTCCAAGGACAGCTATGAGTGGATCAGGCTCCTAAGATTTCCCAAAAGCTTCAGAGAAACAGTGAAAATGTTCTTCTAATATGTGTACAATTCACTGCAAGACCAGAGAGCATGTGCTACATTGCTAATTGTAGATTCACAGTGGTTGCAGACAGGTGAAACATCAGTAAAAAAAAAAAAGCTATGTTGCTTTTCCCTGGGACAATAGAGTCTGTTAAGTTTTGAGTTGGGCATATGCTCTCTGACATAATCACGGATTTGCTGGTATCTAAAAAAAAAACTTGATACAAGGATATTGTAAACAGCTCTTAATTGTGCAAATGAGACAAAGTCCCCCCTAATTCAAAGGTCCCCTATTTTACAAATGCCCTTCTGTTTCCAGGTGGAGAACACAACGTCAGTTAGACCTGGTTAAAGAGAGCGATTGTCACAAATGTGTCTGGGGGTGTCCATATATATTTATGTATATACATAGATAGATTTTAGGAGCCTTTATATATTGTTTTATCTGTTTCCAGATTTTTATAGTATTGTCCGCTTCATAGCTGTTGTTAAAAAGTGACCTGTTGAAAGCAGTGGGACTGTAGAGGTGAGCGACCAAGGAGGTTTTTTTTATAAATACAGGAGGTTTTTACCGGGAGCCAAATTATCTGCAGAGGTCTCTTCCTCTGCAAAACAAATGAACAAGGTGATTAAAGCCTGTAAAAACACAGAATAAAGCAGTTTCCTGTTACAAATCAGTGTTTGTCTGATGCTTTTTGTCTCGTCACAGACAGGCCACTAGCACAGCATCTGTTAGTGTGTGCTCACCTTTTTCTCTAGTAACTTAAAATCCATTTGTTCGGGAGGTTTTTACCAGGAGCCAAATAATCAGCAGAGGCCTCCTCCTCTCCAAACAAATGGACCCGGTGATTTAAACTGGTAATAATGGTGAATTTCACTTGAAAAATCAGGGTTTTTCTGACGCTGTTCAGCTCGTTAAGGAAGGGCTGCTAAATATGATGACCGATGTTGCCGGCTCTATCTAGAGTCAGTGTTTGGTTTGTCCGTTCTGGGCTACTGTAGAAACATGGCGGTGCAGCGTTGCAGACTCTGTGGAACATAGCCAGCTCTGTGAGTGGCTGCAGCTGCAAAAGACAAGGTCTGGAGATCTACATCTCCAGACCTCTTTGTTAATGTCTGGCCCTTCTGGTCCCCTCTGTGATTAAAAGGGTAATTTTTTTTATGTTGTTGTAGCTTTTTTTTTTTAATACTTTAAGTTTAGTTTTCAATATTTCAGTGGTAGAATAGATCAAAATGACATACAAAACAATACAAACAAAAGAGGAGCATAGAACAAAAAAATACAAACAAACAAAACAACTGTCAGTTTGCAAATTTACATAAATAGAATTTCAAAAACGTCATCACAAGGGATGTACGATTTTTTGCCAATATCCGATACACCAATATGTAACATCTCATTCGACTGGTAACCGATTATGATATCGATTAATCCACTTTTTTCCCTGCCTAATTTTAGTAATAATGAAGTCTCTTCTGTAGTGAAATTAACATCATATTATGCATGAATACTCTTATTGTGATGGTCCACCAGCAGGTAGAGACATGAAATACAGTACTTTTCAATGTATGTAATATTCATTGGCCGACATTACCGATGACGTGCTGATATTATTGTACATCCCTAGTTGTCCCAAGTAACATAAAAAAAATTTGTCTGCCATTGCAGGGTAATATAACACTGTGCCAAGAAAGATCCCTGAATCCTGTCAAATCTGTTCTGTGTGTTGGATGTGTGCAGGCGTAGTCTTTCCATTTGTATAGTAGACAACATTTCCCTCAGCCACTGTAGACTTCCAGGTGAGAAGAATAAGTTTCTTAGCAACCACCATTCCTAAGTGCAAAGTAATCTGTATGTTACAGGGCAGCTCAAAAGTCTCTGCAGAGCAACCAAAAATGGCCAGGTTGTGGTTGGACTAAGTGTCACTGGAAAAGGCTTTTGAGAGCCACTCAAAGATTGCAGTTCAAAAGTTGTATAATGTAGAGGAAAACCAGAAAAGATGTGTGAGTGATCCTAAAGCAGAGCAGCACTTGTCGCATTTGGGAGACACTCATGGCAAGATGCAGTTCAGTTTTGATTTTAAATAATGCAATGCATCACCTTGTACTGGATTAACCCGTAACACAAGTTAATAGAACAACAATGAACCGTTTTCCAGAATCTGCTGATATCTCTGAAGAAACCAAAGTTATAAAACAGTTCACAAGTTTTATAAGTAGCTGCCTGGAGTCTGGAGGGAGCAAGAGATTTTCAAGAAAAGGACGGGTGGTGAGGTGGACTCAATTGCCCTGTTTCCACCAAATCTTTTCGACTAATAGGACAGTATAAAGTGTGGTGGGAAAGAGAGGAGATGACATGCAGCAGGGGGTCGTAGTCCAGAATTGAGCCCACGGCTGCTGCAGCGAGGACATTGCCTTTACACATGAGATGCCTGCTCTACCCATTGAGCGACTGGGTGCCCCTATACACATTTTTTAATGCTTATGGATCCATTTATGACTTAAGTGCATGTCATTCCAGAGAGACAATAAAAACAAGTGGAATGATCAGAGCTGTCATATTGACATTTAAGGTGTGTTGACTGACTCGTGTCATCGACTCATGCATTGAGTGACATTACAAGTAAATGTTCGGCAGTAAAAGTTGCCGGCAGCTGCAGTAGCCTTTGAATGGTACAGTAAATTAAATTATTTTCTTTCAGTCTATAGCTGCTGCTTCAGGCAGCAAACATATTTCCATCTTCAGAGAGGGTGCTCATCCTAAACACAGTGTCTGTATTGAGGATATATGAAAAATGGGAATTTGGAAGATTAAACTTAGCACTTAATTCAACAAACAATTCAAATCAGCCCATCTTACTGCCCAGGCTGGAATTGACATGATTTATATTTAGATTTTATTTTATTTATAAGGACAATGCACATTAATCAACATTTCTGTAAATGTACCAATAAAAGGATAAAAAAAAATCACTTGACAATTCACAAGACATAAAGACAGCATTAACTACAGCAATTAGAAATTGTCAAGATATAACAGAAGCCATGCAAAGCAACAAGCAACAGCAGAGCATGAAAACACTGGAAATATGGTGAGCCACTTAAATCTGACTTAATATTTGCATAGAATTGTTACTGGTAAAGTTTTGTTGATTTGACTTGTCAACCAAAGCAGAACTGGAAAACTCTTAATCTCTCACCAGTATTCCCACATAGTCATGAAATCGTTTAGTGGTTTCAAAACTATTATCACAGATTTAAAGAAGGTTTTTCCAAGGACAGAGGCACTCGCCAGGAAACTGGAGCACTTGTAAATGAATACGGTGGCAGAGCGAGAGTGTTGCATCTTTGGAACATTTTAATTCAAAAACATTAATTTCAAGCGGGAAAGCGTGAGCACAGAGTGAGTAGATGTTCAAAATAAACAGTGATCATAATGTTTATGTGAAAAAGGTCTAACCTTGGAACAGACTGTGTTTACACAAGACATTTTTTATTCTGATTGAGCTTTTTAGTCAAATGAGGAGTTCCATGTAAACAGAGTTAAAAGGCCATTTAATATCAATTACCCACCTTCTGTTATGTTGAAATCGTGAAGACAAAATTTTTTTGAACGCCTTCATGGTGAACAGAGAATCCAAAACAGGTGAACATCCATTATGAACTGAACGGGGAGTGCGTTTAATTATGTATAAACTCTCACTCAACTTGTGCAGTATAATCCAAGACTCATTTATCCGGTCATTGTGATATTCTGTCAAGTTTATGTTCATGTGTTAGTGTCCACTTCCTGTTTTATTTTGAAATGTGCTCTCATTGTGTTTAGTGTTGCTTTCACATCACTGAGTTTTCCCACCTTACCTCATGTGTTTCACCTGACTCCACTCACCTGTGTGTGGTGAGTAATCAGCCCTTGTGTATTTGAAGCCCAGTGTTTCCTCCATTCCGTTGCCAGGTTGTCATTGTCACCCTCGTGTGTTCATGCTTTCCAGTCCTTTGCTCATGTTGAGTCCTTGGTTTTTGACTCTTCTTGGACTTTGCTTTTTGTGCGATTTCCCTGAACAGACTTTTCTGCCTTGGCTGACTGCCCTCACGTGTATGTATGACCCCTGACCCTCTAACTAAAGATTTTAATTTAATAAACTGTTCTTGGTGTTTTGTCTGCAACTGAGTTTTATGTTAAATCGTTAGAGACTAATTCATGACTAGTGTTTGCCCTTTTTGGATTCTCAGTTCACCACAGGCATGGGAGAAAAATGTTTTCTTCATAAATTCAGGGTAACAAGGGGTGAGTAATTGATACACAAATGGCCATTTTGTGGTAAGCTTTCCTTTAATTATAGTATTTCTGGATTACAGTGTCTGTATATGATGTGGAGCTGACCGAGTGATTGAGAACAGCTGTGCAGGTGGGCGTGAGAATCAGGTTAAATACTGGAGACGATGGCAGGGCAGGGAGGGAATAGCAGGCTCTGAAATAGTACAAAGTGACAGGCAAACGATGTTTTTAGAAAAAAAAAAAAACGTAATTGCAATGTAGGCTTTTTTCACACCCCAGGCATATTAACATGTCAAAGCAGGACAGCTACAGTGGTAATTAATAACATTAATAATGTCTTTTACTGTAGGTGAGTTTTCTTGTTGTCAGCCTCCCCTGATTTCCTGCCTGTTAATCTTGTTACCTGCCTCAGGTGACCAGTTTGCTGCCTACGCTCATCAGCCTCCTGCCAGGCTCCTCCTGCAGCCTTGCACCAGTCAGCATTCACTGGTCATCAGCCACACTCATCAGGTGTCGAACGGCCCCTTCATGTCTTCAGTCTGACCTCCTCTAACTGCCTGCCTATCACCTGTTAAGAGTTCAGTTTGTTTCAGATGAACTGGGGGTCTGACTGCAGTCGTAGCTTCATCCTGGTGCCTCCCTGATCTCTCTGAGAAATCTCTAACTCTTGTGCATCTTGATGGTCTCAAAATGACAAATTGTACAAATGGAGATAATGGCTCACACTTTCAGAAAGTCTCTCCTCGAGGACATTCATTGTGTTACACTCTTGTTGCAACACCACATTTTTCTGTGTAGGACTTTTATTTGTAATGAAGTATTGTTACAGTACAGTGCTGCTTTTATGACAATAAAAGTTGGTCCAAAAAGTCAGAGACAAATAATCTTGTCACACTTGGCATCACTGTCTCTGAAATGCAGTGAGCAAGTCAGAAACCTTGGCATTATCTTAGATACAGATCTCAATTTCGACGATCACATCACTAATCTCACCAGAACAGCATTCTACCACCTGAAGAATATATCAAAACTTCAAGCTTTCATGACTCAAACTGACTCTCAGAAACTGGTTCATGCCTTCATCTCAAGCAGATTAGACTATTGTAACGCTCTATTCACAGGATTATCCAATCACTCAAGCTCATTCAAAATGCAGCAGCCAGAATCCTCACACATACACGGAAATTTGACCATATTACTCCAGTACTGAAATCACTTCATTGGCTCCCAGTACAACACAGAATCTCCTTTAAAATCCTGCTAATAGTCTACAAAGCACTTAATGGTTTGGCTCCTCAATACATTTCTGACTTGCTCACTGCATACACCCCGGTCAGGTCTCTCAGGTCATCAGGCAGAGCTCTTCTAGCTGTACCCGAAATTAGATCCAGGGCTGGTGAGGGGGCCTTCAGCTACTGTGGTCCTGTTCTCTGGAACAAGCTGCCTGATGACCTGAGGTCCATCACTACTGTGTCCACATTTAAAACCAGACTCAAAACTTTTCTGTTCTCCCAGGCTTATAGTTAAATACTGTCTGTGTGTGTGTGTGTGCGAGTGTGTGTGTTTCTGTAATCGTATGGCTGCACTGTTTCTGGTACAGTCGGTCACATGTGTGGCTATGTGTCAGGGCAGGGGTTTCTTTATGATTGTGTTGATGTTTTATGATTGTCTTATTCTGGTCACAATGCTGTGTTATATTGTTGTTTCTTGTTTTTAAATGTAAAGCACTTTGAGTTTACTTGTAATGAGTTGTGCTATTCAAATAAAATTGACATTGACATTGACAATGTGAAAAAGGTCGCTCTCACATCTTAAGACAATGTGAGCTTTTACACACACTCAGATTTAAAAAGACTATAGATCTTGCAGGGTCACTATTTGCAGGACTCCAACTAGATTCCTTTGAGATTATTTTCCATCCTGCTCCTGAAGTATTTTGCCAAGCTTCCTTTAAGAAATATGACACATTAACAATTCCAATGTGCCTGTACAAAATAACTCTAGAAACAAAATATAAATCGACAGTGTTCTTGTCAATCTGGCTTCAATATAATCTATAAAGAAACTATTTGTATACAAACTTTAGATTTTGGATTTTGTCGCTTCAGCTATCAGTCTCTGTTGGTTATCTGCACTATTTTAGTGAGAGAAGACTTAAATTTTATTAACTAAAACCTTATAACATTTAACATGTTTGATTTTATCAGAGGTCTCAGCTCATTATTAGGACACCTTTCCCTCTCTTCTTCAACTCAGTCCTCTCTGTGCTGAACCGTCGGCTGTCCTGGGACCTTCTCTTGCTCTCTGTCTCTCTCCAGTTGGATCTGGATCTCCGTCCTCCAGGAGATTCAGCCTCCTCTCTTGTCTCCCTCTCTCTTCCTCTGTGTGTTTGTTGTGTTCTCCTATCTGTGTGAATGATGTACTTCAGTTAAGCTTCTCTTGTGATCGTGTAGTCTGTCTTCTTCCCAGGTGTTTATGGTGTAGGGGAGGTTTGTTGACACCTGGAAGCTGCTTGACATCTTCCTGGATCTATTTTCCTCGAATTTTGAGGATGCAGATGTTTCTGCCCTATGTTTCATCCCTTTTAACTCTAATAATGGTACTCATGTAAAGTACAGGTTGTGGCTTCACTTTCCCTCAATCAGAACTGAAGTAGGAAGAATGTCACTCTCTTACAGTGCTCCTTATACTGTACATGGAATAATCTGCAAAAGACCTTAAACTTAGACACTCTGCTGCTCGTATGGCTGTTTAAATGCCTTATTTCAGATCTTGTTTGAATTTTGTGTGAATGCCTTCAACTATACATCTACACCATAACATGTTTATCATGCTGTATTTCTACTTTTGGCTATCATTTATTGCTATTGTTGTTTTGTATGATTTCATATCTGTTTTAATGTGTATGTATGATGGTTCTTTGTCTGCTCATTGGTTGTTGTTAATGTTTTTGTTTATGCTCGGCATCAATGAAAATGAGTCTCCCTCAACTGATTTCTAGAGTCTTAAACTAAGGTTTGAATGAATTAATGAATGAAATGTTAACATTCTTCGCATATTTTTTGTTGTTTGGATTGTATGTACTGTAATTGTATTACGTTGGTTACTCTGTACACACATGGGATCCCTCCTCAGCTGCTTTTTCTGAGCATTCCATGATTTTTTTTCCCTGGTTAAAGGGTTTCTTCAGGGGAAATTTTCCTCATCTAAGGCAAGTGTATAATAATAGAGGGTGTTTCATACTGTACAGACTGTAAAGCCCCTTGAAGCAGATTTGTTATTTGATATATTGGGTTATGTAAATAAAATTGACTTTCAGTGACAAGAAGAGATCAATTTTTTATGCTATAAAGTCTAGTTACAGTGGGGCTGTATGTCATGATATAAGACTATGGTCTTAGATTTTTGATATCAATATATTTTAAGTGTCGTCTTTTACTAGTGTTAAAGGCTGCTTTACAGTAGTGATGTCGTTTTCTGATGTTACCAGACTGTTCTAGCTGTTTTACTATTTGTTTTTACCCACTTCATTTATTATATCCACATTACTAGTGATTATTTATCCAAAATCTCTCTGTGTAAATATTTTGTGACAGCCCCAATAGTTAAGTCTACAATATCGCTGCAATATCAAGTGATATTTGATTTTCTCAGTGCACAGTGTATATATGTGTACACACACACATTCACACACACTTATATTATGTTGGAGTCGAAGGGTTGTTCCAGTTCATAGCATCATACTAGCTGCTCTTAGTTTTGGTTGAGTATGCTACTATAAATTGAGCCCTGGATTTCTCGCCAGCCTTATCCTCTGACATTTAAGCCGGGATAGTGACAATGCACTTCAATAGCCCATTGTTCTGAACCACTATCATCAGTAAAGCCCAGGACCTGGGAGCTGTGCTTTTTCACCAAAAAGCAGAAAATGATCACCCATAATCAGACATCATACACCAAGATGTCTTGAACAGGAGCATTTCCAGCCATTAGGTGTAATTACACTCCTGTATCTGCCTTTATATACCTCTGTATTCATATCAAATAAGCCTCCCTGCACATGCTAAGACCATAGCCCCGTCTCTCCTTTATAGAGGACAACAGCAGTTCTGGCAGCATTTAAAAAAAAACACCCACAGAAAGGTAAGCTTGGCAGGACCGACACTGAGGATGAGTAGTTTATGTCTATTAGAGGTTCAGGAACTCGTATGTGTTTGTTATTGATTTGTGCCGAGGCCTGAGAACAGGAGAATCTATCAGATGTTATCTACAGTATGTTCTCCTCTATCATCAGTGCTCTTTGAACATGCACACTAGTGGTTCAAAATGTTCTTCTTCTTTGAAATTACATACATTTCACTGCTGAGACTGTCAGCCAGAAATTATATTTTACCATCTCTTTAAATCCATATGCCTTTATTATCAACCATATACACAAGTAGCAGCTAAAGCCCGCCATTTCTGCGGGAATCATTCCTTCTGAATTTTTTGTATCATACTGTAGGTCCAACTAATTTTTTGCCAGATGGCAGAAATTCGACGGTGCGCTGATTCTCTTTGATGGCAGGACATAAAGCTCTGTTCTAAAAGCATGCATCTGTGTGATATCACAAAATCCTCTGCCTCAGATATAATCTGCGTGCACATCTGGTTATAATCACATTTTAAACATTGGTTATGCAATAATCTGTCTTTAATGTCTGTGTCCTACTGGCAGAGTCTTCTGTTGAATAGACAACTGAGCTGCTGCAGAGATAAAGAGATTTGCAGGAGAATAGCAGGTATGCAAACTGTTTAAAACTCTGATAAAAAAAAAACATACACACCCAAATGGCTGCAGCAGTTTATTGAAACATTTCAAAGTGCATTTGTGAGCATTTTATTAGAACTTAATTTAATCAAGTGGCTCACATATTGTTCTTTAAAACCTCCTCATACAGTACTGTTTGTTTATGTGCTTGTAGCTGCATGTAGAGTATTTTCCTGGGTACTTTCACATTGCAAATGGTCATTTCCTTTTAATTACTAAATTTAACGATGTACAGTACCCTGTAAATAATTTCACTGTAAGTAAAAATAAAGAGCTGGCAGCACAGATCCAAGCAACATACTGTAAGTTTACAGTATTCTTACCATTAAATGCCTTTACAACCTATTACTGTAAAACAGAAATACAGTATATTTTTGTATTTTACAATAAACAGTAAAACACTGGCAGCACAGACGCCAGCAATGCATTGTAATTTTACAGTATCCATACTGTTTAATGTTACCGCAAAAATTAAACGCAGCATATTTCTGTGGTTATTTAAATTTACATTAACATGCTGTTTACAGTGTTACTTTAAATTCTAACAGTTTAGACAGGCACAGTTGCTAATACAATAACTTCATTTATCAGCTTAAAGATGATCTAAAACATCATTCTTCGGTGTAGTTAACATTATAACGTTATTGTTCTGTGGGCTGCAGACAGCTGCTCAAAATATGCATTTCTCTCATTATGCATAATAATGCACTTTATTTATATAGCACTCTTCAAAACACAGTTACAATGTGCTGTACAATAAAACTAAACACAATTAAAACACAAGAAGAATAAAACAAATTAGGTGTTATAAAATGTAATCTAGTAAAATATTAATTAAGGAAGGCCAAAGCTAAAATCAAGATAATAAATAAGAAAAAACATCAACAAGAAGCTCAGATAAAGTCAGGATATGCTTTCCATTAGAAGTATAAGCAAGTAATAAGCAATAAAAACATAGGGGAAATTTAAACAATGCATTTAAAAGGGCGGTGTTAACATGAATACTGCTACCATCCTGTTATGGGACTCAGACAAATGAACCCATGAGATTGTAAGAAGCAAACAAAAACAGCCTGCTAGTGTCCGCTTTGAACTGTGGCAGTTAACTAGATTCTTAAATTGTCAGAGATGTCTGCTAACTCTTACCAAACATAAAAACACCTGAGATTAGAGCCTCATCAATACTTGATTTTCTGGGGCTGATGTTGTCAGTAGGAAGTAAAAAATTCCAATAACAATATATCAATTTATATTAACGTTCCTCAAATGCACACCATTATATTAATGTTACCAAAATAAATCAACAAAAAACACCCATGATTATAAGTTAACTGAGCTATTCAAATCTCTGTCTCACTCTGATAAATGGCATATTAAAACTAGCTAGACAGCCTGTTGAGCATCAGTTTAATATCAAACATTCGTAGCAATATAAACAAAATACTGACTAAAAAAGACGGCTTTTTTAACGTCTGCTTTGTACGTGCAAGATCTGATCTATGTTGATGAAGCAGGACTTGTTGATGTGTAGCACATGTCCTCCAAAATGTGCATCCTTTTCTGGAAAAACTGCTTTTCAAATTCTTTTCTGAAATCCCTTCAGGAAATGATGGCAAATTATTCTGTCTGAAAACTGACTGTGAAACAAAAAGCATTAGCCTAATGTTAGAATTACATGACTAATGTTTTATCAAACTTCTAACTGCGCTCCAAATTCTCCATGCAACATCCAGTTTCCAAAAAATACTGTGGTGTTCAGCAGCATACTGTTTAGGGCCTTTGTCCTGTTGCTTCAAGTGAAGCAGCCCACAATGCATCGCTAACTAAGCTACCTGTAGCTGTAATTTTACATTCAATGGTACAAAGGTCTCAAACAGAAAATGACTCAATGTCCCTTTTTTTCCTACACAGTCACGTAACTAATCAATTCTGTGCAAATCAGTGGTTATATAAATACATTTCTACATTTATTCACTCTAAAAAGACCCCGAATCAATGGGAAGTAAAATATATTTTGACTCTTCAGTTCCTCCTCATGTCATTGATTGAACAAAAATACAGACTTGCAATCAAAAATTCGCCTCATATTCAGAAGGTCTGCAGTCATGAGATATTGAACGTGATAGTCTACACTGACCAATCACTGCCGTACATTTCTGCACAATGCTCCATGCAGCAGTAATTTTCATTCATTACAACCATTGATGGTCAACTACAGGCTTACCTGCTTTTTAATGGAGCCCTGCTTAATGACCAGAGTGGAGGGCAAGTCTGAGAGCATGGCACGCTGCCAACAGGCTGTGTGTCTGTTAAGTCCATTTCAGCTCACTACGATCCGGTTCATTACTCCTCACTTTGATTTGAAGGCAATAATTTTGTTTTAATATCAGGACGGTGAGGGAATAGTCACTTAATATTTCCAGTGTTGACTGGTTAGGAGGTGGGCTGTTTATATGTTTTTGATCTGATCCTCTTAACCTGGTTCAAGCACAGCAGGGGTTACCATGGTGACCAAAATGAAGCAGCATCATGAGACCAGGAAAAGACTCAGTACTTATTGCCATCTAAACATAGTTGATAGGAATGTGGTTTGGTGAGCCCGCACTGATCAGAGGAAAACAAAACCTCACATCAAATACAGAAACCACATCGGGACCTTGGGTGGTGTGATGACAAATTTAAGTGACTAAACAGAATGGGATTTTGAAATACACTCATATCAGAGGGGACACAAAGGCCTGTATGTGTCCCCAGTGTTAAAAACCAGAGTCTTTGAGGATTCAAAAGGATCAAACCCTTCTTTGACGAGCAGCGTTGGTAAAACACAGATTGTATTTTATTTTTTTGTTATATTTATTTATTTATTTGTTTATTTTTAATGTGAAACTGCCTTATTCTTTTTTTTACTGGTTCAAATCACTAGGTCTGTTTGTGTCAGAGAGGAAGAGACCTCTGCAGGTAATTCAGCTCCCAGTCAAATCTCCCAAACTTCTGGATTATAAATTATCAGAGAAAAAAAAGGGCTATTGGCCATTCTCTGACGAGTTGGTGAAACACCCATTTGTAACATGAAACTGCTTTAATAATAGTTTTTACCTGTTTAAATCACTGACTTCATTTTGACTTTGACGTTTGTTTTGGAGAGAAAGAGACCCCTGCGGTAATTTGGCTCATGGTGAAAACCCCCTGAATAATGAAGGATTTCTAATCTGGAGAAGTTTTAGCTGGTTGCAATCTGCAGTCCTTACAGCTAGACGCCTCTAAATCTCCCTAAATCTTACACACTGGACCTTTAAATTGCAGAGCATCCAGTTAGTTTGACAGTTGTTTTTTAGAGCTAGGGTAACCTGAACCTTTATAGATTCAAAACCATGACGTGTAAGGCGTCTTTTAGCTTTGCTAGTGCTACAGAATTATCGTTAGATGGATTGTTGTGTTGCGTGGTATGTTGTGTTCCTATGTTACCTGTTTTGGACATTAAACAGCTGTCTCAATCTTGTTTGGATGAAGGTGGACTGATGGAACATTAGGGACCATGAGTGAAATACGTCCTGGGGTCTCATTTATAAACATTGTGTACGCACAAAATGAGGCCTGAGCGGTGTGTACGCCACTTCTCACGCAAAACTTGTGATCTATAAAAACAGACTTGATGGGAGAAACTTTGACTCATGCTTATGAACATTTTGGAGATGGGAAATTAGCAACGCAGATGGTGAGGTGGAAGCTTCATTGTAGAAATGGTAAAATATTTTTTAGCACACCATTTTTAGCTTTTCTTTGTACGTATAGTTCTAGTATAGATCCTACGCACTGTTTTATAAATGAGACCCCTGGACTTTGTTGTGTTATCCCTGATGATGACTTATATACTACTATTCTAACAACTAAACCTAACTTGCTGTTTTAACTATCTCCTTCCTCTCCTGCAACAAGTCCAAGATTCCCTGACACACAGACATCTGGACTCCAGTTCACGCTGAGTGGTAGAGTTGTATTCAATGCTGAGCTGTGATCCACAGACAGAGTCCTTGCATTAGTGGCAGCCAGGTGCCTGAAAGTGTCGAACAGCTGAGTGCAAAGAGATATATTTGCCCAAACTAGTAAGCTTCAAGAGCAACCACTGGACCTCACAGACCTCCATTATAACAGATGTTAAGGCGACAGTGTCTCTCATGACTCAGGAAGCTTGGGTTGCATTGTTACTGATAACAGACTTAAAACATGCTGAAGAATGACGCAGTGGGACCGAGCACACGTTAGTGCACTTTAAAAATCTTAAGTGTTTTAACTTTCACAATATGTCTCATTTTGGCCAGTTTAGATCACCATGGTAACCTTAAATGTGTGGCTCACCTGCTCCGAAGCAGGTTATTTTTATAGGATCAGATAAAGTTGAGTGAAAAGTCTGCCTCCTGACCAATCAGCTCTCTGGAAAATGGCCATAATTTCATCAGGATGCTGTTATGTTGTGTTCATACATTAAATGTCCAGCAGTCGACTGAGGTCACAGACCTTTAGAATAACTTGACTTTCCGTGTTTTCTTAGCTTGTCTGTCAGAGAATCAATCTCAAAATACCACCATAGGTTTTTAAAGCTCTGAATGGTTTGGGGCCCAAATACATTTCTGACCTTCTGCTGCATTATGAACCATCAGGACCTCTCAGGTCATCTAGGACAGGTCTGCTTTGTGTCCTCAGATTAAACATGGAGAGTTTTTATACACCACATATCTGGAAAAAACTGCAGGTCTGCTGCAAACCCTATAAGAGTTTCTTTCGCACTTTGTCTCGATGCTGGTGATGTTTAATGTTAACACTTTGAATTGCCTTGTTGCCAAAATTTGCTATATAAACCAACCTGCCTTGCCTTATGCGTATAAAGAATGTTTGGACCAAATACCCATTGAAAACTTAAATAACTTAGTTTTTTGTGCTAAATGCAAATTCCAGCAGCATGACAATTGCACTGAATTTCTTTAATGGGACAACAATTGGTTCAAAGTGGTATAATCATATTTCATTAGAATTGTCCCCGAGGAACATGATGAGGCAATTTTGGGGGCATTAAATCTTTTTAAAACCAAATCAGATGCCAAGATATAAGAAATATGCCTACTGTGAGAAACACACTATGTCTTTTAACCCAAAAAGGAAGATAATCTGCTCACTGGAATTTTGTGTGAAGTGCAGATCAAACAAGACATGTTTATAATATCATTGTGTAAAATATGATTTTTACGCTGTGCAGTTTATTTATTTATTTAATGTGTATTTGTATAGGGACAAGTATGTAGCATACATGAATGCCACACACCACACCACTTATAGCCTAAGCTACTTTGCAATGCCCGTCCCTAGCTGGGCCTTAAGATACAAAAGACTCAGCAACAAGAACACAACTAAGAGTGCAAAGTACAAACAATACAAATACAGACAGAACAATACAAGACACAAACTGCAATACATAATTAGCACCATAGAAAAGGAAGCACCAAGTTATTCATGACTGCACAACTGTTTTAGTTTGAGTGTAAAGTGATCTAAATCAGGATCCAATTTGAGATCTGTAGATAGAGAATTCCACATGTTCATTCCACGGACAGTAAAAGCTGTTTGTCCAAAAGAGGATTTACACTGGCTGCTCCATGTGTGACTGAGGCAGAAGCTCTAAACTGAACCACAAGGTCACTGATCACCTGGGGAGCCTGATTATATGGGCATTTAGGGATGAGTTTGAAATTGGCAAAATTAATGAAATGATCAAACTCAACATTAGATAGCAGTGGCACACTTGGCTATATCCATGGCTTCACCATGCTTTACAGTCCACTGCCTTTAGAAGCTGCAGTATACATTCAGAATACAAGGGATATAGACGTTTCAAGCAGTGCTAGGCCCTCCACACTCAGGCAGGCTTCCCTCGGCTCCAAACCCTGCATAAAACAAAACAGAAACAAATTACAACTCATCTAACAAACAATAATAATCATTCAGTGTGATAACTAATGCTCTAACATGCTCTGACTGTAATGAACACTCACTGATGAACACATTGGTCGCTTTTTAGTGTACCCCGGGTTTTACCAGATCTGGGGAAAACTGCATTCTCCTGCTGTGCAACTTGGACATGACACAATCTTCAAAAAGATCTACAATTAGAAACACCTATATCCATATGCATGTAAGGGCATCATAAAGAACATGGTGACAGAGGCGTGCTTGTTTTTCTTGAGAGGCCACTATGTGTGAATAGATGTTGTTTTATTGTGGATTTTTGTATCATATGTTGTATTTGTTGCATTTTAAATGCGTTTTGACAGGCTGCTACCTTGGCCAGGTCTCTCTTGTAAAAGAGATTTCCAATCTCAATTTTGACTTCCTGGTTAAATAAAGGTTAGATGAAATAAATTAAGGAAAGCTGCATTGTCTGGACATTGACAGCTGGTTCTGGTGGTGGGGCACCAAAAGTAGACATTTAGAGTATCAGAATGACTGAGTATCTAAATGAATATGTGTCTCAGTGTTGATTGGAGCAGGTAAAATAAGTGGAGCAGTTTAAAGATGTTATAATCTGTATAAGCTGACAATTGAAACAGAAATCAGGTTTCAAAGTTGCCACAAGGGGGCATTTCTAGACTCCCTGCTGTAAATATGTTCATCACTTCATCCCGGAGCCTTGAACGCAACATTTAATTTGATCATCCCAGACTGACAGGGTGTTTACATACTGAGAACATATAGGAAACTCAGATTGTAATGCAGTTTATTTGTGGTTTGACAGGAAAAAAATCTCCTCCAGCTGCTCTGAATCACACAATAACAAGCTAAAAACTTTAGTTTGGGTTTATCCAGGCTCACACATACAAAACAAAACAAATTCACTGAAATACAAATACATGTTTCAAATAATCAGAAGCTCTGCTGATTGAGGTGCGGGCTCCCCCACTCCTATTCATTTAACCAGTAAGTGGCCCTCACTAGTCCTTCTCTTATCTCTGAATAAAGCGAATCAGCGCGGCTGGCCGAACAGTCAAAGCAGAGAGTCAGCGAAGCACCTGGCCCTATACGGCTATCTGATTAGAGGAGGTTGCAGGCCAGGTTGAACCAGACCAGGCCAGGCAGTGGCAGATCAGGAGCAAAATGAACTAAACCAGGCTAATTCTATTGCACCATGGCCTCCCTTAGAGGCTCAGAGCAGCAGGTTCAAATCAAAGCAATTCTATAGCACAGAGCAGCCTTATCAGCCCAGGAGTGAGGAGTGCAGTGGAGAAACTATAGCTTCACTGGTTCAGAACAGCTGATTGGTGTTCTCTGAAGCATGCATTTAATGATTAAGCTGTTATTATCTGTGGTGTCCCCAAGCTCCCAAATTGGCTTAGGAAAAAGAGTCCTCTGACATATTTTATCTCAGCCGAAAATGGCATGAATGTTGAGAGTGACACAGCAGAGTGAATATTCGGCTTTTATCTAATTTAATTTTTCAGGCTGCTCCATGTATGCATATACTGTATGTGCAGCACGGAGGTGCTTAACACTGCACCTCAATGACAGTGACAAATGTGTAAGAGCATTAAAGAAGAAGCTTGGTCGGTCTGACCCATGCAATACACAGTATGCAGCTGTCTTGTAGACATTACAACATGCAGACTGCACATGGCTCACATGTTCAGATGAGGCAATGCACGACACATTGTGATCTAGCCTCATGCAGGTAGTCTTTGCTACAGCTGATATATTTGGATGCAGATGTGTCAGGGAAGTTTGACTATGAGTGAAAAACAGAATATAAAAGTCAAATCAGAGGATAATATAAGCAGACGCACTGTAACCTGTCACTAGAAAGTGTCATCCTAAGTCATCACCCAGTGTTGGGCCCATCATGCTCATTAGTTATTGAAAGTAAGGGATACTATTAGGCGATTAAAGCTGCACAGAGGCGACAGAAAACAGCAGCCTGTCGTGTAGACAGAAAGTGTTTGTTATTACAGTGTTACTGGTGCACACTGCGAGGCTGCTTCATAACAGGGTCAGTTCCATTAGCCTGTTTTTGTTCAGTTTGGGAAAAATTGTTGACCATTTGTGGGCAAAGTGTACACACAGTGCAGGAGAGTGTCGGTCTGAGTAATGCAGGAGTAGTCCGAGTGTGCACGAGTTTTACTTTTGCATCATTGGGGGGGCCATGACACCAAGCAAAATGATTCCTGCAACCATCATATATCATTTTAAGCTACATATTAGCAACAACAATTAATGAATTGCAGCAGAAATGTTAAAGGTTGTATTGAAAAACCTTGATGTTATTTGTGCTGGCTGAGCTCGAGTTGCTAAAGCCGCTGGCTGAAGGTCCGTATTTACACCAGAGGTGTACCACTCCAAACCTCTAGGGGCACTACAGATACACACAATCCCAATTCTTGCATAATATTGCTTTAAAGTGGATGCTGTTTATGTGATCTTAATGTCCTGAGTTAAAATCTAGTTTTAAGGCCTTCTTTACTTCAGGTTTGAAGCTTACCTTTATTTTGAATATTCCTTAATTAAATAAATAAAGGACCAGGTAGTGTTCTTGCACTGAAATATTGTACCCGCCGCATAGAAAGCAAGGCTCAACAGTAATGGCTGCCATGTTGCCAGAAACTGACAACCAGCTTGTAGTCTTTGGATTGCCATCAGTTTTAACCACTTTTGAACATACAAACAACACCCCAAAATAAATAAAAGTTTTAATATTTGTTGCATTAGTGATATTTAAGTATTGCTGTTACAGTCAGAACTGTAACCATACAACCCTGCATGTCTGTGTGCACAGACATCTGTTTTAAGGCCCAGACAAATCAAACCCACATCAAAGAACTCGTACAGACAAAGGCTGACTGTTGCATCACCTCTCGTCACCTGGTTCTCAGCCAGGAAGTTTCACCTGAACACACTGGAAAGACTGCAGCCAACGACAACTAGCATGTACGTTCAGCCCCTACGTGTGAGGAAATAACTCTATTGCAGCAGGCGGCTGTTGTCGGCATACAAAAAAGGAGGCTGGAAGGCCGACAGGACGGATTTAAGATGCTAGTTAGCCAGTTAGCACCTTCACAACACAACCCGATCAAATGATATTTACTGTGCACTAATAACCAATAACACAAACAGCTGTGAACCATTTTTACTAAGCACTCAATGGCAAAAAAAAAGAAAAAGATCTTAACTTGTTTTAATCTCACGCCCTCTTGACTTCAGCAATTTGTTTGCTTTCCACACTTGAGTTTCTGTTCTTGTGCTGAATTGAACTTCCAATCACACTGATTTAATTGATTGACAGGCTCCACTGTCTCTGACCCAGATTCAACATGCTAAATTGGCCGAAAAAAGCACAAGAGGGCCGACTAGTGCTCATGGTGTGGGACACACTGCCAAAATAGTGCGACACACGTTCACTAACAGCCCTTAGAGACAATGGCAAGGCAAAATAAGTTGTTGGACAGTGGGGTGAAAAGTTTGACTAACGCTTGGACGTCACAAACAAGTGTGCAAATGATTCAACTGACAAAGAGCCAGATGAACCTGAATGAAACACAAAAAATGCGTTTTTGAAATCTTGGGGGACAAAGTATCCCAGCATTTTTGATTAAACTACAAAGCATGTACAACATACTGTACATCTCAATAAGTGAAACATCAGTAATGTAATAAAGCTTTTAAACATTCTTTAATGTCACATTTTCATTATAAAGTTGATGCATTATGATTGCATACTATCTTAATTATTCAAAATATAAGGTGACTGTTCATATGTATACCTACAAAAAGTGAGGCTAACGCACCAGAATTTATATATAACACACGTAATCCAGGAGGCTATAATCAGGTGACCAATGTGCTGACAGGAGTAAAGAAAAAGTAGCATAATGTCCGCACAAGGAGGCAGGTTGGGACGGTGGATAGGTCAAACAAACTGAGGACTTTCCCTGAGAAGAGTGGTGTTCATGTTCCAAGTGAACTTGCAAAAGTATTGTATTTAAGGTATTTTGTCACCATGTTTCTTTCCTAAACTAAACCTGCGTAACCTTACTTTCCTGAACTTGACCCACCAAACTTTAAGTAAAGTCGCCACCTCCAGGAAAGCCAACGTGGAAGTGCCGAAAACTGCAGGTCCTTGAACGGCCACTTGAGGCTGGCTCCAGAAGTGAGGTAATCCTTATTACACCCATTTTAAAATGCCCAAATTACAGCAAAAATTCCTTAGGCCAATTTTCCCATTGATGACATATGGATGGGGGGGGGTTTAAATGTGTAACTCACCAGTTTAAATTTATTAAGGCATAATTAAGGGCGTGGCAACCGTTCATGACAAGCTGTCTCAGTCAGATCCAGCCCTCACTCCTCCATAGCCCCACCCTCTTGTCCAAATATGGTCACTTCTGGTTCCAAAAAACCAAGATGGCGGCAGCCAAAATGCCGTACTCGAGGCTTCAAAACAAAGCTCCACCAAGACAGCTACATAAGTTCCTGAACCTAACCTACGTAACTTCACTACAAGTACGTAACATGACAATGCTATTTGTTGGATGCTGATAAATTAGATATCACATGAACCGTTGAATGAGGATACGTTGCAAAGTTTGTGTTGAGCCCTGCAGAGCAGAAAGAATAAAGGTTAATTGGGCCATAGATTCAATTGTAATCCCAGAGCTGTGTGCTCATTAACCCAAAAAGTAAAATATAAATTATCCAAGACTGATAAATCCCTAAAAAAAGCCATCATCAAGGAAATTTGCGTACAAGTAGGATTGCAGGAGTTTAAAATAACAGCTAGACTTATAGATATTAGCAATAGCCATGGATACTGTTCAGCACACTAGATGCTGGACAAAATGATCTTAACTTAAATGATGACAGTAATAAAATAAAAGTTTTCCTGTACTCAAACAACACAGTATCTGTTCTACCTTTAAAGCATTGAAGTAAAAACCTGACATAGGTGTGTGTGTGTTTACAGAGGTGTGGACCTTAACCACCTGTCTCTAATAAGTGGAACATCAACATGCATTCGAACATGTGACTCTCCCAGTTTTTCTCACATCCAGTCACTTATTCCCCGCTGACACATTTATCTGCCTTGTCTCATTTGCCACCTATACAGCTTACATTTTACCACTGCACCCGCTCTCCTGTGGCCACACCCTGTTACACAACAGCTGAGTGCCTGTGCATGAACAGTGGCGTCGTATATACAGTACTGTAGGGTGGGCTTGCTGGGTGAGCTATTTGTTTTGGCATGAACAGTTTGGTGTCTTTTTCTCCTTCACTTCATGCAGGAATGATGGAATACAATAACAGGACAGTGCACACACACACGCACACACACAGATAAGAACATCAGGAATTCATATATCCATAATTTAGCTGTAATCATTTGGCTCAGTAACCTACAAAATGCACTCTCCGCCTGGTGCACTAACACTGAAGACTTCTCATATGAGAGCATTTTCTGAGTTCTGACACACATGAGGAGGGATTATTTTTAACATATAGCTTTCAAACACTGTCAGCTGATGAATGACCACTGTTACATCTGAGCTCCTGGAGTTACATACTGCTGCATTCATCTTTGGAGGAAAAAAAAAAAAAAGCAGGGATTTCTCATTAAAGACGTCCTAGATTCAGCTGCCGTTTGATGATTAATAGTTTGTTATTGAGGGAACAGCCAGGACAATAGAGGAAGGGATATGACTGCTGACTTTAAATGGCTGCTGCTCGGCTGTATCATGAAGTGCACTCTCAACAAATCATGGGATAAAGAGACAGACGGTAAAAAATGCATTGAAATACAATCCTGTGTGAAGAACATTTAAATCATACACCTCTCTGTGTCTCTCTCCCGGTTAAACGTGCACAGACAGGTGTTAAAAGGTGTTGATGGATGTCCTCACAGGGGCAGTCGATCGTCTTCATAGATCCTTTTCTTTTGAAGGATTGGTGTCAAAACACTGGCTTCTAATGGATGACTTGTTCAGACAGGACCACAGATGTGTCTTTGACTGGGTTTTCTGTCTGTAAGTGTTTGAACTTGCACTTGTAAACCTCTCCAACTCAACCTTTATAAAAACATGGCACATTTATGAACATAGTTTGTTCAAAGAATATAGATTTACTAGACTTTAGGATTACAGAATGAACTAAAATTTGCTATTAATGGTGTGAATTACATGTATCACAGTGCTGATGAGATAGACATATTATCAGCTGTTTTTTTTTCTTGTTATCTGTATGCTCTCTCTGATACACAGTTGGAGGCCACAGTTTGTTTAGGCTGGTGATCACAAAGTTTCTCCACACCCAATCTGCATGAAGGCCTGCCTTTAGCACTCCCCTCCTCTTCTGTTTGAATTTGGCCTGTCTTGTGAAGTCAGCTGATGCCTTTAGGTCCTGTAGGAAAAACTGATGCCCTGAACTGATTCATAAGAAATACACCAAAAAGTAATTGAGAAGAAAGGGGATGAAAGACGACAGAGAAACCATGACAGCAAATTGCATCGTTTGGTATATTTGGTGAATTCACATTACATCTGAGGATCAAGTCATCTAGTGTCACTAAATATTTCCACGTTGGCACTATATAAAACAGTTAAGCAAACAAACATGAATGTCTTTTATCAGGCTATCATTCAAGATAATCTAAGTTAAATACATACATTTTTTTCATACCACTGTAGCTCTGTGGTAGATAATTAATTTCTATCAGTGCAGTGACGGTACAGATAATGTGAATATTTGTAAGGTGGAGTCATGGACATCTTTCCGATTGCTGCCTCTGTCTCATGTGATTGAGATGCATTAATAGTATGTGACTATGTAAAATGGCAGCCAGCATGTGTGTACATTGTACAGTTGATTAATGCATCAATTCCCCTCCAAATAATTTTCTGTTATAACAACCAAAAGCACCTAAAAATGCTGATTGTCCCCTCATGTTAGTTGACCAGCCACATGGTTAAGTTTTGTATTATGTTACTATGATAATTGTGTTGCTTGCTGCTGAGGAGGTCATATTTTCTGTCTTGTTTGTCTGTTTGTTTTAACAAAAACAGATGTGAAATCCATTTAAATATTCTACATGTGTCTGTAGATGAATTTATCATGTCATAGTCACCTCACATGTCATACTCATTTGTTAGGGCAGATCGCAGGATATCCAAAAATCCATTGGTGGAAAAAGTATTCAGATAATTTACTTAAAAAGTACAGACACATAAGCAACAAAATGTACCTGATGTATCAAGTAAAAAGGTACTCATAATGCAGAGTGGCTGCTCTTAGTGTTATACTAATAATATTGGATCATTGTAATGGATGTATTCATGTAATAAGCTTTAAGTTATTGATGGTCGAGGTGGAGCTAATTTTGATTACTTCATATACTTTTGGTAGTTTAATCTGTAACAATGGATCATATTTTATTAACTAAACTATTCTCAAAAAAACTAATCCTTAATTTGAAATATAACAACAGCTCTTAATTAAATTCAGTGAAATGAGGCTACTGTTATTATTATGATTATGATCAATATGATTATGATAATGACTATGATGATTGTAATTATTATTTATTTTATAAAATATGTGTGTGTGTGCGTGTGTGTGTGTGTGTGTGTGTGTGTGTGTGTGTGTGTGTGTGTGTGTCAACATAGTACTTTAACCATTGGTATTTTATTGTTAATTGTTTTTTTTTATGCTGATACTTTAGTATTAAGTTTGACTACTGGATTTTTTTTTAGTTCTGCTACTTTCAATTAAGTAATATACTGTATGTGAGTACTTCTATATTATACATTATACATGGGTCTGAATGGCCCACTTTTCTTAACAACAACAACAACAACAACAACAACAATAATAATAAAAAGGAGAAGAAGAAGAAGAAGTAACATAGCAGTATATATAAATTAATTAACTTTTATTTATTTCAACACTTCAGTATCACTACTTTGTATACACATTATTCTATAATGGACTATACTACAACATAATTCTTGGTACTATGTTGTTACTTGGTATTGGTATTTTATTTTTTTTATTTTTGCTGCTGATACTTTAGTACTTTTACTGAAGTAAGAGTTTGACTACTGGAATTTTTCTTGTGTATATCTACACTGTAGTACTTCTTCCACCTCTGGTTGAGCTACCCAGCAGTATGCACAGTGATTCAAAAATAACTCCACATCCACCAGCAGCAAGATTAAAGTGATGCAAACATTCATACATTAATAATTATTAAAATTATATTTATATATAATTTATGATATACATGAGTCTGAATGACCCACTCTGCATACTACTACTAGTACTACTACTACTACTAATAATAAACTTCATGTACAAAGTGCTTTTTAAAACAGAGTTACAAAGTGCCTCACGTGATTGATCCCAGATTTGAAACAATGAAGGATTCAAGCAAATAAGATAAGGTAATTTCAATAAATACAAGATAATAATTATTATAATGATCAAACAAGACATGTTTAAATGTTGATCTTCTTTTTTTTTACTCCTGCAATTTTGATATTTTTATTTTATCCCTGTATATTTCCCTTGTATATTTTAAATGTTAGCACTACTTATTTTTGCATATATTTTATATTTCTTTATTCTCATATGTTTTATTTTGATCTGCTTTTATCTTCTCGTATTTACACGTATGTTACTGTCCACATACTGTTTGATTACTTGCTGCTGCAACACAAGAATCTCCCAGTTGGAGATCAATAAGGTACTATCTATCTATCTATCTATCTATCTATCTATCTATCTATCTATCTATCTATCTAAAATAAACAGTGTGCTAAAATTAATAAACGCATTGTGAGTACTTTGAGGACCTTTACTTTTGGTACTTTAACTATATTTTAATGTTGATGATTTTAGTTTTTAGTTGTAACTGAGTATTCCTACACCGTAGTGTTTCTACTCTGACTCAGTGTAAAGATGTGAACACCTCCTCCACCCCTGTCTCTGAGAGGGACTTTGTTCTGTGCTGATAAGTGCAGTGGGATCGATGCTGTAAAATCTGAGCTCGCCGGTGTCCCTGAAGGCGTCAGTTCTCGGGATGTGTTGTACCCTCCCTGTCCCTCCTGCTGCTGCCCGCTGCCCAGGCTGGCTGCTGGGCTCGGGATGACGCCACCTCTCGCTCCGCCCCGGCGCAAACTCGCTCTTTGCGTTCATTTCATTCCTCTTCTCATTCCGAGCATTCTTCGCATCTCTGTCAGTGCGCGAAGCGATTCACCTACACCTTCCTGGCTGGCCCAGAAACACCAGAATAACTTGACATAGTAAAAAAAAAAATACCCCGTAACATCCCATTACTCAGAAAAGGGACATTTTTATATGAGATATCAATAACGAGGTAAGTTTCAATGGTAGTTGCAGATATCCAAACTGGTTGTAGACTTCTGTTCGTGGGGTTTTAGTTGACGTCTTTGGAAATATTGGACAATTTATTAAAAAAAATGTCGGCTTATTTTAGGTGTTTACTCTTTCTCCCATGTCGTGAAGTAACGTTAGGTCGACTGTTTCCATCGCTGAGATAGATGGCCGATTCTCGCTGTTTGCAACAGGGTGCTCACTTTGAACACTCACTGTTGTAGCCTATGGCTTTGACATAGCAGCGAAAATCTTTGACATTTTTCACATTTTTTGAAAAGAAGCCCGATCATACGCCCCTATAAAGAGCCTCACAGGCCGTTTGGTCCTGTGTCGGATCCCCACAAAGTCCCAGCGGGATTCGGGATGAACTAAAAAAAAATACACGGCACGAATAACGAATTTTTTGGACAAGATGACGATTGAAAACGTTGCTGTTTTCCTCTCCGTAGTTGGCTCAGCCGGGAGTTGTTGGGAGATTTCACCGGAGCATTTTCGGACCACCTCGAAGAAGAAGAAGAAGAAGAAGAAAGCTCGGTGGAGAGACTTGTTGCTTCAACACGTTTTGACGCTGCTTTTGTTTTTTTGAATCGCCATCGAAGTTTTGTGTAAGTACATGTTTTAATGTTTGTTTGTTAGCGCTCTCGGCACTGTGTGTGTGTGTGTGTGTGTGTGTGTGTGTGTGTGTGTGCTCCATGTTGTTACTGTAACTCTAAACGGAACCCAGTGAACTGGAGGGAAAGGTTAGCTTAAACTCATTTTATTGTTTGGTGCATTAAAGCTCCTCTCTGTCCCTCCCTGAGCAACTTATGCCCCAAAACTACCACTTTAAAGACAAACAATGGAGTATACTGCATTTTTAAACATGTGTTTGCGCCACTTTGGTGCTTTAAAGTCACGTAAAAATGGCTTGTGGAAGCTGGAGTCTGGTTGAAGGTGGAAATTTAGCATTAATTTGTGTTTGTGCAGCTTTTATTTGGGGTTTCCTTCATTGTTTCCCTTTTCCTTCCTCCACTTTGGGAAATGCCTGCTCAGCTAAAACTCCCTCCAACTGTATGCCAGCTGTGTGTGTCACACAATTTTACTCCTCACAATGATTTCATGCCCATAACTTTTTGAGGACTCTGGGAAAATTACACAGGCTGTTATGCAAAGGGAGGGATGAGAATAAGTCCAAAAGCTTTCATTAGCAACAGCAAAGTTGGCTTAAAAAGTGGGTGTACACCCTGTTGCACCAAACACTGACGGATCTGGTCTTTGTGCCAGACTTTGGTTAGTCTCCACTTGTTTTTTTTTTTTAAACCCTGACACTTCACTGGATATTTACTGCTTTAAATGGTCAGATTTGGTTTGCTTTGAACAAACAGCCCAGGCAGGTCATCAGGCCACAGTTTACACAGCTCAGATATGCTGCTGTGATTCAATCAAGGTGTCTCTCATTAATTTAGCTGTGAATTATGAAATCCATTCTCCTGTGAGCTCTTCAGTCGTGCCTTTTTTTATTATCTCAGTCAGCTGTAGTCACACAGATCTTGACATCTCATGGCTTCAGCTGTGTTCAGGAAAATAACACCTCTCGCAAAACAAGATTGTGAAACTTAGTGTTTTGTATTTTGGTAAGCTCAGCAGATGAAGTGACACAACTGAGCAAAACCTCCACAAGCTCGAACAAAATCCACTTTCCGTCCCTACTGCTACTACTGCTACTACAAGTTTTTGGCTGCAGAACCTACAGCCTCCCACCCCTTTTTGTTTTTAATGTGTAAGCAGCTGGTTATGGCAAGTGCACGAGTTCTCTGCTTTTATAGTGTAAAACATGCCTTTTTCTTACAGTCAACGCTGTTTACAATTTTATCGAACTTATGACGCTAAAAAGACAAGAAAAAGACACTACATTTTTATATTTAATTAACGTAGAGGGGCTCTTATCATTTCCAGGAAACAGTCTGAATCGCAGTCAGGCGTAACCCCAGACATGTCACAGTGTAAATCTGCTTGCTTGGGAGGAAAAAAAAAATTAGGGGTAGAAATAGATGCTTTGTTTTCAGCTTATGCAACCAGTGGACCTGTTGGACGAAAGCCTGCATAACATTTGTGCAAGAATAGGATGTTGTCTTTGTTTGACTGTATGAGACTTTACCTTTGAAACTAGGAGTTGCCTAACTCCCTCTGCTTTTCGTTGGAGCATAACGCAGCACATTAAGCATCACATGTAATTTGTTACAGAGAGTACAGCATAGATATGTTCACAGCTATGACACTGAGCCTGTCTCTTTCTGTGTGTTATGATTAGACTATACTTTTAAATAATTTGAATTTAATCATTGCAAAAATTTAGAGTGCTTTACGCTGATTTTTAAAATATTTATTTGTTAAAATCACGTCAGTGTGTTATGATCTGCACAAGTGAGATTAAAGCAGATGCTGATTGTGGATATATTGCATCATAGGCTGCACAGACGATAAATAACTTTACTACATTGTTGGTTCAGGTTTCGCTGCCTTGTTGAGGTCTGAGGACAGCGCTAAACAGCGCGTGGACAGAATAATGTGCTAATGTGAAGCACAGATTGAACTGTGTCACTAATTGGAGCAGAATATTGTTTGAGGGTGGCAGGCTTTAAGAAAACCATATTTTGGCCAAACATTTGTCACACGTCTTTGCTCATTTTATGCTTTACAAGAAGGCATGGCAAATAGCAGTTCTTGCTTTTGTTTGTCCTGTGAGCCTGGCATCATTTGTGCACACACATCAGTCCACTTACTGCATACATTTTCATGTATTTAAAATTATTTAAAGCCTTTACTATGTTTGTGAAACGACAATTCAGTGCAGGCTTCGCATACACTGACAGAACATGACCATTATGACACCTGGAAATATACAGACACTATACAACACTAAGGGTTGTAGATAAACACCGATACTGCCAGTGAGGCTAAATCTTAGAATGACACCAATGAAAGGATCCAAACTGTCGCTTTAGCCCCTAAAATTGTCATTCGCTTAATTTTTAGAATAACCACAAATGGTTCCTGTCTGTCTTTAATTATAGCACATTAGGAGGTGCAGTCTGTGTGTGAGCGTCATAACTCACTGCTGAAGAGAAGCACCTGTGTCGTCCGTGCCCCGTGCAACAGGTGCCATAGAGCAGTGATGTATTTATTCTCTCAGGATGGCGTCTCATTAAGAAAACAGCATTTTAATTCCACTAGTAATAGTTTAAGAATGATTATTTTAACTGAAGTTCGGGTGTAAACGGATGTTTAGGCTACATGCAAATATTGCATTTTATGCAAAAGTCTTAAAATTTAAATTTGACTCGAGGTGACTGCCGTCAGGATCTTAATTAATTTGACACACTCTAATGTCAAGCAGTCTTAATTCTGACTTTTAGCAGATGTGTTGTGTTTACTGGCTGTTTGTGTGCACAGATGAGGGCACATCTTTATTTCTCTGTCTTCATTTTTGGTTTGTTGGTTGCACCTTTGTCAGCGCTTAATTTAGTTGTTAGGGTTTTGACGAGATGTTCTCATGTCTCAAATTATATTTGTTACTGTCGACAGTTAAAAGCTTTTTTAGTTCTCAGCTTTCGCATTGTTTTTTGGCTGTACTCTTTATCTTTACTATTCAGGTATGAACGTGATATTGATTTTAGAAATAAAGCCTTCAGCCGACTGAAAATACAAACGTACGTGCAACAAGGCATGTTTTCCATTTGTAGTAAGGGGCCTGTGAAATTCCTCATGGGAATGTGAACGCATTATGTGTCCCACATTTTAATTGAAATGATAATACACAATGTATTTTTTTTTTGTCATGAAAATTCCAGGCTAGAAAAAAAAGATCTGTGATCTGTAATTGAAGCTGGACACAGAGTCATTAATAGTGTAATTAGATGTGATGTGTGGCAGGGGTAGAATCACATCAAAACATCAGTGTTCTCTGCGGTCAAAGCACGCTTTAAAAAGAGGACACTCCTGCAGGCTTCCAGACCGTGTGTGCCCTGAGGTAAACCCTGGTCTAGAAAGGGAATTTTAGAGTATGCGCTGCTGCTCAGCAGTTTGAGCAGGGCCCACTGAGGCCAGCGGAGAGTGCCACCAAAAAGGAAAAGCTGGCTCAAAGCCACTGACGTCATCTTAGTAAATCTGCTTCAGTACTGCAGCCATAAAATGACTGCCAGCTACCGAATGCACTTTGGCCCTGTCAACCACCTTAGTAAGTGCAACACAGTTTTTTTTCCTCTTTGTGCATACTTATGGAAGACAGCCTGTGTTTTCGTCTACTCCCATTTTTGCTGGAGTTATAGCAGACTTTGCTCGTTCATTCAAAAGCAACAAGTCATGTTTGAGCCTTTCTAGTTCTACATAAAGCACCAAATGATTAAACTTCTCTGACCCTTTTGAAGGCTTACCACTTTAATATTACAGCCTTGTAATTTCTACCATATGGCAATCAAAGTCGTTCTTGGAAAAACAGCATTTAGACAGCGTAATGTCTTAACCACTCATAACTGACATGTAGCTCCTCAGAAGTTATTAAGAAGCTGGGACATGTATTTTTCTACCTATTCGTCTTTGGAATAAGAAGACAAATAAATGAGCTGCCTCATGATCACACACAGATGAAAAGCAATATGTACTCCATGAATCATTAGATGAGTCAGTTTCTGAAACCACTATAAACATTTTGAGTTCTTAACCACAATGAAAGCAGGAAATCTCGGCTTCAACAACTTCCTTTCTCAGTGCTGGCCATAGTGGTGTTCAGCTTTCCACTAGTGAAAGGAAACCCATGGAACAAAGGCACACAGTCACTTCATTTACTGAAACTGTGTATAATTTGTGGCTTGTATTCAAATGTGGGTTATTCAGTCTCTCTGGCACAGTGTTCCCCAGTCGTTGCTTGTAATAAATTTCCACAAGACCTTTCATCAATGGTCGCTGTATTGTTATCATGGCTGACACAGATCAGGCAGGCTCTCTCTCTGCCCTGAAGGTGCCCTGGATTCAGTGGAGGCACAGATAGACTGGAGGGTAAGCTCCCAACATTAATATGCAGGCTGTGCCCGGTAAATTAGTTTGGAATCCGAGCTGGGACACAGCAATGGAGAGCTGCATTGTCCAAACTTTTCTTTCTCTGTTTAGTCTGTTCAATAGACCCAAACAGACATTTTCAACAAGGAGTCTACTTGGCTTATAATTACATCATCAACAAAGGTTAGCTGTGCTGTCAACAAACAATGCATCTTCATCATCCCATGTTTTTTGTTATAATTTATTAAATAAAATTAATAGATAAGTTGCTGGCATTTTATATTTTGTTCAAAAGCATGAACAAAACCAAAGGCATGCCAATCCATCTCTCATATTTCCCTTTTCTACCAAAATAAGCATCTGTATGCAGGTTTTGTAAACGCAGGAAAACCTGTTTAAATTGGCAATAGACTGCTTTGCCATTGCCAGGAGAACAGACAGGTGCACATGGCTCTGCAGCAGAAGAGAATGCCCTTTGTTTATTTTTTTTTCTAATGTGTCATGTTTGACAGTAATGTAATGGGCAGGCTGAAAACAGGTTAGTAAACAGGAGAAAGCAGCATGATTGCCAGTGAAAATGCCACAATGGATGCTCTTTTTAAAGTTTTTTTATGTCTGTTAATTTATCAAGTCTCTTTATCATTCTCTGTGCAGACTTAATTTTGAACGATGTTTGAGTGCCGCTTAAACAGAGACGGACAGTATTTTGTGGCGGCACGTCATTGCATTGCGTCGGCAAAGAGGCTAAAATTAGCATGCCCACTTGGGTGTTGTATTTCGATCATTGCTAATCAGAGCCGGAGCTGATAAATACCCATGACTACTGCAGAGTCATTTGTCCTGGGAGTGAATGCCAATTGTTACCTTTCCCATGAAATACAAAAGCCGGGTGTGAGTGGGTTTTTTTGTGCAGTAGGAAAAGGGATATATTTTCTGACTTCCTGTCTGTGGCACTCAGTTTATTGGTTCCTATTAAAGATATGAATCACCAGCTCACAAATATATATTTAAATTTTCTAAAAAGTCTAAATAATTTTCTAAGACAGCTGGGCACTTTTGTTTTTAGCAGGAGTTCCTCCAACAGGAGTAAGTGGAGCATTTGTTGGGGACTATTTTCAGCTGTGGATTGATACACACTTGGTGTTTTTGTGAATACATATGTCAGCAGGATGGTGTACATGAGACTGAGTCAAAAATACAGTTCAATGTCACAATAGGAACGTATCACCCAGTGCTGTGGTGTGGCCCATTTCTGCGTCTTTAACAGTTTTAACCTAATAATAGAGTTTTATGGCACAGAGGGATAAGACGTGATTCTGATCGGTTTTTAATGTAGCGAGTCCCAGGAACTCACAGGTGGTGGGTTGTAGTAATGTCTGTAGTAACATCCTACATATTCATGAATTTGGGTATATTTTATGAACCTAAAAACACAAGGTTAGTGTCCACTGGCAGTCTCCAGGGACCTCTGTACAGTCACACTGACAATGCCAGGAAATGGCGGCACCAACACATCACCGACAGTATGATAATAACATCCAAAACACAAGTTTCACCCTCAGTACTGTCTGCGACAGGAAATACTTTCAAAATAATAAAGTCACGCTATGCCACTGTTGTCAATGTAGCATTATCAAGGAAAATAATATTTAATTTAGCTTTAGTTTAGTATAGTGTAGTGTACTCCTGAATGGTGAATAGGATGGCTTAATTAAATAGTTTTAGCACAGAATTGTTACACTGTGTGCAGACATGACTCATTTCCATAGGATTTTGTGTTCACAGTGTTCATCTATTAGTAATATTTCCCTTGATTATTCTATTAATACTTGTTAAAAGCTTTAATAGGCCCTTAAGCATGATTTATGAAGTTTATTATGTGCCACGACGTAGTCTGAACTGTCTACACTAACATTTAAGGTCAAACATTGTTAAGTCTGCACGTCAGGTACAAATAAAATGATAAATAACAAAAAAAACCTCAACTTCCCAGAGCTAGGCAATATGTTGTTTTAGCATCAAAATAACAAAAATGCCTTTACCTGTTGGGTATCATACCTCAAAATATATTCATTCCCAAAACACAGTCGCACTAAATGTTATTGGTAAATAATAATTTAAAAAAAAGCTACTGTCATGTGAATCACAGTTGATTTAGTCAGTTCCAGCAGTCTGCGTAGCACCTCTTTGACGGCTGTTTTATGACTGATGAGTCCAGTGTGAGAAAAAATAAAGGAGAGAAAAAAGATGGATGCTGAGAGACAGAAAAGAAAGAAGTATATGAGGGGATAAATGATGGCTACAGAAGAAGAAGAAAAGAGATGAAAGTCGGTGTGAATTGGCAGAGCCAAATGCAAATGGTGGCCTTCATGCTCATCACTGTGATTTGTTTTTTCATGCCCATCCGCACGCGTCCTGAATGAGCCAGCGGCCAGCTCTCGGCCTGCTCTGCTCTCATAACTGTCAGGAGATCCTTTATCTGACGGACCTTTATTTACAGCTTTAATTTCCTGAGCTTTATGTGTTCCGCTCGCACTCCACACCACGGTGACATGGGCGTATGCTGTCTGGAATGCACTGCAAATTTTTGATAGGCAAATGTCTTCTGAGCTTTCATTACATTTCATGTTTGAATGGTGAATTGTATTTTTTTGTATTTTGGCAAGACAAGGATGTATCCTCAGAAGGAGAAATTTTTGTGTCTTCGAATTACAGTCAATTTTCCTTTTGTTGTTCAGAGTGAAAGACCTTTAGCCGACATATCTGATGTTGTCCAGGTCATGTTGTTGCTACCTGTTTCTCAGTCTGCGGCAGGTAGAGAGGGCTGCTTTGACAGAACCTGTAAATCAATCCTATTCTCTGGCAAACAAAGATTGATCCCACAGTGGCCTGATGGTTGCTGGGCGGTGGGATCCAGGCCTCAGATTTGAGTGGGATGATATCAGACAGATTCACGGCATCTCAGCCTGCAGGTTCAAAGAGGCATGAAATAAACACTAGGCCATTGCCAATAACAGAGGCGGCATAAGTAAGCTTTCTAGCCTCTCCAGTGGACCTGCGGAAATTGGTATTGAAAACCTTGTTTATTCATTCATCTGTACTCCAAACCTGTAGATTTATTCATGAAACCTAAAGGAAAAATCCAATACAGAATCAATAGTTTTGTCCTGACATTCTTGTGTAGTTTGGTGACATACTGTAGTCTGTTTGGAAATGTTTTCAACATGTTTGTGGTAATTAAAAATTTCCAAGACATCCACCTTTTATCTTTCTTTAAATGAAATCGCAGTAGGTTAAGTGTGTGCTCCAAAAATGTTTCTTTTTTTTTAATCAAAGGCGAGGGCTCATATTCACCTGTTTAGTTGATTTTGATTTATTTAAACGGTGGCTGCATGCCTCAACTTAACCTTGTGTGGTAAAGCTCTCTAAATAAATTCAAAGGGTATTTCCATAGATTTTTGATTAATTTTATTTTGCCCTGTAACAGCATCTCAAGGTCCTCAAAGACCTGCTGTCAAAGACTTCATTCCACAAACATGCTTTTCCTGAGGTAATTAATTTGTTTTAATGACCAAATCTAAATGGAATTTCAGTCATTGCAAATGTTCATAGTTCGTTACTTGTATTTCAAAATGGAATATTTTTAATAATTATGCAAAGGCTGGGATATGTCTTTACAACAAGCTGAAAATGTTGAGTTTTGAAATCACATGGTAATTATAGTTTTACACACTGTGGCCTTAACTACTGTGGGCCATTATGGGGTGCACAAAAGTCATTCACAGAATCATTATTGCACCCTCTGAGATAACGGCACAAAAGCTCCACATGGAAAATTACATTTGAGACCTCTCATCTGCTATTTCATTACCTTGCTCTGTCTGATGGGTGAAATGGGTTCTCTTAATTTAAGGAGCTGGATTCCAGCTTGGTGAGTGGTTTATGTAATCTCACGGTAAGTGTAATTTCCCATAATGCCATGTCACAGCTACTACTCTGCTTAGCTACTACATTCACTTATTGCATTGCAGGCCATCTCCATCCCGCATCTCACAAATAAGACCATTTCTATGGTGTTCGCCCTGCAAAGACAGAAGTATGCAATTATCTGTAAGCCACAAGTGTTTCTATGGATGACATTCATACTTTCTTTTGACGGACATAATTAGTCCGCAGATTCTGAGGCACTAAGAGACCGTCTGCATTGACAACCCCGCCACGTTAGATACATGTTGCACACGGCAAAAGCATCCAATTGATGTCATGGGATGCTAAGAAACAAATCTTTTTTGAGGATGAGGATGACATTTATCCTGTATTATTTCAGCATCTGTATGGGGACAAGTCAACAAACCCCAACCTCATTTGACATGAGAAGATCTAGACAACAGGGTTACCAGTTTAACAGATCAGTCTGTTGAAAATCTGTTTACTGGTATGTAAAAGAAAAGGTATGCACGCAAAATTTTCTCTGCACACATAAATAACCCTACCCCACATCCTTTTCCTCCCTCACTGCAAACACTCATTTCCTCCTCCACGTCCCACATTATATTGGTAATAATTTGACATTTTATAAACAACATTGTAGTTTTGATAGCGCAGCATCGAGAAGCAAGGGTTGAATGGATGAAAAAGGGTGGAATAATAAGTCCACAATACAAACAGTAAACCTTGAACCCACATACACTGAATAAGAACTGGTTCTAAAGTACGAAATAAAGTGGGTCAGTTGTTATTTCACACTGAAGGAATAGCATTAATTTGAACATCATCCAATGTACACACATGCAGCTTTACATAACCTTTTGTAGCAGAAATTCTTATGTTGCCAACAATTTATAATTCCATAAGTTATAGTAATAATCAAACCTTTCAATGACTAAATTGTTGCACCCATATTTTATTCTTGTTCATATAAATGATTAGTTTGCACATTCTCCAAAAATCTGTTACTTGCAGTCACAATTCTATAGTGGAAGTTAGTTTTTATCAAACTGTGGACACTTTGTGAATATGTTGAAAATGAATTTTCACAGTATTTAAGAAAGGATCAGGACAATGTGAAAAAAGGAGCCAAAAATATAATTTTGACATCCTTTGAGGCTTTGTGCTGCTTGGATAAAAAACTAGCTACCAGTTTGACCTAAAGGAAAGAGTAGATGCAAGGTGATGTGTGATACACAGCTTGGTAGTTCTTTGACAAAATGTAAAAGGGATAGTTTTAGAATGTCTTTGTGGCTTATAGGTAAAACTTTTATCACTCCACTTGTTAGTGAATCTTCAGATTTAGCTGGAAGGCTTGAATTTCTTGGGTCTTCAGGACTGTTTCCCTGCTTTGCTTTAGACCTTTTTACACAGAGATTGTGCCTTAGGGCTGCTACAGGTCCCTTCTTAATGCGACCTTTGCTATTTTACTCAGAACCAAACAATGGTAGCATCATGCTGCCCCAGTGTGAGATTTTATACAGTATATCCCTTTTCACGCTGCACAAAATACCCACTGACACCTGCTAACATCTGGATTTTTAGTGCAGTGGGAAAGGTTTTTATTGGCATTCACACCTGGGTCAGATTACTCTTCAGCAGTCACAGATATTTATCGCGCACCGGCTGCGATCAGCATTGATGGGAACACAACACCCGGGTGAACGTGCTAATTTTAGCTAATTTACCGGTGAGATGCATTGACGTGCCACAACATAATCCAGTCCGTCTCTGCCCAAGTAGTGCTCAAACATCGATCCAAATTAGCCTGTACCGAGTTTGAAAGAGACTAAGTCAGAGATATATAAAAAAAAACGTAATCACTATTTTCACTGACCTCCATGCTCCTCTCTACTGTTTACTAACCTGACGTAGCCATGTCGTTGAAGGTGACACACCAAAATAAACCCCACACACTGAAAGGCTTATTGGTCTGCTGCAGAGCCGTGTACACAGCGCTGATCTACTAGAATAGAAAAGGAGTCCATATCCTGTTTTTAGCGGGTTTAACCATGTTTAACAAACCTACGTACATGCGCTAATTTTGGTGGAAAAGGGGTCTAAGCTGGCATGCTGGAAGCAAAAGGGGTGTGACATGTAATGCAACAGCGTCAGCCTCTAGTGTGACATATAACATATATGTCGGCTTCCTGACAGTAACTTCCTGACAGTAACAATGGCACAATATGGCAATAATGATCATTTACTGTCCCTGTTACATGGCGGATGATTTCATCCTCTGCTCGGAGGGTAAGAAGCTCGTAGTTTTCCATAATTTGCCGACTTTTTGGCTGTTTTAAACATCTCCTGGCGGGGGTTTGCAAGCACAAGATGTTATCAAAACGTCACACCTGTCCCGTCCGTAGTCATGTGCAGCCAGCTGTCCCTTTTTCACTGCCGTTGATTCGGCATTCTGTCGGCTTGAAGGCAACTCATTCCACGATCAAATTTTTTATATAGAATGGCGAGGCAGTAAAGTGGTGCAAAATTCCCACACTGAACAGGCAAAAAAGGAGTAAAAGGGGTAACTGATACCCCATCAGCTGCATTTGAAATTATATGATGAAGTGCACTTGTTGCTATGGAGAGAATGAGTTGGAAGTTGAAAGTCAGTTTATCCAGTGTTGTCAGGTTTGTTGTTTGTGCTGGTTGACTTGTTTCATTTTCCCTCAGATGATAATCAGCATCCTGAAGACACATTTGATCTCATGTTAGAGTAAAGCCCTCAAGAGAAACATTGTTTATCGGGTAATTTTTGTAAAAGAGAAGTATTAGTGTTTATCTGTTGCACGTTGAGTGATTTGGGACGTGCTCGGTGATCTAGCTGCTTCAAAATTCTTGACATTTTACTTCCCTCGCTAGATGCTCTTTGAAACAGATTTTGGTTTAGGCACAATGGTTATGCTGAGTGTTGCACAGCCTTTGTAGCTATAGCATTTATTGATAGAATAGCTGGTGCAGCTGAGGCTTGATAATTCACTGCATTTCTATTACAATAAAACAGAGAACCAGTGCTCAAAGAAAAAAAAAGATATTTTTAAACCAGAGCTTTAGAAGGATACACACAATGTTTGCCAACTTTGGATAAAAGTAGACTTATAGTTTTGAAGTTGTGGAAATGAGTTTGTGCTAAAGAATGTGTTAGTAGAATAGACATTATAAAGCTTTATTGAAACATGCTGGCAGCAACACTAGAGAAAAAAATATCAATGCAATGTGCAGAGCATTTTGAACAGTGCTTTAGCTTTTACAAGTATCACTGTAATTTAATGTTTGGACTTGATGATGATAGAGACAAATATTTTCTTCAGAGCCCCATCTTGCTGTGAAAATGTAAGCTGGAAGTGATTATGCGAGCGCAGTTCATCATTTAGTTGGGATGAGAGGAGCACATCTAGAAAGAGTCCCAGCCTGTTAGTGGTTGAAATGGGAATTTTTTCCCCCTCCCTCATCAGTTTGTGAGTTAGTTCTGCTGTGTCAGCAGTCGGCACACAAAAACGGAATTCAGTAAAAGCTCTCTCCGCTCTCTGGGAGTTTTTTTTTTTCCCCAACAGCTTGCTCCCATCCCCCCTTTCCCCCTCATGAACTGACATGCTGGAAGAAACATATGCTACTATTCCCACTTCCTGACAGCTTGTGCTGCTTGAATAGGATCCTGCTCAGGGAGGAAGCAGTTGTCTGGAAAGAAGGGAGAGATTGAGAAAAGAGAGAGACCTCAGTGAATTGTTAGTACAGGAAGTAAAACATAAAAGTATTTTGGATGGTGAATTAAGGCAGTAACAGTTTGACAGCTCACACAAACTCTGGGATTTCTTGTAATATTGAAAGTCCAATCTGTTTCTGTTTGTCTTGAGCTCGGCTGCAGATAAAGTCGCTCTACACACAGTCGACATATTACTGAATGTTAGAGTGACTTTGATTTGCATGTAAAAATGCAAAATGGAGGACAATGTCACTTGATTTTACACCAGATGTGTGTTGAGCTCACACATCCCATCACACACTGTGCACACTGCTGAACGACTCGTTCAGCCACAGTGTTGTCGTGCACTCAGAAACATTTGACAGTGCTCACAGCCCAATTACGACCCAGCTCACAGGGGAAGGAGAAACAGAATAAAACCAGAGACCATCTTGTGATGAGATCACTCCAGCCATGATACAGCAATCAACAATTTAAAACAAATGTGAGCCAGGGGTGTAAAGTGGGGTGGCCAATAGCCCCTTTTCTTCTGGCCCACTTGCTCAGACCACACCCATCTTCAAATCTGCCTTCATTTTGATCTCAACTACATACCTGTAAAGTTTCATGACTGCATCTTGCACAGTTTTGAAGCTATCGCAGTGACAATATCTGTCCACAGACAGATTTAGACAAATATAAACATTAGGCAAAACACTCTGAACAGCTTCTGTGGTAGTTTCCTTTACAGTAGGATTCTCATGCCATGATGACACACACTGACTCACAAATTGAAAACGATGCAAACCATTGTAACGCTGTTGCAGCTGGTAATCATTTTGAGTTGATAAAATGACGTCATTTATTGACAAGGAATTTAGAAATTTACAAACACAAATAAAGAGGCAAACTACGAGGGGAAAAGAAAGGGCCGGACGGTGCTGTTTAAATCAAATCAACAAATATTACCAAAAGAGGGCTATTTAAAGTAAGAGTGACTACTAACTTTGTTTAAAGCAAACCAACATAGAATTGAAACTTCACTATGTGACCTTACAAAACACTGTCAAAACAGCACCCCTTTACCTAGTGTTTCTGAACACGTGAATATTAATGATGTATGCGATCAGTACTCAACAGTCGAAACTATAAGCAACCCAGTTTCCAGATAATCAACAAGTGTCTACCTGACTTGACACAGCACAAAGAGACATAGAGATAGGCTGTTAAGGCAAAATCTCAGCCACAGAGACTAATGATCTGGCCAAATATTTATAACAGGTCCCCTGAATTATTTCTCCTGGATTGGAGGGCTGGACAGGTGCTGCTCCAATCAGGATCTCCAGATATCCAAGGAGGAAGTGGGATGGGCAATGCTCTGTTGGAACAAAGCTCGAGCAGGGAGCCACACATCCTATTTGGCATATGCAAAGAAAACACTAAACACAAGAGAGGGTGCCAACAGCAGCTCCAACACCAATATACAATCATGTACTTACTGTTTTTAAGTGAAAATTGAGACATGAAACCAAAATTAACACTCCTTGTTGCACAGTGTGAGTGAAGCAGGAGCAGTTACAGTAGACAGCTGCACTGGACAATGAAAAGCACAGCCTAAATGAGTGTGGAGTATGAAGCCTGTCAGAGACTTCCCTCTTTAGTTTACTCATGGATGTCTTATCCACTTGTTGCTTTGCCTATTCCCTCTGGGAACTTGCCTTTCAGACGACGTGCCGTCATTGTATTCTGTCATGTTTTTGTGTTCAGTTGCTGTGCCCCGGAGCAAGCTTTTTCAAACATTCATTGCCCTGCATGCATTATTTATTTACCCATAATTAAGACAGTTTTGTCTTACATGCTTTGAGTTTGCCGGTTTGTTTACTGTTTCCTTTTTCCTTGCATGGACACATTCAAGATGCTCATTTGCATTTGCAAGATAATCTGGTGAAAATAAGAAGTGGAAAGTCCTCAGAAGAAACTTTTACATTCCTTCTATTTATTCACAGCACGATAGCTTTGCCTTGTAAAGTCATATTTTAGTTTCTGCACATGCATGGCTACAAAGGCCTACGTCGTGATCTGCTCACGAGGGTCCGCGCAGACCATCTGTGTATGGCCCAAAATGTATGGCCGTGCACAATGTATGTGGACCATACATGTCAACAAAAATGTATAAACAGGTCAACCTATGCACAGACCCAGTGAACTATAAATAGAACCGCAGGCATGTCTGCTGTGTCCAGTTTTGGGATTTATCCACCCTTTGAGCCAGCACACCTCTGCCTCTAAAAGTCATGGAAGTATAAACTCATGATAATGAGTTTTATTCTTCTCACTGTACACTCAACACAAAACATTTGAATTGAATTCTGATGTTTCTGTCTTATGTAATTTAACCACCTCAATAAACTCTGTCAAAGTCTCTTAAGTCCCGGGTCGGACTCTGTGGCAGCTTAAGCCATTATGTGCAGAATGCTCTCCATTCATGAGGGCCACACAGTTTATACTGACCGCAACACTGCTGAATCTCATTTTACCACACACACGCTTCTCTGGTGCCCAGCATTCATGAAGCTGTAGTGTGTTATAGTCATTTCCAATAAAATGTGGGATATTCTTCTGTTTTATGTTACTGGACATGCAAGTCATTCGGCTCCAGATGCTGTCACCGCATAATGATGCAGTCTTTAGTTTATTAGCTGCAGATTCACCCAGGAGCTTGTTGGTCTTGTCAATAGCCACTGGTGAGATGAGACTTTCTCCAGCTGTGTGAGCAGCTTGGTAAGATGCACAAAGGGGGCTGGTTCTTGGATTGAGCCACAGTCTGCAAACGGTACTTTTCTTGTGATGCCTGCAGGTCTCCAGCCTTTTTTTTCCTCTTCTTTAAAAAGAAAAAACCTCCTCTGGCTTCTCTGTGTGGCTCGAGTGTCTGACTTCTATTGGGGCTGCACAAACGATTTTTTCATTATCAAATAATCTGCCCCGTTATTTTCCTGTTTAATTGATTAATTGGTTTGCCGATAAAAAAATCAGAAATGGTGAAATATGCTGTGTAATTTCTTAGAGCCTGAGGTGACATCTTTTCAAATGGTGTGATTTAACCGACCAACATTTCAAAAATGCGAAAGCCATTCAGTTCATCATGTGTGACAAAGAACAGCATGAAATTCTGACATATTAGAGCATAAAAGCAGGAAATGTTTAACTGTTTTGCTTAAAAAGATATTAAAACAATCATTCTGTTATCAAAATAGTTGCCAATTAATTTTCTGTCGATTGATTTACCTACTAATTGTTGCACCTGTCGTTTCTGCATGGCTGCGGCTGACAGGTGACATGAGGCACAATGCTGTGTTTTCTTGAGTGTTTTATTTTTTTTCTTTTACACAATCACAGAGTTCCACACATTTACACCTAAGGTCACGACTACAACTGTGGTTTAACCTGTTGGGGACGTCTCAAATGCTGCTTAGCAACCTTTAGGGTGACAAATCTGATGGGATACATGTTACAGCTTGTTAAAATACAGAAATCTTGAAGCAGCTGCACAGATGAATTGAAGGTGAATTTCACTCACTCCATGACTTTTTAAAACTGTACAGTGTTTCATGGACTCACCTCATCTCTCAGACATGTGGTGCATTACTCATAAAGTCTTAAAGGTTTACGATGCAGGGTTGTCGGTTTCTTTTAGTAAACGTGCCAGCGAAAGTGAAAGTAAAAGCCAACCCCAGATTCACTCTCGTTTGGCATTTTGTCTTGATATACTTGTGTTTTTTCTGCACTATGCCTAAAAGAGGCATACGCCACTTCCCACGGAAAAGTTGTGAACTATAAAAACAGACTTGATGGGAGAAACTTTGACCCATGTTTATTAACATTTTAGAGAGGGAAAGGAAATTGGCGATGTAGATGGTGAGGTGGAAGCCTGATTGTAGTACACATCATTTTCTGCTTTTGTCCGTACGTACATTTTAGTATGGCTCCTATGCACTGTTTTATAAATGAGACCCCTGGTCACTACCTTTGACCTCACCTGAGCGCTGTGGGGGTACACGCCCATAAATATCCTGAACACATAAAATAAGAAGAAAATTAGAAGGCAGAGGGCAGATTGTCTGCAGATAAATACACCGCCTCACACTTCTAGTGGGTGAGAAGTGATGATTGAGAGGGATTACTTCTGTATAAGTCCATACTTTGTTTAGGAAATCCGGCATAGTCTATCTTTAAGCATTTCTCTGATCTCTAAACAAGTTTTAAATGTAACTATCTACTCTGTGCCTTGTCATTTAATAGGAATCTATCAAAGTATTAAAAGTCCATGGGAGAGAATGTTCAATTGTTTAAACCCATAACATCCAGTGTAAATCAAGTCAGCAACATTCTTGGCGATGTCCAAGCTTGTTTGGCTGCTTCAGCTCCATATTGTGCTCTCAACTAACAGAACTAACAGCGTGTACTGTTTTTTTTTTTTTCTCGTGTGTGTGTGTTTGGAAGCAGATGTCCGCTGTTCTGTTGTGGAGAGTGACCGTTTGGTTGTGCTTGTTTATTTGGGAATTCCAGGTCTCTCCCTAGTCTGCTCCAGGCGTCAGCTTGGAGAGCCCAACCGCCACAATTGATCCCAGCAGCTGGAGCGGTAGTGAGAGCCCTGCCGAGGACATGGAGAGGATGAGTGACTCGACAGACAAGCCCATAGACAACGATGCCGAGGGGGTGTGGAGCCCTGATATTGAACAGAGCTTCCAGGAGGCCCTGGCCATATATCCTCCTTGTGGACGCAGGAAGATCATCCTCTCTGATGAGGGAAAGATGTATGGTGAGTACAGATGTGTGTATGTGTGAGTTTTAACCCAAGCGTTGTTTGTGTAGTTGCATGTTTTCTATAAGGAGAAAACTGAGGAAGCGTAAAGGAATAGTTTAACATTTTAGGGGTTACCCTTATCTGAATTTTTGCAGCGAGCTAAATGAGAAGATGGACTCATCAGTGTTGCTCACACTTCACTAGAGCTAGCTCAAAGTTCAGTTAATGCAAATGAAAATGAGCTAGTTCATGTTCATAGTTCACAATTTGAATTTAAGTTCACAATCCCAAGTCTTCAACATTCACTCGCAGATATTTCCTAAGACGTGGGTGGGATGTTTCAACTCAGAGTGTCATTTCAAATTCAGATGCAAATGTGGCTTCATTCAGACTTGCTTTTTCAGAAAACTTTGCATAAAAACATGAGATTTTTTTCCATTGAAATCTGTTTTTTTTTTTAATTTTTATTTAAGTCCTTCAAATATTCATATGAACTGGCTTCAGCAGTAGTGGTTGCTGCGTTGTCTGAATTGCCAGTTCCACTAGCCATGCAGGTGCTGTTCCCTCTCTCAAATAGCGTTTCCCTCCTGTGAAAACATGAAGTGGATGTACGCCGGCATGCCAGTTGCAGTAAAGTCAGTGCGCAAGCGTCACTGGCTGACGTTAGAGTTAACAACTCTCACATTTATTAGTTGGAAACGGATACGTTTAGTTCACTGTTCACCAAAAACATGAGCACGTTCATGCACAACACTGCCACTCATGTCACAGCCAGGCACTCATTAGCTTAGCATAGCATAAAGACTAGAAACAGCTAGTCTGGCTCTGTCCAAAGGAAACAAAGTCCACCTAGCAGCACCTCTAAAGCTCACTAATTAACATGTTGTGTCTCATTATTTTTTGAATGGAATAAACAAAGTGTAAAAAAAAAACAAGTTGTGGTTTTAACAGGTGGTTGTGCGTGGGACCATTTTCTCTGCTTTCGTGCTGTAGTTTTATATTTATCAGAAATGCATAAGAGTGGTATCGATTGTTTAATTTAAACAGCAAGAGAAGTGAATAAGCGTATTTTCCAAAATATTCCTTTAAGAAAATAAAAGCCTCAATACGTGGCTGTGCCCGGTAATGTAATATCATAAGACTGTCAAATTCATCTGTGATGTGCTCTGTGATGGTGACCACTATACTGGTTCACAGAAGTGCAAGTTTATAAGTAAAGCAGCATGAACTATTAGTCAGTAGCAGATGGTACTGCGGCTGCCACCAGCTGTGCCCCCTCTCCTCCCTCCATTTCCCCCATTCCTGGCTGGGTGATGTCATGGAAAGAGGGAATATTTTCTCTCTGTGGTGTTGGACCGTCTCACAGCCAGTCAGTCAGTGTCAAGTGAAAGCAGAAAGCCCCTCAGAGCATTCGCTTGCAGCTGTCATGTGACCTGCTCCGGCCAAACGAAATGTAAATTGTAGGAGTTGCAGTGAAACCCCTCAGCTGCCACTACAAAGATGTGGGCTCAGACAACAGGACCCTCCCCACTGTCTCTTCCTCCAATTCCCTCGTCCCCACACAGAGCGAGGCTGCCAGAGAAGCTGTCCCTCTGCTTTGGATTAAAGCATGGCAGTTTTTTTGTGGAGTTATAAATGAGCAGTGCTAAGTGCAAGCCTCGCTGTTAGTCAGCGGACATCCTCAATATGATGCAAATGTTCAGCTTTCTGGTAGACATTACATTTGTCAGATATTCTTCTAAATATATTCTGCTCAAAATAGTAAATTGCAAGACTTTAAATGTACATTGTTGTTGCTTCTCTTTAAAACCCTACAAGCAAAGTACATAGATAAGAATTGTTGTAAGTGGCATTGATTTTAACATAAGCTGAGACAAAACACAACCCACTGAAATCTACTGTGTGTAAATGGCCTATAGACTTACATGTGTAATTCACAAACTGGAATGTTCAGGTTTTCTTTCTCAAAACAAGGATCGTTGCTCAAAGAAACCCCCAATAACAAACCCAAAGATGTGTTTAGTTTTTGTGGTGTTGAATCTACCTTAAAATGTGCTGAAGAGACAACTGCAGTGTTGAATAGAGTTGGGTCCTGCCAGATGTGCTCTGTATCTGGTTACACATTGTCTCACCAGTAGCAGAATCACAGGGCTGTCTTTCCTACCGTAACTGAGTCAGAACTGTTTGACACAAGAGCAAAATGATTTTTTTTTACGTCTTCGAGTGTGCAAACTGAAAAGAGACATGATTTCATGATGCAAAATAATCACACTCCTGCTGACTGCCAGTGTTCAGCTGTTGACTGTGACAGGGGAGGTACAATTTTTTATGTTTTTCTATAGATTAAAGGCAGAATTATGGATGTCTTTCTCTTTCTTAACATATCAGAGTTTTGCTGTGACTTTGTTACAGAAGACAGATTGGTATCAGTGTGATGTATTGGTGCTTCTTCTGGGGACTGGGCTTATTGTTCTGCCCTGCAACTGTTGCTGCATCCCAGTGCCAATCCCATCATGCCATGAACTGTGACAATCCCCCAAAGCTAGGAGGGTGTTAAAGGTGCCATGGGTCTTTTCTTGAAGGAAAAAAAATGCAGCCGCAGTTCATTTTAAATAGATTGGGTCCATTTATTTTTAGAGCACAATATAAAATTAGAGCAGGAACAATGCAGTGTACTTTTATTTGTGTTATGGTCTTAAGCACTATAAATGGTGTCATTGAGAGGCATCAGGACAAGCTGATGCCTGCGTTCATTCTGAAGTTAGAAATGTTTTGTAGTCATATCCCATCAATCATAGACGATAAAGAATTAGCTGAAGGGAGTGGCCAGCTGTATGGATGCCCTCTTTGTTAATAATAAACTCAGTTAAGCTTCAATTAATCAGCCGCCGATTGTTAGCAAATGATATCTGTGCTCAGTAGTTTGATTGGTGGTCTCTATAACGGCCAATCAGATGTCGCAAAAGAGGCGAGACCATTTCTCTACGTGCAGCTAGGGTCGGCCAATTTTTACCAGTACCCTCCAAGTTAAACTGATGCCAATAGATTACTTCATTAGATACCTTTTTTTCTTTCTCCGTGTGTGTAGTAAAGCTATACTTTTGAATATTTTGGTGGCATATCGGAACCCTGAACTGCTGAACTCAGTCAAAACACAGTGCTCGACTTCCCCAAACCACTGTATGGGTTGTAGTTGCTGCGGTAGTGGGCATATCAATGCCACTGGTGATTGGCTGCAAGCAAAATCATACAAATAGTGTTTTTTTGATAGATCTGGGTACAAAAAGGATGGAATGCAGGTTAGAATAGTTAAATAAATAATGCTACATGATAAAAAAGAAGGCTTCAAATAGACCCAATAGGCCCAAAAGTCCTGATCTGAGCACCCCCAAACTCAGTGAATCTTTTGCGGAATGCTTGGATGTGGTTCATTCCTCAGACTTACCTATATACTGTTTTTGTTGTGAGCAAAGGTTATAAAATATCTTCTGGTGTTGCTTTTGACTTAGTTTTTGACTCATTTTCTTATTTCTCTTTGTGTCAAAATAAGCAAACAGATGTTTAAATTTTCTGTAAAGGCATTCTGACATGTATTTAACCGTAAGGTACCTCGCTGTAAGGATTAAAAATGTATTGTCTCTCACTGCAGCATGTGATTGATCAAATACCTGAGTACATTTTAAAAGTAAAAAATGAGATTTCAGTATGTAAATGCAAAATAGTTTTGGTGTGTGAGGCATTTTTTGACATGGGATAAAAATATTAGCTTTTAATGCTCAGTGTTGTAGACTAAGTACTTTGCTTCGTCTGAGACGCCATGTCTGACAGGTGAGCCAATACAAATCTCACACCTATCCTGTTCACTATGGGGTGCAGGACGATAAGATGTATTGTTGTAAGAAAAAAAAAAAAAAAAGCAGCCAAACATATGAAGGCAGCTTTACTTTTTAGAGATCTCAACTGGAAAAAATAATAAATGAAATCCACACCCTGGCTGCATGCCCCCAGTAAAAACAAAGATGCTCTGTTTGCCGCATGAATGTGTATTCTTTTTAGGATGCCTCAGATTTTCATTTGTACTGTGCTCCTTGCTAACAGTGCAGTTCTTTGCAATGCTATCAGAGATGATAAGTAACCAATGAAGTGGTCCTTCATCCTGCTACAAGGGATTGATTTGTCTAAAACATCCAGTGATTTGTCTTTTAAGAGAGGAAGGGTTCAGCTGATCATGGCGAGGCTGATATGGGGCTGTAATCCAGGTCCATAGGGTTTAAAACAGCCACAGACCGACACCACACAAAACCTCTCATGGCATCTGAGATGAAAGTTGGCTACAAGGAGACAGGTATTTTGTATTTGAGAGACCCTGGGGATGGCATAGTGTTCCATACACAGAGCTCATCACAAGAGGAGCCGCCCTGAGTGCCCTTAAGCCCTTTGTTATCCTGGGGTAGAGTGCAGTTAATTAGCAACAGTCTCTATAGCAACTGTGTTGCGGTACAAAACAATTTCTAATTTCTGCTTCTTAGCTTATTGTGGTGTTTACCTGAAGTGTTTTGGATGTGCTGAGACCAGTGTTGGCTGGCGCCGTGCCCATTCTCTGAGGCTAATTGTGACTGCAATGGTAGACACCACATCCACATAGACTGCACCAGCCGGCACTTGCCACAGCCCCAGAGTTAACTTGGGATAATATTTTTAAAAAAGTAAAGGGAAATAGAGGGCACTGGCCCCTAGCCGAAGGCCCAAGACTCCGCACTTGCATAATCCACCTGCTGTGCTAGGCTGCATTCATTTATCCCAGAAATAGAGTTGATAAATGAAACAACACGCTTCACTCAAATTGTATGTTTATTCATTGAGTTATGTATTTGCACTTGCCCCGCAAGCTAAATGACATTGGTGAATTTTTCTCAGTTACTGTTGAAAAAAAGGGAAGAACTGATTTTTATTCTATCTACTGACAAATAAATATGTAAATACGTACTCTACTTGTAGGCTATACCACACCCATGTTGTGTTTGTCTTGTTTTTGCTACTGAAGAGGTGAGTCCACCAGCTGTATATGATGCAGTCCGTTGCCTTTTCAAACACTTATGGCGGAGACATGGAAAGCTTTACGTACTTTTAATACCTGTGTCACTATACCTGGTATTAACCTAGTTCTAATAAACAGCAGCATTGATACAGTTAATTGTATATTACCCCGAAAATAAATGCTGCCGCCAACTACGTGTGATATCCCTATATATTGTAATATTCACCTCCGTATGTGGAGTGCTGGACAGTATGCGTCTGTCCGCATGTGTTGTCGTTTGATGTAAAGCTTTTCCTATTACCACTCTGCTGTTTGCTCTGCCATCTCGTCAGTGATCCAGCCCAGACCCCTCCTGTGGGAACTAAGTGGCACTTGGTTTGCAGAGATGCCAAGGATGAGTTAGATATAATGAGCAGACCTGGCTTGCCCCCGATGGCCCAGCACTGTGCTCCTCTGGGGCTCGTCTCACCGGGCCGAGCATGCTCTGAGACAGAGCGAGCGGACCTGATCCTCCCCGCTGGGCAGATAATGAGGAATTCTGGGATCAGCTCAGGCTCTCCGAGTCACCTACATTCACGCAGAATGGAGTGTGAGGAACTTCATTGCAGGAGAGGCATCACACACCTCCAGAATAATCCCTCATTTGTTCCCCTGCCATTGTCAGTGTAAGACTACCGTGTTTTCACACACATGGTAGTAAAAAAAAGTCCAATTATTTTATGTCTTCCTCAAAAGGAGTAACTGTCACAAGTGTAAATAGTATTGATGCAGGTATGATGAGGGAGGAAAGAAGTCATTTTGAATATGATTTTAAGGATTGGGTTGTGACAGACTGGTTATTTATTCATCGTGGGTCGCTATGGAGATGTCTTTCAACCTGACACAGTGGCAGGGATCGAACATGCAGCTACAGTTGAAGCGAATGGGTCAACAAGCACGAATCGACCTGGTTTTGTGACTCTTCTACCTAACGGGGTAGAACACACGTCTCACACTTCTCTACTCAGCAGGTGTTTCTATTATGGCAACCCAGTCGCCAGAAGAAAATGTTGGTATTATACGTGTCTGCTAACCATGAATACATCACATTGCAAGCTTTATACGTATCATATCAGTGTTTCTAAAGTGATGCATGGAGGAGACGGACAGCTGCCAAGCTGTAAACTACAGCGTACTACTGTTTAAAACCAACAAACAACAAATACGGTTGTGTTTTGGCGAGACATTTCTGTTCCTATCTGCCTTTTAAGGCTCCAGCCGTGGGGTTTTGCAGCAACCCGTCGGTAATTTTCCACCAGCTTGTTAGGTTCATGGGAGTTATGCAGTGACCCGACGGGAATAGTGGCACGAAAAGCCCTTATTTTTTACATTGCTGATTTTCCTGCTGGGATTGTGTCCCTTAAACTAGGTATTCTAAGCCAAAACATGACCTTTTCCCATCCATAACTAGGTGGTTTTTGTGCCTAAACCAAACCACATAATAACCACAGTGTTTTGGAATGTAAAGTTTTAACGTATCTGCTATATAATAACGTGCAAATGTAACATATCCATGGTTCGCAGATATGTTCAGTGCCAGCATTTTCTCTGCCGAGTGGGTTGTTTACAAATAGGACTTTTGTTTAATGCTATTGATGTCAATATGTTGTTTATGAGAAGAGACAGAGCCGATGAGCGAGAGCATGTCAGAGATAGAAACTAAACAGAAACTCAGTTTTGTTTGGTCTGATTTATGTAATTCTGCCATTCAGCAGTGATGTGTATGGAAACTACAGACTTCCAGAGATTAACCAGTGACAGCAGTCTTATATGAATGGTCCACATCATTTGAAAGCATATTCACCAGAGAGTGTCATACACAAAATATGAAAGGTACATCAGTTTGTCTTCCTGTCTCTCCAGTGGTGTAAAACACTCTTTAATTTGGACTGATGCATTATTCAGAGCTCAAGGCACACACAGCAGCTGACCTGTGTAATTCAAATAATGTATGTTTTTATGGGATCTCTTCATGTCTCTTTGGACAAACCTTTTTGTTGACAGTCCTTCTGCACCTGTTGTTTTGCACTGCAAATGAGTTGCACACATGGGTCTAAAATGCCCAGTGGACACTAGTCAGGATGTTTGGACAACAGCCGACAGAAACAACCTGGTAATAGATGATTTGAGATCTGGTTGATTTCACTGTGCTTGTTTTGTTTAATTCCTACATGGTATCTTTAGCTTATGACCCATGTGTGTTTCTGTGGCTCCGAGAAAGTGCAATTAATGAGACTCAGCCCCAAAATGGATCTACATTTAGAAGCTCCCCCGTTGCTGAGCAGCAGAATTGATTTTGAAGTGCATATTATTTCATGGCAGTCTGTTCAGAGGGCCAGATTTCGGCTCTAACTCATGTCCATGTTGTGGTGACCAAGCATAACATGTTGTGGCTCATGTGAGATCCTGCCCACAGCCTCACAGGGCTGCTTTCCATGTACAGTGGTGATGGAGGGGCTCAAGGTGTAAGCAGGGCTGATGCTGAGCAGACTGTGAAGAGATGTTATTGGGAAGGGATTTGATGTTACAAAAAAGATTACTCTCTGAGGCAGAAATTCTGTATTTTGCTTTGCATAGTGGATATGCTGTATCCATATTTATCATGGACAAAATTTGCTACACAACATTATCTGAAGTGGCAATTTTATAGACTTAAAGGGGTATTTCACCCATTTTCAGTATTCATACATGTTATTCCTATGGTCTAAGACAGTCCAAAAATATTATAAAACATGAACAACTCCCAAATCCAACAGCTAGAGTGCTAGAAGTCAAATAGGTGATGTCATAGTATAATGTCCTGAGCTGCTCCATAGACAATTAATTGGGAAAGATGTCGTAGATGACACTGAGCACACCCAGGGGAATGTTCTGAGTATATGGGTACATTTTCTGTTTCAAAACAACATTCTCACTCTGACCTCGACACATATGGACATTTGGTCATGGACTTCCCACGCCCACATACGACATGCAAGGAACCCTGGGTGCGTTAGTTGTTGATGTTCTGGGACACTGTGTCAAGTTCTGCTTGTTACATGCATTGTGCTCTTTCAAAATACACTTCAGTTTTTTACGTGAAGTTCAGAAGATATGCACTATGTCGTTACAACACCGCAAATTAATGTTTTTTCTCTTTTAACAACAAAGGTTTAGGCAACAAAAGCATGTGCTTAGGTTTAGGAAAAAAGAACAGGGTTCGGGTTTAGAAACTTACAGGACGTGAACACCGCTCTCTTGGGTGAAAGTCAGTGTTTGTTGGACCCATCCACCACCCCCTCCCACCCTCCTTGTCCCGCCTCGTTTCCTCCTGATGCCGCTTGGCGATGTTAAACTATAATGGCAACCGGCCGCGTATCATGCCAACGTTAAAGGACGCCTTTTGTTGGTTTCTGATGCTGCAAGTCACTGCCCAAGCGCTGTTTGTTGACCTCGGAGTGTGACCAGGCTCTTCAGAACTAAGAACTCTACAATAGAACAAAGTTCATATGAGTATAAAAAAGAAAACAAACTGTGGATCCACAAAATCAGGCTCCCATAAATTGTCTACGGAGCAGCTCCAGACTTTACACCCTATGAACTCAGAAGTTTGAGACTCATCTCTCTGGTTTTTGGCCTTGACAGAGCGTAGTTTATGTTCACAAATATTGATTAAACTTTTCCAGGCCATGGAAGTAATATATTGGAATTCCTCATTTTGACAATGTTTCCCTCTAAGCCCTTTTATACAGAGATTGCGCTATAGGGCTATTATGAAGTCCCTTCGTTATGCTGTCTTTGCTTTTTTTACACAGAGCCAAACAATGGTGACATCATGCCGCCCCAGTGTGTGATTTAAAATGGCACATCGGCATTCCGAATGCAAAAGAGGCGTGACGGGCATGAGCCGTAACACACCAGCATTGGCCTCTAGTGTGACATATAACATATGCGTCAGCAGCACTTTCTAAACAATAACAATGGCAGAACATGGCAATAACAATCATTTGGCATCTCTGTTTTATGGAGGCTGATCTCATCCTCTGCTCTGACAGTAAAGAGCTCCCAGACCTCATTGTCTCCCAATTTGTGGGTATTTTCAGGGCTGTTCTTCTTCTACTTCTTTTTTTTCTGATCAATTTTTGTCAGCACTATTCATTCAAAACTCAAAACATATTACTGCTACAGAAGAGGTATCAAATGTTGTGAACAGTCCGTCTCCCACCCTCCACACACATACCTGCCCACAAACACCCACCCACATGATGTCCTTCTGAACACCCCTGCGGTCTCTATTCAAATTAAACATATCACACTTATCTACTGGAGCAATGATTCCTCAGGCACTGAGATTATTAGGTTGGAAATCTGTGATGCTGCATCTCGTCAAAGACTGAGAGTTGAGGACTTTGCTGCTGTTCTGCTTCTTTGAGTTAGCCGCTAACTGCTCTTAGCCACTTTATCAATCTCCCAGCACTCGGCTGCACACATAACACGTCATCAAAACACCCGTCCTGTCCATTGTCCCATCCTGCCAGCTGTCGATTTTACACAGACGTTGATTTGGTGCTGTTCTACCTACACTGCCAGCTTAAAGGCGAGACAGCTCTGTCCCTCTATTCCGCCATCGTACTTTTTACAAAGAATAACGGTGTGACATTTCCGCCTTAAACAGGCAGCGTTAAAGAGGAGTTGACACAGCATGTCCAGTCATCATCAAAAATGCAGCTGAATGCAAATGTGTTGCCCAAATTAACATTTTTGATTATGTTTCAATACTTAAGCTATGTAGTTTTTTACTACATGTATTTTCAGAACTGCATTACTGGAGAGAAGCAAGACAGAATGATCAGTGAGTCCATGTTTGTGATTTTCTGACTGTCTGTGTGGAAGTGTTTGCACTGAATGGTTGGATAGCAGGCCGTGGCTCTCTGCCTGCCTGAATCAGGAGTACACGGGGTGTGTCCCTGCTCTGAGGTCTGTGTGAGGCCCTCTGAGGCGGGCTTCTGGTTTCAGGTTGCACGTTCCCAATTGGCTGCTTTTGTTTGACTAAAACACAGTGAGACTCTGGGCTTCTTAAAGATGCAGTGTCACTTTAGTGCTCTCTTCAAGAAATCATCTGTTTCGTGCTGATTACATCATATTCCATTGATGAAACACTTTTATTCTGATGAGATCATCTCATACTGATGGGACCATTTTGTGTAATCAACATATGAATGGAATCTGAATGCCAGTGTTATTCTCTCATCTAGAGCACAGGGACTTCACTCCAGCGCTAACAGAGACAGTCATCTCTGTCTCTGCTGTTTGTGGAATAGAGAAAGGTCTCTCAACACTGAACAGCATCCCTGGAAACAAAGGAAGACTGTAACCATAGCCATAAAATTATCATACTCAGTGCTGTATTATCCTTGTAGTGTAAGAGTAAGTGCATGTTTATTATGTCGTGACTATCAGGGGTATTTCCATTAACTATTTTGAGCCTTGCCTCTTTCCAAACTTGGATTCAATTACAACTTTCAGCCGAGACTCCCTGAGCTTGTGCTCGTGGTTACAAAAGAACGTTAGACAGAAGAGCCCATCATGACCACAAAGTTTGACTTTTCATTTATACATATTGGTCACAGCCGACATGTCTTCCTTTGTGCTCAGATGCTGAATTGATCCTGAGAGATTGAAAATATTGATTTGACTCAGTGTCTTACTTTGTTGTGGAGAAGGGGGGCAGTGCACCTTCCTGACTGTTAGCGCCATGTTCACACATTGGACTCGCCACACAGCCAGTTCCTCGGGAGACTCATAATTACAGCCGTCCTTTCAGATTAGTCCAGCAGCCTGTCCAACTGTGGCTTCACTCCCTGGTCGTTTATTTCATCCCTTTCCCTCTCCTGAGAGGCACACCTCAACACAATGGCTAGGCCAGCCTCTACAATAATGTATGTGATGATAAACACAGTGGCTTCTAATTGATAGAGTGATTCAGACAAGGGCTGCCTGTGCAAATTGGTCCCCTGTGAGTATATTGCACAGAGTTGGGACTAGCGGGTTTCAGCTCTGGCCTCGTTTGAGAGGTGTAGAGTGGGGAGAGAGGAAATAGAATGGGCTGGACCTGCTGAGTGATAAAGAGGCTGTCTTTGCCTCCTCAGCCCCGTCTGAATACAGCCACAGTTCAGCAGAGGTTGGCTGCTGTAATCCTCTCAGTGTCTCCAGGAAGGCTCAGGTTAGTGACCTGCTGCTTTGTGATGTCTTGTAAGATTTTGAGAGAACACCTCACCTTTAATCCCCCACTGTTCAACTAACACATTAGCTCAACCGCTCCTGACCCAGCCCCTGCAATAAAGCCTTTTATCCAGCTCAATAAGGTCATTTGAAGTTAAGTATTGATTTCTTTTGGTGTCCAGAGAAAAAAAAATGGATTTTTAAAGAGCTGTTAATTACAGTTGCACACTGCATTATGTAGAGAACTTAAATGTGCCGTGGCTGGATTTTTAAACCATGAATGATACTTATTAACTTTAAGTCTAAGGCTGGAATGTTTTTCTTGTATTGATACATGAAACAAACGTAAATAGGTCCATCACATTTTTAATGTAATTTTACGCTGGACTTGCTCTTCCTTAATTACGTCATCTCGTCGTACCCGCTTCTTCTGAGGTGGTTTAATGGCACGCAACTGGAGAATTAACGCCACTGACTACTTATCTCAGTTTACCCAACTCCTAATATTCGCATGACAACAGTGGATAGAAACAACTCGTTAATTAGCTTTTTCTGTCTCTGATGTTCTAGATATTTGTTAATGTTTTTGTGCTAAATTTGGACGGAAACTTGCTCAATGAAACCAAGCAACCAGCCTGGTCTCATTCTCAGGTCATCAAATATGTATGACGCTTTGTCAACGATCGCGATTAGGTTCAGGCAAAAAAACTACTTGGTTAGGTTTAGAAAAAAGCATCGTGTTTTGGGTTAAAATAAATATATTTATAAGGTAACATCAGTGTGTGACGACCCTATGTAAATTGCGTAATGTTACATTAAAACACCATGGGCTTTTGGTTTCACATAGAACACGAACTGTAGTCTCCTAGATGGAAGTCTGAATTTGTTCGATCCATTCACCTCCACCCTCTTCCGCCTTGCGTGGACTTCTTGCTCTTTATACTACATCAGTTGCTCTCAGTGTTAAGAATTGCCACAGATGTTCACACTTAAGTTACTTGACAGCCTTGACAGTGTCTTCTAAAGGCACCAAAGGCTGCCTTTGGTGCCAATAACACGCCAAGGGGTGTGACAAAGCATCAGTATTTGGCGCCCTGCAAATGAGAACGGGCTGACATGATTTTTGTGACTATATAGATTTGGGCTCTGTAGTACCAGTTTATGTTTAGGAACTGATATACATTGATTTAAAAAGCTCTTTGTTCACCAGAAAGATGTTTTATTAGATAAAAAGACAGTGGCCTTCTGAGCCATATTACAAAGAATAAAACCCCCCAGGCAGTGCTTCCACGGTCATAAAATACAGTCAGGTTTTAAAATCACAGTGTATGGAAAATGTATTGTCAAAAGTAAAAATAGATTCACACAAAATAGAAAACCCCACACAGTGTCTTTTTTTCTATCCGTCTTCGGTTCAGAAATTCTCAGGCTGGGGAATAAATGGACTGCTCTTAATTGTAGGCTTTCTTGTTTATATGTCCCTGCTTTTCTTGTCTAAATGAGGACTGAATAGAGTTGTTTCCTGTGGATATGGGAGGAACACCCATGTACATGCGAGGCCAGAACTGCAAGAGCCTGTGAGAATTTTACGAGACATTAAAAACACTGCTATGTGTGTAAATTAGAGCATGTTAAAAGATTACCATAATAATCACCTTTCACTGAATCCAGAAAGTGTGAAATCCTAACAAGGTAAAAGCCAAAATCATACTGTGTGCGTACACTGTACTGCCTGGGTGTTATATTTACATGACTGGGGACTGAATCAAATACATGATACATAAATGCAGAACCAGTTTTTATTGGCTTCAACTTTTCCGTTTTAGCCTGCAGGCATTGGGATTGTGTGTGCGTGTGTGTGTGTCTGTGTGTGTGCGAGAGGGAGGAGGAGGGATTTCTATTGTGTCTCACAGAATAGGTTAAGTGTTTGTGATCATCGTGGCGTCACACGAGACGTCTGGCCTTGAAGTCTTTCTTAGGGACCCATGCTTCCAGTGCGAGGGTCCGACAATACGGTAAAGCTCTTTTAACAAGCAGCTGGTGGACTGGAGTCAGATGTTATGATCAGCAGATGTTATCTTATCTTTTGACTTCCACAAGACATTTCATTGCTAAAGGGCCCCCGAGTGCTCTGTCGCTCTGACCTGTATTATCACTAAACGGAGAGAAAAGACTTGTAAACACGCTAAAAACAAACACATTGGCACTGCATTTCAGGAAACACCTGCAGGGTCTGGCTGACTGCAGACCTTTTTATATTTAGTTGTAATTGTTAAGCTTACATGACCGACATGTTGTGTTCTCACCACAACAGTAATGCTTGATTCATTCCCATGAAATGATTCCACACACAGGAACCTACTCGTCAACATAGCCTTTGGCCTCTCAGCCAGGGGCCAACACAATGCTATACTGATAGCATGGTGTGTCCACCCCCCCCAAAAAAAGGGCACTGTCAATTTTCCTTCGAGCCACAAGTCACAGGTTCTCCTCCACTTGGCAAGCAGTGGTTTCCCATTGATGTTGCAAGTAAAAGGCTTCCTGCCCTTGCCTGCTATTCCCAAAACCTGGGACGAATGCCTTCATATTGTTGGTTTAGCCTATTGTGATGCTAATGTCTGCCTGAGACCCTTGAGTCATCTATCACGGATGACAGGAAAGCTGGGGCCATTGTGTTGGCCCACCACACACACACACACACACACACACACACACACACACACACACACACACACACACACAGAGAGAGAGAGAGAGAAACAAACACTTACTGGGCTTTGGTCTACATAACTTTAAAGTGGAAGAAACCAAATAGAAAAGTTTGCCCAACAGACTCAGTCAAATTTTTATCAAAAATTGAGAAATGTTCTGGCAAAAAGATTCCTGGGGTTATTGTGAACAGTTTGAGGTGATTTGATGAGGGCTGCAAATTTGTCCATAAATTAGGAATGGACTATTTAAGTAACTTCCATATTCCAGTACTCACACTGAATTATTATAAAGTGCTCAAGTACTCACAAAAAAAAGTCTAATGAAAGAATAGGAATTTGGATTGGCCAACAACAGAAAACAAGTGCTGTTTTAAATTCATTTACTGAACAACCAGGCTTCAGTTCACCTATTGAACCATACATTCAAAGTTAACAAAAGAAAAATCTGCAAACTTTCTGTTGCTGCCGTTACACAGGTTAGACACAGTACTGTCTTCGGAGTCAGGAGCAGCTCTCCCCAGAGTCAGTTCATTTTCTGCCTGGTTAGCACGAGCTAACACAGCAGCACCTGCTAGTGTCCAATGCCAAGCCGTAATGCCATAATGGCTCGAATCTGTGATTGAACCCGTTAATAACTGTAAGGTAACTTTAGCCGTGTGATGCTAACAGGTAGCCCTGTCAGGGATTGTGTGAGTGTGTGTGTGTTGCGGGCGGACTCTCACCGAGTGTTCCACAGTGTGGAACTCGCACTCCTGCAGCAGTAGTCTCATGGTAAACCGAGAGAAAGTGACAGCAGGATAAGTGCATGCAGCTCTATCATTAAATAAGATTTTACTCATTTTAAATAGTAAAAGATGTATAAAAGTCATGTTCACAGGAAGGTTGGGCTGGCGATTACTCAACACTTTGACTGAATAGTGATGTCCAAATCAAGTGCTTGAGTATGCGTGCCCATCCCTGCTGTAAATAACTGAAAAATAGTGACAGACACCTATCAGGAGTTTCAGAGTTTCAAATTCATGTTTGGGAGGCCTAAAACAGCAAATATTTGGTATTTTTCCTTGTAAAAATGGTTGACACTTATGTCAGTTGACTAAATTATTATTTGATTGTTTCAGCAGTACATATCAGTTGCTCACTGTAAGTATTAAGGATTTAATGACATAAAGTAGGACTACTACTAACGATTATGTTTATAATTGTCTGATCTGCCAAACATTTCCTTGATTTATTACTTAATCTATAAAATGACTATATAGTTCCTTTTTAATTATAAGGTGATGAAATCAGATGTCTTGTTTTGTCTTACCAATGGTTCAAAACCCCAAAACAGTCAGTTTACAGCAGGGCTGTGTATTGGCAAGAATCTTGCGATGCGATATGTAGCATGATACAGAAGTTATGATTCAATATATTGTGACACTGCAAGCAAGGCGATACACTGCAGTGTTTTTTCCAAATCTTTTTAATGTAATTTTATAAAAACACTGTCATAGTATAAAGAATACGTCACCGTCCGCATAAAAAAAGTTTGCTTTTTTATGCAATCGGAACATTGGAATCTGTATTTGTATTTATCACAGTCGCTGTGACATCCAACATCATAACCCTACTTCTTGTGCAGTCAGAGCAAAGGAATTAACATTTGCCTTTATCTGTAAAAAAAGAAATAATGTTAAAATGCTTGCAGGATTCTTTACGTAAACAAATTATAAAAATAAAAAAATTGTAAACAATTAAAAATCCATAGTGTTTTTGAGAATTGATACAGTATCACAAAACATATTATGGCAAAACCCAAGTGTACTGATATTTTCTTACACCCTGGTTTACAGCAATGTTAAAACAAGGAAAAGCAGCAAATTGTCACATGTGAGGAGCTGGAAGCAAATCTTTTGGTCGACTGTCAGAATAGTTGCAGGTTGATTTTCAGCTAATTGATTAATCAGGCAAATTGTCGCAGCTTTAATGTGCAGTGTCAAAACATTTAAAGAAATAACAATGACAGTATTTCTCAAAAATGGCCATGAATGATCTTGAAATATAACTTAGCTAGAAACAAAAGCTTTACATTAAATAACATGTTATTAGGTCATAAATAGTAATCCAACCTGTTGCACTAAAACATTTCTATCACATGAACTGTTTAATCGTTCTGTAATAAGTGTTGATTAGAAAATGAGGAGTTGAATGAAGGGTTAATGATAGATCAGTCCTTACAGTCCAGGCAGCGTCACATGTGTACTCTCTGTTCTGCGAGGCTGCCCTCTCAGGCCCTGCAGAGAGAGAGAGACAGCCGAGCGGTGGAAGCCACACACATGTAGGCAATCTGCCGACTGATTCTCGGCCAGGCCCAGCGCCGTCTCATGGCAGAGTGCTGGGCCAGATGTGACTGTGGTTGTGCCTGCATTAGTAAAAAGTGCTGTTACAGGAAATGGATGCTTTTAAAAAGAGGAAAAGAAAAAAAACTGGAGCAGAGCAGTAAAGTATTGTTCTTGCCGCTCAAAGGACGAAAACCAAGCCAGTTAAATTGTTTAATATGCCATTACTTAAATTAGCCTCACTGTTTATGTTGCACAGGTGCATAAAGGCTTTGCTCGTGGATTCAATGACAAACCTTTGTGTTTGATTCAATGCTGCTTTACTGTTATCATGGAAATTTAGACTTTGCTAATGTAAAACTCATCTGTGACATGTAGTTCTCTTTTATTTTAATCTGTACTGATTTTATAAAGTCTGTGTTAATGCACAGATGAAATAGTAGGGTGAAATGGAACATCCAGATTAAAGCTGGATTTAGTTTTTCTTATTCTGTGTCTGATGACTGTAAAATGATCTGTTTCAGCAATTTTTGCACATTTAAGATGTCTAAAAGCTGAGAAAATGTATGTTACTGAAATAAAATTACAAGAATTTTAATCACAATCCCTCAAACCTTTCAACTTGATTTGAAAAAGCTTTGCAAATATCCCTTTTAGAGCTGAAATGAGTAGTTAATTAATCAGTCTAGCAACAGAAAATCAATCTGCAACTAATTGGATAATTGTTAAAGTAAACATTTACTGGGTCCAATTGCTTTTCTTGTCGTATTTGATGGTAAACTGAACATTTTGGGTGCTTGTTCAAATGAAATAAGACTTTCATATGCCTAATTTTTCTCATATCAACCAAATGATTAACATAGTAATTGACAAAATAATCTGCAGTGTCATGAATTATGAAAATAACAGTTAGTTGGAGTCCTAATGTTTTATTTTCTGATTACAGTTCATTGTCTGTTGGTGTATTTTTACATCATTAGAACCCCTTAAGATGTGGAAAGTATTTCTTTATGACCACATTAATCCCCAAATGAGCAGCAAACAAAGTTTAAGTTAAAAAAAAACCTTCCCATGGTATTATTTGATATTATTTACCACTCAGAAACTTTAAATGTTGGTAAATCCTGATTAGAACTGCAAAGATTAGTTGTCAACTACTAGGTTAATCATTAACTAATTTGATAATTGATTAATTGTTTGAGTAGTTCTTTAAGAAAAAAACGTTAATATTGGCTAATTCCAGCTTCCTAAGTGTGAATATTTTCTGGTTTCTCTTCTCCCCTGTGACATTAAACTGAATATCTGTGGGCTGTGGACAAAACAAAACATTTGAGTATGCAACCTTGGGCTTTGGAAAACACTGAATGACATTTTTTTTTTACCATTTTCTGACATTTTTTTAGATCAAACAAGTACCACACTAATCCATTAATTGAGAAAATAATTACAAGATTAATCTACAATGAAAATAATCAGTAGTTGCAGCTCTAATCTTGAGTTGTGTACAGACGTATGTGACGTCAGGCAAAACCACAAATACAGAATCCTTTCATGTGACACCGACTCTTACAAATCTGGTGAAAAAGTATGTCTTCATGTAGGACCATATTGTTATCAGTAAGAGGGTGATTGATAGTACAGATTTCAGGGCCTTTAAATATTTCCAGAGCAGCTACAGTAGAGATTAATAACAGAGCGTTATCAGTCAATCATAAAGGTCGGGTTTTGGTGTCAGCCCCTCAGAAGTGAACAGCAAAGGCTTCATACAGGTTGTTGTAATCCACTGTAGGAATGTCAGGATGCACCAGTTTCTTCATTGGGAGAAGCCGTAACAAACCAGAGTGCAACATAAACCTAACATATGTTGTGCTGAGACTAAACAGCGCGACTCTCACTTTTTTTTCATGGAAAATACTTATTCTCTTGTACGTGTCTGTGTTACTGCGAGGCTGCTCACATCCACAGGGTGACGGAGGGAGAGAAATACAATAATGTAACAAGAAGGCTTGTAGTGGCTCTAATAGCTCTCACAGTTGAACTGACTATTTCTTGAACACAGTTGTTCCAGGATTTTAGGGTATAAATGCATTTTACAAATAACTCCAGTGAATTACACCTTTATCAGTGGAGAAAATGATTGCACTTTTTCCATCTGGAGTTGGTAGCGAAGAAGGAAAGAAGTCAAGGACGAGAGCATCTTTTTGTAAATTGTAGAAAGACAGTCTGAATGGGATTGCTGTGTATGAAGTGAAGTAATTTACAATTGGTAAATATTGGATGTATGTGGCAACCTGTTTATGAGCTTATGTAGCAGCTCAGTTACTATCAGACAGAGAGAGATCAAGGGTGTATTCCAGAAAGCGGGTGTAGTAATCAGCAATTGTCATAATCCAATCACAGTTCTTACTTTATCTGCCATTATTTAAAATCTTTATAGACAGAGGTATAAAGGAATTTCATACCTCTGTCTATAAAACTATAAATTTGGGTTAGTAACTGTGGTAACTGACTCTGTGAACCTAACCTGCTCATTAGCAGAATTTCTTTAACAAACCTTAAGTTTCTGTCCGTCTCCTCCCTCTGACAGACCCGCTTACGCTGTTTTGTTTCCTCATTGATTCAGTCTGTGTCATACCATGTATCAGATCACATTAATTTGTGGTGGTTTACTCTAAGATATTTAGTTTTTTATTCAGGACTATCTGAAGTCAGTCGTATCTTCAAACAGCAGTTTTTGCCCTCGTATTCAAATATCACTCAGCTCAGAATAAAACCTCTGTATGTCTCTTTTTTTCTGCAGACAGCTGTTGGTTTGTTAGAGCAGTTCCACTTAAATGTTTATTTCACATAGGCCTAATGTGTAATCTCAGTTTAAACTGTAGAAATCAGTATGAGCTTTTAGCACGTTGGATCAATGAATAACTGTCTCCGTCATTCATGATGCGATTGGTCACACTGATGTGACTGATGGAACATAATTTCTTTAACACTGGAGATATGTTTCTTTTTCTGAGTCAGCAGGATCGTGGTGCAGCTGCTGAGTGTGGTTTGAAATTGAGATTTTTTAAATAAGGTGCATAAAGTCTGAACATGTTTTAACAGCAAATTGAAGCTATTAAATTTGTTAAAGTAGCTGACATTAAGTCACTAAATGCTGCTGAGCCAAAGATCCAAATAGATGTCTAAAATTTAAAATCTACTGTAATCAGCCACAATATTACTGGATCAGACCGTGACCTCACAAACCTTTCTTTATGTCCTTGATTTATTTATGTTTTAAACCTTCAGTTGCTTGTCCCTGTGTTTTGTCTGTGTCAGATTAAAGCTGAGCAAATAGCCTATATATAAAATGCAGTGTAGGTGATGGCCTTAATGACGAATTAATGGAGCGCTGAATGAAATTTTGTTGTGTGAACTAATTGACGCTTTCCACTGCTCTGACTTAGACTCTTTTTTTAAAGATGAATGTGCACAGTCTGCATATGTACGTGCATTAACAGGTTATCTCTACATCCACTGGATTAAAATGGAGGCCCTGCCTTTTATTTACCTGTTGTCATGGTGAATTGTAGTTTAACATCAGAGTTGACTGAACAAATTCTGATCAGCAGTTCTGCAACTGAAAGCTCTTTTCAGTCTTGAATGGACCCCAGATGTTTCTGTCAGTATAATCAACTTGTGAGACTGCTGTGAATTGGAGAAATTTTTTGACATTTACATTTTTGACCAAATACCTCAATATCAATATTGCGACAATATTGAAGGGTGACTGTTGGTGCCTTCACAAAATATTTACACAATAAGATTTTTAATAAATGGGTCGATGCTATGATGCTAATATGGTTATATAATATATAATAAGGGTTAAAATTTGAAAATAAACTTACATATTACAGGGTGTCTACAGGTCCTTAGTACTAAAAATATAAGTAAACAGAAGTGATTTGTCCAAAAATCTGTCCTAAATTTCATTAAAATGTGTCCTGAACAGGTCTTAAAAAGCCTTAAATTTTTAAAAAGCATTAAATTAATTGTCTGATACCTGTAGACACCCTTCTTTTAGGGACCTAGTCTAAAATTTCTGGTTTTAATCAGTTTGGAGGATTTGGAGGATGATGGCAAAAATGTCAGGGTGGTGTAACAGTAAAAACTTTCCCAAATAATTAAACTTGCTTTAACAAGGTGAAATTCTCAATAAAACAGCCTATTAACTGGTTTGGTGTAATATTTCATCAGAATAATTTAATAGTGTATAAAAGTAATGAAACACCATTGAATATTCTGAAGAATAATATCAGTCGCGTCAACTTGCTGAAGTGTCACACTGGTGTAAGCAGCATTCAGGGAGCCATTTTGTTACAGTTGTACAGTTAAGTTCACTAAAAGTTGTTTTAGATTCTGGAGGTCTTTCGGGAGGTTATGGGAAATTATTTCTGGGTGTGGTATCTCTGAGGTTGGTCCACAATACACTCCATTGTTATTCACAACAGAGCGAGCCTGTCCCAGGTTCCTTGGAGGAAGGATGCTGAGGGCCAAATTGGATTTCTGACTGAATGAGGAACCAGCTACTTGGGGACAGTGTAGAGAGGGTTGAGCCACCATTTCTTTGTGGGGCTGCTGCTGGAGTGCCTTTCATAAGTCGCAGATCCTCCAGAGTCATTGAGATTCAGAGGAGAGTTCAGTCTGGCCAGGTGGAGGGTTCCTCCAGCTGCTTAACAGCACGGGTCTGCTCAGGGGTCACACTATAAATATTTAATCCTTTTCCTGCTGCTTTGAGTGACAGGAACACCCCAGAAAGAGTTAATTTTCTCAGCCCTCTCCAGGCCTTGCTACAACTGCAGGACTACACTTAACATTCAGAAACAGGCTCAGTTGTAATGCAAACTAATGCAAGAAAAAACCATTGAGGCAAAAACTAGATAGCACTGACCGTAAGATCTCTCTTCACATTCAAAGTTTAGATATTCAGCTTTGCACTCTTTTGTTTTTTCCCTGAAAACCCTTTTAAAATTATACCAATGACATATTGCATTTCAGCTGTTTCCAATGTATGATTTTTTTGAGAGATCTGCACTACAGTGTCTAAGCCAATACACAAAGTTTTTGTCAGGTTTAGTTCACGGAAACTACAAATAATGTAATCTAGTTTTAGCTAATGAAATTGTCATAAACTAAAAAGGCATTAATGCTTTTTTTTTTTTGCAGGAACATTTAATTTAACATACTGACTGTCCGTCTTTCACATGATGAATCTGACATGAACTGTATCACTGCACATAAGGAAGCGTGCATCTACTCATGGATGAGAGGCTCATGCTTATGACAGCACGAGATGTAAACATTAATGTCATCCTCCTCTGCTGAGCTGTAATGTTAGCTAGCTCAGTGGTGCTAGGTGAGCTAGCAGTAGATGCATGCTTCCCTACGAGCAGTGATACATACGGTCGGTGGGTGTAGTTTGGTAGAAAGAAAATAGTTCCTACATGAAACTGCTCACAACAAGGTCTGTGGATTATCTTGAGTAACTGGGTCATGATTTCTAGAAAGATTCATTGTTGTTAAATGCATTTTTGGGGGTTGTTAGCACCACAAGCCGAGTGCCATCTAGTTCCATTATATTCGAGAGAAGGTAGACATCTCTTCTCGCACCAAAACAATCTAGACTGATAAATAGCACTACAGGTAAGAGGAAAAATATGTATTTTTGATTTGGGGCGGACAGTCCCATTAAGCTTTGAAAGACTGAAAGTCATGTATCTTTTATACTCGTTGCAGATGGATGTAAATCTCTCTGACTTTATGGTGTACAGAAACGTATAGATCTCATGTTTGCATCAACTGAGTGACTAAAATCTCCCAAATTTACTTGTAAATGCACATCTTGTTGATATTCTTATTTACGTTTCACTGTATTCTTAAATGCATGTATGTGTAAAAGATCAGACAACTTTGCTGCTTGCATCATACTCTACAAGGTTACACAAATTTACTTTTTATATCACATTAGAGTTCAGTCACACTCTAGTAAGCTCAGTACTCATTGATGGTGTTTGTGGCTCAGCAGGTCCAGGATTTCCTCCTGTAAAACAATCATGATGTCTGATGTTTTGTTGACACCAAAATCTCCAACAAACATACTGTAAGATGTTAAAGTAATGTCATATGTCAGCGGTGCTGGTGACACTTATTATAAGCATTGTCATGAAGAAGTTCACAGCTGTACTGTATGTGCTGCTGTTACTGTAGAACCAGGAAGAGATCTTAACTGTCGGTGGATGTATTAAAGTGACAAATGCACAAACTTTCCTTAATGCATGTGAACTCATGGAATGAATGTAAGAAGACTCCCATCAAACAAAAATATCAGGACCTCAAAATGAGAAACATGAGAGAGTAACATTGTTCCTGATTGGGTTTTCTTTTACAAAAACAGTTATTGATTATTAGTTTTGGAAATCAGATTTAAATGTAAAGTTTCTATTGTAAATGTTAAAATCAGCATATCAACATTTTATGTACCACAAAGACAAAAAAACTGCCCTGAATTATTTATAGAAGACGATTTCTTTCAGTTTTCAGGAAAATGTTGCACCTTATGAATTTCAGGTGGGAAAAGCAGAGTTGTGTCTTCAGCATTTTTAGTCCTGAATGTGGACAGTCACAGTTTTTTTCACCAATTGTTGTTTTGCAGTGCAAACACAGGCAAGAAAAAAAGAAATGCAGGCCAGCCAGGACCCACTGAGCTTTTTTTTTTCCAGCCTGGTGAAAAGAATGAATTATTCAACAGTAAGCAAGCTTTCAGCTGGCCATTTGTGTGCTTTGATCTAGGAATCAGGAGTTTGCATGAATGCCTGTATTGTCATCTTATGTTTCCACAGTGTGTGTGAATGATTGAAAATAGTGCAGGCCCCCGCTTCATCTGGTAAAGTTTACACTGCAGGCGCTGTGGACAGGCAGGCTGGCATTGTAAATCCCCAGATGTTGTTTATTTGTCCTGTGAGGTCACGTGGCTGGGTTCAGTCAGGCTGGCCTTGCCTACATGTTCAGTGTGAAAACAGCTTCGGGGTCAACCTTTAACAAACTGCAGCTCGACGACAAAGCCAACCCCCCCTCCCCCCCCTGCGCTCAGTGGAACAACAAAATGTGTAGGTGTGGCACGCAGCCAGGTGCTGCAGGTATCAAAGATCTCATGTTGTTGACAAGTTTTTACCCTGTTTTTATTTAAAGCCACAGAGCTTTGATGAAAGATATTTACCTTTTACTGGGCAGGAGCCTTTAAAATACTACATCAGCCTGAAAAAAAAATGCTGCACTCAAGGCAATTTTAACAACTTCCCCATGATTAGAATTGGCATCTTTTAGAGATGATTTAATTTGCGAACTTTTCTTGCATCCATCAGCCTTTAGCTCTGGAGGAGAGATAAATGAAAGAATCCTGTGTGGCAGAGCTGAAACAGTTAGTTATCACATTGATTATTTGGGGTTTCCTCAGCCATGAAATTCCTGGAAAAGTTTTGAAACTAAAAAAAACTGTATTCCAGGTCTGGAGATGGTTTGGAATTAACAGAATGTTTGGAAACGTTTTAACAAATACAATATTTTGGCTGTTATTCAAAATATATTCATAAAAAATACCAAAACATTTCAAACATGATGCAAAATACGTTCCTTGAATAACTGATTTAATATCTCCCATTGCTCTAACACCTGAAGAGGCATGATGGCGCTTAATCTAAATTTATTGAGTTATCGGGAGTGCTCAGTTTCAGGCAGCATTGCAGAACAATTATTTGAAATGTCCATAAAACAAATGTTTGTTCAACAAAAAATAAAAACATAGGAATTTGTCAAAATATAATCTAAACACAAAATGCACTGACATCAATATGATCAGTTATCTCTTCCCCAAAAGCGAAAAAGAAGTGCAGCCTTGACGTTTTCTGAAATACCCATATGTGCTGGTCTGGTTTGTTGGCATATGCAGTTAGTTGTTTAATGAGTGAGTAAAGGTAGCGTTTAGTAGGAGTGGGAATCACTAGAGGATCCACGATACGATATTATCAATGTTATCATGATACTTAAGTCAATACAGTATTATTGCGATTTTAGATATGCTGCGATATGTTGAGTATTACGATCAAATATTTTGTGATACATTGCAGTTTGTTACATTTTTTTCCACTGTAAATTATGTCCCAATCTTTTGTATCTAATAAAGGATAAAGTTTTCAGTCTGATCATCTTCAGCCATTTTTTTTTTTTTTTGCAGCAAAATGTATCTAGTGGACTGAAAAAACAGTGGATTATATTATTCTAGTAGGCTATCTAAAGTTTAATTTGTATTTGTAATATTGATAAGTTATATAACAAAAAAAATTAATATTTGCCACTGTGTGATGATACGATATTGCCACACACAAATATTTCGCGTTTAGCAGGTTGCATATCTACAAATGCCTGGGAAGTGCATGTTTGTAAATGTATGGCTGTATCACTATATATATTTTTTAACTATGTGAAAAATTTCCCCTTGCGGGATTAATAAAGTATATACATTAAATTAATTAATTTAATTAAATTAAATAAAGTCATGAAAATGGGGTAAAATGTTTAAGAAAAATTATGGAAACATTTTGAAAATGTATTGGTAAAAAGTTCTGGGAACCCTGTTAGTTAAAAAGAAAAAAAAAAGACAACTTTGATGATCAATCATCAATCTTTTTAGGCAAAAAGTGGCAAAAAAAATTTGTAAATATTTTCTGATTTTCTCCTGTGATTGAAAACTGAATATGTTTGAGTTTTGGAGTGTTGGGTTTGAAGTCATAATGGACTCTGAGAAGCTGTTCTTTTCAGTATTTGCTGACGTTTTATGGCCCAAACAACAAGCCTTAATTAATCATAAGTTGAAGCTTTACTTTATAGCCATAATGCGTTTTGGGCGTTCTAACTGAAGCTTGCTATACCCAGATCAACATGTCTTTCATTCAGCACACTTTATCAGCACACAAGAGCCCTGAGCATCACAAGATGATGCTCACACTGGCTGCCTTTTGTTTCCATTATACAAACAACAAGCAGATAGAAACATCTATCAGTGTTTTCTTGTCTTGTCTTTCTATGAAACATGTCTCCCGCATCCTGCTCTTTTCTACCTTTTGAGATGTGCTCTTGTGATCCGTTACAATTCGTGATGGGCTGCCATTGATGGAAAATGCCTTTTCTCCTGATTACCTAAGATACAGCTCATTAGCACATGTGCGGTACATTGTGGTCTCATTGTGTCATTACAAAAGTAAGGTCTTTAATTGATAACGATGTGAATGTAGAAAAATGTTTCATTATATTGAGGGTTTGGTGCATTTCATAGAGGAGCACAGCAGATCCATGGCATTGGTTGGCTACAGCTGGACACATAATTAGAATGCCTCCTTACCTATAATTTGTGTAATAGTTTTGGTTGGCGGCATGTTATTACCATATGAAAGGGCTAAACAGGGGTCATGTGCATTGCTACAGCAATTAGAGCAGAGCTGAGGGCAGAAGAATGTTTGGAGCCGTTGTTAATTGGAAATCTCTACAAAGCTATGCTTTAATTATAATTTAGTCAGAGCTGCACTGTTTTAAACCCAATATATTCAGTTGCCATTATTTTCTGTAATAGTATGAACAGCTAGGTCTGTTTCCTTTCAAAGCGTCGGGCTTTGAAGAGAATGAGATTGAATTAGATTAATTTGAAAGGCTGTGCTGCTGCGAGTTTTTTTCATGCTAATGTCACATGGTGTTCTCACAGGGAGACTGGATCTGGTTTGTTTAGGAGATGCACATACCGTCTGATTTGCATACACTCGAAATATGGTTATAGGCCTTATGGTTTGCTTTATAGCTTTGTGTGTGATTCTGTAGTGACTTCCTAGAAAAGTTGTAACTTTGTGAATTAATATATTGGTTATTTCATACCGACCCAGTGAGACTTCCCAGTTCATGTCATCCCTTTCCTGAAAAAAAAAATAAAATAGATAATGTGAAAACTGCAAAATCCTATAGCTCAACCTCAAATACTTCTGTAGTTATGAATTGTTGAAGTTTGGCCGTTTAAAAAAAAAAAAAGCTAAAAAAAAAAAGTGTTTACATTGGTAGGATTTTTCAAGGTCTCATGAATGATGATGTGTATGATTTAGTGGCATCTAACAATGACCTGAAACCAAGTGCGTAGGAGAACTATGGCGACCAACGTGACATGTGAATGGCCTTAACTAGAGCCAGTGTTTGATTTGTCCATTTTGGGTGACCGTAGAACAACATGGTGGACTCCATGGGAGAGGAGCTGCTCCCTATGTAGGTATAAACGGCTCATTCTAAGGTAACGAGAACATGAATTTTAGTTCCATCTCTTCCAATAGAAGTCCCTAAATCCTACACACTGGACCTTAAATAGAAGTTTTCACATGATTTTTAAAATTCTTGTCCACCTTCTGGTAGGTGACAAACAAATTTTATGACGAGAACCATTCTTTATAGAGGGTCTCAGCCTCGAAGGTGCTCCCCTCCAGCATTAGACAGATTAATAATAGATATTACTTCAAGAAGCCACTAAAACTAATATTGATGAATTGCATGTACATTTTGTCATGGCTGATCTGGAATATTTGCTTTATTTTATCTTATTTTATTTTTTATTTTGTACAGTGAGTTTGTGACAATTTTTTTTGGTCTTAATTTTGGACTGATATCGAATGCTATCATCTCATTGATACTGTTTGATTTTAAGTTGAGGTATTTTTAATGTTGTTTTGTGAATGGACCCCAGGAAGGCTAGCAACCACTTTGTGGAAGCTAATGGGGATCCAAATAAAGAATGTCTATGGAATGAATTATGAATTGAATGAATGAATTATTCACAATTTATGTGTTCAAAGGTATTTATTGACTTTTGGTGAAAAATTATTTTATGTGACATTTTACATTCAGTCAGTCAAAATTTTCACAGAAGACTTATCCAACAGTTTAAGTGAGAAAAAGTTACATATCAGCTCACCAAGGAAAGAAAAAGCAACACTCAGCCTGTTGCGATAATTACGATTTATCGAGATCAGTGAAAATGATCAAGGGTATGTCCATATATTGTACGATATTGCCCTTGAGTTTTTACGCATTTGTTTGCATCAGAATGTCAACAACATTTTAAACAACATGATACCAGAATAACCTGCAGGGTTTTCTAAACTATTATTAGATGTGGACGCCATGCCTTTTTCACAAGAGAAAAAAAAAACTATGCTGAGACATGTTTTGCTGTCATTTCTGGTCAAATTAAAAGTTAATTGCTCTTTGAAAGGGTGTACTTGAATTATTATGTTATTATATTATCATTATATCATGAGCATAAAATGACAATAATATCATTTATTGCACTTATTTCAAGTACAATATGTCGTCCAACAAAAATAGTCAGTGTGACGGGCCTAAGCAGCACTGCAGTTTTTCAGATGGTGACAGATTCCAGCCATAAACTCACGTTTCTCTCTTAATTTTGTTTACTGTTGATGTTTCAGTATGGTGTTTGCTTTCAAACATGAGCTCAAATGTGCTGCTCAGCATGTGTGTTGTGTTTGAGTGTTAAAAAACTAAAACAACGAGCCTACAGCCAACATGAGTTTACATTACAGCTTATGACTAAGTGTTGGCTGCTATGATGTGGTTTTTCTGTGTGTTGTCTATATTTATTTAAGATATTTCCACCCCTACCTTGATATTTAACTGTTCCTCTGTTTTAAATGCTTAAAGATTTTTGTTGTAGACATGTTGTCTTTTTTTCATCAAGCAAATTTCTCCTATGTCTCTTCACACAGGTCGAAATGAGCTGATAGCCAGATACATCAAGCTCCGGACCGGGAAGACGAGGACTCGGAAGCAGGTAAGACAAGAGAGGAGACGTCTCTGTTGCATGAGTGTCAGAGGGCTGTCAAATCTGAATGTGTGCAGACTGTTGCCTTTGTTTCCAGACAGAGAATAACACAATGCTAAGCTGTCGAGGGGACTTCTGAGGCTGACAAGTCCCTGTCACTGCTGTGTTGCATGAACAGATGTCTCTGCATTATGACATTCCCCAAAATTGTCACTCTTAAGTACAACTACTGTATAAGAAGTGTAGTAGTAGTAGTGGTGTTAAAAGCTAATATCTTAAAATGCAGCCTTTCATTTCCCGCCGTAAAGCAGCTACAATAAATTTATGAGCACTTGAAAAGCTTAACAGTGCAAGTGTTTTCACTCATGACTAAATCATGGAGGTCGTGCTCTTGGTCAGCATAGAAGCCTGTATTAATAGGAAGGTGGGAGCCTTAATAGATTGGGATCATCTCTGATCAAAGAGAGTATTTGCTGAAAGTGCATCCTGTCGTCTGCAACACGCTGTGTGCACTGCAGACTCTAACCACAGCTCAGATTTCTGAATCAAGCTGCGATGAATTTATTAGTCTGTGCTGTAATATGTATACAAACAATACAGAATTCAGGGCTCTGTATTTTATAGAGATTTAAAGCACTAAAATAAATCAAAGAATACAGCTGATTCTTGTCTTCAAATGAGCAGATAATGAGCAGCTCTGATGGTGCTTCAGTTGCAGTATGAAACCCACAGACTGATCTTCCTCTAAACAGGAAATCCCCTGTATGACCACTGACTTGAATGACAATGATAAACAAACCAGTGTCTACAGTGACATTCGATCACTGTGTGTGAATTGATCAGTCTGGGGCAGAGAGGCGTTTGGTTTCTCTCTCTGTGACGCTTCACCTCGACACAGAATCAGAATGAGGGAGTTGTTTACAGCTACGCACAGAAACACACATCTGTTTCTATTGTTAGTTAAAATGCGTCATGCACATGTGTAATTGCTGTGTTGTTTATGTTAAGGCTGCAACTAACAAATTTTTATTAAAGCTGATTGGTAAGCCCATCGAGATTAAACTAATGACCAACAGTTTTGATAATTGAATGATCGTTTGTTGTTGTTTTTTTTTAAGTGAATTTGTCAAAGATTCACTAGTTTTAATGATGCAAATTTTCGGACTGTTAGTTGAACAAATGAAGCAGTTTGAATGTCAGCTTGGGCTTTAAGAAACAATTTTTGGTATTGTCTGACATTTTCTTGCCGAGACAACAAATTAATTAATGAAAAACATACTTATAATGAAGAAAAAACAGGAAGTGCTGCACTGGGTCATGAAACCGGATGTTGGTGATTGTAAAAAATAATCCAGTGCTCTTTAAGAATAGGACGAGTAGTTGAAAAAGAATAAAAAACAATGACTGCCCAGCTAACTCAAGAACCTTTCACACATGCACTGCAAACCTGAAATTATCTAAACCAGTGGTCCCCAAATGGTGCGGTCCAAATGTGGGTCACACGTCCATTCTGACTGGACCGCAAGTGACTCACAAACATGTTAAGTTTGTAAAAAACACACTTTATTTTTAAGTACAGTGAATTTCTGGCACACAGTTTTTATTTTGAAGTGCTGTTTCCTGCTGTAGAGTGAGTGAATAACAGACAGCTACTTAACAAAGACAGAAAACTAGTTCGATGACATTGCCAAATGCAAGTATGATGTTGAATATATTAAACTGTGTGGACCTTGAACTAATGACTAAGGAGAAATCTGGACCCTGTGGCTGGACCAGTTGGAAACCACTGATTTAGACATTACCAGGAGTAGCTGCATGTGAGAACGCAAATGTCCGAATCAGTTGGATAGGACATTAAAAAGACTTTACAGTGCCAGCTCTTTAGTAGAACGTCTGTGTAAAGTCGGATTGAACCCATGTGTGCAATTGTCCAGAGAAATCAAATCAAGTGAGTTGGCGTGTTGATGATGTCTTTGTCGTGTGGCGTATAAGAAACCGGGAAAAAAAACAAACATCTAAAAGTAAAGAAGAAAAGTCATTTACACAAAGATGGCAACGAAAATGTCGAGATTGTGGAATTTCTGTCGGTGAAGGCCAAAGCAGAAATTGCCAGATAGATTAAAGGAATGTCAGGACACTGTTATTTATGACCAAATTACGGAACCAGCAATGTTACCACGGTTTATTCCGTGTCATGTCCTGTTTCCTGCACGCTCTACCAAGGCGCCTAAACCACAGAGTATTTCAAGTAGGTGAGAGCGCTCCTGACACCTGTTGTGTGCTACATGTGTAAAAGGTGAACTGATTCTCCACATATTGTCTTGAGTTCATATGAGAAAACGATTTTAATGTAGAAGGCCATGATGGTAAGTAAAAATAATTTATTAGTACATAAATTAATAAAGGATTTTTAGTTACAATCAGAGTGCATCAGATGTTTTCAGACCGCCATCCTTGGCCCTTGATATTAAGTAAACTAGACAGTCATTGTTTTGTATTATTGATAAAAACCATAATTGTCAGTTTAAATTAAAATGAAAAATGTTTCTTCATTATCAGTTAATCTGCTGATTATTTTGTTGATTGCTTTATTTATGAAATGCCAGAAAATAGTGAAAAATGCCCGGTATGATTTCCCAGAGCCCAGCGTGTCATCTTTAAATGTCTTATTTTGTCTGACCAACAGTCCAAAGCCCAAAGATGTGGAATTTATAATGACAAAAAAACACAGAAAATCCTTACATGGGAGAAGCTACAACCAGAGAATGTTTGACATGTTTGCCTAAAGAGTGACGGAAAATAGAGCTGATGAATTTTGTCTTCATCGACTGATGACTAGTAGTTTCACCTTTGGTTTATGTGTCAACCTGAATAGCAATAAAATGTTAGAATTTAAGTCATGTAAATATTTATCTGCAGAGAAAGCACTTGATTATAATCTGTTAAATCACTTCACTCCTGCAAGAAAACTCACCTTGGGTGTGATTTTCGTGAATAGTGTCAGAGACACCCCTCAAACCTGTCATCAACACACATTACTTCTCTGTCTAACTGCTGCTTGCACTGCTGAATGTTTCATGTGAGAATATTAAATAATTTTGCACTGTGTGAACGTTGGAGGGTAAACTTGGCCGGTGAAATGCCTCGCCCAGCTCCCGTAAGAATACTAGACTAGCCAATTCTCATTCAGCACACAGCAGATCACATCTGGGTGCTCTTAATGTGTGCTAAAGGGGCCTGCATCCTCCTTAATCAGTTCACTTAAGTGACGACAACACACAGCATAACGCTTTATTGGCTGTTAGCTTGGTGTGTGGTTTGGAGATGCTTCTATTATGCACCTTTTTCTCCCTCAAGTGTCTTTAAAACAAAGAAATGTATAAATCACTTTGTACTTTTTTTTCCTTGTTTTTTTTATTTTCCGTTTTCTCTGTGTTTTAATGGAGGTGTCTAGTCACATACAGGTCTTAGCAAGAAAGAAAGTTCGAGAAATCCAAGCTGCCATTAAGGTACGTCTGGCTTTGCCCAGTTGCAGGGGGCTTTTCATTGCCATGGTTACAGGCTCTTCCTTTGTTTTCCTCCCCTCCCCTACCCCGCAGGTGTCTAGTCACATTCAGGTTCTTGCCAGAAGGAAATCTCGTGAGTTTCATTCCAAGCTAAAGGTATGCGCTTTTCTGCTTTTGGGCTTGTTGGTTGCTGTGAGTCTTAACTTCCTGTTTCCCGTGGTGACAGAGTGAATGCCTGGTGCTCTGATTCCCTCTAACCCAAATCTTCTGCCGACTGTAGTCTGTTCACATTTTCTAACCCCCCCCTCCACCTTCTCAGTCCATCTCTGTTACCCTCACTCACACATGCTGTCACTGTCCTGTCCTCTTGGTTTCATCTACATGTATTCACTTCTCTTTACGGGCCTTTGCTCATCATATCCATGACTTAGTATGAAAATACTGAAGACATTTTGTTTAGGCAAAAATAATTTAAATGATTAATATCAAGCACTCCGACCCAAATAGTACTGGTAGTTTATATGTTTGTTTTTTAATTGCACAAGAGCCTGACTGATGCTGGATTTTTGAGGCTGATTAAAAAAAATCTGTTGACACATAACATACAAAAAAATTTGGCCCGCATCCCCTAAATTTTGTTTCTGAAAGATCGGTGGTCAGGACACTCTGTGTGCTGAGGGAGACATTTAACAGTAAACAAGACTAAAGGCCTTTGGACACCAAGTCTGTATTTTTCGTCTGAAATCGTTGCACATTTAGATATGAATACAATCTCAGGTTGTGCCAACCACATTTACACACTGACTCAAAAACTTTTGTCTCTCACTTAAGTTTTTGGAACAGGTTTGATTACTGCGTTTTTTTTTTTTAATCCATCTTTGTATGTGTGTGTGTGTCTGCCTGACATACTACCACCTATTGTTCAGGATCAATTGGATTGTGGAAATTTGTGGTCTTCTTCTGAGTGTGTGATTCCAGTATTGCTAGTAGCGTATTAAACTGGACCACTGAAATTCTAAAATAGTCACCTGGAAACAGTCGGGATAATTATAATTCTGCAGCTCCTTTTATCGGCAGGTAAAACTATTAATGCCCTGAATCTTTTTTTCCTACTTTCGAGAAGTGAAAAGACCACGAGATAATCCTCACAGCTTAACAACGCCATTTTGTGTCATATTGCAAATTGCACTCAGTGTGCATAATTTCTGTGCGTAACCATATTTATGGGATGACAACATAAAAGAGGGCATATGATGAAAACGAACTTGGTGTGCATAGGCCGTGAGAATCTTCAGCCATGTTAGTGGCTCTGACGCTGTACATCAGTGCTTTGAGATAAATGCTAACATCATCATGCTAACATGCTCACAAAAACAATGCTAACATGCTGCTGTATTGCAGATATGTTTATCAGGTTCACCATCTCAGTTTAGTCTCTTAGCATGTAAACATTTGCTCATCAGCGCTCATCAAAATAACAGCTGAGGATGACTGCAATGTCTTTAATTTGGCATGTTTTTTTTTCCCAGTCATACACTAACATGAATGTTTGAACCAAATTTCATGACAATATACCACAAATGTCACAAATAGGAACCACCTGTGGCACTAGACAAAAACTGAAGATTCATCCTCTGAGGACCATGAATGTTTGTACAGAGTTTCATGACAACCTATCTAAAATTTGTTTGAGATATTTCCGCTTAGACCAAAGTGGTGGACCTTCCTTGAAACTCCTAAAAATAAAGTTAAAAAAAAATGTCAGAGCTCTCTGGTGGTAAAAACTTTGTAATCATGACACTCTCTACGTGTTTAAAATATTTTCTGTAGTTCTGTACGGAAAATTCTTGTTACTTTTCGTTTACCAGCTAATATATCGGCCTGGTTTATTTACCGGTCAGGCATTAATTTCTACTTGGTGCATATTTGTAATAATTTAGTAAAATCCAAAATGTCGGGAAGCATGCTGGCATTGGCTGTTGGTGAGTGGCTGAGAGCTGAGGGTCCGAGGAAATCGGTCTGATGGCTGACTCTTTCTGAAATGCTCTCTCTGCCTCCTTGTTCCTCCTTCAATCTGTTGATAACTCCAGACTCTCACAATGCCTTGGCTGTCAGTCGCTTTCCTTCCTTCCTCCCAGTTCAGATGTCGTCATTTCAGAGCGTTCTTGTCACTTATTTCAGCAATGGTGAATTCTGTTAAAATCACTGTAGAAAGCTTTTCACAATGGCAGATTAAAATGGGAGAAAAGCATTGTGAAAGAAGTCATCTTGAATAATATTGACCTGTAATTTAAGGTATTTTATGTAGTAATGCTTGTATATCAAAGGACAGCCCAGCCATGTGCCATTTTCTTCTTTTCTTGGGGAGCCGACTATACATTTTGACTTTCACACTTTGCTCCACTCCCAGTATTCAACACGAATTAATGACCCCTCATTAATCTGTGTGTGTGTAAGTGTGTTAGTGTGTACGTGCATGTGTGTGTTGAGAGACAGAAAGAGTCAGACAGGCAGCTAGCCACACGAATGCCTGGTCTTTCAAGGGCACAGGCGGCTGTCTGAAGAAAAACAGACAGCTTTTGTATGAATCCCTGTCTTTTCTCATTTAAAGCAAATTAGAGTTCAGGGGCAAAAAGAAATACAAGTGTGCCCTTCATTTCAGAGGGCATCAATGAAAACCTGCTGTTTCTGGTCTCGTCTGAAATTACAGTCATTACATTACTGTTCTGTTGTTTTGTCTCGAGTGATGACTACTGATCAGATTGTGAAAATTATAGAGAGCAAGACATTCGCCACAGAGACCAAGAATAATTTGTAAATACAAATTTCATAATCCTTTGTTATTAAGTGTTCATTACACATTTGTGTTGTGTTGTACTGTGTGAAGAAGGCTGGACGTTCTCAAATTAAAGTAGAGTGGGTTTTTTTGGTTACTGATGTTTGGACTTTTTCATGCAGACTTTAACAGTTTAAAAGTGTTAATTTACTCACAATAAAACCCTGTTTGTTTGCATTTAGGTTACAAGTATGGTAAGTATTTATTTTCTGTTTGTGATGCTGTTTCTGCTTTTATTAGGGCCTGCCTCCTTCAGCTGCTAGTTTTGCATTTGTGCTCCTGCCATAGTGGTACAATAGCTGCTGCCCAGTGTTTTCCCAGTTTATTGGTGTCTCTTTGTGTCATCATACTATTATCATACTGTAGCTTGACTCCGCTCCACCAGCATCTGTTGCCAGCATGCTTACCTTTAGCTTCTGCCACCAGTGAGTCTGCATGGGTTTGCTAGTGTGTATGGGTGCACCCAGTGTGCACTCTGCTGCAGCATTTTCGCTGAATTCAGAAGGTTCAGTATGACTTTAAATAACTTTGTGAATGCACGTTAACAAAGGATTATGTCCAAAACAACATACAATGCGCAGTGCACTTCTGCGTTTGCTTTTGTTGATCTTTGAATTACTAATCCAGTAAAGGTTTTATGTGCAACGGTCTGAAAATCCTTATTATCAATGAGAGCAATAGCTGTTAGTGAACTGCAGTCAGGAATCTGTTCTCACGGTCATACTCTGTAGTCAACATGGATGTAGAGAACTGGATAAAGCGCTCCAGGTCGGGGGGTGTAACTATTACTAAAAAGTATGGGAGAAAATCTTTTGGAGCCAAATAGCATCACGTGCTGGACCAGGAAGTTGTAATTCCATTGTTTGGCCACTACGATAATTTGCTTTGAGGCCCAGCACACTTCCTGGAAAATCAGTATTTTATTGTAGTTGACATAAAACTTAAAATGATTATGACATGGATTTATTTAATCACTGAAGTAATATGCATTTTACATAATTACTGGCAAATGTGTTTTTGCATCAGTGTGGGGCAATGAAATAACTGCAACGAATTACAGACTGTAACATTGGTCTGAAATGTTAGTTTGAGACGCTTTCTCACTCATGCATTCCCGTTAACGTAACCAGAAAATATAAAATAGCTGAACAGCAACATTAAATGAAGCATGGTGTAATGTTAGCAGCGATGCAGAAAGTTTAAACTACTACTGATGAGCGCGGGCCACACTGCTGTTGCGAACAGCGTGTCACTGCTACCTCGCTGAACTGCGGCATGCATATTTGCGGTGTTCAGTGTATCATAAAGTAATCAGGTCCATCTCCAGGCTGCCGCTGCAAAATGTAAATAACGGAAATTCAGCATGTGTTTACTCTGTGTTGTAGTGGATGCCCGCTGTTTGTTGACGTTAGCGGACTCCGTTACTTAATTTACGTTAGCTAGTGTTGCTCCAATGACTATATATAAAGATCGACAATGTGTCTCTACTTCCTGCTGCTGTACTAAATGAAGCTAAAATATCATGGATATGGCTGCTGCCATCTTGCGCTGGTGACCTCATTATGAGTCAGTCAGTGCAGTAGATATCTCCATGGTATCGAGTTCCTGCCCATGCACCTTCCCAACCAATCATGAGCAGCTCCACTGATTGTCAGCACACTGACTGGCACACACAGCTTTCAATCATGGCGTCAAACTCCCGTTTCATAGCATCAAATAATCAATAAAAAGTCAACTTATCAGAAAAATGAACACCCAAACATACAGCAGTGTGATAAGAACTACCTGAAATGACAGAAACCATCTTTGGGAAAATTTTCTTTGACGCGTACTTTGATATTTTAGTTTGGCCCATGTCCCATCTGCTAACATAGAGGGTGCAGGGTTTATGACCTATACTGCAGCCAGCCACCAGGGAGCGATTGAGATGTCTTGGGTTCATTTTTAGGGAGCTGTAATGTCGTCCATCTTTATATAAAATCTATGTGTTGCTCACTGATAGCGCTGTAGCGGAGATTAAGAGAGTCGAGGGACTCTGGGGCGCACATAAACGTCACATCCTTTGGATTTTCCCACAAAAACTGTTGAGTCCTTTACGTTGAATCAGTCCGTCCATATCCATAATAAACAATTAATACATGTTAAAAAAATACATACAGTACCTTTAATATATTTAGATTATTTAAAAACATTTTGTCCAAAGATAAAAGAAAAAAGAACCAACAGGAGCTGTGAAAGTCTTCCAACCAAGTGGGGTTGGTGTCCTTTAGTTTTACTTGAGAAATTCTTTACAATGTTGAGATGTGTTTTGACATGCAGACAAATGCAACCTTGATAGAAGCGCTGCTGAATGACTTTTTTAAAACAAGCAAACTTTCATTTAAGTGCATACCACTGCTATGGCATTGTATATTGGAATTCAATTGTCATTGTTTGGCACATTCCTATAAAAAAAGCCTACACTTAAATAGTGATGCACATGTATCTTCTTTTAACCCGCCTGCTATTTACTGTTGTGAGAAAGGTCGGTGGTGCTTTTAGTGTGTTGTTTGTTGCTACCTCTGCAACATGCTCCACCTCCCCCTTCTGTGTGAGTGCTAAGCCTTTTGTGACTGCTGTTAAAGGACCAAGCCGTGAAGGACAAAGCCCTCCAGAGCATGGCCTCCATGTCCTCGGCTCAGATCGTCTCTGCCACGGCTATTCACAACAAGCTGGGCCTGCCAGGCATCCCGCGCCCAGCCTTCCCTGGAGCAGGGGTAAGAGCCTTGTCGGCACCCCACTATTGATCCATCCTGTCCAGCTTCACCCAGGGCAGCCATGGGGCCAACCGCACCGACACCCGGGCCAAATCACATTACACACCACAGCTTTGCACAACTGCCCCTATCAGATAAGCGCATGATCAAAAGGAGTGGTAGTGAAGATAACTACATCCACTGAACACGGAGCTCAGATCCATTTTGATCTTGTTGCTAACAGCTGCTCACAATTGTGTGCTCTTTGTTGTTTGTTCTTTGGCGTCTATTAATAAATGTAATTCTCCAGTTATGGCAGGGCATGATATCAGCTGGTCAGCCTGGATCCTCACAGGAGTAAGTATCAAACTTCAGAAAAAGAGAACTTCAATTTACAAGAATCCTTTTTCAAGCAACAAATTCAATATAGTGTGCTATGGTAATGTTTTTTCTAATGGGTCTGTCATTCTCTTTTCTAGTATTAAGCCTTTCACCCAGCAAGCCTACCCCATCCAGCCAGTCACAACAGCCATTTCAAGTAAGAACTTACCCAATTCAAACACTATCAAAGAAAAATGACCCAAAATTTACATTAAACTTTCTACAATTGCTAACTCTGACAAGCAAATTCACATTTCCATTATTGGGCAAAGCTCCAACAATGTGCACAACAAAGTTAAATGTGCTAGCTATTTCCTGTATTCAAGCTCACTCCCATCTCCACATGTGCATTTCAGAAACTTCTTAGCACTTAAATCTGTTCCTTTCATCTCGCTGTGACAATTGGCAGACTGTCTCGCTGTAAAACAAACGTGTCGATAGAGTGAGGTCAACGCGCGGGAGATAGCAACAACAATAAAGGCAGGATTTGATACTTTGAACCCACCTACATTTCCCCCACATGACCTTATCTACAGTGCAGCTCCAGGGGGGAGGACAGTAAATGTTGGGATTTGAGGATTTGCTTTGAGACTAAAATCAAACTACATCAATCAACTTCAGTTTTGTAAGTTTAGTTAGCAGCTAAGGTTAAGTTTTTAATTGTAAGATTGAAGAAGCATGTAAAATTGCTCAAATAAAACTGCAGAAAATCCTGTCATGCAGCATATGTATCCCGATAATATTTATATAATTCAGTATCTTTACAGTAAGAAGGCTGCGCACCATGTGTGTACTGCAGTTGTCCTGTGCAACTATCAATCACGGACATACCGTATCTGTATGAGTGAAAGGTGCATTTAGATTTCATGTTACTTAATTTTAACCAATTTTGTATTTTGTAATGTTTTTATCTTATTGAGCACCATCAATTTCTCTTGCTGTTGACGTGCTGTAACGTGGATTTCCCCAGGGCAGATTAATAAAATCTTATCTTATCTTTAGTTATGTTATTTTAACGTTATACTTGCTCATATACATTAAATACAAATTAAAAATAAATAAGTAAACCCAAACTAATTCAAAAGATGTGCACAGATCACTGTTTGATTCTTACCTGTGTTAAGTTTTTTGTGATTTTAGGGTTGTTTGTAAATCAGATCGGCACTCTTGTGTCAAAACAAAAATAGAAATGTTCTATTTCAAAGTAAGAAAGCAAACCATCTGTCGGCCGTGGATACAAATTTCATGGAGACGTTGGAGACATTTTTAAAACAGTGTGACTATTTTTGTTCTTACACTAGAACACTTGTGATAAAAAAAAAAAGTTGAAAAAACAAACTTTGTATGTTGGTATTTTTTCCAGTCCCAGTTATTTGCCATTGCTTGCCTAAAACTTTCCACAAACAATACAAGTATTTGACCAAGGTTTTGACCAGTTATATATTTTATTCTTACATATAAATATTTTAGAAATAAAGACATTGATGCACATGTTAAGAGCAAATCTGTTCATACAGTTGTTTCCTGAATGATGTCCCCAGTGTGTTGCACTGCTGTGACCTAAAGGGCAGGTACAGCTGTAATTTACATGTAAATATTTATTTCATTTTGGCTGTACAGTTTGTAAATTGCTGTTAAATGTTTTTTAAGTAAAGAGACCTTCAGCCAGTAACAACATCAGGACAACTTGATCCTTAAGCGTCTCAGACAACATAAAGGTTTTCTTGTTGTTATATACATGAACATAATCTTGCTGTGGTGTAATTCTTCTGTTATTGTTGTGTTACTGCAGGTTATGAGCCCACAGCAGCTCCAGCTCCCACGGCACCAGCATGGCAGGGCCGCTCCATCGGTACATCTAAACTCCGACTGGTGGAGTTCTCCGCTTTCCTAGAGCAGCAGAGGGACCCAGACTCAGTGAGTGGAGTCTAATACTAAAGCATGAAATAATCACTATCTCATGGTGTTCATTCCCACCTCTTATCATCCAGTCCTTTCCTCTATGAATACACTGGGACATTTTCCCAGGCAGAGAGTCAGCTGAGAGGAGGCCAAAACAAGCTGAGAGGGGAGAAGCCTGGCCTGTAGGGACACACAGCATGAAAACCTGCAGAAATAATGAAGGACTGTATATTAATCAGTTCCTTAAAAGGCATGCCAAAACTATATTTATGCTGCAGACTTCAGCTCAGCAAGACGATCCACAGACTCACTGAGTGTGAGCTGACAAATCAGCAGCTTCAAGTCTCACGTTTCTTGTTTGCTTTAGCAATTTTTTAAGTGTTACTCCACATTTTCTACTGTGCTTTATTTTGGTATTAATACCAAGTGGCAACAGTCTGTAATCTTATAATTATCTAAATGCCCGAAAGGCTACATGACAGTGAGGCTGCCCCGTGAGCTTGTAAACTGAAGTGCAGCGCCACATGACAGGGTTTCATACAGTCATGACGAGGGCAATGAACCTCTGAAAATCCAGTGTTATTCTCTGATTTGCTTCTCTTTGTGTTTTTCGTGATACATCATGGGTTTGTGCTTTAACGGACCGGTTTTTATCTACTTTGTGAACCACATCCAAATATTCTCAGTTAAAAAGTGAAAGGAACAGAGCAAACTTAATTTTTTTTAAACAAAATAAGGCACTCATATTGTCAATTTAGGTCGACTGTAGTTGCCTTTGATGCAGAAACGTTGCTTTTAATGCTCATCTATCATTAGCTTTAGAGAAAATTCATTATTTTACTTCATGGCCTTGTTCAGACTGCCAGCCCAAATCTGTTTTTTTGGCATATCCACATTGTATCCAGAATGATTTTGGAAAGTCTGGATAGAGAAAGAAAAAACAAAACACATGAGATGCGATATTTGCAAATTAGTTTCAAACCACATTTGGAGGTGGTTTGAAATGTGATCACAATCAGATTTCTACAGATGCGTCTCAGACACTGTGGCTGCTCACGTCAGATTTAAAAGTGTCTTTTGCGTAACGTTACTTTATCCCTGATGCAAAGCTTTTTCAGCAGAGCTGCGTGCGTGAGTCTGTCTCACTACCAAGTGCTGAACAAGACTGATAAGAAAAATCTGACATACTGGACACTACAGAAGTTAATGCTAGGGCTGTTTTATGCTACATAACATTACTAACGTTAAATATCTCTGGAATGCTGCATAAGAGAGACTTAATTTTTCCCGGGAGCTAACGTTAACCTTTGTGTATTTCCAACAAGGGTTCCAGTGCGACTGTATCCCTTTCAGAGAACTTGTAATCCAGTCTTTTTGGAGTCTTTGTTAAATAAATCCATCATTATTTATCCATTTTTCCATGTTGAAAACAGTCATTGTTGTCTCATTCTTCCGTATTGGAAAGCCGTGTAACCAGCGTTGCTACATGATGATTAAAGCCACGTCGTTATGCAGCTAGGTTGTTGCTGTCTGGACACACAAATCCGATCTGATCACTTGCACAGAACAGTGTGAACAGTCTGTATTTAAGACCTGATTTGAGAAACAAATTTAATTTGACTGCAGTCTGAACGTTGCCCTATGAGTTTGCCTAATTTAACACACAGATATAGATCTGTCTTGGTCAGATTGATCTAGATTTGTGGTTTCATGGCTTTCTTGTCTGTAATAAAGTCACATCTTATGAGCTTATAGAATTTGGCTGAGGCAGTCGGGCATTCCCGGCTTGGTTTAATACAAATGCGGGGATCAGTGTGTTTTTGGCTTAAGTGGAGCAGAATGAGATTTCCTAATTTGTACATCATAAAAGCATGCAGACAGCCAAATAAAAAGCAATGATGCGTAGGGTTATCATCATGAGGGTGTATTGTTACCAATCTAATTCTAGCTGCCTTTTGTTCATTGTGGTGGTTGTTTGTCAGAATTGGCTTATTTTGTTTGAGTAAACCTTTCTGTGTTCTCTGGACAGTGATGTTATACTGTTACAGATTATTTTTTGATACAACCTGAAATAGAGCACCATACTGCATATGTGTGTGTTTCTAATACTTTTTTATTTCCTCTTTCAGTACAACAAGCACCTATTTGTACATATCGGCCAGACAAATCATTCCTACAGTGACGCCCTGCTGGAGTCTGTGGACATTCGTCAGATTTACGACAAATTCCCAGAGAAGAAAGGAGGGCTGAAGGAGCTGTATGGAAAAGGTCCCCAGAATTCCTTCTTCCTTATAAAATTCTGGGTGAGTGTTATTTGTCAGCCACATTAATCAGATTAATCAGTATTATATATAATGGCAGTGTTACAGCTGGGTTACGTTTTAGACACATCAGTGTTAATATCACTGTGAAATGTTTGATGGCAGAATCAGTAACAGTGTGCTCAGGTTCGTCTTCAGTGATTGGGTGTAATCAGTCTACACAGAGAAGATTGCTCTCTTAATGTTTGCAGAATGCACTCTGCTATATTTGGACTTGCATAGCAGGAGAGCTTTTGATCAAAGCACTCACTAATTCAATGTAATATCTCCAAACAATGGAGTGACCTGGTTGCACTCCTAATGGCTGTTTAAACATTGCATGTATTTCCTCCCTGATGCAAAATGCTAACTAGCGGCAGCCAACAAAGTAGGGCCGTATGCACTTGGACCAAGTCCCCTCAAATTCCTTTTGAAGTGACCGACCAATCTAAATTTCAAATGAAAGACAGAATCTGCACAATAATGAATGTATAACTGCTTTGCTTAATGAAGGAGGAGAATGTTGTAGGAGGATGTCTCCTCTTTTTGTATCCATAATGAACAGGATGTTCAGGGCATAGAAAGGTTGCCCTCCGGGAGCAGACCAGTTCAACCTTGTAAATCAGTCTTTTAACGTAACTTCATTTAATCCTCTTTAGAATCTCGTTTCCAATATGGACACATTTACATGCTTATTCAGAAGTGGCTGAGATCCTCTAATTTGATATGCGATGTACATGTTTAATCTCGACAGCTCTTGATTAGACAGTGACAAAGAAAGTCTTAATGCAGAGTTTGATTAACATTTTTAGTCCACATGTACAAGGGTATTTCTGAAAAAGGGGTTTTCCTCTCTCTCATTCTCAAAAATAAAACCATCCACAGAATAACCATTTCAAAAAATCTCTGTCCAAATGAAAATGCAAAAACACAGGGTGTGTTCTGAATTCCATACTTTTTCTTTTAATATGTGCTGTCGCAGCCCTTAAAAAGTACATACTGCTGCACGCAATATATTCACAACTGGGACATACTACTTTTTTTAAAACATCACACCCTGACCTTTGACCCTGTTGGTAATATAGCTGTTACTTTGAGTAAAACGCTGTTCAGTGAGCTTGCTACAGATGAGGTCAACCTGGAGAGCTCGGCTGTTACTTTGCTGTGTATGTAGTTTTAACTTTTAAGTAATTACTACATACAGTGTTAATTCTAACATGTTATATTTACAACAGTGAAATTACACAGGTATGTCTCTGTCATTGTCACATTTATAGTCATGGCCACTTGTTGTTGGTAACCTTATGATGATTTTGTTCACTCAAACAATTAATATTTCTATTATTAGGCTACTAATCGACTGGTCATCAGACACTTAAATGTGCCGTCATCTGTCATTTCAACATCCGACAGCTGTCAATCAGCCGTCAATCAGCTGTCAATCAGCTGTCAAGTCATCTGTTTGCGGCTCAGTCAATGCAGCGTATTTTTTGATGCGCTGAGGATTGTAGGTCTGAATAGCCAAAAAAAGCATGCTGGCTTGCACACCGCAAAATGCAACATAACTATGCTTTGGGACATACTAAATCTTTTTTTTGGCATGCTATATAGTAAGGTAGTGTGGGTATTGAAATGCACAGACAATTAAAGTGCTGTCTAGGGCATGCTTAACCATCAGGTGGTGACATAACCCAATCTCTCAGAAGAATAAGAAGATGCTGGCCAATCAGAAGCCTGAAAAAAGCTATTACGGGAAAGCTACCTGGAACAGTGACCTCTGTAGCACATTCTGACTTCTCTGTTCCTCAGTTAAGTGGAAGAGTAACTTTACATGCATGTGTAAACATGTACAAAGTCCTGTCAGCAAGGTCAGAGCCAGCACTATTTTGGCATTTTCTGCCATTGCACGTAATGTTGCCTCATTTGTGACGGCTCACAAAAGGAGATAGCGGCGCACACTCTGACGTCTCAAGCCAAAAACTCTGTTCTCCCTGTCGTGTTGACAGGGAGAACAGAGTTTCTGGCAACACTGAAAACAAAGTGCTGAACATCTTCACCCTGAAAGTAGTTTTACAAAAGATCCTTTTTCAGTGACCCAAAACACAGTTTGCATGTGGATAAAAGGCCAAAATGAAAAAAAGTTTATTTTTTAAAAGTATACCCATGTACATGTGAACAAATTATAACTTCCACTGAAAAGCGAAGTTCAGCTATGTTTTTTGAAGAAGTTAGGAGTTGGTAGAGACCAAAACAGAGCTAAAAGAGAGTGAATATTGGACTTCCACTCATCAGGTGGACACATGACTCTATATAAATGATACTGTTGCTCTGTAGTTGCTGGATGTGTAAATAAGCAACTGTTTGCTAACACCATATCTTCACATACAACTTCATAGGTGGTAATATGTCAACGTTGTCGTCACAACTTGTTTCAACTGCCCATAAATGGTTGAAAAAAAATCAGTTATCGTGGATTTAAAAAAAAAAAACAAAAAACAGCAACAAGTTTTTTTTTGTTTGTTTTCTCGGGTGTTCCTTGAGTTGTTTCACCACCATCTACTTTGTGTGTTTGTTTGTTTATTTGAGCTATCAGCAACTCGTCCATTCTCTTTGTACACTGCATTGTGAGAGGATAGGGTGCATCTATGGCACATTCAGAAATCAGGGGTTTAGGTGGCTCTTAATCTACTTTGTCACTTTACAGTGTGAACACATAACATAATCAAAACTGCTTCCAGTATGCATTATAAAGCTGATATTTCAGCTGATATTTGGCTTATTGTGAATACACTGATTTTAGTGTATGTCAGCCGATAATTAGAAATTTTGAGGTTTTTTAGAAACAGTGTCTCCATGACGTAGTTTGTCCACCAGAGAGCGCTGACATGCGTATTTTTCAACTGTAAAATTTATGGCTCATGAATTATGGTCATAGTTGTTTCATAAAATCTATCAAAGGTATCTATATCAAGATCGTTTTTTTATGTAATGTGTTTTGTTTTAAAAAGTTACCATCAGCCAATATGATTAAAGCTATACCCTCTAGCACATCTAATCTTTTTGAGCAGGCTAATGAGTGCTGACATGGTGATTAGTTGCACTGTTGTGTAAAGATCCAAATCACGTTATGAAATGGCATTTTATGGATTTATTTTGTTCTTTTCTGGGGGTTAATTCACACCATCTGCAGACTGACATCTTAAAAGTTTAATTGGGTATGTTACAGATAATTTACTTGAATGGGTGTTAAATTGATTTGTTCTGTGTGATCTTTTTGTTAGAGTGAAAAACTGATTTAAAACAATTAAAAGAATGTTTACATACACAGCCTCTTGTTACTTGTTATGAAATATGTGACAAAGTTTCCGTATCGAAACATAATTATTCAGTTAGTTTAGTTGCATTTTAAGTGTTGCCTCAGCGCTTATTCTCCCGTCTGTATACAGGTGTGCAAAGCTTATTGTTCTTGTATGAAATGGCTAAAATATTGCCATTGACACTATTTTATTTCACCACTTTAAAACACTGTATTCACCTCTTTTTCCTATGGTTGTGTGTATTTATTGCTGTAAACTGAACCATAAATATAAATATTAATTGCCATTGAATGCGCTCTTATTTCTCTGGCCCTCAGGCTGACTTGAACTGCAACATCCAAGATGATACTGGATCTTTCTACGGAGTCACGAGTCAGTATGAGAGCTCAGAGAACATGACCATTACGTGTTCAACGAAGGTCTGCTCCTTTGGCAAGCAGGTGGTTGAGAAAGTTGAGGTATGAACCTAAATCTGTTCATCCTGAGGTTCAGGACAGTGGCTACCAGCTGTGAATTACAATCTTAACTACATTATACCTATGTTTTTTAGGTTACATATTACTTCTATTAATTTATTTTTTCTACTTTTTCCTCAGACTGAATATGCACGGTTTGAGAATGGACGCTTCGTCTACCGGATAAGCAGGTCTCCGATGTGTGAATACATGATCAACTTCATCCACAAACTAAAACATCTGCCAGAGAAATATATGATGAACAGCGTGCTGGAGAACTTCACTATCTTATTGGTAATCACCACACTGACCTGAGGGGGCGAGATCCCTCTCCAGGACTCCCATTCTTCTTCTTCTTCTCTTTGCTGTTAGGGTGTGTTGGTGGCTCCAGCTGGCTTCATAAAAAAAAAGGGGTGGGAGTCAGGGGGTGGACTGGACCTTGAGATGAGATCCTCTCTCTGGTTTTACATTGCTCTCATTCCACAGGGGATGAAACGCAGTGTGAGGAGCCTCATTATCTGCAGGGGAAAAGGGAGGATAAGAGGGGGCAGGCACCCCCGTTATTAGCCATCACATGGGGTCTTAAAGTGTCATTCAGCACTACTGAGAGAGCAAGAAACACATAAAAAGACAGGCATAGATCTTTACATGGGGGTGTGCACCCAAAATAGCAACCAGGGCCCAGAGGAATCCTCAGCTTAAAAGGCTTTGTAAGATTTATACTCATCCTAGCCCTAAGAGGTGTTTCCCAAAGCATCATGGTAGAGATGATCATAGATTATTAATGAGAGCCTCCTATCTATTTGTGGAGGGTTGAGAGCCGTCCTGAAAAGCTCTGAAAAGACGACTGATGCTCTCTTTTGAATTACATTTTATGTGAAATTATGTTTACATTTGAAAAAAAGGAAAAACAAACAAAAAAATTACTTTAACAACTATTGATTTGACTTTGAAGGCAACAGTGATCACAGTGTCAGAGAGAGGAATCTTTACCTACAGTCTAATATTATATTTATCTCTTGTGGCTGAAATGGCGTTTTCCTCACGATCCGTTTTCAGTTTTTATACATTTTTATGCATTTTTAAACATGTAGCGTGGCCTTAAAAGCAGTTAAGTTACTTTTAAAGGGTTATCTTAAACAATCCAGATTCCTTTGGAGTGAGTAGCCAAGTGTTTACGATTTTGGCTGTAGAGATGTCTGCTTTCTCTCTAATATAATAGAGCTCGATGGCTGCTCTGCTTGCAGTGCTCAAAAATACATTTGAAAAACTCAACAGCAATGTCTTGTTCTAGAAATCATGACCCAGTTACTCAAGATAATCCACAGACTTTGTCGTGAGCAGTTTCTTGCAGTAACTATTTTCTTTCTGCCAAGCAGCACCTGCCAGCTGTATCACTGCACAGAAGAAAGTGTGCATCTACTGCTAGCTCACCTAGCACCACTGTGCTAGTAAACGTTGCCATTACTGTTAACACCACGTGCTGACACGAGCACCAGCCTCTTGTCCATTAGTAGATGGACACTTACTTCTGCGTGGTGATGCGGTTGGAGGGTGTAGTTCGGTAGAGAGAAAATAGTCCCTACATGAACCTGCTCCCAACAAGGTCTGTGGATTATCTTGAGTAACAAGGTCATGATTTCTGGAAAAAGACATTACTGTTGAGTTTTTCACATGTCTTTTTGGTGCTTTAAGCACCACAAGCCGAGTGCCATCTAGTTCCATTATATTTGAGAGAAGGCAGACATCTCTACAGTCGATATCTCCAACACTCAGCAACTCACACCTAAACAATCTAGACTTAAAGATAGCGCTACAGATAAGAGGAAAAATATGTATTTTTGAAACTCGTCCTGCTTTGGAATATGTGTAAAAATGTGATGACTGAAGAAAAGCACATAAAAAAACACTGTAAACGTATATAGGACTGATTGTTTTTGGGAAATAGGACCCTGAGCTTTTGACTTTTATACATGTTTCCAAACTAAGATAAGATGATCCTTAATTCGTCCCACAGTGGGGACATTTGCAACATTACAGCAGCAAAGGGATAATGCAAACAGGAAACATAAGTAGGAAAAAATAAAATATAAAGCAATGTAGAAATCTGCAAAGTCAGTAAACTGTACAACAACAAAGAGCAGAACAATAAGCAAACAGTATAAATACACAAAACAATATAATAAAGAGACAGACTGAATGACTGATTTTACATTATTGACTGATGGAAATGTAGACACTGCACAGTTTAACAATACTGATATTGCACCTGAGTCATTAATAGTAAAAAATAAAAGCAAGATATAATAAACAGACAGGCTGAGTGGCAGCAGTATTGCATATATCAATGTGGCATCTCCTTCTATACCTCAGCACTAGAAACTAAAATAATGACTCTTGTCTTGCAGGTGGTGACAAATAGGGACACCCAGGAGACGCTGCTATGTATGGCGTGTGTGTTTGAGGTTTCAAACAGTGAGCACGGCGCCCAGCATCATATCTACAGACTGGTAAAGGAATGAGAGGCTCCGAGCTTCCCCCTCCCTTATTCTTCCCCCTCTTTTCATGGACTTAACCAACCTCAAGACAAGTGGCAGTGCCTCTACCTGAAAGTCACACCTACAATGCTTTTTGGTCATGGTATTGGGTGAAGTCAGTTGTTAAAAATTTGTTTTAATATAAAGTGTTTGTTATTTGACTGCAGCTGTGAATTGCGGTACAGTTGTTTTATGTTTTAAATACGGGAATTCTCGTTTAAAAATATGCTGAGTTGGTCTCTGTTGGGTTTAAATGTGGCCGTTTTTAAAGAATTTACTAGGCTCATTTGGTAAATGGAAATGTGTGTGTCGTCTTCTTCTGCTTTGTTATGTAGACTAAGAAAAAAAAAGGATGCTGGCCTTTTCTTTCAGCAGCCTGATGTGGTCTGTGTAATATGTTTGAGTGTGTTTCGTGTGTCTGTTGTTCATAAACGTACACACTGTAGATATACAGACATGCACCCACAGCCAATAGATTTTCCAAAGAAACTCAACTAACACTACATAGACAGTTGGAAGCAAGTGGTTGTGTATTCTGCAACATTACTGCTATTTCTTTAAAGGAAACTTTCAGTAGTATATTTATTCTCCCTGTTGACGCACTCCAAGTCTTAGACACTAACAACAGAATGAATGCACTGTGAAAATACCACAAACATTTTGCCTGCATCTGCTCCATACATGTAGGAAGTCTTACCATCTGCTAAGCATTTCCGTGCTGCAAAATTTTCTCTGTGACAGCTGATAGGAGAATTTGTTAGGTTTAGGACGGGTGAAATTACTGCGAAAACGACCCAAACTGGACTCCCATCTTGTCCAAAAGCACTTTGTTCCCCTTCCTGGACTTGCCTTGGTGATGCTTTTTTTTTTTTTTTCTTGTTAGATCTGTGGTTTTAGAATAACACTTTAAATACTCACAACACTATAAATCATGTGTAGACAGCAGGCCTTGTTCAGTGTGCTGTGGCTTTGCCCCCCCCCTGAAAGACTCAGAATATCGTTCCCCTCTGGGAGAAACTCCAAACCAGAGTGTTGCTGCCTTCACACTACGTTCACATGTTTCTGTGGCCTACGCCGATCCCGAGCCTTAAACATGTTATAGCTGTGAGAACTCCAAAAGATGCCACTTAAACTGTGATCTCTACGCGGGAAGACTCTTTATATGTTTGCGTGATTGTGTGAGAAAAACACAATACTATCTGCCAAAGTGTAGATGTACAGTGCCTTAGAATACACTCTAACATTACCCTTCGCTTTGTTTTAAGTCTAAAATCAGTCTTGTGGATCAGACAGGCAAAAATAACTCACCGCTATATTACTTGGTACATCTTCACATCTGAGAAATTACGTTTTGTCTAATTGGTACACTCCAAGAAATACAGTTTTTTGTTGTTGTTGTAAAGAGGCAGTACACTTATGTTAAATAAAGTTAGCAAATTTAAGCTCAGACACAGTTATAATACAGGTTTATTTTTCTCTGACGCTACAATGTGTTCCTAAAATATCAGCCTTCTTTTTCAGAGTGTACTATAAACACAGACTGACTGCCTTTCCTGTCGTAAAAGACCAAAAATACAGAGATACAGTCAATCTTTTGTCCTGCATGGTAGCAAGGAAGTGCCTTTGGTTTAAAATTTCCAGCTTCAAAAAGATCAAACAGAAATTAAAAATTAAATGTTGCTAGACCAAATAAATGAGACATAGGCTAAGTGAAACCAATCACCACATTGCCTTTCTTAAAGGATTGTAATGACAGCGGGAGGAAAGCTGGTTACAGGTGAATTAAATAAATGATATATTAATTTTTATCGCATTGTAAATTGATTTCACAAATGATGTATTTGAAGAACTTCTATTTCTTTGCTTGAGGTCAAAGACTGATAGACCTGCTGATAACGTACAGCCGCTGACTGCATGCAGGATGTTAGCTCGTATGAACGCCGCAGCTGTCTGCTTTGTGCACACTTGCAGGTTCAAGTGTTTTTTGTATTAAAAAAAAAAAAAAGGTTTTTGAAAACATTATGGTTTCCTCTTTCCTGCGACCTCGCGTTGCACGATGTGAAAACCACAGACAACATCACAATGTTACCTTTGATGATGCAGACGCAGCTGTGATGTTGACGACAGACCGACACAAGCTTTTATAATTTATCTTTCAGGACGAAAAGTGAAAGTTTATTTAATAGTGATTCTACACTACAAATTCTAAAACAGCTGTTGTAACGCGGTTGAATCTGAAACCCTGTGTGAGGTGCCGTTTCAGAAACTAATTTTTCACAACTGCTAGAGTGGACGAGGCCGTCGAGGTTAATACTTTTCACCGTGAGGACCATAGCTACTCAAACATTTACTGTTTCTTACAAAAAAATTGTAATCATCTAAAGTATTTTAATGGAAGAAGCTCTAAATAATTGCAGACAATGTCTCTGGTGGATGCAGATAAAGTTCAATCATTCAGTATTTTGCCACAGTCCTGTGGACGCTGTGGAGTTTTAATAGGCTTTTTTTTTTCTTATGTTTACCCTGTGTATCTGTTCACATTTATTGATTACTTAGTGAGATGTTTTCTTATTGTACTTGTATACAGTTGTACTTGGTTTTGTGATGACATTGTCTGTATATTGCAAGCCCAATAAGATGGTAATGATGTTGCTGCTGCACTGCTGGTACATTTTGACATGTCGTTTCAACACTAAAACAGCAGGACTGATGCCTTCGATGGCACGAATGTCTGGTGGACCATTTGAAGAGAAAATGGACACATTAAAAAAAAAAAGTCAAGGAATCATGCTACAAACATATCAGCAGTTTAGCTCTTGTTATTTGTAATTCTGTCGAAAGAGTAGGTACTGGTACCTTTTTGTTTTATGACCATTTTACAGATGGTGGCTTTAAAGTGATTTTTCACATAGCTCACATATAGTTGTCATACACACATTTGGGTTTTGTGTGCAGACTTGTTTTTTTGTAAAAAGGTGCTTTGTACAAAAATTATATATCTTAGCTTTTCTTGGTACAGATGTGTGATATCTTTTCGTATCCATGACAGCAAGTGTTGGAGCAAAGGAGAGAAAAGAAGCTCTGCTATGTTTCTGTGTTCTGCATATGGTCTTGTCTTTGCTCCGTAACATTATGATGCCTTCTTGATAATAGTAGATATTTTGTAGCTTTCTAGATACTTTGTATGTATGCAATATTGAAGTTAAATAAATCGGAAAATATATTGCCCTCTCTTGTCACTTCAGTTTAACGGAATTATGGCGCTGAAGCAATCGGCGCAGTTTGATTATTCAATCAGAAAGATGTATTTCATGATTCTGTGCTGACTGAGGCTGCGTTAACTCTTTAACTGCAGAAGCCTCACATCAACAGTAGATGGAGCCTGTCCCTTGCTTTATATTTAACTGTCCGTGTCCCTGTGTCACATAAAGACAGCATATTTTAATGTACATCACTGTAGTACTAGAAACCATCAGCAGAGGGAGACATTGTTCAATTAAAGGCAAATGTGTTATGATCTCTCTTTAGAGCTGAACCCATGAAGCAGAGGCAGCAGTTAACTGCTTATATATATTGTGTAAGTTAAGTGCAGTTACATGAGATATTTTAAAACAAACCTCTTGCACTGTTATCAAACTATAATAGAAGAGATCAAATAACATCTCAACCAATACGTATGCAGAGCATCTGAACTACAGGCCTCACAGGATAATGTTCCTGTCAGCTTCTTGTCAAAATAAATATCAGCCTGTTTTAACTTTAACCTGGCTGTTGTCAATTTAAAGCCCCTGTTTTAACTCCTTCAAACCTGGATAGACATCGGCTGCATTCAGACGCCTTTCACAAGCATTTCAGCCTTTGAAACCTGAGCAGATTGGTTTGATTTCTTTCAAAAATGTAAAAAAGGCAATGAGCAACTTGACAAGAAATGTTACACAAGTTGCAAGAAAACTGCAAAACATGAGAAGAAAAAAAATCCTGAATAAAAGGGGGGGGGGGTTATTAGAAAATTATCAAAAAATTGGGGAAAGAAATGCTCAGAAAAATGTATTTATAATACTATAACATAAAAAATAAAATTATAAAATATAATTATATTTTTTAAATTATGTCACAGAAAAATCTAAAAATATATATATCTTTAGCACTTTTTTTTTTAGGTAATTTCCTTGTTTGTGTTTTACTTTTTTTTCTCCCACTATTTTTCAAGACATTTTCCTGTGACTTTCACTACTTTCTTGCTAATTTTGGGGTCATTTCTTGTAAAGTTGCTCTTTGCCCTTTTCTTCCCTTTCTTTTTTTTCTTGTGTCCTTGAAAGGAGTCAGGCCAACTTGCTCAGGTTTTAAAGGTTTAAACAACTGTCAGATAATTTGGGAATGATGTCGGCTTCTTTCTGTGGTTCTGAAGTAAAGGCTCTGTCTGAATGGCTGAGCTGTGGACTGAGTCACAGGACTTGGACTCGAATCAGACTCGAGTCACAAATTTGACTATTAACACTATTCATTCCCATCAAGACATCATTTAATCTCCTAGATGCTCCACTTTGTTTAAACAAATGGGACATAATCCAGTCAAGTTGCAGGAGAGAACCATGAAGGACTTGCATAACATTACTGAGTGCCAGTTAGAAATGATACCAAAAGATAATTTCATCCTGTGTCCTCATACAAAATCTACAGGTGTACAACAAAAAAAACAAACAAAAAACAAACTGCAGTAGTCAGAATGTGCTACTCAAAAATGACGGATGGACACACAACAACGTCCAACTTTGGTCGACATTTGAAACTGCACAAAGTCAGTCAAGGCTGATGTTAACATCATTAGCAAGCTAAAGCTTAGCTAACGTTAGTCGGCTAAGTAGCTCAGTAACTTTTTTAACAAACTTGTTCTAATTTAAGAACCAATCATGATTTTTACAAATCTAATGTATTATTATGGCGTAACATTTTGTGAAGAGCGCATCATGACTCAAAATTTAGGACTTGACTTGGGACTTAACTTGGGACTTGTAAAACAATAGCTTGGTCCCACCTCTGCTAAATGGGAGTTCACACAGACAACTTTTACACTGAAATCTGTGATTATCACCTCTGGGCTAGAGGAGTTCTCCAGTCAAATGGTTAACACAGGCTGAATGTGAAACGGCTCAAACCTCTCTGCAAGATATCTGAAGAAATACTCAACAGAGTTCAGACACCATGGGGTCATTTAGAAAGCCTGTCACACTCCAAATAATTACACCTGTAATGTGAGGGCCCTCTTTATGTGCACGCATGCATGTTCACAGTTACACGTCATTTTACCTTTTGGTTGGACGACACCAACATGGTGCATGTAATTGGCTATAACTCAGTACTCATGAGTCTGATGTGATTTAAATTTGGTAAATTCTCCTTGTATGAAGCCATAATAGACCCAGGATATAGAGTATTTTCTAAATGACAGAGTGTTTGTCTCCATGAGGAGGTGAAGATTGAAAACATCTCACTGTAATAAAATGACAGATTTAGCAGATTGTGCACACTGATGAAGGTTGTGCTCTCTGAGTGCTTACGAGTGTCAAACATGTTTGATTTGCTCCAGTCTCTGCAAAGTAATGTGGTTGGGGTAAGGTAAGGGCTTCTCCAACAACTATTGACTCTCTCTCAAACAACACACACACATATACACTAACTAATCCACTGAAGAAAGAACAAAAGCAATCATACTTTAACACCACAAGATGCTAGTGCAAACCTGGCACACCTCTTACACCACAAGTTTTGACTACAGATGTCACTTATACAACTCAAACACTATCACCAGAAAAAATATTGGCATTGTACATTTCTCCAAACCATGGCTATGTTACGTTTGCACATTATTATATAGCAGGTATGTTGAAACTTTAGGTTTAACAACACAGTGGTTAATGTGTGGTTAAGTTTAGGCACAAATGCCACTTGGCTATGGTTAGGAGTAGATCATGTTTTGGTTCAAAAACACCAAGCTTTGGGGGCATAATCCCAACTGGAAACACAGTGATGGATCGCTAAAGAACACCCATGTTTAGGAGCTAAAAAGCCACAGAAAACACAGCAACAGATCCCTAAAAAACACCCACGTTGGGGAGCTAAGACATAGAGACAGGTCCCAAAAAACACCCAAGTTTGGAGGCTAAAAAGCCGCAGGAAACTAAGCGATGGGTCCCTAAAAACACTCATGTTTGGGGGCCAAAAAGCTGCTGGAAAAAAGATCCATAAGTCACTTTAAATGTACAAATGTTATGTATTTGTGGTTTGCAACATTTTCTCCTTGCAACTGAGCTACATTTTAATGTCTTTGGATTTGCTTGAGCATGATGAGCCTCCTGTGGGAAGACATGCAACAGCATTAACAACCCAACACACCTCGTACAGGCCTTTCTTGAAGACGAAGTGAGCAGCCGTTCGTTTTGAAATAAAAGCTCATGCATAAAGATTCACCAAGGCTGAAATCTGAAAGCTGTCAGTGAGAAGGAAGGGTGACAAATTAAAAGCTAACAGGGTCAAGAACGATGAATTAGGCTCTAACATTTAAAAATGACATCAGTTGCCTTTAAACGCGTTGCTGCTGAGAATCAAGGACGACCAATTAAAGCAGCACAGTCTTAGCTGACACTTGTACAGCTTAATACTCAGCTATTCTCCTTCTTTCATACTTGAATGTTTCCAACTCTCCAGGTGTCTTCACCGTAATCTGAAGGTGACATTTACACAATCTAATACCTGTCCCCTCTCACTCATGTCGACAAAAGCAAAGTGACCCTGAATATTCAGATCAGTGAACACAAAGTGAAATCCAACAGAAGGAGAGGTCACCGCTGCTCGTCTCACATCTCTGAATGTGTTCGATTGTAAGATTCTTTGTGTCTCTGCTACACAGCCTCGCACTGTAAAAACATGTCTGGATTTTTTGGCTTCTGTCTGAAGTTGTATGACGGTTATTTTAAAGTATGTCACTGTGATACAGTGTACAGAGTCACAAGCTGCTGCTGCCTAAGGTCACAATGTGAGAGTGAAATAATGTTATCCTAAAAACACTTTAATCGTAGAGCCTCATTAAACAATATATTTTAATGTTAATGTCACACATCATGTCTCTGTGCAGTGTTCAGACAGCGTGTCTTCTAAAAGTGACATGTCTGCATTTAAAGTCCACAGAAAGATGAGAGGACTGAGGTGAAACTGTCAGTTGAAAAGATTTTAATGACTTCATGAGTGTACAGAGATAAGAGGAAAACAGAGAGGAGTCTAGAGGAGGGAGTTACAGGTGAGCGGTCACAGCATGCATACTGTGTTGAGTCACTTCTTAAACTGTTATTTTTCCAGCTCCACTACGTTTATGTTTCATTTGATTATTTTACTTTTTTCTCATTCTGTGGTATTTATTCTCCCACCTTCCCTAATTTGCTGGCTTCTATTTAACTGTGGTACTGGTTTGTTTTGATGTAGTTTTTCCTCTGTAACTCCGACTTAAATGGTGATGCACCAGTAAATTAAAAATGATAATAATTATAATAACAAAATCACTTGTATGCAGCATGTAATTGTGGAGAAGGACAATTGATTGTTGAGTCTCATTCCCAAGTCGTCAAATAGAGTGCTCTAGGTATGAAGTTTTTCTGTAGGCAGACACGAAGTTAGCATCACACTGGTTCCCCCGTCAAAAAAAAGATAGGATTTTTCCATTTGATTTTGGATTACTGCCCAAAATAAGCTCTGTGGCAAACAAATGTTATGATACTTGCATGTTTTGTTCAAACACCATTTTCATGATTAATGAAGCCTAAATGCACAGGTAAAAAGCTAACATTAGGCTAGAAACAAACCACACTATGGTCGCACAACTTAACATCACCACCATAACAAGACTGTAAAGCCATTTTGGTGCACCTCTGCATGATGACATTCTGTAGTCTCTTTCAGTCACTTGTTAGCAGCCGCCTTTTTTAAAAATATGTAGAAGCTTCAAAGTTCACGAGTCGGGTATTTACCGACGTATTTCATGATGTAGAACAAAACATGAAAGTCTCTTGAGCTTGTGTTAACCACAGACCTTATTTCAAGAATCTAACAAAAAACCCATTAAAAAACCTGTTGACTTCGAGACGAGGGAACTGTGAGTGGTAAAATGCTAAATCCCTTCTGGGTACAGGACTCATTCCTGGCAGACTCTACACTGACGACCTTGGGTTGGTAGTCGAACTAAACCGCCAAACCATCAACATTTGACAACCTGGGAATGAGACTCAACAATCAATTATTTTTTCAACACATTCTCACTCCGACCTCGTCACATACGGACATTTGGTCATGGAATTTCCAAGTTCAGATACAACGTAAAAGATACCCTGGGTGTGTTGGATGTTAACGTTCTGGGACGCTGTGTCAAGTTCTGCCTGTTACATGCATTGTCTTTTTTCAAAATAAACCTCCCTTTTAACAGAAGATTTACCATTTACATACAGTCTCTTTCAAAATAAACGCACTACATCAGTACAGCACTGCGAATTGATGTTTTTTTTCCCCTGTAACGACTAACTCATGGTTGTGTTTAGGCAACAAAAGCATGTGGTCAGGTTTGGGAAGAAATAACAGGGTTTGACTTTCTACTTATGGGACATGAACACCACTCTCCTGGGTGAAGGTTGGTGTTTGTTGGATCCTTCCACCACCCTTCTGCCCGCCCCACTTTGACTTTCGCCACCTTAACTTTCATTCTTGTCCTGCCGCATTTCCCCTGACGCTGCTGACAGGCCGTGTATCATGCCAACGTTAAAGGACGGCTATTTTCATCAGTGTCTGACACTGGAAGTCACTGCCCAAGCACCGGATTTTGACGACGTCAGAGTGAGACCTGTGCTGATCTTTTTCCAGAATTACATACTGTACCTTTAAAAAATAATATACATATTTTGATCTCAGTTATCTTCGACTGCCACTTGACACAATAATACTCAGCTGTAGTTGTGCTTTTTTCTATATTTCTAAATTATTATGTTCTTTAATTTTTGGATTGATGTGTCCACTTATTAAATTTGAATCAATTAATGACAATAAATCATCTCTGATTTTAAATATTTCCATGATGTACACTGATGAACACTGTGTGACAATTATTAGACATTTACCTCATTACACTTCAACATTTTCTTTAGAGCACAATGACCCTCATGAACTTCCAGCCTGCCTCAGAAAACACAGCATCTGGTTACTGACACTTGCTGGTGGCAGTCATGTGACCACAGCAGAGGCAGTCTCGTGAGGGCGCAGCATAAACGCACCCGGAGTGTTTCCTTCCTTGACTTTGCCTCAGCAAAGTGCACGGGAGGACACATGGAGCTCCAGACCTGCAGCTCCATCAGTAACTTCTCACACGCGTCTAGGGCGCAGCGCGCATGCACACAGAGATGAGCATGGACACGGCTGCGCTTTTCTCCGGACATGCGGATTTAAATCTATTTTAAGAATGACTTTTGTCTTATTTCTGTTTATGAGAAACACAGTGTAGCAGACAGTCATGATGGAGTCGGAGGAGAGTAAGATATCAGTGTGGGTCTGCCGGGAGGAGAAGCTTGTCTTCGGCTTGTCAAAGCGCACAACCTGCGCTGATGTTGTCCACGTTCTCCTGGAGGAACAGAAATCACAGCACGGCCTCTCCACAGCGTCATGCTCACAGTCTTACTGCATCGTGGAGAAATGGAGAGGATTCGAGAGGATTTTACCGAACAAAACTAAGATCTTACGGCTTTGGGTGGCGTGGGGAGAGGAGCAGAGAAATGTCAAGTTTGTGTTGGTGAAGAGTGAGGCGTCTTTGGCTAACCACGGAGCCCGGAGCGCAGAGGCGCGTGTGGTGCCCAGCAAAAACAGCCCCTGTGTCACCAAGGGGACCGCCGGGCGGTCTCCCATGGGTGGCATCTCACCTGAGAAACAGCGTCGGATCGTGCGGAAAGCTTTCAGAAAGTTGGAGAAGATCAACAAGAAGAGGGCGCAGAGAGACGCGTCCTCCGCTGAAAAGATGGAAACTTTGGTTCACCTTGTGATTTCTCAGGATCATACAATCCGCCAGCAGATCCAGAGGCTCACAGAGCTGGACGCAGACATCGAGAGGTGCGAGGCTAAAGTGCATTTGGACAGGATTCAAAGACACGGTGTTAATTATGTGCAGGACACGTATTTAGTGGAAGCTGCTGCGGCTTCCAGCCGAGAGGGAGACACAGTGTGCTCAGCAGAGACTCTTGCCAAGTTTGAAGAGTATGTCCGGCAGTGTGAGGAGGTGGTTAGACTGCAAGAGGAGCTGTGGGAGCAGGAAGCCCTTATAGACATTTTCACGGTGCAGATCCAAGAGGAGCTGAACCACCGCTGGATGCAGCGGAGGAAAGAGGAGCTGCAGAGCAAAGACGCAGAGCCCGGCGAGGGCGCACCGTCCCTCCCCGGCACAGGGGCTGACACAGCATCAGGAAACGAGCTGCTTTTGGAAGAAGAGAGGATCAGGACACAGCTAGATGCGAGTTTATACATCGGTCTGCGCCTCAACACGGATTTAGAAGCTATTAGGAGCGATTTAGAGCTGACCCAGGAGATTTGCGGGGCGAGGGAGAAGGAGATGAGGGATTTGCTGGAGAAAGTGAACACTTTGGACATAGAGGAAGGGACAGTCAGTGAGGAGAGATGTAGCCACGGGACAGATGATAAGATGGGGATGATGAGCACTTTGGAGAGGAAGAGTGAGTGGGTGGAGCAGGCCAGGGGTCTGTCCAAAGCTCACAGTGGGAACGACGACGACTCAGACACTGGCTTAAGTTCTCTGCACAGCCAGGACTCAGACAGCCACCCTGTGTGGGAGTCACTGGTTTAGGATTTCACCAGGAAGCTCGCTTTTCTGACTGTTTATCATCTTTCAGCTAGAAAAAGAATTAACTTCTACAGTCTCAGGGATCACATTTACTCTGAAGTAATAATATTTCCACACTGATAAAAAACTGCATTCATCTTACTTTTTTTTTTAAGAATCTTTGTAAGACATAACAGTCCTCATATTGATATATTTCTATGACATCCTCCTTAAGCTGGTGTAAGAAGTACTACAGTCTTTATTTGTTGGGGTAAGATGTTTTAATCTCACAAAGAAAGTTGTTTGACACAAAAATAAATCCTGTTTTTAAGCTTGACTTCATTTGTTCCCTTTTTTGTTTGCATTGATCCAAAAACTGAAAACAAAAGTGACATATTAAACCTGTTGGATGTTTGAGTCAGGACCGCAGGGTGCAAAGTTAAGAGATGATATGAGATGAAAGTATGAGATGAGCCAAAATGACAAACTGTGGTAAAAGCAGATCATTTCCACAACCTCTGCCATGTTAAGACACACCTCGGAGACAGCAGGGCGACGCAGCCAAAACACAAAGTCAAAGGTCTTTAGGATTACTCTGCAGATTGTGAACAACATCTCAGCTTTCACTGTGACCCAGACACTGAGTGATAAAGAAAACCTCTTTGCTGTGAATCATAAAGTGATAATAAAATCTGAAGTCAAAACAGAGAGCTGCTCTGCTCTGCATCCTGGATGACTTACGAGCAGAAATGACCTCTGACAGATGATAAGACATTTTATACACAGACTGTCTGACAGAGAGCGCTGCACTCTCCAGATGATTATGAGTCTTAATGCAGAATGACTGCTGTTGAATTATATCAAGAGAAAATTGTCTCACAGCTGAACCCAGTCAGTGTATTTAACATGTCATTCAAAGTTTTGGGACAACAGCACACAGCCTCCACTTTTCATCTGCCAGCTGCTGAAAAACAAGCGAGGCTTCATCCTTCATTTACTCAAGCAAAAACACAGTAAAGGCTAGTTTAGGTCTTTGATGTCTTATGAATCACCAGCACAGTGCGTCTGCCTTTTCCTAAGTCTGACACACAGCTGTGCCGAAAACAAAATCTTCAAACACACAAAGAATCAAAAACAACTTTCATGAAAACTTTTGCAGCACTTAACAGATATGTGCTTGGAGGTTTTGATCAGACCACTCTGTTACTTTACAATGATTTTACTGAGAGGATACTACATTTGATAATACACAGTGACTGTAACTTCTGAGGTCACTAAAGATCATTTTTCTCTTTTGTTTTTTCCCCCCTTCACTTTTCATTTCCTCTTACTCCACATCCAAATATTCTGTTCCTTTCCTTTATTCTGAAAAAGACAAAACTCCTCCTAACATGGCCATTACATGACTAATAACAATGAAAATTCTATGAATATTCCCGTTTACATGCAGCCGTGCATACTCCGATTGATGTTTACTAACATGTAATTTATCACATCAAAAGTAGTGGCAGACTTCCCTCCGCTTCCCTCTTTCAATCCATCGACCACCTGCTCGAAAAGGTCAGCTGAGATATTTGCGCGTATCCAAAAACCTGTTGATATTCAAGTAATGTTAAAATGTTAATGTTTAAAAGTAGGTGTGTTTCTTCTTCTAACCAGAAACGTGGGCCTCTCTTTTGGGCCCATATCTCCACCCCACAGCTTTGCAAACTGTTGGTTTGCTATTAAAAGTGTGGCTGAACTGCTCTCATATTAACTCTGTGGTCCACACATGACAAAGCTCTGAATATGATTTGTAGCCCTGAAGCATTGTCCAAGGCCTTTTACATAAACAAAAAGGCTTTGTTTATATTCAGTACGGTACAGTTTGTGACTTCCCTGCTGCAGCCACTGAAAAACACCCTCCATCTGGAGTTAAGACAGAAAATATGATACTACTGCTCATTCCTTTAAAGTCATTTAAAGACTGTCAGAAGTTTCTGGGCTTGGTGCTGCAGAACAAAAAACATTAAAACAGGATTAGAAACAGTATTGAGTATAGAGTTTCCGCCCTTGATAAACCCGTCCATGTGTTGCTTTATACCTGAATACACAGTGATACACAAGACAACACTGAAGTCTACTTTACTACCTGTGTCCCACGACTTGTGTGCCTACTTAATAAAAGGTGTATTGAATTATTGGAAACCACAGGAAGAAAACAGGATGTTAAAAGTGGTTTCTCAGTATATACAGTGACTGAGCAAACAAACTGTTACATAACTGTCAATATGTGTGACTACTAGAGGATCATTTGGGATAAACAGTGTGTTCCCAGTGTGCTGTGTTACACAGCAGTGTGTGTTTGGCATTGTTTAGTATCACAATCATATATTCACTCTGGTACTCCTTGGAGACTTTGTGTTTATCATCAAATTATTGATGGGCAACGTCTCATAATCACTCTGATGTGCAGCAGTCCAGTCGTGTTTTAAGTTCCTGTTCAAATTATTAGCAAAACAAAACATAAAGGAGTATTTCACCCAAAAATGAGCACTTGTAAATCAATTAGTCATGCCATGCTACTTTAAATTTGGGATTTTTTCTTCTTGCATGCCTCCACAGAACATGGTAAACACATTGATTTATTGATTGATTGAGGACCACGTTTAACAACAGCAAAACTTTATCAAAACATCTGTTTACAAACTCTCACACAACACATGCAGTATAATCCAAGTCTCATTTATCTGGTCGTATGCTCAGTGCTTCCCAAACATGTGCATTATTTGTAGTATTGGAGTCTGGTTTTAAAGAGAGCATAAAAACTTTCTCTTTCAATTCAGTTCTAAATAGTGAGGTTTAATCAATCATGCGTGTGTTTGGGAAGTACTAAGCTCTCTAATAGTGCTCTGCAGCCTCCTTCTTTCGACTTAGTCTTTCATGCTCAAAAAAAGCACACAGATACTGTCCATAACTCACAGACCGAACAACCTGCTGTGTTAATCCGCCGCCAGAGCAGCAGATTTGACTGACAGAAATCCAACAGCTCCACACAGCAGGGTTTACATTACTACCTCCAAGGCGAGGCACATCTCTCCGTCCTGTCAGCAGTCTGTAACCACCTACTGTCAAAGTAAAGCTTTTTAGCCATCGACAGATCAAGCAAAGGTAAATCTCTTTCTCTAAATCAGTTTTGACAAGCAATTAGAAAGATTTTACTGCTCACAGCTCCTGTTTACCGTCCACTGGATGAAGATGTTACAAGTTTTAAACTTTAACACAGGTTTAATGCTCATGATGCAGCTCATATTGTCTCCAGTGTGCTTTGAGATTATGATACAAACTCAGCATAAACAATAACTATCAAATAGGCAGTCAGGAAAAGTTTAACCTTGTTCTGGTATTTCAGATGAATGTTTATTAACAACCTAGTTACCAGAAGAAAATGTTGGCATTGTATGTTTCAGCAAACCACAAATACATGCAGTTTTTATACGGATCAAATCATTGTTGTGTATGAGCTGACTCTGTCATCAGGAGGTGGAAGGGACAAAAAAGAGTTATGTTTTAAAGAATTATTGCCATGTTTTCATTGGCTGTTTAGGCTCCAAATTGGGGTGTTTTGGAGTGACCCGTCAGCAGGGACAGTGCCATAATAACGCTGCATTTCCTTCCTGAATAGTGGCATGAAAACTGCTGCTTCCCCAGTGGGAACCATGCCCCAAAAACCCAGTATTTTAAGCCAAAACATGATCTTTACCTTGGCATAACCAGGTGGTTATAGGCCTAAACCTAACCACACATTAACCACAGCATTGTTTTCACTGTCTTAAATTCAAATTTGTCAAATTTCTCTGGCATTTATACTTTCTGCTGTATCAAAAATGCACCGCACCATGACACCACCATGTTGTATTAAACCGAACCGTGAATTCTGTGAATCATTACACCGCTGATCTCAACCCTCAAACAGCTCTTTGTAGTAGTGAGGCCAAAATATCCTCAGTTTCCCAAAAATGTCCTCAGTGTCAAGGTCTGAAACTCAAACTGGTCCTTACAAAGATAGAGGTACAAGACAACACACACACACACACACACACACACACACACACACACACACACACACACACACACACACACAGCCATCTCAAGTGTCTTTGTCCTTTGAATTTAGGGCAGCATCATTGTCAAACAAGGGGAAGTACTGTATTACACATCCTGTGAATGGCAGCCTTCCTGCCTCTTGACACACAGCAGCACTCTCCTCTCTCATGTGGCTCTCTTTTCATTTGCCACTTTGTTACACACAGGAACATAAATTAGCCTGACCTGATAGAAAAAAAGCCTTTATGTCACTTGTGACGAGTGTAAATGTAATACTACATACAGTATTCTCAGAGGAAAACATGAGCACATTCCTCGTCCTTTGTTTCAGAGCTGAGGTGAAGTCTGGAGTGTTTCCCACATCGCTGAATGAGGGCTGCATAAATGTCTACTTTTGATTGTGTGGAGGATTGTCCCCAGAGCTCTGGAGCCACTCAGGAGGAAATTCAGGAATCTCAAGTGTCCCTCTCTGAAGCTTTTCGCTGAGCTGGCATGATTAAAAAGACAAAAGGTTTCGAGGAATGTAACTCCTAATTTTAAACATTTTTGTCTCTGGTCAGAGCTCCCTGCAGCCTGTCTGATAGCCTCTTTGTCTCCGTTATCACACGAGTATATCTAAAATTTGGCCTTTTATTACAACTTCCTGGCATGTGCATAAACATCCCCGTGCACGCTAACAAAAACATGCCAGACCTGAACAAAGAAAATGTCACAGTCTTTGTTCTGGGGTCACCACAGGGTTCACAGGTCATCTTATCAGAGGTTAAAGTTACTGAAGCTTCGCTGCCATCTGACTCTTTCTGCTGGGAGGTCATGAAGGTGAACAGTAGGGAGGTAGGAGTCAGTGAAGGAAGCACACTTTAAGCAGCAAGACTCCCTAACTCTGGCTCTTCATGGACAGAGTGGAGGGTTTCATGTGGTGGTAGGAGAACAGCAGGAGACCAGAGGTCTCTGCACGGACACTAAATCATTATGTCACCTCAGTTAACTCCATTAAGAGCTGTGAGACTCTCTTCATGCCTCGATTCTGTCTAAATGACGAACTGACATCCTGAAGAATATCCTCTTTAGAGGAGACTTTCACATGTCAGCAGGTGCTGTGTTTACACAAATGCTGATAATTCAATTATAACCTGATTAAGGCCATATTCCAATGAGTTATCTCAGTAAGCAACAGGTCAAAATCAAAGAACGCATTGTGAGAGACCTTGGTTACAGCTCAGCAAGGAATAATCTGAATCTAAAGAAATCTGAGTTTCTCCGATTTCTGAGAGAAATCTGAGAATTCTTGAGCCTGACCACGCAACTAGATACCAGCATGGTCTCGCTCCCAGGGTGTCACAATACGCCATGATGCCAGGGACACTGTTTAACGTCTGTGTGAGACACACCAAGCTTTCCACCAACTACAATGTAAACCAAATCCACGCCTTTATTAGACGCTCTATTAGAGCAACGGACCAAGAGCATTAAAGTCTGCTCAGTGTGGGCATGACGGGATGTAGATGGGTCCAACAAACACCAGACTTTGACCCTGGAGACTGGTGTTTGAGACCACTGAACAACAACATTGGTAACAGCATTTATACCACTATAAACCCAGTGTTTTTTAGCGGTATCCACAACTTTTTCCGAAGCACAACGAAGTAGTTTTGTTGCTTAAACCTAACCGCCGACCTCTTCGTATTGCCAGCCCCTTCTGCGTCAAGATACAACGCAAAAGTAATTTGCTGGATGTCCTACTAAATATACTAGTAATACTAAAAATAACTTCTGCCCAAGCAGAAAAAATTGACAAGTAGGGATTAGATCATGGTGCAGATACAAAGCTGTTTTTCTGTACAAAAAAAGACAACAACAAAAAAAACACAGGCATGTCTTGCAATGGCAGAAAAAACAGTGGAAGTGAAACAGCAGTCAGTCTATGGTCAGTCTACCATTCATTCATTTTTGGTAACCGCTTATCCTGTGTGGGGTCGCAAGGGGCCTGGAGCCTATCCCAGCTGACACTGTGCGAGAGGCGGGTACACCCTGGACAGGTCGACAAACTATTGCAGAGCAGACGCATAGAGACAGACAACTATTCACGCTCACGTTCACGTTCACACCTACGGCCAAATTAAGAGTCACCAATTAACCTAGACTTTGGGAGGAGGCCAGAGTACCCGGAGAAAACCCACATGCAGACATGCAACCCCCAGGCCAGTTTATTTCTGCCAGTGAATGATGAATAAAAGACATAAACGTAAACTAGTTTATTGTTTGGGATTGTGAAGTTAGTTTAAAATTCAACAGGTGAATTATAATTGGGTGCACTATGAGGGGAAAACTTTGGCTTTTGTTGAAGGGCCAAAGATTTTTGTTGGATGGATGGATTTGGCCGACATGCTGTATTTGCCTACCACTGCTTACAAGTCCATCAACCCAGTACCCATTGATAGGTTAAGATGATATATAGTATTTTGTACTTTGAAAAGTTTGATGTTACAGATACGTTTTGTATTTATGGTCATCTACACGTTTCTTGTAAAGATTTTTATCTGTTTAGTGTAAACAGTGTCTTTTGTATAAACCATTCTTAAAACATGGCTGTGGTAACTTTGTTCTGTGTATCTCGAATTTATGGTGATTTATAAGTCACATAACTAACGGACAGTAACAACCTCAGACACCCTGCTGATGGAGAAAGCTGTGAATAATAAAGCATAATGCGCTGGAGAAAATGCAGCTGTATATCCAAAGCCATATTCTGCAGATTTTATATGAACTTTCCACTTTACAGATGGCCTTTAAAGATGTGTTGGGCACAAAAATGGCTCAGATATGTTGAGATATGTCAACGCTACTTCAAACTACATCAAACTCGTCAAATTAATTTGCACTGAAATTTATTAGTTTGGCTGTTGTCAAAGCAAATTCCTCGCACGTCAAGAAATAAAAAAGAACTTCTTTTAATGACACAACCTGCCGGAGTCCTCTAATCCCAGGAATGTGTCACTTTGTGTTCCTGTTGTTCCTTTGTTCGGCCTCAGAGAGTGATCTGCCATGAAGTCACTAATGAAGGTATTGACTCGAGAGCCAGGACTTCAATACCAGCGCTGAGGTGTGAGCCACTCAGAGAGCACTTAGCCTGCTGCTAACAGACTGGAGCCGCCAGTGTGCGCTCATTAGACCTCATTGTGCTGGTGGCAGGTGTGTTAATCCTGTAAGGCCGGGTGCTGACCCCGGGACCTCGCCTGTGGGATACTGTACAACTTCTTTCCGAGCGTTTTCAAGGCCCGTCACCTCCTGTAGGAGCTGATGCAGCCCAGATCTGTCACCTAAAGGCTCATTACCCTCCAGTAACCTTCATCAGAGGAACCAAGTCACAACTTGCAGAGCGACAGAGTGCTTAAGGCAATCTTATGCTACTATTTGTTTATCAAATCTCATAAAACCACATCATGACTGGTGTCGTGCATATCTAATCTAAATAAGCCATTCAAAGTCTTTTACAAGGAATCAGCTGTTTTTAGTGTAATTCACTTTTGATTCATTCTTGTTCAAATGGGCTGATTGTCCTTTTCCTTAAAAAGACAAATATACAGCTTTAATTTGGAGAAGTTCATAGACTGTAGGGAACAAAACATTTACTGGCAGCAAGCCTACAGCCGCAACACCACAACGAGGCCTCCATTTATATTGTTATTATTTCTGTGAGGAGGCCAGTGATTGTATTAGGGTGGTCATGGCCACCCCTGGACACCCTTTGGCAGGGTGGCCAAGTTATATAACAGTTACAAAAGTTTCAAATGTAGATTTCAGCTTTCTACGGCGGAAAAGTCGTCACTTATCAGCACTGGAGTGGAGTACACTGTAAAGTGATGGACATAATCCAAGCTGTCTAGGGGGGCATTTCATCGACAAAAGATGTCTAGACGTCTAGGTTACAGTCTTCCTCCATTGTTCAGATGCTTTGTTAGAGACGAGAGACCCGCTTTTGAGAATAGGTGAAAAAAAAAAAAACTGTTGTGTTCTCAAAACTTTTAATATCATCAACAAAAATAACAAAAAGTCCTCATTCAAGACATCAAGTAGAGAAAAAGTACTCCAAATTTTCATCATGTCATCACCTTGAAATCATTAGGTTACAAATTTAACCTTGGCACGCCTCGGCAAAGACGTTCAACACAATCGACAACCTCACTGAGCTCAACGTGGATAACTTTAAACAAGGGGAAGATGGAGCTACTAGAGATAAGTGAATTGTGTGACGAGAACCTGAAATAATGTAAAGTTCCAGTAATGCATTTGATGTTTTGATAACCACATCACTACATTTGCAGTCTTGGACCACAGTTTGCAGCAGTGCATCTCACTTGGGCAAAAAAAAAAAAAAAATAATAACAGCAATCTTCAGACATGCTAGTGTCTTTATGAGGATGTGTAGGGACAGCAGTGCTTTGAGCTAAATGTTAACTGTAGCATGCTAACATGGTTGAGCTAACTGCATAGTACAGCTGTGGCTCATGGGACTGTTGTTAGTTTGTTAGTAGACAAATTTAAATTATGACCTTGTGGTGATGCAGATGAAAAGGCAGGGGATCACTAAAGTCATCAAGTTTCCTCCTGAAGGGACCATAAATGTCTGTGCAAAATTTCTTGTCAATCCAACAACAGTTGTCGAGATAAGTTAATCTGGACCAAAGTCAGTGGGTATTCAGTTTGCCAAAGGAGCTCTCATTACACTCCCTTTTAGCCAAACTCTTCTCAGTTGGCTCTCCATGGCTCCCCGCCCGGCTTCCCATGATGGCACTGTGTTCAGTTTTTTTAGTGGAATGATACACCGCATTACATCTTACAAGTGTTCAACAGCTTCAGGTCGTCTGTGGAAAAAGCTGCCACACCCTCAAGTGATGAAAAGAGAGCTCTAAGTATGTATATTACAGCTATCTCCTCCAACAACACACAGACATTCTCTTATCGTGCATCACAGAGGGTTTCATGGGTGTGCTTGGTGTATCAGTTACAGAAAAACTCATGAAGATGAGATCAGGTGTTTCTGAAATTCACTGAATTATCTTTCTCTCAATAAAAATGAATGGTTTACTGCTTCAGGCAAAAATCACAGGATCTTTTCTTTAGAACAATTGCTGTATCCCCCCTCTCCTTATCACCTAATGGGAAAGTTTGCTTTCACATACAATGGGATGGATTGTGTTGCAGTACTTTTGTGGGTCACACCATTTCTCCTTTTGAAACACACACACTGTGTGCAGCAGAGACTGGAATACAATCAAAACAGCAAGTTTGTGAATTTGGTGCTGCTGGTCAATGCAAGGGGCATTTATGCAGGAGTAGTATGTACATGTGTGCACACTATAGATTATCAATACAAAAGGTTTCAAAGCTCAGAAAGTTGTTAAAATATATTGAGGCAATATTTGACAACTGGAGAAAAATCCATCTGTATCAATAAAAAAACATTACATAGAGTCTTAAATCTGCTTGTTCAATCATGAAAAAACTCCCTGCAGTTTACATATATCATGTTTACATCCAGCAGCTCAGGTGTTTATGCAGATGTGCAGCCAGCTTATCTGTGCTTGTTGATGGTCAAGCACTAAGAGCTACAATACACTCAACTCCTACCTTGTCATCACAGGACTGTGACAATCAGGCCAAATGTGTGTACACCAGGGCTGTGTCTGAAATCACTGCCTAGTTACTACATAGACTGACTGTCACTGCCATTTTATTTGAGTGTCCGAATTCTGCGTGTGACATTTATCCATTAGTGCCCTCAACAATTACAGTGGAGCAAAAACAGTGTCTGTGGCTGATTCACTTTTAATAATCCCATACTGTCAACTCTGTCCCTGACAGTGACTACGCAAAAAAAGATTATCGTTATTAGTGTCTGATATCTCAGTATAAAAGTGTCTGTTGTATAGGAAACAGTGAATGAGTGATGAAGAGAATGACACACAAAAACAGTAAATAATAGTGATTGACAACAAAGTTTGGAGGGAGCAGGAGTAAACATGTCTGACATTTACAGATTGGACTGAAGTCCAAACCACTGAAATTGTACACTCTCAAAAAAAGATGCAAAGGCCAAATACAAGCGTGTTTTTGTTTTTGGTTGTTAAATACTGTACTAAAGACACAACATCCACTGTGACATGCTGCCTTCTCATTGACTGAAACGTGCGGTCTGTCAGTTATCTCTTAACAAAATAATAAACAACTGTCTGGTGTCTGGAAGCGTAGTAAACCACACCATCACTGAGCTCAATAAAAAGTCATTTCACATGTCTGGAAACTGATTAAAGCCTGTTTTGTTCAACTCACGTGAGAGACTCTTAATCTTTACAGCTTACGTTGTCAGATAAAGAGATACAGGAGTCCTGAAAATGTGCTTTAAATTATCATGGAGTAACATTGTCGTAAAACCGCTGGCAAGCAGCAACCTTCCTTTGTCAGAAACTTTAAATCACGCAAAAAAACAAAATCTATCGGAGCAAGTCTGGACCATTCTTGTTGAATCTACATAAAATACATACACTCAATTCAAATATACCACAAACAGCCTCTCATGGTTACATGACCAATCTGTTTATCCTACATATGTATCATGCACTCTTAGTCTCATGCTTAATGATTGTTTTTACCCATTTTTTTGCTATATTCTGTACAGAGTGTACAGTTTACATGTCTTATGTCTATCTTGTGTCACTGTGTTTTTATAGTTTATAAGGTGCCCTGATGGAAAAACTCTCCTTGCAGGACAATAAGAAGATAAAATGAACTGAACTGACAGTTTGCAATGAGCATTATCACTCCCACTATCACAACAAACTATTACATCCTATAATCTCATATATATATTCAAGTTCTGTTTTTATCGTCATATTATTTGTTTGGGTTTGCAACAGAATGCTGTCTGTCACGGATCATACACTCATTCAGTGTCGATTACTACTGGGAGAGTAAAAGCTGATAATCACCAGGAAAGGAAAGTTTAAAGGTTGTCAGTCAGTTCAGTCACTGTCATCTCTATCACTGCTCATCTTATCTGTTCTGTTCTGTTCTCGTCTTTGGCGCCACTCAGGGCAGTACACAGGTTTACCCCAGACGCTGTAGATAATCAATGAAATTACATGTCTCAGTGAAGATAATGTTCATAAACTTTGTGCAGACAACGGAAAACTTTTTGTTCAGGCCAAATGCTCTATTTGCAAAATTATGAGCTCAGGTTTAAAGAGCCCCTCCAGACAAATTTTAAAGCACATAAAAATACTCCTTTATAAAAAGTATAAAAAAATAAATAAAAACTCTGATGGGTACTGGAAGAAGACTGAGAAATTCTGGATCCCCCTTTCTCTACCACCATGGCTGCTTCAGTAGATTTTGCTTTCTCCAGTGCTGTCACAGCACTACTATGGCTAGTCTAGTGAACGTTTGACCAGTGGAAGAGCAGTGTGCATCAAGATGGCTATTGATAGCATTAGAGGAAACATTAGAGAGATTCAGCCATACATATTTAAGCCTCAGTCAGACCCAAGATGAGGAGGCTGTTGCCCATGCTAAGTGTAGTGAGCATCTTTAATATGTTGATATTGTTTGTTAGCTTATAGGCCAGCTTAAAGTGGCTGACACAGCGTTAGTGGCTGTGAAACAATTACAAACACTACGATGATACAATGTGTTCACAATGGTCCAGTTTACATCCAAAAAATGGACACTCTACCATGTTTGCTGTAAAAACTTTGACTATGACAAGTCCACGCTGCACTAAAGGTTTCAGGCATCTTTGCCGGTGTTGTGTCGAAGTCTCTTCCCCTGGCAATATGTGTTGTCTGTATTAGACGGCAAATGGCAGCGACTGGCTGTCGTATTCGTGACATACTTAATCTAGTTTTTAGGGACGTGCAGAGACATCACCTCCTTCAGTAGACGAATGTGAAGACACTTTGTAGTGACTAACTGCACAGATACAAGTCAGTACAGTCAAGGTCATTTTAACAGACATAAACAGAGGGACTAAAGCTACAACTACAACATCAATTAAAATGATGATATAGAAACTAGAACTTTTTATAAAAAATGCTGCTGAGAGAGTGAAAGCTTTCACATTGACGATAAAAAGTAATTAATCTTGGACTGAAGCTTTTATGAATTTCTTTTCTCACTGCCTGAGCAAAGTAGTAGAAGAGGCAACAAGTATAAGTCTGTGCTGTGACTGGTGGAGCTCCACAGATGGTCTGGCCTGAATAACAGGCATGCTGATTAGCATTTAGAAACAGCTGACAGGAGCCCACAACAGAATTCAGTCATACAGAAACACTCTCCGTCTTTAGAGAGGAGGGCTGAAAGCTCTTTAACAGCAGTGGGGTCACATCTAAAACGTATACTGCATGTCTGGGAGGGTGGAGGCCTCTTGTTCCTTATTACTGAGTATAATGAACATATGTGCACATTGTTAGCAGCTCCTCATGAAGCTCTGCTCCTCCTGGATGAATTGGCTGGGAAGATGGAGCTGCTGGTTGCTAATTAAGAAGACTTGTTCAACACAAATGACTGCTGTAAGTTGACACCAAGTGTGTGTGACAAATTTGGTTTGTGCTTTCACTTAATTTGTCCCAGCCTCATATTTCAAATAGTACGCATGTTGACTGGTATTATGGTATTCAGAATATGAATGAATGAGATTCATGTGGATTAATTTAATATGTCATGCTTGTTATAATGTCAATCTACACAATAATAAGACAAACCTGGCTTGATTTATTTAGGTTTGTTGTGGGGGTGTGCTTATAGTGTACATCTTTTTTTGAGTTACCACACTGAATGGTGATTTGTTACCTTGTAAAGTCACTTTTACAACACATTGAGCGCACCATAGGGGTGAGTGATATGGCCCTAAACTACACTGTACTATCATAAAAAAAAGATGATATGGCACAGCCCTACCCTACTGCTCACCTCTGCAGCTCTTATTGTTCAACAGTTCCTCATACCTAATTGAAAGATGACATACATCGTTTGCCTACAAAGACAACATATTTGACCATTTGAAAAAGATTCATGTTAACGTTATAAAAATCGTGCTCATAGTTGGGATGCAAACTGTTAACGTCAGACACTTAGAGGAAAGACATAAACAAAGGTCGTTTCATTTGAATCAATGACTGATGGTGGCGTTTTCTGGAGGAGACACAGGCTTGATTGTTTCAGCTGATTTTGTCTCTGTTCATTACCACACCAACAACTGCAATGAACATTCCCATTAAAACACCACATACTAAAATGAGCAGAAAGGCACGACAAGTAAAAAAACTAGAGCATAAAGTCAAAATGTAATCTTATAAAACTTTGTATCAGTGGTCTCTACAGCCCAGAAAAGTCTAACACAGTGACTCAAGTACAAGTGGATATGAAGGAGACAGATGGAGCTGTGCTATGGATAAAATCTCAAAATGCAATTTTCTTTCAAAGCCCTCTCCTTCCTCACCCCAACCACAGTCCTTTCCCAGTGAGTTTTATGCTGTCGCACACTATTCCAAAGATAGAGAGGCACAGAAATCATTTTACTCTATCTCAGGAGATACTCCAGCTACAGAACCACAGTAATACAGCAGTTTGGTTATCCTCTTTTAGATCACTCAGAAAATAACTTCAGACATGACGCTGATCAAAGACACCTCATCAAAGATCATATGTCCAGACTCTGCAGTGAGGTCTCTACTCGCTGTGTGGTGAGACATACAGCTGTGAATACAGATACAGCAGCCAGCCCCTATAGTTTATTCCTTATTCTTTGTTTGTACTCAGAGAAAGCACATATCCATTATAGGATCACCTTTAGAAACATAAAAAGAAGTAAACTTAAAATGAAAGCTTTGTCCAAGATTGTTGCTTCAAGGACAAAATACAAACGCTGCGAGACTCGTCCTCATTTTACTCAGTGTGCAAATAAAGAATAAGGAATTCCTGCCAGATCAATATGTGCAGGCAGGAGAGCACTCTTGACACTCAAGTGCAAACCTCCCCGATACGACAAAAGGTGGGGCCTATTTTGAGGTGAAAAGGAGTGTTGTCATGGTAACCAGTCATCTGGACATCTGTGGGAACCCAAACACAGACCAAACTAGACTCTTAAAGTGCTGAGAGCAGACTACTTAGAAACATTTAAGAAATTTTACCTTTGTGTTTCAAATTGTATTTATGTGGGTTCTTCATTTATTGTAGACTGGTATTAATGACAAGTGTACTGTGTTGTCTTTTTTATTTGGGTCCAAAGGATAAATTGCAGGAGGTCATATTCAAAGAAGAAGCAGTGTGACAGTGTGGCACATTTAAACCACAGAATAATAAACTCTGAAACTAAACGCCCTCTTTAGCAAGTTAAAGCCAAGTCAGACATGTCACCTCAAGACATATGGTATTAAGGGAAGACCAGTGTCACGTGACCAATAAAGTCCAGTTGCAAACTCGATTTGAACTGTTGACATTAAAAGAACAAAACAACGCACATATCACAGATACATGGCTTACATGTGCTTCTCATGTAACCAATGTTTATTTTCATCTGCAAATTATTTTTTGAAGTTAACATTTAATCACTTTGTCAGTAAAATGGAAAAAATGTGCATTACAATTTCTCAGAGTCTAAGTTGATATCTTCAAATTGCTTATTCTGTCCGGCTAATCGTAAATAAGGAGTTAACCATTATATATAAGGGATCAGCAAATCTTCATAATACTTGAGCAGCTGGAAACAACAGTGTGTTGTCGTAATAGTTGCTGATTAATTTTCTGTTGATGGATTAATCCTTTCAACCAGGGGTGTCAAACTCATTTTAGTTCATGGGCCACGACCACATACAGGTGGGCCGGACCAGTAAGACCATTGCATAATGTCCAATAAATAACAAACACCCCCAAATTTTTCCCTTTCTTGTTTAAAGAAGTACAGACAGAGAAGCAGATGACAATCAGCCTGTGATGTCTCCAGAAGAATAAATGCAATTTCAACAGTATTTCTTAGTCTCTCCACGTACAGTCAGTCGACTACTCGCTGTCATTACATGTGCATTTTTCTATATATTTCCACTCTTGTGAAGTAAACCTTGGACCCTTTGGTGGGCCGGTTCTGGCCACCTGTTGTATGTTTGATACCCCTGCTTTAAACTCCATATAGAAATGTATAGCCTGCAACAGGCCGACTACTGAGCCCTGACTCTAATACAATACAGATCAGTACTGAAAGAAACTGAAGACTGAAAACGTCCACAGCTTTTAAAGTTTTAATGCATGTATCATATACATGACTTACACACCTTTATCTCTATACATGACAAACAGAAACAGTCTTCAAGGTCTAAGTTTTTAGTATTCTGGTTAACAGACTGGAAAATACACAACCAACTGGCAGGCCTTCTGCACAGGCTCGTCCACAAATCACTCATCAAACAATAAATGCTATTTCATTACTAATCTCCCTTTAACTGTGCACATATCAGTGTCCAGACAAACAAGCTGGCAGTAAAGAAGGGCTCAATCCTCCATAACATCACCATAAACAAAGCAAGGAAGCCATAAGGAGACATTTCACCAACATGACAGACACCAGCAGAGAAAGAAAAAAGTATCTGACTCACCACATGTGATGTAAAGGCCTCTTCCTCTCCTTCATGGAGCTGACCTGGTCCACATCCCTGTTTTATTAGTCCCACTGCCTGTTGCTTCCAGGAACATCTACCTCCATCTTGGCTAGCTAACATTCATCTAAATGTTGTCCATAAATTCAGTTTCTGTCAGGTCGAAGTGCGACACTTCACATGACAGTGTCATGTCAGGAGTCTTGTCCGGTCACAGCATGGTGACAGTGAGCACAGCTGTGTGATAATTAGTTTCATCAGTGTCACCTGGGCTCACCTGGACCCTGTTTGAACTGACTGTAGCTCGTGGTCTGAGGTGCATTTACAGTGTCTAACTCCACTTTTACTGGTTAAACGACGCGTAATTTGGGCGCAAAGTAAGTTGCACAATTCGAGGGCGTCTTAATTTGTCCCTCAATTACCGCACAGTTGGCACGCCAACAGGTGGGCGGAGTCTGCTCACCATCTGACAGGTGTCGTTACCGGAAGATCAGTCGCTGAATTTCAGCAGCTAGAGCGGCGTTTACGTCACCACGACCACATGGCCCATAAAAACACAAACAAGCAGGTTTGGATGCTTCATAAATACCTAATTGTGAATAAGGTTAAGGAGGTGTTCTTCAACATTATTCACAGATATTACCCTGCCAGTTACTACATGGAGAAATACAAAAAAAGAAACTGCTCTTTCTGTGATGAACACTCTGAAAGTGTTTTACACCTTATCTGGCATTATTCTCACTCCAAGAAATTCTGGAAGGACTTCTGCAGATTTATCATGGACCATATCTCCAAAGACTTTACATTATTATGGTAAAATGTGGTGTTTGGTTTCCTCAAGTACCCAAAAAAATGAAGAAATAACTTTTTAAAAAGTCAACTGGCTGTCTGAAGGTAGGACCTGTAGAAAAGAAATCATGGTTTCGAGTGCATGCACAGGACATACACATAAAATTTTTTGACATTAAAAAACGTTATTACTTTAAAGCAACACATTATTTTGTCAGTTAAATGAGAAAAAAACAAAGTTAAGTTAAATGATAAAAAGTAATAGTAAGATGACTTCAAGTATGTAGGCCTAGCTGTGGACAAAAGCATCTAGTCACAAGACTGTGTTTTGGCTTGTTTTTGATCAGATAACCATGTGATTCAGTCTCTAATGGGCTTTTTAACAGCCATGCAGTTTTCACCAGCGTGACTTGGACAGACAATAACACAAGTTTGGTCATTATCTGATCCTAGGTGCCAGAGAAAGTCTGTCTGAGCCACATTTTTCCTTGAAAACCAAACGTCTCAACATGCCAACATGCCCCTGGATACAAAAAAATGTTCCCGTCGCATGACTCACTCCTGACAGATGGCGTGGTTGCAGTCTTTTTAAGGCTGGACAGAGAGTTTGCACCAAAGCACTATTTGACGTGAGCAGGTTTGGAAGTTCAAATCAGATATTACACTGTAACTTACAGAAGCAAACAGCCATGAAATCTATAGAACCAATACAGCATGCCAATCACATGATGAATATACGCTCTTAGCTTTTGCCTCTGTGTGAGACTGAGGCAATACTTATCAGACACACACGTCATGGAGCTGAGATGCACCTAGTGATGTGTAAAACTGACATCATAACCATATTCATAAAGTTATATCTCACTGCAAGCCTATCAAGCCTTGAATGTGATGGGTGCTCTGATCCCGTACACTCAATCTGCCCATTAGCACATTATGGCTCAGGTGACTTTTGTCTGTCTCAGACAGTTAACCTTTTGTGTTGTTGCCTCATCTCTGGTTTCACATTGTGTTGCTATCTTTTTGTTTTGTTTTTAAGCAAGAATACAAATTGCCTCTTGCAACGTTTTGGTTACAGTAGGCTGGCAGGACAGCCAAATAGATGGTGCCTGGTGAAATCCTTGTGATACACAGGATACAACAGAATCTGATACAGTTGCATACATGTTTTTACATACTGTATCCCCGAGGAAAATTTTACTTTTCTTTGTCTCATCAGAAATAAATCAGCTTCTTATTTGGAGTTAATACATTTTGATTTATTTTTCTTGAAGCCCCACTTTGGAGAAATAAGGAGCAAAATAATAAATGAGCAGGAGTTCTTTTGCTCACAGGCTTCTCGGAGGTTTCTCAAATCTGTGAACAAATAAAATACACAGAGTCAACAGCTGATTGTTTAAGACGAATAAAGATTACTGCAGTGAGAGAGAAAGAAAGAGCATTTTAAGATCATAAATTAGGATCAGGCAGAGACAAAAAGAGGGCTATTCCTCGGGAGCTGAATTTAAAAAGTATGAGAAAATAGTCAAAATCTCATATTGATGATATAAGGAGTTTAGCTGTATTAAGGAGAAACAGGCTGGACAAAGAAGAGATCTTAATTTGAATTTTCCTTCCCTCTGGGATATTCATCAGGATGCTCAGTCATCCAGGTCACAGGACTTCTAACAGGACTAAATATCAGGTGACAAAACCTTTTGGATGCGTCCAGTGGTGAAACATCTTGCAGAATACAAATTCAACTGCCCTTAACTTGAAGTAATATTTTTAATGTGTGGATTGTTTATTTCATATATGATTCAACTAGATATGACTCAGCCACAGTGTTCAAGTTTTATGTGCAAAAATGTTCTACCTCAAACACGACAAGTTATCAAGCATAAATGGGAGACACCTTTAAACTAACAGATATCACCATGAATCTTCCCCAGGTGACTATGCGCATCAAGACAGTTATTTTTTGTAATACAAGTTTTCTGAAATGTTATCTTCTATCTAAAGCCAGGCTCAAAAATTCTTGTTTCACATTGTTGTCATGTAAGAGTCAAAAGTTTTTACAAAGGGAATTTTCGATATGTCTTTCTGTCACTCCCTAAATCACAACAACCATTAAAAAGAAATCAGTTTTCACCTTTTTTTTTTTAGGAATAAAATGTTACAGAATTCAGGCTATGAATGATAAATGAACACATCCCCTCTGTAAATACCCTCAGAGTATAGATAGGAATACAATTATAAAGTTTGGTGTATGTTAGTGCTACTGAGGCAGAGATTTTTGGCTCAGAGTGTGAGAAAAAAAAAATTTGAAAGAAAAAACACATGTTGTGAGATTCCATACATTTCTATACAGAAAATAAGATACTACAGGTGAATAGGGTTCAAATATTAACAGATATCACCATGAAACTTCCCTGGTTGATGGGAAGAGTGGCACAGTGCAGTGGTTAGCATTGTCGCCTCACAACAAGAGAGTTCCTGGTTTGAGTCTGGGTCAGGGGGTTCAGATCCTGGGGTTGGGAAGCCCTTCTGTGTGGACTCTGCATGTTCTCCCTGTGTCAGCGTGGGTTTTCTCCAGCTACTCCAGCTCCATCCTCTCACAGTCCAAAGACATGCACGTTAGGTTAACTGGTGACTCTAAACTGGCCATAGGTGTGACTGTGAGCATAAATGGGAATGTGTCAGCCCTGTGATGGTTTGGTGACCTGTCCAGGATGTACCCTGCTGCCAGTTATGGGAAATGAATGAATGAATGTTTAAATATACAAACAGACATTATCTAATTAAATATGTGCATTTTGCATAAAATTCCAGAGCACAAATCTGAACTACAATAATAATAATAATATAATGATAAATGTTATTTTTGGACATTTTCTTTCCACCAGTCTGAAGGGAGACATGTTATGGAAGCAAAATAGCCCAAAATCTCAAAACAGACCAGTGCACGGAACGTTTCCACCTGTACTGTCTCCTCACTGCTTGGCTACATATCATCGCTTAACCCAAGACTCAAATTACAACTCATTTTTAACTCACCCTATATGACTCTTGTTTTGTTTGATTGAGTCCAATGGCATTGTGTGCCCAGATCAGCAGAAGTATTCATTGTTGTTATGTCTTGAATATGACTTTAGAGATGACAAACAGCTGAGTGAACTCTCAAGGCTATCATGTTTTTGTATCCAAATTTGTTCTGCTCTCGTTATTTCCACTTACGTCGGTTTGATCTGCTGAGCAAATCTAAACTGATTTAGCAGGATCATATTCTTCCTAATCCTGAAGCATAAACTGTGAAATGAAAGCAAACAAAATGCAATTTATTGTTGGAAACACTATAAATAACAACATGCGAGCGTTCGTCTGTGATTAAATTACAGAGAGGACTTTTTTTAGGATTCAGAAAATGCTGCACTAAAAAAAGGCCACGTGTTTTTCATTTGATTTTACACACGTCAATATGTGGTACACTGACACTTTATCCCACAGGAAGAGCAGATGGTTGGATTGGGTTGGAGTCAAATAAGGTATAATGTTGCATGTTCACATCTCTCTGCCCGGATTATATTAAATTAGAAGACATCACAGCCTGTCCTCACCCAGCTGTTAAAAAAGGGTGAAAACAGCCAAAAAGCCAAACAATTAGCTCATGTGTCACTTCTGAATCCACTGCTCATATTTAAAACTGCAGTGTGATGTTTTTGCCTCGTAGCTAAAAGATTGTTCACAAACATTTTTATACCACAGTTACAGTGTGATCATATAAACAAGATGTGTGTGCCTTTTATAAAGCACTGAGGTTTACATCTTGAAATCTGTTCATTTTGCATGTCTGTTATGTGATTTCTCATATTATTAAAAATAAAGACCAGAATCACAGACGCTCCCTGTATAACTGTTTGTATTTAATGTGTGACGACTGCTAATGGCATCAACCCCGTGTCCATTTTAAGGCTAACTGATGTCTCGTCACTTACCAGCAGATTTATCAGTGCACATGTCCATTCATCTTGTTAAGTTCAAACTCAGCCAAGCCAGCCAAGATTTTATCTTTTAAACTAAACAGGAAGGAGGAAGTGGATCTGCAGTATAATGCTGACAGTTGCATGCACAAAAAGCATCTGCCAAATGAATATAATGTAATGTAGCAGAGGTTGTACCAGGAAACTGGAGTGATGCTGGCCTGGCTGACACTTTCATTTACAGTGACACTGGACATCAACATCTTCTAATGCACAGAGACTCCTAGTGGACTCACAGCAACATGAACAATGACAACACAGGACTGGTTTAAACTTACAGTGAAACTGAGCCAGTCGCCTCTCCGCTGTCTCTAATACGATGCACAAGCCTGAATTGTTGTTATGTGTTCAAATCACTTTGCAAAATATTAAAGAACTGTTGACATGTTCGTTAAGAAGACGGGATCATGTGCATCTGCAGAGTCAGAGCAACAGTCTAAAATGTCTGCTTTGGCAGTAGACAGCACTTTTGACCAAAGTTTGGAGTGTTAATCTCCCTGTCTCTCTCTCCCTCTCTCCCTTTGTGTGTGTGTGTGTGTGTGTGCAGCTTTCAACATTAAATATGTGTTTGATACTCCATTTTTTAGCTGGTGGAGCTGCAACATTTGTCAACACAGCCTGTCAACACCACTGAGATCGCTGATCTCAGGTGAAACAATATTCCCAGCATCTTCTGTAGCACAAAACAATTTATGTTGTGCCTGGAGCCTTAAATGTATTGTTATCTACCTCTTAATGGATACCAGAACAAATAAAGTCTCTCTAGCATTATCATACAATGAAAACTGCATCAGATAAACATTAATTATTATTCTTGCCTTCCTATTTAAATATTAATTTTGAAGGATTGCTTGTGATGATTCTAAAATTTACTGACAAAAATGTGATTAGTGGTTTGAAAAAGACGACTTTGAGACACATTTTAAAGCTGTCAGACACACTGAATCGACAGTATGTTTGTTGCACTCTGCTGCCAGCATGTGGTGAGAAGAGGCGATGGCCCAAAAGTCTCCCAAGAAGGATAATCTCCTTGTATGAGGTCATGTGACATCAGTACATGTGCTTCAAAGACAACATTTCTGATTTCTCATCAGGTATGGTTGTAACATTTTTTTGTCCTAGCACCTGTAACTCACAGAATTTCTGTGTTAGAGCTCTCAAGTTTTGGCACAAAGTACCCTTACCTGTCTACTACAAATGTTTTCTACTTCTCCAGTTATATCACAGAATTCATTAATATGATGTCAAGCTGTAAAAATAAGAGCTAAGACTTACACACACACATGCACATGTGCAAGCACAACCCTATTAATATTTCTCACCAGCACTCCTGGCCTGCTGAATAAAGGGGTAACATATGTAGATAACATGTGTTCAGGTAGTTTAGTTACAGGGGTGGGGTTAGTTGTAACACTTTTTAAGACAGTAACCATACATATTACAATCGTCTCCACCCCTGTCAACCATTGTTTAGCGAGAGCATGGTGGTTTGAAATGAGCACAGATGCAATGTGTCTTATTTTACATAAGAAACTATTCTCTGATTTCATGTGAGTTACATATTTGTGACTGCAGCATTATCAGCACTAATCAAAGTGTAGACTTGTACACTTCTTCACACAGTTATGAAATTTCACATGCAGTGTCAAGAAGGAAGTGGACACACATTAAATGTAATAAATGACTCTTGGGTCATTTCTTCTTGGTCAAAAGTGATGCTGTTACAACCATCCTGTTGTTACAGCCATTCCTGGTCTCCACTATTTGTTCCACCTTTCCCTTTTCTCCTCACACAACAGAACTACAGCAACAAAAACATTAACTACTACCACTTATCAGCCAGCATCTAAGACAACTGCTGCTGCTGCTGCTACAAACAATAATAATAATCACACAGTCAGACAGAAAGTCATGGTGGACAGTTAACGAGGTCTCGCAGCATTAGCCGCTCTGATTCTTATCAGAGATGGACTGCTTTCTTTTGAGATTGATATTTTTTTTTCAAATGCCATTAAAGAAGCAATTTCCTTGAGTCAAATGAAAGTAGGGGGAGGTTGTTCATTCGTCTGGGACATTTGTTTTTCATCAATACAATTTTAATAAACCCTGTCTTGTGTCTTTTATCAAAGGGCAGAGTAGATGAGTCCCCTCATGGCTGGTTTACAAGATATATCAACCTCAATAACCTCTTAAATTACTGTATATCCAGGGTAGAGCCCTTATTGCTCTAGTTTCACACATTCATGATAGACATGGATCACTGTCTCCATTTTGAACTGTCAGTCATGTACAATGATGTTAACTGTAGGACGTAATGGTGACTGTTTGAGAAAAGGACTGAGACAAATTGTTTCCCACTTGTCCAGAATTCTGTTTTTAATATTAGTGTCTGGGATGGCTGGTGATACGATGCATCAGGAGCAGTTTGTGTTCCACTAGCTTCTGCAGCCCTGTGAGTTTTCTCACAGAGGAATTCTTTCATCATTCCTTCCTAAAAATGTCATGTCAAATTGATCAGTGTGCCTCTCAGTTTGCTTGTGTTTATTTGTTTGCAACATCACTTGAGCTCTTCCACTGTAGTAAGATGGTTTACTGGAGGGATTTTAGAAATTAGTGTCAAGTTAATTTCTGATGCATGAGTTAGTAACAGTCTGCACCAAAAGAAAATGCAGAACTTTAAAATGTAATCTATCAAAGAGACATTCAGTTTGATCTGATGAACAGGACTGGCTGTTACAGAACAGTTGATGACAAAAAACAGGCTAATGACAGTGTTGTAATGGGACTAAAAAAAACAGGGATTATGATGTTTAGTAATATGAGGATGTTGCGTTGGAAACGAGAAGGACAAAATGATGCTTTAATCCCCAGAGCCAACAAAAAGCTCATATTACCGACTCTGATAATGTGATTACTGCTGCCATCTGTTCACTCTGCTCAACTTTTAGTTTCAGGCTGACTTTGATCCGTCTCTCTATTTTCAGATTTAGCTGAAATGTATTTTTAGATCAGTTTTCCAAAGCTTTGCAAAAGTTTTTTAGATTCATTTCCTCCTTCAAGAGATCAAGTAGTTTCTAAGAATATAATAATCAATCACAGACTGGAAACTTGCCTTTTACATAATCACCTCCGACGAGGATCTTGACAGTTACATCAGATCCTGTTTACTATCAAATGTGTCATGCCTTATGCAAGGATGATTTTGATTTTCAGTAAAAATGTATGTGTCCTCTTAAATCATGATTCGAGACAGTTATTTAATCCCAAAGGTCAGATTGCTCAGCTTTAAGGGTTTACCATATCTTGATTGAAGTTCAGTTTTCATTTGTACTATAGCCTGTGTGTCATAAACTGTTCTCAGCTGCCTTGTTCAGGTGTGTGTGTGCTGACTACAGAAGAGATGTGTCGACAGCCCCTGCCTTTATTAAATCCTCTGGGTCTCATATGCTGTAAGTACCAGCTGTTAAAGCTGTTGTTGATCATGCTGCTTGAGGTTTGATATCTAAATTTCATTCTTGTGCTGAGAAGACTGTTTATGTAATGCTTTCAGTACTTCTAGGAAGTTGTGTCCAAATGGACTTAACAGATTAAAGTATGGACTTTTCATCTACGATGAGGAGGCTCATGTCCTCGCGATCAACCTGTTGTAAACACAGGAGGGACCCAGCTGCAGGACACAGACAGGGTGGAGGTGGTAAGAAAAGAGTTTATATTGCAGAGGAGGATCTGGATGAGGGGCTGATGGGAAGGAATTGTAAATCCAGAAGGGGAGAATGGAGTTAATGGAGGGCAGTGCTGGCGTAAGTGTGGACTGAGGACAGCATGGCAGGTGGGGGTAGCCTGGAGGCAGGTAGGCAGGGAGACGAGCAGGAAGACAGGTAGGTGGGTGATGATCCTGGGAAACACAAAGATACACCTAATACAAAGATATTGAATCACTAGAGATATAAACAAAGTTGGCCTGGAAGCATAACCACCACTGTGATTGAAATAACAATCTGGCGAAGTATGACTGAAGGGTCAGGGTAGATCAAAGGGCAAAAAAAGCGATTTTTAAAAACTATTATTATCATTATATATATTCATTTATCTATTTTTCTTGTTTTTTTTCCCATTCAAACCTCATCAGTGTACAAGATCCTAAACTGTGGCCAGGTAGGTGCTGATCATTATTTCTGTGATGTTAAATGATGTTTGAAAACAGTGTTTTGTGACTGAATGGCATATTGTAGTAACATGGCCCTTACTCTGCCTCCTGCATTTCATCTCTTTGTCTCCAGAATGACCTGAAGGGCCAGAGCTGGTTTGAGTACTTGCATCCGAAAGACATTTCCAAAGTCAAGGAGCAGCTGTCCTCAGTGGTTTACGCACAACAGGAGGGACTCACCGATGCAAGAGGTTATCCACAATAACAGCAAGAGCATCTTCATTAATTTCTGTTTATATTAATGCAAACATAAACATGGAATAATACGTCCAAACACTTTATATACCATTTATCTTACGTTATAATGACAATATAAGTCTGTTTCCCTTTACCTCTATTTAGATTCTGGTAGATGCAGCTGTGTACTTATCAGGTGTCGTATATTACAATAAAATTACAGTGTAATTTACATGCTGCCTTGTTTTTTAGGTGGTCTTTTGTGAGGTTAGATATCAATCCAAGTACTTTACAATGTTTTTCTGGTGTGAGACACTGCAGGATGAAGTGCAACCGAAACATATAAGAAGAAGATTGAAAAAAATGGTCTGTTGATTAATCAGAGCCTGATGCTTATACACTAGTACTTATCAGTTTAGAATATCAAAAATTATATCGCATAGAATACACCTGAACCCCTTTTCTGTATTCACAGCATATCATAAGGCTTCTGCACCATTCACAGCACCGCTTATTTAAAAAGCTGGCCTCCCACTGAGGTGGATCTGGATGAAAATAATGAGGCAGACAATGATGGATGTCACTTAAGCTGTCTTGTAGCTGTTGGTCGGCTGCATCCCCACACTGTTTCTCAGCCCCAGAATCACATCAAGGTCAAGCCTGTGGAGTTTGTTTCACATCATGCTGTTGATGGGAAGTTTGTCTTTGTAGATAAAGGGGGGGCACTTTAAAGTCTGGTTTGGACTATTGAATATTAATCAATTATTAATCATGTTTCAGATAGTAATGCTTAGATTTCTCGATATCACTACAACATATTAAAAGACAATAAAGTGAATATGCTTTTTCTCTTAAAGGGCCACCGCCATTTTGGCTTCAAGAGCTGCTGAGAACTTCATACTGTCATGAAGATAATATTGCTCATTTAGCAGAATGCTACAGACGAGGTACGTGTCTTACAGAAGGGACAACACTTGATTAACTGTTACTGCCCATACACAGTGTTCGAGGCTCTGTCTGCTGTCTAGTTACGGTTGTAACACTAAAGCAGCCTGATCTGCTCTGGTCTGGTGGAATTACAGCGCTGTGCTGCAATGGGTGAAAAAAGAGTGTTGTAGTTCATCTTACCTGTGGACAGTTCATCCATTACCTGTCCTTGTCCCCCTCTGTCGCTGTCTGCTCTAAGTGCTGCAGATGAGAGAGAAGATCAATACAAACTGCTACAAGTTAAAAATAAAAGATGGCTCATTCATCACACTAAGAAGCCGCTGGTTCAATTTTAAGAGCCCTTGGACCAAAGAAGTGGAGTACATTGTCTCTACCATTACTGTAGTCCTGTAGGTAGAACTGTCCTTTTCTAGCTTATAATACAATATCACAGACTATCTTGTTATATAATATTCTTTCTAGTATTATTGTTATTATTAGGCATTGCTATCTAGGTTTATATTACTTGTATTTTATGTGTTGTAATATGTGTTAATTGTATTTTAATAAATGTAGATTAAGTAGTTTAATAAGAGTCTACAGTCATGCTACCAGCTCTGTGAGGCTGTACTTAAACTAAATGCTCACATCAATGCTAACATGCTTACAATGTCAATGCCAGCAGGTTAATTGATGTTCACCATGTTGGTTTAGCTTGCCAGCATGTTAACATTTGCTAATTAGCACTAAAACACAAAGAACAACTGAGACTGATGGAAGTGTCATTGGTTTTGTGCATCACTTCATCATAAATGGACCTGCACTGGATAGCCCTTTTCTAGTCTTCTGACCACTCAAAGTACTTTTTAGACTACGAGTCCCATTCACCCATTCACACACTGGTGACTGAGGCTACCATACAAGGTGCCACCTGCTACTCAGTTTTTAACACACTCACACACAGATGGAACAGCCATCAGGAGCAATCTGAGGTTCAATATCTTGCTCAAGGATACTTCGACCGGAGGAGCCAGGGATTGATCCGCCAATCTTCCAGTTAGTGGACGACCCGCTCTACCTCTGAGCCACAGCTGCCCACAAAATAAAAGCAGTTCCTGACCCATTACGAAAATGAATAATTCAACAAGAGCTGTTCATTAATTTTCACCTGTCACTAATTGGTACAAAGCTATGTGCAGATTCATTTAATGGATGTTGAGATTTTTGATAAATGAGCATCCTGACCTGCTGGTGGTGTCTGAGGAAACTTTAGAGGATCACAAAAGTCATAAAAATACATCGGGTGAGAACCATCTGTACCTAATTTTGGGCCAATCAGTCATGTGGATGTTTGAATAAATATAAATACCAAAATTTTATAGCTGCCCATCCAAGAGTTGTCAAGATATTTGGAATACAGTGGTGGACCGGCCAACATTGTCTGCATTCTTACACCAAAGGATAGACATGTCCTCTGTGATCTCGGAGGGTCACAAAGTGTTTGAGGAGGTCGTTTCATCCGCAGCTCTGAAGAACCTGGTGTGGGAAAGGGTGGAGAATATGGCCAGGAAAAACGAAAGAGGCATCGGAGCACAAGACCACTCAACAAAGCAGGAGGTCTCAGCATCATGTCAGGATGAAGAGGATGTTTTTAAAGCACTGGGCTGCTCTATGCCTCAGTCTTCAGGACGAGCTGAAGGAGGTCAACACTTGAAACTGCTGTGATTATAGATTATGTGTCCTGTGTGTCTTACATACTTGGAATGCCTTCATCATAAGATACCTGCGTACACACCTGCAGAAGAGGATGATAAAGATAAAGCCCAGGATGGAAGCACAAGGCTTTAAAGGGGGAGGAAATGTTTTCATTGAGACAGCAGGTCTGACCACTGACTCCCCTCACCACCTGATCCAGCTGACAGCTGACAGCTCTGCTCCTCTCATAGGGCCTATCTATCTGACAATATGACTACACAGTCTATCATCAATCTTTGAGAGGTGTTCTGGTACATTAGAGAGTGCTCTAAGACTCTAAGATTGACTGCTACAAGACACTGTGATATCTGCCATAAAATAGAGTTAAAGAAGAAACAATCTTCAGGTGATTGCCAGAGCATCGTTAGGTGGTGGCTAATACCTCATCACAAAGAGGTCATTTATATGGGGAATATTTAATTATCATACTCACTGCTCTCTCTAAAAAAAAAAAAAAAAAAAAAATATCTGTGTATGTAGTGTATGTGCCCAAGCTGACAAAGTTAAAGCCCCTTGTTGGCCAAATCCCCGAGAAAGTAAACATGGCCCTCTGCAGCTTCATGTCCTCAGCCTCCTCCAGCATCCAACAATATACGTCTCCACTGCATCAAACTGTGACTCCACCCATATGAAATGTTGATCATCAATTGTTGTAATGGCTTTGGCAGTATTGTTCTTTTCAGTTTTATTGATGTATATTATATGTTTAAATTATTTGTTATATATATATTTTTTTCTTTTCATACTTACGTTTATTATTGTACATTATTTGTAAATTTGTAATGGCTTTGGCACTGTTGTTAATCTACAATCATGCCAATAAAGCTTATTAAATTGAAAAAAAAATTGAAGAAGGAGGAGGAGTAACCCAGAATAAAAACTAAAAAAGAGTCATGTTAAAATATCTTTCTTATGTGAGGATCCTCTGCAGTCATTTAACTGTAGCCAGTCTTCAACTTTTGACAAGGGTACAGTATGGATAAAAAACAGACACGAGCACAGACGGACCCCAGGTGGTGCTCAAGCACCTGCCCTTCTGGCCTTTGTCTCCGTTAGTGCCGCTTTTTGCAAGGCATTTTTCTATTTCATTTTCTAATTTTTTATTCAAGCAGGTCTGTCACAATAATTATGTTATCAACTTATGGAGGTCATGTCCATGTATTGTGAGCTATTGCCAGTTGGGTTTACATGCCTTTCTGTTTACATAAGAATGTCCCTAACATTTTAGCCCACATGATGCCAGAATAAACAGCAGGGTTTTCCTGACGATTGTTAGACTCGGGCTCAGCATTTACGCTAAATGAACAGAAAAAAACTATGCTAACACACATTTTGCTGTCATTTATGATTAGTTATGATTTACTTATTTAGGATATATATTTTTTTTTTCGTATTACAGTTCCAACAGCTGAACATTCTCAAGAAATGAACGCTCAATACTCTCTGAAAGGGTGTACTTGCATTGTTTTGCTATTGTATTATTGTTATTGTTGTAAAAAAAAGTCCTAAAATGACAAAATGAGAGTAATGTTGTTTAAATTACTATATTGACTGTACAATACATCATCTATGACAGGCTTAGTTTTTTTTTAATTTAGTCTATGGCATTAATTCTCAATTAAAAACATGTTGCAGTGCCCCACATCTGCATTCAAGTTTTAATTCTGCACAAGCCCCTGCCCCTCACACTTGAACCTGACGTGTCACAGCCACCACAATCAACAAATGGAGCTCCCCGCAGAGCATCATCCACGTCTCTGACCTGCTTTCATTGGTGACAGCCAGTCAGGTAACGATACTGTTTGCCCTAAGCGTTGGCATTTTTTTGTCACTACTGTGAAACTAAACTACTGCATCACTGGATGGGTATTAAAATAAATCAATATGTAAGTTAGTAAAAGATGTGCTACTGTATGTAACTTAATATTTTTTAATAATTATCAGAGGGGTGCCCTTGTTTTTCACTTGAGCACCTGCCCCCAAAATGTCTGGGCACATTGCTGACAAAACCCTCTGTGGTTTATTCTTGTATTATTTAGGCACCAGTTAAATATTCATTCTGTATTTCTTGATGTTTTATTCATTGTACAAACATAATTGTGAAAGCTCCTGATCCATTTTGTGTAAGATGTCCCTCTTGACTGAACATTAGTGTTCGCTCACTTCATTTTATTCATCACATCAGAGCGCTCGCTCCTGTGACGGTTAAAATTATTACCAAATTTTAAAATTAAGGATTAAATATACAAAAAAAATGTTATTTTGATGTCTTTATTTGATGATTTTAAGTTTTATTTTTTAACAACAATTTCAAGCTTTGCACAAAAAGATTCTGACCACAACAGCCTGTGCTCTGCTTAATATCTTGGCTGCGGGAGGAGCATAACATCACATATCAGATCCAGCCAATGACTACATACCCAATTACAAGATTCAAAGACATCCGAAAGGAGTTCAACTGGAGATCATGACACGATGCGGTGATAACTGATTTTCTCCATGACCAGAAAGTCATATTTTCTCCATATCAAGTCTTGTATTCTTCCCCCCAAAGCACATTTAGTTGTTAGGCCACCCAAGAGAATCAAAATCAAAATTATCAGTGAAATAAAAACCTGTGAGAAAACAGTGACACCACAAGAGTGCTCAGCCCACCCTTCAAATTAAGGTACGATAACATTGTAAATAATAATGTTAATAATAAGTGTTTTACTGATTCTTTTTTTTCCCCCAAACAGAAAAATAAATTCCTTTGGTCAAGTAAAAAACAAAATTAAAATAATAGTGAACTCTTCCTTTCACCAGTCTTATGTCCCTCGAGTTTCTTTTTCTACAGTCAACCAGGTTCTTGAGGCTCTAAGGCTGCAAAGGAGGTGTCAAGGCAATATGGTTATGGTGCCCCTGGCGCTCCATGCTGCAGCATGCTGGGAGAAGGACTAGAGGAGTAGGAGAGGGGCAGAGGCATTGAAAGAGGACCAGTGTGTCCTCAGACAGCAGGTGAAGGTGCATCAGGGTCAGGCTCGTTGCTGTAGTTGTTGCTGTAGTGATTCCCACTAGGTGGGTGATTAGGTAGGATGTCAAGTTCATCCACTTGGGGGCCGGGGTGCATCACCACCAGCTGGTCCTGGGGGATGTCTGCTGCTGCCGCCGCCAGGTTAGTGATGGACTTGGACTTGACACACTGGAAGTCCACATGACGGCTTTTACCTTCTTCCTTTTCCCAGGACATGCGGATGAAGGGCCTCTGGACGTAGTTGTAAATGACCTCTGGACGACCTCCTGGTCGTTTTTTGACTTTCTCTTTATATGTAGGGTAGCCTGCCAGAGAACAGTGTGGACACATCATTAGCTCAGTTTTTGTTAAAAAGCCCTTTTCAGCCAGAGTACAAAATCACCAGAATGATGGGACAAGAGCTCTTTAACCATTAGGCGAAGTGCTCAACACACTTAGAAATATTTCTGGTTTATATTTCCATTATAAAAATGGTTTCAAATGCTGGATTTATCAGGGTGTCTACAGGTAGCAGACAGTTAAATTTTATGCTTTTTAAGACCTGTTCAAGACACCTAACCAAATTTAGGGCAGATCTTTGGGCAAATCATGTTTTACTTATTTAGGAATCACAGATGAGCATTGCAGGCTAGTATTATACATGCGGTCTTGAGCAGACATAACTGTTAAGTGGTTATTTGAGTGGATTAAGTCAATCTACATTTTGCCAACAGGTAAGTGTGAGAATGAAGTAAAATGAGAGTATTATAGTTTTTAAAAGATTCACTCATTTCAACAAAAAGATGTTATAGATACATGACATTAGATAAAATGTTTGTAGTATTTACAACCTCACAAATTCAAATGTAAGACTATTTAACGACCTTTAAGGCCTTATTGTTGTAACACTGAATTAAAGACATGTTAAGACTTTTTAAGGACCCATCAACACCCTGTTTATTTCAGGTTCTGGTTTCAAGTTAGTAAAATATCCAGATAAGGCAAGACACTGTTCTGGTACCCAGTAGATGATGAAAATATCCAACTCCAAACCAAAGAAAATGAACGTTTTAACCTGGTTTTAACTTCGGACATTTTCACCTGGTGATTTTTCAACCAGCTTTGTATCGTCATGATGTGGGTAGTATCTTTAAATGAACTGTGGTAAACTTCCCTCCATCTTGTCAGCACCCAGATCTCCCTGCTTATCTCTAAGCTTAAATCAGATGGGATTTACCTGGAATTTGCATATGGCTGTTGCTTAAACTACAGATTGTGCTTCTGCATTAGGACATAAGGAGTATATTAGCAGATTGAGAGAGAAAGACACGTCTTCTTCTCTCTCTCAAACTCATATAAAACAGTAAACTGAAGCAGTGCTGATCAAATATGAACAAAGATTCTGTTACTGTGCTGTCTATTTGTGCCTAAAATGTATCCAGAAACATAACTGTTTAACTGTAACATGAGATTTTTTGTTACCAGCCGGTTGCGATATTGTTTCTGGGTGGGAAATTCCCTTTATGTCATACACCAGCGTTAATGTTTAATGGTCCAGAGTGACATTCTGGTAGTTGTAGGTGTTCTATCTCTTGTGCAAAAGCAAATGCCACAGCCCTTTACCTCTTTTTTGTCTGGTCATACAGCACCAGTGTTAAAAGTACTTGTGTCTTTCTACTGCACAGACAGCCTAGTTTGATCAAAACACCATCTTTCCTGCAGTAAAATACTTCTTTAACTGATCAGTTTCACATCATAAATTGGTTAAGTGAAGCAGCAGCAGAAACAGCTGGATGAACATCCAACTGCAAACATTAAAAGCCTTTTCCTAGACATTTTGTCCATTAATATGACACACACAAACACAACACACACACATCAAACAGAGGCAGAGCCAGACCAAAGAAGTGGTAAACTGCTTTCAATGTCCTTGAAAACTCTGTGCCTTCAATATTGCAATACACTGAACTAATTTGTGTCTCATGCCTGCACAGATGTTTTGTCTGACTCTGTTGATAATAGCTAGCTCAAGCAGCATGCTAAAACCAATCAAAGCATCAAACAAGTCAATTCAAACAAGCTTGCATCTTAGCAGACATTGTTCTCAGTAATATAAAAACCATCCCTTCTTCTTGATGTCAGATGTCTTCCACATCCTCTAACAACTGTTGCTTTGTTGCTGGCTTTCATACTTTGTACTTCTTTTGTTCTCAGTCAGTCACCGTACCATCAATTTGACTGTTTGACGTTTTTTATATCACAGTACCTTGTATTCATTTGGGTCACAAATACAATCCACAGGAGTTTTTTTATGCATATTAAAAACTTTCCTTCCATATCCAATCTGCAACAAACTAAAAGATCTGACATGAATCTTCCCTTTGTCTTTATGACTTTATTTTCTAGATGATCTGTCTCATGAAAGCCTTGCTGCCCAAAATTTTCAATGTAGTATTTTGCTCATGCATTATGCACTACTATTACTTGAACCACTGGCTTGATTTTTGTGTCTGAAGTTTTCCTTCAAACTGTGTCTCGTCTGAAAAAATGCATTTTACTGAAAGCTGGCTCTACTGACAAGGGAGATAAAAAAAAAAAAAGTTGCTTAATTATTTGAGAGTTAAACTTACCTTCGATGCCCAGTCTTATTTTCTTTAATCCTCTCTCCTTTAAAACTGATTTGGCAACATCTCGGTTCTCAATATACTTGAAAAATCTGTACAGCTTGGTGCTGTAGATGACTGCGAAGAGAACAAAAACAACACTTAATCATACATCTGTACATCTGCAGACCTGTGTGTATGTATTTTGTATCAGTGTGTACTCACTCTGTGAATACTCCTCTCCCATTTGTGGTGGATATTCTTCATCCCAGTCGACCACATCATCATCAGTAAGGACTACAATGTGACATTCCCTCTCTCCGCTCTGGGCACTGGCCACCATTAAAGGCAGAACCATTTCCTCCAGGTAAAACTCAAATTGCCGCCGAGCTCCATCATTGGACAGCTCATGCATCAGGGCACCTGATAACAAAGGAGATATGATCGGTTAGAGGATGCAAACTGATTCATACTGGCTCTCACAACGCTCCACCATGAGTGTAAAGCTTTAGGAGCCCTAATTAAAAAAATAAAATACTTACAATAGAATAAGTTTGTGATTGTGTGCTTTCTTTGCTGTGTGACATGTCTGTTGTGTAAGACTGTAGAGACTAAAAGCAGCTTTGCCGTGTCTCTTCTTCATGCTGACTCAAACTGCCACCGTTAATGTGTAACCGAAACATTAACAGCTTCAGTGCCCAAGAGGAAATACTCACTGAGGTCTCTGCATTTGATGGTGCTGTAGTCAAAGGAGATGCATAGATAGTCACACGCCTCCCGCAACTCAGGGATGGAGATTCCATCAGGACAGCGGATTATCCCAGATTTGTAGTAATCCTGTCAATTAGACAGAAATCACACAGAAAGCCGTCATTTCAAACGCTGTGTTAATCCATTAACTCACATTATAAAATATAATAATCAAGTGGCCGAACTTAAACACTCAAAGCTTTCGATATGAAAAAAAAACTCTGTAACAATATCTTACTTTGACAAAGCATTTTCGCATCTAAAAGAAGATTTAGAGCTCCACAAGTTAGACTTTACAGGCTGCTGAACTCATTCATTACTAAATCTGTTAAACTATAACAAGATGAATTCTCAGTAGGGCAAGAGTAACACGCAGTAAGCCGGTAAAACCAGATGTGACGTGTGAGTAACCTGCTTTAACACTGTTAATATGTTGTATGTGTGCATGACACTAAATATCAAACAATCACTCACTCAGTGTATCACAAAGTAAACCTAACTTTCCTGCATTTAATCTAATAGTAGTTCAAATATATACAATCAGTTGCCAGTTTCTGAGATGCACTTAACTAAATGGCACACAGGCAACATAAACAGCCATCGTCATAAAGGTTATAATGTTTAGTTTTTGTTGACACTATCTTAAAAGGTGTTGCTTCAGCTTTATGGTCATTTTAAAGGCTGTTGTTTGTGGTGCTGTAGGACTGTAGGGTATTATACTGTGAGGTGTTTCACTTTTAGTCTACCATCGTTGATTTAAATATGGAAAACGTTTGAAAGGGACTGACCAGGATTGCTCGGAAAACGGTTGAGCTGATTCCCTCAGCCACCTCGTACTCCCCCTTCTCGTTGGGCCGGGTGAAATTGTGTTCTCTTCCAGATCCAAACATTCTGAAATGAAGAAACTTTTGTTCATTCTCTGAATCACATACAAAGAAAATCCAAAATTTCCATAGCGCTTTTATACCTACATTGAATTTATATGTTGCTGATTAGTAAAATACTTTCAGTTATCAATGAGTAATAACAGATAATAATGAGGGTGAAGGTATAGTGTACCTGCCCAACATGGTATTGGGTTGTGCAGTGAAGATGGAAGGATCTACTACAAAGCGTGTGTTGTCAACAATCAGAGTGACTCTTTCTGAGGTCCTTATGTTTCGGTTTCCCACAGTGGCGCCCACTCCTCCCTCCTTGGGATTCTCGTAGACAAAAACCATTTCTCCAACTCCCAAGCTCTTGAAGGTGCCTTCAGTACTGGACAGGCTGCTGTTGCGACTGCTCACCACCCCGCTGCTGCTGGAGCCGCTGGGAGAGACTCTCTGAGGCCGTGGGCTACTGGGCCTCGATGACGGGCCACCATCTCGTTCACGGTCTGCACAAAGACAGGAAGAACAATGACTCACAAATGACTGTTTTCTACTTAGGACACAAACCACAGAGCAAACATCCCATCAGAAACAAAAAGTTTGTTACCATCTTTGGCATCACTTTTAGCAGTGGTCCACTATGAGTAATAACTGATCTAAAACAACCAGACTGAAAAGGACCGTACTCAGAATATGTGTGTCTTCCACCCAAACAACTGACTTGATCCATTTACAACCAAAAACGGCAGAGATATAAACCATGTCTGAGCTTCGAGTTGATAAATGCAGTCAGCTGTTCTCAACAGTAGCTGCCAAGAGCTGTAGGCCTCTAACATGATATCCATATAAGCCCTCTATTCTTTCCATGCACACTCACCACTGTTGTGTTGGCGGGTGGGTGAGGTGACGTTGCGAATGCAGGGGGTGAGCTGGCCTTCTCTCTCATGTGAGGAGTCCCTGGAGCGATCGCTGGAGCGGCGGCGGTCACGTGAGCGGTCACAGCCTCCACTGGCACCATGCATGCTCATCTTCCTCTGTTCTGCCTCCACTCGAGATGCTCGGGCCTGACTTCTGTTTTCAAAACAAAAGCATGCTTAACATTCCTCTCTTTCTTTCTCAAGGCGTTTTGTGCTTTCACCTTTGATGTCTGACACAAAACAAATAGAGATGCCTGAGCTTTGAATCACACAAGAGATGTGTAACCAAACCTTGTAATCATTGTTACAGGAAGAAGTACACATAGAGTCAAGTGCAAAAAGACTGTAAAAGCACCAGAATACAGAGGATAGTGCACTATGTAGCTCTTCATTTAAGATTAGTTTCTGACAGGTCAAATCTGCTTACTGAAAGAAAAAAAAACATCAGTATAAAAGCTATTGATTTCATAAAGGGGAGAAAAGGAAGAGGTGATAGGCACAGCTGCAGGGTAATAATGTGCAGTCAGTACAAATCCACCCGCTGACCACAAGCAAACATGACAAGTACAGGGCACATCCCCCTTGGCACTGAGACCAAACCGACAAGTCTCAACTCTTCCTGCCTTCTCTGCTCTGCTCTGCCATCATATCCGCCTTTCTATTGTTTCTCCAGTTTGAAAAACAAACAAAACTAGAATGCTAAAGGAAAATGAGCTCACAGGGCAGGAAGGAGGATCCAGTGCCATAAATAAGATTGGGTAGTTACTTCAGTTAACAGGAGTGGAAAGGAATACCTTCAGCACCTTTATTTACCATTTGCCATTTTGGAGAACAGTTATCCCATCAGTTACTTACAGATATATCATGTGGTATTCCAGATAATCCTGTTCATTTCATAGAATTATGTCCCAACCCTCACCTATTGTCATGAGCTCTGTGCAGTGACCGAAAGAATGAGATTGCGGATACAAGCAGCTGAAATGACTCCCCTCTGTGGGTGGCTGGGCTCAGCCTTAGAGACAGGGTGAGGAGCAGGGACATCCGCAGGGAGCCTGGAGTAAGGGCACTGCTCCTTTGTGTCGAAAGGGGTCAGTTGAGGTGGGTCTAGCACCTGATTAGGATGCACCCTGGGCGCCTTTAGCTAGAGGTGTTCTGGGCAAGTCCCACGGGGGAGAAGGCCCTGGGGCAGATCCAGAACACCCTAGAGGGATTACATATCTCATCTGGCCCGGAAACACCTTGGGGTCCCCCAGGAGCAGCTGGAAATTGTTGCTGGGGAGAGGGACGTCTGCCCCCGCGGCCCAGCCCCGGATACACGGATGAAAATGGATGGATGGATGGATATCACAGAATTGCCTGTATCATGACGCCTTTATTCTTGTGGGTAGGTTTGGGTATTGGAAATAAAACCTTCTATCAAGGTATGTGTAATTGCAGGGTGTGTCCATATTAAGTTAATCAAACTAACCTGATACACAACATATCAACAAAATAACTAATGTGAATCTCTATTTTCAGGTCAATCCAGTGAATTTAAAACCCAGCCATTCAAGGAACAAAGAATCCATTTTTACAAACGTTAAATATCAAATACTGCCATTAAACAGTCCTGTTAATTGATCTGTAACATTACCCATAATGACCTCATACAGGGATGTTTACCTTGGTAACTTGGTTTGGCAAAATCAAGCTTTGACCATTGGCAAATTCATCACTATATATATATTTACAAATTACCCTACTCTTGTTGCAGACCGCACCATCAACTAGTTGCCATGAAATTCACTCACTTCACAAACATCTGTACTCTATCCTAAGTTACCACCTCTCAGTTTAAGGAGACAAGAGTCAGGGACAACATAAAGTTAATAATCTGATGTGCACACACAGTATGACTGTCATCTGATATTTGACATAGCTGAAAGCAATACCTAATGTTTCCCTTATTGCCACATCATCCCATATTATCATTCCACATTTCAAGTAACAAATGTGTGACTAATCTATAATCCTCCATCAATCCTGCCCTGTCTGACAGTGAGTGACACTAAATATCTGCCATGGCTCACCTCGAATGCTTGCAGAGTTTGCGAGGTCGGCTTGTTGCGTTTCGTTCCCAGTTTTCGGTGTCACTGGAGTTACTGTCATATGACTGCAGACGTGCTGCCATCACCCGTACAGGGGGGAGTCTGGTCTGGATCTTTCACCGTTCATAATCTGGTTAATGGCGAAATCAACAAGTCAGTTCGATCCTCTGATCAGCCCCGAACAAACCACGGGCTAACGTTAGCAGCTGTCAGCTACAGAATAGTTTGCCAGTGAGTTCACGTGTGCTGTCGACTTGAATGTAAAAGAAGCTGGGAGATCGCAGCTGTCGTTGACGTTAAATGGCTGGATAAGTTTTAAACATCTCAATGCCAGATCTTGTCAACGTTGCTGTCAGGCTGAGTCAGCCTACGATTAGGGTAGCTAGTTTGCTGCGTTAGCATACCTAGCTAGCTATTAGCTGGCGCTGCTAACGGTACGATGCAACACTATTAGCATAATATTCTGGGACGGCTGTGTGGCTAGTGACGTTGTCCCAACAGTGCTGATATAAAGGCTGTCATATATGAGGCAGATATGTCAAAAATATGAAAAATAGCTACCTAGATGGCTACGTTTTCCGCTGTAGTGTAATCCCAATCTCTCACCAGCTAACCAGCCATCTCCTTTCAAAACACTCACCCAGCTGACGTCCGACGTAACGACCGTTAATGGCTTGACGTACTGACGCACACAAAGCTAGAAATGCTAAGCCTAGCTGTTGCTAAACTTGCTAATTACACAAGCTTTGTTTGAAAAGTCATCTGGATTTAAAAATAAAAATGTTTAGAAGGTGCTCAGTTTGTTTTCCACAGCTGGTTGAACGAGTTTTACTACTTCCTAAAAAGGGAATGAACGTTGACTGCATGCCTCTCCTACATCTCGCGAGATGTTGCGTGTCCGTGCGATAGTTACTATCTTTTTTTAAATAACACTTTATTTAAAATGTCTGCATAAACAAAAGCCGCGACATCAAGGAAGTAAACATAAAACGTAAGATTTAAATAGCCATGGGTAAAACGAAAATGAGAAAAGGAAAATGGTAAATTAGGCAAATTAAATAATCACATAACAAGCTACAAACAGATGAAGCTGAGGGTCAAAATGCTTTAACGGATTTAACAGTTGATGTCCTTTATGACTTACTAAGTAAGGAGTTTTGGACCAAATAATGAATTATAAGGAAAAAAAATCTTAAGAACTTATATATGATTGCTAGACATATACATATATGATGCAACTAAGATTAATTTACTTAGAAAAAAAATAGAAAGTGCTGGTAAGTTTTGTTTGGTACTTGGGAGTATGGCTTCAGACTAGAGTCCTGCTATTGTCACAGAGATAAGCTGATTACAAAATGATCTAAAATCAGGTTTATTCAGATCTTAGAAGATGAGAAAAATCTCTCCAAAGCTTATAAAACTAAAGAAACCTTTGAGGAGAAGTTCCTTATCCATGCAAAGAAGCCACAGATATGTGACAGATATAGTAAATTCAGTATCAAAACGGTCCTTTATCTGTTGCAGTATGATGGTAAAAAGCTCTGAATGTGGGCCCATGTGTTTTTCAAGGTAGAATGGGGAGCTGGTGGTTTTTGATAGTACATACATCGAAGTTGGTAAGATCGGCATCAAACAATTGGCTTTTAAGCAAATCACCATCAGAGAGAATTAAAGTCAGACATTACACTACAATTTAAACATCATTAGTTGAGCTATTGGTCACATTTCCACTTGAAAAATCTAATGCAAGCAAGCCTTAAACAATAAAAAGCAACAGATGATAGGATAGAAGAGCAAAGATTTATTAAATCAGTTTGTTTCAACTGTTACATCACCAGACCCTTTGCTGTTTTATCAAACAGTTTTTACAGAGCTCCAGAAAGATGAAAAAGTAAAAGCAGTTTATAAACTGAAATATGTAACAGAGAACCAAAATAAAAGATAATAAGACCAACTTTGGCTTTTTTTTATCAGGATGCACAGTGGAAATTATTGTGATTACAATGTATTATTTCAGACATGAAATGTAATTGAAAGTATATAGTTTTTTGGTGGTAATGCAAGGCAAGATTACAGGAATTTCTGACTCAATAACCATCTCTGTTGAGCTTCTGTAGGTTCAAGCTCATGAAAGGAAAAAAAGAAAGGTGAACAGTACCACTTAGGACAAGAGTAGAAAAAAAAATCTCTCCCCAAAAGTAATAACATGAGAGGATGCATAATGTGCAAGTGAAACAATACATACAGTGCATGTAAGACTAGCTGCTTACAGTAGTTGGTCCTCTTTTTCACATTACTATACACAGTAAACTACATTTATTTAAAAATAGCTAATTTTGACACCTGTAGTCAGAACAGGAGAGTATAAGGTAATAGTTAACTTTAAAAAAAAACAAACTTGAGTACAAAGATTTTTTCTTCGATATGATGGCCTGAGATATTCACTTTAATAGTTACTAAACTTTGCAGACGATTGTAAACAAAATAAATTAATTAAAAATAAATTAATGATTTTATACTTTTGAGAAATAAATTAACAAAAGAAATTAAAAAAAAAAATTAAAATAACAAAAACACAAATAAAGACAGAAATAATAAAAAACACAAACATACAAAATAATAACAGCCAGAAAAAATTGTTTCACTGTCACATCCTCAAATTTTGCATGGGGCTTCTGTTTGGTAAGATTAAAGACAACAAACAGGTTGTATTCAGCTTTTCCGTTTGTGTGATCCAAGAACTACATTTGGGAAAATATTTTTAATGTTCCCTGATTGTCCATATTGTGGTTTGACGCTAGCAACAATTATGCCCTTTAACTTTTCCTGAAGCCAGTCCTGTCTGTCTCCCACTTGTTTGTGCTCCCGAACGTTGTGCATAAGCTGCACCTCACTGATGCTTCTCTTTCTGTAGAAATAGACAATACCACATGGAAAAAGACTATTATCAGTTAATTACTGATTTTAATTCATCATTGTCAATCAGGAATTTTTACATTAAAGTAAAAATGATGATGATTTAATGTTATTTTATGACATTTAGACACAAACTAAAAACAGAATTTACCTCAGTGGTTTAGCTTCTATGTGTAAACTGGTGAGGAAGAGGATCAGAACCAATGTTTCCAAGCACCTCAACGAAAACATGGTGAGTAACTGAAACAAATTGAATAAAATAATGGTTAGAAAATTGATGTCATGGCCTCCTAATTTAACACTTTGTGTTTTCTTTTATCATATCCAGCTGTACAATGATATATTCAACCACTGATCCACTGTCATGCCATTCTTACCAGATTTTCTGTCCTTATATCCAGAAAAAGTATGGCAGGTTTTGCTGCAATAGAACTGTATCAGTGCGGCAAAGAAGTCAAACTTGTTGATCAGTCTTTCGTGCGAGGCAAGTTCTCTCCTTTAAATACAGCGTAGCCCTCCCCTGGTCATCAATGAGCCATTTTCACGGTTGATGTTGATGTCACTTTTCCAATGCATCGATGGGGACAGGCATCTGCATGACACCACCTCCACCACCACTCACTACTAACTCATCTTTCAACACCTCTGAAACTGACCTGTTGGTCACACTGTTTATGAACTTGTTCCATTTTCACTCTTCATGCTGAATAATGAGACTTATGTGTATCAGATGAAACACTCTGTGAAACTTTTTTTTATTGATCTCCTATTAGATATGTCCCGTGCAGTGGGACTGCAGTGAAAACATATACTCTTTGAAAAGGCAATGACTGTCAAGCTTTATTTATTAGCAATGCAATTTATTTTATGGTTCAACTCATGCAAGCATCTAAAGGTCATGCAAAGGTGCAACTGGGCCAGCCTGAAGGGAACAGAGCAAAGAGACCAATCCAGTAATCATCCTCAACCACAGAAGACCTTAAAAGAGGTAGCTGCGACTACTTAGTGCAGGATGTTCATGAAACTGCACCTGCTGTTTGACTGAATCTCTGCAGAGTTCTCCTACATTTCCCAAATTTTCTGTCAATGACAAAGTCCCACTGTTGAACCTGTCGATTACTATATCTTGCATCAGCTGTGGAGCGGTCACAGGCATCTGGTCTTTATCGAAGAAGAACTTATTATTCACATTTTGATTAAAACAACACATCATTCAAATGAAGGTCTATTCATCCGTGTTTGGGGCCCAGTTTGAAATGAAACATATTGTCTCTTCAGCTGTATGATGCACACTTGTTTGACTGTGTATAAACTTGCAGTATGAGTGTGAGTTTCCCCTTTTGTATTTTCACGCATGATAAGAATGAGTTGACGGGACATTTGAGAAAAACATGCCTTGTCAAGCGTACAGTTATTCTTATTAAATGTGTGAAGCAGCACTGCAGTTATGATGTATGGGTTGTGGATAACCTTGTCACTGTGTCACAAGGTGCATTAGGTAACCACGAAAGACATTTTCTAAATGTGGCAAAGGAATGGCTATGCTATGACTGGAGGAATAGGTTGCCACAAAAGGACCTATATCTTTCTGTCATTAAGCTCCCTTGCACAATATGCTTTGGATTTATGTGCCCTCTAACAGTTACACACGTTTTCAATTAATATTATCTATTTTTTTTGAGGGCTTAATTTTACTTTTACATTTTTTATCATAATTAAAGTCTTTTTTTTTTTAAAATAATGTAGCAGTTCACCATTTAATTTAACGATCAAGTGTTATTTATTTGATTGCTGTGCTTGAGGTGGCTCTATATGATCACATCATTAGAATATATGATCATCCCTTTAAGTATCAGACTTATTGGCAGAGTAAATAAGTTCAACCACATGTAAACATCACAGATCCTCCACAGAAATCCATTTAAGTTGTAAGGTTGTCATAGCAGGTTGGTACACCTGGCTCCAACTGGTCCTTGAAGAAACAAATGGGTACACACATGTGGGGCCATGCAGTTGATGCTGACCTGTGTCTTTATCAGCTCTGTCCATCGTGCACGTAAACAGCGCTCAGCACCACCTGTGGTTTCGGCTAGGCTAGATTTTTTGTGCATGTGGAGTATGCTCAGGCGAGCTGCTCTCATTACCTCATGCGGTCACAATGTGACTCATCTCAGTAATGGTATGCAGCTGGTGTGCAAGAGGACTTGACAGGGATTGACGGGAAGAATTGCACGCAAATCATTAACTTGGGTCACCCCCATGTCACAAAGAAAGTAATGCACATAAAAGCTACTCATCTCTTTGATCTATTTATAAGTGTATTGGCTCTAAATAGGCCACCTCTAGACATATTTGGGTTTTGAAAGCTCTTTCATTGATTTTCAGGCGGTTATATTCACCGTACTTCCTGCTCATTTCATTGTACCTGTTGTGTTCTGTGTTATTGATTTTAGAAAGTAAAGAGAACGTAGTTACATTCATTTTAATCCAATCTGTGGCGTGTGTTTTCCTATTGTGTGCATGTTTTTTTTTCATACATTCAGTGAGCAACAGATTATTTTCTGTAGCCTCTGCATTACAAGTTTCAGGGTCTTATATTGAAGGACACCAGGACCATTTAATACTTTCCCAGAAATCTATATATGGAGTTACTTTTTTTGTGAAATGAGGTCACCTCACTATCATGTAACGAAATGGGATATATTTAGATTGTTGACATCATCCCACCTTTGCTTGTAAAACCAAACAAACACATAGGCTACATATCTAAATCATACTGCTTGGATAACAATTATAAATTTTACGAGGGGGGCAGAAGCAAGTGCAGCAATAAATCATTCAGATGTGCATCCAAGTCCTCTTGGAGCTATTCAGCTATTTGCCAAACCAAATGTTTTTATTCTTCCATGAAACACGTTGGGATATGCCAGTCTTGTGAGTGTCATTTTATGTGGATACCCACACTCACATCAATCCATCACATACTTTTCAATGTCCATCTGACTACCCGGCACAGGTGGTGGTGGTGTCAGGTTAGTAAGTAGTATCTCTTCAGTGTTGTGCGCATGAGCATTGAGGTCTACTGACTAGAAAGAAGGAGCTCAGCAGGACATGACCAGCAGTGAACTGGTCAGTTTTTCTCCTTTATCATTACTTTACAATGAGTTATCAATATAACAAACTCTAGTTAACTCTCTAACATAATGTGCTCTTTTTCTTTAAAGGGGAACTCCACCAGTTCTTCACATCAAAGTCTGTTTACATGTCTTTAGATGGGAAGTACTAGTGCATATGTGAATAAAGTTTTATAAAGCTTTTTGTGACTTCATAGAAAGCTTTGTGAAATCTGATAAATGTCCTGAAGGGATGTCACTTGAGTCAACAAGGAATAAAAAAGATGATATCTCTGGTTCTGCCTCATAGATGGAGGAGTGCGATGCTAAATCAGTGGAATATTCTATTAAGTAGCTTCAAATTGGGAAAAAGCATCTTATTTGATTCAATTTTAATTTGAATTATATTTATAAAGCCCAATATCGTAAATCACAGTTTGCCTCAGAGGGCTTTACGACATACAACATCCCTCTGTCCTTGGACCCTCACAGCAGATAAGCAAAAACTCCCCCAAAAAAGCTTTTAACAGGGAAACATGGTAGAAACTTCAGGAAGAGCAACTGAGGAGGGATCCCTCTTCCAGGACAGACAGACATGCAGTAGATGTCATGTGTACAGAACAGATAAACATGATAAATGTACAGTAATACATATGACAAAATGATACATAAAGAGAGACAGAGACTTAATGACATCTGACAGTAACACACACACATGAACACAAATACCGTATTGGCTTGTTCTAACCATATATGTCACTGCCTCCAACATGTTGTCGAATAACGCTTACACTGCAATACATTCACATTTTTTAGGACATTTTTGAATGGCTATACTGCTCCATTAAATGAATTTAAAATAAGGTTCTGCAGGTTTGGTTTTGTGTGCTGAAAAGCATGAGTTAATGAGTGGTAACTGCTGATCTTGACCGCATGGTAATAAGTGGTAAAAAATATGGCAATCTGCACGGAAAGAACCAAAACAAAAACATTTATATAGAAGATATATTGACACAAAACAAAATCTGCAGGAGGCTGTTAAAACAGCAGTCAGACGGACTGTTTCTGCTAGGCTTCCTAACACCTTCATTTATCCAGGGGAAGTTAGGCGTGTGCACATGCTCTTTTCTGGTTATGCTCTGCTGGACGTTCATACCTGAAAGCTCCCAGTGAGACCTGGTTTCTTTTACTATTGAACCTTAAACAGCTTTAGAGGGGTAGCTTTCTTAACAATCGAGGATCAAGGATGAAGGGTCAAGGATCAAGGATTCTTTATTGTCATTCCAGCCATGCAAATACATGAAAGAACAAAATGTAGAACTCAGGTCTCAGTGATGATTAAATAATGAACATTATAATAAGACACTAAGCCAAAAAATAAGTAACTAACTAAATAAATAGATAACTTGAGCAGTGCAGCGTGCAGTCAGCACACACGCACAATAGCAGCCATGTCAGTACATCAGTCACTGTGTGTTGGGGCTTTGTACATGCAATTTAATCTACAGTATCAATGATCTCCACTAGTCTCAGATGTCAAACAGTCATCTCAATTTGTCATTTTGTCGACATGTGTTTCTTCCTGAAACAAACTCAATCCCATTTTCCTACAAGTGCACATCATAATTTTAGATTTCATCCACAAGAGGTCGCTGTGGTCCAACAGTTCAGTTATGAAGAATCCTCTGTAATTCCCCTTTAAACAAGTTTCATCAAAATTCTTTGATGGAAAGACTCCTAAAATCAATGTGTCTAGCACAACACTGAGTTTGTTCTCCGCACTTCAAAGGTGATTAAAAAATGATAAAGCACAACAATATGAAAACACAGAGAGGGCTGATAGTAATGAAAAAAGGCTGACAGGGCAATAACAATAAAACAAAGGGCAGAGAAGACACAGAATGACAATCTGAACTTGTAAGTTAAATTTTCCCAACATCCTAGCCCGAGAGGATCACGTCATCTACAGCCACTGAATTTAATATCAGGCTGTCAAGGGGTGTTTGACCCACCCCAGCTATGGCAACCTTTAAAACTGCCATTAAAACTATGGCCACTATTGGAAGGTCTGTAAGAGATACATAAGATGACACACCTTACTGCAGTCAGCTGTACTTAATGATGTCATACCACCTGCATGATTGCTCCTGGACTGTAAATCCAAGTCTATATAGTGCCATTTTCTGTAATAGCTCTGATCAACAGCAGCTGTGCCTTCAGTGGTCATGCATTTGCTCCTTATTACAGACAGCACTTTTCATCAACACCAGGGACACTGCAACCAATCCACATACATATAGACAAGGCTGATATCGAAATGGAGACATTTAAGGCAAGGCAAGTTTATTTGTATATCAACATCAATGCAATGCAAAGAGCTTTACAAAAGACAGAAAAGACAAAGAAAACACGACAATATAGAAAAACATATACATAGAATTTTAAAAAAAAAAAAAGGTAAAATAGAATAAGGCAAATGGTAAATTACAATACAGCTACAGTGCAATATGTGAATAAATCCTTTAACTTAATATGCAGCGGCAAACAGAAAAGTTTTAAGCCCTGGATTTAAAACAACAGAGAGTTTGAACAGACCTCAAGTTTTCTGGGTGTTTGTTCCAGATATGCTTTATAAAACCTGAATGCTGCTTCTCCATGTTTAGTTTAGACTCTAGCTGACCAGCTGGGAGGTCTGGACAGTTCAAGATGTAACAGCAGATCAGAAATGTACTGTGACCCTAAAACATTTAGTGCCTTACAAACAAACAGTAGTGTTTTAGAATCAGTTATTTGACAAATAGAAGGCCAGTGTAAAGATGTTAGAGCTGGAGTGAATTATCCACTCTAGTGGTCTTGGTGTTGTGAACCAGCTGCAGCTGTTTTCTACTTACTTTTGTAAAGTTGTTTCTTTGTGTCATAGCTTTTTAGCAGTCTCTGTGTTTGGCTTCCTGGATTTTTCGAACTTTGCCTGTTTTGGATTTAAGGATTTTTGCCTACTCCCTGTCTGTTTTGTTTGCTTTTTTGGACTCCTTGTTTGTGTATTATTTTTTAGACTGGAGTAAAGACTGTGCTTATTTTTTTTTACCCTACTCTGCCTCCTGTGTGTTCTCTACATTTCAGCCTGCGTTTTTACCACATTTATTACAACCACTGAGTCCAACACTCCACCAAGATGTCTGGCCAGGTTTGTGGTCTCTAATGTTAGCGATCGGAGGTGAGCGCAGACGTTTATTTTATTCTTTTTTGGGTGCAAAGACAGTCATTTCTGTTTTATGTAACTGGAGAATTTTGGCTTGTGTGGGACCATATTCACTTGGTGATTTAGTTACATAAATCTGCATAATTATGGTGAGATATTCTGTTGTCTTTCTCTACATACAATAGTAGGGGCATGTAGATTTTGAATAGAAGAGGCCAAGAATGGAGTCTTGAGGAACTCCACGTCATTTTTGCATGCTCAGATGTGTGATCAACAAAATATAGGCCTATGTTGTACACAGCGTTGGGATCTAGGACTGAAACTTTTCCCATATTCTATGCTTTGGTAGATGACTTTCAAGATCTTAAAGGTCCAGTGTGTAGAATTTAGGGGCAGTTATTTGCAGAAAAAAGTGTATGATATTTATAACTATGTTTTCATTAGTTTATAATCACCTGAAAATAAGAGTTGTTGTGTTTTTGTTACCTTAGAATGAGTACGTTGTCTTCCACAGAGTCTGCCATGTTGTTTCTACAGTTTCCCTGAGCAGCCAAATCAGAAAGTGATTCTAGATAAAGCCATTTATTTTTTCACCTTGGCCTCTGTAGTTCTCCTAAATGCTTATCACACGGGAGACGTTCCAACTTCACCACTAGATGCTACTAAGTCCTACACACAAGACCTTTAAAGAGCAGTCTTTGTGTGGCGTAGTTCAGTGCTGACTGGAAAACATTAAAACAATTATTAAGGGCCAAGAGGGTGTCAAGCTGTTGAAAACAGCCTTTGATTCTTCTTAAAAGCGAAAGGTTTGATATGGGCCTGTAATTGTTGTCCAGATTATTCTCTTTAAGAGTGGCTTAATAAGCACAGTTTTCAGGGCCTGTGGGAAACAGTGTGAGAGTAGACAAGTGTTGACTTTGTAGAAGATCTGATGCCATGAAGTTAAAAACATTTTTGAAAGAGCCTGTTGGCGGAATATCAAGGCAGCAAGAGGATGATTTCAGATGTTGCACAGTTTACTCCAAGGTTTTGTAGCTGAGGGGATTTGTGTCGTGCTAATTAAACTAGTTTTGAATGTATATGAGGACCATATATACTCTATACTTGGTGTGAAGTGACTGACAGCTTGTCTGATCTTCTCACTTTGTCAGTAAAGAATGAAGCAAATCCATTGCATATGTATAAAAGCTCAGGGGCAACTGACACAGATTTGTGTTTCTGTCAACAGTTGAATCACATGCATTATTACTGTTTTCGGCAATGATGTCAGAAAAGAAGGACTACCTTGCATTTCTCCATTTACAATTAAAAAGGCAAAGTCCCTATAGCTATCACAACAAACCTGGAGATTTGTTTTTCAGTGCCTGTGTTCAGCTGTTCTACACACTCTTGTATTCATGTGTACCAGCATGGCATTTCTCCATGGTGCTTTACTTCCCCACCAGAGACCACCTTTGCCTTAGTGGTGGTGATGGCATCAATAACATTCTGAATTTTAGAGCTGAAATCATCTGCAAGATCACTGAGTGAGATTCAAGCAAAGGGCATGTGTGGAAGAGAAAGCCTGAATGAATAATTCACTAGTGTTTTCAGTGATATACTGATAAACTCTGATTGAACATTTGTGTGCACAGAGATACTCATCTCAAAGAAAACACATGAAGGATCAGAGAGGGAGAGACACACATTAGTCACCAGAACCAATCAGAAGATGCTCTAATTACCAAGGGATTTTTACACAGTGGCAACCATTGGTAACCAAGCATAGGCAGTTAAGGCTTGCATGTTACAATGGAAACTATACATCCTGTACTAATGTGTAGAATAACATTTGATCTATGTTTTGGAGACTGACCTCTGCAACTGTTAGATCACTTAAGTTGCCTAATAAACCATTTACCCTGTGTAAATGATAATAAAATTAGACTTCTTTCTTCTTCCCTCAAATAAACCACCCAACAGTCCCCCTATATATAGCCTGGTATGTGAAATCAGGCAGGTAGGACTGTGGGGTGAGTCATGTGGGTTAAGCAGTGTCTGCTTTGAGATGAAATGAAAAATGCCACAGCAGTATTGTCTGGGGTAAAAACAGTGCAAAAACAGAATACTGAAAATACTACAGTACTGTGCTGGCATCCACTTTTAGATTAAGTGAAAAACACCTCCTGCTGGGCTTCTCCAGAAGTCCCATGTGGTTCGATAGGAGAGAAATACAAAGGCAGTGAGAAGGTTTCAGAGCAAATGTAATTTAAAGTAGAAGCAGTGCATCCAGGTGTATAAATATATGAGTGATTTCGTTGAGCCAGGGTGCATTTTCGCTATCATTGCCAAATCATTTATTTTATGATGTATAGTGTTTCCTGTTCACATCATTGCTCTACACTTCTATTGAATGCATGCGACAGTATACAGCACCTTGCAACAGTCTGTGGGAGTGTTGGTGGTAGCTTTGGATACCCAAAGTAATATACCGTGGCATGCTTTGTTATACCCTCAGACACATTGGCATGCATTTGTGGAATAGAAATGTATTAAAGTTTATTTTCCTGCCTTAAGGACAGACTATTGTAGGGAATAAATATGAGCAACAACAAAAAACACTATAACAGCAAAATGTAGCACTGTTTGTGGTGCCAAGGCCATGATGATTGCTGGAGGAAAAATGTTGTGTATAGATGAGAAAATACTTAAAATTCCTCTTCAGCAGGTTACAGGTGATGCAGTGTTCTGCTACAGCATGTTCTGTCTACAAAGTTCACTTTATTTTCTTGCATGTGGTGCAACTTATTAAATCACTTTATCTTGAATCATAAAAATTATATTAATGGATGTAATGTATGAATCAGCTTCATTCATTATTGATGCTACACCCAACGGTTATAAAAATTCCTGCTAATTGTTAAAGCTAGTAGTTTATTCTTGATGTAGATTAAATAAATATACACAAAGGTGGTCTTGACAGCTGCCACTTTTCCAGAAAGGCTTTTCATATATTTGTTTGGATCTGTGCCGTGTAAATGTTACCTTGATAATGATAATGTATACTGAATCAAACTGAGCCACTGCTGTGCAAGCAGAATGTCAGAGTTGGCTCACTAACCCAGTTTTCCTGCTGTGTGAGATGCAGACCTCACTCACTGGTCTGATGGAGAAACTACCTGTGGAGGTGCTGCTCACCGCAGAGTGGGTCAATAGTTCATACATGGGGTTAAAATTTAATTAGTTAACAGTGCTGGTGTTCTTATTTTGTCTCTTTTTATAACTAGCACAAAATTTGCCTGAATCACCTTCAGGCTGTTTCCACCAAGAATCATCACCCAGCCTTTACTGCATATTTTATTTATAAACCTGCAATAACAGACGCTTATGAGTGCAGCAGAAACAAGGTATGAGCACAACACTGACACATCATTACCTTTTAAGTTGTTATGGCAAACAGTTGCTTATTTACACATCCAGCAGTGACAGAGCAACATTACAGTTAATTTGGATTCATGTTGTTGGGCATACAGCAAGTCCAGTATTTATCCTCTTTAGGTTCTGTTTTTTATCTCAACCAACCTGAGGGAAATATCTGTCTCTGATACTCTGCTATGTTCACCTGCTAATTGCCAACTGTGTCTGTGTCATTAGAGTGGTATGGATCTTCCAGCCTGGTCTCACTCCCTAAGCAGCGTCCCCAACTTAGTGACGTGGGTGGATGGGTCTAACAAACACTGCTAGGTGTTTTGTGGGAACACACCGCTGCCTTTCCGGCCACGTTTGAACCACTCAGAGCTGGGTGTTTTTTAGCAACATCGACAATCTTTCCCTAACCATTACCAAATAGTTTGTTGCCTAAACCTAACTCTTGACCCTTCTTATGGTACATGTCCATAGGGGTGTTTCTGCATGTGAGGTGTCGCACAGCCTCCTGGCAGCTGACACTTGATTGGCGTGCACTAGGCCCATGGGCTGTCTGCTCACAGATAGCGGCCCATGTTAAAACTTTGGTCATATTTTTCAAAACAGTTCACCAAAATGTGTATCTGAAAACATTGGAGCAAAGAAATAAGCTAAGGGGTCCCAGGGAGGCTGGAGCCTATCCCAGCTGACACTGGCGGGAGGCAGGGTACACCCTGGATAGGTCACCAGACTATTACAAGGCTGACACATAGAGACAGACAACCATTCACACTCACAGCCAATTTAGAGTCACCAATTAACCTAGTCTTTGGACTGTGGGAGGAAGCCGGAGTACCCTGAGAAAACCAACATTCCCCCAGCCTGGTTTGAACCAGGAACGCTCTTGCTATGAGGCAACAATGCTAACCACTGTATCACCATGTTGCCAAGAAATAAGTCATGCAGTTGGTAAATCCTTCTTCAGTATCACTCAACAACGGCTTTTCAGGAGTTGTCAGATCCGGCGAGTCACACCAGACACACCATAGAGTAGGAGCAGACACCCCATCTCTTAAAATGCAGAATACATTGTACCGCTGCTTATAAAGACGATGAATGGGAGGTGTGGAAATGACTGATTCTGTGGACACGTACATTTACTGTCTACCCCATTCTGCATCAAGATATGACGCAAAAGGCTGCCCCCGTAGTCAGTTTAGTAATGCCGGGGCTTCTGCCCTAGCAGCAAATTATATCATTATCTATCTCTTAGCAAGAAAGTGAATAAGCATGTTTCTGAAAATGTTGAACTATTCCTTTAAGTCCTAATTGAGTCTGTGTATCCTCTGTTGGGAATATTGTCTCACAGTGAAACACAGGTGGCGTAAAAGACGCCCATCTCAGCAGTTTCTTTTTGCTTTTAAGTTTAGATTTATTGTAGGTACCATTGTTTATCAGAGGATTATGTTCACGTTGCTGACTTCAAATGCAAAGGTATATTTCAAAGTGGTGAACACACACACACACGCATCTTCATACCTCCAGTCTTTCTTGAAGTGTTGTTGTTCAGCCCGTATCAACATCACAGTCACACGGTCTAACTATAAAATACACAAAAACAACATCAGAAGCAGATTAGCAAGGCGTTGTTTGAAATAAAAACCCTCCAGACTGTTCTTGCTGGTGTTCTGCATCACATATTGATTTTCTCTCAAATGTATTTACAGAGATTGGTGCATTGCTCAGAGCCGAAAATGAAATTCATGGGAGTCCAAATGGAATAATTGGGGAAAAATACAGATCCAGACTGTAATTAGTTGCAATCAGTGTGTTTAACAATTGATTTTCTATCCTCTCTTGCGTTGTAACTGTTTTTTAAAGAATCATCACTAACACTGATAGCCTGACACCTCTAATTTGTCTAACATAACTAATACTGACTGTACATTGTTAGTGTACATATTTAGATTCAGATAATTCCAGTAACTACCATGCAAAAAAATGTGGTTTGTAAGTTCCAATTTAATACAGTTGTTTGGTGTTTGGCTGGCACTCTCCTCTTGTTTACACTCCTACACTGAACAAAGCTGAGAGCAGATGCAGCGCGTGTGTGATTCATCATTTGAAGCCCTGAGTTTTTGATCATTTGAACATTTATGAATTTTAAAGTGCACACATTTGATACTCTCAGTGCATTTCCAGTTTAAATAAACACAGCTTCTTCACAAATGACTCGTGGAGCACACCTCACTCATAAATATTTGTGGCACTTCCTCAAAAACAAAATTTATCAAAATTTCTTAACGCTGAAAATCTACTCATATAAAGTCTGGGACTTGAAATTGCCAAATGAAAACCTGACACATCTTTTTCAATGAGAATTGAAGCTTCTTCTTACTAGCCAATGAATATTTAATGCTGAGAAAGGTTGCTTTAATAAAATAGTGTGCAGGCCAGTCAAAGGCATGTTGGACCACGAGTGTCTTGGGGGAGTTTCTGTTGCTTCTGTGAAAGAAAAATATTCGCCTGTGAATACTAAAAGGGACAATAACAAAGCAGGGAGAAAGACAGGGAGAAAAAAAGAGAGAAGGAGACATTCATCTGCATGTTTATGTGGGAAGTTTGAAGTAAAATCGGTTTTGAAAGCTGATAATTTTGGTTCTCTATAGATTCAGCCACTGTTGTGTCTGTAAATTAAGGGCCTCTTATTTTCTCATGGGTTATAATGTGAGGAGCTGGGTTACATCAGCACACAGTAATTTCAAAGACAAGCAGGATTGGTTAAGTTAAAGGCACTTTACTGACATGAAGGTCAAATAACAGACTAATACCTTTTCCCCAATGAAATTAGTTTATATATGCAGGTTATTTGTTGGAAAAAACACACTGAAAATAAGAAATACACTCCTTTCTCACTGCCAGGAGACCAGAGCAGCGTATACAACTCTGCAGATAAATATGCCTCTCCATTTTTTTTTCAAGATGTGTCATGTTTGATGTCATGGGCAGGTCTGAAAACAGGTAAGTAAACAATAGAAAGCAGCATGGAGGCAATTGAAAATGTAAGGGTGGTTATTCTTTTTTATATCTCTGATTAATTCAGTCCCCCTTTCAGACGTGAGACCCTGATCCAGACTAGATTTTGAATGATGTATGAGTGCTGTCCAGTTGGAGATGCGCCAGCAGACGGGCCAAAGCGCATCCACCTGCTGATCGGAGCCGATAAATAACCATGACTACTGCAGAGTCTTTTATTCAGGAATGAATGCCACTTGTATCCTTTCTCATTAAACACAATAGCCAGATTTGAGTGGGTGTTAGTGGGGTTTTTGTCTAGTGGAAAAGGGACTTCACAGTTCGGCAGGCAGACTATAACACACGCTGGATGTGTGACAGGACGCTACATAGAGAATGCGACCTCAAAATAACATCCCGACTATCCACTGCAATCGAGACTCAACAGTCACCCAATGGCACCAACTGTAGAACTGAAAAAGGTTAAACTGTGCAAATGTCTTCTAAGAAAACTCAAGTACCTATAGTCAAAATAAACTGAGGACAAACTGGTAGCGGGTGACTGGCAAAGTGTTTGAATCTCTGAGGGCATCTGTAGCATGGATGTACCTGGATCCTCTGCATCCATGGGCCCAAAGAGCAAGTGTTCTAGCATTTCCTTCAACCCTGCCTCCCAACTGCTCAGTCTTTGGCTCACCAATATGAATGGCGGTAGAAACCCAACTCCAGATCTGGCTATTGGGAAATCACAACATTTAGGACATACTGATTTCAATAAGGGCTGTTGGAAGTTGATTGATTATTTCAGAACGTAAGTCAATGGGAAAAAGTCTTTTTGGGCCCCATGAAATGACCAACATGTTCTCATCTTAACTTGTCAAATAACGTTGCTTTGTCAGTGGACTTTCATGTCTGAATAAGACACCCTAGGTATCCTCATTCTGGGATAGCGTGTCAATTTTCGCTTGTTACATGCATTGTGTCTTTTCAAAACACACTTCCATGTACAGTTTCTGCTTGTTAGATGCATAAAGTCTTTTTCAAAATGCACTTACAACATAGGTAAAACACCTTGTACTACCTTCTGCAACAAAGGCATGTGGTTAGGTTTTGATGAAAAACATCATGGTTTGGCTTAACATTCATACGGAAAGTGAACAGCAGGCTCCTGAGTAAAAGTCTGAGGTTTGTTAGATCCATCCAACTCCCCTCCCGCTCCTGGCTTCAAAGACTAGCTCCGTTCTTGAGGTCTTGATCTGGTTGACAGGTGGAGAATAATGGGGTCTAATAATGGCGGAAGGGTGAGCAAAAAACAGAGGGAAACATCCTCCCAACTATCAGGAACTCCCGTCCAATAACACAACGCAGTATAATAACCCCAAAGCAAATACTTTGATGTGATTCTAATAATGTTTTATTTGGTTGAATCTTTGTCAGGAATGTGTGGTCACAGTGTTGTATATAGGATTGGATTATATAGTAATATGTCTCTGTTTCCTGTATATACAGGATTTGGAGTAATGCCACTGTGTGCTCCCTCTTTATGCCCACAGCTGTCTGAAGTATTCTGTGCCTTGGGATTGTTTCATAACTGGGCAGTTTACTGATCCATTTTCTTTTTATCACCAGACAGATTTTTTTTTTGAAACTGTAAAGTCTGAAGAGCCTCTGCCTATAATGTCTGTGTAGTGTCCATCTGATACTGAGCCTTATAATGAGACAAGTGGAGAAATGTAATGAAAGAAGATGTGTTTTCCCTCGTTACACATTAATGTAAAGGAAAAGCACAGATTTATTTTCACAGTTGACCTCCCATCAGTTGACCAAGGCATTAAACATGTCATGAATTTTGTTACATTAATTTGTTTTAAGGCACTGATGGCATTTAATGGCCATAGAAGCATCGCATTTGAGGTTAATGGTGAAACTACTGTTCTCTTAATGATCCTTCGTTAAATGGTGTGACACTGAATGGCTTTCACCTCTTTAACAGGTTCCTTATATCTGAAAATGAAAGCACTCTTTCTGTAGCAGTTTTTCAAAGGTTTGTCAAAGTTGCAGGGTACTTTGCAGGGCCAATAAATTCTTTCACAGAGTAACGAGAGGACTAAATAAAAAGCATAAAGCACAAAAAGGTAATTCAAGCAAGAACCAAGCAATTAATTACTGTGCCTGAATCAAATTGAAAGACAACAATAGGAGGTGAAGGAGAACACAAAAGATTGAATATACTAAAGCAATAAAAGGGGCAAAAATAAAACATGACATAATGCACAAAGCCTGTTAAATCGTATATTAAACCAACATTAAGCAATTTTTGTCTCATTTATTTAAGGAAATAAATGTGAATTATTATTGATGCTATGAACTATGAGCCACATTCAGTGTTTTTTAAATCGGTAAACATCTTGTTATACCTGTGTTTGTTTAATCATCAGCTAACAAAGCAAAACACAGTTACATGATTTTCTTTGAAAAACCAATTTGTTATGGTGACTGCTGCACTCACCCAGCCTGCCCACAGAAGTACAACACCATACAAGACAAGGACATGAAAACAAATGTGACAGAGGCTATTAGGTGCATTTATGTGATGCTTACACTTGTGCAGATATTGTTTATACTATATATGCTGGAGTAAGTATGATTACCTGATAGTCATCTTTACTACTGTATGAAATGAAAAATGTAGGCCCACATATGTCATGCAAGACATTATTAATTTATCAAGGAATTATTAAGATGCTATTGATTTTTGAAGCACCAGCCAAAACCACTTTTATTGTAATGATCACACACTTATAAACTATTTCAGCGAGATGTACATCAGTGGCTGACATTCAGTTTGAGCTGCATATTCACTTCAAAAGACCTGCACTGAACCTTTCATTCTTCATGTTCATAAAAATGTCAGAAATGTTCTGCATTCCTGTTTTAATTCTGTCAGTAATTCCGATGCTGATTTTTTCCATTCCTATCTGTCAGAGGTATTTACACCAGCAGACGCTCTTCTATTCATGCCACAGAAGATTAAGTGCTTGTATACAGTAACTGATGTTGGATACATTCTTAAGCGAAGAACGACAGACATGGTCAAAGAATACCAACTTTAAAAAAAAAAAAAGTTTCATTTGAGGACTTAATAAGGAGAAAATTAAACCGAAAAGTGCATCCTCATAATTGCCAGGCACCAATACTCTTTTCACCTTAATCTTAGTTTCCACTTAGCCGTCCAGTTCACTTCAGTTCAGTTTGGTACACATTAGAGTGGTTATGTTTTCATTTTCATTGTGAAAAATTGTTGAAGGCACCAATAGAACCTGTCCCCTTTTTCATCACCGCTCTGTTGGCATACCTAGTACACTGATACAGTACTAAAAGTTGGAGCTAGAAACACTGCAGTCCTATTTGACTGATCATCAGAGAGCCATGAGGGCTGAGTTGTGGTGGGTTTTGAAGCTTGTGTAACCACTGTTCATAGTTTAGTAAACTATAACTATAAAATGAAAACACCGAGACTGAGAAGAAATCATTTAATTCACTGTGCTGACTGCCAGCAGCTACCAGCAACTTTTAAGGTGGAACATTTAATGTCACACAATGTATGAGTTGACAACGTAATCAATCAACACACCTTAAATGTCAACAAAACAACTCTGAGTATTCCATTTGTTTTTGTTGTCTCTCCGAAACACCACACACTTTAAAGATGATTGGATGTTTCAGCGTCTAAAAAATGTATATGAATCTCAATGGGCATATATTCTAATTCTCACTCGGATAAAAAACGTGGTGACGCGTCATTCCAGTGCACTCTGGCAGCACTACACCCCTGCTCTTGCTCGACAAGGACTCAATGCACAAACCCGCTATCTTTGAATATCTCTTTAAGACAGACTCTCAGTCCAGTCTGCTCTTTTTGTTGTAAAAAAGTCTTCCTCAGCATCACGGGTTAAGAGGAAATACATGACTAACGTTAGATGAATAACGTTACTACAAATGTAAATCACAGAGGCTAACTGGGAGGCATCATATCATACCGTCTAGTCCTAGTTTACCTAACTGACAGGCCATATTATTAAGTTAGAACAATAAATCAGAGCCATGAGAACTCATCTGGTTATAACTGTTCAGCAATATTAGGTTGGACCTGCCTCATTTGTTTATGTATCGTGATGTAACGTTAGCTGTCTTGGACCAAACAGGCTTGAGACAGATCTATGATCTGTTTGTAGACCAATACCAAGGAAAGCAAACATGCACATTCAGGAACAGAAAACATCAGTCAACATCACATAATGTGTGTTCTTTTGTGTGTTGAAAGGATTTTTCAGTCAAAGGAGAAACAACAAGATGTGCTGGTTTATAGTGTGATTTGCTGTGTACACCTTGTTGACTTCAATAGAACTGGCACCAAACTCTGGCTCCAACGCACAGTTCAAATGCTGTCACTGACATTATGTCCTTTCCCTCTTTTAAAGCCTCCTTGCAAGACTCCAGGAAGTTACTCCATCAGCCAAGAAAAAGCCTGGTACACAATTCCCTGTAAAATTACAATGTTTTGCTGTTATATTCAAACAAACAACATGTAAAGTGTGAGCTTTAGAGCTGCTGGTAGGTGGATTTTATTACCTTTGATCAGCCAGGCTAGCTGTTTACCTCTGTTTCTAGGCTTTATGCTAAGCTAAGCTAACAGTCTCCTGCCTGTAGCCTCATATTTATCACAAAGAGCGGTTGTCCCTAAAGTATTGAACTATTATTTTAAAATTCAATTTATTATTATCTCCGCCAGACATAAGCCTGGAGAGGATCATGCGCTTGGTCGTGTGTGCATGAGTGTGTGTATCTGTCTGTATGCCTAATATTTTGTGTGCACATTTATCACTTTATGCTCAAGGACCTCTCGTGGTTCACAATTGTTGAAAAACTTCTTTTATTGACTGTTTTATGCCATCAGTGACTCCTTACTTCTCTTAACTGACAAGTGATTAACAAAAGCAATCAACAAAAGCACAGAGCAAGAAGCATTCCCAGAAATCATCTCATCTAAAATCAACAAGTCTTTGTCTTCATGTAAAAGTTTGGTCTCATTTTGAACTGGAGCATCTGCAGATTAATTCCATACACGATATGCCATGATCCACTAAAATGCCTAACTTTAGTGGATAATGTTTTTATTATCTTCGCAGCCATCTTGACTGTAAAGTAGATGGGAGAAACAATTCCTCTTGGTGCACGTGATCAGCTCCAGTGGCCGGCTGGCGGAGATCTCCACTGACAGCTTGTGTTATAGTGTGTCATAAACCATTTATAAAACATATAGACTGCTTATAAATGCTTAATAGGAGGATTTAAAAATTAAAGTGTCACCACTGACAAGTCTCCCTGATGGTAGTACACATATTTGTCCAAGAATAAAAAACAAGAGACATGATGAAAAACAGCTTACTGTCTCCATGGTTACCATTGGTTTTCATTAGAGCTCTGCATGTTTGTAATTATCTGATCCTGAGCAGGATGGAAACACACCTTTGTACAGATATATTTTTATATCTGTATAAAACACAGTATCTATTGTATTAAAAAATGACCACTTCTAAAAGAGTATTTTTCTGTATTGGAGAGAAATTGGACAGTTGATCCAGCGCTCATTGGCCTCTCACTGTGCAGGTCAGTCCAGCTGCAGGGGTTTCAGTTTGGTCTTTTTTATAGGTGAAGCTCAAATCAAGAGTGATAAGAGGTTATTTGCAGTTTATGTTTGCGGGCCTTGCAGAAAAAAAAGCTGGCAGTGCTGCTCTGCTCTAACAAGTAGTGATTCCCAACCTGCAGACTGGAGCAGGTGACAGAGATGAGTGCTGAGGCTGAAATAAATTGCAGAGCTGTCAACTAGAATAAACCACAGAGCTTACTGGCAAACTGTCCCCAACAGTTTGAGTACAGAAGGTGCTCTGTGCATAAGACTTACATCACCATGGATGAAAATATAAAATGTCTTTCCTGGAATCCTCCCGAGATAGTGCCACAACAATGTAATATATTTCAGTCTCTGTTTTTCCCATAAACCCATAAACCAAGACTGAGCGCTTTACGATTCCCAAGAATTTTTAGATGAGTCCAATACATATAAATCCCAGCTATTTTAAGGAAGTATCCTCCTTTTACTAGACAGTGGAACATGCAGAATTGTGGCAACAGCTTTCAAAGGATGACAGCCACTCAAATTCAGCGCAGTACAGTAATCCACCTGTACATTACAGCCAAATGGCTGTCTGCAGTGAAGTCTCAAAGTGTTATACTTTATTGGAGACTGTATGAATGAAAATGGTTTGCATCAAATTGGTTTGATAGATTGTAGTCTGAACAAAGTGTTGGAGCGGTGAAAAATGGCCAAAGGACAAACACAGAGAAAGAAAAGAATAGAGCTTTACCTTGGAGAATCACAGTTTTGGCAGACGTCTCTTTATCCCGATCAGAACATTTTACAGCTTGGAGGGACACAGCATGGTGGCTTATTAGAATCTTTATTTTGGTGTGTGCCTGCAATGTGAAAATGTGATCTTAAAAATGAAATGGACTGAAGGCTATAGATAGTGCAGCACATACATTTAAGATTCAAAGCATGTACTGTATTTGTCACAGGCTCATACAGTATGTGCAGTGAAATGCAGGGCGGCGTACTCTTGAGGCTGCATGTGCTAAAAAGGCAAGCGTGCAATAAAGAATAAGAATCAGTGTAAACATTAGAATTAGAAAATGGATTATAATGACATGAACTTCAAAGAGAGCGCACAGCAATCTGTTGCGCTCTACTGTCTCGAGCAGAGCAGTTCCCACACCACTTCTTTTTGGTTTTGCTGATGCTCAGTGAGAGGTTTTTGGCTGTGGACCAACAACTTCAGGTAAACACTGCTTGACTCAATGTAATGAGAGCTAAATTGAGCAGTGAATAAGTCTTTCAAAGTGGCAGTGTGTAAGAAACAGGGGGATTTAATGACATCTAGCAACCAGGTCTCACTCCAAGTCATTAAATACCAGCACTTGGGCAGTGACTTCCATCCTTTCATGTCGACATGATACATGGCCAGTGGCAGTTCTTGTGTATCGGCACCTGGTGGCAGCAGGGGGAAACGTGGCAGGACAACATTGTAAGTTAAGGGGGCGAAAGTCCAAGTAGGGCAGATGGGAGCGGAGGTGGATGGATCCAAAAACCACCAAGCCAAACCCAGTTATTTTTTTCTAAACCCAACCATGTGCATGTGTTGGCTGAACCCGACCATGTGCTTTGTTGAAGCAAAAAAAAAGTCAATTCACGGTGTAGTACTGACATAGTGTTGATTTTGAAAGGGACTATATGCAAACTGTACATTTCCTGTAAAAATGGAAGCGTATTTTGAAAACAGACAATGCATGTAACAGGCTGAAGTTGACACGGCATCCCAGAGCATCAACAACCAATGCACCCAGGGTACCTTGCACGTCCATGACCAAACATCAATAAGTGACGAGGCTGGAGTGAGAATGTGTTGAATCTAGCAGTGAGGACTGCAAATTGCAACCAACTGAAACTTCTCCCGATCTGAATTCCCTCTGTGCTCTTTGTTTAGGAGGTTTTTACAGGGAGTGGAATTATCCACAGAGGCAGGAATGGAAGTTGACCTTTTTGCCAATCTGCCACTGTGGCTGGTGGATTCCAAAATCTACCAGTCACTCAGTAGATGAGCATTGTTATTTGGCTGATGAGTGAAAAATTTCTAGCAGCCACGTGCATATTTCACCAGCATTTGGCTGATGGCTGGTGCTAATTTTCAACCCTGCGCAGATGTCTGTTCCTTTCCAAAACAAACAGACTTGTGGATTTAAACCGGTAAAATGCTAAATAACACAGTTTTACATTGCAAATAAGTGTTTCTCTGATGCTGTTTGCCTCGTCCAAGGCAGGCAGCTAGCACAGCACCTGCTAATAGTTGCTTACCTCTAACTTAAGATCCAGACATTTAGGAGGATTTTACCGAAAGCTAAATTATCCACAGAGATCTCCTCCTCTTTAAAACAAACGCAGCCAGGGATTTAAACTGGTAAGAACGCTGAATTAAGCAGTTTCACTTTAAAAATATCAGTTTTTGTCCTTTGCTGTTTGTCATGGATGGGCTACTATCTACAGTGTCAAAGTGAATAGGCAAAAATGCAAGAAATCTACTGCCAGTGTTTAGTTTGTCCATTCTGGGCTACTGTAGAAACATGGCAGTGCAACATGACAGTGGAAAAGGACTTGCTTCCTATATAGGTATAGGATACAGCTCATTCTAAGGTAATGAAAACATGCCAATTCTTATTTTCACGTGATTATACACTAAAGAAAACGTACTTATTACATTATATTTCATTTCTGCCAATGTATATCCCCTTAATCCTACACACTGGACCACACACACTCGTCTGCAGCAGCAGCTGGAGACAAAATGTATGTCTTTAGCGTGGATCTTTAGGTGTTTGCACAAGAAAGAAAAATACAGTACAAATATACAGCATACACTGCACATACATTTGTAATGTTAGCAGCACCTGTTATCATAAGTGCTCCATTAAACTGTCATTCAGCAATAGATACATTATACACTTATGGCTTGAAACCACCAAGTTACCTGCTGAGACCCACCAATTTGTTACAGCCCATGGTTTGACAACCACACACTTAGACTATAAAACAGAATTTGTTATGCATGTCTGTACAGTTTTTTTAATCTTTAAAGGGTGTAAGTGAATAATTTTCTGTGGAGGGAACCCTGGCTTTTGAGATTAGGCTCCCTACAGCTCCAAAAGAATTTTAAATGTGAGAAACTTTCATGCACTAAGTGACTGCAGTCTCCCATACACACTGCTATCTGTGAATACCTTTGTTCTCACAGGTATCTGAGCTTAGGCCACAACTTTCCTCCAAGCCTGAAATCAACAAAGACAGAATTTTAAGAATTGTTCAAAGGTTACGTGTGCAAAGACTGTTTCTTGAGAAAATGAAATATAAAAGCAAGACAGTATATATATATTATTTCCAATATGTGCTGCACTTAAATCATGATTTGATTATTTGATTAGATTCAGATGTGCTGATGCATATGTAAACTTTAATAAAAATAATACAGTTGGCGTTCAAACCATTGCTTAAATCCCTGAGAACTTTGTATTCTATGTTGGGAGTGGCAGACACTTTTCCCACACATCTCAGTCTCTCCACTTGAAAATCATTATTTCTACCTTCGAGCAGAAAAATAATGCATAGCAATGACAGATATTGATCTGAGGGTATGAAACGCTGTTGTACTGCAAAAGACTAGGTGTATTAGAGCAAAGCAATTCATTAAACATGACTTTAACGTCCATCATAGTGGAAGTTTGACTTTGACTTCTTTTGCATATAAGTACTGTTAAAAAGCTGCACATGAAGCATACCAAGCATGCGGATGAAAAGATGACTTGTGACCCTGGAGTATAGAGCCTGGGGCTACAATATTAAATCAATAAAAAGGACAGTATGAAATAAATAACTACATGAATGCATTGTTTCAAATATATACATGAACTAACATTAAATCTATACCTGGTCCTGTGGACAGTGCTAATTTAGCATTTAAACAGCAATGAAGTGTTAAAAGAGAGGTGGTTAAGGTTAGGGTTAGGTTTAGGTTTAGGGCAGTACTCATTCAAGTACTGCAAGGGGCACACGTGCACGAGGACTAGGTGAGTAAAAAATACTTCAAGTTTAACCATATGTGGTTTGGTCCACATGCTCAAGAGGAGCAGAGGAGGGGTCAGTTATATAGCTCCAATGGCTCACCATCGTCTGGGTGTGTGGATCAAGTTGCAATGCAATTAAAATGACAATTTAGATAATATAATATATAGGCTAGCATTTAACATTTTATAAAATATTAAAAAATATATTTTATAAAATATTGTATTAAAAAAAATGGGTGGGGAAAATAGAAGAGGGAATATTAAAATATAAGAAAATAAATATATATAAAAATAAAAATGAATATGAATATGAAATAAAATACATAAATAATATAAAATATAATTATGTAAGTGCTTCAAAAAATAAGTGCATTAAAAATATTTAATTACACAAAAACACACTTGGGTTACAAATTTTAAAAAATAGTGGTGTTTAAGGTTAGGATTAGGGTGAGGGTGAGGGTTGCATCTTGTTACTTTTAAGGTTTTTTTTAATGTATATTTAATAAAGTAAATGACTAAAGTGCATTATTGCTATGTTTAGCCTCATATTTATTCACTACAATGTCACATCATGGCAGGATTCAAATGACTGTCCCATTGATGGGTTTGTCTTGGAATAGTGGTGGGCACGGTTTGTATGGGGGTGTCGTGTAGGCTTCAAACAGAATGTGGCTGCAGTTATACATGCTTCCTCAAATTAGCAAGCTCAACAACTGCTACCAGGTTTAGGCAGTTAGCTCCAAGACATAAAAACATGTTGATTTTTTTTTCATATCCACTGTTTTTGTGGCTAAAAACATTGTAAAGGGGCAGCTGTCTTATGCCTACCATTCTGCTGTGGAGAAGTGACTTGGCTGCAACAGTCTCTGGATTTTTCCACCTTTGCCTATGATTTGAGAGGGGTGAAATATAATTACCATTTTGCACTGTCGCCCTGCTGAGGAGTAAAAATTGGACAACAGTGTTTTGCTGTCAGTTGTCATGAAGCGGGAATGCAGACTACATCAGAAACATGAGGTTTGTGTTGCAAGTGTTGCTCCATACTCACGGCATCAGAAACAGCCACCAGTCTTCACTGCAGTCATAATGTGGGATAGGGGACCTTTATGCAACTTTCAAACATGGAGTTTCTGGGCCTGACATATTTTAACAACAAACAAGCACTTGGGAAAACCCAAGTCAAGAAATGGACCAAGTCTCTTTAATACAACAAATGAGAAACTTTTATTTAAAAAGATTCCACAAAACAAATTGTGCAGGCGTGATCAGTAAGAATAAACCTGTAATTCTTGCCAATTCAAAGCATGGCTATAAACACAAGAGTATAAATGCAATACCCATAATAATTGTAAATTACAGCTGGATTGGTCCTGAATGTTCTATAATGTGCACTTGAATGTTCATTGTAGCATAATTGGGCATTCAATATTAACAATACACAAGTTGTAATCATTCTTGGTCGAATATGAAGACACAAAGGCATCAATTGTTATCTTAAATTTCTTGAAAAATGAAAAATAACAACTGTATTATCATCTGTAAAGATAAACAGAAACTCTCACCTGAATAATGTGTCACAATAAGTCACAGTTGTAGTAAGGCAAGCAGTGTATTAACACTCTTCAAACAGCAAACTATTAAGCTCCACTGTTTATTCCATCCATTGATTTTCTTAATTCAGTCACACTCTGACTTATTGTCCCAATAATCAAACACAAGGAGTGCACAGTACACAGCTCCTGCCGTCTTTTCTCTTTTTTTAATGGGAAGTCTTGACGCTCTCAAATCTCTACCAAGTCAAATCTGACCGCAGACAAGTTCTAGTCAAGTCCCAAATTCTACTTTTCATGTTTTTCTCTCAGTCTCACTCAAGTCCAAGTCTGGAGTGGCTCTAAATAGTCCTTTTTTTTTTTTTTTTAATTTATTTATTCAGTTTAAGATTACAGGGACAGTGCAGATTAATAAACATATTTGGAAATGTTCCAACTGCCAGTTAATTTTCAGCTGTAGTCTCTGGGCAGGTGTGATGAAAACTACAAAAAACATTCACTCATTCATTTTCCGTAACCCCTTATCCTGTTGGGGGTCGCTGGGGGGCTGGAGCTTGTCCCAGTTGACACTGGGCAAGAGGTGGGATACACCCTGGACAGGGTGCAGGGCTGACACATGGAGACAGACAACCATTCACACTCACATTCACACCTAAGGTCAATTAAGAGTCACCAGTTAACCTGCATGTCTTTGGACTGTGGGAGGAAGCTGGAGTACCTGGATAAAAAACCCACACTGACACGGGGAAAACATACAAGCTCGGCACAGAGGAGCTCCCCCACCCTGGAGTTCACATGCCCCACCCTGGGTTTGAACCAGGAACCCTCTTACTGTGAGGCAACAATGCTAACCACTGCATCACCATGCCGCGCCAAAAAACACATTAATGCACTAAATCGGGAACACATAACAGAGCACATTTCATGAGAGCACATAAAATATGTAAAAACAAGGATAACAGCACATGAAACAGGAAGAGAAAGCACACTTTAGATTCTGAATAAGTTACAGAGTATGGTTACACACCTGAGTGATTGTCTTTTAGCCATGATTTTAGATTATTTTGAAATAAATGTTGGCAAACTGTTCCGTGTGAGCTGCTCTCACTGAAGGCAGAGCTCCTCATATTGCTCAGTCTCTCTTGCCATAGCCAAGCCACACAAGATCTCATGAACAAGACAGTGCTCAACTAAAATCTGAATGTTACATAGGCCTTCTAAAAGTTGGGAAAAATAGTTGTAATTTAGTTCATTTTACAAAATGAAAAACATCACTTTACTTCCATCAAGTTTTTTTTTTACTCAGCAAATCAAATGGAAGAGGTTCGCCTCCCGGAGGGTGCTTGAGAGCTCTTTAACACCTCCTGAACATTTGAGTATGTATAGTAATTTAGTGTTCACTATTCCTAGTAACAGTAATAGCCTTCGCTGTTTTGTCCATGACTATGCCTGAAAGAAAAATGACTGAAATGATCACAGCAAAAATGTGCGAAAATTGGAGGGCACTTTTAGGAGCCCTTTTCGCCTCCTCATTCTTCGTACAGAAATGTAATATAATACAATAATGGTCTTTTCATCCTCTCCCATTTCATGAATGCATAAGCTACTTATGTGGCCTATTTCTAATACATCCAGCCCTGTACATGGAGACTTGCTTCACCACAGGCTGTAACGAGTCTCTGACTGGCACCTGTGGGTGGGCAGGGAACAGGATGTTCCAGTCCTCAACAGTTATTTTTCTAAAGTAACCTGCAACACCACGTCATATAGTTAGCTAATAGCATGCCCCCTGCCTTTTCCAAATAACACACAGGTTAGTACTGTAGGTTGGAAGCTGGGCAGACCAACATTTGCAGCCTACATTGGAGCAGATAAACCCACTGTTTGTTACACTGAAAAAACAGGCACCATCCTCCACACTCTGGAGATACAGAGCGTTGCTGTTATTAGAGCCCCATGCTCACAGTTTCAGTCATTTGGAACGAGACGAAAGGAGAGAAGAGAGATTCTGCTTTAGAGCTTAAGACAAGAAAATCTTAAATTGAATACACGAAGCAACATAAAGGAGACATTTTAAATTGCTGTCAGTCACAGAGACGTGCTCACAGGTAAACACTGCATGAGTCCATATAGTGAGCTAAAGATGACAGCTGTACAATACAGGGTAAAATTACATACAAGCTTAAATCACTGCAGACAAAAGGTAGCGACTGGATTCTTCATGGATTTTTTTTTCAGTAATGGTTGTTCATCTGTGTGGTGTGTAGCTGATGGTCACATCTACAGCGCTAGACGCAATAACATGAACAAACGTGCTCTGCAATACAGTATAATGGCTCTGGGATACAGTAAATACTACCTTTGAGAAGCCTTTTTCTTGAGGCTGTATGAGCTGTTGATTGAAGTCCAAATGATATCAAATTGCATGCCTTTCTGCTCTGTAAATCACTTCCTGTGTTCTCCTTTTTAGACAAAATCAGAAACTAAAAGGGGAACATTTCTATTCCATATGTCTGATTTCATGGCTGTGTTGCTCCATAAGAAGCAAAACTCCTTTTTACAATAAAAAGCTATAGAATTACAAACAAAAAACGCCCGAAATATTTTGACTACAAAAAAATAAGTTCATGTGATTTTAGCTTGATTTTAATGTTTGAGGTTGTAGCTTTGTGGTGCTGTTTTTGTACTGTATTGATCATATTCCACAGGTGTTCATGTTATTCTGTCCACTCCCTGATGTGATGTACCTGAGTGCAAACATAAACATGCTCTCTCAGTCCAGTTTAATGTATAAAAATCAGTGCTAATTAAGCTTTTTTTTTTCAATAAATCACTACTTGAAGAACCTTTGTGTTTTAAGCTTGGACCTCAAGCGACTCTGTGAAACACACAGCCGCAGGCGAAAGCACAAACACACACAAGAGAAGCCTCTCATGAGCTTTCATCTCTGCATGTGCCTCGCAGACAAGACAACTGTGGTCAAAACATGGAGGGGTTACAGGTTTTCACCTGTCCCCAGGCCTTCGGCTCCAACTGAAGAAGAAGAGCTGGGTGTTATTTATCAAACAGACTCTGTGGGACTTCACAGCCATGAGATTTCTCTTAGAAACTAAAGCTTAGATGAAGAAATATACCAGATATTGTATCATCTGCTCATTCATCTATTTCATTCAATCTGGAAAACAAAAAGAGCAGGTTAGAATTTCATTTTTTAATTTTTTACAGGCATCAAAAAAGGAAAATGATAAAAATGTTTTCCTGTTTTCACACAGGGCAGGAGGTGTTGAGAAAAAAAGAGTAATTTGTGCAGTGACTACACCACTGTCATGGAAATAACACAATGAAAAGTGTCATCATAAATTAGAATTTGCATGAAACAAAGTGTAATTAGGAAAAATGCTAGCACAAAATAAAAGTAGACTTTTGGGCTGTTTAAGGAAAAATGTCCGTTCTGAAATGACAAGCTGAATGATGACTGAATGTAAAGCAGTGACATTTAGTTATGTATTTACTAACTTGTGATATTTACCCAATCCCAGAGGATTTTCTTGCTTAAATGACTCCCACACAGACACAAGTAGTCACAGTCCAGGGAATATGGGAACACAGTTTGGACCCAAATGCAGACAGTTGAGGAGGCAGCATGGTGATTTCAGTGATTTATTATGAATAGCTTACAGGCATCAAGAGTCCAAATAGGCTGCAGGTCCGGCAGGGAAGTAACAGGCCACAGAGAACTGCACTGCTACTAAGAAAAAACTGACAAGGGACCAAAGGAAGTGGACCAGTTTATGTAGTGACTGATGAGGGAAGTGAGAACAGGTGAGCAGGTGAATGAGGAAGTCTGATGAAAAAGTCTGAGGTCATCTGGTGGACAGGTGGGGAAAAGCAATAAGTGGTTTGGAGGAAGTAGGAATGTGGCTGAAGAAGGGAGCAAGGAGATGTGAAACAACTCAGGCTGCTCTCGTTCACTGTTTGTGCTTATATCTATTCAGACGGACGCACTGTAATTCATATTTAACCCATGTTACTGTGAGCCTGGAGGCTGTGATCACCTGACCTTTGCGCTGCAGGCTGTCCGTCCTCATGTGACAGGTTCAAAGGAAGAAGTCAGGTCACGTACTATAATGAGCAACAAGGTCAGGATAGATGGATGTGTTGAACAAGCACAGGATTTTGACCCAGGAGACTGCTGTTTGTGTCCCGTAGGAGACCAAAAGTCAAGAGCTGTGTTCACAATCACATATAAATGTACTGCCTGCAGCATACTGAATCTGCACTGAATGCATGATGCTTACTAAATAAATGACTCAGTGTGCTATCACCAACAGACTGTTAACACTGAAGTATACTCAAGTAAGATGTACATGTGACTGCATCACATGACTGTATTACACGTCTGATGGAACGTCTAACCTGGCCAAATGTCCAAAAAGGCATTATTTGGATAAACTGACCACACACTGGGAACCAATATAGTATATGTATATATATTAAAACCATGGGCTGTATGTGTCATTCCTGCCATCGCCATTTTGCTTTTTTGGAACCAGAAGTCACCATATTTATTTGCGAGAGTGGAGCTGTGGAGGAGAGAGAGGTGGATCTGATTCATAGATTGTAGTCACACCTCACAGACAGCCTGTCACTCAAAGTGGCCCTGCCCATATATATGCCTAACTTTAAGCCTTGATAAAATAACAATGGGTGAGTTATATAAAAATTCAACCCCTGTACAGTTATCATGAAGGTTGAAATAGACTATAGAGACAAAAAAAGTTTTTTTACACCAAGCTGTAAACATGTTTATTTCTGCTGTAAAATTGGGCACTTTGCCATGGGTGTCTATGGAGACTGACCGGCTTCTGGAGCCAGCCTCACATGGCCATTAGACGACCTGCAGTTTTTGGCACGTCCGCGTTGGCTTGCAACCAACTGAAACTTCTCCTGTGTGCCAAGTGTGTAGGATGGTGGCCATGATGAAAACACAAAAATGCAAATAGCCCTAGAGCCAGTGTTTGGTTTGTCCATTCTGGGCTACCATAGAAACAACATGGCAGACTCCGTGGAGGAGGACCCACTTTATATGTTGGTATAGAAAGATGATACACTAAGGAAAATGTAGTTCTTGATATTACATTCCATCTCAGCCTATATATCACCCTAAATCCTACACACTGGACCTTTCATAAAGGGTGAAATACTCACCCTGAGTGCCGAAACTGTTCGTAAAGTCGAAGCACTATTAAAATGTACCTTTCAGTTACCCAGAATACCACACTCTCAGAGTGGAAGAGCGTAGTCTGGGCACCAAGCGGAGTGAATGTGTGATTAACTTAACTGTTCCCTAATTCATGTAGTAATGGAACGCTCTGCTACTTGATCAATAGTGCTCTCATTTTAGTGTAGAGCGTCAGATTGGATTTACGAACGCACCCAAAGTGACATATTAACAGCTTTTAGCCTAGCTCTAAATCTCCACCAGCCATTGTGCAGTCTGAAAAGATTCAATGCATTGTGGGGCAGTTGAGTATGTCCAGTAAGCTCATACTCAGAAATTCTTGCTAATGTAGGACACATCCAGGCACACAAAATCCATTACAGTGAGTGCGCTACATGTTCAATTTTATGTCATACATAGAATGAATAGTATGTTCGCATGTGATTTTAACACAGCCAACATTGAGTTATTTTGAGTTACGTACATACGTAATGTTTTCATCATGTTTTCAGGTCACGTCACACTTTAAAGTTGCGTTAGGTTCGTCGCCCCTAAAGCTAACTGAACTGTTAGGGGAGCTAATTCTTGTTGTATGAGCATGTGTTCCACAATTATACCTTTTGTAATAAACTTAATCTCCTCTATTGTGTAGCCTCTGTGGTCATTATACTGCCTATTTGACCCCTTACATTACTGATGACGGTGAGACTGAGCAAATCCAGGGTTAGTCACTGAACTCTCACCCTGTTGTAATCCCTGTCTCTGCTCAAGGCTGGTCTTTCATGACAACTGAACCAACTCCATTTGCTGATAAATGCTGTGAAATGCAATTGAAAGCTTCGGGAAAAGCTAGTTGGTGCAGCTTGAGGTAAAAGGTCGAGACTGAACTTTCACCAACAAGTGAAACCAGTTGGGTTTTAGGAAACACCCAAGGAGATCAGGCACTGGTTAACATTCAAAGGGCTCACAAGAAGTTATTACCTTTCTCCTACTGTATACACTATAGCAGGATTAAGCTTAACCAGCATTTTAATGGAAACCCACGAGGGAGCTGATAGTGTATCTTATCCATAATAAGCCTTGCAGCATCCTTGCAGGATCCAGCATAGTAACTGTGACAAACTACAGGAAAGCCAAGCAGACACTGCACCAGACTAAATAAATCTTATTTCCACTTAATGAAGTCTTACATTCTTTAGTTTTATCTACAAATTGATTACAAGTAAAGTAGCGTAACAATTTATTGTTTTTAGATAATGGATATAAAAGATGTAGCAGAGATGAAGGGAAAGAAAGGAGGCACATGACATGCAACACAGGTACCAAACCATTTGTTAAAGCATGCTCAAGTACATTTGTATTTCTTCAGTTTCAGCCTGGTTAAAAAATAATGAATGAGACAGAGTTTAGAGGGTGTATGACACTTTCTAATACATCTTACTCATTCAACCCTTTTATTCACTTGTGCAAAAACAAAATTAACACATTTTTTCATCAATAATCTTCAGTGATCTTTATTGCCTTCTCTGATGCTTTATGCAGCGCTTAACAAAGAGGCTGTTTACTTACAGCCTCTTTGTCAGAGCCTGCACACACACTCACACTCACATCACACATTCATTTACATGTACAGTACTCTACTGCAGTGGTTCCCAACTGGTGGGTCGCGGTCCAAAAGTGGGTTGCAGGTCCATTCTGAATAGACTGCAAGTGACTTGCTAATGTATCAACATTGTAAGAAACACACTTTATTTTTAAGTACAGTGAATTTTAAGCACAGCGCTTTTATTTTGAAGTGCAATTTCCTGGTGTTGAGTCGATGAATAACAAACAGCTACTTAACATAGGCAGCAAACTAGCTTGAGACATGGCCAAACATGTATGATGCTGAATATATTAAACTCTGTGGACCTTGAGCTAATGACTAAGGAGAGGACTCCATGGCTGAACCAGTTGGGAACCACTGCTCTACTGTATACATAACAGAGTGTAGTGGCATGTATAGCTGCCTGCCATTCTTTCGTTTTTCATATCCTATACATATTAATCTTACAGCAGCCCAGTCACCAGAACAAAATGTTGGCAATGCATGTTTGAGCAAACCGTGGATATGTTACATTTGTAGATGTCATACATATCATATCAACGCTACTAAAGTGAAGTCTTGATCACATGTTTAGAAGTTGACTTTGTCATCTGAAGGAAGAGGGGATGGTGGATGGAGACTGAAGTGACACCTAGGCAAGGTGGCTGCCAAGCTGCAGACCACTATTTTAAACAAAAAAAAAACAATAAAACTGGATGATTTTTTAGCCAGACATTGGTGGCATTTCAAGCAGTGATTCTGGTATTTTAAGCCCCAGCTGGCACTTGACGTCAATTTGACATTGAAAAGACACTGTTTCAGACAGACGTTAAATTTTGGTTGGAATGAAAATTGGTTTGACTATGTTTAAAATGTCTAATGACGTTAGTTCAATGTTGTGTGGATGTCTATATAATGAGCTTTTGACAAGATGACTTTGGCGTGAAACGTTTGGAGGACACTGGATTTTGGTTACTACACAACACAACTCACAACCAGCAGAATATCATCTGTTCTGGTGATTGGACTGTGTAAAGAAATAATGAAATAACAAGGAAATTAAGGTAAGTACCATGTGCTGTAGTGAAAAATTCTCTAAGCAGCAGATGCTCATCATAAACCAGATTGCTTGTTTGGTGCAGATACAGCCCCGTGTGTTAAACAGTGCGCCTGAGGGCCCGGATATAACAATAAGGATGCAGTACAGACCATCAGAACACTGGGGTGAATAAAGAAAAGAGATAATAAGCATAACCCCAGATGAACAGTGTTATTGTGCTGTGCGGAAGCCTCGGGGTGGAGCTGCTGCCTGCAAACAAGTGGTACTCACTGGGGGAATGAACACTACAGAATATGTTGGAGTCTGACTATCTAGATGACTGAAAGGCAGAGTTAAGACAATGCTTGATGTTCTTATTTACTGGAGGTAAAGCCCAGGGGAACTCACCAGACCCATCATCAGAGCAGTGGCAGCAGAAAAGTAATTAGACCGTCCCCTGGGAGCATTTCCATTAATTAGAATTATTCAAGGGTGTCATTGTAGTCAGAGGTCAGAAGGAGGGCGAATGAGAGCCAATCAAAAGAAGTAAAATAAAGGTTAAAAACAAGAGTTTTTGGTAAACAAACCACAACAATAGACAAAAAACAATCTTATTAATTAACATGGCATTTAATGCACTTTTTTATGCATTAAAGGTCCAGTGTGTAGGATTTAGGGGCTTATATCGGCAGAAATGGAATATAATATAATAAGTAGATATTCTGAAAAAGAAGAATTAATGTGTTTTCATTACTTTACAGATGATAATATATTACTTGTTACTCTTTTCAAAAGTAACATTGTTATGTTACTTATTACTCCATGCCAACACTAATTCGTTACACTATGTTTTATATTTCTTTTCCGTTACACCCCATGAAATTGGTAATTGCTGTATCTCCCCAAAATCCAGATGTGTACCTCTTTGTGAATGTCACGGGTATTTGCCTTTAAGTGTAGCTAAGGCTAGATAGCTTCTTTTTTACCTGGGGGTTTTCTGTTGTCTGTGACCGGTATTTTCCCAAGGCTCTGCCTAAAAGACACAGAGCCACTCATGGAGCACATTTCATCTACAACATATCCAGCCACAAGCTTCATCACTTCTTTGTAGTCTGCAGCTGCCCACGAGTAAAATCCAGTTTTGGTTGTTTAGCCAGTGTAAAGCTACAGCCGACCTCCATGACCGTAAAGGCTCACCTTTGGTGGGGTGTATGTCTTGGAGCTTCACATTGTTGTGTTGTCAGTCATAGCAGCAAAGATGGTTCTGACTGGAGGTTTGAGGATGTGTTTTTTGCAGTGGAAAGAGTTTTAGTGTTCTTGTTATCTTTCCTCCCAAAAAAATCAAAGTAATGGGAATATTTCCAGCCGGAGACCTTTGTGGATAATTCGGCTCCCAGTAAAAACCTCCTGAACAATGAACACTGAAGAAAAGAAGTTTCAGCTGGTTGCAATCTGCACTCCTTGCCACTACATTCCACTAAATGCCCTTACATCTGACACACTGGACACCTTTAAAGCTTATCTTGAGCTTGTTTTTAAATGTATCAGTAATTAAGCTGGAAATGTATGCAAGACTGCAAGCAGACAAGAGGGCAATCGAGGTTACCAGAAATATGCAAGAAGGCTGTTAGCTGGTGTTGTGCATACTCTGTAAAGAGCTGTAGAATAAGACCTAAGAAGCAACATAGAGCTATGCAATTTGCCATTTTGACCCCTATTATTCTAACTGTATTTCAAAAACTGTGGTGTAAATTATGTATATAATACCGCTGTAATATCAGTAATACTGTTATTTTTCATTTTGTACGAAAAAATGAAGTTGATCCTTGTTTGATTTTCACCAAAACAAGTTAAAACACAGGACCCAAGGACAAACAACATCTTCAGCTTTCCTCTAATCTAAATCTGGCAGTGTCGTGTTTTGCTCAGGTATTTGATGAGTAATCTCTTTATTGAAATTTTAAATGAAGGCACTTCTGTAGACGAGGTTCTGAGCCACAACCAGACTCCTGTGTAAATGCCACTGAATCACACACTAATAATTTCAAATAACTTATGTGTGCCCTGTGCAGGTTCAAATGGCCTCATCACTCATTCGCAGTCCCAGGCCAGACCATCCTCTCTTACATCACTTCGACAGTATAAAACCTAATCAGAGACAGTCATTTATCCTGCTGAAGGAATATGACTGCCATTACTAGACTGAAAGTGCTGTGTGTGCAAGTGCACCACACACTCATATATAATGCCTATCAAACTGCTCATTAATATTGTGAAGCTATTTCCAGCTTTCCTCGCGTGGTTCTTACGTTAACGTGCACAGAGGAGCAGCACATGCTTTGTTTGGCAGATGAGGTGACCCGAGGCTGTAAACATACCACATATTTTTGGACAAAGTTTTGGACCTCTTGTGCCAGATTATAAAAATATATCATGAAGGCCATAACTGACAATGCTGTAAACCTCAGGGTAGCTATTCATACATTGTAGCCATCATTACTCAACGATTTATCATTTGCATTTTTTCCCATGGCTTCCATATAAAGAGACAAGGATGACATAATATGCACAAACCCGCTGTCAAGACAAATATTACAATACTGATAAACATGTTGGCTATCCTAAATAATGAAATCATTTCCATTTACAGCACACTGATCTGTCATATGTAACTTTGGGTTTTTGCTGCAGATCAAACAGATGGCAGACAATTACACTGAAAAAAGATGTAGTTTGACATTTTGCATTTGTTGGCTCAGTGCCCTAAACCACGGCTCCAGCGTGGCAGCTGATGTCTTCTTTTAATACAAGCAGATGGGAGCAGGGGACTGCGGATAGAGGAAGTGGAGTAGTTGTTTTATGAAATGTTTATTGTGATGAGTAATTAAGGGATAACCTCTGCAACACTGACTGGGTTTGTGATTTGGTGCTTGTGTTTTACTATTTGCATGCTCTGGTTTTTTTCCTCCCTGATTAGATTCCCAGTGTAGTAGACCCAGTTCAAGACAAACAATGCCAAGAACAAACATTGTTCATTTCTAAATAACTTTTTGCAGGGGAAGACTTATAAGTCTTCACCAGGCCTGCCTAAGTTTGCAGGACGAGACAGTTAGGTGACCTTTCAACACCCTGGACAGATGTATTTCTTGAGAATGTGGTCACGCTGTGTGGATTGCATTTACACCTGAGATATGATCTCAGTGTGAGCCAGACCACCGCAAAATGCGGCCTGGCTGATCTGATTCTTATCTCATGAGCTCTGCATGCATTTACACTTCATATTAACATGCCCTTTGCCTTGTCCAGGTACTGTAGCAAATCCACACACCAACATATTCTCACTCTGATCCCAGTGTCCCAGCTGACATTCAACAACACACGCATGTGGTTAGGTTAGGCAGCAAAAGCACATGGTTGGGTTTAGCAAAAAAGAACAGGGTTTGGCTTTACAATCATACAGGAAGCTAACACCAGTCTCCTGGGTGATAGTCGGTCATTGTTGGACCCATCCACCCATGTTGTCCTGCCACATTTCCTCCTGGAACTCACTGACCACGTGCTGGTATTCGACAACCTCAGAGCTGAGACCTGGTTGCACATACAGATGATATTTTAAAGTCCCAGTGAGACTTAAGTTAGAGCGTCTTTAGCTTCTGCACTGTGATGTAAATCCCAGTAAAACAGAATATTTGATCTGTGTTACAAGAAGGATTTAAAATCAAATTCTTTGCTTTTGATTGGACCACTAAAAAGGACTAAGAGCTTAGAGTTTAACGCAAAATGGAGCTACAGCTGTGTTGTACCTCCCTTGCCACTTGATCAAGAGGAGGACGAGGGAGAGATGAATGAATTAGATTTCCATCATGAGAATAAAGGTTTTGCCCACTGATATCCAAGTACACATCTCTTCCTATCTCTCTCGATATTGCTCTGTTCGCCAGAAGCCTACTGCAACCCACAAACCAGGTTGTTGTAGCTTGTAGTGCGAGTGTGACCTGCCAGTTGCCAAGAGTCTCATTTGATTAGTTGAACTTTTGTTAACGCCCCTGAAGGCAGGATGAGTGAAACATGTGAAACTGTTTTACCTGGTTTTATAGACAGAGAAAAGACAGCGATTTTGATGTATAAATACTCTGATACTGATTTTTTTTTTTTACATGTATTTGGTATAGAACAAGAGATAAACGATCACTTAACACAGGGACACAGGATTAAAACTGAAAAAAATGATTTGTAAAATGTATTTTCACATCTACCTAAAATACAGTAATTATTTTCACAAAAATAGGTTGGTAAAATTAGGGAGAATATATTGGAGGAAATTAGGAGGAAAGGGTGGCCACAGTTCAAATGCTGAAAACTTGCCAAAGATTCTTTGAAAGAGTCAACAAGTATAAATACCCAATATTCATGGTAAACTGTGACCTAGAGGTCAGTCTGACTCCTCTTCTCCACTTAGAGAATCAACTTTGACCTCAGATTCAGCTGTTTGGGGGAAGTTTTCAGTTTAATTGCCCTGTATGGGAAGTCCTCCAAAAACACATTCACCAAACTCATTACTTAGTCTTCATCCTTGAAGCTTTTTCTCTCGAAACATATTGCTTTAAAACACTTACAGTCATAAACCATTTTATGATGCTTACACAAGTCCAGCTTGCGGTGACAGCGAAATAAGTAGCTCAGACGTCTTTGTCCCCAGTCAAGTGCTCCGGCATTTTTCTGGGGGATCCTGAGGCATTCCCAGGCCAGATGGGATTTATAATCCCTGCAGTGTGATGTGGATCTGTCCTTGGGCCTTCTCCCAGTTATTCTTACCCAGAGTGTCTCTACACCGTGGTGACATCTTGTTTTTTATTATTCAACATGATCTTTCCCCTTACCTTCACCACGTGGGTTAGATGTCTAACATTAAGAAACTTGACTCAGCTAAGTGTGCAACAGGTGCTGCAACAGTACAATAAAGTGGATGCTGACAATGATAAAAGAAAACTAAAAAGACAATGAGAAATAGAAGAAGGTAGAAGGTGACAGGTTGCCACTGCCGCATTAAATCAGTGAAATGCAGCAGGTGTCTAAAAGGGAGGACAGACAAACAGACAGCTGAGCACACACTGCCACACTAAGCAGGACCAACACACTCAGTGGAGCCTTATGTAAGCAACACACACATGCAGACAGCAGACAGGCAGTGACTGTAATGATGCAGCCACAGTTCCCAGCAGTCAGTGGCTAATGCCGTGTGTAGAGGAAGGACAAGAAAGAGACTGTCAGGCACAAACTAGACAGGGACAGGGTTGGTTATATGACAGTAGAAATAGATTGCTTTTGAGTTTGGGGTTTGAAGTTTTTTGGTTTTGAAGAATTAGCTGGAGGAAGTTGGAGCTTGGCAGGAAAATCCACTGCTGCCTCCTTATTTTTCCCCTTGATTCTTGAGACAGCAAGAAAAATGAGATCCTCTCAGGACATGAGGGGACAGAGAGGTCAGATAAATAGGATGGCGAGCACTTGCGATGATTTACACTTTACTGAAGTGGTTTAAAGTGAAATCTAGCTTGAGAGTGAAGGTGTTCAGTGCACGTAAGAACAATTCTTTAAGAAGAACAAATCTCAAGATGAACTGACAACACTGAATCATTATTCACTGATTCAATCAGTAGCTTTTTGCTTTGACGTTTCCCTCACAGGTGACTGAGTGTGCAGTTATAAGCTCAGCAGTGATTTATGGAGGTCAGAGCTAGAATACTTCACTTGAGTAAAAGTAAAATTACTTGTACTAAATGTTCTCAAAGCAAAGAGGTTAAAAGGTATTGCATAAAATTTGAAAAGGAGTGGGGGTTTATGATAATGATGATTTATGACAGACCTATTAACATCTTTTGGCTATAAAATAAAGAGTATTAAATAGGGCTGTCAAAATAATGCATTGATTTCGATTAATTAATCACAGAAAAAAAATAAATAACACTGATCAATTGCGTTCTATGGTGCCTGGTGTGCCATTGAGGGCCACAATGGCTTCGTCACATGATGGAGGCAGATGAGACGACACTGCTTGTCCCCGTGAATAGAACATTTACATTTAGAAAACGTCCAGATGGAACTGTTGATAGGAGCACCATTCTCCACTCTTTGAATTTTCATACTATTTCGTACCAACTTCAAGCCTGAAATATCACATCAACGCAAAGCTTTAGCAGCAAACATGGAGGTCCAAGCTAGCACAGCCTCTGATGCTAACGCTAGCAGCTAGCCTTGTCAAGCCACACTTGACCAGACGTTCAGACACAAACTGAGTTGAGTCTACCTTGTAGAGGACAGGGGGACAGTTGTGTCCAAAATCCAGCAGCTTTACTTTGACATATCTGCCAAAATTTTCTTTGAACTAAATTTTTTAAATACTTTCACGACAAAAGTTGATGTATAATTAATCAAAGAGCATGTCATTAATTAGATTATTTTTTGTAATTGCTTGACAGCCCTTGACAGTATTAAAATGTCTATAGACCAGTGGGACAGCATCACTCTATTGCTGTGTGTGAACTTCACCACAGAGCTTTAACATTCAAATTAATACATTCCTTATTAGTGGATGGACATTTGCAGCCTGTGCATACAACTGATTAATTTGAATATACAACCACATTTCCTCAGTGTAGCCTCTCTAGAATTCAACAGAAAAGCAGGACAAAACTCAGACAATTAAACAAAAATGACTGACAATAAACAAAAGAGCTGTGGACACTGCGGCGGGTGCACCAAGCATCATTAGGCTATAGAAATTAAACAACCTGCCACTTTAACAGCGGAGTAAAGCATCACAAGGCAACACAGAGATGTATAAACACTATAAACTCAACAGCAGCTGCAGCCCACAAACACAGATAGTAAAGTAAAAAGAGCGCTGCACAGTTTTTGCATACTGTGTATCGTGCACACACAAACACTGCTGAAGCTCTCATCAGGAGCGAGAGTCATATCCATCAATTTGTTTGTTGTTGCATAGCAAAGTCCTCCACAATCTGCTCCAGGTTTAACTTCTCAGCTCATTCATTCTCAAAGCACAAAGCACATTATAACCAGTTCACTCAGCCTCTCTGTCCCACTGCACTCCTTGAATTTAAATAATTTTGAGCTGAGTGAGGTTCGGCTCGGCAGTCACAACAGTGACAGAGATTATTGTCACAAATAGCAGGAGGGCCTCACACATCTCACTGAAGGTAAATGTCCCAAAGTAAATGTGGGACTCACCTGGGTGGTGCATTAAGTCAGTGATTAATTGAGGTTCAAGCACAAGAGGCTCGTTTTTATAGTAAAAGAATATTTATTAACATGTGCACATGAGAATGAAAAATGTGATTAGACCCCAATGAGATGGTGTGATGTAAGGAGGGTGATGAATCCATAGTCGAACAGGAAACTCCTCCAGGGTCTAGACGCTGGTGGTGGTAGAAGTGCCTGGAGATGAGATGAGAGGAGGATGTGGAGAAGATAGATAAGTGTAAATGATCTGGATAAGTAGAGGAATGAGCCTTCGTTGAGCTTGTACTGGACTCTGGATACGATGGCTGGAGGTGAACAGGGTGCAGGAGGGTGTGACAATTCTGCCTTAAATGATGGCTGACAGCAGCAGAGGAGATTTAAAATTTTGCAGTAGTATGCTGATTGGCTGATAGAGATTGTTGCAAAGTTTGATTGGATAACTAGAAGAGTGAACACCCATAGTCAGCGGATTAGAGGAAGCAGTGAGAGTGTGATGGAGAGCACTGTGAATGAGCACAAAGAAAGTCTTCCTGATTGAACTTTCGCTGAGCTTCTATGGATGCAACCTTTTTTTGATTAAACGATTTTATCCTTAATTTTGTTGCACAAGCATTTTTTTGTATTGTTAGTAAACTGCTACAGGCACCACTGGGATATGATCACACCTCTCACACCCATTGCAGCCCCCTGCCAATGAACACAGATATTTACAACATGTACTTTTCCAGAGTGTCAGCTGAGTGCAGTGTGTCACCTCTGCCCTCCTGCGGCCGCAGACACAGCAGCTTCTTCTCTGCTGCAGCTGCTGATGCGGCTCCTTTCCTTTGTTCTGTTCTCACACAGTTTATCTAGACTCCTTTGGAGTGTATCTATGCTCCCAGGGTCTTATGTTCCCCAGCTCAGTGTCCTGTTAAGGATCCTGTGTGTGGGGTTTAGGGTCATCTAGCGGTAAGGGTTGCCGATTGCAAATAACTGAAACCTCCACTGTGTGTTAAACATGTAGGAGACCTGCGAGAATACGAAATCAGAATACAGAAACTGTCCTATCTAGAGCCAGACTCTGTGGAGGAGGACCTGCTCTGTATGTGATATAAATGGCTCATTCTAAGGTAACGAAAAACACCATGATTCTTTCAGGTGATTATAAACTAATAAAAACATAGTTACCCATCCATCCATCCATCCATTTTTTAACCACTTATCCAAAGCTGGGTTGAGGGGGCAGCAGGCTGAGCAAAGTATTCCCAATGTCCCTCTCCCCAGCAATGCTTTCCAGCTCCTCCTATAGTTATAGATATGAATATTATATTCTATTTCTGCCAGTATAACTCCCTAAATTCTACACACTAAACCTTTGATATGACACATGAAGGAGATATTTCAAAGGGTTTGAGGCTCTCAGCAACGTTTTTTTTCTCTTGGTCAGTGTTCAATTTATGAGTCCCTCAGTCAATATGTTAAAATGACCCACTTACATCTTATAGCCAACTGATGCTATACTCCTTGAAACCTCGGCCCTCAAGACAGTTTTCTGGCCTTAAGACACTGATATCTCCACAGTGGCTGAGCAGATTTTAACCCTTCTAGCTGTATTTGAAATGTCCATCTTCCTCCATTCTTTCGCAATTTGAACTGAAAAGATAGCCCTTACCAGTCTCTTTCAATGTTAGTTTCTATCAAGAGACACACATGCCTGGAAACATATGACCCTGGAGCATACAGCAGAGATGAGCCTGACTCTTTCATGTGACTTTTTTTTTTTACTCTGTATCTGATGTGACTTGAAACATACTTCAGATAAAAAGTGCAAGTGCATGGATAGCTGGATGGAAATAAAGTTAAAAATTGAAAGAATAGTGGCAATTACATTTCAAGGTGTCATAATAAACTACAGTACACTGAAGCAGCACATAAATTATATCAAAGCCAAATTTCAAAATCAACTGAAATATCTTATTAAGTTAAAAATCTTCTAAATCAAGCCTGATTATACACCTTATACCGTTTTTTATTCTGCCATACATTACTTATTGTGTGGAGGTGTGGTGAAATACATATAAAACAAATACAAATACAATTTTCATACTTCAGAAGAGAGCCATACAAATTGTGAACAAAACCTCATACAGAGAACCTCAAAGCTCATTGTTTTTTAAACTAAAGACTCTTAAATATGAAAATTTGGTAAACGTAAAAACAGCTGAAATTATATACAGAGCAAAACACTAATTGTTACCTGAAAGTATCCAAATGTTGTTTCAAAAGAGAGAAAGTAAACACGCCTTGAGAGGTGTTGTCATGTTCAAAAAACACCAGTTGTACGTATGTGTATTGTATTTTGTATTTGTTGCTACTTTGCCTTGTTTGCCTGATTTGGTTTGTTTTGTTGTTGATTGCTAAATATGATGTGCTGTTCAAATGGTAGGTGTTATAAGCTGTAATTTCAGCCTACACCTATGTTATATTTAGTGTAATTTTTTGCACTGTACTGTTTAAGTATCTGCCATTTTCTGTGAGAGGCTGTGACTTTATTTAGATGAATTTGTAGATTAATACATGATGTTCTTATTTCTATTTGCAGATGGAAATAAATTCTACATTCTTAATTCTTAGATTTGACAGACGGACAGATAGGTAGGTAGGTGGATAGATAGATAGATAGATAGTTGACATTGGTAACAATGTGTGTGATAAGAAAAATTTGTAGCTTAATTAATATCTGAGCAGCAGAATGTTTCTGTGAGTTTTTAATAATGGAAGTTTTGATAATGAGGTTTGGCAGGCCAGATAACTGGACGTTACAACAATCAAGTTTAAATGAAAGAAAGGCACGAGCTTCATAAATGTCCACATGGACCAAACTGAATTACAGTCATTTTTGTCATGGGTCATTGGGGGCTTGCTACAGCAGGACTAAATGGAAATAAGCAGGAAGATGTCAGTGACAATGCAGACTGAGAGATCACATGTCAAAGAGGGACAGAAAATTACACTCACACAATGTTAATCTTTATGGAGACAAAGAAAAATGTTTCCTTTTGGATGAGAACATAAATTGTTTTCAGAGGGAGCTGGAAATAGAGCAAGAGAGGGTGCAAAAGCACCTGCTGCAGGAAAATTGAAACTTGCAGAAAATAGTGGTCTGATGAGATGAATGTATGGGCTTTACTGTACGCAGCCCAGTGGATCCAGGCAGCAAAGGATAAATGGGTATCACAAATGAGAAGATCTACACCAAAATGGATTCAGCAAATGCTCCCCTATCTTTTGCACTGGAGCAGAAGTCTGTACTGAGACAAGAAAAAGCCCACGCTGTAAAACTAAAATATGAATTTGTTGAAATGATACACAGATGCTTTATGGAGGTAAACAGGCAAACATACAGGACCATTTCAGAGAGCAAATTCAACAGAATGGAGGTATTTCTGTGATAGTGGGCTACTGAAGACTGTTAAACAGGCAGTAAAAGTGGGACACATGGTGGAGAGGTGGATCAGTAATACTATGTTTGTCTGTAAAGAACATATAATGATCATAATGAATAAATATGAGCAACACCAAATTGCAACAGTAAAAGCGGCTGTTGCCAAGCTCCCAAAAAGATAGCTGGAGGAAAACTGCATGTGTAAGTAAATAGGCTTATCACTGCCAGGTCATTAAAGCACTGTGGGGATTTTTTTCATTAATACAGTATGATGTCTTCACACTGAGGCGGTGGAAGGATTTTCAAGTCACAAAGCTTTGCTTTGCTCTGTGTCCCCTAAAGGCTGCGCTGATGTGAATGTGAGTGCAATCTATTGCTTCAGTCACTCTCGAGACCTCAATGAAGGAATTTCAGCGCACTTAATATTCAACAGTAAATTTAATTCAGTAAATATACCCAGCTACTATCCAGGCTCTCTTTTGTAGTCTGAAAAAACATTTATGTGTGTGACAATAAATCATCACATTCCCTCCTTTATCCACACGACTCTGGTTATGTTGATGCCACATTCCTCCACAGAGTTCACGGCATTTTATATATGTCTATCCCCAGAGCCTGAGCAGGTTAGCTTAGCTTCAAACTGAGTCATTGTCGTGAGACAGAAAAGTCAGGGCTAAGCTCAACTTTAGCTTGGTAACCCACTAATCCTGCTTCGTGAGAAAGGCCCTTGAAAACAAAATCTTAATGTCACATCTAATCCTAGAAGCCTCCGTGCCCCAAAGTTCTTTTCAACTAAGCTTCTTCATGTAACCACTTGCAGTGCAAAGTTGAACTTGTGAATGGAAAATAAGCTCTTTTCATCTTTCACAGCCCTCACTGTTACTCGTGTGTGCTTTACGTAAATGTTTACCAACTCTGGCTGCAAATTAAAATTCAACAGCTTGTAGTTTGTATACATAAATAAGCCTCATAAGACAAAAAGATTACTGAATAGAGAAAGACAAACCTTGGAACAGGATAAATGCAGTGAAACACTAAACTAAGTGTAATGAATAGCAAAACAGCTGTGAAACAACACCCTGAAGATTTGCACTTAGATACAAGGAAAAAACGGTGTACTGAGATAAATTATCCAGATTTTATTTTCTCTTTTTTTAATAAGTTCACAGTCCAAGGTTACTTAAGGATGACACCTGTTTACCCCAGAAATAAAAGTGAAGTTACTAGATTGATTTTCTTTCCACACTATGTTCTATTTAGAAATATTGTCACATATTCCCCTCCGGTGACGGGGAAACCACCTCCCCAGCTGTCACAATAAACAATGGCTCCCAGTGGCACTGACCTGTAACTCAACTTTTTCTGCACACAAAGTCTTCTCTGTTTCTTTAACAGTACACACAGACTCACGCTCTGCCCTCATTAACATACCAAGATGCCCGAGACACGTACGATACACCTGTTCTCCTCTAATCTCACTCAGTGCAGGTGTAGTAACACGATGCACATCAGATTAGTCTGGTGTCTGTATCAAATGTGTTCTTATCTAACACAGCTGTGCCATTATGTAGCTATGGACGTGTTTTAAAGGGATAGTTTGGATTTTTTTGAAGTGGGGTTGTACAAGGTACTGATGAAAATGTTTTAAATACGACATACACTTTAACTGATATAGATATTTTTAGGTGGGACTTTTTGGGTGGTTAGCTTCCATGTCAGACTCCAGCCTGCTTCTCTAAACTGGGAGAGTGCCAACAGACATCTACTGTATGCTATATACTGCCTATGGATGAGTATGTCATACAACCTCAAAAAGGCTCTCATTCATACCCATAAACATGCATTTTTGAGCTGTTTTGGGTGGTGGCAGTTAAAAGCTGAATAAGAGCCACCGACATTGCTTTTTTAAAATTCCATTGTAGAAGGTCACTGCATGATGAATACACCACACACTCAGAATTCAGAAAAGCTACTTAGATAAAATGGTGACAAAATAAAACACAACAGCAACAAAGACACCACTTTTCATTTTATAGCATGTTTTTGGATGGTATGGTGGTTGGTTGGCACACTACTTTGGTCCAGACTGAAATATCTTTATAAATATTTTTATAAAGATTACATTTTGTACAGACATTCATGGTCCTCAAAGTGGGAAGCATCCTGACCACTTGATCACCGGACTTTTCCTTTAGCGCCATCTGCTGTTTTTTATCAACACTTTTGAAAGGATTGCCATGAAATTTGGTATAAATGTTCCATGTCCCCAAACAATGAATCCTCGATCCTGATTTTCCTCCAGTGCCACCAGCAACTTAGAATTTCAATATTAACGTAAAGCTAATTCTAGTACTATACATCAGATGGTAGCATTTATGATTAACGGTGTACATGGTCGCTTAAGAAACCATCTAGTCTTTTGTTTTACAATGAATACGACATCCTCACCAACCATATTATTATGTGCTAATAAGTTAATGTTGGCACCCCCAGCACCCTGAACTACGAAAGACATGCTAAATATAAACTTCTAAAGATCAGCATCTTAGCGTTGCCATTGTGAGTATTAGTATTATGATTTTAGAATTTATCTGAAAGCATCACTGTGCATAAGTACAGCCCATGATCTGTTTAAAAACAGTGGACCTAGCCATATTGCTTTTTGGAGCCAGAGGTGACCATATTTGGACGAGAGGGGGGAGGAGAGAGGGGAGGATCCAACTATGAACCCTGGGACACTGCTGTGGCAGCGACTTGTCAATCACAAGGTAGCCACGCCCTAAAGCATACTCTGCTTTATTGTCTGTTTTTTAGTGATTGAGACCATAAACTCATTGGGAAAATGTAACCTGTAGGTGCTAGAATGGATGGTCTGGAGGGACGGTCCAGAGGGACGCTCTGCTCTCTGCTATGATTGGTTGTTATGTCATCAATCGTCGATGCTCATGCAAGGCAATTCAAGAGCCACAAACCTTTTTCTGCTATCATTGCTGGTGGTTTAATTTATCACAAAACATCACATTTTTTTTGTAAAAAATCTGGAGGCTGTATTGGAGCGGGAGAGACAGTCATAGTGGCTGAGAGGAGAGCCAGGGCCTGCAGAGTTTGGTGGAGGCTCCACATCAAGAGTGTGTGGACACTGAAGGACATCTGACAGCGGGCACTGGGGGGACTTCCCACTCTCCCTCTGGTCCTCCAACATGCACACAGGCCCTAGTTCACCTCTAACCGCTACAACTGCCTCTCCAACCCCAGTAAAGCCTCGAGCATGTTCCCCAGGCCCTGGCTTCCCTCTAAGATGCCTGGTTTTATTGCACGGCCCCTAAGCAGCCTCCAACAACCTCACTAACCCTGGGTGTGACGTCACCGCTACCTGCTTGGAGGAGGTTGGGCGCTTTTGGCCCACCTACAGAGAAGGTCCATCTCTAGCATGGCTCAGCATGTTGAAAGTGACAAATGAAATGCAAATCGGCGCAGCCAAAATAATGGAAAATTCCCAGTAGACTTCTACTCTAATTTTTGCAAGCTGTGGAATCGCCCCCTGCTTGCTGTTAAGAGGCTTCGCATTGGGTTCACTTGTTAGACCTGGAGATAACTCCTTGGTGCAGCCTCACGGAGCTCGAGCATGGCTGTAGACTCCTGTTTCCTATTTACATCTAAGTGTTGTAAATGGTCAGACATTCATTGCACCGTTTGTTATGCCTCACTATTTTTATCTTACAATCTGACACTGATTGTAACCATGGTTTCATGAGACCCATATCACACAATGTGATGTGAAATGAACTTAAATGATCACTGTTATGACACAGTCAGTAGAGTCCTGTAAGAGGCACAGTATACATGTGTATGACCTCAACACTTTATGAGGACGAACAGGCATAGAGGGAATAAAAATGTACAAATTTAATGTCAATATTCTAATTTGACACTTCAAAGTAAGATGTCTTACTGGTGGGATTTGCTGTTTTTTTCTATTCAAGTGGTGCATCTGTGAGGGCCTGTGCTCAAAGCCCTTCTGCTCTTATCTCCACCCTGAGCCCAGGATAAGACAGGACAGGACTTGCTGTCTTAAGTTGGCCCTCTTTAGGCAGTTTGGCTCCTTGCCTATATCCTATTCTGACCTGGAAATGAAAAGCATGGAGTGAGGGCTCTGGAGAGATGACAGAGCTGTGTCCCCGTCTCTCTGACAGAGCTGATCTTTAATACAGCTTTGCCTCTCCTTAGCTGTCAATCTCCTCTCCCTCCAACCGATAACTGGCTGTTCTTGCCGTCTCCTAATTGTGTCTCTTAAGCTTAAGTTTGTCATAACATATTGGTGCATGGCATCGTGGCGGTTATGAGCATGGACAGCCCTGACTGCTCTGACAGCTTGGTGCTTTCCAAGCTTATGCCTCAGATGCCCTGTAGTGAAATTGATGATTTTTTTTTCTTGATCCTTGTCCATATTTCAGCGACACATTTCGCAGTGCAGAGGACAGAAGAGTAAGACCGCCTCCTCCATCATCCTGCGGTGTCACAGCAGTCCAGCTGAGGTGTAGTAGTGTTTGCACAGCATGGCTGCACTTCTCTGTGGTCACTGGCATTTAGGAATCAGTTTTCTCTGGGACATTTTCACGCTAGCAGGAGCTTAATAACACATTACGATAGGAAGTAGGTGGGTGTCATTAGTGTGCGAAGGATAAAGCTGCCAATAACCTGCTCATTTGATATAGGTAGATAAGTGAATAGATATTTAAATAGATCATTTGAGAGAAAGGTGTACCATATGGAATCTTCAGCAGCATCAGTGGCTAATATCTGCAGCTCATAAGCCCTTCAATTACTTTGGAAATATGTTAATATGGATACTGCTTCCCTCAACCTGCCAGAAATTACAAACTGCGAGTAAACTAATTAAGTAGGGGAGACAGAACCTGTCCTTCTGAATTGACATCACATTTACCAGATTGCATGCAGATTACATTGCATCTACCAGATAATGACTTGCTGAAATATCAGAGAGATGAGCGTTTTGAAAAACAGACAGAAGTGCCTAAATTAACTAATTTTTCAGTGTCAAAAGATTTACAAGAAACCAGCTGACATAGTTAATGCCACTTGAGCTGTGTGAGTATTTCCCTGCTGTTTCTAAGGTCAAACATATACATATTCATTCTTCCTATGCAGTACCTTAGAAATAAAGCCAGTATTTGATGTGTTGCTCTCTTCACCCCAGACGTTAAGCATGTGCCTTTGCACAGAGGTGCAGGTGTAGTAACTGGTTTAAGAGATTGGACAGGATAAGTTTCAGCATCAGCAGCTCCACTCGCTGTGCTTACAGTGCAGAACAATGACTAGACTACTGATATTACTGGGTTTCCGACCTGTGACTCATGCGGCCCCTCAGGATTTAGCTTCTGACTGAACATCTGATAAAATGGTTGGTTTGCGATTGCCTGTTTCTGTGTCCTGATTATTAACGTCTCTTGTGTGTAGCTGTCTTATTCTTGAGGTGATGAGGAGGTTTCAGTGTCTTTGCCTAGATTCTTTCCTCTCCCCTCAGTTTCTTCCTGGATTCCAAATAACCGTAAATATGTTTGTATTGTAATTATCGTGTGATTAGGAGGAACTGTCTGGGTTTGTGCTGTTATTGATTTGTTAAGGGTGTTTTCCTGCTTCCTGCCCAGTTTCCTAGAAATTAGCTTTGTATGTTACTTCATTTCTTTCTTAATAACGTTGTTGTGGCAGCATAATCACTGCCTAGATTATGTTCAACGACAACATTTCCTTCAGGTAACGAAACACTACACTCATGTACTGCATGGGCTTTAAAAGGAGGTGGCTGGGGAGGATGAAGGGCGTACAAAGTGCAGGACCTTCACAACAGAACTTCAGGTACAGACTCCTGTCTTAGCTTTAGGCAACAAAAGCACTTTGTTCAAGGTCAGGGAAGATCAGGATTTTGGTGAAATGTTAATCAAAAAGGTAATAAAAAAATGATGCTGTAGTCACTACAAGTGGATACTGTATGCAAGGTTGTATATTAGGCAGGAAACAACTGAAAAATGTTGTCAGTGAGCATTTTACTGACAACATTTTGCTGACACGTTTAGTTGCAACATTTTTGCAGCTTGCCAAGGACGTCAATTAGCAATATTTTCTCATTATATTTGTAGAAAAGAGAATTCAGTTGGCATTATGTTATGAAACACATTTGCTGTTTCAAAATGGTTGTATATAAATTTTATCTCTATTATTATTATTATTAATTTTTTATTGTTTTTTAGAATAACCAAGAAACATGGAGCATATACACTCTGAGCCCACAACATCAAAACCCACCCCATGACCGGCCTGCACAGACAAATGAACACTGCTAAATATACTTAATATACATGAATATACAACATATACAGAGTCAAAATAGACTGATGATAACAGTCAGGTATTGCAAGTGAATTATAGCAACAGAATGGACCCAAACAAGTGATATTACATTTCCATACTATAATAGGCAAACACAAGCATATATCACATTTCCTGAAGCCATTATTATAATAATACAGGAATGGTTGCCGTACTTTATGGAATTCACTGACTGATACTTGAGTGGTATATCTGAGCTTTTCCAACTTCAAGTGAGCCATGACATCATTAATGCAGCAGCCAAACAGAGGGTGCGGTTAGACTCCAGTTGTACAGAATGAGACGTCTGGCTAGCAAAGATAAAAAGGCCAAAGCACGGGTCTGAGCTCAGAAGAGACCCAGATCTCTTCCGGCCATACCCAATATGAGTCTATGGTTTAATTACACGTGCACGGAAATGTCTCAAAAATGTTGTACCAAAGCTGTCCCATCCTTGGGCATGCCCAAAATGAGTGGAAAAGAGTAGCTGGGTCCAGATTACACTGTTGACAGGCTGGATCAAATTCAGGTAACAGCTGGGCAAGTCTGTTCCTTGGCAGGTGACGTCTGTGAAGTATTTTGAACTGAAGAACATAAACATTATTTCTAGGAGACGGGGCTGTTCAGACACATATAATGGCAACAATAATCTTGATAAAGGCAACATAATATCATAAAATGTGTGAAACAGCTCAGGCATCTCTGGCTCTGTTTTAATACTGGTTTTACTTTTATCTGCAGGACAGGACCTTTCAGCGTGCTCTGTGCTGCATGACTGTCATGTGATGAAGCTCAAGGGTTCGTCCTTAAACTAATATTATTCTCAATACACACACTGCCCTTGAGGCATATCATACATACAGTAGACATGATATTGGTTTCTTCTGCCGCGAGGATGACACTCGGCTGCACTGTACCTCTCCACTGACCTTAATAGCACAAATCATTGTGACACTCCCACAGCTTCCTTCAGGGTCTCAGACACTCAAAGTCAGTAATAAAAAAAAATTCACCCTGCGGGACCAAAAAGCTTACTGTAAGTGGTTTAGATACCTCAACTAGAAATAAACTCCAAAATAAAATTAGATTTGGCTAAATGGATACTGATATCAACAATTACTGGACAGTGCCCCGCCCTGTTCCCTGGCAGCTCTATAGCTCTATACAGGCTACTCTGACGGTTCCTGCTTGAAAAGCCAGCATGGGGAAGAAAGGCTGGATCATCTTAGTCCCCCTTTCAAACAATACCACACCCTAATCAAATGACAAACTGATAACAATCCCTGATAAACTGGGCCCCTCCTCAGGGTCTGGGAGCAGTTTATAAGGGATGAAGTCCACAGTGGGCCAGTTCCTCCAACAAGGGTCTAGGGGCAAACCAAAGCTCAACAGATGAGTCAAAATAAAGAAAGATAAATCATGTTAAACATAATAACAACAATAAAATATATAAGTTGTATACAAAACAATAAGGAAACCACAGTTAAAATTTCATATCATTAACTACAAAACAGACGTCAGTATTATGTCAGCAAAACATTGGACGTCTACATCAGACAGACGTTTAATTTTGGTTGGAATGAAAATTGACCTTTCGCTAAGCCCTGCCCCTTTGAGATGGTTTGACAAGCTGTCGGAGTAGGCATGGAGCCCACACTGTAACTAACTGTACCCCCTGAAGAAATATTATCATATTTTTGGACAAATTAAATAGTTAAACAACATTCATCATGATGACACACAGCTGGTTGAATATCGGCAAAGTTTCCCTGCTTCCCTTCACTGGTTCCTGTACAGCAGGGTCGGTCTTTGTTTCACTGTTTTAATCATTAAAAAGCAAAGGCAGCATGTGTTTACATTCAGTAGGCTATATCTTCAGTAGCTAGCTAGCTAACCCTACACTTTTCAGGGTTTGATTTTGGTTTTGGAACAGGGAAGAAACGTATATCTTTTTCCAACCTCTCCAGGTAACGAGTATCATTAATACATGACGTGCTCCAGGCACAACATTTAGCTCCAAATCCACAACACCAGCCTGAAAATGAAGGAAATCTGAAACAACTGCATTAGAGTCAATGGAGCACAGCTGTGTTGTTGTTGGACCCTGGTCTGTGCCTGCCCCATGCTACGTTATGATTGGCCAGTCAGCATCCGACATTTTAAATGTCCAACAATGTTACAATGTCACAATGTGTGGACATGAACATTATGAAGTTATGAAGATGTTGGGTTCTGTTCTCCAAACCTTATGACTAAAAGACATTTTTCCACATCAAGATGACGTTGGCATGAGACGTTTGAGAAACAGTTGATTTTGGTTACTAACCAACACAACTTAAAACCAACAAAATATTAACATCAGTCGTGTCAGTTCTACGTCAAATTGATGTTGGCATTAGATGTAGTCCTGACATTGAATTTTGACAACCTAAATTCAACCAAACATCAGCGTCTAGCAAGGCTCCCACCCCCTTTGTTTTCTTTCTCCTTTTTCTCCTTTCATCCATCCACCCTACAGACTTCATGCCTGACTGATTGTTTAGAATACAGACACACACACACACACACACACACACACACACACACACACCACCTTCATACACCAACACCAAATCAACACTCTTATCCCCTGTTGAAATTTCGTTAACTGGCCTGTATTCACTGTTCTTGTCTCGTGTTGTTCAGTCAATATTTTCGATTTTGTCTTGCAATAAAAAAAAAAAACCCAAAGCAACCATTATGGTGTATGATACAGACATTCATGGTCCAAAAAAACATTATCTGTCATTTTGTTGACCCCTTGACCTTTCATGTAACACCACTGCCGTGTCAAAATTTCCTCTTGCCCAACACTAGACATGTTATTTCAGAAACTACAGGCTTCTCATGACATTTGTTGTGGATATGCGTGGTTTCCTGACCTTTTCACTGGAGCTGCTGCCGTCAGGCTAAAATATCTATAAAATAAAATAAAAAAACCTAAAGGGTGAACTCCCTAAAATGTACCGAGCTTTTTTATTCTTTCAAAAGTTGAACTCTTCTTAATTTGGAGACTACATAAGTTTTCCTCTGGCACCATCCTCAGGTCAAAGAAACAAAACTTGTTGAGCACATTCACGCTCCCAGTGGAAATAAACCCATTAGATTTTTATGATGCTTTGGCCTTTTATTCTAGCTCTACCCTCTGAGCAAAATTTACATTTTTAGCTGCTCAGGGTGATAACATGAACAATAAAGGCAGCGATCTTGCAGGACTTTAGACTTTGTGCCCTGTTGTTTTTTATTGCAACAGTATTTTAACCACTGTGCTCCATTATCTGAAGAAGACATCCACTGTGGAGCGTGGTCATGTTTATTAAACCCGCATTTGAAAAACTACGTGCTGCAGTCTCATTGTTTTATCTTGTATTGCTCCACAGTGCACGAAGCCAGCAAAAAATGTCGAACATTTCAGGCAATAAATCACACAAAAAATGTTGCTGTGAATACAAGGTAAGCTGGTGCTACCTACCTACCCAACCATCCACCTGTCTGTCATGTTTCTATTTTTTATTCAGTCTGTGTGTTTGTTATTGACTCAGTTTAATACTGCAGTCTGTTTCTTTGCCTTATCCTTTTTCACAGAGGAATCACATTTCCTGAGCCAAACCTTAATTCAAAAAGACTGTGCTATGACTTATAATGCTGCTGTAACAGTCCAAACACAGGAAGAGAGTGTGAAGCATAAAGCAGGTGTCCATGGCTTCTGGTCAAGTGAGATCGAACTCAGTACGATCCACTTGCAGATTTTTAGAAAAACAGCTCGGTGTCAGTCACCCGACAAAAAGTCAAGGGTAGTGACTTTACTGGACTATCCATCTGAATATCTTCCTCTACTGTGGGCTGCGCAGCTCAGACAAAGTAAACACATACTCCTGGATGATGAACACAGCAGGTCAGAGAAGGTGGAATTGGTTTTAGTGCGCTGTTGATTTGTAAATTTTAAGGCCATGCACAGAAAACCCGACTATTTCTACACTTTTCTTATATTCTATCACAAGTGAGACGTGAACCAGATAAACACGGCCTCATGCTGTCCTCTCCAGGTGCTGCATATATTACTTATGTTTCAGCAGAATCCACTACTGTTTGGCCAGGTCTTGCAAACTCTTTTGGTCTTGATCTTTATATTCTGTTATTTTAAAAACGGGATCTGATCTCACCTACTTTAATTTATTTTCGGAAACTTGTTGATTTGGAGTTGTGTTTATAGCCACCTGGCAAATGTGGGATGAATATTCACTCTGTTATAGCTCTGTTTTTAGCCTCCACCAACTTAAATATCTACTTCTTAGGCAGCTAGATGTTCCACTATTTTCACTATAGTTGCTAACTTTATCTGACTACTGTTAGGTGCTGAGCAGGTGGTGTACAGTGGATATTTAGTACTTTTTTGTTGAAAACAGCTGCCAGCTGTGACCAACAGCAACACTGATGGGACAAGAGTAGTGAGATCAAAACAGTAGCTGAAAGTGGAAACGCTCCGTGAGCTGAGAGGAACTGTAGAGTCTGATGATAACTCTGTAGGCTTGTCATTATGAGCAATGCCTTTCACATTATAAGTGGTAATTTAATTCGTTGTTCATATCAAGACTAGGTGTCTGCAGCCATGCCGGCAGCTCTGTGAGGCCATACTGTAAGGCATGGTGGTGTTTAAACAGCCAATGCCAAATAAAATATAGGAACTGTGCATTTCTGCAAACCACAGATACGTTACAATTGTGCATTTCATTCCTAACATATCAACATTTCTAAAGTGAAGTAGTTCTGATTATATGTATGTGAGGTGAGTTTGTCATCAGGAAGTGGATGGGACAGTTGATGGCATGATACCAAGGTTAGATAGCTGCAAAAAAGCAGACGACTTTTCGAGACCAACAAACTGCAACACTGGTTATTTTTCAGCAAGCCGTTGATGCGTTTCCAGTGGCAGGTGGCACCAAAACCACCAAAACATAATCTTTTCCCAGCCATAACCAAGTGGGTTTTGCCTAACCAAACGCAATTCAGAGTGTTGTTGAAGTGTAGTTTCAATATATCTGCTACAAAATAACGTATATATGTTACGTATACATGGTTTGCAGAGACGTACAGTGCCAACATTCACTATGGCGACTGACTGGTTTAAATGCAGGCATGTTCCTAATTAATTTAATTTAATTTAATTTAATTTAATTTAATTTAATTTAATTTTATTTTATTTTATTTTATTTTATTTTATTTTATTTTATCAAGGTAGTGACAGACAATGCATGCATGTGGGTAGATGGAGCTGGGAATATAGACAAAACACGGAAAAAACTGAACAAAACAAAACGAATAAATAACAAACCAGCAAAAGATGATCAGGTATAACAGTATTCTTTATGATATAAAAATGCGTGCGCATCTGTGCATGTGTTTGCGTGCATCCATGTCTGTAGCTGATAAAGAGGAGAGAAAAGGCTGAGCAAATAACACTATGGAAAATACATAATATAAATAATGATATGGTTCTACATATACATAACAATGAATATAGTAACAATGTAATATTGCATTATTACCAGTGCATCATCTTCATAATTTTATTTCAACTTGTTAGCATGCTAACATTTGTAACCACAGTGTGTTTGTATTTTACAACCACAGGGATGTAACAATATATTGATAAAAAACAATAAAGATAGTTCAAAGATAGCTTAAAATTAAATTCCCATTACACATATTGATTCATTTTTGTTTGTTTGTTTGTTTATTTGTTTTGCTGTAACTGCATCGCTCGAACCTTTATACAGTCTCATGTTTAAGTCAAATAGGTTTTTCCAGATGACTGCAACTACTGCTAATTTCCACACTATTTCTTACCCAGCCATTTGTTTCCACAAATTAATTAGCTTTATTGAGGTAAATTGCCCAGCCTCAGACACAGTGTGGTGTCTGTTAGGGAGCCATGGGTGAATGGGGAAATGACTTGGAAGGAAAAAAGCTGGTAGATAAAACCGAACAATAGAATCCCTGAATGCAATTAAGCAAAAGAATTAGAAGTCTCTGCAGTGAAAAAGAAATGTCCTGCCTCAGTAGATCCTCTCGTTCATGCAGGGAAATGTACTGATAAAGTAAAGCCTTTCATTCCTCTGTGCTCGGAGCTCCTGGTGTCCAAAAATTGAGGAGAATTTCAGACTTCATTTTCATGCTGCAGCTGTGAACTCAGTGTGCATGATATTAAGAACGCCGTCTTCACTCCGTGGTGCTATATTTTCCTCTCAAAATGAAAAAAAAAAATGGATTTTACAAGATGTTCCACATGAACGGCTGCAAATACTGACCCTTGTGCCTTTCATGTTTCTGCTTAATTTGCTCATGGTGGGTCTCCACCTCCATCCACAGACACTCTATTTGATTGCAAGCAAAGACCCTGATATGAGTTTAAATCACTTGCGTGTTTATTGAGCTATTCCTGGAAAATATAATCCTCGAGGACTGGGGAATTATCAGATTTCCGCATGAAGCAGCTGTTATATTGGAATGTGGCTAATTAGAGATGATGTTCAGATATGATGTTACATTTAGATGATTCTCCATTATAATCGGGCAGCCCAGTGCAGTATGTGCAATGAAAACACATTATTATCACCAGCCTGTCAGTGCTGTGCATCATGACAAATTACTTTCCCACAAATTGTCCCCAGAAGATGGATTTTATCAGAGTTGCATCTATTTTTTTTTTAGATAAAAATGCTAAAAAAAAGCTTTAAAAAATGGGCATATTTGCACAGCGAAAAGGGGAGATAGAATATGGTTTTCAAAAGTGTTCATTTTTTCATTATATATCTCCCTCACTCCCACATAACTGGCTTCATTTAAATATTCCTTAATCTTAACAGCAGCAAAACAACATAATAGCAGAAGACAACAACAATATTTTTTAACTATTTTGAATCACATCACATTTTACACCATTAAACTATATCAAACTGCTTTTCACTGTGCTGCAACATGGCCAATACTCACATCAAGACCTGCAGAACTTCCCAGGTGAACTGGACAAACAGGAAACAAAAACAAACTTGGGGTATAAAAGCAAAGCAGGAGAGTAGGGGTTTTGGAGCGTTGCTCAACCACACTGTGTTTGTGCAGGATCGCTGTAAGTGCTCTCTGTCTACTTGCTGCAGTTTATGTTTATACTGTAGGTCTGAGTGAAGCATATATTATACATCATATAACAAGTGCTCCTCTTTAAGTGATTTTGGATGATCCAGAGAACAGTTCCCTGGGACTGAATGAAAACCTGTGTAAGAGTGTATTTTTTATTTTATTTATTTATTTATTTATTGTAGCTGATATAAACAAGAACGCATCAAAACAACTCTACCTACACTGTGGCAAAATGACTATATAATGTTGTGTGGGCTGCAGGGTACAAATGAGGTGTTTGGGGGGAAATAGTTTAGGATTATTTGCTTTCCAAATATAGAGCAAGCAAAAATATAAATAAATAAATAAACAAAAAGCATGGCCTGAGGGAGAAAATTACTGTAAATAAGACAAGGAGTCACACAGCAATCAAGCTCCGCTGCTGAACTTACAGAATACGGTAAACTTGCTGACAATGCTGATTAGTTAGCCTGGCATCGCCACACCAATTCACAAATGCGAGTTAAGGCCTCGGGGGCGTGATGACTAAACAACATTAAAATGCAAAATAGTTGCCTGCGAATATTTCCTATCCAACCTATTGATACCAGCAGCAATGCGACTTTGCGACAGATTCAACACTTAAATAAAAGGTTTTGATGGGAACAGATCACCTGGCAGCGATGCACATTTTGCAACAAATACCAAGATGCTATTTGACCCAGAGCAGCATCTGGCAGTCTGTTTAAGGTAAATGTTGTAGCCACTTCAAGCTTTTCTATTGAGTTTCCTTTTAACAAAATGCTTTGAATTCAAGCTCCCTCTGGTAAACAGTTACGCTTTGCATTTGTCTAGAGCTTTTATTGTGAAAGGTAAGAATGGGAGAAGTGGATCTGGTATGCATTGCCTTTGTCAAGTTTGAACGGAATAATAAAGCTTGCCATCTTGGTTCAAACTACTGAGTCTCCCTGTTGTTGTTCATCATTCTCATAATAGGCACATTGTCATTGGTTGATGCTTTTATTAGCAGTGTAAAAACTCAGAATATTGACCTCATTCCACAAAAATTACAATGCTCTTTCACAGGGTAATATTTGCCTTATATGAAAGTAGTCATAACAAAAACAATAATTTGAAAAAATGTATTGGGGTGTGAATTAATCACACGGGGGATAAAAAAATACCCTCCAGTGTTTGAAGGGTGTTATCAATGGCTGAATGGGGCATGTGAGGCTGTAGCAAAAAATGTCTCTGGGCACAACTGGATGGACCCACAACCGATAAAGGGAATGAAACACGTGATGTAGCACAGAGTGACGGACAAATGCAGACAGACTACAGTGTGTAGCGGTGAGCTGTAATGGCATAGCATCAAGGTGTCTGTGAATGGTGCTGTTCTTGCAATAAGAAATTGCAAATACCTCGACAGAAAGCTCCACATGAGCTACATCTTAGCTGTTTTCAAAAATTCCTTAACAGCATTCCTCTTTGCTAAAGCTAGGTTTATGGAGCTGGACATGCACTTGTATAGCGCCTTTCTAGTCTTCTGACCACTCAAAATATTTTTTACACTATGCCTCACATTCATCCATTCACATGCATTCATACACTGCTGGCCAAGGCCACTGTACAAGGTGCCACCTGCTACACAGCTTTAACACACTCACATATCAGTGGAACAGCCATCTGTAGCAATATGGGGTTCAGTATCTTGCTTAAGGATGCTTCAACATGTGGACTGGTGGAACTGGGGCATGAACTGCTGATCTTCTGATTAGTGGACGACTCGTCACGTCCCTGGGGTGAGGGTGCACCGGCCAAAAATGACGTCATCACATATGTTGCAACAAGCGTTAAGGCTCTGCAAGTTGTCAGTCATTGTATGGAACCTGCCCTATATCAGATAAACTGTGATTAACAAGCTGGGAATCTGTTTGAATGGGAGGGGAACAGACACATCTACCAGACCAAAACATGAGCTTGCAGATTCATCTGGTTCTCAGGCTACTGATTAATAAAAAATGATATAAATAATTTAAAGTCAGTGTTAAGCACAACAATCTTTAACATGATTTTTTTTATTCCAGATAAAAAAAAAAAACAGTGGGACGTTTATCAGTATTTCCTGAAAAACAATCTGTATTTCATTCACCAAAAACATGAAGAAAAAGTTGAGGCACAACTTTTAAACTTTCAAAGTGAGAAAATCACAATGAGGGACCAGTCTTGTCAGGCTTTCATCTTCGGTTGCCACTGTTGCACATCATCATTAATTCATCTTACTTTCTCTCTCACTTAGCAGATGACACATTTCAAGCAGAGAAGCAGATGTACAAGCTGATTGATGTGATTTGTAGAACAGAGGCATGCCATGCGTGGAACATTATATCGTACAGTTTTGCATAGTTAGTCAGTTGGTGTAAGACAGATGTTGTCAGGAAACAGAGGATGACATGACTTCTAAATCATCTCTTCTTGCTTCCCTTACTGTTTGTGATCTAGAAAAAAATGTTGGCATAATTTACAAAGTTTAATTCCCTCTGAGCATGAAAACAGCTTTAAATGAATCTTGGACTGTTGGATTTAGCACTGTTTAGCTACTTCACACATACTGTGGTGCAGTCTCTTAAAAAAAACAAAACACAACCTTGCTCTTTAATGCCCTGCCCACACACAATACACATCAGCTTGACTGACATGCCTCTGCTAAACAAGATTTGTATCATGTGCCCACAACTCTGCATTGTTTGCCTTGAAGCATAATCAGGCACTCATACTGGTGTATAGAGAATATCATTCACTGTCGACTTTATTGCTTTGTTTGCTTTAACATGTTTTTGCAGCAACAGCAGGCTGCAGTGGAGCGTGCAGTATTTATGAAAAGTTATTAGTAGTCCTGACAGCTTTCAGTCTGTGACTTTGTTTTGTCTTTATTTAGTGTAGAGACAAAGTGCTCTGCTCTGACCCTGCTGTGTTAAAAGCACAGAGAAAGTCTCTACATCAAACTACAATGCTCTAGGTTTTAACACTTGGTACATTTTGTCTTTTCTATATATATACATAATGAAAAATACAATTTCCACTTTTCAAATGCATACAGTGTCTTTTCAACACAAACTTTAAAAGTAGGTAAGGTTTATTTCCTTAAGTGTAGGCAGCAAAAGCGCAAGGTTAGTTTTAGAAAAACATGGTTTTGCTTTAATTGAGTATTTTTGTTACTAACTAAAGTAACATCCCATAACATATGTCACAACTTTTTCTCTCATTATGCTACAGCAGTTGCTTGGAGTGTCAAAACAACGCCACTGTGCGATGTGTCTCATACTGCTGTTAAAGGGTGCCTCAGTGCTCTGGTATCTGACGCCAAGGGGCACTGACACAGCGTCAGTATTTGAGGAGTTGGGAGTAAAGCGGGAGATACACTTGTGCGTCAGCTCTATGCAGAGTCTACGCTGTAGCCTACCCTGTTGTGAGCATTTATACTTGTGCGGTGGTGTGTCTGTGTCACTCTGCAGTTACACTTCCAAAACATTAGTCAGCTGTGGGGTTTCTGTGAAGTTTAACTGATCCAAAACACACCCAAAACACACATTAAACATGGCTTAATAGAGGCCAGTTCAAACACAAGTACACAAATCAGCTTCACTATAACTCACAGCATTCACAGACAAAGCAAGCAAAAGTACAACATGCTAATGTTTTTAGCACAAGTCTATGGCATTTTACATTATATAAATTAGCCTAGCAGCTAGCTGACTTTTCCTCTGCAAAGCCAGGGATAATAGCACATTTAACGTTACAAAATTTGACTCCTGTCTTACACTAAACACGTTTTCCAAACAAATTTATTAGCACAAGCCTATGGCATTGTATATTGTATAAATTAGCCTAGAGACAAGTGAAGATGCTCATATGAAGCCAGGATAAATCACACACAAGACTTAAAATGTTATTTTGTGGAGGCTTTATTGTCTTTACAATTTATTGTTTCTTATCTGTGAAATCAAAGTAAATAAAAGCTTTGTTTCCACTGAGGGAAATGGTTTCAGCTTACAATAGACAGGAGGTCTGCATCACTGCAACGTGTAGTTACATTTCTGGGATGCATGTCATGCTACAGCATAGGGTACAGCGTTGATTTGACACAGAAATATAAATCCCTCATAAGGCTGGGGTTGCACAGATACATACTGTAAGGAGATCATTTTTGTAATCCTTTCCATATGGTGTGACCTGCACCATCCAGTGACACTTCAAGAGCAAGGACCAGACCATCAACAGAGGTAAATCAACCCAATACCACAATAAATGTTAGCATTTTACATTTCTCCAAACTTTTCATATGTAGCAGATAAGTAAAAAAAAACATGATTCATTACATTTCAGTTGTTAATTTTATGTAATGACAACGCTGTGGGAGATGTGTGTTTAGGTTTAGGTACAAAACCAACCAACTTGGTTTGGGTAAGGAAAACATCATCAATTGACTTGATTTTTGGTCGCTAAAAATTGGTGGACATGCCTCAAACTGTTGTCAAAAAATACTTGCTTTTATTGCTTCAGGCATGTTTTGAGCTCTTGTAAAAAAACACCAGCTTGTGTTGGTTTCAAACAGGGGTCTGCTGTTGTCTGCTACTTGGCAGCCATCTCCCCGGGGTGTCATGTCATCTCACCATACCCTGATGAGAAACTCACATCTGAGCAACATCATACACGTGCAATGTACACACGAAACTTATCCCTTGGTTTGCAGACATACAATGCCAACATGTTATTGTGGTGACTGGGCTGGGTAAATATATATATGAAGATTTTGATTTATTTTGAGACGTATGAGTTTGAGGTGGAGCAGTGTGAGGAAGGGTACAGGCTGATCGAGCATGGCTTTTTCAGATCTGCAGACCTCCAGGGGACCCTGTGAGAGATGAGAGAGGAATGGGGAGAAAGGGGAGAGGGTTGATGGGCATGCAGGTCAGGCCCTCATACAGTCGACACATGTAGTCCTCTTGAACTTCAGCTAAATTATTTCCATTTTCAATGAATTGGTTTACAGTGAGGAGTCACTGAATGGAAGCTTCAGTAACGTGACATCTGAACCAGGTTATAAATCCCAGATAAAGGCTGCGTGATCTATGAATTTGTTGCTACATCGACTTGGCATCAGTGTCACTGCAAACTCACTGAATACATTTCAAGCTACTGTATATCTGCAATGAAGTATTAAAGCCTTTCTCTCTCTATCGCTCTCGTGTTGTGGCAACAAGGAATGGAAGAAAGTTTGAGAATTTGTGATTTCTTGCATCAGTGGTTGACTGAGCCCATTATATGGAGGGTAGCCAGCTGGTACAGGAGTCATTACCAGTGTAGGCAGACGACAACTGTGCTTGCTCTACCATCAGATCCAGCGTTCCCCTCTGTGCACTTGTTTCTTTATCAAAAACAATTTGAAACTTTAATTTGGTTTCTCTGACAAATTGGTTTAACTGGTAAGAAGAATAAACAACTGTATATTGGAGGACATGCAGTAAAGAGAAAATTGCAGGATCCAGGCAGCCAGCATGTGTGAAATTATGATTTTTAATATTTGAAAAATGGCATAAAAAGCCAACCTCCGATACTATCAGACATGAGAGCCATGCATAAGCAATTTCAGTAGCCAGAGGCAAGTATTTAACATGTATCCCACAGGTTTGTACCCCTCTCATGTGAGCATACAGGTGTGAGTTATTAGTTTGTTCAGTTGTTTGAGTGCTGATAACAATGTATGCCTTTTCCAATAACCTTTACATTTCTAAAATCACGTCCTGAACTCAGTCATTCAGCACAAAGCTTGAAGGACATCCTTTGTTAAGGTATGGAGCTTTAATACCCGACACTTAGAGGATTAAAGAGGGTGCGTGGGTGGGGGGTGCAGTCAGGTAAGTGAGACTGCGGGGTTCAGAGAGGTCCACACCTGAACAAAACACTGGTCGGTCAGACACAGGGTACTGGGCGGTAACATATTGCATGAACAGCCCTGAAGGAGTATCAGAGCTCACAGGAATACTGGTAACATAAGATCCTGTGAGACGCTGTAAGACTAAAAATAAATACAAACGGCTGTTTTGTTTTGTTCCAGATATTCAGTGTTTTTTCTTTGTAATAAACCTCTTAATTTTGATTTTATTTTCTCATTAAAGAGTATCATCGTTATTGAAAAGATTAAGCATATTGTAGTTTTATGTGTCAACATGATAACACAGAAAGGCCATGTGACTGTGTGTGGGCTGGTAAGTGTGAGAGTAAATTCTCATACACAATGTTTTATCCAGATAAAGAAGCTGTTTGCAAAAAATAAACCTTTCTTCTATCCAGATATTCTTCTCCTTGCTCTGGCTCATTTTGTAGTTGTTGTTATTGTTGTTGTTCTTTTTGTAATCCTACAAATTGTAAATGAGTCTCTTCCCACAGGCCCTAAAAACTGCAGTCATCAAGCCACTCTTGGTACCAAAGGACTAATCTGGACACGTTACTACTGAACAATTACAGGCCCATATCAAACCTCCTGCTGTTTTCACCAGCTGAACAACTTCATGGCACTAAAGAACAGTTTTAATGTCTTCCAGTCAGGTTTTTGACCACACCACAGCGCTGAGGCTGCTTTTGTTAAGGTCTTCAATGACATTAATCTCAGAGCTGCATTTGACACGGTCGCCCACAACCTCAACTGGTAAAGTACTACACAGTACTAAACTAGTGTGATTCTTACTTAAAGAACAGGGAGTAGTTTATTTGAGTGGAGAAAAATGACATGTGGAGTTCCCCAAGGCTCCATATTGGAGCTTCTTCTGTTTAACATCTACATGCTTCCATTTGCTCAGATTACTGAAAACAACAAAATATGTTACCATAATTATGCAGATGACACACTTATTTACATAACCATGTCACCAGAGGACATTGCAAGTGCTGACTCATGTGCCATAATTTTCTTCAATTAAACATAGAAACAATGAGGTAATAGTTTTATTGCCAAGGAGAAATGGTCAAAAGTCAGTACTCAGCTTCAATTCATGGACTCAGACCTGAATTTCAATAGCCACATTAAGACAATTACAAAGTCAGCTTACTGTCACCTTAAGAACATATCAAGGATAAACAGACTGATGTCTCAGTAGGATTTGGAAAAACTTGTCCATGCATCTATCTTCAGTAGACGTAACTTCTGTAATGGTGTCTTTGCAGGTCTCCCTAAAAAATCAATCAGACAGCTGTACCTGATTCAGAACGCTGTTGTTCAGTGTCCTAGGACAAAGACAGTGAATCACACCACTCCAGTTCTGAGGTCTTTACACTGACTTCCTGTCTGTCAGAGAATCGAGTTCAAAATACGACTGTTGGTTTACAAAGCTTCTGCTACACTATGAACCATCCAGACCTCTCTGGTTTTGTGGGACAGGTCTGCTTTGTGTCCCCAGAGTCAAGACTAATCATGAAAAAGCAGCATTTAGTTCTTATGCACCATATATTTCGAACTGCCGGAACGTTCAGTCCTTTTAAATCAGGGCTGAAGACTTTTCTTTGCTGCTGCCTTTGATTAAATTAAATATTTATTCATTTCTTACACTGTGCTGTAACTTTTGTTCTTGTATTTTATACCTGTCTCAGTATATTTTAACTTTTTTCCTAGTCTCTAGTTCTTTAAATGAATTGCTTTTAAATGTCATTTTATGATGTGTTTCTTTTGCACCTTGTCTTGATGCTTTTGATGCTTTCATGCGAAATTTCACTGTATTTATTACAGTGACAATAAAGCTTCTTCTTTTTTTTATGTAGAGCACTTTGAATTGCATTGATGCTGAAATGTGCTATACACATAAGTACTTGCTTTGCCTTTGTCTTCTTCTTCTTTGCAGTTATTGCCTTATTATTACAGATATGTGTGATTATCTATATCTATTTTCAGAATCTTGAAATAAATCATTTGATTTTGTTTTGTTTTAACATTGTGCTGTTTTTTCATTAGCAGCGAATCATAATTAATTTACAATGTTATTAGGCATTTAAAAGATATGCAGGTTACCTGATGTTTTATTTTGAGTGCTCATTTTTATTCATTTATACACAGCAAGTTAAGACAGGTAAGTTCTGAGTCAAGTCCCACATCAAGGACTACCAATAACAAGTCAAGTCTCAAGTCCTAAACATTGAATATCAAGTGCTAAACAAGTCATAATGCACTCTTCAGCAAATGTAATGCTATTGTAACAACAGAGTATTAATATATTAAATTTACAAAAATTATGAATTCTTTTTAAAAGATGTATTTATTTCTTCAAACAAGTGCGACTGAACTTAATCATAAAAAGTAGTGTGTACATTGTACTTTCTTAACAGCAGAATGAATTTTGTATGTTTCTGTCCTGATTTGTATTTAACTCGTCTCGTATTGAGAAAAAAAGTCTGTAACCAACTCTTTCCAGATTGGCTTGGGGGCAGGTATCGAGTTCTTTCAAGTCAAAAGGCTCAAGTCCACGTGAAGTCACGAGTTATTGGTAAGTCTTTTTTGATTTCGTCAAGTCAAGTTAGAGGTGTGGATACAAGTTCACACCTCTAGGTGAGATTTTCAGATAAGGCTATGGTGGGTTTTTACTTCACCTGCACATGTATTTTTTCCCGATTACGTTTTCTGTTTTTTAAAACTGTGCAAATAAAACATAAAAAATGGAAAGCCTCTGCCTCCACCACCAGCTGTAACATGAGTAATGCTGTGCACTGTCTTGAAATTCTTTTCATGTATGTGTGTGTGGTAGGTGGGGGAATTATTGATCTTATTTTATAATAAGGTGAAAAATAGTTGCAGCAAATCGCTTAAGGGTTAGTTTTTATCACTTGATCTAAATTATATTATATATTAGGCGACATTGTAAATCAATGTACAATCACCTCTCAGCAAATTATGTTGCTGAAAGAAGCTGAAAATCCTTCTGCTTATCAGGCTCCCGTGTCCTTCCATCCACAACAACATAATGGTGTTTTGTATCAGCACTTATACATGAACATAATAGATTGTCTACTGTCCTCTACATCTGTTGGCAGTAGGAGAGTGACAAGTTGATTTATGGGACTTGGAGGAACAGTAATGAATTAATTAGGTTGATAAGATGCACTCCTCAAGGTCACTGTCCACTGATTCCCATACGTCTGATAGCTGACTGTAAATCTGATTAATACACACAGAATGAGAATCAACAATCAACAAATGGCCAGTGTTATCACATGCCATCCTCATGTATGTTTTAGATTCATTGTAGTCCTTAGAATCGGCTGTCAGCTTGCTGGGGGGTTTAAAAAGTTGCCTTAACATGCAGTCAGGACAGGTTTCCGAGTATGATAAGAGACATAATTAAACACACAGTAATGAGGCAAAACCAGAGAAGAAGACCGTGCGTGTAAAGACCTTAACTGAAAGATTGTAGTGTCAGACTAAGTTATAGCTTTATAATTATTATGCTGTTTTAATCACAACTGGTACACAGACTGTTTGCATCTCATCCTGTTTTCTGCTGTTTGCTAAACACAGCTGAATGTTTGGGGCCTTGAAGTTGCTGCACAACCGACAACACACACGTCTTTTTATGTTTGGTTTATAAAAAGCAAATAACCACGTTTGCATGTTTTTCATGCTCGGGCTGCAGCGTGTGCTAATCTTAGAGCCATAGATGTCTTCCTGCAATTAAGATGTCAAAGAAGATTTTTCTTTTTAAATCTCCTGGCACAGTCCATAAATGGACAGTGAGAAAAAAAAGGTATTATTAAGAATCTGATTACCATCTGCTCATGCATGACCCACTAATGTGACTTTGATATGTTTGATAGTGCAATATGAGAGACAGAACTCCTGAATAGAATAGAGTAGAACATAAAATGCTTGCCGACAAAAGTGTGTACAATTGTCGTGTTGTATTATTGTGTCAGGCAGAAACAGAGAATCATTATCATTCATTTCATTAAAGCTGTGTAATTGAAAGTTTAATATTTCCCTCTCTTTTCGCTCTGTTTTGGTCTCACCCAACTCCTGAGAGAAATATCTTACTCTTAAGCTGCTAAATTTTTCATTATGTTCACTAGCTAGTTGCTAGCTGTGTCTGTCTGCTGTTTGATGTTGAGCAGGTAGTGTACAACAGTATTTTGAAACCTGTGCTATGAGAGCAGTGAGGGTGAACCACAACAGTACAGTTTTGGGGCTGGAAAACCACAATAGTGGGCTGAAAGCACAACCTCATGAAATGTAGCTACTGTGATGTCACCCAATGGTTTGTCGACATTTTAGTCGTTGCAACCTTGGTTTTCTGGAGCAGGAAGACGGCCTGTCACTCAAAGCGGCCCACCCTTAATTATGTGTAACTTTAAGCTGTAATAAAGCATAAAGTTGGGCATTTTAACATTGGTGTCTACAGGGAATGGCTGGCTCCAGATGGCTCCTGGAGCCAGCCTCGAGTGGTCATTCAAATAATTGCAAATTTTGGCACTTATGTTTTGGCTCTTACTTCAGCCCCGGAGGTTGCTGCTTGGTTATCAGATGCAATAAGGCTCAGTAGAGCTAAGGAGAGCTCCAAAACTGGATTAAGACAAAATCTCTAAAGATTAATTATCAGCAACCCCTTTCACACACACGTGGTCATGTGATCCATTGTTACGATAAAAACATTTATCATAGTCACTTTAAAGGGAACCTCTTTTTCAGGTCCATACTTATATTTTGTTTGTCTACTAGAATGTGTTTACATACTTCAGTGTTCAAACAACACTTTATTTTCCTCATACTGCCTGTGCTGGAACACCTGTATTCACCCTCTGTCTGAGAAGGCTCTGCTTTAGCTCCTGTTTGCCTGAAGGCAAACTTCTCTCATGTGTGTCTTGGTCTGCGTCGTCATTGCAGCCTGGGGATCGACTGAAACAGAGTATAGCGGCACTTTCTGCCATGAAAAATCGCCAATAAAAGCAATCACAATCTGGCATGTTCCGAAATCAGGGAGAAATTAAAAACACTGGCAAACTTAAACTAGATGTTTCTCTGATGCTAGCATGTAGCTGCATGTAGCAGTGAAGGCTATGAAATGTAAACACTTGTGGTAGCCTGAGGCAGATGAACATATAAAGAAATCCATCACGAGCTAATTTCAGCTTGTCTCTTAAGTAGAAAAACACTGGAAACAGAGTATTCAGAAAGGTCTGTAACCTACAGGGATTACTTTTATATATATTTACCTCATTAATTGAAACTTGGACTAGGTTTAATATGAACATTTGACATCAACACCATATATATATGACAGAAAATATACCGTCCCGTTTAAAAAAAGAACCTCAAGAGTACAGAAATATATAAGATAAGTCTCTAAGAATTGAGCAGCCCATTGCCAGTGGGATGAATGATTTCTCATACAGTATATGTTCTTTGTTGTTTGAGGCATCCTGTAGCGTCTTGTGAAGGCTCCTCCATGAAACACAAAGCCGTCCTCTTCACCATCTGTTCCCAGAAGTTGTCTCTCGGTTAGTGAATACTACTAGCAGAAACTTCTCCTCCTTTGTGCACCAGCAGACCAGATTTAATTTAGTCCCAAAATGAAACCGTCACCTGACTAACCACCTGACTAACCTGATTCTTTTCAGTTTAATGGCGGCACCAGTGACTGTAGAGATTCCATTGATTGGTCACAGGAAACTAAAAACTTCCACTTTGCTCAGCAAAATGCCTTCGACTCCTTCCTGTGGAGGCCATTAGCTCTCTGATCAGAAGGAGTAAAGACGGACAGGCTGTTAAATAGAGCCGGCCTGTGGGTTGCAGGTTTCATTGATGATGCTACTGAACGTGCTCATGCTGTGTGAGACACCCGCAGTGACCCAGCGGGGAGCTCAGGGGGAGAAACTATTTAGCCAGCTCAGCGTGTATATACCAAGCAGGCACCATTACATCCCATTTGCAAACATAGGCATTGGGATTTGATGCTGTTGTTTGAGGGAGCCAATTTAATTTTACTGCTCAGTATGCCTCAAGGACGGTATCAGTTAGTTTGTCTAACACGAATGCCTTTGTGGTGCTCCTGCATCTCCGTTTCTGTAATGTCATGTAATTTTCTTTTGTCCTTTATTTCATTTTTTTTCAGCCGTAACCAGCCAGCGATATCTCTGGCAATTGCTCCAAGGATCAGAAAAGGTCTATAATTTTGGAAAGTGGCAATCTGATATTGCAGCATGCAGCATGTGAATAATTTCAAAGCTTGTTTCTTTTTATACAGTCCTTCCTACAGAAAAGACCAATCTTGTATTCACTCTCGGCAACGTGAGAGCAGACTTCTCTGTGATAAAATTCTCAGTCAGGAATTGGATATAGATTAGAAAAATAGATATAATGGATAGATTTATACTAGAACACCTCCTAGATTGAAAATTATATCTGATGCAATTTGTGGTGCAGCTCAGGTGCATGCTGTAACTACAAAACCTACAAAATACCAAAAATATATAAAAAAAATAAATACTGAAAACAACACTAAAAACAAGCAATCATTCATATACTATTATGTTAAAACAGAAGATTCTTTAAGATGGAAACATAATGCCACCAGAATGACATTTTTTAATCTGCTTAATTAGGAAACTTTTTAATGAGCATATCTGCAAAGTTGCAAAACTGAATGTATCTGCAAAATGTTCACTGGCAACATATTTAATTTGTTTGGTTTCTGCTCTTGCAATATGATATCTGCTTTTTATGTTTCTGCATTCACAGCACTTAGTTAAGGTCAGTGAAAGATCATCTTGCTTTAACACAGAAAAAATCTGCAGTCACTCGAAGGATGAGACACATCGTGATCAACATTTAACCCTTTAAGACATTGCATTACATTAACTGAAAGCTGGGAACCTGGAGAATAGTTTGAGATGTGTGACACTGTGTGTCAAGTTTTTCTTGTCATAAATAAGTAGAAAACATTGTGTTTTGTTCATGCACCTATTAAAGTTTAGAATATATAGGGAGCTTAGAACATTATGATGAAAGCATATGATTTCCATGCATATTCTGTTATGTCTTATAAGTTGAAGCAACAATTTTTGGGTTGATACCATTTGTTACACAGATTTGCATTTTTGACCACTTGAGAATTGATTAAAATGGTCAAAAATCCCTTCACAATACCACATAAAGACATCAAGACCTTGGAGAACACCATAGAAAAATCCATGCTGCTGATTTGCTATCAAAAACTTTTGACATTTGGAGATTTCTGTAAAAACTGCATCGTTTCGCAATTCAATGGTGAGCACTTCTGTTTTGGCAACAGCTGAGAAACCCTCTTACTGTTAAATATACCTATGAAAGCCAAAATCCTTCTGAATGCCCAAGGTCTGTAGTTTGTGGCTGTGAAGTTTCATGAGACTGAGATTTATCTTAGAGGTCTCAGAAGGTCATTTTATACAGTGAGGTCCATTAAAAAAATGGTCTCTCTGCAATGAAATGGCTTCTATGGGGACAAGCATCATCACACATAAATAAAATTGGGCTCATTGAAAATACAAGAGTCTTAGAGACCCCAGTATACAGGCATATTCAAATACACTATTTTTAGATTGGGCACAAGTTACATATTATACTACATGCAAAAAAAAACAAAAAAAACTGCATGGTTTTTGCCAAACACTTGAGAGACAAGACATGAAACACTTGTAAGTACCCATAGAGCCCGTTGTCATTCAGATATCTTGAAGTAAGAGGTCAAGGGACATCTGAGAAAATGGGCATGCCAGTTTACCCTCGCCAAAATGTTGCCTTACTTAGGAGTGTTGTTTAGCTCCCTTCCTGAAAAGCTACCATGACATGCTCAGCTTGCTAAAACCCTTCAAAAACAGTAATGTCGGCCAAGATTGCTGGCGGTCCCGCAGGTCTCCTAGGGTTAACTGAAACCACAATTTTCATTCACTAAAGTGCTTTTGTTGCCTAAACCTTACCACAGACAGGACTAACAGGATGTGAGCCAAAGCTTTGTAGCTTTGTATGCCCACCTCTCAGTGACTCAGGTGTGGTGCACATATATAGTACCTCTGCGAATTTTCCACCACAACATAACTGGCAAAACAAATGAAAGGTATGAACATATTTTCCAGGAGACAGGGTTGTACATTAGCCCAGATATTAGTTTTAATGGAAAATAATATTAGTTAGTGAGTCAGTTTGGACTTAAGGTAACGTGACCACTGACTGATTTACAGGTGAACAGATGTTTGCAGTTGACAGATCTCTGCACACATTATCAGCAGATAACACCTTGGTAATAGAGCAGCAGAGTGTTTACAGCAGGAAATGTGTTTTTTTTTTTTCTTTCACGCTTTGTGGCTGAAATAGAAAAGAAGACTGTTTTGACACTGCTGATGTTTTAGCTGCAACACATAAAGCTGTGAGTCATGGGAGCTCACAGGTTCAGACAGCGAGTTTAGATGTCCCTGGAAACGCATGTTACTGAAGCTTGCACCAGCACCTGTTTGTCTTCACACTACAGAGAGAATTCACAAGGACTTTACATAGTTTCCAAGAAAAGCCTCTTCAGTCAACTAAGGACTTTAAAATGGTTTTTATTTCTCTCTGTCTTGTCTTAATAAACACCAGTAAAGTTGGATTACCTCAATTTCAGGCCGTGGTTGATGTAGCACAACTGATTATCTGTAAAGAGAAACAGTGACTCTGAATGGGGACAACAACACATCCGACCTCGATACAAGAGTTTCACACTAAAGTTTGTTTTTACATGTGAGAATTAGGCTACACTGAGTGCAAAAGTTTCTGCCATGACAAAGCTGAAATATACAGCTGAATTCATATTCACAACTATCCTGATGAACTACATTAAATATTGCCTCGATGGGATGCCTTCAGGCAACATTATTTTGTTGTCTGCGAGTGTGTTTTATATTTACTCCTCTTTAAATTAGCACACAAGAACTTCCCATTTTGGGGCCACAATGCACAGTGCAAGCTATGTAGACATTTTTCACAACAGTCATTTTTCCTTGTCATAGCAGGAAAAACACAGGTGAAACAAATTTTGTTGACAATGGCTCAGTTCCATTAAATGTCCCAATAAACCTTAGTGAGCCAGCATGCACTGTGCCAGGACCCTGGAGCCAGCTCACCTAAATGTAATGCACTTGTTTTTATGTCATTAATCACACCTGTGCTTTTCCTGCTACGCCACGTCTGCTGTGGAGAAAGGTCTATTTTAGCGGATATTAATAGATAGAGAAAAGTTTTGACCTCTGTCCCAACAAGTCCTCCAAATTAAACAACAAAATATGTGTTGTTTGTCCTCCAGAACAACAATGATCTGATGCTTCTATCAGCAGTAAACATCATTTTTCTGTGGCTTCCAAAAGCATTAAAAATCACAGTTGGATAAACATATCAAATTTATGATGTGACAATGCTGTGGTTGCTGTACACAGATTGTTAGGTAAATTGGTTTGCAAGTACCTGACCTGACGTACCTGACGTACTGCGGTAAGCGTGTTGTGTCATTTCCGGTGTTTCTGTGTTGGTGTCTCTCAGCTGCTGCAGCGATCTCTCACCAGCTACTTTTCTGCTTTTTCTCCTCACTTTAGCTGTTAAACATCCACTTCACTCCTTAAACCTCACTAGTTGTAGTGTTAATCACTCCGCTTCTTTAAACGACTGTCTTATTCATCTTTGCTTGCTCACACACTCTCAGTCTTGTTAGCTACCTTAGCTTAGCACCTAGCGATGGCTTCCTCTCCTGCACTCTCTTGCTCGGTGTGCCACATGTTTAGTTACTCCTCTGCCTCCTTTAGCGATAATGGTACATGTGAGAAATGTAGTTTATTTTCTGCGTTGGAGGCGAGGCTTAGTCAATTAGAAGCTCGGCTCCGCACCATGGAGAGTCAAACTTTAGCTGCGGTAGTTAGCCCGTCCCCTGTAGCCGGCGCGGAGCCACTTATCATAGCCTCTGCTAGCGGTTCTCCGGTAACTCCTGTGCAGCCAGGAGGCTGGGTGACTGTCCGAGGGAAGCGTAGTACCAGGCCGAAGTCCACGGCTCACCACCAACCCGTTCACGCTTCTAACCGTTTTTCCCCACTCAGCGACACACCCGCTGAGGAGAAAACTCTGGTAATTGGCAGCTCCATTTTGAGAAACGTGAAGTTAGCGACACCAGCGACCATAGTCAAATGCATCCCTGGGGCCAGAGCGGGCGACATTGAATCAAATTTAAAACTGCTGGCTAAGGCTAAACGTAGATTCAGTAAGATTGTTATTCACGTCGGCGTTAATGACACCCGGTTACGCCAATCGGAGGTCACTAAAATTAATGTTGCCTCGGTGTGTCAGTATGCCAAAACTATGTCGGACTCCGTAGTTTTCTCTGGACCCCTGCCAAATCTGACCACTGATGATATGTTTAGCCGCATGTCATCATTCAATCGCTGGCTGTCGAGGTGGTGTCCAGCAAACGATGTGGGCTTCGTTAATAATTGGAAAACCTTTTGGGGAAAACCTGGTCTTATTAGGAGAGATGGCATTCATCCCACTTTGGATGGAGCCGCTCTCATATCTAGAAACCTGGACAAGTTTATTAGTGATCTAAAACCGTGACAACCCAGAGTTGAGACCAGGAATCAGAGTCGCAGTGTAAAACGCTTCTCTGAGCTTCTGCAGTTACCCACCCATAGTGTCATACCAACGGTGTCTGTCCCCCGACCTCCTAAATTATTTAAATATAAAGTTAAACATAGAGGAGTTGTACATAATAACCTGATTAAAATTAAAACCTCTTCTGTGACAGAAAGACAAAACAGGAGAATTAAATGTGGACTGTTAAATGTCAGATCGTTATCTTCCAAAGCAGTGTTAGTAAACGAATTAATATCAGATAATCATATTGATTTACTCAGCCTCACCGAAACCTGGCTGTGTCACGATGAATATGTAAGTCTAAATGAATCCACTCCTCCCAGTCATAATAATACCCACGTTCCTCGAGGCAGCGGCCGAGGAGGAGGAGTTGCAGCCATTTTTAACTCTAGTCTATTAATCAGTGCTAAACCTAAACTAGATTATAAATCCTTTGAAAGCCTTGTCCTTAGTCTTTTACATCCGACCTGGAAAACCTCGCAGCCTCTTCTATTTGTTATAGTGTACCGTGCTCCTGGCCCGTATTCAGAATTCTTATCTGAATTCTCCGAGTTTTTATCCAGTTTAGTCCTGAAATCAGATAAAGTTATTATTGTAGGCGATTTCAATATTCACGTAGACGTTGATAATGACTCCCTCGCTACTGCGTTTATCACATTACTAGACTCCATTGGCTTCACTCAAAGTGTACATAAGCCCACTCACCGTTTTAACCACACCCTCGATCTAGTTCTGGCGTATGGAATTGAGATTAATAACTTAATGGTCTTTCCAGAGAATCCCTCTCTATCAGACCATTACTTGATAACTTTTGATTTCTGTCTACTTGACTACGCGCCACTCAGTAACAGTTACTATACTAGGTGTTTATCAGATAGTGCGGTAGCAAAATTTAAGGAAGTGATTCCGTCGGCGTTAAATTTAATACCCTCTGTAAGTGAGGTTTCCCGCACTGACTTTAAAGTCTCCCAAATTGATCATCTCGTCGATAGCGCTGCAGGCTCACTGCGAACAATTCTTGACTCCGTAGCACCTCTTAAAAAGAAGTTCGCAAAGCAAAGAAAGTTTGCTCCCTGGTATAACTCCCAAACTAGAAAATTAAAGCAAATGTCGCGAAAATTTGAAAGGAATTGGCGATTAACCAAACTGGAAGATTCTCGTTTAATCTGGTTAGACAGTCTAAAAACATATAGGAGAGCCCTCCGCAATGCCAGAGCAAACTACTACTCGTCATTAATTGAAGAAAATAAGAACAACCCAAGGTTTCTTTTCAGCACTGTAGCCAGGCTGACAGAGAGTCACAGCTCTATTGAGCCTTGTATTCCTTTAGCCCTTAGCAGTAATGATTTTATGAGCTTTTTTAATGACAAAATTGTAACTATTAGAGACAAAATTCATGACCTCCTGCCGTCTAACAGTACTAATCTGCCTTCAGATACAGCTATAAGTGCTGATACGTATTTAGATTGCTTCTCCCTGATTTCTATTCAACAATTGACCTCGATCATTTCTTCATCCAAGTCATCAACGTGTCTATTGGACCCCATCCCAACTAGGCTACTTAAGGAAGTCTTACCTTTAGTTAACACTTGCATATTAGACATGATCAATATATCTTTATTAACGGGCTATGTACCACAGTCTTTTAAGGTAGCTGTAATTAAACCTCTGTTAAAAAAGCCCACATTGGATCCAGAGGTGTTAGCCAACTATAGACCAATATCCAACCTTCCCTTTCTCTCAAAGATCCTTGAGAAAGTAGTCGCAGACCAGCTGTGTGACTTTCTCCATGATAATAATTTATTTGAGGAATTTCAGTCAGGATTTAGAGTGCATCATAGCACCGAGACAGCACTAGTTAAAATTACAAATGATCTTCTGATTGCTTCAGACCAAGGACTCGTCTCTGTACTTGTTTTACTAGATCTTAGTGCCGCATTTGACACAATTGACCATCAAATTCTGCTACAGAGACTGGAACATTCAATTGGCCTTAAAGGTTCTGCACTAAGCTGGTTTAAATCTTATTTATCCGATCGCTTTCAGTTTGTTCACGTTCATAATGAATCATCTTCACGTACTAAAGTTTGTTTTGGAGTACCTCAAGGTTCAGTGCTCGGCCCAATTCTATTCACGCTATATATGCTTCCCTTAGGTAACATCATTAGAAATCACTCTATAAATTTCCATTGCTATGCGGATGATACACAGTTGTATTTATCGATAAAGCCAGAAGAAACGGATCAATTAACTAAACTTCAGAAATGCCTTAAAGATATAAAGACCTGGATGAGCACCAATTTCCTGATGTTAAATTCAGACAAAACTGAAGTTATTGTTCTAGGCCCCAAACAGCTCAGAAACTCTTTATCTGATGACATAGTTTCTCTGGATGGCATTGCTCTGGGCTCTAGCACCACCGTAAGAAACCTCGGCGTAATATTTGATCAAGATTTGTCTTTTAACTCCCATTTAAAACAAACGTCTCGGACTGCATTTTTTCATCTGCGTAATATTGCGAAAATTAGGCCTATCCTGTCACTAAAAGATGCAGAAAAATTGGTCCATGCGTTTGTTACCTCGAGGCTGGATTACTGTAATTCCCTATTATCAGGTAGCTCTAATAAGTGCCTGAAAAATCTCCAGCTAATCCAGAACGCGGCGGCACGTGTACTGACAGGATCTAAGAAACGAGATCATATTTCTCCTGTTTTAGCTTCTCTGCACTGGCTCCCTATAAAATCCAGAATTGAATTTAAGATCCTTCTCTTAACTTACAAAGCTCTACATGATCAGGCTCCATCATATCTCAGAGAGCTCATAGTGCCCTATTATCCCACCAGAACACTGCGCTCTGAGAATGCAGGGTTACTCGTGGTCCCTAAAGTCTCCAAAAGTAGAACAGGAGCCAGAGCCTTCAGCTATCAGGCTCCTCTTTTGTGGAATCAGCTTCCTGTTTCGGTCCGGGAGGCAGACACCGTCTCCACTTTTAAGACTAGACTTAAGACTTTCCTTTTTGATATAGCTTATAGTTAGGGCTGGCTCAGGCTTGTCTTGGACCAGCCCCTAGTTAGGCTGACATAGGCCTAGTCTGCCGGGGGACCTTCTATAATACACCGAGCCCCTTCTCTCCTTCTCTCTCTCCCTTGCTAGTATTCATGTCCTGTTAATGCATCTCTCTAACCCGGGCCTACTGCATGTCACTAACTCGGCTTGTTCTCCGGAGCCTTTGTGCTCCACTGTCTCTCAGGTTAACTTGTGTCGCAGCTGTGCCTGGATGGTGTGTGGTGTTGTGCTGCTGCCGTGGTCCTGCCTGATGCCTCCCACTGCTGCTGCTACTATTATGCTGCGTTCACACCAAACGCGATGGAGGCGATGAACGCCACAAGTTTCCATTCAAAATCAATGTAAATCACGCGATGACACGCGATGTCGCTTTGAGCGACGCGATATGAGCGATAAGCGCGACGCGATGACGCGATGGACGCTTTCATCGCTTCATCGCTTCATCGCGTGTGTCGCTTGAAGTTGAAAAATTTGAACTTTTCAAGCGACATCGCGTGACGCTGTGCCGCGACATCCAATCAGCGTTGATCTCCAACACGTCACCGACGTAGTCACGTCAGACGCTCATTTAAAAAATGGAGGAGAAGATTATCGTTGCTGTGTGTCACGTCATCGCGCGATGAAGCGATGAAGCGATGATCCAAAATGTGAAATTTGTGATCAAGCGACGCGATACTCGCGTTACAGGCGATTTCATCGCCTCCATCGCGTTTGGTGTGAACGCGGGGTTAGTCATACCTGGACTATTATACACATAACATTATTGTCACATACATATATAATCATATTATTAATATAATATCTGTTTCTCCTTATGTCTCATTGTGTCATATGGATTACTGTTAATTCATTATATTGATCTGTTCTGTACAACATCTATTGCTCGTCTGTCCGTCCTGGAAGAGGGATCCCTCCTTCAGTCGCTCTTCCTGAGGTTTCTACCATTTTTTCTCCCCGTTAAAGGGGTTTTTTTTGGGGAGTTTTTCCTTAGCCGCTGTGAGGGTCCAAAGGACAGAGGGATGTTGTATGCTGTAAAGCCCTCTGAGGCAAATTGTGATTTGTGATATTGGGCTTTATAAATAAAATTGATTGATTGATTGATTGATTGAAGCAGTTCATCAAGTAATGTCTGTAGGTGGTCTTTAAAGGGACAGTTCACCCCAAAATCTAAAATACATATTTTTCTAGTGCTATTTATCAATCTAGGTTGTTTTGATGTGAGTGTTGGAGGTGTCAGCCATAGACCATTGCTGTTCCATTGCTCAAACGCTGACTTCCACCTGGGAGAGCGGTGTTCGCATCCAGTGAGTTTATAAAGCCAAACCCTGTTCTTTATTCCTAAATTCAACCACGTGCGTTAGCTGTTGAAGGAAAGAAAATATTGTTTCGCCTGTGTTGTACTGACGTAGTGCGTTTATTTTGAAAGAGACTGTATGTAAATGTTAAATTTCCTGTGGAAACAGAAGTGTATTTTGAAAGAAGACAATGCATGTAACAGGCAGAACTTGATTCGGCGTCCCAGAACGTCAACAACCAACGCACCTAGGGTACCTCTCATGTCGTATCTGGATGTGAAAAGTCCATGACCAAACGTCAATATGTGACAAGGTTGGAGTGAGAATGTGATGGCTTCCGTCTACACTGTGTTATTTTTAGTGGGTGTAGTTTGATAGAAAGAAAATAGTTACTACATGAAACTGCTCACAACAAGGTCTGTGGATTATCTTTAGCAACGAGTTCATGATTTCTGGATAGAAACATTGCTGTTGAGTTTTTTAAATGTATTTTTTTGGTGCTTTGAGCACCACAAGCCGAGTGCCATTGATCAAGCATTGATTTGGTGCTTTTGTTTTTTTTCCACTGAAGAACAAAACAATATTTTTCCTGTAGGATACAAACACTCAGCAGTTTTGACTTAGACTTTGGTTATTTATATTCTCAGGAAAGAGACCCAAGATTCAAAGAAGTGTACAGGGAAAAAGAATTTTGGCTGAGATCTGTATATACTGTACATACAATGCAGTAACAGTCCCCTCCCCAGGCTGCATTATAGTCTCCAGATTGTTTTAATTAAATTAGTGTAAGTGTGTGGGGGTGACATACAGTATGTGCATGATCCCTTTCTATTTAATGCTACTTTTTCACTTGAACATAAACATATACTGTTGCTGAAACAACTGATGCTGCCATGCTTCTGTTGGAATTACATGTTAAAACATAATATAATATTTAAGTTTATATGTAGATCATTTGTTAATTGATTTTGATTCTGTCACTGTATGCAGACCTAATTTACTAATATGAGACTAATTCCTCTGGCAGGCAAGTGTGGAAAAACAGTTCAGATGACAGCGAGAGGCTGTGGGTATAAAACAGGATACAAGTGTAAAACACAGAGATTGAATTAAACGGTTCATGCCTGAGCAGGTCAGACATACCTTTGCCTGAAGATTCTTATTAGACCGCAGGATTAAGACAAATGAAGAGCAAGGCTTGTTATTGAATGTTCCTGCTGGGTTACTGTTTCAACCTCCCTGATCATAAACTTAAAACTGAACACTAATTGCAATTAATGAGGTTGTGTGAACATGTAAGGAAAATAACGTGTTTGTTTTTTGCTATTAATAGCCACAAACACCTCTTTGTTGTCTTCCTGTTCCCTCTGATGGTCTAAGGGACGACTTCAGTCAGAAAAAGTTTCTCTCCCAATTACACTTGATCCAAATGAGCACTTTTGTCTTATCCATCTCATTTCTGCAGAACATCTGTCAGGCAGCATATGGTCCCACATTTTTTGTCAGGCTTGAATGGTTTACTGTATATTAGAGGCTGATGCTGAATTAGCGAATAAAAGAACAAACTCGGCGTGTGGCTATAAAGCTTCTTCCAACAGTCTGTCTGGGATTTATGGAGTAATGCTGTTTTCCGCAGGCTTTAGTGTTTATGAGAGAACTTTCTGGTCGACTACATGTAATTTGAAAAAGTCCAAAAAGTCACGATGCATTCACAACACAAACTTAATCCCAGCAAGCTGTATACACTTTATATACTGTCATATCTACCTGTGTATGTAGGGAAGGTGTTACATTCATCATCCTATATTTATTCTAGCACCATTTGCACTAATTGTTGACTGTTTACAAAATTCAATGTGTTGTTGTTTATATATGTATGTATGCACCTTTTACATGTATATTTGCACCTACCTGTTAAATGTTTATAGTGAAGTGTTTGTGTTTTCCTCGTTCAGCTTTGCTGTCCTTGTTTTTAGCATTGTGTATGTACACTGTCAACAACAAAAGAACAGAGTCAAATTACTTGTATGTGTATAGCATAGAAATAAATTGACAGTAGAACAGACATTCCCATTCAAATCAACATAGCAGGATAGTCAGCGTGGCGGCCATTTTGTGGCATTGTAGCAGGCTAACTTTTGTATAATGTCAGCATAACCCAACCAACATGCAGCAAGTTCCAAACCTACAGAGGTAAGGTTTTGCATTAATGACCAAACAAGCAGTGGTGTAGTAGCATCACATTTTCAAATAAGAAATCCTTCACTTTCAGAATATTACCATAACTGTCATTTTACTGTTTCTTTTGTTGCCAGTAATTGTATGTTAGAACATGATACAGGTCTGCACCATGGATGGTAAAATGGTAAATGGACTGCACTTGTATAGCACCACTCCTAGCGCTTTTTACACCACGTGTCCCAATCACCCATTCACACACTGGTGGCCAAAGCTTCCATACAAGGTGACACCTGTTACTCTAACCATTCACAAGCTCACACACATCGATGGAACAGCCATTGGGAGCAATGTAGGGTTCAGAATCTTCCCCAAGGATGCTTCAACATGTGTACTGGAGACGCCAGGGATGGAATCACTGATCTTCGATCGGTGGACAACCTGCACAACCTCTGAGCCACAGCTGCCCCATAGACTGTATATAAAGATGGACAATGCGTCTCTACTTACGCCCAATGTACAGAAGTGAAGCTATTATATCCCAGATCTGGTTGCAGCTTGCTCTGGTGACATCATTAGGAGCCAGAGTCACAAGCAGCACCACTGAATGTGAGCCCACTGATTGGCTCACACAGTTGTCAATCATGTTGTAAAACCCCCATTTTATAGCATTAAATAACTAATCAAAGCCTAACTTCTCCAAATAACAAACACTTGAACATACAGCAGCGTAACTGAAATGACAGAATTCAATTCAGCTAACAAACGTTAGCTTTTCCAGCTTCACCTTTCAGAATGTAGCCTGAGAGCACAGGGGGGACTTTGTTTTCTCCCAGGTCGGAGTCGATACGGTTTCTCCAGAGCAGCCACTGTGGCTCCACTCAGCAGTCGGTGAAAAAGACATGGGAAGTTTCTGCTGGTCTTGTGGAGCTGCAGAATTTTATTGCCGCACAAACTACAAACTCTGTACATTCATTCTTGATATCTTCAGCACTGAACTTGAACTCTGCTCCTCTTCGATCGCTTTGTCTCACGCTTGCTCTACCACACCTTAACGCACTTGTACTGGCTGTGCACTGAGCTCTCCAAATGAGTTATGCTACTCTTATAACATCAGTGTTAGTTCAGTGAAAGAGAGAAACCTGGATTGGAGTGCTGCTGTATTAATCGGGAAAATATATGTAAGTAAAAGGTGAAAATGGCATTCTCATACAAGTGAGAGTGACACAGTTTGTGGCCCCACTGACGTCTATTGTCACCATAACAACTAACAACAATCAAACATTTTCTTTTGTACTAGTTCAGTGACCATGGCAAACAGTTCGATGTCTTTCCTACATTTATTTTTATGGTGCACACACACTTAACAAGTAAAGCTGATTCTGGTTCTAATAATTAGACTTTTTTTTAACTGTTTGGTCATCAGTGTATCGTTAAATAAAAGCACAAAAAAAACAAAGCATAATTAGATTATTCATGTGAATTTTACCCTGCAACCATGCAAAATCAGAATCTCCAGAGACAGCGGTGCACGGTGTGTGAGCATACGTGTTGGATGCTGTTCGTGATCCAGTTTAATATTAAGTAAATGGTGCCTGCTATTTTAAGCTATTAGAGTGAGGTCAGAGCTATTTTAAGTACACTAAGCAGCACCTTATCATCTCCGAGCTCAGTCTTAGTTGTGTTTTATATACCGACAAAGCAGGCAGTTCATAGTCCTGGCTTCACAGCAGTGTCTAATAAAAGGAAGCAGTGCGTTCTCAGTTTACAGCTCTAGCTGAGGCAGAGGTTAGTTGCTCATGCTCCCCCCTGAGCAACAAAGGAAACGAAGGAAAGGAACAGAAGTGGTGTGATTGGAAGCTGGAGATGGAGTCGCTAATCAAAGCTGCGCCTGGATCTGTAACTCTACCGGCTGGGTGTGGAGAGCTCTTCCCTGCTCAACCTGACGGCAGACACACTAACCTGCAGTGACCACGGGGAACAAAGACTCACACTTTAATTGATTTTGCTTTTATGTTCTCTTGCTTAATGAAAATCAAATCAAAACTAACCCAACGGCCACTCAGTCTCTCTTTCTCTCTCTCTCCCGCTTCCTCCCTCTCCGACTTCTCCCCAAACCCCCCACCTCCCACCCCCCATGTCCCTCGCTGTGTTGCTTTGAAGTGTAAATCAGATTCTACTGATGTATGAAAGTAAAGTGCAGACTGTACACCAGAGACCATTTCACAGCACTGAGGGCATGCAGGGTGTAACCAGATGTAAGCGTATCTTTTTCACAAAATGTATAGGTCAATAATGCTTTACTGTGTGTGTGCATGTGTGTGTGTGTGTTGTATATAAAGCCACCTACTACGGGAACTGCCTATTAAAATTTATAAGGCTACATAAACATGACAGTAACATTTTTTATATAGATAAACCTGCTGTTTGTCCTTTATCTCTGCATCAACTGTAGTGGGCCGAAACACAGTAAGTATCAAGTGTCAAGTACTTTTGTCAGGTGCTCTCACTTCTCAATATGATCCCTTCAAGTACGTTTTAGCTTGAGTTTTGTGCCTGTTCTTTTGTTCCCTCCGTCAGTGTTGTTTTTCCTTTGGGGATTTGAAATAAATAGATCTAACAGTGGAGTGAAAAGGAGCAGATTCTATTATAAAAGAGCTCTTCTCTACGAAATATTCAAAAAGTCCAGCAGATCTCACACCCCTCTGACTTCTGCCTCCCTTCATTTGCACCTCCTCCCTCCTGATTCATACAGATTTAATAAAGAAATCAGTTTAATCAAGATAAATGATAATGACTTTCACCTGGATTTACCTCATCACTGTACTTCATGAAAAGACCAAGTGTTAATAGAGCCTCGCAGGCATTCGGGCAAGTCGTCTCATATTGTAGTCACGTGTTGCATGTCATCCAATCGTATATGTTCCTGTCCTGTCTCTTGCACTTTGAGGTCTGTGTAAACATTTGGCTCTCTTTCACATCTGAATAAACAAAATGCTGAGCTCCACATCCTTGCTGCTACAAAACTGCCTGCTTTTAGAAATATAGTTCCTTAGACTTCATCAGCGTTCATCTGTGGGATAATGTTTCTTTAAACAGCAACTGAAAGTCCATCTAAAGAATAATAGCATTATTAGTTTTGTCTGCTACAGTGTACAAACTGTATCTGCTCTGTTAATCACTTGTTCTGCTACAAAACACAAAAGCTACACAATGCAAACAAGAACCATGTTAGCTTTCTCGCTAAACTCTCCTTCTCTAACTCACAAACATGAACACACATCTTGTCCTGCGCCTTAGCTTGTTGAACGAGACACCAAACAAAAGTGCACTGCCAACATCAGCTTGCAGGCTAGATGGCTAATTAGCTGCCCAGCTGCAGCACATTGAACAGCATGTAAACGTACGTGAAAGATGTAGTTTGGGATCAGTTAGATCATAGGCATAAATTTGGAGGAACATTTGGGGGACGCATCCTCCTCAATATTTAAAACATATGCATTTGTCTCCCCCCAGTAAAAATGTGAAAGCAGCAGAATGACATGAAAGACATTCCCACCATACACTGATGCAGAAAGGCACAAATTGCTGCATTATATTCACCAGACTGCAGGAAAATCTGAATTTCCTGGAGGTGGTTCCCGAACCCCCGCATTCTGTGTGTGTCCCCTCCCCCAGTGTTGGCATAAAACCCACGTCCTTGGGTGAGATTCTGGTGTGGTGCTTACTCTTCAGTACCACCATCAGCACGGTGTCTGCACATGACATATAGCTACAGCACAAGTTATTTGCACTTTGTCTCTCGTTCCTCACGGTTTAACACCAACACTCTGGCAGCCTGCCAGCTGCTGTCAATCAAACACAGACACTGACACAGTCCGCCAGGAGCATCTCTGATATTTCCCCAAACACGTTTTTTCTTCCTTTTGATGATAAAAACCTTTTAAGAATGCATTTCAAAAAACAGGCTGACAGCTTAAACGGATCCTGTGCCGATTTTTAACTAGCTTTGTATCGTGACAATGTGGGTGGCATGTGTAGATGAACTGTGGTAAACTTCGCTCCATCTTACCACCTGCTCATCTCTCCTGTTCCACGTCATCCATCAGATTTCCCTCTGGCTCTTGGGCTGTTGCTCTAACTACAGATTGTATTTCTGCATTTTTCTATGCACGCCACCAGGGTTACAAAGAGCATAGAAGCAGATTGAATAAGAGACCAGGCCCTCTCTCTCTATCAGACTTATACCAAAGTCAGACCAAACTGTAAAACTAGGCAGTGCTGATAAAATATAAACCCAGATTCTGTTACTATAGTGCCCATTTCTCAGCTAAAATGTTTCCGGAAACATATTTTAGTGTACTGTTTGGTTGTAATAGAAGAATTTGTGAACAAAAGGTGGGCGCCATACTTTTTCCTGTACTGTAAAAACGGAATCTGAAAAAACTGAAATCAAATGGTAAAAACTAAGCAGTGCTGATAAATGTTTCAGAAATAGATTTTTGCTAACTGTTGACTGTAATTCAAGATTGTTTGTTACCAAACAACCATATTGTTTCCTGTGGAAAAAACTGCCAAGCTCGAATTACGCTGCCCACCATTCCGTAGGTTTTCTACCTCTTGAGCAAAAGCAAATGCCACAGCCCTTATCCTCTTTTTCCTCTGTTCATACGGCACCAATTTCAAAAAGATTTCATCTTTCTATTGCATAGACGGCCTAGTTTTATGAAAAGACCATCTTTCCAGCACTGAAATCCTTCTTTAACTAACTAAATGTGATTCCAGTTTAACTTAATCACCAGCTAAAAATCTTTCAGTGGTTTATCATCTCTGTGGCACAGCTCTTATTTTGAAGTGCTGTTTCCTGTTGTAGAATAAGTGAATAACAGACAACTACTTACGGGGACAGCAAACTAGCTCAATGACATGGCCAAATGCAAGTATGCCGCTGAATTTATGAAACTGTGTGGACCTTGGACTAATAACTGAGGAGAAATTTGGACCACATGGCTGGACCAGTTGGGAACCACTGCTTTCTTGTGTTGGTACACACAGACATCAGGTCTGACCACACCCATCAGTGACACTGGGTCCAACAAATTTAAACCTTTCAACCAGAGAGGGCAGTGAAACCCTGTTTTAAAGACTGATATTTAATTGCTCTTTGCTGTGAGTTACAGACTTTGCTGAGGGGGTGTGAGCTCTGGGAGAGTTGCATGAGCACCACATAAGCTGAGCCACAGTTGTATAGTTTAAAGAAATGGTTAAAAACGATGACTGTGGTCTGGTGACATCATTTAGAGACAGAGTCTGCCTTGTAGCAATCTCCGCAGTATTGAGTTTCCGCCCAAACACCTGTCCAATAGATCATGAGCAGCGCCATTGATGGCGAGCACACCAGCTGTCGATAATGACTTCACACCCCTTTCTTATAGCATCAAATGACTAATTAAAACAAACTTATCAGGGAGACAAACCTTTGAACAGACTCCAGCATGATAAGAACTACACACAATGACAGGAACCACTTCGATCATTCAGTTTGGCTCATGTCCCTTCCACTAACATTGGCTATGGCCTAAATGACCTATGCTGCAGCCAGCCACCAGGGGGCGATTGAGATGTTTTGGCTTCACAATTGAGGAGCTGTCATGTCGTCCATCTTTATTATGTAATCTATGGTTAACATGAGTGAGTAACTTGAAAACTCTGTGGTAATATGTGCTGTTTTTCTCTTTACTGTCATTGAATCTTTAATCAAACCTCCCCGTTTAGGTTGAAATAGCATTTTTCATGGTTGTGTTCACCAACATTGGCAGCAACGACCACCACAGAGAAACAACATTTGACAGAGAACAATTAATGCAAATTACCAGACCAATATAAATATTACAACATTGGACATTATGTCTACTTACTCTCTTTAAAGAATAATAAACAGTAAATGTTTTAATCTATGAGGCTACATTTTCTTCTCATTACACTGCTGCCGTTTGTTTAAAGTACTGAGTACTGTTTATTTTACAGCTGCTACTTTACAGCTTATTAAAAGTCAATAAAAACTCACATTTGCCTCTGAATCAGGACTGACAGTCTGTTCTCAAAGTTGATAAACTGAAATTTGACTATAATGTGTTCACTCAGGCTGTTGTTTCAGCGTTGACTGTTTAACATGCATCAGCAGCAGTCGACCACATGTTTTTACAGTATGAAAGACTTTGATTTATTTTTGTAAGCTGTGCAGTCAGCGGTATGAGCTGTGTTTGGCCATGCCACCATCTGATCATTTTTCAAAGACTCGTCACTCTCGTTCTATATTAGTGCGTGGTGCATCTTTTCCTTTGCTGTGACACAGCCTTAGTTAAAGTTAGATTTTTAAGATTTCAGCTACATACAGAAAAACAGCATTGTGACACATTTCGGAGCAGCAACTGATGATTAAAACTCCACTGACAAAATTAATGTCTCCTGTTTAACATACAGTGGCAGGTCTTTCCTGGAGGACTTTGATGATTGATTGATTGTGACCTCATTTGTTCAGAAATCAAAGGTGTTGTTTTCACATCACATGTTATTTTATTAAATTCCTTGAGACAGAATTTCCCCTTTTATCTCTCTTTACAATGACACACATCCACGAACACGTTGGGTCACAGCTGCTAAAAGACTTTTTCTGACTCAAAAGTGTTGAACTCATTATTAAGTCAGTCACCCACAGCAAAGATGTGTCATCTCTAATATCAGTCAGAATTGTTTAAGTGGATTTGCAGCATGATTTTCTGCTTGTTACACCTTATATTTTAGGAGGGTTTTTTATATTTAGACAAATTGAGGTTCAGCATGAAATGTTTAGGCTTGTTAAGAATAGCAAATCATTCCTGGCTTAAAGGCTTATAAACAAAGGGATTTAAAACAGATTAATTTTTTTCTACAAAGCTCGTATTATCAGGATTAAACTTAAAGCGCCCAAGGGTGAGTACAATAAAGAGAGAGGACACACACAATTTTAAGAGAAATAAGTGTTCAGGGATAAAGAGACTTACTTTGTTCATTTACTGTGGTAATGACAAAAAGAAACCATTCTGTATATTATGCTGTGAAAAGCAAATATACAAAGAATATTAATTTTAAGATGACTGGATGTGGGCAAAAACATGTCTTAATTGACTTAAAAATCATCCAAGCCCTCATGATGCCAGACAATGCCATAAGCATGAAAGGATTTACTCATCTTCGCCCACAGCCTCAACCTACTGTAGAGGCTTGCTCATTTTGTGTGATATATCTATATGCATAATGTCAAGTACTGGATACTGCTTTAGTCTGCTGAGGTTGGCCATTTCACTTCATTCCTGCATGAGAGATGAAAAGAATCTGAAGCTAAAATGGTGAAAGTAGGGCAAAGAAAAGAGATTTTATGCCGGGCATTAGTCTCCGCTATTATAATGGTCAGTGATGATGAGTTCATTTCTGCTCTGCTCCTTAGTCACTAAGTAAAAGGCCACCAGACTCAAATCCTGCTGTGTGATCAAAAAATGCATCTAGCCGCAAAAAAATACCTCAGCCTCCTAAGCATGGATATGAATGTGGGATTTCGCTCTTTGACACTCAAAAAGAAATGTATTAGCAATCATGTTATGATGCTCAAATAATTCATCACTCCAGCATTGACTTTGTATTGTGTAAAGGTGTATCCTTGTCACTTACCTCTGCTAGCAAACAACAGACAAAATGCAGAAAAGATGATTTGTGGGTACCAATGTGGAACAGAATTCATGATTAAGTTTTTATAAACTGTCGGACTGAAGAAAATGAGCTATTAAGCAGTAAGATGTGAGACATCAGCAGAATGATATGAGGGAAACTGTGCGGCAAGAACTTTGCTCATTTGGCCAGACCAGCAGTAAAGGTTGAAGCTAATTAAGCTATGCCTGGGTTTGATATTTGTAAGGTAAAATGATGATCTTACCTGGTGATTTAATCAAAGTATTTGAGTATTTCACATATGGCTATTAACTGGGATCATTTCTCCAAGATATGCAAAGGAAGGAGAAGAAACACTGAGATACACGGACAATATTACTTTTCTTCTCTGAGACATCGTCAGTGGTGAAATGTAACAAAGTACATTTACTCACTCATGTACTTAAGCACAAATTTGAGATACTTTTACTATACTTGATTATCTAATCTCACGTCACTTTCTACTTCTAACACTGTACTTTTTACTTCACTACAGTTATGTTACTTTAGTTACTAGTTACTTTACAAGTGAGATTTTTGCACGCAAAGTGCAGCTGAAGCGATTAGTCGATTGATTAGAAAGTTAACTGGCAACCATATTGATAATCCTGTCATTTTTCATGCCAAACCCTTTCATGGCTTCTCAGATATCAGGACTTGCTGCTTTTCCATTTGTTTTTTAATCAATTAAATTGACTTTTGTATTGAGTGCATTTACTTTTAATACTTAAACACATTACTTTGTGTTTGTAACAGGGTATTTCTAACATGTGGCATTAATACTTTTACTTAAGTAAAGGATCTGTATACTATATATAATTCCTCCACCACTGGACATAAGGTGCCAAAATCCTTTGCTTTGCTGAAATTTTGTGTTTTTCACTTGCTACAGGCATTTTGCATGTGCTTCAGCCCTTGGTTTCATATTAGGGCTCTTTTTTTTTCCTCTTTTTTTTCCACATTTCTCCACATTAAATACCAAAAACACAACAGTAAAATTAAAAGGGACAGATTACATTTTGGAACTGCTTAAATGTAACATGTTCTGTGAGCTCACTACCCTCAGTCCATGGATGTATTAGGAGAACTGGATACGGCATTGGCGACAGGGCCCTGTTCATTTCTATGAGAGTTGCTCAGTGGCACATGAAGCCAAAATGGTTCAACAAAATGGTATAAAATTACCCAGATTATCAGCACTGCCTCCACACTGTGTGGCCCACAGAGCAGGCACATATCAGACACAGTGGTGGACTCACAAATGCAGACTGAGACGAAATCCAAAGCTCAAGGTTTTTAATACAGTCAGGGTCGGTACACAAAAGGCAGTCAGCACAGGCAGAGGTAACCAAATCAACAGGCAAAAACTCACTGGCCCAAATCCGAAAAAAGGTCAGTCTCACGAGGAGTACACACTAGGAAAGCTCAGACAAAGGACAAGACAATGTAGCAGAGAACAAAGGGAAGACACAGACTTATACACACTCTGACAGCAGAGATAATGAGACACAGGTGAAAGCAATCAGACTATCAGGCTGGCGGGAAACTTGACAGGACATGGGAAGACAATTATCAGACTTTCAAAATAAAACAGGAAACAGAACATCACATTCAAACCCTGACAGTGCACTTGAGACTTACAGAGGAGACTTACAGTGTGACCGAGTGCAGCTGAGCCTCTTACTTCCACTGGCTGAATGGGTAACTTCCAGTGGAGCGCTGTGCTAACGTGAAAAAAAATAAAGTGATTTTGTGGCTCTTCTAGACTTTCCAAATGTTATCAGACCAAATGGATCAAATCCTGATAGTGAGACGAGTCATTTTGCAGGGGTTGTGTCACTCAATAAAATTTAATCGCAGATTTACAGACATTTTTTCCCCAATTTAAGTCTATGGGAAAAAGCCCCTTTAGGTCGCAGGGTGACGGATGCCAGAAATTGCAGTACCACTGTGTGGCCACTAGGAAAACTGGCTTCAAAGCCTGGCGCACTTCCTGGGGGCTTGCTACAGGGGCGTCATAGTGGGGGAAGAGCTGGACTCATTACCCAGGGCCCAAATAACTTGCACTGTCATGCCTTTCCTCAAGTAAGGCAAACTGGTGTTCCAACAAAGAAAAGAAAAACAGGAAAGGAAAAGAGAAAATTGAGGGAAACCACTTCTGACTTGTTTATTTCAAAAGAAAGGTGAACACAACTAATACAGTTTAAAAATGGTTTTGCTAATATCAGCAGTTGTTTGAATTGAAGGCAGTCAGACACGCAGTTCAGAACATATTTGCATTGGAACATAAATTATCGATCTTAAATTATCTGTGCAACATACACTTTATGAATATGTGAAGCACTGTTTCGTTTATATGACATAAAGAGACTTTGCGCATAAAAGCATGAGATAAAGGGATGTTTACAGAGGAGCATAGCTGCAGCTACACTGTATTTGAAGGCTAATCCTTGTCAACATTGGCCTGCCATCATGTTAGTGGCCCTGCTTCTGGTTTAATCTCATCTTCTTGTTTCTCTCTCTGTTTTCTCCCCTCTTCAGTGTGAATGTGAGCATGTTCAACGATACTGGAAAGTGATAAAAAAAAAATATATATACAAAGACAGCAGTTATGCAGTTTTGCTGCTTACCTTTCTTAATTGTCTCCTACTTTAGGCACAGAAGGTGATAGCCTTACTTGACACCTTTCTGCTTAAATAGAGAAAGCCCCCCTCCCAACTTAATTTTCAGGGCACCAAACTGAGCTTCTAAACTCAATTTCCTCTAAAATCCCAGGTGAGTTCACCTACATTTCTTCTTAAATATTCTGCCAAACCTAACTGCTGCGTTTCCTCAAACCCCCTGCCGTCACTTTCTGATAAATCAGTTCATTTTTCTACATGAAAAAAACCCACTTGAATGCCTTCATCTTGCAGAAATGTTTCTCCCCAGCTGAGAAAGTTAAAACCAGTCCCCTCATTGGTTACCCTCTGAGTTTGGCTTTTCATCTCAACCATTTTCTGAGCTCATTTACTCTGCTAATAGGCTAGTTGCCAAAATTAAAGACACACATGTTTTGCTTCCTTTGTCCATTAAGGCATAATGCCTCAGACCTGTGGCTTCTCATTTGTGGTGGTTTTCATTTGAAAAGATGAGCTGCTGCACTTCACAGGCAGCCTGCAGAGCACGACATGTTATTAACACTCAGAGCACTGACGTGAAAATGCACAGAGAGACAAGATTATTAAAAATATTCTAAGAGAAAGGATGCTGTACTTCAAATGAGATTTCACCAGGTGGAAACAGCTTTGACTGACACAAAGCAAAGTGGGAAGTTTTTCTCGCAGGTTCAAGGTTGATGGTGTCAGGTCGACAGCATGTGGGCACAACATCAGAAACAACCTGCGCAGACTAACGCAATCTTGTACAACAGTCATGCAACATTTATGTGATGCAGAAGTCAATTTCATGTTTTATAGCTCATTATGTCATGATTTAAGGGCTTCTCTTTTTTGTAAAATGTCCTTAATATCTGACTTTTGCTGGATGACTCAAAAATTGTGAGCTGTGTTTCAGAAAGGAAACACGGCAGAAGACACAGTTCTTTGCAGTGTAATGTTACATGTAATAAACTATGTTCATGTCTGACAGATGTTTCACAGCTGCAACAGTATTTTTTTGGTGTCCTATAAGCTCACATGGGTTGGGCACTTTCATGTGCATGATACAATACATAAAGAAAGAAATACCAGCAAACAACCAAATTGACCTTTCGCTAAGCCCCGCCCCTTTGTGATGGTCTGACAAGCTGTCAGAGTAAGCATAACTGCACTCCTTGAAGAAATATTATCACACTTTTGGAAAAATGAAACAGTGGTTCCAGAGAGAAGCAGACAGAGGGGTCTACAGTCTGTGTTTGAAGGATATATCCAGGATGTCAAACTGACTCAGCAGCAACAACAGGTTAAAAAGACAAAGATAGTTAGAAGCTAAAGCCCAACTATAGGCTACAGATCACAGTGTAAAAGTGAACCACCACATCACTGCTGATCGCCACAGAACACAATGAATATAAAGGGAAACTTTGCTGATATTGAACCAGTTGTGTGGCATCGCAGTGTGTGCAGATGAATGTGTTTGGCTTCGCACCTGTGCCTCCGCCGCCAGACAGGCAGGGATCTCAGGGGGAAGTAAAACAATGTTCATCTGTGCAAGATGCGACTGAATATCAGCAAAGTTTCCCTGCTCCCCTTCACTGGTTCCTGTACAGCAGGGTCGGTCTTTGTTTCACTGTTATAATCATTACAAAGCAAAAGCAGCATGTGTATACATTCAGTAGGCTATATCTTCAGTAGCTAGCCAGCTAACCCTACACTTTTCAGGGTCTGATTTTGGTTTTGGAACAGGGAAGAAACGTATATCTTTTTCCAACCTCTCCAGGTAACGAGTATCATTAATACACGACGTGCCCCAGGCACAACATTTAGCTCCAAATCCACAAAACCAGCCTGAAAATGAAGGAAATCTAAAGTGATTGCAGGATAGTCAATGGAGCACAGCTGTGTTGTTGTTGGACCCTGGTTTGAGCCAGCTGCATGCTACGTTATGATTGGCCAGGCTGCGTCCGGGGACAGGACTAAGCAAAGGGTCAGCTGCCACAATAAATGTTGGCTTTGTACATTTCTGCAAATCACAGATATGTAACATTTGTACATTATTATGCAGTGGATAAGTTGAAACTTTACGCTGTGGCTAAAGTGTTACTGTATGTTTAGAACCAAAGAGCACCAGGTTATGGTTAGAAGAAGATCATGTTTTGGCCGAAAATTCCCACACAATCGCCACTGTTGCTATAAACCACCCAGTTAAACAACAACACCAGTTTTTCATCAGTAACAGCTAATAAACAACTGGTTTTGTTGTTCGTGGTCTTGAACAGTGGTCTGCAGTGGTCCTCAGCTTAGCAGCTGTCTTGGTGTCACGCTGTCATCCATTCGCTCCACCTCCCAATGACAAAGTCAGCTCCAATACATACACACAGAACTACTTCTCTTTGGAAACGTTGATAAGTATGAAACATGCAAATGTTACGAATCTCTGGTTTGCAGAAAAGTACAATGCCAAAATTTTCTTCTGGCAACTGGGCAGCAAATGTGTGAAACTGTAATGTATTCATTGTATTTTGTCCCCAGCAGCTCCACTGAACACTGTATAATATAATTCACTCTGATACAAACACCAGTAGGTGTAATTTACCAGAGTCAGCTCCTCTCACCCAGCCTCAGATATAGAGAATATACAGAAATAATACTGTACTATTCATGATGGTAGCTTTTATTGCAGACTTGTTGAAATGGATTGCATTAGATCCTTCAGGTACCTCTGATATTGTGTCCACCTCTTGTACATTAATTAGACGTGTGAGGCTATTCTGAGTCTTGTTCTTTGTTTGCTGCCTTGCATTTCGCTTGTTTCATCATGTATTACAGCACTTCACTTTGTCATGTGAATGATGATGATAAGACAGATCCAGATAGGTTTCTTCTCGCCTTCGCTCTGTGAAGTCCTCTGAGACATACTTGTGATGAAAGGCTCTATAAATAAATGAGTTTGATCTTAATGCGATTCTCATCTCACAATCCCGGTGTCCACGTGGCAGCGACTCACCTTAATATGTCGGCTTATTTAAAAGTACAAATATTCAAAACAGTTCAGGGTAGAGTCAGAAAAAGACTCTTTTAATCAGATTTTTTTTGCCTTCCAGCAGTTGGCAGGGATGACTAGTGATATTACTTGAAGCCACTCAAGTTTTTTAACAAGGTGCAGGTGATAAAAAGTCAGATGGAGACTGATAGCACAGATGTAATCTCCATAAAGAGAACTGCACCAATTCATTCTTGAGTAAACGTTTTATGTGTGATGATAAATTCTGAGAATAACAGCATAAAATCTGCAATTTTTCCACACACATACTGATCTGTTTCTGTCATGTGACATTGTGACTGTAGTTTTCGTTCATTAAACCAATGTTTGAACTGCAGAGACGTTGTTAAAAGGCAGCAAGTGAAATGTTTTTTGGGGGTAAATCTGCACATGGCTCTGCATAGGTGTAGATTTCAGAGGGGAGGCAGTATCAGTATCTCAGAATTTAAAATGTGCATTTGTTCTCACTTAAAAAAACATGAAAGTAACAGAGAAAGGACGGAAAGGCTCAAATTAGTGCAAAAATATTCACTAGAATGCAAGAAATCAGGCGACTGATGCTCAAAATGTTCCACCCCCCATTTCTTTATGTATGTCCACCAGTATTGAAACAAACCTACACCCTTGTGTCTCCGTGTACATGAGTAGATTACTATGGGTGCAGTGGTGCATGCACGTCTGCATGTATATTATACAGCATGGTGTAATACAGTCCTGTGGTGTATTCAATGAAGTGTCATGTACATCACCTCCTGAATCTTTATCTTATCTCCTTGAATTCAAGGCTCTTCTCAAGTCACTCAGATTGTTGAAAAACAACAAGGACACAAAGCAAGGGTATCCACTTCCTTCTCAGTAACCTTGCTACCTGGTGGTTCACTAACCTCATCAAGTAGCACTACACCACTGCTTCAAGTGAGTCATAACTGATAACTGAAAGAAATTACTTTTTTCACGAGTCTAAACATTGTTTTTTTTTGGGGGGGGGGGGTCCTGCAGAGTAAATACTCAAAATAATCAAAAAACTGGAGAGCAGCTTCACACCTGGTACCAAAGTGACTTTATATTTATTTCAAGGGTATAAAGATTTTTTGAAACTCAAATTAATTGACTTTCCTCGGGCTGCTGTACAACAATCGGCAGTGTGAGCCAGTTAAACATGAATTAGTTGAAAGTGATCCTGCGTCTCGGGGGAAATTTCCTTTTTCTTGTTGGCCCCCCGCCCACGGAGAGCTCGGAGTAAAGGGTCAGCCTCCCACACCATATGAGCGGTAGATTTGTGTCGACCATTTTTACCGTTTAATGGGGGGATTGTGAGACAATCAGGGGGTCAGCCTCAGAACAGCACCTTTTCAAGCTGGTAGGGATTCAGTGTCTGTCCACCGCTTCAGTGCGGACAACACTCTCTATAATTTATAGCAGCTAATTAAAGGCATCACTTCAGAAGAGGTTGATGTAAAATTTATCACAATTATTTACTTATCTTTTCTGCATTGTCAAGGACTAATCCTTACATGTCGAGTGCGTGGTTTGATGATTAATGGTCCCTGTCTCCACAGCTGAGGAACCTACAGTGGTTAGTGTCTTTGTCTCAGGGACCTCACAGTGATGATTACAGGATAACCTCTCACACACAGTAATTAATCAGCCCACAAGAAGAGCATTCATTTAGACTAAATGTGACAGCTGCTTGGCTGGGTGGATCACACAGTGGGAGGATCGCGGGTCCCTAATACCAACCTCAAAGTGTCCCAGCGCCTGGCTCCAATTCAAAAGAAATCAATAGAAGTTGCAGGTCTAACACCTGCAGGTGTTTATAGCTTGTCAATTATATGTGTACACGACTTTGAGGTCGTCTTCATGACAACATCCAGTGATAGCACTCGCAAGGACAGGCTTCGTTTTACAGTGCTGCCCTTTAAACAGAGAAGAGGGTCATAAATAACATGAACAAAGTGAAACCAGAGCCGCAACTACTCACCAATGACACTCATGCATCATCACACGAGAAAACAAGCTAATCTTTGAATCGGTCCTTCAATGTGACTGTCTGGTGACTTAGCCGAGATATAATTTTCTCATTATAATTTCAATCCACTTTAATTGTATTCATCTCTACACAGTGCACAGTTTGCAGTCTGGGAAGCGTCACGCAGGCCATTTGAAGTCAGTGGAAAGCATTATCACAAGATTTGATTAAAATAATTAAATGTTTCTCAGATTTTAATGAAATATTTCCCTAGCTCACATTTCAAAAGTATATTTTAGGTGATCTGAAAGTGGAAATATGATCCACAAAGAAAACTGGTGAGGAGTTGAATATTTGGCTGGTTAGATATCTGATGGTACTGATGTGCTTGAATGCAGACATTTCCTTTATTCATCTTTTGGCCAATACAATCCCCATCATAATATTCTAGAGCAAAGTAATTAGTTGATTGATGCATTAGTCAGTGGACATGAAATTAGTGCCTAATAATCTGAAAATCACTTAATTGTTTGAGTTAATTTGAAGAAAATATCAAATCACTCTCTGGTTCCAGCTCCTAAATGTGAGGATTTGCTGCTTTTCTCTATTTTATATTGTTACACACTGAATCTGCTTGGGTTTTGGACTGCTGGTTGGAAAAAACAAAACATCAGACGATGTCACCTTGAGCTCTGTCCAAGAGTGATGGACATTTCTGACAATATTCTGACGTTTTATAGACTAATATATGAATAAGAAAAAAAGTGGTAGAATAACTAACCATGAAAACATTTGTCAGACAAAGACTGACATCTTCAAAATATTTGCTTTGTCTAACCAACAGACTCAAGCTCACACTAGGAAATGTTTGAGAAAAACAACCTATTTAAACATTTAATTGATTATCAAAAAGTTGCAGATTACTTTCCTGTGAATTATTATCATTTGATTGACATATGGTTTCAGCTGTAGCAGACTTACATAACCGTAAACCACATCCAAGTCCTCAGTCAGCATTACAACATTTTATATTGGAGTTTCACTTTGTACCATCAGCTGCAACTGGAGGGCACAAAACCCCACAGTTTATTGACTTTCAATAGAATCTCGTGGGTTAAGATGAAATTAAATGAGCAAAAAAGGCGAGAGAACACTTTTTCATCACATCAATGTAACTAGCAAATAGAAAAACCCTTCATATTGCAAGCTAAAGAAAATACCTTTTTGCACTCTGGCAGGTCTCTTAGCTGAGATGAATGGGCAGCAGGCTCCTGCATTGATCATCTCACAGCCATAAATGGCTGCTGCTGAGCAGACAGGACAGAGGAGGTGGTCTGTCATTAGATCTGGATATATGGAGGAAAGGGTAAATGAACACTGGTGCTCTTTGCCTGACAAAATTAATTAGAGGCAATTATTGATGCCGGAGCATGTTTTTAACGTGAAGTCAGAGTTTATAATAACCAGGTTTAAATTAAAGGGATGTTTTAAATGGCAGCATGTTCCCAGCTGATTCATTTTGTTCTGTGCCTATAATCAAGGTGTATGACAGCCAGTCACAGAGATGATGATTCAGTTGTATTTTGCTCGGTGATTGCAAACAAAGAAGTTTGTCAGTGTTTGTGTTGTTTTCTTTCCCTGTCACACTTCACAAACATGCTGCAGTCATCCAGGAAAAAATATGGGAAACCAAGTGTCATAATGGTGCTTTTTATTCCATTAATAAAATGTATTGATGTTACATTAATTTCTTCCATCATCGAAAATGATACTTTCTCTTTGGCAGCCTGCTGTGCTGTAGCTGTCTGCCAGATTGGATGACAAAGGCTGTTATTAGCAAATAATCGTCTGGCAAAGATGATACTGGAAAACACTGTCAAAATACAATCGAGAAATTTGGTGAAGCCTGGACACTCTTTCAGTGCTGAGTCCTCTTGTTTCCATGTGCATTTAAGGGGAGTTAAGGGAGTTGCAGTGACAGACAAATGCAATATGCCCCTAAATGAATAAAATAAAGAGAAGCTGGACGGCTTGCAAAAAATAAGTTAACCATCCTCAGATACACAGAAAAATAAGGAACAGCTGTCAGGCACACAAAATGCAGAAGCTCTGCTGCAACAAACATTATCACAGTGCGCTCCTGCTGATATAAAATCAGTGCAAGGGCGTGTTTTGTTTCAACACTGAGATGGACACATATATAACAGGGGTTTGGGGTCCTCTGCCAGAACATTTTTAGCATTAAACACTTAATTTTCTGCTTTCTGGTTAATGTTCATGCACCAATTTTTGCATTTTCTGCATCGATTCATGGTGTAAACCCTGAGGAAGACAAATGCACATGTTCTAAATATTGAGGGGAATGTGTCCCCATTGTCCCCCCTGAAATCTAGGCCTGTGAATCAGCGCATGGTATTTTGAGAGTGAACATGAGTAAAACCTTCTTCACAATGGCTGCATAAAATATGCAAATCACCTCCAAACAGAAAATTCCACCATTTAACATCCAATAATCGCCTCGTGTCACAAAACGGGGGCCTACAGAGAGGCCCACTCGCCTCAAAAGTATTCACGATCAACATTTGATTTACAGTCTGGTAGAAAATTTGTCTCACTTAGGTAAAGTGCTGCAGGTCTTCATGCTCAGTTTATCTGCAGTCTTTGCCCTTTGAGCAGCTCTGCTGTAATTAGTATCTTTCCCTGCACTGGTCTGATTACAGCAGCGTGTGAGATGAGCGCAGCCTCCTCTCTGCATCCTGCATCCTCCTCATAGTGAGCTGGACCACAGCCAGACCTATATCATGACCCCGCCACACCTTGATTTCTCCTGGAGACCCCGTTGTCTCTATCTCGTGGCTTGATCCAGTATTGCAACCAGAAATGTACTCCTAGAAACATCTCATCGCAGTAACTCCAAAAGTGTGATCTACTCGTGCCTGACACTGTGAAAGACATAAGCAACAACTCCCATCAGAGATTTCAGCTGGATCTGTCTCACTGCTCGGGGAAAGAACATCACACATCAAAATGAGCAGTTTAAGGTCGCTGTGGTGCAAATATGTCGCTGTTTGGACAGAAATAGGTTATAACACTTTGTGTCCCGGCCTATGGAAATAGTCCGGTCAGATCCACTTTCACAGTGAATCAGTGCGCAGCGGGGACGCGTGCAGCACGGAGGCTGTCAGTCCTCACCATCCCTCCCATTGGCTGCAGCAGGATGCTCGGTGTCTCTCCTGTTTCCTTGATCCTCACATGCAACTGGAGCCGAAGGAGGTTCACAATGAAGCGAGAGGGGGGACCTTCACCTGTAGATATTTGACATTAACCCGTGTTTCACAGCTCCAAAAAACCCGCACGCCACTTTTGAAGTAAAAGCTGCGCGCCTCGGATATCGCATCGCCGCACAGTCGCTGGAAATAACTTCATTATTCCAGGTTTTTTGCGGGCGGCTGTCGCCCTGTACTCCGGTTTGACGGGATACTGCAGGCTGTATGGAGGGGATGTCGGCATGGCTTGCACCAGGAGAACCAAAACTTTGGTGTCCACATGCGTGATACTGAGCGGCATGACCAACATTGTTTGCCTGCTCTATGTCGGATGGGTTACTAATTACATCGCCAATATTTACATCAAAGTTCCCATGCCTTTACCGGAGAGAAAGTTAGAGGGTGACAAAAGAGGGGACACACTCCGGATCATGGAGAGGCTCGATCGGCTGGAGAATGTGGTCAACCAGCACATACAAGGTAAAGCCTCCATCATTTTAACTTACTGTACTCCCTGCATGACTTTACCTGCACCTACACCATCTGGGCTCCATCAAAGTAAAGTTTTAATAGCTTCAGTTTCAGTGTGAATTCACAGCAAGGTGTGTTTGCATTGTCTGATTTTTGGAAATCAGAAGAGCAGGAACTTCTTTTGTCTGTTAAAGATCAGGTTATTTGGAGGGTGTGATAGAGGACAAAGGACTGTAAGAAAAGCTGCACGTCTCCATGAAAAGGATCAGCAGCTACAGTGAGGCAACATATTTAAGAATGGCACTATACAGTAGCTAAATACTTACATCTAAGCTTCAATATAAGAATATGTCAATATAACTCTGCCATAAATAGATACAAATTAGATGAAGCCTAAGTTAAGTGCAATTTAAAGTACAGCACTGATCTCCTGATTTACAGACTCATGTATCATTCATTCATACTGTTAAATTCATGTTCATGCCTTTTTTATTAATGGTAATTTAAATGTTAGTCTTGCACAAACCAGCTGCACATTATTCAGGAAAGTAGACAACACGAAGCGCCTCATATCTTGGACAGCACTCCACCTGAAAATGTAGTGTGACACGACATTATGCATCCTTATTGAGAGCCAGAATCCAATGAAGTGCCGGCAATAGAAAAATCTCACATTAAAATACAGGTGCAGCACAGTGTATTGTTCAGGTTCCATGACTGATTTTCTGATCTGTTCCTCCATTCATCCATGGCTCGCTTCTTATTTTATCCAAGTTGATTGGGTATATTTATGAAAATCTGCTCCTGCCACATTAACTTGTTCCTTACTTTTAGGAATGTCTGGAATCCCTTTTCTCAAATTCCTTCCTCCGCTCCCGGTGTACAGTTACTTTACACTTGATCACACACAGTTAATTTCTCTCCCCTCTGTGTCTTTAAAAGAGCTATTCTTGTCATCACAGGGGGGCTCATTTTGGGCAGGTCCCAATCTGAAATGGCACAGAGCTGGTGCAGAAGTGAAATGCAGACAGAAATCTACTCATGCTGCTTTGAGCAATAACGTCTCTGTCTGTGCTAAGCTCGGGTAAACATTCCTCCTGGAGGCAGGTCTCCATTTCAGTTTGGCACCCATAGGCATCTGCAGGGCGGAGCTCTGTTCAGGTGACTTACCACCAAAGTGCATGTTTCAACTATTTCTATTTCTCTGACAGAAAAGATCATTTCATGCTAGATTTGTGCTTAAAAAACATCAGCCTGGTCTGGGAACATTTCTACAGTGATTTTTCACTTTACAAGGCCTTCATGTAACAGTGAAGACAATTATAAAAAAAGATTACTCATAAAAAAAAGTCCGCCTGCAGCACCTCTAAAGCTCACTAATTAACACATGGTATCTCGGAAGTTACTGCACACGGCCAGGAATAGTCTCACACGTAACCTCCTGTGAAACCACAGCTTGGCTTTTTTACACTTTGGTTTGTACGGATTAAACGAACAAGATATAATGTGTTAATTAGGACGGTTCAGAGGTGCACGTAGGTGGATAACTCACCTTTGGAGGGAGCTACGCTAGCTGATTAATCCTATTTCTATTCTTAATGCTGAGCTAAGATATTTGGGCCAGATGTGACAATGCTCAAACTAGATTCATATTAGGGGCCAGACCAGACTGGACCAGTACACCAAATTTTACTACTAGGTGTGAACTCGGCTTAGCAGCTGCTCCAGATAAGATCATTATAACACCATGTCCTAACAGCCAATGAGTGCGCGACTGTCACATTGCATCATGTAACATCGGAGCTCTCTCTCTATTATATATGCACTCATGTTACATCATGTAAACAAACAGCATAGGCCTACCTACCAACTGTGCACTTGAGAGTCTGGAGACATAATTACTCAAAAGATGGGTGAGTGGCGTACTTGCCGTGTAATATTCTGTGATATTTACTCAGGATGACATACAATATGGCCAACAGCAAGTAGCCTAGATTGCTGTTAGCAGTGGTCATGTACCAGAAACGTTCATCTCCCTGGTGGTCTCCCTCCAGCCAGCTGCCACCATATTTTGGTATTTGCACTGAAATAAGGAGGTTTCGTACTCGTAATTCTTCATTTCAGCCTAATCCATCAGCTGTTCCTCGTCCATTACGGCGCTTTCAAGGTGAGCAACAGCAATAGAAACAGGGCGTCTGCTCGCAGCCGGTTAGGACGTCATCTTTCATCAGCTTAAAATCCAAAGTGTTGCCATATTGGCACAGTCTTAGTTTTCTTTAGAGACCAACTCCGCCAGCAAACAAACACAAACACAACGTGCTGCACCCGTCCTCCTCTACTGAAATTTAATCTCCTTCATGTTGCTGGCGGTGCTCAGCTCACGTCCTGTTAGACACTAGTGGCTCGGTTAGTCAGTTTATAAACATAATATTTTGTTAATCACGTTGTCATATTGCTCATTACTAATGCAACACAAGTTGGATGTAGCGCCCTGATGCTGTCAGCGCAGGTTGCTGATGTAGAGTACTTTTTAATTAGCCAGAACATGTCATGATGACAAATGCTGCTTTGTATAAAATCTCAGCAGTTTAAGCTCGTACACCAGACTGGACCGGCAAAACCAGAAATCGACCCAAATCTACCAAGCTACCTGTCACTTTAAGCAAAACGGCTGATGACTGTAGCTTCATTTTACTGTAAAGACATCAGAGTGACATCAACCTACTCATCTCTGTTTCCCATAATGTTGGAGTCATCCTTTAGAAACAAGCTGTGGCTCATTGTCTTTTTATGCCAGTTTTAAAACTAGGACAGTCATTCTGTAGTTAGTGAAAAAAAAAGTCATGCATATCAAACATTTTTACTTTTTTGCATTCCTTCTTTTATGAGCTCATGCACAGTCAGCCAGCATCATTACTGGCTGTTTTGAGTATTTGTAGTCATGTTAAGACTAATAAATATAGTAAGTCTCCATTCTTGTCGCTTTATGGGTTTGGGAGTAGCACGCTGTTGACAACAGAAGCTGTTGGGGCTCATGCTGGAAGGGACTGTTGATGTCATATCACTGCACATTTGCAACAGTAAAAACTGTTCCAACAAAATGACCTGTCACTTTAAGTACGAGCCATATTGTCTGGATTTCCCTGATAATTACTCTGAATGCATTTGCTGCAAATAGAGAGCCATAATCCGAGCCTGTAAGTGGCCAACGGCGTCAACAGTCAGAGAGCTTCGGGCAGAGCCAGAGAGTCATTAGTGCACTTACGACATCTCTAAAAATACATCTTCCTCCTATATCACGTTGTGAGACAAGTGCAGAAATTGTATATTCTGCCTCTTGCATTCTGTAGTTCAGCGCTGTGACTTGCACACTTAAAGGGTCCTGGTGCACTCTTCACTCAACCACCATGCACTTAGTTTTAGTGCACTAAAAGATCTACGTGAGCTCCCTCACCACAGAACATTATTGCACGTGAGAGTGAAACATTTACTGCAGCTGACTCACCATAGAGTCAGAGAAAATGTCTCCGGTGTCAGCGTCACACTCGGGGATGAGACAGAAACATTCCACTTCCCTAACTGTGTGATGAAGTTAAGTGGCCTGTTACCAGGACAAAGCTACGTGGCAACAGCACTTTGAGCTCTTTGTTGTATTAGGCACAGTCAGCCGAGGAGAATTTATTGGGAAGTTGGACTGAGCAGGTTCACACACGCCCACCGTGAGCTGCTGCACCCTCTGACTGTTACTGCACCAGTGACCGTCTCTAGGACAGCTTTTACTTTAGAATGCAAAACACTTTGGTCAAGTACTTCAGGCAATTAAGTACAGTTCAGTATAGAAACATAGCTGTGTGTATGTTCACATACTTTTGGAGTGTAGTTTCATGAAACAGTGGGATTTGGCCAGAATTTTTTGAGTGTAAAACATTTAATTTCCTTCATTCTGGTGATTTTTCATGTGCTAATTTGGGCACGGTGGCCCTGGTTCGAACCGAGGGTGGGGGAGCCCTTCTGTGTGGAGTCTGCATGTTCTCCCTGTGTCAGTGTGGGTATTCTCTGGGTACTCCAGCTTCCTCCCACAGTCCAAGGACATGCAGATTAGATTAACTGGTGACTCTAAATTGCCTGTAGGTGTGAATGTGAACGTGAATGGTTGTCTGTCTCTATGTATCAGCCTTGCCATAGTCTGGTGACCTGTCTAGGGTGTACCCCGCCTCTCGCCCAGTGTCAGCTGGGATAGGCTCCAGCCCCCCGTGACCCCTAACAGGATAAGTGGTTACGGAAAATGAATGAATGAATGAATGAATAATTTGGGCATTTTCCGAATCAATCTATGGTCTGAATGTTTATAATTCTGTCAAAAGTCTTTTAGGTTTTTATTGGGTGTGTGTGTATGTGTTCTAATTATTGAGTTAGATGTGTCCCCTGCATCTCCCCCCAAATCTACGCCTTTTCTTTTGGATATTTATATTTCTTTAACAATGTATATATCATCGGAATTCATGTAGTCGTGTTTATTTTTGCTTTGTTGTCAACAGTTAATCTTCTGAGGTGTGCATTTGTTGACCTGGGTGATGAGCTGTGGAATACAATTACCTTTGCAGAGATACATAAACTGTATTGAATTGAAGGGAACTGGGTTGTAACTAGCAATCATTTCCATTATTTCGCAATCTGCCAATCATTGTCTTGATAGTCTATGAAATTATTTTCCAGAGCCCATTGTGATTTCTTATAATTTGCTTGTTGTTTTGTCCGACTAACAGTCCAGACCCTTAAGATATTCAATTATCTGTCGTATGTAGAAAGAAAAACCAGCAAATTTCACATTTTAGAAGCTAAAACCAAAAAATGTGTGGCATCTTTGCATGAAAATGACTCAAAATGTTAATCAATTATCACAATAGTTACTGATTCATTTTCTTTCAATCAACTAATCAGTAAATCAGTAAATCAATGCGGCAATAAAGATTGAATCAAGTTGAATCATTTTTGTTAAAAATCCTTTTTTTCATAGTCATTGTTTATGTCAACAGAGCAATAGCAATTAAAAGTATATATTTAATTCTGATAATAATTATATTGTCAGTGCAGGGTTTATAATGTTAGAGTCTAAGCAAACCGTGTAACATATGTGCGTGCAAGTGACATGCTGTTTTATTAGGATGTTGTTCATGAAGAAGCAGCTTGTTTCCTGGGTTGCTTCGACCTCTGAGGATGTGTATTACCAGTGTGTCGTCTGATTGAATGGCCACGAGGCCTGCGAGAGGCAGTCATTAACACAGCGCTGATTTAGCTGCAAATGATAGCGACAGTTCCCAAGATGGCTTCAAGCTAATCCACCCGTCAAGTCAATTGAGAAGCTCCGTAAATCAGCGTCGCCGTTGATGCTCAGAGGACAGTTACATTTGGATATTTATCTGATGTGACTTTCCAGAGCGACAGTGAGCGCAGCTGTGGAATAAGTGAGTGAAATTTGAAGGCACACGTGAATACATGGATGTGTGCAGGTGTTTGTGTGCATGCTTGTGCATGCAGGCTGTGGTATGCGGCTCGGGAAAGTACAAGTTACCCTCACACATACTTCCAGCTCCTTTGAAAGTGCTCAGTCCTTCGGGAGAGAGAACAGTTAAAAGACTCTTTGACACAGTTTTAGATGAAGGCAACCTTGTTTCTTATAACATAAATAATCTTTTTTTCCAATATTCTTTTTTGCTTTTTTACCACTTACATGTTATTAGATATAAGATGTCTAAGTGGGTGTACTGAGGGTATTAAAGATATATTAAATATAAAGTTATCAAAGTATAATCAGTATGTATCGACTCATATCTCCACTGCCGACAGAAATAGGTGAAAATCTGTTTTTAAAATGGGCTTCATGTGCAGAGAGCTTAAGTGTTTGCTTTCCGTGTTGATGTTTCATGTTGTGTAACTTCCTCTGCAACATATTTTCATTTGGCAGCTCGAGAGCTCATTTTCTTTTCTTCTTACTTACAGATGCAGCACGACGGTGGGTTTATTTATAGCTGATAATTATTATTTTATAATTTTGCTTTCAAATGTAAAAGACGAGCATTATGTGACTCTGTACATGTGTTGTGTTGACAGGAGATATTTTCCAAAACTTAATAAGAAATTAAGGATGCCCTTCTCTTAGTATTTAATTGACTGGGTCTTGCTTCAGTAGTGGCACAATACAATCAGTCAGAAGAGTTAGTGAGCGTAAACTGAGTGGCTAATTAAGGTGAATGAGGGGCAGGTGTGCTGGCAGGTGATTGGGGAACAGCAGGAACAGCTGAAAACTACTGCTGCGTGCAGAGCGAAGGAAGGAAGGTCTGCAGTGATATACCCAAAGCTGCCAACTAATAATGCTCAAGAAATATTTATTTTATACACTCAGTGGTGACCTTATTAGGTACACCAATAACATACAATGCACTCCAAGACTGTCAGAGGGGTATTTATTAAACCAGTGGTTCCAAACTGGTTCAGCCACAGGGTCCAAATTTCTCCTTCGTCATCAGTTCAGGGTCCCACAGTATAATATATTCAGCATCATACTTGTGTTTGGCCATGTCTCAAGCTCGTTTGCTGTCTCTGTCAAGTAGCTGTCTGTTAAGCCTAGTTCACATTACACAATTTTCACCTCGATTTTGACGTCGCAGAGGATCTTGAGAGCCATTAAGAAGTCCTTAGGTCAGAGGTGAGTCGGCAGATAGTCTGTCACGACGAGTCTTCATGTGTAAACAAGCCTAGGAGCAAGTCGCGCCCTCGTCTGCGACTGGGACAGGATATCTGACATGCTAGGAAACTGGAGAGGTCTGACACGACTGACAAAGAGCATCAGGATACGGCAATGCGATGTGCGGCTCTACCAGTCCCAGCAAGAAATCAAACTCATAATATCCTGTTTTGTTCACGCGGGACAAAACGCAGTTTGGTGACGTCACCGCCTTATCTGGGGCTCTGTCGGCGAGGGCTCGGTGGAGAAATCTTGTGGTGTGCACACACAGGTCGTAACGCAGTTGGCGAGACTCCCGATGACAGAAACGCACGTCGCCAAGTATGAACACTCAAAAGATTACGATAGTCTCCGCAACTCAAGACTGGTCGGCCAGTCGTGTAATGTGAACTCGCCTTTAGTCACTCATTTTACAGCAGGAAACAGCACTTCAAAATAAAAGCTCTGTGGCGGAAATTCACTGTACTTAAAAAAATAAAGTGTGTTTTTTACAAACACGTTCGTGAGCCACTTGCGGTCTATTCAGAGTGGACCCACAAAATCTGATAACAAGTAAAACGGGGCCAGAATCGCTGATATTGATACTTTTTATTATTAAAAGCACCTTATTAACTTTAATGTAGGGGAGAGCAGATTCATGCAGAGAATTATCAGTCTTATAAAGTTACAGCTAATGATGACCAATTATAGTTTGAAAATGTAACATTAACCAATGCTGAAGATCTGATTGATTAAAATATCACCACTGTATACCTGGATATTTTTTGCCTGAGCCTCTCTGAACAGACTCTGCCAGTGAACTCTGCTTCTGTGTCACAGGGTCTGGATGCTGAGGCATTTCCCATCTCCTTTCTTTTCTGTTGCAGCTTCAGGTTCACTTTATCGTGTTTTTTCCCTCTTTCTTTCAGCCTTCACTGCAATTATGTGTCAGATAAAACTAGTGAGGTTGTGCTGCCCGATGCTTTTGTTGTTTATGTGCACACAACGTGGCCGTAGAGAAGCAAAGTACATACACTAGATGTGTTCACGACAACGAAGATTGTTAACACAGACAGATCTACTCTTGAAATACAAATGGGTACAACATGGAAAAGAGAAACTGATCATTTTTAGGTATTGTTGCTGTTGATGCTCAAATTGATCTTTAAAATTAAAACGTAGTACGAGTAGTCTGGTAGAGGCATGCCAAGATGTGCCGTGAAGTGCCTCCAAGCTAGTAAACATAAATGTAAACAACACCAATTTTAAAATATGGTGGAAAGGATGGTCCAGAGGGACGAGGCAGGGATGCATTATTCTCAGTCATTGAGGTCGTGGTAATCTTGAGTGCTATACCGTAGGCAACTGGACTTGCTTCTTGAAGACATTTCACCTCTCATCAGTTCAGTTCTGCAGAACTTCGGAAGCCTCTTGGATAAGAGGTGAAATGTCTTTAAGAAACTCAAGCAAGTCCAGTCGCCTACATATAGCACTAAAGATTATTATGGATCATACTGTGATTGGTGAGAGAGGGAAACATTGTTTGTCCAGTTGTAGCCAACAGACTTTCAGAGAGCAGAGGCACAAAGAGCCCAGACAAAATGACAAAGTCCACAACTCCATATCCAAGGGTATGTGGACACTGGGGTGAAGCCGACAGAGGGCCCTGGGCCGTGGGCTTGAACCCCGCCGCCTTCCCACTCTCCCTCTGGTTCTCTGGCGGAGGAGCAGAGCGCAGCCTGGGTCAGTGGGGGTTGCTGGAGGCTGCTTAGGAGCTGTGCGATAAAGCCAGGCAGCCGAGAGTCAAGCCAAGGCCTGGGGCACATGCTGGAGGCTTTACCGGGGTTGGAGAAGCAGCCATGGCGGGTGTGAGGAGGGCTCACCCGCTTTGAATGCCTCTCCAGCCCCAGTGAAGCCTCAGATTTTAACAAACAAAACATATGTGATGGGTTTATAAAATATGATGTGTTCTGATAAATTAAACTACTCATGATGGTAGCAGAAAAAGGCTTGTGGTGGCAATCAGAATCAACACTTGCACTTCCTTATGCGAGCATGAACAGTTGATGATATAACACCCAATAACATGGAGCATCCTCCCCCGTCTCTGAGGACGTTCTGTTCAAACACCAACCTTTTAACAATGGGGTTTGCAAAAGGAAATGCAACAGGTTTGCGAGATCTCAAGGATACACACATTGGGTCTCATTCATGATACCTGAGCAGAATGAATGTGTGTGTAACTGTTTGCAGAAGGAGATTTATGTGTATTTCAGCATTCATCAATATGTTAATACCTGCAAACTTTTCGTAAGTTATTAACAAAATCTGCACCTGCTTCTGACTGCTCGTAGTGCTTGTCATTATTAGAAATTACGATTTTAATCCGCATTGTGCTCCGTTATGTTCACAATACACAGATGGCTTTGAAATGTGCAAGTGAAACATGACAAAAGATCAGAAATATAACACATTTAGCTAAATAAATTGGCAATTAGCAGATTTAAGCTTCAGATTAGGTTTCATAAAAATGTGAATTAGTTATTTCAATTGATATAATGCATATGTTTTGTACATTTATGGCATCATGTTCCCACTTAAATCAACCAGGAAAGAAAACTCTACAAATGTATCTTCTGTTTGAGAGGCGAGAATGTGAGACCCATGTTACTGACCAAACACTACGCTATCAGTGATGGCTGTCAGAATGCACAGCATTACTGTATCTTCTGAGTTTGCTGTTGAGTGGTCCAGTTGAGGCATGTTGCTGTCCCCGCTAAGAGAGAGGTCTCTCCGATGATGCAAGAAATGCGCTCGTTTGCAGCTGTGGCTGGGGAGAGCCTCCTGCTGTAGCTGTTGTGGGTTTTGTTTTGTGTGTACTTACGCATTTTGTTTTTTTTTGTTTTGCTTTTTGCATCAAGTTTCATATCGAACCATTTTCATTTACCTTCTTGCATGGTTCTTACAACAGAGGACACAGAGTTAATGGCATCCGTTACCTCCTTCCAGGCCTTTGATTTACCTGTCCTTGCCAAACCACTACTAACAGAAGAAAATGAAATGTTTTTCTCAACTCCACGTCACCCAAAATAGCTTCAGTCTCAATGTCGGACAAGCTTTTCCTTCTCTCTCTTTCTGTGTTTGCTGTATGTCGCAGATCGACAGGATGCACCCATCCATCGTAGTTATCACCTCCATATGTGGTGGTCCCTGGCTATTCACTAGACTTGACTAGCAGGAGTGCTCTGTCAGTTTACTACTGATTGGCACTCATGAACATACACATGTGCTTACAATCAAATCCGAGTTCTCCACAGCGTTCGTGAATCCGGAATAGGTTTTTATTACCAAGGTTTTTTTATGTGAAAATCCACTCACAGATGTACTAACATTTCGTGAATGAGACCCAGTGTGTTCTGATGACTGACACTGATTGTACACAAGAAATGTATCCCCTTTAATTTATGTGTTAGCATGTTAACATCTGCTAATTACCACAAAACATAAAGTACTGAATTACTGTAAACATTTATTTACCATTTCTGTGCTGCAGATTCACATGACATATCGTCACTGTCTGTGACAAGCTCATATCAGCTGATATCAGCTGGCTGATTTATCAGTCTGGCTACACTTTAAAAAGATAACGTGATTAAATAAATACATTTGTTGAGGGAATATTTCCGTCTCGCTAGGTTGGCAGAATTTCATGACTTATTCAGTAAGCAGCCAGGTAGGACACTGGGCACATTAAGAGAGACACAGAGCTGTATGCAAATCTGAGTGCTTATAATAGACCAAACCCCTTAAAGGTTTTTGTGAATTCATCACTGTATAGTGATAATGCTTATCAGGCCTTGGCATCTGTTGAAACAGAGTAGAGAGAACTGCCTTTACTGTTCTTCATAACTGATAAATAAGAAATAAATGTAACTGTGGCCTCTATAAACATTCTGCTGTAGATTTATTACGAGTCTGATTCATCTGTCAGCACTTGCAGTTTGCAGCCTGTAGGCAGGGATGCAGACGGTGTGAGAGAGGGAGAGAGTGAGAGTCTGGGGTGAGGAGTGGGAATATAAAACGAGGAGATCTTCTGGGTGGTAATTCCAATAAATCGGGAAGTTATTGAAATACTGGGATATGAATGCACTAAAGAATGTTTGGTAATGAAAACAATTAATTATTCTGACTCCAGAGGGCAGAGTCATCGCGAAGAGAATAAATTAGACGTGTAAGAGCCTCTTACAAGAGTGTCGATTCAAAGGTCGTCCCCTGACAATTTTCTACTAAATAGATCAGTTCACTATAGCAAATGTTCTCAGTGTAGTTTTTTCCCCAGCGATTTTCTGCAGCCACAACAAAAAAAATGAAAACAGCCCTTGTAAGTCAGACTGAAATCTGGTTTATCTGTGACTGTATAAGATTTACATCTCAGCCCGAGCTGACAACAAGCCATTTATCTCCATGCATTGATACACAGTGATGTACTGATGTGAACTTCAGAGCTCGGAGTCGGTTAGAGAAACACTTTAACTGTTCTCGGGAAAAACTTACAGCTGCGTTCAATGTTTTTTGACCAGAAGGGGAAAACTCATGAAGCTCCAGTAAAAGGCAGCAGCAGAAGGGACAAATGGAAAAGCTTTGTTGCTCCACGCTTTCTAGATTTGTCAGCAGTTGTTTTTGAGTTGTTTTTCTCACTCCTCCTCGGCGCCTTCTCTCTCATATTTATTGGCACAAAGTGAGGAAGCGTGCTCTGGTTCAAACACACCCATGCTATTATGTGTAAAGTGTTTTCATGTGCTGTGTGAACAAGTGTGGACTGTCATTTTCTCATGTAGTACAGCACGATTGTTTCTGGGTTCAGACCAGGTCTGATTACATGATCTAATCTGGCAGCACACATGTTAAAATTCATTCAATCGTTTTTGATGGCAAAAATTGTTGTCAAGCACAAACTGGAGATGGGAAGCAGACTCACAGACTTAAGTAAAAGTTAAGGTCTTTAATTGGGCTCAAGTTGGTACACGGGTTATCAGTAACACAGGCAGAGGTATCCAATTCAACAGACAAAAGGGCGGCCAAAAACACACTCACAGGGAAGACTAGGGAAACACTGGAACTCTCACTCAAAGGTCAAGACAATCTGGCAGCAAAGGAGGTGAAGACAAGGACTTAAATAAACTAAGACAAGGGAGACAATGAGACACAGGTGAAACACATTGAGACACAGGTGAAACACATTAGGGCGGGGCACGTCATCACAAAGGAGGGAAAGTTGACAGGACATGGGATGTGAAATGGTTACCAAATTAAAACAAGAAACACAGGGAGGACAAATAAACATGAATTTTGGTAGCTTGACAAGGAGGTGAAGCTATAGATAGGCATTACTTGTGTATAGAAATCTGTGAATATGACCACTTACATGCCAAGAAAAAGGGAAAACATTGTATCAAGCATTTTCTTTTGAGATTTATGTCTAAAATAGCATTTAATCAAATTGACTTTTTATATACAAAAAACTCAGAGGCGAGATGAATGAATGAAACATGCTAACAAATACAGTACATAAACAGATTTCATAAAATACACTATATAAAAATGTTATTTTTGCTGCCATTTTTCACAGGTTTAGGTTAAAGACTTGTTTGTGTACAGAAAAGACTTATTTCTCTCAAATTCTGGTTGCAAATATGTGAAAATCTATGTTAGTGTGCTCTTCTCGTTTTCCAAGATAATCCATCCACCTGACAGTTGCGGCAGATCAAGATACTGATTAAACAGCATCATTATTACACAGGTGTGCCTTGGGACGGTCACGATAAAAGGCCACTCTAAAATGAGCAGTTTGATCACACAGCACAATGCCACAGTTTTGAGGGAGCGCTGACTGAGGGAATGCTCACCAGAGCTGTTGCCTGTGATCTTAATGTCTCACTACCATAAGCCGTCTCTAATGTCACTTGCATGAATTTGGCAGTATATCCAACTGGTGTCACAACCGTGTCACCACACCAGCTCAGGAACTCCACATTCAGCGTCTTCTCCTGAGATCAGCCACCTGAACAGCTGATGCAACAATTAGTTTGCAAAACTCAAGAATTTCTGCAGTAATCGTCTCCGGGAAATTCATCTGCATGCTCATCATCCTTATTAGGGTCATGGCTGCAGTTCGTCATCGTAACCGGCTTTAGTGGCATCTGCTCATCATCGATGGCGTCTGGCACTGTGGAGAAGTGTTCTCTTTACAAATTAATCCCAGTTCACATTATACCAGGCAAAGGGCAGGCAGTGTGTATAGTGTCCTGTGGGTGAGCAGTTTGCTAACGGCAATGTTGTGAACAGATTGCCTCATGGTGGCGGAGGAGTTATGGTATGGGCTGGTGTAAGCTACAGACAACAAACAGGTGCATTTTATTTATGGCAGTTTGAAAGCACAAAGATTTTCTTTAGCCCTGTGAAATCCTAATAAATGTCCTTTTTAAGATTAAACTGCAGATTTTAGCTTTGGATTTTTGGAATGTTGGTTAAATGAAACATATCACTTGAAGATTTGTGACAAGGGACAACCCTGGCGGAGGCCAACACCCACTGAGAACGTGTTTGACTTTGTGCCAAGTCTGCGGACACAGCTCTCACTTTGGTTATACAAGGACCAGATGGCTCATAGCAGCGACCCTGATACCCCATTTTCCTGCAGTACCCCCCACAAGATTCCCCACTGGGACACGTTCGTAAGCCTTCTTTAAGTCCACAAAGCACATGTAGACCGGATGGATGAACTCCCACGACTCCTCCAGCAGCCCTGCAAGATAAAAGAGCTCGTCCACTGTTCCAGGACCAGGACGGGATCCGCATTGCTCCTTCTGAATCATCAATCTGTTTGACAGTCGGTCAGAGCCTCCTTTCCAGCACCCTGAAATAACTTTCCCAGGGAGGCTGAGCAGTTTGATAACCCTACAATTGGAGCACACCCTCCGGTCCCCTTTTTAAAAATGGGAACCACCACCGCAGACTCCCACTCCACAGGCACCGAACCCGACCTCCATGCAACACTGAAAAGGCGTGATAGCCAAGACAGCCCAACAATGTCCAGAGCCTTCAGTATCTCAGGATGAATCTCATCCACACCTGGCGCCTTGCCACTGGGGAGCTTTTTGACTACCTCAGCGACCTCTGCCAGGGACATGGACAAGAGTTCCCCCAAGTCCTCAGGGTCTATCACCTCTATGGAGGACGTGATGGCCGAGTTCAGGAGTTCTTCAAAGTGCTCCTTCCACCGCTTGACATCCTCAGTCGGGGTCAACAGTTCAAAATATTGTATTTGCAGTAAAAAGCCATAATTAGACGGATAATTCAGCAAATGGATTTTAACAGTGTAAAATTAAAGCAAACCAGAATCACTTTACTACCAAACCCATCACACTTTAATTCCCAAAAGAGTCTGATGGTAATTGAATATGGTCACTCTATATACATCAGCACAATGTGTTACATCACCTACATCAGGTAATTACACACACAGGGCTCCAACTAACAGTCATTTGAATTATTGACTAATCTGTAGATAAGTTTTATTGGCTAATCTATTCATTGATTTGTCTATAAAATTTCAGAAATTAGTTAAGAATGACCGTCATAAATTTAAGCCCTCACATGTAAGAAGCTGGAACTACAGCAGGTAATATAAATATTAGCTATCATAAATTCCCCTCGGGGAAAATGACAATGAATTAATTTTTTGTTGATTCACTGATCAACTTCTCATTTTATATCTAAACACAGTCCTCCAAAAGCATAGCTGTAGTGCAGCCGTAGCACATAGGAACAACGCTCTGCCACTTTTTTCTCTGCAAGTGAGGAGACAGAATATTCACAGTTCATACAATCATTCATCACGTTTTTTGTAAGTGTTTGAAGATCCAATCATCTCTAAAGCAGAGAGCCAATACAAGTACGTGGAGTGGCCAAAGTTGTCATACTGACATTCACAGCGTTTTGAATGATTCATGACATTAACTCGTGCATTAAGTAACATGCAAGAAAACATTAAACCTCAAAAGTTGCCGTCAGCTGCCAGCAGCCCTTGAGCGACACAGTGCAATAAATTATTTCCTCTCACTTTATGGCTCACTAAATATAAAATATATCACTTCTCTGACAGTTTCTTTATTTGTCATGTATTTGCAGAGAAACATTACAAAGCCAGCCTGTTAAACTTGGCCGGCTGCTGCATCCACAATGCCTGCAGGAAAGCTACGTTTTCATAGTCTAATAGCCTATTAGATGAGCTTGACCTCTGCCTGCACTGCAACTTCTCCTCAGAGTGGATGTTTCAAATGCAGCTTCTTTTGCTCAGCTCAAGTAAGCAAATGAAATCATTCAGAACACAGACTACTTGTGTTCATTCACCTATATTGCTTAATGCCACACTAATTACGATCTAATACATCCATGGTATCACCTAATACTATTTTTCTTAATGTTCAGCTCACTGCTGCATAATATTCTCAACGTTAAACTATCAATAAAGGCTGTCTATACTTAAGTAGGCTATATAAACTTAGTATCATAGTAACTGTGGTTACATAACCTTAGAAACAAAACACTACTTACCCGTGTGCTTGCACGCATGCACAGGCATCATAGGTGTGCTCCAGTCCTTGAGCAAATAGCACCAATCTGCAAAAGTGAGGAATATTGGGAAGAAAAGTGTGCCCTGATCTTGGAAGTGTTTTTACAAACAGTTAAATTTCCTTGTGTTTTCCATAGCAGCACTTAAGAGCAAGTACGCACACATGCCTGTTAACAGCTTGCATGTTAAACTGTCTCTGAGCCGTGCTTTATATCAAAAATACATACATCACAAGTGTAAGTGTTACAAAGGACACTCAGAGATACTTTATACTTTAAATTACTAGTAGGAAAATGAAGTTTCATGTGCAGTCAGCACACAAAGCCAATCTGTTTCCACCCAAACCAAAAACATAAATAAATTACATGTAATTTTAACTTCTTAAATGTGACAACATGAGTTATGTTAATGTTCCTTCAGTTCCTTTTATCTGTAAGACAGTGGACTTCAGCCGTCAGCATTCGATCTGTCTTTATTGAGTCGGCTGGTGCTGATGTGAGTTTATGATGGGGGAGGGTGGAGATGGATTACAGGGTGAGACTCGATGAGACAGAAGTGAATTATCGCGGCCTCGAAATGAGATTCATCAACGCTAACTTTAATTGAGATCTTCTATCAGAATACATTTTCCCAACCTTCACTCATCATTAATCTATCACTGATACAGAAGAAACTCCGACTGTAGTTATCCGCCACGAAGCATTGCATTTCAGATCCAGAGAAGAGAAACAACAGGCATGGATGGTATATTTCTTCCATTAAAAAGGTTGCTCTAGAGGGATTTTCAAACCTCAGATGTCCGAAGATCCTTGAACGCACTGCCAATATAAATTTTAATCTCTGCAGTTTATCACACTGAAGCCCTGCTCACTCAGAAGTGTTACCTGGGGTCCTTTTGTGATTTGTAATAATTGCAGAGGTTGTCTGTGTGTGTTCTTCATCCGCTGTAAATCTGCCGGGTTTGTTAATCTGTAAAATAAAAGATGAACAGGACAGGATTTATGCCTCTGGAGGAGGTTGGATGATTTTAATATTACATGGACTAAATACACTGTAAAGCGTTGGGTCTGTTCAGGTCAAATTGATCACCATAAGTGAATAATCATTATAACTGTTTTTTTTTTCTAACACAGATTACCATCTAATTGGCATTTGTATATTTGATTCATGAATATAAAGTAATGAAATGGACAGCTTTGCTATTTACTGAATTTTATCAACTGTTTCAAAATACAGCACAGATGTTTTTAACACTTTTCAAGTCACTGCACAAATTAAATCACTGTGCTGTGTATAATTTAAATATTATAGTACAACACTGCATATAAAATATAGCTTACTGTAGTTCAAAATATACACGGAACAAAAATATGAACACAACACTTTTGTTTTGCTCTAATTTCTCACATGTTTAAGTTAAAGATGAGACGAAGACTTTAAGACTGACTTTTTTATGCACAAAAAATACTTATTTATGTCAAATTCTGTTCACAAAATTGTTAAAAAGCAATTTTAGTGAGCACGATAATCCATCCACCTGACAGGTGTGGCAGATCAAGATGCTGGTTAAACAGCATCATTACCACACAGATGTTCCTTTCGACTGGTCACAATAAAATATGCAGTTTGATCACATGACACGATGCCACAGATGTCACAAGTTTTGCAGGAGCGTGCCATTGGCATGCTGACTGCAGCAATGTCCACCTGTTGGAGATGTGACATTTCACTACCATAAGCCATGTCCATAGTTGTTTCCGTGAATTTGGCAGTACATCCAACCAGCCTCACAACCGCAGGCCACGTGTAGCCACACCAGCTCAGGACCTCCACATGTTCATCTGAGACCAGCCATCCAAAGGCTAATGCAACAATTAGTTTGCACAACCGGAGAATTTTTGCTCAAATCTTCAGTAAACGTCTCAGCGAAGCTCATTTGAATGCTTATCATCCTCACCAGGGTCTTGACCCATCCGACCTGAGTGGTCGAATGCTTTGAAGAAGTGTTGTCTGTATATATGTGTAGCCCTAGTTGTTCAGAATTCCTAATAACTTTCCTTTTTAAGATAAAACTACACACTTTAGAGTGGCCTTTTTATTGTGACCATCCCAAGGCACACCTGTGTAGCAATAATGCTGTTTAATCAGCATCTTGATCTGCCGCATCTGTCAGGTGGATGGATTATCTAGGCGAAGGAGCAGCGCTCACTAACACAGATTTTTGTTGAATTTATGACCAAAAGCATTAGATTTTTTTATCTTGTGAAAAATGGAAGCAAAAAAGGAGTTATGTTTAGATTTTGGTACAGTTTAATTATAGCCTAAAACAGTATTGTGCTGTTTACAAATTCAGTGACATCAGTAGTGCAGATAGGCTATGCCACAGCTTGGCACTGGTTTCAGTGCATTTCAGAATTTTTAACAGGCCTGAAAATAAACTGTAGGGTATCAATGTTGAGCTGGTAGCAGAGTTTGAAACAAACAAGCATATTCAGATTTTAGTCAAAGATAAAAGTTGTAACAAACAACATCAAAAATATAAGGTTACTTTTGTTTTGCGTGTTGACTCTACGCCCGTCATAATTCACATATTTGTACATTGTTGCTGGCATTGTAGTTCTGTCCAAAACCAAATTAACTTCTTTTGCAAAAGGACATTCAGCAGACGAGTCCTTTAAATGAGGATAACATTGGTCATCTCGGCCCAGGATGGCACAGTAGTCTTCTCTTCTTCCTTGTGCCTCTTCCATTACTCACTGCCAGCGCTCACTCACATCTGTGATGATGTCCTTGTCAGTAACAGGCTCCGTCAAGGGCCGCTGTCATCAGATGCAATCCAACTCCTCGGTGCTGATTTTGGCAGGTAGATCAACAGGTTTCGGTTCCTCTGGTGATATGACCTCCTCTCTTCCAGCATCATGTAAATCATCAGCTCATTTAGCCTGCAGCATAAGAAAAGCATCCAGGAGGCTGATTTTGTTGGTGATGTCTACAGCAGTAATTCTGCTTCCCTCATGATTTTGATGCAATACAGTGCAGGCCATCACCTTGTGAAAGTAAGCTTTAGCTGTTGTGGTGATCCCCTGGTCACAGGGCTGGAGAGTGAAGGTTTTGCTCTCAGCTTGAGTGTTTGTCTGTGTTGTGATCCCACGCCTTCAACCACCCTACAAAGAGATCCCCAGTCACCCATGCAGTAGCATTGGTTTTGTAACAGACAAGCAGTGTACACACATATTTGAAGCAGCGGGGGTCCTGACTTTTGCCAGTGACAAAAAGTTCCTTCTTTTCCCCGGTGGCTGAGCAGGCAAAGAGAGCGGAGATCCTTCCCTTAGATTTCTTTCCCTCCCTTTTTATTGTCAGATTTAAAGGTCAGGGTGCGGTCAGGTAGTGTTTGAAAATAAATTCCGCTCTCATCGGTATTCCAAATGTTTTCCTCCGTGTATTCTTGTCTCATCTGTCCCCACTGGTCCTCAAGCCATTCATCACGTGACACCGTGTCAGCCTCAGCAGCCTCACCGTGCAGTTTCTCAAACACAAGGCTCTGTCTCTTTTTTTAATCACTTAGACCAGCCTTTGGAAACTGGATCTTTTTGCTTTTCTCATGGACCAACAAGGATGAACTGGAGCACCAAGCTGTATGTGTAAACATTAGCCAAGTTTAAATCAGGATCTATTACAAACTTTTAACAAACTTCCAGAAAGTCCGCAAAAGAAAAATGCCAATTAATGTGCTGCTTTCTGGCTTTGCTAATATGAGGAGTTGGTGGCACTGCAACTCCAGTCAGCTGCAGAACAATACAGCACAGTCAGACCTTACACAAACAAATGAAATTGTTGAAAACACAAAGGAAATTTGGCATTTCTGTTGGTTTCATGTATTAATTGAGTCTCCACATCGCTCTGCACAGATTTGATGTTTGCATCTGCTGCAGCTTGTTGTCTTTCCAGCATCAGTTGACATTTAAAACATGCGCTTCATGTATGTCATGATTAATTTAGTAAGTCTGTTTCCGTTGCTGCTTTACAAATTTACTTGAACAATCCTCCATCAAAATGCATATGCAACTAGAATATGCCCTCAGTAGAGTGCAGATCCTCACCAGGCGTGTCTGGGAACATGTAGGTGGGCAACAGGGAGTGCAGGGTCTAGTATGTGTGCATGAATGTAGTGGAGTAAAGGGGAGTCAATATTTAGGTTACATAATCAAGGTGTAACCGGAATAGACTGGCTATGTGGCGACAAACCTCAGACACAATGTCCAACAAAATGCTTCCCTACCTCCCCGTCCTCTCACAAACAAATAAGATGTGAGTCTCACTCAGTTGTCCCTTTAGGCTCCCTCACCGTGACGATGGCGGTGAAGAGAAGGCGTTCTGTTGTCTCACTGAGCAACACATAAAAGCTTTAAAATTTACGGTTGGGGTATTTTCTGATGTATTTCAGGTTGTAAAACAAAACGTCAAAGTATGTTAAGCTGGTGGTAACCACAGACATTATTTCAGACATCTAACCAAAAAGTTAAATTAAAAAAATTGTTGTTTTTTTTCTAGGCAAGGGAAGCAGAAGTGTTTTATACCATAAAAATCCTGGGTTTCAGGACTCATTCCTGCACAGCCTTTGCACACTTAGTCAGTTTTTTTTTTAATCCAAAATTGTTGCACGTCTTAAAATAAATATGACAGTCACGTTTGCACACTGAGTAAGAAACTTTTGAGAGTCACAAAAATTTTCGGAGCAGGTTTGATTTTCTGCATTTTTCGCGTCCATCAGAGCCTTTAGAGACGTTTGACCAAGAATCAGTGAAGAAAATGTAGCTATGACAACACAGAGGAATGGGGTGCACAGGATCATTTCTTAACTCAGACAGCCCTCTTTCAACAGGTCAGATAGTAATAACCAGGTGGGTGATGATGACGAGGAGGAGGATGTGGACCACACACAGAATGTGGAGGACAGCTCCACCCCTTCATGCAGCTGCAGTGCCGAATGAAAGACAGGGAGGGAGGGATGACAGCCAGATAGGTAAAGGAGGCAATGTGTCTTTTCATTTTGTCACGTATTGCGAATACGTAACATTTTTTTTGGGGATGAAAAAACAGACTGTGTGCAAAGGCCTTAATTTTGGGGCTAATGTTAACACCCTATACTTTAATCTGCAGGTGGCAAGAAAGACACGAGACTCTGACTCATGTCTTGAGGAGTTGCAGCATTTTAGCCTTAACTGTACTCACATCGCACTGCAATCGTCTAACCTCACACTCTCTGCTCAGGTCACTGTAGCCTCACTGTCAATCGTCGCCATTACACACACTTTCTCTGTTTTGACCACACACTCGCTACGCACACAATCTGGCACCAAAAATCTGTAAAGTGACTCAGCCTGGTAGGTACCAGTCATAAAGGAACCAGGGCCATTTTGGCACCAGGTTTCAGTACCCAACCCTACCAAACATATAATCCCTTCTGGGCTCACGCCTGGCAGAGATAAAAAAGACAGAAGCACTCGTCAATGCTGACAGGCAGCGAGCTTCAGATCACAAACGAGATGCAGAAGACTTAGTAAATATTGCTGTTAATCACATGAAGTCCATGTTTAATTATTTCTTCAAGTTTGAGTTGGGCTTTGAGCAGATATTGTGTAATCTTTTTTTAAATTACCATTTCTGCTTTCCACCTAAAAACATTCCATCTTGAATTTCACCAAATTTAGTCAATCTGTCATTTAGACTCAGTGTAATGCTCTAATTGTTGTCATAGAAAAGCTCATTATCATACATAACAACATATTATGTAAAGGCTTAAAATGAATTAACATTTAACAATGTTAGCATTTTGTGTCAATCTTCATATGGAATCATAATTAGGAACATGATAAAAAGAGAGGCTGTTGAATTGTCATGAAATTCTTCTGACATTGAGCTCATCCACTCTGCACAGGCTGGAGTTGAGTCATGGTCTTTTAATGATTTAAAGTGGAAAGTTTCCTTGTTTTTTTTCTCATATGACTCTAGCCACTAAAAGTTCAAGGTTTTTCTCAACCAAATGGACAGAAGGAACAATCTGCTTTCAGACTGCCGTCATGGGCGTTTGGAAAAGTGCCAAGAGGAAAGACTGAAAAATATTTAATAACAGATTTGACTTGAAATGTAAAAAAAAACCCAGATTAGAATACATTTTCAAGAACATTCCTTAATGAATATGATGTGATTACAATTCTTGTTTGACGTGGATTACAGACAGATTACAGTGGCTAAATACGATTAGCACTTAAAGATGATTAGTATGTACAAAGAAAAGGTGGCACTTGTGGAAAGTGTCATATTAGTGTAAGTAGTAAGATTCTTCTTGTGAGAGTCCTTACATAAGCATCAAAAGTGAGATCCACCTCCACTGCTGCTGAAGGTTTTATGGCTCTGATAGGGTTTAAATCACTGAGAAAGACTTTAGATCATGTTCCTGAAATAAGGAGGTAGTAAAAATGTTTTATTTCCCGAGTTCGCAAACCACTCAACCTTTCCCTCACAGGATTAAATGTAAGACTTTGTACAGTCGCTGTCAGAGAGCATTTGAAGTATCTGTAGAGAACCAGTTTCTACATGACTCAGTTGTCCTCTGCTGTTTCTGACACATCGAGTGTCAGATGCCTCATGGTCGTGACAAACTGTGAGTGAAGCCTCTGAATGAGGAGTCTTTCTACTTGTGCTGAACTTCCTTTCTGTGCTGTATTACAGCTGACACGACTCGTCGATTAATCAATAAGTCCGATGACAGGAAATTGATAAGCAACAATTATGAAAAGCGGTTAATGATGAAAGTAATTTTTAATGGGAATGCTTGTTCCTGGCGTTCAAATGTGAAGATTTCCCATTCCATCTATTGTAGTTTCTTTGGATTTCACAAAAAAAGCTTTTTAAAGGTGTCACCTTCGGCTCTGGGAACTTGTGTCAGACATTTTAAACAATTAGTTTTATATTCTATAGAGACTATGATTTAACAGTATTTGTTATTGTCCTTTGTCTGTCCTTTCAAATTATATAGGTTTTGATTGATTTTGACCAGGTGCAGAGTTTAACATTTGTTTTTCGTTTGTTTGTTTGTGACTAAGCGACCAATGAAATTTTGCTGACTAATGACCTTTCTGGTCAGCTAACGCTTGGTTGACTGTCAGGGGGCAGCCCTAGTGGATTCTTTTCTATTTAGGGTTTGCACATTAAAGAATACAGAAATATATAAATATTCAATATGTACATGAAGAAATTTACAGATGTAGAAACACACTTTAACTGCGTGTATGTGAATATAAAGAAAACAAAAGCATGTGCAGGAGAGATAGAAAGCTAAAAGCTTATACAGTGACCTCTCCAAAAACTCAAGATAAACAACTACGTTAAATGAAAATTATAAGCGATGGAAAGACTACTACAAAATAAAGAAAACAGAAAATAGAAAAATTTACATGCTGCTCTTTGTGTTGGTTGTGAATCCTCGTTTGCTTTAAAGGAGCCATGTGTAAGATGTAGGGCGATTTATCTATTGCAGATTGCAACCAGCTGAAACTTCTCCCGGTTAGGTTTTTGAGCAGTCCACAGAGGTCTCCTGTCTAAAAAAAAAAAGGAAAAAAAACAGACCCAGTGATTTAAACTGGCAAAACTGAATAAGCAGTTAAAACAGTAAAAAAAATCTCTGTTTTTCGGATGCTGCTAACTACTGTGACTGACGCAAAAACATGAATGGCCCTATCTGTACTTGTCTACTCCTTAGAAGTAGCCCCTGCAATTTCATTGTATACTTAGCATCCTTTGTTCCCATGTAATGACAGTAAGTTTAGTTCATCTGTTCTGGGCTACTGTAGATGGTAATGGCATCATGGCAGTCTCCATGAATGAGGAGCCACTTCCTATGTAAATGTAAACGGCTCATTCTAAGGTAATGAAAACACAATGATTCTGATTTTCAGGTGATTATACACAAAAGAAAACATACTTGTTATAATGTCTTCCATTTCTGCCAACAGATCTTCTTAAATCCTACACACTGGACTTTTAAATGAACAATACTGTGAACATACAACCGATTCTGGCCGTATTGTGAAGCAGTTGATGCATAAAGTTCTGCACCAGCATCCCCACTTCCAGCCTGTGCCTCTTCCTGGTGCAAGCGCCATCAAATATTCACGAATGCCTCTAGAATGCAAATTCTTTACATAAAAGTAGATCCAATCCATTGTGAGGAGCTTGGTTTGTATTTGCATTGGGGGTGTCTCAGCTGAATTGCACACTGATGAGAACAGCAGTCGGTGCATCACAGCTCCAGAATCATTTCTTTACAACACTTTCAGTCACCATCTGTAGTCCTCTGAATGTAGACGTGATAGATTGGGTGCTGTCAGAAATGTGTGTACTGCGCAGTGTTTGTAGTCACAGGTTAATTTGGCTCTTGTGTATTTGTCACATTTTCTAGTATTAGGAAAGGAGATGATTCATGTTTTTGTTTTCTAATTAACAAATGCATGAAAATAACAAAATTGATCTCAAATCGGAAGATCACAATGTGTTTAATAAGTAAAACTAATCTGCCATAAGACTGGAGTCTAAAAAGTTTTGGAAAGTGTCTGGATCTTCTGACAAAACATGATAGGGGGATACAGCCGTCAGGCAGTGCTTTGTCAGTTGGGTACAGAGGGCAGTGGCTGCCATCAGCAACCAGCCAGCAGCCATTCAGTCTGCCTGTTCTGAGGTGCAAACCAACACTGTGTAAAAACTGTCTTGTGCTGTTGTGGGGCATCTGCTGTGCCGTGATAAGAAGTGGGCTGTTTCACTTTTTGCAACACGGCACAGAGTTTTTGGGCTAATTATATATCTCATTGTATTGTTATAGGAATTAATGTTAGATAAAATTCCTCCTCACGTCATGACTCATGATAGTGTGAGTACAGAGCGGGGTGTAAAACAAGGCTTTTTTCAAAGTGATGGAAAATGAAACGCAAGAGCACATCTGCTCTGCTCTGATTACAGAGCTGAAACGCAGAGCAACTAAACTTTCATATTTCCGTACTGAGGGTTGGCTCTGCCAGTGCCTCTGAATCAGCAGCCTGCAGGTTCAACACATGGACTCGCTGGACTTCTCAGTGATCGCTGTGGCTCTACAGGCTGAAACGCTGCTTATTGGTGCCTACTGGGAAGAACATTTACTGATGGTCGGTGGGTTCATTTTGGGTGGTGTGCTGAAACAGCTCGCTTGTACGTTGCCTGGAGCTGCACACAGCCAAAACATTCAGCTACCCTTTCTGTGTTTGTGAGGAGAGATGCATCAACAAAGAAAAAATCAGTATATTCATCTCTGGTGTTGTTCTGACTTTTGTTCTGAGTTTTGTTTATTTTTCTGCACAATAGTGTCCCTGACATTAGTGTTTCTTTTATTCTATCTGACAATGTGGTAATGGTAATTTCACTGGTGCATTATCTGCATGAGTGGGCAATAAAAATAGTTATTAATACATAACTTTAACTCCAACAGTCAAATCAGCATTTAACCAGCTAGGAAGCAGTGATGTTAGTTGTTTGTACTTTCCATCTGTGATTTGAGCATTCAATACGAGACTTAATGACTTTGTACTTTCCTCCATGCTGTGACTGCCTGTTCAAGGCAAGAATGTGGCAACATTACGCCGCCTTACCGTTCTGTATAAAAGGTACAATTGAGAATTAGGGGGACAGAGTTTTAGCAGGCAGTGGAGGTAGTAACCGCGCCGAATAGTCATCAATGTAAAAGGGACATCCAGCAGGATGGGCCCGGGGATGGGACAGGTTGTGATGTTTTGATGAGCTGTTATGCATGCAACCCAGTTTGAAAAAGCAGCTAGCAGCAGTTAGCAGCTAACTCAAAGAAAAAGAACAAAAATGTCGGCATATTCTGTTCGGTAAAAAGCTTATGTGTAGAATATAACAGTCCTTCTGTTGCTTACCCTAAGTGTTTGTTTGCAGTTTGTTTCCACACAAACCAGACTGAGACCTTCTTGAAGAGGTGGTCTCAGTCTGGTTACAAACGATCTCTGGTGCGGTTCGTTTGTGGTGAGAACATGTTTCAACCTTGATCCAAACCAACTGCAGTCACATTACACATTGTTTGGGTTAAACATGAGCATGTTACAGTCCTGGAGGATTATTAATGTGCACCTCCTCCTGTGCAGCCTTAATATGCACATTCAGCACATCCAGTGCATCAAAACGTTGTTTTCTAGTTGGAGCCGCGCCTCGTTTACAAACCGTATGGTTTGACTAAAATGAACAATGCAAGCAATAACGTACACGATGACCAGCATTAAAATCAACCTGCGTAGCTGTCAATCCATTGTGACATTAGAGGGTGCCACATTTATCTTGCAAGTGTACTCTTCCTCAATGTTTTGTTTACTTCCGGATTTTGCAATCCATACGGGGATATAACATGCTCCCTTCAGTAGTGCAAAATGATAGTGACAGTGCATTACCCGTACGTCACCTCTCAAATTTCAAATTTGTCCAAAAACTGTTTTATTCTCTTTAAAAAAATATAAGCAAATATGTGCAAAAGCTGCAGTATCATTATAATTACTATCTTCTTACAAAAAAAGTGAGATGAATTCAAATGTCACTTTACCTTCAACATGGTTCCTAACCCCGAATAAGAGAAGCTGTTTTGTAGCAGACTCACAACCGCTGTGGTGTTTGTGGTGTTTCACTCGTTTGTTTATCACCGGCAGCCTTTTTTCACTCGGGGCTTGATAAGCCTCATTACTGGCCTTTAGCTTGTTTCTTCACCTTTAACGAGTGATGTGAGAGGTGCAACACATTTAGCCAGCTGCTTTTGCAAATGGAGACAGCCTGAGGCTATTTTTCTCCATTTCCTCATGAATGAGCATGCCAGTTCACACTTGCATCTGGGCTGTGAGGTTTTATATGACTGACACCAATGATAATGAAATGCATTTTATTTTGTGTCAAATGTGATTTTAGGTTTCCAGTTTCTTTAGTTTTCATTTCAGACGAGTGTTGTTTTTTACTGTGTTTTATCCCTTTGTATTCTTCAGGTGGCTTTTGGACTACAAACAACTCTTTGTATTTGTGTTTTACAGTCAATAATGTGATGACAACAAATAAAAATTGAATCTGTAGCAAACACTTTGTCCTTTATGCTTGTGCAGAGTTTCTGGGTTTTTACATCCTCTGTTTATATTGCATTTTTTTATACAGCAACAATGCCTCTCTTTACAACACATCAGCAATTCATGGTTATACAGACATTGTCATACACATCTACCTGGGAGCATTGTTTTAAAGTTGCTCTTAATCAAGTGTCAAGGTTTTTTTCCCAGCCAATCACTGCACCATCTGATTTATTGATGTGTGCACCCTCAGTCACAAAAACAGAATAAGAGAAAAAAGAGTGTAGTGTTGTGTCTATTGTTGTGCTTTGACAGCATTAAGAAACTGTCCATTGCACACATGCAGCATAGCATACTTTAAAGCATTCAATATAAACTGTACTTATTGTGAAAAGGCTTTCTTCCTGTTAGATGTTTAATTTCCGCAGTATATTCTGATTCTGTTCAATCGATCACTCTGCCTTTTATTCCCACACCTCGGAATTTACAGGATGCCATGTTTATTTCTACATGAAAGTGATAAAACAGAAGGAAGGAGAGGGAAAAAACACAGATGAGATAAAAAAGAAACCTCAAAGGTCTCATTAAAAACAATCTCTCCATTATGAAGAAGGGCAAACAACAAATAAGGACACTGACTGAGCCGAAAACCAAATGTGGCAGACATTAACAAGCAGAAATAACCTGTAAAATAACAGATACAATCATATCAGAAAAATAGATTAAAAAAAGAGGTGTTATCAAAGCTGCATATAAAATGATTCTTATCTTGTTCCAGATCAGTGTAGTGGGAAATGGCCGACACAGAAGACCTTTGATAAGATAAACATCAGTGCATTCATGTTGTGCCTGTTCAAAATATCGAGCATCAGGTGCTGAGCGAGGCCATGAGTATGCAAGACAGCACGAGTTGATTTAGTGTTTGGTTGGAGTGGAAACTGGAGTACATTTGGTCTGTGTTGAAAATAGGTGATTTAAATGATCTGCTTCTCCGTGATGAGATGTCACTTCTAATTTCAGTAATGCATCAACAGTGTTATATGAAAACTGAACCACAATCTTACTAAATGTATCAGCCAATTAAATGTCTGAATATTTTATTTTCTTTATTTATTTTTTGTAGAATTTTGTGGCTCCAGGATGTGACAACAACTTTGTCACATTTCAGTCTGGTTTTATCGGTCCTCCACAGGCAGCTCTGCAGTTTGACCCACGGGTCATTTCTCCCCCTCTGAAGAGAAATTGAGAAATCTTGATTGATATCGTTGTCCAGGCCTTTGGCTAACTTGCAGATGTGAGAATGGAAAGTCGGTTATCAAACCTTAAGAGCTTCAGCCATTATTCGTCTGAGTCTATCTACCCCACGAGCCCATTCTCTACTCCCCTGCATTTGTCTCACTTTCTCTACTTCACTTTCTTGTCAGCGTTTCCAACCACAATAATGTTACTATTAGCTTGGCTGGTTTTAACCCACAACATTGACTCAGACGTCTCATTCTTTTTTGTTACAGAGATGGGGTTTTTTTCCAGCTTTGATTTTTCAGAAATTCACAAGAACATTCTGCTTGTTATAAGTCATCAAAACAAATTGCAAACAAGAGGTTTCATGTGTCTTGGGGGTTTTGTGTCAGCTGAAGTCCTAATTTCGCAGCAGGTGAGACAGAAAGCTCCCATTTTATCCTTTGATGGAGACGTTTTCCATGTGCAAGGCATTCATCAAGCAGGAAAGTGCAGCTGATTCGTGGCAATGTGGCAATCAATACATATTTCTTAAAGGTTCAGTCAGCGACTCTAATCAAATACACTGTGAAATTCAGCAAATATCCACTCACAGTCCACCAGCTGTCTGTTCTGTGTGTGTGCTGAAAAAAATCCAGTGTTCGTTCACAGCCCTGGCTCTATAAATGGGAAACAAAGAGAGGGGCGCGGACCCAAGCGGCAAAGTCCATGCCTGAAAAATGAAGCCAACACAAAACAGGCGCGATTGCTCTGAGACAACAAGGGAGGCTTAACTTCACCTAAAATTTCATAGAAGAAATGGTCAAATATGCACTATTGAATTTATATTAAAATAAGATTTTACATTGCATTAAATGTGCGCTAGGTTGCGTTTAACATCATGACTATGATGTTCAAACGTCAGCTGTTTATCACCAGTTTTCAAACGCGACCTCCCTGTCATACATTCTCGTGTCAGCATGGTGGACGCGTAGCCTCCAAGCATTCCTATGTGACAGTGCTGAGCTGGTTTTTTTCATGCAGCAAAGCGAGACGGTCATTGGATGAATGCGACAAAATCGTCACTTCCAGGGAGGCTTAGCTTCCCTGGGACCTAATGGAGCAGTAGGTGGGAGGGGACGCTCGGTGTACGCATGGTGATTGGAGGACTTGTCTAAAGGGCTGAACCCCTTTGTGATTGACAGCACTTTTGAAATACACTACGGCATCGTCGCATTTGCTGTGGTTCTTTGGCATGAGTGTGGTTGAAAAACGGCATCAATTAAATGTTCTTTTTATAAGTTACTGCCTCACTACTATATGACAAATTTTATGATGTAAACTTAAAGTGAGCTTCCCCTGTTTGAAAGACCAGTAGCCGCCATTGACACGAAAGTGCCAAAAACTGCAGTTCCTTGAACAGCCACTTGGGGCTGGCCCCAGCAGTGAGTCAGTTCTTGTAGACCAACTTTACATCAGAACTAAACATGTTTACAGCCTAATACAAGAAACATTTTTGGTCTCTACAACTAATTTCAACATTCTTGACAACTGTATGGGGGTGAATCATAATTTAGCAGTTTACATTTTTATTGAGGCTTAAAGTCCCAAAAAAATTAAGGGCGCATCCATTATGAGTGACAGGCTGTCTGCTGATAGTGTCCTCAGATTTTCAGTGGGATCGACCCCTCACTCCTCCACAGCTCCACCCCCTCTTCCAAATATGGTCACTTCTGGCTCCAAAAAACAAGATGGCAACGGCTGAAATGCCGAGCTCAATACAACACTATTCCAGCCAGTCAGCAACAGGGTGTTAGTGTTTGTCCAAAGGATGGGAATGGCCATGGATGTATGAAGAGAGAGGCAGTGGGAGCAAGAGATGGGACTAATGGGAAGGGGCATTTGTTTGGGTGTTGGTTCAAATATTAATCTTTCTCCAGGACTGCTAATTCTACCTGTAATGACTTCAACAGATTCATGAAATATCATCTTATCTAGTTTAGAAGCTGATGTTACCAGTTTTAGGATTTGAGATCTTGCATCCAGTTAAAATGTGAGGTTGCTTACTGCAACAGCAGAACAAATGTGCCAGCAGATAAAACTAACGATTTAAATATCCAGTTTGTAGGATTTAGGGGGATGCATATGCAGAAATGGAATCCATTATAATAAGTATGTTCTCTTTAGTGTATAATCACTTGGAAATAGGATTTGTTGTGATTTTGTGACCTCAGAATGAGCCGTTTATATCTGAGATACGGAGCAGGTCCTCATCTACAGAGTTAGCCATGTTGCACTGCCATGTTTTTACAGTAGCCCAGAATGGACAAACCAAACACTGGCTCTAGATGGAAACATTGCGTTTTCAGGTCAACCACTGTATTTTACAGCCCTTTTGCGACCAGAGCATTAATAATGTGAAACTGCTATTTTCAGTGTTTTTATTGGAACTAGATTCCACTAAATATTAAACACTGCTCCTTTCAGCATTGAATTGCTTCTCAAGAACAGTCTTTAAACAGTCATCGTGTGTATTTGCACATCAGACACCAGGTTACTCTTACAAATTGGACTTTGCATTTACATGCACTACAGTAACCTGGTTATAGTAAATCAGTGTGTACATGCAGCAGGTCAATTATTAGTTTTTCTCCCAACAGACCTTATTTTAGAAGCATGGCTTGCTTATTCCACACTAATTGTAATCTCAACACAAAGTGTTGCCTCCTGCTTTATGTCTCTTTCATGTTATATACCATTAATTAGTTTCCCCAATTAATTATTATGGGAAACATAAATACTGCCAGGGTTTTATGTTCAGTGCAACATTTTGTTTTGTTTGTGTTTATTTCCACAGGAGAAGAAGGTGCTTCAGTTCTGTACTGCACATAAATTGTAGAGAGGTGGTCAAGTTAGATGATGGGAGTACAAAGTGCAGGATTCTGCCACCAGAGACTGAGGTTCATCTCATCCTTTGTTTAACCTTCAGGAAATACTGTGCTTCTGGTTAAATATTGATAAAGTAAACACATTGCATTCTGACTGAAGGCACTGTTGATTTGTTGTGTGTGCCTAAACAGAAGTCCAGAAAATTTAATAGTGCTTTAGTTGCTATGGGCAAAATACATTGCAGGAAACCATTTGCAAACATGCTCAGTATGAACATTTTGCAACTTGTTGCTAAAAGATGGAATCTAGGTGGCCGCACATTTCTTTCCAAGCATATTTGCTGTTGTAAATTGTTAGGGGTATATAAATGTAACTCTGAATGTGTCTGAACTGTACAATGAGTCAACTGATCAGCAGTGAAAGCTGATTTAAATTGGTTTCAGGAGGATACACATAGTTTGAAGAAGGGCTGTCCCGATTACCAGTTTCGGGGGGTTGAAGCTTCACTGATAAATACACACTGTTAAATGATGCTTTGACTTTTTGGACATCCTGCTAACGTATCTGCAAGCCTGTCATGTGTGGTCAATCTGTCCCAGTTTGAGTAGTGCTGACATCAGTTAGGGGGAGGCGGAGTCACAAAGCTATCACTAAGGTCAAATGTCCTCGTCTGAGAATAACTAAAAATAGCTAATGTTGATGCATAAAGAGTAGTGTTGAATAACTATTTTTTAATTGATGGACTATTTGGGGTAATATATATATAATACAGAGCATTTAAATACTGATTTTGATGTTGATTACCATAGCAACAAAACTTTGGCATTTGTGTCAGCCCTGGTACGAATCAGGCAAATGCACATTTAAAAAGCCAATCAGAAACCTGGTTATGCATATACATGGATAGAAGAAATACATTTAGGGATATCAGGTTCCTCTGATCCCCTAACCTGATTATGGAAGCCGAGTTTCTCCTGTAGTACATGATGTTTCAGTAATCATGTTATTGCAGGAAGCCGACTGTAATCGGATTACTTAAGTGCACGTAAACACAAGTTATAGCAACTGAGTAATTGCACCAGACTGAGGAACCAAACACATAACAACAGAAAACTCAATCATCTCTCATTCACTTCGTATTCACGGCGGTGTAAAGAGTGTGAATGGTACATATTCGTATGCCGTGTACCGTTTGTCAGCTCTTCTATCAGCACAAACCCCGGGAGATGAGCAGCTTTTGAAAAGAGGCTTTCACAATAGCTCTGGTTGTTAAGTGACCTGTGCCTTATTTCCCTCAAAACTCCCCGAGTGAAAATTCAAGGAGTTCTCCACCTGAATAATTGATATATGCCCCATACCAGCTGTCCACAGAGGCCATGATCAAAAACAAAACATAAAATAAAATACTGGATGTCTACGTCTGCCATCCAAATCCATGTAGACTTCATTAATATAGAGCAGAGACTTCTGTTTCTACATGCAGCGGGTAAGAACAAGAACAACTCAACAGTGTTTTAAAGATTCTGTTACTACTTGTCAGTAAAATATTAAACACAGTGTGTCAGAAACTTTCAAACTTCTGAAGATCTTTTCCTATTCATTAAAAAAATCTCTTCATGGCGTGGTGCCATTGTAGGTGAACATTTTTGTACAGCTCGGCTGGAATTATTTACATTGCTAGAAAGGCCTCAAATAGTTAAAAATGGAGGAAAAGAAATTCTCTAAGAACTCAGCAGGCCCTCTGCAGAATATGTCTAGTTCTTTCACCAAAGCCAAAATAATTCATGATAATATAACAATCACTGACAGACCTTGACTTATTGCTCTGTAAAGTTGCTGCACACATCACGATCCTTGAACACAATATATAATTTAATAAGATATATTGACTGCCAAGCCTGCTGTGATTTTGATTCATAAACTGTTCCTCAGTCAAGTGTTTGTTAAAGCCTTAACCCAGTGGCTCGGGGGAGGAAACTGTTTCCTTCTGAATTAAAGTCTGATTGCCTTATGAGCAAAGTTCAGAGATGGCAAAGATACAAAAGCTGTCAGTTTATGGTTTTAACATTTTTGCTGTGTCATTCAAACACAAACAGTTTGGTTTTTAGCAATGTTTTCTTGCATAGCTTCTAGGATGGCAATGTCAGAGGGTTAGTTTGGTGAAGACTGAAATATCTAAAAAAAACTAATCCTACTTGGTGGTCCTCTGACTTTTCCTTTAGCACCATCAGCAATTAAAAGTTGTCATTTATCTTCACAAATTAATCAACATCTGCTACCAGCCTCTTCTCACTCCCAGCTCATCAAATAGTGCCGCTGTGTCAGTGAAGTCCGTGTCAGACAGCGACGTACAGAGACACCTTTCCCGGCTGTACGATATACACTGCGCACATCAGTTTTAAGCACAGCAGGAAACAACCCATCTTGTCAAATACCGCTGCTTTGGCAGTAGACATTGGTGTCAGCCACGGACTCACAGAGGTACCCTTCGTAGCAGTGCGTTATGCACTGGGCGGTGGCAATGTGTAACGCTGCTGCGATATAAAGTGCAACAAAGTCATTATAGGGTGGAAGACAATGGTTGATGGCTCAAACAAACTGCAGAATATCACACTTGTTTTTGTTGCCTAAACCAAAGGAAATAAACCTAAAACCACTAGTGTATTTTTTAAAAGGCTGTATGCATGTGACAAGCCCAAACTGTACATTTCCTTTGAAAACCAAGGTGTATTTTGGAACAACACAAGAAATGTAACGATTAGAAATTGAAATCTGTAAATGTCCGAAATAGACGCAGGACGGTAGCGCATCATATTTAAATGTGTATGTTGGCAGAACTTGTTGCCTCTACATGGATTGACAGAAATTATTTTGCAGACATTCATGGGTCCTGGATGAAGTGTCTTGCTGACTTTGACTCTTACTCAGTTCTGATCGTTTCCCCAGATCCAATCTCTCTGCCTAGTCTTTTCATATCCATGTTTGAAGTGACTCATATCTGACATCAGTGTGAACGGATCTCTGCCCTGAGACACTTCACATGCAACCAGTAACATCACACACCTGCGTTGAAACAACAAGCGTCATTTCCCAAATCATTTTTGATGTCCATCAGTTTGAATAACAGGTAGCTAAGCGCTTCTGTTTGGAAGAGTGTGTAGTGAAGAAATGGCCGACGAATGGGCGTTTGCTTACATGATAACCTGCTGTCAAATAGGTTCTCAGTCTACCAGCTCTTTTTGCAGCTATTGCTGGTAGTTCTGTGGAGACAGAGGTGCGGGTGCAGCTGGGAGAGAAGTCAGGAGTGGTGGGGCTGTCATATGGAGGGTTTCAAGGAGGAACAGTTCCTCCAAAACTTTAGGATGTCCAGGGCTACATTCCAGTATCTCTGTTGATGCCTAACTACAATGCATGTAGGCCAGCTGTCCCCATCAGGAAGCATCTGGCAGTCAGGCTGCACTGGCTGGCGACTGAGCAGCCTAATGCAGCAGTGGTACTATTACAAGCAGCCTCATGTAGTTTCACCAGACCGCTCCGACACTGTATGGTCAGTAATCTGCTCCTGTGCAGTGAAGTATGATGTGGAAAAATCGTGGATGTACAGTATGGGAAAAACAAACATGAATTCCATATGACTGTTCTCTCAGGGGTCACATGGCCAGTGATCTGATATGTATCAGATTTATTGGAGGTCAGCGGCCTCAGACAAACTCAGATAGTTCAAATAGCGGACTCTGTAGGGGTTTTTCGGCTTCTGGTTTAACAAAAGCTGTCGTTCATTGTGATTAGCTGCACTCTGGGGTTGAACAAAGACATGACTTGCCATTTCTGTTCAGCTCATAAGGGATGCTGAAATATTTTAAGACCTCTGTTCTCTTTCTTGTATTCATGAATGTTTCAGGATGTTCTCTTTGTTTTTTGACTTTTTTTAACTATCTGAAAATCTCACTGTGATCACAATTCAAAGTCAATTTTTTTATCCCCATTCAGAACTAACATTTATCGATGTATTCTCAATGTAACTCTAAATTGCCAGGGTGTGTGGCTCTCTTATTGAGCGCTCTGAAACTCACAAGAGAAAATCAGTTTGATGGGAAAATATAGGAAAAATGGTCTTGGTTGAAAAATTCGAGGGGTTATACTTTAAAACATCATTGCCAGTAAATAATTGGTATTGGCTCAGAAAGATAGATGCCCTAAGTGATAGATTAATGGCATTCTTCACTCTGTACTTTTCCACGCCTTGGGCCACATCGGTTTATTTCTCTGCTCTCAGGTGAGCACTGAAATATTTTTGATTTATATCCTACGCTGGTGTGTGCTTTTCTGAGAGGAGGCTACACCCCAGACTCCACTTCATAAAGAAAACAACCCCCCGTAAAGGACAAATGATGTTAAGCGCGGGGCATAGATAAAACTTGCAAGATATAAAGTGAAGAGATACAGTGAAGAAGCACTTTTTTTTCACAGGCTCAGAGCTGAGAAAGTCAGATCTGATAGGAGTCTACAGAAAAGGCATCTCAGATGACTGAATTTAATGGAATAACAAATCCAGCTTTTCAAGTTGAACTGTGGGAATGAGAAATGTGGTGCAGGAGCAAAATGTCCGGAGCTTGATATCAAATAACGTCGGCGCTGTCTCATAATATCTGCTGTTGTTCAAAAGGAGGAAAATATTGCAGCTAGTTGCTCCAAATTTCTCAGCGATAATGACATTGAATTTCTAGAGGAGAATTCTCCTAAAGGAGGAAAAAGCACAAAGAAAGCCTTTGTACCCTTCTGAAGGGCACGAGTGATCTCAACACTTTAATGAGGAGAAATGAACAAAAGGGTTAGAGATGACAAAGGCCGCTGCAAGTAAACATGACCCTCCTCCTAAATTCTGCCACTGCATATCCCCTCATGGGAATAAACAAAGAAAAACAAAGCCACACACCCTCTCCTCTTTCAAGAGGAAATGCCAGTATGACGTGCCAGCTACTGATGCGTCCTAATGAGAGAATTTCCCCCTCCTCCAGAGCCAGACGCAGAGGCCCATACTGCACCTATATAGTGGTGGGCTCAGCCTCCCACCCAGTACACAGACTAATTGGTTATTAGCTGTATTTACTGTCACAGAGAGTACTAAGGGAGGATTAATAATATAGTATAAACTGTAACTGCACTGTATGAGTATGCACAGCTGACCACAGTCAGTGTGTAAGAGCTGCTGTGTTCTGCAAACACAAGTATCTTCTTCATGATACACTTTTACGTGAGTGCATAGCGAGACCAATGGGGCTCGGGATGTCAAGAGCACTGTGCACCGTGAAAACAGTGACTGTACTTTCAGCTGTTGAACAAAATTGTTTTAAGTGTTGAGTCATTTTATAAGTAACCCACACACACTTCTACAATACACCTCACTCACAGGTTATTATCTTTTTTTCTCCTCTCCTCAACTATTTCATGAACAGGTATCATTTAATTAAACCTGCATTAATAAATTTTTTGGCCACTTGGCGGCAGCGCAAAAAGATGTTAGGGTACAGCTGCATATTTACGCACCCAGCAGACACAGAGCAACATAAGCATTCATTTGGAGCCATGTCTCCAGCCACCTGATGAATGTAAGTTCAATATTTGCTCTATTTTTGCTCTTATTTTGTTCTCCACCAACTCCGTGGTAAATATCTGGCTCTTTAGCGGCTAAAAACTTAACAATGTTCTTTAGCTAGTTTGTTTTACCCCTTTTCCACCAAATTAGCTCTGGTTCTTGAACTGGTTCCGTTCAGGGTTCTTGGAACCTTGGTGCTACAGATCCGGCCCACGTTTTCACAAGTTTTACGCAGAACCACTGTAATCAAGTCTGCATCATCATCAAAAGGGTGTTGGACAATGCACAGATTGCATAGATTACCTGTGAGCTTTTGTTCTCTTATTACAGATATTTCTTTTTAGCCAAAGAAACAAGCATGGACCAACTACTGTATTAATGACAAGACAACATAGAAGACTAATATGTACAAAACTATACCCCCTCTTTCCAACCTGTAGAGTATAACAAGCACATTGATGTTGTCATCGTATGCACTTTTTTGGTTCCAGCTGGGCACAAACTTTTCGGGTTCTGAACCAGTTCATATTTGGTTGAAATGCTCTGAACAGTTCTTAATTAGGTGTAATTAAAACAGAACCCATTCTGTGTTGGTTGAAAAGGGTTAATTGTGTGCTGTTTGTGCTGGGCAGGTAGCATGCAGTAGGTTTATCGGAGCTTTTTCACTGAAAGGATGATGAAAGCAGTAAGAGTCAAACAAAACATTAAATTTACGGGGTGGAAAACCAAAACAGTGAGCTGACATTAAAATGCTCTGTAAATCTCTGGGGAACTGCAGAGTCATAATTGCAGAGTGACAATTCTCTGCGGGATTGTTGTTGTAAGCAACACCTTTCACATTACACATAGGGGTTGGGTAATATATGGATACTATACTATATCAGTTTCATGACATGAGACTAGATATTGTCTGATTTGGACATCATAATATTGTAAGTGTTGTCGTTTCCTGGTTTTAAAGGCTGCATCACAATAAAGTGATGTCATTTTTGAGCATACCAGACTGTTCTAGCTGTTGTTTTATTTGCCCTTCACCATATAGTCATTATATTCACATTACTGATGATTATTTATCAAAATTTTCATTGTGTAAATATTTTATAAAAGCACCAAAAAGTATTGTCGCCATACAGATATTGAGGTATTGGGTCAAAAATATCATGATATTGGATTTTCTTTGAATTGCCCAGCCCTAAATACACAAATTCAAATTAAAAACAATGATTAATGCAGATGTCATGTCAACTCTGATGCAGCATCAGAGTTGACATGACTAGGAATTGTCATGAGGACTGGTGTCATCTTATAAAACCAAAATCATTATTGGAACCATGTATTTTGTCACTGTTTTCTTTGCCAAATGCTTTACAGGTTGCATGTCTTGGCACAACTTAGAATTAAAAAGAATGGCTTTTAGTAATAATCCCCAAACAGTAGCTACTGCTATGTTTAACAAAAAACCTTTCCAAATACAGAAAATTCCTCTCACAAAACCAGCTGTTTTGTTTATAATAAGTATTGATGTATTCATAATCTGGCATTTAAGGGAAGAATTGCAGGCCAGCTACATGCAGTAAAAACTAAAACCTGTAAAGTGGTGCTGACTGTAGCCTGCATCATTCTGTTTTCTGTTTTATATATATATAAATAAAAGTATATAGTCCTGGGAGTTTGAGGGTTTTGTGCAGTATGTAAGTTGTTCCTAGGACTGCACTCTTCTGGACAGAGACCTCAGATGTTGTACTGGAATCTGCTGGAGCCACTCTCCCACTCTGTGGGTCACAGCCCCCAGTGCTCCGATTACCACTGGCACCACTGTTGCCTGTACTCCCACATCTTTTCTAGCTCCTCTTTCAGCCCTTGGTATTTTTAGAGTTTCTCGTGTTTCTTCTTCCTGATGTTGCTGTCGCTCGGGATTGCTGCATCTATCACCACTGCCTTCTTCTGTTGTTTGTCCATCAACACAATGTCCAGTTGGTTAGCTATCACCAGTTTGTCAGTCTGGATCTGAAAGTCCCACAGGATCTTAGCTCGGTCATTCTCAACCACCTTAGGAGGTGTCTGCCATTCTGACCTTGGGACTTCCAGTCCATACTCAGTGCAGATGTTCCTGTACACTATGCCCGCCACTTCGCATCTTTGCACAAGCGTGCACCTGGGGTCCTGTCTGGTGTGGTAGGCCCCCGCCTCTATTGATCTTGTACTAAGTGCCTGTTCTTGTGCTGCCATGATTAGTGCTTCTGTGCTGTCTATCAGTCCAGCAACTCTTTGATCTGTCAGTGGTACATGTCATGCAGGGGCTTGTCCTTCCACGATGGTTCATCCTCCTCCTCTGCATTCTCGGGTTACTGCTGCCTGAGGTATTCACCTAGCAGCTCATCTTTGGGGGCCATCTTCCTGATGTATTCCTGGATCTTGGTTGTTTCATCCTGGACAGTGGCTCTGACGTCTCAGCCCCCCTTGCTACGTTTAGTGTACAGTCTCAGGGTGCTGGACTTGGGGTGAAACCCTCCGTACATTTTGAGAAGCTTCCTTGTCTTGATATCAGTGGCCTCTATTTCCTTTGGCCAGCTTGTTATACCAGTGGGATATCTGATGACTGGCAGAGCGTACATGTTGATGGCTCGGACCTTGTTCTTTCCATTCAGCTGACATTTCGAGACCTGCCTTACTCCGTGTAGGTATTTGGCTGTGGCTGACTTCCTTGCAGCCTCCTCATGGTTCCCATTTGCCCAGAGGACCCCAAGGTATTTGTAGCTGCCCTGAACATCTGCAGTGCTGCCTTCTGGTAGTTCAACCCCCTTGGTTCTGATCGTCTTCCCTCTCTTTGACACCATCCGACCACACTTATCTAGTCCGAATGACATTTCGATGTCTTTGCTGTAGATCCTGGTGAGGTAGATCAGTGAGTCGATGTCTCGCTCATTCCTGACATACAGCTTGAAGTCATCCATGTAGAGGAGGTAACTGATGGTTGCTCCACTTCAGAACCGGTATCCGTAGCCACTCTTTGTGATGAGTTGGATGACGGGGTTCAGGGCTTGGCAAAACAGGAGCAGGGACAGTGCACCACCTTGGTATATGCCAGACTTGATGGTAACTTGCAGTTGGCTTTGAGTTTGCCTCCAGAGTCATTTACCAAAGCCCCACTGAGTTATTGATGAAGGCTCTTAGTGTCTTGTTGATGATGTACATTTCCAAGCATTCCAGTATCTGGCACTGAGCCATAGGCTTTCTTGTAGTCAATCTATGCGGTGCACAGGTGGGTCTGCCTGGTCTTGCAGTCTTAGGTAACTGCTCTGTTGACCAGTAGCTGGTGCTTGGCTCCCCTGGTATTACTACTAGTTCCCTTTCTGGGTCTTGCTCATGTATTGGGCCATGTTCCTATTCATCATAGCTGTTATGATGCTTGACAGGAGCTTCCATGTTGTACAGAGGCAGGTTATTGGCTGGTAGTTGGATGTGACCGCACCTGTCTGGGGATCCTTCGTCGTGATCAGGACTGTCCGTCCTTGGGTTAACCTCTCTGGATGGGTCCCATCCATCAGCAGTCGGTTCATCTCTGCTGCCAGGTGTTCATGGAGTGCAGTTAGTTTCTTAGGCCGGTAGGTGTGGATCATGTCAGGGCCCGGTACTGTCCAGTTCTTCATACTTAACACTCTTTCTTGGGTGTCTACCATTGCAATGGTAACTGGCCTGGCTCTTGTTCCAGGAGATGAGATTGCTGTGATAAATGTGTATACATACATACATACATGTATTGTATATATATATATATATATATATGTGTGTGTGTGTGTGTGTGTGTGTTTATACATATTCATTCTGTCTGGTCTGGTTTGATGCATAATAGCATCCAAGCACACTCTATCAACAGATGAATTTTTGTCCATCTCCAGATAGCGCAATAATAATAAGAATAACTGCAGCATACACAGATAAAAGGATGAAAGGCAGTTATATAAATGTCTGTGTTTGGAAAAAGAGCACTGAAGGGCCAGTTCCCCTCAGTCTTTAGTCTAGACGAGTGGGGAGGTTGTTTCTTCTGAGATCTAAGACCCTCAGGGGCTGGCTGTTGGAGAACCTGAGCTATGATTTGGAACCTGGCGATGCCGTAATCAATTAAAATTTTAAAATTGATTCCAAACCTCAAAGGCAGCCAGGGCAGAGATGATAAAACAGGAGTAGTATGATTGTGTCTTTTAGCTTCAGTTAGGAGCCTACCAGCAATATTTCCTATACCTGCAGCTAAAATGGTGAAGGCAGGAACAGAGCGAGATGAAAGAGTGACTCACCTTCTCTATGTCGCTGTAAGATAAGAGCAGTTTTATCACAACAGTATTCCTGAACAGTTGAACCTGTCTCTTCACCTGCAAATATGTCAAGTTACAAAAAAACATAAGCTACACATTAAAAGTGTATTTTAGAGAAGTAGGAGGGAAGCCATCTGTGTTAAGCTGTTACAAAATGCAAATGGGTGTATTTTTCTATGAACTACATTTATGTGAGTACTCTGAAGAGAAGGCAACATATTGAAGTGGAGCCATGTCACCGAGAGTTGCTGTTGAAAATATATATATATATACTTTGTATGCTTTTAATGCGATGCTGTTTTCAATGGAGGCTTTTGCAGCATTAAAGCATTTTATATATATATATATATATATATATATATATATATATATATATATATATATATACTTCTTTTTAGTGTCAGTTGAGGATTCTTCAGATTCAGATTTAGAATATGCATAAAGACAGCCAGATGAAAATGTGCTTAATGATAATTACACACCTTCACTCACTTGAGGTTTAGGCCTTTAATGAGGTTCCAGGGCTGTGGTTTAGAGTGAGTTATGGTGGCAGATATCTATTGTAAGATGTTCCACCTTGCATGTCGGAGATGTTTCTATCCTTCCACTCAGTAATGCTGACTTACCACTCACTGTTGCCTTTAATTTACTGCTTCTAGATGTCCCACATGCAGACGACTAGATTTTAATCCAGCTTCTTTGCAGGCTTGTTTATTTTTGAGGGAACTAATAGTGTTTAGAAGACCAAATAGACCACTTCAGCTTGGACTTATTTTTAACTTGTAAACACCGTTTTCCAATTATGTGACCTAGGGGAAGGGCATACAGCCTGAAAAGTGTTGTACAGATGACAGAACCTCAGTGAAATACACATGTTGTATGTGCTGTGGAGCATGAGGGCCTAAATGATAGAGAAGGTCCTGTCTAGTGCTTACCAACCCTTTACTGTGTACACAGTCATGGAGGTGTGACAGTAAGTGGGCTTAGGGCCGGGTGATGTGGTTGAAATCAATACCACAATTTTAAAAACAGTATTTTTTAGCTCTATCCATGTACATGCAGTTGATCTGTGTTCCAATGTTATGCATCACATCTCACGAAGGTCTTCAGTTATTCCTTTTTGTTAGTTTATAACAATTCCACTGAAAGTAGATATCAATGTAATTGATTTAACACTTATTTTGACCTTCGCTGTCACTACAATGGCTAAACTTGAGCAATCTTGGTCTGCATTCAACAAAACATCTGTGTTGTTGTGGATTAGCCTTGGGCGGTATCTGCTTTTTTCATACGGTAGCCTCATGACATTTCACCCGGGTTTACGGTAAAAACAAAAAAAGAGAAAAAGAGATTGAACTTATTGTAGCATGAATTTCATTGTGTATCCTACAATGATGTGTTTCTTATATGCAAATAGTCTACATAGACAAGTCTTGCTGGGTTTAAATACTTATGGCCCACAGAATAATGAATAGATAAGAAATAAGCACCCTTCTTGCTGCAGGACCCGATGACACTTCAATCAGGACAGACAGAGAAATGAAGTAAAGATAATATTTAATACAGAATATGAGTGTACAGATTAATAAATGATTTGTGCTGATTAAGATTTAACAGAAGTCCTCTGTGCTTGGACAGCAGAGGGAGATATTTTGTGATCGAGGGACATCTGAGCGGCAGCAGGATAAATCTCCCCCTTAGAGTTCAGACACTGGTGGAGGTGGTGGCTGCTGACTCTGAGGCTGCTGACTGATAAGGTGGATGAGGCTGATGAATCCGTAAAGACTAGGTGGGGATGGGGGGTGGAGAAGAAAGAAAGAAAGAAAGAACTATATTTAAAATGAGGAGCAGTGAGATGATAGACTGACTGAGTAGGTGTGTTGTTGTGCAATTGGTTGATTGTGAATCAGCTGAAAAACAGCTGATGACTCAGTTGACCTATCCAGACAATGACAACTAGAGATAGTGAGTAAGCATACGTGTACGGAGTGAATGGCAGGGTGAGAAAGAAACTTACAGCCTGAGCATGAAAAGTATTGTCTTCCTCACTGAACCTTCGCTGGAGCTTCATTTGTTGCCATGGCAGATACAGACTGAATGGAGGCTGAACAGAGATGATGTGTTGAATAGAATCAAACTGGTCTGTAGTTGAAAGAAGTCATGTCAAGATAAAGTTAGCCTATATGTAGCAGTTTTCCCAAAGAGGCTTTTTTTTTTTTACTTGTCCTGTAACGTTATCCCCACCACTTGTAGTCACCATCTTTCTCAGCTCAGCTGCTGTTCCACCAGCAGAGAGTGACCTCTGATGGTGTGTGCTGTGCACTGCATCAGCTCAATACAGCATCTCTCTATCAGTTTAATACAAAAAGTGTCTAACTTTGACGGTATTGAAAATTATACCTTCAGGATTACAAAATATCCCGACATACTGTAATACCTTCATACCGCTCAAGCCTGTTGGTGATAGAATTTTATTGGAAAACCTGAAATATTTAATAAATTACATTGTTATTCAAGTAAGAAGTGATTTAATACAACTTTCTCTAAGATGAGAGGACATTAAGAGAAGCTCAAAGATCGACAGCGGAAGCTGTTATTCAGATGGGTAGTCTCGAGCTGCTCTGCAGGAAATGCATTTGGAAAAATGGTGAATGTGACTGTGGCAGCATGCAGGAGATTTTCTGCACTATTGTCAAACCCCGCCTTGAACGTGAAAAGTTTCTAAAATACTTGATCTCTTTCAGCTGACAGCTTCTTTGATATCAACTTGTAGAAACACCGGTGTGTCTTGAAATTTTCATGTGGATGATGAGACCTGTTTTTTTTTTTTTGTTTTTTTTTTCTTACAGACTGAAGTCTACGTTAAGGTCTTCTCCTCCCTCTCAGTTGGTGTCAGACTGAATATACAATGAATATTCTGACTGCACCACAGCGTTTGATGTTGTGGCTTCATGCTCCGCTCTCATTATTTTGGATGTAAAATGACACAATGACTGAGGATCAGTTGCAAACTGTCTGCTGTAATTGGAGGGTATTTACAGACAGTGAAATCTGCGGAACAAAGAAATACAGACGTGTTTTTAAATGGTTGTCTGGTGTCAAGGTCAAACAGGGTTCTTCATCTGATTAAAACAATATTCACATGTCAGTTTTAGTTTGTAGTTAAATACCTGTGGCTTCTACAGAAGCTGCCTAAAGTGTCTCTCCCTCCATGTAGGAGTTTGTTACTCTGGATCTCTGTGAGAGTTCAGTCAGGATACAAGTAGTCTCTAAATTATTGAGGCAAAACACAGAAGCGAATTTAATTTGGCTTGCTCAGAAGTATGGCAACATGCAAAGCCAATTGTCCTACGTTATGCCTCACTGCACAGCCTTTTTAACCCTTGTCCAGCGTTGCACATTTTGAGCCAATGTCCCCCATTTTGATTGGCTCTAATTTTCAAAAGTCAAACCACTGCGGGACAGACGCTCCTCTAAAATCTGGCTTTTATCCAGTGGCTGTGAGGAAAGCAGGGAAGGCTTTCATCACAGTTCTGTGTTTGATGTCAATCAAAGAGCGCACACATGGGTCAAGAGCAGGTGAACCTGTCACCGTAGTATACGCTACACCCGACGGGGGAAAACTGGGAGTCACCACAAAGTTACAAGATATGCAAATTTAGGTAGAACATATTATAAGATATGAAGCTAATTATAACTGGCTGAAGCCTGTAAAAGTTTTTTTTTTTTTCAATTTCACAGGGGGAATACAACGTGAAGCGACACAGTAGAAACGAAATATTTATCTTTTAAGTTAGGCATTATATTCTTTCTTTTTTTTAAACATTAAACAACTGGTTGGCATCGGTAATGAGTCCCACACAAACACACTCTTTGTCTCACATTTGGTTTGTTGGAATCTGGTCAGTCTAAGCCCAAGAAACAATACAGACAATATGACTCTCTACATAAACCCTCAAATTAATGTTTTTTCCCCCCAAACATTCCAACATACCTGCTCTTTAGAGGCTGTAAATATAATTTAAAACAATGTAAAATATCACTTGTAAACTTCAGTACTATCCATGATAATCAGCATAAAAAAATAATGCCACCAACTTATTGATGCCTGTCACTGTTGCAAATAAATTTTTCTGTTTATATACATAATGCAGCCCAGTCATTAGAAAAATGTCGACACTGTACATTTCTGCAAACCACAAACACTTTAAATTCACACATTATTTTGTAGCAGATGCATGAATATTTAGCATTTCAACAACACTTTGGTGGATGAGCAGTTAGGATTAGGTTCAAAAACCATTTAGCCATGGAGAACGTGTTTTGGCTTGAAATACCCAGTATTGGTGGCACAATCCCCGCTGGAAGAGCAGCAATGTCTCTGTAAAAAATAACTGCTTTTTGTGCCACTATCGCAGCAGGAAATGGCTAAAAAGCTGCTGGAAACACGATGACTCGTTAAATCACAACCCATTTTGTTGTTCGCTGGTCTCAAACTGTGATTTCCAGCTTGAGAGGCGACTCGCCCTGGTGTCATGCTATCCTCTATCCCCATGACAAAGACAACTTATACACTACAACTCCTTAGAAACATTGATTTGGTATGGACAAAATGTGCAGATATAACATGCAACACATGGGCAACATTACCTGTTATCACCTGCTACTGAGGCGCTGTGAAAAAAGCAGCAACACACATAAAAATACAACAACACAAACCTCTTCTATTTCAACAAGTTTCACACCAGAAAATGGTTAAAACCGTATAGTTTGAGGAGCAGCAGAGATGGAGGCTCTAATTGATTAAAATGAATAAATAAAAACATCCCTAAAGACTCTGCAGGCCTGCGGTATGTATTGAAGAATTAACTACTCTTTGAAATCTCACTCTGGTTGTCCATTTGACAGCATCTGTTACACAGTAAAGATCTCTGAACCGAGATTTTACCCTTTTATTGATTTTCACTAAAATTGTTACAACGGCCAAATGCCTTCCCTCTTTCCTCCCAGCGCAGGACAAAGTTTAGAGTATAGAGAGGCAGGTAAAAAAAAAAATCAGACCTACAGCAGTTTTATCAAAAGTCTACATCTGTACCACAGTGACTTGCATGAAAGAGAGCTATCTCTAAAAATGATAATGATTTGTGTTTGAAATTCAAAACATTTTCCTCTCCACAGACAGGAGGGGGTGCATAAATATAATTTGATAAAATCTTTGTGCATTGTGGGGCTGCTTTATCACAGTGAACTATCTTTTATGGGATCAGATTCAATAATTTAGCATGTGCTGCTGCGCCTCTAAAAAGTAAGTTCATGTTTATCCTGGAGGTGTATTGTTCTCTTTCAGTGACTTCTTTGTTAAGTGTCTAACTTTGGTCTCCAGCGATTTTGTTTTTGCCGTGTGCACATGTTGCATGTGCATATCTCTCCTCCTGCCTCTCCTCCTCCTGTGGCTGTGCGAGCAGACAGCTATAACTCAGTTGCTTCGCTGTCGAAGCACACTTAGTGCTGCACTCCACACACGCCTGGAGTGCTGCTTGGAAGCTTTGGGAATACTTCACCTGTCTACACACACACACACATACACACATACACACGGGTTTTTGCCTCAGGTATTTGGCTGTGCTTTACTTGAGTTAGCACCAAGGTTAGTTGACTGAATGCGTACTCAAGAGGAAACCACTCTCCAAACAGCAAGGTTACAGTAAGTCACATGACCTTGTCGATGAAAAACAAATCATGTGACACATTTCGTGATTTATTTGAACCCATTACAGAAAGGTTGTACCAGCTTGTTTGTCAATCATCTCTATGTGCAACAAACAACGCACCAAACAGACTATGTTGCCAAGGTTACCCTGTCCAAACAACAGCAACCTGCCCTAACTGCTGCTACAGGGACTCACCGCTGAGGAAACAGTCTCTGTAGGCTTAATTAATCACCACTAGCAGCAGTGCAATGAATGGGCCTTCAGGCGTACTTGCCAGGATTGAAAGACTTTCAGAACTTTTATCCTGTCCTTAGTCTAATCACAGTGTTGTCTTATCAAGAGCGGAGACACTTCCCCTCTGTTTCACAGCAGTGAAACTTTTAACAACTGTGTGTTGAATGTGAGGGGTTGAAGTTATTCTGCCTCAGGCTCGAACCGTTCGCTGTGCACTGTTCTCTCAACTTGGATGTTGCTTGACTTTTTGATTTGTTAATGTTTCACTGAGTACTTTTATTAAAATACAGCTATGTCATTGTGGTGTGCAAAAGACAGATAACTGTGTGTGTAGCTTATAATATGGTAGACACGTGGTACCACGTTTGGTGTTAAGAGACTTTGGTCACTCAGGTAGCTCTTAATTAGCATCATTACTTAGCTGCAGCTGAAGCTGTCATTACAGCTTAAATGCATACATTATCATTGAGAATGAAGCAGCGTGCTTTGTCAAAATTTCCCATTAAGTACATTAGTAACATTTTACACAGTAACTCAACATTTAGTGCTAACAGTTTAGAGCCTTTTAGAGCTGACACCGGGTCAACCATGAACCGGTAACGATCTGCTGTACTGCCTACCCAGAGCCAAGGTGATGCCGTAAAGTCGGCCTGCATTAAATCCTGTTGGCTAGATGTATAACTATAAAGTCCAGTCAGACAAAGGTTTGCAACGAGATGACCGCTTGACTGACCGTCAGAGCTCGACTCAAGACGGCTGATGGCGTCACCTGTAACTCTGCTGATCAAATCGCTGCGGCTGGTTTTAGATCGTAACGTTGGTCACCTCTTCAACAGCCAATCAGCTTGTAGTGAAGTCCACTGGTCAAGTCAGAATGACTGCAGACGGCCTGTTCCCTCACTTCGGCAGGTGCTCTGTCCCCACCGTGCCGTCTGTTTCCGTCCTCACGTGTGCTGGTGTCGGACGGTGGGTCACCGCTGCTGGCCAGAGCCAGGCTAGCAGTTTCCCCTCATTTCCAGTCTTTGTGCTAAGCTAAGCTAACCAGCTCAGTACAGATAGAGGGGAGATCCATCTCATCCAACTCTGCAAAGGAAAGCGAAAGCCCAGGTAGCCAACATACAAAATGCATGATAATATTTGTGCATTGTATAATTTGGGCCATTTTATGGTTTGACTTTGCCCCTCAGTAGGCAGAATGGCAGTCCTTGCTGGTTCATGTTCAGCCTGTGTCGGTATGCCACTAGGAATGCAAGCAACCACCTCATTTCAGCTCTGGCTTTTTTGCTTCTTACTGAATGTCTTGAGGCTTTTAAAATCTTCTTTCGGTGCCTGTGCAAAGGTTAGTGAGGCCAACATGTCCTCCTCATAACCACATGTGTAAGAGAGGTACTGCAAGTTCTAATTTTACAGGATACAAACTGTTCCTGCTGGTGCAATAGTTTTGTTCACCTTCCTGAGACATTTACTGGGAGCTGAAGCCTTTTCAGAGGCAGTTCTTTTTGTTTCGGTTCATAATGTAATCCCTTCACACCTGCCTCCATATTGTTGTCTTAGTTCTTGCGTGGCTGACTGTTTGTCACTTGTATGTTAAAGCAATCTGCTCATGAATATTAACCTTCGCCAATCTGCTTAAAACACATGCATACTGCACACACAGACACACACACACACGCTTAACCTTGTCTTTTGCTTGCAGTGTCACCGAGGACTGAAAGCCTTTTCTTTTTTCTCTAAGTCTTTGAGGCTTCTTGGTTTATGTTCATTCCTCACTATTTCATTTAATGTCTGAGATTTTAAAAAAGGATTTCAGTTTTCATTTATTCGCCTTTATTGTGTTCTGAAACTTGAGAGACATATTAATTTATAGCTTCAACAGAAACAGCAGAAAACGCAGTTATGACAAATAGTATTAATTAAAAGGAGACACCATTCTTATCACTCTTCTCCTGGCTTGCATTTCATTTTACTCAAGAAAACAAAACTGTTCATTATGTCTGTCTGCAGTAACCTGAAATACTGAAGCTTTATAATGAAATTTGTCCCCTTTTTTATTTTGTATAGCCTTGATATGCTGCAGGGGACTGCTGCCTTCTCTTTTAATGAAATTATTAACAGATGATACCAGCACCATTTTTTATTAGATTTCATTTCCTGCTAATTTGAACATATAATTAACAATATGCAGTTATTACCCATGACATGGAATTCAGTTGTACTCAGACCTTGTCTATGAAGTACATTATTATGAAGTCAATTATTTCCTGTTTTCGTTTTTTCTTCTTAGAAACCCTCTGTTTGCAATATGATTGGTTGTAGAAATTGTGTCTATATACTGTTTTAAACATAAACTGATTATGAGACAAAGGGCCACTGAGCACAGATATGTAAAAAGCTCCACCACCTTTCCTACACGAGACTGGAAACAGTCAATTTGTTGCTTTTTTGGTCATTTTGTGTCTCCTTTTCATTGTTTTGTCCCATTTTGTAGTGATTTTTGTGTCCTTGTAGTGGTCTTGTGTCTCTTAGAGGTAATTTAGTGGGTTTTTTAGGTAACTTTGTGTCTTGTTAGGTCGTTTTGTTTCTCTCTGTAGTCATTTGTGTGTCTTTTTTGGTTGTTTTGCCCCATTTTGTAGTTCCTTTTGTGTCTCTTTAAGGTAATTTTGTGTTTTGCTAGGTCGTATTGTTTCACTTCGTAGTCCCTTTGTGTCTCTTTTTCATTGTTTTGCCCGATTTTGTAGTACTTTTTGTTTCTTTGTAGTGGTTCTGAGTCTCTTTGAGGTAATTTTGTGTTTTTTTTTAGGTAATTTTGTGTTTTGTTAGGTCGTTTTGTTTCTCTTCTTAGTCATTTTCTGTCTCTTTTTCATTGTTTTGACCCATTTTGTAGTGTTTTTGTGACTTTGTAGTAGTTTTATGTCTCTTTGAGGAAATTTACTGTCTTGTTAGGTTGTTTTGTTTCTCTTCGTTGTCATTTTGTGTCTCATTTTTATTGTTTTGCCCCATTTTGTAGTGTTTTTCGTTTCCTATTAGTGGTTCAGAGTCTGAGGTAATTTTGTGGGTTTTTTAGGTAATTTTGTGCCTTGTTAGGTTGTTTTGTTTCTCTCTGTAGTCATTTGTCTTTTTGGTTGTTTTGTCTGTTTTTGTAGTTATTTTGTGTCTCTTAAAGGTCATTATGTGTCTCTTTTTGGTCGTCTTGTGTTTATTTGTGTTTGTTTTTCCCCTTTTGTGGTATTTTGTCCCTCTTTGCAGGTCCTTTGCATCTCTTTGTTGCATTTGTACTTCTCTTCCTGGTCAGTACAATTCTTATGTGACATTTTGCAGGTGCCCAGGGCCTAAGTAATCCATCCATGGTACTGAGACATCCCATTATACAGTTTACAGTCTTTGTCACTAATCTCAGTGCGCATGAAATAATATCCCAGATTTTTTCTCAACTTCACTGGGCTGCCACCAGCCTCTCACCCACACCCCCACATTATCCACAGATCATAGATATTACTGTGCTGCGCAATAACACTAAAGCGCTGCAATATTCAGACCTGACTGTGGCATGCTGTTGAATCCCTGCATAATGTTCCATCATGTACCAGAACTGAATGAAATGTCTGTGTCAAATAGAAAACCTGAGAAAGATTTTGCACTGTTAACATGTTTTTATTTTCTGTGCAAAGGCGGACACAATCACTGAAGTTTCACAGCTACAGGCAGCAATCATGCAAGTGCAGTTGGAGAACTTTTATTGTATATGCTTCAAGATGATATCACTTTATTTTTATCTCCTTTATAAACTGTATTTTTTTGGCATTTAAACCACTCGCCTGTGGGTAAAGCTCCCTGACTGTTAAGCACACTCAGAAGTTTGCTCTGAAGTGCATTAAAACCTCTTGGAAGCAGGACAGAATTTTTAACAGATGCCACCGGTGTTTTATGGAGTCTGGACATGAACTGAGTCTATCAACAAGGACCACAAGCAGTAATATACTGTTTGTCACACTAAATGTGTGTTTGTTAGATGTCTCTCAGCTCTCAGCGTTGTCGCTGCTGCTCAGCCAGTAGAATGAGTCAGGACTGCACTCATTTTGAACCCTCCAGTTTTCAGCCTTTTAAACACTAAGTCGCTCTACAGTCTTCTGCAGTACAACACTCACAGATTAAAGTTCACTTATTCCAAAGATGATCACACGTTAGCACTTGATTAAATATTAAAGGAAGCTTGTGTGCGGTGCACTAGCAATACCTTCAGGGAAATTTGTTTCACTTTTTCCCCTCTGCATAGGTCAAAGAGCAAGGTCAGCTACAGAACATCCCACCAGCTGCTGGTAGGGACTGACTCTTTTGTTTCAAGGACACCAGAGCTTCTCATCGTGCGAACAGTATGAACTCACTGTGTTTCTGTTGAAGGACAGCCAATCAGTCTCTGGAAATAACAGGCCACCCTTCACCTGCTAACACAGTATATTACAGCACAAGGGAAAGCAGCATTTATCACAGTGATTATATTAGCGCAATCATTTCTCCACATCCATTAAATGTCACCTTATGCGCAACCTCAGCGGTGGCTTGAGAAGCTTTGGCCAAGACAAATATTCATGCTATTTGTCTTCCTGTACCTCCTAGAGACTCCAGGGAGGGGGGAGGATGGTCAGGCGGACACATCATTCTCTGACTCGTCGCTGTTCGCTCACTGGGGTCAGGAGCTCGGCCCGGACAACCGGCGGTTGGCATTGAAGATGTTCCAGTACTATGGATATAATGGCTACCTCAGTGATCGTCTCTCTTTAGACAGACCAATACCAGACCTCAGGCCTGATGGGTAAGACTGCAGGTAGAACGGTGCCTAAACACTGTCATTTAAATGTGCTATCAGTCTACACTTAGTGCTAGCTGTTTATATAGATTTATAAAGTGTCCTGTGTTTGAGTGAATTGTTTATTTTACTATTGTTTTCTGATGCATCTGAATTACAAATTAAGTTATGTGTCCAATTTTTTGTGCTGCAATAGTGGCAGCTTGACTGTGTGCAGCAGATTTTTCTCCTCACTCGCAACTCTTGCAAATAAATAGTTAGGGTGCTACTGTGTATGTATATGACAGTTTCAAAACACTGTGGTATTGACTAATATGTTTGGCCTGTCCCTGGCTGGAGCTGTCTCCAGAGATGTCCTTGTTTTAAACTGTAGGGCTGCCAACTCACGTCCATTTTCTCACACAGAGAAAAACAAATTTCTAACTGAAAATAAGAGCTAACTGCACATGCATTTAAAACAGTATGGACTGATTACCACACTTACTTTGTGGTGTTTTATTCAACAACTTATTAATGATGCATCATGTTTAGGATATCCATGCAGACAGTCCTCAGAATCAGCAGCTGCACAGAGTGTTTTTATCGCTTTACCTCCACAAATTGATAGTTATCTGCTGCTTTGTGCCTACAAGAGGACACTGCAGGCTCATGAACCCAGCAGTGCGGACAGATCGCAACAGATGTGCCCTGCCAAGTGCACCACAAGTGTGCCAAATACACTTTTGGTTATTTTGTGGCCAGGCTCCCTTGGCACACTTGTGGTGCTGGCATACCTGTGCAGCTCTTGGGCACAAAAGAACGGCCCTCAGAAACTTATAATTAGAGCGACAACTTTAAAGTGATTCACAATTTTTCGTGGAGCTGTGTAAAAAGTTTTTAATGTGTCAGTCTCCAACACACCTGTTGATGTGCAGAGGAAAGTGTGTAGAATAATTAATCAGAATAACACATTTGATGTGCACATAAGCACCAGGAGTGTCTGTGGTCATGTTTCAACAGTCTAATGCTGGCTGTACAAAATGTAACCAGCAGATCTGCCATGCGTAATTGCACAACATCATGGAACACATACCTGCTGCTTTCAGATGGCTGTTACGGGAGTCACCAGTGTAAAGGAAACACCTTCAGTATAGTACTACTAAGCCATGATAGACAGAGCTTTTGTCTGCCCAGCTGGCACTGATGCTGTAACCACTGGCTGGAAAAGCATGTTGTATAATAAAGTTACTGTTGCTGTCACAGCAATTCACTGAATTAATTTCAAGTTTTAAAATTTGTAAGTGAACTCATGGTGATTAATTGGCATAATTTAGGTTATGATGTCTGGAGGCTGGCAAGTATGCTGATTAGGGATTCAGTGACTTACAGTATTTGTGTCATTATACAATACAGGATTGCATAATGAAATGTAGTTGTAGGCTCTTTCACACTGCACACATAGAAGAAGTATAAATTGATAATCAGTATATGTAAATTAGTGTAGAATATAAACAATAAAATATACAATGATATAAAACAAACTCTATAAAAGTGTGTGTGTGTATATATGTATTTATATTTAAATAAAACCAAAACTGTCCTTCTTTTTTATTTCATACATAAGGCCCAGGTTTTTATTTCCAAAATCTGCTGTGCTATAAGCTAAATGCTAATATCAGCGGGCTAACTTGCCTACAATAATAATAATACATTTTAATAATACATTTTATTTAAAGAGCCATTTTTAAGGTACTCAAAGGCGCTTTATATTGGTTAAGAACAATCACAAAATGGACTACAATAAAATACACACGACATCATTCACACACAGAATGCTGACATGCTCATGTTATGCAGGCATAATGTTAATAACATACTCACCACCTTAGTTTTGCATATTAGCATGCTAACCTTTGCTGAGTCAGCCCATGCATATATAAAGAGAACTGGATACAGTGTTGGAGGCGGGGCCCTGTTAATTGCTGTGTGGCACATGAAGCCAGAAAAGCTTCATTTCTGCGGTATAAAATTATCCAGATCTTTTGCATCATGGACTCATAGAGCAGGCGCACTTCAGAAGTACAGCGGCTGAGCGGCTAAATTGCAGTTTAGCCCTCCACTAACTTGAGTGGGGATAAAAACATTTAATTGTGCATCTCTTCAAGTCTTATGAAATGTTATTAAACCAAATGGAGACTCTTAAAAAATGTATCCACTGATTTACAAACATCTCACAATGTAAGTCTATGGGAAAAAGTATTTTTGTGCCTCATGTCATCACGTGATGGACTTACAGTAGATGTCATAATTTCACATCTGGCCACTATGTAAAATTGGCTTCAAATCCAGTGCTGTTCCTGGGGACTTGGGTCAGTCCTCTGTTCCATCAGCATCAGAGCCGGCCCTTCTGTATTGGGTTAGGGTTGCCCATGTTAAAATCTGTCTATAACTTTTTGAGATATCATGTTAAGAATAAACTGACAGACTAACAAAAAAATTTGCACAAACATTACCTCATGGGTAGAGGCACTGATCTGAGGGAACACAGACACACTCCTCAATTAGCACCAAAGACAAAGTACATCTGAAGCTGATGGGAGTGTCATTAGTTTTGCAGTTATGTGGTCAAAAACCAAAGTAACAGATCAGCTATAATTTTGACCTGATGATGGCACTAGATGAATTCTCAGGAGGACATCAAAATGTGCAAACATCATTGTAATCCATCCAACTTTTTGAGACATTTCACTCGAAATCACAAATGTGAACCTCATGGTGTCATTGGTGAAAAGTCAAGGGATCACCATAGTCATAAGGATTCATCCTCTGAGGACCATGGATGTCTCCATGAATGTCACTTCGTGGCAATCCATCCAAAAGTTGTTGAGATATTTCAGCCAAAGTGATAGATGACCAGCTGACAGACATTGCATTCCCACACAAGAAATCCAGTTAAAATCATTGACAGCACTGACAATCAGTTTTGCTCAGTGAATTGAAAGCACAATGGCCGAATACAACTAGATTAAAGCCAGCATAGTCTGAACACTGTGGCAAAATCTCTGACCATTAACCAATTTACATTGTCACAATGCTGCAACTAATGATTTTAAGTAGCAGTTAATCTGACAGTTATTTTCTCGTGCTCATTATAATTCCTCACAGCCCAGTCGTGTTCAGATTGCTTGTTTTATCTGACCAAGAGTCAGAAATTAAAAGATTGGGTTTACAGTTATAGAGACAGAATATCAAAACAGTTAACATTAGTTTTCTATCAAATGATTAAGAGTCACTTCAGCTCTAGTCTTTATGTATCCTCATATCGGTCAACCTTATCTACCCTGGTGTTCTGTGCTCTTTTTTAGCTCTGCGGACCGCTCACTTTCCTGTAATAAACAAAAGAACTCATGAGGCACTTGAAAAACACATTGTTGTTGGCTCTCAAACACTAAGTGCCTCTAATTGAAAACCAATCTGCCCACATCGTTCAGCGAAAATGCTGCTGCTGAGAAAACCCTGCTTGTCGTAGGCTTGATTAATGGGTGACTCTTACTGTACCAATATCTGTCTCAAACCCCCACGGCTATCTGAAGGGGGCAGGACAAAGTACATGTTTCTATCTGCGGCCTGTAAATTAAGGGCCACATGCAAATTTCAAAGCCTTGTGCAGTTATTTGTACTCTGTGGGCACTTTGATTAAGTCCTGGACAAAAAGCACCACAATCCTGCCAAATCAATACACCTAACATCTTTACAGGGAAGTGTTCACACCACATCGATTGGCTGTGACTTGGTTTTCAGCACAGCTTTCATGTTTACATGTTACAGGAGCGCGCAAGGTGACATCCTGGTGTGAAAGTTTACACAGTGCAAAGATCCTCAGGGCATTTTGTCCACTGCACATGACTAAACCCACTTGAGAACATTCGCCCTCACACTGGCCCTGTACCCTCAACTAGAACTGTTCTGGGGGACACATTAATCGCACACATTTCCCAAAAGTAGAACTCAAACCACGACGTTCTGTAAATACAACAGGCTTTTGGCAGCATGACGTGGGAACAGCAATGGGATTTTCTTACAGTAAATTTAACAGGCAGGACTGGAAACAGGTAAAGTGTCTCAATTCCCTGCACTACTCACTCTTTACAATTAAATGGTCATGTTAAAAGGATTGCTACGGGGAGCTTGCCACTGATTCTATTACCACGTTCTACATGCTGTTATGGTAATAACTGTCCTCTAAAGCATTTGAAGAGGGGTTGTATGAGGTACTCATACATAGTTGGTTTATTGCCTACAGTAGATGTCATTTGGTATGCCTCAAGTTTGGAGAAGCAAGTTGGAGTACCTCCACACAAGCTAAGCAGTGTACTGCTGTGGAGGGGTCAACAGCAAGATGTATTTTAGCCACCTAAAATAGTGTACATTATATTAATTTTATTTATATTTACTCTGACTGCTTTATCTTGCTGTCAGACAGCTCTTTCTGACAGGACACTGAAGTTATTGTATTCATCTGCTCACTCTTTAGAGCCATCAGACTCCTTTGACAAAAACATTAAAGCAGGATTTATACCGCACCTATGCCGTAGACTGACGTGCACCTCCACAGAAATGTAACTACATTGGGGCGCTTAGTGGATAGAACAGTCGGGTTCGAAAGTCACACAATAAAATACAAACTGACTGAGTTATGACATGAGTGTTTGTGTTTCCCCATTGGCTGTTGGTCTTTCAAAGTAAATAGGTGCTAACAGACACTGACAGCCCTTTATTGGTGTCCTCAGGTGGGCATTTGTTTCAAGTAGGTAGGCCTATAGCTGGAGCTGGAGCAGCTGTGTGACTCACCCACCAGCTACATGACTCACCTATACCTACATGTTATTCCATAATCAGCCACCTTTGCCCCTCAATCCTAACGCCCTGGGAAAAAGAGAGGTTAAAAGAGGTAAGTGGAAGGGTTACCTCTCGTTACATATAGAGTGAATTATAAGGAATGATAAAGTTGGTTATTGCCATGTTTGGCCTCATATTTATCCACTGCAACATCACAGTGTAGCAGTGTTAAAAATAACCATCACTTTGGTGGATTGTATGTGTGTGGTTTGTATGTGTGTGTCATGTACGCTCCAAATGTGTATGTGTTTGCAGCTATACATGTCTCACTTGTGCACAGCCGTACTGTTCATTGACTGCCGTAATAGTTCTCTATATAGAGCTGTTCTGTTTATGACTGCTGTCCCTTCATTCCAATCTGTTGAATGCTACAGTCGTGGCCTCAGCCTCCACTAGTCACGTATCAGGACTGGTCCAGAGCTGAAGAGGTGAGGGTTGTGTTAAATGGAGCAAAAGGGAGCTTGATCAATGGGTACAGCTCCAAAGAAAGCAGGTCCCTTCTGCTGTGTGACTGTCTCAGTGTATTGTTCTTCATTTTAACATGACTTTTTTTGGCTGAACTGCAACAGCAGGGCCAGAGCTGTAGAAGCGAATGTCCGTGACTGAGTGAATGCTGCCAATTCCTGCTTTAAATTAAAAGCCCTTGATTCAAATTAAAAAGCTCTTTGAGTGTTTCATATGCGGCCCAGCTATATACCAGGTTTTGACCCTGTCTCGTTGTCAAAGGAGTCTGGTGGCTTTGAAGTGAGCATAACAGAGATAACAGATTCAGTTCCCTGTCAGAAAGGGAAGGTAAAGCAGTCAAAATATTCTGAATATAATGTACATATAAACTGATATAGATTTTTTAGGGTGGCTAAAATACATTTGCTGTCACCCCTGTCCACAGCAGTGCATTGTTCAGCTTATTAGCTTTGTACTTCTGGCTGCTACTCCAGTCTGGAGGCATGCTGACTGCCATCTACTGCAGGTAATACACTAACTATGGGTAAGTACCTCACAAGCCCCACTTCAAAAAATCAAAACTATCTCTTTAAATTAAACTAAAAAGGACATTACCTGCAGCCTCACCCTGTATTTTGTTGAAACAGGCATCAGTTTCCTCTTGGGAGACGAGGCTGGACTCCTTATTCACAATCAGCATGTGGTGGCAGAAAACAATGCTCTACAGGACAAAGAGATAGGATTGATTGGTGTCAGACCCTACCACACGACCAATTATTTATTCCTCCTAAATGGATCGAACTGCATTGCAGGTGCTCCACTGTTGCAGTAGCACTCTAATTGTTAAATTTCCAAAAATCTGCTGGACATGAACTGGTGCCAGTTCCTACATTTATACCTTGATTCATGAAAACAGGGTCCTGATATAGTCTGCCAAGTAGCTGGGTTGGCATGAGATCTGCCATTACCCTGCTCTTTAGCAATCAATGTCAAATGTATCTGTTAATCCTTTAGACAAGGTCTAAACATTGCCTTACCGAGGGATTTTTATTTGTCCTCCACAGGTGCAGGAACCTCACTTATCCTTTAAACCTCCCTCAAGTGAGCATTGTGTTCATTTTTGTGAATGAAGCCTTTTCCGTCATCCTGCGGTCCATTCACTCTGCCATCAACAGGACGCCCCCCCACCTGCTCAAAGAGATCATCCTGGTGGACGACAACAGCAATAACAGTAAGCAGCATCATTTTCTGATACAGCAATTGACCTCTCGTTAAACCCCTCCCCCCAAATGGCAAGTTATTGTAGCTTAGCAACTACACACGGCAGGCCTGTCAGACTGTGGATTTCTTAACATGATGAAGTGGTGTGCATGGGGCTGTGGTAACAGAGGTACTCTACATTTAAAGGGTTTCAGGGGTGGTGTCTTTTCTGTAGCCTTTCCAAAACCAAAAACACAAGAACGAAAGTGTAACAAGGGACTAAACAGTGTGTTTATCTGCTCATTTGTGAGCTGCCATTGCTAGCATGTCCAGCTAATTATCTTGTTACATACAATAGTAACTTAAGCCAGCATTATCCCCAAGATTAAGGAGCATCCATAACTATTATTCTTATGGGTTAAAGATTCACAACTAGCACATCAGTTGCCATAGACTCACTGTATTTTGCAGTAAATTTGCTTTGCTGCACACACGAGCTTGGCTGCTCACCTTGTCTCTGGGGGAGGGACTTATGAGTCAAAACATCTTTGACTGACGCCATTTGGACCAATCATTCACAGTAAGCATTTCTAGAGCTCTAACAGCATTGTATCATTTTTTTATATATTCTTTTTGATTAAAGTATAAGTGTTGGTCAGAACACAAGATGTGTTTATTATCCATTTTTGACAGTGGTCTGTCTCTGTCTCTTAACTCGTAAAGTTTATCATTTAAGGTGGAATAACTTTAATAAAGGTGAGCCCCTAATAACTGTATGACCAATTGAGATATTTTTAGTTTTTTTTTTGTGATGAATATCACTCTAAAAAATAGTTAGCCAACACAGTCCCTCCCCCCCGAACCCCCAGAGCTTCCAGGCACATAATCTTCCCCACCCACCATGTTCATACATCTGCAGGTGCAGATTATAAACTCACCCTGATTTCTCTCAAATTAATAAAGTAGATGCTTCTTGGATGATCAAAAGATAAAAGTAAGGGAAACATAATGACAAAGATGTATATTTGTTTCATTACCTGGAAGTATTTATTCAAGTAATTTACATGAAAAGGTCAATAGTCAGGAATACCTTGATATCCGAAGTACAGTAAGTCTAGTATCCCCCCACAGCTTTGAGGCCAGTCCAGGATGCTATCAGAGTGTATGGCTAATGTCAGCAATTCTATTTTGCTCTTTATTGGATTGGGGAAATTAAGCAACGGTACACGAGATAGCATTACATTTGCTAAACGCTTCCTTTTGTCCTCATCCTAAAGGCCTTTTTTTTTGTAACTTGAAAAGTGAAAACGTAGTCTTTGAAAATACAAAGTATACAGTGAGCAGCCAAACAGAATTATATTAGAACATAAATAACAGTCTAACATTTTCCTAATAGTAGGACTAACTTGCTCCACATGGCAATACAAGAACAACACTTTATTTCTATGACTACTACTTGGATCAGTAACTGGTCAGGATGTTGACTGTTTCTCATACTATGCTATCATGTATGTAACCATGAAGTGCATATCTAACATATTTAACACCCCTTATACTAACTCTTGTTTGACATGTCAGCAGGAAACACCAAAAAGTCCAGAGACTGCAACAGTTTTCATTTCAGAGGCAAACATTGACAGCTGCTGGCTAGAAATGAAAAGTCTGCTTCTGTCCATCTGTGTCCCAAATAAATAACCATTTGTTTCACATATACAACAAATTTGAACAGTAAACAGACCTACAGCACCATTAACATTGTAAACTTGACATGTGCAACATGAGAGCAGAATGCTTTCCAGGCATAGTATGGGTAACTAATGTGGAGCGAGGATCAGCTTGAGCAGGTCTGTGTTAGAGGAGTCCTGAAGTTTACATATCATTGCCTCATGTGTGGAGAAATCTGTGATATTTACTGCTCCTCTGGTCCTCCAGACTCCTTTAATGTTTTTAATTAGGTGCTGTGTTCACTGGATTTAACCGATAGATGAATAACACTAATTAGCTGCAAAGCCAGGGAATATGCCCCGAGGCAGATAACAATCCAGCAAGGTGATGAAGTGTTTGTACATATCTTGTCTGCATTTGCAAACCTAATTCTTACATCTGCATGCATTGGATGTAGTGCAAACAGTGTCAGGTTGAAAAGATATCCAGTATATATGCTGGCAAACTGCTGAGCTCTGTTCGCTTGTTATTACTGAGATGACTGATTTGTGAGATCGCTGATGGGTGACGTTAGCCTGCCATGCAAAGCACAAGCAATAGACTTGAAGTCACCTGTGAAAAGTGGACGTGGTAATTTACAGTGTAAGACTTAACTACATTACAAAGGCAGAAAGCGGGCTATAAAAAGGTAATGATACTGTGCCAAGGTCATTTATAGGCAATGCAGTTTTAAATGGGCTGTGCTGCTGGTAACAAGGACTCAGACAGCTATTAGGGGCGATCAACGTGGGAAATACTGGCATTGGGAAGAATGTTTTTACCAAAGTCAATAATGCAAAACATGTAGTATGGCCTGTGGCCTGCTGGAACCGAATATAGATCACTGTAGTATGTCTCCGTAACTTAATTCCAACTCTGTGGGATAAGAGTGATGACTCTCCCTCTGGTTATTATTGACCAGAGAGTTGGATACATCCGAAGTTATCTGTTAAAAAATGTAAAGCTGAAAACCCCAAAAGTTTGCTCCTCCTGAATTATCACATCACATCCCATAAACATTCATATTTCATCACGTAATTGAGAGCTGGAGAGTAGTTGCCTTTAGCTCCTTCAGGGACCCAAGTCACGCATTGACATTTTGCTGATGGCATTTCACCCTGTTTGCCTGAGCACTCTGTCACACTGCGTCTGATAGGCCTGGTGTTATCATTATCACCACGACTGTGAATCTTATCTGTGCTAAATGTTGTTAGCCTGTTGACCCGTGATGCTGCTGAGATTGTTGAAGGGGTCATCGTCCACAGCTAACCCCTCAGGCATCCGCTGCTTTACATTAGTCATCCACCACTGTCACAGCTCACCTCCGAGAGGCATTAGCATGCAGGAGGATGTGTGGCCATCAAGGGAGAGAAGGGCAAATTGACCTAGCTGATTCCTCCTTAATTGGATAATGTCCCAAGCTGTGGCCCGAGAAAGGCTGGTCTTTGTAAGAGTGGGATTTTGAGAAGGGCTCACTTATTAGACAGGCTGTCAGAGGACTTATGATTCTATACTTTCACTTAAGCAATACAGTGGAAACTCCTTATAATGATCATGTTTCAGGTGATTGGCCACTTTTATATGGATGGAAAGCTTCAGACAGAATCATATCTATACAAGTGTTGTCTAAATTATCCATAATGTAGTAATTATTAATTATAGAACTCAAATAATCAGCTTACAGTGTTCATTTTGTGTCTTTATTATACACGACAACATATGGAATGAATTTTTTAAACCACAGTAATTCTGTATATATATATAACCCTAGAAAGTCATTTTCTGTCACTTAAAACAAAGTCTCCTCGAAATCCATGACAAACCACCAAAAACAAGGCAACAAGATGCAGCAGCTAAACTCAGTTATCCTCAGGCTACCTCATGTTGTTTACTCAAACTCTGGTGGGGAGACAGATGAAACAGGGGATTGGGGGTCCTCTGCCAAAAAATATTAGGCATCAAACACCTAATTTCCTGCATTCTGGTGAAATTTTATGCACCAATTTGTGCATTTTATGCATCAATTTATGGTGAAAATTGTGTCACATTAAAGACATTTACTGCTACTTTCATTTATTTATTAAAAAAAATACACGTTCAAAACATTGAGCGGGACCACCCTCGTGAGCGGGATCGATCATTTCCAGCTGTACTGTTTTTGAAACAGTCAATAAAATTCAGTAAATAGCAGAGCTGACTGTTTATCACTGTATGTTTATTTAATGAGTATAAATATGTCAATTAGATGGTAATCTGCACGAGAAATGAATAAATCATAATCATCAGCTTATAGCGTTCAGCTTGACTCAGACATGATTTCTATAAGCTGTAACACCAGGGAGTCTTGTATGTACAGTATGTTAGGATAAAGGAATGCATCCAGGGATGGATACAAGGCTGCTGAAATCTTGGAAGAAGAGCGAGTATCAGTTGGATATTTTAAACACAGATTTTAACAGCCACAGAGTTGTGTAGTGAGAAATTGCCAAGCAGTGTAGTGCAAACTACACAGCAACTGTGAGACCTGTATCCATGCCGATTTGCCATCTGCTGCGCAAGCAGTAACGCCTGTGTGGAGATGAATGGTGTTTGGTTTGAACATGCATGAAGAGAACTTACAGTATTTGAGACGCAGACGAGCTCAGTGCAGACCAGTGGTGCAAACACCCAAGTATGACTTTGAGGTACTTGTACTTTACTTGAGTATTCCCATTTTCTGCTACTTCATATTCACACAGCACTTCTACTCAGCTACACTTCAGAGGCACATATTGTCATTTAACTTAATTATATTAATTTGAAATCATTAATTTGCAGATTTGGATGGTTATTACAGAATAAAATATCTAAATAAATGATGATGTATTATTAGAGGTTACAATCAGATAAAACGTTACTGACTGAGTTAAAGTAGTTTGAATTTGCTCCACCTTTACCAGCTGCACCATCAAAAGATATACACATTAATGCAGTGGTTCCCAACTGGTTCAGCCACAGGGTCCAGAATTCTCCCCAGTCAGTTCAAGGTCCACACAGTCTAATGTATTCAGCGTTATGCTTGCATTTGGCCATGTCGTTAAGCTAGTTTGCTCTCTATGTCAAATAGCTGCCAATTAGCCACTCGTTGTAAAGCAGTAAATGGCACTTCAAAATAAAAGCTGGAAATTTACTGTACTTAAAAATAACCTGTGTTTTTACAAACCTGACATGTTTGCGAGTCACTTGTCATCCATTCAGAATGCACCTGTGACCCACTTTTGGACTGCGAACCACTGCATTAATGCATCGATAATTATCATACAACAACATTATATACATTATAAAATGGGCTATTCTGCATCATGAGTACCTTTACTTTTGATACCTTATGTATATTTTGATGCTTATACTTTGTAATTTTACTAAAGTAAATACAAGTATAAGATTGAAGTACTTTTTCCACCACAGCTTCAGACAAAATTAACATAAAGTTATGAGGCAGCAACACCTAATACAAAGAAAGCAATTACCAAAATCCCATTCATCAGTTAATGTCTGTTTTCTGGTTATGCACCAAACTACAGTACATGTATGACACAATTAATATTCTCTGCACTCTTAATGAAAGTGGAACAAGTGGATTTTGAAGCCATGTTACACTTTGAAGACGTGTTTTGAACACAGAAAGCTCTCACAGTGTGTCGTTGTGGATTCAGAAAACACAGTTCCATGAAATGTTATTTTGTTAAATCGCACTGAGGACGGGATAAAGGTGAGCTGAACAGTGTATTCACCATTTTGCAGCTCACCATTAGCTTTGCTTTTTATCTTGTGAGTAAAAGCTTTGAACATTTTGAATATGTAGCTGGATTTACTGCCTGGCTGCTCAGTGTTGTTAGAAACCTGTTTGTTTGTTGTTCCAGTCCAACTCCATCCCAAAGCCCATTGCTTTCCAGCAGAGCTTCAGCATCCTGAAAGATTGATGACTGTTGGCCATCAGCCATTCCTGGTGTAATGAACTGTGCTTTATTATGATTTGTTATGAGGCATAACACATCATCATTCTTATTTTCAATTCACACACACACACACACATCAGAACGTCTTAATTATTGATGGATTAAAAATTACTACAGATACAGTAATCTGGTGGAACGTCACCGGCAGCTGCTCACATGAGTAACTACATTAGCTTTCCTTTAGCTGCAATTAAGAGAACAAAGTGAAGAAATGTTTCCATTGCATATGCTAAAATCTGAGTTTGAGTGAGCCCTGGTTTGATGATCCAGACTCCCTCTGCTTTACGTTCTGGATATTTAATCAGGAGCAGACGTACACCTGGGATGTCTGCTGTTTGCAGTTAACCTGGAAGGATAGAAAGCCGACCACTGCTGGCTCTTCTCAATGAGATAGTATCACACTTAACATTAATGTACTATAGAATTTCATGTTCCATGTGGTGCGTACAGTGTGAGTATTATTCTGCTCCAGACTTGTTTATTGCCTCCATGGTGGGAAGGTTACACGGACCACCAGCATCCACTGTAATAACAAGTGAATCACTCTCACTCTTATATCTTTTTTAAAACAGGCTCCATTTAAAGTATTTGTATTAATTTCCCCAGCTGACTCATGAGGTCAGTTCTGGCCCAAGGAACAGTTTAGAAAAATCGAGGTAATTGAACACATTCAGGAGTTTTGGGTTATGGTAAGAAAATATTGTAACTTTAAATTATCCTGACCCATTAGAGGCTCTGTGGAGCAGTGTTTTTACAAGCAGGGGGCTGTACCACAAGGCGAGATGAGTAGGTTAGTGAGGTATATTGACTCTAAAGAGGTTTCCCATGAAGGTGGCTGTCGTTTAACCCAGCTAGATCGCTGTGGTAGCTTGTGCTACAGACCTAACCTGGTTGGGATCAGTTTTTGCTCTGAGTTTTGGCTTGAAATCAGCTTAAAAGTGTCTTTCACAGCTCCTTTGGGTAGCGTCACTCTATAGTAAATACTAGTATATGAACAGTACTGATTCTCAGCTAAGGAAAAACGTTATCTGTGCACTTGTTGAAGAAAGAAGAATTCTATAAAATCATCACAGGTAGTGTAGGAGCTGAAACTATTGTTGGCAAACTCTAACCCATCTCTGTGTTGACCCCAAGTAGTGGGTGTGGATGGCTGAGTATAAAGCAGAGGGAGGGTGTGGCCAGAGCAGGAACAAAAAGTCTTTGACCCCACGTCCTGCAGGCCTAATGCAGACGCTGTCCTTGCATTATTTTGTATAGAATCCGTAGTTTATATTTAGAATCCCTGTTTAGACTTAAATTTACACCTGTTGAGCGTTGTATTAAATACTGATTTGTTTTTTGGTTAATTTTTTGTGGACATTGGACTTTTTGGATGTGTCAAGTCAAACATATTTTTGCTCAGCCACCACAGTGGTTATATAGGACCAAGAATAACCACTACCGGTAGCATACATTCATACGTCACTGTGTTACCAGTGTGACATGTTTTTGCATGCGAAATGCATTACATAGTTCCACCATAATGTTGCCACTTTGAATTATGTTATTATGCTTGGTCCTTCTTTGTTGAAGTCTGCTTTACACTGCCTGTATTTAACAGCTAGTAGAACACAGATAAAAAAAAAATCGATCAGTCTCCTGGTATTCATCACAGATCATTTTTTAATCAGTACATTTATTTCACTTTAATTTGCCCAAAAACTTGATTGATTTCCACCTGTCATTCATTATGGAACAGTTTTAGATCTAAATGCATTTCAGTCAGGAGAGACACAATAACAAAGTAAGTATAATATTTAATACAGAATATGAGTGTACAAATTAACAGATGATTTGTGCTGATTAAGATTTAACAGAAGTCGCTGGCGCTTGGACTCCGGAGGGAGATACTTTACGATTGCGGGACTCTAAGGATAAATCTCCCCCTTAGAGTCCAGACACTGGTGGTGGAGGTGGCTGCTGACTCTAAAGGATGATGACTGCTAAGGCAGATGAGGCTGATGAATCCATGAAGACTAGGTGGTGATGGGGAGGTGGAGTGTGCACATGACTGCAGCAAGACAGAGGACCAGCAGAGAAAGAACCATATTTAAAATGAGGAGCAGTAAGATGATAGGCTGACAGAGTGAATCAGCTGATGACTCAGTTGCACTTACCCAGACAATGACATCTGGAGACAGTGAGTAAGCGTGCGTGCAAGGAGTGAATGGCAGGGTGAGAAAGAAACTTACAGCCTGAGCATGAAAAGTATTGTCTTCCTGACTGAACTTTTGCTAGAGCTTAATTTCTTGAGTATAGTGTTTAAATTTGCTGCATTGAATTTAATGTTGAAGAGGTGTAGAAGTTACAGCTGTCATGTTAGAAATAAACGGAGTAATAAAATAAATATTAAGTGGTGAATGTGCACGATTAGTAATTTTCTGCTAGCATTCCTCGCTCGCCTTAATTATGTCAACACTGTTGCTTTTTACTGTAAAGCACTTTTTAATATTCCTCAAAGGTGGAGGTAGGCGGTATGCACTGAACGCATCATTTGACTTATTTTATGTGAATGTGCATAGAGCTTGAGGAAGACAGCCAGAGCAAGTTAACAAGTTAATAACCACCGTCATGGTAACTGTTATCTCTGTCTGGGACCTTAGGGTTAAGCCAGCAAAGGTAAAGAAAGCCTGGTTTTGTCAAACTTGCTTCATGGTACAGTCCTCTGGTCTCCATTTTCTTGAATTGCACTTATGCACAATGTGAGCATGCAGTCGACAAGGTGCACATTCGATTTGACGCTATCCCATTGATCAACAGTTGCAGATAACTGTAGCTCTGCGCCAGCAAAGGCAATGAATCTGCTCGGTAGCAAACGTGAATGTAAACAGATGCACAATTTAAAATATTTTAAGCAAAAGGAAATGCATTCAACACATTTGGTAGGCCTGAGGGATACACACTGTGAATGTAAACATAATTCTGTTACCAAGAGAGCTCAACAAGCTGCTCAGCTCATTGTCCTTGACATGAAAATAAGAATGGCGTTCATTCAATAATGTATTGATTCATGACTCATTTATGTGTGTTGCAGTTATTTTCTCATATTCCAGGAAAAAAAAAATCTTTGGAAAGTTGAGACTTCACTTTTTGTTAACTTTAACTTTTTTATTGAATCAAGATACCATAAGTAGTTTATATTAGGGCTGCAACTAACGATTATTTTCATTGTCGACTAATCTGTCAATTATTTCTTCGATTAGTCGACTAATCATTTTATTGAAAAATGTGTTAAAATGTTGAAAAATGTCGGTCTGTCTCTCCCAAACCCCAAAATTATATCATCTAATGTCTTGTTTCATACTCACGCCAAAGGGTTTTAGTTCACCGTCGTGGGAGAGTGTGTAAAGCTGCCAATATTTGAACGTAAGAAGCTGCAATAAGAGTATTTTGGGGTACTTTTATTGTACTTTTCTATGAAAAATCACTCAAAGCGATTAGTCGACTACTAAAATAGTCACTGATTATTTTAATAGTCGATTAGTCATTGACTAGTCGACTAATCGCTGCAGCCCTAGTTTATATATATCTATACGACATATTGTTTATTTGTGAATGTGGTATAGAGTACAGGTTGTCTGCTCTGGCAGCACTGTTGCTATGTATACCTGTAAATTAGAAAAACAAAAATTACAGACAAAACAATAGACAGCCCACATATGGGTGAAGATAATTACTGCTTTGCCCACCTCTGAAGGGACTGCTGATGGAAAATATGTGAGGTGAAATAATTCGTATTATATATTTTTGCATTTCATATTGAAATTCACTGTTGCAGATGCACTGATTGATATGTGCTGTGAGGCTTGTTTACAGCGAACAGGTGCCAGGTGTTTGCAAAGTAGCAGAAAATAAGGCTGCTGAAAAACATTTAGAAATTACAGTTCACATTCAAATAAATCAGTGCTGAAGCAGGATGTTGCCGTGCCAAGTGTGTGGTGGGACTGTACAGAATCTGTATGTGTTTGGAAAACACTTTGATTAGATTTTTTGCAGTCGATCAGAGACACTGATATAAACCGAAACAATACAGCCAGTGTCTTCGTAAACTTCGTGATCGGATGAACCTCTCCTCTGTAAGAACTTTTTTTTCCAGTTTTGTTGGGTTGAAAAATCAAACTGCTTTACGACTTTATAAATCAACTCAGCCTCTCTCTCTAAAGAAGCCAGACGCAGCATGATTTCACGGCAGCCGCTTTCTGTCGGCTCGCAACTGCTTCACATTCCCTTTAAACTCGCAAGGTACCGGCAGTTTAAAGTGAAATAGTGAGAACACAGCCAAAGGTGATTTATACAAGGGATGATGAAGCACAGTGCTGATGAAAGTTTTATTTTTTCCAGCTTTATTCAGTTGATAATACAGTATAGTTGTGATAAAATTGTGGTTTTATGCACTCACTTTCTGACATTTCAAAGCCGCCTCCAAAGTGTGGCCTTTTTTAAAGAAACGGTGATCAGTCTTACCTTGAGACTTTTCTCATAGAGGAGGAACCTTAACATCGCTGTAATATACTGTATTTTTGAGAGAATTTGCAGAAATATTGTCACCACTCATAATTTGTGCAGATTTCTATGATTATTGTTCTTATAAGTAGCTCTGACTCTTTCATCCTGCACTGTATGACTCATCATAAAATATATGGCTCAGGTAATAATGGAGGTAAACTTTGAAGCCAAACATTAAACTGGACGGACTGCCTCCATCTCCTCCCCCCGTGTTTTGAAAAGCATTGCAGGCTAAGTCTTCAATATTGCAATATCCCGTTATGACTGGTAAGCCCCATGGAGGTCTGCAGCGCTGGCTCAAGCTGCTGCCTCTCTGGTCCAGTGATCAAAGCAGTGAAGCAGTGAGTACTTTTGGCCTCCTACCAATGAAATACTGCCCACTGGAGGAGGACGTGACGACGTCTTGTGGGTGGAAGTTTGCTCACACACCAGCATTTACTCACCTATCTCATGCGGGATCTTCACAAACTCTTCAGATATTGATGGGAAACTCGTGTGTGTGTGTTTTGTAGATGAGCTAAAGGAGAAGCTGCAGGATTTTGTGTCTGAGACTAACAGCCAGCGGCCAGGATTCATTAAGATGGTGCGTCATGCCAAGCAGGAGGGTCTGATCCGGTCCAGAGTGAGCGGGTGGAGGGCTGCCACTGCCCCAGTTGTTGCCCTGTTTGATGCCCACGTCGAGTTCAATGTTGGCTGGTGAGTCACTCGCAACGAGTGCGGTATGAGGTTAGCTCAGCCCAATACGAGAGCGCTGGTTCTTGAGTCATATCACTCTGTGTGGGTTTACTGAAGATTATTTCATTAAAAAAGAAAGACTGTAGCTTGGATCTTTTTCTGTGTGACTCTATCCCATCTCTATGACCAAACCATTCATATCACGTACAGTAAATATATTTATAGCCTACATATTTTCCTTGTATTACTAATTTAAAATCTAGTCTTGTGTTGCATGACTGTTGAATATCACACAATATGCATAGACCAGACTGCCACTGTGTCATCACCAAGGCCATGCCCCCTTTAGTGGGAAAGAAGCACAGTGTCACACAAGGACAGAAACAGGAAAATGCCAAAAAGCTGTTGTGTAGTGGCTTAACCAAGGCTTTCACACTGAGATCTGAGGCACATAAAATTCTGAATATTCCCTGTGAGTGTGGTCAACAGCTAAATGATGCAGTTACTTCTGATAGATAGCTACTGTTAGCTGGAGTGGGAGGCTGCTGCAGTACAGTCATACAGTACAGCAGCATCAGGCTGTTGCCTTCAACTTCATCAAACAGTTGGCTTTGAACAGGTTGGTTATTTACAGACAACACTTAGCCTATCAATACTTCATGATTCAATCAGTTATACATATTTGATTTTAAGGGGCATGACAGCAATCAACCTTGATTTATTAAGGTATTTCAAACGCTCAGGTTCAGGCAAGGTCACAAAACCATTATTAGACATATCCATGAAACAAACGTTTGTTAAACAAGAAATAAATGCAAACAAACTTGTCAAAATTCAAAAATACAAAATACAAAAAAAGCTAAAGTAGATACAAACCAGGTATGGACAAGGACCACAAGCAGAATATACAGTATGCTGGAAATAATGCTGGGATCAGGGAACGAAAACAGACGACCCGAGGCCTGTACTACGAAGCAGGATTTAAAGTTAGCAAGGTAACTTCGGGGTTAACTCTGGGTTTTCAGTACTACGAAGCTGGTTCTCTTTTTACTGGGATAATTCACCAGGGCAGCTTATGCTGAACAGCCAACCTGCTCCGGAGCAGATAAACCTCAGAGTAAAGGATCACAGCCTGTCAACAAATCCCGACCTCTGACCAATCACATCACTAAAGAAAAAGTATCTATGAACCAAAGTCCAGAATCTCAGGTAAAAAAAGAGGAGCCTATATGCTATTATGGGTCAGTAGAATCATTTCATTGTTCCAGGGCTCTATTTCCACTGGTTTTAAGACAGAGCTTCTAACAAATGGAGAGATTGTTTACACACTAAACACATGATTTTAGCAGGATTTGAAATCATGCAAAGTTTATTTTAGTCCGCATTGATAGAGCTGCTGCTTTTACACTCTGATTCCATCACTGCAGCTCAAAATAAAATGAGACACCTACGTGATGAGAACTAGGATAAAATAGATGATATTTTATTAGTAAAATAATCCACACAGTGTTAATTGACTCCCATTATTATAAATGCCACATTTCGGTCAGATAGACCTCATCAGTGGTTAACTATTTTTCCACCATCTACTGCAGCAGCAGAAACAGTCTGGCAGAACTTTAAAGTGTTTTATGTGACATATTCAGAGTAGTATTGTCATCGTGCAACTACACAGCAAAAAATACTCTATACTAACGTAACATAGGGCCATAGCTCCGTGATACCTGCACATTTCGGACAGTGAATTTTTGGAAAGTGTTTTCAATGTTTCTAGATTTAAGAGCAGAGATTGTAGTTTACATCCCATGCCACTGACATTTTACTGTGTCAGGGACACATGATGATGTCACTTATAATTAACACCCCGCCTCTTTCACACGAACACGCTCGTGGCTGGATAGCAAAACCCAGAGTTGACTGAACTGGTTGATAACCCGCTTTGTAGTACCGGTTATCCAGATGGCCAAGGTTAGGGTTGGTCAAACCAAATAACGAAAAGATATCCTGGGTAAGTTGAACTGGCGTCATAGTACAGGCCTCTGATGCTGTACAGGGAAAACACAGACTAAATACACAAGGAAAGGAGGGCGTAAATGAGGGACAGGTGAAAGCAAGGCTAAGGGACAGGTGGAGCTAATTAGGGTGGGACAGACAATCACGAAGGTAGGACAAAACAAGACTTGACAAATTAGGAGCTTGACTTTCAAAATAAAACAGGAAACAAACCAAAAGCAAAACCTAGGGTCATGACGGTGTCAATTTTTTTGGCATACGCAGTAAGTCAGTATACACAGGAACGTCTACAAGTAAAAGTGAGTGAAGGCCACAAGCACCAGCAGTTTGCTTCCTTATAAATGCCTCACAAGTGCATATTTAATGATGTATGACTGTATCACTGTAGAGGCCTATGCATTTGAAACTACTTAAATAAAGTCACTGAAATTGGGTAAAATATTGTGGAAAAATTATGGAAAAGTTTGAAAATTAATTGGTAAAAATGTGTGGGAACACTGTCTTAGCTTAGCATAAAGACTTGAAACAGAGGGAAACAGCTAGCCTGGCTCTGACTGAAGGTAACAAGATCCACCTACACAGTTATTTTTACAGTTTAAACAATGAACATACAGTATAGCGCATTACTTAGAGCAGTGGTTCCCAACTGGTCCAGCCAAGGGGTCCAGATTTCTCCTTAGTCATTAGTTCAAGGTCCACACAGTTTAATATATTCAGTGTCATACTTGCGTTCGGCCATGTCATCGAGCAAGTTTTCTGTTTCTGTCAAGTAGCTGTCCATTGGTCACTCACTCTACATTAGAAAATGTGACTTCATAATAATAGCTATGCACCAGAAATTCACTGTACGTCAAATTTAAGTGTGTTTTTTACAAAGTTGACATGTTCGTGAGTCACTTGTGGTCCATTTAGAATGGACCTGCGACCCACCTTTAGACCGCAAAACACCAATTAGGAACCACTGACTCAGGCTGCTGGCTGGCAGATTGTTCCCAAGTGACAAAAAATATCACACACTGTCTTGTCATAAAGGCGACATGTTTGCTATGTATTTTAAGGGGAACATAAAGCACTTTGATCTCTTTTGCCACATGCACATTAAATGACCTTGTAAATGCATTGTGTAGTTTTCGTGTCGTGTTTGCAAACACATTAACAGAACATTTTATCGCTTCATATTTTGATAAAAAAAAAATTCCATCAAGTTATCAGATGGGAAATAATGGTTTGTCAGACTATTAAATTGGATTGAATTAATCGTAAAATTGTGAAATTGGTTTTTTAAAAGTGCCCTCACATGACAGACATAATCACAAAGGTAATGGAGAAAGCCTGTCAAAACAAACACTCGGTAAAATGACTTTCTCTTTCCATATTTGAAGGGCTGAACCCATCCTGCAGAGAATTAAAGAAGACAGAACCCGCATAATCTCCCCGTCATTTGATAATATCAAGTACGACACGTTTGAGATTGAAGAGTATCCGCTGTCTGCCCAGGGCTTCGACTGGGAGCTGTGGTGTCGCTACCTTAACCCACCCAAGTCCTGGTGGCACAGGGGCAATAAGAGTGCACCAATCCAGTAAGTGAGCACCACATGTCTTGATAGCCTAAATCAAATGATATGATTATATGATAATTTTTATCTGAAATTAAATAAGAAATGTCAACCCTGCTAAAGAGGTAATTCATGCAGCATTCAGGAACAAATTATATGTTGTGCAAGGTCACATCTCTCTTCCTTTCCCTGCTGTTACTATAGCAACTGTGTGAAGCTAACATTACTAGCAAAAGACAAACAAAACTGATCTTAATTATCTTTGATCCCCCCAGGAGCCCGGCCCTGATTGGCTGCTTCGTGGTGGATAGGCTGTACTTTGAGGAGATCGGTTTGCTGGATGAAGGGATGGAGGTGTACGGGGGAGAAAATGTGGAGCTGGGCATCAGGGTGAGTAATAATGTCGCCCCCTGAGGCCATGGGCCATTGTTCATCCAGGTAATGTGTGGAAAATTAACTATGATAATGACACTTAATGGCTGTTGGGAGCAAGGTCACTGAGAGCCTCATAGTCTTCTCCTTATGTAAAATGCTTAACTCATTGAAAAAGTGTCATGTGGCTGCAAGCGATGTCATGTGTGTATTTAAAAGTGGTTTACAGGTGGAGTGACTGTTAGTAACAAGATGAGAAGTAGAGCTCTGACCGAGTTAGGATATCCAGCCAGCTTGTGTTTTTATTTTCATGAAAGGTCAGTGTTCTGCAAACTGTGAAAGAACTGATGATATAATAATTCAGTTGAATGTAATTTATCCTCAGAGCTCTGTTATGACTATAACAAACAACAGTGCCTGTACATCCCAGTGGCCATACAGCCATACTGTTTAGTATGCCAGAAAAGATTTAGTCACTGCCAATACATAGTATGTCAAATGCAAAATGCCAATAATACCACCAGCATGTCCTTCTGCATCTGGTCATATTTTGCAGTATGCAAGCCAGCATGCTTTTCTAGCTATTCTGACCCACAATCCTCTGCACAGAGGAAAGTGCATCACATTGACTGAGCTGCAGAAAGGTGACGGTTCACTGACAGCTGATAGAAGCTGCAGTGATTGATGACAGCGCATTTAAGTGACTGATGACCAGTCGGATAGATAGTAATAATAGAAAATAGAATAGTTTAAGTCAACAAAATAAACATGAAGATAGCCAAGAAAAGACATAACTGAAAATAAGAGTGACAGAGAATGGACATGTAATTTTACTGTTGTCAATCCTGCTGATAGAGTCTACAACGAATGCAGTCATTACTGAAAATGTAAAACTACATGCACTGCTAAGTAACAACAGCAGAGCTCTTTGTGTTAACCTCCTTCTCTGGCAAGCTCAGGGAATGGCACTCTGTATCTCCAAGGTAACGTTAAGTGATGATGTTAAGCGTGAGGGTCAAAATTCAAGACGTGTTGCTATGATCAATTAGTAAGTCCTAGTGTATGCACACTCCATGCAGCAGTGCATACTTTGTAAATGAAGCTGCAGTACATACTGGTTTAAAAAACAAAGTATGCAATTCAGAAAGCAGGATGCATTTTATCTGTCTCCCTTTACTTTTGGACTTCACTACTCTGTCAGTGACACCCATGGGTTCCTGCTAAGGACCAAAGCAAATATATCATTGACAAAGCAACCTGTGGGGCTATTTAGCAGCTGTTCTGAAGCTTTTGATCATATCAGCAGTGCTTTGAACCTTACAAGTATGAAGTTTAATTCTGTGACTTGTTAGAACAGCTGAGCACTATAGTTTTTAGCAGACATTACTCAAACAGCAGTAAGTACTGCATTTGTTTGGTTTTTTTTAGCTGTATTGTTTGGTTTGTAATGCGTACCACACCAAAAGCTTCATGGTCTCTTCATGTGATCTGTTGACAATAAAGAAATACAGAATATAACCAAACAGTGTAACTAGTGTAATAACAATAGTCACATGCTTTGATAGGAACAAGTAAACACTGTTGAAGAGATGATCCTTCAGCAAATGTACCCAGAACACACTGTGACTTTGAGCTCTCTCTAGTGTAGTGGCAGCTGGAATAAATAATCACTACAAATTGATTCTTAAGTCTGAATGATCACCTTCATCCCCCGATGAGCCCACTGAGGCATGTGTGGGGCGTGTAGGACTCAAAAAGTCATTGTTACTGTTAGCAGCGATGTGTGAAGAGAACGGTGACATTGTTGCGAGCAGATCGACGTACTGTGTCGCATTCCTCTCACAGTGCTGTACTTAATTTGTACACCATCAACAGCTCTGACTTGGACATGAGCGTAGGAGCCAGAAGTAATGAGAAATTACCAAATTTGAATGTGAGGGTGGAGCTAATCCTAACGCTAGCTGGTAGCTCCGTTAGCACAGTGCATTTACTGTTTATGATTAAGTGTGATAATGTTACTGCAAATCTTTGCTAGCAAAAAAAAAAAAAAATGTAAAAACAATTAAAATGAAATGTACTACTAGAAAAATGCAACATCTGTAGAGGGTCTTTTAGTACAGGATGTTCCCTGACGTGTAAATGGAAGTGTAAGGCCCTGATCACACAGAAAGTGTTTGAGCAGCTGGAGACGCCTTTTTGTAATTGTTTTTAATGAGAATGTAGCTTTTTTGCTCGCAGTTTTTGCAATGTGCCTCGTGTTTCTGTGCTCTAAGCGCCCAGCGTTTTGCTGTAGACCAAAGACTTTTTTAGATGACCAAAATGTTTAATTTCCCTAACCCTAACCCATAGCAACAGATATGGCTTTGTCTATACTCCCACAACCATCGTTGTCACTGTGGTAGCAACATGTCAACGGACAGCACCGACCTGTCACTCAAGGCAGACATGCCCTGATGATGCATAATTTTAAACCTTAATAACAGTTGAAATGAGTTGTATAAAAATGTTAGCTATGAAGACCAAAAAGTGTTTTTTTGTACCAGGCTGTAAACACATTTATTTGTGTTGTTAAGTCAGCCTTGAGTGGCCATTCAAGGAACTGCAGGTTTGGCACGTCTGCACTGCCGTAATTTTTCAGCCCCAGAGGTTGCAGCTTGGATGGAAATCATTTGGTGTGGTGTTCAGTTCAGTGGTACCACAGACAGATGGGCCAGAGAAAGAACAGCTCTCCATGGGGACACTTAATGATAGCATACATCTACTGTACAACGATCATTAATGCAGCTATCAGCCTGTTCAATAACAGCTAGAAGCAGGGGACAACTCCTCCTCAGCTCCACTCTGGCTAGATTGCACTGTGAGAGGGAAATGGAGACAAGTTTGCGACAGGGTGCCGAATGTGGAAATATCCATCCTCGCTAATGACAGAGATGCAATCATCAGTAAAGAAGGGAGATTAGTCCCGTAAGTCATTTTCCTCCAGAAATTACATGCTTTTAGAATTCCTGGGCCTGATAATAGCCCCACTGATTGCTTTATAGCCGGACACATTGATGATTTTATCACATATATTATAAGCCAGGGCCACAGCCCTGTGTATAAACAGTGTGATGAATCATTTTGCTTCGTTGCTCTGTATCTTAGTCTTGAGTTCAGTGTTTCACTCCATGTTGTTTACTTGCTTGGTTGTGTTGAACTGAAGGAACTCGCCCTTGCCTGGAGGTTAATGTAGTTTAGAGTTCAGTAATGCTTTTGAAAGAGAGGGTGACAATGTGAGCTGAGAGCTACAAGACTGGAGGACCCTGGCTTGGCCCCAGATTAGCAGTCCCATAGAGCCCCAGCAGGGCCTGTCTGTCTGTCTGTCTGTCTGTCTGCAGTGTATTGGTCATGCCTCCAGACCACCTGGCAGCACACAGACTGGCTGCTGACGGATCCTCAGAGACACACTCAAACCAGGCCAGCAGCTACAGGCTTTGGCTGAGGCTTGAAAGGGATGTCCTGGGTGGTGTGAGGGTGAAATGAACCGCTGCTCTCTGTTCACATTTGGTCACAAAGTGGACGCTGAGTATTTCGATCATGATGTACATAGTTATCATTCTGATCAGGAATAATGATATAAATGTTTCATTTATTGTAATTTTTCCTAATACTTCATAAAGTGCAGTTACTATATTTTTATGGGAGAAAATATTTAATGATGTAGAATTTATACACTTTCCGAGAGATGAATCTGGATTGATGGTTTCAGCCTGTGAAGGTCAGACAAAACAGTTCATGCTTGTTTCCCCCAAAGCTGTCATAACCAATTGATTTGAGACTGAGAAACTTTAACATTTATGTCTGATGGAAAGGGGGAGAAATGTAAAGCCTGATCAACCCAAATATCCGAGGTTTCACTGACTATGTTAACATGCATACTAATTTTCCACTATTATTCCCAGTATGACAATATTCTGAATTTGATAGGGATCATGTAAACAGCATAAACAGCTGTAAACAGCTGTTTGGACATTCTGAGTTAGGTCTTTTTGATGATGTAGGTTCAGACGTTTCCAGACGCCTCTCTGTCAGCTTTATGGTCAGCTCTGTGCTTTATACACAAACCAACAAGCCAACAGTTTGCAAGGCAGAGGTACAAACATTATCAAAGACCTGAATATCAACAGCTTTTTGGATATGCACAAATATGGTAATACCAACTTTTTCAAGAAGGTGGTTGGAGCAATGAAAGAGAGAGGCTGTGTTTACACTGTCCAACAAGTCCAACAATCGGGAAAGCGCTGAAAAAATCCTATTTTGATGCAAAGAAGCCAAAAAAACAAAACAAGCAGCTCCAGCCGTTCCACCTCTGTCATATTTTTACGTGATAAATGACATGTTAGGGGCCGTACACATGCTGTGTCTTTAACTTCCTGGAAAATTCAAGGTCGGGTGCTGGGTGGTACTTTTGTGCCTTTTTTGATTCAGCTTTCAGGAGCACGGCAGTAGGTTGCGTCTGAGGTTGCTAATCAACCTTAACAAGTACTGAATCGTAGCCTATTTACCTGAAATCATGATTGCAGAGCTGGTCTTCTTTCAGGTGCTGTTTGTGTGTAGGCCTATTGTGTGTGGGGCAGATGGAAAGCTGTGGCAGCCCTGCACCAAAATGATCAACTTTTCCATATTTACCACAGACTTATATTTATGGAAGAAGGGAAAGATATCTGTTGGCTGTGATTGGTTGGTCCTTGTGTTACGGCTGTATGTGCCCTGTTCTGCTGTATGTGCTCTGCATGTGTTCTGTTCTGTTTCCCTCCCTTGTAGATCTATCCAGGTGTGCTGCATCAGGTAACGAGGTGCAGTGCACCTGGCATGGAGGTATTTAAGAGCTCCTGTGCCAGCAGCAAGTGGGAGAGGTTCTGGTGTGGGGACTGCTGGTCCTGCTGCCTCTCCCCATGGGATTTTTGTGTGTCTTGTGTGTTTCTTTTAATTTTAATAAATCCCATGCATTTGAGTGTTTTAAAGGTGTTCGTGTGATTGTTTTTTTTTAGTCAGATTTGGAGTTTTGTTCGCCCCATAGGGCCACCTAAGGGTGGGGCGTAACACTTGTCAAATGTTGAGCTCATTCGCAGCTGTTGCGCCCTGAAAAATTTCAACGCATCCTCGTTGAAAACAATGAATTTGAGCATGCAAAAAACACAGTATGTGTACGGCCCCTTAGGGCACATCACTCGGAGTATGCATGGCTGCATGTAAATGGGAACACTAGTTCTATATTCATTTTCATTAGCTATAAATAATTAATATTTTAATATTTACTAAGAATGTTGTCTTTTTCAAAGTAAGGGCAGAAATGGTAACATTTTGTTGCATGTTAACATTGTCACTTACAGCAAATGCATTTGTTTGATTCTGCCATCGCAGCACTGGCAACAACGTGTGCACACGACTCATAAATCAGCTCACATATTTGTGTGCAGAGGAGAGCATATGTACTGCACTTCCACTAGCTTTACTTCCTGTTTTAGTCCTATACATCTATCCCAGAGAGACCTTGTGAATGTTGGGAATTTATGATGATGCCATCTGTGGCAATAAATTGCTAAAAGATAATCCTGGGAAGCGTGGTCTTTGTCCACTATAAAACAGAATGCAGAGTTATGGTACTGTCTGTGTGTTTGAGCTCCAGGTCACACTGTGTTGATTTGTTTTGAGTTTTGTTGGATGGATGTGCAGAAAACCTAAGATATAGTTTTTGTGAAGCGATCCTTCAGGTCAGACTTTTACGGTGAGAAAAACAGCAAATTGGACAGGACCCTGAAACAGAATTATAATACAAATGATTTCCCAAAACACCTGTGAATACCGGGTGTTGTGCCAGTGAAGCCAGCATGGAACAATGCATCACAAAATCACCAAAGCAGACATCATCAGTCTCAACCAGTGCCAGGGAGGTTGTGTTGAGAAATGAGGATCATTGAGGGCTATGAAAAACAATTATGAGACGGGCTTTGTGCACAGTATTTATGGAAGTGGCAATAAAACACCATTACTGTCATAACAATGATTTACACATTAGATTTCAACCAAATATCCAGCATGCAATTTGTATTCAATATAAACAAGGTGTATTATTATCTGTATGAGCATTTTAAGTAGCAAGGTGAGAAGCACAGATAGCACAAAAGACCAGGTTCTAACAGTGATACATTATTTTTTCTATTATATTTAAAAATACACTCTATAATCAGACCTTGACAGCTTGCACAGTGTGATCAGCTACCAATTAAAATGTTTCCACGCATTAGAAGTTTATGATCTGTTGCTCTGAACAAATAAATTATATCTGCTGCACTTTCAAAATTTGATAAATAGTGTTATATATGTATGAAGCAGGCGTATAAGTACGATTGAGGGCACATACATAGAAAGCTCTCAACATGATGGAGAACATGTAAATGTCTAAACAATGCAAAATGTATAAAGACATGCTTACGCAACTTACACCTATTTATTTATTTATTTTATTTTAATTTTTCTTTAACGAGGAAAAGCCGCATTGAGATTAAAAATCTCCCTTAGAAGAGCACCCTATCCGCAACAGGCAGCAGCACATTAAATTAAGTTGCAGACAAACAACATGAAGCAGTTACAAACAGTTTTTTTAAAAGAATCTGAATCACAGCACACCAGGAATATTCGCTCAGATGGAGGCAGATATTCACTCAAACCATCTATAACCTAATGCACCTCCCTCCAACTCCATAATCTAATTTGTCTTGCAGTTGTTCTCATTTACTTGAATAAATGTGTCCATTCAGAAGTTGCATTTTGAAAACAGTTCAAACACACACGCCTAATCTGATAGTCGCTAGTGAAAATGACATATTTTGTTTGCAAAAAGCAACAAATGCAAATATTTCTACCAAACAACACAACTTGTAGTCAAATGAATATATTCTTTCTGTCAATCATCACACAATGGACAACAAAATACCAAGAACATTTATAAATATGAACTGGTTCAGCCTTTGTGCTACACCAGTGCCATTTGTTGATGCGTTATGTATATAATTTGTCCAAAAAAAAAAAGGCAAGCAAGCATATCAGAAAATGAATTGTTTTCTTTTCCCCAAAGATGATTCTACTAAAGATATCAAACCCTGCTGCACTCTGCACCATGCACAAAAAAGTTTTGTTGAAATACAATACTGAAGAAAAAAGTTTTCTTTGTTCATTTTATTCTTGTGTGCAGGTCTGTCTATGAAATGTAAGACCTCCAGTAAGCACCTAGCACTACACTAGACGAGACAGACTTACAGATTTATTGTGGTAGAGCATTTGCACTGCATTCTTTCATCCAAATAACCAAAAGAACGTCTGCCACACTCAGCAATACTCAGGAACAACAAAAAAATATTGTACTGCATCACATTTTTCCACGTCATTCTTTTTGGCTGGACCTCCACAGCCATGTATACATAGATTTTGACCTAGTCCAGTTTCTATACTTTTTCAAACTCAGAAATGCTGTATACTGTAAATAAAAATAAAATTAAAGCAACTAAAATAGCTAATGGGTGGAAGCTCTGTTTTCTCCTCCTGCTGTGGCTCCTTCACCATGCACGCAAGCTCCTCTTCCTCAGGCCCCTCTGCCATGACCTTTTACTTTCCTTATATGCCTCGGGCCTCTTGTTTGCAAATAGGACTGATTGCTGGTTTAAAAGTTGTGCAAAGGAGTTTCACACAGGTGCATTAGAGATTATTTGGCAAGTAGTTTATATCAGCTGTGAATAGATGTTGTTGCTTTTGTTTAACACAGATAACAGAACAAAGTTTTGGGTCCGTCTGTGAGATCTGTGTTGAATGTTTTAAAAAAGGGTGTGAAAAATGAGTGAGGCTCATGAAAATGTGTTCACACATTTGCAAGAGAAGACTTGTGCTGTGCTAACAAGGTGATGATGAAGATCAAATGGATCCCAGTTTCATTAAGCGTGTTGTGGCAATCGAGGAAAACTATAATTACAGTAAATTGTTTGTAATTACCTTATTTGTAAAGCACATTTCCAGCCAATAAAGCTAAAACAGACCATGTTCACTCAGCATTAACAATAACTCTGAATAAACGATTGATGAAGCTGTCTTTTATTGACCTGATATGTACAAGAATACCGTCAGAAAAACCATACAGCTGCAATAAAAGGTGCTGTTTTAAATCATTTAAAAGGCACAAAAGATTCAGAGTTCTGTTTAATCAAATGGGACAAACACCAAAAGTTGCACTGTAATGACTGTCTGTAATTGTAGAAAAGCACTGATTGAGTTTCATGAACCCTGTGCTGCTGAAAAGCTATTGAATCCCGCTGCGTAATCTCAGACCAACAGGACAATCAATGAGAAAGTCCTTTGTCCAACAGAGGTAATGTGAATGGTAATGTAGCCCTCTAGTATAATCATAAGAAATACCAAAGCTTCATGCCATAAAAAATCAGCACAGATAGTAACACATAATTAAATCTTAACATCAGTTCACAGTGACCAGGAGGACGCCTGTTATATGACAACATTTCCTATAAAGTAATGAAAAGAAACATTATTTTAATCATGTTCACAGTAAACAGCTACGAGCTGCCAGACTTGTAACAAACAACAGGCCACTTACTCAGCTGCATCATTACTCTGCCTCATTTGTTTCAGACCTGACTTTAAAATTATTATAATTACCTATAGGGCGTTTCATGGCAGAGCTCCAGAACACATTAACTAAACTTTTAAAAGCACATTTCCCTTCATTAACCCAAATTACATTTGTACCTATTATTTCTTTGCTTGCGGTGCTTTTCGACATATACAACATATTGCTCGGTGACTGCTCTGTGTGTTGTGGACAGATTGGTCTCTCCTCAAGCTTTTTCTTCTCCATGACTTTTTGAGTTGACCTGTTGTAATCTTGCGTCTTTATTGTTTAGTGTTTTCAAAAATAGTGACTTGTAGATACATATTGATATCGATATATTGTTTTAATACTCATTTAATGCAGTATCCATACACAGATACCACCTGCACTTTCTCTTGTTGTTAATAATTATTACAATAATTCTGCTGTTCTCTGCCACTAACAAGGAAAAGAAAAGTCATTGTCATGTCATACCCTTGTTATATTTATCTTTAACCCTTTGAAACCTGGAGCGACATCACTCTTCTTGTGCTGCTTTCAGACGTCTTTCTCAAGTCATACATGTTGTCTTTGTTTTCTGAGAAGTGCCGTACATATATGCAGCTTGTTATTACTTTAGAAAATATAAACTTTTATCAATTTGAAATGTGAATATCTCACTCATGACTTGCCAAGTGTTTTTCATAACTTTTTAAGTCTTTCGCAGACATTCGCTCATATTCCACAAGACACTTTCAGGACTTTCATCTTCCATAATGTGAGACTTTTCTCAATCGATATTCATTTATATACAGAGGATCATTTCTTTGGAACAACCTTCTTTTTTTTAGTAAATTGTACACCTTTAACAATTTTGTAATACTTCTTAATCTGGAACTCTTATTCAATTATGCAATCTTCGTTTTTATCTTTTTCTTTTTATGTATCGTTGTTATTTAATAGGGGAGGTATCTTCACAAGCCATTTTTGGCTTCTAATGTTTTAACTTTGAATTCATTTTTCCTGTATTTTCTCTACATGTATGTGCAAATAAACTAAACTAAATAAACCAAACTTAACTACTGTATTACAGTGACATAATGATCATAGATAACTACGGTATCACCACCTCTATGGACAAAGCAGTCATTACAGGATGAGCAACATGAATATTTTTATCATTTAAACATTTCTAAAGTGGGACTATAAAGACTAAAATATATCTAAATATTATACAATATAGATTTGATCAAGTATAGTACATCAAGTGGCTCTGTGGTTTATTTTAATTATATTAGAAGTCTCTAGTTCTGTTACATATTACACTGTACCAGCTAATTTGTGGTTTCCTTAATACCACGTGAAATTACACCCTATAGTCATGAAACAGTTCTGGAGTTGATTGATTTGGTGAAAAGATGGAGCTGATGTTGAGAGCTCGGCTGTTTTAGCTGGCCTGGGGAAACAATTTCAGCATTGTGGAGAAAAGTTAAGACCGGCTTGAGAAACGGAGGAAAAGAAGAGCAAAGAGGGATTGTGGTTTCCTTTACGGTCGCGTTGCCCTGGGCAGGAGGGGAGTGATATCGCAGGACTGGATGAGGGTGAACACAGTGCAGCTGCAGCAGAGTGGATGAGCCGTGGTAGCAGAGTTTTTCAAGCCCCCCCTTGCTCTGGATGGGAGATTCAGTAGCACAGAGTGAATACTAAAGCTTGAACATGGATCCCCATGGAGAGGAAGGATCAGATTTGACAGATCTGGTAGATGGCAAACCTGCTGCCTCAGGTTTTGGGTGCAGTATGGGCTTTGTGCAATATTAACCCCTATTTTGTTTTCACACTTCTGTCTGAGCTTTTTGTCCAGTGTCTCTGAATTCATATTTATCCGCAGGCAACCTTTCTTTAGCTATCTCCCTCTGATAAATTATTATTCATGGGTTCGTTCTAGCCTGCATACAGTTTTATTTATTGTATTGTGATATGAAAGTGGATATGCCTTGATTTACATATTCATCACCTCAAATAAACATCCTGCAGAAGGCCACATACTCTGTAAAGCTCACACAGCCTAGCACAAGTAGAAAATGTAGCTACAAATTGGACTCTTTGAAAATGAGTGTTTTCATAAATTCTTTATTGAAAAAATATCTCATCTTCTCATGTCTGAGGTGCTAATAAATGTTGGAGAACTCACTTGATGAGTGTGTGAAATGTTACACCTCAGAAGGTGTTATCATGTGTGCAGGAAGTTGTGTCTAATACACCAACCTGTTTGAATGTTTGTCTCAGATTCACACTCCTTTGTGCTGATGATAACAACTGTGATGCAGACGGAAGATGCTTAGATTGAAAATAAATCAAGTCCCCAGTCAAAAAGATATTTTGTTCTCAGTCAGCTTGCCGGTGCTCAGACTGCAGGTTTTTTATTTTTTGGTAATAACCGCCTCTCATGTGGTTGCAACTGGTGGGATTTTCCCAGTACAGACGTGCCAGGAGATACCTGTCATTAAGACTGCAGAATTAATTCTTTATGGTGTTGCTTCAGCAGCAATCACAGCAGCATTTTGGAAGAAAACAGCTCACTTCTCTGTGGAGTTTTAGGCTAGATTCAGACTAGTGGATATGAGTGAAAAATGTCTGATCTTGAAATTTAAAGGTCCAGTGTGTAAGATTTACAATCATCTATTGGCAGAAATGGTATGTAGTACTTCTAAAGAGTAACTAAACCCCAGAATTTCTGCTCAACTGTGTCTCCCCTGGAACTTGAAAAAAAGTGCCAACTTGGGCAGGGCTGAGAGGGGGGCTAAGACGACACAGCCAGTCACCACTTCGTGCCACCTCTCGACCCACAGCCCTTCCCACCCCACTGCATACACACAGAACCAAACATGAACACACACAAACTGGCAAAGTTAGCTGTAAGCAACGACTCAAACAGCAGCACGCACACTTTTGCGACAGAAAGGTCATATGAGGTAGAGGACTTCTTGCCTCCAAAGGCGAGGCCAGAGCCATACCAAATGGAGCCATTGGCAAAGGCAGCCGGTGCTGAAGCAGCTGGGGCTGAGGACAGCTTTTGCCATTATCCACTCTCGTAGATACAGCACAGCCTATTTAATGCAGTATACATCACGTAACCAGTTCATCAACTGACCCATAGGCTGTAAAAAAATTGGTGTAACTACCATAAGATAAGGTGTGAACTGCCATTTTGAAGCCTCGAGTTCATCATTTCAGCTGTAGCCATCTTGTTTTTTTTTTAAATCAGAAGTGACCATATTGGGGCAAGAGGCTGGCACTGTGGAGGAGCAAGGGGTGGCTCTGACTTATATGGTGATGCTTTGCAGACAACCTGTCACTCAAAATGGCCCCAGCCCTAGAATTTGCGAACCTCTAAGCTGTAACTAAATGTCAACAGTTGAGTTATTTAAATAATTCACCCACTGTTACAGTTGTCAGGAACGGGGAAAATTCGCTCTAGAGACCAAAACAGTTTTCGTATCAGGCTGTAAACATTTTTATTTCAGCTGTAAAGTTGGGCATTTTAACATGGGCGTCTATGGGGATTGACTCTCCTCTGGAGCCAGCCTCAAGTGGCCATTCAAGGAACTGCAGTTTTTGGCTCTTAAATGTTGGCTTCCTTTTGCAGCCCTGAGGGTTGCCGCTTGGACTGCCCTCATAAGACAGCTATATGACACCGGACATTGGTCGTGCATGTGGATTTAGACTCTATAGTAACGTGGTGCAACAGCACCCTAAGTTAGCTATCAAGGTAGCCTAAGTTTAGCAATGGAAGCTAAAGATGCTAGAGCCTTTTCTTGTAATGTGCCATGCAACATTAGCTAGCCAGCCATGTTACTGTCAGTACAACAAGACTTCGCTGGCAGCGGGTGCAATTGCTGTGACTGTGTTCCCCAATGACAAGTGCCAAAACTAACAAACTCACTGGCTGACTCTCCACGCACTCTGCTTAATCAACTACTCACCACTGTCCAGAGTCATTGCTTTTATACGAGGGGGCGGGGACAGCAGGGGTCAGTTGTTGATGAAAGCTGCCACCATTTACATTACTTGCCACCAGATCGGTCGTTGATTTGGGGATTTAATTACTCTGTAACTATATTTTTATTAGTTTGTAATCACCTGAAAATAAGAATCTACATACCAAGTGGATCCTGTCCCAAGGAGTCTGCCATATTGTTCTACAGTGGCCCAGAATGGACAAACCAAGCACAGGCTCTAGATAGGGCCATTTGCATTTTGGCCACCATAGTTTTCCTACACACTTGGCACATGTAGGCGCATGAGAGAGGTTTCATTTCTGCAACCTCACCAGTATGCCACTAAATCCTACACACTGCACCTTTAAATCTCGAGAATTTCTTGTTTTGAAACATAAATTGTGGCAAATTCTGAGTGTCAATCCCAGCTCGTTAAACTCTGGTTGCCTGTCACTATATGCAGGAGTGCAGCAGGAGTCAGATTTCTAAAGATATAATGTAAAAAAAAAAAGAAGACAAGAATAAGGCTAGTTAGGCGAAAATAACAGTCCTTGGGTAATGAGATAGCACAAACAACAAATCAAGAAATTCATCGGCATCTCCTCCCTTCTAGAAAACTCCATGTTTCTAGTTAGATGAGATGTGATGGTAAGTGGTACATTAATAATTCAAAGCTATGACTCTCCACATGGCTGTCTGCATGGATTACTGCAGGCCTGTCTCCTACAAATTGCATTTATATGCATTTATTCTTCATTAGCGATTTATGTTCAAGGGCAGCGTTCAGAGCCAAGTGAGGGTCAGCGAAAATAAAAAAGGATGGTGGTGGTGGTAGATGGGCATGTAGAACATTTACCCTCAACACTGGCAGCCTGTCTTCATTTCCCATGCCACTTTAACAATCAGCGCTGGGATTTTTTTAGGATTTAGAGGGTTAGTTAGCCAAATTTGAAAAAAAAAAAAATCTTCTCACTTAGTCCTAGAGGTATCGAGCCGTGCAAATAGTTTTGGTTTAATTGGTCTTGGTTTTGAGATTTCTGTCTCAGAGGCCTCCACCCAAATACATTAGAGATGAATGAAATTTGTTTTTGTTGCTCCTGGCATTGAAACAATTACTTAAAAAACTCTGCAGTCAGAAACAATGTCATATGGGGACCATGATTATCTGCACCAAATGTTAGGGCAAACATACTGATTTTGTTGAACTAAATTGGTGTACAGAGGAACTGAGTAACATTTCTGAATAAGTTTATTATACGGCTGCAACTAATGATTATCTTCATTATCCATTAATCTGGTGATCATTTCCTGATTAATAAAGTAGTCCTTCTGTGTCATCTCTTTTTATGCTTGTTTTGTTTTGTCCAACCACGATTTAAAACCCATAAGCTCAATATTAACTTTACGACCATATAAGACAAAGCAAATCTTCAAATTTGAGAAGGTGGAGCCAGTGACTCGTTGGCACATCAGCTGAAAAATTACAATCAATCATGAAATTGTTGCACATTTGTTTTCTGTTACACAACTAATCAATAAATTGACTCATTGTTTGGGCTGTAGTTGAGGGGTACAGATGGTATTAATTGCTGCAGTCGTGGAAACAAACTGGTAAGACTGCTGGCTTAATCTTTTTGTTATAAAGTGATGGCTCTAAGGCTTTTAAACACAGGCCCCTGGTACATAACTGTTCCAAAAAAACTACTTAAAAATGACGAGACTTTATTGATGTTCTTGCAGTATTTGGAACCTGTGCACCACTGGAGAACAGCGATGAGTTGTGAAAATAATGATGTCAAGAGAGAGAATAGCTCTCAGTCGAAGCACATGCTGCATCTGTGAGTGAAAGGATTTGAAAACTTATTGTGCAGTTAAATTATTGTTTATCGTCGTGGTTTAATTAACAATAGTGAGCATGAGGGACGCTCACCGTCTGCTTCTCAAAGTCTCATCAAGTCTGAAGAATAATTTTCTCTTCGATGTCATCATTTATTAGATAAAATATAGACTTCTGCTGTCTGTCCTGTTGCCTACAGAGCAGCAGCATAGGACAGGACTTTAGGTATTAGCTCCCATCTTCAGCTCAGCTCAGAATCAGCATGTTTGTTGAGTCACTCATGCAATGTGACTCCAGTGGCTCTAAAAGGTCCAGTGTGTAGGATTTAAGGGCATCTCTTGGCCGACATGGTATACAATATTCATGTTTTCATTAGTGTATAATCATCTGAAAATAAGAATCACTGTGTTTTTGTTTGCTTAAAATGAGCCGTTTACATCTACATACAGAGTGGCTCCTGTTCCACAGAGTCCGCCACAGTAGCCTAGAATAGACTAATCAAACATTGGCTCTAGGCAGGGAACAGTCAGCTACTGTACTTCTCCTGCACTCTTGGCACACTGGAAAAGTTTCAGGTCTGTACCCTCACTGCTAAATGCCACTAAATCCTACACACTGGAGCCTTTCATATAATACACATATCGAGACGTGCACTGATGATGACTTGATGATGATGATTTTATAACTGATTTTTATAATTATGATTTTCTTTCCACTTTTTTTTTATTCTAGTAACTTTTTATTGTATATTACTGAATTGTTTGACGTTATGATCTATGGTTGTCAGTGCTGCTGTATCGTGTAAGGTGTCCTTGAGTGCTTTGAAAGGCACCCAAGTAAAATGCATTATTATTATTACCATGTTTGCACACAGTGCTAAGAGCAAAGCACGAGAAGATGCACAGAGACATACAGCTGAAACAAGGACAATTAGCTATTATGTACAGACATGTAGAAAAATATGCTATATTAAAGAACAACACATTGACAAAAACATAAATGTCCACAGGTCAGAGTGCTGCTGTAAACTGTGTACAGGGTGAAAAAGAGGCCAAGAGTATGTGGGAGTGTAAAGAGAACTTTTCTGGACTAAATATTTTATGGGAAATGTAATAAGGTACACTGTGTACATACAGTTGGTGGTGGCGTGTGTGTGTCTGTATGCATGTATATAGTACATGTTTATGCACAGCCTGCTTAGTTTACATTTCAGAATAAGGGATAATTTGTAAATGTCATTTTGTATATTAAACTGTAATACATTAATTTGTAACAGTTTTGTTTGCAGGTGATGTTTTCTAACATCACGTGCTGAAATCGTTGTTCATGACAGTAATGTGGAAACAAACAGTTCTTGTGTTTAGTTGTTGTGCTGCACATATTATTTAATGACAACCATTTGCTCCGGGTCCAGTGCGAATTATCTGCATTGCCGTGTTCCAGTTTTGAGTTTCCTCGTAAATAGCGCCTGTGTCCACTCCACACTAAGAATGCACGCGATTAGATGTCTAAACGATTAAATGTCCGTCCCCTCGCTAGCCGGTACGAGAAATATTAGTCGGTTAAACCAATTAGTGTTTTATTAATCTACAAGGCAGTTTAACTGTCATGCAGCCGCCGGCCACTAGTGGGTGCTACAGAGCTGTCAGACAGCAGTCCTCCTCCCCGCAGTAATGCTCGAGTAGACTTGAGTTTTAAAACAGCACGGTGGGAAATTGCAGGGATGTCCTCTTGCAAAACCAGCGCGGTTTGGCTAGACAAGTTTTGAACTAGAAAATGAATTCAGCAGCATTTTATCTTTTCTGAGATGTTATATTATTTGTTAACTTTAAGTGAGTTGTTGTCAGATAATGTGCAGGGTTTACATTCATACTGCACGGTGCAAAATGCCTCTCATTTCAGCTGAAATTTCATTATGAATTGGATGTTGTTTTATTAACTTTAAAGTGAATTGCTTTACTTTTTGTCAGATAATCTGCAAGGACAATTTATTTATTTTAGACGTTATTTTAGTGGTTAACTTTTGACGGAGTTACCGTCATGCTCACATTTATAGCGCACGGCGCAAAGTGTCTCGTGCTTCAGCTGCATTTAAAATCCAACATGGTTGTTGAAGATTGTGATTAAAGGCTTCAAAGGGCTCTTAATGCACACAATATTTTTGGGGGACAGTGTTTCAAACACTTAACAATGAGCTGTGCTATATCTTGACTGTTTTTTAGACTAGTCGACTAGTCTTAATTAAAATTTTCGTTTAGTCAACAGGGAAATTAGTCGCCAGGAACATCACTACTCCACACAACAAAAACTAACCAGACAGAGAATGGTATCCCGAAAACTAGAAACCTATTTCCCTGAAGTGCGAAGATTTATGGTCTGTGACTACACCACTCAGTAATTTACCAACTACACCATTCGGCTGCTCCAAAAATCAGACCTCCCATCTGACAATCAATCAGCCGTCTATCAGAAACATAACCCGCTTGTCCCTCTTAGGGATTTAAGCCCTCACTACTACTGTAATATAACTGCTGTATGGAAGGCTACATAATGCAAACCATGGAAGAAGGATTGTTTGATTAAGGACAGACTAGCACCTGGTGCAATATAATTAGCCATGTGCCTCTGTTCGTTTGAGACTGTGAGCATAATGTTAGCAAGCTACATTAGCATCCTCATCGTACTCCAGCTGAAGCAGAAACCAAACTGATAAGACATTCCCCATTTGGTAGCAAACCAAACCAGCATTCATAAGAACCCACAAAATCAGTTTTTATACATTTCTGTGCAAATTTTTTGGTTGAAAATCCAGGCTTGGGGTGCACAGTAGCTCAGTGGGTAGTGTGGGCATCCCAGATATAAGGGCATTGTCCTTGCCGTAGTGGCTGTTTGTTTGAGTCCAGCCAGTGGCCCTTTGCTGTGAGCCATCCCCTCTCTGTCTCCCGCTTTCACACTTAATCTGTCCCGTTGAATACAGGTTAACGCCAAACAAATAACCCTAGAAAAATACACAATTCAGGCATGGTGTGAAACTGCTTAAATGGGAAGATTAAAGTTTAGTTAGACCTACAGTCTGTGGAAAATTGGAGGTTTTTTAGACCAGACTGCCGTTAAAACATTTATCCAAACATGGGACCAATGTATGAAAGTGGCAGCACATCATGGGAAATGATTCATATCAATATTCCTCTTCTTCTTCATGCTGGAAATACATCACTTGTGTGACTCTGTACCGTCCTGACCGTGTGTTTCCGGAGGCTGAAGGACCGTGTGGTGGAGATGTATTAAGCCTTTCTTCCTCTTCCAGTTGATTTAGGATTGTCTGTAAATGGTTCAGCGTTTCTGTGGAGAGGATGGGGAATGCACTCCTCCTTTTCAGACAGCAGACAGAGCGAGTTGATACACATACAGTGGAAACTCTATGCCAATTGTCTGCACTGCTTCAACTCTGTGCTCTGGGCAGCAAAAGAGGAAGCTCAGCTTTACCTTAAAAGTAAGTCGTTGCTTTGATGTGAAGGGTTTTATCATCACAAAATACTGAGGAAATGTGAAGTGAATGCAGTGGGAAATATTAGGGTGTTTTTTAAAAGCCAGTTAGGGCTCGTGGGGGGGACAGAAGAGGTGCTACAGAGAGATGAAAGCAGATAGCTTCAGATACACAGAAAGGTATGACATAAAAAAAAGAGAATTCCTGAAGCAGCATAAATCACAGTAATATATGGTGCATAAAGTTCATGAGGTTCTGCTCATCCTGTCTGGGAGGCTGCAGATGTATGTGCTCCCTCATCTGCTCTTTTCAAATTTGACAGTTATCATCAATGTCAGGATGTTTGTAACATCATTGTGACATAATGTTTCATGCTAAATTTCCAAAGATGGTTTTGGTCATATAGCGTTATTTTTAAAGGTCCAGTTTGCTAGCCATTTTTCATCAGACTTCTGTATTTATCCTCTATTTATATTGTTTCATTTAAAGATGCTGACCGGTTTTAGATGTGACTGAGCAGACTCAGGAAAACTGAACCTTTTCTTTGTCGTTTTAATCGTGGTATCTTGCTTAAAGAACTAAGAAATCATATGCTCTCATCTAGTGGTATTTAGATATGTCAGCTTTTATTAAGGGGCATCATGCTGAAAATGCACCCTACCTCATCATATCCCTACCTCCAGCTTGCTGTGATGACTCATGGCATGACTGATGCATGAACTCATGGTCCTTCAGATCTCACTCCGCCCAGCTGGAAATGAGACCACATCGTCTTTTTTGAAGCCTCTGGTGTCTCGAGTTTGTTCACCAGACTGATTGAGACTCAGCATCCCATAGTGCTCTATCAGAGAGGGTCTGCAAACTTATATATACTGTACCTCTCTTGCTATTCATTGTATATTGGGACTGCAAGGTACTTTTCAGGAGTGTGTTTGTAAGAGAAGCACTTCGTAGTACGCTAAACACAACTTAATAGTTGGTGTATCGATAAAGGTAAGTGCAACTAAGTGCAATAGAAACAGATTCAGTGAATAATTTATGACATAAACTTATACATATTGTCGTTGTATAGGCCACTGCAAGCCCCCTTTGTCTCTTATGTATGCACACAGAACTGTAATATTAATTGTTCAAAAGTCTGTGTTCATTGTCCAGTCTGCGCTCCAGTATTACACATATATTATTTTCCTTCATGCGAGATTTGAATAGCGCTCTGTTGATTTCATTGTGCCACTGCGCCCTCTTCTGTAATGGCATCTGACTGGAGAATTAGTGCCACCTCCTGTTTATCTCAATGATCATCTCCAAATATTCACATAATAGTAGTGGATGGAAAAGCTCAAATATTTGAATTTTTAACGCATTTTAACACAAATTTGTACTATATTTTGATGGACACCCAACTAATAGAAAGATTGGCATAATTACCTCTCAAAATTGATAGATTAAGTAACAAAGACCATCACCATTGTCAGCCAGCTAATTAATGTTATCGCTGTGGGTTGGTTTTTCAGTTTTAAGATGACTTTAAAACTTTCAGACAAATTAAAACTACCTTGAAATGTGCTTGATGTTATGCACTACATATTAAAACTGCAGTTGGTAACTTCTATGAAAATAACTTTGTGTCATATTTGCTGAAACTCACTGTATTCTGAAAGACGTACACGAGACAAATAGTCTGTGAAAAAATGATGTCCCTCCTCCTCCTCATACTGCCTCTAATGGCATTTACAAAAATCAAACATGGGGCATTGAAAACAGCCAAACAGATCATGTCAGTCACTCTGTGAACTGCAGTCAGACTGTCAAACTAGGCAGCACTGATCAAATGTGAATTAAGATTCTGTTAATGCATTGTCTATTTCACACCTCAAATGTTTTCAGAAAATATCGTAGTGTACTGTTTAGCCGTAAAATGAGAACGTTTGTGGTCTGGCTGCCATGTTAGATACAGTCGACCAAAGCACCAGGCACCGCTCACCGGAAAGATGAACTTCCTCATTTCACATCTCCTCAATCCTGGCTTCTCTCCATCGGCTCCCTGTTCATTTTAGAAGTGATTTCAAGATTTTACTGATCACTTTTAAGTTCGTCAGGGTCTTGCCCCAGGCTACATAGCAGAAATGTTGACCCCATCTAAGCCAATTCGCAGCCTTAGATCTTCAGGAGAGGGCGTTCTGGCCGTCCCAAAGTCGAGGCTTAAATCTAAAGGTGATAGTGGCTTTGACGTCAGGGCCCCTCGGCTGTGGAAGGATCTGCCTGAGGAGATAAGGCCTGCAAGATCAGTAACTTCTTTTAAATCACTTAAAGCCCTTTTTTGTAGACTTGCTTTTATGTGTCTTCTTTTTTTATTACTATATATTTTTTTCTTTTTTCTTTTGTCATTTTATTGCTTTTATTTCTTTTTTTTTTTACTTTTTATAATTTTATATAAATACACACACACACACACACACACACATATATATATATATGTCTGTACAGACATTTTGTGCTTTGCATTTTGCATTTTTTTTGTCCCCCTGAACAGCACCACCATTCTCATTCACATCAAATTCCCATATGGACCATTGCAATTCTGTCCTCTTTGGTCTTCCTCTCAGGTGTCTTTATAAACTTCAGTTGGTCCAGAGTTCAGCTGCCCACGTCATTACCAGAACCTTCTTTAGATCATATCACTCCTGCTCCTCACCACCTTCTCTGGCTCCTGTTTAGTATAGTATTGATTTCAAGATGCTGCCTCTCACCTTAAGGTCCTTCATAACTAGTACCTTTGTATCTTTCCGTACTCCTTCATATCCACACACCCTCCCGTACTCTCAGATCCTCCTCTTTCGTCCAACTCACTTCACCATCTGCCCGCTTGACTACCGTCAGGTCTGGAGCCTTCAGCCTTTCTGCCCCCTGCCTTTGTAACTCTCTCCCACAAGACATTCACGATATTGATTCTCTCTCCACCTTCAAATCCCGTCTGAAAACACACCTTTTCAAGCTGGTATATTCATTCAATTTGTGCTTTCAATTTTTTGTGAGGCAGTAATGGCTCAGATTCAGTCGTTGTTGTCCTCTAAAATTTGTTTTCACGGTCTGTTCACAATCAAACACTCAAAACAAGTAACACTCAGATGTAAGTCTGTTACAGTGTGCCCAGGCTATTTAGGGCTGTAATGGCTGAGGGCACAAAACTCCTCCCAAAGCGAGTTTTTCTGCAAATTTGTTGTCTGTATCTGCGGCTAGAGGGGAAGAGAGTGAAGCATAGGTTGAGGGGGTGGCGGGGGCAGGGTGCCATGGTCAGTGCTCTGTGAGTAGTGGTGGTGTCAGTAAGGTGCAGATTCTACAGATTATTTTTAATAACATCTCAGGTTCTGATAGTCTGCTAAAATCACTTCCTTAAATAAATATCAGCATTGGAATGACTAATCATTGATCATCCCTTAAATCCGTGATATACGATGTGATCGTCAATGTGACTGCCCTGGGGGTGGGTAGGCTCCCAAGCAATCTCTCACACTCAGTGAAGCAGTTGAGAGTATCAAACCTGGCATAGAGATTGTACAGGTCTCTAGTGAATGAGATCTTACCACAGCCCCACTTCTGAACATGTAGAGACATCCAGAGCTTCACACACCTGCTGTGCCTAGTTACAGTTGCTAAGCTATGATTTGACAATCATAGTTTCTCCATAGTAATTGAGCATAGTGATAATTGGGTAATATTGGTGTAAAAGTGTATATTTAGCACTACAGATCTTTGAAGAGGGGAAACAGCATACCAGAGAATCTTTGTGTTTCGCCAGAAGAACAATAGTGAGGACATGAATGAGCCGTAGAGGAATGTTTCATGCTGCAGGAGTAGTTTGAAACATTTTATGTACGCCTTGATCCTTTTTCTGGCTCTGAAAATTTTGGAGTCTGTTGTAACTGACACGACTTGAAACAGCTGCTTTTCTTAGTGGAGAAGAAAAAACACAAACATGTTACAGCCGCCTTTCAAGCCTGCAGGGGGTGAGCGCTCGACACTCTAAAGATAGAATCTGTGTGGAGTAGTTTAAGGCTGCGAACCATACAAGAGGTTGCAAAAAGTTCATGAAATTATTAAGTAGATTGACAATCTAATCATTAAGCTTGTGAGAGAATTTTCTGTAATTTCATTTGACATATTGCTGCGCCATAAAACTGCATCATTATTATGCTTCATGTCCTCAAAGATTTTGTGAACTCCCATCAAAATCCACTTTAAGCCACGAGACGCTCTGCTTGGTAACTGGCACCGCTGTAGTCAGAAAAATGAAGAGAGCACTTCCACTCGCATTACATTTACATTAAAGGTATTTAGCTCTTGCTCTTATCCAAAGCAAATTATGATGAGGGCAGCAGTAAAAATTAGCTTAGGCTCAGGCTGATGGTGCCGTGATAATAGATCTAAGCAAACACTGCTGTAATGTGAGACCTCTTGTCTGCCAGAGAAGTTCTACAGAAAGAAATTAGAGGGAGAACAACCAGATCAGATTTAGACAGGAGCATATTTACAGGAGGATGTGGCACAAAAAAGGGTGTGATACAAGAGGAAGCAGCGGGACGTGAGGCATTTGTTGAGGAGATGAGTTTTTAAGTTTACAAGGGAAGGGAGTGGTTGTGCTGTCCTGACAGAGATTGTTCCATCGCTGTGGAGCAGGGAGACTGGGTGGAGTGAGGACCTGACTCTTAATAACACAAAGTAGAACAAAAGTGGTGGAGTGGTGATTGGATTTGTTTGTACCGCAGTGTGGGTGAAGTACGAAACAACCCTTAAATGACACGGACCAAGTGTCGGAAGTTTTGTAAATCTAATTTGCTGTTTTACAACTTTCCGACAGCGCGGAGGTGGAGTCTCTCATACAACATCATGCCACCATCTCGGAGTAGAGTGTTGTGTAGTGTTTTTGTAGCAGTCGCTGTTGAACTGTGCTTTCCGCTTCAACAGGGCACTGGAAAACAGATTGTATGAGTCACGCATGCAAATTAGATGGCGGGTTGCAAGGGGAGTGCACTATTAGGAATATCCAACTGTATAAATGCGTTGTATTTTGAAGGGAATAACAACACAACCCTCCGTAGTAATGGAGGAGCCAGACTTGTGTGTTGACAGTAATGACCCATTTCTTGTGATTAATTTTGAAAAAAAGCAGCACACAATTAGTAGTTAACTGCAGGGGGGCGTCCCACAGGCAAAAATACGGAGGCATTTGTTTCATTGTCAGAAAGGAGAGTTGACACTGAAGAATGAAGGCAGAATTATTTTGGGGCCGAGGTTGCATACAAGCTGTAATTGACTGTGGCTTTTAAAATGCGATGGCACAGTTGTTCCAATGTTTTTGCCTGATATCAGTCAGAATTGTCAACTCGTTACACTCTGTTTTCTATCTTCAGTCTGACATTGCCTCCACTCTAATTATTTTCTGTGATAGAGAGGGATTTGATTTCCCCAAACCAACAGAGACCCATATATGCTCCTGTATCTACTGTCATTTTAAGTCAACATTGATTTGTAGCCATGCAAGCACACTGGTTTTCCCAGGGTTTTAAGAGTCGAGCAGAGCAAGGTAAAACAAAGTATGATGGCGAACCATATGGACAAGACATGTTGATTTAGACGAGTCTCAATAGACCCTTTTAGGGCCAATGTCACAATGACATCTTTTTATCAGCTGGAGGCAAAACATGACTTGCCAACCAAAACAACTATGGTTACATGCCATAACATGAAAGGACTGGACGGAGGCGATCATCAAAAATGCTGGTTTGGGAAAAAGTTTTTACCGTTGTAGTGATGAATGACATTATGTCGCGGCCCCAGAGAGTGAGTGATCTGAAATGGTGCGTTCGTAAATTCAGTCTGTCAAAATAAGAGCCCTGTTGGTCGAGCAAGTCAACAGAACTTCCTAACTAGTGCTAGCTAATGTCTGTAGAGAATCTCTTTCTTCCAGCTAAGCCCCGCCCACCAAAAAACATCATACTGTTTACTAACAGTAAAAGGGTCTTTAGCAGCGTCTGTTTTGTCTACAGTGATCACCATTGTCATTATTGCTCCTCATTGCCATGTGGCTTGATAATAGCTTGACAATGGCATTTGTCCCAACCATAGTGCTGATTGGCTAATCGTAAAACCTTTTCCTAACATACAGCGAGCAAGCAAACTCTGGCAGAAAGAGCGTGAGAAGGTCTCCAGATGTTCTGTGGGTTAAGGAGTGGTAAGAAACAGAAAGGCGCTACACAAGTGCAAGACCATTTACTACGAGCAACACCCACATCCATTGAGCCTATTGAGCCTTGAGCCAGCCTAAGCAACGATTTGCTGTTGCTCTGAAAATGGGTCGGAAGTGCACAAAGCTTTTCCAAACTAAAGCCAGGGCAAGCAGTTGTTCAAACAAGCAACACATCACTTGCCCTGTTTGCTGATGCACAGAGCAGGGTAGGACATCTTAACTGGTAAACACTGAAACAATCTGATGTTCAATCGCATCAGTTAGCAAGAGGTGTTATTCCCCCCTGCGATGCTCTTTGGATTGATGGATCATCAACCGAGGCACCACTGTTTTAGGTGACAATGCCAGACAGATTGGCGGATTCAAAGGTCTAGACCCAGGCATCGAACTCGTCACTGCACCGTTTTCAGCTTGAACAAATCTTCAGTCATGATTTTAGTCAGGTTCAGACGGATAAGACTGCAACTGATTGTTTTTCTTGTCCATCAGTCTGCTGATTTTTATCCAAAATGGCAGCACCGCTCTAGCAATGGCAGTGTGGTTCTGTCCATCACTTTGGTCCAGGCTTAAATATCTCAGCAACTGTTAGATGGTTTGCCGTGGAATTTGGGACGGATATGCGTGTTGCCTAGAGGATGAATTGTAATGACTGGTGATCCTGTGAGTTTTCTTCTAATTCCACCATGATGTTTATTTGTGGTTTTGGGTGACAAGACAACAACATAAGGATAGATTGCCATGAAATTTGATACAAACATTCATGTCCTCCTTAGGAGGAACTCTGATAACTTTGGTGAGCTCTTAACTTTTGATCTAGTGCCGTGGTATGCAAATGGAAGGTATGCTAATGATAAACATGTCGTGAGCATGTTAGCATTCAGATCATAGCATTTAGCTTAAAAGCAAAACTGTGCCCCAGTAAAGAATCACAGAGCCGCTAGCACCGACTGGTTTGTCTGACCAACAGTCCGCACTTCAAAGATATTCAATTAACATAAATAAACCAAATGATGGACTTTTAAAATTTTAATTACATTTTTAGTCAGTTAGTCAAAATAATTGGCTTTGGGGGGCACGCACTAGCTCACCTGGTAGAGCAGGTGCTCCATGTACAAAGGCTGTGTCCTTGCTACAGCAGCTGGGGGTTTGATCCCAACCCACTGTCCTTTGCTGCATGTCATCCGCACTCTTTCTCCCCCTTTTACACGAAAAATACCTCTAAAAAAATAGTTGACTGTGAATATTCTGTCAGTTGACTAATCAGTTAAATTACTTGATCAACATCACCCGCTGTACCAACCAGGGTTTGTTACCAGGAATTCTTTGGTGGGATGAGTGTGTTGATCTGTGTGTTGGCATGTCTGGCCTTTGAGTTCCTTTGTAGTGATAGCTGCAACATATTTTTCTATGATAAAATGAGCTCACTGATCTGCTTTTGGAAACTGGACACGATAATCAGTGTGACACCTGGACAACACCGCGGCTGCCGCAACTGACCAGTTTCCCTGCAGGCATTAAAGTCAAATACCACATGAGCCTTTTATTCAGCATTACTTACAGAATATCCACTCAATCTGAGATGACAAGCTCAAGTCTTTGTCCATCTTAAAACCGGGGAAATAAATCACACAAGAAGTTCTGGTATAGCTTCACAGTCTGAGTTGTTATATTGATTGGTTTTGATCAATGGCCGCCCAGAGAAATCTCTTTATAGAAATACTGCACACGTTGTTAAGAACACAGCCCATTGAATAAGTGTGTGTATGTGTGTAAATACATAGCGTGTTCAATCATTATGCACATAATGCTCAGCTAATTACCAGCTGTGTACTCTAACTCTGGGACCTCAGTCAGGGTCAAGGTTTACTGCTGTAAAGGAAATTGAAAAACACCTTTTGAATGAGATATATTTAATTAATAGTTAATAAAAACACTGAAAAGGCAACTCTCTGTTGAATAACTGTCAGTGACAACACAACAACAGGTCATGGCTACATCTGCTTGACAGCCAGCTCAGTGGCCACAGAGAGAGTCCTTTTATTAGTGTCCCCAGTCATATCCACAGTTTATGTGGCATCATTCTTAATGACGCTCATCTGCACCAAACACTGTGCTCATTCTTCAGCAAAAGGTTTTTTGATGGAAATGGCACATTTAACTTGAACACAAGAATGATGTCAGCTGCGCTTTTTGATCCTCGCATAACAGCACAGCGTGATGATTTCAGCCTTATTCACACTGAAACGCCGGCTGTCCTGCACTAATGTTAAGCTCAGCATATTTAAGTGGTTTCTGAGGATCCTCCACAGGCTCTGGTAGTGACATCTCCTTTGATGACCCTATACAAATGTGAGCTTGTAAACAGGAGAGCACATCTTCATTGCGTCTGCTGAGTCTTTGAATTGCCTTGCGATACCATTCAGATTTTTCAGATAGCAATCAGCAGCATTGTACAGTTTAATTCATTTCCTAATTCATTTCCCCCCAAGCTTTGATTCTCGTAGAGTTCTCTTCAAAGTTTTTGTAACTCAGAAAGTCACATCCTTTTTGATGTATGAATGTTAATCAAAAGATGACAAAATAAATTGAAATGTTAATAAATGATATGGGCGATTAGGGCTGTTAAAGAATACATGAAAGAATTACATAAATAACCATAACCAACACATTTAATGCTTAATTACATGTTGATTCAAAATGTATGAGGGAAAGCCCAATTATGCGATTAAGTGCGCATGCAGCATTTGAAAAAAATGGACAATATGAAGCCTGGGTTTCTCTGTTCTTTGCTACATGCAGTGTTAACAAATATTTAAGTGATCTGAGGACATAATGTGAAAACTAACACATACATACGATGCTGCAGAGCTATTACAGAAACTGTAATTGCATGCACACAAAACATTTTTAACAACATTTCCTTTTCGTCTTCATTGCGGTGCCTTTTATTTTCACCATTTGCTGGATAGAGGTAACACAGTCAGGAAGGGTTTGCAGAGATCCCTGCATTACGGGCTCGAGCCTCCCACAGGTCTTCATTACTGTATGTGAGGAGTTAGTGCCACTGGCTTTTAGTCATCAAGGACTCGGGCTGCTCCTCCTGGGCGCTGGGACATTAACGTTTTCCACCACGGGGACTCCCTCCTCACTGTCAAGGATACAGGAGGCTGCAGAGGTGATGATGAAGGGCTTCTGCTTGTTGGCCAAAACGTGCTTTAAGCAGCCTAGAAGTGATGCTGGTGTGGGCCCACTGCACCGACTGAGTGGAGATCCTCCCAGCTGCTCGACAACCTGAGTTACAGTCTGTTTTTAAGTCTAATGGTAGAATCAGAACAGGGCTAAAAAAGTACAAAAACATAGGTAACTCACCCTATATTGACTAATGAGAAACATAGGACAGTGGCAACACAATGACTTAAGCTTTACCGAAACTTTTTACCTCCTTAAGTAAGCTTCAAACATTATTTTGGGGCTCTACAGGAGGCCCAACTTCTTGCTAGGATGAACATGAGGTACAACACTATATCACAGCAACATCTGTGCAGACTTTGGTGCAGCTGTGGTTTCAAGTCTTAAAGGCTGTCTTTGTGTGACTTTTTGATTTCCTAAAGCAGACTCATTGCTGGGTTGTGACTGCAGATGAATGAATGATTTCTCTTTTCTGTGCATTTGTTTGTTTAAACCAGGTGTGGCAGTGTGGCGGCAGCGTGGAGGTCCTGCCTTGTGCTCGCATCGCCCACATAGAGCGTGCTCATAAACCTTACACCGAGGATCTGACGTCTCACGTGCGGCGAAACGCCCTCAGAGTTGCAGAAGTTTGGATGGATGAGTTTAAAAGCCATGTGTACATGGCCTGGAATATTCCTGTGGAGGTGAGTTGATTGTGTTGATGTTGATGATGATGTTTTTATAACAAGCGCAAGTCAAAGATCACATCCATTAAGTCTGATGAGTTGGTAATTATGAGTAGTAGCAGTATCCATAGATGGAATACCGAATCGGCCTGACCGGCAAAGACCCAGCGGCCCAAAGTGTCAGGGGCCGACCATGTCACTCAAATTAACTTGTACTGATCAGGAAGAGATTCATAATGATGTAGAGATGCAAAAATAAACTACAAAGAGACACGAACTAACTACAAAAAAGGGGAAAGACAACAATAAAGAGACACATAGCGACCAGAAGAGAGCGCATGTGTACCCAGGGGCCCATTGTTTCAATCTGCCCTTGACGGTTTCACAATGGTGTCACAATGCAAGCGATAACCTGTGTGTGGTTATCTACTACACAAAGGTGTTATTATTATAATTCTTATTCATTACATATGTGTGACTGACTTGTGTTCATTTCTAACAAAAAGGTGAAAATCTGATGAAATTTTCAATAACACAAAGAAACACAGAACCATTTGCAGCACAACCACTCAGTAGTTCAACTTTTATTTTATCACTTCGAGGGGCTGTGGTGTATAATAAGCAGCTCATTTGGTTTTGCCATTTTTTTATGTAAATATTTTTGGCATTTGGCCTTTAGTAGATGGGTTATAATAGATATGCTGACAGAAAACGGAGAGACGTTCAAGTTATGTGGCGTGCATCATAACCACTATGCCACTAACAGATACCCGCAGTATTTGCCATTTTTATTTTCACTCTGAATTAATGGATGAGTATTATGAGATGTGCTCGCTACTAAAGGACTTTTTTACTGCAGTGTTTTCTAGGAATACGACATGTTTGGATGTGTAGAGTCATAAAATCTAGTTAAAAATCTGTTTATTACATTAAAGCAATCTGTTCGATTAAAAATGTATGTTTATATTAATTCAGAGGTGGAATGTAACAAAGTAAAAATACTTTGTGACAGTATCTTTTGGGATACGTTTTTATATGTCTGTCAACTTTCATTTTTACTCCACTATATTTCCTAAATAAAATGTATGCTTTTACTGCGATACATTCACCCCAAGCATTTTCGTCGCTTTGTTACTACAAAACAAAATGTGAGGGTTTGGCACATCAGTGGTCCTAGCTTGCAATTTAGATAATAGGTTAATCACATAAGGGCGGGTGCAAACAAGTGCTCTCAAAGCCGCAGTTAAGTTTCGATTTCCAGTCAAGTCCAGGCTGCATGTCAGATCTAATGCTAGATGCTAGCAACTATGTGAGTAGAATTCCACTCAACGATGAGTCTGACTTCATGATGGAAGCAGAAAGTGGAGTCCCACAGCAGAGAGGGCGAGTAATGATTCGAGGAGATTTGTGACAGTGTAACTGTGCGGTGACTGCTCTACTGCAGTGTGTCAGCCCTGGAGGTCAAGGGTTCCTTTAAATCCTATTTCAGTCAGACAACTCACATTTTAAATGTTTATTTCAACAGCAGAACATAGTGTTAGAGTTTGGCTTCTAGACTCAAGCCTCATCGCTTCTGGCAGATATGTTCACATGAGATATTGGGGAGTGATGATTAAATATCGCCCCCCCAGCTGGAGCCTGCAGGTGGATGCTGGGGATGGAGGTGGGGCTGAAAGAGCAAACAGCAGACGGATGCAGAGGCATTGACAATGCAAAGGGAGAGCCGGGAAGATTTTAAAATCTTAAATAGACTGCCAAATTAGGAGGGTGTGTTTTATAGATGACATACGGGGAGTGATGTATGATGTGTGTGTATGAATCAGTGCAGCTCAAGTTGACTGTCTGAACAGGCGTTGGTCCATTAGCTGTGAAGAAGACCTCAAGTGTAATGTAGGCTTCATTTCTATTGTGGTGTACATGTTAAAGGTAATAATTCCTTTAGTTTATAATCAACTCAGAATAAGAATCATTGTGTTTTTGTTACCTTAGAATGAAATGTATATATGTATATCTACATATGGAGCTGGTCCTATTCCACAGGGTCCACCATATTCAAAGCCATGTTTCTACAGTAGCCCAGAACGGACAAATCAAACACTGGCGTAGGGCCATCAGCGTTTTTGCATCATCCATCGTAGTTGGCAGCCCCTCCACAACAAACAGCACCAGTAAAACACTGATTTGTCACATGAAACTGCTTAATTTAGTGATTTTATCCATTTAAATCACTAGATCCATTTGTTTTGGTGAGGAAGAGACTTCTGTGGATATTTTGGCTCCCGGTAAAAACCTCCTGAACATCTGGATCTTAAGTTACCAGAGAAAAAACGTGAGCACATACAGTATTAGCAGGTGCTGGGCTAGTGGCCCATCTACAATGAATCAAACAGCAGTGGAGAAATATTGATTTGTAATGTGAAACTGCTTGCTGTGATTTTATTGGTTTTAATCACCTGGTCTGTTTGGTTTGGAGAGGAGGAGACCTCTACAGATAATTCAGCTCCTGAATAATGACAACTGAAGGAATCCTAACCAGGAGTTCACACTTTACACACTGTAGAAGTTCCAGCTAGTTGCAATCTGCAGTTCTCACAGCTAGATGCCACTAAATCCAACACACTGCTTCTTTAAATACATTTTATAATATTACTTTTGCCACTTGATACCAGTACAGTGAATATCATATTTCAAGAGTTTCACTCGAGGGATATTCTAATAGGAGACTTTAACTTCTACCAACGTCATATTCTACTGAAATATCTGTACATTAACTGAAGTGTGGCGTCCAGGTACTTCATCCACCACCGCCCAAAGTTGCAAAACAGTTTTTCATAAAGCAGAAATCCATCATAAGCTGCCCGCCATTATGAGGTTCTCTCAGCTTCACAGTGTTACAGACAGCTGAGGTGAAACAGCGTATGCTGAAGTGCACGAACTCTAAACCTTTTGAACACCATCCTCTGTATGTACATGTGTCCTATTTTCCAAATGTCAGATGTCAGCCATAAACTGGCTGCAGGCTTCATTGAAAGACAGCAGAGTATTTTTTTTTTTTCATGTTACCTTTATGCAGGATTTGCAGTTGCAGCTTTTTGCGTCATCATCCGAAGGGAGCATTCATACAGTAATCCAAGTCAGATGTAAAAAAGTGATGCACAAACCCACAAATATGACTACAGATGATACCATCATAAATCTACAGCGCCAACAGGCAGCTCCATTCTGCAGCCACCTAATCTAAATGTCACAGGGTTGAGTGTCATCTGTTATCGACTGCGCTCCTCCCATCGCAGATGTTTAGTTGAATCAGGCCCCTGACACCTCCTGAAGGCTCAAATGAAATGATTCTTGTTACTTACAGAATGGCCCGAATTAAATACGTGACACAGAATAAATAAATACTAAATATGATTCAATAAAATGGTCCAAATGGAGACATTAGCAGCTAGAGGATTCCATACAAAGGACGATAATAAAATTTTAAAAGACAAATTAAAGAAATTATCTGGATTACAGCTATGACTTGGGAACAAAATGATTAATAATACAGAAAGAAATAATGTAGTACAAAGACAAGAAAGATGTACATAATTAATATTATTCAATTATGTGTTTTTCTTTCAGCAGAGATGCGGTTTATTCTTTTTAATCTATGACGCTTTATTGGTTTATGTGAGATGCTGAGTAAAGACTCCGCAGTGTCAACAACTCAAAGTACAAAATGTCTCACAGTTTGCAGAATCACAAGAATCTAACTGATACCAAACATATCCTGCACGCTGAGTTTTTATGGTTGTGTTCGTGTTATATTTCACTTTTTTCAGAGGGTACTGATTTTCATTTGATCTTGAACTGGATTCAGTAAATTAAAGTAAATAACCGCACTATGTCGTCTTATGTTAAATGTAGCATCCCTCAAAGGCGAAGTCAAATGTTTGCTCACTGAAGCTTTTTTTTCCTCCTCCTGCATAATCTGTTTGAATATGTAAATCCACGTTATGAATAGATGAACATCTGCAGGCAATTCATTCAGTCAATAATGAGGCGTTTAACAGAGTCTGTACTCAAGAAGCATGAAATTTAGCCCCAGCTTTAGCCCCCTGAATTAACTACACAGAAAAATTGTCAGTGTTAATTTACCTCTGAGAGTGTGAATATAAACAGTGCCAGTGTTCACATGAAGTCCATCTGAGTTTACTTTTTAATGTTTCTGAGCACCATTTGCTCCCACTTCACCTTTAGAGTTATTAAAGAGGCATCAGCGACATTTGATGAGATGCAGAGGACAACATGAAAGGCAGATGATAACATTCAGATAACATTCAGTGGTGGAAGAAGTACTTAATTCTTTAGATCTTCAGTTTAGGTGAAAGTAGCAATAACACACAGTAAAAAATACTTCATTTAGATTCCTACTTAAAGCACATTAACAGCTAAATGTGCTTAAATTATCAAAACAAATAATAAAAAAGTAATACTTCTGTAGAAAATGTGCCTTTATGCCTGGTAGGATATGATGTTATTAGATTGATGTAGTGCATCAGTGTGTGAGAAGCACTTTAATGTTGTAGCTGCTCAAGGTGAAGCTTGTTTACCTACTTTAAGTACAGTTAGATAGTTTAGTACACAGGTTTCCAGCTGAGGGGTCAGGCTCCTCCAAGGGGTCACAAAATAAATCTAAAGGGTTATGAGATGAATAAAGAGAGAGAAAATAAGAGGAAACTAAGTTCTTATACACAAACCTGTGCTGACATTTTGGACTTTTCAATCATTTTTTCTTTTTCTGTGTAATATTAGAGAATTTGACCTCTTTGGAGGTGAAATTTGATGCATCAAACAGCTATTTAAATGAAAACATGAAATGCTTATAGGTGAAACATCTCTTTGGCTGAACTGCTCGTAGACATTTTAAATAAGACATTGCTTTTTTCTAAGTCAAATATGGGAGCCACTGGTTCAGTCTTAAAGATGTATTTTATAAACCTATCATGATGTTCTATGCACACTCTCAGGGCCCTGTCTTACACCTGGTGTAACACGGTGCACAGCACAGTACAGTTGTCAGCGTTAGTTTCAGACCAGTGAGGTTGTCATTTTCACAACCCACGTTGTGTAAGTAGCAAATGTACTTGAGTTCATCTGTACATCCACGGGCATGTAGGTCTTATAATGTGGTGTTATCAGGCGCACTGTTGGCGCATCGCTATTTTGAAGGCAGCAGAAAGTGATTGTGCCACTGACCAACTAAAACCTGGTCTCAAATCGTAATGGTGGGGTATTTTCCTGCTATTTAAAGGGCGCATTATTCAGGTAATGGCAGCACGGGAATGCAGTGATCATCTGTTTCTTCTGTCATGTTTATAACTGCAGTTTTTAGTGACATGCTCACACTGCATTACTCTCAGCAGAAAACCCCGCACTTCTCCAATTGCCTAATCCGCCATGCAAATAGTAGTGTAGGTGGAGGTGCATGTGGCTTTTAAAGGGAACAGGACATGCCCCGTTGATTGGTTGAATTCATGTTACACCCAAAACACACCTATAAATAATTAAGGGACTAAGTACAACCCCTGACACCTTACTTTACACCCAGATTATGCACCGTTTAACTAGCAAAAGTCAAGCTGGGCACGCCCTAAATGCATTTACACCACGCACTTTAGACCTTCAGCTATAGATCATTCGAACAGGGCCCTTTGTCTTAAAAGTAACTGCAGTCATCAGATAAATGTGGTGAAGTAAAAGGAACATTTGCCTCTGAAACGTAGTGAAGTAGAGGCTCTGAGGAAGAGGCCGCAGTGTAAAACTTAACGATGGTACCTGCTCAATAATGTAATTTACAAGTACCTCGAAATACCTCACAGTGAAGTGTAAATGTGCTCTATTACTCTCCATCAGCGGTAACATGAGAGTGTCTCTGAGTGTGGCAGCTGGAACAGTACAGTCGCTGGTTTTCAAGTCAGAACAGGGAAAAATCAAAACCCTACAGAAGCTGTTCAAATACACAACAAATGGCTGCACATACTTCTCAATGGCCCATTATCTGATTTGCTTCTCCACTAGCTGCAGTTAATCAATTTTATGCTTTGTTGCATGTGTTTGCTTCTGTGTGTGTGTGTGTGTGTGCGTGTGTTTGTGTTCTCTTGAACCCAGGACCCAGGAATTGATATCGGTGATATCTCTGAGAGGAAGGCTCTGAGGAAAAGGCTGCAGTGTAAAACTTTCCGATGGTACCTGGTCAACATCTACCCTGAGATGAGGATGTACAGCGACACAATCGCATACGGAGTGGTAAGCCGCCGCTGCCGCCGCCGCCTCCCTCTTCATCACAAATGCAATTCAGCTTCTGCAGAAGCCAAAACAAGTCTAAACCGTGCCTGAGCAAATCATTTTAATCCCTTGTGTTGGGATGCGGATGGCTGCTGTCAGGAGCACAAACAGTTTACAAAGAGCAGGTTTGCTGCAGCAACTTTTATTCTTTCCTTCTCACTTCAGAAGTTACTGAAAAAAATGTCCTCTGCTAGATTAATGTTGTGAAAATAGATACGTATATAGATTAATTGAGGCTTACTTTAAATATAGATGTAGTGTATCCCACTTGAGGGCTTTGCTGCAGAATTTTATTAGTGAGAGAAGCCAGAAAAAGTGACAGCCAACAGGGCTGGCAGTGTTTCTATTTGCCCATTCCTAGTTGTTCTCAAACAGCTTTACTTCCACGGTCCTCCCACCTCACATCACTGCGGTGCACCCTAATACACAGTGACACAGACCGCAGTATTATGGCACCGCTTTCTATGTTGTATGGATGATTTTTATATTACAAACTGACAAATGGTGGATGGATATAGCGAGGAAATAGGCCGACCTCATTACATTCATTTCTGAGTTAGTTGACCTCATTATTCTATATTTGCGACATGCATTTGATGGGCTAGTCAGCTGCGATGGTTTAAGCAGTCGTTACATGCCTGGCCACTTGCATGGATAAAAATTATTTCTGTCAGCATAAAACTTTGTTGACATTTCCAGAATATGTGTTTGAGGTCTAATTTATTCATTTCTCCCTCATCCTGCACCTCCTGATCTAAATGCGGGTGAAGGGAGGTGCGGGTGGAGGCCAGCTGTCCTCTGCAGCTCGGCAGCGCTCCGTATTCGCTGAGCCATGCCCATGTTAGAGCAGTGCAATCAAAGCTGAAGGATATTACACACCTAATTCAGCAACACATCACATTACAGGAGCTAAAGGTGCTCTAAATGCTGTTTTACCTTAATCTAATGTTGTCACCACAGGTGTCACTGTTGCATATTTACCATTTCTTCACGGATAGACCCGAGCCGTTGCACGGGACCATGCGCTGCCTGTGGATTTACTGATTATCAGACAGAAGTAGACATCTCCTGAGCCAATGGGGAGCTGAATCATCCTCTAGCTGTGTTCTTCTGATCTCACATCTTTACCTAATTCACTCCCCCACGCATACCGCCATCCCTGGAGCTCCCTGCGGTGTAGTTTGTATCTCACAATCAGGCGGACCTTTGTCATGATGTGCATGAATAACCCTCTGGGCCTCAAAGTCTGATTCATATTCATCAAGTGTAAGGTTTCTAATTTACATTTTTATAAATCAAAAATGAATTCAAGAGGATGTCACTGGATGATTTTCTTGACGTTTCAACCAGGCTTCTTCTGTATTTTCTGTAAATATCCTTTAATATATCTGTTCTCTTTATGTGAGTCTGAAAGTATATGCCAGGCGGGTATTGGATGGCCACTGTGGGATATAAAGATCTTTCTCCTTTCTCTTTTTTGGTTTATAACGCCTGTCCAAACTCACACAACCATGTAGATGCATTTTCATATCAACAGTGAGCACCGCAGCAGGCAGTGCTTAATGTTTGGATAATAGTTTCCCCTGTAGAGGAAATAATGTACTGCAGAGTTGAAGAGAGCAGGTGGTAGGTGGAGCAGCTTCCTCACTCTCACTGTGTTTTGGCAGTAGATGATTTTATCTGTGGACTGGACACCACACAGGAATTATCTCAAACCATTATTCACAGTTCGGTAAGCGACCGTTAATTCACCTCACCAAATTTTTTCAGCCATTTTTCCTTCATTGGGGGGTTGTCCAAGGTTGTTCTCAGTTTCCCTGTAGTTACACAGTCAATTAATCATTTATGTGGCTTATAGATACTTAGATACTTTACTGTTATTACCACACAGCGGAGGTGGTGGTTATTGTTTTGGTGCAGCGTGGCAGCTGAGTTCTACTGCAAAAGAAAGGGAGAAGAAAACAAGCAACAAACACCATAAACCATTACAACAGCGCACACAAAAAGGAAACACGACAATGTGAAAATATGTGCTGTGAAAACTATGTGAAATATACAGTGCAGATCAGTCCCCCAGTGTATTAAGTAGCCCAACAGGCAGAAAACTATAATGATCGATGTACCAGTGCAAACAGATCACCATCACTGAAACACTGTATTTACTCTTGCAACATAAATTTCCCAGACATATAAATGACCATAAATACAGAATATATATTACAGCACTGGCGATGCCGTTCTGGAATAAAGGGGGGACAAGACTTGTTGTCCTCCTACTTTCTGTGCGCACAAGAAGACACCGCAGTCTCTTCTGTCATGAACCAGTGGCCAGATCACAGTCAGGTGTGTCCTGCCAAGTATGTCAGGAGCACGCCAAACACACCTTTGGCAATTATGTGGTCATGGCTCCCTCTGCGCACCTGTGGCACAGTAGGGCACAGGGTGGGATCTGAAGGAACGCGTTATTATAAGTGGATTATAAAAAGCTGTGACAATAATGGCTTATTAAGCCTGTTTAATTACAGGGCTCTCCCCGTCATGACGCACCGACTGTTTGGGAGCGTTTTTTCTCAGGAAACTTTCTCAGGAAAAATCGTGTTGCTCATCACAGCCTCACATCTACCTGTGCTATAATTAAAAAATGTGGAGCTCCAGGCGACATTTTGTCCAGCTTCGTTTAAAAAGAGATGGGATGCAGACATTACCCTGCTTAAGCAGAGTGAGGAGAGATTAACAGTGTATCATGGAGCTTTGTAAACTTTTTTTACTGTCCATCTCCAACACGTCCGTTCATGTGCGGAAGACACTGTGCAGAATAGTTCACCAAAACGACATATTTAAAGCGCACATAAGCACAGGAGGGATCTGCAGGTTATTTTCCAACCGTCTGATGCTGGTTGCTCAAAATATGAGCAGTGGATCTTCCGTGCGTAATTGCGGATCAGCAGTGTGCAACATCACTCCAGTTAGAGACTGCAGATGGATCAGATACCTGCTGCCTTCAGATGGCACCAGTAAAAAGGGAAGGCCTTTAGTGTATCTAACTTAAGCACACCAGAGAACACGAGTGTTGATATTTACATGTTGAAAAGAGCCCTTCCCAACACCTGCAAGCTGTTATAGCGATAACTACGAAAAACAGCCCCAGTCTCCTCATGACTTGACGTCATCAGATGTTACCTACATTTTTGCCCCCTCAGTGATAACACAAGCCGGCACCTGTGTATTACAGACATCTTTTCAAGATGACCTTTAGCAAATACAATCCTCATCTAAGGTTAAAAAAAGTTGAATATCCGTTTTTCATTTCAACCATCTCTCAAATTCTGTATCCTTTCAACCTCACTACATTTTAAAAACATATACCAAAATCTCTTTTATCTTATCTCTTTATTTATGGATAACTAATTAAATTCAAAGTCTGTCATAAAGCCCCTGAAAATGGAAATATTTCTTGCAAAAATATCTTAAGGTATTATTTAGTAAGACTTTATGAATCGAAAACCGAGCTAATCTGCTGTGTCAGGACTGCGTGGGCGTGTCTATCATGTGAAATAACTAACTGTTAGAACTTTAGCAGACATCAGTGTGTGTATGTGTGAAATCATTACTTATAGCAAGACACTGATTAAGAAAACTGGTTTTTAAGGGGCTATCACTCGTCCAAAGTGTCTAATTAATCTGAAAAGAATTGGTTTTTAAGAGCAAATATAGCCCAGCAGAAACAGAGCTCCACCTTTAGTTTGAAGAAAGTGTACAGTAGAAGAGTTGTGCAGCATATTTTAATTGTGATGAACTTGAATTGAAGCTCACACTCGTCTGCACCTTGCTGAGTGTATATTCTTAAAAGCTAGAAGCCATTTTTGATAGTGGCATAAACACTCACGGGGCAGAGGGCATCAGAAGAAAAACAAATCATATCTGAGTAAGTTTGTGTATGCGAGCACAATCATTTTACTGATTTTAGCCCCAGACACTTCATATCTTTTGTTTCTTTGTGTGTTTATGTGTGTGTTTGTCTTTGTCTGCCAGCTGAAAAACTCCCTGAAGAATGATCTGTGTCTGGACCAGGGACCCGACAATGACAACGTCCCCATCCTGTATCTCTGTCACGGGATGACACCTCAGGTTAGAGCCCTCCGTCTCCGCACCACTGTTTCATGCAGGGTGCAGCATAAAGCCAGATTTAATATATCACCTCTATATTTTATTTCCATCTTGGGTTTTTCTGACTCAATAAAACCTCCTCCGTCTTAAAGAAAAATAACTTTCCTCTGCCTTCAGATTGGATCAGGCTCAGCAGCTTTACCTCATAAAACAGGATCAGGTTTTCTATTTTGCCCTTTACAGAAACACTCCTCAATGTTTTTAAATACATATTAAACTCGTGTCCATTTTTCATACACCTCCATTTAGGGCTGACATGTCCTAACTGAGTCCAGCTCAGAGTAAAATGCCACGTTATTGACGAAACACCATGAAAAATCCTGTTTTTTGATTAAGTTAGATTGTACATGAACATTCGTCTCCGTCTCCAGTTTTCTTCACTTTAATGTCAGAAGGGTTGCTTTCCTGCACACAGCCTATTAGACCTCAGGATTATTTCAACCCCCTGCTTCTGCTCTTCATCAGTCAATGTCTTTAAAACCGTATCTCTGGCCTACTTGTTCGGGACATATCTCAGCCCAAATAATAGGGAGTTTAAGTGTCTTCAAATGTTAGCACAGCTTGATTATCATTTACTTTCTCCAGCCTCTTCCAGCTCCTATCGATTGTTCCATCCCATTATGTCTGAGCAGATTGTTTTCAGAGATTGTTTAACCTTGCCGTGACAGTTGTAAACTTGTCTTATAGAGTGAGGCTTGATCTCACATTATCCCTCTCAATTCAAATGAATCTATCGGACGTTTCACACTCATTACGCCTCGTATTGATATTTGCACCGCAGTGCAAATTAAAACTGATTCAGGAGAAATCTGTATAATCTTATAATCTTTTTCCTTAAAAAACCCAACTTCTACAGCCTTCCATGAGACCTAGATAACTTTAAAACTTGCTAATTATAAATCTGTTATATGCTATAAATCTCTCATAAATCCAGGCATTTCAAACAAAGGATTGGAGTAGCACCAGCGTTCCTAATGAGATTAGGAATCTCCTCTGCAAGACAAATCTAGTCTGCTCTATTTTTATGTTTCAGTGTTACATCATCAGGAGGAATTAGACCCCGGATTGCCTCTATAATGACACATATACATGGCAAATGTTTGCTGTAGTCAGTCAAAATGTCACTGAGTTGCTTTGAGGAGAGCTAGACTTTGTATCCAAGAGGTGCTGCGGTAAATGCAGTACATCAACGTGCTGAAAGAAAATTGCACAGCCACACATGAAAGGATAGGGTATTACAAAGCTTACAATCCAACACGTGACTGACTTTACAAGAGCGTGTTGTCAGCAAACATACAGTACAGCGCTTCAGCTCAAGCAGTAATAAAACATACTGACTTAAGCACAGCAACAATGGAAAGCACAGCCACATACGGCCTGGCAGTCTGCGCTGCTCCAAAAATGAGCAGCACATCTAAAAAATTCACACTCGTCAGACTGTTTAACGTCTGGTGTGAAGGTGGCAGGAGGCTGCTTGGGCGATAAGACTAAGAAAGAGTAAGAGAAGTTAAGGCAAGAATAAACAACTATGGATCTGATTTTTTTTTTTTTTTTAATAAAGGAAAATATCTTGGGGTGTTTTGACAGCTAATGAAGGTGCTGAGTCAGAGTCGATCTTTAGTCTGTTCCCACTTGTGAAATGTATAGACTTCCACAGACAGAGCCTCTGTTTAATTGTCTGCTCTGATATGAATCTCAACTCCCCCATATCTTGTTACGCCTCTTCACCGTTTGGATTCTGCAAACCAATTTATGTGTCCTCTCTTCAATTTGGTTTTTATTTGTTTTGAGCTGCTAGGGGTGGAAGTACTCAGATCCTCCAGTTAAAGTACCAGAGCAACAATGTAGAAATAAGAAGGAGTACTTCACTGAGTATTCCACATTAGTAAAACACAGTCGGCAAAACGTCTGTAAAACATAGTACTCTGTGTCAGTCATGTCACCGCCAACTGATGAATCATTTCACATGACATTATTGAATTGTAAACACATATGCATGGGTGTGTTAGCAGCATTTTGTTGTGGTGGAGCTAAGTTTAACTGTTTTATACAGAATATAGTTTGATACTTGAGTCCAGCCACCAGAGAGTTTGGGCCCAAATAAATCTGCAGGGTCTGGAGATGATTAATGGGGAAAACAAAGTTCTGCTACACAAGTTTGTTTTCGTTGCAGTCCTGTCTTTTAGTGGAATATTGGAGTTATTCAAATGAAAACCATGTGAGAAGTTTGAAGGCAAAATGTGCCTTTTTGCAACCAAATCATAGACACTGAAGGAGCCCTTAATAGACATTGTTTTTCTGTCAGGGGTCACAAGCCAAACAGGTTGGGAGAAAATGGTTTAAGCTTTAACAGTGAATTGTATTTCAATAGGTTATCATATATTTGTATGTAAAATAGTAAGTATAGCTGTTGTAGTAGAGTATAAGTTAAAGTAGTAAAAGTCCTTCAAACTTGTACTCAAAGGTATACTGTGCAGGTTGCTGTTTGTCAGTGGTAAAGTGAAACACTAGATTCACTCTCATTTGCTGTTCTTGCTGTACATGTTTTTCATCACTGTGTCTGCTATTTTCGTCGCTTCTTCTTGGATGCCTGCTGCGTACAGTCTGGCACCTGCCTGCTACCTTTATGTTAAGTCCCAAACCTACACACTTCTAGTGAGTCATAAGTGACGATGGAGAAAGATTACTTTAATACATTTGGTTTTTTAAGGACACTCATGCGTCGTATATCTTTAAAGCGACAGTTCACCTCAAAATCAACATTACCATAAATATTGTCATATTGTCATGTCATATTTGCTTAAATCACTGAACTCAACAGGCTTATATTTGGGACAGGCCTTTAATTCCTCCTCTACAAAAACTTTTGCTCAGCAAAGATGGGAAATACAAATTGTTTATTTGAACCAGTATGAGTAATACTTGTATAAAAATTAGGCTTTAAATAACACATCAGCTAATTTGTTATGTTATGACACTCATGTCATGGCACTTGAGGATTACGGCACCCAGGGTACTGACACAACACCACTTTATCCTGTTGAGACAATCAAGGAATGGGTACATCTTATTGAGACAGGCCTTTATTTCTCAAAATGTGTAGCATAAAAGGGACTGGGCGTTTCATTGAAGTTTTACGGTATGTATTTTTCATGCTACTTGTGGTGCTTTTTATCAGTCTAAATTGTTTTGGCGTGTTGGAGATATCAGCCGTAGAGATGTCTGCCTTCTCTTGAATATAATGGAGCTAGATGACACTCGGCTTGTGGTGCTCACAGCATCAAAAAAATATATTTGCCCACCATGTAACCGCACAGACGTCAGTGTGCATCCACTCATGGATGAGAGGCTTGTGCTCATGACAGCGCGAGATGTAAACATTAATGCCATCCTCCTTGGCTGAGCTGTAACATTAGCTAGCTCAGTGGTGCTTGGTGAACTAGCAGTAGATGCACGCTTCTGCACTGTGATATGGTTGACAGATGTAGTTTGGTATAAAGAAAATAGTCCCTACATGAAACTGCTCACGTTAAGGTCTGTGGATTATCTTGAGTAACCAGGTCATTTCTGGAAATATCCAGCACTTGACAGCTCACACCAAAACAATCTGGATTGATAATTAGCACCACAGGTAAGAGGAAAAATATGTATTGTTGATTTTGGGGTGAACTGTCCCTTTAAATACAGCACTGAAGTACTCTGTAACTTTCCACTTCTATAAGATGCACAAATTAACAACAGTCATATTATCATGTACAGTCCATCCTTATTCTTTCAGGACATCATTTATCACTCTGTGTGCACTACACGAAACTGAAGCCAGCGTTACATCAACAGATTCTGAGCAGTGCTGAGTCTATCTGTAAATACAATCCACAAATTCCCACTCTCTCGTCCCTCACCGCTCTCATCCTTACACCGCTGAGCCTTCTTCTATCTGAATATAGAACATTCATCTCCTGCTTTATTCCTGCAAATGATTTTCAGTTTTTGTCAGCTAAATATGAACAAAAACACAGTTGGGAAGGAGACCATCAGAGAGGGCACAATTATTCGGGTTTTCTCCCCAATCCTGAATTAATAATGAGCTTCTTTTGTGTGCCTTGCCTTGTCTTTCCTCGTCCTCCATTCAGTCTGCATGGCTGTATAAATATGCATATTTAGTGTATGTAAATGTCCCTTTCATACCGAAAGACAACCCAAGAGCAAGCCTCATTTGCTGCATAGTTTATTACCTGTATGGTCATATACAGCTCTGGAGGGACCATTATCTAAATGTCAACCACAGCAGTCTAAACCTACAGAGCTACACAGCTCGCTCATGGCAGGATGTGGTGTTTCTTGCAGAATGTGTACTACACCAGCACTCAGCAGCTCCACATCGGGCTCCTCAGCCCCACCGTTGACGACGACGACAACAAGTGCCTGGTGGACGTGAATAGCAGGCCGCGCCTCATCGAGTGCAGCTACGCCGCAGCCAAACGCATGAAGCTCCACTGGCTCTTCACTCAGGTGATGACCCGTAAACACAGCCCCCACACATGATCAGAAAACACAAGGTTAACATTCACTTTATACTCAGCCTCAGTTAAGGTAATTTGTTGAACGTGTCAGCAGCAACAAACCAACTGTGGAGGTAGCTTTTAATCAGTGGTTTAATTTACTGTTTGACCGGAGTTTCCCCTCAGTTCTGTAACTCATTTAGACATGCAGAGTCATTGAAACTTAATGATTGTCTTTCTGCATTAGCTGTGCGTGCAAACTGTGTTTTAACAGAACAAGCAGCCACCTCACAAAATGCCCCGTGACAGCGGGTGAATTGGATTTACTGCATGCTTTGATTTGGGCTCAAAAGACCTCGTATTTGTTGTCTGCCATGCTGTCAGTACAGTGTTAATTATAATTTCTGCTCCTCTTTCAGCCAAACATGTATAGCATCCCAAATGTGCTTCATATGCAACACTTGTTGTACAAGCACAATATTCTTTCTAACGATGTCACTGCTGGACTGGCGCTACAGGTGCGTGTGGTTTTACAGAGTGATGGACACAAAGTGTGAAAAGGTTTTACATGCTTGAGCTCCTACGCCACATATCCTCACACTGAACTTTAAGTGGTTATTTTAGTTAACTTTGTATAATTTAGTAAGCAGGATGGAGACGTATCAGCAAGGCTGGAGCGTATCAAGTCTCTGAAATATGGCATCAATTATTGACACAGTTTTTACTGCACATGTGCAAAATGTCAGGCTCAAACAGAAATAGATTGCCTTGATGCAGCCATAGCAACTTTGGGGAAGGGAGCACTGTACAAATTAGAGAGAACGGGGTTTTTTGTTGTTGTTGTTGTTCTTTATCCTTAGTTCAAATGTTGCACAAAACCCGATAAACTGAAGATATTCTTCCTCTCCTCCCTGAAAATATGCAAAATGACTTCACTTCCTTCACTGTGCAGACCTCTCATTATCCACTAAAACGTGATCTTTATAAGCCCCGAGTTGTGAAAGAAATGAAATGTGTGCTTGCATGTAAAGATTCGACACATGTTGGTACGTGCTGATTAGAAAAGCGAGCATATGTTCAGTGGGCGGGACTGTATGGTTTGTTCTGTTTGTGTGTTTCTTGGCCATGTGTGGGTGATGCCTTTTATTTTTCTGAAACAAATACTGATTGTTCAGTATATAGCATAGTAGAATATAATGAAAACCCTCGCAAACAGTAACATTCTGAATCAAATAACAACCTTCCCACATGTGATGTGCTCACATATACATTCATTAGCCAACTCCTGGAGGTTGATTTAAGGCAGCAGAACCAAGACGTTAAAACCCAGCGGCTCTTTTTATCATTTACTGTTCCCGGTGTGCGGGGATTCTGGGTTTTAGATTGGCCTCGTTCCAGGCCTCTGATCCCCACCCACATCTTCGATTTGTTCAGTTATTCACATACATCAGTTGTCGTGCTAATAGACTGATGTTTCCTCCGGTTTGAGGAACAATCGTCCAATCAGAGCTTTGTGAGCAGGATTAAGAATAGGGAAGTCATCTCTCTGTGTCCAAGAGACAGAAAATAGCTACAACTATGGATTCAAATACAGCTGTACAGGTTGTTGCAAGTAAACTCACAAAAACTAACAAATCTTAAAGGGTAACTTTGGCAATTGTCAAACTGCGCATGCTGTCAATAAGCATCCAGTCAAAGTGTTTTTGCCACTGAAAGGTTTAGGGGCTGTACACCTGCCGCGTCTTTAACCGCCTTGAAAACGAGAGCGCAGCGTTCGCGCCCAAAAAAATGGGCGCTCTGGAACGCATATGCATGTCCACATTGAAAACAATGAATGTGAGGGTGCAAAAAAAACGGGGCATGTGTACAGCCACTAAGGCTGTTATTTTAAGTCTCTGACAACATTATGGATGTCTGTCCCTACAGAGACAGACGTTGCTGTATAAGAGCCTCTTTGTTTAACCAGAAACAACCCTGAAATCGCCACTGCCAAACTCACCAGACTCCATTTGAATAACCTGTAATTTTATCATCATAAAACAGACTTAATTAAAAGTCAACCAAAACAAAATAAAACTCAGGAAAAAACATCTTGGTTCATCTTTTGACTGCTTCTGTATTCACCAGTGCTGGTTTGGTTGAAATAAACCTTGTATTGACACAGTTAGATGTGAAAATGTGCCAGCTCTACACACGCTAAAATTACTGTTTATTTAGATGGAGTCTGGTGTTTTGACAATAGTGATTTCAGAGCTGTTTCTGGTGAAACAAAAAGGATCTATCTGTGTAGTGTCAGACACTTAGAATAATAATCTGAGCCTGTCTGCGGCAAAAGCAAGCACTTTCAGGGGACATAAACTGACGGTGCACACTTGGCCGGAGTGGTTACATCGCAGCCTGTATCGCTGCTGCTGGCTGCAGGGGTCTCACTTATCACTGCAGTGTTGCTCCCATTATTCACTTAAACACAGAATCATGGAAAAAGAGTGTCCAGGTTGAAACATATCAGTTATCCTTTAACTGCTCTTAGCAGCTGCTGCTGAAGCTTTTTCTGTAAAATATGGAGTCAGCGGGACCAATATGTCACCTCCTAGCCAACATTTGTATGTGGGGCCCATGTGGGTAGTAAATGAGCTGAAAAATGGGCCCTATATAGGACTGCCCACACGTTCCGTAATGGCCCCATGCCAATTGCCCACGTGGGGTAAAACCACCCATGTGGCGATTGGCATGGGGCCATCCATGGACAGTCCTATATAGGGCCCATTTTTCAGCTCATTTACTACCCACGTGGGCCCCACATATAAATGTTGGCTGGGTTGCTCTATCTGACATAGATCATGTGTTAGACAGGATTAAAGTGAAACAAAATGACAGTTCAGTCTATTATAAGGCTACTTTTCCTCAGCCAAGTTACTCAGATAACTCTGCAGTCATTCTGTATTTGAAATATATTGAAGCATAAGACTTTTAGATGTCACCTGGTTTTGTCTAGTATAGTATACGTGTGTGCTTTAGTTTTTTAGCACACATAACGTAGACTACTGTCACGGTCACTCAATTCATAACACCGTCAACATAGGAGCATCCTGGTCAAGTGTTTTTATTTATTCTCAAAGTCTACATTTTGTGACACAGGTTTCTTACATGAAATTTTACAAAATCTTTTACATTAACAGCAACAATAACTAGACCTGCAGGTATGCTGAAGGCGAAACAGCACTCAGAGCCAAGGACGCACCAACCAAGAGTGTGAGGCCATTCCTGAATAACAGGTGGTTTAATGTGTGTTTCTTTGTAAGCTTTGGCTGCTCAGGTGCTCTCCAGTGAACACTGAGAGGATCTCACCCAGCCTTGGAAAACTTGTGCTCGTGTCAAAGTAGCTTAACAATTTTCAAGTGTGTTAAAATGTTTCCTAGTTTGGCTACTTACCTCTGCTCACACTTAAAAACCTGAAAGGCAGGAATAAGAATAAATATATTACATCGTGATTGAGCTTTGAGGTTGACCCTGTAAACAGCAGCTTAGCAAAATCATTTCAATATTGTTGAATGAAACTTTCATCCACAACTTGTGGCCGTCCTCATTATGGGGAGTTGCTCAGTTGTCATGGAGATGGTTAAAATGTTGTAACATCATAGAATATATTAATCGTATAATCTCTGTTGTTCAATTATTTACAACTCTGCTGAAAGCTGCTGTACCCAGAGGGGGGATTCAGAGCATCTTAAACAAATCTGACTTGATGTAGCTGATCACTGAACAATATAAATGTTGTTTGTTAGATTTTTACCTGAGGCGAGACGTGACTCACAGAGGTGCAGAACGTGCGTGCGAGTTGGCTATTGGCTGTAGTCTTTGCAGTGTGTTCAGTGCAACTTTTTGGCTGAGACACAGGCAATGTGAGGTGATGCAACAGTCGGCCTTCGTCACCACAGGTTCTTTGATATCGGTTTGGTGTGTCTGGGCCTTGACATTAAAATCAATGTATTGTAGCTGCAGCTGGCATACCACACAAAAAACCTCTACACACATAATATGCACTCTACTACTGTCTCCATCAAGACCACAACAACAATGTGAGATGCTTAATATTGTTGTGTCACAGCTAACATTATTAGCCTGACACAGCAGTCACGTCCACAAGCCGTCTTATATCATGATCAACATCATTCCTACCTAGAAGCAAAGTCAATGTTGACATGTTCAGCATCACGAAGCAGCGGTTAAATAAACCAACAGTATGACTCATCATCAGAAGAACTGTCGGGGCTGAGCACTACTTGAACTTGTCCCGTTTCCCTGTGCATGTCAGGTAACACAGCTGGTGGTGCCAGTTCAGTTTTGCATTTGTGAGCCCATGCTCTCCTCAGTGTTGATATGAGGCTTTTATCCTTGACGTGAAGACACCAAAGAAGAGCTCCCTCCTCAGCAACAGAATCAGCTTATGATGTTAGGTTGGTTAATGATGATCATAAAGCAAAAGTTTTACTCTGTCAGTTCTCTGACCTTTCTGTCATGTGGCTGGTACAAAACCAGAAGAAAACAAACATCTAGTGTCATTTACACAAAGACTGCAACAAAGACATGTAACTAAGGTGACAAAATTCAGGAACTTCTGTCAGTAAGGGCCAAAGAGACTTTTTTTTTTTTTTTTTTTTTTTTTTTGTTATTACCAAATGACAAACTGGTTACACGTCTGTCATATCCTGCCTCCTGCACACTCTACCCAGACGTCACCCCTCGCCTGAACTAAACTGAGTATTTCCAGTAGGTGAGAGCACTATTGACAAAGACAATCTTCTGTTGTGTGCTGCATGTGTGAAGGTGGAACTCTGGAGCTCACATGAGAAATCAGCCATACACTGGCCATAAAAACATTGTCAGAGGATGAAACATTCATCAAAGCACAAAACATGTTGTAAAGCACCAAGGTTACCAAGTCTACTTCAGCAACTCTGACTGGCAAATAATCTTACGGAGACAAAACACCAGCTAGCTCGCTGAAAGGTGGCTGCACGGGTGAATAAGTGGCATACTGTCTAGTTTTCTTGTAAATCTACGTGAATATGAATTTGATTGTAGTACATTATATCTTGCCTAAGGTAAAAATCAAATGAAGCACAGTCACACTGTTCAGTGTTTCATCTCCACTTTAAGAAATGCATTGATTGCCCCATTCACAGCTTTATGGGTTGGCTCAGGACACCTCTACATAGCGGTCCATAAATGCCCACTTTCAGCAGTTATTACCAATCTGTTATCTATAAAATAAAATGTCTGTGTGACCTCACAGACAGGCCAAGCTCTTGTAAAAATACAGAAAGAATAATTTAGTTCAGTCTGTACAACCTGTCCAATCTTTAGGTCTTTTCCCCCTCACGTCTGTCTGCACTTCTCTTATAGTATTGGAAAGAGCTCTCTCCTCACAGCTCTCTCCACACTGTATTGACTGTTGAAGGCCTCCTCCTCAGTCTCTTGCCCTTGGTCTGCCCTGACACTGTAATGAGAAAATCCTGCCTCGTTTCATCGGGACATGCTGGAATATTTTCGTGGAGCTGATGTGCTCACTCTGTTCAGACTCTGGCAACAGCTGTCATATTAAAATTTGTAAATTGCTGGACCATACTTCTTTTTGCACCAAAGGTTTCACTTGTCCTCCAGGCGTATTTCTCAACTGCCAATAAATCAAATGATTGATTTAAACAATACTGTAGTGGCTCTGAAACTGTGAGGTTTTTCGTGACCTTGATTTGTCTTCACTTTCTCATTCACCTCAACACCAGATGTTTTTGTCTGCTTTGTTTTTTGTCTCGTTTTTCTTCTTTTCTTCGGTGTATTCTCTCAAAATCTTGGCCATGCTAGGAAGAGCGCTAATGACTACACTGGCAATTGCAATGTTGTTTTTGCCTTGAAACCATGTTGATGCTATCTGGTGGGCCCAATGAGGATAGTGTGATTCAGCCAAAACGCCCAGAGCTCAGGGCGCTTCAGCAGCACACATTCGCATCCATTCACAGCAGTGTGGGTTTAAAGGAGGCAAGTTATATTGTGCACACAAATTGTTCTTCTGGAGCCTGGCACAATTTTCACCAGCCTGCTTTTATCTTTTCAGGGAGGATCCATTCAGAACAGGAAATCAAAGAGATGCCTAGAGCTTGTAGCGAGCAGTGACAATGAGTTTGGCTACCAACTGGCTCTGCAGAAATGCACGGGACAGAAATGGTTCATCACAAACGTGCTGTTTAGCAGCTCCTTATGATCGACTGCTGAAGGGAACACTGGAGTGAATAGATGGACTTGTTTCTTTTGTGCGCGCATGTGAGCATGTGTGTGTGAAAGGATAAGAAGCAGGATTCCAACAGAAGAGCGGTGCATGGTTGAACACGATCATGCCGAGCACCACGATGTCCTACGAAGAGCCGAGTCGACATCACATCGTAAATGTTAAACATTTTATTTTGCCTACAGGATCAGCCATAGTTGGCGGGTATTTTGCAGATTTGACAAGGTAGTATATTTAGTATATTTTGTGGTAAATACGGTACAGTCAGATTTTCGTTGACTTTAAAGATGTAATGGGTCCAATATGTTTTTGTACTTTGTTCATAATTGCTACCGTGTAGCAAGCTTTCTGAACCTGTCCCTGCTGTAATTATTTTATTTTAGTGTCTCAGGTTTGTAGGTTTATTATGCGATTCAGCTGTACAGTTGTGGGAAAATGTTGGAATAAATCTGAAAATGATAGATTATTTTCTACATGTAAATATTTTGATTATTTGTAATATAACAGTAAAATGACTGATGTAAACTACTGAGTGTAAGTGCTTTTTTTCTTTTGTTGTGGCACAATCTGTGATTCTAAAAAGGGTGGCGCTATTGTTGAAATTAAAGGACTGGAATCTGCTATTAATCCCAAATAGACTGATTGATTGTGGCCTTGAGAGTTCTTTGCATTGCAAACATAGTGACAAAACACAAGCAAATGTAGAAAACCTCTTCAGCTGTTTAACAATACATATACAGCGTAACAAAATGAGCAGCAAAGTCAGAAAACACAACCAAAGAAATGCAGCAACTGAGTTATGAAACAGATTTATATGTCTCCAGTTAGGTTGTTCTCACACACTGTTCATACGTATCTTTAAGACAGTAATGCACCACAATCTGTGAATAACCTATGTAATCGGTAAGACTGTGATGACGTGACCAATGTGCTCATGGGAGACGCAGGTAGTATAAAGAGCAAAAGTCTGTCTAGGGAGGCAGGTTGGGATGGTGGATGGGACAACAAACACAGGACTTTCCCCAGGAGACTGGTGTTCCAGACTGAGTGGAACTAAGTGAACTTTATGTTGCTTCAACCCTTTGAACTCTGCAAGAAGAATTGTCCACCAGTGCCTACATTGGTATTGTTGCTTACTGTGATTTCATTTCTTGGAGTATCTTCAAATGCTTCATATCCCTAAAATCTGTACAACCTAAGCTATAAGGTTATTTAGGTCAGTAAACCACAATAACTCATGAAAGTATTGAAAATAAAAATAATTTAAAAAATTGTGCAAAAATCAGACATGTTTTTTTCATTCTACAAAATAAAAACAAAAAATGCTGATACAAAAATATTTTTAAATGTAGAACCATAAACATAATATTTGCTAATGCTCCATAGGTTATTTGAACTATGTGCATTATTTAGTTTTTGAGATATGCTAATTTTTATGAGCAGAGTGAAAAAGCATTCATTTTTTCCTTTGACACCACAGCGTCAATACAAGCATACAATTTGATAACACAGAAGACAGAAGCCTTTGCTCTATCAGCTTTTTTCCCTACCTAATTTTAGCGATCATTAAGTCTCTTTTGTAGTGGAATTAACATCATCATATGCATACATACTGTTATCATGATCGCCCACAAGCAGATGGAGACATGAAATGCAATGCTTTTCAATGTATGTGATAAAATAAGAAGTTCATTTTAAAGCCAATATTGGCCGATACCAATGACGTGACACAATGATGGGGAAGACAGAAGCCTTAGCTTTCTGCCACAAAAATAATGAATGCTCTAGCCATAATGATTCATATTTTAGATCTATTTAAACAGGATCATGGAAACAATGTTCTCCTGCAGCCATCTGCGTGAGCTCCATTTGTAAAGGGTTAATCTAACCTACATAACTTTACTTTAATGTAACAACACCATTCATGGGACACTAATACATTACATATAAGCAGCAACCTGTTGGGCTGAAAAATGAAGCCAAAGTGAAAGTGTCAAAAACTGCAGTTCTTTGAATGGCCACTTGAGGCTGGCTCCAGAAGTGAGTCAGTCCCCATAGACCCCCATGTTCAAATGCTCAGCTTTACAGCAGAAGTAAATGTGTTTACAGCCCAGTACAAAAACAGTTTTGGTCTCTATAGTCCTAATTCCTCCTTTATGTCAAAAGAAATAAAAATATAACTCCCTGGTTTACATTTTATTAAGGCTTAAAGTTACACAAATTTAAGGGTGGGGCCACTTTGAGCTCCTCCATAGCTCCAGCCTCTTGCCCAAATATGGTCACTTCTGGTTCCAAAAAACAACATTGATGGCCGAAGTACCAAATTTGAGGCTTCAAAACAGGTCCACAAACCAGTGGGTGATGACATGGTATCTGCTGGTCCATTATTTTTATAGTCTATGGTTAGATATCATATAAACTGCTGTATGAGGATACACTGTTTCAGAATTGCTGTCACTGTTCTTTTAGACTGATCCTTTTTCTTTTTCTTTGTCTCTAGTGTGTTTTCCTCACTATCTAGTTTGTTTGATTGTTTGCTGGTTGCTTGATTTGTCATTGTTGTGTTATATATTACTGTGTCCTGTACTGTTCTGTTCCCATTTGTTTGGTGAGAGTTTGTTTGGGACCCCCTTCAAAACGAGATGATAAATCTCAAGGGGTTTATCGTGCGGTAATAAAATTTCTGACTTATGTGTTTCTGTGTTTGGTTGTTACCTGACGTTGTGTTTCCATATCTGCAGGGCATTTTGTTTTGAATATGTTTTCTTAATTTGCATTTCTTTTGTCTATTTGCATGTGTTGTCTTTAGTGGCGGTGTGCTGAACTCTCAGGGCCACCATAGATTTGGCTTTTAAAAAGGAGACCTTTTAATGAACAGGACAGATTGACGTGCATGCACACACACAACACACACACACACGGTTTTAGAAAATACAGAGTCATGGAAGTGTTGTCGTCAGTTTGTAATGACAAATGCAGGGGCAGAAGCTGAGAAACGGGGCCGCTTTCTGCTCTGACTGTTGTGTGCACCTGGGGAGGAGACGAGTGGCACAGCCTGTTTTCAACATGCCAGTCCTCATTACCATCCACACTCAAGCAGAGCTCGGCAAACCATGGCATTAAATATACATGGAAACCCACTTTCATCAAAAGGACCTCCCTGACTAACACGTCTTAATATATGCAATAAGAGCGCCTCTGCATGCTCAAAGTTTTGAATGAAAGCAATTCAACAAAACAGTATTCCCATGCCCATTCCTTACATCGTCTTTTAGATGACCTCTCGTCCTGATCGCCTGCTGATGCTCCATCCAAACATTACTTTTATCTTTAAAATGGCTGTAGATAGGGAATGCACGTGTGTGCATTTGCTTAATATTCTATTATCATACATACATTTATCACCCTTGTTGATTTAGCGCATCATCTTGTGCCACAGAGTGACTTGAAATAGTTTTTTTTTTAGTTTGGCACAGAGTACACTGCAGAGATTAGATTGCCTGTAAATGTGGAGTAAAAGATACATCCAACTGTATCCCACAGTGATGGAGCTGTGGAGCTGTCTCCATCTGAGCATGAGTCACATACGATATCTCAGAAAAGTGCTGGCCTGATTTCGATGAAGCAAGGGTGATAATATGTCTGTCTTCTCTGTGAGATCGTGCATTTGCAAAAATACATTTGCCTTGATATGAGAATTAAAGACTTTAACAGGTTATTTTCTGCCTGTCTGGAGCAACTGTCATAAACATTTTATTCATATTAGTCTGACAGGTTTTATGTTATGGAGAATGCTCCTTCAATTTAAACTTTTCAGAAATATACTGACCTGATTTTGCCTTTTATACAACTGAAATGTGCAGTAACGACATGGACCAAAGGGCAGCGTGTATTTTTGGTGGGAAACAATTTCTCATTAAATCCCAACAGCTTTGTGGTTGTTCTTTGTTAAATTGTTTGAATTATTTTGGCTTTGCTACACTAATTTCAGAGAGTTTCATTAGTGGGACTTTGGTTAAAAATAATTGTGGTACAAACATGCTGTTAAAACATGCTGTTGGTTTTGGAAGAGTGGCTGTATGTAGCTCGGGTAAAACTTCAAACTACCACATTTGAATTTCAGTAAAATACTTCGGCAGTTATTATAATGTATATTGGGGAGTACACTTTCCCCCCAATTATGAATATATATATATTATAATGGGGTCGCAAGGTTGTGGTTGGAAAGGGCAGAGGTGGGACCAAGTTACTGTTATGCAAGTCACAAGGAAGTCTCAAGTCTTTGCACTGAGGTCCCACGGCAAGGCAAGTTCTGAGTCAAGTCCCAAGTCCTAAACTTTAAGTTTCAAGTCATAAAATTTGCAAAATTTGTGAATGCTTTTTAAAATGTGTTTTCATTTCTTACAAGTTTGTTAGAACAAGTGCAACTGAGCTTAACTGTAGACCTGTTGTCCTCGTTTGTGGACACTTTTTTGTGCCACCTAGTGGTAGTAAGAGCACAACACACTAATCCATGTAAAAACAAGATGGCAGCCATCTCTGCCAAGTCAGTCTGCAGCTGATCCCGACACAAAAGTCGACAAGGTCCAAAACCTGATCACATTTAATGGTTGAAACTTGTTTATTCATTAATAATAATGTTTGTAGATTGATATGGCAACAAATTTGACCAATAGTAGCAACAGTAACAAGATAAGACGCTGTTAAATAGGACATACTCATTTGAAGACATTGGGACTTAATTATCGTCTCATTTGAGGACATTGGGACATTATTGTTGTCTCATTTCAGGATATTGGGATTTAATTGTTGTCATTTGGAGACTTTGGGACTTTATTATCTGCATGCCCTGCTTACTGGGTACCTATACTCTAACAAACATGTAGCTACAAGGGATAAAGACAAGAAATTAGGCAGTAAGATTAAATTATGCACCTATTAAATGATTAATATTTTACTGGGTAAGTAGACAGGAAAAATTGGTAAAATATAGCTACAGTGCCAATATTACAATGACATTAGTTACGGTAAATAATAATATACTCAGGAGTCATTGGTTTAAGGGTGTGCAGTGATGTCAGAGGCTTCGGAGCGGACAGCTGATACAGGAAGATTGACGTCCTCTCCTCACTATGCAGATGGTATGGAAATCACACTCTCCTTGTCCCCTTCCCTCAAATCCCTCGACTGCACACCAAAATAGTGACAGAGAATTGAAGCTAAAAACCACTGTCACTGAAAAAAAAACTGTCAGTGAATTTAAAAAAGTCACTGAAAAAAAAAACTTAGTGTGAATAAAAAACTCACTGAAAAAGAGTGAAACGAAGGAAAAACACATAAAGACTCATTGAAAAACAAATGTGTCACATTCATTCTTTATTGGAGGCTTGGATTTTTTAAATGTCTGTGTTTTATTTTTCAGTGGAAGTTTTTCAAATGCAAGTGTTTCAATGCCATTTTTTTCTTTCTTAGTTTTGATATTCAAAGCCAAAAGTCACTGAAGACACTCCCGGCTCCGTAGCGGCTGATTTTTTACTGTTGGGCAGAAGTGCATAGGTTTTGTTTCAGCAATGTTGGAAAATGAAAATGAAAGTTTGAGATCCTCCTCCATGAAATTTTGATCATCAAACATAAGCAGCGACCTCTGAAAAATGAATCCAAAAACTGCAGTTCTTTAAGTTGCCACTTGTGGCTGGCTCCAGAAGACAGTCAATGCCCAACTTTACAGCAAGAATAAACATGTACAGCCTGGTACAAAAAACAGTTCTGGTCTCTTTAGCTAATTTCAACATCCATGACAACTGCACAGGGGGTACATTTTTATAGAACTCACACATTTACATTTTATTAAGGCTTAAAGTTACGCATAATTAGGGGCGGGCTGCTTTAAGTGACAGGCTGTCTACCCATAGTGTCCTAAGCTTCTCAGTCAGATCCACTCTTCGCTCCTCTGCAGCTGCTTCTTGCCCAAAAACCAAGATGGCGACAACCAAAATGCCAAACTTGAGGCTTCAAAACAGATGTCCACAGATCAGTGGGTGACGCCACGGCGGCAACATCTGTTATTTTTACAGTGTGTGGTTAAACACTTAATTTCCTGCATTCTGGTAAATTTAACTGCATCAGTTTGAGGTGGAAATGTCTTTGATTTCATCAAAATAAAAGTCCTCTGCTACATTCATGTTTTTATTGGGGGGGTTCAAATGCACAATGGGTAAATATTAAGGGGGGTATGTCACCCACACGCCCCAAAATCTATGCCTATGAGAGCAAGGCTAGCAGTTTCCCCTGTTTCCAATCTTTATTTTAAGCTAACCCAATAGCAGTAGCTTCATATTTACCATTTAGATCTAAGAGGGAGGTCTTCTTATCTAATTCTTGACAAAAAAGCAAATAAGCAAATTCCCAAAATGACGAGCTATTCCTTAAAATAAAATCTAAGTCGCCCCCCCACCTCTCTTTCTTTCTCTCCCTCTGTTTCTGTATCTCTCTCTACCTCTATAATTCATCTTTTGTCTCTTGTGGGAGAAAGCTATGAGAGGCAACCTATCATGTCTTGTCATTATTTTCTGCCCCCGACACGGAGACATAAAACATTGAGGAATATATTCCTGGCAGAAGTCTTGGTGTGATCAGGGGAATCAGCAGAGTTTTGAATACCATATGGCAAAAGGAAGCAGCTTGTCAGAAGTGAGAATATCTGAACGCCCCTCAGGATCCAGAGAGGAGGTTTTCTCTGTTCTCTCTCCTGCAGGTGAGCCACAGGTAGCTGAGGGGAAGCTGTCAGTACCTGCAGGGCATATGGGACGACACACAGAAAAAGAAACTGGGAATAGTCTAAGCAGCTACTTCTCGGTTGAAAATAAACATAAACCCTGCCAAAGATGAAATGACTCTTCATTTTCAAGCCACGGGAAGACAACAGTGTTAGAGGGAAGAGGGTTTAAGCAGAAAAACAGATTTGCCAGAACAATGCATGTGGGTGTGAAATTCGTGTTCACTGCGCAGCCAAAATGCTTCACATGTGGATAAATGTCACTGTTAATTGTTTTATGTGAGAGTGAATCTGAGTTGTAACTGCGTTGCCATAGCTACAAGTCCTAAACTGCATATTCTCAGATATCCCCAGGCATCGGAGCATAGGTGAGCACATTAGCTGAAAAGACCTGACAGGATGTAATTGCCCGCAGATGCAGATGTAACTTTAATCTTTGCCCTATTTATGTCATGCTTGAATGCTTTGACCTATGCAAATGAACACGCTGACAAATGTATTTGTTTTTTCTGCATATCTGTCTGTGCTCAATGTGAGGTAAAAGAGCATAATGGGAGTGATAAGGGATTTGCCACAGTAGAAATGAAGCACATGGGGAGGCTTGGAGTCATCATGAAAAGGTTGAAAGTGAGGGGCAAATCATCTGAAATCACCCAGGAGGACATGTTTCAGTGCATGAAATTTGCACTGTTCTGTAAGTAAACCAGTTGCTGGTACTTATGATTTAAAATAAATCCTAGAATTTGTCACAGAATTTATATAATTTAAAACACACAACATTAGATAGCATTAGATACTTGAAGATACTACTCCTCTGTTTATTTTAGATGCTGTTAAATGTGAAAATGGATTCATAACTACAGACTACAGCTGAAATAACTCAGTTCAGTCAGGAACACTTTAGTCAAAGAGAACTCCATTTGCAGTATTATATTTGGCAGTATGGCTCTCTTCTGGGGCCTCTCTGCCTTTCCTCAGGCCTACATAGAAAGCCTAAGGCAGAGAGAGCACAACTCTCTGCCCTTCCATGTGCTTACATGAAAAGCCTTAAGGCAGATAGAGAGCACACCTCTCTGCCCTTCCATGTGGTTACGAGGAAAGCCAGAGGCATAGATCAAACCTTCCTGCCCTTCCATGCGCCTACATGGAAAGCCTAAGGCAGGGAGAGCAGCAGCAAAAACCCCCCAGGAACAGAACAGAGCAGCATCAATGACAAACAGAAATGACATTGATAAGTCAGACACAGCATGAAAAGGAGGAGCTGGGGTGGAGGTGGGTTGCAAAGTGGCTTGCAGAGGAAGCAGCAACAGTAGGCAGGCCAGAGCAGTTTAAAAAGGATGCCCTGAATGAGATTCACCGACTGGTTGTATAGAAAGGAATCATGTGATCTAACAGCTGACTCCATCTGTTAATTGGGCTGTTTGAGATCAACTGTTGTAGCTGGGATGTGAGCTGAGCTTGACATCGTGTCCTGAATGAACTAACGCTAAGATAAGATGAATAATTAAAGGAATACTTTGCTGGTTTTCAACCAGCTTTGTATCATAACAATGTGGGTAGTATGTGTAAATGATTAGTGTGTTCTTCCCTCCGTCTTACCAGCGCCCAGATCTCTCTGCTTATCTCTCAACTCAAATCTCATCCTGTTGCCAGAACTACAGATTGTACATCTGCATTTTCGTGCACCTCCCACCGCAGACACAAAGAGTATATTAACAGATCTAGACTTAATTTGTTATTATAGACTTCATTCTTTTTTATCCACACATGTTGTATGTAAAAGCACATTGAGATTACTTTGTATGAAATGTGTTATATAAATAACATTTGATTTGAATTTGATTTGAGAGAAAGATCCGCCCCTCTCTCAAACTTAGACCAAACTGTAAAGCTAAGCAGTGCTGATCAAATATAAACAACAAATATGTTACTGTATTGCCTATTTTATTGCCTGCCTTTTCAAAAACATATTTTAGTGCACTGTTTAGCTGTATACAAGTTTGTGAATGGGAAGTGGTGCCATACTGTTTCTGGTATTATAAAAACAAAGGCTGAATCAACTCAGATCAAAACAGTAAAACTAGGCAGTGCTGATCAAATATGAAACAACATTCTGTTATTGCATTGCCTATTTCTCACCTAAAATGTTTTCATAAACATATTTAGCTTACATTTTTTCTGTAATACGATTTATCACCAGCCAGCTACCATATTGTTTCCTGTGTCAAAACGAACATGCTCGCATTATGTCATCCACCGGCAGAAGCATTTATTCGTCCAGGCGGGGCAGTCCATTCTTGTTGTAGTGGGTTTTCTACCTCTTGAGCAAAAGCAAACATCATAGCCCTTTTCTCTGTTTTCTGTGGTCATGTAGCACCAGTCAAAAGTATTTGCATCTTTATAATCCATAGCACTATATCTGACCAGTTTCACATGACACATAATGTTTTGATTGATTGTTAATATTAGTGCGCATTAAAACCTTTACTTACATGAGTTTGTTAGGAGTTCTATTTTTCCTTTTCCCTGTCTGACACTACAGGTCATTAATAGTCACTTTGTTTTCAGAAGTAAAAAGAATGAGCCTGAATATTTACATACAGTTCTGTTTTTGTATCTCTGCCATCATCTGAATCAAAAATGTATTTCGTAAAGCCATCCGGCTCATTGCCTGAGCAGCTGGGATCTCACTATACTTTATCTGTACTATATTCAATAAGTGTTAACAAGTGAGAGGATGTATATATAGTGACATTTTATCCATTTTAATTTAACTGGCTTCTGACAGTGATGGATGAGGCTCCAAGAGGAAGCTTATAAATCCGATTAAACAGTGAAAATGGGTATTGACTGTATTATTTGCACTCTATTTGCTTTTAGCTTTGAGTAACTTCTCCCTGAAGCTAAATCTGTCTGCCTCAGTGAGAAGTCTTTGTGTCTATTATTCTTCCTTTGAAGCAGGTTTCAGATGCTACCAAGTCACAGACTGTGATCTTGATTTACTAAGTTGAACGCTGCTAAATACATGATGAAAATCTAATTTTCTTTCAAATGTATTGACAATTTCTGTATTGATATATTTTTTTCCTCTATCTGTCTTTCTGTCTGTACACATTTGTGACATCGATCAATAAATTTGAACCAAAATCTAGCAAATAAACTGCAATTTAACAGATTTCTTTCCAAGTAGAGCCTGCAAAAGTTAATCAGACCAGGAAACTTGCTCTGAAGATCTGATCACACTTCAAAGGGTGATTGAATCTCTGCGTGTCACACATATTAGGTTAAATCAGACACATATTTATGGTCCATTTTGCTGTGACAACAACAGTCTGCCCTCTGACCACTGGCCTGAGGAATTTCAGACATCCACTTTCATCTAAATGAGTAAAAAAGGCTGCAGTCCACAAACTCACATCGAAGACACACTCCAACAATGTCTAATCACTGCAATCTGGATCGAGCCTCTGCCCCTCCACTCCTGCAGCACTGCTGAGAAAGACATCTTGTGAGCATCGGAGCAAAACTCCATTTCTATTCTTGTCCTCCTGCACACAGAGCTGCATTTGATACAAGATCCTCCCGAACAGACGAATTGATCATGAAGGCTTCCGCAGCTAAAGATTATCCCGCTTCTGTTCTTCCACTGGATTTATATCTCTCCCAAAGATTTCAGTTTGTCTAAGTCAACACAAAGAGCTCTGCACAGCATGTGTATTAAAGATTTGTGGTTTAATGCAGATTACAGACATCAGAGTTGACGTGTCATCTGTTTTTTGGACTCGCATGAATCCTGAAGACGTGTGACTGTCACCTTCAAGTGTGTGCTATTCTGAAATCCTACTCCTGAATGCAGATAAGATTGAGGACATGACTGCTTCGCTGCACCATGGATACAATCTGTCAATCGACCTGTCTGTCTGGGTGTAACTGGCAGTGGTGGAAAATAACTATGTACATTTCCTTAAGTACTCTACAGTCCTTTAGTGCAAATTTGAGGTACTTGAGTATTTCCATTTTATGATACCTTCACACTACAAAACATAGGGAGGGAAATATTGGACTACATATATTTGACAGCCACAGATACTCAGATAAGTTTATTCATCTGAAAAAAAAGTACTTTCCATTGCTTGTAGGTGTGAATGTGAGTGTGAATAGTTGTCTGTCTCTATGTGTCAGCCCTGTGATAGTCTGGCAACCTGTCCAGGGTGTACCCCACCTCTCGCCCAGTGTCAGCTGGGATAGGCTCCACCCCCCCGTGACTGCCGAACAGGATAAGCGGTTACAGATAATGAATGAATGGTTTCCAGCTTCTTTGGGTTTCTTTTGGGTTTTCTTTTATCTGTTTCTGACCTGATTTTTGAGCCACATGACTCATACCGACTTTCAGCTTTGTGGGGGCGTTGTTTGCCATGCAGGGTACAGTAGACATAGCCTTATCGACTGCTCCAAACCGGCCGTGGGAAGTTCAGGTGAATTTCTGACATGTCAGAGATTTGGGTCGGCTGTCGTCAGGCTCTCACACAGTTGAAGCAGAGCCACGAGTCCATTCCCAAAAGTCAGTGTCTTTGTTCTCACTCACTGCTGTACAGTGTGGCCTATACCCAACTTTTGTTGGTGCTGCTAACCTGCCAACTTTTGCATGTGTGTGCATGTGTGAGAGACCTAGAGAGTGAGAAAATCAAAACTTAGACTGACCTGTGTTTGCAGAAATGGACCTTTAAACTCTTTTTGAGATGTCTGTCTGTACATTATTATGAACCATACCTCTGCTGGCAAACAAACTTCTACCTAACCACGACTCCTGAACTTTCAAACAAATCTTTTTTGACAGTTGTCCAACACGGCCAACAGACCGTTTTATTGTCTGTTTTACACGTACAGTGTGAAACTCAGGTCGTGGCTCGATGTTCATGGCTTGCACAGTGTGAGCACATAAATTGTGAGCTTTGGCTTTACATCAGACAATATTCTCGTACAATGGGAGTTGGAAATAAACAACATTTCTGAAACAGGCTGAAATTGTACAGTGTATGCCCAGCTGTACCCATCCAGACTGAACAGATTGTTTCATTTAACTGCTCAATACTGATTGAAATGTTAGATGTTTCTGTGAAATGTCCAACATTTCACAGAAACACGAAGATTAGATAAAGTTTTTCTTTAAAAAATGTGTATACATTTGTGTATTAGAACTTGTTTTTTTCTTCTTATAACCCTTTGGATGTGGCCTGAACCAGAGGTTGGGACTATATTATGTGAGCAGCTCCACCTCAACCAACTACAACAGTAAAATGCAGCACATTATTGCAGTGTTATCAATCTAATAATATCATAAACAATAATACACCAGTATATCAAGTCTTAAATTAACTATAAAATGTAAATGTTATCTGGTTTCAGCTTCTTAAATGTGAGGATTTGGAGCTTTTCTCTGTTTTATATATTTGTAAATTAAATATCATTTGGTGTCAGACAATGTAAAGATGTTATCTCGGGCATCTTACAGACCAGCAAAACAAAAAGCAAAACTTTTGACAGGTGCGTAGGAGAAGACCATGGGCCAACGATAATAAAGCAATAACTTCTGCAGACTGCCTTTGGCAGGTGCAATGATCAGAAATTTATTGGGAAGTTCTCGATGCATCATAAAATATCCTGATGAAGGTCTCTGCGCTGAAACGTTCCCAATAAATTTCTGATTATTGCAAGTGTAGAGGACAGTGTGCTGTAGTTCTTTGCTCTACTTTAGCAGACCAAAGAATTAACTGATTAATTAAAGAAATAATACACACTGATATCTGCTGTAGACTGAAAGGAACCACCTGCATGAGAGGAGTCTGAATAATAAGACACAACTTAATATAAAGAGAAATACTGCATTTGAAACATTAGCTCAATTAAGGTAAGAGAAATCCTTCGTATCTTTCCCTTTTTAAAGTAATTTCTCATGTTATCCTGTGTTTGATGTACAAAGCTCATGCTGACCTAGATGCGAAATTAATAATTTCTGGCAAACGGCATCTGTCAAGCAGATGGAGAGCAGCGATCTAATGGTATGTGCTTTAGAAGGAGAGAGGCTCATTTCAATGGCCACCTGGCTCTGAACTTATCAAGGGTACACACAATGCAATAAGCTGTAATCCACAGTATATACTGCAGGAGAAAATCCATCAATAGCCTATTTCTGAATGTCCTTACAGAACTCAATTAGATGAGCCTCGGAACAAAGATTGCTTGCCATATTGAAACTCTGAAATATAGGCTTCTATCTAACAATTTAGTGATATTTACTTCTTGAACCGCTCACTTCACTTCACGATGTAATCACAAAACAGTAACCCCTGACCAGCTGTCTCTGGATTATACAGACTTTTAAAAACCAATTTTCTGTTTCACGACTTCACTAACAAAACAGTGGTTACATTTGTTTTGAGAGATTGAATGAAAGATTGCTCTTACATTGCAGACATAGTCAATCTAGGCAACATAATGCAGAACTATTAAGAACACGTACTTCTGGAGATGTGGTGTGATTGCCACAGTTAGAACCTAAAGGAAAAGTTTAACACTTTAAGGAAATACAATAGTTAGATAAGACGGATACCAGACTCACTTCTGTACATTCTTTATTTCTGTAGCCGCCTATCCTCTTGAGGGTCGCGGGGGGAGCTGGAGCCAATCACAGATGACACTGGGTGATAGGCGGGGTACACCCTGGACAGGTCGCCAGACTATCGCAGGGCTGACACATAGAGACAGACAACCATTCACAGCTCACATTCACACCTGCGGCCAATTTAGAGTCACCATTAACCTAACCTGCATGTCTTTTGAGAAAACTCAGCTGGAGAAAACCCATGTTAGCAGAGCAGGGCTTCCCCACTCCTGGGTTTGAATTTATACAGAAATTGAAAATGTACCATTTTACGGTGGGTTATGTGGCAGACTGTTTCTTGGCCGGGACCAGTAACTTACTGGAGTCTCTGTTGGCTCCCTGGCAAGTGGCAACTGCTCGGAGTGAGAAAATAGCCTATTACATGACCCAAATGTTAGGCTAAGATACCATCTGCTGGCTGTAGCCTCATATTTGGTATTGATTTTCTCATCTAATCCTTGGCAAGGAAGTAAACAAGCAAATTTCCCAAAATGTCAAACCATTCCTTTGAAAGATAAAACAATGTTATCTTTGCTTGGCCACAACACCGACTTGGGAATCAGCAAGCAGATCATTAGTGACCACAGAAGCTGCCAGAGGAGTGAACGGGAGACTTACAGGTGAAAGCTGATGGATCAATGATGTCAATGACGATAACAAGTGAGGATCCGTGAGCTGAGCTCTGTGGAGCAGAGAGGAGGGGAGAGTGTGACAGGTGTCTCAGCAGGGGGAAATCATTGTGAGAGGGAGATTAGGTCAGATAAGTCGATGTTTTCATGCAGCTGAGTTAAGGCTTTTTCCTAATTGGAAAGTGAATGAAGAAGCGTCGAGAACATGTTTGTCAGCACATCACTGTGGCGGGACACACTTCAGGAACAAAAGGGAAGACCAGGTGTATTATGTACAGCTACAGGGTTCACACAGAGATCAGCTGCTGTCGACAGGTTAGATTAAATGCCACCAAGCTCTGTGTGAAGCAGCCTTTCCCCTTTTTGTGCCATTAATCTCTTTATCGTTCTCTTTGAACTTCAGTCAGTGACTCCCACTACGTTAATTTTACAACTGCTGGTTATTGTTAGAATTTCACGCGTAAAAGATGCTCAAACTACTTAATTGTGGCCTTGGTAAATGTTTTCAAATGTTGTTGCTCATTTCTGTTTTATAATCACTAACCCACGTTTTAATTCTCCTCTGAAGTTGCTGATCTGCACAAATCCACCACTGAAATGTGCCTTTGAGCTCTCCTTCATTTGCTGAGGATAGTCCCAGGCACTAATTGTGTAATTAGCTGCTGCTTTTGTGAAGCAGACACTACATAATCGCAAACAGCAGCCAGAAATTGAACAGGAGGCTTTCATGTATCCAAATCGAGCCTTTAGTATTCATTTTTGTTGACCGCAGTGAAAATGAATTGTATGTTTAGATCCCTTTTTACCGCTGGTTCCCATTTTCATTTGAAGTAATGTATGAATATTTTCAAAGTTTACATAATGTAAAATGAAGTAGTTAAATACAGCATTTCAGCATGGTTTTAAAACTGGCTTTGCTTTTGCTGCGGTGATATCTTAAGACAGACTATGCAAGATTTTCTATAAAAACAATGCATAGATTCATAAAGAAGTCATCCCTCTCAATCAGCATTTATGACCCACTAGAAGTGTGTGGCGGTGTCTCTGCCTGCAGAGACTCTGCACTGCCTGTATCTTCTAGATTCCGTCTTATTTCTGTGCTTGAGGTGTTTATGGATGTGCAGCCTATCGCGCTAAGGTGAGGTCAGGGCTTTATAAAGTTGCTTTGCCATTGTTCCATCGGCCCAAAATTCCGAAGGCCCATTAGTCCAAAAAATGTCCCATTGGACCAAAAGCCCATTTCTCCGACTGCCTGTTATTCCACAAATAAACACTGTGAGCTGTTTCACCTCTGCTTTCTCTGCAGCCTTTGTGCCACCTGACATGGGTGTTTTAAGCGAATGCATGACCTTTACCTGTAACCAAATGTTTTTTATGCCTGAACATAAACACACATTCATCACAGCCTTGTTGAGAAATGTAAAGTTTCAACATATTCCCTTTGACATAATGTGCAAATGTAACATATACGTGGTTTACAGAAACATACAATGCAACATTTTTTCTTGTAGTTGGGTTGTGTAACTGCAGGTAGTGTGTATTTTTTTTTTTTTTTTTTTTTTTTAAAAAGAGCTTTCTGTACAATGGGACATTTTTTTAACTAAGGGGGCTGTGGAACTTTGGGCTGTCAGAACAATGGGTAGTTCCCTTTATAAAAGTAGCGACCAGGTGCGACACCCTAAGTAGCAGGCATCCAAGAATCACAGCAAAAAAAAATGCAAACACAGCAAGATAAAATGAGAGTGACATTGGGTGAGAGGCAGGGTACACCCTGGACAGGTCGCCAGACTATCACAGGGCTGACACATAGAGACAGACAACCATTCACACTCACATTCACACCTACGGAAAATTTAGAGTCACCAATTAACCTGCATGTCTTTGGACTGTGGGAGGAAGCCGGAGTACCTTCACACGGGGAAACATGCAGACTCCTCCCATAAGGGCTCCCCCACTCTGGGTTCGAACTAGGAACCCTTTTGCTGTGAGGCGGCAATGCTAACCACTGCTAACCAGTGTTAACCTATGCCGCAGTGAATCCAAAAAGTATCTGACAATCCTGCATAGTATACCTTAAACTTTACTAAGTCAAGGCTTTAAAGATCTGTATGGCAACTTCAGAAGCAAATTATTGGTAATATAACCAGAAACAAATAAGTAAAATTTCCCAAAAATATATTAGTAAAATATCTGAAAAAATATATCCACAATCAAATTGTAAAATACCAACAACAAAAAACTTTAATGTAAAAATACCCCAAAAAATATCAGTAAAGTAGGTGGAAAAAAAGTAAAATATCCAAAAATGATCAGTAATATTAGTAGTGTTAGTAGTATTCCCAAATGAAATAAGTAAAATATCCAAAAAGTATGAAAGTAAGAGAGGGTCATGTAACCACTGTTTCTTAATTTGACATTTGTTTCACTGCGCGGAGGATGTTCGAAGCAAAATGTAATTACAATGCAGGAATGCAGACGGGAGATTTTAAAAATACGAGGTTCAAAGGAAGAGGTGTGCACAGATTGATCATTAGCCAGAAAGCAGATTTGGACACTTGGAATGACTCTCTGGCCCCGTTTATAAAACAGGGCCAGAGAGTCATTTGGGAGAACTCAAACAGCAAAAGCAAAGCAGCGCAGTCCGTTAACAATCACTTCTTTAATATGCCTCTCACTCTGCCATCCTCAATAAAAACAAATGACCTCAGTGCCATGAGACACCGGGGTGAGCAACTCTGATCTTGTTTTTCTGAAAGAAGAGATGTGACAGATTTTTAGATGCTGAAACTGTTTGAAATGCTAATGAACTCTGTTAGTAAAAAAAACATGAGGGGAACACCGATAAACACCCACAAGTATATGTGTACAGTACAGTATGTGCACAAACAGGTGCACCACACACACACATGCACAAACACAGGTACAGTATTTATTACAGGATGGATGGTCAATGCTGTGTACATCACTGTCAGACTGCAGAGAGCAGAACTGTGCTTCGACTTCTTCTATCTCCTGCACGATAAACACTGCAGCTACTCTTTGACTCACAGGTAAGGTTGCTCATTTGGGATGTATTTGGCACAGCGTGAGGGGTCACTCAGGGTCATGAACGAGTGCGAGAAGAATCGTGTGATTGATAGCCGCGCTGTATGACAGTTTTGCAACTAAAGCACCACGCACCTTGGTATCAGACCTTGGGAGTGAAGAAAGAGCTAAACCACAAATCAAAGCTCTTGATTTACTGACCGATATCTCGTTACGACCATCACCTATACAAGCACCTCGAGTGAGATGAAAGGGAGCTGGTCATACTCTGAGAGACAGGATGAGGAATTTGCAATTTCAGGGGACCTTGGCATCCAGCCACCGCTCCTCCACACTGAGATAACCCAGCCATAGTGGTTTGAGCTCCAAATAAGAACACCCCCTGGTGGAAGAAGACAACGGGGCAGATTTTAGGGATTATACCTGCTGGGTCTCCTCACACCCCTGTCGCCCTGACCTGAAGCAATGACTAGAAAATACACAGACACATATTTTGAAAAATATGATGACAGTTGCAGTTGTTTGCTTGTGTTGCCAGGCTGCTGTCAATCAAATATGATTAAGCATCACCCACACAGTCCTGAAGGAGCAGAATTTTTGAGTGCTGAGGAATGCATGAGGATGTTTTATTCTTAACTTTTGATGTAGTTATTGCTCGGTTAGTCAATGAGTATTTCATGTTATAGAAAAACACTTGAAATTAAGTTCAAGCTCAGATTATTTTAAGGGACTTTAAAGGTCCAGTGTGTAGGAGTTAAGGGCATCTATCAGCAGAAATGGTATATATATCGTGTTCATAACGTGTCGTAACCTTAGAATGAGTCGTTTGTATCTACATACAGAGCAGGTCCTCTCCTATGAAGTCTGCCATGTTGTTTCTACTAACGCAACCTCACTCCGAAGTCAGTGAAACGCTTGGGCGGTGATTGCGGCATGAGACACTGGTGAAAAAAGGTGTTCTTTACCGTTGTAGTTTAACGGCACACGGTGATGTCAGCGGGAATGCGGCGGGACAAGAGTGGAAGTTAAAGCAGCGAAAGTCCAAGTAGGGCGGGTTGGAGGGGTGGTGGTTGGGTCCAACAAACACTGACCTTCACCCGTTGCCTAAACCCAACCACATGTGTTAGTTGTTGGAGGAAAAAAACGTCATTTTGTGTTGTTGTACTGATGTAGTGCTTTTATTTTGAAAAAGACTGTATGTAAACGTTAAATTTCCTGTGAAAACAGAAGTGTATTTGAAAGAAGACACCCAGGGTACCTTTCATATCCGTCATATCTGGACGTGGAAGGTCCATGACCAAATGTCAATATGTGACGAGGTCAGAGTGAGAATGTGTTGTTTCTACAGTAGCCCAGAACGGACAAACCAAACACTGGCTCTAGATAGAGCCATTCATTTTTACAGTTCACCTACACACTTGGCACACAGGAGAAGTTTCAGCTCTGCAACCTCACCGCTAGATGCCACTAAATCTTAAACACTGGAAAAGTTCCTCCTCACTAAAATTAGATATTTAACCTTTCATATCACTTTAGTAAATGTATTGAGTAAATGTAGGTTGTCTCTGGATGTGAAGCAATCAAAGACCAAGCCTGTGGTTTGCGGATTACTGATATTGCATTCGTGGCATGTAAGGGTGTCAAATAGCAATTGAGCTAAATGCAATGACCACATATACAGGCATATTTAATAGCTTTAAATATCAACACTTTGACCTGCTCCATTTTCCAGTGTTGCAGCACTGCCTAGGGCATCGCTGAGTGCTACAAGGCAATTAAATCCTGTGCTGTGTATGCCTATCATCCATCACCCCCGCCTCCCTACAACTTCTGTGCAGTATGAAAATACGGCACTTTCCTCTATGTAAAAATATTGCCTCTGCATAATCCAAGCAGCAATTATGATGTTTTCCACAATATAAATTTGATAAAAATAATTAGTTGTATGTAAATCTAATTTATATGAGACAACACTGCAGAATAATCCTGCAGTCAGTGACTTGCTCATTAGCCATGTTCACTGGTGGGAGTGAGGGTCTGAGTTTCAAGCATAAAACCTGAAGGTGCAGGAATAGAACAACTTTTATATGAACAGCTGAAACAATGATATATTAAGTGCGCTTTATGATGTTAGATGTAACTGAGTTAAACATAGTGCCAGGTGGAAGGATACTGATGTGATGCAGTCTGTCTAATCTGTTATAAAGACTGCAAACTGTTGCAGCTTTGTGTCTTGAATGGGCTGATAGGAAATTGTCTCCAGTGAGGCAGAAGAAACAAAGATAAGTTTTGCCTTTCAGCATGGAGTCACTAACTGTCAAGCGAAAATAAAAGCGAGACGGATGAGGATATTCTTTTCATAGCCTCTCATATCACCTTGTTCTTCTTAGTCGCTACTTTGCTAATACAGTCCATAATTAGCACGCTACAGTAAAATGCCTAACTATAATAGCCAGTGGTGAAAGAAGTTTTCAGATCTTTCACTCAAGTAAAAGTACCAATATAACAGTGCTAAAATATTCTGTTAAAGTCCTGCATTTCAAACAGAGTTCTGATACACAAATTTGTATTCATATTATGAATTTTTCACTAATCTTTGATTTGTTTTTGAAATATGAATTTGATTTCTTCAGGGCCCCACACTGCTCTTAAAATGAATCCATATTAGAAGTTAAGAGGAAAAGTGTCTCTTTGGAGAAAGTGCTAACAAGCTCATAGACATCTGAAACATGACAAGGAGCCTTAATCAGACTAACCAGACACAGCTGTTATAAAAAAAAGTTCACAAGCCAGGAGAGTTAGAAACAGCTTTGAAATGCATTGTATTTAATAAATGTATGTTGTTTCTTTTCTTTGACAAAAGAAGGCCACAATGACCATCTCCTACCCTGTGCTGTCCCAAGGTGATTTTAAACCAGCTCTACTTTATAGAGGAATGTGCAACATGCCATAGTGTACACAGTGAAAGACCATAGTTAATACAAGGCACTTAGTAATGTGACTTGAAATTCCATCCATCCAGCCATCCATTTTCTAACCGCTTATCCTCTTGAGAGTCGTGGGGGAGCTGGAGCCTATCCCAGCTGACATTAGGCGAGAGGCAGGGTACACCCTGGACAGGTCGCCAGACTATCACAGGGCTGACACATAGAGACAGACAACTATTCACACTCACATTCACACCTACGGACAATTTAAAGTCACCAGTTAACCTATCCCCAATATGCATGTTTTTAAAATTGTGGGAGGAAGCCGGAGAGCCGGAGTACCTGGAGAAAACCCACGCCAACATGGGAAGAACATGCAAACTCCACACAGAAGGGTTCCCGCACCCGGGATCGAACCAGGAGGCGAGAGTGCTAACCACCACGCCACCATGCTGTCCCGTGACTTGAAATTGAGAAATGAAAAGTTTTTAGTGGTGGAGCAGCATAGCTCACAAAACTTAGGACAATCATTCATTTTGTGATAATGGCACCAAATTTGGTACTTTTAAAGCTTAATGTAGATAATTGAATATCGGGGCATCGCAGATTGGTACTCTGATGACCATAGTGGCAGAATCCAACATGGCTGCCACCCAAAAACCATTTTGGCTATAACTTTTGGACCAGATGAGCTACAAATGCAAGCTTGGTGTCTGTTAGGAAATTTTTGGTTTTATGATTGGATGTGTCATAATGGGAGGTTAAACAGAAGCAGCATATCCAGGGACAAAAATGTCAAAAATATCCAGGTGTATGTGTGAAGGGTTTCCTCTACATGTGTAGAGGTCAAAGAATGTCATAAAAGATTTCCACACATAACTAAATTATTTTAAGAACCCCTGTAGTGTATATCTGATTATTTCTGTCATGATCCAGGGTTTTTTCATTTATAGTCTTATCTCTAGGATTTTGTTTTTGGGGTTTTCTGTTTGTATTCCTCCTTGTTTCATATTCATTCATGATTAAGCTGTTTCCTGTTTTATTTTGTAGATTCACTCCTTGTGTGTTATGTCTGCTTTTATTTCCTGTCTTTGTGTGTTTTCCCGCCTCGGTCTTTGTCAGCCCCGCCCTTATTAGTTTCAGTAACCTGTTCGTACTCCCCCAGTTAGTGCCTTTCCCTCATTTACCCAGCTTCACACCTGCCCTGCATCAGCCTCATTAGTCCTTCCCTGATCCTGAGTTTTTCCCAGCCTATCAGCTCCCTGCCTCATCACTTTATTCCCCCCACCATAGGCTCTCCACCCTTTTTCTCCACCTGCACTTCATCACCTCGTCAGACTAGTTTCTATTTAAGTCCTGGTTTTCACTTCAGTCTTGGTTGGATCCATGATTTGGTTGTTTGATGTTTAGTTGCTGTTTCCTGCACTATAGTGTGATCTTTTTGAGCTCCTGTGGTCTGCTGTCTCCTCTGATTTGGTCCACCTTTTACTCACCACATAACAATTTCAAGCTTCAGGTTAGAAAACACATGCCTCACCCAGTGAGTTTTTATATAAAATCTTAATTTGAAAAGTAGCTAGTAAATATCGCTGTCAGATAATAACCTCATTCAATCAGGAAGACTATCTCTATGCGCTGTTCAATCGCAATTCTCTCAGTCTCACCCCCCAAATTCCTCCAATCAGCTGATTATGGGTGTTCACTCTTCTAGTAAACCACCAAATTTTCACTGCTGTCAAACTGCAAATCTGTTTTCCTCTCTGCTGCTGTCAGCTGTCATTTCAGACAAACTTGTCACACCCTTCTTCACCCCATTCACCTTCAGTCATCATATCCAGAGCCCAGGTTGAGCTCATCATAAGTCCACTCCTCATCACATCCAGATCCTCAGCACACTCTTCATCTCATCATCACCACCAGCAGCATCTAGACTCCGTAGGGGGGTTCCCTGTTCTACTATGGCTTCACCACCCCTCTTAGACTATACATCACAATGGGATCTAATTGCCAAAGACTATTTAAATTTCTCATACTTTTGTGCACCTGTAAATAAATATTATTTCTCTCAGTATTTTCCTCTTGAAACGTAGGGGAGTGACTTAAAATTGTACTTTTAGTTCCAGTGTGTAGGATTTAGGGGCATCTATTGGCGGAAATAGTATTTAAATATTCATAAATATTATTGGAGTATATAATCACCTGAAAATAAGAATTAATGTGTTTTTGTTACTGTAGAATGAGCTGTTTATATCTACATACAGAGTGGGTCCTTTTCCACAGTCTGCCATGTTGCTCTACAGCAGCCCAGACAGCATCTTCTCATTCTCAACATGTCAAATACCGCCTCTTTATCAATGATGTGTACGTTAGATACTGAGGCACAAAAGCACCTTTCGCAGCATTATAAAAAACACACCGGCCGGCGGCAGGAGTTTGTAACACCACCAGCAACTACTGTAAAGAGTGAGAAAGTCCCTATAGGGTGGGAGGGGAGGTGGATGGAAAAATGATAAATGGACTGCACTTGTATAGTACTTTACTGGTCTTCCAACCACTCAAAGTGCTCTTACACTATATGTTACACCCATTCACACACTGACGGCCGAGGCTACCATACAAGGTGCCACCTGCTACTCAGTAACCATTCACACACACTCCCACACCAATGGAACAGCCATTGGGAGCAATTTAGGGTTCAATATCTTGCCCAAGGATACTTTGAGATGCAGAGCCAGGGTTCAGCCACAGAACCCCTGATCTTCCAATCAGTGGATGACCCGCTCTACCTTCTGAGCCACAGCCTCTCCAATGTGTGGGTCAAACAAACACAGGATTTTCACTCAGGAGCCCACTGTTTGTTTCGCATGTGAAACCATAAGTCAACACAGTGTGCTAGTATGTGTAGCATGCTATAATGGTGACATAAGTCACGTGAAATATTCTGTTAGTTACGGTATTTATTTTGAGCCAAGCCATGATGTTTTTTTGTATATCTAACAGTGTGACTTTGTTGCCCAAACTTATGAAAATAAACGTAAAATTAGGTGTTTTAGGTCCACTGGAAGTTTATTTTGAAAAAGACAAGCCAAAACTGTACATTTCCTGTGAAAGTGGAAGTGCATTTTGAAAAGATACAATGCATGTAACGAGTGTATAATTAACACACAGTTCATGAATGTGAAAAACAGATGCAGGAACATATCTAGTGTGTTATATATTACCATTTAGGTCAATAGACAAAGCGACAGTATTCTACTTGTGGGGATGAAAATACATTCGCCCAGAAAGAACAAATCAAAGATTGGTACTGGATTGGGCTATTATATCTAGACAGTTCTCTTACACACTTGGCACACGGACAAGTTTCAGTACTAGATGCCACAGAATCCTACCTTTAAGTACAATACCTGAGTAAATGTATTTCAGTTACTTTCCACCACATAGCAGCATGGCAACATGCTAACTCAGGAATAAATAAAACTGGGACACATTGGAATAATGAAGTATATCATCTCCATGTTCCTGTCTAAAGCTGCTTTTGGTGAGAAATGATCGGCTCATTTTTCCACTCTGTTCACCCAGTATCATGCAGATAAACATCTGTTTTTGACAGTTATATTGGATTCTTAATTCAGACTGGAGAGGATCATTAAAGATTTAATGGAGCACAACAGACTCAGGGAGACTGGTGAGCTCCTAATCGAAGGAGGCTGATTCAGTCACAACAGCAAAATGAGTGGGAGGTGCTGAACCAGTTTCACATTAGGTCGCAGCTTCTGACCAAACTCCACACAAATCGCACATTAGTTGGCCCATCGGGGGAAAGAGTAAAAGTTATCTCATTGGAAAATAAAAAAGGTCTCGCATCATTGTTGCCTGCAATCTTCTCAGAATACCCAGTTGGTCTGTTAGTTATGTCGTAAAGATTGTTTACTCACTATATAGGATCCTAAAGCCTCTTGCTCATATGAACTCTTTCCTTAGGGACAAAACAAATGTTGGAGCTGTTGAGTGCTTTTAGGGTAGGCTGTCTGGAAATTTAAGTTTCCTTCATAATTCTGTTATTGTTACAGTGTTGCATACATTTCTTCTGAATATGTTTGGCATCAACATTTCTCTGAATATTCATATTTGTGCAAGTAATTAGGATTTCTTTTGGGACAGACTGGAGTAAACATGGAGTTTATCTGAAAGGTTATTGGGACTTAAGCAATTAGCACAAGTCACCAGCTTAATTACTCTGATTACATTGTGAATTCTTTGCATTTCTCGGGCACCTTCCATTTGGGGAATTCCTAAAACTAAGATGCTGCAGGAAGTTGTTTACCTTTAAAGCTCAGGTAGGCAGTCTAATTTTGGCATCACTGGGCAAAATTCCCATGATAAACTTTGAGTATATTGTAATTCAAGTCAACTGAGAGAACACCAGACTTCTGCACCTCCTCTTGGGTCTGTTTTCACTCTTTTAATGGGAGACTTTGGCCAAACACAGGTCACCTCAGAGAGAGGGCGTTCCTATTTGTTGTCTTGTAAATGCAGATGTACGTGCACGTCCCTTCTTTCAGTAAAAGCCTAACTCAATAGCTCAGAGGCTTGCAGAGGAAGTTACTATTCCAGAAGTCCAAAAAAGAAAGACAGACTTATAAAAAATAGAGTCCAAGGGTGCTTTCAGACCTAGAGTTCACTTGCTATGGTCTGGATCAGGGACTAACTTTGTTACAAAGTTGCATAATTGCCCAGAGTTGGCTTGAGTTCTCACAGCAACATTTACAAGCAGACCAGGTGAAATACCTTGAGCGAGAAAGCTGCTCTTAATTGGTCAGAATTTCCATGCGAGAAAAGTCCAGGAAGTTAACAAAACCTTGAAGAAGAGTGCACATGTCAGATAAACGCGACACTTTCTAATGGCACAATGGAGGGACAACTATGTGGGTTGGTTTTAGCGCTGCTCATCGTGGACTATATTGCTGTCATTGTTCGTTTTAGGCAAACCATACAGCTTGAAAACGAGGCACGGCTCCAACTAGAAAACAATGTTTTGATGCATTGGATGCGCTGAATGTGCATATTAAGGCAGTACAGGAGGAGGCGCACATTAATAATCCTCCAGGACTGTAACATGCTCATGTTTAACCCAAACAATGTTGCTAATTAGCCTTTTGCAAACTGGAGCCAAAGGTTCACAGCTGCGGCTTCATGTTCATGTTCACGTGGGCCTACAGTAGCTAACGTTAACTAGATCCTGGAATCATAGAGTGTCCTCACTGCACACCGTTACAGAAAACCTTGCTGGGAGGAGAGCGGGCAGTAGCCTCAGAGATGCAGTGGCTGCAACAACACGAATCTGACCAGTGCAAACCCCAGCTCTGGGAGACCTGAAAGCCCCTACTCCCTGACAGATCAGCAAACTTTCTGTTGCTGCTGTTACACAGGTCAGACTGGGCACTGCTGCTGGCTACAAGCATGCTGTGACACCTGGCACTGGGGGGGTTGCGCTGGCTGAATTTAAGCTGCTACAGAGCTGGTGCCCATTTTTCTCACAGCAAAGTATTCCACAGCAGCAGGGAGCGAGGCTAACTAATTCATGTCTCATCTGAGGTCTGATAAACAGAGAAAGAGAGAGCAAGGTAAGGAGGGGCTGAGCAAATGCACCACAATGAAATAGGATTATATAAATCAATGTATAGGGAACACTGGGTTACTGTATGAAGCACGTTGGTATGCCTGTGGTCGTCTGATGGGAGTGGTTTAGGACAGAAAGGGGAGAGGAGAGAGCTGCAGGAAGAGGGTGTATTTTCATTCTTTTTTTTCCCTTACAGATTTTTATATATTTAAATTTCTGGCCACATGGTTACTTACATAGGGAAAAGATTCTGCGAATAAAATGTGAAAATATGAGAAAATGCTATTAAAACTAGAAACATATGAGTAGGTGGCCTTGATGTTTTTAAGAAAATTTCTGAGGACAGCTGGTCTGGTCAGATGGAGCTACAGAGTCAGCATGTGCACAGGAAGATTTCAAGGTGACATGGTTTCTTTTACCCTGAATAAAAATATATCCATTTAGTACAACATGCAGATATCAAACGTCACTCAACCATCTGCTTGTCAGACATATTGCATAAACTGCCATTACCTAAATATCCAACACCTGGAGTTCTGTTGTTGGAAACTACTGCTTCCCCCTGTTTGAAGCACCAGCTCAAGAGAAGAAAATCACAGAGCAGCGAGAGGGTATTAAGTAGAAATAAGACTGACAGGAGTGCAAGCATCATGCCTTACAGTTATGTTTAGTAAGAAAAAAGTTATGTTTTGTAAGAAAAAAAAGAAAGAAGACATTTATTCACACAATTGCTCACCAAGAGAGAGGTGGGTGTCATGTCCAAATGAGAAGCACTTTTCACACAACTGCAGCAAAACGTTTGTGCTCTATTGTTTCAGTTACATTAGTTTCACTGCGCAGTAAAAAGGGTTTGATTATCCATGAGCCAAAACGTCCCAGTAGATTTACCCCCTCCTGGTGAACACGCTTCAGCACCACCAGAGGGAGGCGGGTTTAGTGTGATATGAGTTTATTTTTAATATCACAAAGAGCAAGATCTTCCTAAGAGATGCACTTTTATGTTGAGCTGTTTCGCAGCTCGAGATTTGTTGTCTGTGTGTCAGCGATCCTTTCTTTGTTCCATTTATTGTACTTTATTTATAAACAAGCCAGTGTTGAAAAGGAAGGTGGTGAGTTGAATGTGCAGGAGGTGTTAAATAAATATGATTAATAATAAAGTTACTGAATAGATTCCCATTTGCCTTGTCCAACCCAAATTTGTCTTTGTCCCCAGCATGACATTAATTTTTAAATGTGCTATATAAATAAACTTGATTTGATGTAAATTTTCTTATTACTGTATTTTTGTTAATAAACAAACAATGACTCATAACAATGTCTCCATAATCTCTGACTTCCAACACTGTCTGTTTTAACCTCATACAATGGTTCACATGATATCTTACGAATTAGTCCCTCTACCAGTTAGGTTAGGTTTAGGAAAAGAATCATGTAATGTGACATTACGCATAAAACTTAAAATAACTCAACACTGACATTTTGTGTCACAAACCCTGGTCTCCTGGGTCAAAGTCCTGAGTTTGTTTGACCAATCCCTCCTCCCTTAATGGACTTTGTTGCTCTTTATACTATGTAACCTGACCTCCTCCTCCTCTCCCGTCATATGACAGAGGACAGCCTACAGCACACGAGACCCTGTGACTGCAGCCACCTGGCTCACAATTACATGGGATATATATGAGTTACACCCCATTACGTTTTGTAGGTATAAGTAGGAACAGTGGATGAGAAAAGCCTGGTTTGTGGCACTCAGCTACAAGCTAAGCGGCAACCCCTTAAGCCAACATGGAAGTGCCAAAAACTGCAGTTCTCTGGATGGCCACTTGAGGCTAGGCTCTAGAGGCGAGTCAAACCCCATAGACCCCCATGTTAAAATGCCAAGCCTTTACAGCAGAAATTAACATGTTCACAGCCTGGTACAAAAACAGTTTTGGTCTCTATAGCTAATTTCCCGAGCTCCTGACCACTGTTAAGGGCCGTGAATTTTTAAATAACTCACCAGTTCACATTTTATTAAAGCTTAAAGTTACGCATAATTAAGGGCGGGCTGCTTTGAGTGACAGGCTGTCTGCTGATAGTGTCCTCTGCCCCTCAGTCCTCCACAGCGCCATCCTCTCGCACAAATATGGTCACTTCTTGCTCTAAAAAGCAATATGGCGACAGCCTAAAATGCTGAACTCGAGGCTTCAGAATGGGAATCCACAAACCAATGGGGTGACGTCATGGTAGCTACATTCATTATTTTTACAGTCTATGCTCCAAGCTCGTTAGAATCCACTAAAAACAGGTCACAAACATATAGTCACATTTTATAATGAGGCTAAATAATTTTCTGAAACACTTGAGCGCTGTAGTTTTCAGTAAACAATACTCAAACAGAAGTAAAAGTGCATTTGTTGGCGACTATATTCTCCACAATATTCTGTGTACCAGGGACTACTTACAGCAGCAGGATAGTGTTGTGACATCGGCTCGAAATAAACTACAGTGCTCATGTTCATTGTAATGACAGAATATGTCACCCACTGCAACAGTGTGGCTCATTTATATGTTTTTGTAAAACAATGGAGCACAGAGGAACAAGTTATATCAGGCTTTGGCTACAGGGACAACGCTCCATCAATTCATTGTTGCTTTTGGTCTTTTCATGGGATTTGCTGAAAATAAGAAAAGCAAAGTACGTTCAAATAGAATTAAGGTTCATTTTGTCTCAAAAGGACTTTAAGTATCAGTGTGTTGCAAAAGCCAGAAGAGCATTTTGTCCATTTTTCCTTTCTGAACAACAGCATAATGGTCCATTAGGCCTGAAGTGTTCTTGATATGATATTTTGCGTGTGTATTGAGTACTGCAGGGCAATGGTCTGCACTGTTCAGACAACCATGCAACATTTATAGCTCAGGATGTGCTGCTGTTCTTAAATGCTGTGAAAAAGGACTTCTTTCCAACATTTCCCCTCATACACAAGCACACACACATCCTTCACAGCAGAAGTGTTTGGTAAAAAAAAATAAAAAAATACAGACAGCAGTCTCTCTTTTTCTTCCTGCTACACTGCGTAGATGTCTGCAGGCGTAGAACATCCACAAAATCAGACCACAAGTGGTATGACAAGTCAGGTGCCATACCACACCAACAGCACAACACAGTGCCTGGGAACAACTTCACATCCTGTCACACAGTGTGCTGTGCTAACTGAACTCAAAAGGGTGAGTAAGGCAGAGTCTGGAGCGTTTACTTGATAGCTATCAAAAGTGACACAAAATCTTGCCTCTACAATAGTGCCATTCTGAGGCAAGCACACAGTAATAGCGCTGATCTAAAGGATGCTGTATGTTCCTCATCAAGGGTTCATTTGTAACTTCACATGACGTGTTATTATAACCGCAAGAGTTTTATTAGCAGCTCTTTGTTTACATCTCACCAAACAAGATGTTCTTAATTGCTACGCATACTGTAATCATATATGAATATAACATGAATATATCAGCGGAAGTGTTAACAACTGGAGTTACTTGAGAATAAGATCACATCACATCTAGAGTGAAAAATAGATTTAATTTATGGGATTAGCTATATATTTCTGCACAAGTATCCATATGCAGTACACTCTCTCTGCAGTGCAATGACAAATGGAGTTTGGAGCTACTAGATGTGATTATTTTTAGGCTATTATATATTCTTATTGATCCAGTTTACTTCAAAGTACTTAACTCTAGTATTTGGCAGAGAGTTGAGCCCATTGTTTAATGAACTGACCATGGGTAGATTGTAAGACAGCGGGCCCCTGGGCACAGAGATGCAAACGGCCCCACCACTTCTCCTACACAGAAGCAAGACACACAGACTTTGTGGTCGTGTTGCATCTCTTTGTAGTCGTTAGGCATCTTTTTGTGGTTTTGTATCTCTTTGTGGTCATTTTGTGTTACATAAAGGTTGTTTTACCCCTTATGTAGGTATTTTGTGTCTCTTTGTATTTCATTTGCATAGTCTTGCGGTAATGTTGAGTCTCTTCCTGGTCATTGTGTATTGATTTGAGTGACATTTTAAAGGTGAAAGCCAGGGCGGTGCTGACACTCTGGACCCCTGGGCCTGTGCCAGGTTGGCCCATTCAGTACCAGTTCCAGTATGTTTGGTTTCATGGAACTGAAAAGAGATATTTGTCTCTGACTCTTTTCCACAAGTAGCTCTGGTTCTTGAATTGGAAACAGTCAGTGTTCTTTGAAACTTGGTGCTATCTAGTGGACCAGCCCACCTTTCCATCAGTTTGGAACAGAGCCATTGTAATCAGGATGGATCATCAGTGGAGGACATTGGACGATGCACAACTGAAAAAACAGTAGCAGCAAGATGGCTGGTCGCATCGATTACCTGTGAGCTTTTGTTCTGTTATTACAGATATGTGTTTTTTATCTAAAAAACAAGCATGAACCAGCTATTATTGATAGGCAGATGTGTGAGACTATTACAGTACAAGACTCCATCCTTTCTTTCCAATCTGTAGAATATGTAGGAAAAACTGCAACTATCCGATTCCAGCTGGGGACCAACTTGTCAGCCTCTAAACCAATTTATTTCTGGTCAAAATGTTAAGAACGGTTTAAAATTAGGTGAGCGAACTGGAATTGAACCCATTCCATGTTGGTGAAAAAGATGTGGAAGCAGTAACAAGATCAGATGCTACAGTACCATACAGAGGAATAATCATACTAACCTCTACTAGTATAATATTCTCTTGAAAGCCAAAATAATAAGTTTGGGGATTTTTTTTACAGTATTTTGCTTGCTTTCTTTCTTTTTGATCCCACTTACACATTTTTTTCCCACTATATTCATGCAGATACATTGTTTTTGCATATATTTTGTTTCAGGCTCAAATGCAGTTTTTAGGCAATTTTTGTTATCCATTACCAGAGGTGCTGAGATTACAAAAAATGTAGTTCTTCCAAGAGCAATTGCTGATAGAGAAATTAATTGTCATACCTCAAAACTGTCTACATCCCTAAATTTACTCACTAATTTTAGTCTAACTTGAGAAACCTCCCTGTCAGTCACATCTTAAGTTATGTAGTGTTGACTCTGCACTTTGCAGCTAAACTTTCAACCTCTTCCCATAACACTGAATGAAAATGAAAGGTTTTGGCCCCTGATTCTTCTCAGCCCGGAGACGTGGAATTGATTGAGTCTCCTTTATTCTTTGATATTGATTATTGCCTATGTGCCAACCTAAGGAGCCTGGCCTTTATCATGCATTTAGTGATGACAGAAAATCAAAATTCATATGAAGATGGGAGGTGGTTATGCAGTCCACATGTCGTGTGTGGATGCTGATATAGAGAATTTTTCCACATGTGGAGTTTTACTATATAGTCCACTACAGCGATTTCCACCACAGGGTACTCATACCTGCAGTGTTGGGTGATATCTTTAAGCTCAACTAGTTAACTCAAATCAAGTCAACTAAAACACAGAAATGATTTGATGTAAATTTAAAAAAAAAAAAAAAGCTCTCCATGTATTTTGTGTTAAGGAAGAAACTTCTGAATAGAATTACAAATTGGTGTGATGCTGATCTTTATCATATTTATGCAGTACACTGCAACCTGGAGTCAAATGTAGCGTACTAACACCACATTTGCAATTAAGACAGGCATGAAAAGTAGTCCAGGAATAAGCAGAAAAGCTGAAATAGTTAACTAAAGGTATGGATGAAGAGTTTAGATAATTAGCTGAAATTAATGAATTAGCAGTTGAAATGTGCCACTCTGATAAATGCAGAGCTGACTTAATTAAGAAATCATTTACAGTTCAGTTGTATAGAATACATTCAAAACCCAGTCTTAAATTATTATATTAGAGATCAAAAAAAACATCCAGTTAATAATCTATTCATGATAATACATTTGGAACAAGATGAAGGATGTCAGTGAAGGGTCACTTCAGCTCATCTGACCAGGGGCGTCTCTAAGGGGTGACACAGGGTGGGTGGATCAGAGCGCTGTTCAGTTCCAGCCTGTTTTGCTGCCAGAGAACATGCACACACACACACACACACACACACACACACACACAGACTGCAACATATGTATTGAAAATATAACAAGTTAAATGAATAATAAAGGCCTATGTGATGTTTTTTATTTCGTAGAACAAAACGTCTTCTATTCCAACACAATCAGTATAAAAATGTTGCCGTTAAATGTTCCTGCACCACAGATATGTAACCTTTGCAGGTTATTGTGCAGCAGGTACGTTGAAACTTTACACTGAGGTTAACGTGTGGTTAGGTTTAGGCACAACAACCACTTGGTTATGGTTAGGAAAAGATGTTTTGTTTTCAAATACCCCGTTTGGGGGGCACGATTCTGTCAGGCAAAGTAATGATATCTCAGCTGCTTTTCACGTCACTATCGCAGCCAAAAAAGCAGCTCTGTATCGGTAAAAACTGCCCAAAAAGCAGCTTGAAACACAGTGACAAGTACCTAAAGAAACGACAACAATTGGGGGCTGAAAAGCCGCTGGAAAAAGAGCAATCGGTCACTGAATAAAAAAGCACATTTGGGGGCTGCTAAAAGCAGCTGGGAACACAGTAATGACTCGTTAAATCACAAATGGTTTTGTTTGTTGGTCTCAAGCAGTGGTCTGCGGCTTGGCAGGTGTCTCACCTAGGTGACACGCTGTCAATCATTCCCTCCACCTACTGATGACAAACTCAGCTCATATATTACATCACTTAGAACTGTTGATATGATATGCTGTATTTATGTCTTATTAAAAAATTTCCCATGGGGCCCCCCCGACTGGTTCCTGGTCCCTCTTTCACCCCCTCAATTTAAAAATAGTGGAATCGCCCCTGCATCTGACAGGGCTGTGAAAGGACCAATGCTCAAGTAGTATATTTCAAACTGCAGAAGCTGTAACACAGGTTTGGTGTTTGTTACGCAGAGGCAAAAGGTACATTTGGATTCTCCCCTTGTGTTGATGCTCTCAGGATGGGCTGTGCAGATAAACCACTGAGGCTGCAGGTAAATTTCAGGCATGACTACAATGACTCTGATCTGTGCTGACAGAGTGAGACTGCAGACAGGACTTCAGTGCTTCCCAGAGCAGACTTCAGTAGCAGGACAGACAGATAGTTAGAGAGATAGGCAGGCAGCATCTCGGCTCAGCTCTCCCTGTGCTGAGCAGACGGTCTCAGGCCTGGTCACATTACCTCAGCCTGAATGGAGTTTGTCTCCCAGCTGCTCAGCTGAGTCCTCACCCTGTCACTCCTCTCTACTGGGATCTATTCCTGTCTGAGTCTATGCTGGGAGACATCTGTCAACACGTGTAACGCACTCCAGGAACAAAACTCAAGTCTGTACTATGTGGGTGTTAGCTATCAGTGTCAATACATCTCAACCTGCACAGAGGAGCAGGGTGGCTGATAGGGTGAAGAAAAGCCAGAGAAAGAGAGGCAATAAATATAAAAACATTGAATTGTTAGACATTTATTCGACATTATTCGAGTCATTCTTTAGAGATAATTCAGAGAAAAGGATCTCATAAACTGCAAGAAAACCAATAATCCTTATCTCAATGAAAACCCTTTGACATGTTTAATGAATTATATGATTTTATGTGTTTAAGGATCTCAGAGAATTAACATAATTCCATAATTTGATACAGATTAACATAAATACATCTTCATGCACGCTATAAGCAGTATTATGAAGCACAGCAGCTACTGTACAATTTCTACACTAATTTTCTAAAAGTGGTCTGAAAGGGAAATGGTGTGTAACGAAGCATAAATTTTTTCATGTCAAAATCCAGGGCTATTTCCATCCTGCCATAAACCAGCATCAGTAATATTGATGACTCCAGTGTGCTCTGTATGGATAATGAATATTCAGCAATTTGGTGAAAAGACCTTCCAACACTGAGTGAGTTGAGTGATGGTCCGACCCTTTCAACAGCCTGAAATCTCAGCGCTTTTTCAAAAACTTCTGCCTGGTTCAGTATATTAGTTAATGCTGAGTGGCTTCTATTGCGAGGCAGAATAAATGCCAATACAACGAATCAATATTTATATGATTAAAGCCGTTACTATGTCCGACCATGCAGCACACACTCACCTGTTGTACGCTACCTCAGAGGATGAATGTATAATGTATGAACGGTATATTTAGCTGTTTATTTTCACTGCTTTAAATTCTGCTGATAAACAGAAACTCTGTCTCCTTTTCAACAGAAAGCCACAGCGAGGTGAGCTGAAATATGAATGTCAAATCCTACAGAGTACAAAAAAAAACAAGTCTATAAAAGCTGCTCCATGTTCTTCATATTTACTCATTAGTGGATGCATGACTGATGACTCCCCTCAGGATAACATCCTCGCTGTCTATGGAAAACCCTTCAAGTCCTTTTTATTTATGCATCTATTTATATATTTATTTAGTCGAGTCAAGCATAGGATTGTTAAGGATGTAAGTGAGGAAATGGTACTGCTCGGAGCTGTTGTTTTTTCTTTCTTTCCTTTCCATTACATTATTCAAGGATACATATGACCTTTGCTGACAGACAGTCCTTGAAATGGTAAAATTCATTCATTCTTATTATTTCATGCTCTGAATACAAGACATATTATTTCCCGAACTAATATGAGCCTCACACAGCCTATGGAATACAGCTTTTTCCTTTATGAATATTTTTTCCTATACTGACTCCTCATATATGCACTGAGAAGCAAAAAGACATGGAATGGGAGAGCGATCATCTATCATTAAATACAATTCTGAAATCTATAACAAAGGAGGATATAAAAAGCACCAGACCAGCGATGGCATAAAACTCTGAGAAGTGAAATGTTGTTTTGAATATTCTGTGCATAAAATAACTCTCATTACATGTGGCAATAGATCATCTGGTTCTTAAAGGAGCAGTGTGTAAGATTTGGGGGGATTTAGTGGTGTCTATAGCGTTGAGGATTACAGATTGCAACCAGCTGAAGCTGCTCCTGGTTAGAGTTCCCTCAGTGTTCATTGTTCATTAGGTTTTTACCAGGAGCCAAATGATCCACAGAGGTCTCAGACCAGGTGGTTTAACTGGTAAAAACACTGAATGAAGCATTTTCATGTCACAGTTCAACCCGGTGTCACTTTGGAGTCCTCGAAATCCGGCGCTTGGGCAGTGACTTGCAGCGTCAGGCACTGACAAAGAAAGCCATTCTTTAACAATGACATAATGCGCAGCCTGTTGCTGTTATAGTTTGACCTCTCTAGGCGATGTCAGAGGTTAACGTGGTGGGACGAGAATGAAAGTTAAGGTGGCAAAAGTCCATGCAGGGCATGCGGGAGTGCTGGTGGATGGGTCCAACAAACACTGACCTTTACCCAGGGGAGCTGTGTTTGCTTCCCTGTTAGATTATAAAGCCAAACCCTGGTCGTTTTTCCTAAACCCAACCACTTGTGTTAGTTGTTGGAGGAAAAAAAAAAATCAATTCATCTTGTTGTACTGATGTAGTGCTTTTATTTTGAAAGAGACCATATGAAATTCGTGTATCTTGACAGAAGACAGTGCATGTAACAGGCAGAACTCGACATTGCACCTTAGAACGTCAACAACCGTCGCACCCAGGGTACCTTTCATGTCGTATCTGGACGTGGAAGGTCCATGACCAAACGTCGATATGTGACAATGTCGGAGTGAGAATTTATTGTACAATTCAGTGTTTCTCCTACACTGTTCAGCTCGTCGCAGACAGCATCTGCTAATGTATGCTCATCTTTATTTTCTGATCATTTAAGATCCAGATGTTTGGGAGGTTTTTACCTGGAGCCGCTTTATCTGCAGAAATCTGTTCCTCTTCAAAACAAGCAGTAAAAACATTGAATAAAGCAGTTTTGTGTTAAAAAAAAAGTGTTTTTCTGATGCTCTTGTCACTGAGCGGCAGCTAATAATGGTGGCCAATGCGAAAAATGGCCCTATCTAGAGCCAGTGTTTCATTTGTCTGTTCTGGGCTAAGACAGAAGCATGGCAGTGCAACAGAGCCTTTCAGTAGACGAGGACCTGCCCAGCCAACATTAGTATGTAGGGCCCATATGGGCTAACAAAAATGAAAAATGAGCTCTACATTTTCCAAGGGTTCCATAATGGGCCCATGCCAATTGTCCACTACCAGGGTTTACACAAGTGGGACCCACATTGGTTATGTTATGGCTACCTAGGTACAAAGTAGGTATGGGCCCAAAATGGGCCCTACATACAGATATTTTCTGGGGCTCACATGTGTAGATATAAATGACTCATTCTAAGATAACAAAAGCACAATGATTCTTATTTTCAGGTGATTATACAGCTAAGAAAACATGCTTATTATATCAGATTTTTGCCAGTATATCCCCCTTAATCCTACACACTGGGCCTTTAAATACATTTATGAAGACTTGAGGGCTGACAATAATCGCACTTTTATCAAACAAGATATACTCCTGCATAATTACTTGAACCAAAAGTGATTAGCCACAATAAATTAGTAAGAAGGAGTAAGTCATGGCAATTAAAACACACTGTATTTTCTAAGACTCTTAATTGTAGAAAGCAGCAGTAAGCTCTTATTAAGAAACTAATAAACCTCTTTTGGCTTGCCTTCTGTTCGGACTCAGACATGAGAGCATTGAGCTTCAGTGCAGCTGCGACAGAGTGATTTTGATAAATGACTTTATTACTTGTTTGGGTGTTGGGGGAAGATGTTTTCGTGCTGCCCAGTACATTACTTCTTTGTCCTTACAGAATGATGCCCGCAGACTTCACCCAAGGCAGACAGTACATTACACTGACTGGTTTCACACAGGAAAAGAGGCACCTCCTCTATTTCTCTAGGCCCAAGGAAATTGTCTGTCCCACAATGATGCTTGAGGGCTTTATATAGTGCATTGTCACCTGGATTAGTGGGCTATGCTATTTTGGGAATGAGTACTTAGCCACCTTCTGGCTGCAGGATGGTTTGATGGGTAAGGACACTGTCCCAAACAAGGTCGCAGGTAGAGTGCATATGACAGCTGGTGTCCATCCTCCTCAATCTGTCCTGCGCTCGCAAGATTTCTGACACTGAATTAGTCATACAGCACATAAAACTTTTCTTTCTCTGATGTCTTTGATCATCCAGCCTGAAAATACTCACAGTTAGAGGTAAAAAATTAACACAGTGTGCTGGTGGACATGAGTTTAAAGGAAAACCCAGGAAATTGCCATTTGTAAATCAATTAGCCATGTTACCTGGGATGAACAAACTTTGTTTTTCTCCCATGCCTCCACAGAATTCACGAATATATTGATTTATTGATTGATTGGGGATCACGTTTAACACCTGCAAAACTATATCAACACAAACTCTCACACAACTTATGCGCTATAATCCAAGTCTCATTTATCCAGTTATATGTCCAGCACTTCCCTAGCATGCATTTTTGTTAAAAATAATAATAATAACCTCAGTATTGGAGTCTGACTTTGAAGAGAGCATAGACAAGTTTCACTTTCAAATCAGTTTAGTAACATAAATCTCCGTACCAGCAGGTGGCGGTAGTCTCTATTCATCATTCACGAAGGAAAAGCAGAAGACAGACATGACAGATTCAAGATGCTAGTTAGCCAGTTAGCACATTAACAACAAAACACGATACTGAAACAACAAAGGATATTTAACGTATGCTGGTGAACAATAACTCAAATTATGAATCATTTCTTCTAAGGAGCACAATGGTTTAAATCATAATGTTACCTATTAGAAACCATTTGTTTCAATCTCATGCCATCTTAACTTCAGTTGTTTGTTTTCCTCACTTCCATTTCTGTTCTCGTGTGCTGAGCTGAACCACTCATCAGAGTGATTTCTCTCACCGACTGGCTCCGCCGTCTCAACGCCAGTTTAACCAAAACATTCTCACTCTGACCTCGACATTTGGTCATGGACCTTCCACGTCCAGATATGACGTGAAAGGTACCCTGGGTGCGTTGGTTGTTTTTATGTTTTGGGAGGCCGTGTCAAGTTCTGCCTGTTACATGCATTGTCTTCTTTAAAAATACACTTCCGTTTTCACAGGAAATGTATGTTTATGTACTCTACCTTTCAAAATAAATGCACTATGTCAGTACAAAAACGCAAATTAAAGTTTTTTTTCCTTCAACAACTAATGCACGTGGTTGGGTTTAGGCAACAAAAACATGTGGTTGGGTTAAGGGAAAAGAACAGGGTTTGGCTTTATAATCTTAAAGGACACAAACACCACCCTCCAGGTGAAGGTTGGTGTTTGTTGGACCCATCCACCACCCGTCCCGCTCGCCCTACTCGGATTTTCGCCACCTTAACTTTCACTCTAGTCCTGCTGTGTTTCCCCCTGGCACCACCGAGCGCCATTAAACTATAACAGCAAACTTAATGTAGCGTATTATGCTAACGTTAGAGATGGATATTTCGCCAGTGTCTGACGCCACAAGTCACTGCCCAAGCGCCGGATTTTGATGACTTCTGAGTGAGATTGGGTTGATTTAACATACTGAATTAGCCAACAAGGGCTTACTAGTTTCAACGGTGCGGGACACACCACAAAACAAGGGTATCAGACATTCACCAAGGGCCCGCCATTGACCAACGGCTGACCATTTGCTTGGTCTGTCAGGGCCCTTGGGACTGATTCTCCGGGGATCATTAATCTCCATACAGAATTTCATGGCGATCCATCCAGTTATTGAGATTTCAGTCGTGGACCAACTGACCAACAATGCCATCCCTAGAGTCATGCTGCTATCATGGCTAAAAACAATAGCATATGCATAATCTATGGGGGTTGTTTTTAATAGAGAAAAAAATGATGCCTAAATGTCACAGTATACAACTCGATATGGATCACTGATAAATAGTATTTGTCATGATACAAAACTGCTTTTGCGACTCTCAAGATTGGATGTTGAGAGTGTGGTCTCTTTTTAACTTTTGGCTTATTACAGAGAAATCACTTTAACTTGTCCCCAGGGAGCGCTCTCTTCTCCAACAAATCTCATGCTAATACCATCAGGCCCCCAGGTAGAGCCCAGCCAGAGTGTAAGCATAGCTGGAATCAGACACAGGGCTTGTCACCGATGACTCAGACAGTCCCTCAAGCCCAACACAATTTGGCGCGCAGGACAGCCACTATTGCTCTACCTCAGCATATTCATGCAGTGTGTGCTCAGAATATTAAACACACAATCAGCACAGGCAAGTTTGGGAGTCCTGTATGTTAATTTGCAATCATATCTGAGGCCACACACCCTCTCTGCCACGTATGAACCACTCCATCAGCAATAAATAAGAGCCAATTAGACACCAAGCGTGGAAACCCTCGTGTAGTAAATGAGAGGCATGTCCTGGATAAACCTCTCTGATGGAGAACAGAGAGAATAATTCAGCCAAGCTATGGTTGTTCTTAATGTGATTCATGTTCTGTATGCTGAGAGTTCGGTCAATTAAATTTGCATTCCTAAGAGGATTTTTCCCTTGCTTTCCCTATTCCCTAATGGATGATTTCTAAACTTGTTGACCCATTCGCCACTGTAAGTACAGAGCTCTGATAATCCTGGAGAGTTTGCATGATCCCTGGAATGTGCCTGTGCTGATACGTGCACATTATGTGAGATTAGGAGTGAAAAGTAAACACACAAGGCGAGGAAATATAACGGTGTTATTTTCATCTGTGTAAAATGGATTTTCAGTCAGTGTTCAGACATTCATAGACATGTCTGTTTGCGTGTGTGTGTGTGTGTGTGTGTGTGTGTGTGTGTGTGTGTGTGTGTGTGTGTGTGTGCGTGTGTGTGTGTGTCTGTCCATCAATTTCACACATTAAAGTCCTCGAAGCAATGAAACAAAACTAAGCTGGTCCACAAAAGAAAATCCATTATTGTGGTTGGCCTGAATTATAGTTGATGGCCGCATTATAATAACTCATGCATGGTCACAATTTTCACATTTGTAACACCTTTATATAAATACTTGGCACTTACTGTATAATTGCTTTTAAAGCTACAGTTGGAAACTCTAAAAAAATAGAAAAAAAACTTTTCATATTTGCTGAAACTGTCATAATACTCTCACAGCACTTAATAACACAGATAATCTGTGAAAAAAAATCATGCTCCTCTGCTTACTCTGTTGCCTTGTTGCACTTCTAACAGCCCTTGATGACCTGCATGTGAATGAAAACAATCAGAGCCAAGGAGTTGTCAGTCATATCAATCATGGCTTGTGAACTGTGGTCAAACTGTCAAATTAGGCAGAGCTGATCGAGCAATTGGACAAGCTGGTTAAAAAAGCTGGCTCAGTGCTCAGCAGGAGACTGGACACACTAAGACCTGTGGTGGAGAGGAGCACATTGAACAAACTGAAAGCTATAATGGACAATAGCAGACACACTCTCCACAGCCTCCTGGAGCAACAGAGGAGCAGCTGCAGCAGTCAGCTCATCTCACTGTGTTGCAGAACAGAGCGTTTCAGGAGATCCTTCTTCCCCACTGCAATAAGACTGTTTAACACCTCCTGAATCCAGTCTCACACACACACACAATCACACACATCACATTAGCCACAACTGGACTGGACTGTGGAATGGGCAATTTTATTTTAATTTAATTTTTAATTTCTATTTATGCACTTATTTTAACTTATTTTATGTCTGTTTTAATACCACTGTGTTGTTGTTGTTGTTGTTGTTGTTGTTGTTGTTGTGTTGTTGTTGTTGATGATGATGATGATGAGAGGAAGTGTGGTTGTTGTTTTTGTCTTTTATGAGCTGCTGGACACTTGAATTTCCCTTCAGGGGTGAATAAAGTTCTTTCTATTCTCTATTCTAAGCATGAGTCAGGATTATGTACCTGCATTGCCTATTTCTCACCTCAAATGTTCTCAGAAACATATTTTAGTGTACTGTTTAGCTGTAAAATGAGAGTTCAGGGCCCCGATCGCAATGTTGGATACAGTTAAACGGAGCACCAAGCTCCGCCCACTGTTCACGAAGCATTGGACATGATTGACAGCTGCGTTAGAGACTCCTCAGCTTCAATTGGTTGTTTCTGCCTTGCTGCGGTCGATTTTTGTGAATGCCATAACAGGCAGTAGGAAGAGGATGAGGGACATGATTTTTTTCCACAGATTATTCGTCTCATGTGCTTCTTTCTCATAACACAGTGGCAGTTTCAGCAAATATGACACAAAGTTATTTTCCTAAAAGTTAATATCTGTAGCTTTAAATGTTCTGTAATGTAAAATTTGAAAACACAATAGTACTGTCTCACAGCAGACATTATGACCATGAAACACAGGCATAACTAACAGCATAACTGATGATAACATTTCAACCAGGTGTGCAAGGAGCAGCTGGAACAGAACCATCATTAATGTTAATTAAATACACCTGTCTACAATACGTCCAAATGTTTGTACAACTCATTGCCACACAATCATACTGTACATGTGAGCCATCCAAACCAAACTTGTCATTTTTATACAAGCTTATTTGATTGTAGTATTTGTGTAAGATACAACTTTAGCATTTGTGTGAAATACAATAACTTTAAAACTCAATAAGCAACAAATAATGCCTTCTATTGAAGGGGACAAAAAGTCACAGGAAGCACTGCAGCACCATCTGCTGGCTCTAACATGGAACAAGCTTTCACAAACATTACAACTCAAATTAGTGTGATGTTTCATGTGTCGTTTTATTCGCCCCATTCATTCTTTTATAAATGGCTCGACATTTTATCTGCTAAGGCTTGAAAAATTGAAACTTTTTTCTCCTGGAGACCAACTTTAATTAACTTTAATAAGTCACACAATAAATTAAATAAGGCTCCAACAATGGTTTCTATTCTTCTCTGATGGCTAAAATTAAATTCATAATTTACTTCTTGCAATTATGTTTCAGTCCTCAATAATAAATCGTTGAAAACTGAATGTGATGGATATATTCTCTTTGCACTGCTTTGTGAAAATTGGGTCATTTATCAGCTTTCACTGAACAATTCACAAACCTGGGGGGAAATATCACAGGATGTGCTATAATTTCAGAACTTTTTAACTGACTTCTGTTGTATTTCCTGGTACTAGAGAGCAGGGTCATATCCTGTTGCATGCTCAGTGTCATTGTTACACATCAGATACATATCATCAACCCAGTAATGGGAGGATTATGAAACAATGGCCCCTGAGCACAGATATGCCAAAGGCCCCACTACCTCTCCTACACAGCAACAAGACACACAGACTTTGTGGTTTTGCTTCTTTATTTTTTGTTGTTTTGCGTCTCTTTGTGGTCACTGTGCATTATTTTGAGGTTTTGTATCTCTTTGAGGTCATTTTGTGTCTTCTGAGTGTTCAGACTCTGCTAACAGAAACAGCTGAATACTGCTGTCATGATACTTAAAGGTAAAACTAGTGCGTCGTACTCCCATTTGACAAAGCCCTTAGTCTCACAGCTTAGGAGTTCATTTTCATCAGAGTCTTTTGCCTTTTTTGGAAACTCCAGACTTATCCTTGTGCTTTTTCTCCTTCAGGCCGATTTGAAAGGCCACAGTTTTATCACTTAGATACTTACTGTGGTCCCTCTGGCACGAAACAGTGGTTCTGTATTTCTGTCATCACTTTCCCTGAGTCTCGGTCTCCTCCCTGATCAGTATCCTTATCCACACTGGGTTGTTCCGTGCCTTATTATTTTCTAATAATTATGCAGCCTACAGTGCTCCTTCAAACAAATGCTCCTTTAAAGGTCCAGTGTGTCGAATGTAGGGGGAGAGAGTGGCTGAAATTTTATATAATATAATAAGTGTGTTTTCTTTGTGTGTTTAATCATCTGAAAATAAGAATCTTTGTGTTAAGTTACCTTCAAATGACACGTTCATATTTACATAGGTAGCAGGTCCTCTTCCATGGAGCCTGCCATGTTTCTACAGTAGCCCAGAACAGGCGAACACAACACTGGGTCTAAACTGGGCCATTCACATTTTCGCGTCAGTCACTGTAGTTTGCAGCCTCTCCGTGACAAGAGCATTTTAACATGAAACTGCTTTAATCTGTGTTTTTACCAGTTTTAATCACGTTGTCCATTTGTTTTGGAGAAGAAGAGACCTCTGCAGATAATTCAGCTCCTGATAAAAACCTCCTCAACAATGAACACTGAAGGATTTAAAACCTGGAGAAGTTTCAACTGGTTGCAATCAGCAATCCTCACTGCTAGACACCACTAAATCCCCTGAAACCTTACACACTGTTCCTTTAGACTTACATCTCTCACAAGGAGTCTCATTTATAAATGTTGTGTACAGACAAAACTAGGCCTGAAAGACAAAAGTTGTGATCTACAAAAACAGACTTGATGAGAGAAACTTTGACCCATGCTTGGAAACATTTTGGAGAAGGGAAGTTGGCGGTGCAGATGGTGAGGTGGAAGCCTGATAGTAGAAATTGTTGAATATTTTTTGGCACACACCATTTTGGCTTTTGTCCATACGTGCATTTTTAGCATGTATCCTACGCATTGTTTTATAAATGAAACCACAGATCTATGACATCTCACATATCCCGTCTCTGAAAACATTTCAGTGGACAGAGTTGACTTTAATGACACAATGGGGGCATATCTGCTCATATCCAGTCAAATTAAAGAGTGACGCTCAGTCAAGTTTAAATGATGTTTACTCATGGGAATTTTCACATTCAGTCACTTTGCGATGTCACTGCAGTGCAGCTGATTACTTATTAATTTTTTCAAAATCAGGTTTTAATTTTTCATTAGCGTGTCTGAAAATATTGATTAAAAAAACACTCTGACATCCAAAGTCAAGTTGGGTGAACTGAGATTGAAAGATCACTCTTGACTTTAGAAACAGCAGCACACAAAATCAATCCCCCCACAAGGTCCACTCAGGAGCTGTCCTGGAGCCTTCGATCATATCACACAATCTACCTCAGCAGCTGGAGGGGGACAGTTGGAAATAAATTGTACGTGTTCAATTTTCACTTTTGGGGGCACTTTAAGGATTTCTCTTCCCCGAGTTGGCTTAAAAAATTAGATTATCAGCTGCTGTTTCCGAGGTCAAGATTTTCAAGGATGAAGACAACACTTTCTGAGGCCACATTATCGCTCTCTAGACAGCAACACAGCTAATTATGTTGCAGGACTAAGGGTGTACATACCCTTCAAAGGCAACCTCACTCACCTAGCTCGCAGGTGAGGATTGTAGGAGGATGTCAAGAGACAGTTTTAACCACTGAGCCGCTGTCTCATGTGACCAGCTTCATATTTAGGATGTGGTCAAAAGCCAGACTGTTGCAGTTCACGTAAATATATCCACAATGATAATGCAAATCAGTACTTTGGAGAACTGATACTGCAGGGAAATTCTCTATTGATGCTCGCTACCCTGCAGGAAGGTTAATGCTTTGACCAGCTACCACACTGCATCCCTGGGGCTAGCATAGACTGTGTTTGTATTGCTCATAGACACACCAAGAGAGCCAACCACTTGTTGACATCAAGATCTGAACCACAGTCTTCTACTTCTATCTCACCACAAAGCCGCAGCTGATATTTTTATCCTTTTTATTGCACCTGTATCCGTCTTTCCAGCATCAAGTGTTCCAGGGAGAGAAGCAGAGCCTGGCTGTGCTTTCACAGGTAAGTCTTTATTTGTTTATTATTTCTCTGGATCCCTTTCACTGGCAGGCGTGGACACCTATCTGTGAACAAAAAAGAAAAGCCAGGTTGTCACTGTAGCTCTACTCTTTCATGCTATATATGAGAAATTGATGCCATAAAATGCTGTGAAATTGATCAGGCATAAAAGAGAGTGCATGCAGAATATAAGATGCTCAACAACCCACAGTGTCACAATAAAAGGTATTGTGCTGCAACAAAGCGCATTTAGTCTATCTGCTTTTTCTATTCAAGCCCCACATGAATGGAGCTGTATGCCGGTATATATGAGAGAGCTCAATAAGAACTCACCCTCTTTTTATTTAATAAGGAACTGAACAAATGGCTTGTGAACACTGGGAAGAGACAGATCACATCTCTCCTGCCATCCTAACTGTCTTATTTTGCAGTCAGTCGTCTAGCGTTCAGTGCGGACTGCAGAGAATTGTTACTTATTTTTAACATTACACGATTATGCTTATTTGCTGTCGTTATATGTGCATTATATACGGTCCCTTTCCTTCAAGTGAAAATGATCCCTCTAGGCTAACTCCATTATCCAAACAGTTAACATCGCTGCAGTTTAAAAACCACTCTCATCAAAGTGACAAAAAACTTTTCACTACAGCTGATACTGGTGATCGTCCGTGCATTCAACACTGTTGATCACTGTATTCTACTGGATCATCTTGAAAGGTGGTTTGGCATCAGGCATACTGCTCTACACTACTTTAAGTCTTCATTCATTCATTCATTTTCCGTAACCGCTTATCCTGTTGGGGGGCTGGAGCCTATCCCAGCTGACATTGGGCGGGAGGCGAGATACACCCTGGACAGGTCGCCCGACTATCACAGGGCTGACATATAGAGACAGACGAACATTCACGCTCACATTCACACCTATGGTCACCAATTAACAGTTGCACTCAGGAACATTACCATTAGCCTTAGAGACTGGAAGGTTTAATGCTACCTTAGATTACGATGGATTATTTGTTGTGTAATTTAAGTGAAGTTGAGAATGAGGTTCACTTCTTGTTTTACTGTCCTCTATAAGGGGACATAAGGAATGTATTTTTTAATGACCTTTATCTATGTTGATTTCTTTTGGCTGGATGATCATAAAAAATTTGCTTTTTGTTTCAGAATGGGAACCTTTTTTGTGGCAAATTTTTTGCCAGGCCTGGGATAGAAGGCAGAGTATTCCGTTTCTGAACTGGGTAGTTAAATAACATGTAATTTTTGATTGTTACTGCAACGTTATTGTAATGGTGTCTTCTTGCTATGAGGCAACAATGCTAACCACTGTACTAGCATGCCACTTTGGTCAGGGTCTTATTTATCATTGTCTTTATATTATTTTGGGGTATTTTATATATGTTTGCATTGTTGTAATTATCTGATTTTAAGAGGAAGAAGAAGATGCTTTATTGTCACTGTAATAAATACAGTGAAATTTCGTATGGTGCTCTCTTGTAGCAGCTACAATGTCCTTGTCATAAAATAAACTGGGGGGGGGTCATGGTTCCTGAAGCAGTCTCTTCACAGCCATGGGGAAGAAGCTGTGTTTCAGTCTGTTGGTGCGGGCTCTCATGACTCTGAGTCTGCCAGAGGGAAGGCTGGTAAATAGAGAGTGTCCTGGGTGGGCGGGGTCATCCCGAATCTTTGTGGCCCGTCGGAGGAGACGGCTGGAATAGATCTCCTCTAGGCGTGGAAGTGGGGAGCCGATGATCCACTCAGCCGTCTTGATGACCCGCTGCAGTTGTTTCTTTTCAGATGCAGTGCAGCTGGCGTACCACACCGTACAGCCATAGGTGAGGACACTCTCTATTGTGCAGTGGTAGAAGTTTCTCAGCAGAGGTGGAGGGAGTTTGTTCCTCCTCAGTGTTCTCAGAAAGAAGAGACACTGCTGGGCCTTTTTGATGATGTGGGTGGTGTTCACAGTCCAGCCCAGGTCCTCCGAGATGTGCAGGCCAAGAAACTTAAAGCTGGTGACCCATTCCACTTCCTCCCCATTGATGCTCAGGCCTGAGTGCAGTGTGGTCCTCGACTTCCGTAAGTCAATAATGACTTCTTTTGTCTTCTTGGTGTTGAGGTTGAGGTGGTTGTCACTGCACCAGGCTGCCAGTGCTTGGACCTCCTCCCTGTATGGTGTCTCATAACCGTTGTTGATGAGCCCCACAATAATAATAATAATAATAATAATAATTTCATAGCAGTCCTGAAATGTTTTGTTCCTGGCTCAAGCAGAGAGAGCACTTTGTAACTTTGTTTTTGAGAACTGAAAAATACATTATTATCGTCATTGTTGTTATTACGCATACAAATGTGCATTCACTGTAACAAAGGAAGAATTTTTGGGGCCCCAAGTGGGACATTGCTTCCTCCACATCTTAACCAACATGTCTAATGTTGGTTAAGAATGTCTAGTCTTGGGCATCCAGGTCACCTACCATGTCAAGACACTTCCTGCAAGCTTTTTCCCACTTCCTCACTACCCGTAAGTAGCTAATGACAGAGATGAATGACAATTACCTCACAGCATTCAAATTGAAAATGTTAAGAAATAATTATTAGTTGGCTCTGTGTCTCAAAGCATGAGCGAACCTGTTTTACTGTGATAGTAACTGATATGCCAAAATATAGTTTGCATTCAGCGTCTTTCTACTGAAGGTCCAAGCAGGGTTCAAACTAAATCATTAGATCAGTGAAGCCCACATCAAAGAGAGACAAAGCAAACCATATGAAATAATAACCAACTTCACACCAGCTCCAACTGGAACAGTACGCTCTTCCTCGAGTGCAAAGCGAGCCCTCGCTGACTTCAGCGGCACACTGGGCTTAATTAACTTAGAGTGGAGTGTTTACTGTCAGACAACTGGCTTCATTTTGCTTTTGATGAATGATTGATGCCCCTCGAGAGTGAATCAGCAAACAAGTGCAGGCATAGAAAAAGGTCTAATGTTCCCTTGACTAAGAGGGAAAATGATATAATAAACATGATGAAACAAACATCTTTGAAATTGATGGATATATCAGCGTGTGTCAAAAAGGATGCCTACAGGGAGGAGGCTTTTTTAGTGATTAGATAACGCACGTTTGAGCAAAGGAACGAGACATTCTTACTTTGTTAATCTTCAAGTCTTAAACGTCCACTCTGATATAACCAGATCAAGTAGAACCTGTCATCGTGGATTTAAGGGTGTGAAGAAAATCAAAGACTTTAAGAAAGACAGTGGGTCCCAGCCTGGAGTCTGGGACATCACAAGGGTCACGAGATAAATCTGAGGGGATTAAGATGCATAAATATATAAGTAAAGTATTTCTGGTTCTCATATGTTAAAATGTATGAGAATATCACTTAAATGTATAGTTCATCATTTAGTTAGGGGCCTTCTGGCAGAGTTAGATGAGAAGCTCAATACCACTCTACTATATGTCTGTTTATTGTAAGGCAACAGCCAGCTAGCTTAGCTTAGCACAAAGACTGGAAACAGGGGGAAACTGCTAGCCTCGGTCCACTTACCAGCACCTCTAAAGCTCCACAATTAACACGTTATACTAGTTTTCTTTAATCCATACAAAAACCAAAGCGTTAATACGGTAATTCCCCATTTTACAAAGGTTCTGTGATGGACTATTTCTTGACTGGGAGCAGTAATGTTCCTGGAGCCTCTACTGATCAGCTGGCAACTGCTAACAGCCAAGAAATAATGCCAGTTGAAGGGTCATTCTTCAACTATGGTCCGTTTTGGTCTGGAAACGTTTTGAAAATCTAACACATATTTAGATAAAGGTATTGATACAATATTTCAAGAGATGTTATCTTGCTAATGTGTGTTTAAGCATTAGTATTAAATATGCTCAAAATAAACAACTGAAATATTGTTTTTCTTATTATATGAATTTCAAAGGAAATGTAAGCTTTTTGGAAATGACAGCCAATAAATGTATTCTTGATTTAACAAAAAATTAGGTTGATTTTTTCTTATTCAGTTTGCACTGTGGAGCTAACTGTCCTCCTGCCATGGGCTCTCCTGTCACATCAATATTGCTGTGGTCACCACGTATCCAAACGTGTTCTTTCAAGGCATGAAATATTAATAGATTTTAATAATATATCTTAATATATTTCACTAAGCATGATACATTTCTAAAAATGTTGTCATTTGTATTTGAAGTTAATATTAGATCAATATTTAATTCAAAATTAAGCAGGTTTGGATGTCCAACCTCTGACCCAGGGACAAAGAAAATATAGCAATAAACACACATAAAAGGATACTGTTTATATAATAAAAATAATGACTGATCATACATTTGATTTTCGTAACTTCCTTTCGGTGTCAAGCAAGTGTGACAAAAATAAAAAATAAGAAATGTGTTTTAGTTTTTCTTATTTCTGACAGGGACTACAAATACCAAATGTTGAACCATCCTCCCTAAAACAGAAAACATTATGTGCCTTGGTTTTGTACAGATTAAACAAATAAGATATATATACATTTTTGAGATTTAGAGGTGCTGGTAGGCAGACCCTGCTACTTGTTTCCTGTTTCTAGCCATTTACCCCTATTTCCAGTCTTTGTACTAAGCTAAGCTAACTGGCTGCTTGCCTTATATTTAGTAAGTTTTAGGGTGGTGTTGGTCTTCTCGTCTCTTTACCAGAAAGTGTATTTCCTAAAATGTTGAATTTTTCCTTTAAACTCAACCTCCATTATATTACATGTTAAAGTTTCTTTTTCTGACTTTTCTATAATTTCTGCGTTTTCTCTTGTGATATACTCGTTCATTTTCCCAGTCTACAAGTCACAGACATACAGCCTGTGAGAAGGGGTAACAAGCAGCCACAAGCAGAGAGGTTGGAAATCACTGATCTAAGACAAGTTCATCTTACTAAGAGAGATGTCCCAAGTATCCTGTACACTGTGTATTTCATTTTGTTTTATCAGAGTCCAGTAAATGATGTTTTACCACCAAACACAATGTACAAAGAGTTCCAGACACACTGCCTATTCAGGTTTGACCACATCACAACAAGACAGCGGAAATGCACTGTTTCAACTTGTTATCAGTAACAATGCTGATTAAATATTGCCTTGCACTACAGTCAGCCCCTCAGAAGAACCATAAAAGTTAATGAGTTCCGGAAACAGACTTTGCCAACTTCTTTTAATATGTCTCTGTCTTATCTGGATTATGTTCATCGTCATGACAGTTTATCTTGTACAATGGGCGGCACCATGTAACCTGAGCCACAGAGAGGCGTTACCAGTCTGGTCTCCCACAGTAGTCATTTACTGGCAGATGGAGGAAGTGACTCATGTAGCCAAGTCAGTGTGAACAATAACATGGGTGTCATATTCTCAATAATACACCCAATCCGCAGAAGTTCTTTTGAAACTGCTACACCTTCTCCTCCACTGTACTCATAAAATAAACACAATGAGGTCATGAAATAAAGTGCGGACCCCATCAGATTAAGGTTGTACACAAAGCCTGGAGAGTCTATAAAACCCTGCTCTGAAAGAGAGGAGAACATGTTGACATTTTGTCCTAATGGTGGTGCTACAACAAAGGTCAGGTGATCATTTTAAACATTAAGATTCATCCTGGGGGGGGCCCATGAATATCCACTGCAAAATCTATGGAAATTTTTCCATTAGCTTTTGAAAGGTCAGGTAGTCATCAAACCCATTAGGAATCCTCTGGGGACCATTAATATCTGCGACAACTTCATGCAAATGTGGCCGGTGCTCACTGAGACATCTTACCCTTTATATCCCCACAAGAGTGGCGAGGATGACTGAGAAATAAGCCTGTAAGTCCATGTGGTCAAACTCAATAAATGGTTTAATCATGTAAGGATGTCCCAATAAATTCAGAATTATACTCATAGCTGGATCATAAACCGTTTGGGCATCAGGGTGGCAGACTGTGGTTGGTTTGAGTCCTGTGTCAACAGCCATCGATCCTCCTGTGGCATCCTCGAGTAAAAACATTTAATCCCTAGTGACTCATGAGTCAGTGCTCTGTAGTTAACCCGTGCTCGGACATCCCTGTAGAGGAGGGCAAGAAAATTGCATCTCCCTGAGAGGATCAATACAGTTTCACTTGTGACTTTATAATCTATTCGGCCTTTTTTGGCTGTAATTGAGGTCAATTTTCTATGAAAGGCCTTTCCCACCAGGAAAAGAAAATTGATCAAAGGGCAAGATGAATGTAAAACTCCTCACAGAAAGTCAAGATAGCCCACTTTAAATCGAAATTATAAGATTAAACGTCAAAATGAAGAGACGGAAATTCAAAACTGTGAGAGGGTAAGTCAATACCATGCCATATTTATGAGGTAGTGAGTTTAAGTTGCGAGACACTACCATTCTGACTGACCTTTTTTTTTTAATTTTGAGTATAAGTTATAAGATATGAAGTCAATAGTAAGAGATATTAAGTCCAAATTAGGAGATGAAAGGTCAAAATCATAAAACATAACAATTTTGACTTAGTATTTAATAACCTCTGGCAGAAAATACTGAGACACTAAATCAAAATTAAGAGAAATGAAAAGTCATAATTCTGAGAGGGTAAGTAAATATTATGAGAAGTCAAATCAATAAAACAGTGAGTCACAGATATGAGACACTCATTCACACTCACTATCTCATAAATTTGACCTACAAAAATAAGATGAAAAGCCAAAATCATTAAATATTAATAATTATGACTCACTGTTTCATATTTTGGTTTCATATTAAGTTAAAAATAAGAGATGAAATTATGTGATGAAAGGTCAATATTATGAAATAGCATATCAGGTCAAATTTATCAGACAGTAAATTCTGAATTGCCATCCCATCCCAGTTATTACTTCATGCATAACTCTCTATCTGTATTTTTCTTTACCTGACAAAAAAATATTCCATTGTTTGCTCTATATCCAGCTGTGAGAAATGTGACAAGGCAAAGTGCCTGACCCATGTACACAAGTAAAGAAAAAAATGGATAAAGCGTCAAAGAAAACAAAATAAATAAATAAAAATAAAGTAAACTATACTGTACTGTATAAACATATTTATCTTAGGTGGTCAGTAGTCCTTCATTTGCCCCGGCACATCTCCAAACAACCCTCTGGGTGAGATACTAGACATGCTGTCCTGATGAGAGCAGATTGCGAAACGTTAATGGGTGTTTCGTAGCTGACGTCGGCAGGGTGGGATGATGACGTGTGAGACTGCCCCCATACAAATACTGGTTTCCGCATGACGTAGATGATCAGTCAGCATTCTTGCTTCGGTGTAGCCGGTAGCCTCCACCGCCTGAGCCGTCGTGTCCAAGCAAATTTACCTAACCTTCTAGGTTGAAACACGACTTTTTGAGCTCAGCTTTCTTTCCTGTCTTTACTTTTTTTTCTCCTGGTCGAAGAAACAACATTTACACTGACGTTCCTTTTGTAAAGGTGAGATATCTCTGTCTCTTTCTAGCCTGGCTAATGTTAAGCTAACTGAGCTAACCGACCGGTTTGGTAGGAACTTGGTCTTTAGTCGGTTATTTGTGATATTCGAAGCAGGGAAATACTATCGGGGTTTTCAAGTTTAGCTTTGGTGCTACTCGATCCCGTTGACAGGGAGAGGTTGGGCTAAACTGGTTTCGTGGAAACCTCGACTGGCTTCCAGGAGTTGTTTACAGCATATTAGCTGTTAGCTTACCGGCGGCCTGCTGAACAAAACCCCTCAAGATGTCGCTGTGTGTGGACATCCGGTGTCAGAACAAAGACCTCATAAAATCAGCTGATGGGATTTTCTTCTTGGTCTAACGTAACATTTAAATCTTTTTATATCTGAATCCATACTGATTTTGTCGACATCTAGACAAATACGTTACTTTAACACACGCTGTATTTTAGCTTTTTTTGTCAATCTTATAATTAGGGGATATGAGTGTGAACCGCAAACCTCTGATTACACTGAGAAGTGTTTTACCATTTAATGTAATTCCAGATTATCCCAAACTGACCTTGTTTAAACTGTCGTGTGTAATTCCAACAATGTACATGTAATCCTGGTTTTTCCCTTGGGTGGCTTTTCTTGTAGCGCTGCCATCCGTGATTGAGGTCACATTGGGTTAGATAAGGTAAGCGTGGGTAACTCAGGGCAGCGTTAGCTCACGATTATGATTCAAAGAAGACGAGTGGTGGGGGTTTGGAGTTGAGTTAAGGTAACGTTAGTGCGAGACACAAAGCGACTGGAGAGCAGACGGCGACTCGACACAGTAATGAGCTAACACTACCTAGCCACAGTAATGTGCTAAGCTTTCACATTCACTTGTACGGACACGTGCAGGCGCTCCTGTGCTCAGCACTTTGGCTGAAATCCGCCAAACAGTTGGTAAAAACGAGACATGCAATGTCAGACACTACTGTCGTCTGATTGTAATGAGCTTGATAACGCTGAAATGTGATCTTGTTTGCATTTTACTCACATTGGGCGTCAGCTAATTTGTTTCTGTATCTGTCTTCATTTCCAGGTCGCTCTTTTCCTCCCCACTCCCGGAACTTTATTCTTTTCAGATATACTTTGTCAAGCCGCCAAAGTGGAGAGTGTCGTTGCACCAGGGGGTCCTTCTCGTTTCAGGTATTAAACATTGCCCTGTTGACTCATGGCCTATTTATATTAATAAACTCCTGCAACAGCTCACACAGAGTCTTAGACTCACACCACCATATGTTAAGTTAAAACCTTTTTCTTTTTTTTTTTTTTGTATCACAGTGTAGGGGGAGGAGGTGGGGGTGCACCTCAGCACTATCCCAAGACTGTCGGCAACAGGTGATTTTCCAAATTTTTCTTTTACATAGAAGTCCTAGTTAGTAATCTTCATTACACATTACATCCATGACCATCTCCACAAGGCTTGAATTACACTCCTACATTAGTATATTTATATGTCAACACATCAGGGGAGAAGATATGTCTATTAAGTGGCTTCCTAGCCAGTTTTTAGGGCCAAACAAACTTTTACTTTAACCTTCTGCCGCGTTGGCAGTGGTTCAGGGTTATTCTGTGTTGTCATTGTCAATATTTAGACATAAGAGCCAGCAGCATGTAAGCTTTAGGGGTGTTTTCATTTGGGTTGGACAAGTATAAAAGGTTTGATATAAAGCCAAACACCAGAGTGAACTGGTGTACTGAACTTTACCACTAGGTGTCACACTTGACTCAACAGCTGCTCCAGATTAGACCATAGTGACACAGTGTCCTAACAGCAAATGAACATCTAATCATCACTGAATGTTGCATCTCCTAACGTCAGAGCTTCCTGCCCACACTGAATCTATTAAATATGTATTTGTTACGTCATGTAAACAAACCATGTAAATGTCAGCTGTGAGCTTGAGAGCATATGAAAGATGCAACCACTTAAATGATTGAGTGGCCTACTGGCTATTGTCCTACAGAAAATGTAGTTTCTTATTGTGATATGCACTGGAAATATAGTATATAGTATAGTCAACAGCAACTTTCAGATCCCTGGCAGTCTCCCTGCAGCCAGCTGCTACCTATTTAGGTTTGTTTGTTTTGAGGTGAAATAGGAAGAAGGTATTATAGATAATTCCTCATTTCATTTTTGTGAATAAACCGTTTACTTTTAATCTCAGTGCCTTAAAATGATATGACACTTTTTTCCTTGGCTTCAAATCCAAAATGTTTGTACACTGGTACTGTTTTAGTTTTCTTGAGACTAATTCTGCCATTTTTCATCTTGTCACCCAAAACACACATGAACTTTCTTGTAAAGAAACTCAGTGTGCACCCCATCCCACCTGTACTGACATTAAATGTTCTTTATGTTGCTGCAACGCCCTCCAAAGTAAATTGCACACGGCCAGGGGCACTAGTGCCTTTAATCACGCTGTCATATTGCTTATTACTAATATAATACAAATTGGATTAGGCACCATGACACTGTTGGCACTGGTAGCTGATGGGAGCTGCTTTTTGATTTGCCAGAACACATCATAATGACAGATGCTGGTTCAGCCTGTTTGTAAAAAAATCAAACAGTTTAAAGCTCATAGACCGAGATCAACTCAAGTCTAGTTCTTATTGTGATTTTCTATCTTTTAAATCACTTAAAACGTATATACCAAGACATGTCTGGTCATGTTTGCAGTAGTGTGTCTTTGGGTAGGACCATATTTGGTAATTAAATCAGGTTTATCAGGGCTAGCGACTTACCCACCGTGGATCAGGGCTAGCTACCTGTGGTTTAGGGTCACATTTTTCTGTTAAATATTTCTGTACTGTAGTATTGACAGTTTTGTGTCCATTACAGCGAGTTCCTGGGGAAAACCCCAGGTTCTAGCGTTCAGAGATGGGTACCTTCTCGAAGCACTAGACGAGATGCCAACTCCTCCACCGAGAAAGGGCAAAATGATGCAATCTTCAGAAAAGTTAGAGGGTAAGTTTTCATTTAAATCTAATTACCTCAGTTACATGAATCATTGTAAATTCTTGAGTATTAAAGTTGTAAGATAGGGCTTGATTCCCCATTTGAGATTAACTGGTGATTAGTTGCTAGTGTTGTTGGTATGTTGTCTTCAAAGTGTGATGTTTTTTAACGTTTTGTCCTTTCTCCCCTCCTTTAGCATACTTAATAAACTGACTCCTGAGAAGTTTGACAAACTATGCCTGGAGCTCCTCAATGTGGGTGTAGAGTCAAAACTTGTCTTAAAAGGAACCATCCTCTTGGTGAGTGTTCTCTTTAGCTGTACTCCTGTATTCATCCTTTAAACTATCAAAATAGTACCATAATTTGTCATTTTCTGTTTCTTTGTCCTTAGATTGTTGACAAAGCCCTCGAAGAGCCCAAGTATAGCCAGTTATATGCTCAGCTATGTCTACGCTTGGCAGAGGATGCACCAAACTTTGAGGACCCAACAGAAAATCAAGCAACACAAAAGCAGAATAATGTAAGTTTTGTAACAATAGGATCTACATGAGAATATGGTCTCACTTTACTACTCTGTGGTATTTTCTCTCTGGATTTTAAACAAATTCTGTTTTACAGACCTTCAGAAGGCTTCTGATTTCCAAGCTTCAAGATGAGTTTGAGAACCGCGCCAAAAATGTTGAAAGTGAGTGAGATACATTTGATACAAGTGGCAGTTACAAAATAAATTTGGTCATGTCTTGCAAGACTCGTTCCTGATTTTTAACTTCCTTTTCCTCTGTAGCCTTTGACAAAAGTGACGACCCACTCACCTCTGAGGAGGAGGAGCAGCGTGCTATCGCAAAGATCAAGATGCTGGGCAACATCAAATTCATTGGGGAACTTGGCAAACTCAACCTCATCCACGAATCTATCCTTCATAAGTGCATCAAAACAGTAAGTTCTGTTGAATAACATGTACGTGGTGAGGTGTAATCGTAAACCTTATTTGTGTTCATGACTTGTGTGATCCCAAAGTCGAGATGATGTTGCCAATGTATCCTGGCAGTTAGATGCTTGAATTCATCTCAGTAGTCGTGGAGGAAGTTGTAGTAGTTTGTATTAAATGCTTTTTTTTCCTTTGTAAGCTTTTGGAGAAGAAGAAGAGAGTCGCACTCAAGGATATGGGTGAAGATTTGGAATGCCTCTGTCAGATAATGAAAACAGTGGGACCTAAGCTTGATCATGAAAAGGCTAGGGTGAGTATGTGGAAAACAGCCCACTGATAATCGTGTCTTAAAATGTATTTTCCTCCATTTAATAACAAATATATTCTCCCTCCAGTCTTTGATGGATCAGTACTTTAACCGCATGCAGTCCTTAACGAACAACAAGGAACTGCCGGCAAGGATTCGTTTCCTGCTGCAGAATACAGTGGAGATGCGAGAGAACAACTGGGCCGCTCGCAAGGCGTATTCTGAAAACGGACCAAAGACGATCAGCCAAGTTCGTCAGGATGCAGTAAAGGTAAGTCTGCCTCGTCCACTGTGGGATGAACTGTGTGAGAATAAACAGTGTACCGATCTAGCTGTCCATAATCTGCCTGTGTCCTCAGATTCTGACTGAATTTAAACTGCTTTGCAGGATTTGGGTGTTTTTATTCCACCTCCGACTGATGGAATGAGGAATGGATTCTTCATGGAAAACTCCTCCTTCCTGCAATCAAGGATCAAGTTTGACAGGGAAACTCTCGGTGGGCTGGCTGATATGTTTGGACAAATGCCTGGTATGTCACAGTTCTTAAGTTGGAACATTTCAACTTCCATAGACGTGTATTTGTGTTGCACAGAAATTTGCTTTGCATTCGGTCTGAACATTTCATTACACTACCTCTCCGTTAGCATTTATCTTTGATCTTTCCTAGACCTGTTTCTAATGTTTGTTGATTTTCTTTGAATAGGAAGTGGCATTGGTACAGGTCCAGGAGTCATTCAGGACCACTATTCTCCTACCATGGGGCGTCATCGCACAAACCAGCTCTACAATGGCCACATCGGAAACGGCAACAGTTCACACCAGCCTCAGTATGAAACGGGAAGCAAACCATATATAAAACCTAACCAGGTACATACAGTACATTTAACTTTTTAGGATTTTGTAACTGTGATTCTAGGGAGTCGTCATTTCTAACTATAATTCTGTGATATCTCCTTTCAAAGGGGCAGGGCTCTCCCGTTTTCAACCACAAGCAGAATCACTCAGTGCAGATGCAGTCTAAGGATATGGCTCCACGATTCAGCAAGAAGGGGAAGGTCAATGCTGATGAGGTATGAGCACCTACATTTGGTTTGGAGTTTTGTATGTGGGGAGTAGTTTAGTGTATTTAAATGGATCCCTTTGATTCAGATGGATAATGTTATGCACCCACAGTTGAAGTGTGGAGTAATATTATTACTGTGTGGTATGGTTATAAACTCTTCGCTTTCTTCACATCTCTAGATCAGTCTGAGGCCGGCACAGTCCTTCATCTTGAGCAAAAAACAAATGCCAAAGCTGCAGCCACAGATGACTATGATTCCTCCAAGTGCCCATGGTTCCCCTCTCGGACAGGTAACATTTTTACCTTTCAAACAAATATGTTGGACTGATATGATAATCGCAGGTTCCAAGGAATGTATATTCATTTGACTGTCTTTGTTTAGTCTCCACAGCTTGGCCTGAAAACCAATCCTCCTCCAATTCAGGAAAAACCTGCAAAATCCACTAAAAAGGCTCCTCCTACAAAGGAAGAGTTGCACAAAATGACAGTAAGTTTATTTCACTCTGTGCCTTCCTTATGCGCAATATACTTTGTGTCTGGTGTACTGTATCTGACCGGCCTTTCTTTTTTAGGAGACATTAGTGGCAGATTACCTGAACAACAAGAACATCAATGACGCAATAAATGCTGTGAAGGAGATGAGGGCGCCTAAGCACTTTGCGTCTGAGATGCTGAACAAGATCGTGGTCTACTCACTTGATCGTTCAGACGAGGATAAGGAACATGCAAGCACCCTGGTCCACACTCTCTGCAACGAGGGCCTTGCCACTGGTGAAAATCTACTGCAGGTCAGTTTTTTAACCTTCATGGTTTTTAAATTAATCAAAATATATAATTGCCATGCATGGTATTACTATCTGAACATAAAGCTGTTATTTATCTCTAATCATTGTTTTTATTTGATAGGCCTTTTTGAGTGTTCTGGACCAGTCCAAGATCGAGGAAGAAGTACCACTGGTGAAGTCCTACCTGGCGCAGTTTGCAGCACGGGCCATCATCGCTGACCTGTTCAGCATCACAGATTTGGCCCATCAGCTGGAGAATGGTGCACATTTCCCACTGTTCTTGCTCTGCCTGCAGCAGATGGTCAAACTGAAGGACCGTGAGTGGCTGGGTGACCTGTTCCAGCAGAGCAAGGTCAACATGCAGAAGATGCTACCTGGTATGTTCAAATCCACTCTGACCATATGTCTACACCTAATGTCATTAGTCAGGCTCTCAGTTCAGTTTTCAGTGATGCAGTAGAAAGAAAACGAATGTGACTCTCAGGGAGTTTTCATTTCTGAGTGTATTTAATTAGTACTGATGTTTTTCTTTTTATTACTTCCATAGAAAACGACCAGAACAAGGACAAGATGCTGGAGATTCTGGAGGGCAAAGGTCTCAGCTTTTTGTTTCCACTGATGAAACTGGAGAAGGAGCTGCTGAAGCAGATCAAAGTCGATCCCTCTCCGCAGTCAATCTACAAGTGGATCAAAGACAACATCTCTCCTAAACTCCACACTGACAAAGGCTTCGTCAACATCCTCATGACCAGGTACAAAAGTGGACAGTGGCAACCTCTGCTGATAAAATATACTTTGTTGGTCAACTGAACCATTTTGCTCTCATACATATTTAGCTCTCATCTTATTCACACTCATCTTCCTGTCTTCCAGCTTCTTGCAGTACATTGCCTATGAGATCAACCCTGACGATGATGAAGACCAGCTTGCAGCGCCCAGTAAGGAGCAGATGAATGAGGAGAAGCAGCTGCTGCTGTCTTTCAAGACCGTGATGCAGAAGTTCCTTCACGATCACATTGACCTGCAAGTTGCTGCGCTGTATGCCCTGCAGGTTCACTGCAATACCAAGGGTTTCCCCAAAGGTATATACACACACTTGTCATTGAGTGTAGCAGCTCAGGCCTAAGTCAGAAAACAAATCAGCTTAATGATTACTCTCCTTTTCCAGGTATGCTGCTGCGCTACTTTGTGAACTTTTATGACATGGAAATAATCGAAGAAGAAGCCTTCCTTTCATGGAAAGAAGATATCACCCAAGAATATCCAGGGAAAGGAAAAGCATTATTTCAGGTAATTTAATGGACAGATAACGAGCAGTTTTTAAAATAGCTCCCTGACAATGAGAAGCAGCTCTACACATGCGCACTAGTATCCTGGTAAACATGGGGTTTGTAGAGTATCCCAGGTGAGGGATGCTGATCATTAACTGATCATTAACTGTGTGTGTTTGCTAGGAATAATGGCTCTGTGTTGGGTGTTAGCTCGTGCTAACCAGGCAGATGTTAAACTGACCGCTCTTGTAGGTGTCCATCCCTGCCTCTGGGTCATTAGCTTTTTTAGGGGTGGTCGTCTACTGATATCATGGCATTGCTCTATGGGCGTCATGTGACTCCAGCCTTGGCAGCTGGTTAAACTGTTAAATGACATCCCTATACCAGATGTGCGCATGCAAATCTGAGAAACCGACTATGCTAGTTGGAGTAATCGGGAGATAAAAAGAGTAACACTATGGCATGAGATGCTAAACAGTTAAGACACACATGCACTCAGATGATCGTGTACACAGGGATGGATAACCAAGTTCCTCTGTTCCATGTAAATATCCTGATTAAGACTTAAAAAAACTTAGACTCATTGTCTAAAGCTGCTTCACATACATGTTGTGCTACATGTAGTTATAGTTCATCATGATTAGCTTGGCCTAACGTAGATTCTGTGTTTATGGTGCAGGTGAACCAGTGGCTGACCTGGCTGGAGACCGCAGAAGAAGAGGAATCGGAGGAAGAAGATTACTGAGAAACAGGCCAAAGCCATGTGTTATCAGGATGCAATGATTTTTTTTAACTTATCTTCATGTGCCCCTCTCCATCTCAACCCTCACTCTCTCCTCTCTCCTTGTTTTATGAATATTTTCCAACCACTGTTACAATTCATTCCACTAAGAAATGTTTTACCTGATCAAGCCAGCATCACCACCATTATATTCATATTGTGTTTATGCTTTCCTTTCTAATTTTCAATCTAATTTGATGTCCATCAGCAGATATTTATACACTTCTTGGGTTGTGTTTTCTTTAATGGTAAGCAGTATTTGGCAGGAAACTGTACCAGCACCAAAACCTGACCCATTTTTATCACCTTATACATCTAGTCGGAGTCACTAAGTGCTGCCATAACTATTTACTTAAAAACTGTTTACAAAAGAGAAAAGGCTCTGACGTATTGCAAAGAGACTTTCCTCGTTGTTTTATCTGCATTTGTTAAATCAGATTTTAGATGCACTTTGCTCAACATCTTGAGTCGTTGCAATAGTAAGACACACTTTCCTTGATTTGTTGAAACAATCTTAAGTTGCAGTTGTTGGCTGCCGTAGTTCAAATGGTTTTCTTGTGCTTGAAACGAAGCAGACCGTTTTGTCTGAAAACTCCTAACAATCTGGATTTGACTAACAATAATGGGCTGTTTGGTTTGTACAGTGTGAGTTCGGTTTCCCACATTTAGTTTAATGAATCAAGAGCTTTTCTATGTACAAAACTTTTGTGCTGTAAGGAATGAAACTGTGTGGCCTTTTAATTTATCAATTCATATGGATATACCTCTAATGTATCTCGGACTATACTTGAATGTCTCTGTTTTTAACATTGAGACAGCCAAAGCTTAGTTTCCTGTGCAACAGTTGTTCACCACCATGTGTGGAAGTTTTATGTTGGTTTGCCATATTTGTCAAGTTTTTAAATGGTCTTTTTTATCCTCATGAAATTACAAAGAATGTACTGTATGTGTACACTTATTCCTTCTTTGAGGTGTCACTGTAAAGTTGAGTGCAAGAAGTTCAGTGTACAAATACAGATCAACCTTAAATAAAGTTTAACAGTCATGTCGTTGTCCTGAAGATTTTTTTTCCTCTAAATATTTGTAGTTTTTACTTGCATGACTACACATTTCTGAAATGTATCCAACCATAGATAGAACAGTTTATACCATATTATGGTCCCAATTTTTAGGTTACATAGGCCCGACTCAGAAAAGCCGCTTGGCTCCAAATCGGTGAGGGACATGCAGAGGTGCTCCTTTTAACCAGAGAACATTTGGGACAGAAATGATTTCACTACATAACATCTTGCCAGTATGTACTGAGGCACACTTAGTACTGATTTTACTATTTTGACAGTTTTGAATATGACTCATTATGAGTTGAATCGCCAAACTTCCCATTTCATTTATTTTTAATGTAATCTGTATTACTGTCACATAAAAGGATGCAAATAAAACAAATGATCTTAGAGCCAATTGCAACAACTTTTATACTTTTATAAGAGCCATTATTGGCCAAAAAAAGGGGAGAAAAATCTGTTTGGAGCCGCAGAACACATTTGAATAGAGGTAACAGTCTATTAGGTCTAAATTAGCTCATCAACATCACCCATAGGTCTAAATGAGCGTTAATTAATATGATTTACCACAAGATGGCTACTCTACAGTTGGCTGTTTGTAATTATTTAGTACTTTAACTTTGCAGCATTGGCAGTGAAAGCAAATTAATCTGTCCACACATTATTAAATCCTCTATGTTCCTCCAAGACTTTTCCTTTATGGATTTGGAATCCATAACTAGCCATGCTAGAGAGACTCCGGGCTCGCCATGCTGCTGATGTTCAGCAAAATTTAGAGGAAAATGAACCTGGTTGTAGATGTATGACACTCATTTTAGTTGATGAAACATTAAAATTCAATGTATAGGCTACACATTTTTACAGCTGTAGAAGGCAATAATTACTTAAAGGACATCAACAATGACAAATGAAAATCTGGAAATTAAAAAAAACTTCACTTCCAGATAATTTTCTGTCAAAGCCACAGGGAGCCACTGGAGAGGGTCTTACGAGCTGCAGGTTGCCTACCTCTGCACTATCCTGATCAGTGTGAGGTTTTCTGTCATTTTAAATACCAAAAAAGATGCTTCCAATTACTTTAAAATTTTACATTTTCTAACCTTCTTACCTGTAACATTGAGGGTCGCTGGGGGGCTGGAGCCTATCCCAGCTGACACTGGGCGAGAGGCAGGGAACACCCTGGACAGGTCGCCAGACCATCACAGGGCTGACACATAGAGACAAACATTCACACTCACATTCACACCTACGGCCAATTTAGAGTCACCAATTAACCTGCATGTCTTTGGACTGTGGGAGGAAGCTGTAGCCACGCTGACATGGGGAGAATATGCAAACTCCACACAGAGGGGCTCCTGCACCTGGATCGAACCAGGAACCCTCTTGCTGTGAGGTAAGAGTGCTAACCACACCACCATGCCTCCCTGATTTGATACATTTTTTAATATAATCAATGCCTTTCAAGACTTTTTAAGGATCCACAGGAACCCTGATGTAATCTATTACTACCCAACCCTGAAACAATCCACATTTTACACAATTCTTTGTTTTCATTTTCTTTTATTTGATATTGTGTTGAAGCATCTTCCCATTTTTTCTGACCATCTGAGATAGAAAATAGATGTTTACACCGTTTTTTGTTTCAAACAATTTGATCTGTCTTTACAGAAAACACCTTTAACAAAACACAGCATCTGTGAAAAGACAGTTCCAGTAAGACGGGAGGAATACACCAGTAGCTGTGCCAACAAATAAACTACACTTCTCTAGGCTAACTCCAAAATATCGTACAGACAGAAATCCCTGCTTTTAATAGAAAATAAAAATGCAAGTGTGGAGAGTTTTCTCAGCGTTAACACGAGACAAGTCTGTGAGGAGGATTTAATCGCTGTCGTCATCGTTGTTGGAGGCTTCGCGTTCAGAGCCGTTGTCAGAGCGGCGTGGGGAGCCCTCGTTGTCTGACCCCGCCTCTGATCCCCTGTCTGATCCCCGGTCGGATGCAGCGACGGGGGAGCCAGGCCGGGACTCATCGTCAGATCCTGACTGACTCCTCTTGCTCTCGTTGTCTGACTGCTCCGAGTCGGACTGCCGCTGCACCCTCCTCTTCTTCACTGGACGGTCACTGCCAGAGTCATCGTCCTCTGAGCCGGCAGAGCGCCGCGGGCTGCCTGCCTCACTGCCGGAGCGCCGAGGGCTGCCCGCCTCGCTGCCAGAGCGGTTCCTACCTCCATCAGACTCACTGTCAGATGCAATACGCTTCCTGTGGTCGCCCTCGTCATCAGATCCTGAGCCGCTGTCTCTTTGTTGTCTGTACGGGAGAAAGTGAATAAATCCGTGTTCTGTTGTTTCAGTGTAAATTCTCAAATAAAAGTTCATGCTTACCTGTCTTCAGCTATTTTCAGGCCATCCTCATCTGAAGAGGACTCAGAGGAGGAGATGATAGCCTTAGACTTGATCTTTCCTTTCAGAGACGGAGGCAGACGCTCAGGCTGGGGCTATACACGATAAAAAGATATCAAACATATATAAATTTGGCCGAAAAAGAAACGTATTTCAGAAAGATTTCAATGACATAAATCGGAACAAAAGAACAGATCAAAGAAAACCCAAAGGACCTTTTCAATCTTCTTGCGTTCTTTCTGTTTACGCTGCTTCTTGGATCGTGACGCTCCTTCCTCGTCATCGCTGTCATCTCCTCTAGTGGGTCTGTAATACAACACAAAAATCTGCTGTGAGTATCTCATGTGCCGTGTTCAGCAGTCCAAATAAACGCCAGTGTAGCAGACTCACTTCCTCCTCTTCTTGCGCGGCTTCTTCTCTCCATCCTCGTTCTCCTCCTGCTCGCTGCCGCTGCCGGGCCTCCTCTTCTTCTTCTTCTTTAGTGGCAGGTCCTCGTCAGAGTCATCGTTGACAAACTCATCCATGTCGCCGCCTTTCTTGCGCTTAGAGACAAAAAAAAAAAGTGTTATCAACGAATCAGGGACTGATTTTGTTTTAAAGTTGCATAATTGCCTAGAGTTGGTTCGAGTGTGATTGCTGTGTTCACACCTGCCCAAACGAACCGCACTTAGGGGGCAAACGAACTTGAGTTCGACTGAACCAAACCAAACAGGGCAGGTGTAAAAGCACCCTTAGTCAGCTGAGTGAGTTTGTTATCAGTGCTAACACTCACACGTCCTCCGCTGCTCTTCTTCTTTTCTTTGGCCATTTCCTTTGATCCCTCTGCGAAGGTGAGCAGGTTCTTGGTCTTCTCCACGTATAGAGCTCTCTGCTCCAGGAGCTTCTTCTGTTCCTCCGCCTCTCTGTTCCGCTTTTCCTCCTAACAAGATTTGAGGGTGACAAGGGAATCAATTAGTAACCAGAGCTTTACTGTAGCTCAACATGCAATGCAAAAAAAGGAAAGAAACTAGTCATGGTCTCTTCCTACCAAAAACGTCTTTGGTTTTTTGTAAGTAGCAGCTAAGTACCTGTTCCTTTAACATCTGCTGACGCAGCAAGTCCCTCTCCTGCTCCTGTTTGGCCCGAAGCTCTTTCTCCTCCTCATCCTGCTTTCTGGCTCTCGCCACGTGGTACTGAGCCTGACTCAGAAGGTCAGAGCACTGCCTGCAATCCCACAACACACCCACCAAAGTATAAGGCTTAGAAAATAAAGAAAAACATTAAATAATTGTAGGCAGAATGAGTACATTTTCCCACTTCAAAAAACCTGTATAGAGTCATACAAAAGTAATCCCTCTCAGTTATCACTAATGACCCACTAGAAGTGTGTGGTCATGTTTTTATCTCTCATTCTGCCTTTAAAAAATATACACACATACAATTAGAAGCCAATATCGGTGGAATAATTGGTATCAGATTAAATAAAGAACTCCAGTGTGAATATTATAACATCAGAACTTAGGGAGTTTTAATAAAGTATTTTCACCAATCCTTAACAACAAACAAAAAACAGCATGTTTCTAAACTGTGATGAGAATAAATTCAGACTGACCTGGCCTCAGAAGCAGCGAGAGCGAGGTCAAACCTCATCTTGTCTCCAGACTTGCTGAGGTAGCTGAAATACCTGTGTGAAGAAGAGGAAGAGGAAGAGGAAGAGGAAGAGGAGGAGGATGAAATTAAATTGCAGGATTAAGCCCTGGACAGCCAGAGGATCAGACTGGGAGGAGGAGGTATAAATTAAGTCTAATACCTGTGAGCCAGTTCAAGCTCCTTCACAGCGCTGAGCACAGCCTTCAGGTTGCTCTTCTCATCTTTCAGCACCAGAGTGGCGAGTCTCTGAAGCACCAGGGCCACGTTAAACATCAGCACTGTGTCGCTAGGCGCCACGTGACGGGCCTTGATTGGAAGCACATCAGAAGGACAAAGTTAAACTCCTCTCATATTGTAACAGAAAATAAAAGCCTTCCAGTCTTTTCTTTATGTCACCTTCAGCAGCATCTGCTTGCACTCTTGGAGTTTCCCACATTTGAAGAGCGCCCTTGCGAGGTACAGCAGCACCTCTGTGTTCTGATATTTGTAGAATTTCTTCAGGCAGTTCTCATACTGTGGAGCAGAATAACATACTCAACTGTACAGACAAAAACATGAACACAGACAATATTTTTAAAGGTAATCACAGGTGATGCCGTTACCATCTGCACAGCGCTGATGTACTGCTTCTGTTCGACGTAGATGTGAGCCAGATTCAGCCAGACGTCGCTGATGTCTGCTGTGGCCTCCCTCACCTGCGCAAACACGTCACGAGCCTCTCTGAAGTAGCCCTTATGGGCCAGGACGGCACCTGGACACAAAGCCTTTGTGTTAAATACTCCACACATATACAGCAGAAGAAATAAAAAGAATAAAACATAAATAAACCCTACAGACCGATGCCATTGGCAGCATAGAGGTTTTTGGCGTCATTACGCAGGACTTGTTTGTATATCGCCAGGGCTCGATCCTGGTGTCTCTTTTCCTGTCAAGACAAAAACATACACTTACTCCATTTGGGGATCAAATATTTTCACACACACACACACACAAAAACAGTGTAAAGTTAGGGTTTCTTCCATTTTTTATCACCACATGTGCTGCCTATTTCCCCAGATCCGATCTTTCTTCCTTGACTGTTCATATTCACGTTTGTAGTAACCCATATCTGACATCATTGCTAATGGATCTCTGCCTTGAAATGCGTCACATGCAACTAATACTGTCACACACATGTGCGTTGGAACAACAACAAAATGTCACATATGCAAAAGCAGCCGGGTGCACAAAGCACCTTAAGTGAAGATATTCCTTTAAATCCAAGTTAAGGACCTCAGCAACCACCGTAAGGTAAAAAACATAAGGTACCTCTGACGGCAACATGGCTGAGTTTATGGTGCTCAAGAGGAAAATAAAGGCATCCTGAGGAGAACCCGATGGACTGCCCCTAATGATAAGCAATTGTTTTTGCACTATAAATTTGGCCAGAGGTCAATTTACAATTTGGAGTCGGATCACTCAACTTTCCGACGCTATGCTCTTCCAGCCCCGTTACAATTCATGAATGCTCTGCGGTTTCATGCAGTGTGATCTTTCCAAGTAGTTATTGGCGAGGTATTTCATGTGCACAAGTCAACGGTGTGCAGCGCCATTCACCAGGTTTCAAACGCCCTCACCCGTGTGCTTAACACCGTGGTGAAGTTCCCGTCCAAACATTTCAGTTTCATCCCACATTTGTTGCTTCATGTTTGCTGGGTTTAATTAAGTTAAAACGTACTTTTCAGTTTGTTCTTTCTTTTATAGACTTCCTCTAAACTATGACTTCTTCTTCCTCCGACCAATTTGGTTTTCGTGTCTTCTTATCTCCTGCAATGTCTTTTTTAACTGTCAGGCCAACTTTGTGATTAAGGTGTGACAACAGGTAGCGGGCTATCACAAGCACATGTTCAAACAAAAAAACGGTCTCCATGTATGTATTGGATTAGAGACCACATATGAGAGTGTCCAAGATCTGACAGGAAAAAAATCTAATTTCTGTGTCCACACTACTCTGAAAAAATTAGATCTGTGTCACATTGGAGCAAAAAATGTTTGCTTGTAATGTGAATGTAGCCATAGAAAGTGCCTGTACTAACATCACAAATCACTGCATTGTATGAAACATAATATTAGAACTTAAACTAATTAAACTTTAGAGAAAACAAGCAGAAGTGCTCCATCAGATAAGTGAGAAAATAAACATCTGTCTGCACCTTTTCCCGATCTCTGGTGGGCTGATGCAGCGTCTGCAGCCACACGTTACCCAGAGCCAGCATGGAGTAGGTGTCGTTCTGTGTGGACGGCTGCTTCAGGATACGCTCAAACTTCTTTTGACCCGGTCCCCACTCCTGTTTGGCCAAATGAAGGTTCCCTATCAGGGACCAGGCATCTGGGTGATCCTGCACCAAACAGAGCGAGCATCAGATAATGTTGAAGAGAGTTTGACATCTGATTTTATTGAATTCTGATGTTATAACATTCACACAGCAGGTACCTGATTAATCTGCAGGGCTTCTTTGAACCAGTCAGAAGCTTCGTAGAAATTTCCTTTGTCACGAGCCATCGCTCCGAGACGCAAATAACCTGTGGACCAAAAATCAAAACAATCCTTCACAATGTACATTCCTTCTTCTTGCTCTTACTGTTTTTATTGTATAATGCTGCGTGCTTACAGTCCACGTAGTTCGGATGTTCTCTCAGGATGTTTTTGTAGAGCTTCTCAGCTTCATGGAATTCACACATTGCCTCATACAGACGGGCCAGATTGTAGGAGGTGGTGACAGAAATGGCGTTGTAGTAATGCTCGTCATGCTCCCCCTCAGCTTTGGCCCGATCCAGAGATGCAAGAAAGTATTTCTGTAGGAAGAGAAGACAGGATCCATCCTTTAAATACCACCAGTATTTAACTAACTAAATATACATTGTTCTGCACACTTCATGATCATTACAAACTTTATAATGTGATAATGTATACCCAATAAACTCCCAAGTGAACGTAGCTATTTTAGGGTGTCAAGTCGATATAAGCTGTGCTGTTTATTGACAGCTACCTTGGCCTCTCCCAGGTTGCCCAGTCTGAAGTGAAGAGCGCCCAGATTGTTGAGGATCTCGGGGGGAACATCAGCCTGCACCTTCTCCTGCAGGATGCGGGTAGCTGTGCCGTATGCGGACAGTGCTCCTTGAATGTCGGTCTGCTCCAGGATCTGAGCCAGCTCGATCCACGCCTCCACGTCATCTGGATACTGCTCTGTCACCTTCTTCAAGTGACCCTAGGGAGCAAACACAGTGACATGTCAAGCATCTTAATAAGCTACATGATGTGTGACAACTGTGATGAAATAATCTGTACAGGATACATACTTTGGCTATGTCTCTCTTTTCCTGATCGTCAGATGTAGCATAGAGGGACCCCAGAATCTTCATAGTCTCATAGTTGTTGGGGTAGGCCTTTAAAACCTTTTCAAAGCACTGTGCCGCGTTCTCCTTGTCTCTTCGGTACACATACATCTGCCCCAGGCCAAAGAAGGGCAACACAAAGGTGGACGAGGCGAACTGAGTGGCCTGGTAGTAATACTGAAACGCTTGGTCATAGTCCTCCTGAAGAGAAACATAGAATAGAGAGACATCAGTGATGTAATGTGAACAGACAGCAAGCTGCCTCAGGATCAGTTAGGATCTTACCTGCACATGAAACGAGCGAGCTAACTGGTAGCAGCTCTCAGCCTGCATGGCCTCGACTTCTGTGTTATGGAAAGCATGGAGGGCCAGATGCTGCACTTTACTGTAATCCTGATAAAAAACAGAAAACACACAGGTGTGAATATTACAGTTAAATGACACACAGAATTATATCTGTGTCAGTATTTCAACAACAAACCAGACGAGTAAGCACCTTTTTGAAGAAGAAGTGGTTGGCGAGGTGATTGAGCACCATGGGGTTGCTGGGGTCGATGGTGTAGGCCCGCGACAGGAGCTGAACTCCGTTCTTGATGGAATCTGCCTCCTTGTTGTTGAGCTCTAACACCGCCAAACCAACAAGAGCTCCCACGCATTTTGAGTTAAGCTCCAACGCTCGACCGAACGCTAGTCGAGCCTTCTCCAGTTTGTTGAGCTTGACAAAACAGTGGCCCATCCCCAGCCTCACCTCGGCTACAGACACAAGAACACAGAAGATAGATGAGAAATAATCTATGATACATCTCTTTTTATGAGAAATGCAATAATAATAGCAGCATCAATGAATTTGACATTCATTTTAAATGTTGTTAAAACAACTGTTTGCAGATATATTACTATCATGTGTCTTTGTACTCAGATATGGATATCTTGTAATAATCAGACTCCAGCGGTAGTGAAGCGTAGGGCTGCATCTAACAAATATTTTCATTGTTGATTAATCTGACCATTATTTTCTCGATTAATCGATTAGCTGTTTGTCTATTAAGTGTAAGAAAATTGTGAAAAATGTATGTAAGTGTTTCTTTAAGTCCAAATTGACATCTTCAAATGTCTTGTTTTTTTCGCAACCCAAATATATTCAGCTTACTGTCATAGAGGAGGACAGAAACTAGACAATGTTCACATTTAAGATGCTTGCATCAGACAATTTTGACTTTTTTTCCTTCAAAAATTAATCAAAGAGATTCATCAATTATTGAATTAATTGGCCGTTAATTTAATACCTGACATCTAATCGATTAATCGTTGCAGCTCTAGTAAACAATAATAATGTCGCAGTAATTGGGAGGAGGAGGAGGATACAGATTATGTGTTTACCTGGGCAGCCGGGGTTTGTACGAAGAGCCTTTTTGTAGTATGCCAGTGCTCCTCTGTAATCCTTTTTATTGAAGGAGATGCAGGCCTTACCTGTTGAACAACAATCATGTTATTATTGCAGTGAATACATCACAGTGGTCAGGATTAATCTCTTATTTTTAATATTTAACTTGCCGAGCAAGGCAGGGATGTTGTTGGTGGACTGATTGAGGACAAAGTGGAACTGAGCGTCAGCTTGGTCCATCTTGTCTCCTTCCAGCAGGCAGAAACAGGCTCGTCCCAACAAGTGGTTCTGAGTGAGCAAAGAGCATGTTATATTTACTTATAATGCTAAACTGGTGAGGCCATAACAGTTTATAATCAACATTTTTTTCTTACCTGATCATACATGATGATCTTGTCTGCCATCGTGTAGAGCAGCGTGGCCTGCGTGATGAGTTCTTTCTTGGCATCTTTGTTCTTCTCTTTACGTGCTTGCTGGACATAGTAAGCTGCCAGTGTGTCCAGGCAGGTCATCTGGTCCTTCTCATGGTCTCTGTAGTCGAGGTTTCCATCAATACGAGCTGCCTCTAAGAGCTTGACAAAATCCTCTGTTTTGCCCTGCTTGTAGTACTCCAGCTGAAAAACACAGAGAGTGCACACTTTTATTCATGAAGCTAGCATTCTACCTCACAGTAGTAATATAACCACTGTCTGTGGTATCTCAACTGACTCACCGCCAAAGCGATCCATATGTGCAGCTGTGTGTGCTCCTGCTTCAGGATACTGATAACCTCGTCTCCCTCTGGCAGCTGGTCAAAGTCAAGCTCGATAACCTGCAAGACACAATTTATTCAAGTTATTGAGCATAAGCATCCGACTGAACTCATACTCCATGCTACATTAAACACGCTGTGAATGAAGGTTAGGTAATATAACAATGCCAACTGTGAAACAATATACATCAGTCAACCGTCACCATTTATACAAGGCTCATTTCAGGGCTGTGCATTTCAGTGTCAGATGTCGCGCCTTCACGTTACACACACAGAACCTTAGTGCAAATATGTTAATTAGAATGGAATAAAACAATATGCAGCTACTCATGTACAAATCTTTATTTACGTATCTGTAATAGCTATCACTGTTATATGTCAGGGTATATTAGGCCATTATGGGTGATGTTGAAAATCAGTGCTTTACAGCAGTGATTCTCAGCTTACAGGTCTGTGGGCCAAATTTGGCCCATGATAAGGTGCAGGGTGGCACACAGACCTTTTTCTAATTCACAATTATAACACTATTAAACTGGGATTTTTTCACACTTTGACTGTAAATAAGGTCCCAGAGTGCATAACAATGCATCGAAATAAAACTTGTTTATTAAAAAAAAAAGTTCCAAGGGAGGATTCAGGGTCTGGGCTAAGCCCCAAAGTCCTCAAATCCTAGAGATGGCCCTGCATACACCTAACCTGTGTGAGGCTGCTGCGACTTGATTTGTGTGGTTTATTTATCTTATGATAAATGTTACTGTTTGTTTTTTAACTGGCCTCTGACCTCCTGTCATTATGCAAAAGTGGGCCCTGGATATAAAAAAAAGTTGAGTATCCCTGTTTATCAGTATTATTGGATTTCTACATGACTTCTACACCAGCACAGTTAAGTACTTGTTTTGTACAGTATTTAATTCAATGGATTTTCCAAAGCTGACATTGCTGTCTTAGTATTTTATCCATTACAGTTTTTCCATTGATTTTACAGAAAACACACTGTACACTCAGTTGTCAGTTAATTAGGTGCACTTGTCTTAAACTATACAGTCTAATACACCAGCCCTGCTGCAATAAATCCTACCATAATAAAGGTTATAATGTTCAGTGTTTCTTTCAAAGGGTTTTAAAGAGGTGCAACTTAACAGTCATTCTGGAGGCTGTGCTGCTGTTGAATTGTATTGTGTTACTGAAAAGTTCAAAAGACTAAGCATGTTAAACATCTCTGTTTAATAGCAATGCAACAAGCAATCAACATCACCACAAACACAAGAGAAGGTGCATATAAATATCACAATATCAATATATGTACACTGTTATCACTGTGTTCACCAGTATCATTATTATTATTATTAGTATTATTATTATTATTATTATTTTTCAGGTTGTCGTTGTTTGTCCATTTTGTATTATTATTGTTATCATTATTATTATTATTTTTTGCTTATTGTATTTACACGTATTATTTACATACTCAAAATAAACAACTACTACTACTATTATAAAACAAGATCCAGATGTTTCATTACTTTTAATGTCTCCTTAGCTTAAAATAAATACAGAAGGATACTAAGAAAATTAAGACTGTAACTGATGTTGCAGCTAAACACACCATATTATAGCTATATCATAAAACACGTAAAATATTTCAAAGTTTTTAAATTAAAATCAGTAATTGCTGGACTCACTCACTGAGAGCGGCACTGACAGGAACCATCACAACAACTAACCTCACGTTACCAACTTATATCAGAGCCTGAGCGGACAATAATAATGTTTGCTAACTTTAAATAGGTTACTTCTGTATTTGGCGCTCCAAACATTACTGCCGTTTACGTTTCGGCTCGATTCACAACTATCTAAACAGCTCACGCTGACATTACCGTACACTAAGTACTCCGCTAAGGAACATTAGCTAATGCTAGCTAGAGTTAGCATGAACGGCTAGCAGCACAGCGAGGTTCACTTCGTCAAACAAACACAATAAATCAAGTTTACATGTTAGGCGAGTTTTACCTCATCTGTGTCCCGTAGAGGGATCTCGATAGAGCCCCGAGACATCTTGACTGAGGAAAAATCCACCCCGAGTTAGATTAATAATAAAAAATTAAGAAAAATCTCCAGTCCGTTGTCTGTTTGTAGCTACTCCATACGGACGGTGCAACGGAAATAGTGTCCGGGTAGGTTGATGGGAATCCTGAACAAGTGTTCCTCCCAAAGGTGAACGCACGATGCTGCTTGATGGACACACGGTTAAAACCGTAAGTAAAAGTGTCAAGACAAGAAATATTCCGTGAAAATATACATTTAGCATACCCTGAAGTAATTTTAGTTGGTTTGCATTAAGTCTGGTGGGATTTGGTATCAATTTTGACCACAAACGAAACTCAAAATGTAGCTAACATTTAGACAACAATGACACAACCACCACTTTCAGTAGCACTAGCTTATTTTTAATGGATTGAGAATTATATCCTTCGCCACACACTGACTTACAAAGGAAATGTATCTTAAAAATGTGGCAGAACGCCTGGCAGACAGTGCATTTGATATGTTAAACTGCTGAATTTCAATTGAAATCCATTAACTGCATCATTGTCACAGACCTCAGCAGGGCAGCATGTTGGCAGGAGAGGGATGAGGTGAGGAGGAGGAGGAGGATGGGGTAGGAGAGGGGGCTGTGAGGGGATGTCAGCTGGTTTTGATGTGAAGCAGTGAAAACAAGCATATGGGCATCTTGAAGACTTCTTGTGCTAACATCACAGTGAGTCAAAGGAAGAAAAGTAATCATGAAAATGAAGATTTAACATTTGACAATCTTGTTTTGCTTTCCAGAGGAACTGTCCTGGACTGAGAAGTAAGAACATATTTTTATGACTTGTTTCTCTTTTTAGGATAATATTTGATGGCTATCTAACTATGAGACAAGTACCTTACAATCTCATTGTACACATCATTTGATGGAGCACTGTCATCCCTGTATTTATAACACGTACAAAATGGATCTTTAGTAGTGGAGATTTGGTTTAGCTATTTTGTGCTCCACTTTATAAACATGCTATTATTTTAACACATTATTACCATCATTATTACCTACAAGGGCTAATTATCATCACAGTTTTCTTCATTGTAGAACAACAATTACAAAATATGTAACTCTTTGATTAGACCCCACTGCACACATGTAAGAATTAAGCAGACAGATTTGAACAGGAGGTATAACATGTAATGGTTACTAATTGATTTTAATATGTGCTTCAGTTTTTAGCTTTGTTTCTACTTTGATTTTTGGCCTTTAGACGAAATAAATGGAGGTAAAGATGTATTTGATGTTTATTAAAATATCAGGCCATGTAGGGACGCGACAGCAGGGGTTCAGGAAAAACGAGCACGATGTCTGACAGCAGTGATGGTAAGTGTTACAGTTACTTTGTTCTTTTATAAAAGTATCAAACAGATGTTTACAGTGTATTATCTTTCTTTACATGTTTACTTCCTGTGCATGGCGCTAACTTTTGCCTCTCTGCATGTTCAGTGTGGGAGTCAGGCAGCAGTGGGATGAGGGACATGCTCGAGGACAATAAAGACACAAGTGGATTCTCTGAACATGAACTCCTGGACATCATGTATAATGCATGTAACACCTCCAACACAGGTACACAGGCTTATGATGACTTTACCAGTAATATACTGAAATAATCACATGATCTGTGAAAAACTGTCTCTGTCGTCGTCAGGTGAAGTGTTGGCCTCCACCATCGTGCAGTACCTGCAGACCATGACGGCTCAGAGTTCGGAGCAGGACAGACTAACTGCCCTGCGACGGCTGCTCGACCCCGACTGTCAGGACCCTCATGTGAGCAGAGAGACTTTCCACTCCACCATGAGGGAGTGGATCGCACAGTGCAGCCAGGACAGGTGAGGCAAAGCTGCAGGAGGGAAACAGTCTAGATGCCATGAAGTGAGAATGCTACACGAGGAATCATTTAGGTTATAATAATCATATAAAAACTTTATTTGTTGAGCTAATTTCTCAACAAAGTGCTTTACAAGGAAGAATAGAGCAAACTATACAAGCTGAGAGAAAATGCAAACAAAGAGATCTTAAAAGACAAGAGGGATGAACATAATGTTAAAGGAAGAATAAAACATAAAAATTTAGCGAGTGTGATACGGTAAAACCAAGCACAGAAACATGTTAAACATTCAAAGCCTTGATAGATGTTTACTTAAAAAGTGGATGTCAGTGTTCTCAATTGTATTGGAAAGCAGAGTTAACAGTGATCATCTCCAAATTAAACTTACAAATTGATTTGTAAAACTTGTGTCACTAGTTATCCCCTGACTTCACCCCTGTGGCCGTCCTGTGCTACACAGCAATTTAAATAAAGATTTTAAACAAGTTTCATCGCTCTAACAAACTGAAGTAATTGCATGAAGGTGTTGAATGTTTATTAATCACTGTCTGGGAGAAAATCACAAGACTTGTTAAAGCACTGAAGGCAGTACATTTACTTAAGTACTGTACTTAAGTACAGTTTTGTTGTACTTATATTTAGTATTTCAGTTTTATGCTACTTCATTGTTTTATTCTACTTAATTTTAAAAGGAACTTTTGACCTGTTAACTTCACTACATTTATTCATGAGCTTAAATCACTAGTTCATCTTCAGATTAAGACTTTCCGTGCAAAACACATAATGATCTTTACAAATATAATGGACAGATGGATTATAATAGATTAAACTACTCAACAATATATTAAGCTGTTAGAATTAGCTCCACCCTGACAGCATTAAACGTTGCTTACATTTAAATGCATAATTGAAGTCAGTGTTTGATAAATATAACAATTACAGATGCATGATGCTGGATTTTTTTGCAGTTATCCAATTTGCTGATATATAACAACTTATTTGGCCGATAACCGATACTGACATTGATATATCAATTTTTTCCCCCACCTAAGTTTAGTGATCGTCGTCTCCTCTGTAGTGGACTTAACATCATATTATGCATGAATACTCTTATCATGATGGCCCACCAGCAGATGGAGACATGAAATACAGTGCTTTTTGATGTATGTAATAATTATCATTGTGCAAAATAAGAAAAAGCATGTTGCCTGATTCTAAAAGTTCATTTCAAAGCCAATATCGGCCAATACCGATTGATAACCATATTATCATGTATCCCTAATTATCCCATTTCGCATAACAAACTACTTTTGATACTTGAAGTACAATTTTATTGGTAATGTACTTTTACTTCAGCAGAAATTTGAGTACAGGACTTTTACTTGTAATGGAGTGATTTCATACTGCATTAATGGTACTTTTACTGAAGTAATCCTTTAAGGGTATGTACCCCACAGCACTCAGGTGAGGCTGGGGCGTTATGAAAAAGAAGCAACCACGTACCAGACCGTAAGCAACAGGCATCCAAGAAACACAGTGCTGAAAAAAAAAGCAAATATAGTGAGGCAAAACACCAAACAAGAGTGAATCTGGGGTTGGCTTTTATTTTTATTTTCCCTGGCGGGCGTGTTTACACAGCATCTGACAATCCTGCTTAGTATACCTTCAATGCTTCCTCCATTACCGCTGTTCAGGTAGCAACAAGGTAAAGTATTCCTTGAAATGAAAGACGGGATGATGACCTGCAAGAAACTCCTGTGCATTTATTTAGAGTTAATTAAATTCTGTAAAACCATGTCCAGTCTAATCAGTCTGTTTCCAGTGAGTGTATTGTTGATTAAATCTTTTAATTGTCAACTTTTTCTATGAGCTTTGAACTAACCCACTGACTCCTTGTGTGTTTCAGTTCTGACGTGGACGACAGTCATGTATCCTGCCCTGACTCCTCTAAAGTGCCTGTAAATGGTAGGCTGTCACTATTTTATTCAGACCTCAGAGAAAAGTCTAAATCACATCAGATTCATGGATTCACCAAACCACATTTCCTTTCAGGGCTGGATTTCTCAGCTTCTCAAAGCAAAGCTGCCTCCTCAGAGAGCCACCAGTGTTCCTGGTCAGTCATTTCACCCCTTTAATCACTGCATGTGTTTACCTCCTCTAATCAATGTGTTTTTTATAATTCACCACTAACTGTTTGTTTGGCTTCAGTGATGGAAAAGACCTGTTAGGCACAGTGGCTGAGCTGAAGCACGCTCACCGCAAGCTGAGCGAGCAGAACAGCAGCCTGCTGAGGACGGTGGCTCAGTGTGAGGACGTAAACCTGCAGCTCACTCTGGAGGTCACTGAGCTGCGAGCAAAGCTGGCAAGGTGAAGGGTTAACTATTGTCTTCCTCATTTAATATCCAGTCACTGTACGGTATGTAGGATTATACTGCAACTAAGGATTATCTTATCTTTACTCAAAATCCTCACGAAAGCACATCATCTTCTCATTTAATTTCATTATGTCCTATATTACTTCAGTTTAAACATCCAACACAGAATGTTAACTGTAATCTGTAAGAAAATAATACATGTTTGAAAAGGAGCAGAGTTCAGAGAGCACAAAGGTCAACATCTTACATCATAGTAAGCAACCAATTTCAATACAGCCTAACTCTGATCACATACAAGTGATACGTCTCTATCGCACCGCCTGAAAATGAAGACTGACTGTAAAATACATGTTTAAGAAAAAAATAAAATAACAAATAAGTGCTTGTTTTACCTGAGGGAAGCATGAGACCGATGTGCTTAATTTTCAATCCGACAGGAGCCATTTCTTTTGAAGATTAGTAAAACATTGCTACGACACCAATCAGGCACATTTTCAACTATTTTGAACACAGAGGTGTGAGCCACAAAACTTCACTAGCTGAAGCCAGCAGAATAATTTTAAAATCAGTCAAATTAGCATTTTCTACTATGAATGTGGTGAACAAATGATAGTCCTCAAACTCACAAATGAACACTGAGATCAGTGTCTCTGCCTGGCCATCACATATTATTAATAATAATGATAATAATAACTCTGTTTATATGCAGCTTTAAAACCAGAGTTTACAAAGTTATTTGACAGACAAAGTAAAAGCAGAAACAGGATACTCAGACAGCAGTATAGCAACAGAGGGTCAGACAGTCCTACCGAAATATGAGCGAGACAAAACTGAGGTAAAGTTGGAATAAAGTTAAAACAGGAAGACAAAAAAATACCAAATGCAAGACACAAAATGTCAGTACAAATAAATACAAATAAGAAGAATAAAAGCAATACAAGTAAAAAATAAAAAGACAACATCACATAACGCAAGTTTATAAATATGGGTGATAAATGTGATTTAAAAGGAGTCACTGATTCGGAAAACCTGATCTTCTCATTCACGTCTTTCCAAAGCCACGGGGCCCTGATGGCAGGGGCTTCCTGCAGGAGGCAGGACTAGACAACTTTTTTTAATACGTGGTTGGAAAGTTATCTTTTGTACCTGGAGTTTATAAAACTTAAACATTAAAGTCAAGTCAAGTCAAATTTATTTCCATAGCACGTTTAAAAAAACATAAGCTGACCAAAATGCATATAAATCAAGAACAAATTGATGAGTAATGCAAACACTAGAAAATAAGAAGCCAATTCACATTGGTGATTTAAGTACATTCAAAAGCCTAAGAAGAGAGGTGACTCAATAGAAGGGGTGGATCTGATGTGGTAGGACAGTTTGGTCCACAAACTGGTACCCACAACTGAGAAGGAACAGTTGCACCTGGGATACAGAGAAGCTCAAAGGATGACCAGTTGTCACTGGTCAGAGGACCTGAGTGACCTAGGTGGGGTATAGGGAAGTAAAAGGTCAGATAAATAACAAGGGAGCCAATCCATGAAGTGCTTTATAGACAAATAGTTAAGTCTTAAAATGAACTCTAAAACTCATGGACCATGGTTTATTTTATTCTTCCTTCACTGGTGACATTCAGTCATTAATGGAGTGACTTGTGAATCCTTCAAACAATAACTGTCTCTCACATGATTAGTACAATCTAGAGAGGATTTCGAAAACAGCACTACAGCACCTCAGGTACTGTGGCTCATTCCTCACTCTTCTGTTATTTAATATTTGTGTGTAAACAGATTAAAATCTCTGTTCTTACTCATGTTTTTTGGCTGTGAGTAGAGGTGAATAAAACAATAGGCTCTATTGTGTTTTTTTGGTGTGTGCAGTGCTCAGCGATCAGCAGTGCGAAGCAGATCCCTGACAGAAGAACTGGAGGAGACTCGTCGAGCTTTTAAAGAGGCCCAGGAGAGAGCCAGCCGCACCCAGACCAGCTGCACCAAACTGGTACATCACACACTGAACGGCCTCCCAGTGAAGCTACCCCATAAGATCAATTTATTTTTTATGGTAACTATTTGCATGTAAACCTTTTTTCATCTTCAGAGTAATGAGGTTGAGTGCCTAAAGGTTCACATCAGGAGGCTTGAAGATAAGGTAAGGTAGATCTTAAATTTAAGTCCGAATGTGTGAACTTTCCTTCAGGAATCTAAAGTTGATTTTTTTTTTTTCTTTGTGTCCACACAGAATGAAAAACTCACCTTTGAAAGGACGTGTTCTGAAGATAGCATCAACAAACTGAGAAAAGTAAACGCTGAGTTGAGGGTAGGGACAGATCAATAAAACACTCTTGTGTTTGTCTCTGCGTTAGATGTTTGAAAAGAGAGTTAAACATCTGAACGTTTACAGGCCGGACTCGAGGAAACCCTGGTTATGTTGACACTGAGAGACAGAGAACTCACAAAGGTTGGTCTATCTGTGTATTTTCATCGGAGAAATTGTCAATCCATATTTCTTATTTTGTCTCTTAACTTTGCTTTGATATGTCCCCATATAGAAAGACATTCTTATGGATAAGATGAAGAACTCTCATGTGGAGAATCACAACATGATTGAGGTACGTTTCTGACGCAAAGCAGAGATGACACTTTGAATTTGACAGAAGCTTTACTGAGGTGGAAGTAAAATATTTCACTGAACTTGGTGTTTGCATAAAAATTGGCTGTCTATGTAGGAAAAAGATCCAGATACTTTTGAAATTGGTGCTACATGACCAGAGAAAACAGAGGAGAAGGGCTGTGGCATTTGCTTTTGTTGAAGAGGTATAAAACCTACAACTACCAGAATGCACTGCGCCGCACTGGACCAATAAATGCTCGTGCTGTTGGATGACGTAATGAGAGCTTGGACCTTTTTTAGCCACCTGGTAACAAACAATCTTGAGTTACAGTTAAACAGTGAGCCAAAATATGTTGCTGAAAACATTTTAGGTGAGAAAATAGGCACAGAATCTTGTTCTGCACTTTATCAGCCCCTGTTTTTCCAGTACAGGAAACAGTATGGCACCAACTTCCTGTTCACAAATTCATATATTAAAGTCAAACAGTATGCTAACGTATGTTTCTGAAGACATTTTAGGCAATACAGTGACATAATCTTGGCTTATATTTGATCAGCGCTGCTCAGTATTAGCGTTTGATCTGGATTTGGTCTGAGTTTAAGAGAAAGAGGCGAGAGGGGTGGGTTTTCTCTCTTGATCCGCTTCCATACATTTTCTATCCATGGTGACAGGCAAACTAAAATGCAGGAGTACAACCTGTAGTTTGAGCAACAGCCTGAGTTGAGCAGGTATCATGCGTAGAGTTACAGGTGCGTTACATCATGTTAAATCATGAAAACAAACACATTTCTAATGCGATATGATGCATATCAATCATTTCAAAGTGATGACTGAAGTATTACAGTCAATCCAGATCGTCCTCAATCAGCGAATATGTCAGCGTCATAATGTCAGAATATGTAATATACGCTTGTGTTTGTTTTTATTAAATGATGTTGAAAGGTTGTTTAATTACCACATAAAATGTGTTCTGTTGTTGCAGGGTCTGCAGTCAGAGCTGGCTAGGCTACAGGAACACTCACACCAAGTTCTTTTGAGGTACTTCCAACTGTCCACATCTATATTTCTTCTATGTAACCTCACTAAATCACCTATACACATCCATTTTACTTGTTTGGCAAAGAAGCATGAAGTTGAGCAGTGGAGAAGGAATTGTGTATTTACAGGGTGTCTACAGGTCCTTAAAATGTCTTAAATTAAGTTTTGTTGATATGAGGCATTAAAAAGTCTTAAATTGTCTTAATTTCAGATTCGACGGGTATTTTCGGTCACATTACCGTAACAATTTCTCAGAATATTGCAATAATAAGAAGCATTTATGGCAGCAGTGAGATTTTGTTTTCTTTTTACATTAAACACATTAAACTTAAACTCACCCAATTATTGTCATTTTTCCTTACTGTTCATTTTGAATTGACATCAGTATGTTCACTTGGAAAAAGTACTTACGCATGTATGTCACACACACACAAACTCACACACGCATATACATCTATAATGTGTATTTCCGTTGCAGGTTTGGTCTTAAATTTTTATATAAGGTGGCATTAAAAAGGGCTTAAAAAGTCTTAAATTTAACTTGGTTATGTCAGTAGACAACCTGATTAACATATAAGATATGTCAGCGTACATAGTTTTGTCAAAAACGTGAGATATTGTGCTGTTTTGAGGACAATAAAAGCTAAAGAAAATCATAATTTAGAGAGAATTTCAACAAGATAGGTCTTTTTCACAGCAGGGATATGGACTTGTCATTGTAGGATAAGCACAGGTGTTATTTATTAAATTAATTCAACTGTCCCAGTAAAGCATGTCAGTGTGACAGAGAACCAGTATGCACAATAGCAGGACCCTGAAACTGAAGCAGCTAAATGTAATTCTGCTATCTTTAATTTATAATTTACTCCTGTGCTTTTCCTGTCAGTGAAATGGGCCTATTGCATGTTAATTGCACAACAAATATAAGTTTAATTAAATGAAAGCGAATGGTGTTTTTCCTCTGTCTGTTCCTGGCAGGTACGACAGACACTGTATCAGTCCCCAGAGTCTCTACAGTCGAGATCCTCCAAACCACCGCTCTCTGCAGAGTGAGATGCAGGATATGCAGCAGGTCGGAAGCGCTCGCTGTCTGCAGGTTATCTTCTCATGGTGCTGATCTTTTGTCTCATGCTGACTGTCACTGCTCTGCCTTCTGTGTCTGCAGCAGCATCACAGAGCTCTGGACGACATTAGCCTCCCGTCCCTGCACACACACAGCGATGATATTCAGAGCATCATCCACAGGATCAAGTCTGCAGAAATAGCTCATCTGCTGCACAATAAGTATCCCGAGAAGGTGAGGAGAGTCAGTGAATATGATCATCGTTACATTAAGTAAAACGTGTGTGTATAAAAGTCTTATCTCTCTTGTGTCTTCTCTCACATGCAGGACTCTGCTCCTGTAGAGACACAGGAGAGGCCTTTTCCTCACCGCCAGCAGCAACAGGCAAGCATCAAGCAGCAGCTTGTCAATGTGTATGTGAGTTTTTTACCTCCCTTTCTCCTGTTATGGTAACAGGCTGAATTTGGTTGATGTTATACCCTCTAGTTCTAAGAAGCTTTCTCCTGGTGTCTGGTTTTAACAATGAATTTATGGGCACCTCCATTACGCAACAGATAGGATTTACTATCTACTGTGTGTTAGACTCTCAGGCGTAAGTGCAGTTTTAGTACCCCTTGGTAACTACAGACATAACAGTGTGTAGTGGAGATGTTTATAAAACTGCTGTGGTGGTTTCAGGCTGCAGGAGCTGGAGCTGCACAAGTGTGTGTGGGAGGAGAAAGGGGAGAATGTGGAGGAGCGGTGGCGAGCCTGGGAGAAGGAGCAAAAGCAAAGCCAGACTGTGAGCCAGACTCACAACCAAGAGGCCAAGAAGGTTGCTGTGGTGAACTGGTGGAAAGCCCGCAGCGTGGAGGGGGCTAAGGCCCGGACAAAAGAACTCCAGTCAGGCCAGGAGCTCTCAGACACACAAGTAAAGCTCCAGCAAGCCGAGCAGACCATCACTGATATGAGGGAGCAGGTCTGCCTCCTGCAAGCCTCTCTCAGATCTGCACAGGTGTGTGTGGCCGAGCAAAAGGACAGCAGTCTTCACGTCGACAAGGGAACCAACACTGAGAGAGAAGAGCCAGACAGAGCTGTGGAGAAGGTTGTGAGGGATCAGAGGGATGCTGCAGTGGCCACGGAGAGTACAGGAGAAGCCACCCCAGAGCAAGAGCAAACCCAGCTTCGGGTGACCGCAGACGGCCTCCTGGAGACTCTGAGAAGGATGGAGGTGATGGTTAACAGCGCCCTGGAGACTGCAGAGCTGGTGAGAGAAAGCGAGCAGAGGGTGAGCCAGGTGAGAGTGAGGATGGAGAGCATCACTCAGAGGGTGGAGGAGGCTCTGGACCGAGCAGCCGACACTGATGAGCAGCTGAACTTTCTGGAGGCCAGGATCACAGAGAAAGCTCCAACTCAGGTTTGTCTGTGTTAAAACAATCAATGTCAAATATGTTTTTTATAATGATCTTGACTTTAAAAGCTCAATGGTTAAAGTAAGACGTATGTTTCTCTGCTAAAATGTATGTCTGGACATGTTCATTTATAGCTTTAATTAACTAAATTACACATACAATAACACAGAAAAGTTTATATTAGCAGCAGAAAATTATAAAAACATGTCACTTAAAATTAAATATATAACTTTAATGTGTGTCCAGAATCATCCAGTCAGTGCAGGAATACCAGTGAACTATGATTTTAACTTATAATGCAATCCAGATTTCATCTCAAACAGCTCCATGGAGACGCTTTTATAAAAAGGGATTTATTTCATCATACAGAGCTCAAACACTCCTGTGGGAACAAAAACTGTCAGAATAAATCATGCTGGTATTAATGGTTTGGAGTTGAGGTTGTGACTCTACTTGCACTCTTATCACAAAAATAAAGGAATGTGGTCCCTAAGCTCCAATTTGCTTTGCATTTTACTAACAAATCAAACTTTTGACTCCATGCGATGATTAATAATGTTTTTGTGAGACGTCAAAATTCCTGTAAATCATTTGCATAAAATCCTTTAAAAAGCCACATTATCAGTAAAATGTAGGGCAGAGATTTCCTAACTTTATTGCCTGTAGCTCTCTGATAAAAAGTAGTGTCTACTTTCAGCTCCTCGTCACAGGGTGCACGTCTCTGAGTTGTCAGTTCAAAGGGTCATTTTTCTCTCTTTTCGTTTGCAGTGATGGAAGAACTATTCAGATCTGTTTACATAAGTAAACGTAGCAACACTGCAGTGTAGAAATACATTACTCTGTAACAGGTAAAAGTCCTGCATTATGCATTAGACTGCATAAAAACATACTTTAATTACCAAAGTAAACTGATTAATTTTGCATAATGGTCCTGAGATGGATTATCATATCATATATATATGTATATATATAAAATTGAATTATAAATATTGATGCATTAATGTATACATCAATTTAAAATTGCACCTGGTAAGGTGGAGCTTGTTTTATTTACTCTATATATTTTATCTCCTGGATAGCTTGTGATCAATAAAGAGTTGCCGTATCTTAACCTATAATAATACATTATAGTTGAATTGTTAATTATATTTTGTGCTTTTATTTAAATCTGTGGAGTAACTTAAAGGTCCAGTGTGTATGATGTAGGGGGATATATTGTCAGAAATTAAATATAATATAATAAGTATCACCTCCTCTTCCATAGAGATTGCCATGTTGCACTTGTTGCATCATGTTTCTACAGTAGCCCAAAACCGACAAACCAAACACTGGCTGTATATAGGGCTATTCACGTTTTCACGCCAGCCACCATAGTTAGTACCCCCTCTGCGATTACAGCGTCACTATAACACACACTTTTATTGTGAAAATGCTTAATTCAGCTTTCATCAGCTTAAATCACCGGGTCCATTTGTTGTGGAGAGGAAGAAACCTCTATAGATGACTGACCTTTCGCTAAGCCCCGCCCCTTTGTGATGGTCCAGCAAGCTGTCAGAGTAAGCATGGAGCCCACACTGTAACTAACTGCACTCCCTGAAGAAATATTATCATATTTTTGGAAAAATGAAACAGTGACTCCAGAGAGAAGCAGACAGAGGGGTCTACAGTCTGTGTTTGAAGGATATATCCAGGATGTCAAACTGACTCAGCAGCAACAACAGGTTAAAAAGACAAAGATAGTTAGAAGCTAAAGCCCAACTATAGGCTACAGATCACAGTGTCAAAGTGAACCACCACATCACTGCTGATCAACACAGAAGACAATGAATATAAAGGGAAACTTTGCTGATACTGAACCAGCTGTGTGGCATCGCAGTGTGTGCAGATGAACAGTGTTTGGCTTCGTACCCGTGCTGCATGCGGACCTCCATTGCTGGACAGGCAGTGATCTATCTGCGCACCATGAAATGACACACAGCTGGTTCAATATCAGCAAAGTTTCTCTGCTTCCCTTCACTGGTTCCTGTACAGCAGGGTCGGTCTTTGTCTCACTGTTATAATCATTACAAAGCAAAAGCAGCATGTGTATACATTCAGTAGGCTATATCTTCAGTAGCTAGCTAGCTAACCCTACACTTTTCAGGGTTTGATTTTGGTTTTGGAACAGGGAAGAAACGTGTATCTTTTTCCAGCCTCTCCAGGTAACGAGTATCATTAATACACGACGTGCCCCAGGCACAACATTTAGCTCCAAATCCACAAAACCAGCCTGAAAATGAGGGAAATCTGAAACGATTGCATTAGAGTCAATGGAGCACAGCTGTGTTGTTGTTGGACCCTGGTCTGAGCCGGGCCGATGCTACGTTATGATTGGCCAGTCTGTGTCCAGGGGTGGGACTTAGTGAAAGGTCAATTCATCCCCTGGTAAAAACCTCCTGAAAAATGAATGCTGAAGAAATTCTAACTGGGAGAAGTTTCAGCTGGTTGCAATCTAAAATCCTCACTGCTAGATGCCATAAATCCCCCTAAATCTCACAAACTGTTCCTTCAAGTTATAAAACAAAATCTAGTGGAGTAAAAAGTGCAATATTTGCCTCTGAATTTTGGTGTAATAGAAATACATGAAATACAAATATTCAAGTCAAGGAAAAGTACCTCAAAATTGTAAGTTTATTGTAAATTTAAGTACAGTACCTGAGTAAATGTACTTAGTGACATCCCTTTCATTCATGTTTATCATTTTTAATAACCTGAGGAGGTAAAACTTTGCAGTATTTTAAAGAAAATTGCAGAGATTGGGTAAATGTCCAACAAATAAACAGCATATTTAGAATCTCTTACATCCTGCACTGGTAATCATCTGATGACCCGTGTGGGCGTCCTGACCCCTAGTGTTGGGAGTGACTGTTGTAAGGGAGTGTGCAAAAATAGAGATTTGAAAATTTATAGCTTTGGGAGGGTTTTTCATGTTCACATTCAGTCACTGAACTTTCACGCACAAACAAAAAGTCTTACAATCTTAAATTTACAGTTGTAGTAAAAGTACTCGCACTAGTATTAATGTAGTGATTTAATTTATTTAACATGATATAAATTGTAGCTCCGCGACTGTTAAACACATGAAGTTGATTTGTCGTCTCCCTTAAACGTCTGTTATGTAAGACAGTGATCAAACAGCTCTCTCTGTCTTGCTTTTCTAAAGAGTCCAGGTCCCAGTCTGCCAGCTGATCCTGGAACAGACGTCACAGGCGTTACGGCTGAGTCCGACGTGGAGCCTGAAGACAGAGACAGTCCTCCTCCATTGCCTGTAATCCCAGAAGTCAGCGAGGCTCCTCAGCTACCCATGAATGGTATGATGGCTGCAGCACAGTGTTATCATGGTTAAGGGGTACACTGTGGGACACAGATGAATTAAAGCTACTTCCTCTCTAATGGCAACCCCTGAGGATGTCTGAAAATAGACACGGCAGATATTTACATTGCACACAACAGCTGGTACAGTGAGCGGGAACGGAGAACGGGCTCTGAGGGAGTGTGTGTTATCTATCAAAGTGGGGCGGCCTTGGGGAAAATTAGGGGGAGGTCAGAGTGTTTTTTTTGTGAACACAGTGAGGGTAAGTATTTTTAGCCATATCTCTTTTTTTAAATAACAGCCCTCTAATACTTTGTTGGTTTGAGTTATTGTTTCCATTGTGGTTCAGCCCTTTTCACATTCACGTCTGAGAGCTGTAGCTCACAGAGTAAACAATTTAGGCTTCTAGGTTCATTACAGTAGGGACTAACAAAAGCAGAAAAATTAAATGTAAAAAAGGGAAATATACTTTCTTCAGAAGAATTGGAAACACACAAATTAAGATAGAAAGATATATTTCAACATTTTGAAACATTTTAAGGGATTTTTATTTACTTTTTAGATGAATTAGTTGAGACTGGTATCAATCTTCTCATCTCAAGACAGCGAATGTGTGTATTTCTCAAAATATCAAACTGTTATTTAAAAAAAAAAAATCTAAAATCAAATGTTATTTTCTTTTAAAAAAAAACTAGAAAAAGGGGGAAAAACATAGTCTTTTCTTTTTTTTTTGCAAACCCTTTGCAACCAAATATGTGGTGCCAGAGTTTATGCAGTAGTGATCTCTGCGGTATTGAGCTCCCACTGTCCGACCCAACTGCGAGCAGCACCGTTGATCAGGAGCATATCTATTGGCACACACAGCTGTCAATCATGATGTCAAACCCTTTTTTTTATAGCTTCAAATAATTAAGGAAAGCCAAACTGATCAGAACGAACACGTGAACATACATCAATGTGAGAATGACTACCCTACATGACAGAAACCATCTTTATTTGACATGTACTTTGATCTTCTAGTTTGGCCCATTTTCCATCTGCTGACATGCAGGGGGCGGGCTGCATGAGCTGTACTGCAGCCAGCCACCAGGAGGCAGTCAAGATGTCTTGGCTTCATTATAAAGTCTGTGTTTATGACACTTTAATCCAGTTTTTCTTAAATCATGGTACGGGATTTTAAAAGAAACTCTGTCATGCAGAATTCCTAAATGATAGTACTGTCATAACTTCAATAAAAATATGAATGTAAGTTCAGCAAAACACATTTTATATTCAATATGACTTTTTTTGATGCAGTTGTTGACTGCTTTAAAACACCAACTGCCTTAACAAACACAGCCACCTTCACATTTATGTTTGTTCACTGTGTTTTTGCGCTGGTCAGGGGGTACTTGGCTGAAAAAAATATTTCAAGAGGGTTACATTATTGAAAAAAAGTTTGAGAACAGCTGCCTTAATCTGCTCTGGTTGGATGTGCACTGATCAGTTTGCCATTTCATCACATATTTTCCGGTCCTAATCATGCTGAAATACATATTTGGTCAAAGGAAAGGCCACTATTCTTCCAACCCCTCAGGAAAGGTCATGGCAAATATTTCCAAATTCTCCTTCCCTTGATGGCCCCGAGGGAAGTCTTATATGTAATTGTTTATTTGTGATGTAGAGGGGAGGTTGGAGCATGTTGAGGGTGCTGAGAACCAGTAAGAAGCCTCAGAGGGGGAAATTACATTTCAAATGAGCAGACAGCAGTCGTCTCTATGTCTGCTTGTTTGTTTACTTTATTACCTTCTGTGTAAAGTTTGCATTGTCCCGTGCCATGTTGGTGTGGCCTTTGTTAATCAAATGAAGCATCACAGGGTGACATTTAACGGTGGACATTGCTGTCATAAAAGTTGATATGTGCGCTGCAGGTCTGATGTTACTTTACCTCAAGACATTATCCTCATTACAGCAAGCTATAGATGTTGATGTGGTTGACAGTGATTTTAGGCACAACACAGAGTCACATCGTCAGCTTACCACAGATGGTTGGTGTAGATTGTCCGCTTTGGAGAGGTAAACGGCGGGTATTTCCCCCAACAGAGTGATATCTTAATGGCATCTTTATGGGTTTTTTGTGCATTAACTGAACGACAGCACTGTGTATTTCTGACCGTTGTCATTGTTATGGATGTTAAATTACTCAGGCTTCAGTCGGCAGTTCAGCTCTGTGTCCCATATGACAGTAGAGTGCTGCAGGGATGACGTTTGTTTGTAGGCCAACCCAGAAGTTAACATCACCCTGGTACTCTTGACAAACAGCCTGTGGGATTTTTCCATTGGATTTTGGATTATTGCAGAAAATAAGCTCTGTGGCAGACAAACATTTACAATACTCACACCTTTGTTTAGAAAGATGATCTTCACAAATTAACACCACTGATTTGATTTTTAAAGCCTGAGTGCAGTTGCCAGAGGTAGAAAGCTAATGTTAGGCTATAAATGAACTACACGTGACATCTATGACTCGTCTGTCCGTCCTTAAAGAGGGATCCCTTCTCAGTTCCTCCTCTGAGGTTTCTACCACTTTTTCCCCCTCAAAGGGGATTTTGAGGGGAATTTTAAGGCTAATTGTGATTTTATATATATGTACTTTATTAATCCACAGGGGAAATTCAACACAGGCCCGAAATACACACACATGCACAAACAGGACCATACATGCGTTAAATGAAGAGATGTCAGAGGGAGGGGGCTGCCCATGGACAGGCACCCCGGGCAGTAGGGGGGTTCAGTACCTTGCTCAAGGGCACCTCAGCAGTGCCCAGGAGGTGAACTGGTACCTCTCCAGCTACCAGGCCAAACTCCATATTTGGTCTAGAAGAGGACATGAGGTGACAACCAACTGGTTCCCAACCCAAGTCCCTATGGGCTGAGCTATTGCCTTTCTGATTTGTGATATTGGACTTGATAGATCAAATTAAAATTGAATTGATATTTCTATTTATACAGCCCTTTGAGGCGAGCTGCGTGATCAGGCTACAGTGAACTTTGACTTGATTCATCTATACAGCACTTCGGGTTGCCTTTGGGTATGAAATGTGCTGTATAAATGAATTTGCCTCGCCTTGCACCACAGTTGCATAACTTCAACGTGAGCACCACGGCGAGCCTGCAAAGCAGCAGTCAGCGTGATGACACCCTGTGGTCTCATTTAGCCACTTGTTAGCAACTGTCTTTTTTAACACATGTAAAAGTGTCTAGGTTCAAGGGGGTAGTAGGCCTATGTACTGACGTTTTTTATATCAAAGAGCAAACGTAAAAGTCTCTTATGCTCGTGTGAACCACAGACCTTATGTCAGCCATCTAACCAAAAACACACTCAGTAAAGGCATTGATATTAATTTAATTATTAAATTATATATTTTGGGCGGGGCAACACAATGGTTTGAGTTGAAGGTGTGAGAAAGAATAGTATCAGTAACATTGTTAACACTGTGCTACATTACAGAGAAATACAAAACCGTACTAATGAACCTTCATTAATATAGGCCTATATTTTATCTACAAGTGCACGTCACACACTGAGCGAGCCACCTGTTAATGACGCTGTCAGCAAAGCAGCAATGATTGTGCTAAGTGGCTAATGGGCATGTAGCTACTAACATGTCAGATGATACGTCATGTTTGTAGTCGACCAATGAAGATGAGTTTACATATCACCTTGGGTTCATCCTTCACCCTCTCAAAATGATCCCACACTTTGGATTTCCTGCCCGACATGTTATTACTAGCCTGTGGAATAACCGCAGGTACCAGCCCTGTAAATTAACATGACTCCTGTCTGACTGCTGAGCGTGGCCTCTTCCTGTGTCTGTCCTTTCAAATTAAATTGCCACATGGTTCAGTCATATAGGTTTTGATTTGTTTTGACAAGATGCAGTTCCTGACAGTTTTGTGTTTGTTTTTGAAACCGACTAATGACCTTTCTGGTCGACCATTAGAGGGCAGCCCTATTAAAAATCAGTCCACTAGTTGTTGAAATATTTCCAGAGAGCCACTAGCATGACTAAGTATTACAACATAAGCTGTATCCATGAAGAAGATGGCCTCACAAGCAGTAATAAATGTTGGGCTTTTATATGTCTGTCAGTGCTGCAGTACCCCTGCTGCTGCTTTTGTATTTTCAATGCCATCCAGAGTACAATGCAGTACTCTCTCTGCCTCTAATAAACCTTTAAAACTATTTATATTTTCTCTTTAACCGCCTTACACTATTAAAACATTAACATGAGATATGAAATCCACTTTAGGCACATCACTGTAACATAACAAAAGATAAAAACTTGTTTTTAGGTTTTATGTTGCTGTTTAAAACAAGACAGTCGGGTTGTGTGATGAATAAAGATCCATCAGAGGCTGAATGTAAATAATTTAGAAAAGCAGTGGTGGGTCTCTAATGCTCTGCGTGTGTGTAATTTGGCTGTAAACAGTGTGCTCTTTGATGGGGGGAATCTATAAATGGGACTAATACCAAAGTCTGCTGTAGCTGGAATGCAAATTGATTAGTGGTGAGGTTGAACGCTTCCAGGAAAACAACAGTGTCACAGTGTTTGAAGTGAAAGTGAGGTTAAATCAGGACAAACGCAGCTGCCAAAATACTTTTAGAATCTACTGTATATCTTCATCACCTTCATCTTGTCATGTACCGCTTCAGATAGTTTCCCATCTCTTTTTCCTCAGTGCAATGATTTGTGAAGTAAAATCTGGCACAACAGTGGTTTATTTAATTACCTTTGCCTAATTCAGTCAGCTTTAAAGTGTCGGCTGTGATTGTGCTCTTCATGAAGTCACTGATATTTAGCCCTGTGCTTGGTATCACAATATTACCGACCTTTTACAGAGAGCGCCTAAAGCAGACGACACAATAGCCTTTACTTGGGCCAAGAGCTCTCAACCGGCGGATCAAGCACCTCGTGTACTCGAAATGGTTGCCAGGTTATTGTTGCCCCTAGTTATAGAGGTGGACGGGGGTGTGTGAGATACTTCCTGAAATAAGAGTTACAGTAGTTCTACCAATCAGATAAATGGATCACGATGCCAGCGCCAACATCTCAGGACAGAAAACTCAGTTTGGTTCTTCCCCTTTTGTTTTCTCCTTCTGTGTCTCTCTCTCACACACACTCTCTGACTTTTCTTTTTTTAAACCGTCTCATGACATTTGCATTGCACATGCTTTCCTGTTAAATGCAAATCAACTGTGCTCACTGTCTCTGTCTCTGTCTGTGCTCTGGCTCCAACAGGTGTCACAGGACGAGGCAGCTGCAGCAAGGTAAGACTCCGTCCTGCTCTACTGCAGTAAATTATGATTTCATTTCTGTATGTAGAGGCAGGGCTGCAGCGTAATGTGTTGTGTGTTTGTGTGTCTTTGATGTGTTTAGGACTGGCTTTTTGGAAAGGTTATTTTTTTCAAGAGGACTTTCACTTTATTTCAAGCTTGCTGATGTAAAGATAAGCGCAGTCTGACATAGAGGTTTGGGCAGAGGTGGAAAATAACTTAATTTTGAAGCACTTATACTTAGTTTGAGTATTTCCATTTTGTGCTACCTTATAATTTTTCTCCACTACAATTCAAAGGTTAATAATAAACCCTCCTAAATGCTAAATAGACCTCCTGTGTAGCATTTATAAGCAGTGTACAAACATTTAATGAATGGTTTATAACAGACTTTTAAGTAGCTGTTGCAGATGTAAATACATTTTAATGTACAGTATTTATCGAGTTATAACTTTTGCTATGAAGCATTTTATATTATTACAGCTGTGCTTTACGATGTTGTCATTCATTACGCATTATAATTAACAATTATATGCTTACATATACATTACAGTGTGTTATAACCTGTTTATTAAAAGCTAAATAGAGGTACTTTTCAGATTAAGATTTTATGATATGATGAACCTATAAAATATAATAGATATAATACAGAATGTAACCAGTTGTTCCGTTTCTGCCCAGTACAAAAAAAGTAATTAACACATGGGGCAGCTTAAGTTGTTAGCAGCTCTAATACAGAGACATTTGCTGCCAAACTTATCAGCTGGTTAACAGTTTGAGGCTTAAAAGGTAAAAATGATGTGATATTTAACAGTAAAGCAAAATGAGAAAAGTCCCCCAAAATTTGTAGAGATTTGTTTATCAGAACTTTGTTTTTTCTTCTTTCCTTTCCCATTGATTGTCTCACAATCTCTCAGATTTATTTGTGACCTTCTTGTGAACCACTGGACTAAACTGCTTCAATAAGATAAAACTACTCACACCTCAACTAGTGCGGGGTATCAGTACTCCATACCTTAAAGGTATCAACTTAAATAACCCAACCATGTAGTATCACAACGTCTCCACTCAAACAATACCTGCATTCGATCCTGTCCTGACTCACCGCCGAATCAGAAAAGTTTCTATTGTTGCCGTCTTCGGAGATGCTCTCCTCTTAGTGAATGGTCAGTTTAACATCTGCCCCATTATCATGAGCTGAGAAAGCACTAGTAGCTAACACACTCAGTGGGTAGAGCTGCATTGGCAATGGGTTTGATTCCAGCCTGCGACCCTTTGCTGCGTGTCGTCCCCTCTCTCTCCCCCCCTTCACGCAGTCCTATCAATTAAAGGCAAAAAATCCCAGAAAAATAATTTAAAAAAAACGATTCCAGCAAACTTCCACCCACACCAAAATGGTTCGACTCAGCCATTTAACAGGTTAATATCTGTGCGGCTATGCTAGCCATGTGATGCTAATAGATAGCCCTGTCACTGTATGTGTGGGCATACCTTCACCAACTGTCCCTGGCACAGAGCTCAAACACCCACAGCACCAGCTACAACCCATGTAATCTGTGTTGTGGTGAAGTCTAGCGAGGTGTATTGATGGAACTGGCAGCTCAGGGTGCAAAGATGCCACCCCAAACATCAAAAGTAAGGCACACGTCACTCCATTCACATTATGGGTGTCCACTGAAATACTCTGTCAGTACCTTTAAGGCTACTGGTATTGGTACATTTTGTAAATTATACCAAACCAGCTGCAACAGTAAAATGCTGTTTACATGTATGCATTCATGCATCAGTATTAATAGTCTAATAAAGCAATTTATGATAATATGTCAGTCACTAGGGCCATTTTTCTTCAGAGCCCTGGTACTTTAACCTGAAAACTTTTAGCGCCACTGGCTCTGGCTATTAAAAGAATCTTCACTAGAGTCGAACTAAATGATAAGAACATCTGACTTTATTTTTTGCACAAATTGCTCCTTTGATAAACTGTTTCTTTTCCTTACTTGAGATTTTCAGCTCACGTTAATTCAAACTGTGATGCTGTAATTCGCTGTGAACATCAGCTGGGTTCCTCCAGACAATGTGACTCTGTGTGCTGTGCTCACACAAACTTCGCAGCAGATGATCGCAGCACTTAAAACCGAATCTCCCACCACTAAGAATCAGCACAAACGGTGCAAGGTTTGACAATGCAGTTTACCAAACAGTAATGAACTTCAAGAGCTCGGAAGTGGACGCGTGGATTCCTCTTAGGCTGCAGAGTAAACAGATCGGACGGACACAATCTATCTATCTATCTATCTCTCACAAACATGCCCTGACATACAACGACAACAAAACAGTCTCCTACCGCTCCCACTTTGTGATTAGAGAAAGAAAACAAACACTGCAAAAAAAAGGCAGCTCCCTAACTTTGCTCAGATTTAAGTGAGGGATGATCCTTGCAGCAGCAGCCTGAGAACACACACATACACACACACACACACACACACACTCCACAGCAGCCCAAAGAGGCATACAGAGCCCTTCTCCTTAAATGGTCAAAGCTCCCAGGAGTGAAAGAGAGGCTGCTGCTGAAAAAAGACAGGGAACAGAGGGGACGGGAGAAGGAAGGAGAAGCCCCGAGGATAGAGGAGATTTCTGAGGCAAAGGCTGAGAGTGACAATTTGACTGTGGGAAGTCGGTGTGAGTTGGAGGGATCAGCCGGAGAGATCAGCTGGAGTGCAGCGCTAGTGGTGGACTCAGGTAACGTGTGTGCTCTCTGTGGACAGGTTCAGATGATCGGGTGTGTGGAGCTGTGAGGTCTTAGTGGGTGATGGTTTTAAGTGGAGATGCAGTTTCAGCGCCACCAGCCTGATGTTAGCGTCTCTGTGTCAGACTTGTGCAAGAAGGTGTGATTTTGGACTTTTTGACAGTGTGGCTTGTGGCAGCTGGGGTGAGTTTACATAATCTGTCTGAAAGCGAAACTCTTGTGTCATCTTTCCCTCTTCATGTGTGCGCTCATGCTTCTTTTAATGTCAGTGGATTCATCAACTTCCCCACCTGACTGTACTCTTTGCACCTATTTTTTCTGTCTTTTCGCACACTTCCTCTGTCCTATTATCTCATATTGTGGCTCTGCAGCAACCACTTCCTCTGCTGGCCCTGTGCTCCGTGCTTCACACAACCAAATTTTAAACAAATCTGGCAAGAGGGAGCGGGCTTATGTAACAGAGGAGGGGAGGAGGGTGCCGGTCCCCTTGTCTCCCTCTGAGAGAAGAGACAGCTAGGCCTGTCAGCCATGAGAAGTTAATTCAGACTCTGATTATTCCAAAAGACATTCCAACATTTTATTTTAAAGATGAGCGTCTTCTTTAAGAGCAAGGTTGTCCTTGAGGAGTTGTTGCGCAGGGGCTGTCTGTGTTCAGACTTGTATGTACTGTCCTGTTCCCCCCGCAGGAAATAACCTGAGTGATTCAATTACTCTGCAATATTTATCTCAGTCTCATGGTCTGCTGGGAAAACAGTCTGCACCGTTGAGCCTCCTGCAGTGCAGGATGGCATCTTTGTTTGGGCTGAGTCAGGATTCTGTCCTCACAAGACACTTAAACTTGTTGAGTTGCATTTGCAAGCTTGCTTTGTTGCTTAGAAAGAAGTTTTTCCAAGGAATGGACCATAACGGACATGCTGATAGATACATAGATAGAATCTGTTCTCTCCTTATTCCTTATTCATCTCCTTATTTGGCTGTAGAAGTAGAATAGTGATGAAAGAATAAAATACGTCCTTATATAAAAAGACATTAAGATTCATATGTGCAGTCACAACAAACGCAGGTGGTTGTTACTAAAGCCGTCCTGAGCTCCAGGGGCAATCAGATAATCACGTTAGAAATATTTGTGACTCACTTTCATATTCATATATGCAGTAGAACCTCAAAGCTGACCTCTTTTGCTCTGATTTGATCAAGCGGCAGCATCTGAGGCTGGAAAATGAAGCCAGCGCTGAAGTGCTGAAAAACTGCAGTTCATCAAATGGCCACTTGAGGCTGGGTGGGCTTATATAAGGGCCTGAAGTTCCTCATAATCAAGATCAGGGTAGCTTGGATGACAGGCTGTCTGTTAATCCCCACCTCGGGTTCTCATTCAGATCCACCCCTCACTCCTCCACAGCTCCACCCTCTTGTCTACATATCGTCACCTTTGGCCCCCAGAATCCGTGATGGCAATGGCTGAAACACCAAAGCTTTCCACAATTAAATTGATGACATCACGGTGGCCATGTCCATTATATTATCGGTCTGTTGATCTGATAAATAATCAGAAGAAACAGACTGAGAAGAAAGGCCAGCTGTCAGGAGGGGGTCAAAGGGTACAGATGACCCCGGCCCAAGGCCCAGCAGGGGCCCGTGTAAAGGTTTATGATTGACTTATATAACTGACAGTATAGCTATAGGTATTTCACGTGATAAATACATTCTGTGTTAATATTAAAACACAGCAATTAAACCCACTGAAGAGGGTTCAGTAAGTTAGGGTGAGTTAGAGTGAAGACACTTATCATATGAAACTAGAAAACCTAAGGCATCAACCATGTCATGCCATCTTGTCTTGAGGGGCTAAATAACACTCCAAAGTTGGGCTAAATTTTGGTCAGGGACAGAGTTGCATTCTAGGGGTTCCTAAACAATCTTAGAATTGCGTAAATAAACACATTATGGTGGTTGGTGTGGATAAGGGGCCCAGTTTGGAAAATGTTCTCCCCCTGTCCATCGTTCCTAATGGCTGGCCTGCTTTCAGGAATGAGAATCAGGTGAAACTGAATGAGTTTTAAAGTGTTAAAGATGTCTGCTACTGCAGGCTGAGAAAGAGTGGTGATTTTAATCCTGTATGGCAGTTTTCTTGTACTCAGGAAATATCCTCGCGGCTCGCCGAGAGACAGTTAAACAACCCATTTCCTCCCCAGTGACTCACAGGCTTTCTGTCCCTATATGTTCCCAAGAACTTGTCATGTTTGTGATGACACTGAACAGCACACTGCATATTCTGGCCCTGAATTCACGGAGGATTTGTCCTTGCGTAAAGTGCATGCCATACCTCTGAAATAACCAATAATTCATCACACCTTTCACAAGCCTACGCTCCTTATTCATCATCTGCGCTGGCAGTAAAAACACAGCCACATCTGGACTGGTCATGCATATGTAAATCTTTCTATTTTGGGTGAGACCAAACAAATGGGTGGGCATTAGCATCTCGCACACAGACCTGTCACAACAGTTTGTACACACTCTGTGTGCACCGCGCTCCTTCAAAGGGTTAAATCTGCTCTGTACTTAGCTTTGCATAAATTTGTTACTAAAAAGGAAAGAGCTGTGAGTTCAAACAATGGTTCACACATAATATTTAACTGAATTAGCTCATGTTTCTCTTCAGTTTAGTCAGCCAGGTACCTGCTGAAGCTTTGATGGAAAACTTCAGTTGCAATGACTGAAACAAAGACGAAAGCAAAAACAAAAATACCTTTTTCATTTTAAACAGTTGGTTAGACAAAACAAGACATCCAAAAATGTCATTTTGAACAAGGGATGCATGATAGTATCGACACGTCATCGTTATCAGCTCATAGTGTCTTTAAAATGAAATATCAGAATTGGCCAACATGTTTTTTCTTATTTTGCACAGCGACTGAATATCACATAGATCGAAAAGTATTGTATTTCATATCTCCATCTCCATCGCAGTAAGAGTAGGCACGCATAATATGATGTTAATTCCACTACAGAAGAGACTTGATGATCACTAAAATTAGGCAGGGAAAAATGTGGATATACCGATCAGAAGTGCAATATAGTAGGCAACTGGACTTGCTTGTAATTCTTAAAGATGTTTCGCCAAGAAGCCTCTTGGATGAGAGGCGAAATGTCCTGATGTCGGTATCCGTTATTGGCCAAATGAGTTACATATGGGCATATTGTATACGGGCAAAAATCCAATATCATGCATCCCTACTTTGGACTTTTGGGAATCTAAACAATTTCAAGAATGATTCTCTCATGTGACTAAATGATTAATCAAGAAATAAAAATACCTGTTAATTACACCAGTATTATAAAAAAAAAAAAAGTAAATAAATGCAGCATTGCATAGGATTTTTTTAGGACGTTTAAACATAGCTGTCCTTGACAAATAATATATTTGCATGGACCATATCATTGGTTCAGTTTGCACAAACATTGTACGTAGCTGATGCTCCAGTAATGTTGATCATTATGTTTATGTTTATTTTATTCAGAAAGGGACAGTGCACATTAATCAACATTAATGATCACTTAAGTCATGTAAATGTGCCAGATTTAGCCATACAGGCTAACTTTCATCTGCAGTCCCTGGCAGGTTGATGGTATGTGTATATAAGGAAAAGACATTAAAAGTAATATACAGAAGCACGTAAGCACATGAGCACAGATAAAAGCAGATTGATGGCGTGTCCATAGAAGGGCACATAAGCACAGAGCAAGCATATAACCACAGACAAAGTACATAGCAACGCACATAAGCGATATAAATAAAACAGTGGCATAACCATATACCATCACCAAAAACATAAAGAATGTACTTTACAAAAGTACAACATAAAACACAACACAGACCAAAGCACATAACCACAAACAAACACATAAAAACACAAAGCAAAGCACACAACAAGGACGACAACGCACAAGCACAATTAGCAAGACAGTGACATAACTATAAAGCACATTAAGGAAAACATACTTTACAAAAGCACATAAGCCCTAACACACAGTAAGAAAACAAGGACATAACCATTGATTCAGATGACAGATGACAACATAACCACTGTTTTATTGATTTGGAGAATGACAGAAGAGATGTGATGTTCCTGTGTTCTGTGGGTATAGATCTTAAATAGAATTTAAATAATCATATTTTGTCAAAATTTGCAATGATGATATGAATTTGACTTTTTATCCAGTGTTTTCAACGCCTGTTTGTACAATCTTTCTACTGGTTTTGGTGGAGTCCAGCTGGTCAGACAGTAGTTAATGTGTGAAAGAATCATTGCATTGGGGCACATCTTTGAGACCTCTATCGTTAGGTTGCTCCTGATGTGTCAAACAATTGCCAACTTGAATTTGATGAATGATTATTAATGTCAAGAACATACATGACATACTAACTCCTGTCAAATCAGCACTCTTGAACATTTACAGCCTCTATCTTACGAACAAGATACCTTTTTGTCCAGTTTCCTCAGTTGCAGTTATTAATGTGATGTTTTCTCCTTGTAGCTGTGTGCTGCATCAGTTTGTTTTCTGCCTTCCTCTTACACTTCTCATATTTTGTTGCCTTTGCCATTTTCTTCAGTCTCTGTTATTAAACTAACAGTCTCTTATTCCACCTTAATAAATTAAGCTTTATGAATTCACTCTGTTGATTAGCTTTCAGTAAAAAAAAACATTTAGAGAAGGGTATTTCTCCCCTCTATTATCTTCCATGCCTTTTCCACGCAGCATGTTCTCATACAAGCCCCTCTGTTTGTTTTACACTGTCCCTGAGGAGCTCATTGCCTCGCTCAGCCTGTGAGAGCAAGCTACACTGACCGCAGCAGAGTTTAATAATAACCCAGTACATCCCAGTCAGTGTGTTACTGGTCAAAATGGTAACTGATTAAAGGCACTGAGTGGGAATGCAAACATACTTAACTTCAGGTTCAGGAATGATTGGTATTTATTTGCATTTTCGATCCCTGGTGTTGTAAAGCAGAGGACTGAGCACTGCTGTTTTTCTTTGTTGCTCCACTGAGCATCACTCAGATTAAAATGATAAAATTGCAGCTTGTTACTTCTCGAGTCTGGAAGAATCTAATCACTGTTTCACCAGCTTTAGTGCATCTTATTCTCAACGCAGTGAAGTAAACATATTGACAAACTTAAAGGTGCCCTGTGGCGTTTTCTAGTAAACAAACAACATGTTAACATGAAGGGTTTCTTACCTAATGTTTACAAAGCGATTGTTTGTGCTTTTGGTGTCTTACCACCATCCATAGATCAGCTGAATCGCCTGAAACCAACAGCAGGATGTGGATTGTGTGCAACCTTTCTCGTGCACGAGCACAATACAAACACATTGGGGATCCAGTCATACAAACATAGCTCACCAGCACTACTGGTGGTCAAAAGCTCCACACTTTCATTTAAATATTTACAGTTTTCATGGCATAAATGACACAAAAATAGATTTCTTTTACTTCACAGTATTCACTGAACTTCCTTTGATCCCTGATGGAGAGTGCACCCACTGTGCCTTACTGATGGCATGGCCGAGTAATTTGTTTCATGACATTTTTCCACTGTAGCGTTTAATGTTTACCTTATATTCTCACTGGAAATGAATGTACTCTTGTGAGAGTTTTGTTTCAGTCGCCTGTTGGAGAAATTAGCTAGAGCTGCTGTTCTAAGGAAGTGGAGATGTAAGCTATTTTAGGATTTATTTATGATGTGACGGTTTTGTTAGTGTATCTTTTTTTAGCTGTGGTTAACCAGAAAAGACTTCCTTCAGAATATCACCATTACCATGAGATTCAGGAGAAGATTTTCCCCCAACATTCACTCTGTAATGTATTGCATATTGCATCTAATCATGCATATAATATAAATGTGTGCGTGTCTTCATGTGTGCATGGTCTTGCAGCTCCAGGAAGTGGAGGAACACTTCCTGCAGGGATCTCCTCTTGAGCAAAGTGACCATAACTCCGAGGATTCCCGTGCTGCCCCCTGCGCCGCTGCTGAGAGACCTTTTATTTTCCCCCACACCCGCTCACGCCCCCCACTGCTCCCCGCCATGCCCACACTGCCTGAGGAAGAAGAGGACTCCCCCGAGGACCTGGACAGTTCCTCCAGCTCTCCTAGTACAGTGAGTGTCACTTTTTGTAGCACACACTCTGTGGAAAAAGCATGTGAGGCCATAAAATGTGACACTGAATAATCCACTTGGCTCTGGTGAGGAAATTCTATCAATGTTGCTACTGAAGTCTGGCTTCAAGAGAGGTTTCTTCTTCGCCTTCAAGATGCTGCTTTTAGAAGTAGAAGCTTCGATTAACCCCTCGTACATAAGGGAGCAATGTTTTTTTTCTTCAAACACACACTTGTTTTTACTCAGGTTACAAATGTTCCCTGTCGTTATCAGACTGAGGCTGTGCTGACAGGTCACAAACCATCACAGCTACAAATTCTAGATACCACATTGGTATTTGACTTGGTATATATTTTACTTTTTGGCTCTGTACTGTATTTTTGTACTTTCCCATGTGTAATTCCACTGATTCCTGGATATTTTAGGAGTCTTTGTAAGCCTCTGTCTTACACAGTAAATCATCCATGATAGAGCCACTGCTGAAGTCTTTAAAAAAGACTGGTGAATACCACATCTCTATTAATGTCAGCTTTACGCCCTTTGAGGCAAATTTGTGGTTTTGGGCCATAAAAATTAAAATAAACTTGACTTCAAGATTTAAAAGAAAACTTGATTGCTCATCAGATAATAAGATCTGGGAGCTCTGGCAACTCCAGGAGAAATTTAAAGGATCAGTTCAACCAAAATACATTTTTTAAATAAGTTTCTAAAATAAGTTTTTCTAAAAATTGACCCTCAGTTCAGGTAGTTTGTGTTTCGAAGGTCTAGTGTGTAAGATTTAGGGGGAAATAGTGGCATCTAGTGGTGAGGATTGCAAAATGCAACCAGCTGAAACTCATCTGCTCCAAAGCAAACAAACTAGGTGATTCAAACTAGTAAAAACACTGCATAAAGCTGTTAAAAAAATAAACAAATCGATGTTATTCAATGCTGTCTGGCATGCTGGAGATGGGCTACTAGTCTAGCACTTCCAAATGCGTGCTCACTTTTTTTCTCCAATAATTTAAGATCCCGATGTTCGGGATGTTTTTATCAGGAGCCATATTATCTGCAGAGGTCTCTTCCTCTCCAAAACAAACGCAGACGCAGTGATTTAAACTGATGAAAACAGAATAAAGCAGTTTCATGTTTAAAAAAAAAAAAGACAATTACATGTTTTTCTGATGGTGTTCATCTCAGATGGCTGCTAACTACTGTGGCCGACATGAAAACGCAGATGGTCCTATCTAGAGCCAGTGTTTCATTTGTCCATTCTGGGCTACTGTAGAAACATGGCGGTGCAACTTGGCGATCTCAGTCGACAAGGATCTGCTGCTTACGTAGATATAAACGATTTATTCTAACAAAAAGGTAACAAAAGGTAACAAAAACATGACGATTATTCTTTTCAGGTAATTATACAGTGAAGGAAACATACTTATATATATACATACATATATATATTATATTCCATTTCTGCCAATTTGCTCCCTAAATCCGACACGCTGGAGCTTTAAAGGAGCATTTCACCCAAATTAAATTTAAAAAAGAAATGGTTTTTTTTTTGCCCCCAGTGCAGACAGTTTGAGTTTTACCTAAATCGTTTGTAATGAAACTATCTGCACGTTTATGCAGGGTTTTTTTTTATCCACCTCTGTCAGTCCTGCTGTCACCTCAGTGCAATGGAGGTGAATGCAATCTTGTGCTCCACAGACCATTGAAACACCAGCGTATCTTTTTTAAAACAATGTCCTGAGTACTTCATAATAAACAAACTTCACTGTCAGTTTTATTTAGACGTTATTTTCTATTAACAGCGACCCCGGTGAAAACTTTTGAGTAACGAGGACACTGTTTGTATAAAGACAAACAGGCATTGAGCACCACAAATTCCTTTCATTCTCACTGTGCTGTGGAGGCAGATACCAGTAGGAGTAGATACTTTTGAATCATAGCACAACAATGTGAAGAATATAATCCTAAATGGATCGGATTCAGAAGTTGATTGAGTAACATCCTGCGGAGAGCAAATTGTTTAACAGTCAGGGAACATTGTCTTCCGCTGCAGTCACTCATAAACACACAGGCTAGATAAGACATCTCTGCAGAATGTAATGAAGCTGTATAATCCGATCTTCAGGGCATATGCCAACACTATAAAAGTATCCACCTTTACTGCAGCACAGCCATGGCCTTTCTGCAGCATTACCACCAGGAGGAATCCTTTTATTTGGATTCTGCTGCAAAGATAAGCTGAGGGGAGCTCTTAGGGAATTAGTCTTTGATCTCAGTCTGTGTTTACTCGCCTGCTTACCTTTTATGGTTCGACCAGGGTTTTATGAAACAGGAATTGAACGACCTATAATTTGAGAAGATGTTTGAAACTGTGGGATTGTTGAAGGGGTGCTCCATCAATTTATTACATGACGTTTGGTTTACTTGTCTCGATATTAGGCTTGTGGAAATAGTTGTATGATGTGTTACATGGCTCTGGACTGATGGCCTTCATTATGTGAGCTTCTGTAAAGCTTGAGACTTAAAGTCAGGATGCCTCTGCTGCTTTGATTTTCACCATTCATTTTCAAAGTCTGTCTCTTGTGAGTTCCCCACACTTTATGGAGGTGCAATTATAAATCACTGCAGTGCCCCTATAAACAGATGTATGACAGCATTCACATTCAATATAATTTAACTGATTAGTTGTTGTTCATTTTCACTTTGGGATGTTCACCCATATTTCTTGTGTCTCTCATTCTAACAAACACTGATCCTCAAAAGGACATGTCACCCTGAAATCAAGAATACATTATTCTCCTCTTACCTGTAGTGCCATTTATCAGTCAAGATTGTTTTCGTGTGAGTCTCCGCGCAGGAAGGAAGCGTGCATCTACTGCTAGCTCACTGAGCTAGTTGCGATGCATGTTGTGGTGTTTTTAGGCTTTTTTCTTTTTTTGCAATGTTTAGCAAGGTGAAAATCTGAAAAAAAAATGTTTCTTTTTTGTGTAATTCATTGAATATAGAAGGCATCTTGTTTCAGTGAGAATAAGACTGTACAGTTTGTACACAATGTTAACCGTGCATGTTGATCTAACTGACCTTGATTCATTCAGCACTTGCAGTAGATCTGGATTCAGCAGCCTCCGTCATGATTTATCTTGTCTGCTGTCTCCGTGTTTCAGCCATTCTCTGTGTGTGTTTTGCAGCAGTAAAGTGTTTGTCAATCGATGACTTTCGCTTGTGTTCCACCACAGCATTGTAAACGTGACAAACGTGACATCCCAGAGTGGCTCTCTATATAACAAAACCTGTGGTTATATGTAGAGACATTTAGAGAAGTTTCAAAGTGACTGAACTTGTTGTTTTTTAAGAAGATCACAAAAGTGGATGTAAATCTTTCATGTTTATACAAATGTGTGCAGAGTCCCTGCAGTTAAGGCTGTATTACCAGCTGGTCAGATTTGTTTGGGAGCATGCTCCACTGTAGCACAATATGAACTGCATTTTTACCTAATTTTGTGGCCCTGTCTTGTGGAGTCTTTTTCGTCAATATCTAGTTATAATTCCTTGATTTTGTCTGTTAAAGGGGGATCTATCTGCAGAAATAATATTCAGAACTATGTTTTCATTTGACACTGTGTTCTCATTAGTTTATAATCACCTGAAAATACGTGTTGTCATTACCTAAGGATGATCAGTTTATACCTACATACATCTTTTGTCGTGGTTTTTTTGCACAGTTAGCACCAGGCGAGAGTCGAGCTGTCGTCATGACTGCCCCCACCATCGTGTACCCACAGCAGGCCACTATTGTCCAACAGGATGGACGTCCTCTGGAGCAGACCAGGTAATCGTCAGCCATCTCAAACACTGATAATAAATTGTTTTCTTTTTTTTTTGGCAGTAAACAAGGACAATGTGTTCGACTCATTACTGTTTCCTCTCTCAGGCCGCACAGTCCCAGAGCTCGCATGGCCAGAAACTCCTCAGGAGGACCAATCACCACAGTCGGTGGGTAAACCCTGTACACACACACACACACACACACGCTGCAGTTTTAATTGTCTTAAGATAACCACTGAGAGCTATTTTGATGTTATCATCAGCAACATTTGCTTTAGTCCATAAAATGCTTGTTTTTGAGTGGACATTTTTACCGTTGGTGAAAGATTCGCTGAAAGATCTGTCTTTCTGAGGCTGAATAAAATCAAAGTAATGCCTTAATGCAGTGCAGTTACACCAGGAGCCTCACCGCATTTCATCTAAGTTTGGTCATCGGTGTCCTGAGAGATGAATCTGTCGGTGTGTCCTCCCTCATGCCTGAAATGGTTTTGTTGCTGAGATTACTTTTGATGTTTAGCTTGTTGCCCTTTTAAAGGAGAGGAGGAGATAAAAAAAAAAAAAACATCCCTGACTTGGCCGAATCCCATCACCTGATTTATTGGCTCATATCCATCTGTGAATTGTTCTTTGGCAAGAGACTTTATAACGAGGAATCCCTCTTAAATATCTTTTTGGAATGACTTTATTTTGAAAGCGCTCACAGACTTTAAAGAGGAGCTGATATGCTACTTATCTGGTTTAAACATGTATTTAAGGTTTCTAATAGAACATGTTTACATGCTGTAATGGTCAAAAACACTTTATTTTCCTCATACTGTCTGTACTGAAACACCTGTACACACTCACTGTCTGAGACACTCTGTTTTACTGTCTGCTTCTATAAGCCCCCCTCCTGAAAAAAAACAGTCTGTTCTGTTTGGTCAGCGTTTCCAGGTTTTCCATATGTCAACATCTATGCACTGTCATTGCAGCTGGGGTATGATTGTAACAGAGAATAGTGACACTTTCTACTGTGAAAACTCCCCAGTAAAAGCTTCAAAACACAACCAGACAGGTTCCAGCAGGAAAATTAACCAAAATCAGGGAGAAACTGACAACATTAGCAATCATGGTTACATGTTTCCCTGACGATAGCATGTAGCTTCATGTAGCAGTGTAGGCTACGTAATGTAAACACTTGCAGTAGCGTGCCTGGAGCAGATGACTATATGAAGAAATCCAGCACACTATGACATCATACTGTAGCTAGAGTAGAAAAAAACTATTGAAGACAAACCTGAGAAACTGGATGTTTTTGCTAACGGATTATTTCTACATACATTTACTGCACTATTTGGAACTTTGGCTAGTTTATTATGAACATCCATCACTGTAACACTAAGACACAAAATACAGAAAAGCAAAAAATGTCCCCTTACTTCTTGTGCCCAAAATTTTCTTGTACAAAATCTGATTAACGTTGCTGTTGGTCTGTAACTGCCTTTTGTTATCTGTTAAGTTGGCATGTAGAAAACACATATAAAATCAAAACAAATGTGCTTGTGCGTGTGTGTGTGTGTGTGTGTATATATGTGTGTGTGTATTGTCTTTCTCAGACAGCACAGGTAATGTGATCGACCTGGTGAAAGATCAGCTGCCGGAGCTGCAGCTCTCTGAGGAGGATCGACAAAAGAACCTGGAGCTGCTCCAACAGGCCAAGAAGGTCAGCGACCGCTTCTTGACACGCCGCGGCCGCCGCTCCCTCACTGACTCACCCACAGGTAGTGAACACATACACACACACACACACACACACACACACACACACACACACACACACATTTACTGTGCATAGATCATTTCTGAGGCATGAGTTGATTGTTGTTTTGGTGAGTTTAACTTAAATTTTTAAAATATTTTTGATGGATAGTGATCGTTCTCTGCTAAACTCATTTAATTGATTAAGTTTGTTACTTTGACAGGAGATTGAAAGTCATATTGAACTCAATTTGTCCTGTGTTTTAATGTGTTTAATTTGCAATTTTGTTTTGTTTTGTTTTTTACAAAGGTCTGTCTCCAATTCCAAGTCCGTCGTCCTCACCGTGTTCATCTAGAAGCAGCTCACTGACTGTGGCTCCTCAAACTGGTAACGTGCTATTGGAAACAACTATTAACTATTAATTCATAACTTTTTTACACTATTTTGCTATTACTTTTGGAAAGAAGTTGCAAGAATGAGTTTTTTTTTCTGCTCCTTCAGCTCCCACAGAGGCAACACATGTCAGCTCACAGCCAGCTGGGCAGGTACAGAAACTATAAACCTCATTCACTCATCATGGCCTGGTTCATAATGCAGATATTTTTTGATTCATTCTCATTTTTCCCAGTTATAATGGTAATGTTGATTGTACTTCATTTTGTTGTGTTGTTAAATTGTCTAAGATAAGTTTTATTAATGCAAGAAAACTGGCTGTGTTGTCCTCTCTTGTAGCATCTGGAAGTTCCTTCAGTGCGAGAAAAGCCTGACGTGACGACCCAGGATCAGGAGGTCAGATCAGCAAATTCACTCCCTGCGTTGTTGTTTTTTTTTTTGTATTAACACCAATATGACAAACTCAATATTGTTAAATGCATGCCTGATAGGAAGGTTTGTAGAGGACTGAAGTCAAACGAAATATCACAATCAACTACTGCACACTATTAACATGAAATAGATCTTAATACTTAGTACCTGTTTAAGTTTAAAGATGTTTTTGGATGAATACTTCACCCCCCAGATGACAGTTTGTATATCATTTTCTCACCCCGTGTTACCTTGAATTCATGAGGAAAACTGTTTCTTGCAAGAGTATTCTTGTTTAATTGAAGCTGTAGGCAACTGCATTTAACAGCAAAACTATATCAAAACATCCATTTGGAAACTCTCACACACCTTGTGCAGTATAATGCAAGTCTTGTGGCTCAAGGGATGGCAGCACGATCGGTCTACCACTTTGGTCTAGACTGATATGTCTCACCAACTGTTGGATCAGTTGCCAAGAAATTTTGTACAGACACTGATGAATTTGATCCCCTGCGAATGCTAAATGTAGTACTAATAGTTATTATCTTGCCACCCTCAGGGTAACAGGCTGTTGGTGGACTGGAAGCCCTCTGAGAAGAGGAAAGTGTCCTCTGGGACTCTAACACCACGTTTTGCTGTTCAGAAGGAGAACTGTGATCCTGCTGTACCAAAGAGTCCTCCAGCAGGCAGTAAAGCAGATGAGGGACCTGGTCCAGGCCGAAACCCCAACCAGGCCCCGGCTACAGGGGTGGCCAAGCCCGTCCCACGACCCCCTACTCAACAGGCCCCCTGTACAGCAGAGATCAAGACGATCGGGGCCTTTCCTCCACTTATGAGGGCTGTTTCCTGGGATGCCGTAGGCAGCCTTAATTCTAGAAATGGAGCCCCGAGTTTCCCTCCTACAGCCGAGGATACCTTCTCAGACAAACCCAGGGATACCATCTTCAAGTCCTCAGGCTACAAGGACCTCCCCACCCAGCCGGGGGGTTTACAGACACTGTCTAAATTCAGAGAGGTAAAGTTACGTGTGACTGTCCTTGCTGCCTGCTTTTGCAGTCAAAGCCTCCTCTGTAATTTGTTGTGTAAATGCTTTGCCCTTGTGTGTGTGTGTGTGTGTGTGTGTGTGTGTGTGTGTGTGTGTGTGCGTGTGTGTGTCTGTGTCTGTGTGTTTACAGGAGCACAAGCTGAAGCGTAACCAAAGCATTGTAGGATCCAAGTTACCAGACTTGAGTGAAGCTGCTGAACAGGAAAAAGGTAACAGTCCGTGTTTTCCCTCTTGTCCTTGTAAGTCAGAAAGTACTTGCAGCGATACATTCAGCAGCGTCGCAGAGGGTGTGTGCACTTCCTGAATCTCAGGGAAAATCTGTTCCTGTCAGAAAATGATGATGATCTAAACTGCTCTTGTTTTTTTCCCTCTGTGCCACCCGTTTACTGGCAACCTCACAACAGAGAAAAGCATGCTGTTTGCGTTTCCCATCAGCAGATGGCATGATTGTTAAAGCATGTGAGCCAAAGACCACAAGGGGAAGATGAAATGAGGAATTTACTTTAATGTATTTTGAGTGTTTGGAGGTCCTGAGACTTGGACTTGAGTCACACTTAAATCAATAAAGTTAGGACTTGAGACTTTACTTTGACTTGACAGCCTAAAGATGCTCAAAGTGTAGCCCGCGGTCCAATGACGTCCCTTAGGAAACATCTTTTGCAGGGCCTGTGACATGAAATGCATGCATTATATTTTAATCACCTGCAGCCCATTTCAATACTTTCACTTTTAACATCTTTATCAATTAGTGTCTTTAATCTTATCATTTAATACTCTACTCAGCCACAGCTTTAAACGATGACCCCCTAAAAAGCATCTGTCAGGTTAGGAATGACTACTTGAAGAAAGCTACAAGTAGCATGGCAACTTGTGGCACCTCCTAAGAGCAGCGGGAATTGTGTTTTACTATCGATGTAAATGCTGTTAGCTAAAGTTAGCAATTTCAGTGGACAACTCTGCAGTTTTGTGTGGAAAGTGAGAGGGAAAAACCACCACAAAAAATGCTGTATGGTTGAGGAGAAGAGGAGGTTTCAGGGAAAATGGATAAACTCCTACTTTGTTAGATCTCGGAGGACAGATAAAGTGATCTGCCTTGTCTGCAAACAGGTGGATTTGGTGCTCAAATCCTGTGAAAAGTAGTGAGGGTGTAACACAGGCAAGCTATGTGGAAGCTTGCAGAATTGCTTAGGGCAGTGTGCAGTTCAGTAGTAGAGTATTAAATATCTGGCCAAATATACAAATATACAAGATAAGAGGTGTTTTCAAGGAGCAAAAGCAAAACCAGTGCCTAATCGAGCAACAATAGGAGTAAGATAAGTACAAGAGTTACTAAAAATAAACTAAAATGTTGGAAAAAGCAGACTGCTCATGATAATCAATGTTATATTCAATATGATATAGTATTGTACATGATTGAGCAACACGGCCTTGAAGGAAACTGTGCAAATGTCTAGTTTCATTTTAAAAGTCAGCACTTGGAGGCTTTGAAGTGAGACTATGTCACTTTCAAAGGAAGAAATATTACCGTTTTCTGCGTACAAAGGAAAAGCTGAATTTATAAGAAATAAAATGCACTCTCTTCTAATCGGTACTCAGGATTTTTATGCTGCAGCCAAACATGGTCTGGTATGACCAGAGGCTTAAGTTACTTAGTCCTCTATTACAGGCATGTGGTTTAACATAGTCCTGAACAGTAGTTGAACAGCTTCAAATGACTTCAGCCTTGACTCAGATGTTTTCTTTAGGACTAATTCATGTAACAATGTATCTGCAGGTGCTCCATCATCTCCAAACTCACCCAGCAGTGAGGTAAAGGAGAAGTCCGACGCCATGCCAAACATTTCAGACGTGATGCTGAGAAAACTCAAACTCCACCGAGGTCTACCAGGCTGGTGTGTAACAAACCATCTGCTGCTTCAGTTAACTTTTACCTTTTGCCTTGTTTTCCTGTCTAATCACTAAAAATACCCCCCTTAATTATCTTCAATTACACTGAGTACAAATATTGTTTGTACATTACTCACCATACTAACGGTCCCTCTTTGATTTCATTCCAGTGCTCCTCCACTCACTGAAAAAGAAGTTGAGGTTAGTATCTGATCTCATCTGTTGATGTTCACACATTATTTCTACTAAAAACTAAAGATACAAAGTCACAGAAACATAAAATGGCTCCCTTTCATTTTGTCCATGCATGCTGCAGCTGATGTTGTTGTCTGTGGTGCTCTGCTTGTACTTGCCTGCTATTTAAAAGACCTGTTTGACAGTTTGGAAAAAATACATATTTGCTGTCTTGTCAAGAGTTAGATTAGAAGATTTATATCACTCTCATATCTGCACCATAAACATGAAGCTGGAGTCAGCAGCTGTTAGCTCAATCTTGGAGCCCAACATCTATCAGTCTGACGATGATAAGCCTCTGCCGCTCAAATGTACAATACTACTTGGACTACAAACAGAAACCAGAACACTTCTATACTAAATGTTGTCCCATTGCCCGCATATTCTGCATACGTATGCAGATATCTGTTTATAGAGATTATAGTTAGCTCTTTCTGAGAGTACTAAAGTTTGCCTAGTGTCATCTTTAAAGAACAAAAGTTAACATGTAATATCCTGTTTGTTTAATCAGTACACAAACAGTTTTATAGTGGGGTATTAGCTGTACTATTTCTTGGCCTAGTAACTTCCTCCAGAGTCCCTGATTGTTGCCTGGCAACTGGTTTTTGTATAGATTTATCAAACGAGCTATAGCATGTTAATGAGTGTGCTTTACAGATGCTGGTTGGTGGATTTTATTACCTTTGGACGGAGCTGGGCTAGCTGTTAACCTCCATTTTCCAGTCTGTATGCTAAGCTAAGCTGTTAGCTTCATAGAAATGCTGCATTCCAGTGCAACAACTCATAAAACCAAGATGTTGTTTGTAAGATAACGTTGCATTATGCTGTATTTTGTGCATACAAACACAGTAGCAACATGTCCACAGATACAAGTTGGACGGGACCGCGTGTATGACTGTTTTCGTGAGACGCAAGTAAGACAGAAGTGCTAATTAACTGTATATTCGTACCGCTTTCACAAGCGTTGCTAATTGGAGCAGCCATATTGGATTTTGAGGTGGTGGTGGTGAGATTCCTCTGACTTCAGGGGTGTTTCAGTTTAAATTTCTGACTGGGAACTTGGGAAATCCAACTTCCAGGTACAAAGGGAACGCAGCATTAGTGTGCAGACATGAGAGTACAGTCTATTTTCTCATCCTCCCCTTGGCAAGAAAACAAAATAACATGTTTCCCAAAATATTCTTTGAACAATTTAACATTTGAAAAGTCACTTTGGTGACAGCCTCAACAGTAGTAGGAGACTCAGCTTATTTACAAGTACAGTTATTTACTTAAACGCAACTTCAACTGTTGGATAGCAAAAACTATAATTTGCTTCATGTCATGTTCTGCTTTCCAAAAAATATATATTCAATTTAATAATCTCATTCTCATTTCTAAATGCTCCACAGTAAAAGTACTGTGTGAATGAATCATCATACAATGGGTCATAAAATCGGCTGCCAACAGTAATCTGTTTACTTTGAGCAGTGAATTGTGTTCAAACACTGTTTCAAACAGAGCAGTCACATCCATTGTTCTACTCACTGCAATCATTTGCCACATGTGGCTCCATGTTTATAATAACCTGTTTTGTTACCAAAGTAGTTAATTACACCTTCATAAAAATTGTCTGCCTGAGCTTGGCGGTGTTCTGTCAACAGGAAAGTGTTTTCTGTTCCTGATCAGACCGAAGAGACTCAGAGTGATTTCCTGTGGAGAAAAATGCAAACATTAGTGACGCTTTCGGGCTCGGGCTGCAGCCCCTCTCGCTGCTCCCACAGGGACGCGTCTGGATCAGGACAGCGAGAGGTCATATATTTCCTCTCGGCCGTGGCCCATGTATGTTGGAAAACTGTGCAGACTGGCTTTGATCAACGCGGCAAAACATCAAGAGGTCAAATGTTAGAAACACAGCTTGTTCCCCATGCTCGTCTCAAGGGCTGCTTGATTCTCCCTCACACGTCGTTATCTAATAAAAATGCATATTAGTATCACGTAAACAACTGCACTGACTCTCATTTGGAGTGCGTGTGTGCGTGTGCTGCACTGTGGGAGAGTTTCCTATGGATTCCTCTGATTTATCCCTCTGAGTTGGTGCGTTGCCATCAGCAGCAGCCCATCTGAGTTTAATGTGCTGTTTTAATGTGCTATTGTGAGAGTTATATTGCAGTAACTTCCTCCCAACAGAACGCATTCGTCCAGCTGTCACTGGCATTTCGTAACGACAACTACACGCTGGAGATGCGGCTCAAACAGGCAGAGAGGGAGAGGAACCTGACTGAGGAAGACACCGAGAAAGAACTAGAAGAGTTCAAAGGAGCACTGAAGGTCAGCCCTCGAAAACAGCAGCTGATATTAGATTAACTTGAACAGAAAAACTCCCTCTGGCTCTTTAGTGCTGGTTCATCTGCTTAATGTTTCCTGGAATAGTCCCACAGTAAATATTTATCTTGTCCGAGTCCAATCCCAGGTACAAAGGGGGACACTGGTGTACACTTTGTTGTCCCGAGAGAGTTGTAACAAGATGTTGTTGTGTTTCCTTGCAGATGACTTCTCCACAGTGGCAGAACTTGGAGCAGCGTGAGGCGTACCAGCGCTTAATAGAAACAATAGCTGTGCTGCACCGACTGGCCACACGGCTCTCCAGCAGATCAGAGATTGTCGGAGCGGTTCGACAGGTGCAGTTATACAAACACATGCAAACTGAGGAGATGCAGGACAGTTAATGACAGATCAAGAGAACGCTGCATTGTGTAAATATACAGTACATCTCGTTGTTTAAAAGATACTGTCTTCTTCAGGATGTCCCAGGGCCACTGAGACGCCTCTTTGGCGAGATTTTAAGAAATTATGGGGAAGATTTTTATCTTAATGTTGTGGCTGACCTGGTGCCGGCCAAAGCAAACATCAGTTAAAGAGCAAATTTACTGTTTTTGCAGCACAAAGGTCTGAAGCTATTTATAAGCCCAAACTACTCAGATGCCTTTTTCTGTCTTTCCTCTGTACTGCTGCTCATCAGTGGTGGAATACAACTAAGTGCATGTACTCAAGTGCTGTACTTCAAATATGAGGTACTTTTACTGTAGCTGAGTATTTCAATCTCATGCCACTTTCTACATCTACACCTCTACACTATAGAGGGAATATTGTACTTCTTACACCACTACAGTTATTTGATAACTTAAGTCACTAGATACCTTACAAATTAAGATTTTTGTTCACAAACCATATGAAAACATTAAGGTGCAGCTGAAACGATTAGTCAATTAATTAGAAAATTAATGGGCAACTATTTTAAAATTGGTTTAAGTCATTTTTCATGCAAAAACATCTCGTGGTTCCACCTTCTTAAATATCATTTATATTCAGGTGTGTTCGGAGCATGGAAAAAGTGCCCTCCTTAGGTTTCATAATGGGTTTCTATGGGACAGAGCTAGAGTGGTGACATCATCGCTAGAGTGAAGACGGGCTCTAACATTGTCTTAAAAATTTCTCTTTAGCTCGCTGCCATGGCCACAATTTTCACTCTACATGTACAATTTATACATGTACAATCCCTCAGGTGGCCCTCAGATTCAACATGGTGCTGGACACATTGATCAGAGATTTTGGTCCATATTGACATGATAGCATCAGGCAGTCGCTGCAGATTTGTTGGCAGCACCACCACATCCCAAAGTTGCTTTACTGGATTGAAATCTGGTGACTGTGGAGGCCATTGGAGTACAGTGAACTCATTGTCATGTTCAAGAAACCAGTTTGAGATTATTTGAGCTTTGTGACGTGGAGGACGGAAGATGGGTACACTGGGGTCATAAAGGGATGGACACAGTCAGCAACAATACTCAAGTTGGCTGTGTCGTTTAAACAATGCTCAAAAAAGCCCAGAGTTTGCCAAGAAAATATCCCCCACACCATTACACCACCACCAGCAGCCTGAGCTGTTGATACAAGGCAGGATAGATCCATGCTTTCATGTTGTTTACACCGGATTCTGACCCTACCATGTGAATGTCGCAGCAGAAATCATGACTCATCAGACCAGGCAACGTTTTTCTAATCTTCTATTGTCCAATTTTGGTGAGCTTGTGAGAACTGTAGCCTCAGTTTCCTGTGCTTAGCTGACAGACGTGGCACCTGGTGTGGTCTTTAGCTCTTTCTGAAATACTCAGACAAGCCTGTCTGGCACCAACAACAATGTCATGCTCAAAGTCAGTTAAAATCACCTTTCTTCCCCATTCTGATGCTCGGTTTGAACTTCAGCAGGTTGTCTTGACCATGTCTACATGCGTAAATGCACTGAGTCACTGCCACATGATTTGCTGATTAGCTATTTGCATTAACAAGCAGTTGAACAAGTGTACCTGATAAAGTGGCCAGTGAAATCACCATATATTATATTAAGATAATAAACTGTTTCACAAGTTTGTGTTTGCGGCACATAATAACTTTGATGTGTGATCGTCCTGTGTGTCACAGTGTCACACAAATATGTGAAGCAGGATTTTATTGTCACTATGAGGCTTTTTCCACTACGTATTTCTCTCCATGGGCACTGTACACATTTATTACCTTTTTAACATCTCACCTGTAAGATGTGGAACAAGAATCAAATAGCTGCTTGTACTGTGAAAGTTCTGGCTCGTAGGGATGAACTGCAGAAAGTTATCTCCAAACTTTGCAGCTCTAAGGAGAATTTTTAGCCCGTTTTAGCACATTGTTTTTGTTTTATGGCACATTTTACTGTGTGGTTCAGCCTCACTGCACTGTCATCAACCCTTTTTCCAGCAGCCATCAGAGGCTTCCTGAACGATAAGTACCCAGCACCAAACAGCTGACCGACAAACATTGCAACTAACTGGTGAAAAAAGTTGACTGTCAGCAGACAGTTTTTTTGGAAATTGAACAATAAGACTATAAAACAAGAATAAGCCGGCTAATATTGGACTTATATTCATCAGGTAGCCAAAAACAAGACAGTAATGGGTAGATAAACTGCTCACTGTCTGATGGATATGATACTAGGCAGTTAAATACGTCAGGTCTGTGCGTCTTTCATCTTGTTTTGTAGCTTTTGTAGCCCTTAGTAGCTTTAAAAACACGTTTAAAAATCAGTCAACTGAAGGAAGTCAAATGAATGTTGGACAGCTATATGTCTACTGAAATCCTGAGTGAAAATATAGGTTGGTTGTGTATTTTTGACTCCTATCACAAAGAGTCATCTATTGAAAGTCTCTCTGCTTCAAGGTTTATCATGTTTCAGTCTTGTATTGACGTGACTCTTTCATTGTTCAACAGGAGAAACGTATGAACAAGGCCACTGAGGTCATGATGCAATATGTGGAGAATCTGAAGAGGACGTATGAGAAGGACCACGCAGAGCTGATGGAGTTCAAGAAGCTCGCCAACCAGAACTCAAACCGCTGTTACGGAGGCTCCACGGACACTGGAGGTCAGACCGTGCTGATGACCACATTCACATCAAGCACAAGAAAACACAAAGACGTTACATAGTTATGAAAGATTTCATGCTCGTGAATGGAAAAATATTTTTTAACGTTATTTATCCAGGCAAGGGTTTGATAAAGGCACGTATTTTAACGCCACTGCTTCTTTGCTGCTCTGTAAGAATATTTCCACCTGGAAACGTTCCTCAGTAGCTGTTGTGTTACTGGGCAGCTTCACTGCAGCATTGGAAACAATACCAGCATGAGATGAGTGGTTTCTGTGCTTCATAACGCTGTTGTCTGTGTTTCTTTGTATGTCCTCACAAAGATGACGGAGTTCCACGACCGTCAAGATCCATGTCCCTCACCCTCGGAAAGGTAAGCACTTCAGTTTTTCTGAGTGATGTTTTTTGATGCTGACGTAGACGATCAACAGAAAATGTTCTGGTTCCAGCTTCTCAAACGAGGATTTGCTATTTCATAGGTTTGTAATTTGAATGTCTTTGGATTTTAGACTGTTGGTCAATTAAAACAAGTTATTTCAAGACTTTTCTGTGTGTGTCTGTGCAGCTTGTAATAAGACTAAGACCCAGCGGGCACCATACATTAATATGATCTCAGAAAGACGTTGGACTCTTTCGTTGGACAGACATTAAATTTTTGTTGGGCGTTCGGGACTCAGGAGGCTATTACAGCCTCCTCCTGGTCATCCTCATCAACCTGAATATTACCATCTGACATTTTGATGTTGATGTTAGGCTTTCTGACTTATAAATGATACTGTGTGCACCCCATTCCTCTCTCTTGTTGCAGATGCGTCCCACCGCCACATTTTCTTTACTGTGTCTTTATCAAACAATGCACCCTCTAATGACGGACGAAACTACATGAGGTTGCATTTATTTATAAATGTGAGACAATTTCACACAAAAAACATGGATGTAGTGTGCAAAGGCCTTAAGAGTCCACAGAGGCTGTACTCCTAAATGCTAACATCAGCGTGCTAACATGCTCACAATGACAATGCTACTTCATCTTCAGCTAACATGCTAATGCCAAGCAGGTGTAATATTTCCCATGTACACCATCTTGGTTGACTGTGCTAGCATGCTAACGTCTTCCAGTTAGCACAAAAGGCTAAAAATGTCCCAAAATGTCCACATGCTGTCCAGTTTTTAAGGATCTTTTGTGTTTCCTGTTTAATATATGAAACTGTCTCTTCTTCCAGTGACATCATCGTGCGTTTGTCGTTGAAAAAATAATAATAACATCCCTGATACTCTCATTTTTTAATTCTTACTACCGGCACATGTTCTGTCTCCTTTCACCCGGCCTTTTCTAGGCTCTGCCCAGACGTAGGGTGAGCGTAGCGGTGGTGCCTAAGTTTAACCTCCTGAACATCCCGGGTCAGAGCCCAGCTACAGCTGGTCCGGGCCCCAATGCTGGACCCACCGCTGGTGCTGCTCTTCCTGTCGTGGTAGGTCTTCCTGTGCTGTCGGAAAATGATGGGAAATGACACATCGAGCATTTAATGCTGTGACACCCACTCTCCAGAATGACTGCTGAGTGACAGATATGTGCAATGGGTTAGAAACATATGTAGGAGTCATCTTAGGACACAATAGTTCAGTTTCAGGACATCGATTATTGTTTTACCAGTTCTTTTTGTATTTCAAAAAGGATGAATAGAGTTTTAGAATGTAAACCTTCTGTCTCATACTGCTGGAGTTCACTGATTATTAGTAATACATTCTGTACATTCTGGTGTAAGTCAGTGGTGGCAAGTAAATAAATACATTTACTCAAGAACTGTACTGAAGAAGTACAAATTTGAGGGTTGTTTTTTTTTTTTACTTTGCTTGAGTAACTCCAAATTATACGACTTCATACTAAGCCACTGCTTCTAGAGTCAGATATTGTACTTTTTAATCCACTGCTTTTATCTGACAGCTAAAGTTACCATTTAAGTAACAGTTTAAGACTTTTAAAGCTTAAAAACAATACTCAAAGCCAGTGTCTATTTGAGGTTTCTTGTCACGATTAAGATATTTTTGAGTTGCTGAACGAACTTCCTAACTTAAAGTAGTTGAAACTAGCTCAACCCCGACAAGCTGGAAAAGTAAAATGTAGCTTTCACATTGATGCATCAGCATCAACAATCTAATAATGTCTTATATAATAATGTACCAGTCGCGGGCTCATTTTCTCTTGTTACTTTAAGGGTAGCTTTTTTTTTTTTCAATCTGGACCTTATTTTCTATGTTTTTGTGTCTAAGTGACAAATGGAGACCGCATTTTTTAAAACTAGTACAGTGCTGAGCAAGACCGCTGCAGCTGGCACCCACTAAACAGGCTGCAGTGTAACGTCCACTAGAAGTGCTTGTTTTTGCCACTCAGATTATTATCCTATGTGTCTGATAATTTATAGAAAGGATCCCTGCAGAGCTAGAAGTTATGTTAAAAGAGTAAGATCCTTTTTGTTTAACGAGAGAACAGCCCTGAAATCGCCATCACCAAACCCACGAGATTCCATTTATATTTGTTTGGCCATTGCGACTTCAGGGACTGTTTCTGGATAAACAAAAAAGATCTAACTCTTTAATGAAAAGGTCTTTTTCTTTAGGACCCTTTCTGTGATGTTGTCAGACACCTACAATAATAATCTGAGCCTGTCAGTGGCAACATTAAGTACTTTTAAAGGATGTAAATTGACAGAGCACAAATGTCCCGAGTGGTTACACTGCAATTCTCTCACTCAATACTGGACCAGTTTCAAAAAATTCTGCCTCCATCAGTCACTCAGACACAAAAACATGGGACATTTAGTGTCCAGGTTGAAAAATACCAAAGTTACCCTTTAAGTACATTTAGCTCAAAATACTTCTGCACTTTTACTTAACTAGGAGTTTAGATGCACAATTTTTACTTTCAATGAAGTATTTTGACATTGTGATGTTGGTACTTTTACTAAAGTAAAGGAACCTCCTGATTGTTGACTACTGTCAGAAGGCAATAATAATCTCTGTCAATATTCAACCCTCTCCTTTTTAGTGTGAAGCAAATGATGTGAAAGCCAATGCTCCCACAGAGGCGGCACAACCGGCAGCAGAATGGTATGTTTTATGTACTTGTGTTCTGCTTACACCCACACACACACACACACACACACACACACAGCGCACGCACACGCGCACACACGCACGCACACATGCACATACACATGTGACTGCGTGTACAGTATGTACACATACCACTGCTTGATTCCCAAGGTCAGCACACAGTCCTTGAAACAATGGGCCAAGACGAGCCTGAACTTGTAATCATTCTTATCAAAAGCGTTTTGTGCTGCAGCGGGACCTTTGTCTTGTTTGTGTGACCTTCAGGATGTGTTTTACGGTGCAGAGAAAGCCCCGCTAAAGTGAAAATAACCCTGACAGCATAAAAAACAATCAGACCCTGCTGCAGTTGATGGATATGCTATCCTGGGTTGTAATCTAAACATTTGTGCAAAGAGTCTGACAAAGTCCAGGCACCAGGCTCCAATCATATCCTGGTTATAAAGTGAGCCTGAGTAGAGCTCTCAAGTGTCTAGATGTTCTCTGAGGAGACGAGAATAGAAGTAACAAATGTGCAAAGTGCCAGCTCCGTTTTTTTTTCCTCTTAGTACTCACCATGGCTGTGATGGTGTCTGTAATGCACACTACCATCATTCAGCCACTGCTGCAGTTTGTAAGTTATAAACAAGGCCAAGGTGTTGTAATGGAACCTAAAAGTACACTCCTCTCAGTTTTATAACGTCTGCTGTGATGGTGGTAGTGTCCAAGGCTGACTGTTCTTTCCCATCTGAAACAATGCAGTGGAAAGAGTGTGTCGGAGCAGGAAAGTGAGCCAGCCAAGCCTCCTGTCAACTTAGAGGAGATCAGAGCCGAGATCAGGGCCGAGCTCAAGGCAAAGATCGAAGAGGAGGCGTACAATAAAGGGTGAGTCCTTCTCTCCTCATCCTTAACTACACACAAACACACTCTGTGTGATGACGTTGTTGTTTATCATAAATCACCACATTTATGGGACTCAGTGATGTTGCTGTTGTGCAGGTGTATATAATGTTAAGTAAACAGAGACTGCCTGATGACAGGACATCAGTATTATGACTGTATATCCTCTGATGCTGCTGGTAAATGTGTACATTTCAAACGCAGCTACCAAGAGGGACTGAAGCAAAGTAAAGTCCAAGAGGAGAAGCAGGAAGAGGAAAATGCTGCAGAGAAATTGCTGGAATCCAAAAACAAGGATGAAGAGAGCGGAAAGAAGAGAAAGACGAGCAGGTACACTGAATCTGCTGTTTTTAAAAATAAATAAAAATAAATTCAACAACAGCGTTAACATAAGCAGGCCACATGTCCAGTCTTCAAGCTCCATTCAAAATACAAAACTCTATGAGCCATGAGCGTACACCTCAACAGGACCTGTTTCTATTGTGTGCGGCACATCTCAAACCTTCAGTCTGCTGCATTACAGAAGTTTAAATACATCAAGCTTCTTTTAACAAAACCAATTTGACTGTACAAATCAAAATCCATATCAATTTTCATACACCAATTTTACACAATTTTCAAAGTAATACTCAACCCACAAAATGACCATTTGTATATCAGTTACTTATCCCATATTACGTTGAATTCCTGAGAAAACTTTGCTTTTCTCTGAAGCCTCCATGGTGAACAAAGAATCCAAAAATGAAGAGAAGTCTTGATGAATTAAAGACTAAAAGGGTTCATGTATAACAACAGCAAAACTACATCAAAACATCCATTTACAAACTCTCATACAATTTGTGGAGCATAATCCAAGTCTCATTTATCCAGTCGTATGCTCAGTACTTCCTGCTACTTTCCATCCTTTTTCATCTGCTTTTCTGGGGCCGGGTCACGGGGGCAGCAGGCCAAGCAAAGCACCCCAGACGTCCCTCTCCACAGCAACACTTTCCAGCTCCTCCTGGGGGACTCCGAGGTGTTCCCAGGCCAGATGAGTTATGTAATCTCTCCAGTGTGTTCCGGGCCTCCTACCAGTGGGACATGCCTGGAACACCTCTAACGGGAAGCGCCCAGGAGGCATCCTGATCAGATGCCCGAACCACCTCAACTGACCCCTTTTGACTTGAAGGAGCAGCGGCTTTACTCCGAGCTCCCTCCGGATGTTCGAGCTCCTTCCCCTATCTCTAAGGCTGAGCCCAGCCACCCCACAGAGGAAACTCATTTCAGCCGCTTGTATTTGCGATCTCATTCTTTCGATCACTGCACATACACATCAGTGGCGGCTGCTGGTCTTTCAAACAGGGGAAGCTCACTTTAAATTTACATAATAAAATTTGTCACATTTTAGAGAGGCAGTAACTTATAAAAGGAACATTTCATTGGAGCCGTTTTTCAACCACACTCATGCCACAGAACCATACCTGTCAAGTTTTGGATTTGAAAATAAGGGAAATTTTCCGGCGCTCGCTGCGAGCCGTCCCACCACCCCAACCAAGCTCCAGTATCCCTTACATTTTAAGACAGGTGTACAAGATATCTAAAAACAACTTGTCAACCGCTTACTAACTACAGTTAGGTGATCAGAATCTGATAGGCCAACCTTTGTTGACACTGAAATGCTGTGAACATTCCTACGTTATAATACAGCCTAAATGAAAACACAAAGGGTGTATGAAGCACATTTATTAATTGTTTATAAAACGGGTGCTTCCCATCCTTAAATGTGATTGGCTGAGCCGCGTTCAGGGCCGTTGTAAAACTCAGTGTAACCCACTGGTAGACCGCAGCGTCTGTGTTGCTTGGCAACCATTCTGTCCACTCCATCTTGCTTGGTGGAAGAATGAATAGTTCTCAGTTTTATTGTTGCTTTATTACCAATAAATTGATGATTTTTTTCGTGTGTGTTTATTTTATGGGCTGTATGTAGGGTAACCGTTTTATAAAGCAATAAGCCCCTTGAAGCCGTGAGTTACAGTGATTTTACAACGGCGGAGGTTGTAACATCACTGTAACTCACGGCTTCTCGGGGCTTATAGCTTAAACATATTTTCAGTTCATAATGTGCCCCATTCTGCTCCTCTGTAGGAAAGTAAATTCGCTGTCCCATTTTTCGAGATATTTGCAGGACTTATTTGTTTTTTTGGCAGGAATGCCTTCTCCTTCGTCACATACATCCATCTCTCTCTTTTGTTGTTCCGGGTTTGTTCCCGCTGTCGGCACTAACCTCGCGAGAACTGCCACCCAGTCTACTGCAGGTGGCAGCTCTCGCGAGACTAGTGACAGAGTTCAGTTTGGAGAGGCAGAGGAATGTTGTTTTTTTTATTATTATAATACGGGAGATTTACGGGAGAATACTAATACGGGAGGACAGCGGGAAAGAGGGGTAAAATACGGTAGTTTCCCGGCCAAAACGGGAGACTTGACAGCTATGACTCAGAAGACTCCGCTTGCAAAATCCGCGATGGGACTGCTGAGCTGTCAAATCTCCAAATAGCTGTCAATCAAAACGGGATTCAGCCTTTCGACTGATCCTCCAATCATCATGCGGAAGCTCAGCGTCCAGCCCGGCCGAGCCCCGCCCACAGCTCCATTCACCCCCAGAGACGCTGAGCGTCCGGGGGCGGGACAAAATCGTGGCATTTATCCAATGACCGTCGAGTTTCGAGGCAATGAAAAAAGCTATTCCCTGCAGTCCCATTGAAGTGCATGGACGCTCAGCCTCTACAGGAAAATGCCACAGACCGTATGAGAAAACTGCGCTACAGGAATGTATGAGAAGTTAACAACATCGATAAGTAGCTGATTCTGAACAATGAACGTGTTTTAACGCATCTGTAGTCAATGAAATGTTAACACAGCCGTACATATTTGACCATTCAATTTTTGACATTTTAGGGGAAGCTGAGCTTCCCTTGCAGTCCTAAAGAAATCGCCTCTGGTACACATGCATTTAAAATATTACTATTCAAAACACTTCCGCATTAAGTGGTCACATGTACGGATGAGTGGTGCACCTGTGCAGCTCAACAGATTGCACGAACAGAGCTCAAACGCATGTATATGAAGGTGTTGATTTGTAATGTTTTAGCTAAAATGCATGTATGATAACACTACAACAGGATAAATGAGACTTGGATTATACTGCAGGAATTCTGTGAGAGTTTAACAGTGGATATTTTGATATAGTTTTGCTGTTGTTAAAGATGGACTCCCATTACTTTAATTCAGTGCGGATTCTTCGCTCACCATTGAGGCATGCAGAAAAAAACACAGGTTTACTTCACGACTTCAAGGTGACGTGGGGTGAGTAAGATGTATTAGGATGTATTTTGCTATTTGCACACCTGTGAGACACTCGCAGAAAGCTGGATGGGCATGATCACACATTTGTAAGAAAAAAAGGTAAGGAAAAATTAGGTTAGTGTTGGGGAGTAACTAGTTACATGTAAATAAATCACAAAATAACTGTAGTCGTAATCAGTCTCAGATACTGAGAAAAAGTTCTTAAATTTCAGTTACTAATCAAAATGTCATTTTGTTGGTTTGCATCTTTTTCCTGTACAGGAACGCCTTCTTTTGGCCTATTTACAGACATTTTTCAGCTTTATTCCCCTCTTTATATATATATATATACAGTACAGGACACACCTTCTCATTCAATGCGTTTTCTTTATTTTCATGACTATTTACATTGTAGATTCTCACTGAAGGCATCAAAACTATGAATGACCACATGTGGAGTTATGTACTTAACAAAAAAAGGTGAAATAACTGAAAACATATTTTATATTCTAGTTTCTTCAAAATAGCCACCCTTTGCTCTGATTCCTGCTTTGCACACTCTTGGCATTCTCTCCATGAGCTTCAAGAGGTAGTCACCTGAAATGGTTTTCACTTCACAGGTGTGCCTTATCAGGGTTAATTAGTGGAATTTCTTGCTTTATCAATGGGGTTGGGACCATCAGTTGTGTTGTGCAGAAGTCAGGTTAATACACAGCCGACAGCCCTATTGGACAACTGTTAAAATTCATATTATGGCAAGAACCAATCAGCTAACTAAAGAAAAACCAGTGGCCATCATTACTTTAAGAAATGAAGGTCAGTCAGTCCGGAAAATTGCAAAAACTTTAAATGTGTCCCCAAGTGGAGTCGCAAAAACCATCAAGCGCTACAACCAAACTGGCACACATGAGGACCGACCCAGGAAAGGAAGACCAAGAGTCACCTCTGCTTCTGAGGATAAGTTCATCCGAGTCACCAGCCTCAGAAATCACAAGTTAACAGCAGCTCAGATCAGAGACCAGATGAATGCCACACAGAGTTCTAGCAGCAGACCCATCTCTAGAACAACTGTTAAGAGGAGACTGCGCGAATCAGGCCTTCATGGTCAAATAGCTGCTAGGAAACCACTGCTAAGGAGAGGCAACAAGCAGAAGAGATTTGTTTGGGCCAAGAAACACAAGGAATGGACATTAGACCAGTGGAAATCTGTGCTTTGGTCTGATGAGTCCAAATTTGAGATCTTTGGTTCCAACCGCCGTGTCTTTGTGAGACGCAGAAAAGGTGAACGGATGGATTCCACATGCCTGGTTCCCACTGTGAAGCATGGAGGAGGAGGTGTGATGGTGTGGGGGTGTTTTGCTGGTGACACTGTTGGGGATTTATTCAAAATTGAAGGCACACTGAACCAGCATGGCTACCACAGCATCCTGCAGCGACATGCCATTCCATCCGGTTTGCGTTTAGTTGGACGATCATTTATTTTTCAACAGAACAATGACCCCAAACACACCTCCAGGCTGTGTAAGGGCTATTTGACCAAGAAGGAGAGTGATGGAGTGCTGCGGCAGATGACCTGGCCTCCACAGTCACCAGACCTGAACCCAATCGAGATGGTTTGGGGTGAGCTGGACCGCAGAGTGAAGGCAAAGGGGCCAACAAGTGCTAAACACCTCTGGGAACTCCTTGAAGACTGTTGGAAAACCATTTCAGGTGAATACCTCTTGAAGCTCATCGAGAGAATGCCAAGAGTGTGCAAAGCAGTAATCAGAGCAAAGGGTGGCTATTTTGAAGAAACTAGAATATAAAACATGTTTTCAGTTATTTCACCTTTTTTTGTTAAGTACATAACTCCACGTGTGTTCATTCATAGTTTTGATGCCTTCAGTGAGAATCTACAATGGAAATAGTCATGAAAATAAAGAAAACGCATTGAATGAGAAGGCGTGTCCAAACTTTTGGCCTGTGCTGTATATGTGTTTTAAGTCAAGGTATCGAACATATGAAAATAATACAAGCAATAAAACAAACGGGATTCTCACTGTTAGAAAGGTAATCAAAAAGTAATCAGATGTAATAAGTGTCATTACTTTAAAGGAGTAAATAAAAACATTACATTACTTATTTCATTTTTAAAATGAATATCCTTTCTAATGCATGGACCCCTGTGTTTTTGTTTGTTTGTTTGTTTGCTGCTGTAAATATTTAGATACCGTCTGTTATTTAAAGAACATGCATATAAAGCTGTTGACACCAATGAAAATATCAGATGTTTCCTGTACTGAGGTTGTTATCTTCACAGGAGGATGGAGGAGATCCTGGTTCTTATTGGTCGCTATTCTCCCAAGATCCCCTTGAATCGGCGGCTTCTGTGGATGGCCCTGACTCTGTTTGTGGTGATGTGTCTGGTTATCAGTATTTTCACATTCTTCAGTGACTACTACAACAGACGCGAGGACACGTAAGCAGAGACGGACTGTGTGCGAGGCGAGATGAAGATCTTTGGAGTGTAGCAGAACAACCAAAGAACCCCCTGAGCGGAGCAACAGAGTCGTCCTCTGTCTCTGTCAGTTTACCATATCACCACACTCGGACTCACTTGAATCCATGACCCTGACTCTCGAGGGCCAAAGACATTTTGGGAGGCTTTATGGACGATGTTGCCTTTGTCGTGGTTAACAGCATTAAGTTATAATTTTGTTTGGATGGAAAATTTAACAGATTGTTTGCTGCGGTGAGCAAAAAGAAAATTTCTGTACAGGGACCAATTATATCGTGTGATGACACATATACGTATATTTAAATTAGATGCATACGTAATGACATGTTCTGGTTTGGGTACTTTTTGATGATGAGTATGGCATTTTCCATTAAATGCCGCAGTAGAAACAGTGTATATTTATCTACACTCTGATGTTAAAGTATAACCTCTCAGGTCCAGTAGATAGTAAAGGCCGTGAGAGATTTTGAACTAATATTTAATGATACAGAAAATAAAGAAAAGTTTTGATGTTTTGTTTTATTTCTGTAATGTGTATTTAAATACTTTAAAATATAAGCACATTCCAAAGTAGCTCCTTAAGTGCAATATTTTGCAGTTGACGGTTCTCGTTTGTGCCATTTTGGATTGTGTCTTCAGAGCACTGAGAGATTTTCTTGTATGAGAGCACTGATTAGATGGCATGAAGCGTATTTGTATCTTCTTTGCACATGTGTGCCTGCCTGTGTTGATTGTTTTTTGTGGATTTGATGCTCTGCCACTTCACCTTTAAATAAAGGTGCCTGAAAAGATATTGTATTCATTTCTGTTGAGAAATATCAGGTGATACCAAAGCATTTGTTGCTTTAAGCCATCTCCTAACATGCTGACATCTTACCTTTTTTTTTATTGACCATTTGGGGGCAGTGGAAAGAAGCTGCAAACACAACATAGACGTATCATCTTTTAGGCTGATATGGCAAACCTTTTGGCAAACAGCTGCTTAAAGGTCCAGTGTGTAGGATTTAGTGGGTTATATTGGCAGAAATGGAATATTGTAACAAGTTTGTTTTATTTAGTTTTTAATCATCTGAAAATGAGAACTGTTGTGTTTATGTTACCTTAAAATGAGCTGTTTATATCTGCATAGGAAGTGAATGCTCATTTGTGGACATTACCATGTTGCACTGTCATGTTTCTACAGTAGCCCAGAACGGACAAATCAAACACTGCCTCCAAATAGGGCCACTCTCACTTTTGTGTTGTACACCTTAGTTAGCAGCTCCTCTGCAACAAGAGCTTACTGGTTTAAATCACTGGGTCTGTTTGTTTTAGAGAGAACATTGCAAAAAAGTTTTTAAGCTTGGCGGGGGTGGAAAAGTTGGTGTTTATATGCAACCAAGAGCAATGAAAAACAGATCAAGCAAATAAATGATGGTGCACGGTTTGTATGATATCCTATCCTAACTTGTTGTACCCTCTTCTGCAGTGGCACCTGATGGGAGAATTAGCGCCACCCACTGCATATCTTGGTGAATATTCACACTTTTCTTTGACTAATTTTCTGAAAATTCACGTGCTACATTGAAATGGAAACCCAGCTAATGTGTAGTTGTAGAAAGCCAAAATATCTCAGTTATAGCCGCAGCCATCTTGCATTGGTGATGTCATTTAGAGCCAGAGTCCTGCATATACACCAGTCAGGCTAGCTATGTCCCCTTGTTTCCAGTCTTTACGTAAAGCTAAGCTAACCTGCTGCAGCTGTGGCCACATATTTATGCTACAGACATGAAAGTGTCATTGATCTTCTCGTCTAACTCTTGGCAGGAAAGCAAAATGTATTCTTAACTATCTTATCAAGTGACCTTTTTCACAGAAGACATCTTGACTTGTCACAGTAGTAAAAACACTGGTGTAAATAATAAAATTAATGATGGCTGAATTCCATTTAGCTGCTTCAGGGTCCTGGTGTTGTTCATTAAAATTGTCTGCTGTTTAAAGGTCTATGTTGATCCTATATTTTTGCTCACCGACATGTCTGTTCTCACTTTCCAGCACATCAAAATTCCATTCTATTCTCACTGGAGTAGCTTGATTAACTCAGGAAACCATTTACTGCAATGTAATCTAACTCTACAAGGTCTTAATCTGACCCCATCGACACACAAACACCTTAAGAGAAGTTAAATATCCGTCCGTAGCTCCCGATGGTCATTTATTATGCCCTCACTGACACCTCACATCTGACAAAAACACCGCTGCGTGTTCGTCAGCACTGCGTAATTTCCTGCCGTCAGGGCATGTGTGGAGATGTTTTTGTGGAAGTTGGATGTCGTCGTGTGCCAAAGGCTCATCAGAGGATACCAGAGATCATAAGCATGTTCATGACTGAGTAATTCCCCCTGGGAGGAAATCATTTGGACAGCGTGCCCAGTGTCAGATGTCCGTAACAGTGCTTAGACTGAAACCACAGGTATTACAATCTTTATTTACACTTAAATCCAACAGATGTATTGCTTATCCTCTTCACTTTAAAAAACACCTGTTTAAGTCGAATAGCAATCCAGTTTAAATCCTCATTTAATGATTCCTGGAACATGAATTCATCGCCTTTTGCCTTCCACAGAATTGCTGCGGCTTTATCTCCTGTTGACATATTAGTTTTATCTCTCTGTCTCCTGGGCCCTGCTCCGAGAACATATGATGGCTCTTGATGTGACCCCTGGGCAGTACTTCCCTCTTCCTTTTCCTTTTACTTTCTGGCAGTGACAGAGTCCACACACCCCGGTGAGCAGACCCAACTCTATTTAACCCTGTCATTCGGCACACAGGCACATAAACTGTGCATCACTTGCCATCCCTCTGCATTCGTCCATCTCAACTCTGAGCAGTCATAAATATGATCTGGCTTTGCATCATATCGGCACTGTCAATCACTCCAGTCATCTCTCATCAAAAGACTGACACAAACCGCATCACTGGTAAGTAATTCTACCATTTTTTATGTTTATTTGTCTTTTAAATTGTACTGTCTGTAGATAAATGTAGGCTGCTCAGCTTCCTAAAAATGTCTGATATGCTGTTTTTCAGTTTTCCCAGGTGAGAACCAAAGTATTGCTGGAGTATTCCAGGTGAGCGGCTTAAATTACCTCAACCAGCCTCAGTATGCCTTCAATGCCTCTGAAGCTCGCAGCCTCTGCTCATCCCTCAAAGTGCACATTGCCTCAAAAGCACAAGTACAGGAAGCTCTTAGTAAAGGTTTAGAAACGTGCAGGTAAGACCAGAGATGAAAATGATCACCTCAGTGATTTCAGTGGAGTTTAATGAAAAGTGCCTGATGTTGAATTGTACTTTCTTTTTACTCAGGTTTGGATGGATTGATGAACATTTTGCTGTCATTCCCCGGATAATGGCCGTTTCTACTTGTGGCCAAAACCAGACGGGCTTGGTGACATGGCGAGCCTCGGTTACAAAAAAGTTTGATGTGTTTTGCTTCAATGAATCAGGTATGAGATTTTATATGCATTTTTTGTCTAGAGTTTTACACTTACGCATTAAAGGGATAGTTCGGATTTTTTGAAGTGGGGTTGTTTGGAGTCCTGATCCATAGTTGGTGTATTACATACAGCAGATGTGAGTTGGCGCACCTCCATTTTGAAGAAGCAGGCTGGAGTGCAACACAGAAGCAAAGCAACATACTGCTGTGGATGGGGGCCAGCAACAAAATGTCTTTTAGTCAGCTTAAAAAAAGTCCCACCTAAATGTACGCTATATTGAGAGTATTTTCACAGCTTTACCTTGTCGGACAACCTGTTCCAACGGGGAAGCTGCTAATGCTATCAGTTCCTCATCTATGTTCCCGTCAAAGCTGCCAGACTCCATTGACAAAAACAGTCATTTTAGCTTGCTGAAGACAGGAGCTGTTGGTCAACTGCTGCTTCAATCAGTTAGTTAGTTTGTGTTATTGTGTGACTTTGGTGAATATGAAATCTGAACTGACCCTTTTAAATGCCAAAGTCACACAATAACACAAACTAACCAACCGATCAAGGCAGCGGTCGAGCAGCAGCTCCTTTAGTCAGCAAAGTTAAATTACTGTTTTTCTCTATGAAGTCTGGCATTGAAGAGAGCGATATTATGGCATCATTTTCCCACTGGAAATCACTGTCTGACATTAAGGTGAAGCTTTGAAAATACTGTACTATAGTGTACATTTGAACTGATATTGATTTTTTTGGGTGGCTAAAGTACGTTTTGTTGCGGACCCCTCCACAGCAGTAGATTGCTAAGCCTCCATGTCTGATTCCAGCCTGCTTCTCCAAACTGGGGGCACGCCGCCTGACATTTACTGTATGTATTACACTGTTTATGGATAAGTCCTCCATATACAACTCTACTTCAAAAAAATCTGAACTATCCCTTTAAGAGTTAACAGTTAATTGAAGATATCATGGATGCTTTTGTTAGCACAGCCCTGGCTTCTTGTTGTTTAAACGCGACATACATCAGAAGGTATTAACTCAGATTAATGTGAGTGAATAGTTCTGTCAGAGGCTGTGCTAACATTTTATTGCATTTACAGTTGGACAAATTTGTATCAAGAAAACTTTTCTCCAAACATTTATGGGAAAAAAGTGTTTGGCTGAAATTTTGTAGAACATAAAAAGTTGGTTTAAACCTCCCCAATCATGTTTATTTTACAATATTTTAATAAATACCTGAGCTAAATATGTACAATTACTGCTAGAAATCCATTCAGAAATGCCTTTTTAATATTTTCCAGCACAAAGTCAAAACAACTGTGCAAGGAAATCACTATCAGTAGTTACAAATGGAAGGCAGAAACATTTTTTAGAAAACATACATTCATCAAATGGTATGCACTTTATATAACACTTATCTAATCCCCTGTGGCCTCCGTGTACATGCACAGATGCAGCGACACAATTGAAGGATGCAACGACTGATAGCCCTTTGAACGACAGGGATTACTCAGTGCAAACTCATTCTTCTAAAGCAGCAAGCTCCACCCGCACCACGCACTCTACATCTTCCTCCACCCATCTGTTTTCTTCCACCTCAACTCCTGGAAGCATGGACAATGAGGTGGTACCAGCTCCGTTTGTCAGCAGGGTACAAAGCTCTACTGGAGGTATGAGGATTTTGCTCACAAGATTTTGTCATTTCCAGCTGATACTGCACAAACAATACAAGTGAAAACATACACGTCAAAGACTGTTTGGATGTGATTTTTGTTTTGTATGACTAATGTCCCTTTTGTGTTTTATTCCAGGAAAGGCTATACTCATCACCTCCACTTGTGCCCTCCTCCTTATTGCAATAATCATCTTTGTATACATAAAAGTGTAAGTAGTTTTCAGTATGAACACACTGTATATAATACTAAGGTCAAAAGTCTAGGGCTGCACAACATAAGAAAAATATGCCATATCGAGATAACAATATAACTTGCGATAAATACACCAATATTAAAGTGTACCCAGCTCCTGACTCAGACTTGCACAATGCGCCATGTCGACTCTCCTGTATCCAAAATATTGGCAGATGGCAGATGTGCTATTTTTGGTATGCACCAGTTCCTCGCTGGCATTCACACTTTCCTCTTTTAACCATACAGGTTAGTATGGTAGCCAAAGAGTTGACAACATGGCAGGTGTCAGGCAAAATAGTGCCTGCAGACAAGATGTAACTTAATATGTTGTTACAATATTAAAAGTGCAAGTTGATATCATGATAACAGTTAAAAGACGATGTTGTGCATCCTCACTAAACACAGATTAGTTGTGGTTTAATGATGCCATCTGAAGAGGTACATGAATATCAGTTATGGGTGAATTGGTTGTGAATGGGCTCAATGTACACTAGCACTACTCTAAGAAGCTGTACTGTATATCAGCACTGAAAACTGATGAGACAAGGCATCTTTGTTCATATAAAATCCCCAGTGATGCATATTAAATTATGTTTGGTCTGCTGTTATTATCACATCTATGAGTGCACTGTATGACTTGTGTCTTTCTCTCTGTGAAAAGGAGCAGGAGTCAGAGCTCGGACATCAAGCAGCAGGAAGACTACATGCAGACAGAGGAGTGGATTTGTGTGACGAAAACAAAAGAACCCCAGAAAGCTGCTGAGGAAGATGAGAGGATAGAAGTGGGCGACGACGCAAGCTAAACATTGTCTGAGGAGATATTTTTAAAAACATGTGAAACTAATGAGTAATATTGTATATTAAGGATGATGTGTCACTTGTTGTGTCCTTTAAAAGGCTTTTATGTTTGTATATGTTATATATGTGTGTGTTAGTATTTTCACTATCTGACGCTATTAAATACTGCTGTTTAACCACTAGATGGCAGTGTTTGCTATACAATCACTGTGAGGACTGAAGACTTTTATTCTTTAACATACTGGTTGGTGCTTCTGATTACATACATGTGAATGCAACACTTCTACAACCATTTTAAAACAGGCATGTCATTGTGAACTTAGGAATCTCCCCAAACTTTAATGTATTGATATATTTCCAAAGCACTTACTGAAACCTCTTGGAAGTATTTAAGGGAGAGACAGAGGAAATGAGCAGACATCATCTGTTATCACAGTCTGAACTAACATTGTGTAACTCAACATAAGTGCTCCTGTGTCTGATGTACAGTGTATACAGTAACTAAGTGTTTCTATGACATACCTCAATCACAAAATGGAGTGTAAGGTACAACTGTTTATACATTGTGGGTTTGTGTAATGACAAGTGTGTGACTTCACATGTCTGGCCCTCCACAGCTTTTATGCCATCAGTCCAAACTTTACCGAACTCCTTATCAACTTGTGACCTGTGAAGCATGTCTTTGCAACTGACAGGATATTGTATGTTTCATTTAATCAACACAGTGACTCACTGGCACTTTTCAAAATAAAGATAAATGGTGATTACTGAGAGCTCAGCATGCTTGGATTCTGTCTGGTGCGAGGTCCCTTTCATTCATAGATGGAATTCATGGCTTCAGACTTCACTGCGTCGACTATGAAGCTGAGTTCATTGCACAGTGTCTCGTGTCTGTAGGCCATGCGGATCTGGGCCACGTTGGTCCGACGGATATCGTTCCCTTCAGGTCCATCTTTCAGATAGTTCTCTCCCAGGAAGTGCTTCTTCTCCTGTAAACAAACAACAAAGGGATGATGGATTGATGCTGATTAAATGTGGTGGAGATTTGGCAGAGAAAAATGAAAAAAGGAGGAGTGCAAGTGTCACCTGGTGAGAGAGTCCACTTTGCAGCACACTGTTTCTGGCTATTTCACACACGTCACAGGTGCTGAGCTTCCACAGCTGAGCAGCGATAGCGTACTCTTCCATCAGTGGTTCCTTAAATCACGACACACAAACAGTGGATACAGATTATTTACACTGCAGAACTAAATCCATCTACGGCACACTACAATAGTATGTTTACAAAACTGTACACAAAGATTCAGGTGTACTGAACGTTAGCCTAGAAACCCGTTATCTCCTGTGTATTTGTGTCTGTTTACCTTAGTGTAGTGGAACTGCATGGGGTCATCTGTGGACAGGGACACACACAGGCCTTTGTGCAGGAACTCTCTGAGGGGATTTTTGGAGTATTCCAGGAACAGGCTGTTGTTGCTGAGTGGAGACATTGCAATGGGCACCTGGGCCAGGTAGTACAGGTACTGCAGCACAGGGCTCTGAGGGGACATAAAGTTGAAAAAATAAATACTGCTCTGGCAGCTACTTAAGGTACACACTCACATAAAGCACACAAAGAGATCAAAAGAAGCTCTTTTAGTGTTTAATGTATGTGCTGCACAGGCACTCACAAGTACAAGCATTTTCCCCCAGGTTCCTATAATAACAAACTGATTTAATATTAGACTTTGTAGGCCTTTATCCACATTGTCCAGTTAAATGCAGTTGGATTGTTGCGACTGAAATGAAAGTTACAGATAAAAACCTGAAGAAGCATACAGGAAGTTTGAAAAAAAAAAAAGATTAAAATAGTGCGTAATTGTGCAGTTTGTGTTGTCAATTGATAACAGGGAGTCACTGTCAGCAAGTTTTCTATCTTCGGGACTTTCTGGCCTTTCTGTTTTTGGAACATACTGTTCATCCACACCAGAAATTCAAAACTTTCAGTTTCCCCTCTCTCACCTAAAGTTCTCACATTTTCAGCTGTTCCGTGACGCTCATCCTGAGCAATCTGCAGGAAATTTCAGATACCCAAGTTGAGAAAAAGCTGGTCTCAAACCGACATTATGTCGTCTTTTGGTTTAAAGTTATCAGTACTCTTCTGTGTTCTCACCCTGTGGTTGCTATTTTGGTCTTTTGGGACAAAAAGCACAAAGTGCAGTCACATTATTGATCTTTGGCTGACAGTGAGCCCACACAGCAGCAGCACCATGTTATCCCCTCGCTGCTCTGGGAGGGATTACTCTTTGATTGTCATACCTCCTGCGAGCAGCATCTTGTCTGAATAATAGGGGTGGGGCCAGAAATTGATACAGCACAATCCTGCAGTATTTTCCATGGCAGTATTGTATTGGTACATGGATGTGAAGTTCTGATTTTTTTATTACATAAATTATTAATATTGCAAATACAAATTAACCTTTGGTAGCCTGCTGAATAATAAAATCAGTTGCTTTTTCGTCCACTAGATATACTTTGCTGTAGTGAAATGACTGAAGTGAGATGAACAGACTGACAGACTATTATTATCATCATTATAATGATGATAATAATAATAATACTGTATTGCGGGGACCCCGATGATTCCCACACCATAGCCTTTCCACAAATCTGAGGTACCTTCTTCAAGTTGAGTCCATGTGAGATGTTGTCAGACGTGAGAAAGGCAGAGACCAAGTGAGTGATTGATCCAGCTTCTCCACAGTGGGGACGGAACTGGAAGGTGCTCAGTCCACGCTCTCTATAAAGCACAGAAAAGGATGATCAATACACGAAAAATCATGAAGCACTGCCTAATTCTGCTCATCCTTGTATTCATCATACTTAGAGTATTTGTAGATACCAGCTGTACTGCATAGTGAGATGTCGAGTTATTCTCATCAGCTATGAGTATAGCTCAGTACTTGTATGGTTCTTACTTTCCTATCATTAATTAATCACATCTGTCCTAAGAGCTCTACAAACTTAAGTGACCACTGAGTGCTGGACCCTCAACACCAGGTCAGGTCCTGCATTCTGAAGGCAAACATTTTCCTACGTCAATCTCACAGCAAAGCACTCTCCTTAAATACAGAAGTGTGTGTTTTTAAGAGGGAAGAAGACATTAGTTCTTACTTTCTGAGGTTGTTGAGGACCATGATGTTTGCATACATGTGGAAGATGTAGTAGCTGTAGGGAGGGTTGTCATCTGTAGTCCACTGCTCTGGTTTTGGGCTCCTGAAGGAGAACATGTGATCGCTGTGTTTGGACTCATCGTCAACACTGTCAAAGCCTGCCACCTGCACAAAATATAGACATTTACAACTGGGATGGTTGTATGACGTCAGGCAGGTATTAAGGGTAAACTGTTTTCTATAATTATGTCACAAACATTAGTTATTTGGTTCCTCTAACTGATAATTTTTACCCATAAATCGCTTCATTTGTTACATCAAATTAATAATTCATGCCCCTGAATTATTTACTCTTACCTTTAAATTACTAAATTCATTTCCACAAGGTAACACTTCACTTTAGCATCTTAAAACAATATAAAAAATATTTAATAAATGGTTCTAACAAACCATGTTGTTGTGAGCAGATATGACATTTTAATGTGTTTATTAATGTACAGTATTTATCAACAATTCTAATTTGTGAGGACACATTTTATATTATTACAACTGTGCCCACAGGAGGAGTTAAATTTGTTGACAAATACATAAATAAACACTTATTCAATCTCATAAATATATAATGGTTTGCAGTAAACCATTTATTAATGTTTATATCCTGCATATAAATGGAGTGGTTAGAAATTTGTTTTTTAACACGTTATAGTTTATGCCAACTATTTTTTAAGCACTCCTAAAACCTGTTTGGCTTGGTAGGTTTTGGTATGATGGACCCTAAAAAATACAACATCTTACATATTTGAGGAAAACATGAAGATGTTTGTGCTTCTGTGGGTTGACAGTGGCTTCAAATAGAGGAAGGAATACGTTCTCCAGCATCTTGGCAAAATTAGGCACCAGCTTCTTTGCCTTGAAAATATCACTGAAACAAAAAATATATATATTGTCTTTTTTTAGGATATTTCAAGATTTCACATTTAAGAAATTCTTTTGTAACTGACTTTTTGTCTGAAGCACTCACTATATTCTGGGCACTTGGATGATCCACCTCATGTTCGGAGAGTGTACTTTGTGGTGAATAAACCACTTAGACAGACTGTCCCACTCGTCTGGAGAGCGTCCGTAGATAGAAAGCCGCGGCTCTGCATGCTGGTACTTACTCTCCTCCAGGTCGTGGGCCACCTCCTATCAAAGGTGAGAAGTAGAGAGTGCTAAACTGTTTCTGCAAAGGTTCTGACTTAAAGTGTATGATGACATGATGTCATACCTTTATGATGCGAGCAAAATACTCTCCACTGATGAGGTTGTCTGTTTTGAGGAAGATTTCTCGAAGTTCACTGGCTCCGACTGGGTTATACTTCGAATTGAATTTGTCAAACCGGTGGAAGGTATGTCTCCCCTGTGAAGTTTAAGAATAACAAAGTCTATTGGTGAATCCAGAAGGCTCAGCTATGGAAACGCACTAAACAGTACTGGTATTTACCAGCGCTGGAAGTGAAATGAAGTGACACTAATTAAATGCAGAGAGAGTGAATGAATTGTAACTAGCAGAAAGATTGTTGGCATGAAGTTCCCAATCTTTGTTTGCATTGACAGGAACATAATAACCTGTTCGAGCTCACACAGACTCCACCCTGTACTGTACTCTATGAGTAATACCTTCCTCCACTCAAGAAAAAGCATTCGCCCACTGAAATTTGCTTAAACGTAGCTGGCCAATCTGGACAAACGTGCAGAGCACACAGTACATAAGACGACATATGACTCCATCAGCCATCATTTTTCTCTTCAGCGTCTGGCAATTAGCCCACGAACCTTTAGCCGGTCAAGATCAGTGTGGCTGGGTTGATGTTATGTCACAACAGGGCGTTCATTCATCAGGTTCCACCCACTGTACCCAAAGAGTCCGGTTGAGAGCAGAGCCTGAGTGAGATAAATCTGAGGTTGCGACACTGTAACCCTAGTTCTATTTACACAGACAGAGCCCTCTTCCTACGGACCCTGATGTACCTACACCCCCCAGTGAAGAGAGTTTACGATAGTTTGGGCTAAAAAGTGGGCTTCACACGTTTTCAGGTAGGCATGTCCTGATTGGCCGGCTACATTCATGCAAATGTCAGTGGACAAATGCACGCTCATGATTGGAGGAGAGTATTGCCCCTAGAGTCCAGTAGAGGGCAGAGCCTGTACTAATAGTACGAGGCTTACAATATAGGGACCTTCGTTTATAGCCACATTTTGACAAATTGAGAGAAGTATTATTTCTGCTCCCCATTTCCACATATCTAAAACTACAACTTATGAAAACATAATGCTAAAACATGGTTTTCTTACTGCATGTACATCCAGAGAGTCCACAGTAAGGTCGTAGGGGTCCTTATTGAGGCTGTGGAAAACCTGTCTGAGAGTCATCATTTGTCCAGCCTTTTCCAACACCACACGGTCTGCACCAGTCTTATATGTTTCCTGGATGAAGGTCAGCAGGTGTTTCTGAGACATGCAGGCAGCTGCATGAATATGTGTGTCCACCTGAGAGAGAGACACAACGTGTTCAGTCTCCTGGACAAATTCGGACAAAATTTAAAAATGCACTTTTGTTACCCTTTGTACAAATAGTTTTACAAGAGGAGAAGGAAGAAGAAGAAGAGAAGGCATATACTGGAAATGCATGTTCAGGTGTTTTCACAGAGGTAATATACCAGACACAAGTATCAGACTGTACACTCTGTAGATAGAAATCTAACCTTCCTAACATTGTAGAAATCTCTGTGAGGCACACTTTTTCAGCTCCTTTAGCTCAGCCATCTCATTGAGCATCTCATGGAGGTAGAACTTCGAACTCAAGAAGTTAAGTCGTCTGTGGCAGTAGGTCTTCCTGTAAATTAGAGTGGACATCACTTTAGTAAGTGAAATTAAATACTGCATGCATAACTGGCAACAACCAGTTTTACAACCAGGGCTGTTTATTCAACAAGCATATCTGTAGTGTCTTTTTGTTTTGGCAACTTACGTGGGTCCATCTGCGATCATGGCCAGCACATGACTGAGGTCTATGGCAAAGGTCTCTAAGTCTGGGTAAGGGAGATCGTGGGGCTGGTTTTCTCTCAGAGCCTTGGCATTGTCGTACACATTCACTATCCCATCCCTCATCTTCAGTTCGTAGTTTAGATTCTCAGGAATGTTCTCCATGGTGTAGGGATCCTCCCCCACTGCTGGACACGGGCACATATCTGGAGGCCACAACATTGTATAGCTGCTGTCATATAAACCAGAATAAAACATCAGTGAGTGTATTAATTACCATAATGTGTTAACACTTCACACCTGGTAGAACCTCATCTTCTTCACTCCATCTCGTGTTCTCAGCATTGCGGAGGAACAAGGCTGTGGTTCTGCAGAATCTATGATAGGCTAGCTTTGAGTATTTCTCACGAATAAGCAGAGCCTTAAACAGACTTTTAGCTGCCTGTTCATAGTCCTCCACTGTGATCTGAATGGGGAATGGACATGCCACATAATTAGTCTTAAGTATTGTCTTATTTAAGCCGTTTTGGTACAGTAATTGTATAAAAATATGTGACATATTTTTTAACACTCTGTAAACATGACAACTGAACATGACAACAACCAGATGAGGACAGTAAATACACACTATGCTAGGCTGCAAAAACATTAAAGGGAAACACCACCTAAATCAAGAGTTATATCCATTGCCTAAGAAAGTTCAATTAATATTTGTGAACGTGAGTTACTCTTCTTCAAAGCCAGAAACCAGAGAAGTGAGTCTAAAACCTGTGAGGTCATCAAGTAAAAAGTCTGGAGCTGCTCCATAGACAATGAATGGGAGCCGGATTTTGTGGACCCACAGAATGTTTGTTCTCCCAATTTGTTGTCTACGGAGCAGCTCCAGACTTTATACCATATGGCATAATAAATCTGAGTTTTAGCTCTCTCGTTTTTGGATCTCTGAGAGAGTTGATCACGTTTCCTTATGTTTTTTGATCATCTTAGACCATAGGAATAAGGGCCCTGACACACCAAGCCAACAGTCGGCCGTTGGTGAGCATCTGTCGCCCTAACTTTGGCGATGTGTCCCACACCGTTGGCGCTAGTCACCCTTCATCGGGAATTTTTGTGTCCGATTCAGCATGTTGAATTGGCATCAGAGAGAGAGATCACTCTGACTGGCAGTTCAACTCAGTGCACAAGAAGAGAAACACTGAGGAAAGTAAACAAATGCCTTAAGTCAAGAGGGAGTGACATCAAAACAAACTCGTTAAATTAGGTAAATTATTCATATTATTATTATTAATAAATTATAATTTTTAGCAATTGAGCTCAGCATTGTAGCATGCTGAGTTTAGCATTGTTTGCATTATTTTCGCTAGCATTATCTTTCGCTTTGTTCTTTCAACATCAGGTTGTGTTGTTAATGTCCAAATTGGCTAACTAGCATCTTGAATTTGTCCTGTGTTTGTCTATTTCCCTTTTTTAATAATGAATACAGAGACTGCTGTCGCCTGCTGCTGTGGAGTTATTTTCCTCTCACAAGTGCAGAAGTATGTGCTAGTTGGCCTTTGGTTATAGTGTCTGTGGTGTGTTCAAGTGCAACTTTTTGGCTGAATTACAGGTGTCGTGAGGCAACAGTCGCCCTTGTTGCCAGCAGTTTTGAGAGTCAGTTTGGTGTGTCTGGGCCTTTACATGTATGAATTTTAAAAATGGGTGTACTTCTCCTACAACTGTGATGCACACATTTATGTTTCTATTACTTACTCCAGCACAGTAATCACCACTAATAGTGACCCTCTGGTAATCAGGGCAGTTTTCTGGCACTGATGAGCAGGTGGAGCTGGGGGACAGGTATGGTGTGGCTGCCAATGACCGTGTCCAATCTGCATTCACTGGGATCTGCAGGGACATGGACTGGGAACGAATCATCTTCAAGCTTTTCCTCCTGCAATATCAGCAATATAGTTTATATAAGCAAACGTAACTTTCCCAAAAATTGTGATATAATGAATCTATTAAAAGGCTTTTATTTGTAACATTGATCTGACTGATGACATCCTCTGCGACTTGGTGCCTGAGCAACAGCTGGGCCTACCTCTTCGTACTCTCCTCTGACTGCTGCTCTGCCAGCTCCTTAAGCAGTTCATGTTCCTTGGCTTGCTGGAGGCCGATTGGGCAGTCCTCAGGCACGGTGAACATTGATAAGGCATCCTTGTTGTCTTCTTCTTTTAGTGCTGATGCATATACTTTCTCTGCTAGCAGCTGTGTTTCCTCCTCCGCTTCGCTCAGAGTTACCTTCGGGAATTGACGCGGCATGTCTGCAAGAAGGTAGAAGCTACAGTAGAGTGACTGGTGACAGTGACATGTCATCACTGGATGCAAAGAAGACCTGCCCTCTTTATGAGGTCTAAGCTTGCTCTGACCAGCTTACGCTGTTTTGTAAACAAGCAAATCTACCTGTGTAAGGGCTTGGGTGCAGGAAGTTCAAGAGATAACTGCTGCTGGAGAGCTCTGTGTGAACTGTTCATGTCTTATGGGTTACTTTTAAGCATTTTACTCTCTGTCAAGTTGTTTTTCTCAAAACTCCAAGTGACAACCATAAAAAAAATCCCTTCTTGTGGTGCCACAAATAAACCAGCACACAAGATTTCCAGGTCATAACTTCTCGCCAGTTTACATGTGCTTCCACAGCCACTTTCAACATTTATCATCTTTAACATTATCTAGCTTTGATGTTGTTGTCCATAATTTGCTTTTAATGCTATCCTGTGTTCCTATCTGCTGTCTTTATTTGTTGCACTTTTTCATTCTTTGCCTTTTTCTTTTGTCTATGTAAAGCAACAAGTCACTATGCTTTTGACAGGTGCTATAGCAGTTATCAACAAATGACTGTAACGGGATACTGTAATGGTAACACTAGCTAGTCCTTTTGATTGTGCAGCGGTACAATGACATTTTGAAAATAACTTGTGTCAGATAGTTCCACTGAAGTCCCCGGGTTCATGACCTTTGTAGCAATGAAAGTCCTCTTGAACTATTCTTGACATGTTACTCTGTATGGGCAGTCACTTCAACACCTTAATAAAAATAATAATTCTGTTTTAGCCCTTATCAACAGCAAGGTTTATTTTTACTGCAGTATGAAATCTTGGATACGCTCCATCGGTTTACAGTCATGCTCACAGCCCCATACAGTACAGCCGCTATGTCAAACAGAGAACTGTCTATCTCTGAAAGAAGATAACCTGGGTGAACTGACAGTGTCTTACTGATATCCTTAATGCTAGAGGGTACAGTTCTGGTCACTGGAGTACTGAGGCAACAGCAGAGAAAAGCCATGCTGCATAGTGTCATATTAGAAGCCAATTTTCCGCTCTGCCAGGGTGCTTCCAGGAAGCTTATCATTCCGGACACACAACACTATCCCGACAACAGCTGTGTGCATCACCGAGACTGTGGAGGTTTATGGCACCACATGCACACTGTGAAAATGGGTAGGCTCATAAAGCTGTATTGATCTGGAGATGATGGCCTTATCAATTATTAATTGTGCTCTCATATACCCTGAAAAAACTGTGATACTAACATTTTCTTTTTCTTACAGTCTGGTGCACACACACACACACACACACACACACACACACACACACACACACACACACACACCTCATCCCATCTGACAGCTGGACAGGAACTAGAATTAGCTACAATCACCCAAAAATTCCTGGAAAAGCAAAACAAACAAACAGAAACAAACACAAACAAAACCTGTGAAATGTAATAACACATTCTGCTTCTTCACCAATTTACCCGATATCTATTGAAAATAAATAAAGCTTCTGCGGAGGAGAAATGAACTTTACTGTTTGTGATATAAAGTTAACCAAACCACACTTCCTACAAATCAATGCGCGGCTAACGTTAGCTGTAGTCCTGTCAAATAACCGTCAGTTAGCTAACACTACATCAGCGGTAACGGTTTAGTTATCCGGTTAACTCCAACGGTTTCGTGTTCAGACAGTTAGGTTTTATTTCTAGTTTTAAACCAATTAATTAACTTTAAAGTAGCTATACGCTAAAATACTTATTATGTCACTGCTAGCTACTGACATTTAGCCTAATGTTGCTAGCATGCTCTTCTAATTGTACACGTCTTACCTTTGAAGCTGTGCTTTTAAGTGACATGCTGTGGTGCTGCTGCTGGTAAGTTTATTTCAGTAGCTTTAACAGCTGCCCTAGCTTACTGTATGTTAGGTTTGTTTAAAGGTTAGCAAGAGAAACAAAGTTTGCCTCCAACAGTGCTTGGCCGTTACCATGACAACCGGGGTCACCAACGTGTCACAGCTAAAAGAAAGATGGCTTCCGTTTAGGTGTTCAGATTAAAGTAAATTGTCTTTGTCAGCGATAGTTTTTAATGTATTCAGCACTTGCTTTTATTTTTATTTTTACTTTACTATGTTTGTTGTTATGGACCAAAACACTGAGGCAAAGTTCTTGTACCATTTTGTGAAAACCTAAATTACCTGGCAATAAACCTAACTCGGATTATGACCGTCTGTATCAGTGGTTTTAAAACTTTTTTGGTGCCCAGTGCACACCAAAGTTCAAACCAAAATGTCAGGGCACGCCTGTATTTTTAGCTACTATATAAATGTTCGTTTTTATTTACTAATATCAAATAGCAATTGACAAGCAACTATTACTCATGAAATATCTTTTAATAAAATTAAATTTCATTTTAAACATTTCAAAATTACATCAAAGCACCAATAACACATTAATTTAAATGGGAAATAATGTAAGATAATGTGATGTGTCACACACTGATAATTCCTACAAATAGGTTCCTGTTGAGGTTTTTAAAATTAAATTATATGAAATTATTTTTTCTAGGTAGAGTTTGCCTCTTACTTAGGAAATGGATGTGCGCAAAATAGTGGTACAGTCAGTTAAAAATTTAATTAAAAACTTAAAACTTAATTCATGACTTTTGTATAGGCCCAGTTGAATACTGCATAATAATGTTTACAATAATTATTGGTATCACAAAATCCCACAGCACACCTGGATTTGCATCACAGCACACCAGTGTATTGCAGCACACCATATGAGAACCACTAGTCTATAATATTTTTACGAGCTCTTCGCTCTTGGGAAGTCTGATACTGTGGTACCAATGCTTTACAAGAAATTTAAAAAAAAAAAATTGAAACAATATTTTTTACCACCCAAAACAATGTCGCAACGCTCAGTATTGTGTTCACCCTGTGAGTCTGTATGTCACCATGGCAAAATGTGGTCCAAGTGATTCTCAGTGCTGTATCTAAGGTAACTGTACTTGAGTGAGTTAAAGCAAATCCAGTTTCCTACATTATAGAATTTAGGATTACTATGACCTGGCTGACTCAGATCTTCACCAACATGTGTTGCAGGTGACATCTATTGTAGCAGGAACTACCATAAAGGAGGTTTTGAGTATTTTGACAGTTGTTTATGTGTCCCTCTTTCTGTATACAGATATTGTCAATGCGACAGTGTCACAACCATGCAAGATGCAGTCAGGAAACTTTACAAGTGTGTAGCTGAGAGTAAAAATGAAGGTCAAGTCTAAAGATCGATGTGGTCCAAGCAAGGGGGCTTGAGTTCAGGATTAGAAAGTAGAGATGGGGCCATTAGGCCACTTTACACACCTGGCCCACATTTGTCTGAAGTCGTAGGTCGGTGTAGTGTAGCTGGTGTATCTGCAAGATGATTAGGGATGCAAGATATTGGATTTCTTGCCGATATCCGATATGCCGATATATAGCAACTTTTTGGGCGATATTGATATTGATAGATCCTCACCTAATATTAGTGATGATCAAGTCTCTTCTGTAGTGTAATTAATAATATGCATGCATACTCTTGTTGTGATGGCCCACCAGCAGATGGAGACATGAAATACAATACTTTTCAATGTATGTAATATTCATTAATGCAAAATGAGAAAAGGCATGTTGGCTGATTTTGATGACATGCCGATATTATTGTGCACCCCTAAAGATGATGTCTTGTTTTTCTGTAATTTTGGTTTGTTAATTCATTCATTTGCATAAAGTTAAAATTACTTTGTGACTTCTTAAAAAAAATTATTAAGATTTCTGCAAGCTATGACGTAAATAATTAGGTCACAGAGTCTGAGGTACTCAACACCCAGCAGGGACTGATCTCCCTCACAAATGCTGTCTAATGTTGCAGCTGACCAACTCAACCTCACACACTTCTTTCTGCTGATCATTTGTCTTGAATAATGGCAGCCTATATTGCGACTTCATTTCATAGTTGTTCAGCCTATTATCTTATATTAAATTTATTTGCCTTTAATCAGTTCTGTGCTTACCTTCAGTGCCGCCCATAGCCGTATCTGGAGGTGTTGTCATCTCAAGTCGAACACAGCAAAGTGCTGGACAGATTCAGTGGTACCCTAATAGATTCTTTCTGCATCTATCTGGGTCATACCCAGTCAATCTATGAGTCTACAGAGGCACACAATTACAGTTTTGTTTTCCTGACTGCCCATCTCTCTCTCTCTATTTTAAGGAGCCAGTGGCCTCATGTTGACGGAGCTACTAATCCTGAGACTATGTCAAAACTGGCTGTCAACAAAGAGAGGGCCTCACTCAGAGTAGACGGAGCCTGCTGCCTACTGTTCTACTTATCTCTCGCTTACTGTCTCTTAGACACACAGAGAGGGACTGAAAGAAAGAGAGACTCCTCACTACTTTTGTGGCAAAGAGGCATCACAACCAGGTTGTCCTCGCGGTTGTTCTTTTTAGTCAAAAGCTGCTGTGATAACTCTCCTCTGTACCCACAGACAAGCAGTCTGAGAACACTCCAAGTGTTTGCCCATTTGTCAACGTTCTCTTTTGCTTATTAGCACTGTTTTTATCTGGGCTCTGACCTTGGTTTTGTACATCTGAAAATACATAATGCTGCTGTGTCCGGGCCAAAGTCACTCTAAAAACAAAGAAATGTCCTCAGAAGACATTATGCTACCTTACACTCTCAGATTACCACTCAGATTTCTGTGATAGCAAAGACAACTGACTCCATCTCCCATTTTTTATCCATATATGATGCAGAGCTGCATAATGCATTTTATCTATGTATATACTTGCCATCACTGCCCAGATATTTATAACCAGACTTATCCTTAATGTCAGAGGCAAGAACACTCCTCTAGCAGTCAATGTGGTAAAATAACCCTTGTACTGTATGGTCCTGGTGCTCTTTAACCAGCATAATAATTATAATAATTAGCCTTAATATCATCTGTGGAAACTGCCAACGATAAATGGCAATTTTTATAGTGCTACATTTCCCCTGAATCAGCTCAGAATTAATTGCATTTTTTAATTATCAAATCAAAAGCAATTCTGCTCCACAACCAGGTGTTTCTCATATGTGTTTGAAATGAACAGATGGTCATGTTCCTTGAGATATAACAACAATATGGCAGAGAGTCAACAGATACTGCACTTGCTGCATCTCTGCATGCTTGACTTCCCCAGAGAGAAACAACACATTTATTGTTAATATAAAGGCGCCTGGTGATTCCCACCACTGCAGGGTGATAAATCAACCCCCACAGGATTAAAATGCCCTTCGTCTATATCGAGGGACTCAGCACCTTAATAACACAGGAGATAAAATATTTTACTCAGCATTCACAGGAGCCTTTATGTTATTGATCAAAGTGTCTGGTTTAGGAAACATCATATCAGATGGCTGAGAAATAGAGTTATGGTGTGGCTCTGCTGAAAGTATGCTTTGATACTAATGTAGGGAGTAGCTTAATGGTTCTCACTCAGGACTAATGTGGGTGTGTGCGCCCTCGTGTTTGTGACTCTGCAATGTACTGGAAACGTAGAGCTGACCATAAATCATCTCCACAGTGCCTTTGGACAGTAAGGATCATCGTTCATCATTTCTCATCCACTGTGTGACTCCCACAGGAGGCCATTACCCGACCACTCACAAAGCCCTATCTCAGACCCAGCTCTCTATACTCTGCTGTCTTTATCTTGTCTTTTTTTGGCTTTTCTCAGACACGTCACTGCAGTTAATGGCCGAGCCCCCAAGTTGGCTCTTTGTCAAAGTCATATCTGAGAGAGGGGTCAACAGCACCAGAGAAAGTCATTTACACAACAGAGAGATAGTGATGAGAGCGAGAGGTAAAGTAAAGAAACTCACTCTTTCCCAAGCAAGGACTGGACTGCTGCTTTAAAAGAGGCGTGTCTCCTTTTCTCATCTTTCTCAGTGGCCAGGGCCTGAAGGAGAGTGAAGATGAAAACGAAGGAAGTGCAGTCATCCATGAATGCAAAGCAGCCTCCTTCACAGCTATTCCTCTAATATTCGTCAGATACATCTCGAGTTAGTCTAGATGTGTAGATGTGTAGTAGTTTGTTGTGGATACACTTAGATCAGTTACCAGTTACAAAGTCTCACATACAACATAGTAAAACAGATTTTTTTAATGGAGGTTTTTAAACAGAAAGATACTTTAGGTGGTGTTTGCCTCTCAATGTCAATTACCAGTGGTCATCATCACTGCTAATACGTCAAATAAGCACACTCACCTCCTCGGGCTCTGCCGTCTCTGAAGTGTGTATACACTGTGCACAAGTTCCCTCAGAGAAACATCTAAGTCATGCTGTGCTCTTGTTGTGGCTAGAGTAGATCATATCTCATCCACCACCCTGCAGTGCTCATCACTCCATCCTTAACTCTTTCACTGCTGAAGCTCAGCACAAGGGCATCAGCCGAGCACACGCAGAAGTCAGACGTCATGGTCATTTGTACTGCGTCATTATGTTTTCAGGCAGTATTAATGGATACAGTAGGAATTCTATTCAAAATGGGTCAACATGTAAAACACCAGTGTTTTCTCTCGTCTTTCTTAGAGACTAATCGTGTCCTCTTGTGGATATTTTGATCATTTGCAGGACATTTTGCTGGGACGTGGCATGAGCAGACAAGTAAGTAATAACAGAGATGTAAGGGTGCCCTTCTTTGTAAGATAAACACTAAATGTACAAATAATATTTGTACAATTCACATGGGAGACTAATTTATTTCATAGCCTAAATCCCCTGCTCTTGCTTCTGTCTCTTTAACTACAGTCCTGCATCAAAGATAAAGACTATTACAGCACAGTCTCCTCGACTTACCTCATCAGCGTACGTCACGGCAAGGTAAGTGTCTCTATGACTGCATGTATTCTGTGTGTAAAAGCTGTGTGCACCTCTGGTAACATCAGTCTGAGTAGAAATCACAGACAGATCAAAGCACTTTCTTTGACACCTTTGCAGAGCAGAATAAGCAGTCTTGCAGGACAGTACAGCATGGGAAAACTCCTCACACAGCCTAGACTAGAGGAAGGCCCAGATTTACTGCTGTGGCCAGAAGCAGTCCACAGTCCCTGATTTAGCCTGACAGTGTTTGAGATTACAAGGCTAATCCTCTCAGCTCAGGTTAACAGGTTACTTTTAGAGTTGGTATTGGGGACTGGCTCTTAGTGCTGGGCCTGTATCATTTTGATTGACAGTAGTATTGTCAGAGTGATTATTCACCTGTCTCCTCTCCTCTCGTCAACAGTGACATAACAGTGTGTCAATGAGCGGTGCCAGCAAACAGTGTAATCAGGGTGAGCTTATTATTACCTCAGTAATAGTCAGATAGTCCCTCTTCACTCAGCTGCATGAATGAATGAATGAATGATTTTTTTTTAATTATTGTGTCATGCAAACAGCTATGCCCGGCAAGACACCATAAAATCAAAATTAGCCAGGACCAGAGTCTTGTGTACATATTTTCAGCCAACATTAAAACAAAAGAAAATTCTTGTAAAATGTATTTTGCAAGTAATTTTTGCATTTTGGCAAAAATCGGTATCTCAGCAGACATCCTGCTAAAAAGAGCAGGTCCCAGAAATATACTCTCCATAGCTGTCTGAACACAGCAGTGGAGAAAATAAAACACTTGGAGCTTAACATACAGTAAGTACTGGAAAGTGGGTTTTTGATGCCGTCAGTGGCGTCATCAGCTGATTGGCTTACGGAAGCAGAAACACTGTCGCACAGTTAGACAGTACACGGAGTGTGCCAGATCTAAATCCATTCAGTCTATTCTTTGCTGAATGCCTTTATTGTGGTGAGTAACACGTAATATTTTTCTTTAACCATAAGGGTTTTGTGTAGAAGCTAAATTGCCATTCAAAGTGTAGATGCATGTGTCTTAAAGAGCCACTAGATGGCACATTTGCTTTGTTTTACAATATTTGTGAATTGCCTCGTGCCATTCAGTCATTTGTGGGGCAAGTCTTGTCTAACTGACATATTGCTAATGTACATTGTGCTGATTTAATTCAGGCTTAAACTATACTTAAGAAATAGATAAAAATACAATTTAAGAAAGACTGAAGCCCCCAAATCCAAATCTTTTTTTGAACATTGTAAGCTCTGTTTGTAAGTATAAATCTCTCCTTGCAGAAGAGCAGCAAAGCAAGAGCACACTGTTAACTATCTGTGTTAGGCTTTTAATTGATTGCTTCTACAACCAGTGAAGGTGAAAAACTGAATGTGTGATTATTTACTTACAGTATTTAAGTAAGATCAAATAAACGTGAAATGCATATTCATTATTTATGAGCTATTGTGGAAAATATGATTTTATTTTTGAAAAGGTACCTGATTTCACAGTTTTGTATGATTTGCTGAGCTGATATATTTTAAATTTGTAACCCAACAATATAATTAAAGTAATAGCCACATTTCTCACCTATTGCTGTTCCCACGTCTTATAAAAAAAAAAAAAAAGACTGTTTGAAATTAGCTGTCTGATGTTGTTAACTAAATCACACTAACCTAATAACAAATTTTGCAGTTTTACCCACCTAATCTCACTAGATGGCAACAGAGAACATGGAATTACATTTTTGACCCTCACGCATTTCCGGTGAATTCAAACAGTTACTAATGATCACACCTTTAATCAATATGAAGTGTTGTGGGCTCTACAGACAGTCATACATGATTCCAGTCAGCCAAAGCTTATCTTTCATTTCTTTTACACAAATTGTTTATAAAAATATTCAGTCAGTGCTCACAGGAAGAGCTGATAGTCAAGCTGGTAATGAGACCAGGGGACACTAAACAAGTGGTAATAACTATCATGCGCTAATTATCCAGTTAGTTTGACTGTAAACCATCCAATGAATTCCTGATTTGATCTGTTGTAGTGAATCTGTATGTGCGATGTATGAATTAAATTATGAATTTTTGCAATAGGGACCAAGCAAAGCTGAAGGATAAGATGCCACGTCTGGACTATCCTCAATGGGTCCTCATGGTCCATCACTCTGTCCTGTGTTCACCCCACACTTTCCTGATACCACATTTCTAAAGAGGCAAGTGCACACGCTGTACCCTTTGCATTGTAGGCCTGGTCTGAATAAAAGAGAGTAAAGGAATACAGCCAAAAGCCAAATCTGCAATATATGTCTTTGGCGGTGTAGTGTGAACTCTCAAAAATGTGATGGGGGGGTGAAAATGTGTCAAGTTAAGAGGTCTGCAGCCTTTCACCGCTGCTGAGTCTCAGGGGTCTGCTTGAATGTGAGGGTCATGATCAGTGCTTTCTTGGAGCAGTTCTCGTGATGCTCTCTCAAGAATGTTACACCGGAACCCCCCGCATCGGCCCTCTCGTGTCCCAACCATCTACCATTGAATACAGATGGAGCTAAAGCCTCAGCCTCCTCTGATGGCTTTAGGGCTGCTCTGTGGTGTGGGGTGAGCCAACAAATATGAGCTGAACCAAGCAGGAATGCGCCTGGCACCCTGTCTGCCCTTTTTCTGAGGGGAAAGGGGGGCGTCATAACAGGGGGAATGTAGTAAGAGGAGGGGAGGCTCTAATGAGACCCAATAATCACTTAACAGAGACCAGGTGCTCTGTGTCTTGCTGTAGCAGTGCGCTTCAGACAATAGAATGCCACTTTCAATTTACAAGAGTCATGAGCAAAGGAGGTCTGGACAAGGTCTAGATTTTGTATGCAAAATGTTTATTGAATAACAATGTAATTGCTTTGAAACAAATAAAATAGAACACATTTACAAATATATAATATACATATAAAACACATATCCTATTACCACAGTTTGCAAAAGAATAATGACACTTAGCTACAATGCCCATATATATATTTCTTCCTGTACAAAAATAGTTCTATCTGCATAAGTACTTTAATGTAACCTCTATATAATATTTAAATAAAGGAATTCATATATACATATACCTGCAATAAAAACAAATATAGATTGCATGTTGCATTGATGTTTTTGTACAAACAATAACAATTTCAAGTATATTTCAATCCATTGTGGACTGGCACATATCTCACAGAATCTAAGGCATTTTCCCTTATACAGTGTCCAAAACTTGATATAAACTGAGAGCTTCAGAGCTCTGTAGCCTATCTTCCTGTTTGGCATTGTGATGAAGATGTCTTTTCCTGATGATTCATTCGACTTTAAGTCCAAATGGAAAAGTGCAGACAAGTACTGACAGTTTGGAACATGGTGGTATAATCCTTAGAGGATAGCACTTATCAAAGTCCTGGCCTTGAGGAAGAAATGTGTAAAGTCCCAGAATGTTAGAAGAGAGTTCCCTCTTTAAGCCAGAGGATGTGTCCACTTTGCCAGCTAATAGCACTCTTCCTTTCCCCCTGCCAAGCAGAGAGCAGCACCTGTAGTTCTCTCCACGCCGTGCCATCCAGTGTCTGTGCGCCAGCTGCAGTTGTTTGCACGCTCGGCATCGCTGAGCTGCAAGATTCAGCCTCTAGAGAAACTCAGTGCAGCCAGTCTTGCTCTGACTTAGTTCTCATGCCTTGAAAAAATGTGCCGGGAAATACTTGGCAGAAGTCTGAGGCATTTCGAGAATTTTAGAACAGAGAGAGGACACTAACTCCCTCGCTTTTGTTCCCAACTCCTCTTGCGAAGTCCCGCTCATGTCCGCCTGAGGAGAGCCTCAAGCTTGTGAACTTGTGACTCATTTATGCTCCACACGGGCCTCAGCCTGCCCTGCTCTAGCCTCAGTGTGACTCTGTGCGCTGGGAGAGATCGACGCCTCCGGCCGTATCCCTGTGGGCTGATCTTGGCAGCAGGGGCGGACTCGATCCTCATCTTGTTGTTGAGCTGGTGCAGGCGGTGTGCAAGATCATGCACTGTGCAGGTGACCAGCGAACAACCTTGTCTTCTTGACTGGCTGGCTGAGTTTTTAGACCTCTTGGTTCGGACATTGGTGTGAGTGCTGGAGGACAGAGGGAGAGAGGAGAGAACATTAATCCATGCTGTTCACTGCTTAGTTGTTAATGGCCAAGAATTCTCTGCTTAAAATTTGTACTCTTTTTTAATAACTAGCAGAATGTTATGCTGGCCAAAAGGAGACTGGATGGTTAGTGTCTTACCTGGAATGTGGCAGCAAAGTATCCCTGATATCTTCTGGTCTGACAAAGTTGTCAGACTCTGCTGTCTTCTGTACTGATACACTGTCAAGATCCCGTCTCGGTCTGCTCCCTAGCCATATGCTTAGCCTGGAAGAGGACAAAAAAAAAGTCTATTAGTCTTAGGAAGATTATTCAATCAACAGCTGTCCTAGACTGTCACATGTTATTTCAAGTGAAAATGATTATTGAATTAATTACTCTTCAGGTAACTCACCTTTTTCTCAACTCCGGGTTCACTTCAAGTTCCACACAGTGTGCTACTGTCGCCAACAGACAGCAGGAGAGGAAGGACTGGAAGATCAATTGCATTTTGACTCCTGTGGAGAGAAGAGAAGACACTTATTAGTTACCTATTTGTGCTATAAATTGATATTTAACTTAGTGAATTCCCCACTGTCCCTCAGTGCATGTAAAACTCTTTCCTATCCCCCTGAGTGCCACACTGGCACTTGCTTACACAAGAGTCCAAAAGCCAAGTTATTTGCACTTATCATTCATTTATTTAAAAAGTTAAGCTAAGGTCAGATTTGCTCAGTTAAGTAAACCTACAACCATGCTTTGGGCCCCTGGCCAATAATGTGAAGGACAGTCTACCAATGAGGAGTCCAAAATAGGCTCAGCTCAAAAAACTAAAATGCTCTTCAACCCAGTCACCTTATCAAATAAAACAAGAAAATCAATTGCAGCTATAAGATGCACTGCCTCTAGCAGATGCTTTCCACCTTAAAGGCAGTTCCCTAACAGACACACACATTAAGAGCTGAACAGCTTATATAACCAGACAAATAACCTGTCCTTGTCTCTACACTTGTGCCCCGACCTCAAAAAAGCAAGGATAGAGCCATCAGCTGGCAGCACAACAAATCACAGCAATATCTGCTTTAAAAGAAAGTGCACATACCTGTAATTCTCTGGTAATTCAGTTGGATGAATAAAGCTCTTCTTATAGAGTCAGCTGTAAAAGAGTACTCCACAGGTTTCTTGATGTTGCCACTAGTTCTGTAAGGCAGCTGTGTCACTCTGCTAATAGCTCCTACACACCAGACTGGGAGCCTTTATACAGGAGGTGGGAGGGGCTCATTGACTGACACACACAGTCTCTCATCCTTTTCCCCCACCCCATCCAGCACACTACCGCTGCGCTGCTGCTCATTTAGTATAACAAAGCAACACAGTGAAACGATAAAAAATGATTAATTAATATGATAAAGATAAAAATAGTCTTAGAGTAAATGCAGTGCAGCCATTGTATCCTGTTTTCACTGATGAGTCAAGACATTAACTATTTCACAACTCATTATTAATGTTGCTTCAACTAAATGAACAATTCTAATAAAATGTTGTTTGTTTTATTTCTGTACATAATAGCAGTAAATCAATTAGCACCAGTTATATAAGTCACATAATACACTCACTGTGGCTCTAAGAGTACAAAGTGTTCATCTCAGCCGGCTGCTTTCTATAAGGAGAGGTATTAGGAATCTAAATAATCACAAAAGAAAAGGTTCAAACATTCATCTTGTTTATTTGAACTTTAGGGTTAGTTAGTTATAGTTTTTGTTAACGTTCCTTTCAGTCCAACCTGGCTAATTGTGTAAAATAAAATTCAAGGAATGTGAACACAGTCTGCTTTTCACGGCACTCCCTGATGCAGTGAAGTTCCATGTCAGCTTTGAAAGTACGCTGGGTGATGAATTTGAGATGTGGAAAAAGACAAGCATTGAGTAACTGATTAAATATAGTACGTATGCCCAACTATAAACACAATATACTCATTGTATTTGTTTGTACAAGGCAAATATTTGACTCTGGACTTACCATGTCATTTATTTTGATAGTTGGATAAATGCGAAGTGGAATTTTACAATTAACCTAAAAATAAATCCAGAGTCAGAAAATGAACTTGAGCAATAATCTGTGATCTATGAACAATATTGGCTTAGACATTTTTTAAAATAGTTCTGATTTGTTGCTGTTATGAATTATACGTAATATGACTTCACTTTTTGCATCAGGAATGCAAACACAAGAATCTATTAGGTCGTAATGGGGGAGCCATCCAGTCTGCCTGTATGTCTCAACCTCACTCATCATGGGATGGTCAGTGCAGTGAGTCACTCTTAACCTGCATGCAGCACGTTTTACATGGCCACACTTTGTCCTCTTCCAGAGAGGTATTTCTTTCTCTGATTTTTATTGATGTGTAGTCTGTAGGGCTCAAAGTAGTACCCCTGTTAGTGCCGTTCATGAGGCAGATGTGTATAATAAGCCCTCAGGGGGATACATGAACAGAAAATACCATCACAAATAGCACATTAAGGAAGTTACAACTTTTTGTTTATCACAGCCCACATCTGGCTGACAGCTAGTGTGGATTTGTGTCTGTGTCTGAGATGAGCGCACTGAGCATGTGATGCCAGTAACATTAAAGTCATACTCCCTTACAGAGTGTAATGCTGTAAATACCAGAGAAAAGTCATTTGGTTTTATCAGTGTAGAAATCCCACTAAATTTCCACAAGGTGTGGTGTAAATTTGTTTTGTCGGACCAAGTAATGCTTTCAGTTTACATTTTTTTGTTTCAGTTTCGATGAAGGGGAACAACGCTCCCTTGGGTTCTTTCAACATAATTTCAGAAATAACACGTGACATTCTGCTCGAGCATTTCAGCGTCCCATAATTCATATCTCATTGTTTTAAGTCCCTGACACAGAACCTTCCTGAGGGTATTTATATCTCATGCGACCCAGCTCAAAGAATACATAAATGTCAAACACATGTGCTGTAAACCAGAAAATGTTTTGTAAGCACTTTGTAATGATAATTGCCTCCGGCAGATAAGTAATCCCCTTAGTTTAGTTTACAACAGGAGATTGTGCAATCATGACAACAAAATTCTGCTGTTGCTTTTTGGCTCCTTATATAGAAATCTTTTGCTCGTCCTCCATGAAGTCCCTGTCGTAGGATGACTGTCAATTTTTGTACGACCTTATACTGGTATGAGCAGGTATGCATGACAGGAAACCTGAGCAACTAATGACAGGTGTGCCAGGAAAAGAGGGTGTCAACCCCAAAGGCGCAAATTTGACGTATGATTCATAATAATTAGAATGCTGTGATTAAACTCCAAATGTTTGTCACCTGAAAAATGTTTTGTTCCAGGTCCCGTGATTTTCCCATCATCCTTGTGCAATTATAAACACTAAACGACGCCCGGTCTGTGTTTCTTCATGTTTTGGCTCTGGTTCAACTATTTGACTACCTCAATAAGTGGAATAGAAAGAAAGAGAGAGACACAAAGAAAACAACTGGAGAGATGCAGAGTGAGAGAAAATGCAGTGGAAATTGCTTGCGGTGTTCCTGCTATTGTCGGCAGTGACGGCGGTTTGTGCGTTCCTCTAACACTCATTAGCGAGCGCACTGATTTCCATGCGCTGTTCCTGTTCCTGTTTTTATAAATATGCAATATTTTTGCACTAACCACAGGAGTTTATCCTGCCCCTCACACTGTATGTCAAAGCACAACCACGTTCAGCTTAATGGAGCAACTTTAAAAAAAGAACTATTGTCTGTGACAGCACCACTAATGATTTTTCTTTTGTAGCGCTCACCACAAAATTGAAGCATTAAGTATGGGGTAAAAAGGCACACACAAATATGTGAGTCCATGGGGTAACCCCTGACGATTTTATTGTTGCATATGGAGCAGATTTGTCATATTAAGAGGAAAAATGAATCTGTTTTTGTTGTGTGTTTTAATACAACTAGTATTTTTTTGTATTACGGGTACACGTGACTAGTGGTTTCCAGTTAAAGTTGAGGACAAATATATCCCCGACTGAAGAGTCCCTGGCACTAAATCCTTGACATAAATCAAAATGATCATACTGAAAAAGAGAGCAGCAAGTATAGAAAAATAGTGTATTACTATTTAACCTGCTGAATATGACATGCAAATATTCCACATTACTCTGTCAAAGTTGCTGTTTCATTTGCGTGTTACATGAGTGTTTTTCCGTCATCCTGGATAATACTTTGGGGCAGCTCTTTTTCAAACCGGAGTTTTGGACATCCGGAAGTTCTTGGAAAGCTCCCAGGGAGTCTCCAGCAACGCCAGAGATGTTGTAATTTCCAGAGGTGTGGACTCGAGTCACATGACTTGGATTCGAGTCAGACTCGAGTCCATGGATGGATAACTGAACACGCCTAACGGGCACAGGCCCAGGGGCCAAACGTGTCAGGGCCTCCCTCTGGCCATCACCTGCAAAGTCACCCTAAACTAACCAGAGAAAGACTCAAAATGACCATAAAGAGATATAACAAGACCACAAAGAGATGCAAAGGGACATCAAACAGACAAAAAAAAAACTACTAAATGGGCAAAACAACCACAAAGAGACACCAAACAATCAAAAATATACACAAAATGACCTCCAAGAGACACAAAACAACTACAAGGACACAAAATTAATTCAAAGAGACTAAAAACATACACAAGAAGACACAAAATGACCACAGAGAGATGCACAAAAGATGCATAATGACTACAAACAGATGCAAAACTATCACAAAGTCTGTGTGTCTTGCTAATGTGTAAGAGAGGTGTTGGGGCCTTTTGCATATCTGTGCCTTAGGGCCCATTGTTTCATAATCCGTCCATGCTTGAGTCACAGATTTGATGACTTCAGACACAACTCAACAAAATCAAAAGACTTACAATTTAATTTGGACTTTAACACCATTGACATGTGACATCACTTAGACTTGAACCTTTTGACTTGAAAATACTTGAAACCTTTCCCCAAGCCGATTTGGAAGGAAAATGTTGTAGCCATTTTTATACATGACAGGAGAGAAACATACAAAATTCATTCTGTTGTGGCATTAGTTAATAGTGGCAGCACTATTGTTTTATGATTAAAGGTCCAATATGTAGGATTTAGTGGCATCTACTGGTGAAGTTGCAAAACTGAATCTTCTCCTATGTGTCAAGTGTGTAGGAGAGCTATGGTAGCTGACACAAAAATGTGAACGGCCCTAACTAGATCCAGTGTTTGATTTGTCCATTCTGGGCTACTGTAGAAACAACATGGTGGACTCTGTGGAAGAGGACCCAATATTAACGGCTTCCTCTGAAGTAACAAAAACACAAGAAGTCTTATGTTCAGATGATTATACTCTAATGAAAACATAGTTATCATATTATATACCATTTCTGCCAATAGATGCCTTTAAATCCTATATACTGGACCTTTAAGTTCAGTCACACTTGTTTTAATGAGTAAATACAACTTTAAAAAAGGATTTATAATTGTTGTTGGTGAAGATTCTCAGTTGTTCAGGTCATAGTAATCATAAATGCTATATCGTAGGCAACTGACACTCGCTTGAGTGTCTTGAAAACGCTTCGCCTCTCATCCAAAAGGCTTCTTCAGTTCTAACAGACTGGTGCGGAGTTGCAGGTTTTAAACTCTTTGTGCGTGTGAACTCTTATGAGTCCTTGAGGTCACATGTGAGCTCTGAGTTTCAGAGCCGGTAAAGTCACATGTGAGTCGTTGACCCAACTGGCCATCTTGTGTGTCGTTAGGGTGGGGTGAGATGGATCCATTGTAGGTGGGTGATAAGTGGTGTCGTAACTGTTGTAAATTTAATATATTATTATCACTATATTGTGTGAATAGGGCGGCACGGTGGTGTAATGTAACGTGGGTTTTCTCCGGCTTCCTCCCACAGTCCAAAGACATGCAGGTTAATTGGTGACTCTAAATTGTCCGTAGGTGTGAATGTGAGCATGAATGGTTGTCTGTCTCTATGTGTCAACCCTGCAATAGTCTGGCAACCTGTCCAGGGTGTAGCCCAGCCTCTCACCCAATGTCAGCTGGGATAGACTCCAGCCCCTGCGTGACCCCCAAGAGGATAAGCGGTTATGAAAATAGATGGATGGATATTTTTTGAATAGCATTACATTTGGTGAATACTGCATGTTGAGGACTTGAATTTCAAAGTTTAGGATTTGGGACTTTACTTGGAACTTGCCTATCTTGACGTGGGACTTGCCTGCAAAGACTTGAGACTTACTTGTGGCTTACAGAACAATGACTTGGTCCCAAATCTGGACTAATTCCCTTCTACTGCATCAACCAGGCAGCACTAATGTTATGATTACACGCTTCCTACTGAACTTATCAGCATATTTCCCACATTGACAGTAACTTATAATATTATTCTGGTCTGGTGGCTGTCCCCAATATAAAGAAAGAAGTCGTGGACCCCTGCTTGGAGCCAAAAAGGGGGCTCTGTTGGGACACAGAGCTGTATTTGTAAACTCCAGGGCCCACGCCCATGGATGTCTCTCGCTCCTGCACGCAAGCGCAGTGACACTCCTTCTGTCAAACATGGCTGTGCTTTGGAAGCAGGAAAAATGCTGAATTGTGTTGGTATATCTCGGGAAAAGCAGCAGACATGGCTAGATTTGCTGACTATTTTATTGTCGTGGGATACGATCAGGAGAAAGCCGGTAAGTTTTGGCGGCGGGGCGGCTCTCAGGGGCTGAGGTTTGTGTCCAGGCCGTCAGTCAGTGTGTGATGATGTTGATGCTAGATAGCTTTGCGCTTAGCTTAGCCGCACAGCTACCAGGCGAGACTGGAAACACTTTCTGTTTTATACTAATAACCCGGCCAGATAGTGAGGATCACCCGGCGGGGATGTGTTTACAGATGAAGCACAAGCCTGATGGGAAGTCATCAGTTTGAGTTGACACCCTACAGGTTGCGATATTTGACTTGGATCAATCGAAACTTTTCATGGATTCAAAATCTGTCACATCCTGTCCCTGTTGATCGCTCTCCTGTCAGGTCCGGGGGCTGCTTTCACTGCCAGATAGTGAGACACACTTGCAGATTAAAGCTCACAAACACCCTATAAAACCAAATCTTCCGCCGCCTCGATCATATTAGTGTTGCAGACACAAGCGAGGTGAGGATTGGTGTATGGAGCCGCTGTTTGCATCCATGTTTTGCATTTTTGTTTCGCTGGCAGCGGTGGTCTTGTCCCCACCTCCCCGTCCTGCACGCTCTGTTTTTGGGTCTATTTTTAACCCACTGCAGCCTGCACACACTTGTCAATGATTTGTTGTGTTATATTTGTTTTCGCCGGAAGAGTGCTCAACTTTTTTCACGATGGGCGTAACGTTACACAGCTGCGAGGAAAGGCAGTCCTTGTGCTCAGCCAGATCCTCTTCCCTCTTCTCCACTGTCGTCCTGCACTGGGAGCCCCCCATGCTTCCTCTCACATGTTACGCCTCAGGTCCAGCTTCACATTCTTTTCATCCAAGGGAACAGCTTTGCACACATTTCTAAGCATTAATAGATAAGTAGATGAAAACCTTTTGGCATTGCACAGATGTTGAATGCTCACATTTCTAATTTTCCATGTTCCCAGATGATAAACGACGCTTTGTAAATGCCTCAAACTTCTGCAATTTATTGCCGCTCATCCACTTGTGAGGATCCTGCTGCCGAAAATAAAAATATTCAGTTAATCTGCCATAAGGGAACAAATTAAAGTTCCTAGCCTCTTGCGGTGGCATCCATCCAGCGCCATGTGTGTCAAAGAGGGGCCAGAGCAGCTGAATCCTCTTAGTCACCATAGCTTGCTATGCACAATAGGTTAAAAATTGTCTTTCATCAGCTCTGTGCATCCCAGCGCCAACTGACAAATGAATTTTTTGTGCTCCAGGGACAAAATGTTCCTGGCGTCACCAGAAGAGTCTGAATGGATTCACATTTAGACAGTCTCAACCACAATAAGACACAAGGACCCTGAGTTTAGTTTATTCTCCACTGGCCTGCTGATGATGATGAAGTTGATTGCAGAGAGAGCAATAAAAGTCTGCCATTTCAGATTGTGGTTGATTAGGGTGCTACGACGTGCTTATGTCTCATCCACATGTAAGCCTCTCTGGAGGACACCGCTCCTTATTGAATTGTATTTGTCTGCTTTTATTATGTTTTGCTGAGTGTAATGTAGCGTATCAGTTGTTGGTTTGGGTTAGAGCCCTGCAGAAGAGCCCTTGTTTGTAAGTGGGAGTGATTTTCTCAGAATTGGAAAATGGAAATGACTTTTAGATTTGAAATACAGAGGAAAACAGAATGACGACTGTTTATTTCTCTAACTATTCAGAGCCTGTGCCCAGTGAAGTTGGCTTATAGCGACCAGTTAGCTCACAGTAACTTGCAGCAGGCTGTCTAGACAGCAGATTTTTCCTGTCCACCTTGCTTGTTAATTCAAACCAGGAATCCCTACCTGGGTCATCAGCGAGCCTCCTGCGCTGCATGCGCTGGCTTTTGCTCCACTGGCCTGACCCAATTCTCATTGTTAGATTACTATGCATGGATCAGTTGGAAATAACGCTAAGCATGCAGTCTGTTGAGGAATAGGCTCAGTTCCAATTTGCAATGAATCAGAAATACACTGTAAAAAGTAAATCAGTCTCTGTAAATTCTGGATCTGTGCATTTTAATAAACTCCTGTTAAGACAGGAAATGGATTTTTGTAAAGCAGCTGTGTACAAGATTTAGGGGGAAGCACATGGCATCTAGCTGTGAGGATTGCAGACTGCAACCAGTTGAAACTTTTCCTGGTTATAACTCCTTCAGTGTTTATTATTCAGGAGGTTTTTACCAGGGTCAGGGAGTTATTTGCAGAAGGTCTCTTCCTTTCCAAAAGAATCGACCAGGTGATTAAAACCAGTAAAGACACTGAGTAAAACAATTATATGTTATAAATCAGTGTCTCTCCGACCTTGCTAGCTTAGCACCTGCTAATGTGACTCACCCTTTTCCTGATCCAGACTTTCAGAAGGTTTTTACAGTGAGCTAAATTATCTGCAGAGGTCTCCTCCTCTTCCAAACAAACAGACTCGATTATTTAAACCAGTAAAAACACTGAATAAATCAGGTTCAGGTTAAAAAAAATCCAGTGTTTTTCTGATGCTGCTCGTCACAGAGGGGCTGCTAACTACGGTGACTGATGCTAAAACATGAATGGCCCCCTCTAGAGCCAGTGTTTGGTTTGTCCATTCTGGGCTACAGTAAAATCATGTCAGTTTAACATGACAGTCTGTGGAAGAGGACTGTGTCCCTATGTGGATATAAACAGCTAATTTTATGGTAACGAAAACACAACAATTCTTACTTTCAGGTCATAATACAATAAAGAAAACATACTTGCTATATTATAGTCCATTTCTGCCAATATATCCCCCTAAATCCTACACACTGGACCGTCTAAAACAAGACAGACCTGGCACATAACTACAGCCGGAAGAGACAGTGTATAGTATAAGTGGTGATGAAGCTTGGTGTGCAGACACTACAGTGGGCCTGAAGTTGCACCAGTGAAGATAGTCACTAAAAAGTATAAAGAAACATTATAAAGAACTGTGTGTTAAATGTTGTTTATACCTCAATTGCACGACCCAGTTTCATTGACCTCCTTATATTGGTCTTTTCCTTCCAAAGAAGTTTGCCCCATGAGAATAATTCCTGAGTATGTTTCTCCAGCAGGAACACTTGTGATATTTTCATTGTGAGTCTGGTGACCTATTTAAAAAAATTTATTGAAAAGCTCATAACTAATGGTCAAATCTTTGTGCTTGGTTTAACAGACCGAGGTGACGTAAAACAAACGAAAAAAAAAAACAACTAAAAGTAGGGCAACTTCTAATTCTGAAGCTTATCGTTGACCTTAAAAATCAATGGCAGGGATGCTGTTTGTCATTTTAGTGCTCCACATACGTGAAAATTAATATGCGGTGGTGAGTATGATAAAAGAGAACATGACCTGAGTGGGTGATTCCTTCATAAGAAATCTGATCAGAGTCTGCTTCCCTGGGGGCTAATGTCATGAGCCACAAACCTTGGAATTATTTTCATGAATAATGTTGGAATGTGAAAACGCTGGTGTAGATGGATGCAGTCTGTATTAAACCTGCACTGTATCCTGTATTTTCCTTTTGCAGCAGGACGCTGTTTCTCTTTATTGGCAGGGGGGTTATATACTGTCTGGCGTGCTGTTCACCATAAATTGTAATTTGCCAAGTGAAAAAGAGGAATTTGCCCAGCTGCTTTTCTCAAACAGTTTATTGGATGGATATCATCACTTTTATTGAATCAAACTGCTTTTGGAATGTGTTTCACAGACACGGTGCCTAATCGCTACTTTGTGTGACTCTCTGGTCTGGATTTTCTGGTCTGGATTTGGGGAAGGTCTTATGTAACATGGCACGATACTGCAAAATAACAAAAATAATACTTGCAAATGATCAAGCGCAAAATATTTCCATCTGCAGATATCTTTTGGCTGCATGATATTGTCAAAAGATGTGTATCGGTAGAGATGCGAGTATGCAAGCTTTGCAGATGTGGAGTAATTTCTTCAACAGATTGAATGCATAAATGCCTTCCACGCATTATTGTAATAGTTGTACCAAGAATGAATCCGTGCTAGGTTTTAATCCCCAGAAACTGTCATGAATTGACTTTCTGTTACAACGTCTCAAAGAGTGTTTGTTTTTGTGCTGGCTCTCTTGGCACACCCACAGGGGAAGTGCTTTGGCAAAATAACTTCCCTTTCTTTTAAACAACAAAACCAAAATTTGAACCCCTGAAAGGGTTCATGTTCTTGTCAGCTATTTTTGCTTACTTATTGCATCTTGTTGGAAATACTATGGAAATAGCGCATGTTGGTGTTTCTGTGGTTTGTTTTGATGGTTGTTTCCCTAAACTTGTACGCTTACAGTAACTCCATCATAAGTCTCCGTCTTCCCTCTCATTCCTGGCTATTAAGTGGTTTTCAAGCTTGTGTTGGTCTGCACCATGTGGGGCTCATAGTTTTATTTACCGGATCCTTTTGATTACCTTCAAGTGCCGCTTGACTTACGATCACACATCTGTTGGTTTTCCCCCGGCTTCGGAGCTTAACGAAGGTCTCCTCATTTCAGGGAATGCATGCACAGTTTATGTTACATGTTACTGACTGCACGAAATATTAAGCTTTTTTCTGCAGTATTTTCAGATTGCAACATGAACTTGCGCTAGAGTCTATGCTTTTTAATTTGTTCAGTTTAAATGAAATGACACATCTCTCATAACTAGAGCCTGATTCATAAGCCAGAAAGTTTTCGCAAGTTCAGAATGTTGTTTAGGAAGTTGCCTGAGACCTGTATCAAGAGGCTGCACATTTGTATTTATAAACTCTTTGAGCCTTTGTCTAAAAATATGTGGCGTAAACAAGTTTCAACAAAGCATTTACCCCCGATAATAAGCCCAAGATTTTATTTGACAGCTGTTTATTTATGCAAAGGTGATGGCTTTAGGCCATCTGTTAACTTAGTAAGTACTAAATTTGGCTAAATAATGCCATAAAGTAAATATTGTTTGCATACACTGGCTTCAGAGACTGGCTCTTCCAGCAGCTGGAGATGTTGATTTGGGGTTGCAGATGCCAGATCTTGAAGTGCTGCCATGTGTTGTGCTTGGTTCTCTAAATCATTAGTTATTCAAGTTGTGTAGTCTGTTTTGTTTTGTTTTATCAGTGGTAACATAAACACATGTTGAAAGAGTGGTTTGCTCAGTTCTTTTGGAATAAGATTATCATCTGTAGTTGAAATCCATAATTCACAAAGCAGTGTGTATATTTCTGTCATTTTTTTGTATGTTTAATCTTGCATGTATTGCTTAAACAAGTTTAAGATTTCAATGCAAAGTTGTTGGCAATTGATAGTTTAGTTCCAATTGGTCCAGCCATGGGGTCCAGATTCCTCCTTAGTCATTTGTTCAAGGTCCACAGAGTTCAACGTAGTCAGTGTCATACTTGCATTTGGCCATGTCATCCAGCTTTTTTGCTGTCTTTGTCATGTGGCTGTCCGTTAGTGACTCACTACAATAGGGAACAGCACTTCAAAGTGAAAGCGCTGAGGTGGAAATTCACTGTACTTTAAAATAAAGTGTGTTTTTTTACAAACTTGACACATTCACAAGTCACTTGCAGTCCATTCAAAGCTGGCCCAGGACCCACTTTTGGACCAGGACCCACCAGTTGGGAACCACTGGTTTATAGGATTATCCTTAAGTGTTTTCAGAAATATTAATTTAGCAACTCTGAATATGTGAAATGGTTTCAGTACTCATTTCTGCAATATTGATACACTGGTATCAGCTGCACTTTCTCGCTGTCTCTTAAGCTCCTTTCTCACTGCACAAAAAAACACCAACACTCACTAATCTTGCTTTTTTTATTTAATGGAAAAGATTACAGTGAGCATTCACTCCCGGGTCAAATGAGTCCGCAGTATTCACAGGTATTTATTGGTTCCACCTTTGATTAGCAGTCATTGAAATACAACACTTGGGTGCACGTGCTAATTTTAGCCACCTTGGCACGGCAACGCAATGCACAGGCCACCAGAAAATACTGTCTGTCTCTGTCCAAGCAGCACTCAAACATCAACCGAGTTTGAGAGACTAATTAAGCAAGAGATATACAAAACATGTAACCACGGTAACATTTTCAGTAGCCTTCATACTGCTTTTTGCTGTTTACTAGACTGTTTTCCAGCCTGTCCGTGGCGTCAAGCGTGACACACCAGAAATGCCTACTGCAGAGCCGTGGACACTGCTCTGGTCTACTTGAAATAGGAAAGGAGTATATTGCCTATTTTTAGCAGGTATTCCTGTGTTTAAAAAACCAGCATACACACGCTAATTTTGGTGGATAAATTGTGTTTTTTTTAACTTTTTTTTGCTGTTCTCTGCAAACCAAGAAAAGTCACTGTTGTCATAATATACTGTAGTTGTTTTTTCGGTCTCCAAGATGTGGCTGCAGAGTGAGCGCTTTTGCTGCTCTCGAGTACGCAAATTTGTGAATCCCAGGATAGCGAAGTAATGGCCCTCCCTACTCCGCCTTACTCAGTCTCTGATTGGCTTACCCTAACATTCTCACCCTTGTAGCCCCGCTGTCACCCTGAACGGCCCACCAAACCTAATTTGAACCCAAATTCGATTCAACTGACATAATATGGAGTTAGGTTTAGCCCTATCTTTTTGTAAAAGAAAATAAATTTAATGCCTTCAGTGTCAAATTTTGCCCATGGTGTTGTATATTGATATTTTTCAAGGTATCGTATTGAAGTTGGAAATTCGAGTATTGTGACAACACCAGTCAACACTTCTGATATCTACTGTTTTAACTGTTTGCTTTAAAAGTTATTGTCGAAATAAATCTATGATTTTAAGAGCAAAGAGGTGGGACTGTTTCAGTAGTGAGTAACTTTTACTTGTTTTTTTTTTTTGGGTGTGTAAAAGCACTTTGTTCTGTTTTCATATAAGTAATCTATGACTGATATCAATACTGCAGTAGACTAATTACCACATAGTAACAGCCTCTGCATGACTGTAAGGTTGTTTACATTATTCAAAGGCTTTCCACGGAAAAACATTCACTTTCATTTTAACTTTGTCACATCCGTCTGTTTGACCCCAAGATGACTTACGAGGATTTATCAGGAAAAAAATGCTCTCATACATCCGTCAGTTAGCTGTTGATGTCAAATGTCAGTCCAACAGGCTGCTTGCGGTTACCAAAGGTGTCACATGAGAGATGTGGGATTGTTCTGCTTTTGTTTTACATCTTGGTTTTTCTGCCTCCATTGATTGTTTTTCTTTTGAACTCCACATTTGGCAGCTTCTCGTTTGGATTCAGACTTTGTGGTGAGAGGCGTCCTGACCACAATGGACGAGTTCCTTCCTCTGTGTTGTGGAGTTTTGAACTGATATGCAGGGAAACTCCACTGGCTACTGTTAACACTACTCCCAGCCTGCTGATAAGGTGTTATAATATCAGAGCTTTGTGATTTCTGTGGCTATGCAAATTATGCTAAAGTTCATGTCAGGAAACATTTTAGCTGTAACATTTTTAAGAGGAAATAAAAAGTGACAGATGAAATAGGCTGGTGGGGGCAAAAACACTGTAAAATATTAGGTCATGCCTTTCTCTGAAGCAGGTTAACCATTTCCTTAATCTGATGAGATTTAATGACAGCAATATCTTTGTCTTTAAAACTGATAAAGAGCTGAACTAAAATGAACTCAGACTGGATGTGTTGAACTAGACATTGTTCTCAACTCACACTAGTCTGAATAGGCTTAATATAAATATATCAACAGATGGAACCAGGGGCTGTAAAATGAATAGCGTCTAATTGTTTGCTGAAAGCTGGAAAAGGGAGAGTCATTTTTGGATCAACTGTTAGCCACCATATGCACAGTTGCATTTGAGGTTCATATGCAGAAGGCATAAAGTTTTGACCTCCTGACTGACTGAGTGATGATGTCTATGGCACTGACACAAGTGAGCAGCACTGCTTTTATGTTTCCTGAGCTGAGGGAAGGAGAACGTGATGAAAAGATGATTCCAAGATATTAAAGTTGATAGTCGTTCTGCTGGAAACCCACTTGAGAACTAGGATTTATGGTTCTCCATGGAAGACAGCTCTACATATTTATGCATATCAGAAAAGGAGGAGGAAGAAACTGTAAGATGTGTGTGTGATATTTATCTGTGAAGCTCCTCTCCTGGCTGATGTGTTTTTCTTTTCTCCCAACTTTTTGACCTGGGCATGACCTTAAGGAAATGTCTGTGTGTCTACATACTTTTCCTGCCCTGCAGCTGTCTTTGGAGGCTGGAAAGCTTCCTGAACTTGATAATTATGACATCATTAGTTAGCTAATCTCTGATACCCTTTTGCCATGCAAACAGCACCGCAGACTATTCCTTTGCATATGAGCCGCACAGAACAACCAAAGCAGTTTAGTTTCCTGATGATGGTCACCCTTGAGATCCAAACTGGGTGCTCGTGTGCCTCAACAATGATCGTAAAGGAAAAAGCTGCTCTGATATATAATTTACATATGTAGTTTTAGTTTGTGAATTCAAATTGGGTCTGTCCTCAAACCAAACAGCAGAGTGAGGGACTGAAGTGATGATAACAATCAGTACACCCCATATATTGGAATAAGGGATAGTACCTGTGGTGATTTTATTGGGATTTAGTCATGTTTTCTGATGCGCAGCCATTCAACTCATTTGGATGCATGATCACAAAGTGCAGGACATTAATTCAGTGTCAGTGGTTATGAAGACATTGTTGATCTCTTAATGGCTGGAATGCTGAAATACTTTCGGACACATTTTGAAGTGTGAAGAAATTCTAGCTTTAGTCATTTTTTTTAACATGTTTTGTAATACATAAAAAGTAAGAAAAAATTGAAAAGGGAGTGGAAGCAGGTCAGCTCTCCTTTTATTGAGAAACTCTGGATCTGGCCTCCACCCTGGACACCACTTCTGCCTGCAACAGGTTGTACTTTCACTTCCTGCTTTCTCCAGTGCTGGCACAGCATTAAAAACAAGTGTGGGTATAGGTCTGGTTATGTGACACTAGCGCTAGGTTGACCAGTGAAAGAGCAGTGCACAGAGGTTCCAGTTTTTCCCATACATTAATTTAATTGTGGCAGTCCGCCACCACATCAACATTACCCGCCGATAAAATAAATTCACCGAAAAATGTGCTACTTTGGCTGTGATACGGCGGCTTCTCTCTGTCCGCAGTCACCACTCTGTAGCCCAGTTTAATGTCCTGCCTACAGCATCACAATTGACAACTCTTCCTAACATGCAGCAAGCGAGCAAACTCTGGCAGATGGTGCGCGTAAAACTGTCCAGATATATTACGAGCGACAACAACATTTAGGGAGCCTATTGAGCCCTGAGTGAGTGTAAGCAACTGCTTGCTGTTGTTCTGCACACTCGTAGGACCTGGGCCCTTTTTACATTGGTGTGTAGGTATCTTCTCTACCTCTGTGCAAAGCTTTGCCAAAACACAGCCAAGGTGGGCACAACATGTGTTTAGCCTGTCTGCTGACGCTCTGAGCAGGTTAGGACATCTTCATTAGGAAACACTGAAACAATCTGATGTTCTTTGGTCGCATCACGTCCAGTTAGGAATCAGTGTAACACTGAAGGTGCCACAGAAGGTTGAAGACAAACACAGACTGGAGCTGCTCTGGTGAGTGAGCCGAGCTGTGTGTCAAACATAAGGCAGCCGATATTGAAGTTGTAATAAACATCACAATCCAATACCATGAAGTTGCAAAAACACCCGCTGTTTCCAGGAGAACGAGAGCTACAAGAACAGCAAGGTCAGGAAGAGGGAGTGAGAACGTGCCTGAATGTAGCGCAGCGAGGATGCAGACGTTTAATGCACCAGATGTATGTAATGTGGACCTGCTGATGCACATTCAGCCCCCGCTGGACTCTTTCAGATGAGTCAGCTGTCACTCTGTTTGTCACAGTGAGAAGGGACTTGACTGTGTAGTTCATGCACTTCCCATATAAACCATTGAATTACACGGTAACATTGGGCTTAATGATCAAAGAAAGTTTTTGTATTGCTCTATGGTTTCAGGTTTCTTTCCTGGTGTTGTATCAAAGTCTTTTTCCCCATCAATATCTGTTTCCGTATTAGACAGCGATTGGCTTTTGTATTAGTAACGTACCCAGCTGGTACATTTGAGTCTAAGATTTTAGGCAGGTGCACAAACACCCCCCCCCTCAGTAGATGAATGTGAACACACATCTCTAATGACAAACTGCGCAGACACAAGCATAGTCAAGGTCAGACATTTTAGGAGACAAACAGAAGAAAAGCACTTTTTGAGTGGAGGCGGGACTCTAATGTAAATTTGGTTTTTGGGTGGATTTTCCCTTTAAACTCAGGTCTCAATACTGGCGTGGAGGAAAGTGAAAAAGCCATATCTATGAACTTGTTTCCAGAACAGTGCACCTGTGTGCACAACTGGGCCAAAATCAGGTTAAAGACTGACGTGAATGTTACGTCAGCTCCACTGGTGGCCTGTCCATACATGGTAAAATAAGCATTTGGCCGATTTAATCAACAGAAACAGCAGGAAGATAAATCAGGAAGATGAATGGAGCTTTTTTCTTCTGAGAGGAGAAACATCTGCTCTAATCAAGAAAGACTAACAACTTTTTCTCTGTCTTTGTTGAGACCACGCTAAATCACACAACTCAGTAATAACTTATTAGGTTCATTCAATCTTTCGAGGTAGCTGAAGTCAGATGTTTGTGTACGTGTGTGTGTGCGTGCTGACTTGCAGTAATGGCTCAAGTCCCGGTAGGGTTGCTGATACAGGGGAATGTTAAACTCAGGATGTCTCTGCAAAAATGTTCTAAAACCCTTTCAATGTAATTATGTATCAAAACGCTTAGTACATTTTAACTCATTTAATTTGCTTTAATAGGGATGCACTTGTGAGTCAGTAATGTGTTGGTATCAGATAGTGCCAGCTTGAAATAATTAAGTTCGGATAAAGTAAAATGTAGGGCTGTCCCTTGAAAGTCAGAGATTCAGATCATCAGTCGACTGGGATTGGTTTAAGTCGAGTTTTCGTTTCTTTTTTGATCATCACTGTGCTGTGCAGCGTACTTCTGGGGATGTTTTGCTACTGTTTGATATAGACAGCTGCGGTCATGGTGCAGTGGCACAGAGGAGGAGAAACTCTCCACTATATTGCTCTGACATAACATCATCCTCTCTCTTCTGCTTAGAAGTGGTGAATTTACAGCTTACAGATGCTTTGTCTCTGGCTTTTGTTTGATATCTAGTGCCGGCAAAAAATGTTGTTGCACATGTTCAAGCTGTTGTTAGCGCTGTTAGCTTGTTTATTATATTACATGACTGCCACTGTGACACTGAGCATCCAGCTGAGCCCTGCTTAAACTTTAAAACTTTATACAGAAGAAAAAACAAAAAACAAATCATTGAAAATTTGTATAAAATGGCAGAATCTGATTTGACTGAAACAACTCTGTGTGGGGTACAGCCCTAGTAAAATCAGAGATTTATTTCTAAACACATTATATTTTTTTTGAAAATATTTGTCAAAACTGTGAAAAGACTGGGAACCATTTCTGTGTGTTCTGGATTTTCTGGCCAGGCCTAAAATCATGACTAAATGACGCACTGGAGCCATCCTTATCATAACCCCTCCCTTACTATATAGAAACTAACATAAGACTGCATAGCATCAGTGTTGTTTCGTTCATCCATGTGAGAAGCGAGATGCTAAACCCCTAAGCTCTCTGAGCTTTTTCAGTCTAATAAAGACATGATTAAACATTTCTGTTAAATGCCACAATCAAAGTAGCCATCAGTGACATACATTTCAGTCTTTCGGGCCAGTATGGCTACCCGGCCCGTCTTCAGTTCCTGCTCACTGTTGTGGGCGTGTGCTTTGTGCTAATGTTAGCTGCTAACAAGAGTCTGTCACTTTACAGAGGCTCATTTTTCGGCTCGGCTCCTTCTACGGACACTATTTTGAAACCTATTTTATATACTTGGCAAGTTTTTTTAATCATTCAAATTTAGCAGGGTGGTTAATAACACATTTTTCTGTGGTTTGATGAACTTATAACACATTTATTTTTGCTTTGCCCTAAATATTATTAGTCCAGTATTATTGTTACTGTCAATATTTGGCTGAGTTTTGAATTGGCAGTTTTTGTGATTTAAAATTTAGACTTAAAATTACCAACACGAGTGAGGAGGCTGGCCTGTGTTCTCAGAGCACTACTGTGCCACCACTCAGTGGTCACTTTGTCAGAGACTTAGCTCTGCTGCACTGTGTATGTACTTTGTATTAGTAGTGTGGACGCTGATCACACAATGTAGAGCACAAATGCACAGCTGGACTCAACTGATGTAGACACTGATTTAAAAAAAATCTAAATCAACTCACCAAAGCATAAGAAGCAGGAAGTGCAACTGTTGGACATGATAGCCCTGAAAAAGCTCAGTTTGGTGCCTATTTTAAATGCCATTTTTGCTCTAAATGTAAGACATGCTCAGCAAATACTTCCTTGGTTACCACAGCAAACTTATCACAATATGTGTAAAACATTGTTTTGTTTTATGCCGTATCCCTTCACTCATATTAAGCAAATCACTGGGATTTTTTCAGGGCTAGTCTACAACCATCTGCTCGGAAACGTGATGAAAAGTGTTTAAAACTACTAATGCAGTTGGAATATTTTATATCTGACTCATATTTCTCACCGGTTGTGTTTTATAAGCTGTCTCATGACCTAGAACTGGCCACAAACCTCAGTAAGAATTTGTGAGTATCAGGGTATCAGTTTACGAGTTGTCCCGAGTCCCGACCACTGGTAAATTTTGTTTTCTTATTTTGGCAATAAGAAGGCATTTATGAATCCCACAACAGTTCACAAAAAACTGTGTAAACACTAATTAAGATAAAGTCTGTGCATATGAATGTCTCATAAAAGAGGCCCAGTGTTTGTACTGGACTGTGCAACTCTCTAACGGCACTTATTAAAGGCCGGTTAGCCTATAGTTATTGTTCCTTATAAATTCGTCCCTGAAGCCATTCCTGGAGAAAACCATACATATGTATGTATACTGTATATCTGATTTCACCAGAAAGCTGAAGAGAGTTACAATTATATCGTCCAGCTGTAGCACACACAAGTTGTGCTGTATTGAGCTGGAGGTGAGCCACGCTCTTAAACTTGCACACGCGTGCCGTGGGCCTGGACAAGTTTCGTTCTTGTTGTTTAAATAGCTTCTGCCAAGAATAAAAAATAAATAAATAAACCTGATTTTGGATTTTTCAACCCACCTCCGCCCCCCTTTGCTAGCGGATGTTCAAATTAGCATGTTCCTTTTCAGGCCTGGGTTCTATTATCCTCGCTAGTGGGGTTCTTTATAGTTATCAGGGGGGCAGTATTTGAAAGCACGGCTTGTTTTAATACAAGAGTGCAGCCTCGCGGAATGTGAGGAATTCTGTCATTTATTTTCATCTGTGGTCGAAAATTTGAACTTGGAGCACTCCGAGCATGTGATATCAATTAGAGGAGCTGTAAAGACCTGAAGACACGTAAGGGTCAGACAGACTGGTGGTCCACTAGCACCAGTCTCCACGCAGTGTCTGGGCACGTTTTACTCGCCTCTACAGGTGAACAAAGGCAGAAGTATAACCATCCAGCAGCTCCCTTCTGTTTAAACAGTCAAACACATACACTCCCTAACCGAGACCAATCTCCACTTAAGCCCAAGAGCCTCATCGTGATTAATTTGTCTCCCTCTTTGACAGAGGTCTGGGTTTCAAGGAGTTGTTGACAGCAGGCTTGAGGCACTTGGTGCAGGGGGGCTGCAGCCAACCGCTGAGGGCCTCGTGTCATTACGATGATGTGTAGCACTTCATTCCCCTGTTTTTTTTGAAGCAGTTCACCTCCCTTGTGCGCAGTATCTCACCTCTTGGACAAACTATGACACAAGGGCTTCATAAGCAGTCTGCTTAGTAGTTTGCTGAGTCATGGCATTTGCCAGTGTTGTCATTGGATCTAACGCCTCCACTTTTTCCCCACTGAATACATGACAGTTGGAAGGATAGCAAACGTCAAATAAATATTAAGAAGTGATTTGAATTGTAAATGGCCAAAAGGGACTTCCCCAAATGTTAACCTAAGTGCTGGTTATGTTAGCAGGCCTTCACAAACGGCAAGAGACAATGCTGTACAGCAGTGACTGTCAACTGGCGGCTCATAGGTCACATATGGCCCGCCGAAGCTTCCCATCCAGCAAGCAGAATATTAATCAATTCAAAAAATGTGGAGGAGGAAGAACTTGTGAATATTGAAGCCACCCCAAAGGCAGTTGAGATGGAAATAATTATATTAGTTATGATTTACCAACCCCACTCAGTATCTTATAAAACAGATTTTAAGGTTGTTTTACTTGTTTTTAAAGCTTTTAATGGTTTGGCACCAGCCTTCATTGCAGACTCTGTCTTTCGATTATCCTTTACATGCTCTCAGATTTTCAGCTGCTGGGTTTTATATACACACAAGAATATAGGCAGCACAGCTGACTGTGCTCCGAAATTACTGAATACACTACCAAGTGCTGTAAGAGATGCGGGCATGGCAGACATTTTAAAACCACAGCAGAAAATCTATTCATGTAGTATGGCTTATAATTAATGTCATTCATGTTATAATTTTTTTTAAATCTCTTATGTTTAATATTTTTACTGCTCTTTGTTCTTTATACTTTTACTTGCATATTTATTTTGTAATTTTTATTTTTTTTTAAGTATATTTTATTATTATTTGTATTATATTTTTTCTTGTATTATTTTCTTTTATTTTGTTGTCTTTGTTTGCTTTTGTTTTACATCTCTATTGCAAAGCACTTTGAGCTACATTTTTTTGAGGAAGGTGCTCTATAAATAAAGTTTATTGTAAGTATTATTTATGTGCCTTTCATCCAAGGGTCCTAAAGACCCCATGAATCTGTCAGCTTACTATTAGCAAGTAGTAGTGAGGCGTCAAAAAGTGACAAAGCAGCGTTCCGAGTAAGTTATTGATAGCTTCACCTACAGAAACATTGCGTGCAGTGGTTCACCTTTCACCTTCTTTTTCCTCTCCCTCTGCCACTGTCTCTCTCTCAAACACACACACACACGTCATGGCACTCAGTCCCAGTCAGCTTGGTAGAGTGGATGGATCCATCCAAATATATTCATGCAAACACTGGGACAATCTCATAGCAGTTATTTAACCTTTCATCTATATTATATTAAACAAGTATTAATTGTGATAGTTAATTAGGACTTGACTCTCTTAAAGAGCCATGATATGTTTCTAATGACTGTCAAAGGGCCACTGGCCTCTCTGCCTTGACGTGACTACATCTCATGGTTTGTTAGCTTCCAGTGCCAGCACTATGGGAATGGACATTGCTATTCATGCTACACTGTGCGGTCCCCCGCATCCTCACACTCTGCCCCAGTATAGAATATTCTTACAAGTCCTGTGGTGTCTCTGTCTGTTCTGTGTCCCTTTTTTGTTGGAGAAGTTTTTATAGTTTGAGCCAAAGTTGTAGGTTACACATGATGTTTAAAAGGCACATGCAAAAGCATACGGATATGTTGGTTTTCATTTCTCTGACCAACATAGTAATTTGACATGGTGGTAGTGCTGGCCAGCGCTGACGTCAGCTTGTGTTGTTTTAGGTTTTTTACTTTTAGAATGAGAGTAAAATCCTAAATGCTGTTTAGGCCGGCACTAACTGGTTTGCTTTTTTGCAGATAGTAACATCCATTCAAAGTCCAATTCTTTTAGTGTATTGTTCGATATATACAGATGATGGAGGGTCTAGAAAGCTGACCCTATCTGCAACATATGTGTCTCTTCAGCAAAGGTAGTATTTTGCCAGAATGCTTTAAATTGGGAATTTGTGCTTTTATTGATTGCACAAACAAACCACATATATCTATTTATCCAAATTCCTTCAATGAATCCAAGAAATGGGCCACATGTATTCAATTTCTGTCTCTTACTCTCTTGACAGGAGAACACTTTCCCTTGGCTGATAAATAGAAAGTGTGTCCTAGCTGTCAAAGAGTGACTAAGAGTTTAAAATAACGCTGAGATGAAGTCATGGGGTCAGACAACTCTGTGTGACAAAGAGCATATTGTGAAACAGATCTTAAAATGCTGTTTTTGGCATGTTCCACCAGGGAAATGTTTCTTATATTAGATAAAATTTCCATTTATTAGCTTTTCAGATTGCTAAATATGAATGATGCAGCCGTATATCAACTCCTAAATACATATTGTGTTGTGTTTGCACTTATGTTGACTTGAATTATTACATCCAATTTAAGTTTCAGGGTTTTGCAAGAGCCAGCCATATGGGGTCCTGAGGGAAGGCTATGAGGGAGTTATTTCTCTGGTAAAGCTTTCGATGGTCAACCTCGCAAATCTGTGTTCGCTACACCTGCCATAGATCAGTATCCAGCTGTCTGCCAGCACTAACTACGTGCTCTAAGTGTGTTCACCTTTCCGTTACAGTACTGTACACATATGTGTGACCAGCACTGAAGGTTTTGTATTAAAGCTGTTGAGGTTGCCCCTTGTGCCTTTTTGGCTTTAACTTGCACTCATTCGCCCTCCCAGTAATCACTTGTCAGAGTGTTATCACTAAGAACATTAACAGCCTCCTCGCTCCTGTGAATTTCTCTGTAATAGTGGTCCCATATCTCACACGTTGGACCACATTCCTCCTCTAACATCTTGAGTTAATCAATCCCAACATATCACCAGGAGTGTTTTTGTGATTTTTGTGGCCAAAACTGACTGAATTTGCACCAACTTTGAAAAAAGCTTTTCAGTTTCTTGGTGTTATGTTTTGATTAAGTGCAGTGATGTCTAAAAAATTGCGTCAGTGCACAAAAACAAAGTTATTTGTGTTCATTAAAGGTATATTGTGAATTTTTCTTAAAAAAAAGAGACTAATACAAAAGTAATCCCTCTCAGTCATCACTTATGACCCACTAGAAGTGTGTGATGGTGTGTTTATCTGCAGAGACTCTGCCGTCTGCTTGTATTTTCTGCCTGTTTGTGAGGTCGCTGCTGGCCATTTATGTGCACCAAGCATTATCGCTTTGTAGTGTCCCATTACTCACACAAAGTAGAAGAAAAGTTACAAAACTTTCCAGACTCTGCATGAATGTTCCCAAACAGAATAACAGGCATTTTTCAGCAGTTGTGGGAGGCTATACAGAATCACACGTTTCTGTATTACCTGGCTGCAAGGTCATTAGTTTGGTGATTGTATGACGGCTTCTGAGGGAGTTCTGCACTGATACTGATGACAGCAAGATCACATACGTTCCTATCCCATTGTTGAATGCAGGTCTTAATGAGCTTACTTTTTGTAAAACTTTGCTCAGCAGAGTCAGATGACTTTTAATAACTGACAATTAATAGCCTAAAGGCGTTAGCGCACCCAGCAAGCCGGTTCAGCACAAACCGTATTGTGTCTGAAAGGGCGTTAACTGGCAGAGTTGATGCAATACAATTAATGACTGATGATGATCATAGTGAACTGTTTTGGTGGCCCCTCTGGCACTAGTTCCCAACCCACAGCGCGTGATGTACGTGCCTGTAGCGGTGGCGCTGCCTGCTGGGGACGTTCAGTGCACAGGTGAGGTCGGGACTTTACATGAAGGTAGCGACCGTAAAAAGGTGCCAGACAGTAAGCAGCAAATATCAAAGAGGAAGCGACAAAAATAGTGGACATGGAGCGAAAAGACGCAAATATAGTGAGGCATAACGCCAATCTGGGTTGGGCTTTCCTTTTCGCTGGCAATAATGTGAACAAATAGTAACCAACAATCCCTGCATAGTACAACTTTAACTGTAATTCGTGATAAAGGCTGTTTACTTTCACTTGACTCAATGAGTACATACTAATGAAAGAATATCCAACAACAAGTTAACAAGTAACTTGTCTCAATGCACCTCCTTTCAAGTTAACCTACCTTTAAAGAGTATTAACTAATGCAGTCTGAGACGAGCAGTGCCTGACAGGAGACGATGACTTTTGGTCTAAAAAGTTCCTGTTTTGTATTAAATATTCCAAAAACAACAGCGCAAATTGCTGAAAGGGTTTATTTTATCCAGTCATCCATTGATTGGCAGTAACTGCTCCCTAATTCACTGATGCATTCAGCTTCATCCTTTTAATCCCTTTGATTGTTTATTTTGGTGTCACATTTGATTTGATTTTGCTCTCTCAGCATATTCAGGTCTCTCTTATGTCATTTTAAGCTTTTACACAATTCCTCTTTACAACTAAAATGAACCATTTTAGTTTTACTCAGAACTTTCAGAGCTTTTATTTTTCACTTTCAAATCACTTAACCACATTTTTTGTGTATTTACATTTTATTCATCTGTATTTTGTTTAGTTGATTCCTCTTTCTGCCTTTTTTTCTAATGTACTCGAGTTGAGTCAAACCTTATGAATACACTTGAAATACAGTGTGGGAGCATGAAAATCTGTGTGGACCATAGTGTGCTTTGTTTTTCCCAATGTGTCTTTGTCCGTTCCTGTAAATCCGGATTAATCTGACACAAAACCTAAATATAAGTAGGGGTGGGAATCTCCAGGCACCTCATGATTCAATTCGATTACGACTCAGAGTGTAACGATTTGAGCTGAGAGCAGCCTCACTCTCCGTTAGCGCCGGTAGAAAGCCAAGACGCTAGGCAGGCCAGGCATGGGGTTTGTCGACTATCCATGTGCTACACTGACTTATCAGTTGAGTTCCGCCTCTTTTGTTCCGTCAGTATCATGTCGATTATTGACATTTGTGAATCGATGCCAAATCGTCCACATCCGCAGTGCATCTAAGAATCGATTTCTTTCAGCCCCCTACCTTATTTTGCTCTCTCAGCATATTCAGATCTCTCTTGTTTCATTTTAAGCTTTTACACAATTCCTCTTTACAACTAAAATGAACCATTTTAGTTTTTCTCAGAACTTTCTTGCTTCCTAACAGCTTTTATTTTTCACTTTCAGATCACTTACCCACATTTTTTATTTACTGTATTTACATTTAATGTGGGAGCATGAAAATCTGTCTAGACCATAGTGTGCTTTGTTTTTCCTAAGATGTCTTTGTCCATTACAGTAAATCAGGATTAATCTGAAAGAAGACCTAAATATAAGTCAGGAATAGTGCCTTATCAATGGTAGAATACATCGGTCTGATCATGTAAGAGCTTGTTTTATGTGTTTGTTGCTTATAGGTAAAGTGACATTTATAAATGGAGGCATAGACATTGTTGTACTAGCCAAAATATAGTCATTAGACCATATATCGTTTACTAAGTTTAACTTGGTGTTGGGGTGAGTGATAATACAAAATGATCATTCATTGGCTTTCAGTACAAGGGATGATACAATCTTTTATGTTATCATTGTAAAATTTCTGTCAGTCAAATTAATTATTCTGACCAACCCACAAACTTTTGCATATGTTCACTATACCATGGTATCTATTGGCATTGGTAAATATCAATATTGAGCTCTACATACGATGATGCTGTCCTCTGCACTGACTGACAGGTCTTCATACCTCTTTATCTGCAGGTTCAGGGGAGGGATGTGGAAAGATCATTCAGCGATACCCCAAGACAGACTGGGAGGGAACGGCGTTTCCTCAGGGGGTGGAGATGGTAAGTGATAACAACCTTGTATAAACTCAAAAAACTTTACTGAACAAAATGCACTATCCAAAGTGAAACACAAACATGCACATAGGTTTAAAAAAGATGCCTGCAGCTGCTGAGATTTTGTTTTGGTAGTTAATGTTTCAGACTGACTCAGAACACCAAACTTTGTCTTAACTTGAAATCGCTTCAGCCTTTTGTCAAGAGAGATACACAAATATTATTACTTCCTGTGTGGAAAAGTTCACGACTGGAGCACCTTGCTAGCTGAGTGGTTACAGCACATTACCGCAATGCCACAGGTTCAATTCCAGCTTTTGTTGCACATCATACTCCTCTCTCCCCCAGTTTCCAGTCTACTCTGCAATCTGTCAACAAAAAAAAAAAGTTAATGATCAATTGATGATTGATTAATCACTAGCTGCAGTTACATGGATCAAGTTTGTTCTTAGTAGAGAGTCTGTCTTAGCTGTTTACATGGACACCAAATAAAGTGATCTGATAAGATGTCTGTTTATAACTTTTCTGGCATGTGCAATGTGATTCTGGCCGCTGTGAAGCCCATAATCTGCTGGAAATATAACACAAGAACAAGAAGTTTGTTTTTCCAGCTTGCTTGAGAAAATTTAATTTGTTCAATACATTAAGTATAGAACGAGAAGAAGTTGTTCCACCTGTTAATACAATTTAGTAGTATGTAACACAAGTATAACTATAATAACAGATGTCTCCTAAATCTCTCATATGTGGGCTACTGCTTCCAATAATGGTAGCCTATTGTTATGTTCACGGCAACTCAGCATGTAGCAACAACATTACGTAAGGCGCACTAACAGAGCGCTAAATGGTTTTTAATTTATATATGATTCTCTGTGAATATCAGCAGAGGGAGGCATGTAAAAAACAGCTGTGGTGGTTGTGTGTGGCGCATGCACCACCTACGTCACCGAATGTCACACTCAAGTGAGTCAAACGTGCTGAAAGAATTCCAACTAGAGAGAAACAATCAGATTTAGCGTTTATGTGGTTATCAGGCGATACAGTTTTCCAGTTGAAAGGATTATCATGAGGTTAACACCACCCCTCTCCACTCGATTGAAATTTCCTTCCCATCAGGCCAGGCCAGTCTCTTCCAACTGAGGTGGTTACACGAGGTATTTTTGTTTTGATTGGGCTATTATTCTGATAATCAGTACAATATCAGGGTCCATGTTAAAGCACCTACTGTGAAGGAAGTTGTCTGTTTTGCTCCTACATACAAAGAGAATACATTGCATATATAATCAAGAAAATAATTTGACCTCTTGATTTAATAACTGGTAGAAATCCAGTCTAGAAATCCAATCTAGTCTGAAACTCCAAGTATAATTGACAGACTGGAGTCTGAGTGGTTGCATTATTACTGTGACTGTGGCCTTTGCTGTCTGCCGTGTCGACCAAATCACAATTTCATAGTTCATAACAGGAGAACAGAAGGCATCTGTGGAACAAGTTAATGTGTCATATGCACAGGTTGTACAGTGTTTTTCTAGTTAGTGAGTGAGTGTCCTTGTCTTTACGCCCCTTAGCCGTGACCAGCTTCCTGATGTGATAGTTAAGAATGTTTTCTGCGTAAAGTAGGAAATATTTGTCTCGTAAGTGTCACAGAATGACAGATTGTACCCCGGGGAATTTTCATGTTTTGAAAACATATTTGCCCTTTAGGGCTTGTGCAGCAGATATTGGCATTTCCTGTTTCAGATAAATTCATAATGATTGTTTACTCAAACGTTTGTTTTAAACACTTTACATGTTCCCTAATTGGGAAACCTCCGTCCACAGAATCCTTTTTTACATAATGTCCGGCCTACTATCTGCTTCCCACTGCTGTCTGCGTCCATCTTCCTCTACAGGAACATTAAGGGAATAGTTGCCGTTTGTTCCCTCCCCGCATGGAGGGCGACCCCATGGGGTCTGTGACAGGGGGTCTGTTATCCTTATTTGGACAATGCAATGGATGGACAAATATTTGCTTATCAGGACTGGGAAATACTGTCACTCTCCAGGGCAACATTAGCAGTGAACAGTATCATGCTGCACAGGACATTAGTGCCTGTGTTATATCTGTTTTTGTTCATTTATATTGGCTACTGCAGATAAGCTTTTAATGACTAAGCAGAATGAATCTGGCAGATGACAAGAAGGGAGAACAGCATATGATTCCAGATCCCGACACAGTACTGCATCCTTTGAAAGTATAATCCAGCGCATACTTGTGTGATAGTACATTTTTTTGCGGTCTTCAATTCAGCATTAAAAATTACAAGTAAAAAATCCAGATGTAGGGAAGATTCGGAGGACTCAGATGATTGTTAATGCTGTGGAGAAGTAAATGTTGCATGCTTTCTACTTTGCAGTTGAAGGTATGTCTTGTGTTTGGTGCATACATAGAGGTATATATAATTTAGAAGCAAAGTGATGCAGAGCAGAGCAGCAGCAGGTGTAGAGGCCAGCATGTTGCATAATATGGGTCAGATATCTAAGCCAAGATAAATGGAGAGGGCTTATCTAAACAACATTCCTCAACATCTCCTGTTTAGATGAGGTCATTTTTTTTCGCTATGACAGGATCCTTTTGCAGAAAGGCAAATATAATCCACATTTGTACGCAGTGTGTGCAGATTTAGTAGTTGAACTTGGGCTGGAAATATGGAATGGATGAATAAAGTTTTTGTTTGCCTTTTAATGCTGATAAATTATGGTCGAGAGTTATTATAGCTATAGATGAAATCTCTGTAGAGATATGGTCAAAGAGATCATTCTTTCACCATGACCTTCGTTTATGTAATGGCATTTATAAGGCAATTGAGGACATGTGAGGCTGTTATTCCAGCACAAATAGACATATTGTGAGTGGGTGGTTTGAATGGCAAGCAGCCGTCTTCCTGTGTAACTCACTGAGTCTGTTGGTGGCCACCAAGAGTTTCTTGTTGTGAGTTATTGCTTAGAGACGAGCAGTGGTGTGTCAGACGGAAAAGCACTGCGCTCCTCGAAGCCAAGAAATGGTAATTGTGACTGGTGAAACTATGAAAAATTAAAACTGGAAGAATGTCCTGTCCAGACAAAGTGTCTTTGGAGGTTGAGTTGTTGTTGACATGAGTCGGAAACCCTAGCACTGGTCTTTAACCTTACAGTGACTCTGAGGGATGAGCCAGGATGGCGCTTCTCTCTCAGCATCATCCCTCAAGTATCCTGTCGTGGTTTCATAGAGTTTAAATATAGAAACACTGCCACAAGTTTAGCTAAATCTATTAGCTTAGTGTTTCCAGATGTCATTGAGGACCTGCATACCATTTTTTTTTGTGCCTGTGTGGGTGTGTGTGAATTTTTTGTATTCCATCTCGCTGAAGTGATCCCCCCAATGCTTCTTCATTATGTGTCAGCCTAGACTGAAATTGAGACATACTGCAATCCCTAGAGTGCATAGAAAGCACAAGGCATGATGTTTCTCATTGAAGGCAGTAAACCCGAGCTGAAACAAGAGGATGCATTCAATGCAAGGCCTTTTTTTTTTTCAAGTCTTTCTTGGCAAATACCCTGCATATTTGCTGTAACTGTTCTTCTGAGATACAACTACATGTACTGTACAAGTGTAGTGTAGAATATTGGATAACATGCTGAAAAAGATTCATATGTTTACGTCTTCAGTTTTCTATGAAAAAGCTCCCAGAGGACTGAGCGAGGAAAGAAGAGAGCGGGTTGTTCCAGAAATTTGATTTCCTACTATGTGTGTGTGACAAACGTTGGTCAGGAGCCAAATGACTGAAATTCCAGCTTTGAAGCTTTAATGAAGATACACCATAGTGTTTAACAGACCCACTAAGCAATTTGCATTTTGGCTCTGTTTTGGCCTGGTATGTAAACCATTATTATTTGCAGATTTTCTCGACTCCGTGAAAAAGAAAATGACTCATTTACAAACACCAAGGAACACATCTGTAGAAAACAGTGGATGAAGCTGAGCACGAAAAGCATTTTGCGGTCACAACAGGCCCCCAGCAAACTAAATAACCACAGATGAGGAATGCACAGAGAAAAAGCGTTTACAACTTGTCCTAGGAAAAATGTGTTTCTAATCTTTCCAGGCAAGTGATGATGATGGAAACCAGCTCAAATCCTCATCTGTTATGGATGAGCCATGTCTGTAGATGGAGGTCAGTAAGTTGTGCACCTAGTACATTTCCATCACCTCTGCCTCCAGTGTGAAGACACAGTCCTCGTGATATACTGTAAAGGGATGGAGGGACTTAACGCAGCAGTCACGTAGGAGGTTTTTAACATGTAAACTCGCTAAATGTACACAGTAATGGCTACCTCAGAATGTACTGATCATTACCAACCAAACAGAAGTGGAAAAAAATTGTTATGAGCCTTTTTTTTGTCCGAACAATGGTTGAGGAACAGTAATTACTCCACAGATTTCCTTAATCCTGACTTGAATTGTTCTCACTTCTCTTTTAACTCTGAGGAGCTACAGTGACGAACAGGACGTGGGTCACGTGACAGACAAAAGTAGTTGAGCTGCATTTTTTTTTAAATGACTCACACAACAGTATGATTGAATTTAACTTAAACCTAATGATTACAGGGATGACAAATAGTGGCTGTTTGCATTTTCTTATTAATTTCAGCTTGTTCAGTATTCAAAAGGAACATGGTGTTCTCCCTTGCTGTGGTGATTACTGAGTGGTCCTCTAAGGCCCCCTGCCTTGTCCACACCAACACCAGGGCAGCATTTGCAGTGGCGCTAATGGCATTAATTGTATGCTTAAAAAAAGCAGTAATTGTGATATATCTACCAGTTGAATTGTAGGCTGTTAGATGGGCGAAGTGGGTGAAGATGTACCTTTTTTGGCAATCAAGTTTGTCACAGCCATCATAAGAATTGCTGCCATCACCAGTCACTATCTGCTCACAAACACTGTGCTGACTGTGATGTTTTTACCGAGTAAGTTGTTAATAACTTACAGAAACATTACATGCAATAGTCCACCTTCCACCTTCTCTTCCCCTCTCTCTCAATCACACTTACTCACACACATCATGATGCTCCATCCTTGTGCCACTCATTAGTCCAGACAATTGTGCTACAATAACACATAATGTTGGCAACATGTGGCCCCCTCTATTGTCCACTATGCAGTGCTTTACCGATTTAAAAAAATTTCAAGGACAGTTGTGTCTGCCTGCTTTATCTCACAGCACACATTTTTTAGTAAGAGCATCTAGCGTAGCAGCCAAACTGCAACTAGCCCACAAATGCTTTCACGTACTTCTGGTTCAAGTGACCCTATCCATGCTCATTACACTCAGTTTGATTAAAAAAAAACAGCTCCATTTTTTAAAATTGGACAGTGGCAGCCTATATTTTCTTATTTAGATTTACCACCACATAGTTTGAGCAACAAAATAAAATGTGCCACATAAACGCCAAAGGAATGCCTGCAATTACTTTGGTGTTCACTGTTTAATTGCTGAGCTTGCTTATTTAATTACAAGCACCATTTGGAGTATGTGAATGTAGATTTGCAAGTTGTAGACTCTTGCTCTGTTATTTCTTTCTCCCTCGTGTGCTATTGTTTCTTTCAAGTACCACTGTGTTCCATGCTTAATGGGCTGTATAAGTTGCAGGTATAAAATCCACTTTGTTAGACCTCCAGATGGACGTTTAACTTTTTAAATCCAGTCCAAGTATCGGTGAGTGTTTAGAGGAACAAACATGAAATCTTGTTCAAGCCTGCTTTTTCAGGACACGTTTGCCAGCAAGTCATAAATTTTTACGTCTGCCTTCACCTTAATGAAACCTTCATGCTTTGTATTTTAACACAGTGAAAACAATAGGCCTCCAATTTATGGCAGGAAGGTTTTGGTTTAATGCTGTTTGTTGCATGTAATAACGGAGGTACATAAAACAAATTGAGTTAGTGTTTCAAGACAGATCCTTTTCAAACTGGTTTTATCCTGTCAGAAACTTTGTAAAACACAAATGAAACACCCAGATGTTGACATGTTGCAATAATGGAGTTGCCATTAATTATTTGATACTTCTTCACATTTGTTTTTAATGTTTTACTATGTGTGAAGACTTATGTAACAGAATTCACTCATTACCTCATTACTGGTCGTAAAATTAAAAATAAAAAATTAAAATAAAAATGTCAACTTGTGTGTTAGTCACCTCACACACCTCATTCATTACCTCATTACTGGTCGTAAAATTAAAAAAAAAGTTGTCAACGTGTGTGTTAGTTACTTAAAGTGATTAAGCTTCTCGATTCTTCGCCTCAAAATTATTATATAGCTTCATTTTGCCTTGTGCCCAGCTGTTTAAAATATCAGATATCTTTATCTAATATCAGAGTAAATGTGAACAAATTATATTTCATAAGATTCATGTACACAGCCTTGGCTACAACGTCTACATTTCAATTCAAAATCAAAGACAGTCTTTTCTAGAATGAAGCGTAGGCTCTACAAACAGCCTCGCACTGTACACATAACTCGACCACTCAAGCAATCAATCATTTATTTGTCACATGAAGTCATATAAGACACAACTTGAACGAAGTGTGGTCCTCTCAGTGCCTTCAACTTGTGCATTTAAAGTTAGTCTTTTCTTTGCACCTTTTTACATTGTTGGCTTTAATTGTCTGTGTTTCTGGATGCTCCTCGTAATGCATGGTTTCTGTTAATGGAATGATTTAACTTTATTTTGGGAACAGTTGCTTCCGTTGTTTTACAAATTCAATCTACCACAGACTCTGTGAATTCATTGATGTCATTGGTGACGTCAGTGTTGGTGTCCTGGAACATGCTCCAGGCTCTGATTAGCTTCATATCTTGTGTCACTGGAAGCATGCTTTGTAGTTTGTATGCATATCTTTGTATGCATATCTTGACCTCCACTGCAACGCGGGCAATGGTTCTGCTCTGCAGCAGCAACTGAACATCGTGTAGTAGTGATCCTGAGCATAAACAGGACAGCAATGTCACACTAGTCCGTTTTCACCACAAGGCAGACGTCTTCTCCCCGTCTCTTTCCAGAGTCTTCTGCTCCGTTGAATTGGCATATATAAAAAGAGTCACCTAAGTCCAGGATATAGCTTAGTTTTGGTGAAACAAAGGTTATTACAATTCCTGATATCCCGTTGGAAACTGATGCAAGCACGAAGGTCATCTAGTTCACTATCCAACACCAGCACCATGGCTAGCAGGATGCTAGTTCAGCTGTGCCCATCTCCTCCATCTTTTCCTCAATGTTTACTGACGTTTACATGTGAAAACCACAACCTAGCCTGCTAGCAGAAGTCGGCAGGAGGAGAGTTTACAGACTGGCGAGTTGATTTCCACATCCCTATGAGTAACTTGCAGACACATGCCACCACCGCCCAATGCCAACCACAAAAAACACCACCAACACTTGCACAACAGACAAAAGAGCACAGATTTAGCACACATTTGCCCGAGTTTACAGAGAGTTGACTGGAAACATCCGCACCTATTAGTTTCCTGAAAAATAATTCAAAGGGCTGCGAAACCGCATAAATAATAAATAACCACACACTGAGAGTGACGACATTGAAATGGATAGCTGTTTATGTTTATGCTTGGCTTGGCCTTCAGTCTGTATGTATATATACGTGTGTGTTGGGTGAAGAGGGATGTCTTGACGCCAATGCCTGAGAGTTCAAACACATTCCTAAGCACCACAAAGTTCAGTGTTGAACATGAGGGTCAGTCCAGTACATGTAGCCTGCAGACATCGTGCTGTCAGCAGACTCATACCTGCTGTCTCCGCCATGGTCTAGTTCCCCAGCAGGTAAACAAAATGTGTGCCTGATAAAGTTGGCTTCTAACAGTCATTACATTTGGAACATTTGGTTTGAGACCCTGCAGCACAATCAACCTCGATCAGCTCTTTGCTAACGTGTGAAAGACAGAGGCACAGTGTACAGTAAGAGGACTTGTATCCATACAGGAAGTTAAAAATTGGAAACTGCTTTAATGCAATAGGCTACTTTGAGCAGTGCTAAGGGCCATGGATTTTATGTTGAACATTAAGGCTGAAGGACAATAATATTTTCTGCAGTTTAGGATCATTTTAAATGTAGCACTTTTTTTCAAACCTTTGGCCAAACAAAACAAAACAAGCAATTTTGAACATCATGTTGGGCTTTGGGAACTTTTGATGAGTATTTCATAAGTTAAATGATTAATTGATTAAATGAAAATAATCCTGCTCCGAGTGTAATTATGTTGAGTTAAAGGTTTTCACAGCTTGAATTTGTTTTAATTAGTGCATGCAAGTATTAGTATTATTAGTGGTTTGATTAAATTTCCATTTGACTGCCAAATACTGAATGAATAAATGAATGTGGCTCTGCAGATTAGACACTTTTGAAAACCTCCACATTCAGCAGTTTTGACATTGACCTTTCTCAACACACCTTTCCATTTGTTGCATGTTGTCTCTCACTGACGTATTTCTTTGTTTTCAAAGTCTGAAGGCGACCTGACCTCACCTTTAAAGGCTTGTAGCATTTACCATCAGGTGTCTGACAATGAAAACAGTGGGAGACTCAGCCTCATACTCAGACTGCTCTACTTGTAGTCTCCCATGTTGTTGCAGTGGGCGAGATGCTGCAGCACTGAACAATAGTAATCCTGTACTTGTCCAGTCCAACACACAGTATGCGGTGTGGGTTTTTTGTTCCACTCAGTCAGCTAGGCAAGCAGAGTTGTTTCTCTGACCGCATACCATGCCGGTCATTTGCTTTTTTGAACCACTGCTTCCTCAGATATATATACTGGTGGCTGTAATTGTTACGGAGAGAAAGACTTTTATACAAGTGGTCACCACAGTGGCCAGAAACTAAAGCCAATGCACAAGTGTCTTTAGATGCAGCTCCACCCATGGCCACTACTATACATTCTTTAGTCTTCCCTTTCAAAATATTTCTTAAATTGAAAAGTTAAGTTGTTTTCAAAACAACGTTATGATCTCAATAGCTAATTAAATTGGCGGTGTATGTCTTGGTGGTCTGTAAGAGTAAAGGTAGATGTTTTTAATGTGTTTTCTTAATAGACAAGAGGGTCAGACTATCATACTAAAGACATAATGGTTTCTGCTCTCTCGTCTTTCCGCAGCTCCACCGAGACTTCTCTCTTTGCCCGTATTTGAATTGTCTGACCCAGTAACTGCCAAGATGGTGGTCAGTGGTAAACCCAAATCCAGTCCTCAAAACAATCTCCCAAAAAGAGGGTGACAACACAGGCACAACATCTTCTCTACATCTATAATTTGAAGGAGGAGAATATTATTGTTTTAGGGTGTTAGTAATTTATTGATGGTGTAAAAAAAAAGAGCCATTATTCATGGATTTCGTCACCTCTGTTTTCTTATTTTTCCCTTTTTATGAATATGACTGCTGTGGAGCCAGTCAGCTCGCTGTGGGCTACATCTAAGTAAGCCTATGAGGAACGCTTGTCTAAGCAGATTTATCCCATTGAGTGCTGCAGTAATGAGTCCTAAATCCTGGGGATGAGTTAGCATGTTAGCACCTCCAGGTCTTTGTCTTGAGGTCAGTGTTTTTTTGAATGGGTTTTTATTTAGATGCCTGAAGTAAGATCTTTGGTTAACACAAGCTTAAGAGATTTTCACGTTGTGAATCACATTGTGACTCGTGGAATGTGAAGGTTTTAAGTGTCTTTAAAAAGGCAGTTGCTAAAAAGTGACCATATGAGACTACAGAGGTTGCCGGGACACCGAACACTACCTTTACAGTCTCATTGTGGTGGCAATTTGAAGTCATGTGACCTTGGTGTAGTTTGTTTATAACCTGGTGTCAGCTTCTTACTTCTGGTGATTGCATTCTGCTTTCGTAGTTTTCAAAATGGTGTTTGTTTGTGAAAATTATCTTGCTGAACTAAAAGTATCCTGAACTTTCTATGCCACAGAGCTTATTTTTCTCAATAATCCAAAACCTAATTGAATCAGGGCGATGCTAACTTCTGGGTTGGCCTACAAAAAAACATCATCCCTGTACGCTCTCTTCATCCTCAATGGACATTGGAGAAGTCAGTAATCAGATGATTGCAGCAGTATGTGTATGATGTCTGTGTGAAGGCTGTGTGTATTTTAGCTTTTCGTGTTTGGTAGTGTGTTCACTTATTCCGTAATTACTTCTTAAAATTCACACTGCTGAACCCTCCGTCCAAACACAAAAACAGTCTGTTAGAAATAAATCACATGTACTTTTAGCTGGCTAATCCAAGTCTAATTGATAACAGAGTTAAACTTGGATTATAATGTTTTTGTACTCTGTGTTCTGTTATTGCAGAGATTGCTTTATTTGTAGTAGGAATTGTTTGCCTATAAATACACTGTGATTGCAAAAGCCTACTGCACTCGCAACAAACACAGATAGTGTATACGTAATGCCACCTTACCTTCTTGTATTCATCTGTCAAAAATATGTAGACTTGAAACTCTACAGAAAAATGTCCTCTTGGGGCCCAACTTCCTCTAATGAAGGAATTTGACCTGACATGACCAGACTGTAAACATTTGTGCCATTTCTCTTGTCTAGAACTTCGACTTTTGAACTCTTCCATTTTGCCCCAAATCCCTGTTGTAATGACGAACGTGGCTCGGCACTTCCAGGAAGGATGCTCGTGTTATTCAGAAAATGTGTAAACTGCTGGTGTCATGTTGGTAGTCGAAAAGACTGCTGGAAATTTGAATAGGAACTTTTTAAATACATGTTGTCTCAGAATAAGTATACTTCAAGACTCCAGAATGACCTAACCCTCTGTACTGCAGTATGACCTAAGCCTTTGGACTCAGGTCAGATTCAGTGCACCCACCCTTGTCGCTGCAAGGAGTCATTCATTTGGCCTTGTTCTCCCAGCAGGTTGAATAAGCAAATCATGACAAAGCTTATGTTCATAATCAGCAGCCTTGGCTAGTCAGTTTGAGGCATTGCGCCAAACCACAGACAGATGAAAGAATGCAGCCCAATTGTATGACTTGATGGATTGACTCAAGTGACCATAACCTGACATGTCGCGCTGCACGTCGTTCTTATGATGTTTGTAAAACTATGAGAGAAAAACTAAACAGTACATTCCACATAGCAGGATGCCGTTCCAGCCGGGGGGGAGAATGGGATCATGTGTTTGTCAGGAAGATCCACACATGAGTAATCAATGCTTCGTGTGCCAGTGAAGCTAAACACATCAGGAAACAAAGCTGGAGCTGTCAAGCAGACAGGACTTTCCATGCTGAAAAGCGCTGTGAGCTCACCAGGAAATGGGAATACACAGGATGAAATGAAGCCACAGTTAGTTGGAGAGCAAATACTTTTAGATTAAATACAGTAGAAGCCTTTTGTCTTGTTGGTTTATTGTCTAAATATGTAGCTGTTTGGGGAATTAAGTGTTTCTTCCCTTGTTATCCTGTCATATACACTTACAGGAAAGTTATTCTTTCCTGGAAGACCCAAGTCTGTGGGTCCAAGCAAAGAAAAACACCAAAGGGATGATGACAAGTGACCAACTCTGTGGCCAGCCAAAACATGCAGTTGTGAACTGGTGCCAGTAGTCAGGTGAACAGGTCCAAGAGCAAAGTTTTGGGATACCCCGGCTATCCTGTACATTTCCTCCCTCCCATCTCAAGAGCCATTACAGTAACTGGCTACTGGTGAATGCCACTGTTGTTAGGAAATATGTACTGACTGCTGCTGACACTGCAGGGCGTGTGGCTGGTAACATAACTTGGATTCTTACATCAGCATACTTGTATGTGTAGGAATCCTTATACCCACTGCCTGCATGTATTATCTGTCTGTCTGTTTGCTTCAAAACTTCCGGTACTGGCTAATGTGTGCAGACGTACATGCCCAGTTTCAAGTTCTCCTCGGTGTTGAGCTTCTTCAGCAAGACTTGCCAACAACTTTTCAGCTTTAATGATTTCCGTTTGTGTTGGCATTAACTGCTGTAGGCTGCGCCTGCTGAGTGTCACCTGACAAGAACTCCTCTTATTGACAGGAGCTGGATGTTTGAAATTCTAAGTGGGAAACAGTCTGATGCTTTACAGCAATGTTAGCCACCGGCAGCATAATAATAATTCAGTCATACGTTATGTTGCTGTTATTCATTCATATTTTTAGCCATTATAATAAGAGTGTGGAGCTCTGAGGATGGCAGTGTTGGTAACTTGTCAAACCCTGTTGGGTTTTGGGAGAAGGGCTTTTAAACCCTGTTCAGACCAAAGTTTCGTGATGAGACGAGTTGAAATTTGCAGCTACTTCCAATGCACAAGTCTGGGACTAGACTAAACTGTAAAGTACTGTTTTGTTTTGTTTTTTTGAGTATGTGCATGGATGCACACATACAGCCTGCAGCAGCAGCCACCCATCATCCGACCCCAACACATCATACTTTTCAACAGCCGCAGGGATTACAATTAGATGAACTCGGGCTCGGTGGTGGTGGAGGGCAGTGGTCAGAAAATGCCACAGCAAGCAAACACACCATCTGCTGACAGTGTTCTTGACCAGCTGATTGGCTGTGAAACAGGTGACAGGCCATGTTTTAAAACCAGCTACTGGCAATTTGACAAGCTGAGTCGCAGGTGACACCATCACCCGGCTTGAGTGGATCTGAGATGGGCCAGTTCACACCGCAGCAACTTTTCCCTTTAACATTCTACAGTGGTTTTGTCTGGTTGTGAATCTTTGGTCCGAACTGGGCTTTAGAGTCATACCATCAGTTCATACGGTATGAAACCTTACATATGTCTATACTCTCCCAGTCTCTAGCTGTGTTTGTTGTACTCTAACAGTCCTTTGCTTTTTGAGCTAAAACACAGCTAACCAACCAGCAGCAGAAACAACGCAACGTGACATCATGCATCTGTGTTTATTTTTGAGAAGTAATGGTTGAGTAGGAACCATGAGTAGGAACCATTTACAGTACGAGTAACCACTCACTCAACGCGCTGACACGTACTGCACGGATTCACATTTACTCCTCAGAGTGAATTAGTGTATATTCAAGGGAGGAACAAAACTTGTTGTGGTTTGACCCAAGCTTATTAAGGGCAGAAGTGAGACTGAGTTCTGCGGTGAATACTGAAACTGGTGGAGGTCCCCCACAAGGCAGTGGAGGAAGCACCTGTTCCACAGCCAGGTCATTGTCAGCCATTATCTGGCTGTGCTGCAAAGGCCGGGGTACAGCAGTCTGACGCAGGACAGCCATTGTACTGATCTACAACCTCAGGACGAAGCTGTTTACCTTGTGCTTTCATTCATCACGCCATGTGCTCAGATCTGTGTTTTGATGTTTTGTGTTTACTGTTTACACGTGAAATAAAAGGCAGCCACGTGTACCTACTGTCAGCTGATAAAACAGAAACAAAAACAAACTGAAAGAATTAAAGTTATAGTGGACAAATGACCGAAATTCTGCATAAAAAAATTGTCCCACTAATATATAAAAATAAAATGTAACACATTTACTGAATTTCTGGTGGAGGAAATATCAGTTCTTTTCAATGTTTCTCTGTTTATAACTGCACTTAAAGTCGAGATGAAATGAAAAATGAATTTTTAACCCTTTTATATCACTATTTAACAATATATGCCCCCAAAAAATCTATTGTTTCCTATTCCTATATCAAAATCCAAATGTTTTCTTCCTGTAAAACAAAATATGACACATGGTTACGTACACTACTACCAACCAGTTTCAACCAACAACATCACAACATCCACCCAAAAGTCAATCTGCAAATTTAAGCCACACAGAGCTAGGATTAAGTTAACTAGCTAGCAACAGCGAGCTATGTCAGTGTGTCGTCTTTTCCCAAAAATACCATGCGTTTTGGCGTGCTGGCTAGAATTTATTCAACTGAGGAAAGTGGTTTCTGTGACAGCTCCAGTTGATGCGCAGGGCATTTTACAGTGGAGTGCTTCAGCCACTAACGGTACATAGAACACACGATGGACTTCGTCTCTCTCGCTGACAGATACTACTTTCCAGTTGGCATTACATTATTGGGGCCTCACTGTTATGATACGCCCACTTTTCAATGATCAAATCAAATTCCTACCAGCATTATATCCTGCTTGCCTATCCTGTTTCACTCAGAAATACGTCACAATGCTGCAGCTGGATACTCTCGAAATGCTGTGCCATTTGGACTTTAAAGCGTAGGATTTGAAGATTTTCAACCCTGGGCACCCTCTGTCTGACATGGTGACACTGTGTTAAGTTTGAGCACAGCTTTATGTGCCTCTCATCACACTCTATAATACATAAGTACAGATCCACAGCCTGGTCAGAGACATGCAGAAGCAGGTGAATGCTCGAAAGCCAAATGCACAGCTGCTTGCAGTCTAGGATTGGAGGCCAGATGTGATCATTCAGCCTGGGGGCATCATGGTACTTTGTAGGGCAAAAGGGCAAACTTAAATCACACAGAGCTCATCGTCTTGTCAAAAAGTTAGTTTTTAGGAGAGGTGCAAGACAAAATAAACGAATGGTAGAATAATACCACAGTTTGATTTTTAAAGCTGCACTGATGGAAGAATAGTCAATGTACCGTTTGATTTACTGCCACATGCATCTGCTTGCTGTATTTCCTACAAAAACGTCTGTCTGTATACCAATGGGAGTCACTTATGTAATAGTATAAGTCCGTTATTTAGGTGTACTTTCTTGTAAAATATGGTTCAGTACTCTTCTTGACATCACCACTTTGAAATCTAATGAAACTTAATCGTTTGTCTCGCAAATATTTATGTCAAGCAAAGTCTTATAAACCGTTGTTGTAAATATTCAGTAGAACCATCGGTTCCCTAAAAAGTCTCCATCCTTCACTACCACGTCTTTAAAATATCTGAAGTTGAGGCCAGATACAACCCAAGTAGGACAGTTATGTTTGTGTTTTTCACCATGGCTGTCACAAATACCAGAATCAGAAACGGTTGTTATGGTCTGTTGATAGCTGGACAGATCACACACAGTCTGTAATTCTTTTACAGCGTACTGGCCACTGGCTTTTTTTTTTTTTTTCGTTTTAATTTCACATGTACCTAGTGTTGGATCTTATGAAGTCTGCTTATCCAGGTGCAGCATGTTGTCACTGTCAATTATTTAGCAGTACTTTGGTTAAAATCAGAATGGCTTACTGTGCAAAGCCAACCGCATGTTCTTGCCAGATTTCTGTTTAATATTACACACCTCACTTGAATTGTTAAAGCTCTGTAGTTATTACACAGCTTTTAAAAAACTTTAAAAGGACCCTATAGAGTTCGTTTTCAGGTTCATTTTTGTATTTTGGGTTTCTACTAGAACATTTTTACATGCTTTAATGCTCAAAAACTCCTAATTTTCCTCATACTGTCTGTGCCGAACACCTGTATTCACCTTCTGTCTTTAAGACCCCCCTTGTGAAAAAGCCCAGCCTGTTCTGATTCTGTGTCTGTTCTTCCGCATCTCAGCATCTCTGCATCTCTGCATTGTCATTGCAGCCGAAGAATGACTGTAATGGAGAAAAGCTGCACCGTGAAAAATGATCTATAAAAGCTTCTAAACACAACTGAACATGTTCCAGTAGGACTATGATCTGAAATTGGGGAGAAATTGACAAGATCAGCAATCAAGATGACATTTTTTTCCTGATGTTAGCATGTCGCTACAAGTAGCAGTGTATTTGAAGTTGGGTAATGACTGTAGAGTATAGTAGTATTTTCGGCTGTGAAAAAAATTCCCATAAAGGTTCTGTAAATCCTAAATCTTAACAACCAGACATGTTTGAGCAAAAATATAATCCGAAATCAGGGGAAAATTTACATAGGAAAACAAGAATACATGTTTTCCTGATGTTAGCATGTAGCTACATGTAGCAGATTAAGATACATAATGTAATCACTCGCAGTAGATGACCTGGATGGCCTGGAGCAGATGACCATATGAAAAAATCTGTCACACACTCATGTCAGCTTGTCCCAAGAGTAGAAGAACACTGGAAACAGAGTATTTACAAAGGTCTGAAGCCTGAGATTTTTTCTCTCACAGTGATTACTTTTATTGTATTTATTTGAACTTTGGCCACATTGTATATGAACATCAAACATTGTAACATCCATCCATTCATTCATTCATTGTGCATATCCAGTGAAGGTTTCGGGAGGGCTGGAGCCTATCCCAGCTGACATTGGCCAAGAGGTGGGGTACATCCTGGACAGGTTGCCAGACTGTCACCGGGCTCATGTTCATGTTCACATTCCCACCTACTGGGAATTTAGAGTCACCAATTACCTAACATGCATGTCCAGGCACTTTTTGAAGAGCTGGAGAACCCAGAAAAATCCCACCTGACACAGGGAGAACATTTGAACTTCACACAGAAGGATCCCAGAAGGACCCTATACAGCAGGTGGGTTCAAACCTGAACCCTCTTGCTGTGAGGCAGTAGTGCTAACCTCTGCACCACTGTGCCACCATATGTGACAGAAAATAAGGGAATATGTCATATTATGTCCCTTTGAAGAAAAAAAGTACAGTATGCTGACATACTCTCAGGCTACGATTGACACAGTTATATAAGCAGGCATGCTGATACATGGAAGACCAAGTCCTTCTCGCGCAGACGTCATTGATTGTTTTTGCGATAATGCTCTAAGCTTTGATCTTACTGCTCTACTTGCCTCAGTTTTGACAGATTCCGTCACAGTAATTGGAGAATTCATTGGGTTACGCATGTTTTTATAGCATTCAAGTGGTTTTAATATCAGTTTACCACAACGAAAACCTGTTATCAAACAGTGCCGGGAAAATCCATGGACTTTTCTTTGGATCCTGAAAGGGAATTTTTGTGCTCTATGTTTCACAGCAGAATCTTCCCCTGAACTGTTATTCAACCCGTGTACGCTTGGAAGATATGGTGTTTATTAACCTACTTTTGACAGAACTGAGAAATAATAAGGCCCATTTAATGCTTGGGACCTTCATGCCAGCCTTGAGCATCACAGAGACGTTTCAGATTTAGTTTAAGGAGTAAGACTGAGAGAATTAATCTGATGGGGGATTGATTTCAGCACAGGAATGCCTGATTCTCTAAAGGGTCTTTTTATTTGCCTCTTTATGCATTTCTATTTTCAAGTTGCATGTGGTGAACTGGCCGTATGTTTTTAATTTATGCTGTGTTTTGAAATAAACCCAAGTATTTGCCCCGAAGTGAACAAATCTTCCCAAGGGATGTTGGGGGTTCGGCCGCTTGTTGCTGGACTGTGCGTGACTTAAAAAAAACTTTAGCGTTTGAACTAAAAATACATCGCGTAGTAGGTCTTTTTTCAGGTGTTACGTTTCCTACACATATGGAATCTATGAAGCTTGAAATTTTGTGTACAGTTAAGTTTGCAATATTTGCTAGATGACTCTTCCTGTCCCGCTTGACTAGACATGTTTTTTTAAAAGACTGTGGTGGATCATAGTCATCTAAAAATATCTATTTAAAATGAACCATATGCGTCGGGTATTGCATAACAGATCAGCAAAGGGAAACCAGAAGTGTTGGTGACAGTGGGGAAGCAGAGTCGAGGAATGGAAGTAGAGGGAGATGCCACCTCAGCGGAGCGCTCTGTGATGGAGCTGCGCTTTGGTGCAGTAAATTAACGCAGCGCATTGGTTGGGTAACAGTGCTAATGGTCATTTTGTTGACAGTTTTGTTTCTTGTACTTATCATGCTGACCTTGAGCTAAGATGATAATTGGGGGGTGTTTGTGCGCCAGACTGCTCGGCTTGAGCATCCATCTCTGGTTGTTTGTCTGTGGCTCATCCTGCAGACCCGATAAAGGAGGAGTTCTGGTCAGGCAGCACGCCATTGACCTTCTCACCCCCGGCCAGTCTCCCTGTTCCCTGACACCTCGCACCTCACTTTCCGTCATTGTGTTTTCTTCCTGGCATGCGACTCTTCCACATGAATGGGGAAAGAACAAGGAAAAGGGAAGAGGATGATTGAGGTGTACTGTGTAATGCACATCTGTTTTCCTTACCACAGTGATTGTCTTGGCAGGAGCTTTACATGCAGCCTCTGTCTGCAGTTTGCTAGAATTTTCTAGGAAATTTGGATGATTATAGGAGGATTTAGATTATTTTACTGTACATATTTTACAGTCATACCTGCTTTAAGATTTGTGATCGTCTGGCAGTCCTATTTAGTTATTTTTCGCTGCGTTTTCAGGTCTGCAGTTGTTTGTATGTCGTATGTTTTTTATTCTATGAACGTTGTCCTACATTTTCCTAGGACACATCTTTTCTGAAATTCTTCTTTGTTCCATGCAACAATGTGATGTACATTATAGTCAGGGGAGTATGGAAAATGTTTTCTTTTTTCTCTCCCCTTCAGTTTAGGTCATTCATTCTTGCTGATGCTCAGATTGGAGGAGACAGCTCAGTCTAAGCACATTTTATTGCTGTGGAGAGAAAACATGGAACAACTTTGGTGCCTGATTTCATTTGGGTTTGTAACTCAACCAAATTATGAAATAAGCCCCCCTCCGAAAGGATTTGCGGGATTGAGCTCATTTGTGGTAACGGGAACTCTAAAGGTTTTATGACCCTTCGAAGTCTGTTTGTATTTCCTTAAGAACACGACTCTCACATGTTTGGGTCATAATAAAAACACAGTAAATCTGTTTCCAGCCGTGTTTTTGCTGTATCATACCAGAGAAAGACGAAGCTGACTCTTAAGGGAGATACCGTACTGTCTGTGTTTTTGTCCTGAGTCATCTTTAGTAATGGCTGCTGCCCTAGTTATATCTGGCCTGCGCTGGCCTGACCGGGCTTTAATGCCTCGTCACGGTGTAAGAACGCCGCCGTGTCCCGATCAGGCAAAGCCTCCATGTGTGGATTGTTTTCTTTTTTTTTCCTTTTTATGGATGCTGCCCTTAAAGCTCGCTGTGACGATGCTTAGCAGGTCAGACTGCAGATCCAGTGTCACTGGATGAGTAGGTGAATAGTGCAGTTGGGTGGGAGTCAGTCATACCAGGCTGCAGCACATGATGCGATACAGAGGGTTTAGCTGGAAGGCAGCAGCTTACTCGGCTTTGACATTAATACAGCAAGTGTTCCTTTGTCACTTGACTACGGTCTAATTTGGGAATCTGAGATGTCCTTTCTCTCTGCTGTGTGCTTGTGTGTGTGAGTGTGTGTGTGTGCGTAGGCTACATAAAGACTGAGTTTCCTACATGTTGACCTTTGCACCTGTTGCACTGCCGTGGATTTCTGTCATACTGTAGTTAAATGTACAATAAGCTAGTGTCCGTCAGTGGTTTCATTTGTCCCCTCAGCTCCGCTGTTTCCTGGTAATGTTTCCTGCGTCATTTACTGTTCCTGGTCGCAGAACGTATCACAGCAGGACAATACACTTACAGAAAGCAAAACAAGGCCTCAAAGACTTGATTTTCTTCCAGTGTTTACCACTGTGACCATTCTTGATTGAAGTGCTTTTGCGTCCCCTCTTTATCCATTTTGTCTCTTAGGAAGAGCCACGTCTTTATGTCCACACTGCATTCTGTGTTTGACTGAATTGCAAGTGACATAATTTTTCAAGTTGGATGTTTAAACAAATAGCATAAGCATACTTTCTCTGTTTACACAGGCTTGTGCACAGTTAAATTTAAAATGATAAACAGTATTTGCAAAACGCTCCAGAGGTTTCCCTGCTTTTGTAAAAGTTGCAGAAAAGCAGGGCAGATTCTGAAATCACCAAGAAGACACTCAGCCTGTTTCAATTAGTTTGATTACAACAACAACAAACACCACATGTGAACACCTTTGTGTCGGATGCCCACTCACTTGTTGTAGACACTATAACTCGTAATGAAAGTCATAAGCAGATTGAACTGGGCGGCATGGTGGTGCAGTGGTTAGCATTCTCACCTCACGACAAGAGGGTGGGGGAGCCCCTCTGTGTGGAGTTTGCATGTTCTCCCTATGGGTGTTCTCTGGGTACTCCAGCTTCCTCCCACAGTCCAAAGACATGCAGGTTAATTGGTGACTCTAAATTGTCCGTAGGTGTGAATGTGAGCGTGAATGGTTGTCTGTCTCTATGTGTCAGCCCTGTGATAGTCTGGTGACCTGTCCAGGGTGTACCCCGCCTCTCACTCAATGTCAGCTGGGGTAGGCTACAGCCCCCCCTCTACCCCTAACATAAATGAATGAATGAATTTCATTAATTGACCCGCTTGTGAAGAGGGATGTGTGCTTGTTTTCAATAAATGCTATTTGTTGACTTTTATTTTAGTGAGTTGTTGGCATGTTTTGTAATATAATGCACAAAGATCATAGGTGCAAAGTGCCACACGTTGCAGCAGCATTTGAATGCAATTTGGTTATTTAAAAGTGAAATTAACTATTTCAAATGGCTCTCATAATCCACACATGTTAAACATCATAGATTTAATTGTGCTCATTTTGACTCTTCTCTAAGGGTTTCTGAATTTTAGACTGGTTGACTAGTCTAAATTTAGCCTTGCGTTTTAACATCAGGGACATTAGTCGTCGGGAACATCCTTATTTGTAAAGCCCATATTGGATCCAGCAACACTCTTAAGTGTGGCGATCATTCATCTTTAAGTCAAACAGCCATAAGTTGTATGTTAAATGATGTCAGCGGTCTGTCTGGATGCAATGGTCCCTGAATAAAGTGAAGTTTACTAAACACTGACCTCCCTAAAGTGTATTTGAATCTGCGCCAGCCCTCAAGTGTTTCTCTACAGACCTACAGGCGAGATAACGGCTCAAAGGAAACACTGATTTAATATCAGGGAAGTCAATTAATCGCGCCTCCACATGCTCTCGTCATGCTGCTCTCCCTACAGTCAGTCCCTCTCTCACACATGCACACGCACACACACTCACAGGATGCTGTATCTTCTGTGATCTTCACAACTATGCAGTCCCAAGGGTGTTTATCTCTTTTTTGACAACAATGAATGGCATAGCTGGAATAGTTTAGGCCAGGATCACAGTTATCTGCGCTTGTCCTTGAGTCCTGTTCTGTCTACACACACACATACACACACACACCTCACCACAAAGCAGGTTTAACAGATTTCCTGCGAGCTATTGTATCTGCTGGAAGATGGTGGCATCCTGGTCAGAACCTCAAGGTTTAACAAGCCAAATCCTCCCCCCTCCCCTCTCTTCCTCCCTTCCTCTCTTAATCTCCGTTTCTCCCACTCTCCTTCTCCTCTCGTACCTCTCTCTACTCCTCTTCCTTTTCTGCCCGAGAGACACTAACCTCGCCAGCGTATTTGTCTTTGGCTGCACACAGATCCATCTATCCATCAATCCATCTGTTTTTGCCCTCACCCGCCCCCTCCGTTACCCAGTCTCCTCTCTTCCTCCATGTGTCCGGTGATCCCCTGTGTAACCCCCGAGGAGCAGTCTAAACACTGTTTTCAGAGCCAGGGCCAGTCGGGCCTCCAGCAAAAACAGAGCGAGACGAGACACAAACACTCATCTCTCTGACCAAATGCCCGCCTGATTTCCATATTTTGGCCCGCTCCTCTCTAACGTGTGTCTCAAATAATCAGTTTCTCCACACCCACTATTAACACCTCATTTTTCTTGTTTTGTTCATTCTGCATTATAAACCCACCCTACAGCGGGCGTTTCATTATAGGCTGATAGAGTCAAGTGTTTATGTGAGAGCAACATTTTTGTCAGTTGTGTTGGTGCATGAGAACATATCTGTGAAACTATCTACAAAGACAGTTTACTGTTTAACTGTATGTATCTAATGGAACACTCTATCAGGAAAAAGCTTGTTTTGTCCACACTTTGCAGATGTTTTGTGTCAGTACTGGTTATGACTCACGCTGGTCCTTTGAGACTTTAAACCTGTTTAACATGCTTTTTATTATGGTAACAGTCTTTCTGAGTTTAAGTGCCCACAGTTTGCTAAAAATGGCTCTGCGCTGTCATGCATCGAAAATTGTTGATTTGTGTGCTTCTTAAATTCTCAATAAACAGAATGTTTGGAAATATGAATAATGGGCTATTCCAGGAACATCTTGGAAGAACTCGACTTTTTCGTGGAGAATGACAATACTGCTTTATCCACTTGTGTCCAAGACTTAGCCAATAAGTTTGAGAACGAATCTGTAACCCAGACACTCAGAATTTAGTCGGTGATGAATAAAATCCAATTGTGACATCAGGATAAATTAATGTTCACGGCTAGACTCAGTTTTAACCTTAAATTAATCAGCTGTACTATACTCAGCTGCTACGTTGCTCAATGCTGCAGCCCATTTTCCTCAGAAGTCAAAGCTAGGAATGACGTCACGCCTGAGCTGACCATGTTCCAGTACAACAAGAAGGAACACCAGTGTTTAGAAATACACACTTCTTGCCATTGTTCGCCATTGTTAGCAGTGTGTGCGACTTATTTAATGAGACACAAATACGATAAGTGCTAATAATCAGTATATTACTAGAGCTTTCTCAACTGTAGATGGGCAGAGCAGCCATCTTGTGTTTTGAGGTCAGGGATGGTGAGGTTCCTCTGACTTTCCGTGTCTGAAATATGACTTCAGGAAACCTACCAGCTAAAAGTGTTCTGACTTGGAACTCTGAAATTCCAACTTCCCAGTTAAAAAATAAACCCACCTTGGTTCTTGGGAACTTTTCCATCTTATTTAAGCTGTTTCCTTTTATGATCAGACACAGTGTGGCCTGCCCAGCACCTTCGCTGATGGCTTTCAAGGAACATAAATACTGAACATGCCACTTCCTGCTCTGATGAGCAGATGTAATTGCTGCACTGAAACAGGACGTCCTGTCTGCACTCTCTGTGGGGCATTGGGATTAGACTTTCTACAGAAGTATGCTGATGCCCCTTCCATTTAAGGCTTCAGTGGGTTACCAGCAGAAAGTCTAAGGGGACACTTACACAGTTTCAAATCTTTGACAATCACAATGAAGATTGTAGGGCTGCCCCCTAAAGGTTAAGATTCGAATAATCTGTTAGAGACCCCTCTGTTCCTTCCAGTTCAAGCAGTCTTTCTTTTTTGTTTTGTTTTGTTCTTTTTGTCAGTCAGTATACTTCTAGGGAAGTCTCAGCCCCCAGATATAGCTGCAGAGTGAGTGTTTCTTTGCCTTCACATTGCCGTCGGTACAGGTAGCTGTGGACCCAGAGCCAGGATGAGTCTAAGTGAGACAGAGGCAGCTGCCTGGGGCTTTGCCAGCAGTTAGGCTCCTGAGATAACGTTATCCTCTGCCTTCTGCTTAGAAGTGGTGAATTTACAGCTCACAACAACTAGATACAATACAGTCTCTGGCCTTTGTTTGATATCTAGTGTCGTTAAAACATGTTGTTGCACATTTATGATCTGTCATTAGTGTAATTTGCACATATTATCTTGGAAGGCTAACTTGGCCTGTTTATTACATGAATTCGTGCCAAACCCTGTTCAAACTCTCAAACGCTATCTGGGAACAAAAAGAACAAATTGAATATTGTTATTGATCTGCCAAACCTGATTGGACAGATTCTGAGTTGGGTATAGCCCTTTAAAGTTTTGTCTCTGAAATGATTAGAGTTTAAATCACAGTAATACTGTTTATATTTGACCATGTTCTGTGATTTACCCTTGATCATATTCTCATGTAATGGTATTTTATCGACTGTCTTTCCAGTTCTGCCAGCCTGGAGGTTGGAGGTTGTCCAGGGACAGGAAAGCACCCACCTTCTTCACCGTTGTGCTGACAGATATCGACTCAGACCGCCACTACTGCTCCTGCCTCACTTTCTATGAGGCTGAGGTCAATCTGCAGGTAAGACTGCAGACACACACACACACACACACACACACACACACACACACACACTTGAGGGTGAGTACTTTCTAGGACTAAACTGTTGTTTCACAACTTTGCGTGAGTGAATTTGGAGCACTTTCTGTGCCGTTTTCATTCATGCATTGATTTGTTTATTCTCTGTGAAAGCTTTGTCTTTTTCAGGGTCACAGGAAGCTGTAGCTCATCCCAGAATTCACTGGGGCAAATGTTTTTTGTCCAACAGAGGGCTAACACAGACAGTCACAGTCATAGAGTCTCCAGTCCTCCTTACTGTACAGCTGTTGGAGTAAACACCATGTGAAAACCCACAAGATCATACTAACAACATGTAAACAATGTACAGGACGGAGCCCTGTGAGGGAACAGTGCTAACCACTAAGCCATGCTACAGTCATTAATCCTGATGTAGCACAAATATTTCACTTTGTCCCTCCATTAAAAAGCCATGCATCACAACACTGTGAACAGCAGGCTTCTTGTCCTCCTTATAAGATCATAATAATGATAACCCTGTGTTTCGTGGACTCTCATGATGAGCATGTGCTTCTCATGTATCTCTGTCATGACTCTTGGAAAACATCGGGACATTTCAGTTGGGCAATGTGATTGACTCACTTTCTGTTTTCCATTTTAGGCTTATTGTTTTGGTGACTTTTTTTTTTTGGCAGTCTTTGGCACTTTCCTTTTTTTACACGTAGAGTGCCTGTCGCGTGCTTGATGTCTTCCAGAGTTTGAGGCATTAGAAGAAAACAAAAGGCTGCTTGGAGAGAAACTAATAAATTGTGAGCTGGCTGAGGGATGCTGTTATTAAGGAGAGGATGGACCTGCGCCCCCCTCCAGCGCTTTTCATTTGATTTACTCATGCATAAAAGATTGTGTTTGATTGCACATTACTGGTCACGGCACAAATGTTCAAAACCCCCATAAATTATTGATTACAACAGATTTGTTTGGACAGGATCATTTTTATACTTATGAATGATCTCGTTAATGTTCCTGCCTGCCAAAAGCCCACAGAATACCAGGCTAATTGTTTCACTGTGTTTTCCTTTGTTAGAGGCCTTAAATGACTCCTGTCGCCGTGCCAGCTGTGACCTCACATCCTTTTGCATGTGGAAGGCGGTCGTCAATCACATTCCAGCCAGTTCAACAAAACATTTTTCAAGTTAAATTCCATTAGCTGTCATGTACAAGAAACGTGTCAGTTCTCAAAAAATGTGGAAGTCACTTCGATGGAACGTTCAGAATCAATACTGTGGGAGTTCATCTTTTCCTCATTAGTTTAGCATTTCAGCTTGTTGTGTGAATCAGACAATAATCACACAAACATTCCTCTGTTTGCATAACTAGGCACATTTTTCCAGAAAGCGTCAGAGGAGGAAGGATTTAGGAAAACTTGTCACATCAAAGGGAGAAAAATAACCCCATTGTTAAGTGTTTTTTTTTTTCTGGAAGAGTGTACTAACAGACGTCTCATTGCCCGACACTGGTTGGTGAAGTCCCGCAGCTGTATTGAAGCCGTAATCCTCCTTGGTCTGTTTTCTGTCCTCACACACTAGCTCGGTGGAGGGAATATGAGATGTCATTAACAACAGATTCAGACTTGATTATGAGGCCTAATGTTTTTGTAATTGTGCCTTTGTTTACTGTTATTGAGGGACTGGCAAGGCTATTATTGAAGGCTACAAACTTTGCGTTTGACACACACTCCATGTTTTATGTTTATTTTAGGTCTGCTGAACAGAAACAGCTGAAGAGACACTATTTTTGTTAGATGTTTATTGCAGTCGTATCAGTTTAATCACAAATTGTGCCAGATATTTACGAGAAATGATAAAAAGGGTCTTCCAAATGGAAAAGTAAAAACACTTATTTCGTGTATTTCAACCTCAGTGTAAACCATTATTAGAGATGTTCCGACCAAACAGCAGCCTTCAGGGCTGAAAACTGAGGTCATGGCCACCTGAGGCTGTCTCCAGAAGCGAGACAATCCCCACTGACCCCCATGTTAAAATGCCCAACATCACTGCAGATTTAGAACGCATTCACACTATTTGGTCCACTTTAAACGAACCCTGGTCCGCTTCCACAGATAGTTCGGTTTGTGTGGAGTGGTGTGAACACTCATTCGAACTCTGGTGCGGACCAAACAAGCGAACCCTGGTCTGCTTGAAAACTGGGGTTCTCGGTTCACTTACAAGTGAACTCTAGTGCGGTTCACTTACAGTGGGAAATGCAAATGGACTATCCAGAGAACCAAAGAGAGGAAGTGAACCAAAGAGAGCAAGTGACGTAGAGTGCAGTGCATTTTGGGAAGAAAAAAACAAAGCCAACAGCGCGAACTGGGAGAAGCAGAGGTAAAAAAAAGAAAAAGTTTGAAAAACAATTAGGTTTGAACACCAAAGTAAAAACAGAAACCCCCAAGACTGCATAAATTTGGTGTTGCTCCATTGTTTTTGACCAAGCAGAAGGGGATGGATTTCCGTTTTCGGTCCTGGCCAATTGTTGAGCAAGGTTTTTTTCTTCCTGGTCAGCAGTTGTTTCAGGCACTACCGCCCCCAAATGAGCAGCTGTTGTAACTGCGTGACGTTGTCCAGGCGGTTGGGTCCACTTTCAAAAGTGCAGTGTGAGAGTGAACCGAACCAAATGAAGGTGTGAAATTTTTCAGCATTCCCCGCCCAGTCGAACCAAATCCCCCGGACTATCCTTGTGTGAATGTGCCCTAAAATATGTTTACAGCCTGGAACAAAAATGGTTTGGGGCTCTGTAGCTAGTTTCAACATTCATGATGACAGCTGTACAGGAGGTGAATTTTTATACAACTCACCTGTTTACATTTCAGTGTTTCGATATGCATATTTAAGGGTGGGGCTGCTTGAGTGACAGGCTGTTTGCAAAGTGTCACTACCGTCTTTAAGTGAGATCCACCCCTCGTTCATCTACAACTTTGCCCTCTTGTCCAAATATGGTTACGTCTGGCTCCAAAAAAGCAGAACTTGAGGCTTAAAAACAGCAGTCCACAAGCCAGTGGGTGACGTCAGGGTATGTCCATTATTTTACACACTCTGTAGCTCCAACACTGTGTTTCTTTCCTGATAATAATACCTGATCTTGCATAACGGCCCATACTGATCCAATACCATTGCAGTAAAAAAAAACAAACAAAAAAAAAACGTAACAGCTGTAGACAACTATCCCCATGTGGATGTGAAATGATGGCCGTCTTTGTTGTATGGCATGGCTCAGGTTAAATCATAAACTGATGGGACTTCACTGCCAAATGTCTGACACTATTTAAAAACTGAAAACTGCCATTTTATTCAAGTGTGAAACTACTTGTGAGTTTATAAATAAAAAATTAAGTGCTATGGGATCAGTGCATAAACTTGAGTACTCGCTGATACCCTGTCCAGCATTTTAGGCAGAGCTAGCTAACCAGCAGGACCATTTATGTTAGTAAAGCAATGATAGACGTATCTGACTGCACTGTCCTGTGAGCATCTCAGAAAGGAAGTATACAACTATTTTATAAAACTTCTCACTACTAAAGCTGTCAGTAGAGTTGTGCACTGCATAAGTATTAAAAACATAAATACTCATCTGAATACATGTGGAGAGAAATAATATTGTTTTGAAAATACACATTTTTGTGTCTTTTTGTTTTACTGTTTAGCCCTTTACAGCTTACAGTAACTAAGAAGTTTGTGTGTGCTAAAAACACACTTGACCCAGACACGTGGATGCTTTGTGTATATTAAATACTGAAGGATTATGAAGACTTTTGAATTTGATAGGCAGCCTTTTTTGTCAGCCTCGTCTTACTTATTTGACTAGGCTATATTTGGCCTCATCCAGACACCATGTTTTTGTAAAATAAACACACCTCCCTGGATCCAGTGTGCAGCACTGAGGATCTTCTTGAAACGTGAGGGGGCTTTAACAGTCTTTACTCTCGTCCTTATCTGCTCAGCTGGATTCCAGGGAGAGTCCAGACAGGCGGCAGAGGAATGTATTTTGTCTAATAATTGAACTAAATCCTAAGAATAATGGTGAAATGTGACCCCCATCTGAATAAGTTATTTTGATCCTGTGCTCCTTCGTCCTGAGATACTGAAGCACTTATGGCATGTTTTCTCTGTCTGGAGAAATATACCAGATTGTGATAAGGGCTTTAGTTAGGAATGAGCACGGAGAGGTTTGAGCGTCAGTGCTCTGATAGGGCTCACGGATTCATGATAGAGACAATTAGAACCAGACGGAGGCTGTTGCTTTTACGACAAGCTTGTCGTGGTTTGGGGAGAGGTAGATAACATGTTTGATCATGGCAAAATATAACTTTATAGTGTACCTTTGATTTTAATTGACAGCAGGGTTTGACCTAAATATATCTGACTATTTCAGACATTCGTTTGTTGGGTAGGTATTTGGTATTCAGTTTTAGGATTCGGATATTCATTTTTTTTTCTCTTTTGTTTATTTTGAATCTTAAATATGTTGGAGCTAGTATGCTGTGTTTGCGCTTGTGTTTCTTTTTTTTCTCCCAAATCTGTTTATTGAGATTTTCCAATTAGGCACTTGTGTTTCTGAGCCTAATTTTTAGCATTCAGTATTTCCCACAAAGTTTGTGGTGCTCGCTTACTAGAGGGGAAGGTGTCCAGTACAGGGGGTCTAATGTCAGACCACCTGACTCCCCGTCGGATCCACAAACGTTCTGTTGCTGTTAATGTCCCAGCACTACAGGACCGTCTCTGGAGCCACTCTACTCCTGGCAAACACTCGGTTCAACGTCTGCCGTGTTAGCACGAGCTAACACAGCAGCAGCAGCTAACATCCATCACCGAGCTGTTTAACAGCTTGATAAAAGGGAGAAGCCAAGAAAGCATTATATAAGAAGCCCATATCTTTCCCTCCTGCACTCCCACGGTGTTTTTGCGAACTAATTTTTATTCATTTATTTATTTATTTCATTTTACAAACTTGTCTCTTGGAAGCTTCCATTTTTAGATTCGCTCTGCAGCTCTTTGGCAATCTCCTTCCAGGAATTGTGACTTTCATTCATCTATTTATTTTTAATCTTTGGAAGATGGGTCATACAAGTAATGATATCTCCTAACTTGCTTCATTAGCCTTTCTTCCAAGCGGTCCCTGCTTCTTGTTGTCCCACCTCATTGCTGTAATACCCTATCAGACTTCTTCAGTGTCTGGCGCGTAGTCACATTTTACAGGAGATGCGCAGTGTGTCTGTGTGGATCTCTGCGAGCCCTGAAAACCATCACTGCAGCTCTGGGGAAGCTCTGCACAAGCTTTTTCACAGAGGTATAAATTGAATCAGAGGGAGAGTAGGACAGGTCATGCCTTCGCCATTAAAGCTAACTAAAGCTTTGAATATTTGCTGTTAATCACTACTGAAGCTCCAGAGCCCACAATTACAAGCTTTACAGCACTAATAAGCCACAAAATGTTGTGTGCATACAGTATGTGTGCAGTATTAAAGCAGCTTCAGGGTAGCAGTTGTTTACGACATCTTGAGATGTACAATAAAGAATAATATGTCAATGACTAAGTTTGGATTACTGTTAATTATGTGTCTTCATAATTACAAAACATTGTACATTTGTTAGTGTCTTTGTTAGTGGTATTGTCTCTACAGTCTCTGATGTTTTGCTTTTTCTGTGTTAGTATGTGACTCTGGGAGGGAAGCAACATTAATCTCCTAAGCTCGTTTATGCTCTCCTCTAAGGAAATCCTGCTCATAAGATTTTGTCTCTTTGTAGGCGAGATCTTTTATTAGCCTCATCGTAATTTTATAAAATCTGTTGTAGTCATTCAGCGGCTCCAGTGGGATGAGCAGCTGTGGGGAATGGGGACAGATTGGGCAAGGAGATAATTAACAGTCCAAACTTTCATAAATGTGTGTCTCCTCTCTGGAGACAAAGGAGGAGTTTTAAGATTTTTTGGGGTTGATGCTATGACTTTGTCTGATGCAAGAGTTTTGTCCTGGCCTATTTTTGTTTTGCAGAAGAAATACAACTAACTCTCCACTACTTCTGCTTTCAAACCCATTTCATGACTCACTCCTCAAGTGAAAATGGAAAATAGAGAGTTGCACATCATATGGATACTAGAAAGGTTTTGCAATATCCTGCCATCAAAAACGGTATGACGGATGACAGTGTTTTAATAAAAGCCATATTTCCTATGAAATGTGTCCTATGAAATATTTCCGATGCGTAGATGATCGACAGCGGCGCAGTGTGTGCTTGTAGCGCTCTGCAGGGCTCGGTCAAGTCATATATAAAATAAATGTGATGTCTACTGTGACATTACCTTTTTGGAAACTTTTTAAAATAAATCCAGGTTTTCTGTGATTATTTATCCATTTTTCGGTGTCAAAAACATTTCACTATATTGTTGTCGCTAGCCATCCATATTGCCTTGGGTTGAGTCTGTTGACTAATCAGAGGCCGTGTTCCTGAGTTGTCGACCAGTCAGAGGCTGACTGCATGGGCGATGTTTGGCAAACATTTGGGCATAACATGTTTTCTTTCTTTCTTTTTTCTTCTTTTTTTACATAAAAAAGTAATTTTAAGTTTCAGTACTTTTCCTGATGTTTTAGGTTTTTGCCGTGGTGTCATTTCAGTATCGGTACAGAAATATTTAGGCAGTTATCCCACCTAATGCACAATTTTGGTATCGTGACAACACCAGTCAGAAGTTTGGTTTCCTTCTATAAACTTGTGCGTAAATATCAGCATACGTTACATTTCCACTGAACACTTTTTATGTCAGGGACACATCAGTTATTTTTTCGCTGGAGAATGTGCAACACGTGCGACGTATAGGACATGCCAGACACGTACTGCACAATCTAATGAGTTTGAGGCACATGATGTATTCACAAGCTAAACTAGGAGCTCAGCAGTGCTGGCATGCTCCACAGTACATTTCATGGTCTGCAGTCCACAGCGCTGTGTTGAACTCTTCAACTTTTTTTAATGTTTCAGGGATCAAAGAGTATCGAGGCTGATGGAGATGAAGATGAGGAGGAAGAGGAGGATGGCCTGATCCAGCCAGCTCAAGTGTTTGCACCAAAAAGTCTCATTCTCGTGTCCAGGCTGGATTATCCTGAAATATTCCGGGTAATAAGACACCATATGATTAAATCTTGATTAAAAAATACTTTTCTTTCTTGTTCAGAAGGAATACTCTGAATTTTTGTCAAATCAGTGCTTTCATCTCGCAGCTTTGAGATGACGTTTATCTGCTTTGTACTATCTGCACAATAGGCCTCAAGTTTGCTTAAGCGTTAAGCACGCGATTCAGCGAAGTAAATGAGACATGGAAGTGTAAGCACCTCTGATCTTTTCATCACAGATGAGGTGATTACAGGTTTTGTAGACTCACAGGCGGCTATTTATGTTAATATGTTGTTCTGTTTCTACATGTTTGAAGGTGCCATTACAATAAACTGTTTCATCAAACGTTAATGTGACAGACTCATCAAAAGCACAGTCATTCAGGACTTTAGCGTAAATGCAGGAAATGTTTTACCATACTACATAGATTAGTTACCCTCTATATGTGTCCGTTTGTAATGTCTTTGTTGTGTCTCACATGTCGTCCTTCCAGGGGTGCTTGGGGCTGATCTACACAGTGCACATCGATAGCCTGAATTTCCCTTTAGAGGGTCTGGTGGCCAACCTCTTCACATTCCAGGTTCCTGTTGCAGGTGGATCCCAGGTAAATCTTCACTGAGGCATGTCCAAAGTCATGACACCAGTCTGTAAGACATGTCACTGCTCCTGGTCTGTCCTGAGGCCACACATCCAGACTCAACGAGGGGGCTAGAAAAGGTTAATGTCAGTCCTGCACGAATGTGAGACAGTGATTGCTCGTGGAGGTGATGGCTGAGGCTCATGGTGCAGCCACTAAAATGATTTATGTTTGCCGTGCAGCCAATCAGGAATGTCGTTTTCAGATGGTGCCAGAGATTGTTGTCCAGCCACAGGCAGTAATTTCTGATACATATTCATCATTTTTTCCATCATGTTATGTGGAGCAAAATACCTCAGCCCAGAGTAGGACGGCAGACAGCAGAGCTCTTAAATTGTGTTTATGACAGTTTAGAGGAATATATTTTTAAAATTCATTACTTAGGTTTTAAAAATATTTTTGTTTGCTGCAGTGTAGCTGCCAAGTGTCAGAAGGTGAGGCTGCAAATGCAGCGAGCCAGGCAATAGATTGCTTACTTACACCTCTGAAAGACACCCCGGAGCCAAAATGTGTCTCAACCATATTGGAAAATTACTATACATTTACAACTGTCGCTGGGGAGATGTCCTCATCACTCAGGTGAAAATCACACTTTGTTTTAAACGATGGTTAGTGTGCTGTAAGAGGCAAGATTTTGGCTTGTTCCCCAGCAAGATGCCACTTAAAATCCCAAGTACTTGAGTCTGCCTTCAGGCTGAACCTCAGCAGTGGAACAGACTCATTTTTCAAAGCAGCACCTAGTCTAACATCTAGGTATGTAAAGAATCATATGAATGGAGACCCCGAGATACCTTTCATTTTTCACTTGACTTAAGAACTTTACTTTTGTTTTCTACATCTTAAAGGGACAGTTCACCCCAAAATCAAAAATAAATATTTTCCTTTCACCTGTCATTCTGTTTATCAGTCTAGGTTGTTTTGTTATGAGTTGCTAAGTGTTGGAGATATCAGCTATAAAAATGTCTGCCTTCTTTTGAATATAATTAAACTAGATGGGCCTCGGCTTGTGGTGCTCAAAGCGCCAAAAAAAATACAATTAATTATCTCAACAGCAGAAATCGTGACTCGTTATTCAAGATAATCCACAGACCTTGTTGTGTGCAGTTTCATGTAGGAACTATTGTATTTCAGCCAAACTACACCTGCAACAGAAACACAGCATGCAGCGTTTACTTATGGAAAAGTTGTGCCCCTCAGCTTGATATTGTCACCAAAATGCACCCTTTCGCATCTCTATGAGATGAGATGCACTGGGCTTTCATATGGCTCTAACTCATCTGTTGCAGTACATGCTGCTGAGAGCAACTCATGTAGTATAAAAAGACAGAAAGTCCTAAGAAGGGTGGGAGTGAGGGGATGTAGATGGGTTGAACAAAACCTGACTTATCCAGGGGCCGGTTGCACCAACAGGGCTCCCACTCAGTCTTAAGATAAGTCAGTCATAGCTTGGTATTCTAAGTCCGATCATATAGTTAAGCCGGTTGCAACATCAAGGCCTAAGCCTTCTTATTGCTAAAACCAGACATAAATCTTACGCCTGGTAGTTTTAACTGAATTTTACTTTTTTTTTGTTGTTGTTGTTTATTTGTTATTAATATTAGTGTATTATATGTTTTTATTATCTTTTTTAATATCACAAATTTTCTGATTGTCTTCTATGTTCATAACTTTGTGTTGTATTTTATGCATGAATTGTGCTTTATAAATAAAGTTATTATTATGATATCTAAAGCACAAGTGTAGCATCACCAATTTGACTTCATTAATCTTCTGTCATATTGCTGCGGCTGTGCTGGCGCCAGTATTTTGGAGAACATGAAATTGAGGTTTTCTTTGCTCAGTGACAAGCAGACTCATTCAAATGGCTAATTCAGTCCTGCAGCTGCAGTGTCTGTGTGGCACTGAATAGCATGTGTCTTCTTTATTTGATACAGCCACAGTACACTCGGTTATAAATCTTAATGGATGACTGCCAGGCGCAGTACTGCTCGGCCCTCTAGACATGATGACCTTAGCAACTTTCCATGACTGTTTTCTGACCTTTACCACTTTTGTTTTTCTTTACAGAAGCTGTTTAGCCTGGGAGCAGGAGACAGGCAGCTCATCCAGACGCCTCTGAACGACACGTTGCCTGTCACATGCAAAAGTGTTGCTCTGCTCTTCCAGCAGCTGGGTGGGTCCAGGCACTTTGATAACTGCTAACTAGCAATCATGAGACAGGAGGAGACTTATTGAGTCAGACCATGACTTGTTAGTGACTGTGTTACCGTGCCTCTTCATGAACTTGAAACCTTGCTGTAGATTTTATTGAATGAACAGTCATTCCTGCTGCAGGTTGTCATGTCTACATAATGTCCCATTCAGGTTTTAAGACAGTTTGTGTTGTTAGTTGTCATTATCAGACAACTCTGACACTTAAAGAACATTTGTCTTAATCATATTACTGGCGTTATCAACTCAGTTGATTTAATTAAGCAGCTTAATGTGTGTGACATTTTTCACATTCATTCAGTCTTGATCCTTTCAGAGTTGGACAGGCTCCGTTCTGCTTTGCCAGTCACGTGGTGGTAAACTGCAGCTCTGTAGGACTTTTACAGTCAGGAGACTTTAGCAGTCAACTATTAAGAACTTGGACTAATTCTACACTAAATGTGTCTGAGGCAAGATTATGTGGTTTTTGCTTTGTCCCATCAGTGTTTCTGTTGTTTTTTTCTGGGCTGAAACGAGCACATGATGAAGATTTGATTCAGTTTGCTGGATTCACGTTGCTGTCTTTGCTCAATGTGTTAACGGTTCAGACTGTAAACAATTTGCACAAGGAATACGTGCTTTGTTACAGATATACCACGCCTGATTGACCATGAGTCATGGTTTTATGAGTGTGCACCTATCACTTTCCTCAGCCGTATAAAATGACAGTTTGGCAGAAATCATGAACTGAGCTATTGGACATTATATTTTTAGATTTCAGGTCATTTTAGAAGAATTGAGTTTGGTTCACTTTTTGCAACTCTAGGCGTACATCTGTTGGAGCAGAGAGTGAAATTAAATATAATTCACCTGAAATTTGATTTGTAATGGAAAGTTGGCCCTCATTTATCCTCATTTGATTAGAGGAATGTGATTCAAAACAGAGTGGATTTTATTTCCTGAGTGTATTAACACCATCCTCTGTTTGTTTGGAAAAGTGGTGAACATGCACATGGGGGGTACTTGCACGATACACGTGTGGTTACAGTTATGTGGAAGTCATTTGTAGCCAATCTGGATACACAAAAACAATGCAATCTAGATAGAGCACCCAGCTGTGGCTTGTCAGTCCTCATAAGCCTGTTTCCATTAATCAGTTCAGCGCTGTTTGTCCTCAAAGCAACTACAGGACCACAATTAATGTGTGTTGGGAAGGTACTCAATGTGTGACTTTATTCTTAAAATAATGCAGGAAAATAATGCAAAATAACCATAAAACCACAACATTCCATTTTTACACTTGTGTTAAACAAGATATAACCTCTTAATTAATGGTAGGCAGATTTTCTTCTGTCTTTTTTTAATCATAGATAATAGTTTAGTAGCTGTTTCCCCCATTTCTAGGCTAAGATGTGTTGACAGTCTCCTGGCTGTAAGGCTTACATTAAAGGAATAATACGTAACCACTTAACCTGTTGAGGGTCACAGGGGGGCTGGAGCCTGTCCCAGCTGACACTGGGTGAGAGGCAGGGTACACCCTGGACAGGTCGCCAGACTATCAGAGGGCTGACACATAGAGACAGACAACCATTCACACCTACGGACAATTTAGAGTCACCAATTAACCTGCATGTCTTTGGACTGTGGGAGGAAGCTGGAGTACCCGGAGAAAACCCACGCTGACACAGGGGGAAAATGCAAAGTCCCGCACCTGGGATCGAACCAGGAACCCTCTTGCTGTGAGGCAACAGTGCTAACCACCACACCACCATGCCAAATACTGCACTCCCCAAATGACCATTTCTATGTTTATGGCCACCCCGTGTTTCATTGAATTTACAAATTAATTTTTGTTTTTCTCGCGTGCCTCCACGGTGAACGGAGAATCCAAAAAATGGGAAAAATTTAAATAAATTTAAATAAATGAGGTCCATGTTTATTTATCGTAATTAAACTGTATCAAAACCTTCGTTTACAAACTCTCACACCATCAGTACTTTCAGAGCAGACAGCCCTTTCTATGGAGGAACTGAACTGAAAGTGGCACGTGTCTGTGCTCTCTTCAAAGCCAGACTCCATTGACATACCTTGCTGAAAACAGGAGCTGCTGGTTTACTGCTGCATTGATCATTTGGTTTGTCAATGTTATAGTGTCACATGATAAATCCGAACTAAACCTTTAAAACCTCAAAGTCACACAATAACACAAACACACTAACTGATCGAGGCAGTGGTACACCAGCAGCTTCTGTGTTCCATGAGGTAAAATTACTGTTTTTGTCAATGGAGTTTGATACTGAAGAGAGCAAAGGTAAGTTTCACTTTCTGTTCAGTTTCTGGTTGAAGAGATCATACGGCTAGATACATGAGACTTGGACTATACTGCGTGAGTTTTATGAGGTTTGTAAAGAGATGTCTTGATATAGTTTTGCTGTTGTGAAACATGGTCCCTGTAACTCCAGTTCATCTCTGTGTTTGGATACTTTGTTCACCATGAAGACATATGAGAAAGTTTTCTTCGTGAATTCAAAGTAACACAGGGGGAGTAACTGATTTATTGAATGACAAGTGTACAAGTGTACGAACATGACAGTGGTATCATTGTTTCATCTAACCATATTTCCCAAAATACTGAACTACTTTATCAGTGATCGTAGTCTTCCATGCTTGCATGCTTAATGCTAACTACAGAGGGTTACTGTTGGAGCGTAGACATTAAATGTCTCAGTCTGATCAGTCTGCTCCTCTGATCATAGCGGGAACACAGTGTGCAGATATCTGTTGTCAGTCCTCTTGCTGTTGTAGCAACAAGCGGCAGATTGTTGTAATGTGTTGTTGGCTTTGTCCTTAATCCCACTTTGATTAACTGTTGGTATAATATTTATTTTGGACTGTGTAGCAGGACAAATGTATGCAGGAATCTCTGATTGAGAGTCAAGTCATCATGGCCTGTCAAGTGAAAGTGGCTGACACAGTTAGACGTTGGCAAATATCCGTCCCTTTGCCTTTAAAACTGATTGCTCTGCACGTTGACAGGAAGGTAAATATCATAAGTCAGCTGATTAGCTACTCATAAGTGAAGTGAACAAGTGTAGCGTTTCCATATATTAGGTCATATCCTCGTTTCCAAATAAGGATTGGCTAGTAGCTGTGCAGGTCGGCACATCATTCTGTGTGCACAGGTCAGCCGAGTCACCAGAGAGGAATGTATGTTAAACATGTCACACTGCACAGGAAGTACATCCCCCCCGGGGGCAAGATAAAACCGGCCATCAACAGCCCTCGTGTTTGTTGTTTGTTGCCTTTGTCTTCTCTGTTGTCCGGGGATGTTGCTGTCTCTTTTTATTTAGGGCTCGGAAGTGTGTTGCTATTTCCATGAGATAAGTAAACACCTGAACTTGAGGTGTGATTAAGAAACAGGAGCCTCCATAGTGACATGAGCAACAAACTCTCTTTTACAGAATTTGAACCCACTGTGTCCATAAAAGATGAAACAACTCATTTAGTTTGACAAGTTCACCTTCAAGACTCTGATTTTGTTGAGGCTCATTTTCAGTTTCCTGTTTATCACTGACGGGCTAGACTCAGGCAGCCAAACATCCAGACCCAGCGCCCCCAGTGGCGCTGATATGTCTGCCAGTGTTCCTCTCTTTATCACTCCAATGTGTGATGAATAGGTCTGTCAGTCGCTTGATAGGAAACAATAACAGGAACTGTAAACTTAGAATTCTTCCTGATTGTCACATTGGTATTTGAAATATTATTTATACTATATGAGAGTGTGTAATTTCCTTTGTTTTTCTGAGGTGAGTTTTCCTCTAGCTTTATATTCAATGTTTAATATAAAATGACCTAATAGGTCATGGAAATTTATTGTTTTTTGGCATCATTAGCGAGCAGGTTTCATGGCTTACAAGCAATTGACGGATTGCAGGTTATGTACAGTGATACTCTTATTTTTGTGCTTGTTGTGATCGATGGAGGAATACACTAAAATGGATTAATGCAGGTTGCAGTTGCAGGAGCAAAAGCAATTTATATAAAGCTATACTATGAAGGAATTGTCAGTTACTGTGTGTAAAATCAACATTCAGACCTGGCCCCTCCTTCCTACGTTGCAAGCTACTGTACTATAGTAGGAACATTACATTTATTGTAATGAAAAATTTGATACTCTAGCAAGCTAACTAAGCTAACCGCTGGCATCTACCTATCAGCAGAAAATAAGCCAACACCACATCAGACGTTCATCTCCATCCTCTTCTTCAGTCCTCGCCAGCCAAAGTGAAAGTGAAAGCAAACCCCAGATTCGCTCTCATTTTGGAATGAGCTATAAATTACGCCTCGCTATATTTGCATTTTATCTGCACTTTGTCTGCAGTTTTTGTAGTTTCCTCTTGGATGCATGCTTCTGCTATCCAATCACTTCCTTTTTATAAAGTCTCAGCCTCACCTGCTAGGTGTTATTTGCTGGGGGCTACAAAGGTTGCAGCCTTTAAACATCCCAACCACAGCAAGATAAGAAATAGAGGCAGAGGGCAGAGTCTCTGTAGATAAATACTCTGCCACACACCTCTACTGGGTCATAAGAGGTGAGGATTACTTTTGTATGAGTCAGTGTGGTGTTATTTAGGACAGTCCTGCACAGTGTACCTTTAAATACATGAACTGTTGATTAGTTTAGCAGTGCAATGCTCACCTCGCAAAAACAAAGACACTACAGAGGCATCATTTCCAGGCAGTTTATTAAAAAACTGTGGTAAGCTGCAGACAAAGTGATGCTCTCCTCTGAAATAAAGGGAGTTACTGCTGTAGTTTCACTCTTCTACCTCACTAAAAAGCACAGCTCAGCCTGTTTGGTGCTGCACAGGCAGCAGTCTCAAACATCGTACTGTAATTTGACAATTAAAATCAGATTTAAATCAACTCCACAAGTTTTGGAGTTTTAAAGCAGAGCTGTTTTCAAAATAAGATTAGTACACAAACAGTGCGTTCCAACCCATAAGTAGCACCACAACCTTCTATATTAAGATTGTTATGGCTGGTGTGCATCGCACTGCCAAAATTGCAAGAAAAATTCCACAGTATTTAGTATGTTTTGAATTGTAGTAATCAGTCTCGTAGCTGTTATGGATACGAACAGAACTCCCAGATGAATATTGTGTGATCTAATCTGTGTTTGAAGTCTGAAATCCTCCACAAATAGCCACAAATGTGTGATGAATGATCTGGAACAATGTGGCAGTCACATTCCAACAAATACCTCATTATTTTCGTTCTTGTCTTTTTTTTCGTTCCAGGAATCCAAAATGTTCTAAGCCTGTTTTGCGCGGTTCTGACAGAACACAAGGTTTTGTTCCACTCCACCAGTTACCAGCGGCTCGGAGAGGCATGTCGCGCCCTGGAAGCGCTCATGTTTCCTCTTAAATACAGGTAAGCTTGTGCTTTAACCCGGTGGCATGACAGAGTCTCATGTGACTTCTCCTCTAACAACTCCGCTGGTGTCATGACTTCCATTCGACTGATGATTAACTTTGTTCATCATTGTATTCAGTTGTGGAAACAGCCATATCTACTGGATAAGATTACCCTTTAAGATCACAAAATTTAACCTTGTTTAACCTCGTATATCTAGTAACCTTCAAAGACTTTTCCACTCACTTTTTAAAATTCACTACTCCTACAAGTCTCTTTCACTTGTGCAGTGATTAACTTCCTTCCTTTTTTAGAACAAATGCACACATCACTATGTGTCTTGTGAAACACATCTTCTTAACTGAAGGGAGTTTACAAGAAAAAAAAAATTGTACAAATGACTGCAAATTGCAACATGACTGCATTAAATTTCAACTGATGATTCATCTCTTGAGACATAACGCAACAAAATGGATGAATAAAAAGCTGTAGACAAAACATAACATACAAACGCTGAGACAACAGGTTGTTTTCACAGCAGACATTTTGACCTCGTAGTAAACGCACTGGCTTTACTGATAACATTGATCATGACTCAGGTTTAAGTGTCCCAGAAAACTGTGACAGTGAGCCAGCATGTATAATACCAGGACCTACTGTGTTTCCTACTGCGATATGTCAAAATATCTCCCATGAAAACAGCCTTTTAAAATATCCAAGACAGCATGCATGTGTTAATTTGACAAGAAAGGAAACAGAAAATAATTAGATGAATATGGTGGAAGTGGTGCTGCTGCCAGCAGACTTTGTTTACAAACTGGACGAAGCGCTTTACAGTGCCTCTCTTGTACCCATTCACACACACCAAACACTGTTCATGTCCTCTAATGTTCAGTATCTTGCCCAGAGACCCTAAAATATATAACCAAGAGCTGAGGATCAAACCAATAACCTTGCACTTAATGGACAATCTACGCTACCTCCTAAACCACAGACGTTTTTTTTTTAAATAAGAAAATAAATGGTACAAAGTCAGAAATTCTGGACTCGTATATTGTCAAAAAAGACAAATGACAGACTACAAATAAACATTAAGGAGATAGATAGAGCAGGTGCCCCATGTACAAAGGCTCGCCTCCAGCCTACGCCCCCCCGCTTCACGCCATCCCCCCCCTCACTCTCCAGCTTACGGCCATACCACCCTGAATACGCCCGATCTCATCTGATCTCGGAAACCTCACGCCATACTGTCCTATCATTAAAGGCACAAATAGGCCAAAAAATAATCTTAAATACTAGATAGGGCCACAAATAATTGGTTATAATGATGTTTTGTAAATAAACTATAGTTTTTATTTATATGTTCTAGAGACTGCTGTAAACTATTGAAATCTATTAAAAACACTTTTGAACAGGGAGATGACTTGGCAAATTTATATTTATGTATAAGAAATTTATCGAGCAGAATCATGAAATTTATCATAAAATTCATTGGATTAAAATTGTTTAGAAATAAATGATTACATCTATAAGAATCATTTTAATAGAGCAACTGGTACTCATTAAAATATATATTTCAGTGTCTGAGTGTGTGACCACACCACTGCAGTAACAGCACAATCAAACTTTTAAGAATAAAATAAATCAATAATGATAATGATTGGTGAATATACCTAATGGTTCATTTGCCTGTTTTCCAAAATATATATATAAGAGAATAAAAATTCACAAAATTGCTTGTTCTGTTCAGAAGTAGCATGTGAGTGTCACATAATACTGGGCTTGATGAGTAATTCAGTGTTACAGGAAGGAATCAGTATCATCATGTAACACCATATATCACCTGTGATTCTGTATCTCATCATATTACGACATAGGTTCAGATTGTTTTTCATGTTGTAAAAGGCTGCTTTATATGTGCAGCACACATGTATGAGATTATCTGACTGTTGTAGTGAAATAAAGAATGAATCCCTTTGCATGTTTGTATATATTTCCCTCATTATTGACTCTCTTTTCCAACATTTTGTTATGCATACATATCATATGAAAGCAGCAGTGGCCACTTATCATTATGTCGTATTTCAGTATTGAAGTAACTCTAATTTGTCCGTGTTGCGCAGCACTCGTTTCTGGTAGATGATGTTGAGTAAAATTTCCAAAGCTTGTAAATGATGTCATTGCAAAATTTATGAATGTCATGTGAGTGCAACGTGAAGTTTTTATCTTTACTGCTGTTGTATCTTTTAGTGTAAGTTTTGAGTTTCACGTTTCATCATCATGTACACTCACAGGGAAGTATATTTTGGGCTCCCAGTTGCCCACTCACGTCTCAGTTCTTCCCCATCTGTCTTCCTAGTCTGATTGCACACACTATGTGTATTCACTGTCATGTCCTCTTGTGTGTGTGTGTGTGTGTGTCTGTGTGTGTGTGTCTGTGTGTGTGTCTGTGTGTGTGTGTCTGTGTGTGTGTGTGTGTGTGTGTACAGTTACCCGTACATCCCTATTCTGCCTTCACGGCTGCTGGAGGTGTTGAGCTCACCCACTCCCTTCATCATCGGAGTGCACTCCATGTTTCAGACGGAAATACAGGATCTGGTGAGTGCAGATGTGTCGCAGGCCTCCAGTAGTCTCTCTTCCGTGCATGCAGAACTTGAAGATCATAAATTGCTGTCAAACGCCTGTGAATCATTAACAAATATTGAACTCTTTTTAGAGTTTGTTTTTATATCCAAAACATGAGGATGCATTGTGATACTTCAGGACTTTCTACTGACAAGGAGAGTTAAGAGAGCGCTTTGGTTTCAGGAAGCTTTTACACGCAAAGATGAAGTAATCTGCTCTTTTTTAAACAACATGTTTATTTAACTGGTTTCGGCTGAACCTAGCCAGGCATACGTGTCGTTCCTCGCAATACTCCCTCCAGCTGCAATCAAACCACCTGACCTGTCTGTGTTTATGTGTGCTCACCAGTTGGATGTTATTATTGCTGACCTGGATGGAGGAACAATAAAAATCCCCGAGTGCATCCACTTGTCCCTGCTCCCTGAACCTCTGTTACACCAAACACAGTCTTCCCTGTCTCTGGTAAGCTCAAGCACACACACAAGCAAATACAGGTGCAGCCATGTTATTTAGAGATATCCAACTAAGGAATTTTTTAGCTGATTAAGATCAGCTATATTGATCCCGATCTGATCCCTAATTGTACATCAGCTGTCACACAGATGATTTTACTTGTGAAGCTTTCGTGCACAGCAACATGGATTGCAGCCATCTGTCTGTCTCTAAGTGCAGCTGCTAAGCCCCTGCCGCTGTGAAACACCACGCACCATAAATACAAGAAAAACACAATATGAGACTGTTTACTTGTGTTGTTTACCAAATTAATGTGCACTGGTTTCATTTCAGCTCAGTGTGAGAGAGTACTTATCTTGTGACTTGCTGTCATCTACTGTATGGCACATGGTGTTTCACTACAGGCTTTTACAACGCCACTGCAAGCACAACATGAGCTGTGTAAGCTAACAGCCAATAAGGGTACTTTATCAATGTATCCTAGTCCATACAGGCACTGAAGCAACAACACTGGAGAGTACTCTTAAAGTGACAGAATACCTTTGAGACCATAACAAGGCCAAAAAGATTAAAGAGAGGGTCTCTTATATTTTATTTATCATTAATTTATATTATATTATATATTACATTATATATTATATAATTTATAATATTTTATTTATTATTAATATTGTTTTGTTTTTTTAAATTAAATTTATTTTCTCTCTTTTTCTGCATGTTCTTGGTCTGTGCTTGTCGTAAGTCCATGTACATTGTCGTGTAGGGCTGGAATTGATAGTAATGATGGTGATAATAATTACGATGACAGTTATAATTGTTAGGTACTTGCAGCTCCGGTGCTATGGTCTCTCATTGTCAGGGTTTTGGAGGTCAGGGCGGAGGGGATCAGGGGAAAGGTAACAAGGGAAATGAGGAGGGCAGAGAAATGTCAGATTTTTTTCTTGTCCACATTTGTGACTGCAACACTGCCTTTCCTGCCTATAATATAAACAATAAACATTTGATCACAAAAAGATGGTTTGTTTAAATATAAACATTAGGAACAGTTTGGATGTATGCATTTTTTTCTTTAAAACATTGCAGAGCTATTCAGTTGTCAGGTATATACGTTGGATTGATTTGTACCACTTAATGTACTTGAAGTGTGAACTGTGCAGCTGTATTATCTAGGAAAATAAAAGTGTCAGATCAGGGCTCAGTATCGGCAGATACTCAATATTAAATGACTCAAGTGAATTCATTCACAAAAATCATTCAACTTTAAAAACGCAAAGTGCACAAATCCTTGTTAATCCTTGTCATGCATCTGTGTGTGTGTCTGTTAGTCAGTCTCTCACACAGACAAACACATTAAGACACACAAAGTAAAGTTTGGATTCTTACACTCAGATGTGTTCAGTGACTGCTGGTAAATTGATGTTCTTGTGTTCCTTTTTTAATTAAATCTCGTGACACTTTTTATGGTATGCTGTATTATCTGGTTGCTCATCGTGTACGAGTGCACTTGTGCTTGTCTTGCACTTATTGCAAGCTGCTCTACGTCAAAGCATTTGTTGAATGAAGACAAGTAAATCATCTGGTGATGTATTTATTACTCCTAGGTTTTGCACCCTGATCTGGAGATAGCAGACAATGCTTTCCCTCCGCCTCGCACTGCACCCTCCAACCTCAAGTTGTTGGTAAGTCAGCATCACTATCACATGCTCTCCTTTCATTCACTATCCTCCCACATGAGGAGGAAACGATTGCCTTCATCACGAAAATCTCTTATCGGTAAGAGGTTAGCGTTGGAGTGAGGTCACTAACTGACGGTAACCCATTAGCCTCGAGACGAATAACATGTCTGTTGCATAATTAACCTATCAGACTACAATTGTGGCATAGTTGTTTGATGAGCTGTGTGTTTGTGTGTTCCAGGACAAGGAGGTGAGGGCCGTCTTTCTCAGGCTGTTTGCACAACTCTTCCAGGGTTACAGGTCTTGCCTGCAGCTCATCCGCATCCACTCTGAACCCGTTATTCACTTTCACAAGGTAAGATAACAACATAATGGAATCCCCAGTGCAGAAATTCAAATTTTGCAAAAACTTGACTTTCCAATATGTGACCTTAGATCAAACTCCTTTAGCGATTGCTCCGCTGCAAACACATTGTTCTTTTTCATCTGCCAAGAATGTTTTTTGAGTCCAGCAGTGAGGGTGGAATTACGTGAGGACCCCTGACACGTAAACCTGTCAGGGGTGTATAAAGTGTGTTTGTGTGAGTAGTTTAAATGTGTTGTTGAGGCTTCCATGACTCTTCCGTGATGCTATCCTTTTGTTTATGCAAGCTTCGGACACAGTCCCGTAACCTTGGGCAAAGCCCGGCAATGAGCCATATGAAACGTATTAGGTTTACATTTTTGTTTTGTGCCGGGGATTTTTGTTTGTTCGTGTCTGTGGTGTCTCCGTGGTAACCCCTCAGCACATCATCCTCAAAGTACCCCACATGGATCACATTATAAACAAACGCTCCAGCCTATTCGTCTGGAATCGCTGAGTGGGGGAAGGCTTGAGTGAACTGTGTTTTATCTCTTCTCCCCACAAGCACAAATAATTATGCATAAAGTAAATTAAATTCATTTGCATGTAGTCATTTATAACTAGATTTATTCCCAGTTTTTTGTACATGCTGAAGAACTTATCCATGATTTCAACAGTAAAAGTTGCTGCTCTCAGGCCCCCTTGCAGAGATATTTTTTTGAAGATCTTGTAATCTTATTCTATAAATGGCTGTGATCGCTACGCTTGTTCTTCAGTCTGCAGCACATCCATATGAACAAGATTACATTGCTCCCATCTGTGCAGGATTGTAACCGATCTAATTCTGACATTATCCAGACTGCCTTCCTGGGCCAGCGAGGCCTCATTGAGAATGATTTTCTGACCAAGGTTTTGGATGGCATGGCCTTCGCTGGCTTCGTCTCAGAGAGAGGTCCGCCTTACCGAGCCTGCGATCTCTTTGATGAGGTACTGTACCATGATGCTCCACTTAAAGCTGAACTTTATTACCCTCCATGTTCTAGTTCTAAGTGGAAAAGTTAAGACACAAACTTTGTTTTTTTACACTGAAGTGCCTTAAAAAGAGTTTGTAATGTGGACTGGCTGATATATGGATGAAGCTTATTATAGTGGCCTTGTTATGCTGCAGGAACACTGTGATACTTTTACATGTATTTTACTCGATGATCCACCCTTTAATGGTGTATTTTACATTTTTGTTGTGTGTTTTGTAGCTGGTGGCCTTAGACACTGACAGTTTTAAAGAAGAAGAGGTCAGCCCTGCCAAGCTGCAGAAGCACATCAGGACGTTCTCTGAGCAGCTGTACAGAAATGTAAGACTTCATGCAAAATACATGAGACAATATGCACGGCTTTAACAGCTTCACTGGTCTGGCAGTTCTGACAGACTTCAGCTCACAACGAACATTCTCTGTCACATTAATTATTTACTGCTAACCCGATGTTCAGCTCACCTGCCTGTCCAGAGCGTAGACACACTGTTTCTCTCTCCTCAACACACACACACACCACTGAACATGTCTGTAGAGGCTCACACACACTGACAGTGTTTACATTTAGCTTTGTTTTGGCCTGTATTGTGCCCACACGACCCACATGGCACGTTCGTCAGCTCTCATCTGCATTTTGTTTTGTTTCTGCCACTGGAAATGCGGGGTTGATTAGAGGAGACCCGGGGCAATTGTAACAAGTTTTGGTTTTGATGTCACTACTCATACATTTTTATGAGGATAACTTTTATCTGTTAATAGTCATCAATTGTTTTTACAAGCAATGTAAGAGTCACAATATTGATTGAAACACTAGAATTAATTTTACAGTATATGGGGTATAGAAGGCAGTTTAGTAAACAAAGTTTGACATCTACAAGTGTGTACAAATGTGTGTAAAACCCTTCTAATGTTAGCACATATGCTAAATATTTTCCAGCAGCGCAAACTTGTGCACTTCAGCACTGCTGCTGAAAAAAATCCCAGGGGAAACAGAGATTTTAGCATGCTCTGCACATGTTCTGCTGTATATCCACTGTGTATACAGCTGTGTACCCTATTAATACTTGTGGTTCCCTTGCGGGTGTACTATAGGAGAACCCAAACCCCCACATGGCGTTCCAGAAGGTGCCTCGGCCATCAGAGGGGTCCCACCTGCGGGTGCACCAGGTACCCTTTCCCCTGCTGGATGACGATAAGGTGGAGAAGATAGTGCTGGAGGGCATGGCAAAATTCTGCTGCGCACCTCCTTCTACACGACCTGAGAGGAAGTGTGTCGTACCTGCAGGACCACCTGTCGGTATGGGCTAAAGTTGCCATAATATTCAGTGCATACTGTTGCATACCTGTAGTGTTTTCTTTATGTTAAATCTCTCTCACAGTGATCGCTTTAACATAACAGGTGTCTGCTGAGTATGTCCTTGACCTGTGGCAAAGCTCTGATGTTTGCAGCAGCTGTCATTTCAACCCAATCCTTTACCCTCTTTCTGTATTCCAGTGTCCATCATGGGTAAGAGCGGCTCTGTGTTCAACAGCGCTCGCAGGCTGGAGGTGGTGCGGAGCTGCATTTCCTTCATCTTTGACAACAAGACCCTGGAGACTGAAAAGGTGACACACAGTGTCTTTCATCAGGGGAGCTCATCAACCTTTTATCAGGCTCATTAACTGGAGGCATCTTCGCGTTGCACTCATCCGGCTGGCTGTAACGGAGCTGTAGATCTCTCCTCGCCTTCATCACCCTCATATCTCCCAGCTGCCACACAGACAGAAATAGACAGGACCCATAATCAAACACGCTCTCAATCCATGTTGAGATCTTGCTAACTTTACTGAGCAACAGTTTTCAGTTTCACATGAAATTCAATCAGTTCACTTGTGTTTGTCTTCATAAACATCTGCACTACACAAAGATGCCGTGGCCCCATGTGTGTATGCATCCAATGTGTTCAAAATGGGACTGTTGCCAGTTGCTTTACGTATCCCACTGGCTTCATATAGGAGTTACATAATCAAGGCCTGCATCTCTGTGCTAATGTAAGAATGCATGGCATATATCCTCTGAACCCCCCGCGGGCCTGTAAATCTTTCACTGCCAAATGGTCGTTAATCACACAGCAGGTCGAAGTAACTGGAAGCACTGTGTTGGTACATAGTGTTGCTGAAAGCAGTGAATGGAAAATAATATCAAATTACTCCATTTTAATAAATGTGATGCTTTCCCAAAAAGCTGGAAAATCTCAAGAAGCAAAGATGTTTCCCATTTTATTAACAATCTCAAATTGTCTGTCATCTTCTCACTATTTTGAGTCAACCTCTCCTGCGAGGTCAGTCACTTTATTTTAACCCTCCATGTCCACCTTTCTCTTGACAGACGTTGCCGGCTGCACTGCGCGCACTAAAAGGCAAGGCCGCTCGCCAGTGTCTGACTGAGGAACTGAGTCTTCATGTCCAGCAGAACCGCGCCATATTGGACAGCCAGCAGTTTGATTACATCATTCGTATGATGAACTGTGCACTCCAGGTACGTTATGTAACAGAAATTCACTCACACCTTTGTAATGCATCTGTACTATAAGCCATGGGAAACATGTACAATACTCCTCGCAGCCACGGAGATGTATTGCTATTTTTTTAAAGTCTAGATTTTAATCCATTGAAAATAAATTGACAATAACTGATAGTGAAGTGAGTTTTAAGTACTTAATAAAACAACACATTTACCAGTCATTATTTTCAGCATCTTCAGTGTGGCTATTTGTGGCTATTAAAGTTAATAGGAGAGGAGGATATAGGAGAGGAAAGGGGTCAGGGCCTGTACAGCTGAGAGGTGCAGTCATTGGCTATGGCTAAAGAGAAAAGATCCTGTCTGAGCCCCTAGGTGACCACGGAGGAGCCAAACTTCTGACACACACTCCCAGGCCTGATCAGCCTGTGTTGGGCCTTTCTCACTGGAGGGTGTCTTACGATCAATGCTAAAACACCTGATAATGTTGAGTTGCACAACTAATGATGTGGCTCCTAGTCCTAACTGATGAATCTATAGCTTTAGGTTTTTGACTCTTAATGTGACAAAACAATTAATTTTAAGCTGTCACCTCAGTGTCTAGAAAATTGTGATGTTCATTCCTGACATCTGGTTACTGAAAATTCAATTGTGTATTAAAAAAACAACAAATCTGTTTCTCACCCCATATATGGTGCAACGTTCAGTGAAATTGCATCATACATCAGTAAATGTGACGGACAGAAGGAAGTCATCAAAGTTGGGTATTTTTGAAAGCAGGGTTTTTCCTAGTTTGTTCTAATAAAAAGAAAAAAAAAATCCCGTCCACAGAAGCACTGTTAAAAAAAATCTTAAGCCAAATGATCCAAATGCAAAAACACTGTCAGCATGCCAATGGCAGATGTGGCCAAAATAGTGCCAGCTCTAACGTTTCTCACAGGACTTTTTACATGTTTAAACATAAATGTACAGTTACTCATCCACTTTATATAGGCGGCAGTGAGCACTATAGTTACAGAGGTACATCAACTGGAGGTCTGACCTCAGCAGCCGATTCTGACAACTGTGTTCCTTAATACAGTGGAAGAGTAACTGTACATTTATGTGTGAACATATTAAAAGTCCTGTTAGCAAGTTTAATGCCAGCACTATTTTAATCTCATCTGACTTGCACAAATGGCCGCCTCATTTGTGATGCCTTACAAAGAAGATAACAGTGCACCCTCTGATGCCACAAGCCAAAGACTGTTTCCCTGTCTGCATGGAAACACTGAACAGGTGTGGTCCAATGTGTTTACCCAGCCTGTAACAATAGAACATAATATAATTATAATAAAAAAGTATTACTGTGAATATTGTTGAAAGATTAATTTAATAGTTTCTTTAGCCAGCAGATCACAGTAAAGGTTAGCAGATGTTGTTCTCTTAGGATTGCTCAACAGATCTGACCCCAAAACTTTTGACCCAGATTTTGACCAAAGCAATATTTAAAACTGATGATAAACATCACTGTACAATAGTATGTTCATATTTGGTAGAATATGTACATGTTTTAGTGCTGTACCCCAAATTTTCAGTAGGCACCATACTTTATTATTTGTAATTGGTTCTAGTTTTTTAAAATGTGTAAGCGTGTCAGTAGTACACATGTAACACAAACCTGTTCTTCCTCTTTAGCTTTTTTTTTTTTTTTTCTTTATTTTTGTCTTTGTTGACGACAACCTGGCAACATGACGTAGACTGAGCCCCGGCGATGCTGCTCACTGTTTATCAAATAGTATGTTTGTCTCTTTCTGGTGCCTTCATGCCTCGGCTACTTGTCAAAGGGAGTAAGTAATGTGTTTTTGTGCAGCTCGTAAAGAGTCAGTGAGGCTTCACTCAACCAGAGCAGCCGGGTCTTTATTGGTGGTTCCTCATGTTTTACTGCCTAGAATCAGCCCTTTCCAGGGATTTTAATAATTTTAAGCAGTCCTCCTCACAGAGTGCAGTTTTTATGGAGTGACTTTAGATTCCAGTCATTCTTCCCCCCCTCCAAAATGATTGAAAGCCAATTAATCCTACCATTTGCCAGAGCCAGGGACGTGCAAGGTCATTTGACGTGTCGTTTTGCTCCACAATTATACACCGGGGCAAAATGAGGCCAAGTGCAGCATTGATGACTTTGGCCTATAGATTGTCTACCTGGCAAGGCTACTGATTTCCAAATTTAATTATTTATGTCTTTCCACGCATGCAGGAAGATATGAAAAGAAAAGCTCAACATTGCATCATCCCTTTTAAGCCGTGTATGTCTGGCTGCCTTTGTTTCCAGGAGCAGAGATGAGCTCTGTGCTGCTGCTGCGTGACAGGACTTTGTCTGTGATGTGCATTTGTTGAAAAGCTAAAAAGTGGCAAGATGTCTGTATAAAACCACCATCTCCTCAGCCTGGCCTCTTTCATCAGATTGATGCAAGGCTGCAGACTGTCCCATGTTGTGGACACAGCTGATAACCAGGCAGCCAGTGTGTCTTTTCGTGTGTTGAAATGAGATCCTGATGTGTTAGCTTTTGTTGGCCAACATGAGTGATGCATTTTTTTAGAATTGTTCCAAAACTGGAAACAAAATGAGCTTCAACACGAAATGATGAAGAATGTAGCAAACCTCCCCGAAGGATGCCACAAGGAGATATACATGAGATTTACTATCCTGGTCATAGTTCTACAGTCCGTATTTTGTCATGGACAGATTCTGTAAAACAGGTAATTGTCATGCACATCTGGAAAAATGAAAAAATAAAAGCTGGTGAACGCACCTCATGGAGGTTATGTTTACTAGGCCTCTTCCAATATCTGTTCTTGTTGGACACTTTGAGATCATTTAATTCCACTGATATAATGATAATATAATAGCATAATAATGCAAGTGGCAGCACGGTGGCACAGTGGTTACCATTGTGGCCTCACAGCAAGAGGGTTCCTGGTTTGAACCCTCAAACACCGGGAGGGGGCGTCTGTTCGGAGTTTGCATGTTCTTCCCATGTCAGCGTGGGTTTTCTCTGGGTACTCCAGCTTCCTCCCACAGTCCAAAGACATGCATGCTAGGTTAATTGGTGACTCTAAATTGTCCGTAGGTGTGAATGTGAGTGTGAATGTAAGTCTGTATCTATGTGTCAGCCCTGTGATAGTCTGGTGATCTGTCCAGGGTGTACCCCGCCTCTCGGCCAATGTCAGCTGGGATAGTCACCAGTCCCCCTGCGACCCCTAACAGGATAAGCGGTTACAGAAAATAAATGAATGACTGAATGAATCATGCAAGTACACCCTTTCAAAGAGCATTGAACTTTTAATTCTTAAGCATATTCAGACATTAGAACTGGAATAAAAAATATTTAAGTACTTAACACCTGTCAATATATACAAGAGAGTATATGTGAAGTTATGGTACCTTTTATAGGATCAGCTCAGTTTAAGACTTAATACAAAGTTTGGCCAACGAAAACAAAATAAAGTGATGCCTGTTGTGGCTAATAGACAAGCGCAGTTAGCTCTATAATCCAGCCGGTGTGCTCCCTGGGGATGGATGGCCAGGGAGCTGGGCAATTTGCTGGTGGTTTTACAAAGTGGAGGATGAAGTTGTTGGCGTATTTATCAACAAACAGTGGACTTTTTGGCTCATTGCCAGGCGTTTGCAAGCTAACGACTATCAGGACTGTGCTTATACCACTCCAAAAGTACAGCTGCAGGCTACTGCTAAGCTACGCTGTGTTGTCTTTGAAGTGTTGTTTTATTTTACTCGCACAAACGTCGCACCAAAGTCTTATAATGGACAGGAAAACCCTGCAGTACATTCTGGCATCATGTTGGCTAAAATGTAAACAAACGGGTATGTAAATACAGCGGGCAATATCGAGATCAGCAAAGTAATTAAGGTCATTTCCATATATCATGCAATTAATTTATAATGTAATTATTGTGACAGCCCTGATGTTGACAGTTGCTATTTGATTTGTTCATAATGAGATGTGATTTACTACAAACATTATAGTACAAACAGAGAGATCTGTCTCACCTAACTTTTAATATAGACTAAAATCTATATGTCATCACCATATAGTAATATTTCAGAGTAGAGGTCTCTAAGTGAGTTTTAAGGGCTAATTTGACTCCCACAAGCTCCTCTGGCATGTTGCTGAAAAGCCAATGATCCGCAGCCGCACATGGGGAAAGAAGTAATCATTTTACACATGGAGAAGAGATTTGATCCGGAGTGTACTTTTGTTAACCACAACATGGGATACGATATAGTCAGCCTTTTTCTGATGGCTTTTTAGTTTGTTTTTTAGATTTTATTTTGCATTGTTTGTCATCTCTTTTCTTACTTCAAGCAAGATGGAAGCCAGGCATTCGTTCCTGGCTTTCATTTCTTGGTCTCAGCTCGGTTGTGAGGGATTTGTCTCAGATGAGCTGTGAAAGGAATATAAATAGTAAATTGCTGGGCCAGTAATTACTTTCATATTCTGTGCTCTGCCCTTTCTTTCAACGCCCAGCCACGTAAGAACCCCAAAATTATATTACATAGTGTGTGTGTGTGTGTGTGTGTGTGTGTGTGTGTGTGTGTGTGTAAGAGATCCTTCGGTGCCTAACAAAAGCCAAAGTGACATATTCTGTAAAAAATGTTGCCTGCTCTGTGCACAATGACAGCATGATGCCTCATTAGGATTCTTGGCGTCCACGTTGATGGGACACATTGATTTTCAATGACATCATTAATATGAGGCCGATTACAATATTTATCCTTTAACAGTCGACCTCAGGCTAAGTGACAGTTCTGTTGTCTGGTTGCAATCAGTGTTCGCAGGGGAGCAGCGCCGCAGGAAGTGGTATGTAAAACAAAAATGCACATGAAGTCAAAGGGTAGGACATTAGAATCAGGTGGTGCTGTACCTTGTCAGAACATGTTCATCTGTTTTTCTTTCCTTTCTTTTTTTTAGGGTTACATAAAAAATGTTGATGCATTCTTTGGAATGGTATGTTCGGAAAACGTTTACAGTGACACATTTTTCCTGTTTAAACATCTGTTGTAATCCTTATCTGTTACTCTGCCATGAATCACGCACAGTAACAGCCCTCATTAAGGTATTTGAGTTAATTGCACATTTATTTGTGTGTGTGTACTGGTCATGGCTCCAGCTTTTAGAAGTAAACGTTGCGCAAGTCCATGTGGGGGAATGAGTCCTGCTGTGGATGTATCCTGGCATCCCAACCATTTCCTGTCAGATAGGATTATGAGCCCTCTGCGCTCTGCTCTCTCATGGCCGAGGGCCTCATGATGGTGCTCACAAACACACTCTGAATGGCAGTTTACTGTGAGAGGGGATTAGGGTAGGAGGTTCATGGGAAGTAGCCGCAATGGCATGGTGTCCATGAGTTCCGCATGAGCTTGACCGTCTGATGTGGAGCAGTGTGCGAGAACGCACGTTACACACAGATGTTGTTGGAGAGTTAGAGAAACTTTGTCTGACTGACATGTCTGAGTCCCTGTCTACACATTTAAAGATATTATTGAAATTTGATATTTTCTGCTCTGTTTTAAAAAATCATTCTGTCCTCTCAACCTTTGTTTTAGAAAATATCTCTGTCCATACTATCATACTAGAATGCAGAAACTTCAGCAGTCTCCCTTTGTCATGAAGGTAGGAAAGTGTACAGGTGAACTTTAGCTTTTTTAAAACACCAGTTGGAGATTTTGTCACATTTTATTCCCTTTTAAAGGATGAAGGAGCTCACTCAAAGTTACGAGTGCTGCTCTGGATATGCTCAAGCTCCAATCCTTGTCAACAACAGTCTCACCATGTGCTGGTTCAACCGTGTGGGCCTGATCCAAAAGTGTCATTTCTGGCGGGCTCTAAACTGCGGAGCTGAGGCGAAGCAGAAACATTGGGTGCAGCAGATGCCTCTGTTTGTTCCTGAAAAGGTGCAGCAATACTAAGTTTAAGTGTAAAATAATCATTACCGGTATTTGGCCATTGTTGTTGTTGTTTCTAGCATATGCTCATTACACAAAGCAACACTAGGCATGTGCGAATTGAGTTGATGATGTCATTGTTTCCCAAATACTCCATTTTACATGTCCACACAAACACACAGGAGTTCAGAAAAATCTATACGTCAGAAGGTGTTTTTTAAAAACTCACTTTTAGTAACCTTAGACTCTGCGTGTGGACGAGAGGCTAAAACGTAGAGGAAAACACCAGTTTATAAAAAAAATATCTGTATACGATAGGGCTGCCTCCGACTAAGACCAATAGTCATCATCTAGGGCCATTAGTCGACTAGTCGCCCGCATGTTTAGGATATTAATTTGATTATTAATAATATTTTGTGCAGGTTTGAGTTGAAGGTGTGAGAAAGAATAGTCTCAGTAACATTGTTAACACTGTGCTACATTACAGAGAAATACAAAACCGTACTAATGAACCTTCATTAATATAGGCCTATATTTTATCTACAAGTGCACGTCACACACTGAGCGAGCCGCCTGTTAATGACGCTGTCGGCAAAGCAGTAATGATTGTGCTAAGTGGCTAATGGACATGTGGCTACTTACGTGTTTCAGATGATACGTCATGTTTGTAGTCGACCAATGAAGATGAGCTTACATATCACCTTGGGTTCATCCTTCACCTTCTCAAAATGATCCCACACTTTAGATTTCCTGTCCGACATGTTATTAACTAGCCTGTGTGATAACCGCAGGTACCACCCCTGTAAATTAACATGACTCCTGTCTGACTGCTGAGTGTAGCCTCTTCCTGTGTCTGTCCTTTCTAATTAAATTCCCACATGGTCCAGTCATATAGGTTTTGATTTATCTTGACACGGTGCAGCTCCTAACAGAGTTTGACCTCTCTGGTCAACTATTAGAGGGCAGCCCTAATATATGTATCACAGAACTGATGAATTGGAGCACCTATTAAGTGAGTCTGCGCCCTGTGTCCCTTCTTATGGCTGCCTGCTGCATTTTAATCACTTTAAAATCTCTTTTAATAGTGAACAGAAAGCTTCATTACATTTTTGCATTATTTAGATCATAAATTAGTCTCCTACTATGAGAACATGGCCTCTGTCTGCTTTAGTGGCCTTGATGGACTGCATTACGTAACATGACCACTGGGAATCTGAACTGGGTATCATTCCCATGTTCAGATAACTGTTTTTCTCGGACGTCCACCAGTACGACCAGGTGAACATCTGCGTAATCACATTCCGTGCTTTCGCTATGGAATCTGTTTGTTGCTTGTCTGGACAGCACAGAGTTCAACTATGTGGCTCATCACTCTTCCTATTAATGATTCAACATGCAATTAGAATGAGTAGCCTCTGAGTTGAGACATTTTTGTTTGTAGTCACAAAAGTGTCATAAAAATGTGCCATAACTGTCCGTCAGTTCATCTCACAGCTTTCCTGGAAAGTGAAATCTTCTGTGGAACACACAGGAAGCTGCCGTTTGTTCACATCCTGCAGCGTTTCTGTCACAAGCTCATGCTTCTTGTTTTTGCTCGCTGTATACGTGTCTGGGACAGAGTCGCTGTGTTAGTCATCACAGCCATCACAGCTCCTGCCGCTTCAAGAATGAGGGGAAAAATAGTGAGACTTTCGGTAAATAATAGGAGGAAAGGAAGCCTGCAGGGGATACACAACACCCTCCTCTCCCTCCATTCTTGAAATCCCAAATAAAGCATTTAACATATTTCCTCCAGCCTGCACCATGTGGATCTATTCAGCTCCATGACAATGATTGAGTCTTAAATACAATAATACCTTTACCTTTTGTCAGGTTCCCCATTTGATGCTGACAGACTAGAAACAGATCAACCCCTCATGTTTCGCTTTTCATTCAGCCTGATGTCAGACCGGCTGCAGATTTCACTGCTTATCTGTCTTCTTTGTCAGTTGACCTCCAAAGCTTTTGAGCTGTCACTTAGCCTCTCTGTCTGCTAACAGGAGATTAAGGAGGAGGTTTGTAGGTGATAATACATGTGGCTTAAGTAAAGCTGATCGCGTCTACTTTATATAAGATATGTCATGTGGATGCAGCCTCTGGACGAAGCTTTTCTTCATCTGAAGCTTGACTGCTGCCTTTTCTGTGTCAAAGAACCGATGACATGCATTGCTAAACTTCACTCTTTCTTTGTTGGAATAATGCTGGTTTGTCAATAACTGACACTTTTCGGCCTGTGCGTTTACACGTGTTGTTCTATTTTGACTGGGCTCCATGAACTCCTGTGACCTGCAGCATTGTTAAGGATGCTGGTAAACAATGCTTTGGTGCCGCTCCAAGCGGGAACATTTTACCGCAGCCCAAATAACTGCAAAGAAAAACACAAGCAACAAGAAAAATACAACAGAAACTATGTTGCTTAGTCGACGGGGGGCCAGGCTTTCATGTGTCGCTGTGGAACTTGTGTTTTGCATTTTCTCCCCTCTCGACATTCTTGTGTGTGTGTGGGGTTTTTTTTATGGGAGGAATGGCGGTAACAGGCCCCCCATCACAGCATTCTTCTCCCTATCTCCCCTGCCAAAATTAGGACTCTGATAAGAGTCTGATAGTGAGTTGCATAGTTTAAGAAAAACTCATACATGAACTTAAAGGAACAGTGTGTAAGATTTACGGGAATTCAGTGGTGTCTAGCGGTGAGGATTGCAGATTGAAACTGAAACTTCTCCCGATTTGAATTCATACAGTGTTCATGGTTCAGGAGGTTTTTACTAGCAGAGGTCTCTTTCTCTCCAAAACAAACAAACCTGACAATCTAAACTAGTAAAAACACTGAATGAAGCAGTTTCACGTTACAAATCAGTGTTTTTCCAACGCTGTTCGACACATTGCAGATAGGCTGCTAGCCCAGCACCTGCTACTGTGTTTCCTCTAATAACTTAAGATCCAGACGTTCAGGAAGTTTTAACAGGGAGCCGAATTATCCGCAGAGGCCGCCTCCTCTCTTAAACAACCAGACCCGGTTATTTAAACAGGTAAAAACACTGATTAAAGTAGTTTCATGTTACAAATCAGTGGTTCTCCAATGCTGTTTGGCTGATCAGAGACAGGCTGCGAACCGAGCACCTGCTAATGCGTGCTCACTTTTTTCTTCTGATAACTTGCGATTCAGACATTCAGTAGGTTTGTACTGTAAGCCAAATTATCCGAAATTAGCCAGGTATCCTCTCTAAAACAAACAGGCCAGATGAGTTAAACCGATAAAAACACCAAAGAAATTAGTTTTTCCGATGCTGTTCGTTACAGAGGGGCTAACCACAGTGGCCAACATGAAATCGTGAATGGTCCTACCCAGAGCCAGTGTTTGGTTTGTCTATTCATAACATTATAGACTCCGTGGAAGAGGACTACCCTATTAGATATAAACAGCTCATACTGAGGTAACAGAAACACCTCAGTTTTTATTTTCAGGTGATTATATACTAAAGAAGAAAATACGTTTTATATTACATGTCTGGCAAAATATCCCCCCTAAATCCTACATACTGGACCTTAAAGATATCTGTATGTGCGTGACTGCATTTTTAATGTTACATAAAAAGAGAGACATGGTTAAAAGAGAGTTTGTGTCATTTCCACATTTTCTGGCCACAAGGACCCATTGAGGGTAATGAGGTACGGCACCAGGTCATAATCAGTGCTGTTGTTTGTACGTGTCCTTAAATAATGTTTCCTCTGGCCATTCTCATTTACAGAGTTAAGTACCAATTTCCTGTGAATGAAGTACTTTTGAGGCCAACTCATGTCCTTTTCTCTGATTCTCCTGTTCTCATAGTTCTCTCTGATCAGTACAACAAAAGTTTTGTTTGGGCCCCTAAGTCCCCCGCTCTAAGCCTCTTAATGTTCTGTTCATCTTAATACCGTTCTCTTGAAGGCACCGCTCAGTACCGCCGCTTTGACCTGAAACAGTCCCAAATACAAAGACACTTTGGCACAAATGCCAAAGAGGGAATATTTTTCAACTATTCCCTGATTTATAAATAAATAAATAAATTAAAAAAAGAAAATTAAATTTTCTTTCTGGCTAGTTGTGGCTGTTTGATAAATGGACACAGCATGTTGCGGCTAAAACAACTGGATTTTATGCAACGCCTTGTGATTCTCCTTAATGAGACTTGTATGGTAACCTAGTTATGTAAAGCATACATTACCATTCAATTGAGGCTGGAGCACTGTAACAGTTGTGTCAGGGCAAGGATTATATAAGGCTATTGAAAGCATATGTCCGAATATTGGAGCAGAACCGTCAGTGGTTTTGGCAGATCGTTTTTATTAGCATCGCCCTGACATTTAGCAGGACAGGAGTGTCTTTACATAACAGGAAGTTACGTTTGCTGAAGATAGATTTTTGGCCCCCCAATGTTTTACCAAGGTCACATCTCAAGTGCAGGTTTACAGAGGTGTATTAGTCATGTGAAGGTGCGAAGGTTTTAGTTATATCTTAGCATTAGGTAAACCATTTCAGAATAGTGTTGCAGTAAAAGGGTGGTTCTCTGGATTACCGTACTGATAGAAATGTCTCTTCAGCCGAGTTTCCTCTCTGGCCCCGGAGTGTGTGACCTCTCTGTTGGAAACTTGTGCTCCTTGTTTTGGGGCTGTAGTGAAAAGAGGTGTTTGCAGAGCTGTGTAACATGTCTCCTGCTGTGTCCTGCCCTGCTCTCACTTCTCCCCTATTGTTTGACCCACAGGACTGCTCCACCTCTGAGGAGTACACCGTGGCTGCTGCACTGCTGCCCCTGTCGACAGCCTTTTACAGGGTAAGGAAATGAATTAGAAATAAGGATATATGTGAGTTCATGTTAATGCTTCTGTTTCTTGTATTTTCACCATTATGCATACAAACCACTGCTTAGCCAAGTGAACAGTTAAAGTGGACTCTAATTAACACTCAGTTATAGGTAAGTCTGGGTATCAGGACTCGATACCTGAAATAACCCAGTACCAGTAGTATCAAATCTGCTCCAATAGGGTTGGGTACCACCTCGGTACTTTTAAGGGTACCAACTGAATTACATCGGTATTATTGAGTATCAATTCATGTTAAATCCATCCGTGCCAGACTTCGGTATCTGAGAGTGCATTCAAGGCTGCTTTCACACCTGCCCTGTTTTGTTCGGTTCGATCAAACTCAAGTTTGTTTGCCCCTTAAGTGCAGTTCGTGGGGGCAGGTGTGAACACAGCAATCGCACTCGGGTGCACACCAAAACAATCGGACAGAGACCTCCTTCTGTCTGGTTAAAAATTAACTCTGGTGCGGTTTGTTTGTGGTGAGAACGTGTTCCGACCTCGATACAAACCAACTGCAGTCACATGACACACTGTTTGGGTTAAACATGAGCTTGTTACAGTCCTGGAGGATTATTAATGTGCGCCTCCTCCTGTACTGCCTTAATATGCACAATCAGCACATCCAATGCATCAAAACATTGTTTTCTAGTTGGAGCCGCGCCTCGTTTTCAAACTGTATGGTTTGACTAAAATGAACAATGACAGCAATATAGTCCACGATGACCAGCGCTAAAATCAACCTGTGTAGTTGTCCCTCCATTGTGGCATTAGAAAGTGTTGCATTTATCTTGCAAGTGTACTCTTCTTCAATGTTTTCTTTACTTAGGATTTTTTCCACATGGAAATTCTGACCAATCAGGAGCAGCTTTCTCACACAAGGCATTGTACCTGTTCCACTTATAAATGCTGCCATGAGAACAGGAACCAACTCTAGGCAATTATGCAACTTTGAAGCAAAATTAGTCCCTGATTTTGACCAAAGCAAGTGAACCCTAGGTCTAAAAACCACCCTGAGTGAGAGCGCCAGGTGTTGACAAGAGGCTGAAGTGCTGAAACACTCCCTGAAGCTGGGAAGCGAGCCATGGAGCTCTGTGGCTGCTCCACCAGCTTCCCAACAAGCCAAAACTATCACTGCAGTGATGATCTGCCGCAGTTTTGGCGTCTGGTCTGTTTTCTTTTCTATATTATTTTAGTAATAGCCTAGTATCCTTGCTCGACAAGCAGACACACACCCACACACACACACACACACACACACACACAAGCAGACAGACAGACAGACAGAAACAGAAGGTTAGCTCTATGTGTGATTAGAAAAGAGCAGAGGAGCAAAATTGCCTTCTAGTCTATTACCTCACCCCTGCTGCTTGTTCAAAAATGAAATTTTTGTTATTACAGAGAATGTAAATCTGAAAAAAGGCACCTTACCATCGTTACCAGTATCAGTTCAAATGTGAATGGTGCCCAACCTTATTCTTCAGTCATTCAGTACCTGCATTTGATCCTTATTATACCCAGAGTGTGAAGAAAAAATTATGATTTGTATTGTTTTGCTCACAGCCAATCATCGCAAGCATTCTTCGATTTAATGCAGCGTGTGATTGACCCCCTGCTGCAGCAGCTACAACACATCCGTCTGTGGTGTGGTGAAGTAGAGCATGGTTTATTTTACAGACTTGGCAGTTCAGCGTGCCGAGATGCCACCAAAACATTCGAAACTATGTCTGTACTACACGCCTGTGGCATCTGGTGGCATTTTATGCAACTGAATCCTTCCATTCACATGATGGAAGTCGAGATAAGTGGGATAAAAGGGTATCAAATGAAGTACTCTATTGGCATTGGTATCACTTTAAGGATGCTGGATATTTAAACGACACTCAGCCCTATCTATAGAGGAGGCTGTAGGCAGACAATAGCCAGAGAAAGGAGCTTTATCAATGTGCCCTGATCCCCGAGCATGCACACACACAGAACAGCATGTTAAAACCTCCATAGCAAAGTGTAGCGGACGAGCGATGGCCTTTGGTTTCCAGACCACATTATCAACACAGGGTAGCTGCATCATTCACCACAACTATGTACCCACAGCTTGCTCGTTGCTATGGGGACAGACACAACTGTCCGCATTGACTTTTTGTTGGGTACCAGTGCCATACCCTGATGGGCTGGATTGGGACTTGGCCTGCTCTCTACCACCACATGACTCATCCAGTTCACATGCCTAAGGCTGATGTAACTCTCTTAGATAAACCTTGTGTTGTTTTTCTTCTTTCTCTTGGAGGCCACCAGTATTGAAAATTCATCCATTATGTCAGTGTTTCTTAGCATAGTGCGCACTTGTTTAACCATGCAACAAGAATATACCACTACAAAGCAATTTCTGTTACATAACAATATCCCATCATGGTTGGTCAAGATTTATAACACAATGGAGTGACTTTCAGCCATTTTAGTTTGAAGATTATTAATGATTTCTTGTCTGGCGCTGACAGTAATTGGGGGGAAAGAATATTCTGAGAATGCAACAGATTTCGCCTTGTTATTTACACATGATTTGAACTGGTGACAAACTTGAGCTTTGCCTCACCCAAAGGGTGAAAAGTAAAGTGAGGTCAGGAGGGAATCTGCCAAAATGATTCTGTAATCTCCGGTTTAGTGGTGCAAGGATCATGCAATGAAAATATGAGAAAAACAAAGCTTTGTGATGGAACGTCCCAGCAGCTGCTTTCATCGTGTCGTGCATGATCTTAATTTAAATATTACAAACTGCAGCCTTACATGTTGAGTAACATGTAAGGTTTCATTTTGCAAAGAACAATATGTACCAGGACATTGCAACATACATGGCCATCTCATTTTTCAGAGGCCCCTCACCATCCATGTACCCCTATCCTAACATGAAACTTACATAACTACTGCTCGCATGGGCTCTCAACCATTGCTAAAACATTACAGTAGCTGTGTTTTACAAACAGTAAATGATCAACCTACTCTTGAATCTGACCAGACAAGACCACGTACGTCTTTGGAAAGAATGTGCATGTAATTAGTAACATGAACACCTTTATCTGTGAGTATTTTTTTACCTCAGTAGAAACTGGTAGGATATTGTTCAGTATGCTGCATGTAAGCATCCAGGAAAGGCTGGTTCCTCGTAGACTAGGACCAGTGCGATATTGGTTTATCACTACAAGATTATCACGGCCAAAAGACTTCTCAACAACGATATTATCATAGTCTCTGTAGCAAATTTGAATAAAAGTGATGCTATCAGTCAAATTAATCTCTAACTTTGTTTATTGTGAGTTACGTGTCTTTTTACGCCTCCTCGCCAGCAAAAGCTGGGGCCGCAGGCATTATGTCTTCAGGTTGTACATCTGTCCCTCCTTCCATCCTTCTGTTCAGTCCATACACCCATCCCATCCTTTTGACTACAATATGTCAAGAACGTCTCGTGCAAGTTTGGCTGAAATAAACGTCCACTTTGAGTCAAGAATGAACTGAACAGGTCAAGGTCACTGTGACCTTACAAAACATGTTTTTGGGTATATGTCAAGAATTCATAAGCTAATTATGACCAAAAAAAATCCCACAAGTACGTCATAGAATAAAATGATGAAGTGATGGCATTTTATATCCAAAAGGTCAACTTCACTGTGACATCACAATGTTCTGCAAAAACACTTCTCTGGCTTCTTTACTCAACGTCATAACTCAGGAACAGAAGGGGAGACATTTGGTCAGATATTGATGGGATGACACTTAACTTGGGTGCCCACCTTAAAACTATGTTGATTGTATAGGTCCTCTGTGCTACAGCAGGAAAGATGTAGGTGAAACATCCATATTTTCACAGACATGGATGCAAGGTATAACTACAACTTGACAGGTATATAACCATGAGGCAGTAATTCTAGTTTGGCAAATGAATTACAGTCAAAGTAGAGAGGCGGAGAGAGTGTGTGTAACTTTAGCTGTACAAAATCATACAAAATGGTACAAAAAGATTGATTACACTTGAAGGATATAAAAAGGCATTCAGGGATTGTGAAACTCTGGGCCAATACTGATACAGATGTTTAAAATAACAAGTTGGCCCATGGCAGATACCAATGGTATTTTGTTGTGTTGTGTTTTTGGTTTCATTGCCTTCTGTGCCAGGGAAACAAAGAAATCTTCATTGTAAAAATAATAATAATAAATGAGCTGTTTAAAGTAATTCAGTCCTTCATTACAGTACCTTTTAATGAGAACAAATTCAAGCATAGTATCATCAATACCCATGTATCACTACACCCATATCTGAGTGTAAATGTTGGTGTGTATGTACATGTAGCACTTACTGTACAGTAGTCTGTAGTGGGCCGTGTGGTCAAGATAGATGAGACAGTCTTTACTAAAGCTAATCTCAAATAGCTTGGCTTGTTTTTATTAGATATATATGTATAAGATCTCCTGATACAGCTTTGCTTCAGAGGAGGTTTGCAGTGCAGTGCCACTGTTCCATTGTTTTAAGGAAGGCTCAACTTCTTGTGTATACCACTAGGAAACTATTTTTTCCAAGTCAGCAAATTTGTGCTGAGAATCAAATCATTGACCCACACAAAACCGTGTTTCCTGCGCTGACCCACTTAACTGCATGTTGACATTAATCTTGAACCAGTCTCACAAGCCGGAGAAGAGGTTTGTCCTTTGATTTCCTGCACGTCCTGCAAGACTTCTCTGTATAAACTCTTTTGAAGATAAAATAGTTTTGTTATTCTTGGTTTGAGTCAGGATATTAATGTTGAAACCATCAACACATTTTAAGCAACAGTGCATATTTTTCACTAAAGGGGAAAGTATTCATAATAAATACATGTTTTTGTTTTTTGTATTTATTTTCTTTTTTTTTTTTTTTACTGCTACTGCATGCCAAACACGCGGGCATAGTTCAAGTTCAGGAGTCAGACATTGGTCAATTCCCTGTTTGGTGTTCTTGGCCAGACTTTGGCAAGCTCGCACAGTGGTCATGCTTACAGTGGTAATGTCCCCATGGCCCTAAAGTCTCCAGGTCGGGGAACGTGGGAAGCTCCCTCTGTACTGCAGTCGTCTGCTCCCAGAATCATGTGGATGGAGACAGACAGTGTTTAGTTTCATATCTGGCCATATGTTGACACTGAACAGTTTATGCAATTGACCCACATTCTATGTTTAGTTGTTTTACTTTGGCATTTCTTTTGTTTCCTCTCAACTTCTTGCATGTTTTTCTCAAACTAAACCACTTATAGAACAGTATTTGGTGGATGTTTGTTAATATTTCAGATAGAAGGTGGATATGATTTGCAAAATATCTTTTGCCCTAGGTCATGCACGGATGGTGTCATTTGCCCCGTGTAGGTAAAGTTTATCTAAATGCCACACAACCTTTGTACAGTGGCTCTTTGTTGGAGGTCAGGTTTTACATTTTGCTGTGATTCTGTAATCTGCTAGGACATTTCCTCTGGCATTCATTATCTAGCGAGGGGGTGGGTTTATCAGGAGATGAACAGGTGTCATTGATGTCTGGGCCTGTTGTTATTCTGCACTTTGCGGTCCCACATGGTATTTCTTCTTCAATTTGAATGTGTCACCAGAGTTAGTGCCTCTGGAAAACACAGATTGGACACAGCAACAAGTGAAAAACCCAAACACCATTCTGGACGGCTTCCACAGCAAGAACACTTGACTGTTAGCATTCTTTCAGCCATAGTTTACTCATGGGGGGATTTGGCAGCTCGCTCTGTCAAACCTCTGTCCACCGCGTCCTCACAGAAAATGACGTACTGCGTGACCCTTGTATGTCTCAGAAATGTCCAGCTCTCGACTTGCCGTATCTTTGTTTACTCTGTTTTGGAACATTTATGTTACTTGTACGTTGTGTTTTTACACAGCTTTGGCGTATGGATGCCATGATGGCTTTGTTTATTAGTCTGACTTTCAACATGTTTTTCTCTGTTTGTTTTACATGACTGAGACTGTAAATACATTGTTTGAATGGAGAGTTTTTTCATGGTTTCAGGATGCGAGTAGTTTTCCTCACAATACACTGACTCGTGTAGAATTGCAAAAATGAGGAGATGGATTGTGTACAGGTCAGGCATGCGTTCCCACAGAGGACTTGTTCAGAAATAATGACTGTTTTTGTATCTTCAATTCAGGAATGCTATGAATTCTTCCAAAACACTTGTAAATAATGTCGCTGCCCCAAGGCTGGTGACATATCAGATACAGCAGTCTTCACTCAGTGTCTGCATGCAAGTATACACTCCCCTTAGTGAAAACATTCACCGTTTCTCAGTCTCTGAGAGACACAGTTGACTTGTGAGATGCCTTGTGGCTGTCCAGCTGATGTTTGGAGGCCGCAGTCAATCATAGCATGAACCTTGGGATCATGTCCCAGAGTTCAAAACAAGATCCCAAATCCTGATAGCCTCATTTCTTTGACCTGTACACAGCATTTTCTCCTTTCTGTCTCCTCTTGTGGTTTGTCTGCTTGTTTTTCACCCTTTCTCCCTCAACCCTGCATCCCTCCTCCTCACTAGTCACACAGCCAGATGGGTCTGATAGTGTTATACTCCCTCCTTACCCCTTCATCTCCACTTCCTACTCTCTTTTCCTCTCTTTTCTCCTCTGTTTTCCTGTCCTCCTCCTTGCCCATCTGTCTTGTGGATGTCTCTTTCAGCTCTGTGTGTTATCATATTTGGATGAGCTGACCCTGGTCATAATGACCTGCACATATCTGACAAGTCAAAAAAGCACAGCCAGGCTAAGTATAGACGGCAATGGCAAATCACACACAGATCCCCCCCACTACACAAACAAGCACCCACACATCATCTGCTGCAAGACACATAACACACTCCTGTGCCAGAGGGGTATTACTATACGACACAAAGGCCTTCACTTGTTATCTTATTTTTCAGCTCCATCTAGGCTTGAGCGGTATCATGGTACTACGTGCACCAGGGTACTCAGAAATCCAGAAGGTGTCATTTTCAATACCGTCAACAGTACAGATCCTCCACTTTCTATTAAACTGATACAGAGAGGCTATATTGAGGCGATGTATTGTAGTACACAGCCCTTGCCACTAGAGGTCAGTCTCTACTGGCAGGACAGGCAGCTAAGCTGAGAAAGATGGCGACTGTAAGTAGCAGGGATGATGTTACACGACTAGTGAACAACAAGCCAGCTTATTTTCGCATTCAACTCTGAATCAGGGGTTCATTTTGACCAAACCAGAGCTTGTGATTGTTGGAACAGCAGTTAGCGTGACCAAGATGGTTTTGGTGAGTTTTATTTTGTTTTTGATGAGTTTGACTTAAATGTGCTTTTCTATGTGCTAACAAAACTGCTCTTTGTAGATGACGTGGTTCTGTTGGTTTCACTTATCCGTGACTTACAGCATGCACTTTGGCGGTTTGTGGCCGAGTGTGAAGCGGTCAGGGTGACAGTCAGTACCTTCAAGTCTAAGGCCATGGTCCTCTGCTGGAAAATGACGGATTGCCCCGTTTGGGTTGGGAGAGAGTTGCTGACCAGACTGAAGGAGTTCAAATATCTCGGAGTGGTATTCACAAGTGAGGGTAAAATGGAGTGTGAGATGGACAGGCACTTTGGTGCAGCAGGTGCTGGACCATCGTGGTAAGGAAAGAGCTGAGCCAGAAGGCAAATCTCTCAATTTACCAGTCCTTCTATGTCCCAGTCCTCACCTGTGATCATGAACTTTTGCAAATATTAGCGGTCGAAATGAGTTTCCTTGGTAGGGTGGCTGGGCTCAGCCTTAGACATAGGGTGAGGAGCTCAGACATCTGGAGGGAGCTCGAAGTAGAGTTGCTGCCTTCCATTGAAAGGGGCCAGTTGATGTGGTTTGGGCATCTGATCAGGATGCCTCCTGGGCCTCCTGGGTGCCTTCCATTAGAGGTTTTCTGGGCACGTCCAACTGGTAGGAGACCCTGTGGTAGGGCTTGGAGCGCCTCAGGATCCCCCAGGAGGAGCTGGAAAGCAAGATGGATAACAGTAAGCTAATGTTAATCTTAGTTCATTAAAAGAAAGAAACTTGAATTCTGAAGATGTATGGTTGTATTTCTCTTTCTTTAGTAATGGGGAGAAATACAACAATTTTGTTACACAAATACCGCCATATGCCATATTCTCCGGTGAAATGCTATGAAGGTATGAAAAAATAGATATCGTCCAAGCCTGGCTTCATCCTTAAAATCTAACTTCTTTGCAGTCAGTGTGAAGAACTTGTACTCTACAGTCCAGTGCCAGGGTTGCTTACATTATAGCCTCTCTTCAAAGCATTTCTAGCCACAGCAGATTTGTCTTTTCATCTAGTCTTTCTCTGGCCTAATTCCCATGCTCAGTCCAAGGCTTTATGTTTGATTCCTCCGATAATAGCAAACTGACTGTCATCATGTCTTTTTCTGGAGAGAAAACAGTTCATCCAAACAAACTCCCATTAATGTCATCCTGACGTTGCCACGTGATCCAGTGCAAGGCTACGCTCTGTCACACCACTAGCTGGGTCTCAGAGGAACTGAACTACAAATTTGAAAACACCCTTAGTCTTGTCAGGACTCTCAACAATAGTATTGGTATTGATTGCAAAATTAAGTATGATCGGGTTCTAGTTGTCAACATTTATGTTTAAAAGGTTGTTGAGAAAATCGTAAAATGAAGTCTGAGTGATAAATTAAAAAAAAAAAAAAAAAAAAGGGACAACCTCTTGTGTAGGAGTGAGATGAAATATCGATACAGGAATATATTGAAGTACTTCCTGTTTTGATATTTTTATTAAAACATGCTGGTGCTCTAAACAGATTCCTCTGCTAATTAGACTTCCAAGAGTCACTGCTTCATGACTCCTACTGGTTATCAAGTAAATGGGGGTAAAGTGAACAAAAGTTAAATAAGTTGCAGTGAAGAACAAACTCACAGGGAAAATCGGAGGACAGTGTGGAGAGGCACTGTCATCTGTCAGTCGAAAGTCTGGGCCCCTTTCGGCTTTTACATTACAGAACAAGCAAAATTAATGAAGACTGCAATATGCAAAAACAGTCTCACTGAAGAAGAGCATACAGGCAACACAACGAACATGCATAGCCACCTGATCGCGACATGGAGAAAACGGTGATCGCTCTGTGTTTTTTATGTACATTGTTTTACCTCAGTTTTTAAATTCTGTCAAACTGAAATCACAGTGTGGCAAATAAATAATAATTCCTGGTTTTTTAGGTATTTTTCCTCCTAAGTTACACAGATGTTGCAGTGTATCGTAGGTGATTGTCCTGCAATGTATCAAGTATCGTGATACTGTTGTTATTGTGGGCAGTATATCTTGATAGTACTGCATTGTGAGTTACTCTGTGATTCCCACCCCTACTTTTGAGTACCATGTTTACATCTTAAAAGTTCTTGGAAAATAGTTTCACATTCTTTTCCGTAATGTTTGTATCTGTTTCTTTTTTGCCTCTGTGGCCAAAATACTTACTCATAGTGAAAATTGTTGGGTTTCTGGAAATTAAAGAGCACTGTCTCGACCTGCTGTGTATGAGAAGTGTCCTGAGATGACTTTTGTTATGATTTGGCGCCATACAGTATAAATAAAAGTGACCTGACTTCACTCTGTTACTAGCCAGCAGGATATCCTCGGCTCTTTCTTTTAACACCTTGAAAACTCGTGTAAATCTGCTTAACTCAGCGGTGTAAGGTTTCCCGAAATGTGGTTTCATTTTTTTGTAATCTAGTATTGGAAAAGCAGCAGGAGCCAGCCTCAGCTGTTGTGTAATAGTGTGTTTAATTTTTTAAATGTTTACCTGTATTTCTCTATTAAGTACATTTTTGTGAATCATTTCCGTTGTACATGTGAAAAACAAAATGTATTTGAATCATCACTAAGGAAGGTTGAGAGCAGTAAACTCCCGCATGTTAAGTGTGGGCATGAGCTCTCTGTTCACCGCCGGTCGTCCCAGCTCTCCTCTCTCTTGGCTCCTGGCCCATCACACTGGGAATAGAGCTGTTTTTGTTCTGTCTGCTGTAATTACAGTAACCTCTCTGGTTCTCATCCTTCAAAGGCAAACTGTGAAGTGATAATGGGAACCACTGTATTGTGTCAGACTCAGGGGAGAGAAATCAGAAGCTAATCAAATAACAGGCCTGAGCCTTACGCGTGGCCTTCAGACTCTGCAGAGAGATGGATGGTTGGTGAATGTTTGCCGCCGGTCATTTTTTGGCACACTGTGTGTCTGTTGAGACCGTGTTGTATGTGGTGTGACATTGTTTATGCTCTGCAGTGTTTACCATATGTGTTACACTGCACAGTATGGGCCAACGTTAATGCCTTCAGCTGTAGCACTGTACGTTCCTTTAAGTAGCTGTTTTTGTAAGCAGCAGGTGCTTTACTCTTCAGTCTGCACTAATGAAAAACAACAGCGCTGCCTCCAAATAGATCCAGACACAGAAGGAAAGAGGGGTGGTCCATTTGGGTTGTTATCTGTTAAAAAGTTACGACTCACATGGAATGATTGATTTCGCTTTAAATCCCACGACTAACTTTAGTTTTGTTTTTCCACTTCTCCCCAGCTTTTTGGCAAACTCCTTTTCAAGGGGGCATTTACTGCAGCCCGAATTCTTTCTTGATGCAATGAGAAATAAACCTGCAATAACTGATTGCCCACAAGTAGAGGGCTGCGACTGCTAGGATCCAGTGGGTAACACTGGACTAGACACACACACACAAATATTCACTAGGCAACTGGAAAACAGAACAATACAAGACACAGTATTATATGACACAGTAATGAAAAAACTAACTAAAAAGAAAAAAATAAAAACAATGATCGCTCTCCAAAGAGAAATGGGAACAATGGTGGCGTAACTGAAAACATTTGTGTTCTATTTTAAGATGAGAAATCAGAACATTTTTAAAAAGTTCAAATGACGACAGAAAACAGATATTTTACCAACGTCATTAGATACCACAGCGACTATATAAAGGATCTGAGTGTCTTAGTGAATAACTTGACGTATAAGGCACAAAAATTGTTTTACACAGTAAGGTTAGTTACAGGTAATGCATTTGAAAATAAATTTAAACCAGTGAAATGACATCTTACATCAAGAGGGAGCCATCTGAGTGTGTCTGGTATTGTGCAATGTTGTGTAAAAAATAACAACCTAATATAAATCTGCAGTGTCTATTATGTCTGACATTTAGGGAACAAAGATCATTTTCAGCATTCTGGTAAACAGTGTCAGTGTAGTTCATTATAGGTAGTACAAGTTGCGAAACAAGTTTATTTCTGACATTAAGAAATAAAACATTGTCTGGAGTGATTCAGAACACCAAGACCAAAATGTACTATTTTCATGACATGATGTGTGTGACATGAGGTGTGGTTTAAAGGTACATTCAGAGGTTATCCACACACACCTAGATATTTTTTTCCTACTTTCTGAAGAGATCAACCACTATTGCAAATCAAAAATTGGGATTTTGGAGTTCTGTCTCACACCTTTGGGCAGTAGTTTGTTAGCTGACAGCCATGTTTGTAGGATATTGTGATCAGATTGTAGGGTCCTTTGAGAGGCTTTTGATGAATATATAATGGTATCATCTGCATATACTTGTGCACAACAATTCAAGTCTTTTCATCAAATAGTTTTTAGTATATTTACAGAGTATTAATAATGGTAGATACTTAACCTAATCTCATCCACTTGTGTCCATATGGATGAAACAGATGGCAGTGAGATAGATGACAGATTTTGTGGGTATTAAAACTTCAGACAGGATAGGAAGGAGAGGGATTCGTAAGACAATAGGTTAATTTGTCTTCTGGAGTTGGAGGTCATTAATAAAATGTCATCTGTCATCGTCCATCTGTCAGTTCATCCCATTCTCCTGAGCACAGTATCTCAAGAACACCTTGAGAGAATTTGGTACAAACATCCATTCGGACTCAACAATAAAGTGATAAGATTTTGGTGTGCAAAGGTCAGTGGGACCTCACAAAACATGTTTCTGGCCATACCTCAAAAATTCATACACAAATCATAACAAAATTTCACACAAATGTGTAATAGGATACAGTGATGAAGTGATGACGTTTTATATCGAAAATGTCAAAGGTCAACTTCACTGTGGCATCATAATGTTCTACAAAAACACTTTTCTGGCCATTATTCAATGCCATATCTCAGCAACAAAAGGGGAGACATTTGGTCAGATACTGAAATGGTGACTCTAATCTTGGGTGTCCACCTTGAAGCTGTGCTGATTGTGTCAGTCTTCTGTGCGGTCATGTTAAAGATGTGTATGAAGCATCTACGTTGTTGAATAGGTAGCTTATTTGCAGCAATATCAATATTTGAAGCACTGTTTACATATGGCTACATGTGAGTCTGGACAGACATAGATTGCAAGGTGGTAATTCTAGTTTTGTTTGTCTGTCTATTTAAAATCAGCCAATAAATAAATTTTGTTTAACATGCAAAATTTTAAAGAAAATTGCCACTCTAATCTAAACTGCACACAAGAATGCTGTCAGTGCCTGACAGTTTGTGTTGCTATGGGAAACAATACAAACTTGCGGTGAAACAGTGACTCATAAAACAATGGACTTGTGTAGATAAAACCATTCATAAGGGTTTCATGTATCACTGTTGTGGGCAGGGGTGGTTTGACACACTCAAACAAGCATGCAGTGGCTTGATATCTTGCAACACACACAGATCAATATTCAAAAGCATAGTCATCTGTTTAATGTTGCCTCTCTACATCATCCTGACTCTATGACCTACATTTTGTCTTGCAGAAATTGGCTGCCGGGGTAAACCAGTTTGCCTACACCTGCATCCAGGACCATCCCATCTGGACCAACCAGCAGTTCTGGGAAGCCACTTTCTACAGCGAGGTCCAGGGTCAGATCCGAGCCCTTTATCTTAACACTCCAGAGGCGAAGGACACCATCACTGCAAGGCTAAAGGTGCGACAGGAAATGTGATGGATATGAGCAAATACAGTGTGAGAGTCTATGTAAAGTCTGTTTAATCCCACTACTTATAACTTTCACCAGAGCAGAAAAGATCAGACAAAAGAATATTAATAATGATAAATACTTTTTAAGCAATTGTACCAAAATTTCCTGTTTAAACTGGGTTTTGGACAAAACAAGACATTTAAAAAGATAACCTGGGGAGTTAATAGATAATATTTTTGTTTATTTATGAAATATGCACTCTGCAGATCGACACTCATCAAGCATCATTGTGTTTTAAAGGGTGAAGCCTGTAGGAAATTCTGTCACTCTCACACCATTTGCTCTGACCTCTCCAGGATGCGGGCCACGAGCCTGCAGCGGCCAAAGATGAGGAGCAGACAGCCATGGACCTGGCAGCAGAGCAGCTGCGTTTATGGCCCAGCCTGAGCAAGGAGAATCAGCACGAGCTTGTAAAGAATGAGGAGAGCACTGTGTTCAGCCAGGCCATCCACTACGCCAGCCTCATGGTTTACCTTCTAGTTCCTTTGGACACCAGCAAGATCAAGCTGCTCCGCAACGTCCCTGTCGCTGACTGGGAGAGCGGCAGCAATAGCATCGTCACAAACAGGTCAGCAGAGCAACTGCACAAAGTATCTGAGGGGAGAAAGGACGTAACTATTGTTTAACTCGTCTTTACTGTCCACTCAGATCAAACACTGACTAGACCACAACATATTTTTGGCTTGTTCAGTATTTGTAAGGTAGAACAATCAGTCTTATCTGGAGGAAACCTCGAAGTAAGGTTTCATGATTTGGGAGTACGTGTACCTCTCTTAATAAGGTGATGATAAGTATGTGGGTGGATGTGGCGTAACTCGCTGTCTACATGATACCTTCCTGTCAAGCCAAATGGAACTTAGTACCCCTCCTGTTTCCGGCCCACATCCATCCTGTGGGCTTACACCACTACTGCTCAAAACAGAGTCAGGCTCATTGACTTCTGTTGGGAAGTTTAAAACCCTCAGGGCGTCTTTAATGGGGCTTCACTGTACTCACCCAAACCAAACAAAATAGCAGTGGAAGTGATTTCCCGTGCTCTGCAGCAACTGTGGAGTGAAATAAATCTGGGATGATCCCCCATGTATGTCTTTTCTTAGAATTGAAAGGCATGCAGCCAAAAAAATATTGTTCCGAATTTCAGGCTTCGTTATCAAATTGTCAGAAGAACAAAATGTTAAAGCTGTAGCGTGGAACCTTTGTCTCCCCCCTCTGGCAGAGGGTAACCACACAAACACTGTCAATATGTGCCTGCAAGTGAGCTCACTGATCGCTTTCTACCTTTGACTTTAATCCTTCCTCTGAGCGCAGAGTTTCTTTTTTATCTGGAGCGTCCACTCCAGAAACTTTTCCCGGATGCTTCTCAGGATTTTCTGTCATAACTTCCGCCATACTGCTATCTGCTGCTCCAACGCTGTGGTCTCTCCCCTCTCCCTTCCCCTTCTAGCTCTGGCTAGTAGGGGTGGGTGATATGACCTAAATTAATATCACAATATTTCAGGTTATTTATTGCGATAATGATATTCTTGATATGACAAAATACTGAAAAGTATTTTATTATTGATTTCAAGAACATGTCATTGCAACAAGTGAAGTGTTATTGTGTATGTCAGCTTAAACGTAAGTTTGCCTTCAAATATTCAGTAAAAATAAGTAAGAAAATATCGCCCAGTTCTTTATTTTGTAAACAACAGTAACTGAGTGAGGTTCAGATTTTGTATAAAAAATAAAATAAAATAGAAATTATACAGCAGAATAAAATCAACCACAAATTACACATCTAAACAGTTGCCAAACACCAAAAAATATACCCTGGAATCTATGTATAGATTTAAATCGACCTGACGACACAGATTGCTAGATGCACATGACAAGAGGAGAGGGCGAGAGAGACGCTGTTTCTAAAAGAGTCTGAAACGTCCGGGGCTATTAGTAAAACATTCAGGACACCCTGGCCTAAAGACGCCGGTGATTTTGCACTACTGAAAATACTCACCTTTTTGGAACTTAACTCCTCCAGGGGTGGGTGACATCATTATGTTATGATGTCATTATGCTAACAAGTCAGAATATTGCCTTTATCAAGATTTTAATTTTTAATTTTTTTTTTTACCATATTAAAAATAATACCTGTATTGTTGTTAGCGTGATGATACAGCACACCCCTACTGGCATAACCTTTGGTACATCTACATGGGAATTCAGTGTAATCAGATGTGTGATCTCATTTGGCAAAGGCTTGAATACAATGGACGCACAGTTATGTGTAAAAGTCCCACAGTCCAGCTTTAATATTTCAGTTTTTGTTATGCACAGCATTTGAGTTTTATTAATATTTTACATTCCCAATAGCCTGCAAGAACAAAATGTTACTCTTTTGTTTTGTTGTTATTTCTAAAGCAGAAATGCTGCAGCCAAGAATTTGTTTGTGTGGAAATTTTCTCAGCTCTTTCTTTCATTTTTGCCCCAGACGTGTTTGTTTTTCACAGAGGACATTTGGATTTCATCACTAACTGTGAATCTAGAGGGAAGGTTGCATCACTGTCTCATGTGAAACACTCTTCTTGGCTATTAGAGTCTAAACGATTGATCCAGGCATCCACACTTAGTCCATGCCAGGCTGCAAATCACTCTCCCTTTCACTGCTCTTTATAACAGTGCATCCTCAAATCCATTTCTGTCAACACACAGCTCTCAGATCTCAGCTCAGATCTCCTCCTGGGACATGCTGGCGTGACCTCTCTCATTCTCACTGTGTCATCATGTGTGTTTAACAGCATTGCCGGTAGCGTCGCAGAGAGCTTTGACACAGAGAGCGGGTTTGAGGACTCAGAGAACAGCGATGTGGCTAACTCTGTGGTCAGGTTCATCGCCCGCTTCATCGACAAGGTGTGCACGGAGAGCGGAGTAACCCAGGAACACATCAAGAGCCTGCACAGCATGATCCCAGGTACAGCGCTCACAGTGTTCATTCACACTCTGCCGCTGTCCTAATTCCCTCAGCTTTATGCAGCATAACCCTTGCGTGTGTGTGTTCTCAGCTCAGGCCAACAGCAACAGAGGCCTCTGAGCTGATTAACTCCTGACATGTTAAATGGCCTTAAAATCTGTAAATACACACTCTGGTTGTAAGACAGTGTGTACATACATGTGTTTCTCTGTACCAGCTCTGTGTGTGCACTTGTGTGTGTACATATGGTGGCTGACCCTGACTTGTGACCCACAGGCATCGTTGCTATGCAGATGGAGGCGCTGGAGGCGGTTCACAGAGAGAGCAGGAGGTTACCTCCCATTCAGAAGGTGAGCGTTGTTCTATTCTTGGCTGCTGGGTCTGCAGCTGTATGACAGTGTATACATTTATATGTCAGGGTTAGACTTGTTAAAATCCAGACCAGGGGTGCCACACTCATTTTAGTTCATGGGCCACATACAGCCCAGTTTGATCTCAAGTGGGCCAGACCAGTAAAACTGTTGCATAATATCCTATAAATAACAACACCTCCTAATTTGAGCCATCTCTTAGTGTAAAGAAGCACAAGCACATTCTGAAAATGTCTGTCTATTTACAAAACACATGTGTAAACATCCTGAGATGTCTTGAGAAAAATAAGTGCAGTTTCAATCATATGTCTCAGTTTTTCCACACTCAGTCAGTCCACTCCTGTGTGGTAATGCTGGCAGTGCCAAACCAAACTTAAGTGGAAGCTATTAAGGAGGCAGGTTAAGTTATCCCCTGTCTTCCAAACCATTTACAAATCAAAACTTTTGGCAGTGCTTTAGCAACAGGGTTCCACTAATATTAGTTTAAGAGAGAAGTGTGATACAGATTGTTCTGTACTGAAGCTGCTGACTGCTTCAATATCTTTAAATATGACCACAATAAGTATTCATTGTTTTTTCAGAGAGCTGTATTCTGGTCAGGGTGGAAAAGCCTCTGAAGCAGCATTTTACTTGAAATAATAATCCTAATAATAATAATAATAACTTTATTCGTAGAGCACTTTTTGAGCTAAGAGCACAAAAATACAGAGCAAAAGTGATACTAATAAAACATAAGCATATACTTACACATACACCAACATATACACACATATAAACACATATACATCTGTAAGCATGCAAACATGTACACATGGCTGCAAATACATACACTCCCATACACACAATAAGTCTATCAACTGTCAGGAAAGGCCAATCTGTAAAAGTAAGTTTTCAGACGAAATTTAAAGATTGAACAGACTCAGCTGATCTGATGCTCAGTGGGAGGCTGTTCCAAAGCCGAGGAGCAAGAACTGAAAGGGCTCAATCATCTTCTGTCTATAACCTGGACTCCTGAAATAGGCTACTCTCTGTTTAACTTGCTCCTGAAACCTGGCACCTCTTAGCCTTTACAAGTGCATTGATATTAAGGCCCTGACACACCAGGCTGACCGTTGGCTGTCAGTCAATGTCCGGCTGTCGGTTAGGGTCTGTCCCTCTAGTTTTTATGGTGTTTCCTGCACCGTCTGTCCTTGTTGGCTTTTTAATTTTTTTGGACAATTCAGCATTGGCGTCGGAGACAGTGTAGCCCTTCGGTGAATGAAATCACTCTGATTAGCAGTTCAGAGAGAGAGAGAGGGAAGTGAGGAAAGTCGAACAGAAAAGTCAAGAGGGTGTGAGATCAAAACAAACTTGTTATATTAAATAATCATTTTAGCCGATGAGCTCTTATGCAGAAACGGCGCATAACTGTTTGTGTTTCTGTTTGCTAGCACACGGTAAATATAATTTGTTCTTAAATTCCCTATTTAATGATGAACACAGACTACTGACACCTGCTGGGATGGAGAGGTATTTACTCTCACACAGGCGCAGAACGTACATGCTGGTTGGTTGTTGGCTGTAGCTCTTGTGGTGCGGTCAAGTGCAACTTCTTGGCTGTGACACAGGCAACAGTCAGCCGAAGTCGCTACTAATTCTTTGATGTCAGTTTGCTGTGTCTGGGCCTGAAGGTGTATAAAGTCTTGCAGTGGGCCAGATCGGACCCTTTTGCGGGCCGGTTCTGGCCTGCAGGCCGCATGTTTGACACCCCTGATCTAGACCAACAAGCCCAAAACTGTCACAAGTTAAATGTCATCAGCCTCAGAATATGCATAGTGCCGATCTCGTCTAATGTTTTCCAGTCATCGTCGCACTTTCACATTTTACCACTTGGTCTTTTGGACTTTGCTGTGCCATATGTCTGCCAGCTCTTTCTAATTCCTCTCGCACACACTCACACACACAGACAAACACCACGCCAGCACTGTCTTGGGAGCAACCTGGAGAAAGTGGTGAGCAGTCTGGGCAGATTGTCTGCTGTACTTTGTGGCTAACCTCTCACACGTTTATGTGTTGGACAAAGCTTCCATCCTGGCCCGCTGGCTGCAAGCAGCATGCCAAAAAATACTAAAAAGTGTGTAAACAGCACTGACTCTGGATCCATGACAGGTCGGAATAGTAGTAGTAATGGTAGCAATAACACAAAGAAGAAAAACAATGAATGCATTCAAGGTGAAGCTCTAGTACGACGTTGAGCTCGCAGCAGTAATGAGGTGCAGAGGGACTCTCGTCTTGGTATCGCTGTCCATTCAAAGACGGATTCAAGAAGCTCTTATTATCTCCTGGCCAGACCTCAACTCCCCCAGTTTGGCTTTGGCCTTAATGGGAAATGCTGTGAATGATCTAATGTCCCTTCTCGTTCGTATTTGTGACAGTGGAACAACTGAGTGTTTCTCCGCTGGCTTTGGAGGCCAGAAGGAGCTGCAGCAACACTTGACTGTTGTTAGTTACAGTTCATACAGTAGAAAAAGTTGCTCATATGATGTTTGGTTAAGATTCATTTCTGAGAGGAAAACACCGGAATGTGGTTAACACCCCGGGTATTTCATATCATATAAGGCACGTGTGTCACGCTGTGTTTCCTGTTTCCTAATTCTGCTTTATTTCCCATTTCCTTTTTTCTGAAGAAGTGCTGTGAACTTCTTCGAAAACAGAAACCGACTTTGAACCCACACACAATATGAAAAGTTCCAAAACCAATACTTCCTGTCTGAAACACAACCTGTTCATTATTATTGCTGACAGTAATGAAAAACAAAGGGCTACTAGTCATCTTAGTCTGTCAGTTACACATGATTTTCATTTTAAAATAATCAAACCAAGTAAATTGAATAAAGGTAGTACTTAGATATGCAGCACTTTGAATTTAACTTTTAATGCATTACAGTTTTCTGCCATTGTTTTGTTCTTGCTCCTTTTGCACGTGTGTGTGTGAGGCACAAAGTTGCACTGTAACTTCAACCCCACTGGGAAAAAACTGATAGGAATTAAGAAACATCAGCGAGTTTTCATGATGAAAACCAATGAGTACTAGACGTCAGGCGATTTATGGGTTTGGCCAGCTAATTGGCACTGATAGGACATTTTAAACATTATTAACTGAACTTGGCTACAATAGTGGCCGACGGCTGCGCAGCCTCCACCAGTTATGCAGGAAGGTGCGTTGCTGACAACTGAGGAGGTGACGGTTGTGCTAAATGAAGCAAAAAGGAGCTGATCAGTGGTTACAGCTCCAGAGAAAGCAGATCTCTTCATGTGCATGACTGTGTCTCAGTGTATTGTTCCTCATTTTAACATGTATTTACATGATTTCTTTGGCTCGACCGCAACAGCAGGGCCAGCTCTGTGAAGGCGAAAGTCTGTGACCAAATGACTGAGTGATGGAGTCAAATGAAAACCCCTGTAGCAGTTCATAGACAATCCAGCTATATACAAGGTTGTACAGTCTTGTTTTGTTATGTTTTAGCAATCGTGGAGAAAGTATTTTGAGTTTTTTTAAATTATTATTTTAAAGTTACTTCACTCTATTAGCCGATTAAGCAGCTATCCACCTTTTCCTACTCGTTATCATATTGACCTTTTAAAATATCCAAAATTAGTCACCCTCCAGTGAGTCCTCAGTACAATAAATTAGATAAACAGAGCAGTTTTTACTCAAAAAACAGATCATGAGTTTAGCTTGGAGGGTTAAAAATTGGTCTCTACAGAGAGTATGAATTTGTTTTTGTTGGCAAATTTGTTTTTTAGATTATTATCTAACGCTTAGTTTGTGTTTGTGTGTGTGTGTGTGTGTGTGTGTGTGTGTGTTTTTGATGATGACGTGCATGGGAAGCTAAACACGTCCAACGCAGTCATGTGGTGCTGTGATTTGACATTATAATGATAAATTGATTTCCTGGCTTTTTAGAATGTCATTCTCTGACGCAAATGCTTTTGCTGAGTCCCTCATTTAAAACGTTTTGCAGTCAAAGAAAAATGCTCAAATTTAATCTCAGACGTGCTTCTAGGCAGGTACAGCTTGTGTGTACGCATCTGGCCCCGTGTTTAATGTGCTGTTCTGTTTTCCCATCAGCCTAAGATTCTGCGTCCAGCGCTGCTTCCTGGAGAGGAGTTGGTGTCAGAGGGGTTGCGGGTGCTTCTGGACCCTGACGGCAGGGAGGAGGCCACTGGGGGCCTTCTGGGGGGCCCTCACATCCTGCCAGCAGAGGGAGCCCTCTTTCTCACCACATACCGCATCATTTTCAAAGGCACCCCCCATGATCCACTCGGTAAATACTTAACCACTGCAACACCAGCTTCTAAGTCTCAATTCAATTAAATATCAGTTTTTATATTGTACGCTAATGTTCAGTGTTAATATAATACACACCTTTTTAAATAAAAGACAAGTTATTAGCATTTTTCATAAACGACTTTTTTATTTCTTGGACAGCAGTGCATTTCTCGTCGCTGAACAGTTATTTTCAACTAAACATTTGGTCCCATGTGTTGAAACCATTCCATTTTTTCTGCTCAAATAGCAGCCAACGTTATCCTGGTAAACCTCACTCGTCATCACTGTAATGACCTTTCTAAACCACTAGTGGTACATAAGCTCCCTCTAGTGGTACGCAGAGGAATCTCCGAAGTGTTTTAAAAATAAAATACATTTAAATATACATAACATTTTGAATGAAAATTCTTATACTATGGGATCCCTGACATGTCATTTACAATGAGTTTTTCCTGTCTTGTAATATTTTTTATGTCAGCCTGCTATGTAGTCACATTCATGGACGTAGCGCCCACATACGTCTATCTATTAGTTATGAGCTAAACTGTAACGGCAAGATAATAAGTGGACTTAAAATGAATGGTTTACGAGGGCCTACTATTCTCTGAGGTGGTACGCGGTGTTAAAGGTTTGAGAACCACTGCTCTAAACTATTAACAGTAGGCGGGGTGGCGCCCTGGTGACGTCCCTGGTTCCTGTCTCACAGTGGACCTCTGTTGCATGTCATTCCCTGTCTTACTCTTCCCTCGTTTCCTGTCAACTATCCAACAAATACCAAAACAAAGTAAAAACAGTAAAAAAAAAAAAAAAAATTAAAAGATTAATAACTATATAAAAAACTAAGTTATTAGCAAGCGAACCAGTGTGTTGTGTCTGTAAGATGATCTCAGTAGCATGATCTTGCTGATCTTTGTCCCTGTGTGTCCAGTTGGGGAGCAGGCAGTAATCAGAGCTTTCCCAGTGTCCACGCTGACCAAAGAGAAAAAGATCAGCATCCAAAACCAGCTGCAGCAGAACATGCAGGAAGGCCTGCAGCTCCGCTCTGCATCATTTCAGGTAAACACTGAAAAACACAACACTCTCGTGTTAATCCAGTATGGACACCAGTTACCAAAGATCTGGGTGAATGCAGTGCAGTGTGTTTTAGTTAATGTGATTAATGTGATGTGTGAATGAGAATTTAGACTAACAAAAAAAATCATAGAAGTGAAGATGTAGCATCATTTATGGTTTAGTTTCTCAGATATTAAATGCAGGTAATGATATTCACTTACTGCTTTTCCTAAACCCACTGGGCTGCGAGAGGATACACAAACTGCACAAACTTATATACAAGCAGTAACGCTTTAATAAAGTGACAATGAACAGTCAGGGTGGCACATTTGTCAGAGACCCCGCTGGCTTGTGTTTCATAGCATGAGCTTAATTCTAAGAATCAAAGCAATTTTCAGCCAAGCATGTGTTTTTACTCTCTAGATGTTCTGCTGTAAAAGTTTTTATGGTTCATTCCTATCTTTTACTAACATGGATGATGAAAGTGGCCGTGTTCTTGGATTGTGGGTCACTTGGCCCATGTGGACATCTCTTGAGAGTTGAAATTAAATGTGTGTGTGTGTGTGGGTGTTTGTTGTGGAAACCATACGTGGGCTGGTTAGTCAATGCTGTGTTTAGATCTGCACGCTTTAGCAAATGTTTGGCGGCAAAACAGAGAGGAAAACTGACCCATCCCTACATCAAAAGGTGGCTTCAACACATGTTGACACAGTTTGACTAATATCTCTTGCAGCTGATAAAGGTGGCGTTTGACGAGGAGGTGAGCTCAGAGATGGTGGAGATCTTCAGGAAGCACCTCCAGAGGATCCGCTACCCGCAGTCCATCTTCAGCTCCTTTGCTTTCGCAGCAGGACAAACAACACCTCAGCTAATCCTTCCAAAACAAAAAGAGAGGAACACCGGCTTCAGGTTTGTGGAGCAGCTTCACAGACTCAGGCTCTGGACTAACTCATTATTGTAAACAAATTCGCCAAGCATCACTGAAGGGAATCACTTCCAGGTGTCATCTGAAACATTAGTGTAAATAACTGCATACCTCCAGCAGTGTGTTTCTCTTCTGGAAATGTTGGAAGTAAACCTCCTGTTTTGATGCTGAAACTGTACACTGTAAATGATGTGGCTGTCTGCCCTGCACTCCTCACAGAACACTCTCCAAAACTATCGTCAAGGGAGCAAAGCGGGCCGGGAAGATCACCATGGGCCGTGGCAGCCAGTCCACGCTGAAGAAGAACGACAGAGGCAGCAGGATGACCTGGCATGAAGATGATGACATTTCAAGTGAGAGGAAACACACATGTGCATGTGATGATGTGTAGGGAGAGGAGAAACAAAAGACCATAATTCATCTTTGCATGTGTGTGTTTTAGTATCAGACGACGGTGAGCCGCCGCCCAGCAGCACTCTGCGAGCATCAGAGAAGTCCACCATGGAGCAGCTGGTGGAGCAGTCCTGTTTCCGTGACTACCAGCGTCTTGGCCTGGGCACCATCACCGCCAGCTCGTCTCGCTCTAAGTCAGGCGAGCAGTTCAGGATCACAGCCGTGAACAGACTCTACTCCCTGTGCCGCAGGTATGTACCTCACAGGCTGGATACCCGCTTAACGTGCCTCAAGGAACAGTGATGATGTCCAGGGCTGTCCCAAATACCTTTTGTGGGGGGGGGGGGTTGAAGGGCCAAATATGATTCGCTGAACATGCTGAGATGGATGACATGGTGCTGAAACACATCTTAAGGTTTAATTAAGGCATTCATTTTTTAAGTATTCTGTTAAACTGGGCTCAGACTACGGTTTTAGTTTTAATACAGTACAATTTTGAAATTGGGTTGCATCACACACATACGGAGGAAACTTCACAGATGTTTTCTCTAATCTCAAACATACACACCACAGGATTTGAAAATAACAGCACATCACACACTACAGGATATTATTAAGATAACTTTGCTAGAGGGAGCCTGAATGCACCACCTCACGTGATTTCATGTGGAAGCAGAAGTAAACAAAACAGAGCCATGGTGCAACATCTTGCTGTCAGTTAACGATGCTTTGCACTGAGATAAACAAAAGCAGAAGGCTAAACAAGTCTGGATGAATGGTTGGGGAGACGCGGTCAAGAAGAGCTGTCTGTTCCTCAGTGAGAGCTGGAGGTGAGATTTTAACTGTCGGTTTTAAAAGCTGTCAACAGAAGGATGCTAGCTAACGTTAGCCTCAAGGGCTAGAATGTTTTCCATTGCTTGGCAGCACCATCAGCTGCTCCATACTGATGTTATCATAGCTGTTAACATCCAGAGTTTAAAATCCTAAATATCAAAAAAATTTTCAGGGTGGCTCCGATGGGTCTGCGAGCAGTTTAGGAGGTTTAAGACTGGATCTATAAACCTCTCACGTCACCAGATAATCTGGGCCAAACATTGTTACTCGTAGGGAATAAATCGGCCCAAAATTCCTGTAGTCTGAACTCAGATTTATTCTACAGACCACAGTATTGTTGCTTGTGTTGTCATTTGTTTGAAAAGACTTTATTTTTTTTGTTTAATGAGGTCCTATCTATGTGCTTTTAAGATTTTTTTTATTTATATTCATGAGATTCATATTTATTAAGAATTTTTGTATTGCTGTTTCTCAACAAAAAAAACAATACCTGAATCCCAAAAAAACCTAGACCAACCCAACAAATAAATATCTGAATAGTGTAATATTTGGGTAGAGCCCCGCTGATGTCAGCACAGTGGTGTTAAGCTAATTTTGAGGATTTGTAGCCCCACCTCAAGCTTTGTAAGCCTCAGTATTTTAAAAGGCCAGAGGGGAGTTCTCTTTTACCTAGCAGACAGATGTTTCACTTTTAATTCACTGAGACAGCTAGATTTAAATTTAGCCCATTACCCAAAAACACAAATCCTGGGACGAATGACATCATAGTCCCACTTAGATCTTGGCTGTAAATTCATTGAGAGAACATTCAACTCTGTGAATTAATAAATTGCTTTGCAGTGGTTTATTGATAGCAGACAGTCTTAATAATAATACTTGTATAAATGAGATTTCTGTCTGCCTCTCTCCGTCAGTTACCCGGGGCTGTTGGTGGTTCCTCAGGCCGTACAGGACAGCAGTTTACACAAAGTGGCCCGCTGCTACAGACACAACCGTCTGCCTGTGGTGTGTTGGAAACATCCTCGCACTAAAGCAGTGCTGCTTCGCTCAGGAGGCTTCCACGGCAAGAGTGTGGTGGGATTGTTCAAGTCGCAGAACCCCTCCTCAACAGGTACGCATTCACAGCAGCTTGGAGTTTCTGTTGTATAGGCCAAGCTGTTGTATCCCTCTGTACTTTTAAAACACGTTACTTCAGCTAACTGACCTCAGGAATAACACTTAAAGCTAACTGGCTCGCAGTTTTTTAAGTTTGTCGCATTGAAGCTCATCTTTACTGTTTACATTATTGCACTTTTGATGCTTAGTCTGTCAAACACTTGACCTTTAATCCAAGCGTTGTGCTTTGCCTTTAGCTCCTGCCTCGTCCTCAGAATCGTCCAGCAGTCTCGAACAAGAGAAGTACCTGCAAGCCATCCTCGACTCCATCCCCGTCTACTTCAAAATGAACGGAAACAACACCCTGTCCAACCGCTCCCTCATCGGCCTCTCACCAGGTACACAGATACAGATCACATTTTTATAAATTAGATGATGCTGAGTGTCTTTATTCTCTCTGCTGCTTTACCACTTTGATTATATAGTTTGGATACTTCTAGATTACTGACTCTTCATACCTAAAACAACACACATGAATGTGTTGTATTGTTGTGACTTTTGAGTTTTTGGATCTCTGATAACTTCCCACACCCCCAGTTTGTAAAGGCCTTGAGCCTTAACATTAATCCTACATGCACAGTTGCATGTCTCTTGAATTGGAACACCTAAACGGAATGCAGCCGTTGACGCTATCAATTGCTCCTGTATTTGACAAGTCAGATTGTTGGGTGTGAGAGAGTTCTGTTAAAACCAAACAGGACAGAAGACTATGTAGCACTGAGGCCAACCTCACCATGACCTTATGCTGCGTTCACATCGTGTGGATGTTACCGTGTTTGTGCAACATGTGAATCTCGGGTAAATTTGACTTGCTTTTGTTGGACGTAGGTGGATTCCTCACAACAGCTTAGATAACAACATATTATTCAGTGATAATTTGGTTATTTAGGATATTTCCTCTTCACATTATGTTAAAAAAAAATCAAGATTTGCCGTCGTAATTACTGTGACTTGGAAGCTGTTTTATTTTCATGCCAAAAACTGGTAAATATGATAACTTCCATATGACGTGAACACAGCTTTACCCTAATAATAACCTTATGTAGTATTATAATTTAAACCTAACTCTTAGACTGGTGGAGTCTGTGCCTGTGTCAGTGCCTGTGAGGCTTGACTCTGAGATCGTTAGATGCTTCAAACCAAACCTACGTCACCTGACTACCCAGGCTCCTACCTGACCTGAATTCGCTATGTGATGGCCTCGACTCTGCCGTGGGAAAAAACAGAGTTTGTTTGCGAGGGACAAGAGGCCACGCTGAGTTCATTTCTTCTGATAAAGAGAAAAACTGCAGAGTTGCACTCTTTATTTTTGTTCACTGCAGCTCTGTTTTTTCTCCGCCATCAGGCAATCACTCTCTTCCTTTTTGTGTTTGCTCTGGTCCGCAGCTATTTTTCACCTACTTATCTTTCTGTGTGTGTGTGTGTGTGTGTGTGTGTGTGTGTGTGTTTGTGTGTGTGTGTGTGTGTGTGTGTGTGTTTATGAGACAGAGAGAGAAGGAGACTGTGTGGGAGAAATACTGTATCTGATATTTGGCAACATTTGGAAGGAAATTTGTACAATAAAAGGTTACGTAAGAATCACAGGACAACCTGGGGTCACTGCCGGGCCCATCCATCTCCTCTGGCTTCACCCCCTCCTCTCTGTGTCCTGGACATACTGGACAACGTACAGTACACTGTACTGGGCTGAGGCTGTGTCCAGGATGCTCATATACATGCACACACTCACATTTGCTCATTTAACCATCATCTTGTGTTTAAAGTGCTCAGATCAGATTACAGGCTCCTAATGGGAAAACTGGATTTAGCTCAATTCTTCAGTGTCATGATGAGTTCAAACTGAGCCAAAAGGCGAAAGTAATCACTGCAGTCGGTTTTGTTTTCGTTTCTAGATGAATGGAGCGCACATTTGTCATCTTGTCTTGTTTATGATACGGTGCAAATGAAAAAAATTTACTTTCCCGAACCCGTCATCTCATCTGCCACTTGCTAACTTACTAACGTCCTGTTGTGTGAATGTTTTGTCTTCAGGCAGTGACAGGAGGACATCCAGGATGCCGAAGATGGCTCCTGTCCATTTAGACCTCCCATTCTCAAACAGCTTTACCAGAGGAGGTGAGTGTCGTTTCCCACTCAACATGTCTACGTGTGTCCTCCTGCTGCAGGCTGAAATATGAAACACCAGGATCTGTCATCATTTGCTCACAGTTTGGATGATAACTATAGTTTATGGAGGTCTTTTGCCAGCGCTCCTGGTTTTTCCAGATGTTCTGCCGCTCCACATGGGTCACATGTTCTCCCATTTTTCTCTTGTTATAAAACACATTTGATCATACTGTAGAAATATGTGTGAATGTGTCATCAAACTATGGTAAGGCACTACACTGACACTCCTGCCGACAGAACTTTGCAAATAGATTACAGAGAATGAGGAATTTGGTTTTCATTCAGATAGTGTTGAGGGAGAATTCTTCTCGTTAAAGCTGATCGTTCTGTGATTTTAAGAGCAGCATTCATTTATGAGAATGTGTGAGCATAAGCCTATGGGCCAACACTACTTACAGGGGCAGTTCAACTTGTAGTGCTATTTATTAATTTAGATTGTTTGTTGTGAGTTGTCGAGGAGACATAGAGACGTGTGCCTTCTCTTAAATGTAATGGAACTAGATGGCACTCGGCTTGTGGTGCTCAATTGTGGGCTCATTTGAAAAACTCAACAGCAATGTCTCTTTCAGGAAATTCTGTCCTGGTTACTCAAGATAATCCACAGACCTTGTTGTGGGTAAACGTTAGAATGTACCCACTAAACGGAGTGGTCCTCCTACTGCCGCCCTTCTGTGCTTTGACCACGTGCTGTGATTGACTTGGCAAGGTGGGAGGTGGTTAGGGTAAAGGCCAATTCAAAGTTTCCTTGTCCACATGTCAGCAAGGGTCCATTTTAGTCTGTGTGAGGTAAATGTCGTCATCCACCCATGTCCGTGTGCAGCATAGACCCCAGTGCAGACGTCTGCATGCAGCTCATTTTTTGTGACCGGTTTACACACCAGTCCAGTCCAAAACACTGCTGTCAAGCCAGCCACTGCCGCCTCACTATCATGAAGTTAGTTTTAAGTTGGATTTTCACCAGATATTTACTCTGGAGCCCATCAGTATCCTCTTAGTGTCCTTTTCACCTGATGGCAGTAGTAGAACATAAGCTCACCTCTCAGCTCTCCCATCTGCTGCGTCTGCTACATACTAGCATCGACCACTGCTGTGAGCAGTTTCATGTAGGAACTATTTTCTTTCTACCAAACTACACCTGCCAGCCGTATCACTGCGCAGCAGAAAGCGTGCATCTATTCATGGACAAGAGGCTTGTGCTTGTGACAGCGTGAGAGACATCAATGGGATCCTCCTCAGCTGAGCTGTGACTTTAGCTAGCTAAGTGATGCTAGGTGAGCTAGCAGTAGATGGACGTTTGCTTACATGAGGTGATACAGTTGGTAGGTGTAGCTCAGTAGAAAGAAAATAGTTCCTACATGAAACTGCTCACAACAAGGTCTGTGGATTATCTTGAATAACAAGGTCATGGTTTCTGGAAAGAGACATTGATGTTGAGTTTTTCAAATGTATTTTTGGTGCTTTGAGCACCACAAATCGAGTGCCATCTTGTTCCATTATATTGGAGAGAAGGCAGACATCTCTACAGCCGATATCTCCAACACTCAGCAACTCACACCAAAACAATCTAGACTGATAAACAGCACTACAGGTAAGAGTAAAAAAATATATTTTTGATTTGTGTGTGAACTGTCCCTTTAATGTTTGAAGTAAATTGCTGTTAAGTGTAATATACATTTTGTGAATATATCTGTAAAATAGCTGTTTCTATGATAAACACAGACTCCAGATTGTAAGTCTTGTAGTTATAATACCATGAATATAATGCCTGAATGTGAGCAAACATAAACTAAATATTTGTGAAAATACTGGAATCATACAGCACAAAAATGATAAAGTATTGCAGGTTAAGAGGGAGACATAATAATAGACTCTAAATAAACTAAATGCAACCACAGGGACAAATGACAGACTATTCTCCGTCTTTTTCTCATAAGCCAAACAACTGTAAACAGATGCTGAAAATAATTTGAGCCTTAGCACTCAAAGTGATTATTAGGTTGTCTTATGCACTTTGTTAAATATCTGTTTATTATGTGAGGGATTTATATCTTTAAACAGAAAGTCATTGCCACATTAACCGTTTATGGTGACCTGTAGTGTTTCTATTGAGTGATCTTTACTGCAAATGTAATCGTACAGATTAAAACTTGATGTACTGTTAAAGTGGCACACCATGGTAAGCATGTAAACTGGAATGTGAGCTCTTCAGAGGAAACCATCAGGACAGAGTGTTTCGACTCAGCCATGTGTGCCTGGTGCTGGCGCATGTCTGAGGTGTTAGTCAGATTCATGTCGAAGGGCAGCGGAGTTCTTCAACTGACTCAGCAATGAAAAGGATGACAAAGCATTTGTTTGTCTCCCATGTTTCATTCATAGAGTTGCAACACTGTCCAGTCATTATGTCTGTATTTATAATGCAGGATTATCACTGACATATTCTTTGCCTCCTTGGAATCGGGTGTTACATTTCGAGTCAGATTTCCTAAGAGAGTGATCTAATTTATCTGAGATAAACAAGGTCAGAAAATACATGATGAGCAAAGATCTTTTCTCCAGAATATTTATTTTATCCAGTGATAACAGGAAAACTGTCTATTACTCACAGATCATCATTTTCTAATCGTATTAATAATGCTGGTGGATGAAAGGGGTGCAGTAGACGGAGATGGCGACGGTGTAGCTGATGTAGTAAATTTCTAAAGAATATGAAGTCATGAAGTGCCGTTACTAACCTGTAGTCATTTTACAGTTAATCGTGACACAAAGCACAACCAGACAACGCCTGTTAATAATATACATGTATTTAGAAAATAATGGAGTCATAGAAAACAACAGGTATTGGGTTAATTTATAATTGTTTTTAATTCTTTCTAAGGCCCTGTTCGCACAGGACTGGTATCACTTGGAGACCTCATGTGATTTGTAATAACTGCAAAGGGTGTATTTGATCTTAATCTGGTGGGAATCTGCCAGGCCAAATTACTAGCACCAATTTTCTACCATATTTTGCCAAACACAGAGGCCATGTGATAATATTAGTCCTGTGCAAATAGGCAACTGGATGATTTGGGGTGGCATTTTGTTGTTTTTGTTTCTCCTGGGCTTCTTTTCTGCCTCTTCATGAGTTACTTTGGCAATTAAAACGAAATCTTTGACAGCATTTAAATCCAGTAGAATATGTAGTCAGCATCCGTTGACATGTCTCTACCCACATGCAATGTTTGACTTTAGTCTGGTGCACCTGTTACAAATACAGACATCACATGTTTCTGGAGTAGAGTGTGTTGCATCTGTTCGTGACAGTCTCTGGCACAGTAAGACTTGTTTTCACACCATCAATCATAACCATGGACAAATATATTCATGCATGCTATGACAATCATTCTCTCAATCATTTAAGAATGAAAACTTTTTTATACTTTCACTCTATGTGGACCAGTCCAGTCTTTGACCTTTAATGGTAACTCTTCATTTGCATGTTTCTTTGGTCTGATGGTTAGCAGGGCAGGTGGTGATGTCCATATGATGTTGACATGATTTATTTTTTTCCCTGCCCTCATCTTCTCTCTCTACCTCCTGTTCAAACAACCAACCAGTGCTTGAGTACAGAGATAAACTATTCACTCATTCAAACCAAAAACCTGCCAGTAAGGAGAGAATCCAGCATCAAGGTATAGTCAAACTGTCTCTTCTCCCTGCCAGTCCTCTTAAAGCGCTCCTTATCTTTCTAACGCATCCTCCAAGCCTCATCCTTGCTCCTCTCTCTAACCTTCACAAGTACTCACTAACCAGGTCACCGCTCCGCGCTGCAAACCCCTTACAAAGACCTTGTTAGACATAGTACTAATCATGGCTGACTTTGTGGGTGCTCCTCTGGGAGCTGTGGTCTCTCACAAACCAGAGTGGCTGCTCTAATGTGGCCTTTTCCATTGTTAATGTGTTGGCTCAGCAGGGCTAGCTGTGGTCAGTTACGAGCCGGGTCCAGGCTGAGGAGGAAAGGAAACTGTTTGTCATGGCAGACAAATCATGAATCACATAAAATGAGGCCCCCTCTGATCCTGCTGAATAATAAGGACAGACTCGAGTATTCTGTATACGTGACACAAAGAGAGGAGGATTCAGTCGATATTTAAAAAAAAACATAAATGCTTGATGCTGTTTTTGTTGCCTGTTTATCTTGAGTCATATCAGGTCATGTTAGTCTTGCTATCAGGTGTAAGCTAGGGATGGGAATCCAAAACCGGTTCCAAATTGTCGGATCTATCTGAACCGCATATCTGCTATCTCATCCATTACTTGTGTCAATACCAGCATGTTTACTGACAGTTGCACATTGCAAAACAATGACATCACACTTGTGTCTGCACTGCTCGAAATTTGTTATCAAAAGGGGTCATGGCAACGACAAAGAAACGGTCCAAAACGTGGCTTCGTTTCCCGAAGAAAGATGATAACTCTACTGCTGTAATGTCTGTAAAATGAAAAGTGCTGAAACATCTTTCTGCGCAACATTCGGCTCAAGTTCCAGGAATGCCATGTATTTGACAGTTTACGCACAAGGGCCACTGCTTCCCAGCCGAGCAGCCCGTCCGTTACTGAGGGTAAATACGCTGTTGTAATAACAATAGCACCACGCATGCAGGTTGAAACCTAAATGAAAACGAGTGCTGTACAAATATACACTGTGTCCAGGCTCAGAGATAATAAAACAGTTGTAGGCCTACCTTTATTTCCACACAAAAATTGATCAGGAATGAGTTAGGGAATCAATAAAGAATTGGACTGATAAGCGGAATTAATAATGACACTGATATCAACAAAATCGTATCTGTTTCTATCCCCAGTGTAAACAGCTTGCATCTGTGAGAAGTCTTTGAACAGCATTTGAAACCCTCAGTATGAACCCCGGTTAGGTTTCTGTCTGACTTTAATGAGGCTCTTGTATAACAGCCTTGATTGCAGAAGCCGACATTAGCAGCCGTTTGACAGCCGTACAAATGCAACTCAAAAGGGCTGAAAGTGATTATTGTGAAAAATCATGTCCTTCCTGATAGTGATTCATGCCGTTGGGAAGGTATTGCATGCTGGTTTTCAGAGAATGTTCTTCTCGACTTGTTGACTTGCAAAGAAATTCCAAAAACTTCTGCTTCTAATATCTCAACACACCCGACCCGCAGAGGCGACTGCTTTGTTGGTGGACTGAAAGAATGACGGCCTTTACATAATCCCTGTTGCACTGCCTGTGCATGTAAACGTAGTCCGCATGTCATGTGTTGTTCATCATTCGGCCTTAGTTTGTTTGACAGCATGTGTACATCAGTGGCATTCGAACAGGCCAGCTCCTGCGTGTGTGACTTTTGTTTGTATCTGTGTGTTTGCAGGCATGTGGGCTAGCCTGCGCTCCAGCAGCAGACTCAGTCATCACCCGTTGACAGCAGACGTGGGCGCCAGGCTAGCAGGGAAGGATCTGGCGCCCCCTGCAGGCAGCAGCAGTCTGCAGGCGCAGCTCCTGAAACAGCAAGCTGCTCTCTACGTCTTCGGAGAAAAGTCCCATTTAAGGGTGAGAATACAAAGGAAGCTGCTCTCTGGGGGCTGAGCAGACATTTTGTTTTAAACTGTGGTAAATGCACACTTCAGTGTCCATTTAAACCAGAACAACTGCACAATCGAATGCAATCCAATAGAGCTGTTCATAAAATCCTCTTTTATTATGCATATGATGTTTAAATTTTTAATTTATGAATTGAATGTTATGTTTTAACACCAAGGGCACAGTCAGTGATAGTGTTGTACTGCAGTGATTCCTGACCAGAGGTACTTGTACCTTATAGGCTGTATTTCTGCAGTTACAAGGGGGAGCATGGGAATATTGTTGTGTAGCTCAACTGATTTGAAGACAATAGATAAATAATAATTTGATGAGAAAATAAAAAATATATATATTTTCCTATATTAAATCAGCTGCAAGTTGAACACAATGTGTTGCAGTTGAGATTGTTTAAAGACTAGTAAGCAAGCAAGCAGAGAAATCTAAACAGTTAGCTAAAAGTACTGTGTAAATGCTTATAAAGAAGCTAAAAATGGTGACTATACAGTTCAAATAGTATGCTTACTAAATGTAATGAATATGCAGTTAAAATATTTAGCTTAAAATAATTGAATGTCCAGCTTCTGCGGTAAGTTTTACAAATGCAAACTTGACCAAATAACCTAAACAATGACAGTTTGTTTGAAAAAAAAATACTTTAATAATACTGTAAAAAAAAAAAAAAAAAAAATGAAATACTGTAAATACTGTTAAATAATATCCAGTTAATGAACACATTTGGAAAACCTCTCCAGTGATGTTAATGAAAATGCTCTTGAGTTTGTCTGATAGAGATACAGAAGAAAAGGTTGGAAACCGCTGCTGTGGTGGAGTACGTTATAATCAGGTGTTTGGTAATACTCTGACCCCCTCATTTCAGGAAAATGTCACCAAAAACTGAACACTCTGAGCTTTGTGCAACAATTGTATTAGAAAATAAAAAACACGCTGAGTCAGCTGTAGGTTTAAAACAGTGTATTGCAATTGAGAGTGTGTGTAAAGTAGTTAGCGAGCAGAGAAGTCTAAATTGTTAGCTAAAAGTAATGTGAATATACAGTTTAAATAGGTAACTAACTAAAAGTAATGACTGTGCAGGTGAAATATTTAGTTAAAATTTGATGGCACATTCAATTTGTGCCACCAGCAGTACAAATACAAACTTGACCAAACTAAACTAAACATCAACAGTTTAATTGCTTGAAAAAAATACTATAACAATCCTGTAAAATGTTCTCAAAGCTGTATGAAAAAATATTATGAATAGTTGTAAACAATATCCAGTTTGGTTTGTGATGTTTTAATTTTATATGATAATGTAATGTTTTTTCCTGTGTAAATTAGTTTTACAAAAAGACACCTGTCAACATAGTGCAGTCCAACACCACCAAGTACCTCAAAACATCCCATAGATTTGCGACACCCCCTTGTCGTTGAGGTGTTAAGAAGCCCACCATGAACTACAGCGCCCCTGCGCCAGGTCTTACTGGGGACTTTTATTGCCTCTCTTTTTGCCTCATTTCCTGTCGTCTGTGTGTCTGCTCTCACTCTCTAAAAAAGTGCCCAATAAATAATAACAACAACCAAAAAACAAAACAGGCACCATTGATTTGCACCCAAACAAAACTGAAGAACTACAGTCTGAACAATCACTGAACATTTGGAGTGATGTAGTATTGCAGGAGTGTGTATTGCCTTACACTGTACATGTATTTGATGTATTTTTATGGTACTCAGCATAGTTTCATTCTTATTTTGATATGTTGTTTTAGTGTTACTGTTTGTTTTTCTTTCATGAACCCACACCCCTCTAGAAGGCAGTTTTAGTACTGAATTGATCACCTTAGTAAAATGAACTCAAGATTTCCCACTGTGTTTTGACAGGGCCTCAGAGTGGACTCCTCTCTGAACTGTGAGCTGGTGCCGGTGGACTTTGCAGACACGCGGCAGGTGAAGGCCTCTTTTAAAAAGCTGCTGAGAGCCTGCGCTCCCAGCGCCACCTCGTCTGACTCAGAGGACTCCTTCCTCAAAGCCTTGGAGGACTCTGAATGGATCCTGCAGGTGACCAAACACACAAACAACACTGTTCCTGTTTTTCTTTTTTGAAGGGCTCACGTTTACGACAATACAGTGACTCAGAGTCAGACTCTAAAAATTGTGTGAGAACGACCCGGCAGTCCGCTCTTACTGCTCATCCTGTGTATCAGATTCACATAATGAATAAATCCACTCTGAAGCCATTTTCCCAAGGGAAACAGCAAAGCTTTTATCATGCTGGTTATCTGATTGACCCCCTGCAGCCTCCGTCCGTACATCGAACATATCATAGAAAAATATTATCTGTGGGAAACCCTTCATAGACAACAGGCAGCACTCAGCAAGCAATTTACCAGTAGACCAAACATGGTAACGTATGCACAGCAAGGATTAATTGTGTGTGTGTGTGTGTGTGTGCATGCTGTACGTGCTCACATGCACATATGTTGATCTCCCACAGCTTCACAAGATCCTGCAGCTGGCACTGATTCTGGTGGAGCTTCTGGACAGCGGCTCATCTGTTCTCCTCAGCCTGGAGGACGGCTGGGACATTACTACACAAGTGAGTGAAGAAGCGCACCAATAAGATGATATTTAGAGGACATGGAGAGGCTTAACGTTGTGCAGAGGTTGTCTTTAGATACGTCTCCATCAACCTGTTTTCCTACAAATTTTTATTTTTGTATATAAAAAGGGGGAAATACAAGAGATTAAAACACCGAAGAAATATACGCAGCACTTCAGTTTTACGCTTGATGGAGGTCGGAAAGCTGGCTTAATGAAAAGCCCATAAAAGGAGAAATAAGCAGACGGGGTTTTTAAGTGTACGTGACCACAACTTCCCTGGTACAAATCCAGATGGGGGTCCTTGTTACATTTCCCTCTCCTCTCTGTAATCATAGCGGTTGATAAAAACCCCATAGGGGACGCATGGATCAAAAGAAACACATTAAATCATTTAAAAAACACTACAGCGTCATTCTGAGAGGAAAGCAGCAATAAAACACTGTTGTATTTCTGAGTTACTGGCACTCACTTAATTACATCATTCTTCCCCACCCTTATTGATTATATTAGCAAACATGTACACACTCTGATTGACATTGTGTTTGGCCACATTTAAGAAAAGCTTGTGTGAAATAACTTGCATGTGGGTGCAAGCTGTAAATGGAAAATGGGAAAAAAGAAAAGAAAAAATCACTTGTTAAAGATGAAGTAACGACAGAAAATAGCCGACTGTTGATAAAACGCTTGTTTACATTATGAGTAACTTTTAACCGTTGTCTTATTGGTTTTGATGTGAAACAAACAAACATCAATAAATATAAAAGACGAAAAAAGGATCCAGGTGCAGCCACACAACCGTTAAACAAGAGAGTACATCAGATAAGAAGTGCTTTACTTATAGACAGCTGTTTAGACATCAGCCAAACTGATGCAACCGTACTCTCGTCATTATCATCATCATTATCTAGTGCAGTATATTAAGATTTAAAGCAGAAACAAGTACCTCAAATAATAACAGTAGGATATTAGTAATAGTTTAAATGTGAATTTTAGGTGTTGATAGGGCTGGGTATCAGTACTCGATACCGAAATAAACTGATACCTGCATTCGATCATTTTTCTACTCCGATGTAGAAAAAAGACATTTGCATGGTTTCGCTTGCAGCCAATCACTGCAAGTGTTCCTCAATTTAATGCAACGCAGCAGCTACAACCAATATAATCTGTGGTCAGGTGAAATCAGGCGCTGTTTATTTGATGGAGTTGGCAGTTAAGCGTGCCTTAAAAGGCTCAGACAAACCAAACTAACATCAAAGAACTAGTGGCAATGAAGGCCATCTGTTGCGTCGCCTCACATGACCTGAGTCAAAGTCGAAGTTGCTCCTAAACACACCACAAAGACTACAGTCAGTGGCCAACTAGCACGTATGTTCTGCCCCAGTGTGAGAGGAAATAACCCTCCATAGCAGCAGGCGGCTAATCTGTATTCATCATTTAAAAATGTATACTAGAAGTCAGACAGGAAGGATTCAAGACGCTAGTTAGCCAATTAGCACATTAACAACACAACCCAATGTTGAAAGAATAAATTATATTAACCGTGTGCTAGCGAACAGTAACACAAACAAATACAAACTGTTCAAATTAAAGGGCTCAATGGCTTAAACATTTTTTTACCTAATAATAAAGTTTGTTTTTATCTCATGTTCCTCTTGACGTGAGCCGTTTGTTTGCTTTCTTCACTTCCATCTCACTTCTTGTGGGCTGAGCTGAACTGCCAGATAACACTGATCACTGATTGGCCCCGCCCTGTACAATGCAAATTCAAGAACAGGTGACAGGGGTCCGCAGGGGCCAAGTAGTGCTAACAGTGCAGGACCCACTGCAAAAACCAGGGCAACAGACGATGGCCCGACACCGACCAATGACTGACCATCGGCTTGGTATGTCAGGGCTCCAAGAGTGATGGTATTGGTAATGGTGTTGCAATTCTTTAAGCAATACCCAGCTCTAGAAGCTGTCAACAACATTTTTAGGGATTCTCCACAGAGCCAGACTGCCTTTCTTAATGGACCATGTGTGAATCATAAATCTGGCACACCTGCTTTTCCCGCTCATCCTGTAATCAGCTCTGTCACTGGTGACCCAATTATGCAGAGACAAATCACGAAAAGGTCTCGAAGCCTCTCTGATCTGTGCTGATTTCTAAAGTTCACGGTGCTGATTTTAAGGCACGTAAACAAAAAGTCACTTTCGATCCTGATCAGTCGTCGGTATGCATTCGCTGCCGCATCCAGCATTTCATCGCATGTTTGCTTTCTGAGATCATATTTTCCGCGTTGACCTGTTAAAGTGCACATGTTTGTGTTGCAAGCGTGTGTCCTTCAAAATGTGTTTACGGGGTTTGCGAAGCCCTGGGCTGCTGTTTAAAAGCACACTTTGTGGACCCCTTATGCCAGGCACGTGTTCGGCCTGGAGCATCTCTCTCCACGGGCCACCGGCTCCATCACGCCAGGTCCTGATCAGCCCGCACAGGCAAATGGCCTCCATATGCTCTGGCTCTCCCGCCTCTGTCCACGGACCATAGACACCCAGCAGACAGGATGCAGAACCGTCTTTGCTTTCTTTTTTAAAACTCTGGTTTCTGTCTCTCCGTCTAACCCTCGGCCTCTCTCCTCTCATGCCTTTCCCTCTCTTAAATCCACTCCTCAGTCCGCTTTAGTCCCACAAATAATCTGAGGGGCTCATTTCAGTGCCGGGTTTGTGGGGGGACTTTCTCTACCACTCAGGGTTGGATGTTCTTTTAAACCTCACAGGGAAGCCATGAACTGTTTTTCTCGCTCATTCCACACGCGTCAGGGCTCATTAGTTGTGTTGGAGGAGACACGGGCAGGGAAGCAGGCCAAGCACACTGCATGTGTAGACAAGTGGTTCTCAACTGGTGTGTTGTGGAGCGAGCTCAAGTGCGCCTGAAGACTTTGCTGCGATGTTATATAAATGTAATTGATAGCAGATGATCACTTTAATGTTGTGTTGTCAGAAAATGTTGTGTTCTGCTCTTGAAGGGATGCAAAGCTAAGTCTTACCACCCAAGAAAAAAGTATGTGTGCTGATCAAAATCATGCATTACAAACTGAAAAAATCCTGCACACATTCCTTTAGCAGTAACATGATCAAACAACTTATCTACCAGAATATCAGGGACTTTAAACCCTCTTCATTTAACTTAATAAGAAGTATCATATTCAGTAGGTCTCAGTCGCTCTGACACTGTGTTGTTGCGAATATTTTTTTCATTGAGACTAAACTAGCTAATTACAGATATACTGCTATGTGCGTAAATGTTAGCAGATACTGTAACAAGAAACAGAACATGTTTGAGATCATTTAGAAACCATTAGTTTGTCCATTAGAGAGCACTAACACGTTTATTTTTCAGCTATAAAATCTCCCACTCAATACTCATGTAGTCACAATTCTTAAATAACCTCTCAGAAATTATTATTTCTGTTAAATAAAATTCTGTCAACATAAAAAGTGTTTAAACTTTGTCAGTGTTGGTCTTGACCTCAAAAAATCCATCCAAGATTCATAAAATCAGAAATTATCTGTCGGAAAATTTACACAAATTGCACAAATCTCTAAACAGGTTACACTGTGGCTACACTGAAGACGTTACAGATGTGGGCAGTTCACAGAGCAAATGTGTTGCACAGTGTATCATTTTACTGGCTACACCTGCAGCACACACACAGCGTATGGTTGTCTCTGGCAAACAACACGATGAGTTTGCGTTTTAGGATTGTGAGGGATTGTTTCTTCAGTTTTTGGAGTGAGTACTGTGCTGTGAAACTCAAACTGTTTTCACAGAGTTTGTGTAGAAAGGGTTAATAACAGTCTGCAGACTATAGTAGGCAATGTTAAGGATAAAGTCACAAAGTAACCACCAGCTGGTACCAGCAAAATAAATGCTGACAGAGCGATCAAGACCTCAAAGTGGAAGCCCTGATACAATGTGGTCGATGTGTACAGTCTGGCTAAGTTACTTATCAAAGATAATTATAAATTGACGGGAAATATTGATTTAAAATGAAGGTATTTCATTCATTTGTTGTTGCCCTTATTGTTTCCTGTATAACAGTAGTTTATTTTAAAAGGTCAGTCAGAGCCGGCCTGTGGCACAGGCAGTACAGGCAAATGCTAAGGGTGCTGTCGGCAGTAGAGATGTCTGCCTTCTCTTACACATAATAGAACTTTTTACTGTTTTAATAGTGACTTTATGACCCATTTCTGTGTAAAAGAGACACGCACACCGCACGTAAAAAAGAGAAATAGAAGACTGGTCGATTTTAACATCTGTAGAGCAGATCTCAGCGGCACAGACACACCACTTTGGCGCTGCACTCACACCTGATGTTGCGCGTTTCATTGATTACAATGAAAATAGAGTGTCAGCAGCCACTTCGTGAACAACAGCATTCATTACTACTTTAATGTAGCCACTTTTTCACTGTCGTGTTAAATGTCCCAATTTCCTTTTGTCAGTTTCTATTAGAAATATTTCCTTTAACTTTCTATCGAACAATATGAAGCCTCTTTTCCTGGAGCAGTATATATTTTCATATCAACCAAACTTCGTATGTGAACCTTGGAATTTTTTTATTTTTTTTAAGTAGGCTATAACAGGACCAAACACACTGTAATCCAGCAGAAACATACATAACAGAATTATATTTTCCCATGTAGTAGATGATTGTTAACACTGCAGGTGAGTCTTGTATTTGACTCGTCTCTTTCTCATGTATCACGCTCACCTTCTCTCTTTCCATCTGTAGGTGGTGTCTTTGGTGCAGCTGCTGAGCGATCCTTTCTACCGCACTCTGGAGGGTTTCCAGGTGCTGCTGGAGAAAGAGTGGCTGTCCTTTGGCCACAAGTTCAGCCAGCGGAGCAACCTGAGTCCCAGCAGCCAGGGCGGCGGCTTCACACCCATCTTCCTGCAGTTCCTGGACTGCGTGCACCAGGTGAGGTTTTCCCTCAAAACTGCACATTCTCCACACAGTCAAGCATCCCCTGCCCCTGCTACGTGACTTCTCTCCACTCTCCCCCAGATGACTCAACACCATTCATACCGTCTTCATGAGCTCATCACATTCCTCAAATGCATACAGGCGAGGGGGGCCAACACGGCGAGAAATTCAGCTGTCATTATCTATACATTTGGTTTAGTTTTGCACTTTGCATTCCCAGCACTGCATGTGTAATTTCAACACTGTATTGCACCAGGGAGACTGCGGGGAGGCTGCTGCCCAGATGGTCCATGAACCCAGTGATCAGCGCTGAGCTGCCTGCGCTCGCGTGTTTCAGCATCCCTTCACATTTCAGTGCGTGTTTAGAGCTGCATGTGGAAAATTGCAGTTTGGGGGATTGAGAGTCTCTAGGAAGGTCCGGGTGTACTTCAGGATTTCAGGGGAGGGGAGTTAAGAATGAAGCTCATACAGCTGAGATCCAGGGAGCTGTGTCCGCTCTGAAATGCTAACTTTAGAGAATGTCGTGCTTTTTGTGTCTCCTGGGGTCGCACAGATCCACTCCCATACACTTACATCAACACATAGTTTCTGCATTTGTCTTTTGAAACTGCAGGCCTGGCAGCGAAGACAGTTTGGCGGGGGTCCTGGGGTCTGGAGAGCTGTAAACACGGGAGGGGAGAGGGGATTCGGACAAGGGCTGAAAATAGAAGTGCCTCATCTCCAAAACAGCTGTTGTTTTTGCCAGTAGACCCAGGTGGCCTCAAATATTCAACACTTCTCTCTCGTTGGCCACCTCACAGCCCCGAATGGGAACAATGGAGCTGCAGTCCTGCTGGCTCAGTGAGGATTGTGTCTGGCGGGGATGATATCACTGACCTTTGCCCCCACCCCACGAGGACAGGAGACACTGTTTCCTGTTTCTAATTGGTCATTTATGCACTGCAGGGATGTGAAGCCACAACAGGAGGACACGTTCCAGCTGTCACACACACACACACACACACTCTGACCTTCACTCTCTGTCTCTTAAGTCTAATCTTCATCCATCTTTTCACGTATTTGCAGATTTTGGAGCAACATCCTCTGGAGTTTGAGTTTAATCAGTATTATCTGAAGTTCCTGGCCTATCATCACATCTCTAACCGCTTCAAGAACTTCCTGTTGGACTCAGACTATGAGCGCTTGGAACATGGTCAGTGTCCTTTACAATTTAAACCAGAGGGGGTTGTTTTTTTAATATTATCTGTTTTTTCACTGAGGAAATGCTGCATTACAGTCGGCTGTATGTTACTTACATATAATCAGGCACGTTTTAACAAAGATTACTGCACCAAAATTAATATGTTAGCATTAAATCTCTCATGTAAGGAACGCAGTTAATAAAAACAAGAGTTCGCAGAACTAAATGCGACACGTGAATTTCTTCACTGAAGCAGAATCAGACGTCTTCAATGTTCCTGCTTGTTGCATCAGATTTTAAATGTGCAGCCACCGTCGCTAGATCTCCCAAAACATAAATTACACCTATGTGATAAAATACATAGTTACAAAGGAGATTATGTTTTGTTTTGTTTTTTCCTGAAGTGTTTTTATCCTAAATCCTGCATAGTGTGTCTGTTAATTATGAGGTGAGTTGTCATGGTTTTTGTTTATGCTTGAAGGTAAATTTTGATGAATGTGTGTGGATCTATATTGATGAACGTAGCCAGCCAAAACCTTCTCTCATATCCTGTAATATAGCACATAACGTCTTTTGTTGAATCACAGCTTTAACGACCAGAGAGTTGCATCAGCCAAAACAATCTGTGAGATTAATTGGCCCATGTGCTCAACAGCTTCTCCTCTGTGTTTCACAGGCACGTTGTTTGAGGACAAAGGTGATAAACAGGCCCGGAGAGGCATCTGTATCTGGGAGTGCATCAACAGGATGCACAGGAGGAGTCCCATCTTCTTCAACTATCTGTACAGTCCCTCGGAGAGTGATGTGAGTGTTTCGGTCTGCCTCCCTGTCCGCCTCTCTGTCCCTCATGTAGCAGACCTCCCTGAGCATCCGACAGCTACAGCTGATCCATGCAGCTCCCACACTGAGGAGCGATTGTGTGGTTGAACTCTCTTGTCCTGTCATTTATATTAAAAACTAAAAATGTAGGAGTTTGCATGTTCTCCCCATGTCAGCGTGGGTTTTCTCTTGGTACTCCAGCTTCCTCCCACAATCCAGAGACATGCAGTACCCGCACTGAGGAGCGATGGTGTGGTTGAACTCTCTCATACTGTCATATATATTAAAAACTAAAAATGTACTGTTATTATGTAAAGCCAGTCATCCAGAGAAAATAAAAGTCAGCTGACTGAGAAAGTGCACAGTGATGTGATCCTGAACATAATTATATATTAATGTTTACTTTAAAACATAATTTGGCGTATCAGAGGCATAACAGAACTCAACTTCAAACTTAATTTATTAAAGGTCTAGTGTGTAGGATTTAGTGTCATATAGTGGTGAGGTTGCAGAACTGAAACTTCTACTGTGTGCCAAGCGTGTAGGAGGAGGATCGGCTCTGTATGTAGATATTAACGGCTCATTCTAAGTTAACGAAATCACAACGGTTCTTATTTCCTGGTTTGGCTGCCCCCTAATAGTCGGCCAAATATTAGTAAACCAGAAAGGTCATTAGTCGCCAAGATTTCATAGGTCGCCAAGTCGCAGGAAAAAAAAAACTAACCTGAAACTCTACTAGGAGCTGCACCTTGTCAAAATAAATCAAAACCTATATGACTGGACCATGTGGGAATTTAATTTTTAAGCGTGACCACGCTCAGCAGTCAGACAGGAGTCACGTCAATTAACAGGGCTGGTACCTGCGGTTATTCCACAGGCTAGTTAATAACATGTCGGGCAGGAAATCCAAAGTGTGGGATCATTTTGAGAAGGTGAAGGATGAACCCAAGGTGATATGTAAACTCATCTTCATTGGTCAACTACAAACATGACGTATCATCTGAAACATGGAAGTAGCTACATGTCCATTAGCCACTTGGCACAATCATTACTGCTTTGCCGACAGCGTCATTAACAGACGGCTCGCTCAGTGTGTGACGTGCACTTGTAGATAAAATATAGGCCTATATTAATGAAGGTTCATTAGTACGGTTTGTATTTCTCTATAATGTAGCACAGTGTTAACAATGTTACTGATACTATTCTTTCTCACACACTCACAAAATGTACCTTTAAAACTTTCAAAATCATGATGATTAATGCGTTGTAACTATAATCCAATAATATTACAGAATATAATCTGATCATCATGTGCAGCCGGCCACACTGCTGACTCATACTTGACTCATGCTTGACTTATCCATGAGGGTTGTGGGTGTCTGCACAGCCAATGTGATGTCACACCTTCAAACACGGGGTCCCATGTGGTGGGTTTTCACCTGTTTGTGCACATCCAACATTTTCTCACTATTTGGACATGAAAAGGGAGAGAAAATGGAGATATCATGCTGTGGACGGGAGTTTTTGATCCAACACCCCGTACAGTTTAAGACAATATCAGTTTGCCTCGTCATGATTCCATGTCAGCTCCACGTCTACGTGACTCTCTGTGCATAAGTGAGGCTTAACAAGATGCTCTCTGCAAGAGAGCAAATTAAGCTTGTTGAAAATACCCCTTACACACGCCATTGCAAATTATTGACATTTTGATTGTCCTCATCAAGACATTACACTGCATAATATTTTCCCCACAGTATTTTACATAATGGACACCTTAACATTTCATCTGATTCTCATTGAAGCGTTTCTGTTTTGTAGGTGACCCTGAAGCCTTCGATCAGCATCCCCAGCCTGAATAAATGGGACTACTTCACGGATGAGTCTCTGTCCACGGGGCCGTGTTACGACTGGAGGATGATGGCTGCGAGGTCAGAGAACTCAGAGGAGGTGGATTCACTCTCCAACAGTAAGAGGAGAATTGTGTGGCCATGTTACAGCAGCGTGAGCCGCGCCCAGCCTGACGCCATCACCAAACTCCTCAATGTAAGAGTTTGTTCTTAAAACTCTGATCTCAAGTTTTGTCTTGTTTGTTCTTGTATCACATGTCTCGCATGTTATCTTTTTTTGCTGTTGTTGGTGCTGCAGGATGTCAGCAGGCTGGAGGGTGAGCTGAACCAGGCCTCTGAGAAATGGCAGACAACTCTGGAGAGAGTCCGAATCAGCGTTCAGGAAGACCTCGCGCAAGAAGGAAATGTGCGTGTTGGAAGATTAATGATGACATGCTGTATTAAAAAAATACCAGGAATAGTCAGATACTTCAAATCTCACTTGTTAAATTGTGTAAAACTGTTCTTTTCCCACTCATACTTTTGTTATTTCGTGTGTCTGCAGCTACGTAAACAGTCCGCGGTGTCCATCTCAGGCCTCATTCCCACGTCCAGCCTGCAGGCCTTCCAGCGGCGCTCCATGCTGCACCTGCCAGACAGCGGGTTGGGTGAAGACCGCAGTACTTCCGCGGCCAACGGAATCAACCGCCGTGCCGCGACACTATACAACCAGTTCACCCCCAAGAGCGAGGAGAACAGGTGGGTCGTGAACTTCCTGAGTGCCGGAACAAATAAGAAGTCCACATTTGATTCCCTTAAAACTGCTGCCGAGGGGCCTGTCCAGTTTTGGAAGATGAGTCAGCGCTGTGGAATGTGTGTGTGTGTCATGTTTGTGAGGATTTTCTGTACTCTGTTAAACTCGGGGTGTGTAATTTTACAATTACTGTGAGGTTAAAGTACAGTCTCTTGGCTCTAATATCTGGATATTTTCCTCTCTGAGTTGGACAGTTGTGGAATGTTTTGACAGACAAAAGTTTTAACAGATGAAGTGCATCAGAAACACTTAACATTCAATACATATTTTGAGGCATAGAGCCATCCAGAAACCATATAAATAATCCTTTAAATTATTCCAATTCCTGTAAAATACTTAATCATGTAAACGGATTTAATTTTGCATAGCACTCTTCTAGTCTTCTGACCACTCAACACACTTTTTACACTACATGCCACATTCACCCATTCACACACACACATTCATACACTGGTGGCCGAGGCTACCGTACAATGTGCCACCTGCTCATCAGCTAACCATTCACACACACTCACACCACCAGCTATCACGAACATTTTCAGGTTCAGTAATTTGCCCAAGGACACTCTGACATGCAGACTGGAGATCCGACCACCATTCCTCTGATTGGTGCACAACCCACTCTACAACCTGTGTCACACCAGCCTTGTTAACTCTACTGCAACACAGCTGTGTTATTGATCCTCGTAACTTCGATATTTTGCTTCTTTTTTGTCTTTCTGGACATTAAAAGTTAAAATTCATCTGTGTTGAAGCTTCTTGACAGGTTGTTGATGATAATTTAAAGGTCTCATAACCTCCTGGGACCCAAACTTTTGTATGGTACGCATTTTTAATTTCTCCTAGCTATTTGGGATCAGAGGATGAGATAAGTATAAAAAACTAAACACTGTCAACAATAATAAAGTCCCAATGTCTTCAAACGAGTACTTCATCATTAACTTAGCTTGTTACTGTTGCTAAAATTGGTCAAATTTATTGCCACATCAAACTGCAAACATCATTAATCATAAATAAACTAGTTTCAGCCATAAAATGTGATCAGGTTTTGGACATTGTCCACTTTTGTGTCAGGATCGGCTGCAGACTGACTTGGCAGAGATGGCTGCCATCTTGTTTTTACATGGATTAGTGTATTGTGCTCTTCCTACCACTAGGTGGCACAAAATAGTGTCCACAAATGAGGACAACAAGTTTACATTAGTAGAATGACATATAAGGTGCAGTAAACCCCAAAGTGATGTCCTCATATGAGGACACAGGGTCTCAGGAGGGTATTAGGCTCACTTTCAGGTTCATACTTTTATTTCTGCTACAACATGTTTACATAAATTACCACTCAAAAATCAGTTAATTTTACTCATACTGTCTGCCTTAATATACCTGTAATCACCGTCTGTCTGAAACGCCCTATTTAAGCGTCTGTTTCTTTAAGCATTTCTCCTGAAATATGACTGTAACAGCACTTTGTATCTGTAGAGACCATTTCACTGGAATTGCATTGCTACGCACCATCTTGGGACAATGTTTACTTTCTGTCAGATGATGTTATTCACATACACTGCAAAACAGTCCAACAGGAAGTACAAAAGGACCAAAATGTCTGTATCGTTGTGACATCACAACGTAATTGGAAGTCCTGACAGCTTGTTAAAGGCACAGTTTTGGAATATGGACTGTGTGCATTTCTCTATGGACTGAGCGTTTTGATACTTTCACAGTGTTTATGTAGCACCTGTACCTGTTTTATGATAAAAAAGATATGGACATCTCACTTTTTAGAAGTAGGGCCCTTTAAACACGGTATTTTACATGCAGAGTGGTTCCATTTCAGAGAGTTGTGAGAGTCTAAATCTCTATGAGAAGCCCGGGACAGAAGATAAACAGAATATTCTGGTCTTTCCTATTACAGAATAATAAAAGTACGCATGTTTGGCCTCTTTACACAGCGGGAACAAAAGTACAAACAGTACTGGAGTTGTTCTAGTACATATGAAGAGACATGACAGTCTGGCTTTGAGCTGTCCACTGTGTCCGCCCGTTTTCTGTGCAACAACTGGGATGAACTCCATCTGACTGTGATCATTAACAGGAAAAATGAGTCAAAAAGAATAAGGAACATTTTCAAAGCTGTACTTTAACCATCGTTTGCAATCCAAAAGATAGAGGCATGACAATCAGTGGAGAGGCACTTGGATCTCACCGTGTGTTATTCTTCAGGTCGTACGAGGGGATCCTGTACAAACGTGGAGCGCTGCTGAAAGGCTGGAAACCTCGCTGGTTTGTATTGGACATCACGAAACACCAGGTGAGCCGAGCTGCACCACACTCATGTTTAAAGACACACTGAACCCTCGCCTGAGTGACAGATGCAGATTAACGTTCACGTTTTCACAGATGAGGTACTACGACACCGGGGAGGACACGAACTGCAGAGGCCACATCGATCTGGCGGAGGTGGAGTCTGTGATGATTGCCACGCCCACTATAGGAGCTCCCAAACACATCAGTGAAAAGGCTTTCTTTGACGTGAGTACATGTTAACCTAAATGTCCCCTGGATACAGCCGCTGTGTTGCGTTTTTGTCGCACCATGATGTGTTTTGAGGGGCCAGTTCACAAAGATGTGCGACGGGAGCATCTGTTCCTCAGCAGCCACATTTCTAACGCTGTTAGAGTTGCTCTGCTGGTATTTCTGTGTTTCACGAGCCCATTGAAAACACATTTACAGCTCATTATGACTGTGGTGACTGATATATGTGGCTGTGTGTTACTTGCTTAGATTACCGAATGCAGCACACCATCTTATTGAGACTGTATCTGAATATGTTTAATGGTTATCAGCAGAAGAGAAACAGTCACTCCCCTCTGCTTTACAGGCTGCAGAGAAATGATGCAAACAAACAATTAAAATACTAGTGTTGGTGTAAACCTATAAAGATAGGGCAAGATTACCCTCTATTAGTCCTACACTGGGGAAAATGGCAGTGTTACAGCAGCAAAGAGGACAATGCAGTAACAAGAAGCAATAACAAGATATGATCACTAAGTGAACAGTAAAGAGCAAATTATAATGAGACAGATTTAATAGTTGAATTCACATAAAAGGAATACTAATGTAGGTTTTCTACCTCCTGAGCAAAAGTGAAAGCCACAGCCCTTTTTCATCTGTTTTCACAGGTCATGCAGCAACAGTTTCAAAAGTATTTGCATCTCTCTATGGCATAGACAGCCCAGTTTTATTAAAAGACCATCTTTCCAGCAGAGAAATACTTCTATAACTATCCTATTGCTATTGCACAAGTAAATTGTCTGTCATAAACCAGAGAGGACCAACACGCAAAATCACAGGGCAGAGACAGGAGTAAGACAAAAGCGAGGCTTTACTGGAGTTTTCAGGCAGAGCAAAGTACAGACTGTTCCAGAGTCAAAACCAAAAATCAAGATTATCAGGCGGAGGTACAGAGGCATCAGATAAAGGTTCACACCAGGTAAGCAGGCATGGGTCAAAATCCAAAAAGGCAATACAAACAACAGGCAGGATACGAAGAAGGCAGAAGCACAAGCTACGATCTGGCAACAACAAAGACGAACTGACTGGGAAATGTACTGAAAGGTGAAGGAGCAGATGAGCAGCAAGTGTGTGGCAGGTGTGCAGGAAGGGCAGGAAGCTCCAGCAGAGTCCACGACACTGTCAGCTTGTATCTTGGAAGTTTTTAGACTTTAAGCTGCTCTTGCAAAAAAGACCTGAAGAGTAGAGAAAGTGGAGCAGAGAAAAGATGTATGTAAACATGTGGTGGACATTAAGCCGAGCTCAGACTACAGGAGTTTTTGGCCGATTTATTGCTGATTCATCCGTCCCAGCACTTACAGGAGAAATCAAATCTGGGACCTTGGTCGATAACGACGTTTGGCTCAGATTCTCTGGTAGTGTGAGAGGTTTACAGATCCAGACTGAAACCTCCTGAGCTGCTCACAGGCTCATCATGGCCGCTCCGATCATTTCAAACATGCGTGATTTCTAGGATTTAAAATCTGGATGATTACAATTATGATTACATCAGTATAGAGCAGGTGATGGTTTTGCCAGGCAACATTAATATTCTAGCCCTTGAGGCTAACGTTAGCTAGCATACTACTGTGGACAGATATTAAAAGTGACAGTAATAATCTCAGCTCCAGTTCTCGCTGGAGAATAGACAACCTCATCCCCAACCATTTCCTCAACCAGACTCATTCAGTCTTCTTCTTGTCAGTCTCCATTTTGTTTACATCTGCTTCCCATGAGATTCAGGCTCCTTCTGATACAATAATCTCAGGGATATCCTGTAGTATGTGATGTGCCATTATTTTCAAATCTTGTAGTGTGTGTGTATGTTTGAGGTTAGAAAGAAGAACATCTGTGAAGTTTCTCTGTACGCATGTGATGCAACCTGATTTCAAAATCAGTAAGGACTTTAAAACTCCTGCAGTCTGGGCGCGGCTGTAGAGATGAATCTTTCTGTCAGTCTGGTTTTTGTTCTGTCCGTATTTAACCCTCGTTGTCTGATAACTCTTTAGCTGAAGACCAGCAAGCGAGTCTACAACTTCTGCGCTTCCGACGCGCCCAGCGCTCAGGTGTGGATGGACAAGATCCAGAACTGCATCTCTGATGCCTGAGCGGCGAACCTCAGAGCCCGAATGCTGACGTTAACATCGAGACCATTAGAGGCCGCGTCAGGTGGTTGAGAGCAGAGACGCGACAGCCGCTCGACTCAGCTTCCAGATGTCTTTAATTCGGGGACCACAGTGAACAAAGTGCCTGGTAGCGGAGGATCATCCGCCTCTCTGCCTGTTACTTAGCAGCTGGTCGGGCTGTCGTCACTCCGCTTCAGTTGGAGTCGGTTGAACATGTTGGTCTCTGCTGTCAGCTCCCTCCTCCGTGCCTCCGACAGGGATGACGTGAAGATAAGCTGATGTTTTAGGGGACTGCACTACCAAGGAAATGCTCTCCTACTTAAGCTGTAAATAGATCAAAGCAATATCACTGGCCATTCAAACTGTGGGTTCAATTTTAGACTTAAAAAATTTAGAAAATAGCCTATAAAATCATTTCTATCAGATATTTTACTACGAGGAAAAGGTTATTGCTGCTTAAAGAAACGTATGAACTGCCAAAAAAACTCAGAGATTTTAATGCACAACATGAAAAAGCAATTTGTTTGCACTTAGCTCTTAAGTATGCACTCCTTATCAAATATAGATTTTCTAACAGACGCAGACAGCGAGGCTACAGGCATTACTTTACAGTGTACATACGTTTCATCAAGACAGAGTAAATGAAAAGAATTTGCACAGTGAGTTCAAAAGAGTGACCTGACATTTTTTCTATTTAAATACGTGATGTTTCTCTATTTTGTTGAATGTTTTATTGACTTCTGGATAACACACGTGTCTCATGTAATGTAAATTATTATTTTTTATTAAAAGTGTAACTGTGTAAGTGTGGTGGCTTCATGTTTTCTTTTGTTGTAAATACCTGTGTGACATTTCATTTTATATACTGTATGATGTACTGAACATAAGTATACTTTTCTAACCTTAATTCTAATATGACCAACGCGTCTTTTTTTTAATGTGTCGTCATTGGTGCAAAAACCTGAGTGGCCTGTTCCCTGTTTGTTTGTGATGAAACCTCGTTCTTAAAAATGAAATGGAGACTGTTTTCTTTCCCATTCAGATTGTCCGCGCAGGCTCTGTGTCTTTTAAGGGCTTTTAAAGAAGTAAACGAATATATCACGTAGGACATTGTGGTTTTCAGAGATCCTCGTCTCGTCTGTTCTGTTTGTGCAACCGATACAGTTTCATTAAGACAAAAAAAGAAAATGCAAATGAAACTACTCAAAGATGTCAAAAGCTTTTTTTGTTACTGTATCTTCGTACCATGTTTTGTGGTGACACTAACTTTTTGGAAATAAACCAAACATACTTGAAACTACCCGTTTGTTTGTGTTCTTGTTTAACTGAGCGAGTGTCAAAGGGTTTGCTCATTTACTTTATAAAATATACCACAATGTTAAATTACTCTGCTACGAGTAAGAGCCCTGTGTTTAAACTTCGACTGAGGTAGAAGTACTTTAGTATTACTAACAAAATATATTTAATTTTGAAAAGCAAAACTGTCTCCTTTAATAGTGCTGTACACAATTTTTGCTGACACATTGTTAAGGACCAGACTAGTACTTTACATCACAACTCCCACCGTTATAAACCAATACAGAGTGTCTACAGGTCCTTAAAAAGTCGCAAAATGTTTTAAATTTGATGTTACAACAGTAAGGCCTTAGAAGTCATTAAATAGATAATTTCATGTATCCATTGTTTAATTTCTTTTTGTTAAAATGAGTGAAGCCTCTCTATGTATAAGTCCACATTTCTAAAGTTACAAATCTTTAAAAGACTATAATACTGTCATTTTGCCTCATACTTGCTCTCACCTGTTGGCAGAATGTGGACTGACTAAACTCACTCTAATAACCATATTCCTACGTAACACTTACCTCTGCACAAGACCACATGTATACTACTTGCCTGCAATGCTCAAATAATTAAAGAATGATTTGTCCAGAAATCTGTCCTAAGTTTGGTTCAAAGGTGTCTTGAACGGGTCTTAAAAAGCGTTCAGTTTAACTGTCTGCTACTGTAGACACCCTGCAATACAATGTGTTTTAGACGTGTAATATTTCTTAGGAATTCATTGATATTTATTTATTTACATACACTGAATAAAGATATAAATGCAACACTTTTGTATTTGACACCATTTTTTTGTTGAAGATCTAAAACTTTTTAATGCATTCAAATCACAAATTTGTTAAAATAAATATTATGTGTTCCTGCCGTCAGCATGCCAGCGGAACACTCCCTCAAAACTTGCGATATCTGTGGCATTGTGTGATCAAACTACACATTTTGGAGTGGAGTTTATTGTGACCAGTCCAAGACACACCTGTGTTGTAATGATGCTGTTTAATCAGCATCTTGATCTGACACACCTGTCAGGTGGATGGATTAGCTTGGAACAGAAGTGCTCACTGACATGGATCTTTACAAATTTGTGACCAAAATTTGAGGGAAAAAAGTCTTCGTGGTGCATACAGAAGTCTTAAACCTGTGGAAAATATCTGAAACAGAAGTGCTGCATTTACATTTTTGTTTCTTGTACAGTAGAAGAGTCTCTTAAAACTGCTTGAGTTGTGTAATTTATCGTTGTTGACTCAAAGTTTGCATACATTGTTGTCACAGTTATGGGGTGATCGGTCTGTGCATGAAGTGCAACTAAAATTTAGAAGAAAGCAAGTTCCAGGAGTCACTTATTGACTTCCAGTGACCTCACAGAGATGGATAAAAACTATAGCTGACTAAAGCTGTGGACAAAGACATCAAAATATCCAAATTACACGTGTTAATGAGGTGGTGTCATCATGGTGTCATCATGTGATGTAAACAGGTTTTTATCGGGTGATCTCTAACTTAGTGGTTAAAAAGTGGGTCATGGGCCCACTCTGAATGGACCGCAAGACACTCGCAAATGTGTCAAATTTGTAAAACAGCACACTTTATTTAAAAATACAGTAAATTTCCAGCACAGAGATTTAATTTACTGATTTCTGCTGTAGAGTGAGTGACTAACCAACAGCTCAGCGACATGGGCAAACACAAGTATGACACTGGATGTATTAAACTGTGGGACGTCAAACTAATGACTGGGGAGAAATCTGGACCCCCTGGCTGGACCAGTTGGGAACCTCAGCTCTAGCTCACTGGGCTGTATGCGTGCCCATTTAGCATGAGACCCAAGCAGTAACACAGGTTTGCATCTGACCCATGCATCTTACTGTAGCTGGGTGATGTAAAGCTATAGTTAATTTTACACATCATACACAAGGTGTGCCTGTTTTCCTGCCTGCTCTTTGCCTTACAGGATCAACGCAGAGGGTCGTCATTAACCTCATGAGCCACACCTGGGCCTGGTGTGAAAGCTCACCACCTCCCAACAGACACTCTCCTCTCTCACAGGCACAGCTGCTCCTCCAACAACCGTCTTGTCAATTAAAGGCAAAAAAGCCTTAAAACCCCATGCCAGTTGCCTACATGTGTTATGCTGCAGCTACCTGGGCACCAAGTGGGTGTGGACCCAAAATGAGCATCTTATCTTTGGCTCACTTAAGTAAAACTGCTCATGTAAGCAACTGGCATGGTGCCATTATAGAGCCCTTGGACAATCCTGTATAGGGCCCATTTTTAAAGGAGAAGTCCAGTATTTTGCACTTTGAGCCCCACTCCTGGTTGTTTATGTCGGAACATCAAGGAACACCACTGACCACTCGGTGAGTTTCATGGCTTTGAAAACCAACGTTTAAGGTGGTTTTAGGACAGATTTACACATGGCCACAGACAGCATTGTTAAGCCAGGCAGGGGAAAGACAAATTCTTTCAAATTCTCAGAGAAGGTGCAATCGTCAAGATTTTGGTCTTAACCACTCTGTTTCATCATAAACAACCAGGAATGGAGCTCAAAGTGCAAAATACTGGACTTCTCCTTTAAGCTCGTTGGCTACCCACATACAAATGTTGGGCGGATGATGTCACAGTGGCTACATCCATTATTTTATACAGTCAATATTTTTCCACTGCCCACAGTAAACCCACACCTACTCACAGCTGGACAGTGACATGACTCAACTATGAGATGGATCCATCATTTAGTTGTTCACAACTGATTGGCAGCAGGTTTGGTGCAGACGTTTCTTCCATCAGTGTAAAAATGTGGTAATCTCCCAACATTTCATGTAGCACCATCATGTTTTGTCCAGTACTTAGATTTATGGCCTCATATCTGCGAGACTAATGGCATAGTTATCATTATAATGTTAGCATGCTAAGAAGCTAAACTAAGCACCTTTATTAGTATGACTGTATTAGCATTGAGCACAAAGCACCTTCATGCCTCACAGAGCTGCTAGCTTGGCTGCAGACTCCTTGTCTTACAGTGAGTCATAGGATACAGGAAGAAAACTTAGAGCATTTGTAATTGCCACGTGTTTCCTGGCCTCTTATGAACACCTCGTCTTTATGAAAGATTTTCTCTCAATGAAAGGTAATCAGACACCGCTGCAACTCATGTTTTTTTTTTTTCATCGGAGCCAACAACAGGGTCTGGAGAGGATGATGATGGGTGTCTCACTTGCCAGCAATGAATATGGGACTGGGCAAGAGCTCCGGCTCAGGCTCCGTGGCGCCTGGTTGGCGGCTCTGAGCGGGACTCCTGTGGTCCAAAGAGGGCTTGTCTCTGAGAGGAAGCTGAAGGTCAGAAGACGAGCAGAGGTGGGGGGGGGGACTTTGGGGGGGAAGGGAATGTGGGTGTTTTTCCGTCAATACAATCTCCCAGCTGGCTTGTACTGGCAGCAGGTGCAGAGCTGCAGCAGGCCAACATCTGGGCAGAGCCTCTGGCAGTCCTCTCCATATTTAGCCTCTTGCTTTGGGCACGGAGATTAGGACCAACGAACAGAGGGAGCAGCGGAAGTTATCCAGCAGAGTGGCATGATAGGAATCATTTCCTGGGAGGCCAGAAATACTCGGCGGCCATTTTCTTGAATCATTGATTCCACATAGCTGCATTCCTCCGACTGAATCATACCAGATTCATGCAAATTAGTTGTTTAAACATTAGGAGATGAAAGAGCCGTGCTGTTACATAAGAATTACGTGAGTTAGGCTATGTGATTACATCTATTTTCCCTAAGAAGAAGCAGTATTTTAAAATTCAGTGCTGTGTAATTGTGATCTTGTGTAACATGGTTTAATGTTTCCTGAGTTCAGTGTAGTCGGTCGCTGCTCCCACATAAAAAGACAAATCAAAAGCAGTCTATAAATTCAAGATTGCACATATCTTTTTTTTTTAATGCTGTAAACTTCATGTACAGTCTCAGCTGCAGTAAATGCCTCTTGTCCGAGAAAACAGCTTGAAAAATAAGCTGACTGGCCTTTCCACAGGCCCCAAAAATACCCCAGTGACAGATGATACTGATTTATTTTATTGCTCTTCCAAATTCTATTATCCACGTAGCCCTGCGGTCGCAATAAACTATGTAGCAGCCTCCATTTCCTGGGTGCCTCTGCAGTATGGGCGATGCGAGAGCTGATTCACTGCATGCTGGGGGGGCCCTTTGCCTCGCAGCCCTGCGGCCCCTGAGAGGGAACCTGCTCCAAAATTCATCACAACAACTCCAAACGCTGATCTCACTGGCTCGACACACATCATCGCGTCCCACCCTAGAAATCAGGATGATGTCAGCTGCCTGCAGCACATGGGGGTCTAGTTGGGAGATGATCAAGTGCAGGAATCAACTGCAGATGATCTTATCCGGACACCGCCCGCTCATCCATGAGCAGAAAAGCACAATTACACATTTGTTTTATAGCTTTAAGGGAGTTTAAGATTGTGTTAATGTCCGTTTCCTCGGCCCACTTAGAGCTATTTGTGTGAGGCCCTGATGTTTTTCACTTGCCAGTGTAAGTGACCCACAGCTTCTCCGTGCAGCTGAACCCAGAGTATATTCAGCCATGTGAAATGCTCTGGGCTGTGAGGTCACTGTGGGAAGTCATCTAACCCAGAAAACAGGCATCTGCCAGACATTTTTTCACCAGCAGACAATCCCCCCTAAAAAATGTTCCTGTTTCTAATCAGTTTCGATGAGCACATTCTGGACGGGAATCAGATGAATTGGTTATGGGCATTAGGGTATTTTTCGGACACATGGGGCGGGGGTGAGACAGCTAGAGATGTCCTTATTTTTGGAATGTTGGGGGGCTTGTGCAATTTAGCTACGGAGATTAGATACTCCAATTCTGAGAATAGTCTTTGCAACAAAAAAAAAGGCGCCACATTTTTCTCAGATTCTGGGATATAAATATCTCTAACTGGAGAAATGTGGACAGCAAATCTATTTATCAGACAACAGATTAACTATTCGAGACAAATACTGCGCGGACAATCCTGGAATCTATCAGTCATGAGATATTTATTCTCATCTTATGGAAAATTTCTATTTCTTGACCTCCTGAGACCCCAGCTTTTGTTTGGTGTGTCCTAGCTATCTGGGATAAGCAGGACCAGATAAATATATATGTATATAAAACTGAGCATTGCCGTGAACAGTAGGTAGTTTTTGAAAACAATGACATCCCCATATGACGACAGAGGGTTTATTTGTAGTAATTACAAGCAGTGTTGTAGCTTGTTACTCTTGCTAAAATTGGTCAGATTTGTATGCCATATGAAACTATGTTATTTAGCATAATTAAACATGTTTCAACCATAAAATCTGATCAGGTTTGGTACGTTGTCTACTTTTGTGTAAGAGGTGGCTCTCGACTGACTTGGCCGCCATCTTGTTTTTACATGGATTAGTGTACTGTGCCCTTGTTACCACTACTTAGTATGTTAAAGTGTCCAAACATGAGGACAACAGGTCAAAGTTGAGCAGAATTAAATGTAAGATGCAGCAAACCCAAAGTGTAGTGTCCTCAGATGAGGACACAGGCTCCAGTGTAAGTAAGTAAGTAAAATGTATTCATACAGCGCTTCTCGCAGACATAGGTCACAAAGTGCTTCACAAGGGCAATTTACAACAAGACAGAAATAACACTACATGAGCCATGTCGTGAAAAGTGCACGACTAGCAAAACTGTATGCACACACAAGAAAAAAAGAAGAACAACAATACACAAAGTTTTAAAAAGTAAAGCTCTGGTACGTACGAGTTATCCAAACGCCTGTCTAAACTGCTGTGTCTATAGCTGGCTTTTAAAGAAACCACAGAGTCAGCTGATCGTGAGGGAGCAGGCAAAGCATTTGAAAAATTAGATGCTGCGGCCGCAAAAGCTTGATCACCACGTGTCTTAAGGCGAGTGCGAGGGACAGACAACAAATGTAGTGTATTTGATCGAAGTGTGCGAGAATACGGGTAAAGTAGTTCAGCTATATAAGAGGGAGCCTGACCGTGTAATGCTCTGTTGGACTGGATCCTAACCTCAACAGGGAGCCAGTGAGGGGATTTTAGTATAGGGGTAATGTGAGAGTGTGTAGGGTTTCAGGGGACATATTGGCAAAAATAGAATCTAATATAATTGGAATGTTTTCTTTAGTTAATAATCACCTGAAAATAAGAATTGATGTGCTCTCGTTGCCTGAGAATGAGATGCTTATATCTACATAGGGAGCGGGTCCTCTTCTACTGAAATCACCATGTTGCTCTGCCATGTTTCTACAGTAGCCCAGAATGGACAAACCAAACACTGGCTCTAGATAGGGCCATTTGTGTTTGCAGGTTTTTGTGTCGGCCTCTATAGTTAGCAGCCGCTTCTTGATGAGCCAAATAGCGTCAGAAAAACACAGATTTTTATATGAAACAGCTTTATTCGGTGTTTTAACTCACCTGGTCAGTTTGTTTTGGAGAGGAATAGACCTCTGTAGATAATCAGCTCACGGTAAAAACCTCCTGAACAATGAACGCTGATTGAATCCTAACCAGGAGTTCATACTTGGCACATGGGGGAAGTCCTACACACTGCTCCTTTAAAGGACCACTATGCAGATTCAGTGGGATATGTTGGCAGAGTTGGTATATAACATTCATAACTATGTTTATTTTTAGTGTATAATCACCTGAAACTAAGAGTCTTTGTGTTGTCGTTACCTTAGTTTATATCTACATACGGAGCAGGACCTCTTCCGCAGAGTCCGCCATGTTGTTTCAAACACTGGCTCTAGGTAGGGCCATGCACATTTGCATCCACAGTTTCAGTTCTGCAACCTCACTGCTAGATGCCACTAAATCCTAAACACTAGATCTTTAATGTGTTAAATGTTAAACAATGTCGACCATATGAATGAAGATCTCCACATAAGGAGAAGCTATGTGGATCACATCCTTTATGGTGGTAAAAACACTGCAGGTTACAGTATTAGCTCAGAGATTCATGCAGTCTGTCTCTATCTGATGTTATCAGTGAGCCACCAGTATAAAGAGATCTGCACGGTGCTGACTGTTAGATCAGTGTATGAATACAGCTTCTTATCTCATCTCCTGCTCTGACAACTGTGAACTCAACATGAACCGCCTCTTTCCTTCCAACAAGTTAAGATTGAGAGTTTTTACATCGGAAAGTAAAGGCGCTCATTGTGCGGGCTGGCTCGCAGACACGAGACAAGCATGCACCCACAGCTGACCCAGTTACAATGTTCCTGTAATGTCCTCCTCTTTTTTTCACCAAAGGTGGGGGAGACAAAGGTGAGGTGTACCTGTGAGAACACTGGTCCTTTGTTGCACTAACTGATTTGTTTTGACACCCACGCAGCAAAACGGAGCCCTCGCTGCTGTTAGTCACGTGCATCGAGTGTGACTCATCTTGTTTTGTGATAACGGCAACAGTGAAGTCATGTTGAACAACAGACCTGCCACACAAACACACAGGTAACTAGGGATGTAAGGCTCCAACTTCTCTCACCTGATACGGATTCTGATACCTCAGCTCTGAGCATCTGCCAATACCAGGCACCAGTGTGATACTCTTTACCTCATGTGTTGAGTCTGTATACCTCACTGTGTGGATGTTGTTGGGATATTTTTATGTAAAGTAACATGAGATCAGAGAGGGCTGTGGCACTGAAACTGAGATGGCAGCCCACTGTGACTGAATGAAAGCAACTGATAGTGGAAACACTCAGTTTTATAAAGACATTGACAAAGAGACTGTGTTAATGTGGATCCGTCAGGTCATGGCTGACACCATCTGGAAAATCAGATCAGTGCACCCCCACAGGTAACTGCAATCCTTTTAGATTAATATTAAGTGAACTATCAACTTTTCTGATGTTGAGTGCCAGTGTGTCGGATTTAAGGGCATTTATTGGCTGAAATGGAAGATAATATTCACAACTATTGTTCCTCTTTAAGGGCGGTGGCCTTGTGAGTAACCTGTGAGGGTGTGACGTGTACTTCAGTGTGTGTATGGAGGGTAGCAGCTCTCTCGGGGTGTCATGGTGAACAGCAGGAGGCAAAGAGTGATGATAGCAGCAGAATTAAGTGTCCAGATAAGCTCGTTTCTTTGTTGTATAATGAGTCGTAGATCTACCATACAGAGAGTTTCCAGGCCCCTTGGAACAGTGCAGAGCTTCGACGCCAATTTTACAAAGTGGCCAAACATGGATCTACAACTTCCTGGTACATCACGTGATGTCATTGGACCCGAGACGACTTTTCCCCTAAATTTGCATTGTGATAAAGATGTCTGTAAATCAGTGGATACATTATTTTGAGCATCACAACCCTCATGATTTGATCCATTTGGTCGGATCACATTTTGGAAGTGTAGGAGAGCTGCACCATTAAATAATATTTACACCCATTCACATAAGCAGAGCCACTCGGCAGCGCTTGGGCTCGACATCTGTAAGCCTATAGAATGACAAATCAAACTCTGGCTTTAAATAGGGCCATTCACGTTTTTGCATCAGCCACCATAGTTCTCCTGCACGCTCGGCAAGTTTCAGTTCAGTTCTGCAACATCACTGCTGGATGCCATTAAATCCTACACACTGGATCTTGTATAGGATAAGGCTTGTAATGTTTCATATCGTTCTTATAGTCAACAACTCCCATCAAAAGGTCAAACCCCAGAATAAACTGACTCTATAAACAAGTTGTTGTCTGTCTAGATGACGTCCTCTGGGACACAGACCATAGCCACTGGTCAACAAAACTACTGAACCAACAGAGACCAGCTGCCTTAAAAAAAATCTATGTATATGTGAGCTGTTTTCGAGATTTACGTCCCCAGTAGGGACAAACAGGTTCTGGGTTGAGTGCCAGCGGCAGGTGATGAACCAACACACTGAATAACACCAGACTTTAAAACTGAAACGTGAGTGCAACATCTGGACAGCATGGCTGAAGCCAACATCATGACCCAGTAGTTGAGACAAACTGAAGCTTCTAAAACATCTTAAAAATGTCGTCTGTGCAGTGTTTTGCACTTCAACAACAGATGACTTGTGTCTCTCAGTGTTTTGGGGCATGACTAACTGAGGAGCCTGTTTGTATGGTGACACCTGGTGGACGCTCTTGGTCATGATTGAAATGTAGCTGATCCATGATGAAAGCAAAGTCTCATAAACCCCCAATGAAAACTTCTGACACCTTCAGAGTCTTTATTTGTTAACGACCTCTCCTCGAGCTGTTAAATGTTTGAACGTCTGAAATGAAAACAGTCATCTGCTTTCATAAAAAATAGATGGTGTTTTATTTCTGTTTTTATCACCTTAGTTAAGACTGTAACATCTGCAATTCACTCAACTTGAGCTGATACATCGAGCTAGAGCGGAAAGTTAATCTACTGTTACACTCTGCTGGGCATCTTCACGACAACTGAGCAAACTGCACCTGCTGAGAAGCGTCACAAAAAGCTGGTTAATGGACCTTATTTTGTCAAGCTACTTCTTCTGGCGTCATAAAGAAACTTTTAATGTGTGAATTTTTTGTTACAAAAGAAACTGAAATCAAATTAATCCCAGCTGTTCTTTTTAAAATACTCCAAATCAAATCAGTAACACAGTTTTCTCTGCAGCTGACACAAGCTCATGCTAATCAACCTCAAATGTGAACGTTCAGTCTTCCCCGTCAGTGTTCGATCCATCTGCTATGGCGAGTGTTCACTGAGGCTGAGCTCCATCGTTCTTACTCTCCTGCCACATCTTCTTCCTCAGCTCCAGCTCCACATCAGTGAATGAGGCAGGACCCCAGTTGGTGATCCTCTGAGGTCCTTTATGACCTGAAGTTAAAAGAGAAGGGAGAGAGGCCTTTTTATGGGATGGACTGAGAGATGAATCACTCACGATGCCTTATGTTGTATTGGAACTTAATGCGTGCCATAATAAAGCAGAAAGCAGAACATTGTTTTGGCTTCATCTTTGTATGACTCCAGATGTGAAACAACAATAATCCAGGACATAAAGTCGAGGCTGTAAACGACTGTTGCTACAGAATTGAAGGTACGCCATGTTTTGCTTGAACGCCATGATTTCACTCAGTTGGAACTAAGATGCAAAGTCAAAACCGTAGAAAAACTGTCCCAGAACCAAGGGCGTAAGTTTTGTTTCAATGCTGTGAGGGGTAAATATACTAGACAGGGGGTTTGGGGGTCCTCAAAAAATGTGAGCACCAAACACTTTATTTCCTGCATTCTGGTGATTTTTTTTTTGCACTTTTTCGCACATCATTTCATGGTGTAAATCTATTAAATTTTGCCAAAATAAAAGCCCCCTGCTCTGCTACTGTCATGTTTGTATTGGGGGGAGCAAATGCACATGTTCTAAATATTGCAGGGGGACATGTCCCCTGTGTCTCCCCCTGAAATCTACATCCATGCCCAAAACACAAACAGCACTGTCCATATACTTTTGGCCATATAGTGTATTTTGCCTAATTTTCTGTGTAACTGTTGGGCTGGCTAATATACAGAAGCTAGCATTTTGGATGCACGCACCTCTGACTAACTAACTGGTGTCTGTTGGAGGCCAAATCTTGCCGATCGACATCACTACCAGCTGTAACATGTCCATCTCTACCTCTACCCTTGTCTCGGCACACGTCCAACCCAACGGTAATCTCCTCCTTTAAAATCTGGTCTCAGTTCCAGCAGCACTTTAAATTTGAAACCCCATCAGCACTAGCTCCGCTATCAAATAATCATTTGTTTCCCCTCTGTAATAGACTGCGCTTTCCTTACATGGGAACGAAAGGGACTCAAGTCTGTTGGAGACCTTTATGAATCTGATGCTTTCTCTGGCTTTCAGAGTGACAAACATGCTCTATCAAGACACAACCTTTTTTTTGATGTCTTCAAATAAGACACTTTGTTCAAGCTCTATGTCAAAAACGTGTAAAAAGACATAACGTAACCCAGCCTCCATGAATTTGGGAGTTCTTAAATGGCAGTCTAATACATGTGTGTAATGTAGAATCTTAATTTATGACTAAAGCAGCAGTTACTAATGACCAACAATCAGTGTTGATACCTGGCTGGATGAGACGCACCAGCCCCTCATGATGGGCCACCTTGTCCTTCCAAGTCTTGGTCTTGTTAGCTGCTCGTTCAAGCTTCCTTGTCACCCTCTGTATAAGACGAAGAGGAAGACAGGTGGGTAAGTGGGCTGAGGGACGTACAGTTGAAACAGCTCAGCCAGCAGGGGGAGCAGCTGCTCATGTGAGAATCCAATGTGAAGTCAGATTCATGTTGTTGTTAACTTATTTTTTATCTTCCTGTCCTGTGCTCTGCTGTCACCATCTAACTAAAAAAAAACATAATTCCAAATAGCTAATCTCGAAAAATTTAATTCTGATTCTTGAACTGTCCTGTTCCTGCTGGTGTTTGAACATTTAACAACATAACTTTGGCCTCTTTTGTTAAAAGACTGGATTCTGTGGAAAACACGACTCTATTTCTTCACAGTGAGGTATCAAACAAGTATTCAGCAGTCATTTCAGCACTAGTATTGAAAAATTTCAAACAATATAAAGCCCTAATTTGACTCACTGACTGTAGGTCAGCTGACATGACTTGAAGCTTCATCTGTTGTTCTATACACTGAACATGATTTATATAAATCATCAAACAAGCATCAACAAAATGCAACAATAGTGAAACATAACACCGACATGCTTGTGAGTAGAAAAGAAAAGTTTTAATACCAGATAAAGGAGAAAATATATCAAAAACTATGTCTGATGCCACAGGAGAATTTCCCCTCCCATATAACAGCTCTGTCAGACCAGTATAAACCTCTGCATGTGTGTCCTGACCTCATACTGCTCCAGCGCTCCCTGCCGTTCCATCTCCAGCCTCTCCAGCTGCAGCATGGCTGCCTGCAGGTCTCTCTCCTTGGCCAGCTGCTCGGCCACCAGCTCCTGCTTCTCAGCCTTGGTCTGAGACAGCGCCCTCTGCTGCTGCAGGTGGATCTGCTCCAGCTCTGCCCTCTTCACTGCCTCCTCCTCCAGCAGGCTGTGATGGGAACACAGCAATGATGCTTTAAGTTGTCTGTTTTACCCAGTTAGGTCCTGGTCTGAACGAACAGTCATGACTATACACTGTGCTGCGAGAGCATTTCACTCAGTATTGTGACATCATCCACAAGTTTTTATATGTTTTTTTATATATTTTTAAGGTTGTGTATTTGTGAAGTTGAACTGTCCTTCATTGTACTGCATTGTTTAAGGCAGTGGTTCACAACTGGTTCAGCCACGAGGCCCAAATCTCTCCTTAGTCATTAGTTCAAGGTCCACACAGTTTAATGCATTCAGCGTCATACTTGTGTTTGGCCATGTCGTGGAGCTAGTTTGTTCTCTGTCAAGAAGCTGTCTGTTAGTCACTCACTCTACAGCAGGAAACGCCAACTCAGAAATGCAGCTCTGTGCCGGAAGTTCACTGTACTTTAAAATAAAGAGTACTTTTTACAGACTCGACATGTTTGCAAGTCTCTTGCAGTCCATTCCACCAGTTGGGAGCCACTGGTTTAGGGTGGTGTTGGGGATCCTTTATTTTTGTTTTTACCTGATTAAACAAAACTCAAAACACTAAAATCTGATATAAAATCTAGCTTGCACTTTCTAAGCTTTGCAGGACTGTGATAGCAGAGTCCTGGGTTCACATCCAGACTCCTGGTGATGGTTTAGGTTTAGGCAACAAAAGTTTAGGGAAAGACGGTCATTTCAGTTAAATGTTTTATTAAAAATCTAATAAAAAATACTGCTGGATGAAATACTGCTGCTATTATGGCAGAAAACAAATGACAAACCTTGTCAGTGAACATTTTGCTGATACCTACAGTATCACACGGTGGGTTTGGTGATTCATCAGTGAAGTTAAAATCACAAATACACAGCAATGAAAGTGATGGGAGTTTCCACTGCTCTAAATGCACCTTGACCAGACTATAGCTGAACAGGCTGTTTCAATGGACTGCACTTGTATTACACTTTTCTAGTCTTCCAACCACTCAAAGTGCTTTCACACTACATGTCACATACAACCATTTGCACACTGGTGGCCGAGGCTACCATGCAGGCTGCCACCTGCTACTCATTACCCACTCACTGGCACTTGCACACTGATGGAGCAGCCATCTTGTTAGGTTCAGCAGGGATGCTTTGGCATGTGGGCTGGAGGAGCTGGGGATTGAACTGCTGATCCTCCAATTGGTGGACAACCGGCTCTGCCTCTGAGCCACAGCCACCCCCAATTTGGTGGTGTTATTTGGTTATTATGCAGTGTCCGCCCCACTTAAGATCAAACTGGACTGCATGAGCTAAAATGAGTTAGACGCTACAGGGTTTAGTTACCTAAATAGCTGAAAGTTTCGTCCCTCTGTCAGCGAATCTCTTAAGCTCAGGGCATAAGGAGGATGTAAAATGAAATCATTATTTTCATGTGACAGACAACATGTCTGAGACAAACTTCCCTAAAGACAAATAAAGTAATCATTATGTTAACAGAGAACATGATTCGCCCAACATATTTTTGTTTCAAAGTAGTTAAAAACAGTTTGTAGGAGACAGGGCTGCTTTAGTTCACAACAGATCTCTAACAGTGTCAAAAGTAAAGTCTTTTATCAGCTTAAAAAGGACCGCAGGTCTGTTTGACTGCTTTACATTATTTCACTGTTCACATCCTGTATGTATCCACACACTGTCCAGTGTGTGTGTGTGTGTGTGTGTGTGTGTGTGTGTGTCTGAGACCTGGCCTGCAACTTGCGCATGGCCTCCTCATCCTGCTTGGCCTGCCTCTCGTCCTCTAAGGCCTCCTCCAGCCGGTGGTACATGTTCTCCAGCTCCCGGACGCGCTGCAGGTACTGCTCCAGTTCACTAGACTTCTGAGCCACCTGCTCCTCCATCTGCTGACGCACCTGAATGAGTCAACACACACACACACACACACACACTGTGTTGCACGTTCTTACTCACTAAGCTCTTGAAGATGGCAATACATTTACTAATCCACTGTAAATCTACACATTTGACGCTGCATTCTGACATTTGCCGTGACCTGATGCTGCGGTAACATTTTTATTATCTTACACAGGCATTTATCTGTCAAGTCCCGTAAGTAAGACAGTGATTAATACGTCTGTGCATGTGACACTGAGACCAAAGATGAGTCAGCATCATGGGATTTATAATTTGAACTTCTCTTAGCTTGTGTTTCCGGGAACGATGGCGCCACAGACGGCTGATGGTGACTTCATTAGAAAATAACAAGAGTCTTGGTTCACCAGAGTTCATCAGTTTTCTCTGTGAACTTTCTAAAGACCACGAGTCACCACAAACGCAGTGTCACCACCTATCTGCACACATGATCGGGAGTTGTGGGAGGCAGACTCAGGCACGTTTGTTACCATTTTCTCTCTCTCCAGGTCCAGTCTGTAGCGATCCTGCAGGTCTAACTGGGTCTGCTTCCTCCTGTGCTCCTCCACTGCCGCTTTAGCCGTGGCCTCTTCCACTTTCTGAGAAGCACAAAAGAGGGAAGAGCTGTTAACTCGCTGCTTAACTGGAAGCAGAGTCAGGCTACAAGGGAAATCTTAATAAAGAACGTTAGGGTGGTGAAAGAGGAATCTGTGGTTCAGTTTGCATTTCTCGGTCACAATTAATAGAGCACTTTTTGCTCCTTCCTTGTAGTCTCTTAAGTATAATCTTCTACGTACGAACACCAGGATGCCTTTAAGTATTCCAAAATCTGATGTGGATTTCTACATAATCAGTGATTGGCCTCGGAAAGAAATATGACAGTTTGACATTTTAAAAAACAGGCCATCTGGCAGAGTAAAAAGAGAAGTGAGACGCTGCAGCTCTGAAACAACTGAGCTCATACGTCTAGCACATCAGTAGACGCAGGTGTCCCTGACTGACATACACTATTGTTTGCATACCAGGTTTTGCTTCCCTTTTCACTGTGGATGTTCTGCTGCATCATTTGTGTTGTTGTTGTGGTTGTTTTTAATCAAATTGGCTTGAAGGTTATTTTAAACTAGAATATGTAAAAATGATAGGAAGTGGACAAAAACTCAAATTTAACATCAGCTTGAAAATCGCAATCTAGGATTTTAAAAAGTTACCTTGACTAACCAACTATAGCTCTGCATTTGCACCCACAATAAAACAAGTATTGTTTAATGTGTTTCTTTATGACATTGTGAGACATCGTTTCATTTAAATGACTGTCCCAGAAGGGACCAAAATGTCCCTTATGAGAGCCAAAATGTTTCCTCTGTGCTCTTTTTTCTTTAATCTTGTCTCCACCACACTTCCTGTGGTGGAGACAAGATTGTTTGTGTTCCAGTACTCACACTACTGTACTATATAGTATGCCAGAAAAAGATTTAGCATGTCCCAAAACATAGTATGTCAACTGCAGTAGGCCATAAACACCAGGATGTTCTTCTACATCCTGTCCGTTTTTGCAGAATGTGAGCCAGCACACTTTTGTGGCTTTTCCGACCCACAATCCTTTGCACACCGGACAATACGTCACATCCACTGAGCCACAAACAGATGGCAGCTAACTGACAGCTGTCAGAAGTTGTAATGACAGATGACAGCGCATTCAAGTGACTGATGACCAGTCGAACAGTAATTATAGAAATATTAATTGTTTAAGGGAACAAAATAATCATAAAAACAACAACAACAGGGACACAACTATAAAATAACAGTGACAGAGGACTGCAGATGTCCCCAATATAATGTCACAATCTACAATCTATGCAGTTATAACTTTAAAGTTTGACTAGATACATTGCAAAGTAAAAAGTAAATATGGCAGAGCTCTCCAGGGTTGATCTCATTCTCTGGCGAACTCAGTAAGTGGCGTTTGTTTTATCTCCAAGGTAACAGATATAAAAGCAAGAGATTCAAAGTTCAGGGCATAACGTTATGAGTAAGTAGTATGTCCCGATTGTTTGCATGCTCCATGCAACAGTACGTACTTTTTAAGGGCTGCTGCAGAAGTGACGAAAAGTAAAAATAAAAAGTATGCGATTCAGAACGCACTCTGTATGTCTGAGACAGAAGTGTTTGCTGAAGGCACCATGACCTGACGAGGACATTTGAGTTGTGCAAATGGTTACTGGACCCAACAAGGTGTGGTCGCCTCCTCGAAGCAGAGTTAACGTAGTATTTCCTTTTTTGTTAGTTTTTATTTTGATTTATTTTAATCTTTGTTTTCAGTTCTGCTTAGTTTCAGTTAGTTTCCAGGGCGGGTTTGCTCGTTTCAGTTTATTTTTTGGGGGGGTGATCACTGTACCAGTTCAGCTAGATGTCACCCTGTTTCAGTTCAGTTTTGATTGTTTAAATGTTTAGTTTAGTTTTTATTAGTTTGAGGGGTTTTTTTTAGAATAATATTGGGAGTATTTGTCACAGGCAAGATTTAAGAGCTTCAGAATAGGTATTACAACACAACACTCACAGTCATGTAGACATCAATAGTCTCAATGAACATGCACTAATGCCTCTTTATACCTGTTGTGTTGACAAATATGGCCAAATAAAACAAAAACTAAAATGCATTCCTGTATATTTTAAGTGCATTTTAGTTGGTTTTATGAGTACACAATATTGTTTAAATTATTATTATTTTTTTTTTTTCTAATGTGTAGTTTTTATATTTATTTCAGTTACCTAAAATGTTTTTCACACATAGTTTCAGTTTTTATTTTAATATTAGTTAACTAAAATAATCCTGTCTCACAAAAGTTTTTAAGTTTAAAGAGTTGTGTCATGATCCTGGTTTTTGTTCATATTCTGTTATCCTATGGACTTTGTTTGAGTTTGTGTTCCTTGTTTCATGTTATCAATTCATGTTCACTCTGTTTCCTGTTTTATTTTGTAGAGTCTCTCCTCATGTGTTATGTCTCATTTTATGTCCTGTCTTTGTGTTTTCCCGCCTGTTTTCTATCACACCTGTCTCGTTAGTCCTTCCCTGTTCCAGGAGTCTTCCCTTCACACCTGTTCTGTGTTAGTAATGTTTGCTCCACCCTAGTGTTCCCCTCCACACCCTTGTTGTTAGCCAATCCCCATTTCCTCTTTTGCCTGTGTCCTCCTACTCCAGCTGTGTCTCGCTCTTGTGATTAGTCTCCTGTGTATATATACCTGTGTGTTTCCCTTTGTTCCTTGTCAGTTTGTCCGTGTTCATCCCTGTGCTCATTTCCATGTTCTTGGTGGCATTCCCTGCTCTGTTTCCTGCCTGGTGTCTTGTGCTCTGTTTAGATTTTTTACCTGAGCTCATTCTATTATCCCGGTTAGCTTTCTGTTTAGTTTTGGTTCTTCTGTCATTTGGACGCTCAGTTACCTGCCTGCTGCTCTGCATCTGAGTCCTTCCTGGACTGATTAATGACAAGTTGATCATGGAGCAGTACCTTCCTCATGTTCTCCAGCTGTCTCTGTTTGGTCTCATTGGCCATCTGGAGCTGCTTCATCTTCTCAGTCAGGTCGTCCTCGTCAGAGTGCTGCCTCTGCCGGAGCTCCCTGCGCCTCAGCCGGGCCTCACGGTGAGGAGACGGCAGCCCCAACCTCAGCAGCTGGATGCACGTTTGAATAGCTGCCACGAGAAGGAAACGAGAAGAGAATCGCTGATTGATTTATGTCCACAACGACTGATGAGTCAGAGAAAATTAAGAGATGATAATGACGAGGCAGGCACAGAGCAGTGGGAAATGACTCCTCAGTACCTTGAAGCCATTCCTGCTTCTTCTTTTTATCTGATGCGCTGATCTCAAAGCTTTTATCAGTGCACTTGATAATGAACAGGCATTTCTTCCCGTCTTTATCCGGCAGAGACTGCAGGAGAGAAAAATACAGCACTTCAGTTACATCCTACTACATGTGCAAAACCATGTGGGTTTACAAAAATAAAAGAAATCACTGCTGTTTAGGCCATTCTTTTTTCTGAATTAAATCAAATCCTGGAGGAAATGTTTTACTGTCACAACAAATGATTCAGTCAGTACAGTCTAACTGCATTACACACACTGTAAATACATTCACCAGTGGCTCCCAGCCCTTTACCTTGAGGGACTCCCGCTCTATCTTAAAGTAAACTGATGACCTCAGACTAAGTGACATATTCTCAGCATATTTCATATGATTATCTTTTCATTATTCATTTTCCGTAACCACTGTTCCTGTAACGGGTCACGGGGGTGCTGGAGCCTATCCCAGCTGACACTGGGCGAGAGGCAGGGTACACCCTGGACAGGTCGCCAGACTATCACAGGGCTGAGACATAGAGACAGACAATCATTCACACTCACATTCACACCTATGGACAATTTAGAGTCACCAATTAACCTGCATGTCTTTGGACTGTGGGAGGAAGCTGGAGTACCCAGAGAAAACCCACGCTGACACAGGGAGAACATGCAAACTCCACACAGAGGGGCTCCCCCACCCCAGGTTCAAACAAGGAACCTTCTTGCTGTGAGGCGACAATGCTAACCACTGCATCACTGTGCCGCCATTTCATGAGGGGTCGCAAGGCCTCCTTGATTTTGAGGGGTATAAGAAGATTTCTTTAAGTATGCAGCAGGCTTACACCTCAGCATTTCATTCATTTATGTGAAGAAATGATGTAGGACGAGGCTGTTAAGCAGAAAGTTGTGTTCACTAGTCCCTTATCCTGGCAGATTTTTTAAAGTTCATATCATAAATAATAATCTAAACTTTAAAAATAACATGTTTTCTTCACAGAAATGAACAAAATCCTGACATACAGGCCTACTGTGTATTGTTTAAAATGTCCTCTTATACCCCTCAAAATCAAGAAGGCCTCATGACCCCCCATGAAGTTTTGACGACCCCTAATTGAGGTAGGGACCCTCAGGTTGGGAACCAGTGTTACATACTACAGTATAAAGAGATAACAACACACCTCCACGCAGCAGGTTCGGTCCAGATTGATGTCTCCTTTCTTCTCCACAAGGTCCTCACAGACGAAGTATGACAGTGAGTTGGGTCGAAGGACAAACCAGCGCTCGGTCCAGTTCTTCCTCTTGTGGCCCTTTTTCATCAGGTATCCCTTTGAAACACAGACAACACCTGAGCTGCCTAATTATTCTGCCAAAATCACTGTGATCCATCAAACACAACAAGGTCTGATACTTAGATCATTAACTAAGCAAGCAGTTCATTTACGAGCTCTGTCTGACCTGCTTGAGCACATCCAGTATGAGTTCCTGGAAGACCTCGTTGATGCCCATGGACAGGGTCTGGCAGTTCATGCCCTTGCTGAAGTATCCCATCCCCACCAGTTCGATCAGCTCCCAGGCGTTAAGGCAGTTCTTCTTTGCGTTCAGCTGCAGCTTGTAATTTGAAAACTTCTCCTCGCTCCATCCGCTCCCCATGGCCTCCGTCAGCTTTCGCAGGAAGTACTCAATCTAAGGAGATGGACAGACAAAGGAGCTTTGTTTGATTGTTTACTTGCGAGCAAAAACCTGTAATTACCACCTCGCAGCTGTGTGCCTCCACAAACCAGTCGACCCAGCAGCACAGACGATCTCTGCATCAGCACAGTTTCGAGGTGGGCACCCGAGATTAGTGTCACCAATTCAGTACCTGACCAAACGTCTCCCTTCTGTTCCTGAGTTACAGCGTTTAGTAATGGCCACAAACATTTTTGGGAGGTCACAGTAACCTTTGACCACCAAAATCTAATGAAGCTCAGCATAAGTTCAATCAGGAAGACTTTCTTTACGCTACATTCATTCACAACTCTCTCTCTATCCCTCTCCCACCACGTCCTCCAATCAGCTGACTATAGGTGTACCGTCTACCCCCAAAGACTTTTCACATGTCTCATACTTAAGTGCACATGTAAATAAATATTCTCTCAGAACGAGTCTCTCCTGATTCAAATCAGTTTATCGTTGAGTCCAGGTGGACGTTTGTGCCAAATTCGAAGAAATTCCCTCAAGGCGTTCTGAGATATGGCATCACAAGAATGAAACCTAAGGACGGACCACCCGAAAACGTACAGTTGTTGCCAGAATGGAGGCATAAAAAACACACAGAAAACAACGCTCTTCCTCACCTCCTCAGTAATGATGACGAGTGGGTATTTGTCTTCTGACAGGAAGTTGAAAATGCACCAGACTTTGAAAGCATCGTCATCTGAGATGAGTAGATGTTTAGTGCAGATATTTTTCATGTAACACAGCGTCCAGCACATCTTGTTGAACTCCAGTACGTCAAAATCCTCCTGTACCTGGGAACAAAAACGCACCATTCAGTCAGAGTCAAAGTCAAACTGGTCAGCACCAGTAAGGGCAGTGTGTTTACAAATGCTAAGCAGGAGACTGGTGTTTGTCTCCTTTCAAATCCTCCGGTCTGCAGGATGTGAGGTACAAACGTGATGCAATTAAAGGCCTCATTTTCATTCAGGTCAGAGCCTACGAGAGAAAGGCAAGAAAACAGCTTCCAAGTACAAAGAGTGAAACTCAAGCAGTTTACTGACTGACGGGAGACTTCAACAGATGTGTGTTTGCAGTGTGTCACACTGTGCTCACTGAGCTACACAATGTATAAAGACGCAGCCAGTTTTACTTACACGGTTATTAAACTACCGATCAATAAATAACTGACCAAACACATGGTTCCTGTGGGTGGAACAGAGAAGTGGTTGTAACCATTTCCTCTCCTACAGATCAAACTGGTCATGATTAGTCATCCTAATCTGTGTCATACACTCTTCTACAGAGTGTGTGTGTGTTGGTGTTTCTTTTCTATTTTTACTGTTTGTGTAACTAAGACGTTTTTGATGCGTCCATGACACCGCACATACAAACTGTCAAGTAGCGAAAACTGGCATCAAATGTCGGGTCAGCATTGTAATTTTGTTTACTTGTGCTCTTGTTCTTTGATTGAATAGTTCCTGATTTCAAGATATTTATACAAAGTGTTTGTACAGATGCTTGTGTTCAGACAATAAGTACTTATGTCTACTCCAAAAATGCATAGATGGATTACTCCATGGTCCAAAGAGTCAGGGGTCTCCCTGGCCTTCATCTGCAAAATGTCACTCATATTAACACATACAGACCAGACAGAGATTCAAAATGACCACAAAAAGATGTGAATGAACTGCAGAGAGACACACAGTAACTACAAACAGGGGCAAAACAACCACAGTGTGACACAAAATGACCTCAAAGTGACACAAAATGACCTCAAAGAGAAGCAAAACCACCCTGAGGTCTGTGTGTCTTGCTCCTAATTAGGAATGGTGGTGGGGCCTTTTGCATATCTGTGCCCACTGCCTCATATTATGCCCAAATGTCCTTGATGGAGATATGTGGTTACTTTTTTTCCCTTGCAGTCAGTTTACTGCTAACCAAGCTGTCCATTATGCAAACTGATTCAGGCTAATGTCTTAATTTATTGTTGAGGAAACTGTTAGATATTTTCCTTTTTTCACTTTTACTCTTGTGAACGCTTCGTCTGGCCTCATCATGGGCTGACTGTGAAACAATGGGCCAGCTGTTGAGCCTGCTTTTGTTGTTGTTTTGCATCTTTTTGTAGTCATTGTGCATCCCTCTGTGGTTTTGAGTCTCTTTATAGTGTTTTTGTATGTGGTTATTTTGGCCCTCATACAGTCATTCTGAGTGTGTCTGTAGTTGCTTTCAGTCATTTTGAATCTCTTTGTAGTTCCTTTTCATCTCTTTGTATGTCATTTTCTGTCTTTTTATGGTTGCTCTGCCTTTTTGTAGTGGCTGTGGATGTCTTTGTAGTTGCTTTCATTCTCTCTGAAGTCGTTTTGCGTCTCTTTATAGTCATTCTGAGTGTGTTTGTAGTTGCTTTTGCCCCCTCTCTTAGTTGTGAGTCTCTTTGTTGCTGCTCTACGTGTCTTTGTGGTCATTTTGAATCTCTCTGTAGTTGTTTTGCCCTTTTGGTAGGTGTTATATTTTCCCTATAATAATTTAGAATGATAAATAGACAGAAGTGCCATTGATAGGCAGTATATTACATCTGTTCAGTCTGAATCCTTTTTAAACTAACTTACTAATGATAGGGAGTACATGGTTTATATATACAGTAATAAACTGTAATATTCTTCATGTACCTTTTGTGTGTATACGTACTGTCAACCTATCCCTACTGACACTGGGCAAGAGGCAGACAGTCTGGACAGGTCACCAGACTATCACAGGGCTAAGACAACCATTCATGCTCACATTCACACCTATGGCCAATTTACAGTCACCAATTAACTTAACCTGCATGTCTTTGGACTGTGGGAGGAAGCCGGAGTACCCAGAGAAAACCCACACTGACACCGGGAGAACATGCAAACTCTGCACAGAGGTTTAAACCCCCATCACGACTTTGCACCAGGAACCCTCTTGCTGTGAGGCAACTATGCTAACCACTGCACCACTGTGCCTCCTTAGCGACATCTTGGGAATTTTTGGCACCACTTTGTGTCTTTTCTGCATCAACTTATGGTTTAAATGTCTCTAATTTTGTCAACATAAAAGTCCTCTGCTACTGTCATTTGTATTTATTCAGGGGACAAATGCATGTGTTCTTAATATTGAGGGGACGTTTTAACTCTGCCAGATATATGTTTGATCCTCCACTCATTACACTGGACATGTCTTTCTTATTGTTTCAACTTTTGTCTTTAACCTTTACTGTAAGTGTGTTCAGATCGCTGCATAGCTGTGCACCTGCACACACAGTGAAGGCAGAAGAAGGATATCGAGGAAAAAAAATACAGTTTTGGTGCCAACACTCGGGCAAAAAAATGTCAAGCTATACCCAGTTGAAATCATTTTTGCAAATCATAGTGTGTTGAGTGGCTTAAAGACGCATTCTCCTACAACTATTTCAGCATGTTTGTCCCCACCTTGTCAAGAATGAACCTGTTGAGGTACGGCATGTAGCCCTGGTTGGACAGAGGCCCTTTATCATCATCTTTGAAATGCTCTTCAAGGGCCACTGGGTCATGAGGGATCTTCATCACCGTGCACAGGTTGTGGGACAGCACCTAAAGAACCACAATTTGAATATGAATTAGATATAAGATAAGTGCAGCAGACACGTTACTGTACAGTTAAACATACTTGTAAAATGAATGTATGTGTGGGTAAGTTAAAGATCAAGCTCATGATCAGTCTCACAGTTTTCAGATTTTGCTATCTCACATGCAAAATCATATCACTGACATCAGGCATCACCAGTCAAGCATTACTTCTGTTCTTGAAAGTGAGGACGGTTCTTTTTACTGGTTAGCTCAGCTGTAAAAATAGAGGATTACACCCAAACATGTTTCGGTTTAACTGTTCAGCACTGTAGCGTAGCTTCTGATAACCGCCTCATGCAAACAGTCTCCTGTGCTCTCTCCAAAGTGTTGTTGTAGATAGATGAGGGAATATTAGCTGTAAACTGGCCGTCACTGTGATGTAAAGACCATAAATAAATCTCCCAAAATAGTGACATTTAGAGTTTTCCTGGCCACTCCGCAGTGTGGAGAGAGAGCATGTGTGAGAGATGAAAAGCCCTGCAGGATCCCTGAAGTCAGACTGTGTCTTTGTCAGGCTGGGCACATAGACATCAGACCCAGCAGACAAACAAAATCTGGCCCAGGCTGTCATACACCACCTCTCTCTCCAGCCTTTGCTTCAGTAAAAAAACAACAACAGAGATGGACTGAACATGCTTAAACATTCTCCCTCTTTATAAACTAACTGCAGTAAGTGTGAATATACAAGGGAAACACAAATAAGCAGCAGCATAAGAGCATGAGTGGGGGATAAATGACTAAATCTGACATTAAAACATATTTGCATCTCTGCAGTATGCAGTAGAATATGTTTTATGATGGTATAATCCCGTCTGTGGCCTACTGTAACTCAAATAAATATACTGATGCAATGATATAAAATAACTCCTTTACAAGCAAATAAGTTCTGCATTCAGAGTTTAGTTAAATATCAGGAAGTATCAGCAGCACTTTAAGTATTTTATTATTATATAATCTATAATAATGTATTGCTACTGGCATGATCAGTGTTTTGATGTTACACCTAGCCGAGGTGAAGCTAAACAAGGCTGTAACGTTATCCTAAACAGTTTACTGTTAGTTAGGTTAATGTTATAGGCTACACAGAGTGCATAACAGACACTTACATTTAAAACTTTTTGAGATCCTTTCATGATAATTTTATCTAAATTTAAGACATTTTTATTTTATTTTTCTTATCCAAGCATTGCAGGTAAGCATTAAGGTAAGTAGTACATGTGTGGTCTCGTGCAGAGGTAGGTTTTGTGTGGGGAATATGGTCATTAGAGTGAGTTTAAGTAATCTTCATTTTGCCATCAGTTAAGTTCAAGTATGAAGTAAAGAGAGTATTAGGTTGAGAGGAAGGTTTAAAGATTTGTAACATCAGTGATGTGGACTTTCACGCTGAAGAGCTTAAATCATTTTGACAAATAGAAACTAAAAGATGGATAAATTTAATTAGATAAAATGTTTGTGGCAATAAAGACCTCACAAATTCAAATTCATGACTACCGTAAAACTTCAATTAATAGCCCGGGCTATTATTTGCTTAAATCACTGTAATCAACAGGCCTATATTTGGGACAGGCCTTTAATTCCTTTCACTGTAAAACTGTTGTTCAGCAAACACAGATCAAACTGTTTATTCGAACCACTATGAATATTACGTGTGTTAAAATTAGGCTTTGAATAACATATTAATTATGTGTTCCGCAGCACTTTCTCCTGTTAAAACAACATTCATAACTGGGCTTATTTTTTATGAAAAACACCTTTGATTCTTTTGATCAGTGGACCCTTACGGACTACATGAATCTAAATAATTTACTGGGTAATCAAGGAATGGACGCATACTCTGACTTTAGGACAGCGTCAGAGCCATGGAGTCACCACTTGTTTTTTCGTCATACTGGTAAATCTGAATGAACTGCAGTCTTCTCTTGTGCTCATGGTTTCAGTAAAATGAAATCGACTGAGCTAACGATGTGCAGCATCTCCATACTGACGAAAGTTTAAACATTTATATGTGTATGTGTAATAAATAGTGTTCTGTTTACTCAGGAATAACCAGCGAGTGTTCAGTCTTTGAAACAAAGCACCAACTCCAGACACATCTCATCCCATGCACTTAACAACAATCTACTTTTTTTTTTTTTTTTACATAGAATACACATCCCTGACAACACTGCTGCATTGTCTTTTCAGAATACACTTCCTTGACAGTATGTGCAGTCTCAGTAGTTAACTGATGTTAGCACGAGTCAACAATCCGGTTTTAAATGTTCAAATGAACTGCCAGACCAGGCGTCTTATTAAGACAGGCCTGTATTTGTCTGAATGTGTAGCTACACCAGGCTAGTGACAGAGACTGTGAAGAGACTAGTGAAGTGAAGAGGCTTTTCACCTTCTGCTGCATTTGTCAGGCATAATTTATGTTAGAATATTCTAGCCAGCAGCAAATGAAAGGTTAAAGGCTCAGCTACAAATTCATATTTATCTAAATGTACACAAATGTTCTCTAAAATTAGGTTTGTGATTAAAGTCATGTTACGATACGATACAATACAATACCATACAATGCCTTACGATATTATTCAATGCGATACGATATGATACAATGCAATATACTTAATTGTCCTCGTAGGGCCATTCGTCTTGGACTCAGGAGCTGCACAAGTATTGCTGCCTTACAACAATGGTCCAGAAGAAATAAAAAGCATACACCATAAAAACATAAAAGCACGTACTACACATAACAGCACAGCACATGTGATGTTATGCATTTGTGCAAACCAGCCCCATCACGGAGTTAGCTGGCGCAATGTTAAAATGATACATTTACAAAAAAATTAAGCAACCAATAAAAACAATTTGAACATTTAATTCAAACAAGAACCAGAAAACATGAATATTTAATGGAATATCTGCCCATTTTTAAATCAGTTCATCAGGAGGAAAGTCTAATAACATTTGCCACTGACCAAAATATTATTCAAAATTAATAATAATTCACCCAGAACATTGTTTTTAATCTTTCTGATACCATGATACTGTGACACCAAATTTTCTGAGATAGTTATCATACCGTGAAAATCTCATACCATTGCAACCCTGGATTAAATTACATAGTTACCATCACTCATCACAAACTTTCAATTCGTATATCAAATGTAGTTGATTCTTTTGTCTATTAACAAGTAACACTTTTTTAATGTCTCCGTCTGACTCGTTTTTTTTTACTTTTAGTCCACAGACCACAATTTCACTTTCAATGCTATCTGAAATGTCACCCTCACCAAAATAAAGCTAGTGATTTTCAGATGTTTGAACATGCGAGCTGAGTGCAGGTGTTTTAGTCCCTGTGACCTTTAAAGAACCAGAGAACAGCTGTGTGCCAACCAGCCCCGGTCTCCCCTACATCATGTTTTGTCTTGTATATTGTAATGTAAAAACTGAATCTGCAAAATAACTGGTAACTACAGTGTAGATGCACAATGGATGCAGTGATAACAAGTCCAATATTTCCCCTGACACGCAGCCAAGTATGTTAAATAGTGAAAGTGCCAGTCCCGTCAAAACAACACTCCTGGTGTGAGCACATGAACTCAGTTTGCACCACTGCTCACAGTTACACAGTTTCAGTTCAGGCGCATTTTCTAATCGACAAATTGTCTAAAGTCACGATGTGAGGAAACAAGTGATGGATGAAACGATGAAGTGTACTCAGTTTGAGTGTGTGTTCATGAGCGTCTCTGCACAAAAAAGAGAAAACAGAAGTGAAACGCACCTTTAACTGAGATTTGGAAACTTTCCCACGTTGATCCACATCCAGGGCTCTGAAGGCGTGCCATATGGATTTCAAAAGCTCCTCTCGAAGCCACATTTTGTCCCTCAGCAGCACCAGAGGAGGTCTGTCTGTCAGCTGGGTGCCAGTTTGTGTCTGTGGCTTCAGTGTCCGCCTCTCAGACACAGGCGCAATGATGGTGGCGCAGCGGAGCGGAGAGAGGTGACAGCGCCACTCAACGACTACCAAAGTTTCTATAACTCCACCACCCAACTCCGTCACATCAGTGTGTTGATAACAGGAACAAGTCAACTTTTTAAATTACATTTGATTCAATGGTCAACTTTATTCAATTATGAAACTTTTCATTAAGCGTACAATTCAGCGTAAAGATGTGTTGATTATGATGGTTATTTAATATACAAACACTGTGCACAGTGTGGCAGTGTTTTCTTTGTTGATATCTGTTATAAATAAATAATAACTGTAGACAGTGAATGTGAAGCAGCTACAATGTGTGTACAGTATAGATATTCAGACTGTGCACAGATGTGCTGTATGTATTTAGGCCTCCAGAAACCCTCTGGCAGTGGCAGATACAACCCTCCCAGCAGGATGCACTTTGGGTGCACACAGGTTTTTGTTTTGGTTTGTTTTTTTGCATGAAAAAAAAATGTGGGAAAAAAATGTGGAAGGGATGCTCTTCTTTTTCACTTGAACACCTGCCCTGCAAAATGTCTGTGCACAGCACTGATCCCTCCCATCCACAGTGCTGAGGATGAGGAGTTAGATAATTAAATTACAAAATAAATGTAATGTGATGCGTTAAAGTTATTGAGAAACAATGTAAATAAATTACAGTCACTAGTCAAAATGTTGGTGATTACAAAGGGGGTACACCTGAAGATATTCTGTTGGGTAAAAAGCTTACATGTAGAAAAACAACATCAATTCTTTTGCTTTGCATCTTTTCACCTCGCAGGAAATAACTTCTTTTGGCATGTTTCAGACAACACAGGTCAGCAAAGCTGTTGGAAGAAATCTGAGTGCAAAACTTTTGCACTGATATTTTTAGAACGTTTCAACTTTTCACCCAGTTTAAAACATTTGTTATAAATGTAATCCAAAAGTAATCAGTTTCCTGTATAAAGTCTAAAAGCCTAAGCATGGACAGGGGCTGTAAATTAGCCGTGGCTAGGAACCTGCATCTACTTTGTATTTTACATATGAAGCAATGTCTTATGGATTTGCCCCTGTCAAATAAACAAAGTAAATAAATAAAATAAATATAATGTTACATTACTTCAATGAACTAATTAAAATAATTACATTGCTTATTACATTTTAACAGGGTAACTAGTAATCTGTAAACTACTACATTTCAAAAGTAACCTTTCCAACACTGTCCATTGAAACAGTGATCAGATGACTCAGCTGGATTTGATCTGTTGATCTGAGACTCATTCAAGTAACTCCACCTGCAGCCAGTGTTCACCTGTTATAAACATGACTGTGCCTTAAAGTTTCCAGCAGATAATTTCTAACTGTTGTGATGTGATAGTGGGAAACATGGCATCAGAAAGTGAAAATGTGAGAAGTCAGATTGTTATCAAATCATGGTTAGACTGAAGGTTTCTAAGGGGGCAGTGCATGGAAGTCTAAAAACACTTTGCAAGAACTCGACTGACTGCAGCTTCAGAGGTAATCGGAAAATTGATCCCCAGCTCCTCCAGTCCACGTCGAAGTGCTCTTGGGCAAGATACTAAAGATACTGAACCCCAAACTGCTCCCAATGGCTGTGCCATCTGTGTGTGTGTGTGTGCTGCCAGTTAAGTAAAAGGAGGGCGCTCTTAACAAGGTAAAATGAACAAGTCATTTTGACTCTTGACTGGCCAAAGTCAAGTATTTTGGATAAAGTCAAACTAAACTTGTAGTTTTCTGTGCTTAAATATTAGATATGCTGAGCAGTAAACTGATTAATTTAGAAATAAACTAGAATATAAGAACAAAACAGAAACTATAAAAACTATAAACTACACTTTGACTCAAAACAGGTCCCTGTGATTGGGTAACAAAAGAAAATCCAGCTTAAGGCATCAGCAGATATTGTGTTACCAGTGAATAGACTTTTTCAAAGCAGACATCTTGAGCTGCAACAATTAATCAGTTACTTACAAAGTTATAAATTAATCACCAACTTATTTGATAATCCATTAATCTTTTTGTAATTAAGTAATTTAAAAAAAAAAAAAAGGTCAGATGTGAATATCTTCCGGTTTCTTTACTCCTCTGTGACAGTCAGCTGAATATCTTTGGGTTTGGGCACAAATGACTCTGTTTGTATCTCAGTGAGCCAACATACAACACAGGACCCACAGAAATTAAATGGAATTTAATCCTTGCTGATTACACTATTTACACCTGTGTTTCCTACTGAGGTCCTCTCTGAAAAAACAGGCCTATCCAGTTTGGATTTGGGGCTTTATCAAACTGCACTGCTGTTGTACCATTTGTGTCCAGTGCCTGTTGTCTGTATACATCAGGGCTGCACAAAGGTCATCATAAGGTTTGATTTGGCCCGCCAGATGTTTCCAGTGAAAATGTTTTCAACATTGATTTCAAAAAGTTTGGATTTATACTGTTTTATTTTTTGTGACATAAATATGGTCTTTGTAGGATCCCTCATTATTGTTATTTTTCATAATCTGACCACAGCGGGCCGAGTGACACTTTGCACAGGAAGTCAGTTTGGTGCAAGTGAGGTAAGAACAAATTGGAGGCTGAGACAGTGGCACACAGACAAAAGGCCTTTCAATTTACCATTTGACACCTGAGCAAATTGGAGTGATATCTTTCAAGAACATGGAGAAGGCAAAGAACAACCAGAGAAGAAACGACGCAAAAAAAAAAAAAAAAATAGCAAGAAATGTGAGAAAAAAAAGAAAAGGAAATTAAAAACAAGAAAATTTGTAAAAAATAAATAAATAAATAAATAAAAAATAAACAAATAAATAAATAAAGAAAAAAGAAAAAAAAAACAATGAATGAAAAAAGAAAAAAAGGAAATTATAAACAGAAAAAAATGTAAAAAAATAAAAAAAAATAAAAGAAAGTATGAAACAAACAAGGAAATGGCCTGGATAGAGTGCTTAAAAATTATAATAATTCTGCAACATAATTAGTTTAATCATTATTATGTAGTATGCTTCTTTCTTTTTTCCCTAATTTTTAAAAAATTTCTAAATCTATCATTTTTTTTGCAATCTGTGGGACATTTCTTACCAAGTTGCTCTTCGCCTTTTTCCCCATGTTTTTCAAAGAAATCGCACCAATTTGCTCAGGGTTCAAAGGTTTAAATACTTGTGAAAGACATCTGAAAGCAGCACAAGAAAAGTGAAGTCACCCCAAGTTTCAAAGGGTTAAGATAACTCGGGATCCTGGCACCATTATGCATCTTTACAATACAACAGGTGTTTGCTTTTCACCTGTGGCCCACCATAAGTTTCAGTTTTGGTCCTCCAAAGGAGAAAATGTTAGGATCAACCTGTCAAAGTGAGTCTGGGTAGATTTTTGTTTGTGTTCAGGCCCAAAACATCTAACCAGGCTTGTGTGAACAAATAGTAGAGCTCTGCACTCTGAGGGATCTCTGTTCATCTCAAAGCTTCACTGGCTAGACATCAAACGCCTGAGTGAAGTTTTAAAGCTGTGTATACTACAAGAATGTTGTCTGGCGAGTAACATCACATCCCTCTCACACAGTATATGAAAAATATCAGCTTTTTCCATCAGACGAAACATTTTTGAGTCAGGTTGAGGAACTCATTTGTTCCTCAGACTATCAACTCATTAAACCAGAGTACGGCTTCTGAGTCACATTAAGAGTGCCTGTAATAGGGATGTTTAATTTGCTGCACTGCATCAACTTCCTGTGATGTCTGATGTGATCTGTAGCGCTTGTATTGTGGTTTTGTTGTTTGGTTAAATGTTTGTAGTTTTGTATTTATGTCTTGTTTTTAAGAGAATCTTTTTTGGCTTTCAGTGGCTTTGTTAGAGAGCAGCTGGGGTGACAGGAAAGCGACTGGGATGACACACAGCAAAGCACTGCAGGTTGGACTTGAACCTGAGCTGCTGCAGAGGACTCAGCCTACATGGGGGGAGACGCTTTACTCGACAGGCGAGAGGCTGCCCTGTATTAATGCGTCTTTATGTGAAACAGCTGACGTCCTAGGATGAAAGACACACTCAGAATTGTTTTTGACAATAAAGTGAAATCAAGTCGCCCTTGAAAAAGGTAAAGTACTCACTCATTAATGAATGTATAGAGCAGGAAAAGACATGCACCTGTATAAGGAAACACTCTGGGTCATGGATTCCCTTAGCTTTTTTTTTTTTAATATGTTGTATATATAGATGGTTCATCCATACACCAACCAAAAGCTTGAGACCTTCACGATAAGTCCAATTGTACATGCTTCAATGATGTATTCAATTGTACTTTCAGTGCTCACAAACACATGTCCTGTAGCCATACTGAACACCAAGAGCATTCTCTTTTTTTTTCCTGAAATCAAAAGTTTCCGAGTTGCCCACCGATCCACTCTGTAACCAGATGCGTGACAACCAGCCATTACAGAAGTCGCTTGCAAAGTAACAAAGTTACAGCTGTTTTCATTTTTAAATAGTCTTCAATTTAAAAAATTTGCAGTCTGATACAGAAGGCTAGGAGACCTGAACAATATGAAAGTGCTTGTCATTAATTTACAGAGATCAGGCATCACATAGTGCTATGAAGTATCCAATATGCTACATATGAATACAGCTGTTAACACCTTACAAATGCCTCTGGTTGTTTTTCAAGGCTACTTGAAAAATCAATAACCTTGGCTTGTATGTACATAAACATGAGTGTTTGTTTATGCAGAAAATAACGTAGATATCACCACTACCAGAGGTATAATCTTATTACGGCCGTTTGGCCACAACAGTGATAATGAATTATTTAGTCCCATTATCAATTTCTAACTGTTAATCCCGCAAATCTGTTTAGGTGGGGAACAAAAAAAAAACGGAAGAGTTGACGTCATGGTATCCCCCTCCACACTGGGCTCCAGAAGACAACGTTGTTCAGAGCCTCTTCTCTTACATCATGCTCAAGTTCTTGGTTTGTTTTCCCCAGCCATTGGTTGCATTTTGGTTGCTTTCCCACGTCTTCTGGTGCTATTTCCCCATTTGACAGATTGAAGAATGACTGAGAAGAACCAGTTCTGGAACCACTACTTAAGGAACAACACAAGCTTTTTTTCACTTCACTACAATCAGTCACAGAGTAATAAAAAGTAGAACGGATGACTCAATTCATTCCTGGAGCAGTGCCTCCAAAGTTGAAAGTAGATGGCACCACTGGCGCTGTGAACTTGTACCCGCCGTGTTTCTCGATCATCTTGGATTCTGCAATAAGATAATAAGCAACAGAACTTAAAAGTCAAAATAAGTGAGATACAGGAAGTTGTTTCCTGAAGACAAGTGGTCACAGCCGTTTCTACACCGCCCCTAAAGCCCAGTTCAGACCAAAGATTCACGTCAAGACAAAACCATTTTAGAACGTTGCAGCGGTGTGAACTGGCCGTCTGAGCTCGACTTGAGACGGCTGATGGTGTCGCCTGGACCTCCGCTGGCTGGCTGGTTTTAGAAAATAAAGCATGTCGCCTGTGTCTACAGCTAATCCGCATGTAGTGAAGTCCGCTGGTCAAGTCACAATGACCACAGACTGTGTGTTTGTCTGCTGTGGCAGGTGCTGTCCCTGCCAAGCCTCTGTTTCCATCCTCACGTGGGCCGGTGTCGGACGGTGATTCACTGCTGCTGCTGCTGCCGGGTGTATGTGATTATGCCCCCTCACACACACATGTTCACTGATGGATGGTCATTTATATTTATTATGAATATAGTCCATCTGATGCTTGTTTTGTTTGTTTTTTTGCCGTTTTCATCACTACTACAGATGCAACTGTAGCCAGTATCTCACTATCACTATCCTCACTCATCATATTTTAAGAAGCGACTAATTATATTCATCCACAAAATAAGTATGAAGAGCTGCAAACAGAACAAAAGTACAGAGAGTTGTTGCATAGAGATGATACACAGTCTCTTCTAGTTACACTGGTGTGAACCGTCAGGTTTTTGCAACGTTGCAGAACGGCACATTTCAAGTAGTTGCATGTTTCAACTCATCTAGTCGAGGATCTTTGGTCTGAACTGGGCTTTAAAGTTGGCCATTTTGACTGACAGGAAGTCCAGCATAAACATGCTGTCATGTGAAAAGTTAAGGCCTCCGTACACCAAGTCTGTGGTTTTCATATGTGTTTTTTTAAACCCGTTATCTGATTTAAAAAAAACTGTTACAAACAGAAACCGTGTACACTCAGCTTGATGTGCCACTTCCTGCTGGGGTCGAGAATTTGGCACTGTGGGTACCATACTGTGAAGCTATTAAACTGCACTCTGCTTTAAGCATCATCATCATCATCATCGTCGTCATCACTGTTGTGCATTTCTGGATAGATTAACGTTATCTTCTCTTTGTCATGAAGATTTCAAAAAGGTGATTGCTTCCATATAATTCCACTTATTTTTTGCTGGCCCCCGTTCCCTCTCTTGTTCAGGATGTATGTGTACCTCAGGTTTCACCACATTTTCTTAACTGCTTCTTGGTCAAACAGCTATTTTGACCAATCGCAGATAATCGTTGAATCTACTTTTAAACATGCAGCAATTTCAGACAAACATAGCGACGGTGTGCAGAATTGAGGCTTTTAATTTTTTCCCCTGCATCCCTGTCCCGAACACACAAGGAGCATAATCTTAAGACATGACTAGGTGCCACACTGTGTGATCTGATGCATTTTTGGAGCATTTCTGACTTTATTATTAGTCAACAATAGAGGCATAACAGGAAAAAAGGGGAGAGATAGATGGGGAACAGCAGACCTGAACTCTGAACACTGTGGTGCAGCGTCAGCCCCCAAAACCACTTTAGCTCAGAAGCACTGTCAGAAGCCATGCTGGCAGGGGACTCCACAGTGTGCTGGCATTTTACAACTGAACTAGGACTGAAACTCACTTACTTTCTTTTATGGAGAAAATATGATTCTTTAAAAAAAAAAAAAAAAAAAAAAATCCCAAACTCATGTCTTAGTGCCTACACAAGGCACAAACGCAGCTGACTGCAATGACTGCTAGGCTGTGCTGTAATTGGAGAGAGGCTATGACCACTATGGCACTTTTAACCCCATGTAAATGTTAAGATGAAAGGCAACGGTAATAAGGGTTAGACTTTAAAACAACAATAACAAAAAAGCAGGAAATAGCAGCACATAAAAAAATTGCTTTATTGTCAAACTGAAGTGCCGCATCAGATTTTAATTGGAAAACTGGGGTGCAGTCTCAGCAGGCGCTCACCATGTGCTGCCCGTCTCTGGTCTGCGAGTGTGCCAATGTCCTGAAGGTGTTTGCCCTGATCCTCGTCAAGGGCCTGTGTTAGTGCCTGGTACCATGCTGGGTCACGGGTCTGGATATCTGCGTCGCAGTAAAGTTAGATTAGTGATTGAAATGTATTTCACTGAACCATTTAACTTTGTTTTGCAACAGACTGATTAACACAAGCCGTCCACCGACAGGCTGTTGTCTTACTCTGTAGTATGGCTTTGAAGATCTGATACTCGTCCACTAAGTTGTCTTCGTCATCTACAGCTGTAGTGTAGCCCTCAAGTGCTGTCTCCTCAGCATCGTCCTCCTCCCAGTCTTCGTCGTCTCCGTCCTCTCCCGCCTGCTTCGCCAGCATCTCCAGGTACTCCTGGCCTTCTTCGTCAATGTCATCCTCGTCACTGCCCAGCTCAGCTGCATTCATTCAGAGAGTAAACAGAACACCTTTCAACATCAGTCACACTTAACTCATGATTCAGAGTAGTACTGAACATCTGAACATGGCTGATTCAACACTGAACACATGAAACCACAGACACAGAAATGAGAGTACAACAGACAGTGAACTGTTTGGTGCTGGTAATTTGACTAGCTCAAAGGAAAATGGTGATTGTTTTAGTTTTTATAGTGACGATACACATCAGTGGGGCTGTAAAGAGCGTCACACTCACTAGTCTTAGAACTGTTACACACTAGGGTTGGGTAACGAACTGACCGAATTACATCAGTACTATCAAGTACCCATTCACGTAAATCCACTGGTGCCAAATGTCGGTACTTGAGAGCGCATCCCTGTGAGAATGCTGGATTTAGACAAGAGGCAGAAGTGGCGCGAAGCACCCTGAAGCCTGAAAGCCAGCCAGAGAGCTCCGAGGCTGCTCTGTCAGCTTCCCAGCAAGCCAAAACTACCACTATAGGCACCAACCTGCCGCAAGTTTCTGTGTCTGGTGTATTTTCTTTTCTATATTATTTTCAGTATTACTGCTAGGCAAGCACACGGACAAGAACACACAAGAACACACACACATATGTAAACAGAGACAGAAGATTAGATCTATGTGTGATCAGAAAAGTTCAGAGGAGAAGAATTGCTTTTTCGTCTACTATGTCACCACTGCCGCTTGGTTAAAAATTGCAGTTGTCATTAAGGATAAAGTAATGTACCAAAAGAAATGTACTGTTGCGTCCTGGACCCAGTTTCAATATGAACAGTACCCAACCCTAGTACCCACCAAGCCGGGGCTTTCATTTAATGAACAGAATCTGTCGACTTACCAGTGCAAAGATAACGCAATTAAACCCAGCAATCCTCAATTCCTCTTTAGATATAGCAATAGTGCACAAAAGACGACTCTCCATGCTTCGTACTACTCATTGTAACTGCAAAACCTCACCTCAGTGAGCTTGTAGCAGGCTCACTTGCATATAAATCAAACTGCAGCAAGTCACAATGATGACAGTTCTCTGCAACTGGTAATGGTACACATAAAAATGGCCGCCGCTCTGACCATCCTGCTATGTTTGAGCTGGGAATGTCAGTTCTACTCTCATTCTATTTCTATGCATCAAACACTAATGCCTTACCGTTTTCGTCCTCGTCTTCCCCATCTTCATCGTCATCGTCCTCATCGTTCTCGTGCTCTGCTCGACAGGCGTACGCCCTCTTGAGGCCATTGAACAGTAGGATGGCTGCTGGAAGAAGCTGGCCGGCCACCTGGTTGACAGCCTGAGGCCTGTGCTCCAGGTCAATGAGAGCACAAAGTCCGAGAATGCACATCTTCCTGTCGTGGAGGCTGTGAGGAGGAGCGAGGGGAACAAAACGTGAGTGGGACTGCTGATAATACCAGCTCTGAAATCACTGTTACTGGCTGACTGAACAATTAGCAGATAAATCAACTGTACTGGAGTCCTAATCTGCACTGTTGACACACTCATGACGCTCTTACCCAAGGAAGCAGTCGACATCTTTGAGCCACTGGGTTATGAAGTGGTTAGTGATGGGCTCAGTGTTGTTTGGAAAGCGTAGGTTCTCCAAAGTGTTGAGAAGAAGAGGGGGGCTGTAGTAAAGTGCAGCGATGGCCACCTGCAGGCACATAGTCCTCAGCTCGCTGGTCTTCACCTCCCGCGTCAAACGCTCCAACGCGGCAGCCACAAACAAGGGCACAACCTGTGACAACACCAAGTTCATCATCAGTCAAAACTTTCTCCGACAAATATTATAATTCATCATTTTAATGTCAGGACTGAATGCCTGCTGTGTGGCTGTCAGTTCAGTTTGAGGTGTAACTTTGTCAGATACTGACCTGGTCAATGCCACGACCTTTACACTGCAGAATGATGACCTCCAGTAGCTTGGCTGCATGGCACTCTGGGTCCTCGCCTGGGTCACCTGTCAGGACCTGTTAGAAATTACAGACTCAGGTAAACCTCCTGATACACACCAATCACCTCCAAGCTCCTAGAAAGAGTGTCGTGCTTTGAACAAATTTTTGTAGAGGCCAAATTGTGGAATCACAACATAACATGTGAGGCGATTGGGCCCAAACGACTGTTTCCCCAAGAGTATCACATTGTGAACACAAGATGTCTGTAAATCAGCTGATACATTTGAGCTTCACAACCCTCGCAAAATGACTTTCACTCTCAGGATTTTATTTATTTTGTCCGATAAAATGTTGAAAATCGAGGCGTCTGTGGCTTAGTGGATAAAGCAGGTGCCCCATGTACAAAGGCTCCGTCCTTGCTGCAGCAGCCCAGGTTCGATTCCAACCTGTGGCCCTTTGCTGCGTGTCATCCCTTCTTACCTTCTTGCACATGCTATAGATGATCTCCAGGTATTTGGTGTCAGATAGGAGAGTATCTGTGTCCACTGTGACGTAGTTGTGGAGAAGAGGCATCATATCTAAAAGAGAAACACATTTACTTTTCACACAGCAAAATAAACCCACATCTTTTCTCTCTAAACTCAAGGTATTGGCTCTTTTATTTTACAGTTTAACATCTTTAACCAGCTAAGCATTCTAATATAAGTGCAAAATACAATTCTTAGCAAAGCCCACACCTGTGAAGTAGTCAAATCCATCTTGTTGGAAGACTTCATACACCAGTGGAAGGAGCTGCCACATCTGTGGTGACACCTGCTGGCAGGTCAGGCTGTGAGCCAAGGACAGGATCTCCTCGTAGAACTCTGGCAAAAAGAAACAGAAAGAAAAGTGAGTCACTGGAGGTAAATATAGTCCATTTATCATCAATAGATCATCTCTCAGGTAGGCTGAGTTTTAGTAATAACATTTAGGTGGAATGTTGAAGCACAGGAAGGACCTGCTTACCAAGTACATGTTGCTGGAGCACGGTGCCGATCACCTGCAGACAGATGCCCTCCAGCTGCTGTGTGATCTGAAACAGCATGGGAATTAAAGGCAATGATGATTTGATCAATATAATAAATTACAGACGATAAAACAGCCATAATGACATCTGTTATAGTTGCACCTCAACAGCATGTTTCTTATACTACAAATACTGGGATGCATCATCCGATACAAGGTAGTGAAACTATATAGACAGCGATGCAGTTAATGATCAACATTTCTTGCTATACTGAAAGCGTAATTAAACATCAGTGTAAGGTGTGAATGAGTAAACAATTATTTTGAGTCCAATTACACAGAAGCAGTGAGGATAAGCATGTCTTCTTCATCGTCTTTTTCCCCATATACGTGGTGCGTCTGTCCTTAAATGACCTCCAACGCACCAACTGAACGGGTTAAATTTCCCTGTAAATTTATTGGTCAAATAAAAACAACTCCAATTCTTTGGACTAAAGTGACGTACGCCGACCATCTCTGAAACCTAAACTGGCTAAGTGTTATGCAATCAAAAGTCCTCAGTGTAAAGCATAGCTTGGTCAAATTTAATGGCTTCTTGGCTTTGAGCACCGGCAGTCCTATGTTTCAGCAGACACGGTGGCAGCGTGCCCCGGCACTATTTCTAGCGTCTGCCTCAGCCTGTGAGTCATTTTGAACACGGTGAGAACAGAGCGTGTTCCCAGGAGTTGGTGGGTGGCTGAAGTGTGTTGGCAGGAAGGCTACAGCAGACCAGAGCTGCTTCTGCAGAGGAAGTGGCATCTAGATGAGTGAACAGCCTGGAGAGAGAGAGTGTGTGTGTGTATATGTGTGTGTGTGTGTTTGTGTGGGCAGCCTGCTTAGTGGCTATGCTGCTAACCTCTTTGTGGTCCTCCACCACACTTAGCAATGTGTCAATGGTGTTGAGGATGCCCATAGCCGTCACAGCCTTGTCATCTCCTCCCTCCTCATCGGGGCCTGTCTGAATCACCTGGTTGAACGTCATTGCCTGACAAAGAGCAAACAGAGGGACTATTATGATTGGGTCCGAGGATCCATACAATTCACCATGAGGCAGGAAGTCTGACTGATATCATATCTCCACGTCAAACAACAGAAACAGGGCAAACCTACTATATTTGGTCATGGCTATCTCGTAAAAGCAATATAGAGGATATGCATGTCATGTCACTGTACACTGAGCTCGCCATAGTCACTGTCTGAGAGGCAAACACTCTGCGTCTGCTATCAGAGCATTCACATGGCAACATTAAGAGCTGCTGGGCAACTGTCTGCACAAGTTTTTTTAAACTTATAAAGGCTAAAGAGAAGAAAGCAAATGTTTTCTGGCAATATAACGAGACAATTATAATCCTGGTACCTTGACTTAAGTAAGTAGTTGCCGTTTTTGTCAGGCACATTACGTTTTTGGGTAACACTCAGTGCTTTTAAATCAAGGCTGAGGACTTTCCTGTTTGTCTCTGCCTTTTATAAAATCAAATAATTATTAATTTCTTACACTACATTGCAACTTTTATTCTGGTATTCTGTCTTATTCTTTTTTAGCTTGTTTTTATTTTCTGTTGTCTGAGCTCTTTAACAAATGTTTGAAATTGCATTAAACGTCCTTTAACGCCGTGCTCCTTATGCAGTTTGGATGGAAATCACTTTGAATTGCCATGGTACTAAAGAGGGCAATACAGATAAACCTGCCTGTGCTTAATGCGACCGTTGTTCCTTTCAGGATTAATCAGTGAAACACTTTGACATTAGTTGCCCATAATCTATCTGAATAAAGTCTGTTTTTCTTGCAGGTACCATGGATCATTCTAGATGTTCGTTTATCTCTTGGGATTGCAGCTCTCCTCATACGTTACAGCCATAGGGGGAGTTTATGAGCCACTCAGTGATGATATCATGTGAGATGACGACATCAACATTTAGCCTCTTTACTGATTGCACTTACCAAGTGCTGTGTCATCTCTACTGCAATTGGAGTCACCTCCTCGCTGTATTCACAGATCATCTTCTGTATGACATTGGTGAGGTCGTCATTCTCTGTCTCCCTGACGATGTGCAGGAGTGCCTGCATCACTGGCCGGATGAAGGGGGTGATGTATTCTTTGGCTATAAATTAAAACACGAGTTAGTTTTGACAGTCAAAGAAAACTACTGAATTACACTATGTGTGAAATCAAAATCAGTAAAACTCCAGCTGTATAACGTTACACGCTCACCTTTCTCCTGGTTGCTGATGAGAACCTGCAGGGCAATAGCAGCCTCCACCTTAACTGGCATCTCGTTGTCGTTGATTAGACAAAGGCGGGTCAGCTCAAGAGCCGTCTGCAGGTTCTGGTCACTTTTAAACTTCACCTCGCAGAAGTAATGCAGCACCCAGCAGGCCTGTGGGAACACAGAGGTTGAGAACATGCAACTGAACACATCACATGTATGTATTACATAACAGAAGCAAAGTAGAGACAACAGAACAAGCTTCTGTTGATTCAAAGCCATCTTAATCATAAATATTAAAGCATGCGACTTAGGTCTGCCTGTTTGGAAACGATCACTTACTCTGGCTCTCATGTAGCCCAGTTCACTGCGGAACAGGGGAAAGACGTGATTCTGCAGCATGAACTCCATCTGGTCTTTATAAATCTTTTTCTGCATGGAGAAAGAAATAAAAACTGTCAAGTTTCACGAGGCAGTCACACAACACTCATCCTGTACATTTAGCATTTCCAACTTTCACAAAAGAAGAAATCTATGACTTGTTTGATTCTTTCTAGAAATAGGCTGTTCAGACTAACTTAGTTGATGACAAGTCTGCAGTATTAGCACTTGATTATTTGGTGCACTGCCATGAATATTAAACTTGTTTTTAGTAGCCTGCCAAGCCACAACTTAGGCGGTGCCACAGTTTTCACCATCTCTAAAAACCCACAGTTTAACCAACTTCTGCAAAATTATCTCTTGCCCCAATTTGGGACGATACTTTACAACTAAATGCTCAAAAGGACAGCTGTGGTAAAACACAGGAGAGTGCATTGAAAATCCTGTTTGCGGCACCATGTTACAAATGTTCAACACCTGTTTGCTCAGAGTGGAATCTGATCTCTTTTAATCTGCGAGTAGAAAAGAAGAAGTGTCGAAGAAGTAGAGCTAACAAGCCATCTGAGAGCGGGTTACCTTTAGCAGGATTTCAGCCAAAGAGCCAATCATGTGGAGGGCACCGTCCTTTTTCCTGGGGTCAGAGGCGGGATCAGTGAGAATCTGGTAGCAGAAGCCCATCGTCTTTTGCAGCACCTAAACAGAACAAGAACACACCAGATTAGGCTTCATTAAATATGAACTGTGGGGACAGAATCTGTTTGATTTTTTCAAAGATCAAAGCTTCAACAATTAACCAGCACAAAACAATTTCAACTCGCCTCTTTCCTCTTGTTGCAGGCAGTGAAGAGGAGTGTCTGGGCTGCTGTTGTTGGAGAGATGAAGTCCTCAAATACGTCTAAGGGGGACAGCGGAGATTAGATAAATGGTTAGTCATCGCGGGTGCACACAAATCCTTTTGAATTACAGGCACCAACTTTCTCTGCTTACCAAACTTCATGCGGATGTACTCATATGGATCCTCCTGCCACAGTTCCTCATCACTGTCTGTGTAACACATGAGGGGGAAGACCACATCCTGAATGATGCCCTGAAAAACACAATAGTGTGGAGTGGTATTAGCACAGCGGATGTCAGGATGATTTTGCTTCTTTTATCTGTTGGATGAACCAGTGCAGATTGGCAGCTTAATGCTTCTACCGGTCTAAAAACCAAAATAGTTTCACATTATGTTAATACAAAACTACCATGTGAAACTTGAGATATACTGTTACATGAAATGTTTACTGGATATTCAGACATGCTGTATTTATACCTGGATGTGTGGTTTGAGGTTTCTCCACGTCAGAGCATGTGCTATGCCCTGGTTGATGTAGTTGAGCGTCTGTTGGAGAACTCTAGGAGCCACGTATTGCTTTTCCTTGTACTGGTATAAGACTTTGAGCAGCACCTAGTCGACAGATGTACAAAGGAGTTCCTTATATTTGTGAGGTGCACTTCACAAATACTTCAAAAGACACAGTTCAGTCAGACTGGAGCGCTGCTGCTTACATTACGCCGTCTGAAGTGCTTACCTGCTGAGCAGGAACTGCATACTCCTTAAGGAAAAGTTCAGCAAACTCTGCGTACTCTTTGGTTGTGTTGCCTGGGCTTCCATATCTGCAAAGATGGTTTCATACAGTGGATGTTATTGTTTATGTTGATACAATTTATTTAAAAAAGTTAAGGGAACAATTGTCAGATTTTTACCTCTCAAACAGCCGAGCCAAGATGTGAAGGGCCCACTTCTTACACTTCCACCACGGCAGCTCAGGCCGCTCATCTTCATCTATCTGCATCGTCTCCTGCGCACACAAATAAAAAATGTTGGCACTGTCAGCTTGTGGAGAACTGAAATGTCTAGGTCTCAGAAAATGAACAATTTGTGAGGATCTATTGGCATCATTAGTGCAGTATGAATTCATTTTGTCTCCTTACCGGAGGCACATCTCTATCGACAACTGTCTTCAGGATCTCCATCCATTCTGTCAGGTTCTGTCTGTTGATGAGTTCTAGGGGGAGGTTGTACTGCGGAGGCAACAAGAGAGTCAGTTTTATCTTCTAAATCTTGCTCTAATCACACTAGATATTTAGATATGTTCATGCCAAAAGGATTATTATAGATTTAAAGGAACCACAAAGGATCATTTGTATATCAATTACTCTACGCTTGATGAAAACTTTGTTTCTAGTATGTCTCCAACCTTGAACGAAGAATCCAAACATTGAAAATTCTTGATGAATTGATGTAAAAGAGACGCATTTAACAACAAAAAAATCCATTTACAAGCTCTCTCACAACTCATGCAGTATAATCCAGGTGATAATTATCTAGTCATACGCTCAGTACTTCACAAACAGATGCATTTTCGCTAAAATCATTCTATTGAAACTTCCTATATATGAGTAGTGCGCCTAGACATGAACATGCGTTTGAGCTCTGCTCAATCAAACGCACGTGCTGGCCCAGGCACGCTACTCCTCGGTGTGAGAGACTGTCAATGCAGAAGTGTTTTAATAGTAAGATTATAGTAAAAATGCATGTGATTGGGAAGTGCTGAACATTCAAAGGGATAGATGGGAGTTGAATTATACTGCACGAGTTGTGTGAGTTTGTAAACTGATGTTCTGATAGAGTTTTGTTACTGTGAAACGCAGCCTACTTCACTTCATTCAGACTTTTCTTGGTTTCTGGATTCTTCATATAACGTGGAGGCATGCAAGAATAAAGTTTTCTTCACAACTTCAGGGTGACATGAGGTGAGTAACTGATATTCAAATGATCATTTTGTGGGTTAAATATTCCTTTAAGAAAAAAAAATACTAATTAATTTCAATCAACAAATCAAACTGATTTTTGACACAAGTTGAGCACAACTGTTGAAAGGTTTGTAAAGGCAAACCAAGTTCTCACTCTTTATTAACCCGAGCTCAAGAGAATAGGCTGGTGCTGCCATATTACCTGGAAGAGGGCGTAGAGGATTTTGAAGATCTGTTTCTGAATGAGGACAGAGTCACTGGAGTGGTCAGGAAGCAGCTGGATAAAGCGTTCTTTCAGCATGGGCATGAAGATGTGCATGGCAGCCACCAGAGGTTGGCGCTCTTCTGGTTTCTTATATCTGTTTCACACACAAGCACAATGTTAACTCCATGTTATGTTTAATAATACAATATAAGGTTGAGATTGAGAACGCTGACTTACTCATAGTTTTTGACAAGCTGGTAAAGGCAGAGCAAGATGCCCAGCCATCCTGCGCTGTTGTCTGACTGCAGGTAGAAGCCAATCTTGTCCACGATGGTCGTCCACTTGCCGGGGTAGTCGTGCTTGATCATGTGGTGGATACATGTTGTCAACTGAACCCTGAAAAAGTTTGAGAGTTCAGTTTAGGATCCGGTGATTAAGATAAAGGGCAGAATACTGTATGTGAAGTGGAAAAGAGTGACTGGTAAGTAACATGTATGAAGAACAAAATCTACTCAGCTCCTCTCACTCCACTCTGATTGCAGTGTGTGTGGTTACCTGATGCGCTCGGGGGAGTGGATGATGGCCTCCACTATGTTGTCTCGGATGAACTGCCTGTCCTCGTCAGGGATGTTATTGACAGGAGTCTCTGTGCCTGAGCCGTCGCCATCACTCCAGTGTTGGGTTATCATGTTCTTAAGGTAAATCACACCTACACAGAGAGAGAAAACCAAAAAGAGCACCCTTTAACAGCAGGACAGCACATAGTATGCATACAACCTGACTAATATTACCAAAATGTTGAATCATTGTGAGATATTTTTTGCCCTTAACACCAACACCTGGTGTGTAGTCACATGAGTAATTAATGAAGCCATCAAGCTGTTAAAGAAGGGGGAAGTCACATGGCCAAGCAGCCATTTGTGGGACTGCCATGTGATGTGCTCGTCACCCAAAAGAAAATTTGAGATTTGCTTAATTTATTTGCAAGCAGAGCTACAATTGTCCACTGCTAAAGTAATCACCAACTATCTGGTAACTGCTTAATCGGTTGAAGTAATTTTTTTAGTTTCCTTACTTTATGACAGTAAACTAATTATCTTTGGTTTGTGGACAAAACAAGACATTTGAGGCCGTCACCTTAATCAACATTTTTCATCATTTTTTGACATTTTAGAAACCAAACTCATCAATTGAGTGAGAAAATAATGATGAATTAACAATGAAAATAATCGTTAGTTGCAGCCCTATTTGCAAGATGCAAAAACTTCTACAAAGACCTTTTCAAGATAATTTTAAACCAAATTTAAAACAGATTTTTTTTGGACAATCGTCTTTGTCTTATCAAATGATTGCAGCGAAGTATGAAAGCAAGCAGTAAAGGTAGGTTTTATGTAGGATTATATGGTAACATAATCAAGTTAGGTTTATCTACATTTCACCCAAAAGTAAGTAAAAAGACAGTTTTAGGCTCAGTGGTAGGTTTAAAGATTTGATACATCAGAAATGTGAACTTTCAAAAAGGTAGAACTCAAAAATTAAGGCCTCACATATTCAAATTTAAGACTATTTAATGACTGTTAAGGTGTAATATTCATAAAATTGAATTAAAGACCATTTAAATACCTACAGATACCCTGGAAACATTCAGCTCTCCATCTCTAAGAGAAAGTACCAGAATCTGCAAGTGATCGTAGTTTTTCTGCAGGCTGCTTTACATGAGTATCAAAGTAACTAAACCACCATGTACGGTTTTAAAATTCAGCTGGTGTACAACCTCATGCAGCTCCCAAACGTGCACCCATCACATCGACTGCATTTACATCATGACAGTGCACAACACAGTGGTGTAAATTCTGAACCACCTAAAGCCGGGGCTGCAGAAATAAATTCTTCCATCTGTAGTTCAGTAGTTTTGAATGTGGCACGAGGGTGTCAGCTGGGTCCACATCCACACTGTGGGGCCCCACTCTGAGTTCTAGCAGGGGAGAGGCATCTGAGGGAGCGGAGGAGCGAGGGCTGGGAGGCAGACGTCAGACTGCTGACACAAATGTCTACACCACTGGCGAGGCAATCATAATCCAGCCTATCAATGCTGACAGAGCATAAACCCCCTCCCCTCTGCCTGTGACCACCAAACTACACTACTGCCCAACACTTCAAAGCCACGGAGAACCTGTCATATAAATTAGATTTATGGACAAAAAGAAAATAAGTTTGAGAATGTCTATCTGAATAAAAGCGCTGGCAATTTTATTGAAGGGCAAATTAAAGAAAACATGACATGGGCATACAAATATGGTGAAATGGTGTCGACTGCAGCTCCAGTTCAATAGCAGGAGCATATAAAACTGTGGGGACTGCGATTATTGTGGATTAACTGTTTGAAATGACGTACTGTGGGCAAACAACATTACACAATGACCTCAAGTTTACAGTAAGTTGATGTTTTTACGCATACAAAAAGCCTACCACGATATCTGCATAGAGCACTTCAGTCTAATCTAAACCAGACACAGGAACCAAGACGTTAAAGGGTCATTTCTACCTGGTCACAAATATTCTTATTAGCCCTGGTAGCTGTAGGGATGTACTGTTTGATGCCAGGTGTTTAAGTGCAAGCTCTTTCTGCTACCACATGAATACAACTGAGATGAATAAAAACTATTTTGTGATCTTCAAAGCAACAAAAAAAGAGACATTCAAAAACTCGACAGCAACACGTCAACAACCGGTGACAGCAATGTTCTTTTTTTAAATGCTTTAAGCACCACACACAAACTTAATCTACCTCATTTGTATTTGCTTGGCAGCAGAAATGTCAGACTACGAGATCTCAACAACTCACCACATACTGTACACGCTGCCAAGACTGTTTCAAAAACAACTCAAACCCACATTCAATCATGCTGTCTGTTTTAAAACAACTACAGCTGATGCATCTGATCGATCTATTCACTGAAAATGATGCAATAACTGTCAAATAAATGATTATAAAAGCAGAATGACAGCATTTTTTATGTTAGGCTGCCTACCAGCATCAAGCCAGACAGCTGCTAAATGAACAAAACCCCAAACCAACCTAAATGTACTGACTAAGCGCCGATTCAAAAGTTAAGACAATGTACGTCTGTAATCAGTTTCACTTGTGATATTATTGTGATATTATTCAGACAGCTTCCATGCAGTCCAGGGGAGCTGCTCCTCCTCTATTCCACTTTAAACACTGTCAGACATTTTTCCTACAGCTGGAAAAGTAATTCATAGCACTAAAGCACAGTGCTATAACAACTTTAATTTGCTAGTACAGCTATTAATACTTACGAGGTGGACACACAATGATTCAGATACTATCTGTGTGCTTTCTGCAACAACTTTGGTCAAGATTTTAACTTTTTAAACACTGAATTTTTGCCCTCCATTGACACCTTCCTCACAGATCAGCCTTTGACTAAAGCAAAACAAGCTATATTTAACCAACTCCACGTGTCCACTGCTCTTCAGCGTGGCTCTTTAGCCTCACAAAAGACAAGTGTGAATCATGTAACATCGCTAAATGATCTTTTTAGAAACTATTATATAAGGGACTTGTTAAACTTGGGATCATGGAGACTATCTAGTCTATTTCTCATATAGTGCATTCTGACAAAATTGAAGTCAGATGCAGTATTAAGTTGTACGTCACAGTGCCAGAGTGTGTCCAGTAGTCTTATGTGGGTCCATTTGATACAAGGGGGGAGCACAGACTATGTGTCATAACATTGTTTTAGGATAACACTACCTATCAAGACACACAACAGCAACACTGAAAATGGAAAAGGACATGTAATTTCGTAAGTAACTGATATTTTGCATGTTGTTTTTTGTATGCTCAAGAGGGTGAAACTAAATAAAAATGACAGGTTAAATAAAGACAAATATTTACAAGTTGTTAAGTATTCAATCTCAGACCCAACTCAAGTGTGAGCCTCTTGAGCATGAAGGTCTTATTCAAATAAACATAATACTGTATAAAAAGAAGAAAATACACTTGCCACATTAACATTTAACTTAACGATAAATGTGTTGAAGTGTTATTAACCAACCAGTGCTCTTGCTCCCAGATAGTTTAGGAGAATAGCTTTTAAGATACATTTTTTCTACAAGGACACATCTGCCACTTAAGCCTAACATGTCTGTGTTGAATGGCTGCTACAGCTTTTAAAGTCATCCTTCACCTGACTCTGACAGTAACACAAATCATCTGACTGTAAAGATGCACTGGTTGCACTCGTTAGGCTACCAGCAGACCGCACTGACTGAATCTTTAGTTTGAGATATTCATTTAATATGAAGAACATACCCAGAACTGATTTTATGTTCCATCTAGTTTCACAAGATCATCTTTAAATGACCGCAGATCTATTTTTACATGTCAAGTGTTTCCACTCACCTGCTTGCCTGACAGGCAAATCCAGCTGATCAGACATGGTGACACGCAGCAGAGTGGACACAAAGTTTACCTGGGTGTGACCCTGAAAATCAGAATTGAGAACAGCTGAGTGTAAACCGGTTGTAAACACTGAAACAACATTTACAATCTCATTTTTCATACTGCTTTGTATGAAGAAGGTTTCATATTATTTTGCATTAACCCTACTTCTGCTTATCAATTGCGTTTTACCGTAATATGCTGTTGTACTGCTGGGAGACGACCGTGGCTTTACACTACTTGATATATATGCTGCCATCATAAGGAACTTGGAAGGCTGTATTTTTGACACAGAAGGTTCACTACACGTTTGCGTACAGGTGCTTTTAAGGCATAGAAACACTGTTGCTAAGTAACTGACAACAAAAACTGACACTGCATTGTTACCTTTTCCAATAATGATGAATAATTTCATGCTTTTTTAGCATGTTAAGCATCATGTTTACAAAACAAAGACATCCCACGGCTTGGTCATTTTTAAAACCCCAGCATACGTCACCGCTCTGTCAAATGAGCTGTCAGGAAATTCTCATAACACTCACGGATGCTCAAATTAACCAGCTGTTATTCAGAGCAGTGCAGGTCTTTTCAACCAATACTGTGACATTACAAATCCAGGTCAATTTTCTAGTCTAAAACATGATTTACTGGTAGAATGACTATGGTTAGGTTTCCAACCCATATATTTCTGGCTTATTATGAGATGACCAACTGATAGCAGATGTTAAATATATCCCTAATAAGTCTTTTCAACCACAGTGCAGTCCCAATGCATCAAAATATATCTACAAGATCATGTAATGCATTTCAGCACTTTGTCAAGCCTTATTCAGTTTTTATCTGGCCATTTTCCACGAAAAACAAAGTCAGAGTTTATGACTAAGCAAAGCTCTGTATTTAGAAACTATGCACTCCAACAGATTTACTCCATCCTCCTCCAGAGGACATGGTTTTTTTGTTCTGAACACAACTCTAATAACTCCAGCCAGCTGTGTAAGAACACTCCGAGCTGTGCCATTCAAGGGAGCCATCACTATCACCAGCACATGTGGGTGTGAAAAGCAACCCAAGCCCCTTGTGCAGCCAAAAATAAACATACTGACCACATGTACTATGACTAAAACATTATGATTTGGGTATAAAATAGGCCTTAGTTTGTGATGGTGGTCATTTGTTTCAATAACAGGTGCAAAGGTGTAGAAGAACATGGAGGTTAATCATAGTATTGTGATTTGGCTGTATGAAATATGCAGTCTCACAAAACTGGGCCTTCAGGTTATTTGAGGTCTTGACCCTGCATGCATTTAATCTCGAACACAATGAGTGAGCTCCAGGCATCTTCTGGGAACATGTATTGAAACAGTGACATGAATGCTTCAAGTCTATTCAAGCAGGACAATGTCCACACTTATTGGTTTAGACATTTAAAGGGAAACTGTGCAAACTATTAACTTGACCACACATCCTCTAACACAGATAGACACATAGATAGATCGATAGATGGATGGATATTTCAAAATAAAAACACAGCTGGCAGATGAGGAGAGATAACACAACTTTTTATCTCATTCTGCTGCTGCTTCACCAAAGACAGTGTTGCTAACTCGGTTAACATTAGCTCACATGGAACTCGGCTAACGCAAAACTCAGTTTTATTATTTATTTTTTACCGAAATACACATAAAGTCGTCGACCACAGATTAAGTGTGCCTACGGTAAACAACAGCTAATAGTTGCCTCCGGTAAATCTTATTGCGTTGTTGAAGAATGTCATCACTTCAGGGCTTGTCACAGTGACACGTGAGCAGCAGCTATGTAGCGGAGCTATGGCAGCTCATCCAACAAGTAGCTAAGTTAGCTCGCTGATGTTAGCCACACAGCTAAGCATCAATATTCAGCCGCTAAATACCGTTACGCTCACTAGAACATTTCCACCAGCTTCACTTGTTGTTTAACACACCAGACGTATCACTCTCGTGTCGTGTCAGCTGGGAAATTAGTCATTTCTATGTCGAAATTGAGTGTGACGAGCTAAAAATGATCTTCTCAGCGGGGCAAGGAGGGCTAGCTTGTTTAGCATTAGCGACACAGCTGGCTCAAGAAGAAGCTAACGTTGACGTTGGTTACTGGCACGCGAGTGTGTCATCGTTATAAAAAAATGCCACTGAATTCATGCTAACGGCTCCACACTGGTGATGGGACCGAGGGCGTAAGAAGCAGTAGGCGATACTGGTCGAGAAGCGGAGTTTGGCTGTTGATCTGTCAAGGTAACGGCAGCAGAGCCCAGTCTGCGTGATCGCACCATCTTGATGTTGTGAACGGCCGAGGCCCCATGCGAGACCGCGCCACAACCTCCATCACCATCAACGGCTAATCTCAACTTTTACCTCGTTCAGCTGTCTCTCCGCGGCCTCCCGCAGATTGGGGTCCATCGTCCCCCGAAGGGCCTCGACCAAAGCCTCAGGATCCATTACGAAAACTCTGTTTACGGCTCGGATTTTAATATTTCAGACGTCTATCAATTCCCAGTCACTGCGCACATGGACGCACAGCTCTCCGGTTACCCGGCGCGAAAGGAAGCAGTGAATAAAGTACCCGGATAGATCAGCGCCAAATTTGTGCAACACGAACATCCGGCGGAGACCGCACAGCCCTGGGAGTTGTAGTTTCCACCATAACTTTACCACAATCTACTCATATACTCATTATAGAGGCTGTAGGTTAAATACCTTTATGAATGTCGAACTTTTTGTTTGACCCACTGTTAAATAATACGCAATATCAATAAAAAGATCCAATTTCTTTCACTTAAAATATGTTTAATTTAAAAGGCATAACATATCATGTTTTTTTACATTTCTAACCTTTAAGATTATGGTACTATTATTCTTGCTGGTACCTGTAATTGCCCTTTTTTACATTCTCACCAGTAGGCTGAGTTTTTTTGGATTTGGGAGAGTTAATTGCAGTCAAACAAGTGGAGAATGGAGACAGTTTTTTGTCCTCTTATCTTTTTCACATCTTTCTGTATCTCTCCTTTTTGGATAATTTTGGATTTTGTCACTGGACAATTGTTTCTGTACCATTTTTTGTATATTGAGGTAAACTGTTCAACTTTAACAAGTGGTCTGTTGGATTTTTTTCATCATGGATCATGAGGAAGGGGATGATTAGGGTGTCAAGCTAAGGCTTCATTGATTGGATACCTATAGGTTTAAAACTAAAACATGACACACAAATTAATATACCATGCTCTCCTACTGGAAACTAGGGACATTGTGGGTATTTCTGGGGGGTTGTATTTAACATTCTGCACGGACTGGTGACTAAATAAGCTGGGAATACTTCACAAGTACAGGGACTATTCCTCCTCCTCCTATTTAAAATGTGATTCCTATAATACTACGCAGCCCAAATGTAATTTGTATGACTGAAAAACTCTGTCATTAAAGGTCCAGTGTGTAGGATTTAGGGGCATATATTGGCAGAAATGTCATATAATATCATAACTGTTTTCATTAGTTTATAATCACCTGAAAAAAAGAATCATTTATGCTTTTGTTACCTCAGAATGAACTGTTTATATCTATATGCAGGTCCTGGTTATATATTTCAATAATAACTAGATACCAAACACCAAAATGGCCTCTATTCATTTCAACAGAGTTGCTTGCATAGTGCATATGCCAAAATTTTTTTTAGCTTCCTGGTTTACTTCCGTGATATGCGGCCCACAGAATATGCGCAGTAGTGTTTCTCCCACACGAATTCCTGCTCAGCTCATAGACTCAACATTGTAATAGCATTCTGTATTTTGTAATTGGAAAGTTTTACAAATGTAAAACCCCCATGGCTCCAAAATTCAGAACAGCAGGAGTCATCATTGACCTTGTTTGCAGTTCAAAGTGTCCTGTCAACAGTGTTTCAGACATCTCTTTTATAATGGTGGTCTTTGGGGAAAATGCATTTTGGGCCACAGAGGATTTTGTCACTGCAATTATGCAAGTGGCCACTGAGAAAATTGGCTCCAAGGCTGGGGACCTTCTCCTCTTCCATGGAGTTAATGGTGTTGTTCCACTGTTGCCCAGGAAGAGCAAACCAAACACTGACCTTTAAGCTGAACAGCAGCACAGTAGACTGATCTAACCCAGGGAGAAAATCACCTTAGCAATTTGTTTTCCAAATAAGTTGATAAAAGTTTTATTTCAAAAATTTAGGCTACAGATTTTCAGGATTCTTGTAGAGATTATGTTACTGATCTTTAAAAGGAAAATTCCATATTACATATTAACTCAACATAACAATGAGCATAATAAGATGAAGACAAACAAGTTTATACTGACTACATCAATAACCTTCAAAAGAATGTACAACAGTCATATAGGTCAGAGCACTGTGAATCTACACATTAAATTCAACTGATTTACTGTACCCCTCTGTCAAATAAATAGGAAGTATTTGTGGCAGAATATTGCTGGTTGATATTAAATGTTCAGGTGGTGGATGGACTGCTATTTTACAGGTGACTAACATGTTTCCTAAAGAATGAGGCAACAATTCAGCTGAGGGATGATTGAACATTCATGTATCTGCAGGCTAAGTATTTGGACAATTTCACATTTTCTTGAAACAATGACTACAAGGCCAAAGTGCAGAATTTTAGTTTTATTTGAGAGTGCTGTAGCTCCACCATCATACTGCCCTGTATTTAAAATCTTACCTCAGTAAAAACACAGAAGTATTTGAGCAAAATTTGAGAACATGTTCATTATCGTTTTTATTATACAAGTGTGTTTATTGGGGTTTTTAATATCAAATAATACATCAAAAACAAGAAAGGTACAATGTAGAACATTCACAATAAGGCATCATCCTAATATCAGTGCTGCCTATACAAGTATTGACAGTCTAAAGGTAAGATAAGATAGACTTTATTATCCCGAAGGAAATGTGTCTTGGGTACGTGCCGTACCTGCTGTTGAAGATACAAAAAGTTGTACATACAGTTCCTACATGTACACAGTCCATACACAGAGCTATATATACATATATATATATATATAGGTACATAGATATATACATACATACACACATGCATACATACATACCTACGCATACACATTCCCATTTAAGGCTTTAATGGACAAGAGGACAAAAGAGTTTTTAAAGCAGTTAAGCCTGCACTGGGGGACTCTGAAGTGTCTGCATGAGGGGAGAAGTTAGTACTTGTGATGGAGGACATGGGTGGGGTCTGAGATAACCTTCTGGGCCTGTCTGATTATCTCAGACAGAAAGAAAAAAATGCACATAGTTATTTTGCAATCAAGAAATGAAGGCAAGTTACATCTGTAGCCTTCTCCCCCTTTTGAAACGCTATAACACATCCCCATATCATATCAAAGGTAAAATATTTACCCTTAATCATCCAGGTGCATTTTTCAGGGGCAACAGTTAGACAGTCTGGTAAGCCAGGCTTGTAAACTTGGTCTGATAGCAGAATTTGGCTATAGTCATTTTCTTATCTGCCCTGCTTGGTTTACAATTTACAGAAAAAATTCCAAGGACACACAGTTTGGGGCAAACAAACACCTGAACACCTGTGACGTGTTAAAGGAGAACCTCGATCCAAAAAGCCTGGATATTTGGGCAGTCCCATGGACGATGAGTGTGCCCTTTATTCCACATTTATTAAATATGTCAGGGGTATTGGGATTGAATTTATTTAACACAGTTGGAGTTATATATGTTCTCATTATCCACTCATGTAGGAGAAATTTTAAATGGGTATTTATGGATTGTGTTTGAGCTTTATTATTATTATTATTATTATTATTATTATTATTATTATTATTATTATTATTATTATGGTTAGGGAGGGGGTTTATAATTGAAAAGGAGAATTTAATTTTAAAAAATAACGTGCTCATACAACTAAGAAGAGTCTGTGTATCTCAGTGTGTAGGGTGGACTTGTGGAATGGGCTGCGAGACGAGTTGAAACAAAGCACAACTATGAATCAATTAAAAAAAACTATACAAAAAATATATTTTTGGCAGATATATAGATGAGGAAAGGTTGTGTTAGAGGAGTGCATATTTATTTCTGGGAATTTGTTGAAATAATATATGAGTTAAAAGAAGTAACGTAAGAAAGGGGTAGGGACATATAATTTTTACTTCTACCTTCTCCTTTTCGGACACTGTCCTTTTTTTCTTGTTTGTTTTTATTATGCTTTTTTAAAATTTTGGTTCAAAATAAAGTCAGTCATTCATTAATTCATTACTAGTGTTATTGTTGTTGTTTCATATTGCATCATTAGGCTACATAAAGTGGAATTAATTTAAAGAAGTTACATACTGTTAGGCAGCTTAATCTGTAAACATGAATAGTATTTTACATGATTACCTATGTTTGTATGTAAAACAGTGATACAAATTAAATAGGCTAGCAGCTGATGCCATAAAAATGGAGCTGAGTAAAATGTCCTTAGGTCCTATTTTCATCTGCTACGGGAACATTTCAAACAGTAGAAACTTTTATTCTATATCAGTCACTATTTTATGTGATGTTATGATATGATATAACACTTAAATTCATTGATTAATTTTAGGGCATCATAAAGAAGGTGGTGATAGAGACGTGTGCTTGTTTTCCTCAAGAGGCCACAATGTTTGAATAGTTGTTGACTTATTGTGGATTTTTGTATTAAATGTTGTTGCATTTTAAATGTGTTTTGACTGTCTGCTTCCTGGTTAAATAAAGGTTAAATAGAATAAATAAAATGTACTGTACTAAGTTGCAGAGTCAACAGAGCACATAAGGGTTAATGCTGTGCTTGACTGTGGCCGCTGGGGGCGCTGTTGTGGTTGGAGCGCGGTTTGCTGCTGTGATGTGACGGTAAAAGGTCAGCCTGTAACGTGTCAGCAGGCTGTCACCACACCGGTGTCACTCCACCCGTCGGCTGTTGCTGTTACACACACATCGGTACCTTAGCTGACCTCAACGGTATCCCGGTAAAATGGCCAAAAAGCGGAGAGAAAGCCGAGAGACCGACGCTTTGTCCCCGGCTCAGGAGGAGGTGAAGGCTAGTGACTCTCAAGTACCGAAAGGTGGGTTGTGTCTGTCTGTCTGTGGGGGCTAATGGTTAACATGACAAAAGCAGAGGAAATGAAACACTTGTAGGTAGATACAGGTGGATTGAGCAATATAATGACTTGGCAGCGTCGTTTCTGCTTTGAGATCAGCGCGGATTGAGGTACAGGAGCTAATGTTAGCCGTAAGCTGGTTGTTGTAACACAGCCAGCTAGCGAATAAAATTAGCCGACTGCGACTCCGACGGTTAGCTCAGTAAGGCTATAGCTAACCAGGAACATACCTGTCGTGTTTAAGAAGCTAACACTTCCCTAACACTGCTGCTGAGCCTTAGTAGGGTCATGAATATGGTTTAATTACCGTCTCCCGGTATGTTAAAACAAAGGAACATCTTTGTTATGTGCTAAACTCATTGTTAGATTAACAAAGACTGTCCAAAGAGCAGCGGTGGGGGAGGTCTTCAGATCCAATACACAGATACAAGCAACAGTACAACACTGTAATGATGCTGACTTGTATTGAAAATATGAACGTGAAAGTACATACTGTTGTTAGGTATACTGAAATTATCATAAATAAATGTACTCGTTGCTAAAAAGCAGCCCCTTTCATTGTTATACTATTATGTATTGTACTATTAGATTATTATTGGTGATGCTATGATGTGCAGAGGTGGGACCAAGTCATTGTTTTCCAAGACAAAAGTCAGTCTCAAGTCTTTACACTCAAGTCCAAAGTCAGGACTGATAAATCCCAAGTCAGGTCCCAAGTCCTAAACCTTGAGTTTCAAGTCCTAAACAAGTCAAGATGCGCTCATCCCCAAATGTAACTCCATTTTAACTACAGAGTAATAATATATTTGTTAAAAATGTTTGATGTAAGCTGTTGCGACTTTGTTATTTGTTATGTGCATGTTTTGTGCACTACACTTTGTTTTTTGTTGACCACCGTGTAGTTCTTTGGTATCATTTTGTCCAGCTCAGAAATGTTGCTTTGGTTCTTCATGGTTTTCTCCTGCAATTTGACCGGGTGCTTTCAGACTAGTTTAAATTGGATCAGAGGAATTAAGTGTCGACTTGCTCAGAATGAATAATGTTCATGTTATTTGATTCAAGAAATGAAGGGAAATGAATGTATTTGTGGCACACCTTTTATTCTCTGCGCTTGGGGAAAGGTGTCAAGTATTTCCAAGTCAAAAGTTCAAGTCCAAGTGATATGAGTTTAAGTCCAAGTCGAGTTGAAGTCATCAAATTTGTGACTTGAGTCCAAGTCATGCAGGGTTGCAGCGATATACTGGTTACAAGGTATACCGCGATATGAAAGTAGACAGTTATCATTACAGTGTACATTTGCTTATCTACAATACTGAGAAAAATAAGGCAGCTGGACGGAGAGTCTCATCTTTATTTTAGGTATTTCAAAAAGGGAGACTTTTTACACATACTTTTTTTTCAAGTTTCAATAATAGTAAACCATGTGTTTAACCAGAAATAACCCTTCTGTTTTCATTTGCATGTTCCTTTATGGGTCATTCTGACTGATAATAATAAGAATTTCGCAATACAATGATACCGTGAAACCTTGGTATTTCCTGAGATAGTTATCGCACCATGAAAATCTCATACTGTTGCAACCCTTAAGTCATGTGACTTGAGACCACACCTCTGATAATGTGTAAGATAAGGTATTTTATAAATTAATTATATGTTATGTTATCTGTTATTAATCTTAATTTGTAAAAAAAAAAAAACCCCTTCAGCTGTCAGATAAATGTAGTGGAGTAAAAAGTGGCACATTCCCTTCTGTGAGTTGGTGGAATAGAGGTATAAAGTGACAAGAAAAGGAAATTCTCAAGTAAAGAACTAGTGCCTCAAAACTGTACTGAAGTACAATACTGGAGCAAATGTTTTTAATTACATTACAGCATCACAGATGACACACCTGCCAAAAGTGACCCAGGTTAATCAAGGATGACAGGAAACATTAAAATTTCAAAATCCCTTTTATTTAAAGACTCATACGTACAGTTAAGCGCATACATAGCTATTTAATCAAAGGATAAAACCACTAACAAAGCTGTTATGCGATAAATATAATTTTACTTTGAAGAAGCCCACTCTGAGACCTCGATAATCACCATATTTATACAGCCTACCAAAGCCCTTTTACAGCGGAACATTTCTATACAGTTCACAGTGTGATATTAGGCCTCATACTAACAGTATTCAGCTTTACTTTTTCTTGTTGTCCAAGTTTCCAGCTCTGTCACCCCAAATAAGCAAAACATCAGAAAATGTGTACATTTGTACATATTATATTTATATAAATATAAATAAGAAGTAAAACAAATTTTAAAAAATTCCTGATACCTGAAACTGTGACTTAAAAACTGAAACACTTAGTTGCTGAGCAGATTGTACTACTGTGAAATTATGCCTATTTTTGTTAATAACATCAAACAGTTATAGCCTTATTGCGCCGACAGAAATCACAATCACCTCATCAGCATTTTTTGACCTGTAATTGATGTCATCAGCTGCAGAACTGTTGATTTTATTATGAAGTCTAAAGCTGATATCACAAAAATATCCTGTAATTTATTTAGGTTGTGAGGGAGGTGTTTTTAATATTTTGTCTACCCTATTTATATCAATAAAAGCAGACTGTACAATGATATCTTCATGAAGGTAGGCTAAATTTCAGAGCAGTTGTATTAGATTGCATTGGTTTTGTGAGATGTACCAAAACTGGCAACTGAGTGTAATTTAAGAAACTGAAGTCACTTTTGGTCTGACTCGACTGCTTTAGGTCCAACTCCAAGCAGGATTCCTTTTTCAATAAATACTTCCTTGTGTCACATGCAGTAAGATGAATGAGCATGTGCTGTTTGTTTGCAGATATCTCAGTGATAATTAGTGTTAATTAGTTACCTGATATCTTCCTCGACCTCCCTGGTTCATCTGTTAATTATATCTTCAGAGTGCTGTAGTTGGTTTAAAAACACCAAACTTAATTTCATATGAAATGACATCTCTATCAGACACCTGAAATTTAACTGACGTAACAGTTGTCCCTTTTAATAAAGTCTTCAATGAAAGCGTAATAAAACAGACGGGCTCAGAAACAGCAGGAGTTTGTCTCAAGGGGGGGAGACTCAGTTCCCTGGGGGGGCTTGAACAAGTGATGCAAAACTTACACGCAAATTACACAAGGCTCCCTTGTAACCAGTTTGTCTGTTTTTATAGTAACCTTGTTATTAACTTGCTAAATAACCTGCTCTCTCTCTACACAGAGGTTCATCATGCTGAAGGAGGCTCGGCACGCATGTCTCTCCTGATTCTTGTGTCTATCTTCGCCTGCTCTGCCTCTGTCATGTATCTGGTCTACAGGAACTTCCCTGAGCTTCCTGAGTAAGTTACTTTGGGGATTTATAAACTTGGTAAAACAGTGGGTGGGAACAGTGTTCATCCCCGGATATTAAAAGTTATATATTTACAAATAATACTTTTAGTTGTTATTTAGAATTTTAAAGGTCCAGTGTGTAGGGTTCAAACAGCATCTAGTACTGAAACTTCTCCCATGTTCCAAGTGAGCAGGAGAACTATGGTAGCTGACATGAAAACGTGAATGGCCCTGTCAAGAGCCAGTGTTTGATTTGTCTGTTGTGGGATACTGTAGAAAAAGCATGTCTGAGTCCGTGAAAGTGGACCCACTCCACGTGTAGATGTAAACAGTTCATTCTAATGCCGCTTTTTCACCAAAATTAGCATGTTTACGCAGGTTTAATAATCACAGAAAACCCACCAAAAATAGGCTACACACTCCTTTCCCCTCGCCGTTGTACTAGAGCTGTCTATTAGAGTTTCCTGTTTTGTTACCAGTGTGTTTTGTTCCACGACACAGACAGGCTAGAAAACAGGTTAGTAAACAGTGGAAAGCAGCACTAAGGCCCCTAAAAATATTACCGTAGCTGCTTCTTTTAATTTATCCCTTGCTTATTTGGTCTGTCATTCAAACTCAGTGCAGACTAATTTGGAACGATATTTTAGCACTGCTGGGGTGAAGATGGAGGTATTTTGTTGTGGGCTGTCACTGCATCTTGCTAGTAAAGCTGCTAACATTAGCTCATTCACTCGGATATTGTATTTGATCATCGAGCCGATAAAAACTCATGACTACTGCAGCGTCATTTGAACTGGGTATGAAAGTCGAAAGTTTTAGTGGGTGTTAGTGGGTTTTTTGGTGCAGTGGGAAAGTGGCTTAAGGTAACAAAAAGACAAGGATTCTTATTTTCAGGTGATTATAAATGAATGACAACTTAGTCATAAATATTACATACTCTTTCTGCCCATAGATGCCCCTAAATCCTACACACTGGACCTTTAATAAACACTATTGATTTTATGGCATTTTGAGGTTACATTTAAAATCCAAAACTTATTTATAGCAGTCACAAAATAATTTGCACATATTGCAGTGGATCTGGGGTTTGTTTGTTTCAGTATGAACTGTGGGAATGAAACTGTGACCTCTTATTTTCACTCTCATGATTACCAAAATGTATTCTGTGCTGCCGCTGCTTCCCAAGTGGGGGGTTACATTACTTATTATGTCATATTCAGTAGCAGCAAGGCCAGAAATATAAACCAACTGATGAATGATGATGACAGACCTACAAGAGTAAACAGTATTACATAAATAGACAAAAAAAGTTGCAATACAAAAATGCAATACAGTTTGTGGCTGTTTTCACACCCTTTAGTAGTACATGAAGAAAGTACTGTTCACTCACAGGACAAAACATTAGTGACAAAGTACTTTACTGAGAGACATAACAGGAAAAGAAAAATACCAGGTGATATGTAGGATAAAATAGGGCTGGGTAATATATCCATATTATATCGATATCGTGATATGAGACTAGTCACTGTATTTGATTTTGGGTATCGTAATGTTGTACGTGTTGTCTTTCCCTGGTTTTAAAGGCTGCATTACAGTAAAGTGATGTCATTTTTTGAATGTGCCAAACTGTTCTAACTAGTCTGTTGTATGCCTTTACCCACCCAGTCATCATTTCCACATTACTGATGACTATTTGTTAAAAATCTCATCATGTAAATATTTTGTGAAAGCACCAAAAGTCAACCCTACAATACTGTCAGTGCTACAGTATTGTAGTATCATTGAAGTATTTGGTCAAAAATATTGTGATATTTGATTTCATTTCACCAGAAATTATCACACAATTTTGTTTTTAGTTAGCTTTTCTGAAGATTTGAAAAAGGCTGTTGCAAAAGCTCAATCACCTTTTAGCTTTTAGCTTTGACCTTGGAATAGCTGATGTCCTCCACTCTGAGGACCCGAGGCTTATGGTTGTTTGAGGGAACAGCCATAATTTTAATGTGCAGACGGGCCTGACTGTGTCTGCAGTGTCCATTAGCAAAAAAAGTAAATGATTGAAGGGAATCCTAAAGTTAACAGATCACCTAAGAAAGAGCACTGGTGCAGTGCTTGATCTCCATAATGTTACTGTTTGGAGCCCTGCGGCAGAGGTCTGGACCAGTCTGAGTCAGGCTGGTGCAGACTGGCTGAGGCAGGAACCACAGGAAACTGAGACAATAGTGGAAGGGGTGATCTTTTCCTTGGGTTGCATAAGGTGTCTGACTTTGTCAGTATTTCCGTGCCACAGAAGGTGAAAACTGAACCACTCATTCTGACATAATGCTTAAAATCCAAAAGTGGAGTCTTGATATATTTATTGTATTGTGATTAAAAACAAACCAAAAATGTTTGTGCAACATATGTGTGACTGAAGATTATCATTTCATTCTTTTTCAGTGATGAAATGGAGAAGATAAAGATCCCTAAAGACATGGATGACGCCAAAGCTTTGGGAACTGTGCTGTCCAAGTACAAAGACACATACTACTCCCAAGTGCTGGTGGCCTACTTTGCAACATATGTTTTGTATCCTTGGAGAAAACGTATGCATGTTTTGGGAAATGTATATCTTAACTTTGCTTGCTATTGAGGAGGTTTTCAGAACAGCCAAATTAAGGACCTCAAAGACAGTCTGGTTTGCAGTGATAATTTAATGTCTTGTTTACTGGGGTCAAAAGTTTCCAAACTCTTCCAAAAACAACTCAACAGGTTTCCAGGCCCAAAAGACTTTATCTGCTTCAGGGTCCTGATTTTGGGATGCCACCATGACGAACACTGGCTACAGCCTCTTTCAGTTGTTTCCTTGATGAAGTCTCAACCAGGAAGTTCTTACAAAGTACAGCATGTTTGGGTTTATAAAACCTGTTGAGCAACATGTCCTCTGTCTGAAACACCTCAGCATCAGATATACATAATTTCAGTCATTCTTCACATGAGTGTCAAAGAGTGTAGGCTCTGAATCTGCTGAAACAACTCAAGACGATGACAATTTAGCTCCAAGCCATGTCCTCTGTCATGTAAAGTAGTGTATGTGAGCACTGGCTGTGGTGTGCAGACAGTCCAGTGTGTAATTTCCTGCCACTAGGAGGTCTCTGAGTCAAAACAATAACAAAAGACAGAGCAACACTGTCATTTCAGTCAGTTTCTCCTGCTTAATATTTCATCACTGGTCATTGGTCAGGAGGTTCTTACCAGGAGATGAAATATCCACAGAGGTCTCCTCCTGTCCGAAACCAACAGACCGTGAGATTTAAACAAAACAAAAAAAAAAAAAACCGTTTCACTGTAAACATCAGTGTTTCGGCACGGCAAGGACTGGAGACGAGCTGCCATCAACGTTGGCTCAGCTTTTTTCTCTGATAACATAAGATCCTGACGTCCGATGATTAAAATTCTTCATCCAGTTAAAACGTATAGTTAAAAATAACCAAGATCTAAAAATTGTATTGCAAAAATAAAAAGCAAATTCATGACAGCTTCTGGCAGACAACCACTACCTTGATGGGTTGGGGATATGATGCCACTGACAGCCAACCAAATCACACAGACTGTGTACAATTACAGATTTCTCTGGGTTTTAATATTGTGGGAAATGTTTGGGATAAGTACACAGCTAGATATAATATTGGTTTAGTTGTTTTTAGACATTTTAATGTGGAAAAGTTACATGTTGCATCTTTAAGCTACTCAAATTTTAACAAAAGCTGAATCATCAGTTTAGTTGATGTTTCCATCAGGACTGACAACAGGAAGACTAGTCTGAGAAATACTAAACATTGTGGGAAAATAGTGTTTTCATTACTTATTTCTCCCTTAAGATGGAGAGTATTATATTAAACACACTACATAAAGACACACAGGCTAGAGTGCTACATAGAGGAATATGCTTTTGATGTCTTTGTTGCTATTATTGCTAATTTATGTGATTTATTAACTTGTATGTTTGAGTGATAACTGTTTTTTTTTTCTTTTGCAAAGTTGTTTACCTTGACACCTTTTTCAGCCTCCAGACATTTGCAATCCCTGGATCTATCTTTCTCAGCATCCTGTCTGGATATCTTTACCCTTTCCCCCTGGCTCTTTTCCTAGTCTGCTTGGTGAGTAAAGACGGAGTTTATGAAATGTGTCATTGAAAACAAATGTCGTATGTATGATGAGCAACTGTGCACTGAAATAGTTTCCACAAGACACACTCGGCTATGTGAGGATTTAAATACACGATTGCTTTTGCAGAGTAGATCGTGCCTCTGAAACATCAATTTTTAATTAAAAATCCAGTGAAGTCCTAGTTGATCATTAAAATCTGACTGTGATTACGTTTTTAAAGACTGCCTCAAGGGGCTTTACTATGTGTACAGCATAGGACACGTCTATCTTTAGACCCTCAATTCATAGTGGAATTCTCCTCCAAAAAAGAAAGAAATCTCAGGAAGAGTAACAGATAGACATGCAATAGATGTGTTGCATCATAGTCAGTTGTGGCCACTGTTGGTTGGTGTCTTCTCTTCTGCAATGTTTTATTTTGTTGTGTTTCAATGTGTGAAAAAACAGGGTGAGTGCTGAAGAAGTTTCTGCTCTTTTATTATAAGGGATGCTAAAATGTGATGTTTTTTCTCCAACATCCACAATGGGCAGCAGTTAATGTGTGTTAACACCAAGGCCGCCAGTGCTGAAACTGCTTGCTGTGTATTCAACACATGACTACACTACTGCTACTAAAAGTTAAAATGACCAGTCATGATGATGGTGGAAAACAAAAACAATAGTTGGGTGTATTTGGAACATAGATTGTATAAAATAATGCATGTAGCCACTGTGACGCCAGCCATTGCTTTGTGGACTCCTGTTTTGAAGCCTCGAGTTTGGCATTATGGCTGTCACCCTCTTGGTTTTGTTGGAGCCAGAAGTGACCATGTTTAGACGAGAGGGTGGAGCTGTGGAGGAGAGAGGGTAGATCTGACTCATAGACTGTAGTGATGACTCACAGACAGCCTGTCGCCCAAGCAGCCCTGGCCTCACTTTAAGTCTCAATAACACTTAAACTGGTGACTTATGTCGGTTTCCAATCAGCAAAGCCATAGCTTGACGCTCTGATCATCCCCTTCATCTCAGTCCCCACCAAAAAAATCCACTGGACCACTTGATAAAGTTTATTTAGTTTAAGTTTATTTCAAAACTCAAAGATGTTACAATCGTTCATTTACAAATCCAAAATTATCCAGAACAAAGAGGTGAAGAAAAAAGGTAAAAGATATAAGAAATAGGAGATCAAAAAAACTGCGATTAACTCTCTCAAATCCAAAAAGTCCCCCTACTGGTGCGAGTGTAAAAAAGGGACAGTTAAAGGTACGATACTACAATAATAGTACCCTTGAAGTTACAAATGTAAAACTCAATTTAGGCTCCTACAAATAATATAAAAAATCACCCCCTGTAAAGCTTTCATGAAGGGCAAAATTTAAGAATAGAGACCAAAATTCATTTTTGCACCAGGCTGTAAACATTTTTATTTTTGCTGTAAAGTCAGGCATTTTAAAATGGGGGTGTATCAAGATTGACAGGCTTCTGTAGTCAGCCTCAAGTGGTCATTTGAGGAACTGCAGTTTTTGGCACTTGAGCGTTGGCTTCATTTTTCAGCCCCACAGGTTGCCACTTGATTTGGAAAGCCAAATTTTTCTCAATGGGCTCTCATGTTTTCAGTTAAGTTTACAGAAAATGACTAATTATTGGCAAGTTATCGATATATGTGTCTGTTGAAATAATCCATGTTTCCCCTCTCTGTGTTTTATCTGTCGGCAGTGCTCTGGCCTTGGTGCTTCCTTTTGCTATATGCTATCATATCTGGTGGGCAGACCCGTGGTCTACAAATATCTCACAGAGAGAGCACAGAAATGGTCCCAGCAGGTAAAAGCCTTAACTATAGATGAAATGTGGATATAATGTATATTTGTTTTTTGTTTGTTTGGTTGGAGTTTTTTTCTTTTTTCTGTATCTTCCATAGACTTAAAAAAATAGAAATATTTGTTTTTGACCTAACCTTTCCTGTTTCTTTTTCAAAATAAAAGCCCTCAGACAACGTGTCTGTTGACAGCATCCCTTCATTTGTTAAAACAAGGCTTTTTATTGTGGAATATTGTCATGACTGTGTTTTGGTTTGCAATGCTCCATAAATGAGTGTAGTATCGGCTTTAGTTGGGGAAATACAGTAGTTACAGCAGCAGGCCGATCTACAGCAGCACTGCAGCAGCAATGTATACACCCTGCAGGTGTGTAGGTCACAGCAGTTCAGTAAGGTATTAGAGACAGTTTTATAATATTGTTTCACTATTGCAAAAGCTGCAGTGGCGAAACTGCTGCAATGTAATCCCTACAGGAAATTGTGCCACGTCAATTCACATCCACTATAGATGCTTGATTATTTGCCTCTGACAGGCTCACATTGTTTTAAAGTGTTTTACATTACAGAAAGGACCCTACAGGGAAATTAAACGGTTTTCCTTACTATTCACTGGTCTATTTGTTATTGTGTTTGAGATACAAAGGGATGTGTCTGGTTCTGAGGTGTCAGGAGAAGTAACCTGTTGCAGGAAAAACGACAGTGGAAACATTGGAGAGAGGAGTTCTGGGAAGAGTTTGTTGTGTTGGAGTACAGAACATGTAGCTTAGTGTTATCTAAAAGATTGTCTGTGCCATGGCTGAATATTTAGCAGATTCTGACAATGTGGAAAAGTCAGAGATTTCAGAAAGAGACTTCTCCTTGAGCGAGACTTGGTTACACACACTAACAAACAGGCCGGATCAGCCACAGTTCAGAAAAACGGTTTAATTTTTCTGTAGAGTCTTTTCTGTAAGGGTATCAAACACTTTTTTAATGACAATCTGAGCTTCTCAGTGGAAAAAATAAGTACTTGTAGTGATCGCACCCTGGTGGTCTGGTGCACAATTGCCCGTAGGGATTATATTGCAGCCTGTTCTGCTGCTGCAGCTTTCTCAATACAGAATCAATGTCAAAATTTGTCTCCAGTTGTCACAAGACAAAAAAAGTGGGAAAATAGGGTCCAGGTTTAAATTACAGAAGTTTTCTTTGAATGGAATTTTGTGGGGGAAAGTTGGTTTTACGAAAAATAATACTGGTATTATAGTTACTGAAATTGCTATAATGACGAAGGTGCTGATACTGTCAGTAAAAACTGTTATAAACTTAACAAACAGGATTTACTGGTAATTCATTTGACTTACGAAACATTCTGCTCATGACTTTCTTGCTTGCAGGTTGACAAACATAGAGATCATTTAATTAATTACATCATCTTCCTGAGGATAACACCCTTTCTTCCCAACTGGTTCATCAACATCACCTCGCCTGTCATCAATGTGCCTTTGGGGGTTTTCTTCATCGGTACCTTTCTCGGTAAGACTGTCCGTCTCCTCTGACTGTCCATACCTTACTTTGGTGTTATTTGTTGTCAGTGACTCACCTGTATTTAACCTGGCTAATTCACAGGAGTGGCGCCGCCATCCTTTGTAGCGATCAACGCCGGTACAACACTGTACAAACTGACCACAGCTGGTGAGGCCGTGTCCTGGAACTCTCTGGCTGTGCTCGGTGTACTCGCCGTGCTCTCGATCTTGCCCGTCTGCTTCCAGAAGAAGCTGCAGAAGAAACTAGAGTAGAACATTAAACACCTCAGCACCTCATCTGCTGGCTGATCCCAGCACCCCCTTACCCTCGGCTCAGGAACGTGCAGCTGTCACTCAAGTTGCTCTGCCTCAGTCTCATACACAGCTGCTGGCGGGAGAATCTCTGACCGCTGGCAGAATAAGCACTCATTGACCACAACATGCATGCAGTGGTGGGTTGTTCCTGATGTTAAGTGTAAACTGGCCGCTGCTTGCACAAGATATTTGGTTTCTGTGAGTTATGTTGTTGACTGTGGCACATCTTGTAAATAAGAGAAATTGAGTTTTTGTTTTTATTTAAGTCACTGCTCATTATTTTATGATTTTCGTCAGACATTAAAGGTCTAGTGTGTGGGATCTAGGGGGATATTTTAGCAGAATATGATACGTATGTTAACCTAAGTGTATAACCACCTAAAAATAAGAGTTGTTGTGTTTTTGTTACCTTAGAATGAGCCGTTTATATCTACATAAGGAGCAGGTCCTTGTCTACAGAGAGTGCCATGTTGCCCCGCTATGTTGCTACAGTAACCCAGATTGGAAAAACCAAACACTGGCTCTGGATAGGCCCTTTTGCATTTTTGTGTCGGCCACAGTAGTTGGCAGCCCCTCAGCGATGAGCAGCATCAGAAAACCACTGTTTTCTTAATGTGAAACTACTTTATTCAGTGTTTCAATCGTTCTTGATTACCTAGTCCATTTGTTCTGGAGAGACAGAGACCCCTGCAGATAATTTGGCTCCCTGTAAAAACTTCTAAGAACTGCCAACAAGTTTCAGCTGGTTTCAACTTGCAATCCTCACCACTAGATGCCACTAAATCCCCTTAAATCTTACACACTGGACCTTTAAAGGTGCTACTTGTAGGATGTTGCAGTAAAACTCATCATTCTTGGGAAGTTTTTCTCTTTTCTCGCTAAAAAAAAAAAATCTGTCATCAGTATCTTGTTAAGACTGTCGCAAACGTGTTTATTTTTTTAATTATTGGATCAACTTTTTAAATTTGCTTGGCAGCAGCTTATCAATTGCCCTTTTTACACAGAGATTGCGCTATAGGGCTGCTACAGAGTCTTCTTTATGCCTCCTTTGCCTTTTTACACAGTGGCATTACCCCTCTTCAGCGCGTGATTTTAGATAGCATGGCTGCATCACGGAACCGAGAGAGGTGTGACAGGCGTGACGTTTAACACAACAGGGTTGGCCTCTCGTGTGACAAATGACATTCGTGTCGACAGCGTTTAATAAACAGTAACAACTGCATAAAATAACAGTCATATACTGTTTCTGTCATATGTCTGATCTGGTCCTCTCCTCGGAGTGTAAGGAGTTCCCAAATCTCATTGTTTTCCCGATATTCGGACATTTACAGCCGCTGTTCTTCTTTGAGTTAGCTGCTAACTGCTATTAGCTACTTTTTAAATCTCCTGGTTGTGGGTCGCACATGTAACATGTCATCAAAATGTTACACCCGTCTTGTCCACAGTCCCGTCCTGTTTATACAGACACTTTTTCAGTGGTGTTACTATCTCCCGTTGCAGCTTAAAGGGGAGACAACTCTGTCCTACCATTCCACGATTGCACCTTATATGCTGAACGGTGAGGGGGCATAACGGCGCAATATTCCCACCAGTGTAAAAGGGGCTAATATCTTAATCCTGTTTGTAGCACCTTTAACTTCCACTCCCTTTTTAGACTTTATTTTAACATGCTTGTGTCTAATGTCGACCTAATGAAGTGAACCACCACAGCAATAACTCACACTACTGTTGAAAATGGATTTTAGTTTATAACATACCAGTTTTGATGCCAGGTGCTCGCCTTGGCTGACGTATGCAGTGTGATGAAAGAATGAAACTGTGGAGAAGTGATGACTGATCTTTGTAAGTGCTACTTTTGTTGACATGTGAGTGAGTTCTTATGTTCTTCCTTTAAAAGGTGCCTGGATCCACTGCCACACACATTTCTGTTCACATTTGTAGCCACTGTAACTTGTAAAGACTAAGCTGATGGAATATTTCCTCTAAAGACCTACAGGATTCCGAACTCCATGATATATGTATTTGTCATTAAGAAGTGAACGTTGATCATGTCAACACGACTGATTTCTGTGTGGTGAGATGTATGCAACCCAGAGACGTCAGAATCATCTTGGTTTGTAAATGTAACAAAAAAAAAAAAAGAGATGTGTTCTCCAGTTTTGCGTACAGGTGATAATGCGTGTCTCCACCCCATCATATTGTTTGTTATGCCAGTATAAAAATAGAGAGATCCATACTATGGATGATACACCAGTGCCCTCAATAAGACTGCCAACAGACCGAGGCATCCAGGCCTTACCTTGCTTTTTACTGCTTCCATTCTTCACCAGGAGAAATAATTATGATGCCTGAGTTATGTTTTTAGTGTCCTTTGAATAGTAGATGTTTTTGTTTAATCATTATTACTATTTGCCTGTGTACCATAGTAATTTATTTCTGCTGCTTAAAAACACTGGACGGTTGCGAGAGACAGTGATGCAGTGAATGTACATGTAGGTAACTTCTCAAATCTCTTAATATCAGATTTAAAGAGGCAGTTGGTTTGGTGCATTTCCCACTTTTTCCTTCAATGTCTTATTATTCAGCAGATTTACTGTGTACTACTGTAAGATGATTAACCTCTCTAACCCAGATTTGAAATGACCACATAAGCAGCAATTTATGTGAAACTTGCATCGTTCTACGATATCAGGATACTTGTTTCTTTGCATTTCCTACCTTGTGTAGCAGGATGCTTTCTCCTCCAAAGACTGTGGGCTTGTTTTTATGGTATATGAGAGAGCTGCATTTGTACACCTGAGGTTCAACACCTGAGATGATGTCTTGGAAAATGCGTCTTCACTTAGGTGGTTGAATCAAGTGGGAAAAATGCTACGAATTGCTCCAAAAAAGTCTTATTTCTTGTCTTAATATTTAAATAGAAGCTTGATAACTTCCCTGGGGGTTCTCCATAAAGCTAAATTTGCCAAGACATGTTTTTTTTCCTGTTTGCTACAATATTTAAACCTAAACCTATTCTAAACTTCATGCTATAGATATACTCAAATTGGACACATTATTGCTTTTTTTTTTTTTGGTCTTACTACCCTATCAAAAATGTAGTGAGATAACACGTGTGTAACCCTCTGTCAACATTTCAAAAAGCAGTATTATTTGGTACTGAGCAGTGATGTATTGCAGTATGAAGTGTTTGCAGATTGCACATTTCTGTCCTATCTAATCATTTTTAATATATTTATTGAATCATTAAAATTATCTTTACAGAATATGATTGAGTTTGGAGAGTTATCTGTAAAGACAGCATGTTTGAGCCTGCTGCAGCAGGGAACTGTCAAAAAGCATTACACACTTTGGTGAAGGCAAAACTAAATATATATATATATATAACTGCTGAATATGCAACTCTTTCAAATTTAGGATTTCCCAGCAATTTTGTGTTGAGCTTGTGAATAGACTGGACCATCTCTAGATTTGTGGGACGACAACAAGTGCAGCCAACTTCAATGGCACATTTTTAAACCCCAAACAAAATGGCTGCCATACATAGAGTGCCTCAGGTATTCCGATGCAGACGTTGGCATCACACTGGTTTCCTCATCAAAACGCCTATAGGATTTTTCCATTGGATTTTGGATTATAACTGAAAATATACTCTGTGGCGAACAAAGTGAACACCCCTTTCAAGATTATTGAAGCCTGAATGCAATTGCCAGAAGTCAAAAGCTAACAGACTATAAACAAACTACACTACAGTTGCATGACCTAACGTCACCACCATAACAAGACTTTAAAGCCGTGTTCAGTGTGGCTCGGCGTGGTTATGTAGTCGTCTCATTTAGCCACTTGTTTAAGTCGCATAGAAGCTTCAACGTTTCAGAGTGGGGTATTTACTGACGTATTTTATGTCAGAAAAAAACATGAAGGTCTCGTGAGCTTGTGTTAACCACAGACCTTGTTTCTGGCATCAAACCAAAAACCAATTTAAAAAGCCCACTGACTTCAAGACGAGGGAAATGTGAGTGGTAAATTACTAACTCATTTCCGGGATTTAGGACTAATTCCTGGGACACTCTATTTCAGTTTGTTTATTAAACCATGACATAATGTTATCATACACTGTGCACATGGATGGGTTACTGAACGGGCCTACTGGGCACAGACCCAGCGGCCAATAGTAATGCATAACGACGACAAACAGATGCAAAATAACAGCAAACAAATGACTCAAAACCGACTCAAAGTCTGTGTGTCTTGCTCTTGGAGGAGAGGTGGTAGGGCCTTTTACATGTCTCTGCCCAGGGGCCCATTGTTTCATAAACCGCCCATGACTGTATACTGTACATATCAAGTCTGACAGAAGGTGAGTGGAGGTTTGGTGCCACCAGGTGGTGATATTGTAGCACCTGCTGAGCAGTGGTCTGTGAGTACTGCATGCACCTTCACTCATACTTTTACATGATGTCTGATAGAAGACATTGTGTCCATTACCTCTCAGAGCCCAGTGATGTATAAGAAGTTCAGCGGGACACCAGTGAAGACATTTCATGAGACGTCAATAATGTGTAATGCATTTTCAGTATTTTACCATGATAGCGGAAAAACATTTCACTCATAAAAACACACTACCTTTGATGAAGGACAGAATTGTGTAAGGCAGTGAAAGGCTATTTTATTTGTGCTGGATTTCATCATAAGTAAACTTGTGTGCCGGTAGATTTAGTTTGCTATCAAAGCGAAACAGTCCACAACATAAACACAGCAGAAACGTCAGACAGGTCGGACCACCGTGTTTAAGTATACATCTTAAACGTCACAGTTACGGCTGAAAATTGCGAGAGAAATAAACAAAGTTGCGTATTTCACACACCTCTGCAGTTCAAAACAATCGCGGCTGTCAACCCGGAAGTGTCAGCGCGACGTCCCGTCGTCATGACAACCAGGGAAGGGGCAGTTTTAAAAGCCTTTGAGGTGAATCGCCGCTTTGTTACGTCATTATCTACGTCATTAGCTCTCTCAAAAAAAATGTATAAGTAGAGCCTCCACCAGTCAGGCAGACTCACACTCTGCAGGACTGGTTTATTCACAGATCATTTTTCGGTGACAACAGCCTTTAGAGTTTTTTGCGCAAAACTTTTAGACAAAGTACGAAAGACTCACCTCGTAAACAGACGGTGACATACAATAGGAAACAAACGCAGTTTCAAGACGCAAACGTACATCGAATCGTCGAGAAACGTGTTTAAAATGGAAACACCTGCCATGGCCCTGAATAACCCACAGGTTTCAGCCCCCAAACAACCAAGGGTTGTGGCACCTGTGGAACCACGCGTAGCTGTGGCCCAGCCAGCAATGAGACAGAATATACTGCCTCAACCAACAATGGGCCAAAACATACTGCCTCAGCTAGCAGCAGGGCAACACCTTCTGCCTCAGGTAGCAGCAGGGCAACACTTTGTGCCTCAGGTAGCAGCAGGGCAACACCTTCTGCCTCAGGTAGCAGCAGGGCAACACTTTGTGCCTCAGCTAGCAGCAGGGCAACACCTTCTGCCTCAGCTAGCAGCAGGGCAGAACTTTCTGCCTCAGCTAGCAGCAGGGCAACACCTTCTGCCTCAGCTAGCAGCAGGGCAGAACTTTCTGCCTCAGCTAGCAGCAGGGCAACACCTTCTGCCTCAGCTAGCAGCAGGGCAACACCTTCTGCCTCAGGTAGCAGCAGGGCAACACCTGCCCCAGGTAGCAGCAGGGCAACACTTTGTGCCTCAGCTAGCAGCAGGGCAACACCTTCTGCCTCAGGTAGCAGCAGGGCAACACCTGCCCCAGGTAGCAGCAGGGCAACACTTTGTGCCTCAGCTAGCAGCAGGGCAACACCTTCTGCCTCAGGTAGCAGCAGGGCAACACCTTCTGCCTCAGCTAGCAGCAGGGCAGAACTTTCTGCCTCTGCCGGCAGCAGTGAATTGGATGCTGCACCAGCCAGCATTTGCACACAACAGAGTGCCTCAGCCAGCAGCAGAGCAGAACCTTCTGCCCCAGCCAGTAGCAGTAAATAGGGTACTGCCTCAGCCAGTAGCAGAGAAGAAGGAAGAACCCCAGCCAGTAAACCCCTGGATGAAATCAACTGGGACTGACGGGAAAATCAGCAAGAACAGTCAACAGCAAAATCTGACTGACTGCCAAGAGCTTGACTTGAACGAGTTTCCTTTGCTTAAAAGGCAGAGGAAAAATTTCTGTGTAACTGTGGTCCCCGAAGAACCACGGCGCAATGTGGTTCTGCCTGTTAAACCACAGGTACCTGTGACCAAGCCAGCTGCAGCGAAACAGCCCTCATCGACAACAAAAACTAATCAAAATAAGAAGGGTAGGAACAAGTTGAAGGGCAACATCGTTGTGATAGGGAATTCCTGGGACACCCTACATGCTCCACAACCCAAAGTGGTCCCAGAAAAAACAACGGTAGCTGTGGCAAAGAAGGACACCAAGTTTGTGTCCACTAAAGGACAAAAGGCAGAGAAAAAGATTAAAATACTGCCTAGGCCAGCAACGGAGCAGAAGATGCTACCCCAACCAGCTGCAGAGAAAAAGGTACTGCCTAGGCCAGCATCAAGGCAGGAGATTGTCTCTCAGCCACAATCGGGGCAGGAGACCGTCTTTGAGCCCACATCAAGGCAGGAGATTGTCTCTGAGCCCACATCAGAGGAGGAGACCGTCTTTGAGCCCACATCAAGGCAGGAGATTGTCTCTGAGCCCACATCAGAGGAGGAGACCGTCTGTGAGCCCACATCAGAGGAGGAGACCGTCTCTGAGCCCACATCAGAGGAGGAGACCGTCTCTGAGCCCACATCAGGGCAGGAGATTTTCTCCCAGCACACATCAGAGAAGGAGACCGTCTCTGAGCCCACATCAGAGGAGGAGACCGTCTGTGAGCCCACATCAGAGGAGGAGACCGTCTCTGAGCCCACATCAGAGGAGGAGACCGTCTGTGAGCCCACATCAGAGGAGGAGACCGTCTGTGAGCCCACATCAGAGGAGGAGACCGTCTCTGAGCCCACATCAGAGGAGGAGACCGTCTCTGAGCCCACATCAGGGCAGGAGATTTTCTCCCAGCACACATCAGAGAAGGAGACCGTCTCTGAGCCCACATCAGAGGAGGAGACCGTCTGTGAGCCCACATCAGAGGAGGAGACCGTCTCTGAGCCCACATCAGAGGAGGAGACCGTCTGTGAGCCCACATCAGAGGAGGAGACCGTCTCTGAGCCCACATCAGGGCAGGAGATTCTCTCCCAGCACACATCAGAGGAGGAGACCGTCTCTGAGCCCGCATCAGAGGAGGAGACCGTCTGTGAGCCCACATCAGAGGAGGAGACCGTCTCCCAGCACACATCAGAGGAGCAGACCATCTCTGAGCAAACTTCAGAGCAGGAGGTCTTCTCACAGGCAACATCAGGGCAAGAGATTGTGTCCCAGGAAACATCAGGGCAGGAGATTGTGTCCAAACCAGCATCAGGGGAGGACATTGTCTCTGAGCCAACATCAGGGCAGCAGATTTTGCCAATACCACCAACAGAGCTGAGCATTCTGCCCCAGTCAGAAGCAGCCCAGTCAGAAGACGTCCCCGTGCGCAATGCTTTGAATGAGGAACAAAATTTTGTCCTCAAAAGAAAGCAGGTGTCTTTGCTCCCTGAGGTGGAGCATCTTAAAAAAATGCTCCAAACTTGGTGTGCTCTGGATGCCGAGGCAATAGAGAAGCGGGAGGTGGAGATCCAGATCCTCAAGCTGGATTTATATGACAGGGAGAGCAAAGAAAACGAGGCTCTCCGAAAAATCAGAAAGCTGGAGGAAGAACGAGAAAAAGAGAAGGATCATTCAAGTAAAACGGCAACCTCCCTTGAACATCAGAGGGAAGAAAACGCCAGGCTGGTTGCTGCAGTGGTCCAGGCAGGGGAGGACTTAAACAAGGACATGCTCCAGTGGCAGGAGGAAAAGTCTAGTTTCATCGGCACTATCAACGAGCTACAACAGTCCCTGGAACAGAAAACCACCAGCGACCCCTTAATGGACCAACATGCTCATCTGGGGCAACAGATGACCGAGGACAAAAAGAAGCCCAAGAAGCCTTCTCTATGGAAGCGATTCTGCCGGCTATTTAAATGCACTGGAAGGAAGTAACCACCATCCTTGATACCATCTAACAGGAAAGAGCAGTATGGTGGGGAACACTCAACTCATTGACTTTGGGGAGTGCTCTCCACCATGCTTCTCATGTTGGGTTTACTCCGGGTGATCTGGAGAAAACCCAACTTGAGAAGCATGGGGGTTTTCCTCCGGGTGATCCGGTTTCCTCCCAACCTACAAAGACATGTGTCTTTACAAATAATGAGTTAAAATAATAAGAATAAACAAAACATCCAAAATATAAACTGTCTTTGAATGGTCTTCATCATTTTTCCCATAAGAGTTCTAAGTTTCACTACACTCAACATACTGCATATTCACAACATTAAACACAACATGGCAGTGCTGAAGAAAAACACATAAAAGGTGTCTTGTATTTGCAATAGTTTTTCTCATATATATATATATATATATATTTTAAACTTCATTTTAATTTGAACTAAAGCATATATAAGAGATGTTTTTATAATACCAATGTATAAAATGACAATGTGAGAGGCATCACTTGTAGTGATTAAGGTGGAGAGAATTATCACCTGAATCTCCAGCTTTTGCTTTACACAGCTTTATCATGAGTTTTCTGGTACACAAAGTGGAGCACTTAGCTTCCAAAGGAACAAGATATTTTCCCAAAGATCTGGAGGAAAAAAAAAACTAAAAGAGAGGGAATATTAGATTTGAGTCAGGTGGACACAAGCAGGACTCCTAAATAGATGATAATGTTGCTCTGCATAAGCTGGATATATAAAAACCAACTGTTTGCGAACAAGTCTGCCACATCAAGTTAAGGTGATATGTTAATATTGTCTTCACAAAGCGTTGTGTAGTGAAGTGGCTGAAGCAATTGACTCCTGTTGACCAAAAAGCTGGCTTTTGGATTCAAAGTTGAGCTGCAGTTCAGTCTGCCATTTTGGGCATAATGGGTTTCCCACTCCATTTCTGGCACTGCATACATTGGCATTGATGTGTTTGGATCATCTGTCAGCCTCTGACAATCCAGCAGATGTGGTGTATCTCCACAATGACCCGCACAGGGTCAGTTAAAGGATACTCTAATGGTAGTACAATGGCGTGTAGTGTGTCAGATTCCAGACCTTCTGCTTGTCATAGGTGACCACCGACCCTTATTGATTCAGTAGAGGAGTCATACTCAGACAGCTACTTGGGCGACCAGCTTGTCCCTTGGACAGGATGTTGACTTCGTCTGCAAAACTATCATACTAAGCTGTCTTGAGAAGGGCTATTTCAGAGTCAATATGTTCTGTGACAGTCGCGGAAGGGGAGGTCGCCCTGTAGAGAGACTGAAGAGTAGCCTTCACAAGCTCCTCCCAAGATATGAATTGGCTTGGGGCTGGAGTTGCATGCTTGGCTACTGCCACTTGGCCACAAAACACCCCTTTGCGTAACTCTCCACATGTAGCCTCAGTAGCACAGGTGGGCTGCGCCGGCCAGCATTCTGAAGGCTGAGCCCAGCAGCTTGTAGGAGTGAGGTCTAAGAGAGATTTTTCCCTCATGATGTCATCAGCTGGATTTTCCTCTTAGGCAACATATCGCTAATGTTAGACCTTGGTAAGCTCCTGGATCTCTGTAATCCAAGTCCCGACGAATACCGTATAACGGCAAAATTCGGAGCGCAACCAAGTCAACACTGTAGTGGAATCAGTGCACAGGATGGTATGCTGCAGCGTCAGCGTGAGTTCAATGTTTAGGGTCTTAGCCAGCTGGGCTCCAATCAGGGCTGCACGTAGCTCCAAACTGCCTCCTGGGAGCAATGCGTGATCTGGCCATTAGGAATGAGGTGTGGATGTGTCCCTGAGTATCTGTGACTCCTAGATATGCTACGGACCTGTAAGCTTTCTCTGGGGCATCACAGAACACATGCACCTCAATTATGGAGTCAGGAGAGTCTACACAGGATGGCATATAGCACCTTGGTATAGTGCCTTACAGGTGAGAAAGCTGCTTCTCCCACTCTATTAGGCATCAAGGAGATTGCCGGTGAGGGGTTCATCCCAACCTCTCTCCCTTTTCCACAGGGCCTCTACGAGGATTTTAACTTTGGTGTTGTAGGGCTAATATAACTCAGTGGGTCATACTGACCTGCAAGTACCCTGTACACATTGCGCAGTGTTAGCTGAGAGGAGGACACTGGGTGATGCTTGTACCCCAAGGTATCAGTAGGGCAATGCCAAAGAAGCCCAAGTGTTGACTCTTGTCAGTTTTGTTTGGAGGCAGATGGGACACCACTTCAGGTACATTACTAGCCCACTATCTTATCTCAAATCCTGACCAAATACAAATAATATCAAATAATATCCAAATACTGAAAGGGGCACTTGAAGTCTGGCTTTGTTGTTGTGGTACATGACATGATGTGGGAGGTACCAGGATTCAGTGGAACTACTTGTCTCCTCTGGAGTTAGTTTCACTAACCAGACTCCTCCAATTGTGGATCTCTTGGTTATGTGTATCAGCGTGACCTTGGTCCTTTATCATCTGACGCTCAGTGGCTCTAAGAAAAGTCATAACTGGCTTTGTGGGTGCATGAAATCAAGGGAACTCTTCCCGCCTCAACAAAGGAGAAGCATATCGCTCATCCATATATTGGTACCCGTATAGTGGTCCTTGACTCCAACATATCCATAGCCTGTTGGTGTTCTTTTGAGCGTGTCACCTCCTTCTTGTTCCTGAAGGGTAGGATATCTAGCTGCCACAGCCTTTCTACATTCTTGTAGAGGTCTGGAGTCTGAGTGATGAAGGAAGAGTGTAAACAAACACTCTCATATGCTTGTTGTGGTAGAGTACTGGCAGGCCCTTGGAGTGCCCAAACCAACTTCGTGTGGCATTAGCTACTTGGAGTGCACAAGGAAACCTCAAATATCTAACAAGATCAGATATTTGTAGTCTTCTGACAAATGACTGTGAGGTCCAAGAACAGTGTCCAGTCCTTTCTTCAGTAGGGCAAAATGTCTCTCTGTTCCTGAGCTAAAGAACTGTAGATTTAGGTTTAGGGATGCCATAGGAAGATGCAACCATCATTTCAAACATGTTAGGGTTTGAAAGAGTAGGTGGCTGAGGAGCATGTGAGTATCCAACATGTGCTGGTAATGGACCATACTGTGTTGTAATACAGGCTGCGCAAGCTGAGGTGGCACATACTGAGGCTGATATAGTGCCTGTGGATGGACTGGTGGGACCCATGGTTGAAAAGCCACTTGTGCATGTGGAGACTGGGCTCGATCAGGAATGGGTTGAGAGATTAAGGGAACTTGATAGAGGGTTGCAAGCAGGACCACTGGATATTGATTATTTTTTTCCCCTTAGTCAATATATTTTTATCTTGTGTTGAAGTGGGTGTGTCGCGTATTTAAGTTGTCGTGACTTGAAATGAAGTGGGTGTAACGTGAAGTGAAGTGACTTGTCTGCAGGACTGCACCTAGACCGTTCTCCTGTTTTCTAATGATATGTAAAGCCAGAGAGAGCTAGAGCGAAACCGGAAGTACTGAAAATTTACATCGAAATAAAACGATAATTAGTCTCTACGGCTGATATTGGATGAAATACGTAAGACAGGGTTAAATACCCTACATGGATATAAAAACTAACTAAGAGCCCTTTTTGACGTATCATGTGTGCTCTAATAAAAAAGGGAAAAGAAGTTAGTACATGAGTGTTTCTTTAAATATAACCAATTGTAAAAAAAAATACAGCAGAAATTGCAGGTCTGTAGTTTTTTTCTTTTAGCTACTGCAGATTAGATGATAGTGTGCATATTAACGATAAACCAGGAGGATTATTTTGACAAATAGAATTTTACAGTATCCATTTTAATCTTTAAATGTGCATGATTTGGCTGACCTTCAAATATGTTTTTTTATTACCACTAGGTACGCATATTGTACATGTTTTTTATTCTTAATCCTACCTATTGTGTTGTACATTTTTGCATTACATGCGATTTTTTCTATTTCTAACTTTTAACTTGTAGTGTAAAGCACATATTTTTATATTTATATATTATATATAATATATTAATATATTTAATAGGCTATTTATAAATATTTTAGAAACGGATGTTAACATCATAGAATATTTTATTTCATATTTTTACCTATTCATCTTATTTCCACTTCTATAATTCTCCACACTTTACATCAGAGCGACTGTAATGAACCACCTGGGGATCAATAACGTTTCTGATTTTGATATTAGGCTACTTATTGGTTTGTGTATTAATTTTTACCTATTTTTTAATTTGTGTTTTCTAAAAAGCTATGTACGTACAGATAAAACACCACATATTTAATGACAGTCTGGGATGCAGTACAGGCGAGCGGCAGGCATTTTTTATTTTATTTTTTGTTTTGTTTGTTTGGTGCAAAATCAGTTGTTTTTTTTCAATGTTTGTTGTTTACAGAGAGGGCGTTTTATTGTGAAGGGTCGCTGCCGGATGTAGCATAACCGTTGGTGTTAGCCATGGTGTTAGCAGAGCAGGTTAGCTTAGTATCGGTACTGATTTTCCAGCTTCGCAGTAACGTAACGTTAGCATCCGTGATGGCAGAGAGAAATCACTTCTCCGAGTTGCTTTAATATGCTCCCTGTTGGGGGGATAAGGGTACCACCGGACCAGTCTCAAAATGACCACCGGCTTCAGCTCCGGTTCCTGCCGGTTCGCAGATTATTTTGTGATCTGCGGACTCGACACCGAAAGCGGGCTGGAACCCGACGAACTGTCCGGTAAGCACATTAGCCATCGGGGTAAATGTCGGGCTGATGCTGTAGCGAATAAGGAAGGAAAACAGGGGTGTTACACATCATGTCAGCGATATTATTTAGCCTTTACTCTGTCTTAACGTGTCCGTCGTTCGTTTATTCGTGTAACGTTTAAAATAGGTTGTTAAGATTAATACACAGCGGACATAACGTCAGGCCTAGCTTATCTTCTCTCAGCCTGTTTGTCTGTACTGCTCGATGACAAGCGAGAGGATTACTGGCTTGTTGTGTCTCTTTAACGCTCTGGCATGAATTTTAATTCCAAGGTTGTCGATAAATCCCCTCCTGAATTTCATATCCATATATACATCAAAATGATGTGATGCCGGTGCTGCGCAGTAATACATATTTAATGTCAGCAACATTTTCTTGCAGTTATCCCAGACTTTGGTGCTGGTTGGTGGTGTGATATTGATGTCGATATAATGTTATTACATCTGAGGCTGTTGTCACAGTGGCTTCTAGCTGTCAGCGGGGTATTTAGAGGGGATCGGGTATCAAGGTAGCAACACACATGGCCAGATTAACAGATACCCCTAGGGTTTAAATGTACCATGCAACCCCCACCCCACCCTTCGACCCCTGACATCCTCAGCATCCACCAGAGATCCACATTGTGCATGCAGCCATCCTCCTCAAGTAACCTCCTCAGAGGGCACACCCTTCCCTTCACAAACAATTACAGAAGCAGCTTAAACATCTAATAGGAGTACAATAGGCTGTGACACACCTGGATCCTGTTTGATTCTGGGGCTTTGACCCTTTCTGTGATATTTTTACCTGCATGAGCATGATGCAAAGAGAGAGCATCTGCAAATGTATCTGCATGTGAACCTGTGGCCTGAGGATCCCTGGGCATGAACTGTGGGGAATTACAACACTGCAACAGTGATGTTTTTCTCTCATACTAGATTCCCGGTCAGCTGACTCTTTGAATGTACATTTATTCATACATGATAATACATTAGCATCAGCTAGTAGGAGATGATATGTTTGTCTATTGTCAGATATTTTGTTATACTGCTAATACTGTGGTAGCTATCCCTGGGTTTATCAAGTCATAGTGGGCAATATTTGATTTCATTCTTTATTTTACAGGTGCTTATTACACTTAATTACACTGAAACTGACATTAATATTGTATCCATAAACCGCCTGATTCTGAATATTTACCGTACCATGCTATGTATTGATATAAAATTACATGTACTGTGAGAGGGATTAAATCCATATTGGTCACTCTACCATTCAGATATTACACGTGGTAAAATTTCTGTGTTTAAGGATTGTGATGACTCAATTAAATTTCTGATGGAAAGGCTACATGGACATTAGGGATTTAAAATCTGACAGTCAGCCTGCACAGTTGGGAATACTCAGTTCTTCCAAACTTTCTCATTGCTTAGTGTTCCCATCGTGTTGGAAGACACACTTGGAGGCAACACATGGCTTTACCATCTTGTGAGAAATTGTTAAGACACTGAATCCAAGATGCAACATACCAAGCTGCAGTAAAGTGACAAGCTAATCCCAAACATGAACAAAGTCACTCTGTGAAGCTGGTCGGGTAGCCATGACAACTGTCACAAGGCACGTGACAGGATGTGTTACCATAACTGCATATTTCATCTCAAAAGAGCAGGTCCTAACAAAGACATGCACATCCATTTTGTCTGTCTCCAAAAACAACTTTGCTCAAAAAGAATCCTGTTACTTCCCTCGTTTGTTACATGAAAGAAAATTCACGTTTCATGCTAAATGTTTATACCTTTAACCAGTGTTACTGAAGGCTTTTGTGAATGAAATGTATTTGATTACCTTATCTCTTCCTGTAACTGACAGATGGAGTGTCTGAGGTCATGTGGCTAATATAGTTTGCCCTCAAGGTCCTTCCACCTTGGAAAAAATGATGTAATAATTAATGCTCTTGAGTCTTTGTCTCCTTTGGGAGTCGTGACAGAGCCACGACATCAGTGGAGATGGGAGCTATATTGCTAAATAATAGTGTTTACACTTTTGACAGTGGAGATTTGTGACATTTTGGAGTGTATGTAAATATTGGGCAGCTCCAGCATTTCCTCCACCAAATAATGTCAGGGTTTTCTGTAGCGTCACCACTGCTGACTAATATCATCTGGGAACTCTTACATGTCAAAGTAAGCAAACAGGTCTACTACATTAAAGGTATCATATGTTGTCAACTCAATTATATACGTATTATTGAGTTTACATTCAAATGATAGTCAGACAAACTATCCAAATGCAAAGCTGCTAACATGAACTAGCCATAAGCCTGCTGTGAGTATCTGCGTTGAGGTGTAGCCTATAAGCTGTTGTTGAGCAGGTTACTGCGTCTGTACTCTTAAGACAACAATCCAACTAGTTCAGCCATTATTAATGATTTTTAGTCTTCTCAGAAAAAAAGGTTTTTGTATGACTGCTGTTCAAAACCCCGTGATTCATAGAGAAGAGTCTTTTTCTTCATTTTCTGTGTGATTTATTGTGACTCAGCAGTCAGCGAGAGGCCCACAGAGCTGTTGTTGTAGTTAAAAGAAAGTTCTTTCCTCTTTAAAGCAATGACTTAACCAAAAATCCCTTTAGTTTTCAAAGTCTCTGTACTTCCTATTTTTTTTACTTCCTTTAATTTAAGTTCCTGTTTACAAGTTGAGTTAAGATTTACTTGAAATGCACAAAATATTAAAAGTAAAACATTTTCGTTTTGAATTTAGATAAAATATTGGGAGAGCACGAGTAGATGTAAGTGACCAGACTACGGCTATATCAACAACACTAAGTGAGGCTTTTTGAAGATGTTTAAGAGAGTGAAAAAAATATAAAAACGTAAATACTGTTGTATGATTATTGTTCTTCAAAATGTGGTTTGGTGACATCGAGTAGCAGCAAAATGAAGAATGTGACTTTGTGTTTTGTGTCAGCTGATTAGACAGCTGATTAAATGATCAGCTGTGTGAAAACCACATGTATTTTTGAAACACGTAAAGACGAATATAGATATAAGTACATTTTACAGCAGCTGTATCGACACGTCTCAAATTACCTTTCCAATTTTCCAATGGCTGTAAAAACAGTTTTGCTGTTATTGTGTTCTGCCATTGAGTGTGTGTTTAGGGTTTTTTGAGGTCTCTCTGACGAGACAAGAAGTTAACCAGTTGCACAGAGGTGCAAACTGGGGCTCTGTGGTCAAACATCACTGATGCTGCTCTACTTACTGAATCTTGCTGCTGTTTACTGTTGAAGTAGTTCAGGGGCTTGCCCTCATGGGCTTTCAGTTTAAGTTGAAGAGAGGAAATGGTGAGGAAATTCCATTCTTACAGGTTGCATGTGATAATGTCAGCTAAATGTCTGCTGCAGGGTTACTTAGAAGTTGTTTTGCATTTTAAAGCAACTCATTGGGGCCCATTGTTTGAAACATTAAAGTGTCTCATTCTGTGAGATTTTAATCTTGGTTTCAATCTTTACAGAAAGTTCAAATCCCTTTTCACAGTGACATCAAAATACTGAGCATGTTCAGTCATACGGGAATGTTTCAGTTATCTTTCATGTGTGAGTAGATTCGTAGGAAATGCAAATGCTGGGAAACTCTGCAGCAAACAAAACTGTAAACAGGTGAAGAGTTAACACTATATGTGCTGATTTTGAAGATAATACTAAGAGAGGGTGCTTTTTCAGCCTTTTTGAAAAATGCTTAAACACTAGCACTAGTCAATAGACAAAAAAAATTAACAGGCAACTGTTTTGATAATCAATAATTTAGGTCATTTTTACAGCAAAAATGCGAAACACTCTGGTTCCAGATTGTCAAAGTTGAGGATTTGCTACTTGTCCTAATCATATATGATAGTAAATTGAAAATCTTTGGGTTTGGGATTGTTGGGCGTCCAAAACCCAAAAAACAATTTATTTTAGAAAAAAAAACAACAGAATTTAAACCATGAAAATAATCCTTCATATCGTATATACTGTACTAAGTTTTGACGACATCTTTCTGAACAAATGCTTGCTTCAGCTGCAAGTGAAAGACAGTTTTGAGCATCATAAACAAGTAATGTCATGAGATCGTGAAGAGGCCCTTTCATAAACAACAGATACCAAGAATGGTCACTGAGGATCCTTACTCACTTAGCAGTTATTGTACTGAGCAGATGATTGACCATTATTCAGTAATTATACGCTCTAATGTTTTAAACATTTGAATTAATTAAAATAATGCCTCAAACTTTGCTGACAAACCTGCTGATAGACACTTGGTGCCATGAATGAAATGAGCTAAATCAAACTCTAGTGATGTAACAGAGCCTCAGTATATTTCTCATTTTTACTATGATGCAATCGTGATTCATGTACAGTGAAACACAAAGAAACGACCAAAACTTTCTTCGAGCATAGTGTTTGGCAGCACACGGAGGACCTGATTAGCATATGTATGACCCTGCAGCCTCACAGGCGACACTGGAAACACAGGCAGCTGAGGGACATAAGTACACTCGCACACAGGCTCCACTTATTCAAATGCTAAATATCCTTTTGAATTTCCCAGGCAGCCTCTCTTCCCCCAGCCCTACTCAGCAAACAAATGAGGATGAATGGCTCGACATGAAAGCTGGTTTTAAATGCATAATGTGGGCTTTCATATTTTCACTCAGTTATTTATTTATAGGCCCGTAAAGGGTCTCCTGTCAGTATTTAAAAAATCTACTTGAAAATGTATCGAGGGTATTTTGAAGATTCAGTGTAGATATCACAGGGCTTTGAGGGTGCAGTGTGTCTCGATCTTCACACGCAGAATTATTAGAAACTGACCATAAATTAGCTAGTAGTAAATACTGGCACGGACTAAGGCTGTAAATAATGATAGATTGAAGATTGAAGAGCTGAGAAAACTGAGTTTGCAGTTTAAATCATTTTACTTGAAATTTCTAGGTGACTGGTTTCTTCTCAGTGGCAATGTTGGCTGAGACTCTTTGGTATTGTAGTGTTAAGACCTGTTTGCTATGCCAAAATGATGGACAAAACAAGATCTTCAAAACAAAGTTGAAATAATTAAAAAGAAGCAGTCATAATATAAACCAATAGAATTGTCACATCACTGGATAAAGTCCAGTGTTGCTACGTTAAGTAACACTTATGGTATCGTTTAAGGTCGACTCCGAAGCATTTATGGGTATACATTGACATAAATGGAATATATTATAATCAGTATGTTTACTTTGGTGTGTAATTACCTGACATTGAGTTTTCATTACCTTAGAACGAGCCATTTATATCTACATAGGGAGCGGGTCCTCTTCCAAGGAGTCCGCCATGTTAAATGTTTCTACAGGAGCCCAGAGTGGACTAACCAAACACTGGCTCTAGAGAGGGCCATTCATGTTTTCGCAACGGCCCTAGTAGTTAGCAGCCCCTCACAGAGTTTTTTTTTATGTGAAACTGCTTTATTCTGTGTCGTTACGGGGTCAGTTTGTTTTGGAAAGGAGCAGACCTCTGCGGATAATTCGGCTCCCTGTAAAAACCTCCTGAGCGTCTGGATCTTAAGCTATAAGTGAAGGTGTGCACCCATTAGCAGGTGCTGGGCCAGTGAGCTGAACAGCTTAGGAGAAACACTAGCATGAAACTGCTTCAGCTCCCTATAAAAACGTCCTAAACAATGAACACTGAAGGAATCCTAACCGGGAGTTCATGCTTGGCACAGGGAGAAGTTTGAGCTGGCTGCAGTCTACAATCCTCACTGCTAAATGCCACTAAATCCTACACACTGTTTCTTTAAATTAGGAAATGGGCACGCAGAATGGGGACCTTGTGATGGTTCACATTCTTTCCCATCATGACGGAGTCGTTAAACCTGCAGATTCTTGTCTGTTCCTCTGCAGTCCAATGCCGTGGCTGCTAACAGATGTTTTGTGAGCGGAATCTTTTGGCTGTAAAGTTACATCAAAGCAGCGTAAGACTTAAAGATGTCTTACTGATAACATCTCTCTGTTATCTGTAGATTTGATATATACTGCGTATTGCGATATCAAAAATATCACGATATATAGCAAAGTTTTCAGCTGCAAAAGATGCTAACATACTTCATCTTGATCAACATGTGTCATCTGTTAAAAAAAAAAAGTTTTCAGTCTATTCATCTTACTTCAAAAATTTATTCAAATAAAATTGACTTGAAGCAGCAGCACATTCAAGTGTAAAAACACAAATAACAGCTTGGTTAAAACCAAATATAAAAATAAAACATGTCTGTCTTTTCCAACTGCAAGACAAATCTAATACAAATTAAAACATTGTCAACTACTCACTTTTACCTGACAAACTTGACTTGTTTGTATTTCAGCCATCATATAGTCAAACTTTACTGAATGCACACTTGTGAACTATTGTACTTTTTACTAACACTGCAGCTCACACAGGTTTTGCAGCTTTTAAAAAGGAGATTTTCAAAGTAAAATGTCTTTAAAATAAACTGAATTGAAAAATAAAACATGACTGTCTTTTCGACAAGACAACTACATGTCAAATGTTACACAAATCAAAACATCATGTACCACTGTAATTAAGTGTTCCCTTTAGCTGACAATCTTAACCGTTTGTGTTTCAGTCTAGTCAAACTTAACTGAATGCAGACTTGAACTCTTGTACTACTAAACACTGCAACTCACACAAGTTTTGCAACTTTTAGTTGCAAAGTAAATTGGCTTTAAATTTAAAGTAAATCTGAAAATAAAATATGTTCTCCAAAAACAAAAAGGTCACATGAAATTAAATTAGAATTTGTATTCTTAAATTCAAAAATTAAATTTAAATGTTACAATGACAATAAATCAAAATGCATTGTAAAATCAATTAAGTGTAACTGTTTGCTCCTGGCTTGTGAGCTAAAGTTCAATGACAGGTGGACAGTGAAGGAATGTCAGCATTCTTGCTCAGAAAGAGGAGCTGATCGACCAAGTCTTTGTTTGCAATCCCCCACTCTTCTGCCGCATTTCGCAGGAGGTCTGCGATGTTGGCCCCAGTGTGGCTTTCGTGTACCGCTCGCGTTTGGAGAACATGCGACTGCAGTTCCCAGTCCTCTGTGATGTGGTGTGATGTTATGGTCATGTATGAGTCCACTGACCTCGACGTCCAAGCATCACAGGTTAACGCGACCCGTTCTGCTGTTCTTAAAGATTCTTCGACTTTCTGCTTAACCCCTCGGTAGAGTTTAGGCACAGCGGTTTCGGCAAAGAAACGGCGAGAAGGAATCTGGGCTCAAGCGTCTTTAACATGTTGCAAAACCCGGCGTTAAGTCTTTCACCATGAAGTAAACGATGGACTGAGTTATCTTCTTTGCACGCTCAGAATGTGGAGGTAGCTTTGCTATGCTCAGTGTGTCCAATGTCGGTTGATTTTTTGCGAGCGCTGGTTTCGTTTGGCCCTCACCTGCCAATGCAGCTGGGTGGTAGCGGGAGAGGTGAACTCTCATGTTTGTGGTGTTCCCGCAGTATTTCACTTTCGCAATATATATATATATATATATATATATATATATTGACGTGGCTGGTGTTTATAATTCCCAATTGCTTCATCACAGTGGACATAGTGACATGTCAAAGTAGGGAAATCACAGGTACCCTAATAATGAGTGCATTACATTCAAACGAGCCAGTTTTTATTGCCTTGGAGCTGTTTAAACTTACACATGATTTACTGGGACACTTAAATGTAACAACGCCATATTTCTGTTAGTAGTTTCACCTCTGTTTTTTTCATGTTTGACAAGTCAAAATAGTCTAAACTGTACTTATAATTAGTTTGTGTTGATAGTGTTGGTATTTAATTCAGAGATGTTGAAAGATGAAGGCTAAATGGATATTTTGCTGCACTAAACAAAGACTGCCACGACAGTGGTTGGTACGGGTGTTAATTTACTTTGGGTAAACTGTGAACCAATCCAGATATTAATACATACATTTACTGGTTTTGTCCTTCCTTTATGTTATCAGCTAGGTGTTTTGTCGCAGGTTTAATTGGCAAGACAATCATTTCCTAGACTTCTTGTTATTTGCATGTCTGAATAAGAAGCACAGTAACTCTTTGCAACATGTTAAGTGAATTAAAGGAATTCCTTGACATATTGACATTGTCTTTGACAGCTAATGAAGAAGTTCAGTGTGTAGGATTAAGTGTCATCTTGCGGTGAGGTTGTAGGACTGAAACTTCCCCCGTGTGCACAGCATGTAGGAGAACTATAGTGGTCGATGCGAATGGCCCTATCTAGAGCCAGTGTTGGTTTGTCTATTTTACTGTAGAAATGACACGTTGAGCTCTAGGGAGAGGACCTGCTCCGTATGTAGATATAAATGGCTCATGTTAAGGTAACGAAAACACAATGATTCATATTTTTAGGTGATGAAAACTCAGGAAAACATAGTCATGACTACTGTAGTACCATATCTGCCAATAGATTCCTCTAAATCCCACATACTTGACCTTTAACCACATTATTGCCCTAAAGCGACCCAAGAAATCAGAAGCTGGTATTTTTGGCAGCTATCCTGCTCACATGTTAGTGGCGTTACCCTCTAATTTGAACGAGGAAAGGCAGCTGTATTAGTGTGCTGCTTCTCTGTAACTTAAAGTGCCAGTTTAGAAACCTTTCCCACACTGTAACAAGTAAAAAGAAAAAAATCCGAGAAACTATTTCTGAAATTTTATCCTTTTATTGAAAAAATGAAAGACCCGTATTGTCTCTGTTGGGAGCACAAGCTGTGAGTTTAAGCTGTGAGTGAGCTATCATGTCCTGTCAGCGCAGGGTCCTCTGGGTGAACAAGTGTTGATGTTTTTGCTGCTGAGCTATTTCGGAGCGTTAGCAGCGTCTTAGACGAATTCTGCTGCGGGCAGTCAAGTCGAGTCGTGCTTGGCTATAGCTTCTAGTCAGAGAGGTACATCCCTTTATGTCTGAGCCTAGTGGGCCACGCTACAGTAGGTATGAGGGTGTGCGAGCACAGGAGGGGTGCAGAGCTGTGGGTGGTCCCTGGCTCACAGGATGAGGCGAAGCGGCGAGGAGCCAGAACTCGGTGACGCTCTACTCCCACTGCTACCGGTCCACACTCTCATGGCATCATAGTCCATTTGTTTGGGAAGCTAATATGACAAATGAAGAAAGTGTTTACTCTGTAGAGCTTGTTGTTGCTCTTTTTGATGTGTGTATTCACCAGGTGAGGCAGTTAGTTTGTAATAAGCACTAATTACTAGATGAAGATGTTGGTTGAAAGAAGGAACACCTGTGTAGTCTGAGCCGACTCCTCCTGAGGCTGGCTGTGCACAGGAGCAGGGATAGGCAGGTCATCATCCTATGTTAAAGTACATGTTTAATTTATTAGTCCTAGAGAATGGTGTTAAGCTGTGAAAGTCAGGGTGTATTACGCCACAATGGAAGATCATTTCACCAGAATTAAAATTAAAAGGGGAATATCTCAGCTGTTATTTCCCAATAGTCATTTTTTCCCAATAGGCCAATGTACAGTTTTTCTTCTTAGGCTTTTGATGTGATTTTACCATTTACAACATTTTCCATTCCTGGAGTTTCAATTTTCATTTTACAATACCCATTAGTTATTTCAATATCCAATTTCCTTTTTGAGTTCCCTTTTTCTTTTTAACATTAAATTATGGACTGCTCTGGTTCCTGCTGTGGACCTTTGTTGCATTTGTGTCCCTCATTTCCTGTCTACAGTCTCCAACAAAGGCATAAAAATGCCTCCCAAAAATATTTTAAATGTTCTGAGTAGTACCATATGTTAATCATTTATTTGACATAAGCTATTTTTATTTTCTATTTTGTTTTTATTTTGAGTCTAGGTGAAATTATTCCACACACACCACACATAACGCTTCTGTGAGTAACCCATAATTGCTGTCCATGCAGCCAATGATGAGGTTTGTTTTCTCAAAAAAGGCGGCAAACCTTAGCGTCATTATCTTTTGTGTTCTCTGAGAGACAACCACAACAGTCCTGTCAAAGTGAGTGACACCACAAAGGAAGGCTTTTGTTAAGTTATTCTTATAATTTAGTGAATTTAAATGGATGTAGGCTGAGTAAAACCCTGTGCTATGCTGTCCTTATTTTGCATGTTAGACAAGACTGTTTTGTACGTGTTTCCTGAAAGCTTCCAGCATGCGCAGGGATAATTACCTTGTGATTTTTTACAACTGACAAACTTTGTTGTGGTAGTGTAGAGGCAGACTTTGGGTGTGTTTTGTGTACATTTAAGATTTCCATCAGCCACGATATAAAAAAAAATCAGATTACTTTAAAATTGTAATAACTGAGGCTCTTGGTTGAGTAACGCAACCTGTCTCCTCCAACGTGCTCCACACCCAGATGCTTCCAGATGTTTTACCGCAATAATGGACTTTGTCGTGACAGAGTTTACAAACTGCTTCACCCACATCATCATGCTCCACATCTGTTTTCACTTTACCTTTTGGGATTTGAGCTGACATGTTCTCGCTCTCGAACAACAGAAGTTCAGCTGTGCACTTCAAGCATTTTGTTACCCTCTTAAATAAAATCAAAAAACAATTGTATCCCTTAAATATGGTGATTATGCATTAATTCTGGAGCCACCATACCGGGGCAAAAATGTCAAAGAAATAATAAGTAACTGGATAATCTCTTTCCCATCCCCACTAATCTTAGTAATCTCACAGTCTGACTTATCTTTGGTTGCTGGAGTCTAAGTTTACATTCCTGGCCTGGTTTCTTCCCCGTAGGCAGTTTAAATATGAAAGTAACCAGCAGATTAAACAACTTAATTCTTTAAGCTTCAACTAGGATTCTCAGTAAATGCTTTCCAAGATTAAACTGAAGCGTCTTGATCAAACAAATGCCACGAACTGAATTAATGTAATCATCAGGGAAGAGAGTTGAGAGAGTCGTCATTTCTTGTCTCTCTCTGCGTGTGTCATCATGAAGTCACATCATAAGTGCAATGAAAATGGATTTTCCTCACCCCTGACTACATAGGCCACATCAGCCCGAGAGCACCTTTACTTTGAAACTAGAGAAGAGTCGACTGCGTGTGTCATTTAGCTTTGACATGCTGCATGAATATGTGTTTCTGCCGGCAGGACTTTTTTCATTTGTGCTTGGCAAATGTCATGCATGAAGAGGAGACTGCAAAAAGCATTGCCTGGTTGCATAAAGGATGTTTTTTATTTCAAATGTTAGATAATCTCACTCAGCCCCAGGGCCAGTCAGTCTGCAGCACAAGAGAAGCCATTCACACGGTAAACCTCATGACTGTGATAGGATACACATGTTAGATCTGCTACAGATTCAGCATCAGATTAGAGGGGCAAAATGTAAGAAATTTATTGAGCTGTAACATAATGTCTCTGTAAAATACTTGTGCTGTACATACCATCTGCTGAATCATGGAGGATGAGGCTAACATATCTCTACATTTTTCTTTATCATCCAAAATCCCATAAAAAGACCAAAACCTGGTTGGTTTCACATTTATTTCCAACTTCCTTACCCTGTCAAACACACTGGTTATGATGAAATACCTGTAGTGGCCCAGACCCACCAAACTGACTTCAGAGAACCAGCGGCAACGAAGGCTGTCTGTTTTGTCGCATCACCTCATCTGTGTCTCGGCTAAAAAGTTGCACATGAACACACTGCAAAGACGACAGCCGACACCCAACCAGCATCAAGTTTTGCACCTGCATGAGAGGAAATAACTCTCCGTACCAGCAGACGGTGGTAGTCTGTATTCGTCATTTAAAACAGGAAGATAGATTGACGCCAGTTAGTCAGTTGGCATGAGAAGCACAATCTAATCTTGATCAAACAGAGGAGATTGACCTTAGTTCAGTGGCTACAGAAAAAAATCTTACCTTACAAGTTACCTAACAAGTTAATGTACTTTCCGTTTCTCTTCTCGTGGGACTGACAAGGGTGACAGATGCTCACAGACGGCCCAACATTCAGTACATTTACATGACATTAGAGAAAATTGATTTATTGTGTTAGTCTGGCTAAAACCAGACTTTTAAAATACACGTAAGCATAATAGTCTGGCTGAAATCATACTAAATCGAGTTACTCAACGTTGGACTGACACACCTAGATAATGCGATTGGGAGTTGAGCTACTCCAAACAGGCCTAGGTGCTCTGCGCATGCTCCACAGTTTCCACCCCGAGCTTTGACCAGGAAGTCGAATACCATTAAATGCATAACAAGAAGAAACTGGTAACAGCATGGCGAAATCTACATCCAGAGCCGTGCATTTTTGGACGGACGAAATGCACAGAGCTGTTAAGTTGTCCACCATTGTACCACTTTGCAGCTACGTAACCATAGCTAACTTGTTTGTCGATTGTTTGGTCTGTGACTTAATAGCTCAACCAGAAAACTAACTAACTAAAAGGGGGCATATCACCACCTATCGTAGCGGAGGCGGACATGCTTCGGTCATTAAATCCATTCCCCTCTAGTCTCTAGTGCTTGTATACTGGAACAAGGACAGTCCAATTAAATGGCCTCATCGAGGTGTAACTGTAGCTCGACTTAACTGTGCATGTAAACATACTGACTGACCAATGACCGACAGTCGGCTTGGGTTGTTAGGACCTTAAACTAATGACTTTCCCATCAGCCTCAGCTCTACTTTGTTCAGTGCTAGTTAGCAAATGTAGGCACGCCAAGGCTAAACTAAGATGGTGATCATGCTAAACATTCAGGGTTCCCACGGTTAGGGAAAGTCATGAAATTTCACAATCTAGTATTTCAGTAATAAAATCCTTGGAAGTTTTGAAAAAGTCATGGAATTCTGTTGAGTGTAATGAAGTTAGTTGTTACGGTATAACCATCCACATAATGTAACATAACAGCAAATCTATTTTTTGTAGCTGTTGACATAATATAGCTCTAATATGTGTCAATGCGAACTTTGGTTACCATCATGTGTGTTTCTTTGCTTTATCCCAATGTTCTGTCTCTCCCTCAGTGGATGCCACCTGGCTGAAATTAAGTTTGAATCTGATATGTTTGAATAAGAGAAAAATAATGCTGTGGCAGTGTGATTAAAATGTGGGATTATAAATACCAAAGTTGCCCTACTACTACTTCCAAAATGAATATTTTTTTTCATAAGGAGCAATGTTTGTGTTATACATTGGGAATGGCATTGAAATTTTGTTATGGGTCCTTGAAAATGTCATAGTTTTGAAATTGTGTCCAAAAAATGTGGGGGAACTGCGAACACTATAGCCGTTACATCAGCATGTTAGCATTGTCACTGTGGGCATGTTAGCATGCTGACATTAGCATTTAGCTCCAATCACTGCTAAGCCTAAGTACAGCCTCACAGAGCTGCTAGCATGGCTGTAGACGCTCTGTGCTGAGAATATAATCCATAGTAGAGCAGTATGGATTTGCATGATCTCCAGAAGAAGAGGAAACTACAACACGCAGAAACACTGTATCCTTGTATCATAACCCTACCAGCTGGCTTGAATTAGCATACCCACCTGACAGAGACACGATAATGTCCTGTGTCTGTGTGCAGCTTGTTCTCAGAGCGGAGCTTTGAGAGCACAGCTGTCAGGATGTGTTTGCACAAACTGAGTAGTGATGCGCTACCCATCCAGAACCAGGCTTTTAATTATATTTTTGTTTTATTTGTTGTGTAGCTTTATGCCAGTATATAGAGGCTACTAAATTCAGAGATGGGGCCAGAGGAAATTTGGCGGGGGCAAATGAAGGTAACCCTCCCACCACACACACTCCTCCCCCTCTTAACCTGAGCTCAGCTTTAACCCTTCAGCCTTTAACCTATCACATCTTTTTTTTTTTTTTTTTTTTTTTTTTTTTTACTCAGCAGCCCTCTTTTTTTTTTTTTCAAATTCTGAGTTTTCTCAGTTATTTTCTGCACAGGTGTGGGGACTTTCTGTTTTGCGCACTCTGATTTCTCCTCCTGGTTTATCTTCTGCCCTCCTCCCTCCTCCCTCACATCCTTCAGCTGCAGCTGAACAATGAGCTGATGTTTGACAATCACCGCCTCTGTTTCTCTCACACACACACAAATCCAGTGCTGCCTGCGCTGGCATTGCTTGGTCAATGTTTACTCTCCCCCCACACTCTGAATGACTTTTCAGTGCTGCCTTGGTGTGTGCATCACTTCTGCTTTACTCTGGGTTCAAATCAACTCAATTTGTGCTTCCTATGATTGATTATTTTGTGTGTTCCTTTGTATTGCCATTAAAGCTGTCAGGAAGCATTACGATCCACAAAGCAAATTACATATTTTGGAGTGTTACATGCTTCCTGTTTGAATATTTCATTTAGTTTACTGACCCGAGTAGGATGCGGATGACAGCTTTATATGATGCAATACAATCCTCCTCTCAAGACAAATATGCTGACTTGCTCTTTCCTCCGGAGTTGCGCCTGGCACTTTAAACCTGCTTCTGATCAGATTGCTCTTCTGCTCTTCCATGTACGCCCGGGAACATGTGCTAACTGGTTGTCTCCTCTTTGTTTTGTCGCTCTGTCTTTGTTTTGTTTCACTTTCAGGTGAGAATTTTGAGCAGAGTCCACTGCGGAGAACCTTTAAATCCAAAGTCCTAGCACATTATCCAGACAATGTGGAGTGGAATCCATTTGACCAGGATGCAGTTGGCATGGTATGATCAATACAATTATAATGTTCTCTCATATCCTTTAAGAATAATGGCATGGCTGGAAGATAGGGTTGAAATCATGAATGGATGAAGATGAATATTTTTCCTTTGATTTGTGATACAGCAAATGCATGCAAATCACATAGATAAAGTTAATGTTTAATGCAGTCAAGTGTGTTTGACTGTTACACAGTACTAACATGTATAAAAGAAAAATATCAGGAACAGATTTTATTGGTCTGCTTAGAATCATCAAAGGAATACATTTTTTCCATGAGTTTGACGAGAGGGTTGATACACTCTCATGTTGGAGTATGGAGCTATGTGCTGTGTCTCAGATCACATACTTCTGTTAGTACACTTCCATGTAGTATACTATGTCCATGATGTACTTTTTGGCGTAGTGCGTGAATTTCGACAGGGTAGTGTTGTTTTAAACCAAACACGGCCGTTGTGCACTCAATGGAAATGTGCAGCTGTTAACTAGTTAGCAAATTAGCATTAGCATTTGCGCTATCGTTCGCGGTACCAAATCATTACAGACTGCTAAATTAACCCAATAAACATACTGCTGGCTTATCTTCGACAACAGTATACTGGTGCTTAGTGCCAAAAACACGTGTATAACTTACATTTGTACAATGCTGCGACGCTCACGGTTGCACAGTCCTCAGCCGCCATTTCCAGTTTGTTTCTCCCCTTCTGCTACGTAGCCAAGATGGCGACCATTGAGGGTCGAGAAGTGTCCATAGTTCCACACTCAACTTCTTGACCGTTTTGAGGGCACCATCTGGGTACTCATAGTGCACTGCATTTTTTCATACCTCTCAGTGTGAACGCACTTTTGCACTCAAAAGTACGCGATTTGAGACACAGCAATAGTCTGGCGGCAGTTAGCTCAGCACCAAGACAGTCTTGTCCAAAGGTAAAAAAATATACCTACCAGCACTTCTCAAGCTCACTTTAGTTGGACAGTAGTACCCCATTTCCACCAAAATGAGCATGTGTATGCAGGTTTTTTAAACATGGGAAAACCTGTTAAAGAAAGGCAATGCACTACTCTCCCATTTCCAGTAGACCAGGTTAGTAAACAGTGGAAAGCAGCATGGAGACCAGTGATAATATTAGGTTGGTTACTTCTTTTTTATATCTCTTACTTGTAAAGTCCCTCTCTCAAACTTGGTGCCGGCTAATTTGGAAGTTTGTTCGAGCGCTGCTTGGACAAAGACAGATTGTATGGTATTTTGTTTTCCATTAAACACAAAAGCCAGATGTTCGTGGGTGTTAGTGGTTTTCTTTGTTCAGTGGAAAAGGGGCCTAATTTTAAAACAATGTGGTGATTTCAGAGGGAGTTGCGTGGTCGTGGTGTAATTACTTTTTAAACTTGGTAGAGCCAGCCTATTCATGTTTTAGCTACATGACACAACTCCCTCTAAAACCTCAAACTGTCATTTTAAATACGGTTTGTGTAAAGTATTGTTGTTAAACAAGATAAATAATGTCAGTGAGATGTAGAGGTGCTGGTAGGTGTAATTTTGATTGTTAGATAGAGCGAGGGCAGCTTCAGTCCTCATGATAAGCTAGGCTAATCGTCCTTCGAAACTCAGCTCTGTACTTTGTGCACAGACATGAGAGTGGTATCTATCTTCTCGTCTAACTCTCAGAAAGAGGGAGGTTTAACAGATTGTCCTATTGTTTAGCTTTGCTTTTAATTTAGCCTCTAAAATAGCCCTGGCTATTAGGTTTTGATTAAGTCTGATGTTCCCTCATAATTTATTTTTCTTCAACCCTCTGATGCCTCCTCTGTCCGTCCTTTTCCAGCTCTGTATGCCGAAGGGTCTGTCATTCAGGACGCAGGTCGATTCCCGGGAGCCTCAGTTCCACTCCTTTATCATCACCAGAGAGGACGGCTCTCGGACCTACGGCTTTGCCCTCACCTTCTTCGAGGAAGTGACCAGTAAGCAGATCTGCAGTGCCATGCAGACTCTTTACCACATGCACAACGCAGAGCAGTACGACATCTTGCACACTCCCACCTCACCACCGGGACCCGAGGACCAGCGACACCAAAACTCCCAGCCTCGTCCCATGCTCCACGCTGCGCCCGCCATCTCCCGCCTGCAGCGCTTTAACTCATACGACATCAGTCGCGACACGCTGTACGTGTCTAAGTGCATCTGCCTGATAACGCCCATGGCCTTCCCTCAGGCCTGCAGGAAGGTGCTGCAGCAGCTTCACCAGGCTGTGTCGTCGCCCCAGCCCCCGCCACTCCCACTAGAGAGCTTCATCTACAACATCCTCTATGAGGTGCCCCTGCCACCCGCCGGGCGTTCCCTCAAGTTCTCAGGCGTGTACGGGCCTGTGGTGTGCCAGAGGCCGAGCACATCTGAGCTGCCTCTCTTTGACTTTTCCATCGGTGAAATGATCAATCTGCTGGGGGTGGAGAACGTTCTTCAGCTGTTCACCTGTGCCCTCCTCGAGATGCAGATACTGCTCTACTCACAGCGTAAGTAGTCGTCCTGCTACCGTTACGCTCAATGTTCTCATGTGACCTTTAGCATTCTGTCCCGTTAGGGTGCATTGATTTCAGGTACCTCTGCATCCTGCTCACATTACATATTTTTAAACAAATACACAAGATATCAGGCTTGCAGTTAAATTCTGTGTGGTATGGACACAATTTATGAATACTGTACATGTTTTTTGACATGTAACAGCTGTTTTTTTTTTTTTTTTGGACATTGTGAGGTCATGTGATTCTGTTAGAGGCAATCTCAGGAGATGTGTCTACAGCTAAGAGACATATCAGTGTCAAGACATGAGACTAGGAAACCTCAGATGGTCTTTCATAGGGATAACCTTGCTGATCCTTGCTGAACATTTTTTTCATTTCGTTCATTACGCAATTCAGTAATTCACCAGGGCTCAAAAGATATATATGTATGTATATATATATATATATATATATATATATATGTATATATGTATATATATGTATATATATATATATATATATATGTATATATATGTATATATATATATATATGTATATGTATATATATATATATATATGTATATATATATATATATATATATATATATATATATGTATATATATACACACGGCTGGACCAACTTTCCCACAGCGTCAGTTCCACTTGGCTACAAGACGACAAGGCATGTTTTAAATGCATGGTGGAACTATTATCCAAGAGATTACATAACCTGTTGAGTGTTTCCATTAAAGTGATGCAGTGCAAGTACCAGCTTGTGTAAATGTTGGACCCCCTCACCCATCACAGGAAGCCTCTGCTACCAGGACGCACATGTAAATGTGTGTGTATCTGTGTGTGTGTGTGAGGTTCTTCCTGTGAGCACATTTGTGTTGCTGGGCTATGTAGGCCTTTTTTGGCCATCCTTTGTGATTCATCCTTTACACAAAACACACAGCAAGAGTCTGACAATCAGTTACTTGATTTTATGGGAGCTTGATTTAAAGAGGAACCCTTTGGGAGTCCCTAAATCCAGACAGCTAGATCCCTGTTTGTATTTATGTGTTTAAGTGCTCAGTAAAGATTCAATTATCCAGACTATCCTTTGCTAAGCAGAATAGATTTTTAGAAAAGGTGGCATTCATGTCATTGGACACCATTTGGGAGACTGTGTGAGTGTGAGTGTGTGAGGGGAAACAAGGAAATCATTTAAGAGTGCTGGGTCTGGTGTGGTGATTGGATCCATTACAATGGCAAGAGAAGGCAAATGGTTTACAAAACGCCAGGGGCCGGAGGAGGGGGGGGCTCTTAAGGGGGGAAAGCTGTGGTGTTGCTAGGCAACCTGGAGACAGGGAGGATGGCAGTGATGCAGGATGATTATTATTGGTTGGAAGTGACATCATGCCTCTTTTTTTCCACCCCCCCATGAGGCTCATCACTGCAGAACGTGTGAAGGGTGTTGTGTAGAGTTAAGCCCTGGCAATCTTCCACTGAGAAGAAATGAGTGGTTGTTGGGAAAAGACTCCCCGCTTCAACACACATACACACACACACACACACACACACTGAGGAGGAGAGGGATGCTCTGCAAATAAGGAGACAACTGTGTGTGTTATGTGCTAAAAATAGCACTGGAATTCATAAGTCTGCTTTAAAATAAATAAAGAAAGGCCAGCGTTTCTTCCGTGAAGCCATAAAAGAAAAGATTCTCAAAGACTGTCTGCTGTTTCTCCCGTCCTTCTCAAACAGGAAGCTCATCGTGTGTCAATCATTCGTGACATGCTACAATTTAGCCATTATTTGTTGTAATTATTTGACTGTGTCTTTATGTGATTTACGCAGTCGTGAGTGACAGGATGGATGAGGGGAGAGGGGGGATGTTGCAGTTATACAACGCACATTTGAGCCACGGAGATGCTGCATCTGAAATTTAAAGCTTAAAGTTTAAAAGCACAAATTTGAAACTGGACGTCTGTCAGCACTGTGTGTTCGGCCTTGGCTTTAAGATACAGAATCAAGCTTGTCTGTCAGCCATGCACAGACGATCATGCTGTACCTTTTTAACTTAGGACATTACTCACACTTTTCAGAATTGCATTACCATATTACGCCAACGTTTCTTTAAATATCAGATGTACCTCTGTGAGTTTAAAACTGTTTTTTCGGCTTCTTATCCACATATTATCAATTTCCATTTTAGTCTGAGAACAGTATGTTTTATTTTGTTTCTTTAGGCTGTAATGTCATTTAACTAAACTATATAGTTTTGGCTAGAGGTGAAATACTTAGTTGGTTAATCAAACAGATTGACTGACAGGAAATTAAATATTTTGATAATATTTAAATTGTTTAGTCATATATTAAGGAAAAAATGCTAAGCATTCTGTAAGGATTAGTTTCATATCATTTTACAAAGTAAGTCTTAAAGTTATTTTGGACTGCTGATTTGAGAAAGGAAGAAATGTGAAGACATCATGGGCTCTGGGATATTTTAGTGGGCATTATTCAATATTTTCTGACATTTTAAAGATCAAACTATTCATTAGGGCTGCAACTAATGATGTTTTCATTGTCAATTAATCTATCAATTATGTTCATGATTACTCGATTAGTTGTTTAGTGTATGAAATGTCAGAAAATGGTAAAAAAAAAAAAAGCACAAACAAAAAGGTCGATAAATCTTTCCCAAAGGCCACAATGAGGACGTCAAATGTATTTTTTGTCCACAATTCAGAGATGAAGTCCGAAAATATCCTCATTTAAGCTAGAATCAGATAATTTGACTATTTTTTTCCTTAAAAAAATTACTCAGACTGATTAATCTGTTATCAAATTATTCATCAATTAATTGAGAGACTAATTAGCAGGTTTATCAGTGATTAAAATAATCATCACTTGACTCCTAATGTAGGAAATGGACAAACAGCAGGACTCATCAGAGCTGTTACGACTGTGTATCTGCAGGAACCACATTCGCTGTCCACTCACTTCTGACCACGCTAAAAAAATTAATTGATCAAAATCTGTAAGTAACCGTGGTTATTGCGATAGTACAAACTGAAGCTATTAAAAAGAACATCGAATATGTTTGTCAAACGATTTTTCATCAGAAGAACAGAACAAAAACCGCAGCAGTTTCACTTCTTTAGTGTATTTTTAGCCTGCTGCGCTGCATCATTTTGCACTCAGTATGTAAACTGAACAGTTCAAGCATCACTTCAAGTCCTAACTGCTACCAGTTCTCACCATCGACATTTATAAAATGTTCTTAGCATGCATCTGTGTATATACGCAACAGTATTTGACCCTCTGTGACCTGAGTTAAAGGCTTCTTGTTAGTCTTGTTATGGTGGCCTAGTTTCCGAGCAGACGGGTGGTGTTAGTATTCTTGTCCCCATCCTGGGAGAAGGAGGCCTGCTGAGAAGGAGGGGGTGTTGAGGAGGCCCAGGCTGGGGATGAGAGTCTCTTCCCATGGACCAGCACATGACCAAATGAAGGAATGGCATTTGTTTTGGCACCATAACAGGAGAGGCAGAGCTGCTGCTGAATGTACAGTAGGTGTCAACAGGATAGAGCAGGAATGCAGATGAGGAGGACTTGACATATTTGCAGCGTGTATACCAACCCTGAGCATGAAGGAGTGTTGCAGCGTGGAGTCATGACAAAGGAATTTAACATTAGCCAGAGGGTCAGCTGACTGTGGCTGTGTCACTGCTCAGAGTCTGGATCCTCCAAAGGATGCAGGCCACAGAGGTCCTTTATAGGACTTCCTCCTCAGATATCATCTCATTTGAGAGGGAAATCTAACCTCACAGACACTAAAGGCTGTTAAGAATTTCAAAACGGTCTGACACATTTGCAGGAGTCTTTATCAGGAGATCCCCTCCCTAAATTTGGACACAGCTTGAGTCCCATTACAGCCAATTCCTTAATGGTTAGTCATTGATCTCCACTCCACTCCCATATTCACAGAGTGGAGAATAACAAAGACAACCAGACAAAGAGTTAGCACTGTAGTAGGGTTGGGTTTTTCCTTTTGTCATGTCATGTTTGTCCTCTTTGTCTGCACACTGTGCTCTCAGTACTGAACCCTGCAGAAAACTGCTGCGCTGCTTCAGACCTCCAGTCATGTTTAAGGTTGGGCTGGTGTAAAAACTCTCAAAGGGGTTTGATATTAATCCAAACAGTGGACCGGAATCGTTTTATCGTATTTTACCAGGTATCCCACTGAGTGGAACATAATGACTCCGTGTCCCGACAGAAAACTAGTATCTATCACGTAGCATCAAGTAGCATCAGAGCTCTCTGACACATTGATCTGTTATATATACACTTCTGTGATGTCATGTAAACAAACCACGTAGCTATCAGATGTGCTCTCAACATCAGATTAGAGACGTCTGACCACTTTAAAGATGGTTGAGCAGCCTACTTGCTGTCTTCCTCCTTCCTAATGTTTATTTTTTAAAACAGAAAACATTGTTTTTATATTGTGATATTTACTGGAAATGACAAATGGTATAGCCAACAGCAAGTAGCCTAGCTTGTTCTTAGCATGGTCATTTACTAAGCAGAAACTTTCACCTCCTTGTTGATCCGTCCAGGCAGCTGCCACCTTATTTTGGTTTTGTAGTGAAAAAGGAAGCTATGGTCTAGATAACTTCTCATTTGAACCTTATTAATCAGCTGTTCTTTGTCCATTTCAGCGCTTTCGAAGTGAGTGACAGGAAGAAATAGAAACACAGCATGTGACGAAAGTTCAGCTCAAAGTGGCACTTGCAGCCAGTTAGGACATTTCTTTTGTCAGCTTCAAATCCAAAATGTTTTCACATTGGCACAGTTTTAGTTTTCCCGAGAGACTGACTCTATCATATCCTCTCTAGTCACCCCAAAATCACACAAGCTTGAAGTAAAAAAAACACTCTTCCTCCTCCTACCTTCACTGTAATTTGATCTCCTTCATGTTGCCGACACCAGCCTCCACTCTGTAGTAAATTGCTCATGGTAATAGACCTCTACTTGTATAGCGCCTTTCTAGTCATCTGACCACTCAAAGCGCTTTTTACACAACGAGTCACATTCCCCATTCACACACACATTCATACAGGTGGTGGCAGAGGCTACCATACAGTGTGCCACCTGCTACTCAGGTGTGTGAGTGGAACAACCATCAGGAGCAATTTGGAGTTCAGTATCTTGCTCAAGGATTCTTCGACATGACTGGAGGAGCCGATGATCGAACCTCTGATCTTCCCATTAGTGGACGACCCGCTCTACCTCTGACCCACAGCCTGCCAGACACAAGTTGCTTCATTAGTCTGTTTATAAACAGAATATTATGTTAATCACATTGTCATGTGGCTTATTATTAATTCAATAAGAGTTGGGTTTAATGCTGTGACACTGTCAGCACAGGTTGCTGATGCAGGCTACTTTTTAATTTGTCAGAATGTGTCATAGCGACAATTGCTGGTTCAGCTGGTTCGCATTAAATCAAACCGGTTTAAGCTTGCACACCGACTGGACCGGCAAAACAGGAAATGAACCCAACTCCAGTCATGTTGTAGTCAGCTGGCCCCAGCCGATCAGTGATATTGCAGCAGGTGATTTCTATCAACAGAATAGCTGAGGCATAAACAGTGAAATCCCTCTGAAATAACAGTCAGTCTTGTTGCACAACTCCTCTGTCATATGATGTTTAATGGCCCAAGTGGAGGAATAAACATTTATCAGACAAAGGCAGTGTAGTCCAGAACTTTTACTGGAACAAAATGCAGTAAAAAAGAGTGCTTTGGCTTTTGTCTTGATGTCAGGAATTTGTCGCAAAAATACACTTAAATAGTATAGAATACTTTCAAGATCTTATAGAGACTGAACAGTAAACCAGCAGCTTTCTGCCCTATGGGTTTCTATCCTCTAGTCTTGTCCAGCAAATGTTGAATTTATCACTTATCATGTCCTTAAACAGGCATTTGCATGTGGTGATGTTGATGATTGTGCTGTTGAAACCACCAATCATGTGAAAATGTTGGTAATAATCGAGTCTGTGCTGTACGTACTGCTGGCACACGTCTTCAACATTGTTACAGTCTGTCCTTCACCACTGTTCTCTTCTTTATGTGTGACACAGATTACCAGAGGCTGATGACAGTGGCAGAGAGCATCACAGCCTTAATGTTCCCCTTCCAGTGGCAGCATGTGTACGTTCCCATTCTACCCGCCTCCCTCCTCCACTTCCTGGATGCTCCTGTGCCGTATCTCATGGGCCTCCACTCCAACGGACAAGACGACCGCACCAAGCTCGAGCTGCCACAGGAGGTACAAACACACCTCAGTGTCCTACCATACAGAGTGTAAACTCTCTTCATTTGGTTTATTTATTATGAAATTCTTATTTTTTTTAGGTAGCAGTGTCTATTACAAAACATACATCAGGGACAGATGCAGTTTAATTCCCCCTCCTGTTCAGATTTTGTCCCCCAAAATTGAAGAATTTTAAAGACAAAGAAAGACGAAATTCAGGTGCATCTTGGGAGAGATTAAGTATACACATTAGAGCAATGAAAATATCTCAGGGGGAGGTTTGAGAAAAAATAAAATAGCAGTTAATGAGGTTTGCTATCTTCATTTGGTTTGTGTGAATATTTTATCTTTTACAAAGTGGACTTTTAAAATGGCAGTAAATTGCTGCTGAATTCACTGTTGTAGAATTTTCATATTAGTCTATACTGTACTGAGAAGTGTGAACACTACTGTGGGTCCTCCCACGTCTATTTGTCCCACTGCTAAAACAGATTGCAAATCAACCTTTGCCTCTGTGCACATGCGCTTGCTTTCGACCGTTACTAGGTTGCTACTGATGGTGTAAAACTATGTGACACGATCTGGATTTTTGTGAATAGATCCTCTCTTGTCTTTATATTTCTTTGGACACACAAGCATGCTCGCTGTATTTCATCAGGGTTTTTATTTACAGTCAGAACAAGCAGGTTTATTATTGTCATCCTGCATAGGTAAGGCATTTGTTGAACTGCTGACACAAGACATGGTGGACAGTTTTTCATCCCTTTCTCTTGTGGCTGCTTTATAAGCTTCTTTGAAGTATCTGGTTACTCCAGATGTTTTGGGCTTTCTATATTTAACCTACACAGTGCCCTCAGTGTACAGGGCTCTTTCAAGGCCAGATTGATTCTTCAGCATCAGTTAGCTCATTAGGAGCGAGTCTTTTTACTTCCCATTTTATACAAAGACAGGTGTGTGTAGAAAGTGTAATGTGCTTTTAAATGTGTCAAGTAAATGTGGAGGTTGAACTGTAATGTCATTAGGACTTGTAGACTTGCACCAATAATGGTAGTATTACACCTTTCTTGTGCGTTTGGCTGGATGTATTTGGTTTTTTAATGCTTTTCATGCTCAATTATCTTGTTCCTTGTCTTCTTCCAGGCTAACTTGTGTTTTGTGGACATCGACAACCACTTCATCGAACTGCCAGAGGATTTGCCCCAGTTTCCCAACAAACTAGAGTTCATTCAGGAGATCTCAGAGGTGCTCATGTCCTTCGGCGTGTCCCCAGAGGGAAATATTCACTCCAGCGACAGCCAGGCCAAGTACCGGGGCTTCCGATCTGTTGACATGGCCTCGGACAAGCGCAACGGCAACCTGGCCTCGCCCCTCAACTCCTACCTGCTGAGGGAGAATGAAACTATCGCCAGGCTGCAGGCGCTGGTCAAGAGGACGGGTGTCAGCCTGGAGAAGGTGAGAAATCAGGCACTGAATTCATTATTCTAAAATTAAAGCCTTAATTTGGACGAAAATGTTTGAAATCAGTCTTTGAAGAGACGGGAAGGCGGATTTTGTGAATCATTTTTTCCTGATGTTGTGCTGGAAACTCGAAATAATTTGTAACATTTTTTTTTTAATTTACCGAATGCCTCTTGCATCAACATCACACAGATCAGGTTTGCAGAACCAACAACATACATATTGCTCAGAACAGAAAATCCACTGTCTGCTAGCTAGCTGTCACTGTAGTTTAGACAGCAGAGAAGTGCAAATTCAGCGAGAGTTCATGGCTTTACTGAAACCAGTACAAGGCAATGTGTGCAAGGCTCTGTGTATTTAACGCAAACAGTTTTTCAAACTCTGCACAACAGGAATCAAGGCAGTGAAATCCCACATGCAGAGAGAGAAACACAAAATCCCCCAAAAAACAGCTGATATTCCCCCCAAAAAGCCATGTTTTATGTTAAAATTAATATCTGGGCAAAACTGTCCCAAACCCTCAGGAATTCATGTCAGTCCATGTTTTTTCTTCAGTTTTGGTTATTGTAAAATTGGTCTTAAATTTAATTCATGTGACATCAAAAAGTCTTCAGTCAAACCTGCCTTAAGCTGTAGGAACCCTGGAAATAATGTCATCTTATGAATTAAAAATGGGCTGCACAAATGTATATAGTTATAGTTGTTTGTGCTCAAGTCCAAAAATCAATTTAGAAATTTAGTTGAATAATAATGAGCTTTATTTTGCCACCTTATAAAAGACACATAGGGCCAAAGGTAGGAAAAGGGATGGAGTGACTATCAATATTACTACATGAACTGAAAAATATTAAGGTTTTATTGTGTCTTTACCTCATGATCATTTTTGTTTAATACACAGTCCAAAGACATGCAGGTTAATTGGTGACTCTAAATTGCCCGTAGGTGTGAATGTGAGTGTGAATGATTGTCTGTCTCTGTGTGTCAGCCCTGTGATAGTCTGGTGACCTGTCCAGAGTGTGCGCCGCCTCTCGCTCAGTGTCAGCTGGGATAGGCTCCAGCCCACTGTGACCCTGAATGGGATAAATGGTTACAGATAATGGATAATAATGACAGTGATTATCGTCATTGCGGTAAAGGACAATGAACAAAAGAGGGAGCCTCTTCTGTGCCACACAGTGGGCTGGATACATGTTTTGTCTGTACAGACAGAAATGGAGAAAAAATAGTCGTTTCATAACAGAAGTTTTTCACAAAAGAGTGCTTTTAAAATGGTAAACAAATGTGTTAAGCTGTTTATCTAATTCAGAGCTCCATGTTAATAGAACACACAGTGCCACCCACAGCAGTGTGGAGATGTTTATCCATCCAAGAGACTTCATCAGTTTAAAACATCGACCACTTTGAAATGCTGCTGGTCGATGCCTCACAGCCGAGATGACAGAAACCCTTTATAGACACTGACATCAACAGATGTAGTTGGCATCTGTACAGGCTCATTTGGCTTGAGAGTCTTAGAAACACTACGGTGGAATACTCTCTCTGAAGACTGATAGACGGATGAATCGGCTGCTAATTAGAGAAAGTCTCTGTATGTGCAGCCTAATTGGCTTATGCACTAGTGGCAGCATTAGCTTTCCATGAACGGATTAGCTCATCGTCTGTGTATAGTCTTCCAGCTACGAGGTCAGACGTCACTTAGAGGTATTCTTATCTAAACTCGCAGCTGAATTTGATTTAAGGGAGCGAAGCCGTGATTTAATTTTACAGTTAAGCATACATACAGTGGTCTGTGTTGGTGTAGCCCCCTAGTGCTGGCATGTGTCCAGCTGACCCACTGACATGCTAAAGAAAGACCTTTTTCCAGACTACTTTGAGTCATAAATCAAAACAGATGCCCTTGACTTCCCTTCCCATAACCCTGCTGCGTCATCAGCAGCCTGAGATAACAGTCTGATAAGATAACATGAAAAACTGCTGCTTTTCTTCATCAGACGTCTTTCTCACACACTTTGTCCTGTTTCCCATTAATGGACACTGGTGCACAACAGCTGGAGGTGAGAGAGGATGCCAGCAGCAATAAGGACACGCGTGTTCAGTGCGACGAGGAAGAGCTAAAAATGCACCAGCTCAACATCCACGTCCGCGAAGTCTTCGCCAACCGTTTCACCCAGATGTTTGCAGACTATGAAGTGTTCGTCATTCAGCCTAGCCAGGACAAAGAGTCCTGGTTCACCAATCGAGACCAGATGCAGAACTTTGACAAGGTAAAGCCCTATAGACAGTTCATATAGTGAAGGGTGTTATTTTTCCACAGTATACGACGTTGATTTTCACCCTTTAAATTTGTGTGCAGGCCTCCTTCCTGTCCGACCAGCCAGAGCCCTATCTGCCCTTCCTGTCACGTTTCTTGGAGACGCAGATGTTTGCCTCCTTCATCGACAGTAAGATCCTCTGTCATGATGATGAGGAGAAGGAGCACACGCTGAGGGTGTTTGACGCCCGTGTGGATAAGATTCGCATGCTGAATGTCCGCACGCCCACACTGCGTACCTCCATGTACCAGAAATGCACAACTATTGAGGAAGCAGGTAAGGAAAACAGACCGGGCCTGAAATCATTGACAGCTTTGTGGATTTCAGAGAAATACGAAAAGACTTTCATTGCTCTCAAAGCCCCAGATATTTTACTAAAATTTAGCAATGTACCTCAGCTCTCTTAACCCGTCTCTATCTTGTGATAAAAGCCTCACATCCTGAGGAAAAAACAGACACAGGTTTTAGTTTGAAAACTAATAGCTTGACCTTAGTATCTCAACTTGACAAAGTAACACATGGACCTCTGTAATATTCAGTCATGACCCAATGTAAAGCCAACACATTTAAAGTTTTGTAAATGTATTGAAAGACCTTAAAAGTTCCATAAAACTCCTTTAATTTGAGCGTGGTCATAAGTTAATTTGAAGGTTTGAACATCTGACAGACAGACGGAGATTTGCTCTCTTCACTTCACTGACTGGTAATTGCTGTCTTGTTTGCAGACAACCTGTTTAAAAAGCGTTATGAAAAAGCTGATTTTGTCACTCCTGGACCTCATGCCATTGGGCTCGAGAACGACAAGACTCACCTTCGTAATATTTGCTCTTGTTACTTCAAACGCCGCCTGGTGGCAGCTCTCTGAACATGTGTGTAATGCATTACTTTAGGTACACTCACAGAGGATGAATGAACTCTGTTTGGACTTGTCTGCGTAGTAAATGTCACTTAAACTCGGAACACACAATGTTAAAACTTTAGGTTACCAGTATAACCCCAGTTCTCTGATAACCGGGTGAGGTATCTCACTATGGATCATGATTGGTCAGGCCTGAAGGTGCTCCCCATTGTGAGTTACCATGCAAGGTTTGAAAGAGAACATTGTTTTATTGTAATCTGGAGGTGCTAAATCTGTTTTATTTACTCATTACTCTCAGTTTAAGAGTCCTCTGTGAGATCCGTTATGCATTGCATACATGTCAGCTTCTAAAAAGCTTGGTGAACGTAATGTTTTAACAATTACAAACACTTTCACTGATGTTTATGGTGGTGATCTGGTAACTTTCAGCATGCACGTGAATGGGGAATAACATTCAGGGAATCAAATCTGTGTACCTGTGGATCTCAGCTTCAGACAGTGGCAGTCAACTTTTTTAGCATTTTGTTTCTACATTTTTAATCTACTGCATATGTTTACATGTTTTGTCTATCTATGTAAGGTCTGTTGCATTTCTCTAAACTCATGGGTGGGTTTTTAATCAGGCACCAGAGAGTCACTGTCTAAAGCTGTGTTCATGGACGACTCTGAACTGGTTCCTCTAAAGAAAAAACATCTATTCTGAGCCTTTATTCTGCCACTTCTTTTGGTTCTGTGGGTGTTTGGCAGGAAATTTCTTTTCTTCTCATTTTCTATTTTAACATGTTCTCTTTCATCTGTTGTCAGTCGTTTCCTGAAAGAGAAATTAAAGGTTCTTTGTCATAGTTATCCTGATTTCTTAACACAAGTAGCTACAGAAAATATGAGCATTTTATTTGGATGATTGGTAAGAAGAAAAGTAAAATGACTTAATTTCTAGTTATAGGATATTTTAGTTATTGGTTCCCAGATAATTCTTCCCTTACATATCCTGAATGATTAATTATTTGAGTAGAAGCTTTGACGATGTGCAGAATTTATAACTGTATCATGTCATGAATTGTCATAAATGGTTAATATTTAGATTTTTCCCCAACACCAAAGACATGTTGTGCCAAGGACACTTAATCACTCACGTCTTGAGATTGACAGCACTATGATTTGGGCAAATTAACAAGATGAGAATGACGAATGCATCCTTCAATCCCACTGCTGACTTCTGCCCCCCTCGCACATCTCCGCAGAGAAATGCATCGAGATGAGAGTTGCAAAGATCGACCACACCGCCCTCCACCCACACCTGCTGGACATGAAGATCGGTCAGGGACGCTACGAACAGGGCTTCTTCCCCCGACTGCAGTCTGACGTGCTCTCCACTGGGCCCACCAGCAACAAGTGAATATTTAACATTACTGTCTCATTAAAAATACTGTAATTTACGTTTATTTAAAATAAACCTGACCACTGTTTTGCGTTGTTTCTTTATAAATTTGACCAAATTGTTGTGTTACTCTGTGTTACAGATGGACCAAGAGGAGCGCTCCCGCCCAGTGGAGGAGGAGGGATCGACAGAAGCAGCACGCTGAGCACCTTTATTTAGACAACGACCAGCGAGAGGTGAGGGGTCACCGCTGTGTTTTCTTTTCTCAGCTCATATTCATACAGAATGACTGCACTGCCTGAGCCCTGTTGTCTTAATTCATTTTGCATGACCTGTTTGCTTTATTTTGACTTGGCTCTCACCATCTTGTCTGCTCTCCCACCCCTTCTCACACCTCTTCTGGTCACTGTCTCCTTTTCTCCGCCTCTCTTGCACTCACGCTCACGTCACTCTCAGCATGTAGAGTGTTTGTTTCCGGAGCTGCAGCTCCTGCTGTTTCTTGACTACTACTGGCTCTCGCAGTCCTTCAAGCCCTGTCTAAAGTCGGTGACTGTGGACGTGGTATGTGTTGGTCGTTTGTGAAGCCTTTAGCCTTCACGCTGGGGCCACATGTGTCTGCCCGCCCATGTGGTCTTTACCTTCCCCCCTGCTTCCTCCACCTCCACCAGCTGAGCTTTACCTGATGAAATGTGTCACTTTCATGTGAAGGAGCTCATACAAATAAAATGATGCCAACAAAATTAATGAAAGCACGATATAATTTAGACATTTGTTTCTAAATGATTAACATTGCGTTGAATAGTAATGCCAGTATTAATAAGTTAATATTTCAATTAATTGTGCAGCCCTAATAGTATTACATTTTATTTATATAGCATTTTTTTAAACAAATGATACAAAGTGCTTCACAGGGCAATAAAAGCAAGATAAATGAGCAAAGGTAAAAACAATAAAATGCTGCTGGCCTGACCTGGAGAGAGTCCTCTTAGTTTTCTTGTATATTTAAATAAACTAAATAAACACACACTGCTGGGACATGCTCGTTGATACCTTATTAAGTTGGCTATCTGTCAGTAGTGAAAATGAAAAATAAGAATTTTTGGTTCATTTTAACATTTTTGATTTAGATATTTAAACAAATACGTATCTTGGAAAGCAACATGATAAATCAAACCATTCATTAGAGTGGAAGCAACGTGTGAAACTCTTCAACTAGGCCACATTAATTCAGTCCTTAGACAGCATGCAAGTTTGCGCAAGGATGTGATTAAAGCCACGATAACACAAGAAAGAGTCGGGCTGACTAGTCTGTATTTTGCACGTCTTGGCACATTATCATGTTAGCATGACCTCTTATCAGTTATTTGATTTCATAGTAAGAAAATCTTACGTCAGTGTCACCTGAAACTTTTAATATTTGTTCTTTTATTAAATCAAGTGTCATTTAAAGGAATAAAATCTATTTGCACCAAAATAAAGAGCTAATCTTTTATTTCACTTCTTGTTAATCAGCTTATAATTTTCTGTTCATGGGGTACTGCTTCAGTATCTGAAGGCTGGAGTGTGGGTATTTACTGCAGTAATAGTGCAGCAGTTTGTTGTCTATGTAGATCTAAGTCTAGCTTTCCCTCTTCCTCTGTAGTAACCGTCACTAGTGACGTGAGCCCACCGGTAAACTGTGGTGATTTCTCTGTCAGAGCGTCTCTCTATTTCCTCTTGTGGTTCGCTGACTGAACTCTCTCTGTTTCTTACTAGAAATACATCCAGGAAGCGAGGAACTTGGGCACAACCATCAGACAGCCCAAACTGTCCAACCTGTCACCGTCTGTCATCGCTCAGACTAACTGGAAATTTGTTGAAGGGTTGCTGAAGGAGTGCAGGAACAAGGTGTGTGTGACTGACAGTGCTGTAGTTAGTTGGTTTTGCTCTTTTTGCTGAGATCTCTGCTGCGTTGTTGCAGTTTGAAATAAAGGTTAATCGCATTATAAAGATTTGTTGCACTGAGTACTGCAGTGGAATGAAGTTTGCAGAGAATCTCTATCATTTGGAGTTATGACCACCTTTCAAAGGAATCATTTTCAGTGCAAGCAAGTATTGAAGCCTAAATTGTGTCCTTGTAGTTTCTAGTTATCAACAGTGAGCAGAACGTAATGCAGTCATAAAGGACGGCAGATTGATTCACTGAAACAACCATAAAAAAGGAAAACATTGCAAAACCAAATTAAGGCTTTATGTTCACCAAGATTAGTTTTCTGTTTTAGTTTTTTACTCTGCTGCACAGAAATGAATATCAGAACACGACTAATCTGAAGTCAGCAAACGGAGCACAAAATAAGAATCCAATATATTAGATTGATGTCTTTGTCAGCAGAGCTTGGAGTAACAACAGTATGTGTGTTTGTGTGTGTGTTCCTCTGCAGACCAAGCGTATGCTTGTGGAGAAGATGGGTCGGGAGGCAGTGGAGTTGGGCCACGGCGAGGTCAGCATCACCGGTGTAGAGGAGAACACTCTGATCGCGAGCCTCTGTGACCTGCTGGAGAGGATCTGGAGCCACGGGCTGCAGGTCAAACAGGTCAGGAGAAGACAACAGCGCTGTCACCGGTTCACATGATTGATCCGCAGCACCTGGCAGATATGCAGTGCTCTCAGCGTTCATGGTGACACTTGCGTGTGTGTTCTCTTTCAGGGTAAATCTGCCTTGTGGTCCCATCTGCTGCACTATCAGGAGAGCAAAGAGAAGAAAAATGCAACTCCAGCTGGTTTGGGACCTCCAGGTGAGCGCTGAAACCAGCTGATGAACACAATTAGTAAACAAATTAGACACTCTTGTTGTAATTACACATCCGTTTCCCCCACGTCAGGTTTCATCCATGACACAGAGAGACGCAAGTCTGATGGTGGTGGATCAGCCATGCCTCCTCTTAAAGTCTCCCTGATCCAGGACATGAGGTGAGGAGGACTGGAGGTTATTAAGATTTGATGTAGTGTCAATAATGTCAGTAATAAGAATGATGGATGAAGTCTTGCTTAGTTTCATCAGGTTTACCCAAAGCTGGTTTACAAATAAATTGGCTGCTGGTCACGACCTGAGGAAAGTAGGTTGGACTAACACTGCCCCCTTGTGGCAGGCTGTCAAACAAGACCTTTATGTTCCCATGATGATCAATCAGCCAAGTGAGGCCTATGAATCCACAGAGTTCTTCATCATCAGGATCATACAGACTGGCTGTTTTTATTACAGGGTTCATTTTTACACTGGTGTCCCCACAGATTCAGAGCAGGCAGTTCAACAGCACATTGACCCCCCCCCAAACAACATGCAATTAAATCAAGGGTTTGATCCCATTTCTCTGATAAACTACAATTTCTTCATAACTCTCTCAGTATTACCAGATAAATGTGATGCTTCTCAGTTCATGACACTTTGTTCTGTTCGCCACATTTGCAACTAAAAAGTTAGACCCAGACAAATATGTGTTTCAGTTTATGGAGCAAATCTGTGGAATGGGTTAGAAACAGAAATGAAAGTGTGTAACACACATCATAGATTTAAAGAAATATTTAAACTCAAGATGATAAACAAACAGAAATGTGTTTGGAATATTTGGGCAGATAATAGGCCTATTTAATGTATATATACTAAGTTTCTGTCAGTTTCTTATTGCTCTGTATAATTTAAAGGGAGCTGACAAAAACATTACATGTTGAAAGGGTAGGTGTAACAAGCTAAACCTTCAGCCTGCACCTTTAGGTCCCGTTTTGTTTTGTTTCCTTTTTTTTTTTTTTTTTTTAACTTAATGTTTATGTCCATCTAACAGTATATTGGAGTTTTATACGTTGAAAAATAATTGAATAAACTAAACTAAACTAAACTAAGACTTGACGCAAAGTAATGACTCTTATGCAGAATATATCTTTATAAAAGTTTATCTGGATATTGCTTTTCCGACTGTGGCTCTGTCAGTAGTTATTCAAGAGTAGAGCTGCAGTGATTCATCAATTTATCGAGTCGTCGTCAACAACTAAATTAATTGCCAAGTCATTTGATATTCAATTAATTGATTTGAATAATTTTCTGAAGAAAAAAAAGGTTAAAATTTTCTGATTCCAGCATTTTAAATGTGACTGTTTGCTGATTTCTTTACTCCTCTGTGACAGTAAACCAAATGTATGTGGGTAGCTGACAAAACAAGACATTTGAAGACGTCATTTGTGCTTTGGGACACACTGACTGACATTTTTCACTGTTTTCTGACTTTTCATAGATGAAACAAGATATTAATTAACTGAGGAAGTGACTGACAGTTTAATCAGATATGAAAATAATTGCTTCTTTCAAGAAACTGAAGTTATTTTGCTGAAATGTCGTCTCTGGCGAACACTAATTTCTCACATTGGTTTTATGTTTTTATCTGACTGGCATTGAACATCCAAGTAAATCACCACAACACATATCAAGAGCTCAATATTTAATAATAATAACTTGCATAGCACGTGTCAAAATCAGAGATTACAAAGTGCTCCACAAAGGTTAAGCATAAAGCAATAAAATAAGACCAAAAAGTAACAAGGGATGAAATAAAACTCCAAATACACACATGTTCACATATATTCCCACATAAATATACAGTACATGTCTTCATGCACAGAGCCATTTACATACACACACAATGTCACACACATGCATGTTTGCCAGATTACATTTATAAGTCTTTCAATAAAAGTGGAGCACCTTAAAAAGAAGATACGATTTAGGAAATCTGAGATTCTCAGGCAGGCAGGTTGGTTCATAGCAGCAGCGACAGAAAAAGCTCTGTCTCCTTTTTTAAAATTCTTTAGGGGGGCTGTTTTTGCCTTCATTAGATTATAGTAAAATGAGATATGTGATTTGAAATGAAGGGGAAAGGGAAAGGAGGAGACGTGGTGCACCATCCCAGACCCTGAGGCCAACCTCGTGCTCCAATTTGCTCCAAATTGTCTGCTCCTGTATATTTATATGCATGAGTCATCATAAGGCCTCTCAACGACCCCGAGAGCTCCCACAGCACACCTGCATGCTTTAACACCTGTGTGTTTGTGTGTGAGAGTGTGTGTGTGTGTGTGTGTGCGTGTGGTGGCAGCCATCACTGTCATCATGTTCTCCACCATAACCAGCGCAGAGTGAGTCTGTGTAGCAGCACGTTACTTCCAGCCTAATTACCAGACCCCCCGCCAGTCTGACTGAGAAAGAGAGGAGGGGTCAGCCCAGGGCACAAACACTCGTCTCTACTCCGACCCTCCTCCACACGCGTGTGCACGTCTGATGCCATGATCGTAAACACGCTCTGTCACAGAAGCAACCACCAGCCTCCCTTAATGAGTTTTAATTATTTATCTTATTGTCTTAACAGGCAGTAAATATTTTTACTATAAATCATGAGGTAGTATCAGAAATGCTCACATTTGTAGGCACATTAGAGATGATGGCAACACCTCTCATCTGTGATCATCTGTTTTCTAGGAAAGAGGTGACAACAATAGTGCATGTTGTGGATGTTTTCCTCTGTTGCCATGGAGATAACGAGCGGAGAAAACTAGGTTACTTGGTGTGAGGGTGGAGACAGGGAGGGGGATGGAAGGTAGAGGAGGAGACACGAGGAGCTCTTAGCAGACGCAGCTTACGGCACAGGTGGAGTGGAAGGGAATGCGTCTGGACATCAGAGGCTCGATGGTGGCTCGGAGCGATGACATGGGACTGCGTCTGTGGTTTCAAATGCCACTACAGAGGCAGAGTTAGCTGTTTCTTTGACTTGGGGTTGGAAAAGTTAGAATCATGATAACCATTAAGATTAAAAAATAATAACAAGGATATAGTTTTTGAATAACTTTTAGTGGTAGTGCCATAGCAATTTGTTTACTTGATTAGATGATTGTCATTTATCAATCAGACATGTCTGGTTTCAGCTTTTTAAACATGAGGATTTGCTGCTTTCTCTGTTTTATGTCATTGATAATTGAGTCTAATATAATTGGGCTGTTTGTCGGATAAAACAAGTAGTTTCAGGACGTCACTTTGGCTTCTGAAAACTTGACATTTTATAGACTTCATTAAAAAATGTATGAAAATAATTGTTAATAGCAGCTCTAAATATTTGCTTGTCATCAGTTCAGACACAGACTTGTGTATTACAATGTATGAATGTGATTATATCATCATTGTGGCTTTCACTTTAAGGCTGCAACTAGTGATGTTTTTGATTGCAGATTAATCTGACGATTATTTTCTTGATTAATCGATTCGTTTTTTGGTTTATTTAATGTCAAAAACTGATTTTGAAAAATTGATTAGTGTTTCCCTAATGTCTTGTTTTGTCAACAACCCCAAAATAGTCAGTTTACAGTGTTCACTTAATTTTTCTCAACAGTATCTTTATTGTTTTTAACAGCAATAAATAAAGACACACACAAACACACTTCCAGTATATGTGTATATATACATCCACAAACACGCAAAAGAAAAGGACACCAGGACAAAATCTCGGTACAACAGTCAAGTATTTAACACACATGTAATCCTGCCTTAAAAGTATGAATTTAAAGATAAATAAATATAAAATAAAATAATAAATGACAGAGAAGAATAGAATGAAATAAATAAAACCAGGAGGAGAAAGAAAATCATAAATTACAGGTTGAGGATCTGTGTTACAGCAATACAGTGTTAAAGCTGTGGGTCTAGAGGTATTTGTATGGATGATATAATATATCCTGGATACTCTCACACTTCTTCCCGTGTTCACTTGATAAAAATATGTTGTGAAAGAGACATACTGGATACAAGAGGTCTCCCACTTCACTGACAATGATATATTCACAAAGTTTACCGGTCTTTGCCCTACTTCAGAAAAAGACATTATCCTTTTACGTGCCTACCTGTAGTTTATCATGTCAAAATATGGAAAAGTGGAATGGCTGTAGCTTGTGCCAGGATTTTATAAAGTTTTCCACCTGTGATGGACTTGTTGCACTGTGTAAACACAGCCTCACTCTTTTATTCCCACAGCTACCCTCTTGAAAAGGTCAACATTGCGATATTTGTGCATATCCAAAAACCTGTCCAAGTCCCCCATAATGTTTAAAAATAGGTGTGTTACTTCTTCTGACCAGAAATGTGGGCTTTGCTTGTGGACGTGCATCTCTACCTCAGCCTTGCATACTGTTGGTTTGTTGGTCTGTGTACAAGCATCCATGACAGCACACAGAGCTGACTGTATAAAGGCAAGATACAGCGTGCCGTTAACTGTGATATAGACCCCAATTAAGATGCATATTCCGAATGCACTGAAAACATGCCCAAAAATTGCTCCCAAAACCTGAATAATATCGACATATCCCACATATCTTAATCAGAAAATGCTATAATAATAATAATAATAATACTAATAATGATAATTCAGAAAATCCGAATGGAATATGCTGTTTACATGACCCATATCAATTTTGGAATATTGTTGCGTTTGTAATAATAGTGGAAAGTCTGAGAAGTCCATTCTCCATGTATGTACTGTCACACTTATGTAAGTTGCACTTTGGATCAGGTTTAGCTTCCAGTTGTGATCTTACTGGTGTATATATGCGCACAGTATATACACCTGTTAAACTGAGATTCCAGATGAGCACAGAGGAACTGTAGACATGATGAAAATGGGTAAAAAGATGGTGCTGATATTTGCTTTTGTGTTTCTGTATGTACCTCTTCTGACCTCTGGACCTGCCGTTTTCTTTGCAGACACATTCAGAACATCAGTGAGATCAAGACCGATGTAGGCAAGGCCAGAGCCTGGGTGCGCCTCTCCATGGAGAAGAAGCTGCTCTCCAGACACCTGAAGCAGCTGCTGTCAGAGCACGAGCTTACAAAGTGAGCAAAAGTCAAACTCTGCTGTCAGCTGCAGTTTCAGTGTTCGTTGATCACAACAAAGAGTCTTTCTGCGACATTTTAAACGTCTCTGAGTATCTTTTCTTACCTCTTACACTTTCTCGTCCTGACCTTCTTTCAGTGTTTGGAGGAATGTCTGTCTCATATGAAATGAAGATGATGTGTGATCTGCCCATTTATAATACATTAACTCTTTTGAAATTGCACAGCATCATACTGTAGTCCACCGCCGCATAAATAATTCACAGCCCTCTTCATAATTGATATCTGAGTGGTGAACTGGGTCAGGGGGATTTCCGTCTGCCTTTGTGACCTTACATGCCATTTGTTCTACTTTATAAAAAACAGTGCTCACTTTGTTATCCAAAATTGATTTGTCATCATCTGTCATGCTGCTGACACTGTTTATGAGTGTGCATGTGTTTGGCAGCTTCACTGTTTAAAAAATAACAGAAATCATTAGCATTATTTTTCTCTAACAGGTCTTTTCCTTCCTTCTAGAAAACTGTACAAGCGATACGCCTTCCTCCGCTGTGACGATGAGAAGGAGCAGTTTCTCTACCACCTTCTGTCCTTTAACGCTGTGGATTACTTCTGTTTCACCAACGTCTTTACGACCATCAGTGAGTGCTATTTTGAAGACAAACAGCACGACAACACTGTCAGTATACTGGCAGTTTTTCTGATAACATTTCTCTCTCCTCTGTCTTCCAGTGATTCCCTACCACGTGGTGGTTGTTCCCAGTAAGAAGCTGGGTGGCTCCATGTTCACAGCCAACCCTTGGGTGTGTGTTTCTGGTGAGCTGGCAGAGACTGGAGTCCTGCAAGGTCCCCAGGAATACTCTGGAGATCACTTTTGAGGTTCGTGTTGAGTCTCAGACAGAGGACTCCTCTTTGGTCTCTGTTTCGTAGTTTTAGTCATCATTTTTGTTGGTTATTATAACAGTGTACTCACTACGGTGACTTCCTGCGATCAGGATACACATATTGCTACAGTGAGATCCAAAAAAAATATTTGTTTCTTGCCTTTGACTACCGTACATATTTTTTAAAAATAAAGTTGCACTGGGTACACTGTAAGGGAAGGGATTTCTCCTCTCTTCACCTCAGCACAGAAAATGTGCACACAAGTACAAAAAACGGTCTGTAAACCGTATCAGATGTTTCCGACTGACGGTCTCAGTTATAATTTGACCATTCACCATTGTTTTCTCTTTTAAAGAAGGGTCATAAAGTGGTCATTTGTTTAGAACCTGTACGATCATCTGACTGCTATAAAAATTAGTTCAAGATGTTATTGATTTTAATTATTGGTGTTTGATGTCACCGTGCTTCTCTCTCCTCTCAGTGCCAGAACCTTGGCAAGCTGACCACAGTGCAGATGGGTCACGATAACACGGGGCTCTACGCAAAGTGGCTTGTGGAGTGTGTCGTGGTGCGCAATGAGATCACGGGGCACACTTACAAGTAAGTGTGTCTTTTTAGAGAAACTCACTGCTCTTTGATATTGCTTTCAACACGCAGGTCTCAAAAACATTAAACAAAACGTGTTTGTTGTGCAGGTTTCCGTGTGGCAGGTGGCTGGGGAAGGGCGTGGATGACGGCAGTCTGGAGAGGATCCTGGTGGGAGAGCTGATGACCCCCAGCACTGAGAACGATGAAAGGATGTGCCGCACACCCCCGATGCAGCAGTCGCCTGGGATGATGAGGAGGTTTGTTACCATCTCGCCAAACAGCAAACCAAGTAAGTTACTCACCTGCACAATCATGAGTCACCTGCATCAACACCTAATGTCAACATACACTACAAATACTTTGAGAATACTTTTAGTCTGACATTGTTTCAGATCTAAACACAACGTGAGTGTTTAGTCACACACTGTAGGAGTTTGCAAAGACTGGGGATCTTGCAGGGTCACTGTTTGCAAGACTACAACTAGATTTATTTTGAGATTATTTTCCATCCTCTGGGAGAAAAATGTTACACCACACTCCCTTTAAGAAATACAACATATTAATAATTCCTTATGTGTTTGTAAAACACTTAACTCTAGAAACACAAGATAAAAGGCATCACATGTCAATTTGGCATCAATATAATACATCAAGATAAACTTTAGATTTTGGGTTTGTTGCCTCAACTCCAGCCTTTGTTACCTGCACTATTTCAGTGGGAGGAGACAGTGGGACTGAGAGGCGAACTGATTAAAACTTAAGATGTTTCAGGAAAATAAGTGCCAGTTGGTGGATCAGATGCGCTGAATTCAACACAGGCTCTTGTCCACATTCTTGCAACTCCCTGTAGTCCCCTCTATATTTACTGAGTACCATGTTTGCTGCTTCCTGTTTGGTGCTGGTTAGAGTGCAGCTATTGGTTGTTGACAGTATTCACATCGTTGAACTTCAGTATTTGCATCAGCTAAGACTGAAAACTTCAGACCATGAGTGAGAGTAGTAGTGCCGTCTGGGGGTCCAAGTGGGAGTCAAAGGGTTAGATGGATAGAAAAGTAGGAAAGAGCAAAGGTACAGTAGATAAAAAAGTAGAGACGTCTGTGTGGACTGAACTCTCGCCCACTGGACCACGCCGTATACTCTACCTCCCCCTACTCTCTCATTTTGATGAGGGAAGAAACTAACAGGAGGAAAATGTCCCTAACTTTAATCAATGTGGAGTTTAATTGTCGATTGTTGATGCACATTCTTGCAATTGTGGGTTAGAGTTGGAGCCATGCTGAAGGGGGGGGTGGGGTTAAGAGAGGGTAAAGCTTCAATGGTGTCATCAGCACCCTCCTCTGCTTTTACTCCCTCATATCCTGCTGTTGTTAGCTGCATTTCGTGGCCCAAGTGGTGTCTTTCCTCTTAATCCATAGCCACCAGCTTGCCTGTTCAGCTGCACCAGAGGGCTTTGGTGGCCTGACACTGGGCTTGGCCTCAAATTTCTTTAAGCAGCCTGGCAGTACAAAGCCTCTGCAAGCTAACTTCAACCAGGCAAAGCTTTGCTTTCCAGTCTCATTGCTCAGCATCAGCCTCCAGCTCAGCGTACTTGAGGCTCTTGCGCTCATAGGCTTCCTCCACAGCATCCTCTCAGGGCACAGTGAGCTCAGTGATGGAGACAGAATGTCAAGACAAGAAAGAGACTGACTTAAGACAGCTCGTACTAAATTTTATGACCATGTTACATTAAATGATGAAGATCCACAACTTTGGCAAAACTCTCATGATTTTATTCTGACATTGGACATTTGTCTGTGACAGTGAAATAGCTTGAAACGTCATTAAGTGTAAGGCTGGCACAAATAATAGTGGCGTATAGACTGTTTGTTATATTCTAGCAGAGGGGAATGCATCATCTAGATTTTCCTTTTTTCTCTCAGTTTGAGATTCAACTATTATCTTAGGAGCACAGGACAACATTGTTCTCCACTTATTTCTGTTCTCTAATACTTTAAGTTTTTATACAGTGTATAAAAACCTGGATGAGGTTTTTTCCCTCCTCGTGTCTGTTCGTATTGTCTCACAGCATCTTTGTTTGCCTCCGTTCTTCTCATCCAGAGTTAAACACAGGTCAGATCCAGGAGGGAGTGGGAGAGGCCATCAACGGGATTGTGAAGCACTTCCACAAACCGGAGAAGGAGGTGAGAGACGGCAGTCTAGACGGGCCCCAACATGTAGTTCTATTATTCATCACAAATGAAGAGAAGCAGCTCTCAGCTCTGGTGGTCCCCGAGCCCCTCAGTAACTGTGGGCTGTTTGCTGTAACTCACATTGTTTAAACATTAAAGGAGAAGTCTTGCTGGTTTTCAGAAGTTTATATTATTCTTGATCATTTGTCCCGGCCAAGAATCATTGTTTCTCTTGTACAAAGCACTAACACTGCTAATTGTTACTTATTAAGGGACATGGGGTGATGATTATAATTCCTATTGTAACTGAACTGTTGATTACAGGTTTCAGTAGTCAATCATTGTGTAGACAAAGTACAAAGGGTTTTTTTTTTTACAGGGAAATCCCCTTCACTCTAAACTCCACCTCTGTACAGTGCTGACAGAACAATGTAGGGACCTGCTGAGGATAAAAATGTCTACAATTCAAGTGTGCTTGTGTCTGTCACTGTGTGGATATATATGCTGTTTTATTCTACTTTTTATACACATTGTATCCACATATGAGACAGCTGTGTCCAGTATTTTCTGCAAGATACTGGGAAGTGAAGTTGTTATTTTAATGGTATAACTGGATCTGAGCAGCTGTTAAGAACAGTATCTAGAAAGTTCATCTATTTGTCATATATGAGAAAACATCGATCTCATAATCAGTTCTAACTGCCTGAATTTTTTCTTGTTGTGTTTTCTCTTCACAGAGAGGCAGTCTGACTCTTCTCCTCTGCGGGGAGTACGGCCTCGTCTGGGCTCTGGAGCAAGTTTTCCAGCACGGTTTCAAATCACCCCGACTCTTTAAGAATGTTTTCATCTGGGACTTCTTGGGTAAAGACTTGACATTGTCACTCCTTTATACAGTGGAAACCGCTCAGTGATCACATCTGTGTTGGCCAAACTGATCACTATAAGGAGATAATTATTATAACCGCTTTCTTTTTTTATTTCTCGTGCAGATGACCATCTAATTTACATTTGTATATTTATTACATCACCATAAAGTAACGAAACAGACAGCTTTGCCATACACTGAATTTTATTGACTGTTTCAATACAGCTGTTTCATTCCTGAGGCTTTATGTGACTGAGCATTATCAAACCGCATGGCGAGTGCGCCTTTCCTTCACTGTCTCTATCACTAGCAGCCAGACGCTTTGAGGAGACGACACTTTTCATAGAGAGAAAATTACTTTCTTTTTCCCGTCATAATTTGTGCAGGCAGCATCAGCCTCATGTAGCCAGGTGGAAGCAGACGGATTACAGTGAGTGCAAAGTATCATGGGACTTGTAGTGACCGTACTTTCAATGAAAAAAGCCACTAAGAGACTGAGAAGGCTTTAATTAAATCCATGCTGAAGTCCTAAAGTGCGTTTTATGGTGATTTATTGAGCAGACAACTCGGATAACTAAAGCAAAACTAGATAAAATGAAATATTACGTGATGTGATATTACGGCCAACAGAAGATATCAGAGGCAAAAACTCACCCTCTTTGTCTAAGAGCTGCCACAGCAGTGAATGAACAGGTAAAATAATGTGAAACCACACCTACCTCTGTGTCAGTTACATCTACTGGAAGTATAAGTGAGCAAAAGAAGTGTGCAACCTAAACAAATAACACACAACAAAAGTTAAATATACATAATGGCTTATGTGTATAGATTACCAAATAGATTTCCAAATGCTGTCAAGTATGAAAAGACCCAAAATAAAGACTGTAGGAGGACGACTGTAGGCCAGTTATTTTAACAGCATTTGTATAGGCATGACTCTGAACCAAGCTTTGTGATCCATTTAAGGGGTTGATAAGCGGTTTCCACTGTACAACTTAAGCCCTTAAAGTGATAGTCCACCAGAAATCTAAATGTTTCCACTATCAAACACTCAAGTATTCCCTCAAACACACCCTCATATTACTCACATTACTGTGTAATCAGTTGTTACTCATTTATTAATTATTATTATTTTGTGCTTTAACAGAAAAGTCACAAGTGTACTTTGAGAGTGCGGAGCAGCGGGAGGTGACTCCAGATGAGAACTGGCAGACCAGAGTGCGCCACTTCTGCCGCTTCATGCGCGCCATCAACAACACGTCCAGAAACATCGGCAAGGACGGGAAGTTCCAAATGCTCGTCTGTCTGGGTGCAAGGTAGGCCAACAGCACCCGCTGACCTCCAGACACACATTTAGATGTAGTGAATATTTTAAATTTTAGTTAAATGAAGTTCAGTCTTCAGAGCGGATGTGATCGAACTTGTTTTGATTTCGGCTGCAGAGTGACGTTCTCCACCTCAGTGTATTTAAGACTGGGGGACTTTTAGGTAGCAGGTTGGAATGGTTAAAGACACGTTGGTTATGCTGCGTCTAGTCTTTGTGTCTACCTCATAATCACCTTGTTTTCCTTTTAATTTAATGCCTTCATGTTATTTATTCTTTGTTATGTGCATTCCTTTTGGAAAATATATTAACTAAAAAATATATTGAAATAAATTACCACTACACCACAACTATAAATCGAGCCTTAGCCCCCAGGATACAAACCAACGCTTCCTGCTGAAATGGTGCTCCGCTCTGTGTCTGACCTTTCATCCTGACCTGTAGGAAGTCAAGTGAAAATGATCTCTCCTGTGAGGATTCTCAAAGTATCAGATATTTAATTGGTTTCCTCTGAACACGGGTGGATGTTTCTGTGCATTGAGCGCACAGTGATTTTATCCTTTTCTATGTATGACTGATTTGTAATAAAAAGTGGTATTGCAACAATTAGTTGAGTAATGGAATATTTGATTGCTAGAAAATTAGTTACTATTTGTCGTATAAAAGTAACACACACCAAGAATTACAATGAGGTGCTGATCACTGGCAATAGACTTTAATGTAGAAACCAAGTGTCACACACTCTCACACACTCCATATGCATTTCTTTCATTTTGATGACGTTTCGGCCTTTGGGCCTTCTTCAAGATGTTTGTTTGATGATCTTCATTAAAATAAAAGAAATGCATTTGAAGCCAGAGTGTGCGACACTTGTTTTCTACAATCTGGAGCTACTATTTGTGTCATTTATCACGAGAGAAATACCAAACTTTCAATTATTCCCTCTACTTGAATGTGAAAAATGGCTGCTTCTCTCTGTTTCATATCACTGTTTTTTAAGCAAGACATCGCCTTGTGCTCGGGGACATTGTGACAACATTTTATAGACCAAACAATTAATCAATTCATTGAAGTAATTACAAATTAATCAGTAATGACTTTGCACGCCATGGTGGTGCAGTGGTTAGGACTGTCACCTCACACAGTTAGAGGGTTCTTGCTTCAAATCCAGGGTGGGGGAGCCATTCTGTGCTGTAATTGCATGTTCTCCCCGTGTCAGTGTTGGTTTTCGCTGGTACTCCGGCTTCCTCCCACAATCCAAAGACATGCAGGTTGGGGATTGGTTAATTGACTCTAAATTGTCCGTAGGTGTGAATGTGAGTGTGAATGGTTGTCTGTCTCTATGTGTCAGCCCTGTGATAGTCTGGCGACCTGTCCAGGGTGTACCCTGCCTCAGCTGGGATAGGCTCCAGTCCCCCCGCAACCCTTTAACAGGATACGCGGTTATGAAAAATGACTGAATGAAAATAATAGTTACTTTCAGTGTTAGAAATTTCCAACAAGCCATTATTGAGGAAGAGATTTGTACTTGTTGGGTTTTTAAATTATTCCTATTGGAAAATTGCGACGTGTTGTAGTAACTCCACATGTGTCTTCCTCTCTCAGGGACCATTTGCTGCATCACTGGATCGCTCTGCTCGCAGACTGTCCAATCACTGCTCAGATGTACGAAGACACTGCACTGATGAAGGACCGCTCGCTGGTAAACTCTCTGATCAGAGTGCTACAGACTCTGCAGGAGTTCAACATCACCCTGGAGGCTTCGCTCGTCAAAGGCGTTGGTATCTGAAACCAAACCAACTTTCCACCAGTTGCACCCGACCAGGACGATCACTGGGGACCACTAAAAAGAATAACTGAACCTTTTATATGCAGGAACCGACTTGAACAAAGGACATTTTCTGGCTTATATTAAAGCTACTGTTACAATTGCCATATATTAAGTGCAATGAGCCTTTCAAGATATGTTGTTATTTTTATCCTCGATGATGTTGCCATTAGATGTTAAAAATATGTTTTCTATTATGAACCATAATTTTCACATTATCGACGATGACCTACTTGTGCTATAATGTTTTATTGAAAGCTAAATATTTTCATTGTTATCGTGAACTGCTGACAATGGCTATATTTAATGGAAAGGGAGGATCAAAACTGTTAATATATTTTCAGAGAAAAACAGTATTATTTTGTTAAACCAGTCAAGTTGCTTGCTCTGTTGTCAACTCAGATTCCAATGTCATTACGCAGAGCTTAAAGCAAATGATGTAGAAGTATGCTTTATAAGTATGTGTATGACAGGGGGTTTGTAGTGTGAAATATGATTCACCTACATGGAAATAACACGGCTGTTACATTTGGGCCTTTCCCGGAGAAATGTACTAGTATGCAGATCTTTTCCATGGAATACCTTCAGCAGAGAAAATGATCCTTCTTGCATGATAATAAGACTGTGTGGCTCAACCCTGTATCCAGTGATGGACGTTACATTCAGCTGGATAAAGGAAAACACCCCAAGTCTTTGCTTGTGCTCCAGACACAAGTCCGACAAGAGATGCTTGACCCAGCTTTCTGTGCACAGTGGATCACAAAGACAGCCTTCGTGTAAATACCTCCAGCCAGCCCTCTCCCTGACCATCATCCCAGCCCTTACACTACATCTGCCCTCTTTGAACAGTGTGATGATCCGTGTCGACTCCTCGTGATAAAGGATGATCTCCTGCTTCCCATGTGAGGAGCAAAAAGGACAGCTCTTTCCCCACTCCTGATTTTTTCATCATTGTTTCTTGCTATGCAATATCCACAACAGAAAATTCAGCCGCCCTACAGACTCCATACCGGGGTGTCTTGAGGTGTTACCGGGCCCTCCTCCGTTACATACTTTGAACTTTACTGTGCAGAACAAGAGATTTAATATGTGAAGGACTTCTTTTCTGTGCCAACAACGTCTGGAATGACTGTGTTGTACTCGTCTGTGTACGACCCACACATGAGCATCTTGGGAAATTTATATTTTTGTTTTCCAATACTGTTGTACATTTATTGACATAGCTGTGTAATGTAGTGTTTGCTAAGTGAGCAACAGTGTACAGTGTAAAAATATATTAAGAATAAAGCATCTGTAATGCGTTAAACTTATATTTAATTGTATTAGAGTCAATCAAATTTTTTATTAATAGACAGGGTTGGAAGGTAACTAGTTACGTGTTATTTAATCACAAAAAAATGTAGTTAAATTACAGCTACTGAGGAAAAAAATAGAATTAAACTACAGTTACTAATCAAAATGTTGGTGATTATGAAGGAATTACATCTGAGTATTTTCCTTTCAGTAAAAAGCTGCTGTATAGAATATAACATTTAATCATTTAAGCTTTTTTGTTTTATTGTTAAACAGGGTAACTAGTAATCTGTAACCTTTTATATTCCAAAAGCATCTGTTAACACTGTTAGTAGATTTATATTATCTGCTATATGTGCTCTCTCAGCTGATAAAGTGTAGTCCAAAAAATGATAACATAATTTGTTAATGAATAATTGTTAGCTGTATTTTGGTCAACTTTTGTTCTACTTATTAAAAGCAAAATATTCCAAATTATTTTACAAATTCAACTAAATTTCTATCTAATTAAAGTCACTTTTGCGTCAAATAAATGAAATGAAAACTAACAGGCAGTGATTTATGTGTGGAGGCGCTGTAATATTCCTACTATGTGTGCTTTCTCAGCTGAGAAAATGTAAACAAACTCGTTCGCGCCATGTCAAATGGCTGTTTTTCTTTAAAGCCGTCACCCAGGTGGTTTATGGGACTTTGAGTTCAAAAGAAGGCCGTTAACAACTGCGTTCGCAGGGAGATCTCCCGCTCGTTCACTACACCTCCCATCATTCAAGTCGCGTGAAGAGTACTTGAGGACAGCAGCGATTGGTTGACTCTAAGTTCAAACCCAACGGCTGCACTCCTTATATGGTCATTCTACGCTCGCTCCTTTCATTCCGGCTTTTTATGCTAATGAGATTCTAATAGACAGCTGTATGCAGTGTAGTAAGAGCATGCGCAGTGCGTGAAAAGAATACGGCGAAGATTCAAAGTTTTTGTTCAGTAAGTGCACTGTTATTTCTCTTGTGTAGACATTACATTTGTCACATTTTACTTGTTCGTTATGCGCGAAGAAACTGGTGGGAATGTGTTGCAGTCGTAGCCTGACGTGTTCGTTTCCAGTTGTTGCGAGCTAAACGTACAAAGACGACAATGGGATAACGTGGAAGTGAACGAGAGCGTGGCGTGGTAATGGTAGCGAACTCGGCTAGCTAGCATGCTAACAGCTAACAACAATGAGCCGTATTTGGCGCTCTAGCGGGCAAAAGTTTGAATTTAAAGGGGAAGATGGGTTTAATCGCAACTTTTTGTGTTTAATCGAAATATCGACATCGCACATGAATCGCACCAAGTTGGTAATTGTGTGTTATTCAGACACGCGTGTTAACGTTAACACATTATTCACCGAATAGCCCGGTAGCTTTTTGTTTCTTCACTTCAAAAAGCGCCGCTGCCCGCTTTTTGTTGTCGAGTTTTCGCTGCAAACAAATCTCCAACTGAACAATATAGAACATCGACTGTTTTAATTGTGTTTGTGCTGGTAAATTCGCAAAGTCTCAGGTGTAATGGCCAGTGTTGGGAAAAGTAACATTAACGGCAGTTGACGGTAGTAAAACGCTATGTTGTGGGTGTAACGTTTCTGTGATTCACCTAACGTTAACCCTGAAGAGTGCTGGAAAGTTTGGGTGCCTGTATCCGTTGCTACAGGCATCAAATGTGACATAACTAGTCATTTATTTTTTGTTACTTCAGCCTAACTAATGACATGAGGTTATAACGTTTCTATAATGGCAGTCGTGTCTGTTCCTTTTTCGCTGTTTTGGTGTTTCCGCGACTTGGCTTTAAATTCCTTAAGATGCGTGCATGTGGTGATTCAGCTAAATCAAGTTGTGCTTTTTGGGTTGCTTGTGCCCTGTATATGTCATGCATCGTTGTTACTCTTACCTAAAACGTGACTTTCATACAGGATATGTTTAATTTATGGGTTAAGAGTGTCTCGGCTGTATCTGTGTGTGTGCGCGTGTAGGGACCGCCCCCTTTTTGGTAGTAGAAAGCGCAACTGTCTGCAGACATCCAGGGTGCTTATTACCGAGCTTTGTTTTCCGTTTCCAGATTTTTGCCATAACACCAACCAACAAGCAGACTATGTTTGGCTTCCACAAGTCAAAGATCTACCGGAGTAACGACGGCTGTTGCATCTGCAAGACCAAGTCCTCCAGTTCACGCTTCACAGACAGCAGTCGATATGAGGAGACCTTCGGGCTCTGCTTTGGGTAAAAGCTCTCATTCATTCATTCATTCATTCATTCATTCATATCACACGCTTGTATTGTGTTTTTGCGCGCGTTTGTGTGTGCATTAACTGAAAATAAAATTAATGCATCAGCTTCAACTTTGCAATGACACTTCATTCATTCATTTTCCCAAAGGTTGTCAGAGGACCGTGTTGGGGACATTTGCAATGCCTGTGTGCTGCTGGTGAAGAGGTGGAAGAAGCTTCCTAATGGCTCCAAGAAGAACTGGAACCATGTAAGTGATGTGTGCTTGCAGTAGTGACACCCAAATTGTCCAGTTTGGCTTCAAATTAATTTGATGTTTTGTGTGATCTGACTCAGGTGGTGGATGCTCGAGCTGGGCCAGGCTTCAAGATGACAAAACCCAAGAAGATCAAGAACAGCGATGGAAAGAAGAAGAGCAAGCTAAAGAAGCTTCACAAGTTAAAGAGACAAAGTAAGTTGTTTAAATATGTTACTTAGTAACGTGCATGCCTTGAGAGATTTCTCTTGTGTTTTAAAATATGCAGGTCACACAACGAAAACATGTTGTTGTTAACTGAGGTAAAAGTACAACGCTCTTAATATCAAGGTCACAGAAATGCATGCAATTACACTCTCTGTCAGTTTTGTTTTTGGTGTTGTTTTTGTCCTAGACTGAATTACAATGAGTGTTTTAGCAGCATCTTGTGGCTCTTTGGGTTAAGGGCACGCGCTGTGTAACTGCAGTATCTTTGGGTTCACGTCAGGACAGACAGCCAGTTTTCAGAAAATTAATGGGCAAAAATTTTCGTCATTGATATATAGAAAGTGTTATATGTAAGGGAAAATAAGTCAAAACAGGGTTTCTGCACATCTTTAAAAAGTCTTAAAAGGCATTAAATTAATTAATCTAAAAATAAATCCTTAATTTGTATTAAAATTCAGGAATTCAGATTTCATTAATGTTTTTTTTTTTTCTAATTTAGCCCTATAATATCTCAGAAAAATCTTTTTTTTTTGTAATAATTTATGTCTTGCATTTATTAAAGAATTTTTATTATTACTATTATTTATTAATTTATTTTTTTCCCAAGTTTGGTTATTGTAATATTTCTGCATCATAAAAAGCTTTAAATTGCACTTGCTTTAAGCCTTAGGAACCTTTGCAAAAATCAACTGCTTCCAGACTCTTTAATATTAATATTTTATTTTATTAATCTTCTGTGATGGTAAATGGAATATGTTTAGGTTTTGCCCTTTTGGTCAAACTAAACAAGCAATTTTGGGCTTAAGGTGATTGTGTCAAGCATTATCATTATTTTCTCACATTTTTTTCTTTTTTTTAAGACCAAACATCTCTAGAAAAAAATAATCAGATTAATAGATAATAAACATAAGTGATAGTTTCACCCTAGTTTGAATCAAGACTGTTTGTTGACCTACTTTCATCCTACTTTGGATTTATCAAATGTTAAACCTCTTCCTGAATATTGAAAATGTTATTGAATGATCATATCATTGTTACTTTTGTGCCTAATAAATCACTTGAAAAGTATAAGTAAAGTATAGTCAGAAATTGGTCAAATCAATGGGATGGCAGCGTTGAAGTGTTTCTTTTGTTTTCCAAGCAGACTCAGACGCCCACAGCACCACCTCCAGCGTGTCTCCTGCGCAGTCGCCCAGTTACAGCAACCAGTCAGATGATGGCTCAGACATCGAGTCCAAACAAAGACGCCCGACTCCCTCCATCTTCTCTTTCCTGGACCGTTCGTACTGGAAAAGGTAAGCTGCTGCTCTCATTGAAAAGCTTTGTGTTTGGCAATGTGAGGGGACGAATTTATTTAAGTAATTTGTGTTTTTAATCTGTTTGTGTTTTTATTTTTTTTCTCCTGTTTAGGCAGAAGGTGTGCTGTGGGATTGTCTACAAGGGGCGGTTTGGAGAGGTGATCATCGATCCTCGACTCTTCAAGCCCTGCTGCAGTTCCAAAAAACAAAAGACACTGGCGTCCACGCAAGCAGCCGCACACCTTCCAGAGACACTTCCTCCACAGCTGCCAGAAGACCTGAAAGAAACCTGGTGATTGCTTCTGTTGAACCCCCCTGTAGGGTTATCCATGGCATCCACCTGGATTTGTCTCCAGTGGCAGACCTCCCATTTCCACCCCCCACCCCCCCAATTAGACCAGTTAGTTAGATGTTTCTTTTCTTTGTAATGTTCCTTCTTATATGGGTATTTTTTTAAACTTTTGTATAGAGTTGATTTTTCTTTTTTTATAGAAAGCAAAAAAGATGAAAAAAAAAAACGTATTATGGGCATTAGTGTTATTTATAGGTTGAGAGAGCGAATTTTTCTCGAGGCTCCGTTTCTGATTCTGAATTTTTGGTTATTCTGTATTAACGTTATGTAAATATTTTGTCACCTTTTCATACATATCAGGACTGTTCAATTTTTTTTTCTCTTCGTAATTTTTTTCTAACTGTAAGTATGCATATGAAAAACACCAGCTATTCTAATACCAGCTTTTTTGTGTATGTTGGAATGACTCTTCAACATGTTGCTGCAATGTTTTCCTACCTGTTTGTACCATATGTGTGATTGCGCGCGTCTGTAGGATGTTGTTTACCCCAGGGATCATTAGTACAACTGTTGTATGAATTTAATGAGCTTTTAATGCATGTGTGCGTACTCTCTCTCTCTCGTCATTGTCACAGCTGAAGCACGCTACAAGTTTGAAACACTCCATTTTGATTTGTTGGTGCACACTGACTTGGATAGATGTGGTTAGACCATGCATGCAGTACATTCCTCCGCCTTTTGGAATGACAAAAGTGATTTATTTATTTCTTTTGTACAGCCTCCAATGAATGCATGTTGTAAAGCAAATGTTTTTAAAATGGATTTTGTAAATACACAGTGTTTTGGCTCCTGGTACATCCAAAACTTTTTAAATTACAGAAATAGCAAAGCACTACTTCTGTAAAGAAAATGTTTTTGTTTGTGTCTGAAAGGTGCTGAAAACATGTATTTTTACGCTAAGCCAGTTAATAGGTTTTATCACATTTTCACATCACATTTTCTCAGACGTATTTCTGTAAAGACGTGTAAAGCTCTGCGGAAATATGTGTAAACTGCAGGGAACAGTAGATGTTTAATTGCAGCGTCATCAGTGAGCTGCAATGTTGCTTGTGTTTGAGTGCTAATGGCATGCAATGGTCAGAAACTGAACATACAGGAAACACGTTTTATGGTTACTCTACATTTTTTTGCCAGAAAATACTGTTAGAGAAATTGTGTGATTACCATTGCTGTGATTTCTTTTCAAAAGCAATTGTCAAAGTTCAAACTATGCAGACATTTTGAATGTGAGAAGTGCTCTGGGGCTGTCTGTCGCTTTCGCTCTCAAGGCGTAAAGCGATGGATCCTTACTCAACCAAATTGGCTTGTAAAAAGCATCCATTATTTCAGCAATAATTTTACATTAACCTAATCAAAATTCATAATCGTCTCAAGGTATTTCATGTGTGTCATGTAAAAATAATGCTCAGACTGCAGGTCAAGCCATGGTGTATACTGTCTCTCTAATTAATACTGAAGTGACACGGTTGATTTTTTTTGTTTTTTGTTTTCTCATTATTATTGTAACCAATCTCAAACTTCATGAATTGACAGGCGATGTTCTGTAAAGTTGCTTAATATATAAACTTTTCTGCGGCAGGGTAGTTAAATGCTGAACATGTTTTATGATTCTTATTAAAAGGAGAAATGCTGCTCCCTTTTACGCTGGGAAATAAGCTTGTTTTTTGTCCTTAGGGAGTTGCCATATTGTTTTTGCGAGGTACATTTTGGGATGTGAGATGTGCCTTAATGAATTACCTGACCTTGTCATTATGATTCTCGTGTAATTTATATTTATTTATTGCAAAAACTTTTTTTTTTTAACTGACGTTTTGATAACTGGTGTAGAGCCTTTCAGAAAGTCTGTTTTTGATTTTGTGCACTTCTTTTGAACTTGCAATGTAGATGTTTTTAATACTTTTTTGTATAATGTACCACAATGTAGATCTGTATTGTAATAAAAAACAGAAAGGAAAAAGGTGTGCCTGTGATACTTGTGTTCTCCGGTAGGTGGTGCACTAGCGCTACATAGAGCACAGTTAAAATCAACGAGGCAGTGCACATTGAACACTGTTAGAGGAATAAAACAGGTCACATGATTAGGGTAAGTAAAACCTGGTTATTGATTTAATCTACTCAAAAATTATTTTTATATTGATCACATTTCAAATATAACTACATTGTACAGAGAGATATACTTCATAACACTGTAAATTATCATTTTAACATCATATGAATCAACTATATCAACCACAACAAGAGAAAATAATATAAAACAAAAATTAACAGACATACAATATTAACTGTACGAAGGAGATGTAAACTAAGACATAATACACTTTTAATTTACAATTCTCGCGATTATTTGACAGGTCTTAATAGCTTCCTGTTTGTTGTCGTCATAAAAAATACCAAAATTCGTGAAAACGACACCATAAGGTAGGACAGCCTTGTTACAGACTAGTTAATGGTACTTTTAATGTGGACCTAAGTATTTTTTAGTTTTCAGAGTTTTGTCACAAGTTAAAAGGTAAAATAAAGATTTATTTGAAACGGTTGCATTACGCAGGCTTGACAAAGATTAGGGCGACGTTCTTCGTATGTGTTTAATTAGCCGTTAGCATGTATGGCTAACAAAATAATCATAATATTGAAAGTAATATTAGGCTAATTCAGTGTCCAGCAGCTAAAAGTCGCGTATAAATCGTCGTCGGTATAAATTAGAAACGTGTGCTGCCTAGCAACTACGTCGTTAAGCTAACAGTACTCTTCCATGACAACCTAGTTAGCTAGCAGCTAGCTCAATTAGCTAACCAACCGTTACTGATGACAACCGCTCTCATTAGGGACTGTTCTTTACTTATCAGAGGAGAGAGTGGCTGGGGTGTGACTCCTTTTTTTAAATTTTATTTTATTTTTTATTATTTTTTTTTAATTCAGAGGGATCCCTCCTCAGTTGCTCTTCCTGAGGTTTTTACCATTTTTTTCCCCGTCAGAGGGTTTTTTTGGGGGGAGTTTTTCCTCATCTGCTGTGAGGGTCCAAAGGACAGAGGGATGTTGTATGTTGTATTTTTGCTGAGGGAAATTGTGATTTGTGATATTGGGCTGTATAAATAAAATTGAATTGACCCTGCCAAAGCTACAAATATTTTTCCTTAAGCCTGCTGAGTGACTGGGGGAAAATGTATGACCCTCCCACAACCATGAATTAGTTATTTGATTTTTTTAAAAGCGTACCCCTTGATGTTTGAAAGTTAGAAATTGAAGACAAAATCCTGGAGTTGAAAAAAAAAAGCCTTGGTTTTTCATTGTTGTTGTGCGTGCTGGTTGATTAGTGCAACTTTATGGCAATATATTAAATGAGACATGTAGACACGACAGTGGTTATGAAATATAACTATTTTAAGCTCAGGTCAGATTAGATTATGTTGTTGTTTTTTATGGTAGAAACCTTAATCCCACATAACATGTTCAAGGACCTTTGGAAATTGGAAAATCCAACAACATTTTAAGTTGTTTACCCCTTCCCTAAGCCAAATTGAAAAACACAAGTCCCTCCCCATTGCTTAGGAATTATTTGACATGCCTCCCCATTTTTGCACCACCCCCTCCCCTCTCATATGTAACCAACAGTCCCTTATGTGGTTGTATTATGTTTATTGGGTCTTTTTGAAACCGAAGTTTGACACAGTGACTTTGAAACAGACGGCAGCGGCCATGTTTACAAGAGTTTATTATTATTATTTATTTTATTTAACTCAAAAAATGATACAGAACAAGTCAGGGAATAGACGCACAAAGACAAAATATACAATCTAGCAGCAATGGTGGAAATGATGCTGCAACACAGTTAAAAACAAAAAAGAATAATGGAGGTAACATTATAGTGAAAAGCAAAATAAAAGGTTTTTTTAATGAAAAGGCAGCATAAACAAAAAGGAGTAACAATGAGGAGGACCAAGGTAAGAGGCATTAGAAGAGTAAGGACATAGATATTGATGTTTACACTTTTTTAGCTTTACTATTCAATTTTTCCACGTGTTTAAGCGACACAATGAAAGAGGGAGTACATCCTTTCCACTTACAAGTAGCATATGAATGTGATATTTACCCAAAATAATCACAAGATTAACAGTATCTGGAATATTTGCATCCAGGTTGTCTATAAGATAAATCGTATCAGTGTGACTGAATGATGGTATGTTATCCATTTTTAATGGCTGCCAGTTGTGCACACCTAAATAAATTTACATAGACATTGGTGAATGGTTTCATCTTCTGAGGAACAAAAGGTGCAAGGGACTACTTCAAATGTTAGTCTTTTGTGAGGGCAGGGTTTATTGCTGACACAATTTTAAAGTTGGTTTCTTTCAGGACATGATAAATAAAATGAAATGTTTTGTTTAGAACCATACAATCATTCTGTCATCACATTTTTATCCATTAAATTATCACCAACTTGTAGTGAGGGCCCATGTTTACAAGAGTTGAGACTTTGAAAGAATCGTCCGGTTTATCGAGTGACTTCCGGTCATTGCTTTCAAAATAAAAGCATATTCCGCTTACAGACGTTGTAACGTTTTACTCAAAGCGTCGACACTTCCGGTTTTCTAGCGATTGTTTGACTGACTTGATTTGCTGCTTCAACAGCGTTTTTTCTTTCACTCTCACGTGTACGCGCACGCACGCTCTCATTCTCGCGCTCTCTAACACACACACACACACACACACACACACACACTTACTCACTCCTTTCTCTTTTCAAAAGCCCCTTGTGAAGCAGATTGACAGGCTAGAATGAAAATGAGGCGGACGCTCGGTCACGACTTCAGTGCGTACGCGTCCTTTTGAGAAGACCTCTAAACTTGGATCATATCACCATGGGAGCTATTTGGGCTGCAAGGGACTTTTGTTTGTTTTTGCTCTTGTTAAATAGTCGCCAAAGCCCTGCGCTTCCAGAGATTCGAGGTGGGACTGTAGTGAGTGTGTGAGTGCATGTGTGTGTGTGTGTTGTGTTTTCCAGTCGTGGAGACTTTACGCACGCTTTCAGGAGTGCGCTCTTGTTGTTTCCCCACTGGTGACTTTTACATTTTTCTTTTAGTTTCTTAATGTGTAGCTATATAAAAACTGCTTGTAATTTTTGTGCTCCCTGTACACATAAAGCTTTGTTTTGTATGTAACTTATTAACATTAAGGTTCTCACTGGATTTTTGTTTCTAATTGGCTTCTAATTGTTAGAGAAGTTAATGTTTTAGTGTTAAATCAGACTTTTTATGTCTTCTGAAGTACATTCCCACAAAACTTAAAAGAGCATTTGTGTTTAAATGTTACATAATTTGATTTATGTGACTATTTGAATGTGTAAAGCAGGATTGTGTTGGGTAATCATGACCTATATGGATTTCAGCAGATCCATGTGCAGAGGGAAGTGATGGCTGTCACATCGATGCTATTTGTCAGACTACCCAAGGCTCGTACAAATGCACGTGTAGAGCAGGGTTTAAAGGTGACGGAAAACACTGCGAAGGTAATGTGTCTAATTTTTGTTGAGCAGTTTGAGTCACACTCATGTCTGGTTATGAAAACCATCTGAGAATCAAAGTGGGATCTCAGAGTTTGGATGTTTGGGCACATGTTTTAATGCAGGGTGACATTTGGATAATCTATAATACTAACTACAAGTTAGTAATTACAATATTTTAGCATTTTAAAATCTTTTGTGGCAATATTCTACTAATTTATTCATCTTTTATTTAATTAAGATAGTCAAAACACATCACCCTTTACACTAAGCGTCTTGTTCTGTCTGAGCAAAGACTAGAATATTTTGGATTTCTACTCTCTGATCAGTTTGTGGTGTTTACTTCTCAGACATCGATGAATGCGACCTGGAGTACAATGGTGGCTGTGTACATGAGTGCAACAATATACCAGGCAATTACCGCTGCACTTGTCACGACGGATTCAATTTGGCACATGACGGACATAACTGTCTTGGTAAGATCAGCTTTAAACCACAGAGCAAATAACCTTTTGTGATAGACAGAGAGCTTGAATCATCAGCTCCGATGGTTGAAGAGTTCATGTTTGTGTGGGCTGCATGTGAAGTTTCTCACACTCGCTCTGGCTGCTTTTCTTGAGCCCTCTTTGGGAAACTTTTTAAAGCGTAGCCTAATACAAACAGTTGTGGTTTCCTTCATGCGGTGATTCAGAAGATTTATAAACATTTATGTCTGAAATTTGACTGGGGGAAAAAGCTCCCACACAAACAGCCTTATTTGATTTGTGTTATTTAAAAGCTCATTTGTTGAAAACTCATTTGTGAATTTAACAAATCCCCTCAGAGAGTTTTGTAAACACTGTCGACTAATGCAATCACTCCGCTGTCCGGTAGATGTGGATGAATGCAAGTTCAACAACGGTGGGTGCCAGCACACTTGTGTCAACACCATGGGCAGCTATGAGTGCCGCTGCAAAGAGGGCTTCTTCCTCAGCGACAACCAGCACACATGCATCCACCGCTCTGTGGGTGAGTGATCGACGCGCACACTTGTTCTGTAAACAGTCTGCATCTGTGAGCTTGACGAAACAGATTCACTGAAGATGTTTAAATCTGTTTAAAATGTCTGGAGGAGGTGAGAGTGTAAACAGCACCTAAGAGGTTTGTGTTATTTGTGTATTCGTGGATGCTTGTATCTGCTAATTGTATTAAGCCGTGAAGAAAGACAGAGAATTATGTGGCAAATTCTCCAATCTTTTCATAGAAATCTAAGATTGACGGCACAATGAGGGGTGACAGGTTCAAGCTGGCTCCCGTCACCCAGCTTTTATCTGCAGCAGCAACATGCTGTGGGAAAAAAAAGATCTCTGTGTCCCGGAGAACAAAATAAGTTAATAACTGAAACACTCGGGTCTATGTGGTCTGTGTCACAGATTAGTCTGAAGTGCCTTTGTTTTGTCTTCCTGACTGAAGTCAACTTAAATGCGAGCACTTTCCACTCCATCGGGTCTTGACAACCCTTTTAAATCCCGTGGACCTGTCCACTCAGCTGTGACCCATCTATATAAATGCTGCTTCATCTCAGCTCATTTTTCAGCTCGCAGCATTATTGAGTTTGTCGCAGGAGAGTTTGCTGAGCTTTGTTTGTAAGGAATGAACTTCTGAGATACTTTTCCTCTGCTCACAGACTTTTCAGAAGTGCTAAAAATAACGCAGCAGTTGATGTTTTTTAGAAGGCGTGAGGACAATCAGTGTCTTTGAGGATGCCAGACTAATCTCTCAGTGTGTGTGCCTTTGTGTGAAGCCGGTCAGTCACTGTAGGAGAGTTTCATTGTGTACCTCTCTCCCTCTTTCTATCCCAGAGGGCCTCAACTGTATGAATAAGGAGCACGGCTGCGCCCACATCTGCAAAGAGACACCCAAAGGAGGTGTGGCCTGCGAGTGTCGTCCAGGGTTCGAGCTGGCCAGGAACCAGAGAGGCTGCATCTGTACGTGCTCGACGGCATGAAGCTAACTTCACACTGCACGCCTACGGTTGGCTCCGAATGTCACTAATATGTCTTGTGGTTGACCTTGCAGTAACTTGCAACCATGGCAACGGAGGCTGCCAGCACACCTGCGAGGACACGGAGAACGGCCCCATATGCAGGTGTCATGTCAGGTACACCCTGCAACCTGACAAGAGGTCGTGTGTAGGTAAGCACACTGTTTGTGGACTCAGTTGTTGTTCAACAGAGGGAGTGTAAAGCTGTGCACGACTCAGTGCTGCATTAACACACAACATTAACATTTTCTGTCGTCTTGAATATTCTCACATCCATTTTTAAAACTCCCCCTTAAACAGCATATCTGAATCCTCTCATGGGTGTAGTCATATTGTCTGTTAATCCAGCTGAGCCAGCAGCTCAGTCATTTCATAGTCAAGCTGCACAGCTATTATTCAAAGCAGGGCTTCAACTGATGACTATTTTCATTGTTTACTAATCTGTTGATCATTTTCTCGATTAATCAATTAGTTGTTTAGTGAATAAAATGTCAGAAAATAATGAAAAATGTTGATCAGTGTTGCTTAAAGCCGAAGATGACGTCCTCAAACCTAAAGATATTCAGTTTAGTGACACAGAGGAGTAAAGAAACCAAAAAATATTCTTGTTTAAGAATCTGAAATTAGACAATTTTGGCTTTTTTTTCATGAAACAAAGGAATACTTTGCACGTCTTTTTCTAAACAGGTGCGTAGGAGAGGGGCAAGAAGAATAAAACTTGTAGAAAAGACTCCCGCAAATGAGGTTTGCCTGATGAAGGTGTAGTCACAGAAACGTTGCAGCATTAAAATCATTATTTTCGGAAGTAAGACAGTGTGAGGGAGTCTTTCCTACAACTTCTTTAAAAAAAAAACAAACTCAAACCAGTTATACAATTGTCAAATTAGTCTGCAATTAAATTAATAGTTGATAGCGAATTGATAAATCATTGCAGCTCAGATTCAAACTCACAATCTTCAGAGATCCAAAAGTTTCCAAAATGCCAAATATTTCAGACTGAATTTTAAATAAATGTATTTAAAATGATGCACAAGACATCTATAACATTTAAATGAGACATTGTGGTACAGCCACAAGTTTACTCATGACCTTGGAGACAGGCAGGAGTTTTTAACTCAAGGACAACTTACCAGATTTCTTGGTCTTTCTCAGTGGATGGAGTTTAGAGCAAGAGATGTGAGATGTGATTGAAAGCTCTGGAGAAAGGTGGTCAGATTTCTTTGTTTAATAGAGTCCTGTGTCCGAAGCTGAATGATGTTTGTATTGGTTATTTTCACATGTAAACAGACAGGTATGATTCACATTGGACACATATCTACATGCAGTCATTCTCTAAACAGTATCCCACTGTCTCCCACTGTGGTCCCTCACCACAAAGGACACAATTGAACCAATAGATCAACTATGCTACAGAGCTTATAAGATCCATGGTAACCTCTCCCTTTGGACTCATCACTGCACCGCACTCTCAAACTCTAACGTCTAACAGCTCCAGTCCTACACTTACTGCTCTACTTACAAGTCACAACACAGGACAGCAACACACCACTAAATCAATTTCGCATGCACTTAACCCTGTACCACCGTACACAAACAATTCTGGTCAGAGATCATTTTGTCACACTTACACTAAGATCTGGAACAAGATCCCATTCTACATTAGAGCAATAACCTCTATTACACATTTCTAACACGCATGCAAACACTGTCTGAATCCTCTCTCATAGCTGCCTATGTTTTGTTGTTTTGCCTCTGTTGATTGTTTCTGTTTTTCTTCTGCATTGTGATGTGTTTTTGCTGCATAACAGGAACCTGCTGAAAGCTGCACAATGTTACTTTTAATTCCTGTCATGTATAAATAAATGAAAGGAAATGAAATGTTTTGGAATTCTGTGTCTATTAAGAATGGAGTGCACATTCCAGTAGCAGCTTACAGTATGTCGGACTTTGTTTCTTTACCAACGTGGAGGCTATCTTGATGAATGAATGAAAGCACAGTAACTGGAAACATCTCTCTCTGTCAGCTCTGCTGTTAGGCAGTGTGCATTTTTCCACACAATGGTTATGAGGGATAAGGATCAGCCGTCAGATATTGGGTAATATCTCTCCCTCCAGCAGCAGAGTGTGTGTGAGGTCCAGGCGTATCACTGCGATGTTGTCTCCAGATTCACTTTACTGATCTCCTGCGTTATCTGACACACACCAAGCCACTGCAGGCTGAACGTCTCAAGTGTAAACATGCATCTGGTTACTGAGAGGTGACCAACGCAAACGCCTGCAGCTGAAGTCGATAGAAAAGTCACGCTGCTTCTGTTATTTAGAGAAATGTTGTAAATTTACGTTCCAATTCTTAATCTATTGATTATCTTGTTTTTGTGTGTCACAGAACGAGACGAAGCCACCACCGAGTCCGCAGACCACAACGCCACATCCTTCACTGAGGTGGACAAACGGGTCAAACGAAGGCTGTTAATGGGTAATAATTACTCTCCCTCATTCAGAGCTAACTAACAGCTTGAATCTGTGTTTTACGTGACGGCGTGTTGAGCTGCCGGGAACCACCCGGGGGTGTTAAACAGGGGAGAGGACTAATGTCTAGTAAACTGATGCATTCCTCAGGCTTTTGAGCAAACTGTGAAATGACTACGCACTCGCCTTCTCGCCCCCGGTTTCCCCCCTGAAAAATATGCATTTGTGACAGTGTGGTACATTTCACATTTTCCTTCCATGTGGGAGAGGCAGCGTGTGAATCTTTTCTTATATATTTAGTATTTATCATTTGTGTGATTGTGGGTCACTTGATACATGTAAAACATTATAACTGTGGAATGATACCAAGTGCACGGCCAACATGTGAGCTCTGAGAGTCTTGTCCTGTGTAATAAACAGTACATGTTGTTAGGGTACGTCTAGATTAGGGGCCAGCAACCTTTACTATTAAAGGAGCTATTTTTTGCCCCAAAATAAAAAATATTTGAGCATTATAATAAAGGTAACACAGCGTAAGTTTAAATGAGCCTATCACTGTTACTAAAGGGTCAAAATAAGCATTCTTTAATATATTGTGGCACAAGGTGAGGTTATTTATGATTATTTGGTACTTAAACATTACTGTGTTGGCGGTCAAAGCAAACCAGTCTGTCCATGCACTATTAACCCTTTGAAACCTGCACAAATTGACTTGGTGTCTCTCAAAAATATGGGTAGAAGGCAATGACCAAGGAAAGAGGAAATTATCCCAAAGAAAAAAAAAAAGAAAGTTTGACAAAAAAAAACAGTAAAAAGAGAAAATTAAAAACAAGAAAATTATTTTTGAAAATTATAATTAAAATAATTCTGTAACATAATTTTAAATAAATAATAATAATTATTATAAATATTTTAAAAATAAATAAAAATAATTTTCTGAAGCTATCAATTTTTTGCAGTTTGTTTCCATTGCCTTTTTTCCCCATGTTTTTGAAAGAAATTGCACCAATTTGCTTGGAGTTCAAAGTTTTAAGTACTTGCAAAAGGCGTCTGAAAGCAGCACAAGAAAAGTGGTGTTGCTCCAGTTTCAAAGGGTTAAATTCTCTACTTTCCTCTGAGGTGTTTCCTGTTTTTGGATTTGGAATCAATAGCTAGCCGAGCTAGGGAGACTCAAGACGAGCCATCGCTGTTGAGATTTGGGAGCATTTAGAGGAACAGGCGCCAGGCCGTGAACATATGATGCACATTATATGTGACAAAACATTTTTGGTGTTTGGGCTGCACAGTTTTACAACTGGAAAATGTAAGACTCGCTTTAGGCCTACAACAATGATAAGTGAATATTAAAATGCTAACATGTAACTGTTATTCATTTCCATATAATGTCAAAGCCACAGGAAACACTGGAGAGGAGCTAAAGAGCTGCATGTGGCTCTGGAGCTGCAGGTTGCCTAACATGAACCTTATGGATGTACTCCTCACCTCACAAACATGCATCAGAGTTTCAGTTTTCTGTTTCCATCAGCACAGATTAAACACTGTATGTGAATGAGAGTGTTCAAATTAGTGTAAACAATAACTCAAAATCTATGGAAGAAGTAAAATGTTTGTAATACAACGTCGACTCTACAGTGAGAGCACAGTGTTCAGAAAATCAAGGCTCTGTTTTGCTAAGGATCTAGCATGTGACACTGAGGAATAAGCATCATTTTTCATAAGTACGAAGGTCATTCACATACACGTTGTGTGTCGTCATTTCAGAAACCTGCGCGGTGAACAATGGGGGGTGCGACTGCACCTGCAAAGACACATCCACAGGCGTGCGCTGCAGCTGCCCCGTCGGCTTCACGCTGCAGCCGGATGGAAAAACATGCAAAGGTCAGACTGCCAGTGCACAAAAAAAGCTTCCACAGAGAGGAGTGTTTAAACTCTGATTTAACCGATTTGTACAGTAGCTCATGTCAGGATGTCACCTGTTTCCCCCACAGATATTGATGAGTGTGAGCTTCACAACGGCGGCTGCGATCACTTCTGCAGGAACACCATTGGCAGCTTTGAGTGCAACTGCAGGAAAGGCTTCAAGCTGCTGACAGATGAACGCTCATGTCAAGGTAGAAATGGCTCCTGAATACTTACGCTCTGGACAGTCAACACAGATTGAGACAAAATGTGACTGAATGAATGAGATAAGAGGGAGTGGGATGTCACAACACCAGCAGATATTTGTCATGTCTGTTGCGTCTGCATCCATCCTGATTCTTCCAAGTCTAAAATGTTTAATTTGCTATTTTATGACCACATATGTGAAGGAATACTCACATATTTGAAGAGGAAAAAAAGTCAGAAATTATGAGAATATAGATTTTTTATTATTAACATTAGCATCTAACTGGAATTAAGCATTAATGTAGTGTTATATTACGTATTAAAAGACAGCGTGAGAGTGATCGCAGCTTCCTTTCTTGTTTTTTAATTTATGGTGACGAACCTCTGGACCTTCAGTGATGCTTACTGACGCAACCACAGTTCAATTTAAGGCATCTAAATGAAACGCAGCCACCTTTTTACCTGTAATTACTGTCTAAAGCTAACCCTGTTTTACCTGATGCAGCATACTGCACTCATCACATTTCTCTAAGTGGGAAAATTCAGGATCAAATGTGTGTCTGCGGGTGGGAAATCCCTCCTGATGAAGATTGCAACTGACTGCCCTGCTATTATGTCACCTGCCTGATTCTGATTACAGATATAGATGAGTGTTTTTTTGAACGGACATGTGATCACACGTGTGTGAACTCCCCCGGTGGTTTTCAATGTCTGTGCAACAAAGGCTACACCATGTATGGGCTGGCCCACTGCGGAGGTGAGTCTGTATCGGGTGGGGGGGAGCTGCTCAGAGCAATTTGAGCGTAACACACAAGTGCTTAATTTAGAAATGTTTTAAGCTAAAAATAAACAACAGGTACAAATGTGTCGGGGGAGAATGGACCCTGTAATTATCATAATGATTTTCTCTTTTCCTCTCAGATATAAATGAATGCAGTGTGAACAATGGCGGTTGTGAGCAGGGTTGTGAGAACACCATGGGTGGATATGAGTGCTTTTGCCATCCTGGCTTTAAGCTGCACTGGAACAAAAAGGACTGCACTGGTAAGCCAGTGCCTCTTCTTATACAAGAGGCACATCTGTTGAGTGCTGTTGTCTCTTTTGAAACTGTGTGACATCCCAAATTTTTGACTGAAACTTGGGGGACAAAAACAGGAGATACTTTGAATTCTGTTCTCTTTTTCTCTTTAATTCTCTGTCACTTGGTTTCTTGTGCTTGAATGAAACATCTGAAATGCCACGATGTTGTTCGTGCAGTCAGGATGGTGGACTTCCTATGCCTCTTCCTCCTGCTATCAAAAGTGTTCTTTTTTTACCTTGGAGTTTTGTTGTGGTTTCTATCTAGAGGCTGAGGGGTTGCCACCTGCTAAACCCCCCTCTAAACCTACGCTGAACTGCAGTAAGCAGGAGGGAGGGGACCGCTGCTTCCTGACATGCCAGTCCCAAGTTCACATCAGCAGTGGTGAGTTGGTTGAGCCAGATGTTTGTATAACATGATTTACCTGTGCAGTTCTAACTGTATTTTCGAAGAACAAGTACGGCAGAGGAAATGGTTCAGTTTACCATAACAACTTACAGTATCCACACACAATGGTTCATATGATATGCTACGAATTAGCACCCCACAAATGTGTGTCCTTAATGTAAAGTTACATAATTAACGTATAGACACTGTGGTTCTTTTTAGGAAAAGAAACATACTGACGATCACTGTTCACTGTGGGGAAAAGTCCTGTGTTTTGTTAGCCATCCACCACCCAAACCTGCCTGTGAAGTGGACCGCTCTGGACCACTTCCTTCTTTACTCCTATCAGTGCATTTGTTACGTGATTGCAGCCCTCCAAAATATGTTGTTTATAGACCAATTACTGGCTCATCATAACGTGGGATATGTATGAATTTTGGTGCATTACTTTTCATTTGTAAACAAGCAGTGCATGAGAACAGCCTGACCATAATCACTTGTTAAAGGTTCAAGGTTTGCACACACACATTTGCTTTATTGACAAATCACTTCGCCTGCAGGTCTGTCTCCTCTTTGAGTGTTTTCTTCTCATGAACTAAAGCTGACCTGCAGAACCACTGTACATACACTAGCTCATGCAAAACATAGGAGTCACTCTCAGTTTTGTTACCGTCCTGCTTACCTTCCTTCTGTTATTATTCATTCTACATAAAAGCGTCACTGTTCGGCTCCCACTTGCTGCTGTAATGAAGGTGGTTTTACTCTCATGATGTTCCAAACAGAAATGTAGATATTTTGCTGTGTTGTGGCAATGTGAAAGGTAACACAGACATCATATTACTGATTGTTCACTGAGTCACTCGTACTAATTTACTGCTTGATAAAAGCTGGTCTGGATTTAAATCAGTTTGGTTGGTTTGACAACACGTCCAACTGGTAGGAGATCTTGTGGTAGACCTAAAACACATAGGAGGGGTTATTTATCTCGTCTGGACTGGGAACTCCTCGAGATACCCCAGGAGGAGCTGGGAAACAATGCGGAGGAGAGGGATGTCTGGAATATCTTGCTTAGCCTACCACTCCTGCGACCATGGATGGATGGAGATGGATGGATGGTTTGAAACATAGCACTGGCTGTATGGACTTTAGTAAAGCTCTGGCAATGCATTCAGACAGTGAGGCTCCTATATGTATTGTGAATAGTATGTACATTGACTTCTACAACATGTTTGATCCAGTCTGTGGACTCATCTCAGTCAGGAGCACCATTACCTCTTTGGCATGATAAGAGCCAAACAGCTTGGCACAGTTTGGGCTGGGCAATACATCAACATTATATCAACATCATGATGTATGAGACTAGATATTGTCTTAGATTCTGAATATCATAATATCGTAAGTGTCGTTTCCTGGTTTTAAAAGCTGCATTACAGTAAAGTGATGTCATTTTCTGAACTTACCAGACTGCTCTAGCTGTCCAATTATGATTATTTATCAAAAACCTCACAGTATAATTATTTTGTGAAAGCACCAATAGTCAGCCCTACAATGTAGTCACAATATTGACATCAAGTTATTTGGTCAAAAATATCGCAACCATTGATTTTTTACACACAGCCCAGCCTTAAGCACAGAGCAGGTCAGATATCTCCTAAAAAAGTGATGCATTGGGCTAAAGCATGTTAATGGGAACACAATTAGTCAGTAAGCCAAGCTGTTCTAGACCCAGTTGTAAACATCAGTCTGCAGAGCGACTCTTCGTGTTCCTACACGCTGCCTGTTTGCTCTCTCTGACTTGGCTTTTGTGGCCTTAACTTTTGTCTGTGTTGGTCCGTGTGTCACGGCCTCTTGTGTGTTTTCAGGGACGGAGGATTCCTACACGGTGACCTGTGGAATGCCTCTGCCCTGCTTGGCTGACGCACAAAAGAACAACAGTGGCTTGCATTGCTTAGGCAAGTACAAAACATCACAGATTTACATCTATCTTTCCACTCTGCCACACAAAACAGTAACTCTGGAACAACTCAGGCTCCCCTTGTTCTCAGTCGATGTATCAGTACATCAGAATGAAGAGGTTTTCTGTTCCTCTGTCCTACAGGTCCAGAAATGTCCAGCGTTCCACGCATTAAGACCACAGCCACTTTCAGGTCCGGCACTGCAAAATGCAATTTAAAACGAAGTCAGGAGAAACTCAAGGAGAGCTTAAACTCAGCACACTCAGGTACAGAGGTTGCCACGCAACAAACACAACAATGCCTACAAACAGGAGACTTAGATCACAGATAGACAACGATTAAAATTACAGCTTCTTCATGTTACTGGTTAAAAAAACATTAAGGGTTTACCAAGAGCTGCCAGCATCTAAAGCCACAATCTTTAGAAGATAAAGCAGACCTGAAGGCTGCTTCAAAGTAAACCAAAAACCAAAGGCAAATGTGAAAGAAATTTGTGGGGAAAGTGATGTGGTTTGGAGTGTCTTGAATGTCTCAGCGCAGCACTTTGTCTGGCGGTGACAGGAGAGGATGTAATTAGCCATAGCATGCCTTTCAGTTGGGTCTGACCTAGCCATCAATCACGTGGGTTTCCGATTGTAGGATTATTTTGCTTCTCCAAAGGGTTTCGGCATGGTCTTTAACATCGCTCACAGTCACTGAAAGGACACGTAATTGTTTCAAATAAAAGAAATTGTCACTGTGACATCTCGTCCTTTTCTCAGCCTTCCGGTGACAAGAAACGATTAAACTAACTGCATATATTGTCTGTTTTAAATCTGGGTATGATGTGGCATTTGCTACCAACAGTAAATTTGTTGTGTCCTGTGAGAAAGTCTTTGATTTTCTTTAACAATTGTGCGATTGTGTGTGTTGTATTTGTGTGTGTGTGTGTGCTGGCTGTGGTGTGGTCGTGGGGGGGTGATTGTCTCCCATGTCCACAGATAGCAGGTTCCTCTTCACTGAAAATGTCCAGTTCAGCTACGTGAGCCTGCGCTGCACCTCGTCCGGGCAGCGGACACGTAGCCGCCACGGCAGGAAAGCTGGCGAGGAGGACGGCTCCTCGATAACAGCTGAGTTTGAGCTGGATGTGAACCTAGAGGAGGTAACAGGTTGGTCTCTCTGCGCTTCCCTCTGCCTGCCTGCGACCTTCGCTTCTTGTTCTCCATCCTTCTTTCGCTGCTGTCTGCTCGTCACTAAACAAACCAAACTGTTAAAGTATCTCCTGTTTTGACTTGGCTGTGGTGGTGGGCTCTAGGCTGGGAGTCAGTTGTTTTATGTCGTAAATTCTCTGTAAGTGTTGGCCTGGATTGCTTTTCCCCTGACTTGATGGTGCATTTGTGTGTATGTCTAGGTAAGCATGCGAGCATCCACGCATGAATGTACGATTTACAAAAGGTGTGGGAGATGACGTTTTGTCTGTGGAAACAGTTGTGGTATCAAATGCTTCTCTCAGCAGAGAGCTGTGACCTGAACTGTGTGCGCCGGCGCTCAGAGAAGAGGCTCAGGAAGACCATCAGGACCCTCAGGAAGTCCATCAACCGGGAACAGTTCCACCTCCACTTTGCCGGATCTGATTATGAGCTCGCCAAGAGTCTGGGCAAGCCGGCAGAACTGCCAGGACACTGTGTGGCCGGACAGGTGCTGGTGGGCAGGAAGTGTGGTGAGTTTGGTTTTTGTATTTACTCGTTATTCAACACAAAAAGCATGTTGAAGGTCAGGACATGCACCATTCAGCCAGGCATCACTTCTACTGAAGATGCTTCTGTAGTCCAGACACACCAAACCGTCATCAAAGAACAAGTGGCAACGAAGGCTGACTGTCGTGTCGCCTCAGGTTGCCTGTGTCTTGGCCAGAAAGTTGCACCTGAACACACCACAAAGACTCCAGCCAGTGGCCAACTAGCAAGTATGTTCTGCGCCTCAATAGCAGCAGGTGGCTGTAGTCTGTCTTCGTCATTCAAAAATGGAAACAGGGAGGCCGACAAGACGGCACATTGACAACACAACCTGATGTTGAAAGGACAAGTTATATTTACACAGGGCTCGCGAACAAATCGATTTAGCTGAAGAGCTCAATAGCCGAAAAAGTAATCTTACCTAATATAACAAGTTTCGATCTGAAACCCTCATGACCTTAGCTGTTTCTTTGCTTTCCTCACTTCCATTTGTATTTCATTTTTACACCGATTCAACATGCTGAAACAGCCTAAAATACGCCGACAAGGGCTGGCTAATGCCAACAATGTGGAACACACCACCAAAACTAAGCCGACAGACACTCTTACAACCTGACATTGACCATGGTGTGTAAGGGTCTTTAAGAGTGCAGATCCAGCCTCTTGTGTTACACCTAACACCAGGCTGCAGTTGGGGTTGTAGCAGTGTACCGGTATATTCATGGTATATCGTGGTATGAAAATTGATGGTTATCATACTGTGTGCATCTGCGTATGTATGGCAGTGGTTCCCAGTTGGTGCGTCCAGGTCCAAAAGTGGGTCTTGGGTCCATTCTGAATGGACCACAAGTGATTCGCTAACACACTTTATTTTGAAGTACAGTGAATTTCCAGCACAGAGCCTTTACTTTGAAGTGTCGTTCCTGCTGTGGAGTGAGTGACTAACAGGCAGCTACGTGACAGAGACAACAAACTAGTTCAATGACATGGCCAAATGCAAGTATGATGCTGAACACATTGAACTGTGTGGACCTTGAACTAATGACTAAGGAGAAATCTGGACCCCACAGCCTGGACCAGTTGGGAATCACTGATCTATGGTACTGAAAAAAATCAACTAGATGGAGAATCTCACTTTTATATTTAGACTTTTTACATAAACTTCCATTTTAAAAATGGTTTCAAGTTTCATGCAAGTGTTTGTTCAACAAAAACCCTTCTGTTTTCATTCCTTCAAGGGTCACTGTAACTGATAATAATTATAGTAATTGTGTAATACAGTTTACCGTGAAACCGTGATGTTTTCCAAGACGGTTATCGTACCGTGACAATCTCATGCCGTCGCAGCCCCACACACAGTAGACTCAGAGTCATGTCTTAAAGCAATTGAAATGGTCCATGCCAGTGAGATATATTTAGACAAGCTGGTTTAATGATTGGATTTGGGGCAGGTGTTGGCCAGATGAGTGCCATATTTGGTTTGCAGACATGCTGTAATGAGCGAGTTGGAGGGGAGAGCGAGCTCGCATGGAAGAACAGAGAGACTGTTGTTGGCCCTCCAAGCTGTGAGATCTTCCAGCATCTCCCCGGGATAAGAGTGTAACATGAGGGCTGATGGCAGGTCTCCTGGTAGCTGTAGCCTCTCGGTTGGGTTTTTATATACAACCTGTGATGGAGAAAATGTTCATTAAATAAGACCGCACACTGTCAGCGTTTGAGAGCTGAAGGCTGGCATGTGTTTTCTCTGGCTGTTGGGACCGTGCGCCCCTAGTTTCGGGCCTCACAGTAAGTTTGCTGCCTGCTGCACGCCGCCTTTATATCAGTAAGAGGAAACCGGCGCCTTTCTTCTGTTGAGATGTCTAAATATTTATTCAAAAGGAATGCGTTTTGTTCGATATGTGCACACATCTACCACCGATGTTTGACCCAGATTTTTAGTAGTCTTCACAAGACTCTTTTTGTGTGTTTAAGGTTTTTGTTTTACCCTGTTTGAACTTCTGGGAATCGATGGAAGTCTTTAACTGGAGACCAAAGCCTGTCTGTAAATAAAGGTGTCCTCTTTCATTTGTTGGGAGAAAATCATCAGCTTTACATCACTTATATCTCCCTGTGATGCCTTTTTTTTTGGCCTCTACATTAACATCAAAGTTCCCTCTGCTGCTGAGCTGCTGACATGATTTAAACCTAAACTGCTCCTGTTCATTATTTCCATCTTTCAGTTACACCGGTCTTAAGTGTCTTGATTCCTTAACTCCCCCGCTACGCTTTCAGGTCAACATTAAGCAGTCTATTGGCCGTGGCAGGGGTGTAGACATGTAATTTGGGAGAGGAGGAGTGGGGGGCTGAAAGGCATTCTTCTTAACCTTCAGCTCTTTAAAGGAGCTATATTTCTCCCCTCCTCCCCCAGCTCCCGCTCTGGCTTAGCTCGGAGTGCAGTTTAGTCCTTTTCAGTTTGCCCACTCCATTGAAAACCCCATTTGGGGCTTGTTCTCACTGCCTGAGCGGGATGACAACACAGCCTCCTGTGCATTTGGAGAAAATATGCTTTCACCTCTCTGTATAAAGCATTTCTCTTTGATTCTGTGATTTGTTTTGGTTGCGTCGATTTTTATTTCAGGGTGTTGTTTCTGTTTGAATAAAATGATTGAGCAGGATTTAGTTTATTTATTGTAAAATATCCTGACGTTCAGATGTTTATATGTACTGTTGTCAGGATGTGGCACATTTATATAAAAAGTAAGACAAGTGTAAACGTCGAGAGAGAGATGCTGGAATGGTGCGCGTCCACGTCTGTTTGACTCCTGTAGTCGACTTGTTTGCGTGTTTGTTTTAACATTGAAGATGTTTAGGAAGTGCTGTTGATTCAAGCTGGCAGTTTGAGTGCTGTGTCCCCCCTGCCCCCCAGCTGGGGCCACTTTGCATGACCCCCAGCCACTAAACTGCAAAAGAGAATTGACTTCAGCCACACCATGGGAATCAATTAGCATCAGTTGTTTGGGCCTCCGCTTGATGGGCGCGAGCAGCGATTGGGCCAAGCAGAATGGGGGGATTCAGAAACCTGACCCCTTTTATTGGGTTCAGCTCCTTACCACTGTGATACCGTAGTGTTTTCCTATGTCATCAAGTAGGCAAAGACTGGCGACTTGAATAGAGGTGAAAGGTCTTTTAAACCTCTTTGGGGCCATCAATTCGAGGACTCTATAGGAGCGTCCTTTGCATTTGAAAGGCTTCAAGGTTTTTTCTCTCTTTCACTCTCACTCTCTCTCTTCTCTCACTGCTTCCCTCTGTCAAATAAAAGCTGTTAGAGGACAATGCAATGATGGCTCCTCATGGTCTTTCAGAATAAACAATAGGCTTCAAAAAATGAACTGCTCTTGAGAGAATTACATTTTCCTCCTTTAGAGGAAAATCTAACAATTTGCTGAGCCACGTATAATGGATCCACGTTAAAGCTTTTGTGTGTCGAGCTTTTAGCGATAGTGGTTTCTCTGCTTACAGGCAGCTTAGAGGCTACAAGCGAAGGCACATTTTGCACTGAAGGCCTGGGATTTAATTGATTTATTCTTGTGTGAGATCGGCTTCAGTTTTCAAGTCAAGTTCTTAAGACCATCAGACAGACGCAGTAATTCCCAAATTAATTACAGGCATCACTCTGAATGGGAGGAACCAAAGCAAAACGGTGCTTTGGTCCCTTTAATCAACTCTTTGCACTTTAGTGAGATAAGAGGGAAATACTCCCTTTGATTTTGCTTCTGTGTTTGCTTTTAAAAGAGGCGAGGGTGCTTATGATGGTATTAAAAGTTCCTCCCCGATGCACAGCCATGTTGTATAAAGTATTAGGACGTGTCAGATGTGGGGCAGCTGTGGAGAGGGTTGGTGCTCTTTTGTCTCAGTGATTTGGTATGGCTGTATCGGGGTGGTTTGGAAAAACATTTTAACAGCTTAATGCTGGGTTGTCGAGCACATTTGTGTGTCTCCACAGATTTGCTTTACAGTGTGTGAGTGTCCTGAATTGCACCTAAACTAATGTGAAAGACAGGATGCAGACCTTAACTACAGTCTGAGTGTGTGTGTGTGAGTGTGTGTAAATGGCCAAGCAGCCTTTATTTTTCTTGTCAAATAAAATTGTGTAAAAAATATAATTACATTAAAGTAATAACAGTGTCAGTTTAAGCAATTAAAAGCTACAGTTTTTACTTTTGTTACACAATCTTGAATATAAATAGATTCTTCTCTTTGTTTTTAATCATTGCTAATCCATAACATGATTATATGATTAATTGTGATCCTCTGACCTTTAGCTAAGATTAATGTTTACTTTTTTAAGTATGATATATGCTACGAAGAACACAACAGTCGCTGTATTTTGTCATATGTATGATTACCAAAGCTTGTAGTCCTGGGGTCTCATTTATGAAATAATGTGTAGCATCCATACTAAAAAGCCAAAAATGGTGTGCGTCAAAAAATGTTCGACAGTTTCTACAGTCAGGCTACCACCTCACCATCTGCCTCGTCAATTTCCTGTCTCCAAAATGTTCATAAGCATGGGTCAAAGTTTCTCCTATGAAGTCTGTTTTATAGATCACAACTTTTGCGTGGGAGGTGGTGCACACATTTTACTCTTACCTGTAGTGCTATTATTTATAAACTAGATTGTTTTGGTGTGAGTTGCTGAGTGTTGGAGATATTGGCCGCAGAGATGTCTGCCTTCTCTCAAATATAATAGAACTAGATGACTCTCAGCTTGTGGCGCTCTAAGTGCCTAAAAAATAGATTTGAAAAACTCAACAGCAATGTCTCTTTCCAGAAATCCCAATCCAGTTACTCAAGATAATCCACAGACCTTGTTGTGAGCAGTTTCATGTAGGAACTTTTTTTTTACTGAACTACACCCTCCAATCGTATCACTGCGCAAAGGGAAGTGTCCAACTCCTCATGAAGGAGAGGCTCGTCCTTGTGACGGTGTGAAATTTATGGCGTCCTTCTCAATCTTAAGCGAATCAATACCCAACTCCAAATGTTTGCTCACAGCAGAACAAAACTGTTCTCGTTAGAATAAAAAGCCTCTCGTTCATGAGAAGATGCACACTTCCTTTTGCGCAGTGATACAGTTGGTGGGTGTAGTTTGGAAAAAGAAAATAGTTCCTACATGAAACTGCTCTCAACAGGTCTGCGGATTATCTTGAGTAAGCTGGGTCATGACTTCTGGAAAGAGACATTGCTGTTCAGTTTTTGAAATGTATTTGTTTTTTGTTTGTTTGCTTTTTGGGGTTTTTTTTGGCACTTTGAGCACCACAAGCTGAGTGCCATGTAGATCCATTATATTGGAGAGAGGGCAGACATCTCTATATCCAATATCTCCAACACTCGGGAACTCACAACAAAACAGTCTAGACTGATAAATAGCACTACAGGTAAGCAAGGTAACATGTAGCGGTATATTTGATTTTGGGGTAAACTGTCCCTTTATAATGCATCAGTAAGTATGATGTGTTTATGAGCAGTTCTCTCAGAGGTTATCTGTCTGACATATGAAGATAACTTGTTCATAAGATGCCTTGGCAAAAAGCAAATATAGTGTGATCGACTTTGATAAATTAACTGCAATAAATTACTTGATTGTTTTTGGGATTTTGTAGACGCTACACTGCTGAGTGCACGTTAACTTTAACCAGCTGCAGCCTTTTAAGGCCCCAGTAAACTGCTGTACATTATGCTGAACTGCGTCAGGATCAGTGATACTTGTAACGTTCATTGCCGTGCAAGTAAAACTCTCAAATCTGTCACCAGATTGATAAATTGATCGGACTCAGCCTTTTGATGTGTTAAGGATGCTTTTCAGTGTGTTTATATGTTTCAAGTACGTACACGGTCCTGTCTGATTACACTTGAGAGGCAGCCGATGAAGTCTGGGTTATTTTGCTTTAATAGTCTTGTCATGCAATTGAGCCGCTGTATTTATGCTGTAAATCTACAGTGTGGTTAGGACTGTTTGAGTATGTGTAGCTACAGGGCATACAGGGCTCTGTTTGTTGATTCATGTCTGCATTTTACATTGTCTAACTCCCTTCCTGACACTGATCTGTCTGCTAAATTGATGTAAATTACAGCTCAGACACATCCCTCTGTTTTGGGTGTCTTTAGTGTTTGTGTTCAGTTTGTGAGGAAAATGTTTGATTTCACCGACCAGAATAATTAAATTTGTTCCAGCTTGGTTTCATATCACAGTCGCCTTTTTGAGATAATTTGTGTTTTGGTATTTAGAGAACATGTTTTGTCACCACAGCAATAAGACAAAACTATCAGCTCTCGGTGACGTGACAAAAAACCGCAAGCTGTACAGCTCCTTGGATAAACAAAGCAGACCTCAGTTAACATTTGCTCTGTGTATAGCCAGGGATGCTTGTGTCTGTGTGTGTGTGTGTCTTGCTACATGTAAGTCATTGAATTAATAACCTCTAACTATCATGTCATTCCTCACCTGCGTGTTAGTGAGCTGCAGTGCTGGGACGTACTACGACGGGGATCAGGGAAGGTGTGTGTTGTGTCCGGCTGGAACGTATCAGGATGAGGAGGCACAGATGTCGTGTGAGGTCTGTCCTGGACCTGAAGGAAGAGAAGTCTCCAAGGTGGTTGGAGCTCGAAACATGTCGGAGTGTGGAGGTAAGACAGGGAGGTCAATTTTATTCATTTAGTTCAAAATCTATTCCACATATGACACCCTCTGTCTTAGATCCCCACTTCAGGTGAAGAAAAACTTTCCCAGAAAACCTTTAAAGACCCAGAAACACCAAACCAACATTAAATAACTAGTGGCGGTGAAGGCAGACTGAAGTTGAACACACAGAAAGACTACAGCTAGTGTCCAACTAACATGTATGTTCTGTGCCTGCGTCAGGCTGTGTGAGAGGAAATAACTCTCTATAGCAGCAGGCGGCAGTAGCCGTTTTTTTTGGGGGGGGGGGACTGGAACACCGACAGGATGGATTCAAGAAGTTAGTTAGCCAATTAGCACATTAACAGCACAACCTGATGTTAAAAGAACACGATATTTATCAAGTGCTAGCGAACAATCACACAATTACAAACCGTTTCTGCTGAAGAGCTCAATGGCTAAAAACATAATCTTACCTCAATTAACATATATGTTTTGATGTCACGCCCTCTTGATTTTAGCTGTTTGTTTGCTCTCGTCACTTCCGTTTCTCTTCTTGTGCGTGGAGGTCAACAGCCAAGCAGAGTAATTTCACTCAACAACTGGACTCTGCCTGCTCCAACGCTGATTCAACATGCTGAAATGGCTGAAAAACACGTAACAAGGGCTGACTTGGGCCAACGGTGAGGGACACACTGCAAAAAATAGGGTGACAGATGCTCACAGACGGCACGACATTGACCTGACGTCCAACCATGGACTTGTTGGGTCAGGGCCCTTATGAGGAAAAAATAGAAGAATCCTAAGAATCCCTCTCTAGGGACGCACAGATATGCAGTAGATGTCGACAGCTTGTTTAACAAACTACAACAACCGTGTCGTTGTATCCAGATAAAGCAAACATGTAGTAAGTCCGACTGAATATTATTATAAGCACCAACATTATTGAAGAGTTGACATTAGAGAAACAGTAAACAGTAAACAATAACAGAGAGCAAATGGGGACACATGCATCAAAGGACCTCTGCCAGAGTGAAACAGGGGACGTTTCCATCGTGTGATATGTGTCTTAAACCACTACGCTACAAGGACACCCAGCATTTTTAGAGGAAACTGGTTGGTCTTTAATCTGTATAATAAAAACACAAACGTAACTTTCATGTTTAAAAGCTAAACATACTGGTTTTTGTTCCAGACACAGCTGTACGATCGACAGCACAAACCCACATAATAAAATCTGTCCTCGTTATCAGGGATGAATTACTGAATGGCCCAGGGCCCCCTGGCCCTCACACCTGCAAAATGTCACTCATATGAACACGTACCAACTACAAAGAGATACAAAAATCACAAACAGGTTCAGAGGAACTGCAAACAGACACAGCATCACTACAAAGAGGGGCAAAACAACCACAAGGAGACACTTAGTGACTACAAAGAGATGCAAAACAACAACAAGGAGGCAAAACCACCACAGTGTGTGTCTTGCTTTTATGTAAAAGAGGTGGTGGGGTCTTTTGCATATCTGTGCCCCAGGGGCCCTTTGTCTCATAATCCGCCCATGCTTCTTATAACACTTTAACACATTTAAAGTAACTGGCGCCATTATGGGAAAACAGGGCACATCTACAGTTCACCTACTGTGAGTCGTTCTGATGTATTCCTTGTAAGTCATCAACTGTCTGCACACAAATATGAACCCATTAAAGTTCCAGTGTGGAGGATGTAGGGTCATCTATTGGCAAAGATGGTGTGTAATATTCAAAGCTATGTTCTCATTAGTTTACAATCAGCTGAAACTAAGAATCATCGTTGTTTTTGTTACCTTAGAATGAGCTGTTTATACCTACATACGGAGTGGGTCCTCTTCCGTGTAGTCTGCCATGTTGCTCTACAGTAGCCCAGAATGGACAAACCAAACAGTGGCTCTAAAAAGGGTTCTGCAACCTTACTGCTAGTCGCCAGAAAATCCTACACACTAGACCTACAGTGAGGTTTAGAGGAGTCAGGCTAGCTGTTTTTCTCAGGTCTTCGTGCTAAGCTAAGCAAACCAGCTGCTGGCTGTAGCTTCATATTAACTGTACAAACGCGAGAGTGGCATCGACCTTCTCTTTGAGCTCAGCAAGGAAGCACATATGCACATTTCCCACAATTTCTAACTATCCCTTTAAACATGACAGAAAGATTTTATGGTTTGATATTCACGAGAAAAACTCAAACACACAGAAAATGCGTAAGCCAAAGGGAGACAATAATGTAATATCTGAAACATGTAAACAAAAAGCAGAAAACACAATAAAGGCACAGAGAACTGTTGGTAGCTGTTTTGTGAATATGAGCCACACAGGAAGCGATGGTGCCTGGATAAAGATCTCTCCCCGGCAGATGTTCTGCTTTGTGTAAAGCCAAAGAGGCTCACGCTCAGATGTTGAAGATGTGTTTGAATTCAAAAGGTGAACTCGGCTTCTCTCAGTCCTGAATAATAGCAGAGGGAGCCTCCATGTTTTTCCTCCTGTGCTGTTATCAGAGTCACTTTGTGGCTGAATCCCAGATCCCATCTCCTCTGTCAGACTAAACAACAAGAAGCTATCAGAACACTCCCACTGGCACCCAGTGTTACACTCGGCACTGCAGATAAAACATGATATCATTCCATTAACATGTGCTTGAGCTTTGCTTTATCTTATCTTAATAGAAGGGGAGAGTTCTTTCTCTTATATTTCACTTAAAAAAAACAACTTATATTTCAGCTAATCCAGGAGGCACAGGTTAAAATGTTTTAAGAGACAGAGAGGCTGAAAACATTGCTGTGTCTCACAGTTCACACTCTGCTTTGACCTCATGCTTGTGTGTGTTCAGGTCAGTGTTCGCCCGGTCAGTACTCTCATGACGGCTTCGTCCCCTGCCTGCCCTGTCCACTGGGAACGTATCAGCCAGAGGTGGGACGCACCACCTGCTTCCCTTGTGGAGGGAACCTGGTCACCAAGCGCAGCGGTGCTGTTACCTTTCAGGAGTGTGAGACCAAAGGTGCGAGAGTAATTTCTCTTAATGTTACTGCAGAGTTGAAACCTAATAAGCCCAGTTTAGTTTCATGTCTCAAGTTATAACATGAATGGGGGGATCAGATGGTTGTTTTCCAGGCTGAAAATGTTTATGAAAACCTGTCAAACTAATTCGATAAAGGGAAACATCTGTTGTTTTGACTCTTTTGACATCACAGCAGTATCATGTGGTTTCTGAGTGTATGGAGCTCATGTGTGTGTTGACAGGCACTCTGCTGCCCTCTGCAGCCTGCTGTGCTGTCTGCACACTTAAATGGTTGAGTCAGTCTAAAACTATGCACCTCCTAGATGTCATGCATTCAAACTTTTGGAAAAACAGTTTTGGTATTAGCATGATGACAGTGAGTTTCTGTATTTGATCTAGTCTTTTTTTCCTTCAGGAACTGCTTTGCTATCATTGAGTGAACTGACACCTGCTGATTAAGTTAAATATTTTAATAAGGTTTCATGTTACATTCAGTGCGTAACAATAATAGAACAGAAACACTGATAAGCTGCACAGTGAAGCCAAATAGTTTGTGTAAAATGAGTGATTTGGATGAATATTGAGCAGTTTATTTTCTGTAAATATTAAATCAGAGATGAGTTTCCCTGATAGCTTTAGAAACTTTTTATATGATTCTCTGTCTGTGTTATTTAATCTTTTAAATCTTTAGTAATTATACATATTTAATAGGCTTTATTGTACAAAGTTCGTGTTTTCTTCTTCCTAACTTGGACATTGTTCTACCAGCTGTTTGGTTGTTTTAACTGCGTACTTTCCCCATGAAGTTTGGTGAAAAGTTGGGAATCAGTGATCTTGAATTTTTAAACCCATTGAGTAGTATGTAATCTTTCATGTGGTGTAAAATAATTTAAAGAAATTAAGTAGAAGTTCAAAACATTTAACCCAACAGTGAGTAATGGGAGCGTTACTGTAAAGATCTCGTACAAAACTGGGACCCAGTTGCTGGAGGAAAACACATAACACCAAGAACACTTTATTAAATCCAGATCTTAACTCAGTAGGTCAGGGGTCAAACACGGGAAGGCAGAAAAGTCCACACAGGAAAATCACACAAAAAGTCCTTAAATCCAAGCAGAGTCTAAAAAGCCAAGGACTCAAACATGAGCAAAGGGCTGGAAAGCACAAACACACTAGAGTGACAATGACAATCTGGCAACTAAATGGGGGAAACACTGGGCTTTAAATACGACACACAGGTGAGTGGAACAAGACACAGGTGAAACACATAATAATAATATAACAATAATAATAATACATTTTATTTAAAAGCGCCTTTCTTGACACTCAAGGACACTTTACAGAGCAATAAAAACACAATTAAAATCACAATCAAAATAAATAAGAACAACAGATAAGAGGTAATCACATGAGGTAATCAAGAAAGGCGGGAAAACTCAGGAAGTAAAAGAAACACTAAACACAATGAGAACACATTTCAAAATAAAACAGGAAGTGGACACATGATGTAACACATGAGCACAAACTTGACATAATATCACAGTCATATTAACCAACAGTTTTCCATCACTGTCTTGGCTCCTGCAGTCCAGTGCTCTCCAGGACATTACTACAACACCAGCACACACCGCTGCATCCGCTGTCCCATGGGCACGTATCAGGGAGAGTTTGGACAGAACTACTGCGTCGCCTGCCCGGGAAATACCACCACTGACTTCGATGGCTCTACTAACTTCATGCAGTGCAAAAGTAAGTCTGTCTATACACAGTAATTCCTCTGAACATGCACACACAGAAAATTAAATCCAGCTCCAGGTGATTCAGGTAAATCTGACTCATCTATGACACTTTACAGACCGACAGTGTGGAGGAGAGCTGGGAGATTTTACCGGCTTCATCGAGTCCCCCAACTATCCGGGGAACTACCCAGCCAATGTGGAGTGCACCTGGACCATCAACCCGCCGCCCAAACGCAGGATCCTTATTGTCGTCCCCGAAATCTTCCTGCCTATTGAGGACGAGTGTGGAGATTACTTAGTAATGAGAAAAAGCTGTGAGTTTTATCTGCGTGTGTTTGAGTGACTTATCGTCACGATTATATCACAAACACTGTGTGTCATCATCAGCAGACTACCAGAGATAATTGCTGTAAGCTAACTGCAGACGTCGTCCTGTGTGCTCATGTCCTCACTTCACAGCTCTCTCCAACTCTGTCACAACCTACGAGACTTGTCAGACCTACGAACGTCCCATCGCTTTCACCTCCCGCTCCAAGAGGCTCTGGATACAGTTCAGGTCCAACGAGGGAAACAGTGGGAAAGGCTTCCAGGTCCCATATGTGACATACGATGGTAAGAAGAAATATGACGCTCTGTGCTTCAAAGATGATGATGCTGCTGCTGCCCTAGCGTGTTACATAAATTTGATTAGATTGCATTAATGAGCTGTTCATGGGCTGTTTCAGAGGACTACCAGGAGCTAATAGAAGACATAGTCAGAGATGGAAGACTATACGCTTCAGAGAATCACCAGGAAATTCTCAAGGTATGTAGGTACACGTGTTTAACAAAGATTGTATGTTTTTGTACTGTGTGTTTTCACTTTGGACCAAAGTTAGCCAGAAACTTTAACATGTGGTGGTGTATTAGTGTTTCATGACACTTTATCTGTATCACGCCTGTTACTCTCCGTCCATATTAACTCTCTGCAACACCTCACCTCTGTCTGACTGAGAACTCTCAGCTCTATGGTTTTGCTCCTTCAGCAGCCTTGCACATGGTGAATTTTAGTATATTTTTATATTGCGTATCCTACAGATATTTATCTTATATTTACAATAGGCTTTGGCAGTATTAAGGTATTATGGTATTTCCAAATCCCAAAGGTATGATTTTCAACATTGTCGATACCAATTCTCCTCTTTCTATTAAACCGTTGTGGTGTTGCTGTATTGAGGTGATGTGTTGTAGAACACAGCCTGCGCCACCAGAGGTCAGTCTGCACTGGTGAACAGTAGCTGAGTTGGTAAAGATGGTGACTGTGAGAGGTGGTGACGCTACACAAATAAGCAAAATACGGCACGTCAGTGGCTTAGTGGATATAGCAGGTGCCCTATGTACAAAGGCCTGGTCCTTGCTGCACTCACCCTGCAGCAGCAAACAGCACTTCAAAATAAAAGCTCTGTGCTGAATATAACGTAAAAACAAAGTGTGTTTTTTTACAAACTTGACATGTTCACAAGTCAGTTGTAGTCCATTCAGAATGGACTCGCAGCCCACTTTTGGCCTGTGACCCACCAGTTGGGAACCACTGCACACACACCACAGCACCTTTCAAAACGCAGTTACAAAGTGCTGTACAATAAAACTAAACACAATTAAAACACAGGAAGGATAAAACAAATAACATGTCCTAAGATGTCAACAAATAAAAGACAAAATAAGGAAAGTTAAAGTCAAAGATAATAAATGGGAAATAAAATCAGTGAGATAGCAATAAAATAGGCAGACAGCTCAGATAAAGTGAGGATATGCTTTACGATAGATGTTTTTAGGAGAGACTTAAATGAAGCCAGTGACTCAGACAGCCTTATATCCTCGGGCAGGTCGTTCCAGAGCCTCGGGGCCCTGATTGCAAACGCTCTATCCCCTTTGGTCCTATATGCTTCACTTCTATCACCAGCAGCTTAGCTTTTCCATCTTTGTTGATGTTTACTTTACACATATACCATTTTATACCGTATACCAGTAATGCATGTTAATAAAGCATGAAGGTATGGAAAATAATTTGCTAAGGTTTCTATATTATATAGAACATATTAATGATGATCAACGCGTTTAATTACTGTGTAATTAATAGCACAAATCAATACATTTATATCAATATCTATCTATCTATCTATATAAATATATGTTTTTTAGATATGCCATTAAAAGCTTTTAGTGTTATAACTAACTGAGAAAAATGTAGAAAAGGAAGGAGAGGAGATAAAAGGTTTCTGCAGCAGTCTGAGATGGTTTTCAGTATTCTTTAGACATTTTTATGCTCTGATGAGAGCCGACAGCAGAGAGCTGAGGGCACAAATTAAACCAGTGACATCACAGTGATATGGTTCCCAGGGGGGCGCCCCATCTGAGCCGCTGATATCATCTATCCTCCAGTTGCTGATTTGTGTTTGTGTTTATGTGTGTATTATGGATTCAGGTCCAGTGAGCATGTAGCACCCTCTCTTGGACACTTGTAGAAATACAGGCTTTATCATCTGCTTTTCTTTGCCTCCCATTAACACAATCTGTTTTCTCATCAGGACAAGAAGCTGATGAGGGCGCTGTTCGATGTGCTGGCTCACCCACAGAACTTCTTCAACTACACGGCACAAGAGTCAAGAGAAATGTTCCCCAAATCCTTCATCCGCTTCCTCCGCTCCAAAGTCCTGAGATTCCTCCGCCCATAGGGTGCTCCTGTTTCTGGATATTTCATGAAAAAAAAAAACCCAGATTAGATCCCGAAGAGAAGCGAATAAGTCAAGCAACTGGACTTCTAACTGGAGCTTTAAGAGGAAGAGTGTAGACCCACACGGGCATCCTCACATGCTTGTTTGGAAATTTGGAACCATGTTTTAATTAGCAACAGATGAATTATGACCATCTCAGGATTCCATGCTGTACATGCCAACGTTATGAGACATTTGCTAATAGCATCATAATGAAAAACAAACGCTGTAGCTAAACAGATATATGCTGAATGTCAGTGTGCTGTATATAGAGTGTGTATCTAGTTTTAACATAGGCTACGTTCACAAGTAGAGCTTCATTGACACAAATACTGCTACACGTCAGAAACAAATATAGCACAAATGTTTTCTCGGGAACATTAGCACTACTAAAGAAGTAGTGGCACCACAAAAGCAATTATTCTGATAAATGTTTTGTATATGATGTAAAAAGTTTTAGGTGAAATGCTAATGTAGCAACTACGTACATTTTTTGACAGTATAGCACCGCTGCAATCACTGGTGGCCCTCGTATTTGATGTCGCAAGGTGTGAGTGAGTGAGTGCTACTACACCACTACGCATCAATATATTTTGTATTGTTACCTAGCAACCAAAGACAACTGTTCAGAGTACATGAAAAGAAAGTCCTGTAAAATAGAATTGAGCTATTCACCTGTCTTAGATGACACACATGTATGTATATTTTTATGGTTTTGTACATCTAATATGCTGTAAATAAAGATAGGAAACTTATTTTGTGTCTTTGTTTTCTTTCCCCAAGTTCGTGTCATATTTTATTTGTGACACAAAACAGAAGGTTTCACTTGTTTAACCTGGATTGAATCCACATACACACACATACACTGTGACTGCTCTGTTAGACCAGTTCACGTTTAAAGGGACAGTTTAGCTGAAAATCAAAAATACATATGTCTCCTCTTACCTAACACTCCACTATTAACACTCTCTTATTTATGAACAGATACAATGACAGAAATTGTGCAACATATAACTAAAGATGCACATGGTTTAAGGGCTACTCATTTTAGATGTTCAGGTACATCATTTCCAACTTAGGTGATCTACAATAAAAAATTTTATTCATTCATTTGTACCTTGAATACATATTTATCTGGCCCATTTCTTGTGCTCCTGTCATGCTTAATTTCCCTCAGGTTTCCAATAGACCCGTCATTAGGACATATTAAAGTTCTCATTAGAAATATATTTTATTGTTATATAACTTATACATATCAGTATTACTAAACATATTTATAAGATTGTTATGTCTTCACCTCAGATACACTCGTCACAGTATGGTAACATGACTGTGTGCAATAATGTCGACCCAAGAGGTGCGTTTGGTTTAAGTTCACTTGGTCACCAGCGAGGGCGGAGTGTAGCTCTGCTTGTAGGGGTTTTCAGGAGTTATCTCGAAATAATTAAGAGTAACCTACTTGATTGTTGTGTAAAGAGCTTTTTCACTCACATCAAATGATGTTAAAAATGCCCCCTCAGTGACAAGAATTTCACATGTCACCGCCCGCCGGTAACTCGTGATTCTCATAACCGAGCGCCATTTCCAGAACACCGGAAACAACAAGTCAGCTGCTGGGAAGCTGAGGTGTTTATCCCTAAATTAGCTCGATGGCTAAAGTCGTCACTTGTTAGGGTGTTATTTACACTGCTGGCGTTGTTTCTGGAAACAGTTTAACGACAGTCATCTGGAAATCTGCTACAGACTCCAAAGATGAAGTCTGTGTTTCTTCTCCAGCTTTTCTGTTTGGCTTGTTTTGTGTTTTTAGACCAAGTGACAGCTAAGGTAAGGCTAATGTTAGCTAGGTTAGCTAGCGTTGGGAGAGAAAATGGTGATGATGGCTAACTTAACTGAAATCTCTCTGTTTAAACCTATCTAAAAAATAAACATATCTCGTGTCTTGATAGTTAGGCACTGTAACAGCTGAGCTAACCGTTGATATCCTGACTTTGAGGGAACTGTATTAACAATCAAATACGTCGCAGGTGATGCTAAAGCTACATGTAGCTACACTGTCAACACTAAATGAACATTATAACCTCCATGACGGCAGGGTTTACTGCTGGACTGTTGTATAAGACCGTGTTAGCTTTAGCTCTGTGTGGCCACTGAGTTGACAAGTGAGTGTATGCTGTACTTATGTAGAGAAGCTTACAGCTAACACCATCTTCAGCTGCACTAACCTGTGTTACAATCAATATCTGTGTTTATTTGGTATATACTACCACTATATACAATACCACTACTACTTCTACTACTAATAATAATAGCTTAATTTGATTATCACTTTAAACAGGATGCCAACAAAATGTGTCACGTATTTTAAAATAAAGAAACAAAAGACTGACACTATAACAACAAGAATATAATAATATATGTAACAATAACCACAGTAATTTATCACAAACACAATATAATTAAGTAGTAAAAAGAAGAAAGACAGGAAAATAAAATGATGAAATAAATATTAATATTAAATTCAAAAGCATGGCTGCTGCTTTGCTGCCATTAAGGGCAGGATGGCTTCTAACTTCTTACAGCTTAATACAGATAAGACAGAAGTCCTGGTTATTGGTCCTGACCACGTTTCTAACAGTATCACCCTCTACCTTGGATCATTAACAACTAACACAAACACTCAGCTAGAAACTTGGGAGTTGTTCAGACCTGCTTTTTACAGATCAGAAATATTGCTAAGATTACTTTAACTCTGGTTTAGAAAGGGCCATAGAAATAATGTTATTATTAACGTATACATATGTTATGTAAGTGTGTTGTGTATGTCTTACCACAATGTTAAAACAACTTACAGGTGAAGTTAATAACAGTAATCATCTCGTTACAATACAGTGTTGTGCTCCAGGTATTCATGTGGATGCCACTTGACATGCTCCACCCACTCAAACACAGTTGCAGACTAAGTACCCGTCCTCATGGCAGTGGCACTCCCTGACACACTGCAAAAAATTGTTCAGGAATGGCCCAAAGAATTTGACAAAGAGTTCAAGACGTCAATTTAGCCTCCAAATTACCCCTATCATAATCTGACCTAGCATCTGTGGGACGTGCTGGTATCCCACCTCACAACCTACAGGACTCACAAGATCCGCTACCAGCGCCCTGTGCCAGACACCTCAGGACTCCCACTAGAGATCATGTATCCATGCCTCAACAAGCCAGAGCCAGGTCCAATCCAAAGGGGCCCCACCATGGATTGGGAGTACCTCTGAGGCATTGGCACGTCAGCTCATTCAGATTGAGACCTGGAAAATTTTGTGGCCAGGTCGATGCCTTGAGCTCTTTGTGACGTTCCGCAGGACATTGCTGAGAAGTATTTGTGGTGTGGAGTAGCACGTTGTCCTGCTTGGAGGGCCACTGCCTTTGGGATGTGGTGTTGCCTGAGGGGTTGTACCTGGTCTGCAATGGTGTTTGGGTGGGCAGAGCATGTCAAGTAGCATCCACATGAATGCCATGACCCAAAGTTTCCCAGCAGAACATTGCGTTGTAAAACGATCAATTATTCACTTCACCCATCAGTGGTTTTAATGTTTTAGCTGATTGGTGTATGTGTGAAGAGAGAGAAGAGAAAGAAGCTGTAAACATGTTACACATTTGATCTGTCTGTTACAGAACTCTGAGGACATCCGCTGTAAATGCATCTGTCCCCCGTACAGAGATATCGAGGGGCAAATCTACAAACAAAATGTCTCTCTCAAAGACTGGTATGTAAAGTGAAGTGTCGCAGCACTTCTCTGTCAGACATGAGCTGTCCGCTCCTGGTTACTACTGTACCAGATTGTGAATGTGTTTTCTCTTGTGTTTCAGTAACTGTCTCCATGTAGTTGAGCCCATGCCAGTGGATGGGAAAGACGTGGAGGCATACTGTTTACGCTGTGAGTGTAAATATGAAGAGAGGAGCTCGGGGACTATTAAGGTACGTTGTGTTGTTGATTGTTTAGTCACTTTATGTTAGTGCTGCACATAATGATTATATTCATTACTGATTAAGCTGTTGGTTTTGCGAGAAGATGCTGAAAAATTACCATCGTACCTTTTCTTAATTTCACAAAAATAAGTTGCTTGTTTTTGTCTGAATAGCTGTTCAAAGATACTGAATAAACAACAATTATCAAATAGAGAGAAACAGTTGATCCTCATATTTGAGAAGCTGGAATCAGTGAGTGTTCAGCAGTTTTGGTTGATATTCCCAGACTCATTCACCCAAGATGCACCACAGAGCGCCACAGGAAGTTATTCCTGCCTGTGGCCATAAACCTGCACAACTCCTCCCTCAGAGTGTCAGCCGCTCTGAGTCAGTATACTGTCATCTGGACTTAATTCACCCTCTGAATGCATGATTCATAAGTATCTGTTGGGTGCAGCTATTCAACAGCTGCAGTATTTTTCAGTATAGGGCTTAATCATTCACATAAGTGTACATATTTCTCTTGTTTACTTTATTCTATTTGTGTTTTTTTCTATTGATGTAAATGTTGTAGTGAAATTTCACTCTTATTTTTTATTTTATTTTGTTTTGTTTTATTTCTATTTTCTTTGATTTTATTCTATTTTATTTTATTCCAATTTATTTTATTTTATTTCAATATATTTTATTGCTTAATATTTACATACTTCTATTTCAAACCCTTGTTCTTACTTCTTATAATTCTCTATTCTTTACATTGGAGCGACTGTAACGAATCACAATTTCCTCTCTGGGGTCAGTAAAGTATTTCTGATTCTGAAATCAAAAATTTGATCACTAAAAAAGCTGTCGATGAATTGTCTGTCGAGTAAGTTATTAATCAGCTAGTTGTTTCAGCGCTCCTCGTCACTTAATTCGCTGTGTTCTCTATATTTGGATCCCACACGTGCCGAAAGAAACCTGACCAATCGGTAATCATTCTGTATATTTAGGTAACCATCATAATGTACCTGTCCATTTTGGGCCTGCTGCTGCTCTACATGGTCTACCTGACTCTCCTGGAGCCCATACTGAAGAGGCGTCTGTTTGGACACTCACAGCTCATCCAGAGTGATGATGATGTTGGGGTATGTCTTCCTCTTAATATTACAGTATTTTAACTCAGTTAGAAATTACAGTTAGGTTTCATATTATGGTAATTATGGTACTGCCGCACCCTTCTACCAAGAAAACAGGCTACTTTAAAGTCATTCTTGTCATGAGAATTTCATGTATGTGTCAGTTACCTCTCTTTGCACAAAATCTCAATCTCAAATCTCAAATGTCCAAATTACACACAAAATACAATACCTGATTTCTAAAATCAGAATCTTTAGATGAAGGAAACATGTAAATGTCAAATATAAAATCAGTTTATTAGGAGTGTTACAGTAGCTGCTCCAGTCTGAACAGATCCTGAGAGCTGCCTGTGTGGTAAGACCTGCTCTCAACACATGGAGTGATGCATCATTGTTAAAGTGCTTTCTCATTGTGTAACAGATCCATTAGTAACCGCAGTCAGAGGCAAAGAGCTGCAGGGAGGAAACTGTCAAACTGCTGCACCGTGCAGGCAGCTTAAACCTGTTTCTGTTCACATCATGCTCTCTCTATGTTCTGTTGCCACTAACCTGATGCTTAGACATGATTAAAATGAAAATCCAGGTTTCTTTATCCAGTCGTGTGATCACAAGAAGTCGGGTTAATGTCTGCTAGAGAAACTGGTCATTTATTAGTCATGCACCAAATTGGATTTTTTGCCAGTATCCAATATGTAACCACTAATTTGCCCGATTACCAATATTGATACATCCTTTTTTACCTAATTTTAGTGATCATCAGGTCTCCTCTGTAGTGGAATTAACATCATATTATGTGTGCATACTCTTATTGTGATGACCTGCCAGAAGATGGAGACATGAAATAGAAAGCTTTTCAATGAATGTAATATTCATTCATTGTGCAACATAAGAAAAAGCATCACTATATCATCACTATAACAGCCAACAGCTGCAGCAGGAGGGGACAGTAAGTAAGAGAACAAGTGAAAGAGAGAGCCGGTGTGTTGCGGTAATTGTTGTCTCATTTGTGCCCAGATTAAAAGTAAATTCATCAAAGTAAGTGGCATATTGCTGTTTTCCAAACTACTGTAGCTGCAATCTGTTTTCTGTGGTAACAGATTAACGTCACGTCTGACTGTTAAACACACCCCTGTTCTCCTGTGTAAGTTAGCCGTTACACAGGAAGTAAAACTCACTGCAGTGGGGCTTTAAATGTCTAGCTGTAATCTAGTAGTTGATATAGCTGTCATTTTCACTCCTAGCTATCTCAGGAAATGGAGACATCATTATAATGCTGGAAGTGCCCTCAAAGAGCATTGAATCAATTTTGTCTCCTGCAGTATGACAGTGTTTTCAGATACAAAGATATTTTAGATATGACAAAGGAAAACAGTGACTGCCTTCGCCTGAGGCGAGAGGGGAACTGCTGCCGACTTGCTGAGCTTGCTGCTGTGTTTTCACTGGCAGAGCTCAGGCAAGAGGAAGTGTTATGTGAGAGGTTTCTCACAAAAAAGCTTTTCCTGTAGAAATGTAACCAAGCAGGAGTAAGCACCAAAATGTTGTACATGGTTAACATGAAACATTTGATCAGTGTTGGCAAACTAACTTTTGTTAAATTGGAAAAGGAAGATGGCGACTAAATCAACAACCACATTACTGTCAGGAATCAGTTTAATGTAAGACATGTTAATTATCTGGTTAAGGATCGGACAATATCCTATTTTATCATGAATTGCAATTAAAAATACTCACAAAAAGTTGATAGGGGTGAATTCCTGTTATCTGGATGCTTGTGAATGTGTCCAGCAGCACCCAAACAGACTGCTGGGTGACTAACAATAAAAGAGACTCCGTACAAACAGGCTGCAAACACCCAAATCTCAAAGCCACAAAATACTTCATCAGTCATCGGCATTGCATATCAAAAGTTATGATGACATTTCAAATAGTTGAAAAGCCTGTGTTCTATCTTTTAAAATATTTAAGGTAGGGCTGGATTTAAATAATCAATCTGTCTGATTCAAATCAATCTTCATTTGAACGACCCGAGAAAATCCGAAATCAATCTTTTAATATGCGCTTCTCTTCATATATGAAGCTTTCACCCCGTTAATCTCACTGGTAGTAAATGGGCCGCGGCACTAAATTATTAACCACGGTAGTATTGAGCTCCAACGTTTCCGGCTCTTCCATGTCCAACTGTTGGCTTAGTTTTTACGTTTTGGTGTAATTTATTATCGTGCTGCAGCAGCCTCTCCTCCTACTGTCTACACATGGGGGCTGCTGCGCTACTTTTATGCACACACAAACACTGAGTAGAGATGCTGCAGTAGAGACATAAGTGAAGATAACTTGAGCTGACGACAGCTACGCTTGTTACTGTAAATCCACAAGGAAAAAGTCGATGCTACACCCGTCCAGGAACATGTAAACATGTAGGAAAGCGATATTTCAATCTGCTCTGTCCGCAGTCTCTCATCCACTGCCACTAATATTATGTTATAAACGAGCACAGAGCTAGAAACAACATTTAGTTATGAAATATTTAGTTTTATTCCTGCTCTGAATTTATTCTTTTTCTTCATATAATTCCTTGTAAAAGTCACAGCATTAGTTATCTGACAGTCTCTTTCACATTCACGCAAAAATTGGTATTGTAACTGAAATCAGGACCTTATGAAACAAAATATAATCAAGTCAGGACATCAGTGGTGATACCCAGCCCTAATGTAAGATAAGGTGACTCCAGTATGTTTTTACTGCCACTGATGGTTATCAGGATAATAGTGTGATTCACAGTTATTTTGGCCAGGATAACCCTGACATGCCCAGTTTTGGTAAACATGCTGTTACTGGCATCTTTAACGATGTTACTGGTTTGCTGCTCTTTGGAAATAATGAAAGATGTGTAATTAACTCTGCTTTCACTGTATTTACGTCTCAGCAACAGAATATGAAAATTACCTCTGTTAGAGAAGGCTTGAATTGACAGTACAATTACCCAATTGACCCAAAGTTGCGACTATTCGTAGCACTGTAGCTTGTCCCCAAACTGTCACTGGGATCAAAACAAACGACAGAGATTTAAAAGCGAAACCAGTGTAAGCACAAGTACTGCTGCTACATTAATTATAGAGGAAATGGTGGGCTTGTAATGTTTAGTCAGTCTTTGATACAGAGAGGCTGCCTGGCTGATAATGATGGTTTATTTTCCTCAACGTGTTCGTCACAGATGTCTGCTGCAGCTGTGATCCTCCCAATACTGTTCTTGCATTTACTTTTATTATGTGTTTCTGATGAGGGTAACAATAGCGACTTTATTTTATAGCACCAAAACAAGTTACAGAACACTTCACAGAGAGACATAAAATCTAGAGGACCCAGTGATGAGAGTAAATAAAGTGTTGCTAACTAAAACAAATCTCTGGCAAACGCAATTAAGTTTTAAAAGTGCAATAAAAGCACAGAGACACGGAACAGGGAACTAATTAAAAAAAATGTTAGTCTAATTTGTTTTTAAAAGGAGTTTAAAGAGGTAGAAGGTCAGACAAGTAGTATGTGGTGTAGCTGAAGTGATAAGCCGCCCAAAACAGTTAGGAGAGGACAGCCTAAACAAATGATTGTTTGCTGTGTGTAAAAGCCCCACTCTTTCCCTGAAAGGCTTCTGTTGTATTTTACAACAGTGTCTTAGTTTTTATTTGTGTGAGTAGATGTAGTCTTTGTTTATTCGAGGTGGCCCCACTCTGTATAAGTCTTACGGCTGCTGTCAAACTGCGTACACAAAAAGGTGCACAGGGTCAATCAATGCAAACAAATAGCAAATTATTTAGGACACCTGTGCACAAAAAGAAGGGTGCTCAAAGTGCAAAAAAAGTAAATAAAAATAGCAAAAACCCTTTGTGTAAAACACTTTGGGAAACCCGGCATTATGTGTATTAAACGTACAGGTGACCATTATAAGAACGCTAAAACTGAGGCTTTGAAACAGGTGTTTCAATCAGACCTGTTGTCACAGGTGTATAAAACCAAGCACCTAGCCATGAAGTCTCCATTTGCAAACATTTGTGATACAAAATGGGTCATCCTGAAGAGCTCTGTGACTTTAAGCGTGGTACTGTGATAAGCTGCCACATTTGCGATAAGGTGGTTTGTGAAATTTCATCCCTGCTGGATTTTTTACGGTCAGTTGAAATGCCGGGTACACACCACGCGATATCAGCCTGATTATAGCCTGACACAGCTTTGTACGGCGTCGGCCCCGATCGTGAACTACATTGAGTCTTGTACGCGATAATCCATCGTTTCATCTCGTGTACGACAACAACCTCTCTAGGGATGTTACCACACAGAGTAAAAAGGGAAAAATGATGGCACAGCACTAATGCTGTTGTAACTGCGTGACGTTGTGCGGGTGGTTTGGTCTGCTCTAAAAAGTGCAGTGTGAAAGTGAACCAAACCAAATGAAGGTGTGAAATTTTTTCGGCACCCCCCCCCCAGTCGAACCGAGTCCCCCGGACTATCCTGGTGTGAATGCGCCTCAAGAGCTTAGGGCATTGACCTGGCCTCCAAAGTCCCCAGTCCCCAATTCGACTGAGCATCTGTAGGATGTGCCAATACCCCAGACGTGCTGCCCATCCACAGTGGGGCCTCTACAGATTGGACATAGCTCTGACATGTCAACGTATGGACACAGGAAGTCTGGGGATGCCCTGTGGTATCTGGCACCAGGGGTCTTCACGGCGGATCCTTCAAGTCCTGTGGGTTGCAAGATGACACACCAGCTTGTCCCAAGGATGTTCAGTCAGATTTGCAGTTGTAACAAGATGATCGATGTTATTTACGTCACCTGTCAGTGGTTTTAATGTTTTGGCTGATTGTTGTATTTATTTATCTGTTGGTGCAATGGTCAGACGTCCAAATACTTGTGTCCATTTAGCGTATTAAGGAGTCTTATAAGATGGACCCATGGTTGTTGTACCTTTTAGACTAATAATGTTTTTTCCCCATTTTGTGTTTTCAGGATCAGCAGCCTTTTGCCAACGCTCACAACGTTCTGTCCCGTTCGCACTCTCGACCCAACATGCTGAACAAAGTGGAGCACGCCCAGCAGCGCTGGAGGAGGCAGGTCCAGGAACAGAGGAAGTCTGTGTTCGACCGCCATGTTGTTCTCAGTTAAACTGCCCAGCGAAGGAGAGTTACTGGTGGAGCAGGATAAAAAAAAAAAAACACTGTGACAGAGCCCCTCGGTTTATATCACTCCCTTTCTCTCATTTGTGGTTTGTATCTCATCAAGTGTGACACTTCCCAGATGAACATGGTGAAGCAATGTGGATCTGTAGAGCACAAGTCCCAGTGAAATGTTTAATCAAAGCTGGGAACTCTTATTTAGTCTGCAGGCGGCACAAGAGATTACAGCGAAGTCATTTCTGCACAGTCTTGAATGAAGAGTCTTAAACAGCATTTTTACAAAAGCAGAGTTTACTCTGCCTGCTGTGTGGTTTGCAGAAGTGCCAAGTCACCCTGAAAATTTGCAGTGAAGAATTTGATGATCGAGACTAATAAATGAGATGAAAATAAATCTTGGATGTGAATATTTTATAACATATGCTAACTCTTTCTGGCCACAGTGTCAGGTGGAGTCTCATCAGTCCACATCTGACCAGTCTCTCACATGTACAAGACAAACTGACTTTCAGCGTAAAACATCCAGATGCTGGTTAACTAGACAACTGAGCAGCCTGCTGTCTGCAGTAATGACCTGTTAACATGTAGCTGCTGGTTATTTTCCACACTAAAACAAACACAACTTGGACCTACTGCTCTCACCACAGGAGAAAGGAAATAGTGTAAAATATCAATCTCTCAGCCTTCTTTGAAAATGCATGTTTTATAATGAATCTTTTATAAATGTGTTTTGAATCCTTCATTCCTACCATGATGTCTAATGTCTGATAACTGGTGTGAAATTCATCGTTCACATTAAATTTGATATCTCAAAGTACTCTCACTAAACCTCGTTTCAGAAATCGATGCAATCTCTCGGTGGTGATGTCATAGTAATCGTAGCTGTGCTATTGATCCTCGTCTGTTGAAGACCCTCTCGAAATCAGTGCCCTCTTCAACTGCATAAACAAATCTAATGACTAGTCTTTTATTTCGGCCCCTCTGTGTGCTCCGTCTAACATCAGTTCCATTGTGAAGGTCCTTGTTGTCTCACAGGCAGCAGTCGTTGACAGAATGGTGTTATTCTGAGTGCAGAGAGGTTTATTTTGTGTATAGCTGGGCTGTGTACAGACCTATGAAAGTGTTCTTAACTACTGTATATGTTATACCTTTAACTTTGAAATAAATTATGTAATATTTGTGATTCTTGTGTTTGTGATAGGTTGGAATTTATTCATGCTTGGTATTACTTGCAGGTCTAACTAGAGACTTCTCTTTTTTGCAACACTCTTTTTTTGTTGGTTTATAAAAGCAATATGAACATATGTAATAAAATAAAATCCTCAACCAGTTGAACATAAAGACCTCGAGCAAAAAAAATGGGTGTAGGGTTTTAAATTTAGTTTTAATTAAAAAGTTTTACAAGTAATAACATAAGTAAAAATCATGAAATGAGGTGATTGTGCTAACAGGGATATTGAATCAAGACATTCATGTAGAGATAGTGGGGGGCTACTAATCACACTAGGATGTGTGTCTGGTATTTATTCAGACAAAATCAGGTCTAATGTTTTAGTCATACACTCACCGCCCAATTTATTAGGTACACCTGTTCAACTGCTTATAGCAAATAGCTAATCAGCCAATTATGTGGCAGCAACTTGAACGAAAAAGCCTTGTTGATGCCAGAGGTCAGAGGAGAATGGACAGACTGGTTCAAGATGATAGAAAGGCAACAGTAACTCAAATAACTTTTGGTTACAATCAAGGTATGCAGAAGACCATCTCTGAATGAACAGCACGTCGAACCTTGAAGCAGATGGGCTACAGCAGCAGAAGACCACACCAGGTGCCACTGCTGTCAGCTAACAGGAAGCTGAGGCTACAGTTCTCACAGGCTCACCAAAACTGGACAATAGAAGATTGATGAGTCATGATTTCCGCTGCGACATTCAGATGGTAGGGTCAGAATCCGATGTAAACAACATGAAAGCATGGATCCATCGTGCCTTGTGTCAATAGTTCAGGCTGGTGGTGGTGTAATGGTGTGAGGGATATTTTCTTGGCACACTTTTGGCCCCTTAGTACCAACTGAGCATGGTTTAAACACCACAGCCTACCTTAATATTGTTGCTGACCATATCCATCCCTTTATGACCACAGTGTACACATCTTCAGATGGCTACTTCCAGCAGGGTAACGCACCATGTCACAAAGCTCAAATCATCTCAAACTGGTTTCTTGAACATGACAGTGAGTTCACTGTACTCCAATGGCCTCCACAGTCACCAGATCTCAATCCAGCAGAGCACCTTTGGGATGTGGTGGAACGGGAGATTTGCATCATGGATGTGCAGCCGACAAATCTGCAGCAACTGTGTGATGCTATCATGTCAATATGGACCAAAATCTCTGAGGAATGTTTCCAGCACTTTGTTGAATCTATGCCACCAAGACTGAAGGCAGTTCTGAAGGCAAAAGGGCCAGTGAATGTATACTAACTGTGGTGTCTACAACATTTCATCCAGTTCTCAATAAAAATTTTCTTCTGGGTTCTCAAACTAAAAGTCTTTCTCTCCATTAGATAAATATCATATACCAAGTGTAGACCTTTATCTTTTACCTCAAAATATCTGGATGAAAATGGACTGTATGGGCCCACAAGTCTCTCCTTTACAGACATGCCCACTTTGTGCTATTCTCATATAGTATAAATGTGTTATTTTTGTCTGTTGTATGAATATGTCTGCACACTGAGGTCCCCACACACTCTTGGAATTGTATAACTTGGGTATGACTGGAAATCTGAGACTCTTGTGGATTCAATGAGCCCAATTTTATTCATGTGTGATGATGTTAGCCCCCATAGACGCTGTGTAAAATGACCTACTGTGACCTCTAGGATAATCACAGCCTCATGAAGGTTTACAGCCACAAACTACAGACCTTGGTCACTCAGAGGAGGGATGGCTTTTATGGATACACTGACAATAAGGGAGCAGAGGTGCTCGCCATGGAATCGCTGAACAATGTAATTCTTACAGAAATCTCCAAATGTCAATTTTTTTTAAACCAAATCACAGCATGGGTTTTTCTGTGGTGTTCCTCAAGGCCTTGGAGTCTTAATGTGGTATTTTTAGATGATTTTTGACCATTTTTATTTAACCTTCATTTAACTAGGAAGTCAAAATTGAGATTGAAAATCTCTTTTACAAGAGAGACCTGGCCGAGGTAGCAGCCAATCAGAACACATTTAAAATGCAACAAATACAACATATAATACAAAAATCCACAATAAAACAACAACTATTCAAACATAGTGGCCTCGCCAAGAGAAACAAGCACACGTCTCTGTCACCACATTCTTTATGATGCCCTTAAATTCATCCATGGATATAAGTGTTTCTAATTTTAGATCTGTTTAAAGATTGTGTCATGTCTAAGGTGCACAGTAGGAGAATGCAGTTTCCCCAGATCTGTTAAAACCCAAGGTAAATTAAAAAGCAACCACTTAGAGGAGCATAGCTGGTAACTACCAGAGCTGATGGAAGTTTGCCCAGTATTGCTTTATAGATAAAGAACCACAAAACCAGTGCTGTTGTCTGTGAGTGGTCAGTGACATCCAAGCCACCAAATCATAAAGAATGCAGTGATGAGTGAGTGACGTAGAGATGTGTGGTGTACTAAATCAAGGCTACGTAAAATGGAGGATGTTGCATGCATATACAATGTGTCACCGTAATCAATCACAGATGGAAAAGCAGCATTCACAAGTTTTTTTTCTAAGCACTGAAGGCAAAACAAAACTTATTTCTAAAATAAAAGCCGATCCTCACTTTAAGCTTCCTAACTAGAGCAGCAATACGTACATTAAATGACTAAATACCCAAGGACTTGTATGAGGACACTCTTTCAATGGATTAAAATCAATTTTAAAATCAATTTTTAACTCAGCAGAGCGGTTTCCAGTGGCTGAAATGCTTTTTCTTTTTTAATTCTGGGTGGTCAAAATGCTTGAATTTAGCACCAAATCTATGTAACAAAAGGTATCAACCCTAAAATTGCTGCAACAACTTATGAGACAGAACTGAGTATTGGGAATGGAAATCATATGCTTTTCTCATAATGCCCCCTGTACATTCTAAACTTTAATAAGTGCAATTGAAATAGTTTATTTATTTATTTATTTATGACTAGATAAACCTGACACGGCTGCAGCTGCACCTCAAATTAATCTTCGGGTTCCCTGCTTTCAGATGGTGTGTACCACTTCTATGTGGCATATTGCCACAAATCTGTCCTCCCCTAAAAGGACAAGAATAGTTCCATGGAGGGTCTCTGAGGGTTAATCAAACCAGCACAAAGTAAAGCCAGTCTAATAATCCAATCTTGGATGCACACATCATTTTTAAAGAGAGCAGATAAAATGATTTCTGGTGAGCTGGTGCCTTTGTGTGGCTCAGTAAATCTCTGATCCTCTCAGTGATTTATATTCAGTGTTGGCCACAGCTTTCTGATCCATAACAATCTGACACTGCCAATGGAAAAACACTCTGGATATGCTCTCACTTTTATTCTCTCAAAAACCTCTGAAAACAGACACTTCAGCTCTTCAATAAAATCTCTTGAACTAAACCATAACTTCACTAACTTGTCTGCAAACGCATGATAACGCCCAGTATCTTCTTTTTTTTATTAAGCAAAGTGATTTTCATACAGCTGCGTCATCATTTCCTGTGCAGTCCACTTTTCCTTTTTTCTCCTCCTCATTGCATGCAGTTATACGGAGGAGACTATTTTTCCGCAGGAAAAAAGAAGAATCAGTTTTCAGGCTGCAGAGACAGAAAGCGACACAGGCTCTCTGTGAAAGAATGGATCACTGAGCAAACACTGCAGCAACACACACACACAGGTAGGCTGTTTGTTTCACCTCATTAAATCCTGCATATGTGACTAAATGTAACATTTTAAAGTAACTTACAGCAGTGTGTGTGTAGCATCTTTAGAGAGTTGAGTTGATGGAGAAAAAGTAGTTCTCTCTGTTAAACAGTGTGTTGTGCTGCTGACATGATTAACATGACTCACTTAAAGTTACTGATACACGCTGGCTTTGATCGATGTTGTTGTAAACTGTCTGTTTGACGTTTCGGATGGAAAAGTTGCTCTCCATAGTGTTGAAGCTGCATTTGCATGGGTGGGCCTACAGGGGGCGCCTCAGCCTTTGAATTTGATCCATCAGGGTAACTAATGTCTTTGCACTCTGCAGACTTTGTTGATACTCTCACCTGTGTTTACTTTTGCCTTCATGTCCCTACAAGTTTCACTCCAGTAGGTCTCACTGAGACATCTTGCCAAACCCACCCTACACACACACACACACACACACGCTCATGCAGAAACTGTCAGTGTATGAAACATTACACCATTACGCTACATTTGCCTTCAAGGTTTCTCACTCAGGAGTCAGACTGATGTTGTTGCTGCTGTGTTGTGAAGAGCTGAAATGCCACGAGATAAAGGACCGTCCTTGTGCTAAACTCTGCTCCTCACTGTGTTGGGAAACTGCAGCTGCAGCTATTCAAAGCATTTTTTAGACACAGTGCCATGGTGTTACTTGTTATTGAGCAAGCATCCAAACGTCTGTTTTTCAGACAAAATGTTCCCGTGCAAATTATTCTGTCATCAGGAAAACAATGACCCGGTTTATTGCAGATTGTTTTCAATTAAAACCAATCATCATTCTATTACTTTATTTTCCTTATTGAGCGTCCCAGTATTATTACCAACACACGAGCTGCCAACACACACACACAAGGTAGTCAGCACTGTTTGCATAGGTGCAGATTTCAGGGGAGATGCAAGGGACACATCCGTGTGTTATCCTCCCTATAAAAACATGAAAGTAGCAGAGGGCTGTAAGTTTGACAACATTTATAAAGCAGAAAAAGCACAAAACGGTGCATAAAAATTCACCAGAATGCTGTAAAATAAGTGTTTGATGCTCAAAATGTTCTGGCAGACGACCCCTAAACGTCAACACTGAAACAAAACCTGCACCCTTGATTGTTTTCTTTTCTCTCCTTTGGTTATAGACTGCAAAATGGTGTCTGTATGAAAAATCACACAGGTTTAAAATGTGCCTTGGGCTGTAAACCCTTGAAAATGTGAATAATCAAACAGCTTACACTCCTTGTTAGTCTCCCTGAACAAGCACAGAATAGCAACATGTGCAGGGAATATTACAAAACATGGAACTGTAGTTATATGATATTATTTTCAGCTACAGTGCAGGAGACACTTGCAGCTGATTTCCCTCACTTTTAAAGAGGAGAGGATGTCTTAACTCGACAAGTCGTGTCTTCTCTGTCAGCGCCATCAGGCGTGTTGACTAGACACGTCAGCCTCAACTTAATCCTCCAGTTTAAGAGCTGCCTCGGGTCTGTTTCTGTCTGAAACCCGATATGGTGTTTATTGCACCAAATATATTCTCAAATGGCTCCAATGTTTCCATCCTTCCCCCGACCCCTCGAACCCTGTGAGCGTCCAGGAGCTGAAAGAAAGAATCTGAGGTGTAGGTGGGACAATCCCCATAGAGCTGTGGAGTAATCCCCCCTGAATGTTTTAGGATTTGGGAATCACAGTGGATCCTTGACAAACACACATAAGATTTAAGGATTTCATTTGAGAAAATAAACACTCGTTCCCCCGTGAGTCTTTAGCAGGTGAATAATCATAAGAGTGGGAAGACAGGCCTGAGATTTACAGCTTCGGAGCTCTGCGGTCTAGCCTTAAACTTTCTTTATATCAAGTTTTGGAGCCTTGTTGAGTGTTGTGTCACGGATGTAAGGATTTCATTATGTATGTATGTGAGCGGATGCATGTTATGTTATGTTTAGAGCTTTGTTTGATGCTCCCATGTCATGCAACAAGAGGATGTGGCTTTTAATGAGAAATGCAGATGCCACTGCGATCAATGGAAACAATGAATTCCATGAGAGGATAAACCTCGGTTACGTTCTGGTAAAACGTCCCACAAAAAGCAGTCGCTGCTTCTGTCTTTGTGCCCAGACGGTGAGGATTTGTAGTGTTTTCAGGAAGGACAGTCTTTTACGAGACCTTGAAAGGGGTTTTGAGGGGGTCGCTGTGAAAGGCTGCACAGTGGCAGAGCTTGTTGGCTTCCTGCTGACTCGATGTGACGAACTGTGATGACGGATGTCTGGGTTTTGTGACTTCCTCTGTTCCCAAGTCTGTGGGATGATAAGACAAGACCCCAAGAGGCTGAAAGGAGAGGCTTTTATGGATGTGTTGTGCTTCCACATTTGGTGTAAAGATGTTGCATGCAGCAGCATCGACAGATAACCATGAGTGGTGAAAGGATTTGTTGTTGGATAGCATGAGCAATATACTGTGAAGAGGAGGTTTTTCCACATTATAAGCTACTGTAAAGCAGCTGAAAACACATGCACATTGTTTTATTTGATGCTGTGCTTTTTTCTGAGACAATGAGACACTGACAACCTCCATCAATTTAGAATTAACCAACAAACAAAACACCAGAGCTATGGTTTGAGCAGATGATCCCTGTCCTGTAATCCCTACAGTGCATATGAGGTTTGTTTGGTTTGATCCATGGTGATTTTGATCAACACAAACTGAAGGATTAGCAAGGAAACAAATTGGGTGTCTTAAAGGAGCAGTGTGTTGGATTTAGTGGCACCTACTGGTAAGGACTGCAGATTGCAACCACTTGAAACTGAGCTCTTGGGTAGGATTCCCTCAGAGTTCATTGTTCAGGAGGTTTTTACCAGGAGCTGAATTATCTGTGGAAGTCTCCTCCTCTCCAAAACAAACAGACCAGGTGATTAAAACTGGTAAAAACGCTCAATAAAGCAGTTTTACAAATCAGTGTTTCTCCGACGCTGTTTGGCTCGTTGCAGACAGGCCGCTAGGCCAGCACCTGCTAATGTGTGCTCACATTTTTTGTCTGATGACTTAAGATCTAGATGTTCAAGAGGTTTTTACCAGGAGCTGAATTATCCGCAGATGTCTCCTCCTCTCCAAAACAAATGCATCAGGTGATTGAAACCGATAAAAACACAGAATAAAGCAGTTTCACATTATAAATCAGTGTTTCTCCCACGCTGTTCGGCTTGTAATGAAGAGGCTACTAACGAGGGTGGCTGATGCAAAAATGGCCCTATCTAGAGCCAGTGTTTGGTTTGCGTGTTCTGGGCTGCTGTTGAAACATGGCGGTAGATCATGGCGGAGTCCCTGCTCCCTAAGTGGGTAAAAACAGCTCATTCCCAGATGAAAACACAATGATTCTTATTTTCAGTTTCCCAGCTGGTCCAGCCACAGGGTCCAGATTTCTCCTTAGTCATCAGTTCAAGGTCCACACAGTTAAATATATTCAGCATCATACTTGTGTTTGGCCATGTGGTCGAGCTAGTTTGCTGTCTCTGTACAGTATTTGTCACTTAGTCACGCAGTCTACAGCAGGAAATGGCACTTCGAAATGAAAGCTCTGCTTTGGAAATTCACTGTACTTCAAAATGAGGTGTGTTTTTTACAGACTCGACAAGTTTGCGAGTCACTTGCGGCCCATTCAGAATGGACCTGCGACCCACTTTTGGACCAGATGGGATCCACTGCGCTGAAGAAAACATGCATATTATATTATATTCCATATCAGCCAATATATCCCCCGAAATCCTGCACATATGACCCTTAAGAAATGTATTATGTGTACGTCTTGCTTTATTGTAAAGCACTGTGATGTGTGCTCCAGAGTCGTACATAATTAAACTTCACTTCCTCACTTATACTTGAACAGATGAATACATTTTAATGAGCACTGACCAGCTGACCGCTGAGAAGCATACTGTGCAAGTTTAGAATTCATGTGGCTTTCTCATTGTGTCGTCGTCTGCTGTAATTTTTTTTTAGGTATTTGTGGAAATGTGTCCAAATGAACATGCACAGTCTGAGATGGTTTACACGAGCTGACATTACAAAGATGCTCTTTGTTATTCAGCGAATGCTTCAGAACCGCAGCACAGAGAGAGTTAAGTGGTTTAATTTGGTTGGAGTTAACTCAGACCTGGGGGGATTTTACATTTTGGGTGAATATTTTCATTTTTGTGGTCACCTCGAGTTTAGACATGTGGTCCAGCTCCAAAACACACCCAGATACTTTAGATATGTTTTAGAGTATGTTGAGAGATATGCAGCTGTGGAATGTAACTGTACACATTTACTTAACCACTGTACTTAAAGAGGAACTTAACACCAGGCTGAGTCTCCTGCCAGGTTTGGGCTCTGTTGCACCGGTAGCCACACCCACATGTGATGTCACAGGGTCTTGGAGTTCACTGCTACAGTGAGGTGAGAAGTTAAACTAATGAATGTCAGCAAAAATAGCATTTTCAGGTGGTGTTAAGGAACACTTTATGTTGTGTTTTGATGTATTTGTGCTCTACATAAAAGTACTATATGTAACTCTGAAGGAAGATAGTTGATTGCTGAGCTTTGGGTTGGTGGTTTGGTGCAACTGCCAACCCAAAGTGTCACTGGGAATAAGACTCAACAGTCAATTATCTGTCTTCAGAGTTACTTATAGCACCTTTAAGTATTACCACTTTATGCTATTTAATCTGCCTTGATAATAAGCAGTAAAAATTTGACAGTACAAAGAATCTGATCATTATATTACAACAGAAATATTTAGACATTATTTTTTATTATAATATTCATAGTGAGTGCTTTTTATCATTTTGAGGTACTCTGTTTTATATTACTTTATGCGTGTGCTCCACAACATTTGAGAAAGAAATGTATACTTTCATATGACAATTATAGTCACTAGTAACCCTATCATCATCATCATCAAAGTGCCCTACAGTGTTTAAATTCAGCTTCACCTTGACTCAAGTGCTGCTTTGGTAACTTACTACACAATAAAAAGTGACAGAAGAAAAGAGGACAAAAAAACCCAAATTGGTCAGAGCAGGAAAAGATTATATTTCTGGAGGAATACACGTCTTACAAAGTAAATTTGATCCCCAAATACCAGAAAACAGAAAACAATTGTCGGAAGAAATTGCAACGAAAATGAATTCAGTCAAAGCTGTAGTGTAAAATCAAAAGTGTATCCACTGGTTTCTCCTGGATGCAGAACACTCCATAAACTAAATCATGTTGCAGTTAAGATAGAGTCAGAGGTACCTTAAGTTTCTTTTTTTTTTTGCTGTGGTTGTTAAGCTCTTTTGTGCAGCAGTCTATGAATGGTCTATGAAGACCAAGACAAGGAGGAAACCATAAATACTTAAGTGAACCTTTTAAGGAAACCTTAAGGAGAGGACTTAAGGGTGTTTTGTGCATCCAATTTTTATTTTGAGGAAACCTTAACTAGGACTTGAAGGAAAATCTTCACAGCCCCAGGACTTTTACATGTAATATGGTATTTTAACCTTGTGGTATCACTCTTTTGACCCAAGGATCCAAAACTTCTTCCACCACTAAACGATGTGCCTTAAATATCAAATTATGTCACCAAAATGTATTTGACTCAAAACAGGGTCAGTGTCTACTTTCACCGCTCTCTGGCAGTGGTGGGATGTAACTAAAGGGCCAGCTGCTTCTCACATCATGTGGGTCAGTAAAAAATAAATCACATACAAATAAGACAAACACAATTGTTTCTGTCACTGAAAAAGAATTAAACTGTCCACCGCTCCTGAAAACGGTGTGTTGTCGACTTAATACTTCTCTGCGGTGGCTGCTACCTAGCAGGAAATGTCTGCTGTGAGGTCACCGTTTGTTTGCTTGTTAACTGTCCGATTATGAAAACACATTACATCCTGTGTAGCTCTGATAGTCCTGCCACTGTGAGGTGATCAGATGAAATGGAAAGTGATCCTGCTTGATCATCCAGTATTGTGTGGTGGGCCACGTACAGAATATTTGAAAGACTTTGACATGCCTGGAGAAAAGGATTATCTGTATCTGTTCAACCAACTCAATGATATGTATCTCTATCTGTAGGGCTAATGGGTGGAGTTTAACCTGACAGTGGGTGGAGTTTAAACCAGATGTGGGTTGGGCCTAACCAGAACTTGTTAACTATGACCCCCTTTACACCTTGCATCAACATGCGTTTTTTGCGATCGGATAGCAATCCGATTGCTCGTGACCACATGAAAGTACAGGTGTAAATACACTCGCAACGCATTGAGGAAGCATTGTTATCCAATCAGCCAAACCACTTCTGAAGGTGGTCAGGGACGCATCGCGACCACATCTAACACAAGTGTAAATGCAAATGCGTCTCCAATCCACATGCAACAACTCCGTGGATGAAAAGAAGTAAGCAAGGTGCGCCAGCTGGACACAGGAAGAATGAGGAAGAAGATATCAACAACACTTACCGGGTAGCGACTGCAGAGAAAAAGAAAACACCATGGTGAAGAAAGTTTGACGTTGGATATTCACAGATATTCATATTTTCATTTTGGGTTGAACACTGATTTCCACCTCCATGTCATAGGCAGAAAACAATGAGCAACACAGGGTAGGGCTATTAACCCAATAGCTTTCACATAACTGGACCCAGACACCACACACAAATGTAAAATGGTTTGTTGAAGTTTGTTTAAAAAATTCTTATAAAATAAAAAGTGTGTTTTTGTGAGTGTTTGTGTGTGTGTGTGTGTGTTTGTGTGTGTGTGTGTGTGTGGGCGAGGTGTTAATAGCCCTACCCTGTGTTGCTCATTGTTTTCTGCCTATGACATGGAGGTGGAAATCAGTGTTGAACCCAAAAAGAATATGCGAGTATCTGTTGAATATCCAACATCAAACTATCTTCACCACAGTAAAGAAACGCCGAGGACGGAGCCACGGTGAGACAAAGTGTCTCCTCTCCATTTGGTCTAACAAAAGTGTCCATACAAGAACGCAACTTCATGGGTGGCTAACATCTTGTTGTTGTTATTGTGGTGCACATGATATGACGTTGTAGTGTGCCACTAGGATGTAACATCAGCGGGAAGGAGCGTGATCGGATAGCAAACGGATCTGGATGGGACACCAGAGACGCATGTTAATACCAGGTATAAATGTATGTGGTCATATGCTATCCGATTGCTATCCGATTGCAAAAAACGCATGCTAATGCAAGGTGTAAAGGGGGCCTATGTTAAGCCCTAAATTGATCAGGCTCCAGGCCTCCAGGAAAGCTGCTCAGCCTTGCTGCCAATTTTTCCCAGTGGCCACTCGTGGTATTGCACCAAAAAAACAAAAAGGCCCAAAAAGCATTTTCCCCATACACCACCGTCATGAAAGAGACGTCTGTAAAACTGTCGACAGCACACCTCGAACTGCGAACAAGGTTAATGATGAATCTTTCCATTCTGCATTTTTTAGCCACGGTCGTTTTATATTTGTGAAACTTTTCTCAACCTGAGACAAGCCATGACGTCATCATAATGTCAAATGTATGAGCCCAGCTGTAACTTGTGGGCGGAGCCAGCAGGAGAAGCATTACCACATACATGCAGTGGGCCACATACTGTGGAAATAAAGCCAGAAAACTTTTTTGGCTAATGTGCTACGCAAGCACCTCCACTGGACTGAATAGGCGCCATCTTGGGGTTTGGTATCTAGTTATTATTAAATCAATGAAATTGATATGGGTTGATCTGAGGTTGATATATTGGGTGGCCAGTAGCTCAGTGGGTGAACAGGGTGTCCCATGTGTGGCGCCTGTGGGTTCGGCCCTTTGCTGCATGTCATTCCCTCTTTCATGCTTGATTTGTCCTGTCTAGTGAAGGCAAAGGCCAAAAAAAGATGTTGCTATATTTATAGAAATAGAGGATTAACGAAAACTACTCGCAGAACAATGTCAGGATTGAACTTTAGATCATTTTCAATCACAAGAGTAACACACTGATCACAGAATGAGGATTTTCCTTCATCACGAGTACAGATATTCAAAAAGTTTACCGGAAAGATACTCGTAAAAAGTACATGAACAGTAATTTACTATAAAACTATTCACAAAACAATCTGAGGATTGAGTCAGATCATTTTTTATCACAGTAACACAGTAATATTTAAAAAGTTAACACAAAAAAATACTACTAAAAAGTACATTATCTGTACTTGTTTCATCAGAGTATCCGTCTTAAGCCTAAAAATAAGATGAGTTCTCATGAATGAAGCCACCCAGCAGCTCCTCCTTTAACAGCTGCAACATTAAAGTTCACATTCATGCATCAGTAATTATTATAGACTGATGTCATGTAAGACATTAAATGGGGCATTCAGCATAATGAGTGGGCTAATTTTACTTCACAACTTATAGTGCATGTTGATGCCACTACTTATGTCCTATAAAGTAAGAAATGTGAGCACTTCCTCCGCCGCTGGTCTCTGGGCTGCTTGTCTGACAAATGAAAGACATCTTTGTGCTGGGGCTGAAATGTATTCCTATGGGCCAGTGTGGAGGATTTCAGCATGACAATGTGCTGCAATGCTGCCAACATCCCCTCAGCAGCAGCAGCAGCCTTCAACTCGTGAATATTCATCCACGCTCCTCGGCCCCACCGTGACAATAAACAAGGCAGGAGGCTGAATGCCTGTGAGAGGAGGGCAGGGGGCAAACAACCCGTCTCCATGGCAACAAGTCCTGCCTTCCACTGCGCCGCAGCGGGCTGTGAGACAGAGGAGAGGGGAGCAGGAGGGCTCTCTCTGTGTGTGTGTGTGTTTGAGGCGGTTTTGGTTGGAAAGACTTAAATCGGAGTTTATTGAGAGGGGCAGGTATCCGACAAAAAGCAGCTAAAGTTTTTCAACGCGCTGCGGAGCGGGATTTGAACGTCGCAAAGGGGATTATAACCTCAAAATGTCAGCAGCCATGGATGAGAGGCAGAAACTCGGAGGTAACTAACAGCCGTTATTGACGAGCTAACAGCAGGAGGGTTAAACTTTCAGCTAGCGGTAGCAAACCTGCGCAAACTACCCTTAAAACACATGTCTGAAACAAACCCCTTAAAAGTTGCTTTAACAGAAAGTAGCAAGGTGCGTTTAAATGTTGGTCCTAATCCACATGTGACCATATTTGGTCATCGACATGTTTAAACCATGAAGTGCAGCAAAGCAGGCTAAAACTCCAGATTGTTTCTGTACAGCTGACCCTTTGAATGGAGGAAAAATGTCCCAGCGGATTCAGACAGTAACTCTGTGGATTGTAATTAGACCATGTTATCGCTTAAACATCCAAAAAGTCAAAGCAGCAGATAAGCAGAAACAGGACTGCAGATCAGAGCACTGGACTCACTGCAGGGTCCTTTTCCTGTTCAAGTTTGGACTCTGAGGAGGGGAGACTTTTATTTCTCATCCTGGGAGATAAAACCTACATGAAACAGAGTGTGCTAACTTTGATTATGTGTGTCTTACATGCTTCTGGTCACATACAGCTTTTACATAAGATAGTACACATGCAGTTCTCTTTGTTAATGCTGTAGACACTGTGTGTGCTGTGAATGGTACAGACCTAAATACTACATATGACATGTCATGTACAAAAGAGTTAAGTTTACTGAAGTAATTTGAAGACAAATGCACATGTACATACTTTATGTTCATGTCTGTATTGTGCTTTTTTCCCATAACATACTCTGTTGTCCTACAGTAGTTAGTTAGAGGGCTATCATTTTAACTTAATGCTCAGCAACAAGTGATTTTTGGCACAAATGTGGATATGACCTCTTGCACTTTACACAAGAGCGTATACATGCTGTTCTTTGTTTGTGACAACAGCAAAGATTTGTTGAACTTGTTGAAGACAAAATGCACATGTACATACTTTATGTTCATGTCAGTATTGTGCTTTTTTCCTAGAACATTCTCTGTTGTCCTACAGCCTTGTTAGTTAACGTCAGCTTGTTTTGAATGTCATACTTTGGTGTAAATTTAGGCCACGGGCTCAGCAGCAAGTGATTTTTGGTACAGATGTATCACCTTTTGCACTCACATACTGCTTTTACACAAGAGAGTATACTGTGTACTTTATGAGCTGTATAAAATACAGACCTGTGTACTGCAAATGACATCCTGCACATGTCATGTACAAAAGAGTAAAGGTTTATTGAAGTAATCTGAAGACAAGATGCACATGTACACACTTTATGCTCATGTCAGTATTGTACTTTTTGTTCTAAAACATGCTCTGTTGTCCTACAGTAGTTCGTTAGTTTTAGTTAGTTAGGGGGCTGTCATTATAACTTCAGCTTGTTTTAGTTTAAATTTCAAACTTTCAGTATCAGATCACAGTGAAATTTGGTGTAAGTTTAGGCCATGGGCTCCCCAACAAGTGATTTTTGGTACAGATGTGCATCCAGCAATCTGAAAGATGTTCCTTTTTCTTTCTTATGACCTCTTGCTCTCACTTTGATGAAGAAATCTTGTTCATGTTGCACACAATCGCCTTGTGTCACATGAAACTGTCGTGAATCTAGATTCTGCTGCATATTTACAATATCCAAACACAGCCAATTATTAAAGTTTTAACACATTCACATCTGTAGAGCAATGCTAGCAGAGGCACGCTCTCACTGAGTGCTTTGTAGTTTAAATATGAGAGGCTTTGCTGCGTTTATCATGAATGTTTATATGAGTTTTCTTAACAGATTACAACTTAAATCCTTATGATCTTATCTTACACACTATAATGCAAACCCTCAGAGACGTGACTGGCCTTCTTTAGCTCTCTTTTTTCCTCCTAAACTCTTTCTATTGTGCAGATCAAACAATGACCCTTCCCCTCTCACTGGTTGGGACTGTCAACACGAAGCTATTGAGGAAATTCTTCTCTGTTCTCCTTTCAGTTAAACAGAAGTGAGCCTGGCCTATCAGCGGACACTTTTTAAGGGACTGTGGTTCACTCAGCATTATAATGAAAGGGATTTTCCTCTTTCCTGTTACAGTCTGTCCATCCAGATAGTTTTGCTGAGGATCTTAAAAACATAACTTTGCACATTTAACTCCTAATAATCTGCATTTTTGTGTATATTTTCCATCAGCACGTGTACTGTACTCTCGAGGAAATAGTTTTTCCAAATGTACTTGATATGACGCTCAGTGCCACTGGGTGTGTTGTGTCAGGGTTACAGCCTGGGGCTCTAAACCTTAGCAAATGACATTTACAATGTTAATTTTGTGTTTCTGAGTGAACTGTCTGGTTGTACACATTGTATACTGAAAATGTCATCTAACAGAAACAAATATCAGTAAATCAAAGTGGCAAAGTGTTTCACCCAGCTTTAAATTCATCCATCATTTATTACATTAAACCTGTTTGAGAACATGTTTCATACTCCTAACTTGAGCAGTCTGTTCATCATGATGGAGTGATGGAAGAGTGCACGATTAAATGGAAGTGTCATCTCTTCATATCCTCTTTATGCTCTGTTAAGTTGAGCTCAGGTGCTGCAGGTGTTTGCTGGGAATAATCTGTACAGTATGAGCTGCCAGGTCTCAAAACTACTATTTTACTTTCTGGTGGTAACATAAAAATTCACACATCCTTCCTCCTGTTTTCAACGCTCAACTTTTTTGACCTGCAGCTGGACAGTCAGTCGTTTTTAACCTTCACTGAAGTGGTCCTTGGAGAATGTTTGTTCATCAGCACTTTACTTCACAGTCACATTTTAAAGGGACAGTTCACCTCAAAATCATAAATACATCTTTTTACTTTTACCTGTAGTGCTGTTTATCAGTCTAGATTGTTTTTGTGTGAGTTGCCGAGTGTTGGAGATATTAGATGTAGAGATGTCTGCCTTCTCTTTAATATAATGGAACTAGATGGTACTCAGCTTGTGGTGCTCAAAGTGCCAAAAAATATATTTGAACAACTCAACAGCAATGTCTGTTTCCAGAAATCATGACCCAGTTACTCAAGATAATCCACACACCTTATTGTGAGTAGTTTCATGCAGGAGCTGGCCAACAGTATCGCTGCACTGAAGAAAGCGTGCATATACATGGTCGAGAGGCTCGTGCTTGTAGCAGCGCACAGTGTAAACATAAATGGCGTCCTCCTTAGCTAAGCTGTAATGTTAGCTAGTTCAGTGATTTGCTAGTAGTGGATGCACACTTCCTTCTATGCGTTGATACTGTTTGCAGGTGTAGTTCGGGGGAAAGAAAATAGTCCCTACATGAAACTGCTCACAACAGGTCTGTGGATTATCTTGAGTAACTGGGTCATGATTTCTGGAAAGAGACATCACTGTTAAGTTTTTGCGCTTTGAGCTCCACAAGCTGAGTGCCATCTTTATATCGAGGATATCGATATATCCTAAACTTGGCAACTCGCACCAAAACAATCTAGATTGATAAACAGCACTACAGGTAGGAGTACAAAGAAATAATTTTGATTTTGTGGTGAACTGTCCCTTTAACATATGCCTAAGACTTGCTTAGTGTTATAGTCTGATGCTTTTGGCCCTAGAACAGCTCAGAAGAGACCGTTTTGTTCAGGGTCTTGCTGAAGGGAACCACAGTCACCGCTGTTTGGAGCAGAGAGAGTATTTCTATATCATTTCTTCTCAGCTGAGTGTTGGTCACGTCACAAGACCATCTCCCTTAACTTGAACCCCCAAGCTCAACAGAAGTTATCAACCACTGAGAAATAATGCTTCTTTAGATAAGAAGATCTACTTTCACTTTTTATTGCTGCACATGATAAATCCACCCTGATGTCCAGTTATATTAGTAAGCTACAAGTGTCTGGCTGTAGGATAGTCAGAAGTTGGACTCTAGATCTATTTAAAGATGTTTTAGGTTTGTCAGTTTGTTTTATAGTACAAAAATTACAGAAAAGAAATGTCTGTTGTGTTCTTGTCTTGGTCTTTTTCTCTTGAGAGGCTTGTTTGACTGTTGGCTGATGAGAATACGAGAAGCTGTCTTGTAGTTTACCAGTGTGATACTGTTAAACACTTGCATGACAGCACTGATATATCCCTGATTTATAGTCCTTGGTTTAACCTCTGACTTTGCTTTGACAGTTGCTGCTGTTGAACATTCTCTCTGCTGCAACTGGGAAACGGCAGCATCTCTTTATTGACTCTTTTGTAGGTTTTCTGTTGAGTAATAATTAACCGGCAGCCGCCGAGTAAATAACTTGTGCATGTCACATTATAACAAGATCTCTCGATGTACTGTACATCCAGTGAGGTGCAGAGAATCAATGGGATCTGCTCGATACCATGTCACCATAAAATGACATCACTGTGCCAACATTAGCACGCCACGAGATGCCTTTATTGATTCAGGATGCCTGCTCAGATACAAGCAGTACATGATCAGCTTTGATGTCCGAGTGCTGGCGCCAATGGTTGTGAATCTTTTAGTTCATCTAGACAGCCTGTAACCTATAATGCATTTCTAGTGGCTTTGTTTTGGAGGATAGTTTTCAGATTTCCAGACCATTTAATCCAAAGACTTGCAGGTGTTACTTTCTCTAACATTGTCGTCATTCACTGACTACTTGCGTCAAGACTGGTAATGCTGGTGTGAGCTTTGGAAACCAGGATGACTGGCTAAAGTGGAAAAGTGTATGTACTGATAAAAAGACGTTTAGAAAAGTAATGATGGAAGTGATGACATTGCAGGTCCTTACCCCACTTCTCTATCTTCTTGCACTGTCCTAAGAATTTTTACATCACGTTTGTTAATGGAAAATACATTGGTTCTGCTTTATTTTGCTCATTTCCTTAAAAAATGTGTGTGAATCGAACATTCAGATCTGATTAAATGACAAAAAAATCCAGTATTGACATTTTTAACCCACCTGAAGCTGATAAACACTGACAAACATGCTCATAGCAGAGAAAATTAGCGACACTAAAGGTGACGTACAAGTTGTTTTTGTTGGCTTGAGCTCAACTTTGACTTTAAGACAGAAGCAAACAAGAATACATCTTATCAACTTCATGTCCTTGGAAAAGTCAAAGACTGCGTGTCAGAGGTCAGCTCTGTGACACGGACTCCAGCCCCCCTGCTGCAGCTCAGATGGATTTAAGCCTGTTTTCCACATGCCTGCCTCTGCAGCTGTGCATGCTCATATCTAGGTTACACAGAAGGGTTTTTCCTCTGTTCCACAAAGAGAAAATATGCCATGATTGCTCAGAAAAAAAGCTGAAATGGCTTAAAAAAAGAGATAAAAAAAGGTTGCAAGAATTGGTTCCACCTGGCCCATTGAGCTATACAGTGGCAGCATGGCGAACCAGTGGTAGAGTATGCTGGTAATTATATAGGTATGGCTGTGTGCAACTGCCAGTAGCATCAACCTTGGTGGTTTTCTTTTACGCAAAGACACATTAAGGCTACCTCAAACTGCTGTAAAGAAACAGCAGGTTGTGTACAGAGTATACATCCAGAGGGATTTTGGTATATGGTGTGTACATCTCATATGTACAGTTTGTGTTTAAATGCTTTTATCTGTGTACGTATGAGAGCTGGATTCCCTTTGTGCAGCTGAACTCCCACAATGCTCAGTTTAACATGATCCGACTCAGCCAGCTCAAGTCTCTTTTTGTCCGTGGTAAACAAAACTGGTCTTTCTGCAGATATTGAAACAATGGCGTGGATCAGTGTGTGGGCTCATGCCTGCCAGTAAGTTGTGACGTGTGGAAAGAGTTGAGAATTTGCAGAGATTTTCACTCTTCCTCGCCCTGTTCCATCTTGGCCGCCTGTAGGCTCTGCGGTGGTTTTTAAAAACCCTTGAAGTCAGGTTGCTGATCAGCAGAAACTGAGGACCAGGTCAGCCAGAAAAACAGAAGAGGAGCAAGAGGCTCTTTTCATGGAGGCTGTTGTGTCTGCTACTGCGTGTTTCAGGATGAGCAAAGATCTGAAACTAAACCCAGTCCTGGCTAATGAAAGTTATGACGTCACAAAGTTGTTACATAAAATCTTGCCTTGCTCTCACGGTCTGAACATCAAGTGCCAGGTGCTGAGAGAGCGCATATTTGAGTGTAGTCTTTGTTGAATGAAAAACAAGCTCTTGGCATCAGGTCCAGGTGTTTCTGCCCCTCTTCCTTCTGCTTTCTTTCACCCTCTGAAAACATTCTTTAATATTTTGAATGCAGCCACAGGTCTGATGGATACGGAAAATATTAGTACATTCCTGCATGTAGTGGAGAGAACTGTGTATCAGATGATATGTCAAATGGTGACAGGGCCAAGGACATGCGGACTCTCTCTTCTGAAAGATATTTTACCTGATAGTCTCTCTCTTTCACACACAAGCACCCACACACACGGCTGATAAAAGACTTACTTTTTAACCACATCTCCCTCTCAAGGACGCATCGGACACAAAGGGCTCTTTTATTCCAGCTCAAACAGTCTAATGGAGACACTGTTGTAGTCTCATTTCATGAATATGCTCTTGTTGCTGAGGAAAATATGCGTCATTGATATGCCTCTAATCAATTAGTACTTCTGGTATATGAACATGACACAACCAGGAAAAACCCTGCCATGTTGAATATTGTAAAGAGACACTTTGGCTTTTGAGATTTGCTATTATGTCAGCGCCAAAGACAGACAGAGTCATGGATGCCTTTTTCATCTCTTTGGAGTTAAGTAATGGAAGTAACTGCTACATTTATAGGGATTAAAAGTAGAGAAAGAGATGTTTTTACTTCTCCAAGGCTTGATGTCTTTGTTTGACAAAGCCATAAGTAGTAGTGAAGTTTCAGTGCAGTAGCCTGTTGTCCTGTAGTTTTTTTTAGGAGTGTTGATGTGTAAAATACAATGTTGCGCATCCTGTCAGGATGCGATGACATACGTCGAGACGCCACTGGTGTCTGTGGGCTAGCATGGAAAACAATGGGTGTGGGTGTTTTCACATGTGTCATATGCTGCTAGTGTGTGTTGCCCCCTACACTTTCTCACGTTTGTCACCTGACCTGGTTGGTCAGTTACATTTTTAATGAAAAGCATCAACAATGAGGTCAAACAACCACTGTGTCTTTCTACATAGTAATCATTTTTAAAGCTACTGTAATCAATATTTTTATATTAAAAGTGGTGTAATGTGAAGGGTTTTGGCATTGTTAGAAAGTCGCAAGAAGTATCAGACCAGAATTACCAGACTCTGCAGTTCCCCTCGGGTCTTCAGTGTGTTTTAGTGTCTTTCAGATTACTGATAATAGACTATGAAGTTTCCACTTGTGGAATCCAGTGGGGGTGGGAATCACCACAAGATCCTCGATACAATATTATAACAATACTTAAGTCATGATACAATTTTATAGCAATATTAAATATGTTGCTAAATGGTGAATATTGTGATAAAATATATTGTGATATATTACCTTTTTTTTAACTGTAAATGATGTCCCCAAAGGAAAACTTTGTCAACATCTGTTTTATCTAATGAGATTAAGTTTTCAGTCTGTCCATCTCACTTCAGCCATTTTTTTGCAGCGAAATCTATCTTGTGGACTGAAAAAGCAATTGATTATATTATTCTAGTAGATTACTAAAAGCTCATTTGTATTTGTAATATTAATACAATATTACAATACGATACGATACGATATTGCCACACAAAAATATCGCGATACTATGCTGTGTCGATTTTTTTCACCCACCTCTAGAATCCAGCTGTTTTTTTAAAGCATTGAATACTAAAAAGAAAATATTTATACAATTGAGTATTGATATATTATATTTTGTGATACTATAGTGATTTTTAATTAATGGTTTTAATGCAAAGGTTTGTGTCAGTAGTTTATATTGTATTGTGTTGAACCCCAATTGCTAGATCCTTCAGTGTCCTAATCTATCTTCAGCCATTTGACTCTTCCGCTCCAATGTGACAATTTATCGGTAACATAAACACAAACAACACAGGCCTATGAAACAAGCAGAGTCATAAAGGGTGCACCGCTAACATTGACATTTAGATTAAAAAAAATTACTGCAATATATTGCAATATATTAAATCATAACCCCTGTGTCATGACACGTATCATATCATATCGCCATTGCTAATGTATTCCTGTGAATACACAGCACTACTTAAAGCTTTTAACAACAGCCTCACATTATTGCCATATCAACTTCTGTAGAATTCTAAAAGTCTAAACCTGAAATGATTGCATTCAAGGACATATTTTTGAAGCATGTACGCACCTTTTTGAAACATATTGCAACATCTTCTCATGTGAATTGTTTTATTTGCCGCAAAAAGCAACAAAATCTGCAAACTAATTTCCTGAATAACACCCTCAGGCCAAAGTGTGCCCATATACGTTCATGTCTCTTCATGGAGTCATATATACGAGACAAAACCAAACAAGTTAACACCAACTGATCAGCATGAAGCGGTTGACTTCTCACTGTTGACCGTTAGCTCGCCTTTGGCTCTGACGTCTCAAGAGAAAATTTGTCTTGAATCTGGTTGAATGCACTTTAAAGGTACTCTAGAGCTTTCTTAGAAGTGCTTGTTTACAGGCTGTGATTTTGTGTAGGGAGATGGTATCAGACCTCAGGAAGTCAGTTGGCTAACGCCTTGGTGTTTACTCTGCAGAGTCCATCTTGGGCCTCTGTGACCCATTTCTGTGATTGTAGCCTTCTCTGTCCAAAAAATTAAAAATGATGAATTCGTACTAATAACCATTCCTTAATATTAATAAAGTGTGTAGGGCTGACACAGACTTAAATAGTTTGATTTTCTTCGCTCCTGGCAGCTGATAGCAGTTTTTTCTCTAATCTCTGTATGTTTCCTTTAAAGTGTTACAAATTGAAGTGACAGAAGCTTCATGTTTTCAGTCAGAGAGAGAATATCGAATGTCACTCCAAAAACATGAAGTATTTTTTCAGCAGGTATTAATCAGACGCAGGATTTCACACAGCTGCCAGTACGTCTGATTTTTATGTAAGCAGAGTATTTTCATTTGGTTTAATTTAGAGAATGAAAGATTGTATTTCTTAAACTCTGCTTATTTTCGTCTCAATTTCCTTTTTATTGCGCCTTTCCAGAATGATTTGTTTTGTTTTATCATGCAATCAGGGATAAATTATTTAGCTAATTTTTGTTCCCTTTCACTATCCAAAAAGTATTTTCACAGGACGATCCACAGCTATCAATATTTCTTGTTCCAAAAGCGGCTAAGGCTTTCTAATTTATATTCATGTTGCTTGATAAGTTGCTCTTCCATTTTTCAACCCTGCAGTGTTTCTGCATCAGCAAAACACAGTCCTGATGTTCATGTGCTATTTTGTACCAGTTTTGTGTAAAAGCACACTTTAAGTGTAAGGTTCTTCATGGAGAGTTATATGTAGGACAGCACAACATCATTCTTTGATGACAATAATGATGCATGCCCTGTCCTCTTTGCACAGTCCACAGTTACAGGAAATAGCTGACAGCAGGAATGCTCCCTCTCTCCTCATCTGTCTCTATAGGACTCTGCTCCACCACTGGTTGGCTGGCTTCTTCATACAACAACTTCCTGTAAACAAGCCATGCTGCCAAGCACCCTCCCATCCTCCACCTCTGATCCCTAGGGATCTCCATTTGACCTCCTTATGCACCAGAACAATCACTTTGAGGCTTTTTGAAAGGGTCATTGCTGCGTTTCAGAAAGTGATTTTCAGGGGCAATGGCCAACAGTTTGAACAAGCTGCTGCTCTAATTTGAGAACAAGTCCAGGAAATGTTTATTATAAGAAAGATGTCTTAAGAGTTCTGTCTGCTGTTAGGACTGTAAGCGTTAAGTAGTTTATTTATTCTGAAACTGATCCACGGTCCATAAGTAATAACACTGTGCATCTGTGAGAGAGCATGCTTTAAACATGTTCAACTCCATTATATTATGGCAGAGGCAGAAATCCCATAGTTAGTTATCACCAAATTTGGAAAATGAAGCCAAAACCATCTGCACTCCTGGATAGTAGAGCTCGACTGATTACTTTTCCTGGGCTGATATATCGCCCAATAGGCTTGGATGGCAAATAATTTTTCATACCTTTCTTACATATCCCCAGAGTGTACGGTACATGATGGTATTTGTTTGTGGTTGTGCTCACAATGTCTAACGCTATTGCCATCTCTCACAGTTGCCATGCTCTCCAGCGCAGTTGCCTTTTCTACCAGTAGAGACTGACCTCTTGTGGCTGGTGATGTGCACTACGTAAAATACATTCTCAATACAGCATCTCCTTATGAGTTTAATAGATAGAGGAACATCTGTATTTTTGACGGTATTGAAAATCATACCTTTGGGATTTCTAAATGCCCTGGTAAACCTTAAAAGGACTTAGCCTATTGCCCAATATTAGCTGATTGCGGATACATCTGCCAATATGTCTGCAAGAACTAAGAAGAAGTCACGGTACAGAAATGCCAAAAAAATGATTGTGGTAATTTAGGAACAGTGTTTTCATTGCACTTCAGCTTCTTTTTGAACTGCAAAGTGGCACACTTACTGGCATGAATACAATATATTTAAAAAATCAGGGATCTGTATCTGAAATGTTTGTTTATGTTGTATCTTTATGTGAAAAATATAAACTGGGTGACATAGCTGATTTTTTGACCTCTCAAATATCAGTATCAGCCTTAAAAAAATCAGTATTGTCAGTAGGGTTAATATTGTTTGGTTAGTTGGCTGATTGGTTGGTTGATATGCTTTTGTCCACCAAAATTCTTATTAGTCAGATGATCGCTGGTGTATTTTCATAAGGCACAGCTGGATGTGTGAGAGTGCTTTGATGGTGCAGCATTTTTTCAGCTGAGACACTTTGGTTGCGTCTGGTTTCTGGTGCAAGGTAGAGTTCTTGCCCTGGTCTTTGCTCTGGATTAAGGGAGGGCTGAAGCATCTAGCGAGAGAGGACAGACCCGTTGGTCTTTGTGATCAGCAGTATTAGTTTTTCCTTCATTGTTGTTGTCCAGCAATAGTACATGTAGGATGTGACGGATGGTCCTTGTGGTATTTGTCCAGCCCCTCCTCCACTGTGATTGGACAGCTGGGTAAAAAGTGATAGTAACGAACGCAATGTTTTACCCAAAGTTGAATATTTTTCAACTACTGGTAACCAGAAAACAAAAGCCAAATGTGCAGCACTCAGCACAGAATAGATGCTCAGCGCCTCACCACATTGCTGGCATTTGTAGCGTAGCATAAATATGTGGGATCCCATCGCAATGAATTAAAAAAATATGCAGGCCTTGGGAAAAAAATCTATCTGTATTGATTAGTTAAGGAGTAGGTAGAATTTCAGTCGACCAAGACTTTTTTTTTTGGTTGACTACAGCCGTAATTGTCAGGCTGTTCTAAATATCACTAGGAATAAGTGAGCAAATGTGTTTTGTTGTGATTTGATTTAACTGACCCTTCAATTAGACAGTCTCTGTTATCGGCCGCTGCTTTTAGACTGTGTAAAAGCAGTTTATCAGCAGCCTCCTGAAGGCCTTGAAATTAACATGTTGTGCTGAAGTGCAGCAGCGGACTCACAATAATCCACTGTCATGACCTTGATGAAGTCAAGCACAATAAACACTAAATAGCTGCAAAATAACACAACCTTAATGTCTCTGCACCCATCAAAATGGTCATGCTATTATTCACGGGGTAACAGCCATGTGAAATGGCTTACCGCTTTCCAAAGGTGGATCAGGAGCTTGTTTAGATATTGTCAGTCATGCAGTTTTCATTGCAGCAATGTAATGTCTGTGTTGTTTGATATGAAAATAGACTTCTTTTTTTTTTATGAAGGAGTAGCTGTGCCGGTTTCTCTGGCACAACATCGTCTACATGTTGTCGTAGCTATGCCACTTACTTTTTGTTTGTTGAAATTCGCCTGCAGTGTTGACACTGAAAATTGAACATGGCATCAGGATTTTTTTTATTAGCTCACCTTATGACAAGTTGCCAAATGCAATAACTACCTTTCCCCCAACTCTCATGTTAGTCTGTGATTGAGAAAAGTCAACTGTGTCAAATTAAGCTAATACAGACTATAGGTTTATTTATTGAGTCCATTATTTCCTATAAAAATCCTGTTGTTATTGTTGGAACCTGTGATCATTCCTTGATGCCAAAGTGAAGCAGTGTCAGACCTACATTAAAGCCAGGTGGTTAGTGCAGCTGCAAAGCCAAGTAACATGAGTTGACTTATTCTCACTGTTGGCACACCCAATTTTGTTTTGGGTCCTGGCTGTGGTCTTACAGGAATGTTGGCCATCTTGTTTTAGATATAGCTCTGGATTAAAGTCCATGTTCATGACAGGATGGGATCCTTTTGTGAATGTACTAAGCCTAAGTCCATTTAATATTTTAGCAATAGCGTGTAAAGGGATACTTTGCTGATTTTTGCCCAGCGTTATATCATAACAAGGTGGCTAATATTATGTAACCTTCTCTCCATCTTACCATCGCCCAGATTTCCCCACTCATCTTCCAGCATGAATCTGCTGGATGATCCAAAACAAGTCATCTAGCTAATTTTTGTTGGCTCTAAGGCTGTTGCTTTGTGAAAAGAGCATTTTTCCATCAGTGAACTCCGTCTTTATTCACAGTCTGCATTCCTAATAACGCTCACTTACAGACCCAGATAGCCTTCAAAGAGTCTGCAGTATGACCTCATGTTTATTTGCTTATTGAAATGCGTGGAATGCTGCGGCTTTTTCGAATGTTTCACATCCTTGTGTTTGTCCATCAGGTGAGTGGGCGGTTTGCAGACAAACATGACTGCCAACAAGAGTTCGAAGGCTGCGCCTCGTGCAGGAGGGGGTAAAGCTCCCCGGGACATCCCCGACAGGTCAGTGACATGTGGGACATCAGGGGCGGGCTGGTTAATGTGCACTCTCAGTTCTGTCACGTGATTTAATCTGACGTGCTGTACTTAATATCAACTATGTCTTTCTCATCAAAGATCAGTTTGCAGTAGTTTTTTCTTTTTTTCCACTCGTGGGAAAGATTGACTGATGATTTTCTGACATGATAAGACTTCCAAAGCTTTTGCAAGTACGATCCTGTATCCTGGACACGGGCCCCATCCAGCTCAGATCTGTGAGTAGAGAGCTGAAGCTTGTGTTAGCATGTTGAGAGCTGACAATGTCCTGCTGGGAGAGAAAAACAAACTTTGGGAATGATATGCGATATCTAGACTATTAGGTCTTACAATTCATCATCCTGTCCATTTTCTTTAAACCAGAAAGTGTTTTTAGGAACAGGCAGACTGGTCTCATCTCACATACAGTAGTTACACATGATCCTTGTACTTCACAGCTGTGAAATATAGTCTGTGTTCACACTCTCACACCAACTTGTGACGGCCTGATGGCTGATTTTTAGAAAGACTATTGTTAGTAATAGTGCTGCTGTCCTTATTTTAATATATAGTTATGCTACTGTTTGACTGGCAGTGCTATTTATTCTTTCCTCCCTGATTTCCTGCTGATGAGGCAGTGGTGGTAAACACACACGGGACAATATTTCACACACCGCAAAACATAATGTAAGCTGTGCCAGCTGGTTTCTGTAATGGCTTGCGGTGTAAATTAGGCCTAGTGGAAGTGGCAAACCACACAAGTGTTAATATTATGATGTAGAAAAATAGCAATCATTTGCTGGTAAACGTTCACCTCCACCACGACTTCCAAGATAAACTTGGTGGATGTAAATGTGAGGAAGACACTAATCACAGTAGCACAAAGCTCTCTCACCCCACTGGCTGCATCCCTCTGACATGATTATTGTGCATTTAACCTCAGCCTCTTTTGATAAATTTAATTGTCACTGTAGCAGAGCCTTATTAACAGCTTGCCGTCCTCATGGGCTCATGGTACCCTAGATTCTTAAAGATCACAGAGACGCTCTGCAGCTCCCCTGTTTAAACAGATGGAGAGAAATTACTTGTGTTGGATAATGCTACACAGTGCATTCCCCTAAAACCATGAGATCGACCAGGGAGGAATTTCTGGGACAAATTACACCTTCACTGAACTGTGTAGCCTCAAGTGGCACACATGGCAACATGCAGCAACATGGTGGAAAAAAAACAATACAAAGCAAAACAAAAAAACAAAGTAGGGTGTGCTCGGTTCTTGTTCTGTGATCTTCTGTGAGGGAATTATTTTAATTAATGTCCTGCACCTAGAGATCACAGGTAGATAAAAAAGCAATCCAGAGAGGTGTTTTGGCAACACAAAACATGCTGACAAGGCTGTGTGTGAGAGAGGGAGTTCAGGCTGCTGTGTTTTATACATCCAGACATGCTCTTTCACCTAATTTCTTTTATTTACTGATACATAAGCAAATAAACCCCTGACAGGCTCAAATGAAGTGTGTGCTGGATTAGAGTATTCATAAATGTATTCTGATGGATGATAAAGTTTACATATGTTGAACTATAACAGCAGAAGTGCTGTTTGTTTGAGCAGTGTGCTCCATCTATCCTGGTCAGTAACAGGAAGTGGCCTGTGGTTAGCATGCCCTGAGAGCCTGAGTGAAAGCCAGAGGCCAGGTTGTGACTGGCATCCCACTGCATGTTCAGTATGTGTGGCCAGCCCCGCTAAAGCTGACTAAACGAGACGTATTTTTACAAGCATGATCCAGAACCCCGTGAAAATCCCCAAACCTTAAAATAGACAAAAATTCTGCACATATTTTGTTTTTGTGTTTGAGGTCTTCATACTGCAGTTTAAATTTTGTTTTAATGCGCAAGAAGTAATCCTAGCTAAATGATGCCTAGTTATCATAAAATCTGTTTTTCTGTGGCTAATTTTACTTTTGCAGTGATCGAATCTGCTGCTGTGTAAACAGATCAAATTTTAGTGCAGTGTGGCGAGGAGATAACAGTGTACGAACCAAAGCAAACAAACAAAACATATAAAAAAGACACAGTGCACAAAAGCTGAATATATAACAAGACAAACGTGTAATTTATTTGAATAATGTCACCAAGTCATGTCCTGTAGACACACTCGATTCAGTTCAAATCACTTCAGTCAAATGAGAATTTCAGACCGAAGACACTACAGTATGTTGTGTACTTAGTTTTAGGGGTGGGAAATATATCGATTATCCTCGATGTGTCGTAGCTGGTTTCATGTGGGATGTATAAAATGACCATACGGTCAATATCGAGTATAAATTGTCACACTGAATTTTTTTTAACCCACAGCATTGGACTTGGTGTTTCAGTTCTCTCGCGAGCAGGCAAGGCGTGTGTTTTCTATCCGCAAGGCTCCAGACTGGGACTATTAAATTGCATTTTGTGACCATGGAGCACTGGTGCAACTGGCAGGTATTATTCATATATGCACTTGAGAGCTGTTAGTTAGTTTCCTGCTCACAGTGAATAAATCCTTGTGTTTAACGGTGCAACTGTAAGGGTTTAACTGTCCGCTAACTGCTAATAGTTTAGTATTTTAGTGGTTCACAGTAGTTGAAAGGAGTTTTAAAAATACAAAAGATATATATTGTTTATTGCAATATAGCCTAAAAATACTGCGATATTATTCACAGGCCATATTGCCCAGCCTTACTGGTATATATAAAAATGAAACATAGATGCAGTCTTTGTGAAACATTCACATTCACAACATGAAGCCATTTTTTTCTTCTACACCATCTTTTTATGACTTGTTTACTGTCACATTGGTGAAATCATGGCTATGCGTGGAGACGGCGCCGGATCCTCCCCATGTTCTAACTCCAGTGGTCATCAAACCAAAGAGCAAAAAATTTAAATTGCTGTGATTAACTCAATAAACCATACTGTTACTGGCATTAGATTTAGATTACTGAGTGTTTGGTCTGGTTGCTACTAAAACATTCCCATTGATACTTTGCCTCAGAGACACCGCTCCCTCTCTGGCCGTTCTCCTTGGCAGAAGTTAAGTTGGGAGTTTTAGCAGAGAACCAGTAGGATTTTAACGTGCCAGACTCGTTCTAATAGCTCCCTGCTGAGGCACTGCAACATGTCATGTGCGGGACTGCTGATTAATATCAGAGCGCTCAAAAAGTATTTTCTTCATGAAACCATACGGCCTGTATGACTCACTGTAGGGTTTCAAATATGACAGTCGGATATATTGAGAGACTGGAGTTTATTTTGAGCTCTTTTCAGGCTCATGTTCGTTTATATTTTCATTAATAACCCGAGTGAGGTCATAACAAGAGCTTAATTTATTTAGAGCAAAGAAAAGATAGTTTTTCAATGCTTGATACAGACCTAACAAAGTAATGTCTCATGAAAACCAGCCACAGTGTCGAGCCTTAAGTCAAGTACACGTTTGAGTATTTTTAAAACAAGACATAAAACATGGCTCAAGACAAACCCAACATGCGATCACTGAGCTAAACCTTGGTATGGAATCGGCTGTATTTTGACTATAGCTGTGTCTCAATTCAGGGGCTGCAGGCTATGGAGGCTGCATATGAAGACCGATTGCGTCACATCCGCATGACCAAGGCTGACCCATTTCAAAGGCTCCTTCAAATGCGGCTGAGAAATGCAGCCTTCTGTCCCAGAATTGGGAGGATGCAATGGATGAATTCTTGTGGCCTAGCCTATCCCAAGATGCATTTCACGCCAGTAGTGATTATATATTAAGTTAAATTTTTAACTGGCTAACAGTCAGCTGTTGTTAGCATGACTATTAGCTAAAGCACACAGCTAAGTTTACCTGAAAACAGTCCTCCATCAGCCTGAAATACATCAAACAGCGGTGTCTCCAGCGGTGAATCATCTCCTCAAGTATTAAATAAAAAGTATATATATATATATACATAATAACAATCTCCGGGTTCATGATTTAGGGCTACCTAACTTAGTAGCTTACTCCTTTCGTCAAGCGCAGCTGGTTGCTAGATAACAGGAACACCAACGGGTAGGAGTTAGAGCAACTACTGATGCAACCAGGAAATCCTCTGCAGACCAGACTGTTCCATTTCGGAGACCGTTGGGTTTGGTTGATGCGGTCTTCAAAGGATGTGGCCGACATAGACCACAAAGGTCGCGGCCTTCAATGGCTGCAGCCCCTGACTTGAGACACAGCTATCAGCTATTATAATGTATATTTTGTATGACATTTTATAATTGATGTACTGTTTGTACATTTGCAAATAGCTTTGCTTTTATTTGATAATAAAATGTAATGTCTCTATTGTTTTAGCTTCGTAGTTTACACTGGCTCCACAGTGGTGTTGCGCATGGCCCCTGTTTAATAAACTAATAAACTAAACTAAACTAAATACCCATAGTAACTGTAACAACAGGCAGGTTTAATGATCTACCTGAAACTTTGGCTGCTATTTGATTTAGGCGAGATTCAAGATTAAAGGTTATAGATTACAGTAAAATGTCAGCATCGCTTAACTTTAATTACACACTATAATAATAAAAATAATATATCTATGTAACTGTATGCACATATTTCTCATTAATAATGTATTAATCAACAGCTATACCTCTATCTCTGGGCACCCATGAGTGGAGGCTGCTATATAAACAGATAATAAATGACGATATAGTAAAACACAGTTGTGATGATATAAAATATGTCTTCATATGAGTTTTAATATTAACAAAAAAAAGTACATTAATAAACACGTATAACATGACATTTTATCTGCTTACATCTACATTACAGTGTGTTAGGAAGTGTGTAATAAATGTTTATATACTGCTTAGAAGTGCTAAATAAGGATTGTTAAAAAACTACAGTTGTGTTTTAGAAAGTATAAAATGTATATATACTTAGCTCTGTCAGTTTCTTATTGCTCTGTAGAATTTAAAGGGAGCTGACAAAAACAATGAATGTTAAAAGGGTAGGTGTAATAAGCCTACACATTTTCAGTCCTGTTTTTTGTGCTAAGGAAAAAGGAAAAAAAAACATTAACTTAATGTTTATGTGTTGTCTATCTACCAGTATATTTGTGTTTTATAAGTTGGGAAATGACCGAAATAACCTTAACTATGCTAGGAAGTGACTGTGTTTGTTATGGCAGGTTGAACTTGCAGAGCTCAGGAATATCTGGACATATTCCTGTGTTTTGGAGGTGTAATATGATATGTAAGACAATATGTTCTTTTCTGAAAAATGCTGTTTCACCAAATCAACCTAACTCACATGAAACTAACTCTGACAAACCCATAGTTAAAATCAATTAGCAAATATGAAGCAGGAAACAATTATTTGACACTGCTTCATAAAAACTACATTATCATATTCAGTTTATCTTTGTTAACTAAACTAGGACAATGAATCCATCTGTCAGTCTGATTAATCACAGTGTTTAAACGATTGTGTGCTCATAAATATATTCATTGGACTTCAGGATACTGTAAACCGGCAGTAAAAATTTTCCAGTCATGATTCGTCATCTCAAAGTCTCATATTTCTTTGGGGGAAGTAAGATAAGATGCATCCATCATGCTTGCAGCTTGCAGGTTCCTAGCTGTTGTAAAAAGTCTCCCCACCCTGGAGCAGGAGGAGTGAAACCAGGGAAGGGCAGGTAGGTGTGAAGCGAGTCCTGTCCCAACCTGCATTGTTGGATCACAGTCCGCAGCCCTCAGCTTCCTCCTCCCATAACGCTTGTTATTCTAACCATGGCAGTGACATCAGATCTCCCAACGCTTTACTTTCGCAAGACTCAGCCAGCGTCCAAGTCATGACAAGGTTCCTGAAAGACTATGAGTAGGAAGGTGTCAGGGAACTAACGGGAGAGTTTGTCTCTCTTTGGAAATCTTAAAGGAGGTGAGCACCGTGAGAAAGAGTGTGTGTGTGTTAGTCTGTGGTGAATGATGGTCGAGTCAGCAGTGAGCGTGGGACAACTGTAGCACCTAGTATCACTTAGAAAAGGCTTTGAGTACCAGAGAGAGAGAGGAGCAGTGAGACTCTAACAGGTAAGACTGCTGTAATAAATCTTTCTTGGCACACTGCTTTCTGTGTGAGGTCCACAGTGATTCTCCTCAAGTTATTTTGATAATGTGGAAAAATCCACTGTGGCATTTTAATGTAGTCTGTATTTCCCTTGGCCTTTATTTTAATCTCATGCTGCCAAAGACAGAATACTTTCCTGTGGTTATTCTTAATAAGTGGCTCAAGTTTTCATTTTGTCTTTGATCTGGGAAATGAATTCAGAATTTTCAGCTGAATCTTTACAGTTTTTCTCCCATCTGTTCATTATTGAGTTTCTGGTGCTTTTCACTCTGCGGGGCTGAGTGGATTTATTGGCATCTCTTTTGCTTATTAATATTTTTCTCCTCAGGGAAACATTTAAATATTTACAATGTTTGTTTCACACCTTTCTCTGTCTCGTTTCAGGTGCCAGTCTACATCGCCGTGTCCTGCTCTCGCTGCCAGTCAGGGGCAGAGCCAGCAGCCTGTCCTCAGCGACGGTGAGAACTCTGGGAAGCAAAGCAGGTACGTCAGGACTGACGGGAGGTTCCTGGTACGTGCTGGCTGGAGCAGCAAGACCCTGTGCAGCGGTGCGTCTCTCACAGGTGACACTGACTTCCAAGGGCGTCTCACCAAGTCAAAGAGCATCAGCTGCCTGGACAACAGGCTCTCCATCTATAAGCCCCCGAGTCAGACCAAATCCTGCCAGGAAAGTCAGGAGCAGAAGGAGAAACAAGGGGATCTCTCCTCAGGGGACGGACTTAATGGTCGGCCCCTGAGCTGGAGCACGCTCTCGCTGGGACCGTCCTCCAACCAAAGCCACAAGCGCACCCTCTCTCTCACCCGCTCAGTCGCAGGTGTTCCCCCCACCACAATCCGCAAAAAGATCTCAGAATGGGAGTGCCGGAGGGTGGCTCTGCCTAGGATGAGCTTGTGTCTGGATAAAAGAGGAGGAGAGCGTGTAGGGGGCAGTGAGGGCTGCCCCAGCCTGCTCTCTTCTCCCTGTAGCGAGAAAACATTTGACTTTAAGGGGGTTCGCAGGATGAGCACAGCTTTCTCAGAATGTTCCTACACAGAGGAAGAGGAAGGAGTTTCAGACAAAGACGGCCTAGGTCGCTTCCAGAAAAGGACAGGCAAAACAGAGTCGTCAGGAGCATTTGTACGTTCCCTGTCAGCTCGGAAAGAGACATCAGCGGTTCTCAACAGGATACAAAAGATAGAGCAGGCCCTGAAGGAGAATCCCAGCCCATCCCCTCCACGTTATCTGAGTAATTGCTATGCTCCCGACAAGACAAGACAAAAGTCCTTTGTTATTGGTGATGACTTGGACAGTACATGCACCAGTAAGCGCAGCAGCATTTGCTCAGTGGCCACAGAACCAGATGCTGTTTTGGTGTCTGATAAGCTCTCTAAACTCAGACAAAGGTTTAGTGTGAGCTCAGCCAGGTCTGAGAGCCCAGAACCACCTAGCCAGCAGACCTCTGTCGGCACACCGGTCAACCCCTTACCTAAGCCCAAACGCACTTTTGAGTACGATGCCAAACGGGACCAGAGGGGTGTGTCGCCAGCTAATGGACTACCTCCAAACAGAACCTCTGAGTCTCCCCCGCCTCTGCCCTCGACCCCTGCACCCAGCATGACACGAACGGTGAAGATCGAGGGGAGCGCACCAGTGAGGTCGCAGGACAGGTGAGGACATCAGTGTGATCGGTGTTAAATGCAGTTTCTTTGTGATGTAATTGTAAAAGTCAGTATTTGTCGGTGGACTGCCAAAGGTTTTGGTGCCACAGCAATCTCTCTCCGGCTCCATGTTTCGTTACATAAAATGGTTTCAAACATTTTTACCCAGCAAGCTATATAGATTTTAAATGAAGAAGAAAGAGAGCTTAGGTAATGAGTCAGCACACGGTACCTGCAGATACTGTGAGCTGAGGTACCGGAAATTGTATCAGGAGAGAAAAGTTGGATCGGTGTATCCCTTTTGAATTTGTTTAGATGTCTTTGGAAAGTTATTTTTTTTATTTAAGATTTTTAATCAAAGGTTTGTGTCCTGTCAGACAGAGGAACCTGGATCTCAAGCTAAGTTTTTGCTTTGTTGCTCTTCTAAGTCACCGATCAGTGTGTCTGGTTGTGTTGTTAGAGCGATCTACTCTGGGTTCTGATGCTGGTCAGAACTTGAAGCAAAAATCAAAGTGTTGAAGTGTTGAATCAGTTTTAATAAAGACCACTGAAGAATCATATAATGTTTTTTACTTATGATAAAAAGCACAGACTTCTTGTCATCCCAGCTTTACGAAATTAATCAAATTAAAAAGTGTTATCACAGGTTTATCATGAGGCAAATGTCTACCAGGGGTCAGATGCATAAAACTCTGTGTAGACTCACAACAAAAACGGTTTACCAACAAAGAAAGAACTGTTCATATGCGTTCTTTTAGTCAGATTTATAGAGCTGTGCATATACGACCAATTGTATTTTATAAATCTTAATCATTATGGCACAGGGTGCAGGTGAACAAGCCTCATCTCCACACCCACAGTTTGCCATAAATGGATGTAAAAACACTGTTTAACAATAGTTTGCATAAACCAACTGTGTCACGTCACAAGGTTCTCCAGTAGTGCCAAAGCAGGTGCAATTACGCACGTCTGTGGACATCTGTAGCGTCTACCACTAACTCATTACATGTCTGCAATTATAAGAAGGATCAATGATTCATTCGTGGCGCTCATGTTGTAACTGACTTTACAAAGTGCACCACAGGTAAAAATTAAATGATGACTAACAGAGAGAAATGTCAATAAAAATAATGATGAAATTTATCGCTCATAAATAGTTTTAAATTAACCTTATAAATGCATCTTTGATTGACATTTTACAGAACGCTGTGCAGCCTGCAAAAATGATAGCCTAACACAATATGTGAAATTGGCAAACAACCTAACAACAATGTTATCTGTCTCTCAACTTATATTTAATCTCCTCCTCGTCATATTGCCCGCAGCTATCTCAGCTAAAACCATGTGTACGCCCGGTCTTAAGAGTGCGGAGGTGCGCACATTCTTACAGCACACTTTTCTTTTTTAAATACAAGTTTATGTGTGGGTAAAGGTGTATGCATGGCTTTTGTGCATACACATCGTTTATGCATCTGGCCCCAGGTATCATAAAAGCAGCTTATACTAAAAATAACTGATTTATTGTACAGAGCATTTGAAGTGTCAGAGTCTTTCCAGAAATTCACTTTGGTCCATAAAAAGACTTGGCATTTTAAACACACACACGCCACCAAATCTACAGTATATTCTTACTCTAACAGATGTTCACTCAAACTTTGCCTCTAACTAAATATACTCTATGAATATCATATAGAAACAAGTGAAATCCAACACTGGATTATTGTGCCCCTTTGTTGCATTAACTGATTAGCTGAATCTGCTCTTGTTTTTCCTCTTAACTTATATCTCTCACGATCAGAAGGCCTCAGCTTTTTTTTTTTTTTTTACGTGAGGGTGGGGCCTCTCCAGATTGTCCCTATGTAAAATAGGGATGAAATCCTTAAACGTTCATCCCTTGGACTCTGTGTTTAACATTCCTGTGGCTCCAGCAATTTCAGGCCAACCTTAAAAGCCACAAGCTGTCGATGGCGCGACATGACCGTACTGTAGATCCCTGCACTAATGTAGCAACGTTCCTCTGCAGTGCCTTGTGACATGTGATGTGTGACTTTACACTGTGCAGGGAACACTGAGGAATAGTAAGATATCTTAATGTTTACTTGTGACTTATCAGGAAGTTCCTCGTGATCGGAGTACATGGTGTTTTTGTTTTTCTGTGTTTTATAATTAGTGGCTCCTCGTTTAAGGTTTTATACGGGATAAGACAAAGCTTTGGACTTTCTCTGTTCCTAGTTGGCAAGTGGAGAAGAAGTAAAGCTGGCCGTCTGGACTATTTTTAAAACCATCTGGACTTTTTCTGTTTACTCTCATCTGTCTACCTCACATTGTTTCTTCTACTCATGAGTGAGTCATCTGATGTGTGTGTGTAAGGACCCAAACGTGAGTACGTTCATCATCGCAGTTATGTCTAAAGTCAAATACCCTTTGTACCTTTTGCTTCAAGTTAAGATCGTTTCCGGTAAAAGTTAAAGGTCATGGTTCTTGTTTCAGTGCAGGCCACAGCGTGTGGCTGGAGCCTTATTAGTTGTCATTATTGGCTTGTGGCTTCTGTAATTGTTGGCTCCTGGCTGTTTGTCTGGACTGCAGGGACCCTTGCTATTGGTTAATGTATTTACGCCTACATGACTCGTAGTCTAGCAGTAAAATTGTTTATGTCACATTATCTGGTTCACATCTTATTATGTATTTCCTGTCGGCTGTTGATTTGACATGACCCATGTTACCCATGTAGCCTATATACATTTGTCTAATGAATGCTTTATTTTGATCTCTCTCTGCAGCACGCTGTCACAGCTGCTGCTTTACAGACAGTCAGACTGAACCTATAGTACAACCCCAACTCCAAAAAACATTGGGACGCTGTGAAAAATGTAAATAAAAACAGAATGCAATGATTTGCAAAACTGCTTTGACCTTTATTCAGCTGAATACAGCGCAAAGACAAGATGTCAACATTGAATGCTTGTGACCTTTGACCCCCTCAGGCAGCACTGCATTAAAAACTGACATTATTATATGAAGGATATTATAACATGGGCTCTGGAACACTTTGGAAAACCATTGTCGGTAAACACAGTTTGTCGCTGCATCTACAAATACAAGTTCAGACTCTACCATGCAAATTGAAAGCCAACTATCAACCACATCACGAAACACCGCCGACTTCTCTAGGCCCGAGCTCATCTGAGATGGACTGACACAAAGTGGAGAAACGTGCTGTGGTCTCATGAGTCCACATTTTGAATTGTATTTGGAAATTATCTTTGCTTGTGTCCCTCGGGTTAAAGAGGAGAAGGACCATCTAGATTATTACCAGTACAAAGTTCAAAAGCCAGCATCAGTGATGGTATGGAGGTGTGTTAGTGTCCGTAGCATCATGGGTAACTTGGTCATGTGTGAAGGCTCCATGAATGCTGAAAGGTAGATTAAGGTTTTGGAGCGACATATGCTGCCATCCAGATGACGTCTTTTTCAGGGACGTCACTGCTTATTCCAGCAACACAATGTCAAGCCACACTACGTGTAGTAAAAGAGTGTTGGTACTAGACTGGCCTGCCCGCAGTCCAGACCTGATTCATATTCAAAATGTGTGGCTCATATTAAAGCACAAAATGCAGCAATGAAGATCCTGGACAAACAAGACTGGGAAAGAATTTTACTTTAAAACTTCAACAGTCAGTGTTTTTATGAGTTTGAACATTAAATATCTTGTCTCTGGATTGTATTAGATTGAATGAAGGTCTAAAGGATTTGTAAATCATTGCAAATTCTGTTTTTATTTATGTTTTACACAGCATGCCAACTTTTTTGGGGATTGGTGTTGTCTTAAACGTGCACTGTCCCGTACCTGCAGCCTCAGCCTCAGTGTCTCTCTGTATGACATCCTCTTTATCCAGTTACTCACTCACCCGAGGTCCCTCGAGCTCACTCACAGTCTCTTGGTGAATTTTCTTCCTTGTAATTATGTGTATGTGACTATGTACCATCTTACACTTATTTTCATTTCTTCCCAGGGAGTCGTGTGAGTCGGAGGATGCTACGAGTCTGCCATCTTCATATCCGTCCTCACCTACAGAGAATGGCACGCTAACCGCAGACACACGGAGCCGACCCACTTCCAAAAGCACTTTAGAGGAAAATGCCTATGAGGACATAGTAGGTAAGCACACGGGTTCACTGGCTGGTTCACAGGAGAGGGGACCTTCATGTCTCTTTGATCAGTCATTGGTTTCTGTCCGACACAGGTCAAATAATCAATTAGTTGATCAACAGAAAATTAACCGACAACTTCTTCTGATAATTGATTAATTGCATAAGTAACTTTTTAAAGTGAAAATGACTAAATATTTCTGGTCTCAGCTTCTTGAATGTGAATATTTGCTGGTTCTGGGTCCCGATCAGACAGAGCGCTTTTTGCAGCTTGCTGCCTCTTTTTTTTTATTGTTGCTAGGCAACCACTGAATCATCTGTCCTTAGCTTCACCGCTGTTTTGCTCTGAAGTGAACTCACCTTAAAATCTGCATTAAAAATCTACATGCGGGTACATGAGACCCTGAGATAGAGGAGAAATCACAGGGCATGCCACCAGCTGGTCTTCTAGGATGAGTCGGGTGCAGTCTCACAATCTGCTGTGAGTCGTCAGACCTGATTACAGGTGCTAAAAAGTTAGGAAGTAGTTAAGGCTACAGTTTTTTCAGTTATATTTGCAGCTTGCCTAGTAGGGCGACAATGAAAGTGAGCTAACGTTAGCTTAACACGCTACTACTTGTTGTTATCGCCAGCTACTTATTAATCTTGCTGGACAATGGGGAAAAAAGGCCAATGACACTGGTCGCTTTTGAAGTTAAGAAGTTTTCAACCAGAGGCATTCAGGGACCTCCTGCAAAAACTGGAGGAGTATGGAGTGGGATAACATGAGGTGGTCAGCAACGCAAAAGCAACAAGCACAATGCTTCACTCTCATTGAAACCATTACAAAAAGCCACCCCAGCCTGCTTAAACATGTTCTGTTTGACTGGGCCTTGGTCTTATATGATTTTAAACTGAATGTCTTTGTGCTTTGGACTGTTGGTCGGCCATAACAAGACATTTGAATGCATCAGTTTGGGCTGTTGGAAGATGTGGATGGACATTTTTTATGATTTTCTGATACTTTGGGCCAAACAACTAATTGATTAAAAGAGGAAATAATTGCCAGATTAATTATTAATGGAAAGAATTATTAGTTGCTGTCCTAAAACAGTTCAGTGCACCGCATACCTAAACAATCATGTGATTTTAGACACTGGTTATAAGTACAGTTGTAATCTGAAAGTTGTCTTGCAAAGGTCCAGATGACACATTAAAGTTAATCAGCTGAAACTCACTGACACACACTGTGAGGGAGTATTTATGAGACATATGTTGTATTTATGACTGCATACTCACACCTTTATTGACATGTTTACTGTAATTGAAAGTGCTGACACCTAGGTTAAATATGAAGTGACATTTCCCTCTATGAGAAGATCTTAACCTCCCAAAAAGGAAATGTGTTAGTTTATGTTCAGACCCTCTACCAAGAATAAATACATACATTATGGTTAGTTTGAATGTAACAGTGGCCTTAGAAGACAGTAGGCAGATGTTTAGTGAAAGTGATAGCCCCATGCAGCATGGCCTAATGTAATAAAATTGTGAGAGTAGCTCCTCCTGCATCTGCCTCATGTAGACATTCAGCCTGAGCGTGAGATTAATGGACAACATGTGGTTGCATAGGTTGTATTTTGCTGAGAAGGCTGTCTGGTTTTCTACCAAACTTGCGGTAAAGAAGATCTTTATTTTGATTGTTGAGTATCATCCTTCCACAGTGGCACGTTCTGTACCTCACTGTACACAGGATCAACTCAAATGTTCTCAAATGTGAGATAATGTGTGTATGAAATGCTGGTCTTGTTGAGGAGCCAAATTCCTTTCCACTAGCAAATGACCCCAGGCCTTCTGCCCGGTCCAATTGCCAGCTCCCCCAGTGCATACTTAATGTGGTGGAAATGTGTGTCAGTGTGAGTATGGTCTCATGATGAAGCTTGAATTTCAGATCCAGTAAAAAGTTTTCACACTGTGAAATATTTTTCATGATAAAAGCTCAGTGACCAAATAAGGTTGTGAAGTATTACATTACATCATGGTTATTTCTACAAGTAGCTGCATTGTTCTCAAATCGATGATCAGCGTTGTGCTCTTTTTTTTTTTTTTAAGCTGAGGATGTGCAGTAGTCTCAGAGTGAGCGTCAGGGCATGCCTGATTTTCATGTGAATCCCAACAAAGTCCCCATTGTTCACCCAGCACTGTGAGTGTGGAGTTTGCAGTTTGGAGACACAACTTTTGCCAATCCGTCTTTGTTCCTGACAAGGACAGTGTCTCTGAGCAAGTTTGAAACTGCTCCAGCTATTTCAAACAAAGCCTTCAAACATGAGTCCTTATGGAGGAGAGCACTGGTTTCCACTACCACCATGCACAGTGGTTTACAGGTCAGATGATCCATGTGAGAAGCAGCCACAGCAGTAAATGAGCCATGTTTTGGTCCCTCTGTGCCCCTATTTTAACAAGCATTTCATACAGAGAACCAGAAAAAAAACATCTTGGCTTCCTCAGCCGCCTTCGCAGGACATTCATTTGGTACCTGCACTTGATGCCAGATGTTTACCTTAAGTGATTTGTAACCCGTGCTACAGTGTTACTACAGCTGAATGATGGATTGTGATATTAGGGGACTGTTTTAAGTGCTTTTGACGAGTGTGGTTGATACATGGAGTGCCAATGAGCGATCTGTTTACAGGCAGATGAATCACGCCTTGTGCTAACACGATGATTCAGCTGTCTGCATCATCGTCTTGTTCAAACTCCCAGCTTTGTGTTCGCTGACGTAGTTTGCTCAAGTGTTTCCTGCTCTGAGGCCCTGTCTACATGTGTACAGATATCTTTGAAAACAGATATTTTTCCCCTCCTTTGAAAAAATATTTCTGTCAGCATGACTTTTGTTTTACAAAATATCTCTGTCGACTCTAGATCGCAGAAACAACACCAAATGCTTGCTGGCATTGGCTGTCTTCAGCAGTCCTCCTCATCACTAAGGTAGTGAAGTGCACAGGCTAGCGTTACCAATTGGAGATCTCATCACTGTTGATTCGTGTTAATTTAAAAAGGATAAAGGAGCTCACTTAAGCATACGAGTGATGCTTTGGACTTGTGAAAGTTTTCCTTCCAGTCCTCATCAACAACAATCCCACCATCTGCCAGTTTGCCATCGAACTGGCAGATGGTGGGACAAAAACTGTCGTTTCTGGCTGACTTTAAAGCGTGGGCGCTGAGGTGGAGCAAAAACACTGGGTGTATGACACACCTCTATTTGTCTGTGAAGTGGTTCAGCAATACTAAGTTTAAGTGTTGAGTAATCATCAGACCAAGCAGTGGTAACAAAACTGGTAGTCCGTCATTGTTGTTGCTGTTACTAGCATATGCTCATTACACAAAGCAACAACAGGCATGTGGGAACTGAGAAGATTACTCTGTCCCCACAGACACACAGTAACAGGAGTTTTGAAAAATCTGCAACTTAGAAGGCGTTTCTTTTAATGACCTGAAACTCTGTTTGCATGTAGACAAGGAGCCAAAACATAGAGGAAAATATAAGTTGATGAAAATATCTGTACATGTGTAGACAAGGCCTTACTCTTGTGAATAAATGTAAGCAACTGTCTAGGGGCCCGATCACACACAGAGCGTATTGCAGGTTGCAAAACGCGAGGCATGCTGCACTGCCTTTTTTAAAACTTGAATGCCACTAGTGAAAAAAATGCTTGCTGTGCCTTATAATTGTTGCCAGGCAATCACAGACTCACCTCCTTATTGTGACCTTCCCGTGTGATCAATCTACTGTTTATTTACTTAAGTTATTTGACAGTAATTAGTATCAAGTTACTAAAATGTTCAGGCAGAGGGTCCTTGCTGTAGCTCTGGCTGAGGGTTAGAGGCTGTCAGCAAATAGTTTGCTGGGCACAGGGAGGCGGAGATCTGTGTGGGTACATGAGACCCTAAAAAAAGAGGGTGGATCATGGGGAGTACCACCAGTTGGTCCAGGAGCAGTTTGATAACCTGCTGTGTATTGTTGGGCCGTATAGCTCTGGGTATCCAGCAACCGCTCCCACCAGTTTCTCCATCATTGTTTACCAACTATAAACTTGTTGTTGTGACCACTACAGAAGACCAGCCGCCTCTCAAATCATCTGATTGGACAATGGGAAAAAAGACAAAGGGATGATGTGGGGCGTTTTTCTGCTTTGAGTTTAAGTTTTTCACCTCGAGGAGTTCAGAGCGCTCTGGCAAAAACGCCAGGCGCCTAGAGCACGGAAACGCGAGGCATGTTGCAACACAAAAACAGTGAGCAAAAAGCTTCATTCTCATTAAAAACAATTACAAAAAGGCGCCTCCAGCTGCTAAAACGCTCTCTGTGTGATCGGGGCCTAGTGCAAGATTCAGTTTTTAATAAAGTTACACTTACACAGCTACACACACAGCTGGACCTATGATCCTGTTATCCTTTGGTTTAAAATGTGCCATGTGAATTCTCCTACGTACTTTCACTAGTGTGGTCACAAGCAGTCCTCATGATGGACACACTGTATGGTTTGTGGTGCCGCCAACTGTTTTTACTAAACTGTAACCTATTTTTTCATCCCATGCACATTCCTGTTTTACGACTGAATCGGTGAGCGGTGCCACTATACTTTAGCTCGTCCACTTTATAGTGTAAGCTGATACTGACGCTGTTGGTATAGTTTGTTCTGTGCCTCGCCCTGCCCAGAGAGCCCATTGTGTACACAGAAATGTACAATCACAGTGTGCAGCCGAGGTGTGTCCACTCCCTGCATAATACTGTGTGTCTGGGGGTGTGTTACAGAGAGATCTGGATGTTTGTAATCAGAGGAGTAGATTAGTACCCTCCAGTACATAAGCAGCTATGCAGACATATCATTTTCCCAGCAGGCTCTCATTACAGTATTGCTTCAGTTTAATGGAGTTGCAGCACAACGTGGGGTCACACTAAGCCCTCTTATTCTGCTCCTCAGCTTTAATGATGCACAGAAAATCACTCCAGTGCACTAATTTACTGTGTGACACAACATAAGGCTCTGAAGAGCCCGGGCAGTATGTGTGCGTGGGTGTGTGAGTATTTACCTCGGACAGGTTCAATAATTAACCTAAAAATAGATAACTGAACAAAGCTGTGCCTGTAGGTGAATCTTAGATGTTTTTAAAACACACACTCATTGTGTGAGATGCCGAGTTCATCGGGTTTTCCACTAATATACTCAGGAAGAAGGAGCACAGCTACCAAATAGATTTCTTCTTCTTTTCCTTTCTACTGACAGATAACACTGCTTTTCTTTCTTCTAAAAAGTTCCCCTCATGCATTTCGACGCCATCTGGCTCTGTTTTTATTCTTCACTGTGGTTTCTTCACTTTCTCACAACCTTTTTCAGACCTTGCCAAAAAGCTATTCTCAGAGCACATGTCTGAATAGACATGGACTGTGGCGTTACACAAGTTTTCTCTTTATTGAAGTTGGCCCTCTGCCAGGTGACATCAGTGAGAGCTGTGCAGCGCTCTGTAATGTTCCTTTTCTTTCCTCTTCTGCTATCATTTATTCACTGAAGTGCGTCTAAAGAGCAGTGGCGACGTCTGTGCTTATTGTAACTTCTTGAGACACAGTGATGCATTTAAAAAAATGTTTGTCTTCAGAATCAGTTGACAGTTTAGACGCTCGTCTGAGTATAAACTGTGGTTTTTAAACCTTATTGCTTATGCCTTATTGCAAGTCCAACATATGTTAAAGCACATGGCATGTTTTCTTTTTCCATAATCTGGATATGTTACAGATATATGCTTCATATTTCACAAGAAAGAAAAAATGTATATTACAACAGCTATAATCATAAATGCAAACATTAAAGAAGCAGTGTGTAGGATTAGTGGCATCTACTGGTGAGGATTGCAGATTGAAACCAGCTGAAACTTTTCCCATGTGCCAAGTATGAACTCCCAGTTAGGATTCCTTCTGTGTTTATTGCTCAGGAGGTTTTTACTGGGAGCCAGATTATCCGCAGAGGTCTCCTCCTCTCCAAAACAAACACACCCAGTAATTTAAACCGGTAAAAACACTGAATAATTATTTATTTATTTAACCTTTATTTAACCAGGAAGTCCCATTGAGATTCAAAATCTCTTTTGCAAGAGAGACCTGGCCAAGGTAGCAGCCAATCACAATATATTAAGATGCAACAAATACAACATATTAAACAGACAAAAAAAAAAAAAAAAAAAAAAACATAGAAAATTCCACAATAAAACAACAAGAACAACTATTAAAGAAAAACTAATAAAGCAGTTTCACGTCACTAATCAGTGTTTCTGGGACGCTGTTTGGCCCATAACGGACAGGCTGTTAGCCTAGCACCTGTTAATGTGTGCTCACTTTTTTCTGTGAAAACTTAAAGTCTAGATGTTCAAAGGATTTTTACCAGGAGCTGAATTATCTGCAGAGGTCTCTTCGTCTTCAAAACCAACAGACCTGGTGATTTAAACCAGTAAAAACACTGAATAAAGCAGTTTCATGTTAAAAATCTGTGTTTTTCCAAAGCTGTTCGGCTCATCGTGGAGGGGTTGCTAACTACGGTGGTCGATGTGAAGACATGAAAATGAGAAAACACAAATGGCACTATCTAGAGCCAGTGTTTGATTTGTCTTTTCTAGGCTACTGTAGAAACAAAGCTGTACAACATGGTGACTTTGTAGACGAAGACCCGCTTCATATGCAGATATAACGAAAACACAACAATTCTTATATTCAAGTGATTATACACCAAAGAAAACATGCTTATTATATTCCACTTCTGCCAATATATTCCCCCTACATCCTACACACTGGCCCTTAAAAATCAAACTCTTCTTAGTTTAAGTCCAAGAGGATGACCCTCCTCCTTCTCTCACAGCAGACAGTTGGCATGCCTGGACAGTGACTCACCAGCAGTGTTGTGTCCAGAAGTTTCAGCTGGGCCCACCAGGGCCTGTGGGGCCCAGTGGGCCCAGTGCCAACAGTAACTGTTTTGAAAAAAGGGAGTTCACTTGAGCCAGCTGGGAGTGACCTTTGACTTACCTTTCATGACTCATCTCTTTTCAGACTCACTATAGGGAGGCCCTCTTGTGCCTCTGACACATTTCCCTGGCCCTGTTCACCCGCCCTGACCCCACAGTCTCGTCTGTTTTCTGTTGAAAACATCCTCTGTCCACAGACAGTTGCTGCTGTCTGACATTATATCAGAGCTATACTGAATACTTACTTCATCCCTACAGAGAAGGAGAACCCATACGAGGATGTTGACCTGAAGCGGAAGAGTTCGGGTCGGAAGTCGTGCCTGGTGGAGAGCAACAGATCGTGGACCACCATGGACAGGAAGCTGAACTCTCCACCTCAGGTAAGGAGTCATAAGTCTGTTGGGATCAACAACACTGATGTGTTTTCCTGTAGTAAACATAACACATACGTTCTCCTGTTGTAATGTGAATCCCCTCATTAGGTGCTAGTGCCTGGACAAGATCTTTAAAAGAATCTCACACCTCATTTGTGTCACTACAGGAAACAGTTTGATATGTTTAGACCTGGTGATTCTCCACAGAAAGGCCCATCTGCACATCTGGCCTCCTCACTCAGAAGCACTTGTCTCACGCTATAAAGGGGAGACACCTATTAGGTTTGGTTTAATAGTCCAGCAAATGCTCCTTGAGCAGCTACATTTTCAGGAATATAACATAAGAGCAACTACTGTATCTGTTTATAGTGCAGCCAAACAAACTCATGTTGTATAAATAAAGAAGCCAGTGAGTAAATGGCTTTTTTCCATCATGACAATAGTTTTCCACAAAGGCAGGGCACAGCAAAGTATGTTACCTTGTTGAGGAGTTGGAGGTGTGCAGCTGTCACCCTGCAGCTCTTCATCTAACAGCTCCATGTGGCTGCTCCTTCTATCAGTTTAAAGGAATACTTCAACTCCCAAATGAGCACTTGTATATCAGTCACTCAAACCGTGTTACTTTGAATTCGTGAAGAAATCTGTGTTGTTTTTTTATGCTTTACAGTGAATGAAGAATCAAAAAAACTGAGAAAAGTCTGGATGAATTGATGTCATAGGGGTCCACATTTAACAACAGTAAAACTGTATGAAAACATCTGTTTGGAAACAATCACACAGCTCATGTTGTTCAAGTCTCATTTATCCAGTAGTATATCTCAGTACTTCTCAGTCAGACAGCCCTTTCTGTTAAGTAACTGAACTAAAAGTAAACTAATCTATGCTCTCTTCAAAGCCAGACTCCACTGACAACATCAGAAATTTTTATCTCGCACCCAACACCCACAGCTGATTTGTGTTTTTGTGGGTCTTTGATGAATCAGAACTAACCCTTTAAAACACCAAAGTAATTGTTCCCTTTATTTCCTCTCAGTGTAACACAGGGTGAGTAATTGATACACAAACGGCCATATGCAGGGTAAAGTATTCCTTTAAAGTGACCATGCTTGTTTTCATTTTTGATGAGTTGCCTCTGTCAGCGCTAACCTCCGAGACAAATGCATTTCCTGTGACTGCTTCGCCATAATAGCCACCCTGTGTTCCCCTTAATGCTTGTAATTCTTTTAATGTTTGATTTGCTTTGACAGTAACTTAATGGAGCTCTGATTCAGTGTACAGAGACTCAACAGTAAACAGTGAGGCTGATGCCACTGAGATAAAATTAGAGATAGTAGCACTGGATTAGATGCGCACATTATGTTGTGTAAATCCCCTGTTCATTAGGCAGCAACTGGAATCCAGCACAGGAATGGTGGACCCCGCCATTAACACTGAAAACTACTGCATATTTTACCTTAACCTTGACCTTAGGAAAATTTTTAAAGTGTACCTCAAAGTGGACGTTTTTTGCTATGAAATACATGTTGATCACACAATGTAATGCTATAGAATAATTAAACCATCTGCGGTTTGATTGGTTCTCTAAAAGCCTCACTCTGACTATGCATTTCTATCTGTCACTGGGTACACACTCCCTGGGAAATGAAGGCTTTTACAGTAAAAAGGAAGTGCGTCAACCATTGAGCAACCAAAACAGGAAGAGGATTGTGCTTTTGTCATCCTCAGTAGCTATTGGTAGCTATTCCCAGTTACCAAGGAGTATCAGTGTTAGTGTTTTGCAGTAACTATTCCCAGTAGTGGAAAAGGTGGACGATGGAGCAGCCAAAGTATCTGTGGAAAACAAAATGCTGTGTGTCCTGTGTTGTTGGTCGTTGTTAGGCGCAGAGTGATCTGGTTGCATTTGCAAAAACAATAATACTTCTCGGAAAGTCGGGGGGGAGTTTAAGTGTTGTGTTTCTACTTTAAAGGAAAATATCTTGAATTAATGCACTGCGATAACTATTTTTAAAGACCTTACGAATAAGTGAAATAAATATACCGACCTCTCCATCCTCTTTCTCTCTGACTAGTTGCCTTCCAAACCCAGTAGCCAGTCCCTACGCCTCCCTGGTCCATGTGACAGGAAGAGCCACCGGATGTCACAGTTGTCCAAACGCTACAGCCACGATGAAATGCTGCTGCTCCACCAGAGGGGTGTGTCAACGTCACCTTCTGGCCTGCTGGATGATAGCCTCTGTAGCACCAGTGATACTATGGCCTCACACAGGCACTGGAGGATCCCCAAGGTACACACTACTAGATCCTACACAAACACCTGCACTAAGTCCTCGCAGAGCTCCAACTGCGCTCTCTTTCCTGTCCTGCTTCACAGACCAGCTCAGGTTTCTGTAGGGACCGAGTCAGAGGCAGAGCGGCTCTGGATCACTTGTAATTCCTCAGTTTGGAAAAGACATTTTCAAAACACAGTGCCTTGATGGGCTTTATTACCACTTGGGTTTCTCTTGTGGTTCTTTTTCTCAAGAACTTTCATTGAAGCTTTTCAGTAACCCTTAAAGCACAGTACAGTATTACTTTTGGCCAGGAACATCACGTACTTCTTCTATACTTAGGATCAAAAGAAACAAAACTTCAGATCCCCCAACAGAGAACTTCCTCTTTCAAATGTTTACAGCTGGTCCAGAGGATCAACTCCATTTACTGCACTAAACGTGGGAAGAAGAGGCTGAAGAAGCTGTCCATGTCCAATGTTGAGACTGCATCTCTGAGAGGTAAGGGCTCTCCTTATTCCCTTTATCCACTGGCCAGATAAGCGAGTAAATATTTGCGTCTCAGCCACCCACATAGAGTTCTTGCTGTGTCCTTCTTGTGACATAAACACATGTTTGTGAAATTGCCCTCTGACCTGTAGAAAACATTCTTGTCTGTCTCATGTCTGCCTCCAGATGACAACAGTGAGAGTGAGAGTGACTCTGATGACAGGTTCAAAGGTGAGTGACCACAGCATTTATATTTGCAGTGGTTAGGTGCTACAATTCTGTCAGCTCGGAAATATTTCTTGGAGCTGTTTTTCTCAGTAGTTGTGCAACAGCTTCCCAGTTTTGCTTTTAACGAGTGACCATGTATTTTCCATATGAAAGGATTATCAGTTAACCATAGAACATTTATCACCTGTCTAGATTCAGTAACAGGAATACAGTGATGTTTTCTCTCTGTTTTGGTGTGAGTTGCCGAGTGTTGGAGCTATCAGCCGTAGAGATGTCTGCCTTCTCGTTAATATAATGGGATTAGATGGCACTCAGCTTTTGGTGCTCAAAGCAGCAAAGAAACAAAAAGAAAAAAAAAATTAAAAAGCAGTGTCTCTTACCAGAAATCATAACTCAATTGCTCATGATAATCCACAGACCTTTTTTTTCCTACCAAACTAAACCTGCTAACCGTATCACCCCGCAGAAGGAGAGGTGCATCTACTCTCGACAAGAGGCTCATGCTTGTGACAGCGCGAGATGTAAACATTAACGGTGTCCTTCTCGGCTGAGCAGTTATGATTGCTAGCTCAGTGGTGCTAGGTGAGCTAGCAGTAGATGCATGCCTTCTTCTGCGTGGTGATTCGGTTGGCAGGTGTTGTTCAGTAGAAAGAAAATAGTTCCTACATGAAACTGCTCACAACGAGGTCTGTGGATTATCTTGAGTAAGCGAGTCATGATTTCTGTAAAGAGACATCGCTGTTGAATTTTTTACAAATAATTATTTGGTGCTTGGAGCATCACAAGTCGAGTGCCATCTAGTTCCATTATATTCACGAGAAGGCAGACATTGCTATGGCCGATATCTCCAACACTCTACAACTCACACCAGAAAAAATCTAGATTGAAAAACAGCACTACATGTAAAAAGTAAAATATGTATTTTGGATTTTGGGGTGAACTCTCACTTTAATGTTTGTCTTCCTCCTCAGCTCACACTCAAAGGTTGTTGAAACTGCAGTCCATCCTGCGACGTGCCCCCAGCTACCGCACGCTGGAGCTGCAGCTCATTGAGTGGCAGGAGAGAGAACTCTTTGAGTATTTTGTGGTTGTTTCTCTAAAAAAGAAACCCAGCAAAAACTCCTACTCCCCTGAGGTCACCTACCAGTTCCCCAAGGTAAAAACATGACAGTCTTAACTGAATAAATCCCATAAAATGCATCAAAGGACCACAAGTGTTTTAGCTCAGGAATTAGAAATCAGAAATATGATACGTCACTGTTAACTGTTATCCAAATCTAATGTTGGGTAAGAGCCACGTTGTTATCATTGTTTGGGCTAATACTGCTGACAGCAGGGGTGATTTTAAAACACCTGCTGTGGTGTGTTAGTCTGTTCAGGTGACTGCTTAAGATGGCATGGCTTGGGAAGATGTCAGCCCTAAAGCTGAAAGTAATCAATTTGTAGTTAAAAGCCAAGATCTTATTATTATGATAATAGTGATATTGATAAGCAGATCAGCAGAGCTTAAGCACATCATGTAATATGTGTCAGCAGAACAGACAGCAGCTGTCAAAACTTGACAAATTAATGACAGTTAATATTGTGTTGGCAAGTGGAGACGATGGTGGAGATGAACTGCTGATTTTCACAAACAAACGTAATCCAGTGAAGTCATATTTGGACAGTCTGGAAGATGTAAATGTTAATGCTGCAGATAGAGCAGGCCAGAGTTATCTAGAAATAATGTGCCAGAACAAGATCTGACTATGTACTGTGGGCTTTCCCTGAGCTTTTAGTCTTGGATTACTACAGAAGTGTGTGTGCTGAAAATGATGACGATGATGTGTTACGTAGGACGGTCGCCCATGCCAATTCTTTCTTATTTAACTTGAAGTAAAAATCTAAATTTATGTGAGCTTTTCACACTTGATTGAGCAGGTTGTTGACAATTTAAAGCTGTCCTGGTAATTAAGATCTATAATAACACAGAGCCTGGGGAGTCTGGGAGCCTGCTCACTGTTAAAAATAACCAGGAACCATTTCTGCTGCAGGGAAGTGTTTTTAGTTATTCCAAGATATATTTTAAAGTTATTTAAGATTTGGTTTGGCAGAAGTGTCCCACGGGAGAAGTACATCTCTGCCAGCCAGGGGAAGCACTCACTCTGTTGAGTTAATGAGGACCGTAGGGGGCAAAGGTTTAACCTTGTATGGGAGAAATGGTAGTCTGGTCATCTATTGGTCACGCTAACATCCATGGGGATCTTTTAAAAAAGAGGACACAGTTATCTGAAGGAGAATGAGCTGACTGAAATTCCTCTCCTCTCACAGCTAGAGAGGCCCACCAAGCAGATGAGGGAGGCAGAGCAGAGACTCAAAGCCATTCCTCAGTTCTGTTTCCCAGATGCAAAAGACTGGAGTCCTGTGTCTGAGTACGCCAGGTATGGTGAAGAATCTGCGTAATTCATTGTCAGCTAGTTTTAATAGCTGGTCTATTCAAAGGTCCAGTGTGCAGGATTTAGGAGCATCTCTTAGTGTAAATGGCATATGATATTCATATCTATTTATTACTTTATAATCACCTGAAAACAACAATCATTGTGTTTTCGTTACCATAAAACAGGGGTGTCAAACATGCTTCCCGCCAAAGGGTATAAGCTGGCCCACTCAGTGAAGTCATTAATTCCACTTTATCAGTTAAATGCAGTGCTATTCCTATTTGTCCAAATAAACCAGTTGCTGTCTCTTCACAGAGGTAAATGGGAAACCAGTGTGCTTGGTGTGCTCACAGCACCTTCAGTGCTCAAGGAATATTGTAGTTAGCACCACTATCAAACTCATGGTGAAATATACAACAACTTGCAAGGATAACTAAGAGATCAGCAATGCAGCTGTGAAAGATATCTTATTGCTAACAGAATAGCATCAGCATCAAAGCCACACTCTGAGCATGAGCTTGTTGAAAAACATATTGTTAAAATTGCACTCATTTTTCTATCATCCTTCAGCCTTTATCTCAGGCTCTTCATCATTTGTTTTGTAAATGGATTGTTCATTAAGAATGGACATTTTCAGAATGTAAGCTACGTGTAACGTTACTTTAAATTTGAAGGCTTTGCTATTTACAGGTTATTATGCCACAGTTTTACTGGTCTGGCCCACTTGAGATCAAATCGGGCTGTATGTGACCCATGATCTAAAATGAGTGTGACACCCCTGCATTAGAATGAGCTGTTTATATCTACATACAGTGCGGAGCAGGTCCTCTCCCACGGAGTCCGACATGTTGTTCTACAGTATCCCAGAATTGACAAATCAAACACTGGCTCTAAACAGGGGCATTCTCCTACACGCTTGGCACAAGGGAGAAGTTTCAGTTCTGCAACCTCACCCATAAATGCCACTAAATTCTCCTCGCTGGAGCTTTAGGAGGTGCTCCAGCAATGTAGCAATGCATTTCTATATAGTTTGGGGGCTTGTGAGAGATTGATATAAAAAGAATAACAACATTAATCTGCTTTTATAATTTTTTCCACATTATTTTAGGACATGTTGATTTTCAGGCAAGGAGTCCTGAAAAATATATATTTGGTGATTTGATATAAGCTTGTAAAAAAGCCCTCAAGATTCAATTCAGTGTCAGTTTTATTTTAATAGCGCAGTGTACCTTGCACCCTCACAGTGGATAAGGGAAAAACTCCCCTTTTCATTGTTCTTACGCACATACTTATTCTTTCCCAAAATGTATAAAGTTCCTAAATTTTGAAAAAATCTGAGCAGCAGGAGAAAATAAAATTCAGTCTGTCCCGATGTATGTTTTGTAATACAAACTGCTGTCCCAAAATAAAGAATTACAAATAAAAGACCGGTAAAAATAAAGCAGCAGAAGCTGGCTCCCGAAGTTAATTAAATAACCCTGGATTTATCCAACACGCCCATGAAGCAATGTGTAATTGTCTACACATGTATGTGTCTTTGTGTTGATCTGATGTGTAATCATTTATTTTTTGCTACAGCGAGACCTTCTCCTTCATGTTGACTGGAGAGGACGGCAGCAGGAGGTTTGGGTACTGCAGACGCCTGCTGGTAAGCCACCGTTCAACCCCTCTTCCTCTGCTCCCTGTTCACACCCTGCTGAGCCCTGTTTGTTGTGACAGACTTTTTTTATGTGAACATGTGATACAGTTTTCCTCTGGGGCCGCTGATACATGACCGTCCACACTGACGGCAGGAAACAGATCATATAAAACACATAAAGACAAGAAAAACAGTGTTCATGACCAAAATAAACAAATAAAACTGCGTGTGGTTTAAACAGTGGTTTAATATCAAATGTGTAAATCTGTTAGTATATATTTATTTTATGTGATCACACATGTATCTTTAAATTAATAGAAAGAAACACAGTAGCTACACACTATTTAAATAATGTTCATACTTCAGACGTTCAGTCATGGTCATAAAGTGCGTACAAATATAATAAGTTATGTTAAAAATGCAGTTAGGATTGACTCATTGAGTTTAATGAGAGTTTCCCAGGAGAGGCGAAACAAAGACAAACCATGAAAAATCCTAACTTTGTCATTGTGGAGCATTTCCTCCTCATAATGAGGCCGGAGAGCACTTTGAAGTTTTTTTGTTGAGCTTCCCATTTAGCTTGCGGGCAGAGCGCATGACTGTGTGGGATTCTGTGAATGTGGTGGTGATTTTGTTTGCCGTTTGGTATTTCTGAGTATGTTTACAGTACCTCAGTGTGTACGTCCTCAGAGGTTTACTGGGAGTGTCTTCACTGCTGTGAATGTGTGTGTGCTGGATGACAGCCGGACGTTTGGGGAATTCTTCGACCAGACAAAGAGATGTTTTTAAACCCGACCTGCTGTGTTGATCCGAGGTTCATCTTGATAGAAGCAGATTTTAATGACGGTAGACGAAGAGGTGAGCTGCTCTCCTCCAGTAACTTTGTTTCCTCCCCGACCAGCCGTTGGCAGTAACAGAGCATTCCTGAGGACTTGAATCAAGCTCCACATAGTTGATTTAATCATCCATTTGGAAAAGCGGAGGAGAAACAAGAGGAGAAAATTGTATACCTAATATGGACAAGTGGATTGGCGGTTCTTGAGTGCTTGTGCTCATTTGTGTCTGTGTGTTTGAGTGTCTGCATCTCAAGGCACATAATGGTGTGTGAGTGTACAGAGGACGGTAGATATGATCAGCAGGAGCAGATAAACCACCTGTGTTTAGGAAGTTGGTATCCACATAAAAGACTTTCACCTCAGATCACAGCTGAGATTTAAAGACTAAAAAAGCCTCTGTATTTAAACAACTTAACTACACATGATATTATCATGGCCTGCAGGTCATGGATGTATTATCAAGGTCTGACTCTTTGTGTATTTGTTTTTAAATGAATTAAATTCCACACATTTGACAAAAAATAATCCTTTCAGATTTTTTGTTCTCTGGTTCTGTCGGTAACTTTGGAAACAGCACAGATGTATAACGATGTATAAAGTCTTCTGTTTCTCTGGAGGAGCTGAAACTAAGAATCATTGCAGTTTTGTTACCTTAGAACGAGGCATTTATATCTATGTAGAGAGGGTCCTCTTTAACAGTGTCTGACATGTTGTTCTACAGTAACCCAGAAGGGACAAACCAAAGCTGGCTCTAGATTTCCACAACCATCGAGTTCTCCTACACGCAATCTGCAACCTCACCACTAGATGCCACTAAATCCTACACGCTGGACCTTTAATCTGTCTCTTACAAAATAAATCCCTTATGGCACTACACAGCTATATCTCTGGACTATCCCTTTAAATGTGTTTATAGACAGTTTTCAGAACATCTGTGAATGTGTCTGTGCAACACCAGTGTCCAATGAGTGTTTCTGTCTCTTACAGCCGACTGGGAAAGGACCTCGCCTTCCAGAGGTGTACTGTGTCATCAGCAGACTGGGCTGTTTCGACTTGTTCTCCACGGTGAGTTCAGCCTTTACGCACACACATACAAACACACACATGTACTGTAGACAGTCAGCTACAGTACGCAGACTGTGTGTGGTGTTGTAGCTGTGGTTAACCCGTCTCACAGCTGAAGTAAATGACTTTCAGCAGACCTTCTGCTCAACGCCTGTTCATTGGTAAACCTTATTTCAGTCCCTTTTTTTAACTTCCTGATTTCCCAGAGTAATTGTTTCCTTCACTTTTGTCTCAGTGGTGCTAACACAGAGCAGAGCTGTCACTCTGTTTGACTTTTCCAGCCTTATCTGATTACTTATTAACCCAAAGTGAGTGAGTCCAGACTGTTGAAAAAAAGTGGCTGCTCTGTGACATGAAAATAAAAATAACCAAGACAGAGTGCAAATATACACTGTTTTCACTGTTTAATAATAATCACAGGCTGTGATTAAAGGCTGTACGAAGGTTCTGCAAAACATGAAAAAACTGAAATCTGCATTTAATTGTAAAGTTAAAGCAGAGTCATTGTTCACCAGTAACACAGTTAGTCTAGTTTTGCATCACGTGATATCTTAGAGCCTTCGTCAGATAAAAGAGTGGAAAAGAATCCCTCAAATGTCTCCATCTTGAAAACAGTACAGCAGCAAACCTGAGATGATCATGGTAAATAGGAAAGGAGGAGGTGTTTCAGAGGGAGTTTTGTGTGAGAGACAGACAGACAGACAGAAAGATGGGGAGGACGAGAGAGGTGATATCATATGACCCTGAAAACAAGCGATTCTCCAATCAACTTTCCAGACAGCAGGCAGCTTGGACCAAAATAGGCAGACAGGCACACTGGGTGGAAATTTCCAATCACACAGGCATGGAAAGAAATTAATTTGCTATTTTTCAAAGTAGAAATCGAATACTAAGTTCCAGACAATTGCCAGTATTCAAACACATAACAATATGTTTCCATAAATTTTCGCCATGGTCAGTAACCTTCATGACTGTGCACTTTCTTGGCTATTCATTCAACATGGATAAAAGCCTCGGATCTTTAAATATCAACAAATTTCCAGAGAAACTTGGTGTGTTGTTGAGGAAACTGTGCTGTCATGTTCAGATTCTGGATGAGGTGGAGCGGCGGCGAGGCGTCTCAGCAGCCCTGGTCTACCCCTTCATGAGGAGTCTGATGGAGTCGCCCTTCCCTGCACCAGGGAAGATTATTAAAGTAAAGACCTTTCTGCCCGGTGCAGGAAATGAGGTCAGAGCCACTGCTTTCACTTCTTTAATTACGCCCATTAGCCTAAATCATTTTAAAATACAGTTGTGTGAAATCTTCTGAGTTAATGAGATCCACAGTCTGCAATAACTTTCCCATTTTTTGTGGTCATTCAGGTCATCGAGCTGAGGCGGCCCACCGACTCCAGACTGGAGCACGTGGACTTTGACAGTCTGTTCAGTTGCCTCAGTGTTCGGCAGGTGATACGAGTCTTTGCCTCACTGCTGCTGGAGCGCAGAGTCATCTTTGTGGCTGATAAACTCAGGTGAGATTCTCAGTTTGTTTAAGCCCCTCTGCAGAAAGACTGTTATCTCCAAAACATGATTTAAAGATAAATTAGGTAGGATGCATAGACTTATAAAGAAACAATCCCTCTCAATCATGACTTATGACCCACTAGAAATGTGCGGCGGTTTGTTTATCTCCAGAGACTCTGGCCTCTGGCTTTATTTTCCTCTTTACTTTTTATTTTTTGTGCTTGGGATGTTTATGTCCGTGTACTTCCAGAACACTTAGGTGAGGTCGGGGATTTATAAAAAGGTAGCAACCAGGTGCCAGACCATCACAACCAAGTATTGTGAGGCAAATCGCCAAATGACAGTAAATTAGGTTTTGGCTTTTACTTTCTCTTTTGTGGGTAAGTGTATTTACAAACAGCTTTTTCTACTTTGTTATTTTAGCCCTTGTATATTGCATGCTTTGTATCTGTGCTCCTCTAACTTTGTATTTTAACTGCTGCAAAACAATTTCCCACTCGGGATACGTGAAGTTTTTTTATCTTATCCCATCGTATCACATCATATTGTATCATACCGTATCGTATCGTATCGTATCGTATCGTATCGTATCTCGTCTTGTCAGACAAACAAGACAGCTCCTAGTAATACAATAAATGAGATATACTTTCATGACTTCATTTAGTAAGTAACCGCCAGTTTGGGGTTAAATTTTGCTCCAGCTACCTGATGATGCTCCATTATTGTAATATTAGACCAAGTATTTTCATAATAATATACATTTACATTTGTTTGTTTCCCTTCACACATTACATGTGCATTGAAGGAATAGTTCCCAGGAAAACAATATTTTTACCATGCATGAAGTTCATTACAGTGTATGAATCATATAATATAGGTCACCTTTTCTTCTAATCTCCTTTGGAAAACATGAAAATATAATTAGCCTACTAACAGAAAACAATCATCATATAACTTTAAATTAAAATAAGCCATGCAATTTAGTTCTTTGCCCTATCACCTATTTTATATTTGTCACACTGGGTTATCTTTTTCCTCTCTCAGTGTGAGACATTTGGTCTTTTTGAGCCTTTGTACAAATTTTATAGTGAGGTTGCCAAAACAAATATTGTGTTTTATGAACAGACCATAATGCCATGGAATAGGCATGTCCCACATTTTTGTCGTAATACAAGTTTCTGACAAAAATAATGTAGTATCTGGACCGAGGAACGTGTCCTGGCACACTTGCAGTTTTCCAAAACTGAGAAATATCTCTTCCAAAAACTGTTGACAGACTGCCAGCTTGTTTCCATTTCAACTATACTGGCTAATGATGACAGAATTGCAATAACCTTTCTACACACACATAATACACATAGTCATAGCACTGTACTGTGGTTTTATCAGCTGGGGCTTAACAGTTGCACCCTGTGTTTAACTGTTTGATTATAATGTATCGATTGGTATCAGGGAGTCAGGCAGCAGGTCAGTCAGGTTGCCAGCTGCCAGTTTGGATAGCAGGAAGTAAAGTGGGTCACACCGATGAGTCACTGCCAGAGGAGATGAGGGTGGAGCTGATAAGATGCGAAGAGTCCCTGAGGACTCAGTGTCCCAGTCTGTCCTCTTGTAACAGAAAAGAGAGGGGTACTTTTAGAGCTTTGGAGGCGAGGGTGGATTGGGAGGAGATTTAAGCGGAGAAGTAATCTCTCCATGTATCAAAGCCCAGTTTAAACAAACATCAGTGGGGGCAGTGACTGTGAGGAGAAGGAATGCACTTCCTGTGTGTGCGACTCTGCCCTCTGTGATCTGTGGCTCAACTGTCACCATTTGACTTATGATGCCACGTTCACTCCCTATGTATGAACTACGGCTCTCTCTGCGTCCCTGGAGAAAATCGGTTTTAGTCGCTCATTACTGGAGGTGATAACATCAAGGAGTCATTGGGCGGGAATCACGAGGCGGCTCATGATACAGTACTATCATCATATATTACCCAAGACAGTGACTGTGTGTTTGTACAGGCAATTTTGTGATATCTTGCACAGCAATCATTTATGATGAGATGCAATATCTGTTTACCTAAAGAACTGTCTTCTACAGGGGTGCAATAACTATTCAGAAAATATGGTTCAGTCATATAGTTCATCACTCACTGAATTAATGCTGTGAGTTTTTAGACAAACTGTTGCATTTGCAACTAAGTGCATTCATTCATGGTTTCCAGACGATGAATCCTAATGACTTTGGTGATCTCTGACTTTTTCTCTGCTGCCACCATGAGATTAACATTTGTGGTTATTGGTAAAATGTCTCTGCAACTACTGAATGGATCATGAAAAATGGGACAAACATTCATATCCCCCTCAAGATTAACTGAAATAAATTAAATTTACTGTTCTCTAGCACCTATCATCAGGTCAGAATTTCATTTTTTCATGAAATACCTACAAATTACATTCCCATTAGCCACAGATGACTGTTTTGGCGGCACGGTGGTGCAGTGGTTAGCATTGTCACCTCACAGCAAGAGTTCCTGGTTCGAACCTGTGCGGAGTTTGTATGTTCTCCCCCTGTCAGCGTGGGTTTTCTCCGGCTTCCTCCCACAGTCCAAAGACATGCAGGTTAATTGGTGACTCTAAATTGTCCGTAGGTGTGAATGTGAGCATGAATGATTGACTGTATCTCTCTGTCAGCCCTGTGATAGTCTGGTGACCTGTCCAGGGTGTACCCCGCCTCTCACCCAATGTCAGCTGAGATAGACTCCAGTTCCCCCGCGACCCCGAACAGGATAAGCGGTTAGAGAAAAGAAAGAATAATTAGCAAGTGTAAGCATGTTGAAAGATTAAACGAAGATAGTAAACATAATAAACATTATACCCTCCATCCATCCATCCTTTCTTTCATGTCGCGGGGGAGGCAAGGCACTGCGGACGTCCCTCTCCCCAGCAACACGTTCTAGTCCCTCCTGATGGATCCTCAGCTGTTCCCAGGCCAGATGAGATGTATAATCTCTCAAGCCTGTTCTGGGTCTGCCCCAGAGCCTCCTACCAGTTGCACATGCCTGGAGAACCTCTAACTGGAGGTGCCCAGGAGGTATCCTGATCAGATGCCCCAAACCACTTCAACTGACCTCTTTTGACGCAAAGGAGCAGTAGCGACTCTACTTTGAGCTCCCTCACCCTATCTCTTAGGCCGAACCCTACAGAGGAAACTTGTTTGGGCTGATTGTATCCGCGATCTCATTATTTCGGTCACTACCCGAAGCTCAGGACCATTGGTGAGGGCTGGAACACTGATGGACTGGTAAACCAAGAGCTCCTCCTTCCAGCTCAACTCCCTCTTCACCATGACGGCCTGGTACAGCGCCCACATCACTGCTGACGCCACAACAAACCATCTGTCCCTCTCATGCTCCATTTTGCGGAAAACTGAAATAACTACAAAAAAGTTAATTACAAATATGAGTTTTAAAGTTATGTGTCGTAAATATGTAGTCATGCTTACTGTATATTCTGCTCAAGGCTTGTGTGTGTACACATTATGTGTGTGTGCGTGTGTGTGTGGATTTAAATGTGCTAGCGTGCATGCATACATGCAGAGCCCCTGTGATTTGGTTTCTTTTGAAAACAGTGACAGGCCCTCACTGCAGCATTAATGACTTCTATGATAAAAGGGCTGCTCCCTCTGGGGCTCCGGCTCATAATCCATTCCCAAAATACTTCACCAGCAGAACATGATGTATGTTTCTTGCCTTGAAATGTATATCCAATACAAGCAGGAAGCGAGAGGAACAGCCATGTTAGGCAACAGTTTTCTGTGGGGTCCTCTGCTGCTCATTTCTTTAGCGTGTTACGTTCACTTAACTGTTGGAATATTACACTGAAACCTTCTGTTGTTTTTTCCACAGAGGTTGTTGCCTCTGCATGAAAGTCTGCACAGACAATTTCTTTAAAAGTGATCACTCACCAGCCGCTGCCTGTAATAACACGTTGGATGCCTAATCAGATAAATTCATCATCAGCTATGTCACTCTCACTGTAATTGCTTAACTCGATTGACCTGCAGATGCTGAATGGGTTTTGTCAGTGCCGCAGACTTATGTAAACAGCCTCTGTCTCTCCTCAGGCTAGAGCTGGGGACGGTTACTAAACTGTACGTGCATGTCTGGATTTATCTGTTAGCATGGCAGTGAAATACTTCTACAGTAGGTGTTACCTGCATATTGGATCCAAGTTACTCTCTCTGATACGACTGTATTGTTTAAGTGATTGAATCCCACTGTTTTCCCTGTATTGTTTTTAATCAGAGTTGCCACATTCAAACTGAAAGTATAAAAAAAAAAATTTGATTGCAGAGATGTCCTGTTAAAGGAGGTCTATTGATGAGTTAGCAAAGAAGAAAAGGAAGAAATATAATGAAAGATGAGAAGTCTTGTGTTAGAGAGGGAGGTACAGGAGGCTGCTTCTCCGGTTTCCCTTTAGTGATGATAAAGTTACTGTATGCAATATTCAGAGCATTAACATAGCAGCTAACAAGTATTTGCCATAGACTGTACATAATGTCTCCACTTACTTCTGCTGTACAGAAAGAAGCCAAAATAGCCCGAGTATGGCTGCTGCCATAGAGTTCCCGCCCAGACACCGATCCGACCAATTGCGAGCACAGACTGTCAAACATAGCTGTCAATCATGAAGCCACACTCCCTTTTTCTAGGATCAAAAAACTATTTCGAGCCAAATTTATCAGAAAAAAACACTTGAACATTCAGCAGCTTTATAAGAACTACAGAAAATGACAGCAACCATCTTTTGGAAAATGCATTTGATGTGTTCTTTGAGTTTTTAGTTTGGGCCATTGTCCTCACGCTAATGTGGAAAGAGCAGTGTTAATGACATATAGACCCTTTAGAGCCGACGTCACAATGACATCTGTTTGTTAGCTGGAGTCAAAACACGACTCATCAGCACAGGGCTGTCTGCTGCATAGGAGTCTTAAAATGTTGGCTTGTTGTGATTTTGGGAGCCAAAATAGAAGAAGAAGAAAAAGTCAAAACTTAAATTTTATCGCATACCAGCTGCCACTGCCTGTCAACAAAATCAAAGACAACTATGGTGAAAGGCGATAAAATGAAAAGACTGGACGAAAGGTCTGGACTCTGGACGCCAGAGTGCACTCCGACACTCGGAAAACACCACTGGCATCATCTTCCTCTGTTGTCTAAAACAAGCCAACAGAACTTGCTAGCTAGCGCTAACCTATGTCTTTGGAGAATTGTTTTGCCTGCAGCTAAGCCCCGCCAAAAAATGTCATATTAGACCCTTTTTATATCAGTAACAGGGTCTATACTGCAGCCAGCCACCAGGAGGCGATGTTTTGGCTTCACTCTTGGAGAGCTATCATGTCATCTATCTTTATTATACGGTCTATGATCTGTGCCGACAGCAGACTCAAAACTGGTATTTAGACTGCGTGATAAATGGTAAGATGTGAAGTATTCTGTGTACGTTGAGTTTGTGGTGTCTGGTTTTAGTTTTGAGACAATCCAACAGTCTGAAAGTGAGTTGGAGGTCTGTGGAGCACCAACACGTTTTGGAGCTGCATTATTATGATCAATGGTGTCTGCAGGCCTCAGACAGGTAGAATTATTGCCACCGCTGCTGGCATTTTTTTAATCAGCGAGAATGGCAGCACACTCACTTCATTTAGTTCTCTGTTATTCTCAAACACTTTCTGTAACATGCTCTGCAGAGCTGGCACGAAGCCAAAACCGCTTTTAACAACTTAACCGGTTTCCCATGTGGTATTTAACTCAGAGGTAGAGTGAAATCCACACACTGTAAACATGTGAAATGTTTCTGTTTTTCAAAGACTCGAGAAAGACTTGGCCATTACCAGAGCCTGACCAGCTGATTTTTACATCAGTGTCGTTCTCCTGAATGTTTACACCCACGCGTAGACGCTCACATACACATGTGGACACTCATACACACAAACACCTGCACACATTCATCTGCTCTCTAGACAGCGCTGATCAAGCTCAGACGTTACTGTGGTTTAAATGAGAACATGTATAGAGTTTCCCATCGGGAAGCCATTTCTCATTGTAAAATGGCTTCTGATGTTGCCTTCTGTGGAGCCGGAGAGCCGAGACCGAGAGCCGGTGGCTGGAGATCCTTAAAGACAGGAAGTGAGGGAAAACCATTTGGGGACTAAGGGAGCAGAGAACATTCTACTAGCGGATAAAAATACACCCTGTGCAGCTTGTCATAGGAATCCTATAGGTCCATATGTACTCTGCTGCCTCTTTAAGTGATTTCTAGGTGTTATTTTGAGCTTTGGAAGAGCTTTAACATTGAAGAATGCTTTTACTGAGCTTTTCAGCACAGCTGGTGTCTGACAGCTGTGGTTCAGTCTAGTCGTCTTTGTCCTCTCTCTATGGAATCAGTCTTAGCCATGCCAGGACTGGTAGACACAGTGCAGAGCTTTGGTAGAGCCGTGAAGCATGTGGTGATGCAGGCTTTTGTCTCCTTCCCTCTCTCTGTCTCGGACACTGAAATTTTCCCTCCTCCTCTGGGCTTCGCAGACTAAGCCTCTGGATCCCGTGTTTCCTGGAGTATGTGCCAGTTCAGCCTCACACACACTAAACCAGGCCTGGCAGACCTAGGAGAGCTAATATGTCAGGATTAGCTCCCAAACCTCAATACACAACAGCTCTGCACAGACCTCACCTCTGAGGAACTGGTTCTTCTCTCTTTCCCTGAGAGCGGAGTCATAAATTTATATGACTTTAAAGTGTGTAATCAATTTGAAATGAATCAAATTAATCTTTGAATCCTAGTTCATGCTTCTGTAGTGTCATTTTCACAAGGAAACTTTGGGGATAAACATTTAAATGGTTCACTCTCTGAAACTTTGTATCACCTTGGTATGTTGAAGTCTTATTTTCCAACCAGTCCACACACATGTTGTTGCTTAAGAATCAGTTGAAATCAGCTCTGCTCGTTCAGAAATTATTGTTCCCTGAAAAAGTAATAAAAATGCCACACAAAGCAAAATAACAAGAGATTCTGCAGCCATGCTAGCAGCTCCATGAGGCTTTACTTACTCTGTACTTGCTCTGAACACGTTACTTTTTCCTTAGCGTTCTGCCTGGTCCCACCCTACTGTGCTGTGCTTGTATTAACTAGTACTACCCCAACTCCTGAACACTGTGCCCTAACTGCCTCCGACATCAGAGCGTTAAATTGGCTACTACAAGCCAATCAAAGCACAGTGGTGCTGGACTAGACGAAACAGTCTCGGGGAAAAAAGTGTACTTTGAGCTAAATGCTAAGAAGCATGCTAACATGCCAATATTTACCATGTTTGCCATCTCGGTTTAACATCCGAGCTGGCATCGGATGTCAATATGACATCAGAAAGACTTTGGACCCTAGTGTCAGACAGGACATTAAATTTTTGTCGGAATAAAAATCGGGTTGATGATATTTTAAATGCCTGATCACGTCAGAATGTCACATTGTGTGGATGTTACCTCATGACGTCTTGCAGACGTTGGGTTTTGTTCTTATACCTTACAACTAAATATTGTTATTCTACCTCAAAATGATGTTGGCATGAGATGTTGGAAATTACTTACCAAAACAACTTAAAACCAACAAAACATCAATGATTTCCGTCATCTGTATTCTACATCAAATTGACGTTGGCATTAGACGCTGTCCTGACATTGAATTTTGGTTGCCTGACATCACAACCATTTATTAATATCTATCAACGTTGGTTGCCAGCTGGAATGTTAGCACGCAAATAGTAGAGCTTAGCACACAGTACAGCTGCGGCTGATGGGAATGCCACTAGTTTTCAGGTATGTGGTGATAAACCAAAGTACTGAACAAATTTGACAGCAATCCAATCGTTGCTAAAATATTTCATTCTGGACCAAAGGGTGGACGAACTGACCAACTGAAAGAAAAGCATTTCCATCCCTAGAGCCAATCTAATTTGTTATAATCACTGTAAAGCCTCTGTGCTTATCTACATACACAAACCCCAAACAATAAAGCATCATTAAATTCAGGAGAGAAACGGCTTTGTCTTAAACCCCCCTCTGCTGATGTTATCTCATTAAAATATTTTAGCCAGGATGTTTATTTTTTTTTTGTTAATTATTATTGTTCTTACCTGTTCTGGACCTGCACACGAAGTATTTCCTTCTATTGTTACAGCCCATGTGTGGTCTAAGAGTCCGTAGTTTCGGTCTAACGGGAATGTCCCTCTCTCCTTCCAGAGTTGAGTGGCAACCTCTGGTAGTGCAGAGTGTTTTCATTGCAAGTTCATCTTGTCCCAGGAGTGTGTGGTTGGGGAATGAGTGTAATTGATCCTCTTGGTATCAGTGGTGTGTAGGGCCGCGTGTAGCCTGTGGCGAAGGTTTTCTGAGATCTGTGCCCCATCACTCCCTGTTGGAACTCGTCAAGCCCAGGAGACGGGATCTGTTAGGAATTATCAAGCCCTCCTCAGGCAAATGGAAATCAGACCGGCCAAAGCAAAGCTGCAAGTGCTTCATGGTATGAGTGATCTGGAAAAGGCCTGAAAAGACTGAGCGCTGTGGTTATTGTAGCCTTTGGGTTTTCACTGGTGTAATTCTATTTAACCCTGTCAAGAAAACACATTTTAATCTTGGCAATTTGACTCATGGGAAGTTAAGATGAAAAGGCCTGTGGCAAAGATGTTGCCCTGAATGAATGGAGTGGAAAGGTTTGTGGGAGGTTTGTCATTTATCTCAGCACATAGGGTACTGATCTCTGCTCTCTGTATGTTCTCCGTAAGCCGAAACTCAGTGTGAATGAGGTCACATAAAAGGGAGTAACTTCTGTTTACTCGGATGTTCTGTCTGCCGTTGATGACAGCAACCACGGAAAACATTCCTCATTAAAAGTGTATATATCTCAAGTGGGGTGCGTTTGCATACCATGTTTGATCCCTGGTCTTGTTCTTGATCCATACTGATTTAGTGCTTCTCTGTGTGTGTTTGTGTGTATGATTGGACCCACAGTTTATTTTCACTCCCTTTGTGTACATGGACTGGACAGTATGTGGAGGACAGGGGGGAGGAGGGTCAGCCACTGTCAACAAGCGACGGATCGTGAGAAAGGCGGGCTGCTATTTGTGATCTCCATTTTATACCACAGCTGTCGGAGTTAAACCGAATTGGTGCTTTTTGGTATTGCGTCAACAAGCCTCCAGCTTAACTATAGCAACATGTCAGAGTCACGCCAGCCCTGCAGACACAGTACAGTAATGTCACAATAATGCATTTTATTGCACTCACTCTTTTTCATTGTGGTTTGCAGAACAGTAGATGGTGTTAAACTCAAAGAGGGAGACGTGCAACAGATTAAGGCGTTCATTTGTCTAGAAGCTGTTGAAATGTGAGGTCTTTCAGAGAAGTCTTTGTCAGAGTGTTAGACTGGCCTGTTGGATAACACTGTCCCTCAGATGAGCTGCAGAAGAACAAAGTGTCAAAGCCAGAGTGCGTAAGCTGTGTTGTTATGCTCCATATAAAAGTAACTGTTTCAAGGAAAAGAGGATCAAGTAGTCATTTAACCTGAGAAGAGATTAGTGATGGAAATACACTATTTGTGCTCTTGTAGTTCAGTGATTTGAACACGTTGGAGGATTTTTTTCCCCTTACAACCACAAAAGTTCATGACTGCAGCAGTATTTTTAGGAAAATGTTGTTACCATATAAACCAGCACGTCCCTTTCAGTCTGTGAAAAAAGTTTTTTTTGTTATCTAGTGAAACATCTGCCTTGTTTTGACCGTGTTCAGTTTATTCTGGTGTGGCCTCTGCAGGGTGTTGTCATTGTGTCAGTGTAAAGGTGATTAATGGTGTGTCTTTTTTTTCTCTCTCCTATCATCGTCATCATCAGTACCCTGTCCAGCTGCATGCACGCAGTGGTGGCGCTGCTCTACCCCTTCTCCTGGCAACACACCTTCATCCCCGTGCTGCCGGGGTCCATGTTGGATATTGTTTGCTGTCCCACTCCCTTCCTGGTGGGGCTGTTGTCCAGCTCTTTGCCGAAGCTCAAGGAGTTGCCTGTGGAAGAGGTGAGTACATCGCCTCAGCATTTTCTCCGACTGTCTGCCTCCCCGCAGTTTCTTTTACAGACGGAGTGTTATATTTCAGACAGATGTCTCCTGCATTCTTCATATGTCCCTGATTGTTCTGTCTCTCTTTGTTCTAGTTTTTCTCTGATTGAAGCCTGTTTCTTGGAAAAGTGGATATTAGTGTCTTGGCTGATAAATTACAACAATTCAGATTCAGAGTAATTCCATTAGAAATTGGCCGACTGTTGCTGCGTCTGCTTAACCTCCTCTGCCTCTAGTTGTGTTCTATCAGGGAACCAGCCAGGTGACTTCCAACCACAGGAAAGGATTTAAAACTGTGACCACATTTTTAGATGCACCTTTCCGACCAGAACAAATTAAAGGTGCATTTTTGGCCACTTGGAGGCAGTAGAGCAAGCTGTTAACACAACACTGACATATTATCACCTTATGGTGTTGACCATAGACTGTAATGATTTACGCTGTACAAAAATGATGCCAAAACATCCCGGATACAGCAGCTGTCATCTTGCCAGGTGACATCATTTGGAGCCGGAGTCTACACAGTTATGATATAGAGTTCCCACCCATACACCCTTCTAAACAATCGTGAGCAACGCCTCTGGTCAGGAACACACTGATTGGCTCACACAGCTGTCAGTCATGACATTAAACCCCCTCTCGATAGTGTCAAATTAATAAACTTATCAGAAAACAGAAATCTTGAACAAACAGCAGAGTGATTAGAACTATCTAAAGTGACAGACGCAATCTTTGGGAAAAATTTATTTGACATGTACCTTGGTCTTTTAGTTTGGCCGATGTCCCATCCACTAATATGGAAGGGTGGGGTTTATGACCTGTACTGCAGCCAGCAGAGATGTTTTGGCCTCACTTTGGGGAGCTATCATGTCGTCCATCTTTATGTTGACTCAGGGAAATGCTCTGTCAGGCTGACGATCTGCAGAATTTGATACTTTACAGTTCAGTCAGTACAGTCAACCCCCTCACGTTACACATGAGAGAATAGAATATTAATTTACATGTGCACATAGGTATGAGAAATGTCAAAAGATTTTGGCATTTAGACCCCATCGTGATGTCAACTGTCATGTCACAAAGGGCTTGGGGAACTTGTGATCAACATTTGACATGACTTTACAGACCACACAATGAACTGATGAATTGAGAACATAACTGGTAGATTAATGGATGAATGAAAATAATGGGTAGTTGCAGCCTGACAGTGAAACAAAGTCTCTGAAAGAATCTGCTGTGTTCTTGTTCATCAAGCTGCTTTTTTTACCTGAAAAGATCTAGATTGAAAGTCAAGCCATGACTTCTTTTCACAAACTCATTACGTGTTTCCAACCCAAACAAAAAAACCTCTACACATTATTTTTTATTTATACTGTGCATGTATGTGGAAGCGTCACACTGACACATAGCAAGTGACCTAACAGCCAGTGCATTTCTGGCCTCCTTTTTCTTTCTGGTTGTGTCTCACAGTGGATATTTTAGCTGAAGAAGCCCACTAAAGCATTGTCTTAACTAGTTATACAGTTGTGACATTTCGCACCTGGCTTTGCTGCTGAAAATTGTTTAAGATTTGTTTAAATCTACATTGTCTACACCTACATACTCCTGTCAGCCTGAGAGGAAATATGTGTGATAAGACAATGTCAGTCACAGTAAACAACATGCCAACAGCATCTGCTGTCTGTTTACATTTCTCTTTCTGTTGCTGATTGACTCTTGAAAACATCTCTAAAAAAAAAAAAAACTTCTTTAAGAAATGTGTTTTATATCTGAATTCAGTGTGCTGTAGCTTCTTTGAAGGTTTTACAGAGTGTGTATTGTTAGGAGCGAATGTGTGTTTTCACAGCAGGAGGAATACACACTTCTACTTGTAGCAGATAAAAGAGAGTTTTTAATTACCTCTGAAGAATAATTTGCTCCTCTTTTCCTTTTCTCAGGCTTTAATGGTCGACCTGGGAACTGACCGATTCATCCGACAGGTTAGTCTATGAAGGAAAAAACTGACATTAAAGTGAGACTGTGGAATTTTTGCTAGGCACTGCTTTTCATCCATCTATTTCTCAAGGGCAAAAATGTAGGAAAATTACACAAAGGCATCATCATAAAGGTGGTTAGCACTGATTCAAATCCACCAGCTTACTGGAAGTGGCTGGAGTTAGATGTTCTCCCCATCATCTCTGGCTTCCTCCCACAGTCCAAAGACACACATCAGGTTAATTGGTGACTCTAAATTGCCCGTAGGAGTGAATGTAAGCATGAATAGCTGTCTGTCTCCATGTGTGAGCCCTGTTATAGTCTGGCAATCTGTACCCTGCCTCTTGCCCAATGTCAGCGGGGTACCCTGTGATTCCTGAACCAGAATAAGCGGTTACGGGTAATGAATGAATCAGCAGAAAGGCAATTGTATAAGGGCACCATGCTAAAATAAATATGTCTCTTGGTGAAGTATGTGTATGTTTATATCTAATTTTATTTTTGAGATGAAACCACTAAAATCTGTGACATGTTAAATGTACTGTAACTGTAGCAAAAAGTCAGCAAACTGTGGCCGTAATTTAGAGCATGTTACACAGCAGCAGTATCCATAGTAAGTGTTTAACTAAAGCTAGCAAACATTAGCCATCACAGGTTACTGATCATACCAGACTAGGTAAGGCTAAAGCAGCAAAATCCCAAAATGCATTGAGCTGAGTGAGTGAGTATTTTGTTGCTCATGAATTCAGCTTTTGTGTTTTTTCGTCTTTCAAACGTTGCACTGTCTCGCTTTACACAGGGATGTAAAACATGCGGTTCTCTGTTGTTAGTCTGAGCCTTTGAAACCGATTCTCCAAACACTGTTGTTTATCACTGGTGACTGCAGTGTTTTCCCGTGTTTACAGATGGACGACGAGGCCTCGCTGTTGCCGCGGAAACTTCAGGCAGCTCTTGAGCAAGCGCTGGAGCAGAGGAATGACATCATCAATCAGGACTCTGACAGCGAGTCAGACGAAGGTGAATAAGTGACAAATCATCACTTCCAACCAAAACAGCTGTTTTTCCCTGCTAATTAGAGCCACAGTCTCTGTGGCAGAACATGTTCAGTCCAAGTCTCTGTGAAACTCTGACGTCCTCTGTGCAGACTTCTCATGACAGTGAGTCACAGAGACTCACCTTAAAGGTGATATAATGTGGTGTTTCTGTTGATGAGTGGTACTGTGCTGTGCCAGCCCGGAGAATCATCTGGCTGAACCCATTATTATTTCGCACTTAGGGAAAAGAATGCTCTGGGTTGTTTCTTTAAATCAATGACAATTGTCTTTGGCAGCGCTGAGCCCAGTATGGAGCAACGAGGCGCTTGCAAAATAGTGTCGGGAAGGAACTTGTTTCAGTGCCATTGAAGGAATGCTTCACCCATAAGATGACCATATGTATATCAGTTGGTCATGACGTGCATGCATTGGGGGAAAATGGCAAACATATTGATTTATTGATTGACTTGGGACCACGTTTAACAACAACAAAACTATATAAGTATATTGCTAAACTTCTCTGCCCCTGCTCCAACTCCAGACCTCTTAGATCCTCCAAACAATGGCTGTTAACTGTCCCACGATCGAGGCTGGTGGGTAAGGGAGATCATGCCTTTGCTGGTAGCTGCTCCAAAGCTTAGGAATAGCCTTCCACTCCCAATCAAATCATCTCCTTCCATTGACACTTTTAAGACAAATCTTAAAACGTACATGTTCAGGGTTAGGAGTTGTTATATTGCTATATATTTGTGTGTCATTCTTTTAATGTGTACAGCACTTTGGTCAGCTGTGGTTGCTTTTAAATGTGCTATATAAATAAACTTGATTTGATTTATATCAAAACATATGTTTACAAACTCTAGCACATCCTGAGCAGTATAATCCAAGTCTCATTTATCCAGTCGTGTACTCAGTACTTCACAAACACATGCATTTAAAAAAAAAAAACTCAGTACTGGAGTCTGACAGCTTAGATAATGTTCACTTTCAGTTCAGTTGTCAATAGTAAGGTTTGAGCAGAAACGCATGTGTTTGGGAAGTAGTGAGCATATGACTGGATCAATGAGACTTGGATTATACTGCTCGGGATGTGTGAGAGTTTGTAAATTCATATTTTGATACAGTTTCGCTGTTAAATGTGGTCCCCCATCAATAAATCAATGTGTTCACTGTTTTCTGTGGAGGCATTCGAGAAAAACCGTTACCCTCACAAATTCACGTTAACACGTCATGACTTACTTAATTACAAATTTCATTTTGTGGCTGAAGGATTCATTTAAAGTGGCTAAATCCCCACAAAAGATTAAAAGACATATACATAAAACAGTAAAAGACATTTTACTGTGTAGATTGCTGGCTCAGAAGTTGTTGTTTCAAGTGCAGCCCTAAAAGAAGAATGTGTCTGGCTATGCAATACAGTAGCATGTTAGATCTAAAAGGTTACACACAGCAGGTGTGTTACCTCTTCCTTATCTTATCGGCAGCCAATGACAGGCTTTACTCCCACAATCTACATCCTGTGAGCCAAGCTTTTGTTAAGCTGACTGGTGGCATGTTACGTGTTCTTTTAATGGTTGCCACGGAGGGTTCGATCATGTTGTACAATCAGATAAAGGAAAATATCAGTAACAGTCAAACACACTTAATATCCTCTCAGATAGATGGATATGGTTTTGTTTTGTATCTTTGCCTAAAGATGAATGTGTATCTCCCATATGGTCTAGCGGTTAGGATTCCTGGTTTTCACCCAGGCGGCCCGGGTTCAACTCCCGGTGTGGGAAACAGGGTTTTGTGAGGGTCTAACCCCAGGGGATTGATGTTAGGGGTTATTTGTAAAGCGCGTTTCCAAACAACAGTTACAAACTGCTTCACAGAGCAGATAAAACCACAATATGGACACTGAAGAGACAAAGAAAATGTGATCTCACTCTGTCAAAGACATGTGTGCTGTTTTATATCGCTGCATTAATCAGCCTACACGGGACAGACTCTCTGTCTCTGCTTCCCACATTCTTCTCCAAAATAAAACCCACGGCTAACACTGTGCATCTGCCGCTTGTCAATCACAACCTGTTCACACTGATGTGCAAACTAAAGCGTGTGTAAGTGACAGTCTGTGAGATTAAATGAATGTTTAAGCTTGACTTTACCAATACTACTACACACAAATGTCTCTTAGTGTGACAGGCCTACAAGCTGGTCAGAGCACCTAACATTTACTGTACAAAACAACTAACATGAGAGGGAAATAACAAATGGCAACAATAATGTAAAACAGCAGGGGAATGCAGAAAATGAGAAAAAACCCAGTCATGTTGAAACTGTCCTCTAATGACTCTTTAATGAGTCTTTTCTCGAGCCATGAAGGCCTCCCTCTCTGTGAGCTCGCTCACATTTTCCAATACTCTATTCTAGCTCAATACTTCTGACATACTTTGACAACACCAGTGTAAGAGGAATCGATGTAATAAAGAAGCAACCACATTATTATTATTTCTTATTTTGTGGTTGCATGAGCCTGATGGGATACGTCCCTGAATCTCCACACAGTTAACAACAGCTGTGGGCATTTTTTATTACATGTGTGGGTGCAAGCGTCGAGCCAAACCATGTATTCTACTTTAATCTGTACTTTGGACTTTGAGAACTATCTGTTTTCGTGGAAAATGTCAACATGCCGTACTGTGTGTGACATGTCTGTTTTGTTATTTTATTATGAATAACTGAACCACGCACTGTGATTAATCCTTTTTCTGTGCGTCCACAGAGTATAACTCCCTGAACAGCCTGGTGTCAGAGGCCTTCATCCGCTTCTTCCTGGAGACCATCGGCCATTACTCCCTGTTTATCACTCAGAATGAGCGTGGAGAGCGCATTTTCCAAAGAGAGGCCTTCCGCAAGTCCGTGGCGTCGAAAAGCATCCGTCGTTTCCTGGGTGTCTTCATGGAGTCTCAGATGTTCGCAGGGTTCATTCAAGATCGGGAACTGAGGAAGACGCGGGCAAAAGGTAGACCGTCCTTCCCTGAGTTGTTTCCATGCCTGTACTGTTTTCTCTGAGGGTTTCCACCCCTGTACTGACTGTAATACTCACTGTGCAGGAGAGGGCACTGCAGTAATACTGATCTCTAGTGGCTGAACGTTATCATCAGCACATTGCCTCACCACATTTGTCTGCTTCTCGGCAGTCAAAAGTTTTTTAACTTCCTGGAATACAGAGATGTTTCATAATTTACTTCTCCCTGCTTTTTTTTTTTTTAAATCTCTCGCATTGTCCTGCTGACAGGTCTGTTTGAGCAGAGGGTGGATCAGTATCTGGAGGAGCTGCCAGACACAGAGCAGAGTGGAGTCAACAAGTTTCTGAGAGGCCTTGGTGAGTCTTGCAGTCGACACATGAGGCTAAACTCAGATTACAGAAATTTAACTAAATTTAAAGCAGTTTTAAAATCAGGCTGTTTCAATATTTCCTCTCTGAAAACTCTCATACTTTAAGACGGGTTCACACATGACTCTTTGTTACTGCTGTTATTTTGCCAAAAAGAGCTACACAACAACTTTTCCAACTTTCAGTGTCTGCTTTTCATTTGCTCTGTTCAAAGTTTAACTCGTCAGTGTCTAATATTATGTAATCATCACGGAAAGTCTGTCAGTAGATCATAATTAGGTCAAAATGTGTTTTTCTAATTGTTACTTGGATGTTTAAGCTTCACTGTGCAGAATAATGTATGTGCAGTTTTACATTTATCTGCTGAAGGAGGACAGTTTCTCTGCTCAATCTCAGTTTAAAGCTACAGTTGATAACCTTTTGTAAAGATACGTTTTTTTTTCTTCAGATTTGCTGAAACTTGTCACTACATCCACAAAGTATTATATGAGACAGATAGTCATGCCTCCTCCTACTTCCTCTGATGGCACCGAAAACAACCAGTCGAGGCGTCTCAAACGCAGCCGTCAGTTATGTCAGTCACTGTTCATGAAACAAGATTCTGTTTGTCACCTTGAATGTTTTCAGAGACATATTTTGGTGTACTGTTTAGCTGTAAAATGAGACAGTTTGTGACCTGGCTGCTATGTTGAAAATAGGCGAACGATGCACCAAGGACCAGCCACTGGCCAAACCAATATTCTTGTTTTACAGCTAAACAGTACACTAAAATATGTTTCTGAAAACATTTGATGTGAGAAATAGGCAATGCAGTAACAGAATCTCACCTCATGTTTGATCAGCACTGCCTAGTTTGACAGTTTGACCGCAGTTCAAGAGCAGTGATTGACATGACAGAGTTTTGCAGGAATGAGTCCTTAAAGGCAGAAATGAGTCAGCATTTTAGCACTCACGGTTCCTTCGTCTTCAGGTCAACAGGTTTTTTGTTGGAGGCCTGAAATAATGTTTGACGTTAAGACCCACTAGCCCACTCGTGAAGTTTGAGGCCATTAGCTGTCTTAAAAAAGGCTGTAGAAGTTGCTAAATGAGACTACTGGACATAATCATGCCGAGCACAGCTGTACAGCCTTGTTGTGGTGGGGACGTTAAAGTCAAACGACCGTAGTGTAGTTTGATTATAGCCTAACGTGAGCTTTCTGTTACTGGCGATTGCATTTATGTGTCAAAAATCATAAAAGTGGTGTTAACTTGTGAACAAAACATGAAATTATCATAAACCTTTGTTTGCCACTGAGCTTATTTTTTTCAATCACACAAAATCCAATAGAAAACTCCTAGAAACTGTCACTATAGTTTTCTGTAATAGAAAACTATAGTGACAGTTTTAACAAATATGACAAAAAAAATTTGTCATGAAAGTTTCCAGCTACAGCTTTAAGGCATGTAATGCTACATACAAGCAGGATTTTGTGTATTATTTCAGTTTTATTTGTCTTCAAACATGTCTGAGGAGCTATTAAAAAATTCTATCAGGAAGCCACACAGTTTAGTAGATATTCAGATTTCTACACACACTGCAGTCAAATAAATCAGGGTTAAATCACACCAAACCTCACGTAATCACAGCCTGCTTTAATCCCTGTATACTGTATAATAACCTGAATTAAATTGAACCTCTCAGATGTTAATGTATTTCACATGATTTAATGGACTTGTTTTAATTGTTTTCAGGAAGTAAAATGAAGTTTCTCCACAAAAAGAACTGAGAGGAAATCGTCCTCCTGTTTTCAGTCGTACAACAAACTGAAGACCTGACGTCTCGAGTCTCTGCGTAACGATGATTCTCACCTTTTTTTAAGAATAAAAAATCTTTTGTCAAGCTTTTGTATGTAAACATGTACATACTATTTCACTGTAAGCTGGCTGTGATACTCTTCAGTGTATGTTTATAGTACCTTATGAGATAGCGATAGCAGGACGGTACACAGCGAGTGAGCCGTAGAGTAACCACTGATGTCCAGGTGTGCTTGTGGAGAGTGTTATCAGAATGTGTGAGTGTGTGTGACCTGACATGGGCATAGATGTACAGTTCATATGTTTTCATTTTGCATTATTTCACCACAGTGTTGTCCTCTGTTTAAGGAGTGTAAAACCTATTCGACAACTGTACATGCATCAAGACAATGAAGAAAATGATTGTAACTCTTCAAAGAGTCTTTTGCAATCTTTTATTAAAAAATGTAGTTAAAATGCTTCAGTGTGCAGTCTTGAGTTTATCTTCTTACTTTTCATACACACACAAAAAAGTAACACTTGTCCACTCATATCAAACAAAAAGGGCAATTATCAAAACAACACAGACGTACTCCGCAGCTTTTATTGCTCTCAAAAACAAGGCCTAAAGTGTACAGATCGCTTTCTGAAACAGAAACATGTAATTCACAGTTTGCCAGATGATATAAAAATCACCTCTTTTTACATCCGACATCTCAATGACAGCTTCCCCCAAAGCTATGCATTAGGAGAAGCTGGTAAGATCCCAAAAGGCACAGTTAGTCTAGCACCAGCTACCACATGCTGCCGGTAACCTTATTACGTCTCTGCTCATCACTCTGGTGGCTGTCACTGCCATGCTGTTATTAGCTCTCCTAACTGAGAGGCTCACTGTGGATTCCAGCCGCCATATTACTTTTCCTCCGCTTGTGTCCTGTATTGCAATTAAGTATGACATTTGATGTGAAATAACTGTGTTCTCTGTTTGGGATTTAGCTGAACAACAACTGTACGTCCATGTTTTTTAGTTTACAGGGTGGGACAGTTTATTACAGTCATGTCACATTTCAAGGTACTCTATTTTCTTTTTGTGAAATACTGTAATTTCACCTCTACATTTCATAAAGAGATTTTGTACTACACTACATTTATCTGAAGGCTTTACATATTAAGAATAGATGTAAGCATTGTGACTCATCATTTGGTAGTGACAAGGGGCCACATGCTGCGTGAAAGACTTAACACCATGAAGGGGAACAAAGAGCGAGTAATGTTACCCAAGTATGTTTAATCACTTCTTTAATATGCCTAAGAAAATGTTTTGAATGATTTTTTTATAATAATTTTGTTTTGTTGTATTTGGTACTTTACGTGTATAAATATCCTGTGATTTGATGTCACGACAAAAATCAACGTTTTTTTTAATTAGTTTGTTTGTTTGAAAGCAATATTGAAATATGCAAGATATTAATTATATCATTAATCTATGAAGACTTGGACAAGCTACAGCTGTAGCATGCATGTACAGTCATGGATTACTGAGGGGCCTAAGGGCACAGGCCAAAGTGTCAGGGACCGCCTGGCTTTAACTTGCAAAATGTCATTCAAATTAACACTTACTGACGAGGAAGAGACTTGAAATGACCACAAAGAGACCCCAAAAGACCAGAAAGAGATGCAAAAGAAGCTGAAATACACAAAATAACTACAAAAATAACCACAAGAAGACACAAAAATGACTACAAAGCGACACAAAATGATAGAAAGACAAAAAAAATGATTAAAAATGACACAAAATGACCCTAAAGGCAAAAATGAATGACAAAAAATTACTCCAAGAAAAAACAAAATGATCTCAAGAAGACACTAAATAACAAGGAGACACAAAACAATAACAAAAAGACACAAAATTATGTCAGCAAGACAAAAAATTCCTTAAAAGAGACCCAAAATTACATCAATGAGAAAAAACATTACCCCAAAGAAAAACAAAACGATCTCAGTTAGACACAAAACAACAAAAGGAGACACAAGACGGCCACAAGCAGGCACAAAATGATGCCAGAAAGACAGAAAAAAATGTTTAAAGAGACATAAAATTACCCCAATGAGAAACATTATGAGAAACAAAATTATCTCAGTATGACACAAAACAATCACAAGGAGACACAAAACCATAAAAAGATACATAACAACCACAAAGAAATGTAAAATCACCACCACTTAGTGTGTCTTTTGTTCCTATGGAGGAGAGGTGGTATTGCATCTGTCTCATAATGCACCCATGTGTACCGTGTATGTCTGATCTGAGCTGCAGTGGTAGACAGTAATCAAGTACATTTACTCATGTATTGTACCCTAGTACAAATTTGAGATACTGTATTTGATCATGTTAAACTACCAACCAGTAGCCTGTATACAATATCAAGTTTAAAGGTTAGACGCTGCTCAGATGTAAATGAAGCAGTAATATCATGTATATATAATAATGTAACACTGATAGGGACCAACCTGCTGCGTGAATACTTTTACTTTGGATGTTTCAAGTACTGATAGTGCTCGTGCACAATAACTCAGGTAAAGTTTCTAATGTGTGACTTATACTTAGTGGTAGAAGAAGAGCTCAAATAATTAAGTAAAAGCAGAAATACCATGTTCTAAAAATGATCCATTACAAAGTTAACTTTGCAACATGTAATGTATTTATTGTGTATTTCTTACTGTACATGGTACTGTGCAGCCTGTGCCTGCTGTGTTTATTATAAGGCAGAGAAATTGTTAACGTGGTCACTGAAATGTATAGTAATTGTGCTTCACATTGTATTTTGACCATGCAATGTGTACTTACTGTAGTTTTTTTTTTCTTTGCTTATGTAGGGCATCAGCACCAGCTTATATAGGTTTATAAGGTAGTTATTGTGCATTTCATATTGTATTCTGTCCTGTGCAGTTATTGTACTCACTGTTTCTATCATGTAAGGCACCTGCACTGGTAACCTGGTGTTCTTTGTATTGTGTCTTGTACTGTGCAGTGTGCACATACTGCTCCTATTATGTTAGGCACATGTAGTTACTGCAGTCTGCACTGCACCTTGAATTTTATTTGTATTTATTGTGTCTACTTGTTATGTGTAGGACTACAGATGGAAATGAGCATTTCACAGGTGCAACCATGTTTTCATTCCTTGTAAACGCTTAATGTCACTGCACACTGTCATCATATAAATCAAATGTACTTTAACTGACAAAGAAAGTAATCATAATGCAGAATGGCTCATTTCACAGTGTCATATTGTGATAGATTATACTATTCTGTTTTTAGCGATATTAAATACATATAGCTGTAACTATAACAGTAAAATAAAGGTAGTGGTGTAAAAAAGTACAATATATCCATCTGAAATAAAATGGAGTAGACATGGAAATACTCAAATAAAGTACAAGTGCTGTCAAAAGTGTACTAAATTACATGTCATGGAGCATTTTAACATTGTCATGTTGTTATTTTAACTCAGATTTGATGTGAATAGGATGAGATGTGAACATTTCCTCCATCATGTTCCTGCAGTGATGTCTCCATGATGCCATTGTGCCAAAGTTTCCAAAAATAATCCAGTCTTCCTACCAAGTGTCACACTACAGCTTTGAGAAACGTCAGAAGTATTGCATGAGAACGATTATAAAGTCTCACGATTAACTGCGAGACTTGGAAATCTCTAAAATTTTGGCCGGTGTAAAGAGCGACATCCGATGGGGGGAGCGCCACTCGGAGATGCACGGGTCAAGGTAAAAAACCAAAACAAAAACACTCTCTTGCTCCGGACAGACAGACACACACACACACACACACGCTGCAGCACACCTGCCGATGACTGACAGGCCGACACAAGTTGAGTTGCTCGGCTCACAGTCTCGTCTCCACTCTGACATCCTCGCACGCGCTCACACTGATGTGTTTACCTGACAGGATGCTTTGCACGAGCTGCGCACTTCGCGAGCGGATTTAACGCGCACACACACACAGTTTGTGTTTGCTTTGTGTCATCAAACTGTCCGTGTGCTGACTTTGTGTGTGCGGGCTGTCCTCTTGTTGTGTTGAGGATTGCACCATGGTGCCGAGACAGGGGCGGAATCTCATGCGCACTTTCTAAAAAATAATATCACGCTCAGTGATGCTGCTGCTGCTGCTGCTGGAGGTGATGCTGCTAATGCAGAGGCAGGCTGAGGATGCGGGGGCACACACTCCGCAGTTTGACTGACAGCCTTGTTGTTATTAAGCGAAGACGCGTTAATAAAGTGCTGTCAGACAGGAACAGATGGAACAGGCAGCCAGACGTGTAACATGCCATAAGGAAAATCCCAAATTCCCACAGCTTCATACAGTGACGAATACATCACCAAACTATACTGCTCTGTTCATACTTAATGCTGGCAAGGATTTATTGTTTTACAGTGACTGTAACACCATATCCTCCTGACATGAGAACTTTTCTTTGGTGTGCATTTTTAATTTCTCCCAGCTATCTGGGATCAGCAGGACCTGTTATGTATAAAAAAATAAGTATTGTCAATGACAGTTAAATCCTAATGTCCTTCCTCGTTAACAGCGTCTTAGCTTGTTACTGTTGCTACTATTGGTCAAATTGTTGCCACATCAAACTACAAACATTATTAATCATCAATAAACAAGTTTCAACCATAACGTGTGATCAGGTTTGGGAGCTTGTCCACTTTTGTGTCAGGATCAGCTGCAGACTGACTTGGCAGAGATGGCTGCCATACTCTTTTTACATGCATTGTGCTCTTACTGCCACTAGATGGCACAAATAAGTGTCCATGAACGAGGACAACAGGTTTAAGTTAAGTAGAATGAAGTATAAAGTGCAGTAAACCCAAGCTGTGGGTCTCAGGAGGATATGACAAAGTGGATAGCTGCAGGTTCTGTTTATGTTTATTCTGAAGTTAAAGCTCCCTTTTAATTTCATAATTTGATTTTTATTAAAGTTTTAGGGGAGTTTCTCCCTCTCTAAATAAAGGCTCATAGAATAATCACAATTTGCTATTTTATACTGTACAAATAAAACTGACCTGACTTCATTAAAACGATTGTTTATTTAGGGAATATTGACTGAGCATTAAGCTCTTCTATAGCAGTGCACAATAGAAGTAAATAAATGTAATCGCAATAAAGTGATGAAAAAAGTCCATAAAAACATATAAGTAGCAGCAATGTCTATTAAGAATTATAAACAGCATTAAAAAACAGTACAAAGACAGAAAAAAAAGAATTGTCTGCTGTAAAGGACGGATACACAACAACAACATCAACCTAGACACTCACATAAATTATGACTGTGCCAGGGATGTAACAATATTTTAAAAATACTTGTCCAAATTCTCTCAGTGCAGCCACATCCACAGAAAAAATCTTTTAAAAAATTACTAAAAAGGCCTCTAAATGTTTCACGTGGTGAGATTCTAATCCCCTCTATTAGAATTCATGTAAGTGTTTTTGTCTAAAAGTGCCAAATTTCAAGATATTTAGTCTAAAAACCACAAAAATCAGCCTTCAAATCCCACCATAACTCCATAACTCCTCTTGAGGCGTGCTCTCAGCTACAGCTGCTGGGAGCTCGCTGAATATTGCACATTAAATCTGCCAAAGAACTTGCAGTAAGATATTCAGAATTTTAGATTTTGCAGATAAAATGAAGAAAAAACTGTGCACAGTTCATCTATTTTTTATAGACTCGAGATAAATGATATTTCCTACATTTAACTACTGTACGACTGTTAGTGAAAAGCAATCGGTAATTTAAAGCTGCAGCAATCAGTACAAGTGATATAATTTTATATTAAATGTCCACATTATGCTCATTTTCAGATGTCTACTTGTATTTTGGGCTTCTACTAGAATACGTTTACATGCTTTAGTGTTCACTTTATTTTTCTCACTCTGCCTGAACAGTTACCCTTTGTCTGAAACACTCCGTTTTGGCGCCTGTCTCTTTAAATCCCACTCCTGAAAAAGCCCAGTCTGCTCTGATTGGACAGTGTTTCCAGGTCTTCCACATCTGCACCCTCAGTTTCCCCTCATTGTCATTGCAGCTGAGGGAATGACTGTAACAGCACTTTGTATGTTTACAGACTGCTTCACTGGAATCGCTTTGACAGTTTGCGTCCATGTTTACTTCCCATGTTTACAGTGCGTAACATTCCGACACGAAATTCAAATATTTATGGTTGCGTTTGAAGCAGGCTATACAATTGTGACATCACAACTTCACAGAAGTCCTGACGGCTCGTTTAAAGGCACAGTTTATGATGGTGATTGTGTGCATTTCTCTGTGGATTGAAGGTTTTCATACTTTCACAGTATTTATGATGGCTGATATTTAATTTTAAAAAGTCCTGTAAGTCTGACTTTTTACATTATGGCACCTTTAATCCTTTCGTAGTAATACCGAAAATGACTGCATGTAATTTAAAAGGCATCACTCTTAGTGACGGACCAACAGTGGAATATGACTCATCTCTAAAGCTCTTTGGATCTTTTTGGTCTCTTTTAGCTTATTGTTTTGGATTTGTGGCTCACACACTGAGTCTGTCTGCTTTGATAAACCCACTGTGTGCAGCTTGTCCAGCATCATACCATAATCACATCTGTGCTGTCTGTGCAACAAACAGAGTTAGACACAACAATTTAACAAAGCAATAATATGTCAGAGCTGTCAGCTCTTCTGTTCTTCTGCCTCCTAGTGGCCAAACATGTATTAAAACCACTATAAAGTAAATAAGGGTTGTTTTTCAGGGAGATGTGAGAAGCAGAGATGTGTATAAGGGTGTGATATTACAGCAAACAGAAACTGCTGTGTAGCGTCTTTAACCGTTTGACAGGGGCTCATGGTGAGATCCCACCTGTGAAAGCTGTTTGAACAACCCAACATGCTTGAGATGCAACAATCTTGTGTCTGTGTGAAGGTGCAACAACTGAAGCTGACGACACAAACTGTGTTATTATTTTTTAATATACAGTTTTATTAATTTTCAGGATTTTTTTTTTGCATTTTATAAAATGTAAGGCGAGCGAAGATGTTTCTCTGCCGCTGATAGACGTCTTTGCAGGACAGAGGTTGAGGTGTCTGAGGACAGAAATAGTTAAATGGCATAATATCTTAGAGTGGTTGAAGATAATCCCTCTTTCTCTGTGATCTCATCACTTCGGTGTTAATAGATGTTACATGGGGGGTGCTTTCAAGGGAGGGATCACTGCGCAGGTTTCTATTATTGTGACATCTCTTGAGATGGCATGCGTATCCAGTGCCAGCTTCACTTAGCAGGGCAGGGGAGAGCTGGCGGGAGGTTTCAGTTTGATAGATAAACGCTGTGAAGGTTTAGTGAAAGCAAGCGCACGGTTTGAAAATGCTACGCAGCGGAGTGAACGAGAGGCAGGGTGTACTAACCACTGACTAATTGTGTTTCAAATTGGGTCTTTGAGCGCACAATGGGGAATGGGATTGTTCTGAGCTCCCCACTGAAGCACCCAAGGATGAGAAAGTTGTCAGATTTGTAGGTCAGGCTGCAGGGGCTGTTGTTAGGCAGACTTGCTCGCAGCTCGAGATGTCACAGCGGTTTGATACTGGGCTGTATTTGATGATAAGTGTTTGTTTTAAGTTTCAGCAGTACCCTGTTCCCCGCTTCCCTTTTTTCAGCTTTGATATTGTCATGTTTCTTTTGCAGACGCACTGTCAGAGTATTATCCCCTCTGTGTCTAAATTTCCTTCTTGTTCGTTTACAGTCGCCTCCGTTTCTTTCTTCCTGCAGTGTTTGCTGTTCATTTTCTCTGACATGCCGAGTTAAAATCTTAATTGATTTCACAGTGTTAGAGGGAATTGCAGGAGTGTACCCTAGTCCCATCTGGAGCTTATCAGAGCCTGACCCGGTTTCGGTGAGCTACGTTAGCGTGTAGCTCCACTGGGACCTGTCCCCTCCTCGTGCTGACAAAGGGAAGAAGGCCACAACCGGCCCATCCTCGCCCAGCCTGACATACCCCGGCACAACCTGAGCCGAACATCCTGCCTCACACCGCCTGCTCCAAAGAGCTAAAAGTTGCTTACAGTACAATTTCTCCCCCCTTCTCTCATTGTAGGTCACTTGGTCTTCCTTCCTCCATTTTGGAAAGGGCTTCCGGGGATATTTTGCCCTACAAAAAAATAATTATCTTATCTCCCTAATTCCCAATTATTATGCACAGGCTTATTTAAGAAAAAGGATTAGATTTTCTCTCTTTTTTGGTGGCTGCACAAGCGAGCAGGGGGATGAATTTGAATGTGACACTCCTCTCCTCCTCTGCAGTGAAGGGGTCCCACACTTGGATGAACTGGGGGAGGAGAGAGCACAGTGAGGCTGTCATGTAAGCCGTCTCCTCTGGGGCCACCTCTCGGTGCGCGCTGCTTCCTGCCTCAGGTAGAAGCCTCAGTGTTTCTGCTGCTGAGGCGTCAGGCTGCTCGCTCTCCTCTCCTCTCCCTCCCGCTGAGAAGGCAACAGCTCCACTCTCAGAGCACTGAAATGGAGAAGGTAAGATGTTTGTTTTTCAGCATTGTTTCTTGATCTTGACACAGCCTGAGATTGTTTATTTTGTGCAGCAGTTTCTGGGTTTGCACTGTTGATCCTGTGATTGAACCCCTGTAGGGCATTTTGGGCCTTTCTGTGTAGAGCTGGCATGCTTCCTATGTTTGTGTTGCTTTCTTTCCTCCCTAAGAGACACGTTTGATGTCAGGGATACCCCTGCTATTGCCTTTGGACAAGGAATAGGGTTTTTAAACTGGATTCTGTCCCGAGGCGCTGTTCTCTGCGCCTAAATTTGTAGAAAGGGTCAACTACAGAGGATGAATTTCCCCACAGGGATTAATAAGGTATAACTTAAGTGAAAATAGCTGCACTGTGCATCATCTGAATCCCAAATTTGAAACAAAAACAGATGTAAACACAAGGGACAAAGAGCAGTTTCATCAGATCCATCATGTTTTTTGATGTAGAAATTGCCATAATCCTGATTCTAACAGATTCTATGTCTTTCCTTTTGAACATCTACACACCACATAATGTTTAAATGCAGGTGGCTGTAAAATTAAATCAGTATTAAAATGATTTTGCCTGTGTTGAAATGATGCTGCAGCACAGGCTGAGTTTCACTCACGTTCCTCTGAAAGTCTCTGAGGCATTTGTGAGCATGAGAACAAGTAACAACTCTTGGAAGTGTGATTTTGCCCACAGTAAAGCAGCAACACAAATGTTTCTGACATATGCCACCTCGTCTTTTTGTCACATGGGCTTGTGTGTGTGTGTTTGTTTGTGTGTGTGTGTGTATGTGTGAGAGTGTGTGTTCACTGTATATTTTCATGCATCTTTCAGAGCTGCTCAGAGTGCTCAGTGCCGACACTTGCACAGAGCTTGTGTACGCTCTGCAACAAGTGGCTGTGTTACCAGTGCACAGATGTGCATCAGCATCAGAGAGCCCCTGCCGCTTCCCAGTACACAGACATGCACCAGCAGCAGAGGCCCAGTGCCAACCAGTGTCCTGACCTGCACCAGAGAGGCTCCAGCTCCCTGCCTCCGACCGGACAAGGCAAGATATTTACATATTTCAAGGCTCTAATTCCTCCATTTTCCAGGCCAGTGTGACTTATCATCAGCGAGGCTTTGCAGTCTGATTCTCTGTCACCACAAAGTGCATTGTGGCTTTTTGTTTTCTCTCTGTTGTGTTTCATAATCATGTCTCTGTAGGAACTGTTGCAATGAATAATGCATGACAGTGGCGATGGTTGATAATAGTTCTTGGAGATCCCTGTGCTTTATTACACCTCTCTTTAACACGTGGCCCAGATTCTAAACTGCTCGCATGATTTCATTTTTGCTAATATTAGTGTGCAGCTATTTAAAGACCCTCCAGTTTGCCTGCCAGCTTTGGTGCCAGCTGCTTTTGCAGGTCTGCCATCGCACACTTTGTCAAATCATAAAGAATAAGTCATGGACACTTTTATTGTGATGTGGGAGTATTACTGTTTGGTTTGTGTACTTGTGAGAAAAAGCTGTGTGACTGCGCTGACTGACAGGATGTGGTCAGTCAGATCATGTTGATGCACACATAGGGCGATGCTCAGCTTGTCACCACAGAGAGGTGTGATAATGTGCAGGCAGGAGGGGGGTTGGCTGAGGTGAGCCGGCCAGCAGAGAGCAGTAGGGCTGCATTCATTAGCCACATCCAGCTATTGTTAGACAGACGTTCTGTGGGCCAACAGTCTCTACAGTGACCTATTTAGAAATGTGTGAGAGATTTATTTGAGTGTGTGTGGTCTGTGCATCAAAGGCAGATTGGACAGCATTGAAATATTGTTCGCTTACATCTCTACACTCTTTAACACAGTCTCATTGAAACCTCAGCTTGCAACCTGTTTCCCGCAGCTGTATTATTGTTTTTGTATCAAAGTGCAGCTGGTTTGAGAGGTGCATGTCAACATACGTCCTCACAGGTTACTTTTCACCCGCTGTCCCACTTCTAGCACCATGGTAAAGTTTCACAGACTGCTTATACAACAAAAGGACACATAAATATAAAGATATAATCTGTGTATTGAGAGTTTAGATTTTTGTTTCCAGGCATTGTGGTTATTTTCAAAAAGAAGGCCCTGCTGACAAATAGTCCAGGAACAGCAAAGTGTACAATTAAAACTATAGTATCTCCTCATCTTCAAATCAGTCAGGTCGCCCAACAGTGCAATAAAGCCTTGAAATGTTATGCCTTAATACATTTCAAGGGTGTAATAAACAAAAATCGTCCATTTGTTTCATTTTAGGCCGACCACGCCCAAAATGGGGGGTTTGCTGTTTAGTAGTCACGCAGTGTCACTTTGAAATCATAAAGAAAACTTGTTGTTTTTTTCTCTCCGCCTCCATAGAAAACTGAACATATTCATTTATTGATTGATTGGGGTCCACATTTAACAACAGCAAAACTATATCAAAACATCCGTTCACAAACTCTCACACAACTCATGCAGTATAATCCAAGTCTCATTTGTTATTTTCACAGAAGAAACTTAGTGTTGGGGTCCGGCTTTGAAGAGAGTGCAGCTAAGTTTCACTTTCAGTTCAGTTTTGAATAGTAAGGTTTCAGCAAAGATACATGTGTTTGGAAAGTACTTAGCATATGACTGGATAAATGAGACTTGAGACTTGTGTGAGAGTTTGTAAACAGACTGGGGAAACAGTTGCCTGGCTCTGTCCAGTGGTTGCAGATCTGTTTATGAGCACCTCTTGGAACTTCATATTTGTAGGATGCTATGTGTATGGGGATTTGTAGGTTTTGCTGGAAACTATGTTGAGACATCAGTGAAAGTTTTTATACATACATGCTCATATACTCATACATACACAAGTCAGTTAATTTATTCATTTTTAGGGCTGTTAAGATTTTTAAAAAATGAATCTAAATAATTACATGCTCTCTGATGAATTAATCTAAATTAATTACATACATCAAATTTGCTGTGAAAGTATTTAAAAAATTCAAATTCAGTTAAAATGATTTTTGGCAGATATGTCGTAGTAAAGCTGCTGGATTTTAGACACAATTGTCCCCCTGTCCTCTACCACTGAAACTGCTCTGCAGTCCATTACAGTCCATTTTACAAGGGAGTTAGTTAGTCAGTCACATGTATACTTCAGAACGGCTGGTCAAGTGTGGCTTGACAAGGCTAGCTACAAGTGCTAGCATCAGAGGCTGTGCTAGCTCGGACCTCCGGGTTTGCTGCTAAATGCTTACAAAGTTGAGTCAGATGAACTAATGTATCCCTTCATCAACACCACTTGTCAGATTCTAAATGTGTTTATCTTTACATTATTTTACAATATTGTAACAGCATTTTTTCAAACAATTAAATTATCAATGTCAAAGGTCAGTTTGGTGAAGTTTGCATTTCCACTGCCAGTCACAGAAGGTGTATGTTCCTTTATGTTTAGCTAACTACTTCACCTGCATATTCATTACTTTCAGTTAACCCTGCTATCCATAACATAATTTTAGTTAGCTAATTATTTGAACTGTGTAATCATTATTTGTAGCTACTTATAGACATTTACACATGACTTTTATGTCACTTTTTAGACTTTTCTGTTCACTTGCTAACTATTTCTCACACACTCAGCTGTAACACATTGTGTTCATGTCACAGCTGACTCAATATGTGGATATACTGTATACATTTATTTTCTAATCAAAGTGTTATTTATTTATTTATTTTTTTGATTAGTAGAGCTACCCCACAATATTCCTGGTACGCACCCCCAAGGGTACAAACCTATAAAGCTCACTAATTAACATGTTATATTTTATTTATTTATTTTTATGTAAAATCAATAATTATGTGGTGGACTATTTCTTGGCCAAAACATAGTCCTGCATTAAAACTGCGATCAATATCAGATATCAGTAAAAATCCTTTTTGTCTTTTTCTTGGCTGCTTACAATTTTCTGCCCAGCGCACGTTTGTAAGTTTATGAAGGAGGTGTGCTTGGTGGGAAACACAAATGTGCTATGAGAATGTAAAAATGAAGGTGTATCCTAAAGTTGAAGATATGTATCAATGTTTTCACTTTGCATCAGTGATACTGGGTTCTTGATCATTGAAGTGATAAATCAGTCCAGACTGATGTATCGTTACATATTTAATTGAAAGGCTCCAGTTATGTGACTTTTATCATACGTATATTAATTTGTCGGCTCACTTTAAAATCAATGTTATTGCCAATTATTGACATATCCAAGGGGGTAATTATCCCCCCCAAAAAATTCCAGTTTGCACTTAGTGTATGGAAAATATTTCAGATTTTGTGTTTTTATCATGTAAAACATGTGTGTTAATATTACCAAAATGGCATTAAAGGGTTAAAATTATTAAAGAAATACATGTAAATTTAATACTTATGATCAGGACTGAAGTTGGTCAAAAGATTTACTGCAGTTAAAGTGAAAAAAAAAAAAATCCTTAATAATATTTTTTTAGGAAGTGAACATTTTTTGCACAGAGGGTGAAACATCATCATTTTCTGGAGAGGTGAACAAGGGTTAAATCACTCTGGTTGAGATGGCTCTTTAGTTTACACTTATATAAATATACACTTACTCTATATAGTTGTATTGATATTTAATTTCAATCCATATGTCCTGTTGTAAGTAATAAAACAACAGTTGGAAAAGTCTCATGTATTAAAGTGCAATTGTAAAAAAGCGACAGTGCTAACCACTGCAGCACTGTGCCACTCTACTCTAATTGAAATCAAATTAAATTTAATTCCTCTAATAAATATATTTGGTAACTTTTATATTATTTGAACTGTAAGTTAGTGTCAGTGTTTGTTCTCTATAAATACTTTCTAGACTACGTACACACACACTTCTCGCCCTCCTCTAGCTGTTTGTGTGAATTGTTTGTCGACTGTTGCTGATGCTCCACGCTCTCCGCTCCCCCTCCTCCCCCCTCCCTCCTCCGTCTGTCTTTTAGGCCCGGGGTCGTATCCTTGCTCCCTCCTCATGTGCCACTCTCACAGACAGGAGCCCTTGGAGCTGTTTTGTGAGTCATGTGACCTTCTGTGCTGTAGCAGCTGTCACCTGTCCTCCCACAAAAACCACAGGTCAGTTCTCAGATACACAGCACAAGGACACTGCAGAGCAGGGCTAACCGCAGGTTAAAAACTTCCTCCGAGCAACAACAACTCTCTTTAACTGCCTTGTCACTTTTATCATCTGCATCTGCATACACTACCCTTGGCTCGCTTAATACCTATTAAGTATTCATACGCTTTTGTTTGCTGTGATGTTGCAGTACAGTAGCAGCGTCTAAGGTCACCTGCATAATGTCTGGTCCCTGGGGGAAACAATTTTAACTCTGGTGTTCTTCATGCCCGAAGAATAAATTAGTGCTGTGATCTGTCATGTGTTCAGGGTGGTGCAGATCGGGAAGGCCCTACAGGATCAGCAGTGGTTGTTTGAGAGCCTGATGGTGCAGGTGGATGAGAGGAGGTCTGCAGTGGAGAACAGTGCTAAGCAGATAGAGGACAGGTACGTGCACGTTGTAATCAAAGTCACAAGTCTGAGCAACTTCTGCCACAAATGCTCAATAATTTGTGTGAAATATAGCAAGCTAATGCATAAATTAACGTCTGAAATGCTGCTCCCTTCGTCTGCATTTGGCATTTTTCTCAGACATTTATTTTCTCCTTTCTGTCTCTGCAGACTTCATGGAGTAAAGATTGCACACAGGAAGGCAGAGAACCAGATTAAAATGGCAAAGATGATTATGATGAACGAGCTTAACAAACGAGCCAACCTATTAATAGAGCAACTGGAGGTAATTACTTTTTCTTTTTCTTTCCTTCTTATCGCCCAGCCAGCCGTGAATCTACATGCAAAGAATCAGTAACCGCCGTGATGTAATCAGTCCTGAAAGCAAGCAAACGAGAACCCATAATAATCTGTCAAAGCTGCTTAAGACAACATCTCAGGAGTTACATCTGTCCAAAAAAAGAGCTTTGATGTAGCCACACTCCAGCTATGACTCTCTGTGTACCAGTAATTACTGGATGCATGTTAATGTTTTGTTTTTTTTTTTTGTTAACAGAAAATCTCCGAGGACTTCCAGCAGCGTCTGGAGGACCAGCTGCAGGGGGCAATAGAGATATGTGGCCAGCTGGACCACGTTCAGAAGTTCATCACCTGGGCTACGACCCACCACTGCAGAGGCCCGGTGCTCTTCAGCAGGGCTCTGGTATGCTGGCAGGACACTCAACAGACTGTCTCATTGTAACACACACAGTCCTGTGGGGGCCCAGTAATTAATCTCTGATGCTTCTTTTTTTTCTTTGTATTTAAAGGGGACTCCACCTAATTTACGCATACAGTTCAGTCGTCATAGGCAGTGTTAGGAAGGTTACTTTTGACATGTAACAGGTTACAGATGACTAATTATCCTGTTAAAAATATAATGAATAATGCACCTGCTTTAATTACTTAGATAAAGTATTGTAACTTATTACATTTGATTACTTTTAAATTACTTTTCTAACAATGTTCTAAAGTTAGCACTGTCCTGAATATTTGCTTTTTGGCTTTGGGAAGCTCTAGTTAGAAATATCTGTGATTATTTGAAGCTTCGAGGGGCGGGCCAGGTAATGAAAGACGGGTACGTGAGTCAGACTTTTTTTAAACATGACTTCTTAGTCAATGCCCCTAAAATAATGTGACAGTTAGCCACATTGTTTTTTGTTAGACGTTATTTGCCAAGCTCATTGTAGTTTTCTTTAGCATATCTGCACACTTTGAAACTATTCCGGACACCTGACTTTTTTAACATCGTGCTAGCGCATCTCGTGTGGTCAAACTGCCCCAGTTTCTGTGGTGCTGGACCGCTGGTGACTAATGAGAGATGAAAGCAAGTCGAACAACACTAGCTTTAGTTTAAATGTCCTTGTCTTATGTGAATGCATAATGAATAATGTTGGACACTATTTCTTCATTTATGGAATATGTGGGATTTTGGGGCTAATACATATAAATCTATATATCTATATCTACCATAAAACTTCAACTAGTGCTCCGGGCTACTATTTCCTTAAATCATTGAATTCAACAGGCTTATATTTGGGACAGGCCTTTAATTCCTCTCACACAAGATGGGAAATACGATCAAATTGTTTATTTGAACCAGTATGAATATTACTTTTATAAGACTTAAACTTTGGATAACATATCGACTATGTGTTATGACACCTGTTTCACAGCACCCGAGGATAACTGCACCCAAAACACCGACACAACACCACTATCCTGTTAAAACAATACTCATAACTTGGATTAATTTTTATGAAAACCACGTTTGATTCTTTTGATTGGTAGAACCTTATGGACTTAAGGAACATAAATAACTTACCAGGTAATCGAGTAACAGACACATACTCTGACTTTATGACAGCTTCAGAGGGAGCCACCGCTTGTTTGTTCGTCATGAAGGTAAATCTGAATGAATTAGGGTCTTCTCTGGTGCTCATGGTTTCAGTGAAATGAAATGAATCTTCATATTTAGAAAAGTTTAATTATGTATATTTGTAAATGTAATCTAAACAGCTAACTAACAGTAACTCAAGTAGGTGTTTAACAATGTGGTTTTATACATCCAAATATGAACTGCTTGGCAACCAGACCAGGCCTCTAATGAAGACAGACCTTTATTTGTTAAAACGTGTCACTACACCAGGCTAGTGAAAGAGACTGGGCGTGTAATTGGGACCAGGCCTTTAATTAAAGTTTTACGGTATATCTATATCTATATATTAAAAAACAAACCATTTGAATACTGATTTGAGCATTGATAACCATGGCAGAAATTGAAGCTGCGAAGCTTTCGGATCAGCCATACAGTATTTAAAATGAACAATACGTTTGAAAAGTCCTAAAAACTGCACTCAAATTTCTACCAGCAGCTTTGCTGACTTGCATTGTCTATAAATATGCCATAAGAAGACATCCATGCGCAGCGAAAAGTTTCAGTGGAGTCGATGTTGTATTCTACATATAAGCTTTTGAACAAGAAGTTTATATTTGTATACAGCCCCTATGTAATCGCCAACATTTTGACTGATAATTTTACTACAATTTTTTTGTCAGTACGTGTAACTGATTACAATTACATTTATTTTGTAATGTATTATCTAACTCCGTTACATGTAATTGGTACTAGCCGAAACTGGACTTACACAGTACTACTCAGCGTGTGAAAGCAGATGTAAAATGTCCCCTGGGTTTCTAGAGGGCTTGGAAATCACAAATTTTACAGAGTTACGAACTGTGAGCGTGGTGTCTGAAAGATGGAGGCATTTATCAGGCAGGGAGGGTTTATTAAAAGACAAGTTGTATGATTAAATCAGGATATCTTGGCTTCATTTTTTGATGGTTAGTTTGTAAATCTCTCGTGACACCTGTGACTTTATTGAAGTGCAATACTCATTTATTTTCATACTCTTCTAACCTAAAGTCATATTCATGGGTGGTGCTTCATAAGTGTAGTATGTAACTCCACCACTTTAAAGCTCAGTGTAGGATATTTGTGATACTGCCGGGTGGTTTCCTGCAGCTTTCTATCAGCATGATCTGTAGGTGTTTTTTGAACGCACCTTGCAGTGTTGCAGGATGCACTCTGTTGTCTGTTAACAGAATATATATTCTTCTTTCAGATTTCTCTCCAGATGCAGCAACTGCTTGAGTCGTCGGTCCACTCAGACTCTTGGAGTCCTGTCAAGATCAAATTCAACTGGGATGCAAGTTACTGGACGAAGCAGATTTCCTCTCTCGGTAAAATGAGTGTTATTAAATTGAGACGCAGTGCTTGTGTTACAGTTAAATTTTCACTATTCAGGAGAACAGTTTTTAAGCCTTGACACATTAATGCTAGTAAATTTGTTTCCAATATATACTATCAATATTTTTTTTCAAAAGAACTGTCTACTGCATGATTGAAACATGTTTTCTGTTTAAATGTACATTAAGTTTATTATTAATAAAAGCAATTTCTGGTATGACACATTACATCATTTTCTGAGTTGAGATCTTAACCTGTCTGTCTCTCTGCAGGCCAGCTGACTGTTGAAGGGGGAAACTGCACTTATCCTCAGGGCTTGGCCTGCTCCAGTATCCTGAGGCCTCAGCCTATCACCTGCTTGGCTTTGCCGTCCGTGTGTCACAGAGGACGAGAACCAGGCTGTGGGTACCAGAACTGCTGCGAGCCCCAGATGTGTTGCCTCCATGGTATTCCCTCTCAGCCTGATCTGTCCACTCTGGAGAAAAGCCAGCTGGAGGCAACACTTTATAACTCCAGCTGTGTTCAGCCTGCCCTTATCTCTGCCTCCTTGCACCAGAGCCAACAGCTCCAGAGGTGCTGGGACCCAGACAGCTCATCACAGTGTCCTCCCCCTTCGTCACCTGCCGCGGTCATGGGGCCCATCCAGCTCAACTGCAGCAGAGGATCTACATCCCAGCCTCAAGCTGCTGCTGCCGCCTCTCAGCCCCAGGCTCAAACTAAATCTTATCTCTATCGCCAACACCAGAGAGAAGTTCTTCCAGACAGTCAAGCTCAGCCAAGCGGAGATAGCGGCGGGCCAGACCAGCGTCAGGGGAAGCTGCAGCAGGATCTCAGCCACACAGCTGTGGATAGAGATGTGATGACTGAGGAGAGCTGGGAGGAGAGGTGCAGAGTGGAGGAGGCTCGTGGACAAACAGCAGCGGCTGAAAGCAGAGAGTTGCTGGATGTGGAGCTGCAGCAGGACAGAAGGGAGCAGAGTCCTGTCCAACAGCAGCAGCAGCAGCAGCTCCATGTGCCTCCTGCAGCAGAGCTGAGAAAAGATCTGCAGAGAAACAGACCTGCACTGATGCACAGAGACCACAGAGATGGCAGGGTGAGAGATTAAGTTTACTATTGACCCTGACTGATACTAGATATGGCTCTTAGTGGTTAAGTGGAGGGTGTACCCACCTCTTTTTCTGACCATTTACAACTCACCTATCAGCCAAAAAGTTACTGGAATATAAAGGAGAGTTTACCCACTTCCTCCTCAGTCACCCAGTAGTACCTCCACCTCATCAACTGCCACTACTAGGCTCCGTCTGATTTGATTGTTAAACCATTTTGGCCAAGAAATGCACTAAAACAACAGTAAACTTTGCTGAGAATTAAAGCATTATGATAAATAACTAAAAGTAGAATTGGCCGTTGACATTGTCTTACCACAAGCTCCACTCAGTCACTATCTTGGGGCTATCTCACAACTGAACTGACTCAATTTATCAGTTGAGGTGTACGTATGCACAGGTTGAGCCTATTTATGGTAAACTGTGTGAGCAGATCTATTTTAAATGTCCATATTTAACGCACTGAAACGGAAGGGTGTATTATATTTTACATACAAAACCGTATTTGTCTTGAATCAAGAAAAATGCGGGATAACTTTGCATGACAGCGCCTCCTGTAAAACACTTGACAACATATTTGCGATTAGCCAATACTGGTAGGTAGTATTATTTTAAAAAGCGATAACAGCGACATAGTTGTGAGTCTTCTATAAAAATTGAGCATATTTGTTTGTCTTCAGCATCAACAGCTACCATGAGATCAAAGCGAAGCATGCGGTGGGATTTTGTGCACCTCAGTCTTCGGTTTTTCGTTTCACACGTGGTTCTGCAAAGTTTCTATGGCCTCTAACAAATTTGAACCCAACTCTCCACTCATGACATGGTGAACCACACAGTGCTGCTTATACACACCCCTTAAAAACCACAGTGTATCAGTCAGTCAGGCCTATTTCCTATAAAACACAGATGTTCAAACACTTGCTCAGACAAACACAAAGAAAAAAAGACAAAGGCAACAAAGCCCTTAAAAGAAAGAAGCATCGTGTAGTGACATTAAGTCACATCAAAAGCCAGTAGGAAAACGTTTTACATATGGGAAGTGGTGATTGTGTATTTCTGAAAGTGAGTGTTGAATTTGAGGCAGTACTCAGTTTTAATTAATATCTGTAAACGACTGAAACTAAAGGAGCGCTTTATTTTAATGCCAGAATGATCACTTCCCACAGTTGACAGCTAGCCTGAAAACAGATGGTGCAACAGAAATGTGCTCCTGCCTTTATGAAGAAAGGATGATGGGGAAACAAAGAGCTGCTCTGACAATTAAAGCTGAGCTGTTCATAGCAATGCATCCCAAAACCAGGAGAGCACTGTTCATTACAATCACACTTGATGCCAGAGGTTTGAGCAGCCACGTAATCACCTCTATAAAAATTCTCAGGGTGCACGTTTACGAACACAAAGATGTATTATTTTTGCGATCTCAAGTCATGCAGCATCTAAAAAAACGACATAAAACCACTTGGGCGCAGTCATTTATGTACTTAACCTGTCATTAATGAGTCGCTTAGGGAATAGAGGGAACTGCCAGTTTGATTTCAGTTCTGGTTTGCACTCTGAGATAAATTCCTACACCTCTCCATCGTTCCAGAGAGAAGGATTATAGTCTATTTTCCTCCACAGTCTGAATCCTGCATACCTCTCCCAAGGGGCATGGATCAGGTAAGTGTTTTAATCGCATAATACTTAGGAGCACATGCTCGGTGTCAGCCTGGCCTGAATATGTATGATGGTGCACTAGAAAAAGAAGAAAAAAAAAAAAGAGGAAGGAGGAACGTGTTAAAAAAGAACCTAGTGTTAAATGATTTGTCAGCCCCCCTGCTTCCATTAGCTGAAGACACAGCTGAGGTGTTTAAAGGAGCTTTTCAGGATACTTGTGTTAGTTAAATTGTAATAAAAGAGAGAAGGAGAGAGCGGTAGTGAGTGGCTTGCTGTTCTGGTTTAATCAAATGGCCTCACTGCACACCTAATAGGGAATTTGCATGTCATAATTGGTGTGGTAACCAAACCTTTTATTGCCTGTTCTAAAACAGTAATATATGCAGCTGTGTGGGCAATGCTCCATGTTTGTAAGGATTGAGTTGTTTAGAAATAGTCTCAAAACAGGCTCTGAATGATGTTTTTGTTCATTTAGTGACTGTCTGTGTGTGCTTCAAGGTTTTTTCCACTGCACACATCCCACTCCTTTTCTCTCCTGTCTGTTGTTAACGGCATGAACAGGGGCATCTGTGCATGTGATGCAGCTCGAAAACCTGCTCAGTTTTGCATGTGTGTGTTTCTGACAGAGATCCACATCCCTGGAGGTGCCGGTGACAGCCGACGAGTGTGTATCTGACGTGCAGAGCAGCAGGCTCAGCCCTAGTTTAACGTGCACGCGGAGGGAAAGACGCTCCCAGAGCATCCCGGCAGAACTGGCAGCTCCATCCACCAGCTCCTACGCTGAGAGGCCCACAGGATACGCTCATGGCCTACAGGCAGCGGCTGCAACCAAGGTAACCCCGCAACAGAAGATAATCACACAAGGGGAGGAAGTGCAGCTCGGCTGTCAGATAGAATAGAGGTGATCACAGTGGTGGTGGCCTTTTGTACAAAGAGTAGTAATAACACATCAGTTATTTCCTGCCATGCACAGCTCCACTGAAAGATGTGAGGCTCCAACAAACTATTATTTTCAATAATGATTAATCTGTCAGTTATTTTCTCTAATACGATTGATCATTGAGTTGCATTAATAATAATAAACTTTATTTATATAGCACCTTACATACAAGAAATGCAGCACAAAGTGCTTTACAATAAGGGCAGTGTAAACACTGAGTGCTTCACAGGAAGTCAGAGCTATTTCAAGGCTAAAGTTAACAGATACATTTTTAGCTTCCTTTTAAAAATATTTAGCAAGCTAACTTCCCTGATATCTATAGGTAGTGTGTTCCATAGCTTTGGGGCCTGATTGACAAAGGCTGCATCCTTGATTTACCTCCAGTAAACCAGCAGCAGATGATCGCAGTGTTCTTGGAAGCAAAAACTAACAAGGGAGTTAGCAATGTAGCTCGGTCCAAGCACCTTTTGGGCTTTGTATACAGGGAGGAGGACCTTAAAATCAATTCTAAATGCAACAGGAAGCCAGTGCAGACTGGCCTGATGTGCTCTCTCCTCTTGGCTGTGGTTAAAAGCCGAGCTGCAGAGTTTTGAATGAGCTGAAGTCTCTCAGTAATGTTTTTTGGGAGGCCAGTAAAAAGTGTGTTGCTTTAGTCGAGTCGGCTTGAAAGAAATGCATGAATCAATTTCTCTGCATCTTCGGACCTGAAGCTTAGATCAGATACAAGAATCACACCAAGATTTCAGATTTATCCAGGGAGTTAAATTCCCCAGATTATTAAGCAGCATTTCTCTTTTTGTTTTAGGGCCGACAAGCAGGATTTCAGTTTTGTCTTCATTTAACATTAATAAATTATTACTCATCTGTTTGTTTATTGCCAAAAGTTAGGTAGTAATGGAGTTAATGGCTGTAGCATTGTTTGGTTCAGCAGAGATGTACAGTTGTGTGTCATCCGCGTAACTGTGGAAACATTGTGTTCTCTTATGATGACAACAAGTGGCAGCATGTTAAGTGAGAATAATGGCCCTTGCATTGTGGGTAATATAGGAACCAGGCTTTGAAAAGGAAGAAGAATACGTGGAATAAAAAAGACAATATCTCTGTATCTGCTGCATTGATTTTAAACTTCATTTTTTTACTTTTAATCGTGAGTCTGACAGTGTTGTAAAAGTCTCAAGAGACACAAATAAGACAGAAGTGCTAATAAACAGAACATTACTACGGCTGTCACTGTTGTTGATATGTGAAGCAGCCATATTGGATTTTGAGGTTGGAGCTGATGAGGCTCCTCCAAATTTCTGAGTCATAAATCCAACCTCAGTGGGCCCTCCAGCTGAAATTTCTGATAGGGAACTGAGAATTTCCGACTTCTCATATAAAATGGAACGCACCATGAGAGTATTGTGGTCAAGTTACATATACTAATATGTTTTACGTAATGTTTATTTTGTTCTCAGTATGTCAGTATGGATCCCAGACAGAGGAGAGCCTCAGATGGGGTGCTTTGTGTTGTCAAGGAAACTTCGTCTGAAATGGGGCCCCTCAGAGGCCACCGGTCTCCTCTGCTGTCCTATAAGACAGAACCAGGTACTGAAAAATACTATTTTACCATGCAGTTATTTCTCAAAGTTTGTGCATACATTCTCATCATCTTTCTCCTTTTTAGATCATTGTTTCGCTTATGTAAACGAGGAGATTGATTATGAGGCCAGGGGGAAATGCAGGGCATCAAAAAGCAGCCACAACAGGTGTGTAACCGTTGCCAAGTCAAACATCTGTTCATGCACAAATCATGAAAATATGGTCTCATCTTTCTTTCTCTGCTTGTCTCTAAAGTAACAGAGATGTTCAGAAGGACTCAGGAAGACCCAGGGTCCCAGTGGTTTGCTTGGAACGTCTCAAAATACTTGTGTCTCAGCTCCCGCCACACGGACGCCGGCAGAGTGATCCTTTACCTGACAGCGGGACGGAGAAGAGCGAAACGCTTCCGAAGCAGAGAACCTGGCATGATGCGATGCCTGAAGTATGTCTTACTTCTTTGAGTACAGTAGAGAAAAGGCAATCCTATAAAGCAGTTGGATCACAGAGCACTTTAAATGGACATAGTCATTGTTTTTATATAATAAATGGCATATTCTTAATTATTTACTCTCCCTATTACCCTATATTTTTTTCACAGCAGTAAAAACACTACAGGATACAATTATTAAAGTAAACAAATGTATTTTTTAATTAAAAGAACATATTTTCATCCATGGCAAAATGTGCTTTTAGTTGATTTGACATCATATTATTGTCACCTTGTCACATTTAAAGGGAAACTTTATGATTGAATCTGGACCATATTTTCCATGTTTTTGTGTCTAAGTGACAAATGAAGACAGAAATTTTGGAAACTGGTCCAGTATTGAGAGAGACTGCAGTAGAAGCAGCGAAACAGGCTGCAATGTAATCCTTACAGGAGATTGTGCACCATCAATTCATGTCAATTATGTGCTTGTTTTTGTCACTGACAGGCTCAGATTGTTACTGTGTGTGACTGACAACACTACGGAAAAGACCCTGCACAGAAATAAAATGTTCCTTAACTTTCACTGGTCTGTTTGTTAGAGTCACCAAGTCTCGCTCAAGGAGAGGTCTCGTTCTGAAATCTTGCGAGAAGTGACTTGTTGCAGGAAAAACAACATTGGAGAAGTCCAACCAGGAAGGCTTTGTTGTTTAAGAGTAGAGAAAGTGTAGCTTAGTTTTACCTAAAGGATTTTCAGTGTCGTGGCTGAATATTTTGCTGGTTTCGACAATGTGAAAAAGTCTCTAAGATTTCCGAATGAGACTTCTCTTTGAGCAAGACTTGGTTACAAACACTAACAACCAGACTGGATCAATGAAGGGTAAATAAAAACATTCAATTTCTCAGTAAAATCTTTTCAATAATGTTGTCAGACTCTTCTGATAACAATCTGAACTTGTCAGCGGCAAAAACAGGAGCTTTTAGTGGATGCACATTGACAGTGCACAATTGACCATAGGGATTACATTGCAGCCTGTTTCCCTCTCAGTCCTGGACCAGTTTCAAAAACCGTTGTCTCCATCACTCACTGAGACACAAAAACAAGGGAAAATAGGGTCCAGGTTAAAAAATATCAGTTTCCCTTTAAGGTTGAGTTTGAGTCTGAATACTTTTTGGATATAAGCCAAAATGTTTCTGTAGCAAATATCCGAAACTGTCAAGTGAAGTTCTTGTTTACTTAAATTTTTGCAAGTGTTAACAGTTACTCGGGCAGATATCTTAAATGGCTGCTTGTGTTTTTATTTAATAGAGCTTAGAAAACACTTGAGTTCCTAGTTAACGTGCTGTTAAGTTATGTTTATTTCAGCTCCATGCCTTCAGACAGCAGTTTTATTTAATTAGATGTGATAAAGCATCCTCTCTTCTCTTCTGTGTTGTAAACATAGGGGATAACTGAAAACTCTGAGACCATGAGGACCACCCGCTCACCCGGAGCGCCGCCATATGCAGAGCGACAGAACTGTAATCAGTCCACCGCACACTCGACCAACAGTGAGTTTGACAGCCGAGGGAGAATCAGCGCTTGTAAACCATCCATGCTTCCGTCCACTGACCCTAAATATGTGCCACAGAGTTACTCTCTACTGGATCTGGACTCTGACTCTGACCCCAGATCAGTCTCAGAGGACGCTGTTGTTTCTCAGGCTGATCCAGACCCACAGCTAGATTCATCATTAGATTCTGACCCACATGCAGAGTCTTCATCTGAGGCTGAACTTGAGATTCTGGCTGGGAATAAATCAGTGGCTGCGGGAGAGATTGGGCTCTGCGGTGAAACTGATATTGCAGCCGATTCAGAGCCAAGTCTTGAATATGAGGCAGACCCAGAATCAGATGCAGGGGCGGGATCAGAGGATGGCCAAGGGCTGGAGGCTGATGCGGAATCAGGAGACGCTGAAACGGAGTCAGATGTCCAGCCTGAGTATGATCCAAGGTTTCAGGCAGAGACTGACTCTGAGATTGTATCTGATCAGCCTCCAGACTCTCAGGGCTCTGTGGAGTCTGAGCTCGAAGTAGAGTCTGAACCTGAACTAACAACCGACGACCCGCAACCGCTTCGCTCTGACCTGGAAGAGGAGGCCCACATCGGTCCTGCTCAGAGGACACTTTTGATCGCAAACCCTGTCCCTCAAAGAGGCACAGAGGAAGACCAGCCTGACCAGGATAATGCAGAGATGGAGAGTGAGGACTTCTGCGCAGTGTGTCTAATTGGAGGGGACCTGCTGTGCTGTGACCGCTGTCCAAAAGTCTATCATCTGTCTTGCCACATCCCGTCTCTGCTAAGCTTCCCCTCGTAAGTACATTCAACAGTATCCCCTAACCTCCTATCAAACTGTTTATGTGGAGTTGTTATTGTTGACCTGATGCTGTTTGTCATCCTGTTCAGAGGTGACTGGCTGTGCAGCCTGTGCAGAGACGTCGTGCAGCCAGAGGTGGAGTACGACTGTGAGAATGAGAGAACATCTGGAGAACACAGACTGCAACATGGACTGCCTTCATGTGACCAGAGAGTAGGTCATTTAGTTGGCTGCATTAATAATAGTGAGAATAATGGCTGGTGGTTTTCTGTGACTGTGTTTCTTTTCCTGCTTTTATAACAATGTCTCTCATGTTTGGTTTGCAGAAATGTGAGCAGCTGACTCTTCTGATTCTCAGTAACGTCCTGAGTGCTCCCTTCCACGAGCCCGTCAGTCCACTCGTGAGTGATCACCCTTTTATTACAGTGCAGAGTTTTCCTCATGTTTCAGGCAGTGTACATGAACACACTTTGACTGCTGTTTATTTGTCAGGATTTAAACTTAGTTCATGTAGTTTTTCTCACCACAACACGATGAATGTATCCCTGAGGGCTGATCAACACGTTGAATGCATTTCCTTCTTCATTAAACATTAACAAAGCTGGTTTTAAAATATCTTAATGTATGCATTGTTAATATGAAGGTTTACATCGGCTAGCAGTCTTCCTCTTTTCTGCCTTTACTTTCACACATGCATGTGCACACTAGTGAGCGTTCATGAGATACAAAGGGGACCCACTCATACAAACATTGCAAGATAACACTGCTACTGGTCGAAAACTCCACAAGGTACCTTTATATATGATACCTAAAGTCTCAGACGTACCTTCAGCATTGACTGTTGGTAGACAGCTACTGGCTTGTGCACATGTGGTTCCATTCATACCACAACTAAGAGGTCCCTTGAGGATTTCACAGGCTGTTCTTGGGATTGCTGTGGCCTGAAATGCCTGATTTCACAGCAGCATTTATAAAAAATCGGAGTACATTTTGCAGTGTTTTTTTTTTGCATTGAAATTGCAGAGGCAAGTGAAAATTGAAGAAATAGCCCATTGTCTCATAATCCGCTCATGGGTTTAGATTAAGATTCAAGCAAGCACCCTACAAATAGGTGGTGCCCCATTTGTCACAGTGATACATAATGCAATCTGTGGAATATTTATATGATGCATTTTGAATGCAGGCAGAGTTATGAGGTAATTACACTGGACTGAGTAACGGAGACCTGAAGTGTGTGAGTGGATTACATCTAAAAAGTCTAAATGTCACTGCTTTTTCACACAGGCTCGTCATTACTACCAGATCATTAAGAGGCCCATGGACCTGTCCGTGATCAGGGCCCGACTCAACAAGAGGAACGCTCGACATTACAACTCATCAGAACAGTTTGTTGCTGATGTTTATCTCATGTTCCGCAACTGTGCAAAGTTCAATTATGTAAGTTAGAAAATTATATCCTGTATGTGTGTGTTCAACATATATTTTGTCTCATTATCCTTCCCCAGCATCCCTGTTAAGTTGTAAATTGTACTTCACCCACACACTGATCTGAGTGTAATAGCTATTTCTCTGTCTGACCACAGCCTGACTCAGAGGTGGCCCAAGCTGGCCGCAGCCTCGAGGCGTTCTTCACCTCCAGGCTGAAAGAAGTTTTCCCAGACAGAGTTTTCCTCGCGGCTGAGGCAGACTCTGACAGCGATGAGTACGATGAGGCCTACAGGACCGCCGAGAGTGGTTTCCCCTGGCCAGAGAGGAGAGAGCAGTGCCACAGGAAGAGGAAGAGGAGACACTCTCTCAAGTCGAGGAGACAGCACTTCTAACCAGAGGTGACTGGCGTGCAACAATGGACACAAATACGCTGTATTTGTGGGTAACTACGCTGTTTTTATTTAGCAGCCTGCGGGGCTGCAACAGTGTTTCCATTCTGTAATCTTTTTTTGTGGTTTGCAATAATATCACAGTGCTGCCATCCGATGGCAGCTGAACATACTGAAACAATACTTCAGATATTTGAAGTCTTAAATGCTGAGGCAGTTATTATCCCTGCAGAATCCAACAGATCAGGGGAGTAGAAATGTAAATACCAATTTGAAAATAAGATTTTGCATAATATATGACACACATTTGGAACTATATCTCTTTGGAGAAATAAGACAAATCAAATAGAGTTTGTTGGGTTGCTTCTGCAACTTTGAAACAACCTATCATAGTGAGGTGATGGAGCACTTGTTACTGCATCATCTCATATTTTGGCCTTTGATGATTTGCTCCTGGTGCACTGGAAATTACATTTATAGTTAGACCTCCTAAAATCTCACACCTAATGTTATATTGTACAAAGGGGATGCTGTAGTTGGATGTTTATTAATCTCACTTTGCATCTTTATTAAGTGGATTTCTGTACTTTTTTTTAGGTGAACATAGCTCTGATTATACACAGCACTTTGAAACTTTGATATGGGTAAATATTTACCATAAACGCTCAACATATTTATACATGTGTAACTGTATAGAACTTTATTTTACTATATTTGTCATTTTAATTACGAAATGATTGCAGGCAATTATCATAGGTTTGATTATTGATATAATTATGTGTCTCAGTAGCTTTTTATGAAAAGCAGCAGTGAAACCCATTGACTTTGTCTTTTTGACCAGAGTGATACAGAATGTGAGTGACTGAGGGCACTGTAACCAATGTTAGAGCTCATATGTATTTTCATGTTTGTTAGAGGATTTAATACCCAGATGAAACAATCCAAGAACATTTTAATTTGACTTTTAGTCATAAATTAAGTTTGTGTATACATTATGTAAGCTTTTTGTTCCACCAGTGTTTCAGCAAAATGTTGTGCTCTTTTAACTAAATATCTCAGGCTTAATTACAGTGTAAGGTATTGATATCATTCAAGTATTGACGATTATTTGTAGAGCCACACTGCTGACAGAAAATATGGCATTTTATAATACCCGCTGTTGTAGAGCATTTCCTGTTTTTAAATATTCTTTACTTGCTTCCTGCAGCTTAAGATAGATTTTTACTTGACATTAAGAGTAATGACTGCACAAATGATTGTCTGTGCGCACCTTGATCATTGTCAAGAGTAGTGAATATACAGTATATGTAATGTTACTTTCTTTGAAATCAATAAATGTAATAATATTTCCAACTGTATGAGGGAAGACTGATAAAATATAGTTACTGTTTCTGTCACAGTCTGGTTTATTTCTTTCATTTTTTACTGTAATAGTCAACAATAAATGCACATATATTAATATCAATAAAATGCATTTAAGAAAAATATGTTTTCTTATTATTTTTTATTTGCCATTATTAGTTATTATATGTGACAGCTACATCAGCTGATCTCAAACAGCCCAGTCAACTGATGGAGCAGCTGATTGATGGAAGGGAGTCAGCTGATAGATCGCATGATTCCTTTTTATGCAACCAGTTGACGAATCTCATTCAGGGCGCCCTATTTAAACTGCTCTGGCCTGCCTACTGTTGCTGCTACTCTGTTCTGTTCCCGGGGGGTCTTTGCTGCTCCTCTCCATGCCTCAGGCTTTCCATGTAGGCACATGGAAGGGCAGGGAGGTGTGCTCTCTCTAGCTCAGACTTTCCTTGTTTGCAAGTGGAAGGGCAGGGAGGTGTACTCTTTCTGACTTAGGCTTTCCACATAGGGGCATGGAAGAGGCTTTCTGCGTAGGCCCGAGGAAAGGCAGAGAGGCCCCAGAACAGAGCCACACCGCCAAATATGATGTTGTGAATGGAAATAAAGTTTTCTTTGGCAAAAGTTTTTATGACTGAACTGCTAAAATCGACTGGCCCTACCTAGAGCCAGTGTTTGGTTTGTCCGTTCTGGGCTCATGGAGGAACAACATGGGGAACTCTGTGGAAGAGGACCCGTTCTTCTTGTAGGTATGAACAGCTCATTTTTAGGTAATGAAAACACAGCTTTTCCTGATAAGATTAGCAATACGATTTCTATGAAAGATGATGCAACGATCAGTTTTAAGAGGATACTGTGCACATGAGCAGATATGTGCTACAAAGCAGGGTGAATAAACTACAGCTTCATGATCACTTAATAGAATTTATTTGAGTTGACTTGTTTACCATAAACAGAATTATGGATGATACCGCAAGCTACATTTATTTTGAACACAGCGCTCAGCTCTTGACCTCATCACTTCTGAAACCTCTGTGACATTTTTCAGAAATGATTAGTCAGGGCAGTCTTCTCACAAATCATGTGGTGTATCACCAAGTAATAAATATAGAGCTTTGGTAAATCTAATTCTTAAAGCTATTGTGAATGTCAGACATTATTGAACAGTTAAAGTATGCTCAACATATACCCTCCGATATACTGATAAAATCTAGAAAAAATTTGCTGTGCTACAAAAGGCAAAAACATACATCCATATGAAATAGACCTTAACAAATGTAATTATAATCAGAAATTGATTTTAAAAAATTACCATTATTGTTACTACTGGTTCTTGTATTACTGTGTACTGCATTCCCGCCCACCGTCAAAAGAACCTGGGTCCAGTGGATTAGCCCTCCCTAAATCTGCTTTATTCTCTCCTGGTTTAGAGTGGTTAAAAACCTCATAGTATAGTATGTCATAACAACAGTCATTAAAAAGGTCATAGTATAGTATGTCATGTCAATAAAAAGGTCATAGTATAGTATGTCATGTCAATAAAAAGGTCATAGTATAGTATGTCATAAAAATGTAATAAAAAAGGTTATAGTATAGTATGTCATAACAAAAGTCATTAAAAAGGTCATAGGATAGTATGTCATAAAAATGTCATAAAAAAGGTCATAGTATAGTATGTCATAAAAATGTCATTAAAAAGGTCACAGTATAGTATGCAATAAAAATGTCCAAAAAAAGAAGGTCATAGCATACTGTGTCATAAAAAAGTCATAAAAAAGGCCATAGTATAGTATGTCATAAAAATGTCCAAAAAAAGAAGGTCATAGTATAGTATGTCATAAAAAAGTCATTAAAAAGGTTATAGAATAGAATGTCACAGCAAAAGTCATAAAAATGGTTATAGTATAAGATGTCATAAAAATGTCGAAAAAAGGTCATAGTATAGTATGTCATTAAAAAAGTCATCAAAAAGGCCAGAGTATAGTATGTCATAACAATAGTCATTAAAAAGGTTATAGTATAGTATGGCATAAAAATGTCATAAAAAAGCTCATAGTATAGTATGTCATAACAAAAGTCATTAAAAAGGTTATAGTATAATATGCCAAGAAAATGTCAAAAAGGTCATAGTACAGTATGTCATAAAAAAGTCATTAAAAAGGCCAAAGTATAGTATGTCATAACAAAAGTCATTAATTAAAGTATAATATGTCATAAAAATGTCATTAAAAAGGTCATAGTATAGTATGTCACAAAAATGTCATAAAAAATGTCATAGTATAGTATGTCGTAAAAATGTCATGAAAAAGTCATCAAAAAGGTCATAGTATAGTGTGTCATAAAAATGTCATAAAAACGGTCATAGTATAGTGTGTCATAAAAATGTCATAAAAACGGTCATAGTATAGTATGTCATAAAAATGTCATTAAAAATGTCATAGTATAGTATATCATAAAAATGTCATAAAAAATGTCATAGTATAGTATGTCGTAAAAATGTCATAAAAAAGTCATCTAAAAGGTCACAGTATAGTATGTCATAAAAATGTCATTAAAACGGTCATAGTATAGTGTGTCATAAAAATGTCATAAAAATGTCATAGTATAGTATGTCATAAAAATGTCATAAAAATGATCATAGTATAGTATGTCGAAAAAATGTCTATGACTGCTACTGATAATATAGTATATCGAAAAAATTTCATAAAAACAGTCATAGTATAGTATGTCGAAAAAATGTCGAAAAAACAGTCATAGTATAGTATGTCATGAAAATGTCTAAAAAACAGTCATAGTATAGTATGTCATAAAAATGTCATAAAAACAGTCATAGTATAGTATGTCGAAAAATGTCATAAAAACAGTCATAGTATAGTATGTCATAAAAATGTCATAAAAATGATCATAGTATAGTATGTCGAAAAAATGTCTAAAAAACAGTCATAATATAGTATATCGAAAAAATTTCATAAAAACAGTCATAGTATAGTATGTCATAAAAATGTCTAACAAACAGTCATAGTACAGTATGTCGAAAAAATGTCGAAAAAACAGTCATAGTATAGTATGTCATAAAAATGTCATAAAAACGGTCATAGTATAGTATGTCATAAAAATGTCATAAAACCAGTCATAGTATAGTATGTCATAAAAATGTCTAAAAAGCAGTCATAGTATAGTATGTCATAAAAATGTCATAAAAACAGTCATAGTATAGTATGTCATGAAAATGTCTAAAAAGCAGTCATAGTATAGTATGTCATAAAAATGTCATAAAAACGGTCATAGTATAGTATGTCGAAAAATGTCATGAAAAATGTCATAGTATAATATGTCATCAAAATGTCATAAAAACGGTCATAGTATAGTATGTAATAAAAATGTCATGAAAAATGTCATAGTATAGTATGTCATAAAGATGTCATAAAAAATGTCATAGTATAATATGTCATCAAAATGTCATAAAAACGGTCATAGTATAGTATGTCATAAAAATGTCATAAAAAATGTCATAGTATAGTATGTCATAAAGATGTCATAAAAAATGTCATAGTATAGTATGTCATAAAAATGTCATAAACACAGTCATAGTATAGTATGTCGAAAAATGTCATAAAAACAGTCATAGTACAGTATGTCATGAAAATGTCATCAAAAATGTCATAGTATAGTATGTCATAAAAATGTCATAGTATAGTATATCATAAAAATGTCATAAAAAATGTCATAGTATAGTATGTCGAAAAAATGTCATAAAAAATGTCATAGTATAGTATGTCATAAAAATGTCATAAAAACAGTCATAGTATAATATGTCATAAAAATGTCATGAAAACAGTCATAGTATATTATGTCGAAAAAATGTGTAAAAAACAGTCATAGTATAGTATGTCATAAAAATGTCATAAAAACAGTCATAGTATAGTATGTTCAAAAAACGTCATTAAAACAGTCATAGTATAGTATGTCACAAAAATGTCATAAAAACAGTGAAAGTATAGCATGTGGAAAAAATGTCATAAAAACAGTCATAGTATAGTATGTCATCAAAATGTCTAAAAAACAGTCATAGTATAGTATGTCATAAAAATGTCATAAAAAATGTCATAAAAACAGTCATAGTATAGTATGTTGAAAAAATTGTCATTAAAACAGTCATAGTATAGAATGTCACAAAAATGTCATAAAAAATGTCATAAAAACAGTAATAGTATAGTATGTCATAAAAATGTCATAAAAACAGTCATAGTATAGTATGTTGAAAAAATGTCATTAAAACAGTCATAGTACAGTATGTCACAAAAATGTCATAAAAACAGTGTTAGTATAGTATGTCGAAAAAATGTCATAAAAAAAGTCATAGTATAGCATGCCATAAAAATGTCATAAAAACAGTCATAGTGTAATATGTCAAAAAATGTCATAAAAGCAGTCATAGTTTAGTATATCATAAAAATGTCATAAAATTGATCATAGTATAGTATGTCATAAAAATGTCATACAAACAGTCATAGTATAGTATGTCGAAACAATGTGTAAAAACAGTCATAGTATAGTATGTCATAAAAATGTCATAAAAACAGTCATAGCATAGTATGTTGAAAAAATGTCATTAAAACAGTCATAGTATAGTATGTCACAAAAATGTCATAAAAACAGTGATAGTATAGTATGTCGAAAAAATGTCATAAAAACAGGCATAGTATAGTATGTCATGAAAATATCTAAAAACAGTCATAGTATAGTATGCCATAAAAATGTCATTAAAACAGTCATCGTGTAATATGTTGAAAAATGTCATAAAAACAGTCATAGTTTAGTATATCATAAAAATGTCATAAAATTGATCATAGTATAGTATGTCATAAAAATGTCATACACTCATAGTATAGTATGTCGAAAAATGTCATAAAAAATGTCATAATATAGTATGTCATAAAAATGTCATAAAAACGGTCATAGTATAGTATGTCATAAAAATGTCATAAAAACAGTCATAGTATAGTATGTCATAAAAATGTCTAAAAACAGTCATAGTATAGTATGTCATAAAAATGTCATAAAAACAGTCATAGTATAGTATGTCATGAAAATGTCTAAAAAGCAGTCATAGTATAGTATGTTGAAAAAATGTCATTGAAACAGTCATAGTATAGTATGTCAAAAAAATGTAACTAAAACAGTCATAGTATAGTATGTCATAAAAATGTCATAACAACAGTCATAGTATAGTATGTCGAAAAATGTCATAAAAACAGTCATAGTATAGTATGTCGAAAAAATGTCATAAAAAATGTCATAGTATAGTATGTCATAAAAATGTCATGAAAACAGTCATAGTATAGTATGTCGAAAAAATGTGTAAAAACAGTCATAGTATAGTATGTCATAAAAATGTCATAAAAAATGTCATAAAAACAGTCATAGTATAGTATGTCGAAAAAATGTCTAAAAAACAGTCATAGTATAGTATGTCATAAAAATGTCATAAAAACAGTCATAGTATAGTATGTCATAAAAATGTCATAAAAACAGTCATAGTATAGTATGTCGAAAAAATGTTTAAAAAACAGTCATAGTATAGCATGTCATAAAAATGTCATAAAAACAGTCATAGTATTCTATGTTGAAAAAATGTCATAAAAACAGTCATAGTATAGTATGTCATAAAAATGTCATAAAAAATGTCATAAAAACAGTCATACTATAGTATGTCATAAAAATGTCATAAAAACAGTCATAGTATAGCATGTCATAAAAATGTCATAAAAACAGTCATAGTATAGTATGTCGAAAAAATGTCATAAAAACAGTCATAGTATAGTATGTTGAAAAAATGTCATAAAAACAGTCATAGTATAGTATGTCATAAAAATGTCATAAAAACAGTCATAGTATACTATGTTGAAAAAATGTCATTAAAACAGTCATAGTATAGTATGTCACAAAAATGTCATAAAAACAGTCATAGTATAGTATGTCGAAAAAATGTCATAAAAACAGGCATAGTATAGTATGTCATGAAAATGTCTAAAAAACAGTCATAGTATAGTATGTCACAAAAATGTCATAAAAATGTCATAGTATAGTATGTCATGAAAATGTCTAAAAAACAGTCATAGTATAGTATGCCATAAAAATGTCATAAAAACAGTCATAGTTTAGTATATCATAAAAATGTCATAAAATTGATCATAGTATAGTCTGTCATGAAAATGTCTAAAAAACAGTCATAGTAAAGTATGTTATAAAAATGTCAAAAAAAACAGTCATAGTATAGTATGTTGAAAAAATGTCATAAAAAACAGTCATAGTATAGTATGTTGAAAAAACGTCTAAAAAACAGTCATAGTATAGTATGTCATAAAAATGTCATAAAAACAGTCATAGTATAATATGTCGAAAAATGTCATAAAAAATGTCATAATATAGTATGTCATGAAAATGTCATAAAAACGGTCATACTATAGTATGTCATAAAAATGTCATAAAAACAGTCATAGTATAGCATGTCATAAAAATGTCATAAAAACAGTCATAGTATAGTATGTCATAAAAATGTCATAAAAACAGTCATAGTATAGTATGTCATAAAAATGTCATAAAAACAGTCATAGTATAGTATGTCGAAAAATGTCATAAAAACAGTCATAGTATAGTATGTCGAAAAATGTCATAGAAACAGTCATAGTATAGTATATCATAAAAATGTCATAAAAATGATCATAGTATAGTATGTCGAAAAAATGTGTAAAAACAGTCATAGTATAGCATGTCATAAAAATGTCATAAAAACAGTCATAGTATAGTATGTTCAAAAAATGTCATTAAAACAGTCATAGTATAGTATGTCATGAAAATGTCTAAAAAACAGTCATAGTATAGTATGTCACAAAAATGTCATAAAAACAGTCATAGTATAGTATGTCGAAAAAATGTCAGAAAAAGAGGCATAGTATAGTATGTCATGAAAATGTCTAAAAAACAGTCATAGTATAGTATGCCATAAAAATGTCATAAAAACAGTCATAGTGTAATATGTCGAAAAATGTCATAAAAACAGTCATAGTTTAGTATATCATAAAAATGTCATAAAATTGATCATCGTATAGTCTGTCATGAAAATGTCTAAAAAACAGTCATAGTAAAGTATGTTATAAAAATGTCAAAAAAAACAGTCATAGTATAGTATGTCGAAAAAATGTCATAAAAAACAGTCATAGTATAGTATGTTGAAAAAACGTCTAAAAAACAGTCATAGTATAGCATGTCATAAAAATGTCATAAAAACAGTCATAGTATAGTATGTCGAAATATGTCATAAAAAATGTCATAATATAGTATGTCATAAAAATGTCATAAAAACGGTCATACTATAGTATGTCTTAAAAATGTCATAAAAACAGTCATAGTATAGCATGTCATAAAAATGTCTTAAAAACAGTCATAGTATAGTATGTTGAAAAAATGTCATTGAAACAGTCATAGTATAGTATGTCAAAAAAATGTCATTAAAACAGTCATAGTATAGTATGTCATAAAAATGTCATAAAAACAGTCATAGCATAGTATCTCGAAAAATGTCATTAAAACAGTCATAGTATAGTATGTCACAGAAATGTCATAAAAACAGTCATAGTATAGTATGTCGAAAAAATGTCATAAAAAATGTCATAGTATAGTATGTCATAAAAATATCATGAAAACAGTCATAGTATAGTATGTCATAAAAATGTCATAAAAAATGTCATAAAAACAGTCATAGTATAGCATGTCATGAAAATGTCATAAAAAGAGTCATAGTATAGTATGTTCAAAAAATGTCATTAAAACAGTCATAGTATAGTATGTCATGAAAATGTCTAAAAAACAGTCATAGTATAGTATGTCATAAAAATGTCATAAAAAATGTCATAAAAACAGTCATAGTATAGTATGTTGAAAAAATGTAATTAAAACAGTCATAGTATAGTATGTCACAAAAATGTCATAAAAACAGTCATAGTATAGTATGTCGAAAAAATGTCTAAAAAACAGTCATAGTATAGTATGTCATAAAAATGTCATAAAAACAGTCATAGTATAGTATGTCATAAAAATGTCATAAAAACAGTCATAGTATAGTATGTCGAAAAAATGTCTAAAAAACAGTCATAGTATAGTATGTCATAAAAATGTCATAAAAACAGTCATAGTATAGTATGTCATAAAAATGTCATAAAAACAGTCATAGTATAGTATGTCGAAAAAATGTTTAAAAAACAGTCATAGTATAGTATGTCATAAAAATGTCATAAAAACAGTCATAGTATAGTATGTTGAAAAAATGTCATTAAAACAGTAATAGTATAGTATGTCACAAAAATGTCATAAAAAATGTCATAAAAACAGTCATAGTATAGTATGTCATAAAAATGTCATAAAAATGTCATAGAATGTATGTTGAAAAAATGTCATTAAAACAGTCATAGTATAGTATGTCACAAAAATGTCATAAAAACAGGCATAGTAAAGTATGTCATGAAAATGTCTAAAAAACAGTCATAGTATAGTATGCCATAAAAATGTCATAAAAACAGTCATAGTGTCATATGTCGAAAAATGTCATAAAAATGTCATAAAATTGATCATAGTATAGTATGTCATGAAAATGTCTAAAAAACAGTCATAGTAAAGTATGTCATAAAAATGTCATAAAAATGATCATAGTATAGTATGTCGAAAAAATGTCATTAAAACAGTCATAGTATAATATGTCATAAAAATGTCGAAAAAAACACTCATAGTATAGTATGTCGAAAAAATGTGATAAAAAACAGTCATAGTATAGTATGTTGAAAAAACGTCTAAAAAACAGTCATAGTATAGTATGTCGAAAAATGTCATAAAAACAGTCATAGTTTAGTATATCATAAAAATGTCATAAAATTGATCATAGTATAGTCTGTCATGAAAATGTCTAAAAAACAGTCATAGTAAAGTATGTTATAAAAATGTAAAAAAAAACAGTCATAGTATAGTATGTCGAAAAAATGTCATAAAAAACAGTCATAGTATAGTATGTTGAAAAAACGTCTAAAAAACAGTCATAGTATAGCATGTCATAAAAATGTCATAAAAACAGTCATAGTATAGTATGTCGAAATATGTCATAAAAAATGTCATCTTATAGTATGTCATAAAAATGTCATAAAAACGGTCATACTATAGTATGTCTTAAAAATGTCATAAAAACAGTCATAGTATAGCATGTCATAAAAATGTCTTAAAAACAGTCATAGTATAGTATGTTGAAAAAATGTCATTGAAACAGTCATAGTATAGTATGTCAAAAAAATGTCATTAAAACAGTCATAGTATAGTATGTCATAAAAATGTCATAAAAACAGTCATAGTATAGTATGTCGAAAAATGTCATTAAAACAGTCATAGTATAGTATGTCACAGAAATGTCATAAAAACAGTCATAGTATAGTATGTCGAAAAAATGTCATAAAAAATGTCATAGTATAGTATGTCATAAAAATATCATGAAAACAGTCATAGTATAGTATGTCATAAAAATGTCATAACAAATGTCATAAAAACAGTCATAGTATAGTATGTCGAAAAATGTCATTAAAACAGTCATAGTATAGTATGTCACAGAAATGTCATAAAAACAGTCATAGTATAGTATGTCGAAAAAATGTCATAAAAAATGTCATAGTATAGTATGTCATAAAAATATCATGAAAACAGTCATAGTATAGCATGTCATAAAAATGTCATAAAAACAGTCATAGTATAGTATGTTCAAAAAATGTCATTAAAACAGTCATAGTATAGTATGTCATGAAAATGTCTAAAAAACAGTCATAGTATAGTATGTCATAAAAATGTCATAAAAAATGTCATAAAAACAGTCATAGTATAGTATGTCTAAAAAATGTCTAAAAAACAGTCATAGTATAGTATGTCATAAAAATGTCACAAAAACAGTCATAGTATAGTATGTCATAAAAATGTCATAAAAACAGTCATAGTATAGTATGTCGAAAAAATGTCTAAAAAACAGTCATAGTATAGTATGTTGAAAAAATGTCATTAAAACAGTCATAGTATAGTATGTCACAAAAATCTCATAAAAAATGTCATAAAAACAGTCATGGTATAGTATGTCATAAAAATGTCATAAAACCAGTCATAGAATGTATGTTGAAAAAATGTCATTAAAACAGTCATAGTATAGTATGTCACAAAAATGTCATAAAAAGAGTCATAGTGTAATATGTCGAAAAATGTCATAAAAACAGTCATAGTTTAATATATCATAAAAATGTCATAAAATTGATCATAGTATAGTATGTCATGAAAATGTCTAAAAAACAGTCATAGTAAAGTATGTCATAAAAATGTCATAAAAATGATCATAGTATAGTATGTCGAAAAAATGTCATTAAAACAGTCATAGTATAATATGTCATAAAAATGTCGAAAAAAACACTCATAGTATAGTATGTCGAAAAAATGTGATTAAAAAACAGTCATAGTAAAGTATGTTGAAAAAACGTCTAAAAAACAGTCATAGTATAGTATGTCGAAAAATGTCATAAAAACAGTCATAGTATAGTATGTTGAAAAAACGTCTAAAAAACAGTCATAGTATAGTATGTTGAAAAAACGTCTAAAAAACAGTCATAGTGTAGTATGTCATAAAAATGACATAAAAACAGTCATAGTATAGTATGTCGAAAAATGTCATAAAAAATGTCATAATATAGTATGTCATAAAAATGTCATAAAAACGGTCATAGTATAGTACGTCATAAGGATGTCATAAAAAATGTCATAGTATAGTATGTCATAAAAATGTCATAAAAACAGTCATACTGTAGTATGTCATAAAAATGTCATAAAAACAGTCATAGTATAGCATGTCATAAAAATGTCTTAAAAACAGTCATAGTATAGTATGTTGAAAAAATGTCATTGAAACAGTCATAGTATAGTATGTCACAAAAATGTCATAAAAACAGTGTTAGTATAGTATGTCGAAAAAATGTCATAAAAAAAGTCATAGTATAGCATGCCATAAAAATGTCATAAAAACAGTCATAGTGTAATATGTCAAAAAATGTCATAAAAACAGTCATAGTTTAGTATATCATAAAAATGTCATAAAATTGATCATAGTATAGTATGTCATAAAAATGTCATACAAACAGTCATAGTATAATATGTCGAAACAATGTGTAAAAACAGTCATAGTATAGTATGTCATAAAAATGTCATAAAAAATGTCATAAAAACAGTCATAGTATAGTATGTCAAAAAAATGTCTAAAAAACAGTCATAGTATAGTATGTCATAAAAATGTCATAAAAACAGTCATAGTATAGTATGTCATAAAAATGTCATAAAAACAGTCATAGTATAGTATGTCAAAAAAATGTCATAAAAACAGTCATAGTATAGTATGTCATAAAAATCTCATAAAAACAGTCATAGTATAGTATGTCGAAAAAATGTTTAAAAAACAGTCATAGTATAGCATGTCATAAAAATGTCATAAAAACAGTCATAGTATAGTATGTTGAAAAAATGTCATTAAAACAGTCATAGTATAGTATATCACAAAAATGTCATAAAAACAGTCATAGTATAGTATGTCGAAAAAATGTCATAAAAACAGGCATAGTATAGTATGCCATAAAAATGTCATGAAAACAGTCATGGTTCAGTATATCATAGAAATGTCATAAAATTGATCATAGTATAGTCTGTCATGAAAATGTCTAAAAAACAGTCATAGTAAAGTATGTTATAAAAATGTCAAAAAAAACAGTCATAGTATAGTATGTCGAAAAAATGTCATAAAAAACAGTCATAGTATAGTATGTTGAAAAAATGTCATTGAAACAGTCATAGTATAGTATGTCAAAAAAATGTCTAAAAAACAGTCATAGTATAGTATGTCATAAAAATGTCATAAAAACAGTCATAGTATAGTATGTCGAAAAAATGTCATAAAAAAATGTCAAAGTTTAGTATGTCATAAAAATGTCATAAAAAATGTCATAGTATAGTATGTCATAAAAGTGTCATAAAAACAGTCATACTATAGTATGTCATAAAAATGTCATAAAAACAGTCATAGTATAGTATGTCATAAAAATGTCAAAACAACAGTCATAAAAATGATCACAATATAGTATGTTGAAAAAATGTCATTAAAACAGTCATAGTATAGCATGTCATAAAAATGTCATAAAAACAGTCATAGTATAGTATCTCGAAAAAATGTCATAAAAAATGTCATAAAAAAAGTCATAGTATAGCATGTCATAAAAATGTCATAAAAACAGTCATACTATAGCATGTCAAAAAAATGTCATAAAAACAGTCATAGTATAGTATGTCGAAAAAATGTCTAAAAAACAGTCATAGTATAGTATGTCAAAAAAATGTCATAAAAACAGTCATACTATAGTATGTCATAAAAATGTCATAAAAACAGTCATAGTATAGTATGTCGAAAAAATGTCTAAAAAACAGTCATAGTATAGTATGTCATAAAAGTGTCATAAAAAATGTCATAAAAACAGTCATAGTATAGTATGTCATAAAAATGTCTAAAAAACAGTCATACTAGAGTATGTAAAAAGGTTGTGATAAAAACAGTCATAGTATAGTATGTCGAAAAAATGTCTATAAAACAGTCATAGTATAGTATGTCATAAAAATGTCATAAAAACAATCATAGTATAGTATGTCGAAAAAATGTCTAAAAAACAGTCATAGTATAGTATGTCATAAAAATGTCATAAAAAATGTCATAAAAACAGTCATACTATAGCATGTCAAAAAAATGTCATAAAAACAGTCATAGTATAGTATGTCGAAAAAATGTCTAAAAAACAGTCATAGTATTGTATGTCATAAAAAATGTCATAGTATAGTATGTCACAAAAATGTCATAAAAACAGTGATAGTATAGTATGTCGAAAAAATGTCATAAAAATGATCATAGTATAGTATGTCATGAAAATGTCTATGAAACAGTCATAGTATAGTGTGCCATAAAAATCTGTAAAAAAAACAGTCATAGTATAGTATGTCATAAAAAATGTCGTAAAAACAGTCATAGTATAGTATGTCAAAAAAATGTCATAAAAACAGTCATAGTATAGTATGTCATAAAAATCTCATAAAAACAGTCACAGTATAGTATGTCGAAAAAATGTCTAAAAAACAGTCATAGTATAGTATGTCATAAAAATGTCACAAAAAATGTCATAAAAAAAGTCATAGTATAGCATGTCATAAAAATGTCATAAAAACAGTCCTAGTATAGTATGTCATAAAAATGTCATAAAAACAGTCATACTATAGTATGTCGAAAAAATGTCTAAAAAACAGTCATAGTATAGTATGTCATAAAAATGTCACAAAAAATGTCATAAAAAAAGTCATAGTATAGCATGTCATAAAAATGTCATAAAAACAGTCCTAGTATAGTATGTCATAAAAATGTCATAAAAACAGTCACAGTATAGTATGTCGAAAAAATGTCTAAAAAACAGTCATAGTATTGTATGTCATAAAAAATGTCATAGTATAGTATGTCATAAAAATGTCATGAAAACAGTCATACTATAGCATGTCATAAAAATGTCATAAAAACAGTCATAGTATAGTATGTCGAAAAAATGTCTAAAAAACAGTCATAGTATTGTATGTCATAAAAAATGTCATAGTATAGTATGTCATAAAAATGTCATAAAAACAGTCATAGTATAGTATGTTGAAAAAATGTCATTGAAACAGTCATAGTATAGTATGTCACAAAAATGTCATAAAAACAGTGATAGTATAGTATGTCGAAAAAATGTCATAAAAATGATCATAGTATAGTATGTCATGAAAATGTCTATGAAACAGTCATAGTATAGTGTGCCATAAAAATCTGTAAAAAAAACAGTCATAGTATAGTATGTCATAAAAAATGTCGTAAAAACAGTCATAGTATAGTATGTCAAAAAAATGTCATAAAAACAGTCATAGTATAGTATGTCATAAAAATCTCATAAAAACAGTCACAGTATAGTATGTCGAAAAAATGTCTAAAAAACAGTCATAGTATAGTATGTCATAAAAATGTCACAAAAAATGTCATAAAAAAAGTCATAGTATAGCATGTCATAAAAATGTCATAAAAACAGTCCTAGTATAGTATGTCATAAAAATGTCATAAAAACAGTCATACGAAAGTATGTCGAAAAAATGTCTAAAAAACAGTCATAGTATAGTATGTCATAAAAATGTCACAAAAAATGTCATAAAAAAAGTCATAGTATAGCATGTCATAAAAATGTCATAAAAACAGTCCTAGTATAGTATGTCATAAAAATCTCATAAAAACAGTCACAGTATAGTATGTCGAAAAAATGTCTAAAAAACAGTCATAGTATAGTATGTCATAAAAATGTCACAAAAAATGTCATAAAAAAAGTCATAGTATAGCATGTCATAAAAATGTCATAAAAACAGTCCTAGTATAGTATGTCATAAAAATGTCATAAAAACAGTCAGAGTATAGTATGTCGAAAAAATGTCTAAAAAACAGTCATAGTATAGTATGTCATAAAAGTGTCATAAAAAATGTCATAAAAACAGTCATAGTATAGTATGTCATAAAAATGTCTAAAAAACAGTCATAGTATAGTATGTCATAAAAGTGTCATAAAAAATGTCATAAAAACAGTCATAGTATAGTATGTCATAAAAATGTCATAAAAACAGTCATAGTATAGTATGTCGAAAAAATGTCTAAAAAACAGTGATAGTATAGTATATCAAAAAAATGTCATAAAAATGATCATAGTATAGTATGTCATGAAAATGTCTAAAAAACAGTCATAGTATAGTATGTCATAAAAATCTCATAAAAATGATCATAGTATAGTATGTCGAAAAAATGTCATTAAAACAGTCATAGTATAGTATGTCATAAAAACGTAAAAAAAAAACAGTCATAGTATAGTATGACGAAAAAATGTCATAAAAAATGTCATAGTATAGTATGTCATAAAAATGTCATAAAAACAGTCATACTATAGTATGTCATAAAAATGTCATAAAAACAGTCATAGTATAGTATGTCATGAAAATGTCTATGAAACAGTCATAGTATAGTATGCCATAAAAATCTGTAAAAAAAACAGTCATAGTATAGTATGTCATAAAAAATGTCATAAAAAATGTCATAGTATAGTATGTCAAAAAAATTTCTAACAAACAGTCATAGTATAGTATGTCATAAAAATGTCATAAAAAAAGTCATAGCATAGCATGTCATAAAAATGTCATAAAAACAGTCATAATATAGTATGTCAAAAAAATGTCATAAAAACAGTCATAGTATAGCATGTCATGAAAATGTCTAAAAAACATTCATAGTATAGTATGTCATAAAAATGTCATAAAAACAGTCATAGTATAGTATGTCATAAAAATGTCATAAAAACAGTCATAGTATAGTATGTCATAAAAATGTCAAAACAACAGTCATAAAAATGATCACAGTATAGTATGTTGAAAAAATGTCATTAAAACAGTCATAGTATAGTATGTCATAAAAATGTCATAAAAAAAGTCATAGCATAGCATGTCATAAAAATGTCATAAAAACAGTCATAATATAGTATGTCAAAAAAATGTCATAAAAACAGTCATAGTATAGCATGTCATGAAAATGTCTAAAAAACATTCATAGTATAGTATGTCATAAAAATGTCATAAAAACAGTCATAGTATAGTATGTCGAAAAAATGTCTAAAAAACAGTCATAGTATAGTATGTCATAAAAGTGTCACAAAAAATGTCATAAAAACAGTCATAGTATAGTATGTCGAAAAAATGTCTAAAAAACAGTCATAGTATAGTATATCAAAAAAATGTTATAAAAATGATCATAGTATAGTATGTCGAAAAAATGTCATAAAAACAGTCATAGTATAGTATGTCATAAAAATGTCTATGAAACAGTCATAGTATAGTATGCCATAAAAATCTGTAAAAAAACAGTCATAGTATAGTATGTCATAAAAAATGTCATAAAAAATGTCATAGTATAGTATATCAAAAAAATGTCATAAAAACAGTCACAGTATAGTATGTCGAAAAAATGTCTAAAAAACAGTCATAGTATAGTATGTCATAAAAATGTCATAAAAAATGTCATAGCATAGTATGTCATAAAAATGTCATAAAAACAGTCATACTATAGTATGTCATAAAAATGTCATAAAAAATGTCATAGTATAGTATGTCATAAAAATCTCATAAAAACAGTCATAGTATAGTATGTCGAAAAAATTTCTAAAAACAGTCATAGTATAGTATGTCTAAAAAATGTCTAAAAAACAGTCATAGTATAGTATGTCATAAATATGTCATAAAAAATGTCATAAAAAATGTCATAGTATAGTATGTCATAAAAATCTCATAAAAACAGTCATAGTATAGTATGTCATGAAAATGTCATAAAAACAGTGATAGTATAGTATGTCATAAAAATCTCTAAAAAACAGTCATAGTATAGCATGTCATAAAAATGTCATAAAAACAGTCATAGTATAGTATGTTGAAAAAATGTCACAAACACAGCCATAGTATAGTATGTTGAAAAAATGTCATAAAAACAGTCATAGTATAGTATGCCATAAAAATGTCATAAAATCAATCATAGTATAATATTTCGAAAAATGTCATAAAAAAGGTCATAGTATAGTATGTCATAAAAATGTCATAAAAACAGTCACAGTATAGTATGTCGAAAAAATGTCTAAAAAACAGTCATAGTATAGTATGTCATAAAAATGTCATAAAAAATGTCATAAAAAATGTCATAGTATAGCATGTCATAAAAATGTCATAAAAACAGTCATACTATAGTATGTCAAAAAAATGTCATAAAAACAGTCATAGTATAGTATGTCATGAAAATGTCTAAAAAACAGTCATAGTATAGTATGTCATAAAAATTTCATAAAAACAGTCATAGTATAGTATGTCGAAAAAATGTCTAAAAAACAGTCATAGTATAGTATGTCATAAAAGTGTCATAAAAAATGTCATGAAAACAGTCATACTATAGCATGTCATAAAAATGTCATAAAAATAGTCCTAGTATAGTATGTCATAAAAATGTCATAAAAACAGTCATACTATAGTATGTCATAAAAATGTCATAAAAACAGTCATAGTATAGTTTGTCGAAAAAATGTCTAAAAAACAGTCATAGTATAGTATGTCATAAAAGTGTCATAAAAAATGTCATAAAAACAGTCATAGTATAGTATGTTGAAAAAATGTCATAAAAACAGTCATAGTATAGCATGTCATAAAAATGTCATAAAAACAGTCATAGTATAGCATGTCGAAAAAATGTCTAAAAAACAGTCATAGTATAGTATATCATAAAAATGTCATAAAAATGATCATAGTATAGTATGTCATGAAAATGTCTAAAAAACAGTCATAGTATAGTATGTCATAAAAATTTCATAAAAATGATCATAGTATAGTATGTCGAAAAAATGTCATTAAAACAGTCATAGTATAGTATGTCATAAAAATGTCATAAAAATTGTCATCGTATAGTATGTCATAAAAATGTCATTAAAAATGTCATAGTATAGTATGTCATAAAAATGTCATAAAAACAGTCATACTATAGTATGTCATAAAAATGCCATAAAAAATGTCATAGTATAGTCTGTCATAAAAATATCATAAAAACAGTCATAGTATAGTATGTCGAAAAAATGTATAAAAAACAGTCATAGTATAGTATGTCATAAAAATGTCATAAAAACAGTGATAGTATAGTATGTCATAAAAATGTCTAAAAAACAGTCATCGTATAGTATGTCATAAAAATGTCATAAAAACAGTCATAGTATAGTATGTTGAAAAAATGTCACAAACACAGCCATAGTATAGTATGTTGAAAAAATGTCATAAAAACAGTCATAGTATAGTATGCCATAAAAATGTCATAAAATCAATCACAGTATAATATTTCGAAAAATGTCATAAAAATTGTCATAGTATAGTATGTCATAAAAATGTCATTAAAAATGTCATAGTATAGTATGTCATAAAAATGTCATAAAAACAGTCATACTATAGTATGTCATAAAAATGTCATAAAAAATGTCATAGTATAGTATGTCATAAAAATCTCATAAAAACAGTCATAGTATAGTATGTCGAAAAAATTTCTAAACACAGCCATAGTATAGTATGTTGAAAAAATGTCATAAAAACAGTCATAGTATAGTATGTCATAAAAATGTCATTTAAAGGGTAATAGTATAGTATGTCATAAAAAAAAGTCATAAAAAATGTCATAGTATAGTATGTCATAAAAATGTCAAAAACAGTCATAGTATAGTATGTCATAAAAATGTCAAAAACAGTAATAGTATAGTATGTTGAAAAAATGTCTAAAAAACAGTCATAGTATAGTATGTCATAAATATGTCATAAAAAATGTCATAGTATAGTATGTCATAGTATAGTATGTCATAAAAATGTCATAAAAACAGTCAAAGTATAGTATGTCGAAAAAATGTATAAAAAACAGTCATAGTATAGTATGTCATAAAAATGTCTAAAAAACAGTCATAGTATAGTATGTCATAAAAATGTCATAAAAACAGTCATAGTATAGTATGTTGAAAAAATGTCACAAACACAGCCATAGTATAGTATGTTGAAAAAATGTCATAAAAACAGTCATAGTACAGTATGTCATGAAAATATCTAAAAAACAGTCATAGTATAGTATGCCTTAAAAATGTCATAAAATCAATCATAGTATAGTATTTCGAAAAATGTCATAAAAAAGGTCATAGTATAGTATGTCATAAAAATGTCGAAAAAACAGTCATAGTATAGTATCTCGAAAAAATGTCATAAAAAATGTCATAGTATAGTATGTCATAAAAATGTCAAAAAAACAGTCATAGTATAGTATGTCATAAAAATGTCATAAAAAATGTCATAAAAAATGTCATAGTATAGTATGTCATAAAAATGTCATAAAAAATGTCATAAAAAATGTCATAGTATAGCATGTCATAAAAATGTCATAAAAACAGTCATACTATAGTATGTCATAAAAATGTCATAAAAACAGTCATACTATAGTATGTCAAAAAAATGTCATAAAAACAGTCATAGTATAGTATGTCATGAAAATGTCTAAAAAACAGTCATAGTATAGTATGTCATAAAAATGTCATAAAAACAGTCATAGTATAGTATGTCATAAAAGTGTCAAAAAAAAAATGTCATAAAAAAAGTCATAGTATAGCATGTCATAAAAATGTCATAAAAACAGTCATACTATAGTATGTCAAAAAAAATTTCATAAAAACAGTCATAGTATAGTATGTCATGAAAATGTCTAAAAAACAGTCATAGTATAGTATGTCATAAAAGTGTCAAAAAAAAAATGTCATAAAAAAAGTCATAGTATAGCATGTCATAAAAATGTCATAAAAACAGTCATACTATAGTATGTCAAAAAAAATTTCATAAAAACAGTCATAGTATAGTATGTCATGAAAATGTCTAAAAAACAGTCATAGTATAGTATGTCATAAAAATGTCTAAAAAACAGTCATAGTATAGTATGTAAAAAAAAATGTCATAAAAACAGTCATAGTATAGTATGTCATGAAAATGTCTAAAAAAAAGTCATAGTATAGTATGTCATAAAAATGTCATAAAAACAGTCATAGTATAGTATGTCGAAAAAATGTCTAAAAAACTGTCATAGTATAGTATGTCATAAAAGTGTCATAAAAAATGTCATAAAAAAAGTCATAGTATAGCATGTCATAAAAATGTCATAAAAACAGTCATACTATAGTATGTCAAAAAAATGTCATAAAAACAGTCATAGTATAGTATGTCATGAAAATGTCTAAAAAACAGTCATCGTATAGTATGTCATAAAAATGTCATAAAAACAGTCATAGTATAGTATGTCGAAAAAATGTCATAAAAAATGTCATAGTATAGTATGTCATAAAAATGTCATAAAAACAGTCATACTATAGTATGTCATAAAAATGTCATAAAAATAGTCATAGTATAGTATGTCATAAAAATGTCATAAAAATTGTCATAGTATAGTATGTCATAAAAATGTCATTAAAAATGTCATAGTATAGTATGTCATTAAAAAAGTCACTAAAAGGGTTACAGTATAGTATATCATAAAAATGTCATAAAACGGTCATAGTATAGTATGTCATAAAAATGTCATTTAAAGGGTAATAGTATAGTATGTCATAAAAAAAAGTCATAAAAAATGTCATAGTATAGTATGTCATAAAAATGTCAAAAACAGTCATAGTATAGTATGTCATAAAAATGTCAAAAACAGTAATAGTATAGTATGTTGAAAAAATGTCTAAAAAACAGTCATAGTATAGTATGTCATAAAAATGTCATAAAAACAGTCATAGTATAGTATGTTGAAAAAATGTCATTAAAACAGTCATAGTATAGTATGTTGAAAAAATGTCATAAAAACAGTGATAGTATAGTATGTCGAAAAAATGTCATAAAAACAGTCATAGTATAGTATGTCATGAAAATGTCTAAAAAACAGTCATAGTATATTATGTCATAAAAATGTCATAAAAAAGGTCATCGTATAGTATGTCATAAAAAAGTCATTAAAAGGGTTATGGTATAGTATGTCATAAAAAAGTCATTAAAAAGGTCATATTATAGTATGTCATAAAAATGTCATAAAAAATGTCATAGTATAGTATGTCATAAAAATGTCATAAAAAATGTCATAGTATAGTATGTCATAAAAAAAGTCATTAAAAGGGTTACAGTATAGTATATCATAAAAATGTCATAAAACGGTCATAGTATAGTATGTCATAAAAATGTCATTAAAAGGGTAATAGTATAGTATGTCATAAAAAAAGTCATTAAAAAGGTCATAGTATAGCATATCATAAAAATGTCATAAAAAATGTCATAGTATAGTATGTCATAAAAATGTCAAAAACAGTCATAGTATAGTATGTCGAAAAAATGTCTAAAAAACAGTCATAGTATAGTATGTCATAAAAATGTCATAAAAACAGTCATAGTATAGCATGTCATAAAAATGTCACAAAAACAGTCATAGTATAGTATGTTGAAAAAATGTCATTAAAACAGTCATAGTATAGTATGTCACAAAAATGTCATAAAAACAGTGATAGTATAGTATGTCGAAAAAATGTCATAAAAACAGTCATAGTATAGTATGTCATAAAATATCATAAAAAAGGTCACCGTATATGTCATAAAAAAGTCATTAAAAGGGTTATGGTATAGTATGTCATAAAAAAGTCATTAAAAAGGTCATATTATAGTATGTCATAAAAATGTCATAAAAAATGTCATAGTATAGTATGTCATAAAAATCTCATAAAAACAGTCATAGTATAGTATGTCATAAAAATGTCATAAAAAATGTCATAGTATAGTATGTCATAAAAATGTCAAAAACAGTCATAGTATAGTATGTCATAAAAATGTCATAAAAACAGTCATAGTATAGTATGTCGAAAAAATGTCTAAAAAACAGTCATAGTATAGTATGTCATAAAAATGTCTAAAAAACAGTCATAGTATAGTATGTCATAAAAAATGTCATAAAAACAGTCATAGTATAGCATGTCATAAAAATGTCATAAAAACAGTCATAGTATAGTATGTTGAAAAAATGTCATTAAAACAGTCATAGTATAGTATGTCACAAAAATGTCATAAAAACAGTGATAGTATAGTATGTCGAAAAAATGTCATAAAAACAGTCATAGTATAGTATGTCATGAAAATGTCTAAAAAACAGTCATAGTATATTATGTCATAAAAATGTCATAAAAAAGGTCATCGTATAGTATGTCATAAAAAAGTCATTAAAAGGGTTATGGTATAGTATGTCATAAAAAAGTCATTAAAAAGGTCATATTATAGTATGTCATAAAAATGTCATAAAAAATGTCATAGTATAGTATGTCATAAAAATGTCATAAAAAATGTCATAGTATAGTATGTCATAAAAAAAGTCATTAAAAGGGTTACAGTATAGTATATCATAAAAATGTCATAAAACGGTCATAGTATAGTATGTTGAAAAAATGTCTAAAAAACAGTCATAGTATAGTATGTCATAAAAACAGTCATAGTATAGCATGTCATAAAAATGTCATAAAAACAGTCATAGTATAGTATGTTGAAAAAATGTCATTAAAACAGTCATAGTATAGTATGTCACAAAAATGTCATAAAAACAGTGATAGTATAGTATGTCGAAAAAATGTCATAAAAACAGTCATAGTATAGTATGTCATGAAAATGTCTAAAAAACAGTCATAGTATATTATGTCATAAAAATGTCATAAAAAAGGTCATCGTATAGTATGTCATAAAAAAGTCATTAAAAGGGTTATGGTATAGTATGTCATAAAAAAGTCATTAAAAAGGTCATAGTATAGTATGTCATAAAAATGTCATAAAAAATGTTATAATATAGTATGTCATAAAAATGTCATAAAAAAGGTCATAATATAGTATGTCATAAAAAAAAGTCATTAACAGGGTCATAGTATAATATGTTGTAAAAATGTCAAAAAAGGCCATAGTATAGTATATCATAAAAAAGTCATTAAAAAGGTCATAGTATAGTATGTCATAAAAAAGTCATTAAAGAGGACATAGTATAGTATGTCATAAATATGTCATAAAAAAGGTCATCGTATAGTATGTCATAAAAAAGTTATTAAAAGGGTTATGGTATAGTATGTCATAAAAAAGTCATTAAAAATGTCATAAAAAATGTCATAGTATAGTATGTCATAAAAAAGGTCATAATATAGTATGTCATAAAAAAAAGTCATTAAAAGGGTTATAGTATGGTATCTCATGAAAAAGTCATTAAAAAGGTCACAGTATAATATGTTATAAAAATGTCAAAAAAGGCCATAGTAGTATAGTATATCATAAAAAAGTCATTAAAAATGTCATAGTATAGTATGTCATAAAAAAGTCATTAAAGAGGACATAGTATAGCATGTCATAAGAAAAGTCATTAAAAAGGTTATAGTATAAAATGCTATGAAAATGTCCTTAAAAAGGTCATAGTATAGTATGTCATTAAAACGTCATCAAAAAGGTCATAGTATAATATATCATAAAAATGTCATACAAACGGTCATAGTATAGTGTGTCATAAAAAAGTCATTTCAAAAGGTCATAGTATAGTATGTTATTAAAATGTCATATAAATGTCATAAAAACGGTCATAGTATAGTACATCATAAAAATGTCATAAAACGGTCATAGTATAGTATGTCATAAAAAAAGTCGTTAAAAAGGTCATAGTATAGCATATCATAAAAATGTCATAAAAAATTTCATAGTATAGTATGTCATAAAAATGTCTAAAAAACAGTCATAGTATAGTATGTCATAAAAATGTCTAAAAAACAGTCATAGTATAGCATGTCATAAAAATGTCATAAAAACAGTCATAGTATAGGATGTTGAAAAAATGTCATTAAAACAGTCATAGTATAGTATGTCATGAAAATGTCTAAAAAACAGTCATAGTATATTATGTCATAAAAATGTCATAAAAAAGGTCATAGTATAGTATGTCATAAAAATGTCATAAAAAATGTCATCGTATAGTATGTCATAAAAAAGTCATTAAAAAGGTCACAGTATAGTATGTCATAAAAATGTCATAAAAAATGTCATAGTATAGTATGTCATAAAAATGTCATAAAAAAGGTCATAATATAGTATGTCATAAAAAAAAGTCATTAAAAGGGTTATAGTATGGTATCTCATAAAAAAGTCATTAAAAAGGTCATAGTATAATATGTTATAAAAATGTCAAAAAAGGCCATAGTATAGTATATCATAAAAAAGTCATTAAAAATGTCATAGTATAGTATGTCATAAAAAAGTCATTAAAGAGGACATAGTATAGTATGTCATAAGAAAAGTCATTAAAAAGGTTATAGTATAATATGCCATGAAAATGTCCTCAAAAAGGTCATAGTATAGTATGTCATTAAAACGTCATTAAAAAAGTCATAGTATAATATGTCATAAAAATGTCAAAAAAGGCCATAGTATAGTATATCATAAAAAAGTCATTGAAAATGTCATAGTATAGTATGTCATAAAAATGTCAAAAAAAAGGTCATAGTATGGTATGTCATAAAAAGTCATTAAAAAGGTTATAGTATAGTATGTCATTAGAAAAGTCATTAAAGAGGTCATAGTATAGTATGTCATAAAAACGTCATCTATCTATCTATCTATCTATCTATCTATTGGGTAAAATATAAACACATCTTTATACCCACCTTTGACTGCAGAAGTATCACATGCATCTCCGTGTTTCTGTTTATACCTACCTTTGATTTCAGTTTCAGGGTGCTCTCTTTTCATCTTGATGTTACAGCTCTGAGAGAGGTAGACGAGCTGGAGGTGGCAGGTGATGGTTTGGATACTTTTTGCCCCAAGTATGGCCTTTAAGGTAAGCATTCCCATCAGACTGTAACAATGATTGTAACTCAGACCTTAACCATTTATCAACCTGCCATGGCTGCGAGAGCTTTCATGGGGCAGTGAGGAGCCTGAGGGGCAGCACCTACTAGAAGACTGCTCTCAGGTCAAAATATAAAATTAGATATGATAGTCGACTGATGAGAGTTTACCAAGCCACCGCTGGACTTGGTTGCTCAGTGTCCTCTATCTTTAATCTTTGACACTCGTTTTTGTCGGCTCTGGATTTTTCTTGACCATAGAAACCTCTGATCACAGCTAAACACACAAACAAATACTGTAAATTTAAATCAGATCATGGGAGAAAGAAAGAAAGATGCAGCTTGCAGAAGTCTGTCTTCTACATGATGTCAACCCACTGCCTGGCTCTGAGGCCCAGGAGACACTGCTGGATCCTGCCTCACATCACACACCAGATATTGCGCACAAAAAGTTTTGAAAATGAGCAGAAAATGTTTCATTGCATGTAAAACAATATTGTGATTGTATCTCATATTTAAGGGGAACAGTTCATAAGTGTTCTTAACGGCACAAAGAGCCTTTCTGCTGGATTCAGTCTCTGAAAATCTGTTTCACATTTAGTCACACAATAGAAGGATGGATGTGTCTTATTTGGTAAATTGATTTCTGGAGAAACTGGAGCTTTTAAGACAATCCCTGGTGTGTTGAAGTGTTTTTGTTGTTGAAATGAAATAACAGGAACCTCTCAGTACAGATACTGTTCAAATGAAGTTTGACATCTCCTCAGTGTTTTAACAAGCTGTAAAAATACTCACTGTTTATTCAGGGAAAAGGATAAAATTCTAATTTTACTAATGTTAATAATTTTCAGTTTATTTTGTAAAGAATGCATAAAGCAATAAGTCAAAGGTGTCATACGTACACAGCTTTGGTCAGGGGGCCTTCTCGTTATGTTTTATTCTTGAATAAGGTTTGTGACCTTTCAGTCAGCGGACTTGGAGTAAAACATTACAGGATAATAATGAGACACCTCTGTGGCCTTTGGTGAACAATGAAAAGGGCAGACAGAGAAGCGATGGGAGAAAAATGAGAGCTGACCAGTGAAGCAGGCTGTGAAATCAAAGTTTGGAGTCTTTTTGTGCTGCGCTGGAGGGAGGAGGGGAGGCCTGGTGCCTAATTGAGGTCAACTGACATGTTACATTTTTAACATGTGCTGACATTTTATAGTCCGTGGGTTAGACTCTGCAACAACATGTCTGTGGTCTCACCAGTTTCTAGAGATCGAACATCCCAACCATCCCCTCTAAAGTGAGTTTTGCTCTTGAGGAGCAAAACTCAACTTCTTTGGAAAGTTATGTTTGATCAAGTTGGAGCCACTTTTGCTTAGAAAGGCTTATCTTGTAATGCTGTCTGGTTATTTATTCATCTCGTAATAAATGCTTTCATGCAAGAGACACCAGACTTGATTTAGATATTTTTCTCTACAATTTAAAAAGTCCCTTCGGAATTGGATAAGAGATGCTTTTGCACACATTACAACTGCAGCACTTTTTTTTTTATTTTATTTTTTTATATAACAACGTAATTATATTTGGAGTATTCAAACTACAATGCACAACATGTATAATACAGTGTGTCTGCATTAAAAAAAAAAGTATTTTCAGAATGATGTTGTTCCCAGTCACACCAGAGAGGATAAATGAAAAATGATATAAATAACTTCTAATTTACTGATTTTGGTTCCAGTGACAAAAGAGATGTATTTTCCAAAATATTTTATTTAGTTGTCAATTTTAACCACAAAATCTGACCCAACAACATCATCAACAACAACAACAACAACAACAACAACAACAACAACAACAACAACAACATCAACAACAACAACAACAACCCCCCCCCACACACGACAGCAGAGACAGAAAAGAGCACATTACAGACTTTATGGGACTGGAAAAAAGAAACAATCAGAGGGCAGCAGCATTGCATAAAGGCATACACGTTACATGGGAAATCACTGTATAAAGATCACAGAGTGTAGATAGAACCAGAATGATTTTAACATCAACGTTTCCGTTTTGTGATCACCACTGGAACTACTTGGCGTTGGTATACGGCAAAGAAAAACAAATCTCAGCTAACTGTGAAGATTTTTTTGTTTTTCAGTGAAGATCCAAGTCCTGAGTTTTCTGTAAGACTACCGTGCAACAAAGTTTCACTGCAAAACTGTGACAAACGTGCCTATATGGAACTTGTATGGACATACTATACATTTACCAGCTGTGACATCATCCAAAGCCCCCTGTTTTACGTCCCTGGCTTACTATATCACTGGATGGCGGCTGGAGTTATCTCATTGTACGATGTTCACCAGTGAAAAATATATTCAACATCATTTAATACCTGGGTCTTCAACAGGGGGTCTGTGACCCCTTGGGGTCCTCAGAGTCACTGCAGGGGGTCCACAAAATGACCTCTAAATAATTTAATTATCAAAGTTTTAGTGAGTAAAATGTCCCTGAAAATCCACATTAACGTAAATCTAATGTATTATTAGCAAAGATAAGACCCGAAATCCCGAAATGTAGTAGGGGGTCCCTGCTCTGTCTCTCTTTGAGTTAAGGGGTCCTTAGCCTGAAAAACATTGAAGAACTCTGATTTAATATATGAAAGAGCTCAATATGCATATCAGTACTGTGTGATCATCATTAGCATAAAACAAAATACAATGAAATAAAAATGACATTCTGTGTGTTTTCTTCATACTCAGATATTAAATGCATGGTTAATCTAACACTTTTTTGATAAGTGGCAATATTTTGTATGTTCTGCATTATTTCAGATGCTTCGTTTGACATACTCCATGTCAGAAAGGCTGTTTTATTAAAAGTATGTCAATACATCAAATGCACAATATGCATTTTGTTTCTGTGCACAAAGGTGAGCAGCATAAAGACACATACTCACCTTTCACGAGGTCTCCAAACAAGTGTCAAATTTCACATGTCTAGGTTTGTATTACATCATACTGTGTTCTCTCTCTATGAGTCTCACATTCGCCCGAGCTGTTTGGGTGAGATTCCAGACGAAACACATTATTGCAGAGTAATGCTTCCACCGCCAGTATGTAAATATACTCATTAAACCAGTAATGTTTTTATATCACAGAAAGATACCATATCACACAGTATACTCCTCTCATGGGTTTTCCACTGTGTTTCTGTTGGCCTCACACTAATTACGTTATATCAATTCAACATGACTCAACAAAACCTCTTTTTCCATCTTTTTCAAATGTTTGAAATCAGTGATGTGCACATTTCACCACCGCTCAGTGTTTATCTTACGGACTGGGTGACTGTAATAGAATTACAGTTTGCAGAGGGGTATACAATTTCAAACCTCTTCACTTCTGCTCTAAATTAATTGGCTTGTTTGCCCCCTATGAGCAATCATGCAGCACAGTAATTAGAGTAATCATTGTTCCATAGTTTGACTAAACTGGCACCATGCTGCGTTCGCTGCCTCTCATAGGGAAGCTTTGTGCACTTTCATCTACTGTGCTGAACTCTCCATTTGCATTAATGTTTATCGGTTCACATTTGATTCATAGCACATCTTAGTTTTTATAGCAAACGTAATTTTATTTGTTGCTTTGCAGATTCTTTTACCATAAAAGGAAATGCAATTTTATCCATGTTCACATGATATGTTGTGATATGGATTGTGGTTATTGTCTTCTGCACTACACTATATTTATTTAGAGTAGTACCCATGTAGATGAGAGCACACGCAGCCTTTAAAGACAGCAGAATATGTTTACAGGGAGCACACATGGTTTTCTTTACCACAAAAGTTTTCGCTTTCTCTTGACTGCAAAGCTCCAGAGTCTCATACAAAAGGAGCTGTGTGGCTGTGCTGCAGCTCTTTTGGCCCCCCTCTTGTTTATTTTGGCAATGTCTCACCATGTGTCTCATCTTTTTTTTTTTTGTTTCTGCAGTAGGTTAGAGAAAAAGTATCCAAAGAAGTATCTCATGTGTAAAACTTTTATAGCTTCTGCACTCAGATCAGTTGATAGACGATGTGCTGCGTTTGATCTCCGCATCCCATCTTTGCTGTGTCAGAGTGGAAGCAGCAGGTGTATCCTAGAGGAGCCTGTGAACTGGGCAGATGGATTTGTGGTGGTGTACGACATCACTGACCGACTGTCCTTCCTCTACGCCAAAAGCATCCCACTGCAGATCAAAGAGAGCTGTGAGGGGTGAGTGACCGTAGTCTGCTGGGAGTGAAGCCGAGCTGAGGGATTTACTTTGATGAGCTAATGAGTCCTATTCCTGAGATGAATGTATGTAGGCCTATCAGGGTGAGGATCAGTGTGGTATGCTGCAAGTTAAGGACTGCATTCCAACACGCTGGACTGGGATGAGCAGAAGTTTCCCTGTGTGAAGTATAGTTTCACTTTGTAGTCAAACAGAGTCAACATGAACCCATCACGCTGCGTTGAGGGCCTTTTGATTTTGGATTCATGCTGTATCTTCTAGGAGCGGAACCTCAGAGCTCCTCCAAGTTAATTAGCTGGATAAATAATCTCTGAACACTTTGTATGAACTTTTATGTTAATTGAATGGGATAAAATATAGATAAGAACATTTATTTTGGTAAAGATTAAAGTTCCTTAAACTGTGCATTTCTTTTCCCAACATACTGTGAGAGAGATTGAAAACAGTTAAGGAGACCACAGTCTTTCCTGCATTACATTTACTGTCTGCACTTCACTGAAACCATTTAATGACTTCCATGACATAATCCCCAGCTGATACCAAGTGAAAACCAACATAAACACTCAGGGAGAATAGGAGAATACTTCCACTTCCAGGAGGTGTCTGCAGCAGAGGAATACTCCGAGGTATCCAACCTCTTCACAAAAGTCATTTGTCATGTGATGGAGAATCTTAAGCACCGTGCAGACCGCAGACGATACAGTGGCTCCAAGTCCATTGTCAAAGCCATCAATAATGTCTTTGGTAAAAGGCGGAAGTCTGTCTGATGGAGGAAATCAGTGGTTGCTAATTATAATGTATGGTATGTAACTAAAGGACACTCATTTCTATTGGTCAACAAATATCTGGACATGCTGAGCTTTTCAAAATACCAGTTTAAAGAAATAGAATGACATCTTTTTTTTTTTAAAGATTATTTTTGCTTTTATTAGACAGGACAAACTAAAGCATGAAAGGAGGAGACAGAGGGGATGATATGCAGCAAAGGGCTGCAGACTGGAATCAAATCCACAGCCGCTGCTGCAAGGACAAGGCCTTTGTACAGGGGACGCCTGCGCTGACCACTGAGCTACTGGGCGCCCAAATGAATGACATCTTACATAGAATAAAACATACATTGAAATCTAAATGTTCTTCTTAAGGACATAAATCCAGACTGAGGCTACATGTCAAGATTAAATGTTTCAGTTAAATTGTCCTGAAAAGCCTGAATTGTTTAAATTCAGGCTGTCTAAATAAGAGCTAAGGTTTAAGATTTACAGAGCCTCCTTTAATGCTTTAAATTGCATGCAAATGGAGCTGGAGCTTCACTCAGGTAAAACAGTTTATTTCAGTAGGTTTCCTGTTGTTCCACGCTGTTAGGGAAAGGAGCAGCATAATGATAATAATGATAATAATAATAATGATAATAATAATGAAAAGAAAAAACTAAAAGTTGTTCAAACAAAAAATGGCATCAAAGTAGCCATAAAATAACTACAATGACATGAATTTAAAAAATGAAATAAAATAAAATAAAAATAAAACACAATAAAAATAAAATTGGATAAAATAAAATAAAATAATAAAAATAGTTTAGACTATGGCTGCTGTTCTGAGTTTGGAGTGAAATTATCTACATAGACATTTAAATTGTGGGAATAGTTGGGGTAAAAAAATAGACCATTTGTAGATAAAAGCTGGTGTCCGGCTGAGATCATGGCAAATAGCATAAGAGAAAGAGGTTTGAGTTTGCTCCCACAGCTGCTTTAATTATGGGAATAAACTGTTTGAATGCACCCCTTATTATTAACCTCACATAACCTTCATTTATAATGCCATTTAGTTCTCCAAATGATCATTTAAAATCGTATTTTATGTATATATTTGACTGGCAATCTGTGACTGCAGCTGATGAACTGAAAACAAAAACTGCAAAGTGTTGACTCAAATATTATTTTTTCCATTATTTCTTTACAGATAACCAAGGTTTAATTAATACTGATAATAATAAACTTTATTTATATCACGATTTTCCACAGAGAGTGTACTTTATAGTAAATTACTATGAGAATAAAATGTTCCAAAATTAATTGTACATGAAAAATGAACACTACCTCAGACCAACCCTCCTGTTTTGTCCACTAGATGGAGACTAAGGACCAGGAAAAACCCAGGATGCCACAGGGGGACATTCAGCTCCTCATTCGTTTATATAACGATAATTTACGGTTATTGTGCACGTTGTAAATTCGGTCAGAGTCCTGTCGTGCTCACGTTAATCTTAAATACGGTGCACTCCACGTTGGTCAATACACGAGCCACCAGGGGCGCTGCAGGCCCCTGACAGCCGGTTAAAGGCGCAGCCCTGCTCATTCATCACATGTTTGTCCCTCTTCGCTTCCCCTAGTCACCCGCTTTTCTTTTTTTTTTTACCATTCTTTATTTAAACAGCGGAATGTAACAACGACCCAGTTGAAAGTATAAAGCGAAAAAGTTTCTGCGCTGCGAACCTGCACAATGAAAGTGACCAACTCTGAGAGGTAAGACATGTTGTCTTGAATCTTCCAACAGCAGCAGTCACATTTTACACAACGTACATTCACACTGTATTTTTTCTGCCTGTCAGTTTAAAGCAACGCTTGTGCGACTTCATGTGTCGTTGCCATGACAACGTGTGGCATGGGGGAATTGTTAGCTTACTTAAAAAATGATTTTAAGCTTTCAGCGCTGTTTTATCCTTTAATAACTGCAACGTTAACTCATTTTGTTGTAAGGTCACAAGATGAACAGCGGCTCAGTGGCCGTTAATCAGTCGTCTCCATATTGTACATGTATTAGAATATAACAGATGTTTTAAACATGCGTTACTAAGCTATCTTTAAAATTATTAGCTTTACGCATGTGGTAAAGAGTTAGCCTAACTATGTGAAGAACTTAAAAGCACCGCTTTCCCCATGACTTGTAAGATAATTAACGCTAACTGCAAGAATATCTACAACATTTTACAACAGGAAGATGCCTTCACTGACCCATTCAGGTTCACTGACTAACCTTATTAGTGTAGGTTACTGCTGCATGTTGACTATGTTTAAAGGCTTTAAGCATAAGTACAGTGAACATGTTTGGCAGGTGTTACCTTATTCTGCAACACCCCAATTGAAAAAGTGCTCATTTTTAATTTTTGTCTCAGTTAAAGCCTCATTGTGTGTCATAATTGGGTCATATTTGTACTGTAAACCTCTGTTCATTTCTTGGACAACTTCTGCACAAACTACACTGCTCTTTAGTTTTAACTGAAATATACTGTTTTATATTTTTTGTCATAACTTTCTTCTATATTTATGTTTCTTGATTTTTGCAACACTTGTTTTTCTCTTACTATGTTTACGTAAAACTTAAATTAGTAGCTTTTGTATTTTGTCAAAATGTGCAGCCACAGCCACACTAGTGAAAGGGACGGGGTGTTTTAATTGGGACTAGGCTTTTAATTGAAGTTTTACAGTATGTTATGTAATAATACACCAAAATAAATGGACCTTTTTCACAGCAGACATTTGGAATTGTCATTGTAACAAAAGCAGGGTGAAATTGATAGTATTCATGATGGCTCAGTTCCATTAAGTGTGCCAGTAAGCTATTCCAGCGAGGCAGCATGCACAATATGCAGAATACCAGGACCTGCCCTACATGGAATGAAGCTGTTGATGGCACCATTTTTTAATTAGGAACATCCTTTTTTTTTTGTCATTCCTCTTCTCTTTGAACACACGTATATTCAAGGTGGCAATCTGAATCACTTGCAAGGGCCCATTCTCTCCACAGGCCCCTCCAACCCAAGGCACCCAGTGCAACCGCACTGCCTGCACTGTCTATATTTACGCCCCTGTTGTTGGTCATGACTTGGTCTCCGTTTAGGTCGTCTTGACTACAACACTGCCAAATGGGTTTTCACATACAAGTAATAGACCTTTTTTACGGTAGACATTTTAACTTGTTGCAGTAAGAAAAGCACAGGTGTATTTAATAACTATATACTAATGACATAAATGATAAAAACTCTTCAATGAAATGATTAATATCTTACTTTCTTTGATACTTTTGTTAGATATGCAATGATGATTTGTGGGTAATATGTATGTCGATGTTGTCCAATGTCAAGTCTCTTTTGTGTCAAGACAATACATGCACAAAAGCGTGCACTAGGGCCCGTCATAATAGTGTGCAAGGGAGGGCCTTCGCAAGCTCCTTACGCCACTGACCAAGACCTAAGTGTATCAAGACCAAGACAAGACCAATGCGACTTTGACACTGCAGGTCACACTTGAAAAATGTGGAACATGCAAACCATAGGCACTCAAACCATAGATAAAATCAACTTAACCACCTTTATTTAACACTGTCTTTTGCACAGACAATCTAGTGATATCCACACAGTAGTGGTCTTGACAAATGTTGATATAAATCCTGATTCCTCTTTGTCAGACCATGTGACAAGATTGAGTAAAAATGCGATTCAGTCAGAGACGGGACCAGTCTTGAGTACTACAACACTGCTACTTGGCCAAAAAAAGATTCTAATTTTTATAAATGTTAGACTGTCCTGCATCTTTTGTTCTACCTGGTTAAAAAACATTTTAGTGAAGAACGTGAACATTAGCAGCTAGGCAGTGTGACAATGAATGATTTATAACTGAAGGTGTAGACGTGTGTTCTGATACGAATGTGCTGAGTTCTCTCGGGGTTGTCATTGAAATGAATTTGATTTGTTCTTGTTTCTGCTATGGCCTACATTTTTCTAGATGTCTGCCCTCCTAGCTTCCCAAGGCTGAGCCCAGCAAGGGCAGAGATTAGCTTTAACCAGGATTAAACCAATGAGAAAATTTGAATTTGTTGGCCCTTATCTCATAGCAACATGTGGAGTGCTCTGAGCAAATGGCAGAATTTGATCTTTTCCTTCCTTTTGGCAAAGCATGTTTTCTTGCCAGTAGACACTTATCAAACATGACCATTGGAGACAGAAGGAATTCTTGGAGCGGCCTTTAAATGATTTGTTTATAGGGACACTACATGCCTTAACGTTACTTGGTTGCTGAGTGTAGGAATAGCAACATAAAGCACCTCCTTTCTGTCAGTCCTGCAGCTGTCTAGTATATTCTCACAGCTCTTTAGTAAGTCCGTTGTATGCTTTAATGGCTTAATGTTGATGTGTTCTTCTTGGTATATTACATTTAGACCACAAGCTTTGATAATCTCTCTGCATAATATTAGGGAGTCACCTCATAACTTAGTGGAGTAGATGGGCTCTATATTTGCATTCTAAACATGCAATTTCTTGCCTCATCAGGTAATGTAATTCCACGCTTCATTAGGACTGTGAAGTTTATCATTTGTCATCAAAGCCAAGCTGTCAATAAATGATTAAGTTTCACATGAGGAAAATGTAATATTTGGGCTCAAGCAAAACGGATAGCAGTGTACATTTTAATTGCAGTAAGTAAGATTTTGTTTTTGTTTGATTTTCAGGCTGTATTTTAGAGGCTGCTTGTTACAGCTCGAGGCACCGTCATTAGAGAGCTGCTTAAGCCTAATTTATTCTGCTATTTATTCCATCAAAGAAAGCAAAGGCCCTGTACAATAATTGAATCGTCTAATATCTTGATGGTCTGGTTGAGATTGAAAAGTGGTAAATGTTTTGACGAGGTGGTTTCAGTAGCATATGCCATTTCTTTCTGGGATACATCATTACTGACCTTGGTATGCTGCAGTTGTTTTACTTGTGAATGCTGCTGACAAACAGCATCATGGCTGCAAATAATGAATATGTCCATCACCAGTTAATGTGTCTGATTTTTGCGATCAATTGATCAACTGTTTAGTCTATAAAGTTTCAGAAAATATTGATAAAGGCCCATCATTTCCCATCCCCGGAGACATCCGCTCATATCTTGTTAGGCCAGAACAACAGTCCGCAAATGTTTTCAATTATGGTAACAGAGAAAAGCTGAAAATCTAAGATGTTTTTTTCTTGATAAATGACAGAAACCATTAATTACCAATCACTTTATTTTAATGGCCACAAGTAGGTGGAATTTGTGTCCAGCACAGCATGGGGACAAGACTCAGTTCACAGCAGCAATGCACATAGACAGATATGCACTGACAGCCATCAATATTAACACAAATCACACAATCTTACACAATAAATGATAATCAGTGTATTACTAGGTAAGCAGAGAAAAGATTATATTCAAGCACATGACACAAAGATATAGAGAGATATTTTAGAGTCAGGAGGCAGAATACAGGGCTTTTACTGCAGATGGGAAAAGCTGTTCTTGAAACGAGATGTTTTGGTGAACAAAAAGCTATAGGGCAGAAACTGTTGATGGTTAATTTTATGTTGATCGATTAATCAACAAACTGTTTCAACCCTAAACGGCATATCCCTTATGATTTACAGACAGATACCACTTCCTGCTTGTGGGTCCCCTTAAAAACTGGTAGATCAGCAGCAGCAGTATATGCCAGGTAAACATCAATATTTGCCACTTATGAAACATTGTCAAAATAGTTTTTGTCCTCTTCAACAACTTTATGGTGCAGGATATAAAAACACTGCAGGCTCAAAGGCAGCAATACTTGCTTTGCTTAGAGGCTATTTCTGCAAAATGACAGGAGGCCAGGGGCCAGTTAATAAACAAACATTAACAATATCTATCAGTATATGCTGTATAATAAATTAATCTCTTGTTACTAAGGCCAAATGCCCTCTCCTGACAGTTGCGGTCTTCCCTCATGGCAGCATGTTTTTTTCTGGGTTCTCTGGCTTCCTCCCACAGTCCAAAGACATGCAGGTTAGGTTAATTGGGGACTCTAAATTGGCCGTAGATGTGAATGTGAGCATGCTTGGTTGTCTGTCTCTATGTGTCAGCCCTGTGATAGTCTGGCGACCTGTCCAGGATGTACACCACCTCTCGCACAGTGACAGCTGGGTTCCAGTGCCCCCACAACCATGTACCAGGATAAGCGGTTACTTCAGTCTTCTTTTTAAGAGGCAAAGTAAGGCCTGCGGAGGTCAAGTGTATGCAGGGGCACTTCTATGATTTTAGGACATGCAGGGCTTAGCCTGGACCCCCCTTAGCACTTTAAAATAAAAAATAAACAAGCTCTATTTTAATGCTTTTGCCTTTTTCAGACTACCATCCCCAATTGTTTTTTTTGGGCATATCCAAATTGTATCCAGATTGATTTTAGGAAGTCTAGACAGCAAAAAAACAAAGCAAAAACATTTTTTTTGCAGTTGTGATCCAAACCACAATTGGAGGTGGTTTGAAATGCAGTTCCAACTGGATTTCTACAGATGTGTGTCAGCTCGGATGCTCTGGCCGCTCAAATCAGATGTCAAAGGTCAAAGTGTTTTTAAACACAACATCCAGCGACTGACGTTAAATACAGAGTGACGGAAGTGTTGAGCAGATCCCTGTTGCTCCTAGCAGAGCGCTAAAGAGGACAGCAGCAACAGTCTGTGGACAGATTCCAAGTTGCAAGGGCAAAATGATGGGCTCCATTTCTCATGCTTTTGTGTTGGATAGCAGCATCACCAGCGCTGCTTTGCTACGTAGTGCACTGACACCTACATCACTACTACAGTAATCCATGCAGTTAGGTTGGTGATGTTTGGACACACAAATTCAATCTGATAACTAGCAAATAACAGTGCAACAGTCTGCCTTCAAGATCTGATTGAGAAACAGATCTAATTTGCCTGCAGTCTGAACGTAGCCTTTTATGCACTGTGGAACCTTATTTACATTCAAAGTACAAAAAAGTCCCAGTGGGAATAAATTTAATATTATTGTAAATTACTAAATGGTTGGTGGGCCACCCAGCACCCTTTCACACTGCCAGATCTGGCTCTTCGGCCATAAATTGAGTATCACTGCTCTTGGGGCTAGAAGCAGACTTATTGACACTATGTGTGGAGGACAGAGAAACTATATATTACCCTGAGTTAATGAACGACAAGCAGGTTTAAGGGAAGAAAAGTTACACAGGATCAGAGTCATCCTTTGTATGTCCATGGTCTCATTGTTCCAAAGTGACATTGATTTTGTGGTCTTAGACAGTATCCCCCACACTCCCGGTCATTAGGCCCTACCCATATTTGTTCACTCAGTAGTGTAAATAAACACAAGTTGCTGTCTAACAGGATGATGGAGAGTTGAGGCAGGAATGGGCTTGACTTGTGATGAACCGTTGGCTCTAATTACTTCCTGCTGAAACTGGAGATGAGGCCAACTCAATGTAAAAGGTGGACCGCAGCCTGTGTCTGCTTGGAGTCGGGGTGTGTACTGATGTTTGCTCATCTTTCAGCTTGTCTGCATGGAAACAAAGGCCACTGTTTTGACATTGTCAATTCTTACTATCTACTATTATTAAGTTTTTATTTGACATAGTTAATAATTTAAGCGTGGCTCAGTACTCTAAATGAAAGAAAGAGATTCATACACAGAATCTGGTAATACTGTATGTTTCTCTGACCTAATCAAGTCAACAAAGAGGCGTTTAAACAGTCTAGATGTGGTCTTTTAAAGAGGTTTTCTAAATTTCATGTTAGTACTGCTGATGCACTGGTACCTGCGCCGAGAATTTAGGCTTAATGGAAGGCATTTTAGGTGAACAGGTGGCAGAGCGGCTCTATTCTTATCCACTGCTGCTGAGAGTTTTCGTTTCCAGCAATTTGGTCATGCAACAAACACAACCGGCCAAGTTGCAAGCCAGAAAAGGATTGTGTCCTTGTCACTGCATTAGTGATTTTTGAGTGTTGTTTAGGTCAGCTTCACCGAAGAGTGGTGGGATTTGGGAGGAATAACAGGAACCTCCTGCCTGTTACAGTGTGCTCTCTTGGTGAAGTTGCTTAGTTACTGGTGGATAAAAAGAATGGGTAGTTTTTCTCAGTAGCATTTACAATTTCTAAGATTTTTTTTTAACTTGACTTTAGAGGTAGAGGCACTGTATATATCTGTATGGTTTAGGGTTCAAATGCAGTACTCTTGAGTGCATGTGGACGCTAAGTCTGAACATTTCTTGGTTAACTGTCTTCCTGCAGCCCTCAATTAAAAGCATTTGATGTCATTAAGTTAAAAAACAGAAACAAGTAAGTTATCTTTTTTATGTTTTAACCTGTAGTTTGACCTGTAGTGTTAGAATCACAGGTCTAGAGACACCTCCAGACTTAAAGCAATTTAAGACCTGTGTGTATTTGCAACCCTTTTTGAGGTGAGACTTCTCACCTTGACCTGCCCCTGATATCCAGTTTCCATTGCATCAGGGCTCTGGGGTTAAGGACCGGACACATCTGTCTTGGAGACACCTGAGATGCACAGGACCTCCCTCCTCCAGCCACAAAGTCCCCAGTGATACACTCATCACATGCCTCTGTCTTCCACAAATGAGCTGTGATTGAGGTGATTGGAATTTCCAGAGGCTGTCACAATCGTTTTGATTGGAAAATAGACAGGAGATAATGGGAGAGACAGGCCTGTTATGAGAGCCCTGTCAGGGCTGAAATAATGCATCAGAGTGAAGAGGTTAAAGACACCGCTTCCTTGTTAATAATTAATTGCTGTGCATGTGGTGGATCCACTTCATCGCTCCCAGTCATCACTTGATAATTGCTTTACATTTAATTTGGCTTTAGATACTGTTTTTCAAGTTGGGTAAATTGTGCTTAAAGTTAATATGGGCTCAGACAGAGACAGCAGTTTGGTCATGAAGTGTGATAAAAAAGTGACAAGTTAGACTAGAGCAAGTAAAGATTCAGTGCCGTACACTGCTTCTTAAAGTGGAAACTTCTTGAATTATTTATTAACTTTTTGAAAACACAAACTAATGAACTTATTTAAAAATGTCTTCAATATGGGTAGATTATGCTTTTGAAACTATCATTAATTATTGTTTTACTGAAAAACAGAGAACAATAATGAAACACTTAGTCAAATGACAGAAAATGCATCACCGTAATGATAAAAGACTGGTTAATAATGGTACTAATGATAGTTGTTTTAATGTCAGATGTCTCAAATGAAAGATTTTGCTGCGTTTTTCTGTTCATTGTAAATCTACGGCCTTTGGGATACTGTGCTGAGCTGCCAAAAGCTCTGATGATCAGCAATGAGGGCAAACTGTGTCAGAAAAGAATTAGAGAATCACAGTAGGATTGACTTGATTTGGTTTACAAGGAGATGTTTTGTTGAACAGTTCTTTTTTAAGGTTGGGCATGGGCTTTTAGCAATCAGTAATTAATGTTAACGATGCAATATTCGCAAACGTGTGTTGGTCATTAAGACTTTTAGATTTTAGGTCTTTTAGATTTCAAGAAATCCTCCTCCACGACTGCATTCATACACATATTTTTCAGTTATAATAACAAACCTAAGAAAGGCAGTTCTTATTATCTCTGCCAAGGAGGCCTTTTTTTTAGTTCGGGTTGTTTGTCTGTTTGTCAGCAGGATAACGGAGAAACTGCCTCTTTTAAAATTGCAACATAGGGCATGTGGCCTTAGTAAATATAGAACATCTTTAAATCCAGTAGATGAAACATAACCAGTTGAAGAAATACAATGACTTCATATCACAATCCATATTAACAGGTACAAGTAATTGTCTGGATTAGCCTACATATATGTAGTTGCTCAAACTTACAGGAAGCAGTCGTTATGGAACACTCTATGATGGTGCTTTCATGGATGAACCAGTACAACTGTCCTGTTTTTTTGTTTGTTTTTTTCCTTCAAACTAAGTGTAGCTACCATAGACTGTACATAAAGATGGACGATGCCTCAGCACTGCACAAAAATGAAGCCAAAATATCCTAGATATGGCCGCTGACACCTTGTGCTGGTGACATCATTTGGAGCCAGAGTCTGTGCAGTGGCGATCTCTGTGGTGTTGAGTTCCCGTCCAAACATTAATTACAAATCGTGAACAGCACCATTGATCGTGAGCACATGGATCAGCACACACAGCTGCCAATTAGACACCCTTTTTATAGCATCAAATAAGTAATTAAAACCAATCTTATCAGGAAAACAAAACACTTGAACACACATCAGCATGACAAGAACTACATAAAATGACAGAAACCATCTTTAGGAAAATTTTATTTGACGTGTACTTTGAGTTTTTAGTTTGGCCCATGTCCCATGTGGTAACATGGAGGGGGCGGGCTTTATGACCTGTACTGCAGCCAGCCACCAGGGGGTGATCGAGATATTTTGGCTTCACTTTTTTCATGTCATCCATCTTTATTATACAGTCTATGGTGGCTACATGTGCAACTAATTATAGTCTTACTCACATCTAAATGTTCAGACTTTAACCAGAGATATTAAGGAAAAATGTTCAGACTTTACGCTTCACAAGAACAGGCATTTTATTGACCGCAGTTTAGAAGTACATAATAAATGCACAGCTGGAATGACAGGGCACAGTGAGGCACAACCATATTTTTACATTATCCTAATTGTTTTGGAAATAAATCTAGACATAGGCTTATGTAGTGGTTGCACTTGATGATTTGCATTAGAGCTGCAGCTAGCAATCATTTTCATTATCGATTAATCTGCGCATTACTTTCTGATCAATCGTTTTGTCAATAAAATGTCAGAAAATATTAAAACATGCTGTGTAATCCTGTGTAATTTCTCAGAGTCCAAGATGACATCTTAAAATGGTATATTTTATCCAACCAATTGTCCAAAACACCAAAGCAAAAAACCTAAAATGCTTATTTGATTATCAAAATGGTTGCCAATTACATTTCTGCTGATGAGGTAATTGATAAATTGACTAAATGTTGCATATCATAGAAGACTGGACCACTGACCATTGAGTTCTGTCCTCTCCGGGTGCCCTTCTAGTTTGAAAAGAATTTCTGGAATTTTTTTCATAGACTTGTGTCCCATGACCTGACAAAAAAAATCTGAGCGATAATGACTGCCTTCTCCTTCCATCTCTAGATGACAAAAGTCTGTGTCAGTGGAATGGGCACGAACATGGTGTCCCAATGGACCAGCAGGGACACACTGGAGAGGAATGTGACTGTAATACGCCTGAATGATGCTGACCTCCAGGTATGGAAAGCTCCTTTACATGTTTCCACTGCAGACCTGTGTCTGCATGGAGCTGTCATCAGACCAACACTGATGAAGAAGTCACATATACTCACTGGTGACCTCTATAGTACACTCTTATCTGCACTGGAGGAGGATCAAACTTCACTTTGCTGCCGTATAGTCCCCCTTCAGTGGGGAATTCGACTGCTCCCTTTGCCAAATCTGAAGCAGCCAGTGCTCAGCCTTGCATGCACACAGATAATGATCAAGTTAATTAGACCTGAGATTGAACGAACTGCAACAGCAACTTAATCATTTGTAACTTGATTAGAAATACTACATTCTGCACCTCCAGAGACTGAAAATGTTCAATGTTTTTTTTTTCAGAGAGCTTGAAATTAGGATGTACTTTAGAATTCAGGTCTTGAGTTAAGACATAATGTTTCTGTAATCCAAAACAGTGAAATGATCCCTAAAGTCATAAACACAAGCTCAAGGGAAATCCTCTACTGTCTCTGACTGACGGTGAGCAGGTGTAGATTACAAATGTATTCATGTTTTCTTTCTTGTCCTTCAAGGAAATCTATGAATTTGGAAGAGAATTAGGTCACGGTAGCTTTGGAACTGTTTATGAAGCCACCCACAGGAAGACACAGACAAAATGGGCTATTAAAGAGGTTTGCAGACCAGCGGTGAGTGCATTTGGCAGCCCTTTGGGAGGCCTGTACTTTAATGTGATAAACAGTTGCACTAATAAGAGTTTAATGTTTTGAGAGAAACAAATAACCACAACTATGCTGAAACTCAATCAGCTGTGATGTGACTCTCTGTCACTTCAGGCAGGAAGTCAGGGATCCAAGATGCTTGAGCAAGAACTAAACATTCTCAAAGAAGTGAATCACGCTCACATAATACACCTACAGGAAGTCTACCACACGGCTAAGGTGAGCAATGCTGTCCTTCAAGTCAAAAAGAAGCCAAATGAAGAGAGTGGATTACATGTAATGCATGTGACATATGATAATCTCCTATTTCTGTGTTTCTCTGCAACAGTATTGCTAATAAGAAGACAGCAATAAACTGTATGGTCAGACACATTTAGCTTTGTGCTTGTTTCCAGACGACTTACTTGGTTACTGAGCTGTGCAGTGGAGGTGATCTGAAGCAGCTGCTGCAGAGGAAAAAGTTTCTCACGGAGGACGAGACAAGGCACGTCATCTGTAGCGTAGCTGATGCTGTTGTCTACCTTCACAAGAGAGGTAATATCATTGTCGTGTTATTTATTGACATTTAGGTAGTGTCATAAATACAATAATATTAGCAGAAAATCATATTTCTGATGGCCTCCAGTGATTAGTCTTCATCTTGCTGCTCACTTCACCTGAAATTACTGATGGGGGTTTTTACAGATGTGACAACAGGGGGCAGGCTTTGTAGGTAGGTTGTAGGTTTTTTCAACACTGGTTGGGGGGACACATATGAAATGGGGGTTTGGGGTTCCTTCACAAAAAAAGGATTTTCCTGCATTGTGGTGAGTTTTTCCTGCACCAATTTGTGTCTTTTCTGCTTTAATTTATGGTGGAAATTTGTTGATTTCCATCAAAACAAAAGTCCTCTGGTACTTTAATGGTTTTATTTTTGGGTGGGGTAGAGATATGTGCACCCATCCAACATCCAGGTGTGGTTACTGTTGCAACAGATATGAAACTTGTAACCAGAAGACAAGTGAAACAATGCTATACATCTTTTTGTTAAGTTGCTTTATATTCTTACAGTAATTGCACTGGTGTGTGGACCAAGTCATTGTAGATTAAGTTTTACTCTTGGGTGTTTTATATTTTTAAATTAAGTGCCTAGGTGGAATTAGGAAAACACCTCAGGCCAGGTTCAGACTGTGTTTTGAATAAAGTGTGCTTCAGATAAGTTGTAATTGTGCCATGGTGCCATTATTATACTGAAATTGTGTTGCCCTCAACGATGTGAGATTCCTTACCATTAAGGCTTTCGGTCATTAAAGAAGGGTGGCTCATTTTGATAAAAGAGAATTAATAAACTATTTCAAGTAAAAAAAGAAAAAAAAGATACACATTTTAATTAAATCTACATGTTTTACTAGAAATGTTGTTTCCCCCTTTAATGGTGAAATCTGTGGTTAGAGGTAATTTAGGACATTGCCTGGCAGTGAGGCATCATTACATGTGGTTAATGACTAATTTACAACAAGCCAGGGAGCAATACTGATTAATAGGTGTGTTTTCACATGGAAAGTCCCTCTGTGCTGGTTTCCCTGCCCTCTATAGAGACTAATGACACTAATGAGAAAGCACTGGCTTTGAATAGCCAGAACCCTTTCTGTCAAATGACCGGTCATGAAGCTAAAACTTGTTTGGGTTTTCTGATTTTATCCAGTTTTTTGCTGTCTTTTGTTAGACTCAGCTGTTTTTAGTCACATTCAGTGGTTAGTATTTGGAGTTATATAGATCCAACTGTTTTATGATTTCTCAGTGAGTCACCAGAGCAATGATTACAGAAATGTAATGTACCAGAAATTATGCTATAGCTGGTAATTAGGATGTGATTTCCTCTTGGCATTATATTAATAAATAACCAAACGAAATGCAGACCTAAGGAGTGTATTTTAGCTGCCAACAAGCAGTTGATAAAACAGAAAAAAACTGAACAAAAATAACAAACCTACACGGATAAAGGATAAAAGAACTTTTTCAGGTGCTTGTTTTGTGCACACCAGGTGGTCTAACTTACCTTTCACACACCATCAACACTGTTGCGATTTATAATTGGTTGCTTCAAACACTGAAGTAAAAAGGACTGCCCAGGGCAAATTGTATTTTTCCTCCTGCCTTCTCTCACTCCACCAAGTTTTGTTAACGAGGCCCTTTAGCCTGGCCTTCTGTAAGCAAGGTAAAGACATCACTGTGTTAGAAGGTGCAGATCATATTGTAAGTTCATTGTGTTGACAGACATTAGCAGATCATGTTGCACTTTAACTCCGAACACGGACTTGAGGAAAACAGAACTGCAGGGTTGTGTGATGCTTCTCAGTGGCTTCATCTCTGAGCATCCCCCTTTTCAGTCATTGTTAATATAGAATTATTGATATGAATATTGATTACAGTAACTAACAACACATACATCCAGTGGTGGGGAGGCTACTATGAAAGCATTGCCTTGTAAGCTACCAATTGCTTTGCACTGGGAGAAGTTAAACTACAGCATAGTTAACCCAGAAAGGAATCTAGTTTGGTTAACTTAAGCTACTTAGAAAAAGTAGTTCAGACTACTTGGTACAAAATGATTAAAATGTGAAACAAAATTATAACAAATAAAAAAAAGTCAAAAGTCAGACAAATTTTTAAACATTTTATTTATCATTTAACCATTATTTAACCAGAAAAAAACAATTAAAAATCTCTTTTTTAAGAGTGTCCTTGCAAATACAGGCAGCAACATGAGTTACAGACAGACAACACAGAGCAAAAATACAGAATACAAATGTACAGCACTAAAACAAGCAATATAAAACACAAAATAAGATTAATATATACTAGAGGTGAACCATAAAATGTAAAAAGGGCAACTACACATGATTACAGAGACCAGCTAAGATACACTGTGACCAAACTGTATGTACCTTTGCTCCAGACAAAAGCTATACAGAAGGTACACTGAATCCTTAAATGCCTCTCAGTAGAGTTCATTGCAAAAAGTGCCCACTTGTTTACAGTTCATGCATAAACCAAAACAATAAAATAAAACTAGAGTAAATAAAACAATAATAAAATAATAATAATAAAACAAACTAGAATTCAGCACTGCACCAATCAGGATGACTCAGTTAGCCAGGCAATTTCTTAAATAGCATGCAGCAACTTCCCTAAACATTTGTTTATAAATACCAATAATCAATACTTCTTACTAATTGTGGTCAAAGGGGGTTCAATTACAGTAAAGAAGCAATGGCGAAATAAAAATAAAAAGTAATTCCTTTCCTTTTATGGCCCAAAATTGTTTTAGTTTCAATAGTTATTACACAAAAATACTTAAATCACTATACAGTATAAATGTGTTAAAACTATCAGCAAGCTACTGGAAATGTAGTTAATCTCTGCAACAGAGCACACATCCCTGTCAAAACTGTTTTCAAACTCATTATGTCTGTAAAAGTTTTCCTCCTCACATCTTGCAGACATCGTGCACCGGGACTTGAAACTTGAGAACATTCTTGTGAAGGATTATCTCGGTGAGGATGATAAAGGCAGGATTAATATCAAGGTAAGATGGCGACACAAACTGTGAAACTTTCCATCACCACTTCTTATCCATTCTCTGTCGGACTGCGTGCAAGCCTCTGATCGGCACATTTTCTTCGCCCACTATCTCCAGTATTTTTGGTAAAGGCTTTAAATACTGCCTCATTATGACGGACTCCCTCTGGTCTTCCTGTAGTATACCTTTACAAAAAAAGACTCAACTGTATCCTTAAACAAATTACCAGCTGAGCACAGCATGTTGTGTGCGCTGACAATGAGGCAGCCAAAGCAGATAACTGGTGTGTGAGCTAAAAAAAAGGCTAGACCACGGCGTAAACATTACTGCCTCTTTCTGTTTTTGTCTTGTTTTTGTCTTTTTCTAACACACCCACGTACTGTAGATGTTGACAGAAAGTGTTGTCGTGGCACAGCATAAATGACTTTCATTTCACAGGAGTTGGTCTTCTCTCATGGATTTATTTTGCTTTTATAATGATGTGATACCCCTTTGCAAGTACATAGACCCGTATAGCCTTAACAGCTATTTTGCTATTTATGCAAATCATCAAGGATCATTGTTTGTGCTCAAGCTCGAGCTTTGTTTTCCTGACAAAAGCTATTCTAAAAAAGAATTTAACGTGGGTTCTGTCAACACATCTAAATAATGTTTATTGTATCACCTTTTTCTTAAATGCTATTCTCTACCTAGGTGACAGACTTTGGACTATCGGTGAAGACAGGTGGTGTAGGGATCGAGAACATGATGGAGAAGACCTGTGGGACTCTTCACTATATGGGTACGACACCAGTTTTTCTTAATGGTGTAGCAGCGTGCTTTGCCATCTGCCACAGTATCGTTATTGTTCCATCACTGCAGGGTGCCAGAGTCAGAAATTTTGAAATTCCATATATTGTGGTTTTAAGTATGTGAGCATGCAGTGATTGTGATTCTGTTTTTGCATGTAGATGTAGCCGATTTGTTTTATATCTATACTTTTCATTATGTAAAGGTATCCTGCAGAGTTTTTGACCTTTAGTGGAGTGTGTCTCAAATTGCATACTTCCGATTGAACACTTCAGTGTAGTACACTATGTACGTATGTACGTACGTACTAAGTACTTCTTGCCTGGTGCAATAATTTCAACAGGGTAGTGTAGTCTCAAATCGTGCACTGCCATTTTGCACTTATGAAAGTGACAATAGATTTTTTTAACAGCTTGTCCTTCTTTGTCTTCTTTTTAAACGGCAAATTGCAAATGGATGAAGGAGCATTATCGCCAACATTTGACTGGTACCTCTGCCCACATATAAACCAAACTTCCACCACGTCAATGCTAATTAAAATCTGCCACCATTGCTAGAAGCAAGTTAGGTAGCTAGCCAACATTAGCTAGCAAGCCAGCAGTAGCACTTGCATTATTGTTTGTGGTACCAAATCATCACAAACCCAACAAACATTACTGTGTAACTAACAGGCTCCTTGTTGTCCCCAGCCGTCATGTCAAAAGTTGAGAAGTCTGTGACGTCACAAAGATGGCTGCCCATACAGCGTGGTGTCTCTGGCTGATATTGGCTGACTCCTATCACTCGATCTATCACTTGTTAATGAACAGAAATTTAATACTTAAATCTTCCACATTGAGGGTGACACACAAAAACACCAACTGTATCTTGTATAGCTTAAACTACAACACACGTAAAGTCGATGCCTGATGATGAAATGTGCCACTGTTAGCTGGCTAGAAAACTAAAGTTAGCATTCCTGCTATTGATCATGGTACTAAATCATTAAGAATTCAGCCAATAACAAACAGATGGCTGCTATCCAACAACAGTGTAGTGGTAGTGAAAAACACACATGTATAACTGTACAATGCTTCGGTGTTCATTTGGTAGTCTCGCCCTGGGCCGCCTTTTCACAAGTTTAAAATGGGTTTGTGGTCCCCCCCTCTGCTATGTAGGCAACATGGCAACCACTGAGGGTGAAAAGCGTCCAAACGTACTTTTTGACAGTTATGAGTGCACCATCCAGGTGCTCATAGTGCACTGCATTTCCACATATTTCTCAGTGTGAACAGAAAAGTAGCAAATACAAGTATAGAAGTATCTGATTTTAGACACAGCAGTGATTTCATGATATTCCTATTATTCAGAACTGGTTGAGGTAAAGTGACAAAGAATGTGGCAATGTACAGGAAAAGGCAGGGGAGAAGACGACTGCTGGGCAACACTAACATTGACAAACAATGCAGATTTCAAAGCATGTATAAAAAATGGTTTTGTGAATGTTTTATGAGAATGGAAATGCATGCATTGTTTGCAAGGCCTCAAAGATACACTCAGTGTGTTCAGTGAGGAACAATGAATCTGAATGTTTTTACTTTGGGTGCTCTGCAGTTGTCACATTACTTAAATCAAAACATTTTTAAAAAGTTTGTGAAACTGGCAATGTTCTGGCTTGCAGTCCTCTTTTTGTCCTCCTCCACTTTTATTGAAGCGTTAATTCCTTTTGTGGCTCATTACTGCCACCAGCTGTGGATATGCATTACCACCCTGTATACCATATGACTCCTGTGCTCTTGGTGTGCGAGTGTGTTCTCGTGAGTGTGCTGAACCTGCTCCTTATGTAGACACAAAAGCTCATTCTAAAGTAACAAAAGTACGATATGTATTTTCATGTGATTATGAATCAATGAAAACATGGTTATGAATGTTATATACTACTTCTGCCAATAGATGTCCCTACATCCTACACACTGGACCTTTAAGCCGCGAATTCTCCATATCTCATACTAAATGAAGTCATACATTTGTGTACATGCTATATTTCAGCACCTGAAATGATGAGCGGTCGGGGTTACAGCCACTGTTGCGATGTTTGGAGCATAGGAGTCATTATGTATAGGTTGTAAGTAGACACACACACATTCTATTCATACGTATACACACATATATTCTGTGAATACATGTGTCTGAGCTGTGTGTCCCTATAGGCTGTGTGGGGAGCCTCCATTTAAAGCCACAACAAAGTCCGACCTACTTCAGGAGATTAAGGATGGAGTCAAATATACTCAACCCATCTGGGCCACAGTCAGTCATGCAGGTGACACTTGAAAATAAATGGTTAATAAATGTAATCCTACAAAAAAGTGACTGTGATATGCCGTAAAGGAATATATTTTACACGCAGTACAGGATGTTTTATGCATACAGATTCACTGCTCTGTTTGTTACTAACAAACTTATCCTCTTGTGTCTGTTTTAACAGCAAAAAATATATTGACTTGCCTTCTGAAGGAGGACCCTGCCTATCGCATGTCAGCTAATGAGCTACTAGAAAACCCTTGGATTACAGTAGGGCAATGATTGTTCCAGATGCATTCATAAACTTTACTTGATGAGTCGCACGAGGAGCTCTTATGGGGTCCTTTGTCCAACAGGGTAACACTGATGTGCCTGTGATGCCGCCCTGTGCGCTGGAGATGATGCGCAACGACAGGGAGCAGAAAGAGAGTAAGACAATGATCAAGATTTAACTTAGTTTGAATTACTTAATCCAGATCATGAGCATTTAAAATTTGAATAAACAATATTGTGTAAGTTGTTACATACAGCTAGATGCTCTGGTAAGCAAGAAATATAATCCATGAAGTGGAAGCAAAATAACTTTTAATTTTAGTTGGCATTGTTGCTACGATTACCTGCAGCTGAATCCTGAGTACTGATTTTTAACCTGCTGAATGTCCTGATATATCATTTTAAAAGCTACTGACCACCCATTTAGGAACAGTTTCTTCCACCAGGAATGGCTGCAGTCCTTTGTACCATTGAATGTCAAAGTTAGCATATAAGGGCAAATTAGCAAAATGTACACACTAACTGGTTGTAATATGTAAATATGAGGCATTTGATTATCATACAGTGGAGCGCACTGAGGAACAGACAGTCAGAGGAGGGACGGAGGGACAGAGAGATTAACCAAAGCCACGTGATGTTGATGTTATTTAAAATCATCCAAAATAGGAACACAGACTCTGGAGGACTTGTCCCTCACCTCCTCTGAGGACACACTGGACCCATCCCCGCTCCCCAGGGTAGCTTCACCAGAAACAGACAGCAACTGCAGGAGCCATGCTGTGAGAGACAACTGCTCCTGCACACCCTCTACATCCACCAAGCCGGTACTGTATGTCTGCCGAGCACAGCCCGACACTCTGACCTCACCTGCCTATGTGTGTTACTTACATTAAGGACTCTACATGGCCCCCAAATAATTTCAAAGATATTAACTCTCTACTTATCTGTTTAAGTCTCCTTACATCTCACTTGGCTCATGTGCTAATTATCTTGTTTTTTTAACTAAGACTATCTCATTAAAGCTGGGGAAGGCTGAAATCTGGAAAAAGCAAAGAAAAAAAAACCCCGTCACAATGTGACAACACACCCTCCTCCTGCTGCTCTCACCTCTCTGTCCTACGCCCGTCCCTCCAAATGACCATGGGCATATACATGAGCTTTATACAGAAACCCAGTGTTTCCCCTGCATTGATATATTTAATCTTACTTCACTGTAGAGTTGCATGCAGGTCATTTGCTTAGCCCCTCTTTGCCAAGCTCTCTCACTCTCTGTATATCCGACCACAAACAGACAAAAATTAGCTAGCTAGCCACTCCATGGTCCTGCTGTCAATTCCTGCCAGTGTGGACTGCTTCACCAGGAAGAGAACGGGCAGCAGCTCTGGTAACTGACTTAAGTTTGGCAGCTGTAGCAGCTTCAATTTGGCCAGTTTGTAACTGGCCAGAAGCAGTGCCGGGTCTAACCTGTGTGACTGCAGCAACAGAAAGTTTGCTGATCTAGCAACGAGTCAGGGCTGGAGTTTGTGCTGGCTGGATTGAGGTTGCTGCAACTGCTGACTGGGGGTTGGTCTCCAGAGCTGCTGCCCTACATGGAAAGCCTAAGGCAAAGAGAGCACACCCCTCTGCCCTTCCACGTGCCTCAGTGGAAAGCCTTAAGGCAGAGAGAGCAAACCTTCCTGCCCTTCCATGCGCCTACATGGAAAGCCTAAGGCAGGGGGAGCAGCAGCAAAGACAACAGAGCATCAATGACAAACAGAAATGACATTGATAAGTCAGACACAACATGAAAAGGATGAGCTGGGGTGGAGGCGGGTTGCAAAGCGGCTCGCAGAGGAAGCATCAACAGTAGACAGGCCAAGTAGTTTAAATAGGGCGCCCTGAATGAGATACGCCAATTGGTTGCATAGAAGGGAATCATGTGATCTATCAGCTGACTCCCTTCCATCAGTCAGCTGCTCCATCAGTTGATTGGGCTGTTTGAGATCAGCTGATGTAGCTGGGATGTGAGCTGAGCTTGACATCATGTCCTGCCTGAACTAACGCTATGCTTAATTTGTAGAACAGACAATAGAAACAGGCTCTTTCTGAAATGACCCGTGATTGGCAAAAGTCTCTCGTCACGGCCTACATTTTCTAAAGCCTGAAAACAGAGCCAAGAGGAGGTGCAGATGTCTAGTTGTCTCTCATTCCACTTGAATTACAAACTGCTCAGAGTTTATTGTGGGATTTTTTTGCCCAAATGACAGCAAAATAAAACTGCCTACACCAGCTTTAAGTAGATAACTCAACACTTAGAACAAACCTGTTTTTAAAAAGTTGTTGAAGTTTTAAGCCAATTTTCTGATTAATTATTTAGTCACCAGCTTATAGAGCTCACATCAGTGGTATGGTCCAAATCATCTAATAAGGAAATAACATTTAAAAGCATAGGAGAACGTTAAGGTAACCTCACTTATGAATAGATTTTGCAAAGACACTTTATGGTTAGGTACTCCCTAAAGCTGCTCATGGTTTTACATTACAATGGGCAGTTATAAACATACATTTTTTGGGGGGTGCTCATGCTGTGTTCTTAAAAGTTACTGTATTTATCAGTGTCTGATATGTAGATGTCATCAGTGTCAATATCCAAGTGGTAATTATGTGGATCTCAAAGTGTTTAAGAGGCAAAACAGATTTTTCCTGTAAAGTAAACTACCACACTGTAGGTCGGCCCTCAGTTGCTCTGTACAGTCATGGAGTCCAGGTATTGATCTCTCATCTTTCCCTTTGGGTTATCCTTGTGTTTTGGAATAAAGACTAAAGAGCGTGGTGGTAGCCTTCAGCGAGACAAGTGCAGAAACAACTCTAAACAACCCTCCACCACACAGGTTAGTTAAACCTCCTACAACTTGGCCTTTACAGTTCAGCTTCAATCTATCAATCAATTCTCTGTATCATAGGTTTTAATGATATTGCCAGTACCTCTTCTTATATCCTGTAGTTTTTTTTATTTTGCAGGTAAAAACTGCAAATACCCACAGATGTACATTCTGGATTTTAGGCACAAGCGTTCTTGTTAAACTGCCTCTGAGCTTTCATATTGCCCATCATGTATACTGCCAATCATATTCAGTCACCACTAGATGGTGCCAGATTCACCTGTTACAGAGGATGGTAATAAAGGTGTAGCCATGCAGCTGTTTTAAAATGGATGTGATACTTAATTCTGTTATGTAAGAAGAATATGAATCTTATCCCTGCAGTCTCATGCAAGCGTGAAACCCTCCACACAGCCGAGTGCAAAGCAGCTCAGGCCTCGGGACAAGAAGGACGCCAGCGCAGGACAGAAACCAGCCTCTAAGCTCAGCAAGGCAGACGACCAGAGACCTTCTACCTCCAGTAAAAGTAGGACTGCTCCCCGCAAACTCTAAGACCAATACCCCTTACTAAAAAATGAGCCATAAGACTGGAAAAATAAATGAAAGGGAACAAACAAGTGGGAAGGAAAGGAGTGCGAGTACATGACAAAGAAAAACTAAGCTAGGTGTGGACTTTATTTGATGTACACTTGAATACACTTCTGTTTATTTAATGTAATTCTGTGATGTGAATGAAACTGCTGTGAATGGTGCGACCTTTACGGCGATGACCAGGGACTGAGCAGCGACAGCGGTGTCAAATAAACGGGACTCATATGCAGGTGTGAAAATAGTACAAGGAGTCCAAGACAGCTGCAGATCAGGGTCCAGCCACAGCAGCACCACGTGCCAAAGGAAAGGGCCCCGGTCTGAGGTGTTCCCCGGGCTGGGGCCAAAATGCTGGACAAATACTTACTGTTGCACAGCCAACTGTTTGAGAACGTCATGCAGCCCAAATACAGACTCACACTTATTTTTTATAGTGGTCAGCAAACACAGAGATTAAATTAGTTTTTTTTTTTCGGATATTACTGGAGGCATCTGATTGAAGGCTTTTATTAAAAAGCAGTGACCTAGAGTTAGTTAAGTAAAGAGAGACATCCTGCACATTTGATTCCTTAATAAAACTGTTATTTAATAATTGCCTTACTACCTAGCTGCATATCTTGTCATTCCTAATGTCATCTCTTTATTTGTATACACTGTGAATGTACGCGTTTTTCCAGATAGAAATGATTAAATCTTATATGAAAAGTGACATTGGGGAAAAATAATAATTGGCTGGAGGTTGAGAGGGATGTTAGAATCAGGTGTAATATTTTTAACATCCAAATAGACAAATTTGGAAAAATAAATGTACAAATTTATTCCCACAAAATAAGATTTTTTTCATAAATGTGTCATTATAAATTGAAGCTGTCGTTAAATCAGTAATAGAAGTGAGGGAATATTTCAAATACATAGGGTTTATGTCTAAATACGTAAATAGTTTAGAAATAAGACTTAAAATGTGCCAAATATAAAACAGTCGCACAGCTGTTTTACATGTTAAATTGACACAATATTTTGTATTGTTCCTAATAACATGCTTAATTGCAGAGAATACACACAAAGAGCACAGGAGATTTTATTGGCTATCATTTCATAATGCCAAAGTGAGCATTAGGGATTTCCTTTTTTTCAGCTCTGACCTCTCAATTCCAAAACGCCCTATATGCAGTGACTGCACCCACTCAGTGTCAAAACAGAAAAACCGTCACACAGGCTGGTTACGCTCCATCTGAATGCAGAGGATTGGGACTGAGGGCAGCCACGGGTCTAATCTCGTTTGGAGGCCATTGAAAGCAGTAGAAGCTACTTTGAGGGCACTGCCATTCAAGCACAGGTTTTTTCCGCTGTAGAGAGAATAATCCCCGGCATAGATACAACATTAAAGTAGCCAAGCATAACACACAGAGGCTGAATTTCAAATCCACCCATTTGCATCTTGAAGTGAATGAGTGCCAACAATGGGGCTCCGTGCTCATGCACAGGCTCTGTGTTTTAGTGTCTGTGTGAATGTAGTGTGCATTTGTTGAAACTGTTTTCAAAAGGTATTTCTACATTGCAGGGAAGAGATAATTGTCTTATTAGTGCGGACGCAGTATGTTAACCTAAGCCCAGGTAGACACACTGATCTTGGGTGATGTTTCTTAATGTAGTGAGTAGATACACACACAGTTTTTCACTGTGTTTTGTTTTTTTTAGATTTAATTTTAACTATGAGAATAAGAATGTACAAACGGCACATGACTTATCTTTGATTCAAGCTGCTTGCCAAAAGACTGCAACATTACTGCAACATTATTGACACACTGTCTGCCTTTGGTTTACTCAGACTGGTATAAACAGCAGATGGAGCTGTAGTAAGTTGCTGAATTCATTTCCTGGAGTTAATCTGACAGGAGAGTGCTATCCCTAAAGCTTACTACCTAGTTTTGTGCATGAAGATGTGTAATTAGAATTGATTGCTTGAGTCACTGCCCATTAAAACTGTGATGTCCATGTAACGTGTCACTAATTAATATGTTGTATGGTTATGTCTTCATGTTCAAAATAAATGGTTTAAACATGCTTCTTTTTGGGCGCTGTCTTAGTCACAGAATGTGACTTTGGTGGGAGATAATTTGAGAAATTTAAAAAAACAAAAACACACAACGATGATTTGAGTTCACCCTCTTTTCCCTTCAGACTACCACACTGGAGGTCTGTTTAGACAACCTCCTGTATGGCTAATTTTTGTCAGAAGAGGAGATGGGATTTGAGCATATGGTCCTCATTGTCTGCTGCCAGACTTTTGATTAATTATAGGAAAACGTAAAGAAAAAAAAATCTCAGCAGAATATGACCTACAGCAAATTACAGGAGTGCTTGTTCATGACTCAGGGTGGAACAAATTTAAAGAGACTGAAACACATCAGGTGAATAGGGAAGCATCAGTATTTTCATATATGATGACAGTAAGTTCATTTGCAGCTAAAATAATGACAGTGTGTGTTGTTGAAAGCCAAAAGGAGCCCCCTGTTTTACTTTTATTCCTTTGGCTGAAACAACAGAGAACAGAGGTGGGACGGGAGGGGGGACAGAACGAGAGGGTCTGTATGGTGGATAGGTTAGGGGCGTGAATTTGGGACAAAGCATGGAGGCAAAGGAAATTAGAAAATTCGTCGGGATGGAACAAGGGATGCGCCTCCCCAAACCCTCCCCCCCTTTTCCTCCAGCAGTGCTCCTGACAGATGGAAGTAAGGGTGGGTGGGTTGACGGGCTGGAGGGATTAAAACTCTGCAGCCCCATTTTGGAGCCTGAAGAGAGTGTCACTCCTGCAAAGGTGGGGTGCAGAGAGGCACTTGTGGCGAGAGTCGCGGGGCGTGTGAAGTGGGTGCACGCGGGCTAATGTCAAAAGAGGCAAGGATGCTTCCCCTCCCTTGGCCCCCCCTCTGCTCCATCCACCTTTAACCACTGAGGAGCGTGGAGGGGGCTGCTAGGAGAGGGGAGGGGGGTGCATCTCAATAACCTTAATAGAGCTCCCTTTAATTAATCAGCTCATCTGCAGAGGCCCGATACCTGCAGCTGAACCCCCCACCCTCCCACGGTACTCCCCTCCATCCTCACCCCAAACACAACATCCTCACACTGCTGCTGTGACATTGTGGTAATGAGGTAACACAGCTACAATGTCATGGAAATGTTGCGGAGACGTTATCTGTGGGAGCTCATCACACATGCTGATGTTCCTGATCCCCTTCAATGTTTACGTTGTGTGTGGAGACGCGTGTGTCTGTGTGTTCATGTGTCCCCCACCTCCTCCCCCCAAAAGAAAAATTTAACAGATACATATGGCCAAATGGCGGGAGGAAACCATGATGCCTCTATTTCCACAGAAGAGGGGGGGACCCCGCCTCAAGTAAACATTTGAAACAGATGGTAATTTCAAAGGAAGCCTCATCAATCTTTGTTGACACTACCCCTTTTTAAAACTACTCTTATTTGGGATATTTGCAATTATAATACATACTGTAAGCTCATTTGAATATCAAATTAATTACTGAACACACTGGAGTAAATACCTCTTTTATAAGTCCTTGTTAAAAGTGAAAAGTTCTTGACTACGGTTGGGTGGCGTGTTAATTTACAGTGATATCTAATCCCAAGTTACTTCACATAAAAGGCATTACTATACATATTTTAATGGGGAGGTGGTTGTTTTCAAAGCAATTTTCTGCTAGAGTACATTTTTAATTTATTCATATTTAATTTATTGGTCTCTGCATACCCGCTCAGTAAAACTAATCAACACCATGTATGGGCCTCTTAAAGCCACATCTCTCCTTGGCAGGCAGACAGGCAGCCTCTGCATTAGGATAAGCTCTCCTCTCTTGTGCACAGAGCTGGGTGAAATGCCCCGCATTCAGTCAAGCAGGAGGATACCACCTCGAAGGAGAGACTGTTCAGTTCTCACAAACAACCTTTTAATCAGAGGGAAAAAAAGGCTGGAAAATGAAAAATGTGCCCAGCCTTGAGTGATCCAAAACATTTCAATTCCTGTGGATAGTGACCATCGTCACTGCTGTCAGAACATCGTCCGCTGGGGACAATGTCCCCCCCCTCCTCCCCAACGCTCCTCTCTTTCTGTTACTTCCTGCCCTCAAACTCCTCTGCCCTTGAATTGGTTTTATGGAGCTTTGGCAGTCATTTAGCACAGTATGACTGGAGTTCTTATCACCTGACTCTGCTATACACTCCAAATATCTATCGACCCATTGACACACCTTGAGGAGGGATCTACACAACCTTACACATGGAAATGATTTCAATTAATTACCATTCCCCTTTGACAAGGCAGAGAGGAGGGGGGGAAACAAAGGAGCCCAGACAACAGGAGCATTTCTCTGGTGTAATGTGCACCATGTGTAATGAGCAGCGGAAAGGTCATTTGACACATTTCTGCCAGAATGAATTCATTTATTTCAAGCACTTAATTTTGCAGTCACCTCATTGGTGCACGGCTTGGCAGTGCACTGAGAGGGTGCATTACCACAAGTGGAGGCTTAGTTTCCTCCCCAACAGCTAGTGCTGACCACAGGTCTGTGGGAATGCCTGAAGAGCAGAGAGATAGTGAAATGGAGTGTGGGAGATCCAATCACCCCCTCTATCATAGGAAAATCGCCTCCATCACCTTCAGTGTAATTGGAGCATTCATTACAGTTCAGTAAAAATGCAGGTTGCCATTAGATGGGCAATTTAAAAGTAGGCTTCTGGAGAATGAGAGACTTGAGGGGTCACGATACGGGGTCACAGTCAAGTAAATAATGGGAATTGGTCCCATGAGGCTTGGAAAACCACAAAGCCCGTGGTCACGCATCAAAATACAACTCAGCACAGGAGAGAGGCAGGAATTCAATCATCAGACAGAAAATAAAATGCCCCCCCCCGTGCCCTCTCAACATCACAATAATTACAAATAGAAAGTCAGATGCAATTTACCGTCTTATAATTACTCTAACCTGATGAGTTTAGAAAGCGCCATGGTGCGTGTGTGACAACTGGAAACTGCTCTGTTATCTTAACGCTTCCATTAAAGAAATCAGAAGTACTGTACATACCAGTGTAAGACGGCACATGAAACTGTGTTTTGCACCTCCTGAGATGCTATGCCCACATGTACTGTATGTGCAATGCATATCGGACTGTAAAGTTTATCATCAGATCAGAATCGTCCTTAAACCTTTTTTTTTGTTTTGTTATTTGAAACTTAACTTTTTTAAAGACTCTTACATGGTTTCAATAGCACAATTGAAAGAACATCATTCTAGTATTTATATTTCGCACACTTATAGCAGGATGCACATATTAGATTTCTTATTTCTTGGTTTTCATATGTTTTTATCAGGGCTGTCAAAGTTAATGCGTTAATAATGAGTTTACGCAAATTCTTTTTAACGTCACTAACTTTTTAGACAGGCGATTAACGCACGTACCCTTCTGTATTTATGACCATTGGCCCACACATTTGGGAAATCAGGAAGCGATGCAGCAGCAACGTTATGGATGGCAAGTAGAAACAAATCTCTGTGAGCAGAAATGGATGAAGAAAGGTATCTTTTGAATGGCCAGTTCAGCTTCTAAGCTCTGCCACATGATTCTATCGGCAAGACCAAAGTTATTTGCATTTACTGGCAATGTGAATTGAGTAACCTTGGTGGCATGGTGGTGCAGTGGTTAGCATTGTCGCCTCACAGCAAGAGGGTTCCAGGTTGGGGGGTTCGAACCCTGGGTGGGGGAGCCCTTCTGTGCCAGCTTGGGTTTTCTCTGGGTACTCCGGCTTCCTCCCACTGTTCAAAGACATGCAGGTTAATTGGTGACTCTAAATTGTCCGTAGGTGTGAATGTGAGTGTGAATGGTTGTCTGTCTCTATGTGTCAGCCCTGCGATAGTCTGACGACCAGTCCAGGGTGTACCCCGCCTCTCGCCCAGTATCAGCTGGGATAAGCTCCCTGCAACCCTTAACAGGATACGCGGTTACAGAAAATTAATGAATGGCGATGTGAATTGAGTTACTTTGGAGTACGTTGAGCTGCTTAAAAAATGGGATGTTAAGTTAACCTTTACAAGTGTATAGTTGGACACTACATGGTACTCATATATTGATAATAGTATTAAAAAAATCCCCTTAAGGTAAAAACATGCGATTAATTTGGGATTAACCATGAGTTAACTATGGACAATCGTGATGATTAATTGCGATTAAATATTTTAATTGATTGACAGCCTTAGTTTTTATATGTATACGTATACATTGTGTTATATATTGTAGAATAATGCACATTTCCTTCTTGCATACTTATTATTTATATCTCTATTTTCTTAGAATCTCTTTATATCTATATACAGTGTAAGAGCATCCTCATGGATCAATAGGTTTTCTGAATCTGCATCTCAATCAAGGATAACACAAAAAGTCACAGGACTAGATGTTGTACAGTGCACATGGAGATCGTGGAGTACGGCGTTAGCAACATATAAAAGCACAAACAACATCAATACACAGAAATTATTCACATTAGGCATTAGCAGGCGTTATTCTGACAACAGACTGAGGTCTAAGTCTAACATGGTAACTTTCAGTTGGCAGGATGTTGCCTTCAGCTGCCACTAGAGGCCTCAGTGCGGCTGAAAGTTGCACCACTTTGTTTTTCCTATGTTCAGTTTTGCTGCTACTTTTGTTTTGTTGTGTTTTAACATTTCTCTACAGGGAAGCATTTCACTGTAAGCAAAACCAGAAACATTTGCTTGATCAAAGGAAGCATATTTAATGTGTTTAGGTTTGAAAACGGAGTTGTTACTTATGTTCTGAAGGTTATTTTACAAAACTTTGTTCCAAAACAAAGAAAGCACAACAATAGCTCGTCGGCTTATGTGTTGCTCCACTAACTGCAAACACGCCTGAAGTCACCGCTGATAACGTGATATTACATTCTCTTTGAGAGATTTAAGCACTCACAACAAATCTGCGTATTTATTTCTTTGTGAAGCTCTCCCACTAATGACCATGTTTTTGCAGGAGAAAATGGTTCTACATTAAATATGAATAAACACATCATGATGAAACAATTAGGCAATGGTCTTCTGTGTAGCTGGTTTAAGTATCTGGATGCCTTAAAAAACTGTAATGACATAAACAAAGCTGTGGAGTAGTACTCACAAATTAGCTTCGCTTCTCGATGGAAAAGAATGTAATTAGTGAGTTCTGCAAAGAGGAAACCCACGCAGGCCCTCTCCTGTCAGGACTGAACCTTTGCGATTTGTAAAATAAGATAATAATCAATCAGAAGTATGCTTACCTATTGGAAGGGATGCCCAGAGGTTCGTGATAGGATGACACACGGCCTCGGAGTCAGGGGCTCTCACACAGCATATGGGGTGTGCTTTCCTCCAGCCCTTTTACCACTCAGGAGGCAGATTGGACTTCTCACTCTCAGCTACTCCGCATTATTGTCCATTATCACACCGTGGTCCATGTGTAAGGTGACAGTGGTGCTCTGATGGAGAGGCGACAGGGGGACCTAGACTGCAATAACATATTATTAGCTTTTTTCACAGCTCCACTGGGCTGGATTTACACTGGATATCCAGAGACCTCCGAGGGCAGCCCACTGTCACAGCGGTGTCCACCAGCAGAGCAATTGCCAGAGATACACAGGTGTGTGTGGACTGAATAGCCATGCACCCACGCAAGGCACACACAGGGCACATGTACACACACACACGCACAGACACACAAACAGAGCGTGTCTGTAATCAGTGACAGACCTTTTCCAATTAGCCTCAGTGTGCTGTCATTCTCGTGTGATATTGTAGTACGGCATGTTGTCCTTTTGTTCCGTAAACTGTGTACACATCTTCACCATGACTGTAGACACATAAATCGATAGATAGATAGATAGATAGATAGATAGATAGATAGATAGATAGATAGATAGATAGACAGAGGTATCAGAGTGCATTCAGATTCCATATGAGGGAGAGTGTGGCACATCTGCCGCTCCTGTTTGAATGCGAGATGCTCTTGTCCTTGGTAATGTTAACAGTCTCCCTTGTGACTGATGCCTCTTGTCCCAGCCCTGTTTATAAAACAGTCAGAACTTCGTTAAGGGACAATAACATCAGCCAGGCTCAATTATGGTGACATTTTGCTGACATGCAGATTGCCTCCCCTCAATCTTTTTTATGTAAAATACTGATGTGCCAGTCACATATGGATGGATGAACTTTGGGAGAATCAATGGTATTGATGAATCATAGATCATACAAGTCAACAAGACTGACACCAGGAGAGCGAATTCATCGCGCACGGAAAGTCAATATTAAATTGTAATCATAATCAGACAAAGTGAGTTATGTATAATCAATAGCACAATTATGATAGGACTTGTCCTTGCAATACAGACAATGAGTGCATTCAAACAGGCCGCATTGTGTTTATTACAGCATGAGCTTGTGTAGATGTCTATGCATTGTTAATGGTGTCCCTTTAGTTATTCATGGTGATGCACATTATCTCAGGCAGCTTATTTAATGATATACCTGAAAAGTTGATAGCAGTCCTAATAAAAATACCAGGGGCCCTTCTGTAAGAAAAAAAAAAAACACTGTCATGAATTTTTGGAAACAATGGTTGTTCTGGAAAATGTTGGGAGGAGATTGTCAGGAGGAGAGTACAATAAAGCTGCTAAATCCAGTGAGACGATGGCATTTGATTGTCCTTTGGTGTGCCCTGAAATATTGGAGCAACTTGTAGCAGCTCGGAGCTGCTTTGTCTGTTGTCGGTGGTCTGACAGCACCGGCAAAAGTGACCAAAAATGTAGGGTTAGGAATATATATTTATCAGATTATTTTCTTAAATTAGTTTTTTAGTTAATGAGTTAGTCTTATTTCTATCATGGCCAAAATCTGGCCCATCCTACATGGGATTACAAGACACCATATTTTATAAGATACAGAGTAGACATTGGCCCTGAGGACTCAATGCACTGCAAGTTAAGGAAATATATACAAAAACACAAACAAATTAAGAAATCATCTTCACCTATTTGACAAAACATGCAGCATTTTTTTTTTTTAAAAAAAAGGGCTACAAACACAGAAACACAACTAAATACAGAAATGCTCTGCAAGTAACACACACAACAAAAGACACTGTCTCCAGGAGACACTAAAAAGTGTGGATACACGAAAATTGAACACAATAAACAGTATATTTCAGGTGGTAACGCATTACGTGACATTGTAAATGTAATAATATTACCCGAAATCTTGTTGATAACGCGTTATATTACTTCGGTACTGCTAAAAAGTAATATATTACAGCAAAGTGTTACTTTTGTAAGGCCTTCACCCCCCAACACTGCTAATAAGTGATGCTAGGAAAAGCTTGTTGTTGCATGGTTTTTGGCTTATGAAGTTACTGAATTCCGCTATCTTCATTGATGTTGGAACAATCACCTAAAATATAGTTTTTTTGGTGTATTTTGACATTGTGATCCTGATTCTGAGATTGCTGCAGATTACAGATCTGCTGTTAACCTAGCATTAGCCTTTTGCTTGTAGTTAGCCTGCCTATTAAAACAATCTGACAAATACACACAAATAATTAGCAACAGGTTAGCATAATGCTAGCTGGCTATAACTGGCTGGTAGTTAGGCTACTTTTAGAAGCCATGATAGGGGACGAGCAAGTCAAGCTACCAGTAGGTTTTACTGACATGACTAATAAAATGAAATCACTTCACTTCATTTGTTCCATCAGTAAATGATTAGGTAACCAAAGCTGGCTATCTTTAAATCTTCAATTGTAGATTACTAACACCAGTTAGATCATTAATTGTATGGCGATATACATCTGTTTGAATTGTCAGTCGATCTGAGTCGACAGCAGATCTGCAGTAATATCTGAATTAAGATCCGATGACATGGTCGACAGGCATGGCCAAATGCAAGTATGATACTGAAGATATTAACCTGGCTGGACCAGTTGGGTACCATTGTTCTAGTGTACCTTGGAAACAGTTTCTGTTGTGCTGTGCTTCTTGTAGCACTTTCTCTAAATGCTACTGATCGTCATCAAGCTGGTGAGTGTTTTCTAAACGCACGTCTCGTCAAGTTGATGTTTTTTTATGTCTTCAAGCTGGTGAAGACGTTTCTGTATTTGCTTGTATTGTGTCTATTTGCAGCATATTTGCCCTCGTCGGCCACCGTACTCAGGGCCACTGTGACCATACAAAAAAAAAAGTTGCTCTATATGGGTTCATATGCAGAAAAATAACCCAAATGAAGTGATCACTCCTACAAGCCTACAAGGAATCCAGATAAAGGACTTTTTTCTCCAAGGCATTCTTCAAGTGACTGGCTAATTTAAATTTTAAAGTTTCATATGTGAACAGCCAACTCAGTCTCTGACGCGTCATCCATATTCACAAAACTTCTGTCTCACTCCGACAGGACATTGAACAAATCCGCTTTTCTTCCTTCAGACTTACACACTGTTTCAAAAGTTGAAATTAATGCAGTGCAGTTACAAGCTACAGGGCATCACCTAAGAAAGTTTAACAAATGGGTAGAAATGGACGTGTTGGCTCACGTAACCTGACACAACACTCTTAGACTAGAGGAGGAGTTTAGAAGAGCAAAAGTAAAGTAAAGTTTTGTTAGTGTGACTAAATGACCAAGCAAAAGGTGTCAAACGGAGCAGAAATAGCCACAGATGATGAAGCTGTGACGAGGATAAATTGGATAAACCTGGAAAACGTGTATCTGAGATCAGATTCAACATTGGCAGCTTGGTTCAGAAACATTAACGTGTCCTGTCAGGTACAAGGACTTTACGATTGATGGCACAATCAAGTGTTGAAGAGTAAAAACAAACAGATTAAACTTGCCTATTCAGACAGAGAAATCTGTGTTTCATATTTGCTCTGTATGTCATATTTAATGAGTCATGGAGGAATTATTGTTGAGCAGACACAGGCAAGGGGAGCTGAGGGAAGCCAGGGATTGGAAAATGTGAGCTGACATACTGTGGAGCTGCAAATCAAGAGAATATATCTGGTAGGTGAAAACTGGAAAGATATCAACACACATGCCTAATAACTTCTGTGCATATGTATGACCTCCTGTAGATGTGCTGCTGTGAATATCTGCACATTTTTACACAGCCTGTAAATAAACCGTAATCTGTTAAATATGATCTCCTCTCATATCCTTGTAGAGAAGCACATTTTCTTTGTATTGGAAATCATTGTGTAATTTATATGGAAACCAGACTCATTGCTATGGGGGCATATAGTGACCTTTTGGCCATGCAGCCATGGGCCCTAACACATGTACGGATACACACCACATTAAAACAGGATTGTTGTGGAATTTAAAATGGTAACTGTACAGGTATTAGTCTATACACATCAGGCAATTAGAAAAATGGTGGATCACAGTTCAAAAGTGGGCCCCGGGTCCATTCTGAATGGGCCACAAGTGACCTGCAAATGTAAATGGTTGTAAAAAACACTATTTATTTTTAAGATTAGTTAATATGTGGCACAGAGCTTTATTTTGAAGTGCCGTATCCTGCTGTAGAGTGAATGACTAACAGACAGCTACTTGACAGAGACAGCAAACTAGCTTGACGACATGTCCAAATGCAAGTATGACACTGAATGTATTAAACTGTGTGGACCTTGAACTAATGACTAAGGGTGCTTTCACACCTGCCCTGTTTGGTTCGGTTCAATCGAACTCAAGTTCTTTGCCCCCCAAGTGCGGTTCATTTGGAAAGGCTGTGAACATAGTAATCGCACTCGGGTGCGCACCAAAACAACCGGACCGAGACCCTCTTGAAGAGGTGGTCTGCGGTTCATTTGTAGTGAGAACGTGTTCCGACCTCGATCCGAACCAGCTGCAGTCACATGACACATTGTTTGGGTTAAACATGAGCATGTTACAGTCCTGGAGGATTATTAATGTGCGCCTCCTCCTGTACTGCCTTAATATGCACATTCAGCACATCCAATGCATCAAAACATTGTTTTCTAGTTGGAGCTGCGCCTCGTTTTCAAACTGTATGGTTTGACTCAAATGAACAATGACAGCAATATAGTCCACGATGAGCAGCGCTAAAATCAACCTGCGTAGTTGTCCCTCCATTGTGACATTAGAAAGTGTCACATTTATCTTGCAAGTGTACTCTTCTTCAATGTTTTGTTTACTTCCTGGATTTTTCCAGCATGGAAATTCTGACCAATCAAGATCAACTTCCTTGTGCAAGACATTTTATCTGGTCCGCTTGTAAATGCTGCCGTGAGAACACGAACCACTTCTGGCAATTGTGTAACTTTGTGACAAAATTAGTCCCTGATTCAGACCAAAGCATATACTGCAATAGCATAATAGAATTCCTGAAATTCAGTTATGGCTTTTGGTTTTGGTGTGCCATACTGAGATTTTCGGTGGCCGCATCTGGCTACCCCTATTAAAAATTTCTGGGTGTACTACTGGCAGCAGGACTGCAAAGCCAGTGGGTGCCCTGCAGAGTTAGTTGCTACCCTCAGTCAGAAGCCACACAAATTTTAGCCGGTGGTTCTGGTCAACAAAAAATTTTTATATATGTAAACATGAGTAGATACTTCCATCTCCACCTGTGCCAGCTAGTGTAATAGTTTCATAGTGTTTGCAAAAACAATTCTGCTGGTGAGCAGTGGAGCAAGCTGTTTCAAACTTGATGGTCAGCCATTTCAGTGTTTACCTCTTATTGTACAAGTGATGTCTGAACTGCTTAAGAGGCCATTTCAAGCTGGCTGCATCTCTTTGTTCCTTAAATTTAGTTCAAGAGCAAAGTCCTCTATCCTGCAAAACTCTCTGCCAGATGGCGTACATTTGAACAGAAAACAACACTCTTGCCATTTCCAGGGCAGTCTGACTCACCGGATGTTGACTGTGGCTATAAGCCTGCCATTAGGTGCTGATTTCGGCTGGCGTTCTTCCTTTATTTTGCTATCTTTGTGTTACCGTTTCCAAATCCCCTTTGCTATGGGAGACAACAACAACCAACAACAACAACCTCCAAGCTAACAACTTACATGCCGTTTTGACAAAGATTTGGATTGTATAATAAGACATGCCTGCTATGTTTTATCTGTTAACTGCACCTCAGAAAAGACTCTCTCACCGGACCAAGACCAATGCCCAATGTTGATCCGTTTTCTGACACGGCCAGTTGGAGATGATCTGCAACATCTTTTAACTCTGGTAACGACATTCACCAGACACACTGACTTCACAAATATGCAGATTCATTCCACTTTACACAAGCTCCTGCGATGTCGTTGTAGAGCCACATGCAGCTAGCAAATCGTCGGTGGTTTTAACGGGTCCAAGGAGCTCCTCCAGAGCTAAACCATGGTCAGGCCTCACCTCTAAAGCACAGATTATGAAATAATGTTTGTCTTTTTATCACGAAAAGTTCACCCCGACACTATTTTGCAAGAGCACCATCGCTGAATCCTGGGCTTCGTGCTGCCCAAGACAACTGTGATTGGTTTAAAGAAACAAAAATACACGAGCGTTTTTCTGATAGCAGAAATCAGTGATTCCAGACCTTTCTCTAAGGCTGACACAGAGCTGTAGCGATTGGCCTGGCTATGCGAGATCAATGTATCCCACTTTTATTTTCACCTCCTTGTCTTGTATACTTCCTCTTTACATTCAATTTCAATGTTTATTCAGGGTGGAGGTCTTAACCTTAGCCTTACATCAAGTTGTTACACTTCACTGTCAGCTTCCCCAAAACTGTGTGTTCTGTGAAAGCAGCTTCCTGTATGTGGCATGGAGCTCTGCTCACCGACTCAAACTCAACAAGGCCTGACAAAGCTTCAGGCTTAGGTTGGGTTCGGTTATTTTCAAATGTAATTTATTAAAAAAATTCTCTCTCATTCTGTCTGAATGTGCCAATGGTCCATCCATATGTGTCATGTGATGCAATTCAATATGCAAATAGCTAGTGGAAAGAGGGAAAGAGACAGCGTGTAGCTGATGCAGTGATTAGCCTGAGGAGTTAACAGTCAGTAATGGATGAAATAAAGCAAAAATTCTGTGGCTTCAGGTCTCAAATGTGGCAGTACCTGTAAAGTTTGGTCAGGCTGGGTCTTACAAATGCAGGTATGAGGTATTATGAGGAACAGGCTGTAAGTGCTGTGGTATGTCACAGTGGTTTATGCTACATACTTGTCCCTATACACATAAACATTGCATAACATTGTCAACTTAATTTGTGTATATTTAACAACTTTAAATGCCCACTTTTATCATTCAAGTCAAACATGGCAACATTCAATTTAATTTACTTTTTGAGACGAACAAAGGAGTTTTAGTGATATTCATAAGCTAAGCTGTAGGAACACAATGTACACACACACGCGAGGATTTATGCGACTCAAAGAGATACTGATATATTTTCCACAGCAAATATAATCATCAAAACAAGCTCTCTTTCTCTGTCCCTCTCCTGCCTGTGACTACAGCAATAAAAAGCATTACATATGAGAGTGAGACAGCCCCTGTCGTCTTCATTAGAAGATGACAGCTTTTCTCCATCAAATAGCTCATCCTAAGGATGTGTAAGCGCGTTGAATCAGACTCTGTAATTGCTGACCAATGAAAATACTCAAGGCTTCGCACAAACAGTCTTTACTGAGGCCTCGTTTTCAACTGCGTAGATTGGATTGAGCTACAAGGTCTAATAACTTCAGAAACCTGACAGATGCATTCCCTGATACTCATCCTCTCCTCTTTAATCAACTTTTTTCTTCATTATTTCCACTTAACGACTGACAGTTTAGAGGCCATAGATTTTTTCTTTTTCCTCGGCTGTTCAGAGTGCAACACACTCTTAGAGAAAACCCACCAGCTCCACCACATGAAGTGCATGTAATATCTCTCAGATAAAAGGTGTGTAAGGGTGAGGACCTGCACCTTAGCTTTTCTGAGTTTGACACCCCTTTGCCCTTCGCTCTGTTGTCTTTTATTCACTGGCTTTTGTTGATTAACCATAATGAGGTGACTTACTATAGACCCCGGGCCAGCCCCCTCCTTTAGAGAGGTAGTACAGATAAAAAAGTCCATCCAGGCAGCCGTCATAGGGGGTCAGCACAAATCAGATGGAGGGGCTTTCTTGTGTCTGGCAGCCGGCACTTTCAAATGTTAATGGATGGGGGCGAACAAAGTTGAAGTGGGTCTGAAAATGCTAATTGTCCCTAATTCATGTAAATAGGTTTCTTAATGGAGGAATTAAGCATTTTAAATATGCAATTGGAGGCAATCAGTCCTTTCATTTGGTGGGGTGGCACAGGTGTAGTGGATTGAAATTCATCTTTCACACAGGGTGGCTCATTTGTCATTTGGCTGTGTTCAGGCATGGATGACGGGGACCGGAGGAGAGGTCCTCCTGCACTGTTATGTACAGATATCGGTGAGTGAAACACGCTGCAAAACCTTTAATTGTGTTCCTGTTGTTGACCGTATGAAGATAGCGGGAAAAGCAATTAACTCCGATCAATACTGGTAAAAACAGCCGGTGCAGAAATATAATTTATTCTCACCACCTAAATAAGCAATACACTTAGATATTCACACATTTATATATTCACAAAGAATAATTTAAACTTTCTATTGTCATATAAAATATATGTATGATTCTACAGTAATATAAGCAGTGTCATTTTGGGGTAAAAAAAAATGAGCGTAGCACAAACAACAAAGGAAGGAGGCCTACCTACCTACATATCACAGACAGAGGAGCAGCAGAGTAGACAGCTCTGACTTATTATTCTGATCATCTCAAACAGACAATAAACCAGGAGGTCATGTTTCAGCATGTAATAACATGGTGTAGCAGCAGGACCAGAGACAGAGGGAAACTCACAGGCGCCGCATATGGGCTATGAATCAAATGGGCAATGCATTGTCTCAGAAAATGACTTATTAGTCAATATAAAGGGGGATACTGTGTCTTTGAGGTGTAAATAGCCGTGGCTGTGCAGGGAAGAGGAGGCGGCCCTGGTTAATGAACGAGACAAGAAAAACCTTGTATAAAAGGACAAACCAGATCACAAGATTTCAACCCCATTAGCTGCTACTCACAGGGAATGATAATAATGATAAAGGATGGTAGGGCCTTTTGATTTCAGAGTAGCAAACTGTGTTGTCTTGAGAAAAAATCTTTTCCTGGAGGAGAATCAAAGAGCAGTTCATTTTCACACTGACCTTCAGGGCTCAAGGCGGCCAGACAAGGGCACAAACAGATTGAGAATTAATTGGTGCAATTAACATTTTGTGATTATAAGGACTTCAGATCAATACCCTATGCAAATAGCAGTATTGATGTGCAGCAGAAACCTTGTTAATTGTGTTTGGCGAACAAACAGGCCCCTGTGCTACTATTCCATAATGGAACAGGAGGCACGGACAGGTTCAAACTGCTGACCACTTTAGATGCATGAGGACATGCGGCAGTTTCTCTCTCCTCCATCCTTCCAGTCTACCCCTTCACCCTCCACTCTGCTCGAGACTTTTAAGAAAAGTTGCAGAGTTTGATGATCTCGCTTGCTTTTAAGTTGGCCTTTTAGTGGCTCTCTGAAGAGGCTCTTAAAGACTGGATGAAGATCCTTCAGTGTTTCTGTGATCACCACGCTCATGTCAGGCGGCAGCAGATTACACAAATGGCCCTCTGCCTCCTTTCTTTTACAGTTTTTAACAGTGGGAATGGGCATGAGAGGAAGAATTGAAACACCCTGTGCCGACAGCCATTGAAATGAATTAGTTTCAGCTTTATTGCTACGGACTGGATTTTCCACTCTCGTTATTAAACTGCGTTAAAAAATGCACTTTCATTTCAGATAAGTACCAGTAATCCTGTTTGCGGACCACAGCAGATGAAGTTAAATATAATTTAAGCAGAAACGGAAACGCGTGGAACAATGTAATCACTGAAAGTGAGATTGAAGTGATGCTATTCTTATCATTATTATTATTTTCATTACTGTTGGTGTGGAAAGACACCAGCGATGGCAGCAGCAACAGCAAGCAGAAGGTGAGAAAAGAGGAAAAAAAAAAAACAAACCCCATCCAATAACTATCAGAGCCAATAAATCCCTGCTCACTACTGCCCGTCTCACTTTTTCTTTCAGTGACAATTGGCTTGCAGATTGTTGCAGGGCTTACATCCTGTGGCCTTGAAGAAACACACAGAGCTGGCGACGTACAAAAGGCATGAAGCTACTGTTAATTAGCTGAGTTTACAGGCCGAAGGAACAGTTAGCAGGGTCTTTTATGTGCTGTACTGCCCGCTGTGGCTGTGGTGTTGGTGTAATGATGCTGCGCTTAATGTGGGCTTACCTGTCTTTAGCAGTGTTGTGTCACATTTGCTCGGATGTAGCACCAAAGGTAAAGACCATGGCGAGAACAGAGCAGAGCTGCGCCAGAAAAATATGGTTTTTCTTACATGAATTTATTTGATAAATGGATTTCAGCAAATTGAAACGACTGATATTAAAATAACTCTATACCCCATTTCACCATCATTTTAAATGAGGTTCTTAAGAGTAAGATTACAGGTTATATTATAAAAATGTAACAATTGCCATCGTATTAGTCATTTGTTAGCTTGCTAATTACAGTTAATTCTTTTCAATTTTGGGCTGTGCTCCTTTAGGCATTAGCCTTAATCTCCCTGGTGATGAAGTTGGTGTATTAAACAGAAAGCACTAGAGGGAGGGGAGAGTGGACATGGAATTAAACCATCATACTTATAACCATGTTTAACAAACACCACCACTTACTGGGTTATTTGATAATGACTCTAATCTAAATACCTTTCTGTAAATTGTGTTTGTGAAGTGAGACTCCATTATATCTCATTTAAAGGTCCAGTGTTGATTTAGGAGGATATATTGGCAGAAATTAAATATTATGTGTTTTCTTTAGTGCATAATCTGCTGAAACAAGAATGGTTGTGTTTTTGATACCATGGAATGAGCAATTTATCTATATAGGGAGCGGGTCCTTGTCTACGGAGACTGCAATGTTGCACCGCCAGGTTTCTACAGCAGCATGGAACAGAAAAACCAAACACTTGCTCTAGATGGGGCCATTCATGTTTTCATGTCGTAAACTACAGTTAGCAGCCCCTCCATGATGAGAGCGCCAAAAAAACACAGATTTTTTAACATGAGGCTGCTTTATTTAGCCCTTTTACCAGTTTAAATCACTGGGTGTGTTTGTTTTGGAGAGGGAGGACCTCTGCAGATAATTCCACTCCTAGTAAAAACCTCCTGAACGTCTGGATCTTAAAGTTTTCCGAGAAAACAGGTCAGCACACATTAGCTGGTGCTAGGCTAGCAGCCTGTCTTGTGTCAGAGAAACACTGATTTATAACGTGAAACTGATTCATTCAGTGTCTTCATCAGTTTAATGTACTAGGTCTGTTTGTTTTAGAGAGGAAGAGACCTCCACCGATACTTCGGCTCCTGGTAAAAACCTCCTAAAAGTCTGAATCAGTAAAAAGCTGAGCACACATTAAGTTATCAGAGAAAATAAGGACACATTAGCAGGTGCTGGGCTATTAGCCCGTCTGTGACCTGCCTAACAGCTTTTTTCAACATGAAACTGCTTTATTCACTGTTTTTCTCGTTTAAATCACCAGGTCCATTTGTTTTTGAGAGGAGGAGACCTCCACGGATAATTCAGCTCCTGGTAAAACCTCCTGAACGTCTGGATCTTCAGTTCTCAGACAAAAAAAGGTCAGCACACATTAGCTGGTGCTAGGCTAGCGGCCTGCCTTTGACACGCCAAACAGTGTTGGAGAAACACTGATTTGTAATTTGAAATAGCTTTATTCAGTATTTTTTTCTGTTTAATTTATTGGCTCCATTTGTTTTGGAGAGGAAGAGACCTTTGCGGATAATCCTGCGCCTAGTAAAAACCTACTGAAAGTCTGGATCGGAAAAAAGGTGACATATTAGCAGGGTGCTGGGCTAGCAGCCCTGTCTGCTAGAAAAATGGCGAGCACGGCAGCCTGTCCGCCACCTGCCAAACAGTGTAGGAGAAACACTAATTTGTAACGTGAAACTGCTTTATTCATTATTTTTATCAGAGTTATTCACCTGATCCGTTTGTTCTGGAGGGGAGGAAACCTCTGTGGATAATTTAGCTCCCTCTGTAAAAACCCTCTAAAAAAATTAACATCACAGGAATTTTAAAGTTTCAGCTGGTTGCAATCTACAATCCTCACAGCTAGATGCCACTAAAGCCCCCTAAATCTTACACACTGTTCTTTCAATAAAACAAATGTAGCAATAAAGTGATGGTTTCCAGCTCAAGACTTTGGTGCCTTGAAAAAATAAGGATTGGTATGGCTATGGAAAATAAAGTGCTGTATGTGTAAAATTTTAATCCTAAAAGACCCAGGAATTTAAAAGAAACAAATTTTCTTTGTATTGGAAATCATTGTGTAATTAATTGGATACTGGAGTCACTGCTATGGGGGCATATAGTGACCTTCTGGTCATGCGGTTTCACAGAATCCATTCATACGTTGATGCAGTTGCTGCATGATGAACTTCCTCTTTCACTGGATCAATTAATGTCTACGGTCAAGAAAGTAAAAATCAGGATTCAATAGAAGTGCAAATACATGAGGATGAAGATCAATCCACAAGCAAACATCAATGTAAGAAGACTGAGGTGCCTCTGGAGGCTGAAGCTGCTTTAAAGTAAACATTGCTGGGAGGATGAAGATGATTGTGGTGATGATGACACTGATTCTATCTATTATTGCGCCTGTTATAAAATTGATTGTATCTCTGCTGTAGAAGAGACGAGACCGAACCCTCTACCATAAGCAATCAACATATAAAAGATACATAATGATGACATGTGAACCGTTTCCCAAACACTGTTATAGAGACGAAAATAATGCAGATAGTAAATCATAAAACCAGCAGTCAAAATGCCCGTCTACGGTCAGGCTGAGGAGAGCAGGTGAAAAATACACAATAGTATTGCATTTTTAGACGTGGTTCAAAAAGACCTTGTCAAGATTGATGTCTCTCCTGTAGCTATAGTTAATAGTAAAGGAACACTCCTGAAATTAGAATCCACTTCTTTCTAAATGCACCACCTGTGAATCGAGGACATCTGAGAGAAAAAAAATGGAAGGGTACATGTCATTTCTATAGGTTTCCGAGACACAGGGAAAGGAGAACAGCCAATCTGTGAGGTGTAATGGATATGTCAAGAATTGCTAAATCATAGGTGTCCGAGGCAGAAAGACAACTAACCCAAACATAATGTCATTCTGGAGGCAGAAAAGAAGCAAATGCGAGAAAGAAGAGAGGAGGAAACGACACGGCTGGATGAAGTATTGCATTTAAATTTAGCAAAAATGAGAAAAAATATTAACTGTTTATTTTCTTGCGTACTGTCCTTTATTATTACCTATTTGGCATCTCTGTCCGGGTGCATTATGGAAATGAAGTAATGCTACTTTGCTTAACAACAACACACTGACTTTGAATCCTCTTACTTAAGGTTTGATTGCTTCTTGACGGTGGTTTTAAATGAATTGTGTTGAGGAGTGATAAAGAGCTTATTGCCAGGAATAAAAGCCCAGAGCAATGAAGAAAAGCTACACATGGAGTGGCTAGGCGATACAGGCTATTACGGTGAGGGAATGGTGTCCTTGACTGCCAGGACGGCTTAGAATTTTATTTCATCTTGTTTTGCTGGCTGCTGACAATGATGCGTGACTCTGGCACCGGAGGAAGAGGGCAAGCATGAGAGCCATTTTAGATCTCATTTACATATAGTGTGTCTGTAACAGCATGAAAATAAGTGCGTTTGAATGCGTGTGCATGTGCGTACGAACATGCATTGTGCACGTGTCAGGAGGCGTGAATACAGTATGTGTACCTGCAGGTGTGTTGGTGCGTTCAAGCTTTTTAAAAGTTTGTTTTGGAATTCTTCTTCAGAGTGGTATTTTAGGGGAAAGTTATGCTTGTGATTCTCCTTGTGTTGCGTGTGTTTGTGAATACACACTCGCTCTGACCTCTATCACTCACATGCTCTGAAGCCCCCAAACCTCATGTAAATTCGGACAATGGAGGACTCGGGGACTCTGGGAATTGTTGTTTATCAGCGCAGTGAAAAGACCGGTTGAGCTGTAATGGCCCTCCAGTGGGTTCAGTATGTAAACTTCTCTGTGCAGCAGCAGTTTGAAGCCTCCCCTCTGAGCTGCACATCTCTGTGTTATTTTGGTTGGCTGCTTGATTTGGGTAGGAGCAGTTCATTTGGAGGTTATCACTGCTTTTGTCAAGGTGAGTCAGGGCTTTCGTTGCATACAGTGGCTCAAATGAGGCAGCAAGATCTCCAAAGGAAAGTTCATCTCCACTGTTTTGTTTCTTAAGTCTCCTTGGAGTACTTTCAGACTCCAAGGTTGTAACTTTTAAAGATATTCTCGTAAATGGTATGATTTTCAATAAATCTGTTAGAATCAAATTAAATGTTACACTGAATATAATTAGCTGTTTGTTTATGACAGTCTCTGCTGTCTGTGGCCTTACATTACAAGTCTTACAGTCATTTATACTTACTGAAGATACCCCAACTCCTCAACTGACTGTTCGCTAAGCCCAAACACCCATAGTAACTGTTGCTATGGCTGTCATGGCACAACCCTGTCTTAGGTTTGTATATCACTAAACTGCATTCATAATTAGTTTGTAGTGACAATGTAATGGCTACCTGGATTATGTTCAGAGACGGTACTTTGAGATAATGAAGCACTTCGGAATCACAGGGAGGTGGTCAGGGGGGATGGTGGACATTCAAAAGCCCCTCTTACGCTGCCTGTTCAAAGTGCTGTTATGCAGCCTCTCCATGCTATATGTAAGGTACCATTGTGGAACTGGGGGGACAGAGTGGTCTCTGCCACAGGAGGTAGTAACAGCACCGAAACAGTATCTGTATAAACTAGAGCTGCCCTCTAATAGTTGACCAAACGTTAGTCAACCAGAAAGGTTATTAGTTGGCAAGATTTCATAGGTCACTTAGTTGCAGAAAAACACACAAACAAACGAATGTGAAATCCAGGAAATCCAAAGTGTGGGATCATTTTGAGAAGGTGAAGGATGAACCCAAGGTGATATGTAAACTCATTGGTCGACTACAAACATGACGTATCATCTGAAACATGTCAGTAGCTACATGTCCATTAGCCACCTAGCACAATCATTACTGCTTTGCAGACAGTGTCATTAACAGGCGGCTCGCTCAGTGTGTGACGTGCACTTGGAGATAAAATATAGGCCTATATTAATGAAGGTTCATTAGTACGGTTTTGTATTTCTCTGTAATGTAGCACAGTGTTAACAATGTTACTGATACTATTCTTTCTCACCCTTGAACTCAAACCATTGTGTTGCCCCGCCCAAAATATATCATTTAATAATTAAATTAATATCATAAACCTGTGAGTGACTAGTCGACTAATGGTCCTAAATGATGACTTTTGGTCGACAAGGAAAATTCTTAGTCCTGGGCAGCCCTAGTATAAACAGGACAGGCTGGTAAATGATTGTTATTGACACGCCAATGCCATTGTTGTTGTTTAGAGAGCGCTGCTGAGCATATGTTATTTGTCACACTAGAGGCCAATGCTGTCACGCCTGTCACGCCTCTTTTGATTCTGCAAAGCTACAATGCAGTGAGTTATCACACACTCGACGGCACGCATTCCACTCGAGTGGAATGATGCAGCTGTCGTTTGGTTCTGTGTAAAAATGCAAAGGAGGCTGTAAAGAAGGGACTTCGGAGCGGCCCTATCGTGATCTCTGTGTAAAGAGGGCAAAAGTGTGGGAGTCTACGGAATCCCTGGTTCACGTCCAGGATCTTGTCATGGTTTTAGGCAACAAAACACTTTAGGTAAGGTTAGGGAGAGACTGTGATTTTAGTTCAATGTTAATAAAAAGGTTAAAAAAACAACAACTATATATATATATGTATATATATATATATACACACACACATACATGAATTAATAACATTTCCTCATTGTGTTGATAGAAAACTTAATTTGCTTGCTATTACATTTCCCTCAAAAGATATTTGCTGTTTCAAATTAGTTGCACAAACGTAATTTCTAGAGAAGGGCTGCATGGTAAACAATACTAACAAGGACAGATTCACCCTCAAAATTCTCATTCTCTGATTCTTGTTGCTGAAATTCTGTTGACAAAAATAACAACTGTAACTAGCAGACTTTGTATTGTATTTGTGAGTTAACTTGCTAATTATGGCATTACATTAGCTTGGGTTGAAAACACTCTCCAGTTGACTTTCTAATGTTTTCAGCTGATTTGTTTAGAACAAAAATTCTTCCTAAATATGTACTTAACGACTACATATAAGATACTGTGTTAAAAGAATAAAGCTAAAGCTAACATGTCCCAGACAGAAAGTCACTCTCCTTGTTAACATTAAATTAGGCACAGTGTCATTTATTTTATTGCAAGGTAAAGCTACTCAGCGTTAGTATTATAGTATCATAAAGAAACATGTAAAATTAAACACTTTGTTCCAACAATGTTTAATGTAAACACTATTTTGGGTGGCGTTGGTTGCAGCTGCTGGAGTGTAAACTTCCCCAGTTTCAATAAACAGCAAGCTGTTAACATTTCCTTAAACTCTGACAGCATCTAGGATCTGCTGCTACGGTGTTCATACAACATAGTGGATGGCAGCGTTGCCAGATAAGAAATTTTAAACAGTGGTACCAGAGGCTTAAAATGAACATGTTTCAAGGAAAATTATAAACTAAGCTAATATAATAAATTACTGGTCTTACAAGTGTATTCAAAGCAACTCGACTTGAACTCAGCATACCATAGTGAGGCTGTTCAAGCTCCAAGGTCAGCCATGTCATGTTCACGTTCCCATCAGTTGTGCACGGCTGTGGCTCAGAGGTAAAGCGGGTCGTCCACTAATCAAAAGATCGGTGGTTTGATCCCCGGCTCCTCCAGTCCACATGTCAAAGTATCTTCAGGCAAGACACTTAACGCCAAATTGCTCCCGGAGACTGTTCTATCGGTGTGTGAGTGCATGTTAATGGTTACTAAGCAGCAGGTGGCACCATGTACGGTAGCCTCGGCCACCAGTGTGTGACTGTGTATGAAAATGGGTGAATGTGACATATAGTGTAAAAGCGCTTTGAGCGGTCAGAAGAAAAGAAAAGTGCCATACAAGTGCAGTCCATTTACTATGGCCTTCACCAAGCATAATTAGCTGGAAAGAGGTCACGTGTGAACAGATACTTAAAAGCAGAAGTAGGATCCATATATTGCCATCCTGATCACGTCAAAATATGAATGAGACGGCATGGACTAAACCAACTACTGATAGTAAGCATCACAAAATGGTCAAATCATAGGAGGCCTATATAATGGTACTTTTTGCTGTACATGCGTTACTTGTAAATGTAGCTTCACAAAATGTGATCTCGTCACATATCAACGTTTGGTCATGGACCTTCTACGTCCAGATACAACGTGAAAGGTACCCTAGGTACGTTGGTTGTTGACGTTTTGGGACGCCATGTCAAGTTCTGCCTTTTACATGCATTGTCTTCTTTTAAAATACACTTCAGTTTTTACAGGAAATTTACCGTTTACATACAATCTCTTTCAAAATAAAAGCACTACGTCTGTAAAATGCTGCAAATTGATGGGTTATTTGCCTTCAACAACTAATGCACATGGTTGGGTTTAAGCAACAAAAGCACGTGATTTGGTTTAGGGAAAAATGGAATGTGAACACCGCTCTCCTGGGCAAAAGTCGCTGTTTGTTTGACCCATCCACCCGCCTTTCTTGGACTTTCATCGCCTTAACTTTCATTTGTGTCTCGCCACGTTTCCCCCTGACGCTGCCAAGCACCGTTAAACTATAATGGTCACCAACCATGTATCGTGCCGACATTAAAGGATGGCTTTTTCATCAGTGTCTGACGCCAAAAATCAATGGCCAAGCCCAATTTCGACAACTTTGGAGTGAGACTAGGTTGCACAAACAAATTAAGTTAGCTAGTTAGTCATAAATGCTAACAACTGTTAGAGAAGAAAAACACAGTTTAATTCATTCCTACATTTTAAAGAAAGGCTCTCACAACAGCTTCACACTCACACACACACACACACACACACACACACACACACACACACACACACACACACACACACACACACACACACACACACACACATGCTTAAGCTTTATAGTAGTGTGAGATAGTGTGGTGCCGGCCTCATAGATGCTATGCAGGCTATGAGCATGTTCCACAGCTTTACAGGCTTGCTGTGTAGTTATTGTTGCTAAGCAATGATTGGACAGTTGCTGTTTAGTGAATGTGGTTAGTGAACAACAGATTATATCACATTACCTTCATTTAGCGGATGCTTTTGTCCAAAGTGATTTTAACTAGACGCATTCGACCTTCAGCAGATTAACACAAGCTACAGCTATTTGTTAGAAAGCTTCTATATAACTGCTTATCTAACATGAGACTGTCTGCAACACTGATTTAAAAAGTTATACACTGGAAAAAGTCCAATCAAGTTGTTTATTAATTGGTCCAAAAGAAGCTGAAAAACAGAAAACACTATGTAGGCAGCCAGACATACAGTGATGAAGAAAATGTTACAGAAGAACATAGTTTATTCTAAGCAAACAAACTCCGAGCGCCGACTTCTTGACTTTGTGAGTCAGGCATGCCAAAAGCTGTTACTCCTTAAGTAAAGTATATGTCCAGTAATTATCTCAGATGATGCTGCGTGTTGTCAGGCATACAGAAAATAATGATCGTGCGCCACAAAGTGCTTGAAAAATTGCAGGGGTGAAACCTCTCCCTCTGATAGGTTTAGGCATTTCAGACATCCTTTTCCAAAGAGATTTGGTCAGAGCTTTTCCTCTACTTAAACACAGAAACACTGAGGATCAATTTGTGGGATTAGTGGACACTGCTGAGATAAAGTTGGTGCTGAAGAGGCCCACATGACTATCGTCCCCCCAGTGTCCCGCTAAAGTCCTCTTAGCTTCATTCCTGGCCACAGACTAAGCCCATCCAAACCCCAAATGCAATCACAACCCCAGCTCGGTCCGACCCCTCAGAATCATCATCTCAGACAACACCAGCCTAAATTGTAGCTCTGTCCCCGATCTCCAGCCCTCCCTGCCTCGTCTCCTCCCAGAACTTTATTTAATGAGTGAAGTTTTTTGGTGGGTGTTCGGGGGTCTCACGTCAGGCCTGGAGCAACAGAGGAGGAGCTTTCATAAACCATGGGCGAACAAATGGGATTTAACACACAAGAGGCTCTGATGGCCTATTAATTCTGCTTTGGCTGGCATCCAGAATGAGCCCAGCTTCTCTCCTAATTGGAGAGAGGCTAATTTCTATCAGAGGTATCAGGAGACTTTTTTTTTCTCTGCGCAGGATGCATCCACATAACTTTAATGGATTCATTCAAGGGCTACGGCACGCAGACATTGATTAGATTGCCTCTGAGGCCCCGCTGCTGGTCGCTTGACATAGGCAGCAAATGAAATGTGACCTCTGGTAAAAGGCCTGAACCAGCCAGCCCCACTCTAATCCATTAGCTCAGAACCTTTCCCAATCCCATTTAATTAATGAAGTGATTTGAAAAAGGGTGAACATTTACCAATCCCTGGAACTGGAAAATAGTGGGCATATAAAGTAACTGAAACAACAAGAGCAACAAGAGCAGCAACATCCCCAGTCATGAAAAAAAGAAACCCACACAAAGTAAATGCATGAGAGTTGGGTAGCAGAGTAATTGTTTGCAATGAGACGGAATATTATTCCAGCCCTGAGACAAGATGATCCAACCACAAAACACATACAGATGTGAGGTAATGAGTTGGTTAAGGAAAATTGCCTTTCTTTGGCTGCATTGCTTAAATATTTGTCAGCAAGAGAAAAAGTCAATTTATTCAAATTCATCAAAGCCAAACAGTGACAGCAGGGGAGGGGGGGGAGTTAATCAGTGAAATGTAAAACAGAGGAGAGGAAAATATTTTCCACTTTTGTCTGTAGAAAGAATTTACCAGTATGTTCATCTTGGCCGTGCAGCTGTGATCTACACTCATCAGCACCACTTCAAATCTGCTCTCTGGAATTCACATTTTGTACAGTCATTCCCTTTTAACAAGGATCCCTTTCAATGTGCGAGCTCTTTATTCAGACAATTGGAAAAGGAGCCGGAGCGCACATATTTCTCCTCAATGTCAGAAGAAAGACAAGCACCAGATCTCTGCTGCTGCATATGTTACATTACTTATTTTTCTAATTGAATTCATTTATTTATCTTCAATTAATAATTTATGATGCAACACACAGTGGTATGCAAATGAACAATTTAAATTTAATGAGTTTTTAATGACCAAACAAATAATTAGTCGAGCCCGGTGTGGTGTGCATGTAATTTGAGAAGGAATGAATTTGAGAGCTTTGTTCAATGTTTGAGTACAGACAGGCTAATTTACTTATAGAGCAGCTTATGCAGCAAAAGAACTGCGCGGCACATACAAAAGCAGTGCAAAGTCATTACCTCAAGGTCATTAGGAAGTCTCCAAAAGGCCAGTTGTGGACATGTAATGCTGAAGAAATAATATAAGCCATTATAGTCCACACAATCACAGCAAATAGCAAAATAGAGGCACATGCTCTGAATATAACTCACACGCTGACAAAGGAAAAATCCACTATGGATATCCTAAATATTCTAAGTATTCCCATTGGTGTGGGGGAAAAGGCAGAGGGCTACATGCCACTGGAGCCAAATGGCATTTGATAATGGCTTTTTTCAGCAAACCCAAAAGACATTGTTAAGATTTACATTTTCAAATATATGCTGACCTTTTTTCCCTCCTCTCCTCTGTTCGCTTGTCATCAGCACTGTAATTGAATCAATATATTTCCTGATCAGCCCACAGATTGAATAAGGTCACAGGAAGCCATGTGTGGACATTAAAAATCATTATTCTACTCAAATTGAGCAGAGATGGCATAGACCATTCAGGGTTCAAAATGAAATTATATTAGAGTCTATTACACTTTTACAATTATAGAGACGTCCCAATATTACAACGGGAAATGAAGTCATAATAAAAAGCCCAGGGGTGTATTACAAAGAAATGACCCAACTATTTTTTTTCACTTTTGCACTGTTATTGAATTGATGAAGAGAACTTGGTGACATTACATTCACTGATAAGTGACCTTATTCATGAAAAATAGAGGAGCCTGTTTCTGTTGCTCCATTTTCTTACTCCGAGTTTGCTGTGGAGCCGTTTCCCACCTGCGAGACCTCGATGCAGTAACAGCGCGCACATTTACATTTCCTCACAGACACTTTCCAGGACAAGTGGTACTAATGTAGCTAACTAAGGCAGTTACTGCTTTAATTGCCTTTAAGCATACATTTATTTTAATTATTCATTTATTTTCTGGGATATGGGATTTTGCTTTATGCACACGTCTGAGCAGCAAAAGAGGCTAATTAAATTGCCCAATAGAGTTGTGCAATTGGAAGACAAAGTTTCAATCCTGCTAATCCAATACTCCAGAAAAAAAGTGGAAAATTAAATTAAACCACACTATTAACTGAGAGTTCTCAGTCTAAACTCTTGCAAATTATGTCTAACTATCAAATTAGATAAAACTCCATTTTTAATTGGCTTACTCATTGAAATGAATAACACTTATCAGCGATCAACTTATCAACGCCGCATGAAATAAGAATGAGCAGGACAAGGAGAAGAAAAAAAAACGTTCCTTCCGGCTCTACAGTCATTCTCATGGTCCAGCTTGCTGTAGTTTACACATTCAAAGATCAGGCTCAGTGTATCTCAAATTAGACAATTATATGGCTTCACATGCATAAAGTGGTGACCTGTGATTTGTCTGTGCTGTCACGTCCATCTGGTAATGCGGAGGAAGAGGTTCATTTTCTTCAGTTGTTATACTTCTGTTTCACTTAAGGCACAGCCCCTCTGGTCAATTAGGCGTGATGGTCACAATGTCTGCAGAGCTCTAACAGTGTGCTCCTTAAAGCCTGTCAAATGACGGTGAGCGGGGGAAACCCAGTCGCCTGGAAACGACGCCGGCTCCCACAGCCATCATCATCATCGCTGGATGTAAATAGCCTTTCATCTCAGGTGGAACAGAGCCATTGAGCGAGCACATCTACGTTGCCCTGTTTAAACTCTGCATACAGAGGGATGAACGGTAATGAAAGGGCCATTTACACCATCTATTCCACCTCCACCTCTCCAGATTTTTTGAATATAAAACCTCAGAGTGGAACGTTTATGAAACACATAATGACAATCTAAATCAGTGGGCGGCTTCAATCTACAAGGATTAGTGGGCTCGATGTAGTTCAACACGTGAAGGCATACTTGTCGCCTTATTACTGTAAGAGCTTCAGAAGTCCTCCCTGAAGGAGCGAGCGAGGGAGGGGGAACACTCGACTATGCCACAGATCTCTGGCAGCAAATTAGGGACTGTGCTATCTGTTCGGTATGGGAAAAAAAAAAGGCCGCGAGATACTTGGCCTGTCACATTTTTCAGGTAGAGGAAAATAACTCTGTGGTGGATTTTTTACTTTAATGATATGCCCAGAACATTACTGCCTCAACACAGCGAGGCAACTCTGCAGACAAGGAGTGATATGACTGTGTACACTGGTATGTTTGAAACAGACACCGCTGTTCATTAGAGGTCTGCAGGTTCGGGGTTTTTATAAATGTCTCAGTCATTTGCTAACACTCAGCGGTGACAAAACTGAAGGCGTCACAAGATCAAAGTAATGACCCAGGTCATGCAGAGTGCTGACGGCCTTTGCGAATAGAAGTCCAAAAAAAATATGACAAAATTGGGTAATTACAGAGATTAAAGTGGGCTGTAAAACTCCAGATGTTTACAGTGTTGGTTGAAACACTTCCTGTCACATCTTATTCAGGGATGGGAAATTTGGCTCATACTGCCCCATGCTGGAACCATTTAGACCAAAAGAAGTCTGGTTAATAGACAGGTTTCTGAACAAATATGTAAACATAATGAAAAAGTGTTTGGCCATTTGAGTGGAAAATGTTCAGTGTCTTGAGAAGGAATGCTCCATGATAAACTATTAGCATCTAGCGTTTTGTTCGTAACACAACACAATGTCAGTTACTGGGGGTTATTTAAAGAAATAAACAGGTCGAACACATGTCATTAAATGTCATTCCATTCACCTGTTCTATGGGCATTTTCAATTTGAGCCTATAAAATGGAAAACCTTGAAATTTCACAAAAGCATTTTTTCTCTTGCCTGAGGGAAAAAGTTGCAGCCCAGTCGTCAGAATAATATTGGCATTGTACGTTTCTGCAAACAATGGATATGTTACATTTGTATGTTTCATATGTATGACCAGCCCACTCACTCCCAGCTCATCACATACTGCTGCTTTGTCAGTGAACCTTGACGCCAGACACTGACGAATTATGGCAATATGATACGCAGCAGTGTGCGGCTGTTAATACTATGGTTTGTTGACCACTGCATCATAAAGAGTGGGAGAGTCTGTATAGTGAGAGTGGGAGGGGCAGCAGATGGGTCAAACTCTAGACTTTCACCTGGGAGCCTGCTGTTTGTTTCCAACCAACAGATACTTTAATAACGACATAGCATTCTGGTATGAGTAGCATGCTCTGCTAGTAACATATGTAACATGATGTGTGTCACATGATGTTACATTAAGTTAGTAACCACCATACTTATTTCAAGCCAGAACGTGTTATTTTCTAAACCTAACTACGTGCTTTTGTTGTCTAAACCAGAGGAAGTGAACCTACAGTAAGGGTTTTACCTTTGTTGTTGGTGGCCGAGAGAGGTCACAACACACGCACATTAAGAAAACACCCCCAAATTCAGAAAACATATTCATCGATTTCGCAACACATACACTGCAAATTCTAACAACACAAGCAATGAGATAACACGATGGAAATACTCACAACACAGGCAAGAAGCTGAACGCTCTGCAAAAATGAAAACACGTGCCAAAATGAAGACGACAACGGAAATGTTTCCAGGGGGACAGTAATCAGTGACGAACTTATTGGTTGTGGACATTTCCAGACTTTCCTCAAGACACTGGTTGGAGTGATTACGGTCCCCCCGGAAACATTTCCGTTGTCGTCTTCAATTTGCTGTGTGTTTTCATTTTTGTGGAGCGCTTAGCTTCTTTCTTGTGTTGTGAGCATTTGCATCAAGTTATCTCATTTGCTTCTGTTGTGAGGATTTCCAGCGTATGTGCTGCGAAATCAGTGAATGTGTTTTCTGAATTTGGGGGTGTTTTCTTAATGTGGTTAGCAGAAAGATACAATATTAACATTTATTCTGGCGATTGGGTTGAAAGTTACGTATACTAAGCATGTGACTTAAATATCCACTGAAGTTTTTGCTACACTGGAAAGACAGAAAAACTGCAATAGATAAAAACATCAAATCTGTGTAATGAAGAGACTCACATTAGTATATAAAACAAGCATGAATGCTATATTACGTGTTTTTTCACACCGTTTTCATTAGTTTGAGGTTTGACTGATGCTCTTTTAATTGCGTCATCTGGATGTCACCGTCATCTTTTGGAGAACACCACCAGCTGGTCATCCAAAACAATCAACTCCTAATATTTGCACAATAGCGAACATCAAAGACACATTATTTACATTTTCCATGCCAATTTGTGAAAAATTTGGATGGAAATTTTCCTACTGATGTTGGAATATGAGCTAACAATGTTTAAACATGTCAGTTAAATGATCCCGATATTACTGCAGATACTGGCTAAATACTTGTCTCATGACTTAGCTCTGCTGTTCTGCACAACTTGTAGTGCCTTTAATGTTTCTGTAGTTTTCTGTATTCTCACTGTGTGTCTTTATGCCCTGAACATGTTGTGAAATAATAAATGTGTTTCTTTGCTTGTGATTTATTGATTTTGGAGTGTTTATTTCTAAATGTGTTGGAAGCGTTGTCAAAGTGATGAAGATATTTTCTTCATTTGCTTGTGCTTTGTCTATTTGCATGTTTTCTCGCAGAGCACTGCAGTGAGCTTCTCAGCCACCATAGACACCTCTTTTTTATGCTGCTATCTTATACTGAAGCACGGTGGTGTTGTTGTGTGTTGCTCAGTCATAGCAGCAATATGACCACACAATAACCACAAATATCAGCAGCGCCATGCAATTATACTGATACTTGACAGTCATGGTGGTGAACAAAGATTGGGATGAAATAAATAATATAATAAGGAGGAAACATGTAGTTTAAAGCTACGGGGGTTTGTCATTGACATTGATTAACACAATTAATGATTACACTCCTAGGACTAAATGTACAGACAAACAGACAGTAACACACGTCCGTAAACACAAATGCAGTCTCCAGTTCACACGAGGTGCTCCAGCCATCGTGCTCTGCAGTCTGATCGCCTCCTTCCTCAGCCAAACTGGCTGGCTCGCTCTATCACCCTGGTTTGTTGGAGGCCCGATGGTGATGAATGTCTTTTCCTTTTTGTGAAGTCCCCTGTACTGCTACAGCGTGCCAGGCAGAATGAAAAACAGATTAAAGAGGCAGGAAACCGACACAGAGAGGATGTTTGGCTGTTGGCTATTGAGTTATCAGCCCTTTTCACACCTAATGAAACAACTTTCAGCACTGCAGCTTATTAAATATCCCCCAGTCACTGGGCAGAGCTGCAGAGTTGCCAGGCCCTGAGAAAGCTACATTAGATTTTAATTAAAAACAAACAAATTACCCAGAGCTCCATGCATCCAGGAAATTTAACTCAATCCAAATAGGACCTAACTTTTAACTGTGGAATGATACAGGTACACTCTTAAAAACCACCTAAATGTCTATTAATGTCGAGAGGAGAGTTAATACATCAAAAGACTGTTATAGACCCCAAAATATATGCAAATGGCACATGATAACTCAGCAAGGAGACCAAACATCCACAAACACACCCTGTGAGCTCAGCTAACAGGAAATCATAGTGGCTGATTTATTATTTGATAATCAATCCAATCTTGTTAACCTTCACTGCGGACACTTATCTTCCGTACACCCGCACTGATTCTGAAAATCACACTGGAAAGAGGTTAATAACAATTTCTGTTTCCTTTGTTCTTGCAGCATTTGAATGGATTTGATCATAAAAGCTGAATATGCCCTTTCAGGTGTGAATTCTTCTGTGATGAAGATGTCATATCATAGCTGTCTTTTTCTCTGGAGATCCAGGTCTTTTGAAATAGAAATATAATAAGCCCATTATGCCTGTCTGTGTTTATAATGATGTTTTTTTTTTTTGTTTTTTTTTTAAAAATCCATTCGTTGCTCCATCACTTGGTTCAATAGCTTCTCCGTGCACAAGTCAAGTCGTATCATTACTTTGATTTTCTCTCTGCCTCCAGCCTCACCAAAGAGACACACACACACACACACATCCGGCTTTAAGGGCGTCATCGTCTCTCCCCATAGCCGGGCAGCGTTTGCTTTAGCTGTGGACACTGAAAAGATCTTCCCATGTGAAAAGGATTCAGCTCATTATTGAAATACAGATGTGAGGTACTGTATGAACAAGTGCATTAACATTTTTCCTTAGACAAATGAAGACAGAGTGGAAGCGAGGAACCGGCTGCAAGGCTGAAGGGCATCTGTCCCAGGCAGCTAAACCAATGTGGACTTCTTCTTCTTCTTCTTCTTCCTCTTCTTCTCCAGGCCTTTTCCTCTAAACGTTGCCGCTTTTTCTCCCTCTGGATTTCTGCTGTCCTCCAGCTGCACACGTAGCAGCCTTGTTCGTTTCATTTGGATTTGACCCCTGCTTACCTTACTTCCGAGTGGGCTTCATTAAATGTCTTTCCGGCTCTTTCAGGGCCTTCTCTCTCTCCCTTTCTCTGAGACACTCACTAAGTGGGAGAATTGTAACAAAAGGAAAGCCGCCAATGTGCAATTCTCAGTGGAGAGGGTGACCCCAACTTTAGGGAGAAAAAGAACCTGAGGATAATAGCAAATGAAGCCAAGGGCTGCGTTAATGGGCAGACACAGCACACAGAGTTCTTGGTGCTGCTTTAACTGACAGACATGTATATTAATACTCAGCACTTTTTTTTATCAAAGTGGAAGAAATATGAATATTCATCCTCATTTATATTTCAAGGCATTTCCATTCCTGCGGGGGCCTTGGTAGGTTTTGACCAATTTCCATCCCTATTACGGAAATGACAGCTCTCACTCTCGGGCCCTGACAGAGGTCTGCCCAATGCACAGGAGGTCTTACGAGGAGGGAGCCTGCGCCCGTTCCCAGCTGTCCACAAACACTCATTAACAGAGGAAAATATCCAACGGAATCTCTGTGAGAATTTTTAATCACACAAAGGTCCTGCTAATTAGGCAGCTGATGGGGCATGGAGAGCACAAGGACGAATTCTTTAAACAAAGGACTAGAAACTTTAGGAGCCTTAATTACTCGGGCAAAGAGTTCATTCCAGAATGGCAGAGCACATCATTCCACTAATGAGACCAAGTGGCAGCACATATTAGTGAGAAATAATGTGGAAAGTTCAATTATATTGTGCTTTTGGAGCCTTTTCCCTCTTTCCCTCCCTGCTACTTATGCACACACATAAGACAAAGCCCGGGCCAGCGCAGGAAGGAGGCAGGGGCGGAGGACACGTAATCACTGGCACCAGCACTCCGTTCTTCACGTGTATCTTGGCAGGCTTGATCATCTTAATTGCCCATTAGAATGTTCTCCTGTTTGAAAATGAATATCATTATGGCACCCGCGGTTCTGGCCTCTGCTGGAGAAAGACTTGCTGCAATTTTGCCATTCAATACCGCATGTGTCTTGAATTCCAAACACACAATTGACTACCAATTTGCAGTAACCAAACCTTTAGAAATGCTATGAATTAAAAGGGCAAAGGCGGAGTTAATTACCAGGAGGTAAGATTAACTCTTTTTCTTCCTGCTACATGGACAAATATTCTTAGAAAACCTGCTGTGGATGTGGCCTCCACGTCGTGGCGTATTCTGTTGTGAATTCAGTTTCGCCACATGGACTGTGTCTTTAGGGACAAGAGAAAAGGATAAAATCATCCTCTATTGGTTCCCCTGAATTAATGTGCGGCCTTTCATTACAGGTCTGCTCATGCCGATATATAAACAGCACTGTCTTTTGGTGAAACATGCAAACCATCCTGCTTTTGAGGATTCGGCTCCATTTCAGAGTCACTGCTGCAAAAAAATGACACCAAAGTTTTTAAGTCTTCAGATGACGTTATTATCACTGTTTTGCAGTAAGGCTGTGGAAACAAAGTTATACCCACTTGTATTTAGCTAATAACATTAGCCACAATCTTTAACTTTGTTTCACACAGTGTATGGGTAAATAATTGTGAATGACAATCAAATAATGTGCTACTGAAAGGGTAATATATGCGCATTCTCACCTGCGTAAAAGATTGTATTAAAAATCCTAATGCCCACATCAGGAGGTGCCTAGATACCAATTACAGCAAGCAGGAAGCAAATTTCCCGTGAAATAAAACAGCTAATGGGAAATAGAGGGCGGCAGGCAGCATTCCTTATTGCCCGCTAAGCTGGAACAAGAAAGAGAGGCAGGCAGAGGCGGATGTCCACAACCAGCATGGTTTTAACCACACTGGAGCCAAATACATCATATGGGCCTTTGGAAATGGGGCCGTTTGAGCTCAAGATGATGTCACTTCCCCATACACACAGTGTGACCATGTGCTATCTCGATGCTATCTGGTCTGGAGATCTCTTTTTTTGTATTCAATATCTCCCTGTTGAACTGTTTTATGATGAAAAATTCTCATTTTTAAAAAATTACAGTTTTTCCCCTGGTATAAATTGAGAGAGAGTGGATACACGTGACACAGACAGAGATGGCAAATGACCTGAGGTCTTTGGCCAGACTCAGCTCCATGATGTTGTGATTATGACAAACACCAGTGGCCATCGTAATCACTGACACTGAGTCCATTTATCTTTATATAAAAAAGAAATGGAACTATCCTTACATATATATTTGAACAAATACAAAACATATGAAACAGATTATCAGATCTATACTCATGATAGGACCTGCACTTGAATACACCATTTAAGGACACCAATCATGAACTCTTAACTTCCAGAAAGCTGGGAGACACCCAGAGACAGATTAAAAAGGGAAGTTAGTAGGCACCCGGTGGCTTGGTGGGTTGAGCAGGCGTCCCATATATGAAGGCAATGTCCTTGGTTTGTTTGTATGTTTGTTTCCAGCCTGCGGCCCTTTGCTACATGTCATCCCCATCTCTCCCCCGTTCACACTTTGATTGTTCTATCAAATAAAGGCAAAAAGCCAAAAAATGATCTTTAAAAAAAAAAAGGAAGTTGGGGAGGCCACACCATGGATGTAAAAAGAGAACTGGATACAGCGCTGGAGGTGGTGGCCCTGTTCATCCCAAAGAAAGCTGATCAGCCAAAAAAGTTCAATTGCTGTGTACAAAATTACCTGGATGATTGGCACTGTGGCCCATAGAGCAGGCACACTAGAGACTTCCACCAGCCGAGCTGGCTACTTCCAGTTTAGCGCTCCACTTATTTTAATGGGGATAAAATGGTTCAAACCTGCGGCTCATCTTAAGTTTCAAAATGTTATCACACCAAATGGATCAAATTCTGATAGTGAAATTAACCACCCTAAAATGTATCCACTGATTTGAACCAAAACCCACAAGACACCTTCATGCGGAGCATCCGTCTGTTGCAGGACCGTTTCACAAAAGCAAATCAGCAGTTCCTCCTTCACTCAATTTAATATTTTCCACAATAATTCTATGGCAAATTAAAATGATTGCGTAAAACTTGATTTAAAAGCCTAGTCTCAATTTAACACCCAGTCTCCTTTACTAACCCTGTGTGGCTATATATTTTGACAAATAAAGGCCTGTCTCCATTAGAGGCCTGGTCTGGTTGCCCAGCAGTTCTTTTTTTATATAGAAGTTCTTCGGATGTATACCTCAAATTATGTGTCCATTCCTAAATTACCTTGTAAGTTATTCATATTCCTTTAGTCCATCAAGGTCCTCAGATCAAAACAATCAAAAAAAATTTAATCCAAGTTGTGAGTATTGTTTCAACAGGATAAAGTGGTGTTGTGTTGGTATGCTGAGTGCCGTAACTTTCTCTCTCTCTGATGCTTTGTCTGTCAGAGCGTGATCAAATGAATGATTCACTATTGATATATTATCTACTTTAGCTTTAGCAATATTCATACTGGTTTAAATAAAGAATTTGATTGTATTTCCTGATCTTTGCTGAGCAACAGTTTTGTGTGACATTAAAGGCCTGTCCCGAATATAGGCCTGTTGATTTCAATGATTATAGCAAATACTAGCCTGGGCTATTAATTGAAGTTTTACAGAAAATATTTCAGCTCAAGTCTCGGAAATTCTTGCTACATTTCTGATGTACACAAAATCCAGATACTATGCAGTTGGAGCGCACTACATACAATTTACGCCAGGAATAGTGTGCTGCTATGCATCGTAAACACAGGTGCAGACAGTTCAGACATACATGGAAAACACATACAGAGAAAATATAGAGAAGCTGATGCTGTAAAAGTTAAAACAAATTTGGACTTTTAGTCCCAGCTCCAAAAACAATTGATCCATCAATAGTATCTTTCATCTTTTGACACCCCCTGGAAAATATTCAGACAAGTAATAACTTGCTTGAGTAATTTTCTCGAACTTGACAAAGCTCCTCTAAAGCCACTGAAGAAATTATACAACTGTTTTCATGGACTGTCACTCTTCGTAAATTGACGTTGACATGTAGAATTGGTGAAGTGCCCCTTTAAAACATGAACCATGAATCATTGAGTCTGTATTATAACTAACCTTCGTCTTTTGTTGAAAGCTATTATCTGTTCGCACTTCCTTTTCTCAGGTAGCTGAGTGGGTGAAATGCACACGAGCTGCATTCTCTGTAGAGCCCCATTATAAAATAAATTTGGAAATCAAGAGGATGTTGACTGTGTTCTCTCCTCCTTACGGTCTGCAGAAAGCCAAACCCAGAGAGAATAGTCTGACCAGAGAAGACCCACCAGTGAGGGAACCTATTGATTTTTTTTTCTCCCCATGTTCTCTCTGCCAGAGTTGTTTGTTTCTTTTTGCTCATTGCCCCTGTTTTATTTACAGGCAGTGGGATCAATAGAGACACTTCCTCACTTGCTTGTTTCCAGCTTTATGAAAACACATCTTTCAGCATCTTAAGCACACTGGCAGATCTACATCATTTCTCCAGTGGTTCAAATAATTTGAGTTCAAATGATTGACAAGTGTAATTGTGCAAGAAGGTGGCCGTATAGAACGAGACGAAGTGCTGCGGCACTGAAGTGAACTCTTAATATGTATATTTGTTGAGCACTCTTCTGAGCTGTCATGAACTTGTAAAAAACATCTCCTGAATATCGACCTCTGCAGCCGTCAGTTCTTAAGGGAAACTAGTAAAATGAAGACACTGTGAAGACTTTCACGAGCAAAACTGGGATTTTCTGTACAATTGTCTGAACCTGTTTAGGTGACAGATCAATATGTTGGTTGTTTCAGAAAGCCTTAGCAATTATAACATAAAAGCAGGGAAACCTGGCTGGAAACCTGGTTGAGGCTATTAGGCAGTTCAACCGCCACAGTGGGTGTGTGCCATCTTTTCTTCTTGCTACTTGACTGACCTTTCGCTAAGCCCCGCCTCTTTGTGATGGTCTGACAAGCTGTCGGAGTTAGCATGGAGCCCACACTGTAACTAACTGCACTCCCTGAAGAAATGTTATCATATTTTTGGAAAAATGAAACAGTGATTCCAGAGAGAAGCAGACAGAGGGGTCTACAGTCTGTGTTTGAAGGATATATCCAGGATGTCAAACTGACTCAGCTGGTCTGAGTCAGCCCGATGCTATGTTATGATTGGCCAGTCTGCGTCCAGGGGCGGGACTTAGCAAAGGGGCAATTCTCTAACTATTAGTGGTCGCTGTTTAACTAAATCGTTTTTCCTTTCACTGCCAAAGAAAGTAGCATGTAATCTAGTTTTCAAAGACACTGTTCTCCCAATAAAGCAAAATGGCATTTGTTTATATTCAACTGACAAAGCCCTCTAGTGGCCGTAGGAATTGTCCATTGACAGCAAAAGACGAAATTTTAATTCATTTGTTTACATGAGTGTCCTGCACTACATGGTGCCCAGCTCATACATTACATTTATGGTACAAGAAAATAGTGTTGCAGTGTTTGGGAGTTAGCAGAGGAAGAGGGTTGGGGTCAACAAAATGTCAGACTTTAACACAGGAGTCCACTGTTTCTTTTTCATTTCCTACTGACAGTCAACATTAGTTTCTTTTAACTATGGCCACAGTCTTTCCCTGACTCCATTTGGATCCTATTTCCCCGTGTTTTTGTGTCTAAGTGACTAAATGTGTCTAAATGACGACAATTTTCGAAATTAGTCCAGTATTGAGCAACAGCACTGCAGCCGGGCAACAGGAAGTAACATAATCTTCAGGTCACTATCACACTGTCAGTGTATGTCTACTAAAGGTGCTTGTTTTTGCCACTGACATGCAGTGATTGTCATTATAAGAGTCTGACAACATTATGGAAAGAAATAAAACATTTTTCTTAACCTTTTGACTGAGCTGGCCTTGTTGTTATTGTCTTCCTGCAACAACTCAACTCTCGAGAGACTTCCGAACGAGACTTCTCCTTGGGTGAGACTTGGGTAGACACAATAACAAAGAGATCGGATCAAGTGAAGGGAAAAAAAAATGTTTTTATGTTTTTATCAGACACTTATAATAACTAGAGACCATCTTGGGATGGGATCACTCCAAGCTGTGATACAGCACTCCACAACTTGTGACACGAGCAAATGTGGGTCAGGGGTGTAAAGTCTGGGGGCTTGTGGTCCCTTCCCTACTGCGCTCAACAGCTCGACCCTGATTTTGATCTCAACTACACACCTATACACCTGTAAAGTTTGAGACTGCACCTTAAACAGTTGTGATGCTATTGCATTGACAAAATCTGGACACAGACAGACTATCTGTCTCACAACAGCTTCTGTGGTAGTTCCCCCGCTACAATAGGTGTCACCTGGACCACATTTTGCCATGATGAGACACACACACACACACACACACACACACACACACACACACACACACACACACACACACACACACACACACACACACACACTAACACTCACAAGGTGAAAACAATACCAGCCGTCGTAACATTGTCTCGGCTGTATTAATCTGAGCCTGTCAGTGCCAAAACAAAACAAGGTCATTCTTATTCCTAAACCACAGTGATGTAAGATTAGAAACTGGTTTTATTTCTGAAACGGTTTCATTTGCCAGACTTGTTTGTTGTTGTGACTCTTGTCATTGATGAAACATTTGCCTCTCATCATCACACATACATGCTCACATGAATACCAGCCCAGTATCCCTAGGCATCACATCCATATTGGATGACTCTGTTCCTCACAGTTTACGTCGAATGCCAACTTCCAGTGCCAACGCAAGGAGTAGTGCAGAGTTTGCGTCTCGTCACAATCCAACAAATTATACGTTGTTTTTTCTTAGCAACTGTAACTATGATCTGGCCTAAACCAAGTGTTTTAATTATCTAACCAGAACCATAGTTTATTTTCCATTAAAAAAACGCTGGCATTGGACGTTAAACAATGTTGTCATTGAATGTAATCCAATATCAATGTTGTGTCTAGTGATAGGGTTATGTTGGCATGCATATACGTGACCACATGCATATCTGCATTCACACGTGCCAAAAATGTTCTTATGGCACAGGAAAATATATGTAATTCACATGAACATGATGAAAATAAGACAAAGGGTAAATTACTGGATGCATTAAACCAAACAAAGGAATTATATTACTCATTTAAATACAGTGTTGTGTGTATACAGTGTAATGTTTGGCAAATACATGTGGTTTACAAGCTGGTTGCTAAAAGTTCAAAAACAACCACCATCTATCTTAAGTTTCCAACGTCTCAGGAGAAATGGTGTTTGCATTTTATAGACTGGCCCTCCTCTCCCTCCTCCTGTTGACTGGCAGGCTGTTCCTGCCCTGATGCACAATGCTTTCACACTCATTTTGGTGCAGAGGGTGCTACACATTGAATTAAAAGAGTTCTGATTGATAAGGTAGTTGAAGGCAAATCTGCTCCCACTAATTGTCTTTCAAATGCCCTCATTAATCAAAGCAGAGTCGGCCCGGTGACGGGCGGTCCTGTCAGCCGCTCTGCTACAGGCTCTCCTCCGGCCACTCACCTCCCAGCATGATGCCTGCTTCCCCTCTGTCAGGCGCCGCTGTCCGAGGACTACAGGAGCACAGGCCATCCGTCCGTCCGCTGCACACCTGCCTTCTGCCAGACAGGATCTGACCGCCCCCTGCCACTAGGACGGCCCCAGAGACCAATTTAGCAGCCACTTAATGATTCATGACTTCAAGTGGTGGAAATGAGGGCAGCATATGATAACAGGAATAAACACATTTAATTAGCTCCTCGTATACATTATTTATTTATTTACCTGCACTCTGATTAATTTATATATTTTGTGTTTGTGTTGCGAGGATTTTTGGTATTCACAGCATCTGGCAGAGAGCCTTTGTTGTGTGGTTGAGGGAGCGCCTTCTCCCACACCTATCCTTTGGGAGGGGGATAGCTGCGTACCTCCTCCTTATCTGGGGACCTTTTGCTAGGGTGCAGCGGGGTGGGGTACCAGCAGGGATTTGGCAAGCCCCCCACAATGAAATGAAACGAAATGGCGGAGAATATTAGACTTTAAAATATACAGTTCCCTGTGCTCTAAGTAGCCTTGTTTGTGAATTTCCTGACAGGTAGTTACTCCCCCAGTTTTCTTTGAGCATGGGGCATACATTTTCATGGAGGCACTAATCAAAGCTGTGCTGTGGCAAACAGCACAGCCACAGTAGGCCCAATCAAAGCCGTGTACCTGGCTCTCTTCCATAAGGCTGCGGGAACGCTGATGACAACTCTTACCCTAGCATCTGCCATCGCATCCATCACAGGTTGACTTCCTTCACACTCACTCTCCACATCTCTCTCTCTTATAGACACATGAGCACTGACTGCACTATGAGCTCTCACTCAGCAGCGCGAACGTCATGTCTCTGGGAGTTCAGTAAACACAGAGGAATAAGTTGCGTCTGCTGGTTAGAAGAGTTTGGCAAAAAAGATCATTAAGCAAAATTATAGTTGAGTGTCAGATTTTTATGCAGAATGTTGTATAATTTTCATTTTCATGGAATTTCTCAGATTCGTGCTGAGATTGTCTCCCTGTTACACTGATTACAGAGGGGAAAGGGAGGAGGGGGCGCATAAAACCAAAGAGAGAAAATGCTTTAGTTGCTGTCACTGATATCGTTTCCTCTTAATTAGCTGTTGTTGAAGAAATAAACTATAATTGTCTGCATGGGAGCAAATTAAAACGTCTGGTGTAAAACAAGCTCAGAAACACAACGTGGGAGTGACCTCCAGCATTGTCCTTTCAAGGCTTTGCTCTCTTTGTCACTTTTGTGAGGGGAAATCAGTGAGAGCACTGCGAGTGGGATGATGAGAGTCGAGGAGGTTAGAAAAGGCCTACATCCAAAGCAGCGGACGCAGAGATTCCCGCTGCCCGCTCTCCTCCTCTTCTCTTTTCCGTCTCTACGTCCCCCTCTTCTCCTCTAATCCCCGGCCGCTGAAGACCTCCAGACGCCCTCCTCTCATAATGACACGGCTATCAAACCCAATTGCTGTGGCTCAGACCCAAGGCAGTGCATTAAACCCCTTAGTGTCTGATTGCTTCTCCAGAGTCAAGTGGTTGTGTCCTCCCTGTCATTCCCCTGGCCACCGCCATCGCCATCCCGGCTGCCTGGAGCTGCTGAGACGAGAGCCCTCACACAGGCCTGGTTAACCCACTCACCCCATTCACACTGACCTCATACATGCAATGAGGCAAGGGCCGCCACAAAAAGATGCGGGAGTGCTGATTCCGTGACAGGCTGCCAAGATTGTTTTTTAGGCAAAATGAATTAAATATGAGCGATTAAATATGAGAGAGTTCTTGGTGATCTTCAGCAATGTCAGAATGACCCGTATGATGAAAGAACTTGTTGTAGATTTACTAAAATATGCTTTTAATGCTGGAACCTGATTGGTTCCCAACAAGAAGACACAGTTCAAATTATGGCATTGTTATTTTGTTTTTGCATAAGGTGTGAAGTACATGCCTTTAGTAAACCCATATTTATGTTAAAGTAAAATTACAGACTTCAAAATACAACAGCTGAATGGCACTACTAAACATGGGAATAAAAGTGCCATGATGTTATTAGTTCAACGTATCCTCATAAAACAGTGTGGATATCTTACAAATTAGCTCCCACAATATCTTACGAATTAGCAGTGAGCAATTAGCACATCTATATGTAGTTTGGGCAGAAGCCCGGGCATTACTAAAATAAGGCAACAAAACTAGTTGGTTATGGTTAGATAAAGATGGCCAATGCCGCTAAAAAACACCTAGCTTGGAGTGGCAAAACTGCAGCCCAAAAGGCAGTGGTATGTCGCTACAAAACACTGTAACTGATGTCTTGGACACTGGTTTCTTGGGTCAAAGTCCAGTGTTTGCTGGACCCATCCACCTCCCACCCATCCTGAGCAGACTTTCGCACTCTTTAAATGAGTGGGTCCCAACTGGTCCAGCCACAGGGTCCAGATTTGTGCTTAGTCATTAGGTCAAGGTCCACACAGTTGAATACACTCAGCGTCATACTTGTGTTTGGCCATATTGTGGAGCTACTTTGCCGTCTCTGTTAAGTGGCTGTACGTTAGTTACTCACTCTACAGCAGGAAACAGCACTTCAAAATAAAAGCTCTGTATCGTAAATTCACCGCACTTGGAAATAAAGTGTGTTTTTTTACAAACAACATGTTTTTGAGCCAGAGTGGACCCGCGACCCACTTTTGGACCACGACCCATCATTTGGGAATCACTGCTTTAAACTATATCCATTGCTCTGCGCATCTAATAAAGACGCAGATGGGTTGACACTGAAGCTGGTGGAAAGCCCAGTGCATCTCACACAGACACTAGATGTTCCCCCCACTTTTATTACAGTGACTGCCCTACCTGTTATGTTCAGGAAAAGAATCATGGTTGGGTGTCATCACGTTACGTTAAGTACGTAACATCACAACATGTTGTTATGTATGTGCTTAACTTAAAATAACTTGAATATAACTCAAATTTTGCTTTTACATGGTACATGAACTCTGGTCTCCTGTGTTAAAGTCCTGTGTATGTTTGACCCATACATCCAAAGCAACTGCCTCCCTACATGGACTTTGTCACTTTTTATACTATGTCACTGGACAAAAAAAGTAATCTTTACATTAAGCAGTAGCACATTCAGTCCTATGAGGGTGGTATTTGACTTAATTTCGTAATACCAACAATAAAAAAATGGCACACGACCTACGGAGCTACAAAAAAATCTGGTTCAATAATATTTACATTTCTGATTATAAAGGATAATGAACTTAGAATTTAGTTCTGACTATGTAGTACATGCCAGTTCACATTATGATAGCTTCTCTAATTTGTCTTTCTTTATTTCATGGTGGTCTGGGGTGAATATTAAGAGACAAATAATGATGATGTGATTAGCTATTTTTTGACCACTGCAGACACACAAATTAAGTGAAACACAAAACAACAACTTGCAGGTTATTGTGCTCTAACGTTAATATGTATTTAATAACAATTAAAGCAACAGGGCTAAACAACAGCAACAGTGCTGACAGAGCTAAAGGTGTTAACTGGGAAGGAACCACGACAACGTCGTCCCGATGTCAGCAGTAACCGCTGTAAGAGAGCAGTGCAAAGCGGTGGTGATAAGCTAGCCAGTGGGATACACACATGTGCTAATGTGCACACATAAACACTTAACCATAACAAAATACAACACACACAGAGGTAGCGTGACTTAATTCTCTGCTCAGGATGCCATTACTGCACTGTATCTTCACATAGCAAATAGTTGTTTGTGGCTATATTAACGCTCTGAATGTCGCATACATAACCTTTAACTTATTTCCAGGTTTTAAATGAATGGCACTTTTCTTGATTCTATTGCTGCATTTCATCTTGTTCTGTCTCATTTTAAGACACTGACACTAATTTCCAGACCATTCTTTAAATAAGTTAAATTGTTTTTGACAAAATCACCTGACAACATGCAGTGAAGGAGGTGCTGGATGACCTATTGCAAAAAAAAGCTGTCTTGGTGACTACAAACAATCAAAGGGTTCACGCAGAGACAATATCAGCAGAGAAAATGTAATAAATAAAAATATATATATATGTTATAGTAAATATTGGCTCCATTTGCTCAGGAAGTTGTTTATAAAATACATGACCTTGTTATCTTTTCTGTGACATGAGTTAATTGTATTTCTAAACAATATGCTTTTAATGTCATGCATAATTGACTGCTCATTGTTGGACCGACACCAGCCGTCACCGCACGTTGCTGTGTGGATGTTCCTACAGTGCAAATGGCAAAGCATCGTCCATGTTGCCTGCACACCCAGGTTTGCACTGAAGGGAAAAATAATGGGAATGAAAGAGCAAATATCTGTAAGTATTTGTTTGTCAGTGTGTGTGTGTGTTCCTGTATGTATGTGTACATGTGCATGAGCAGTGTATGTGTGCGTGTCCGTGCCCGCGTGTAAGATGGAGTGCAGTGTCGGAGTTTGGGCAGAAGGTGAATAACTACAGTGCTTACAGTGTAATCATGGTTCCTGTCAGCCCTGCTGCAGGAGAGGAGGGGGCGCCCAGCAGACTGAGCTCCTCGGTGATGAAGTACAGGCACCGAGGAGCGCTCTACACCTGGATATTTATTAACACAGGCCTGACAGTAATGAGGCCTGAACAGGTGGGCTGGGACACACATATCAGAGTGAGGAGCATCCGCCAGGAGGCAGTGGGGGAGACGGTGAAGACGAGTGGGAGAAGTTCACCCTGCAGGAACGCAGCCCTACAGAGAGCTGTGGCTGCACACCCACTCGTACCTACATACACATCTGACTAGAAACAACAACAAAAAACAACAACTAAATGTCTATTTCTTCTGTGCCGCTCTGAAATGTGCATGCCACACTTTATTAAATCAGCCAAACACGTTCAACTGGCCAGTTGGTCGTAAAAATGTTTGAAGTTGTTTATTTTTCTGGCACTTTTTTATGTTACCAAACATGCAAATAATTGAAAACAAACTCTCAGAATGAAACAGAATGTGAATACAGTGAGAGGTATAATTTGCAAGCCAACAGCTCCTGTTATGAAACAGTCTATGAATATCTGGAACAGTCTTGTGCTTGTTTTACCCTTTAATTTGACAGGAAAACACCACTGTTCCATTTTTGTTATTTAGAGAAAACACCACTTTATTGTTGAAAAAGATACAGCAAAACTAATCCCTTTTTTTTTTTTTTAGCTTAACGACATGCTTTCAAATTGTCTGCAATTCAGGTGAACACTCGGTAAACATAGTTGTAAACAAAGGATGGAGAAACATTCAGAGCAGTGTGAATTAAAGCACTGAATTCTCCCTAAAATGTACTTGCACGTAATCCAGAGGTTGACATAAAGAGAAAGCTACAGACGTGATGAAGGAAATTAAAATAAGTGGCTCTCAGACCATGTATGTGGACCTCAGGAAAAACAGCAGAGATGCTAAGACTGGGACAGCTGGACAAATCACCAATAGCAAGGGACATTTTCCAGACCTCATTAGGGTTAAGGATAGAGTCATAGTGAGGTTAAGGGTAGGGGAGTAGGGTAAGCATAGAGGCTGGAGCTGTAGTGATTACAACTGGGTGATCTGGTGTGTTTGTGTGTCTGCATTCGCCTTGTGCTGCCTTTCTGTACTCCGGTTGTCTTATTAAGACTCTGAGTGAGGCTAATCAGTGCTGTCATCTGACGCTGAACAGATGCACCGAACAAAGGAGAGGAGGAGACCACTGCAGGCCCAAGGTGCATCTGCGGGGGAGGAGAGAGAGCTGTGCTGCCTGAGCTGATGCTAGCTGATGGCACTCCCTGTCAAGTACCCCTCTCAGAGACTAATGGGTGGAGAAAAGGTAGAGGGTGACTACGTCCAACATTTCATGTCAAATCCACCTTAATAATTCGTCATTGCCAGCTGTGACTGACACAAACTGTAGGTGAGACGGCTTCTCGTGCTCACCCAAAATGGCACATGGGGAAATTCACTTAACTAACGTAGTCGACTCTGGATCCGGTCTGCGGCGCTGTGGCTAATCTGAATTTCTGGTGTGTGAATAAAGAGTGAAACTTGTGCTTTACAGAGAGGACATGATTTTGAGAATGATTAGGGGAAAAGGATGGATGATGGCGCCCTGTGAACACTCCCCCTTATTCTCTGTTGTTAATGTCTCTCTTTCACTATCAATTCTGTCTCTTTCTTCCTGTCTTCCTGCTCCCATGTGTCTGTCTCTCTAACAGTCTCACTCTCTGTGCCAGCCACGGATAGAGAATTAGAAACTCAGCTAGGTCTGCAGGCAGACTTTAAAACCAGAGCGGTGACTATTAACTCATCTCTCCAGCCTTCCTGCTGAGTCTGCTGGGAGCTTGCACTCATTTCCTATGCAGACACTCCTAACAGATGACCTTGGTCTTATCAGGACAGGTCTAGATCTCGCCAAAACGGGAAAAATATTACCATTAAGTATATTTGCAGGAGAGAGACAAATATCATTGTTCATCTGTCATTGTGCTCAAATTTAGCCTCCGTAAACCATCGTAGCAGTAACGAGAACGCTGTGATCTTTGCCATCTAAACAGCTATAATAATGGTTTAAGATAAGTCTAATTTCAAAATGTGTGATACAGTAGCTTTTGGTTAATCTACACTGATCTGTATCTACCACGATGGACTGTAAGCTTCTTCTGTAAGTGCATGTTCTGGAAGAAAGTCTACTACAAGTGTAATTGGAAAAGCATGCACTCTACATGGATTTAAATGAATACCACACATGTCCTGCTTTACACATCAGTAAAAAAAAAGGCTTTCTCTTGTGCAACCGGTTCCATTTTTAGCCCTCCAGTCAAACCAGTCACATAAGCATACAATAGGGCTTTATTAGCCTATCCCCCACACTGCTGTGCAGGGAGGACAGATCTCCAATCTGAAGAGAACAAGCAGTTCCCTTTAAAGATCCTGTGTCTGGGGCTAATCTGGTAAACTCCCATAAATGCTCCTCAGCACCCCAGATGGAAGGAATTAGCCGCCCCAGACAGTGCAGAAAGGCCTTAAGCCTGTGATATACCTCTGAGATTAATTAGCTTCCAACTTTAGATATTATTATAGAATCTTAGGTTGCTACAGAAATTACCATGTCTTCAACTCCATTAGACAGTTTTGTGCCGCGGTCCAAGCAGAGAGCCGAGGCGCTTAGCAAGGCTCTGTCTTCCATAATGCATGTTGGCCTCATCCGTACTCTGACAGCACTTAAGAAACCTACAGCCATTTGAGTGACAAAGATCTCATCTATTTTTCAGTTTTGACTCTCACTGTATGAGGGAGGATCTTGTGCTATAGAGTGTGTGTGCGCGTGTGTGTGCACAGGTGTCTGCGAGTGTACACGAGTGTGCGTGCGTGCTGGGGCAATTAGAAATATGTTGTTGGACAACAGCCTTGGATTTACTCACAAATTATCTCAACTCAGTGCAAGCTGGAGCGTCTCCGTGTGAGTCACAGTTTTAATGAGTTCTTTTCATGCAGTCCTCCGCAGCCTCGCTCGCCGGCGCTGCAGATTCACTATTTTGCTCTTACAAATCTGTGTGTTGGAGTATATGTGTAGGATAAAGCCTCCAATTGAAGGAAGACGAGGGATACATACCAAGAAAGGAGATACACCTTTACGAGGAAGAAAACAGACAATCTCCTGCCAGTTTAGAAATCTGTATCAAATTGTTTTGTGGAAATGACCTGGAGTGGGCAGCTCAGACCTCCATCTCTGTCCGTGTCAGAAAGCTTAGATTCTGAGTCTCCCAATCATCCCCTCTGCTCTCTCTGAAATGAATTTTATTTGATGTGGTTTAAAAATATATTATGAAAGCCACTCCGGCACTCTATGGCCATCCAGATAACATGCACAATATACTACACTGCATTAATGTGAACTAAATTATTATCAACTCATTCTGAAAGCCTGTAAACACTTTGTCAACATGTTTGTTGTTGCATCATATAAAAGCTGGATGTTAGATTTGAATTTGTTGCATGCCAGCTCCCATTAAACATCTTCTGACAGCGCTGCTCAGCATGATAAGTTTCACCCTTACAAAGAGGCGGGGCTTGATAATCCATTAATGTAGCATTAGACCAAACTTTTAAGCTCCCTCAGACAGGCCATCTCCAGTATTTGGCAACATCTGAGGTGGGCGGCTTCTTATTGCACATTAAGTGCTTTTAGACACAAGAGCGGAGCATGTGGTGAGTGATGCATTAGGAGACAGACTGTCGAAGATATGTGCTCTCTCATGGATGCCACTTGTATTGATTTCTATAGCCTTTTAATTTAAAGCACTTTCACTTAAGGCTGAGACTAATGTGAGAAAAGGCCGGCTGCATATGCAGCTGTTAATGCTACAATCATGTTCAATTAAAAATGCATGAGGCCACAGATTTAAAGATAGGTCCTTTGAGTTTGCATGTGCTCGTCATTAAATAATTAGGATTGGTAAAAAACAAAACAAAATAGGCAGCACAGTGTTAAAAATACTTCTAATGATCCCCTTAAACCAAACAGAGAAGACATGAATGGGACAGAGCGGGGACAATTAATCCCTGAGAGGCTCCGAATGACAAGTAGATGCAGCTCATTGCTAAGCGTATGACCTTGCTGAGCAGCCTTGAGAAAGCACAGGTGACCACTCGGCTGCTTGATAACTTCTCCCTGGCTGCATGTGCTAAGTGAAATTGCTGTTTTCAGCCATGGAAATGTAAGGCTGCAGGTTGATGGCACGTGGAGAAAAAAAGAGGGAGGAGTGCGAGGTAACTCTGTCTGTTGAGCAGGCCAAGGGCACCCGGTGTCAAGCTCATTAACCTCGGCAAGAGAAACGTTACAATGAGACAGAAGATATGCACGGCACCGGGTCACATCCTGAAGTGCTGCTTCTTGTAAAACCTGAACTCTCACCAACTGACACAGCAGCATCAGCATTTCATATATTAAAGGCCTTTTTTCTCTCAGTATTTGAGAGGAGAATGGGGAGTTGTGTATGATACTGTAAGTAGATTTAAATATTCAAAGGCAGGGGTGGCTCAGACAGCGCTGATGTGATGGAGTATACATCATTATGCTGCTACCGGGGGCCTCTCAGCATATCTTCATTTATAATGCTTCTCATACAGTCATCTACAATCCTGACCTGTTCAAATAAAGCCTTTGTCTCAGACAGGCACAATCAGAGTGATGAGTAAACACGTACACTATGTCTATCTTGCCTATTAATCTGGGCACCCAGCTGTGAGGAGGGCTTTGCTGCCCTATCTCCCCCGGTCCACACAGTAGCCCGTTCGTATTGCTGCCAGTGTTTGGATTTCATCGAGAGCTCGGGATCGTTTCACTGCAACACAGATCAGAGCGCACTGGTGAATGGATCGTGGCTGTTTCTGTGAACATTTTGAACCTGAGCTTTGAGGATGACAGCCCTTATTGTAGATCTGGAATATGAGCAACTTAACTTTTAGTACAACAAACTATTTTATTCCATGCGTCCATGTCGGTGATGGGGAGATGAACCCAAGGGTAGATAAAATTATGCATCGAGGCAGCTTCACCCCACGTTACTGGAGATACAGAGCAGCTCCACTAGAAATAGGAGAAATCACAAAACTGTATCTTGTAACTCTTTTAGTCAAACAGAAAAGTAGAAACTCATTTTCAGTACATATATCCTTGGTGTTTGTTGTGACTGGACTTATTTAGTAAGTTTTCTTTTTACTGCTGTGATAGAGCCCCCCCACACTGATGTTCTCCAGGGCGGTGTGGAGTTTTGGTTCTGATTATTGCTTTCTGTGTGGGGAGAACTAAAAACAGTTAGTACACTATTACAAACAATTTAAATTCTTACTAAACCTCATAGGCACAGTTAGAACTTTAAGGGCATAGTGTTTTTCTTCAGCAGGACAGTGGGTAGTGCTTCATCCCAGTGCTTCATAACAAAAATGCTCCCAGAACTTTTTTTAACGACATGCTCTGCTTGGGTATGTTTCTATGACAACAATATTTTGACACTAACATTAGCTAGGTAGCTAATAATGCTACATTAACAGAGGGTTGACGACACAGTCAACTAGGGCTGCCCCCGACTAAGAATTTTCCTAGTTTCGCCTGCATGTTTATGATATTAATTTAATTATTAAATGATATATTTTGGGCGGGGCAACACAATGGTTTGAGTTGAAGGTGTGAGAAAGAATAGTATCAGTAAAATTGTTAACACTGTGCTACATTACAGAGAAATACAAAACCGTACTAATGAACCTTCATTAATATAGGCCTATATTTTATCTACAAGTGCACGTCACACACTGAGCGAGCCGCCTGTTAATGACGCTGTCGGCAAAGCAGTAATGATTGTGCCAAGTGGCTAATGGGCATGTGTCTACTGACATGTTCCAGATGATACGTCATGTTTGTAGTCGACCAATGAAGATGACACCACTGGCGCCTTTCTGAAAAGCTCAGAGATTTTCAACTTAAAGCGCTCAGAGCAGCCGCTCAAAAAAGGCGGAGCGGTCCGAAAAAAGCTGCTGGGCACAGTGCCTTTTCTCTAGGTGGCTCCATGGGGCCACATATGCTCTGTCCCTATTGGGAGCAATTGAAAAGAGATGCTGGCACTGTGGAAAAAAAAAAAAACGCTATGTGGCCACAGGCCCTAAAGTTGGGGTTTCACTATGCTGTTTAGGTTAGAATTGCGCTGGTCATGCAATTGTTGCTGTTGTTGTAATTGTTATTTCAAAATAATATAGATAATATATTTAATGCCTACATGTGATTTTAGCGTCCCCCGCTCAGGCATACTCATACTTCAATTCCAACGGCTAACCAGTTAACCAGCTTGGAGGCCAACATTATTAGTTGCTCAGTTGGTAATTTGCAGGTATGCATGCATGTAATTTACTATTGACTGCTACTTCATGGCCCATGATTCCAGCGTACTGTAATTTCATCCCTTCAGCTGGACCAGACCTCTTCAGAAGAGGTCACTTAACAATGGCCGGTAATGGCAGGCCAAGGAAAGGTGGACAAAGCTGTCACCATTCAAGCTTTGGTATCCATAAAACCAGGCTCATGAATGAAACAGCCCTTAATGTGCTTCTTTGTAAAACCACCCTCAAAATCTGATGAGAAAAATGTGTGAATTCAATAGTCACTATGGTGGTATGTCATGGATATTCTTGTGTGTAGTGGTGTGAACTTTAGGTGTAATATGCTTATGAATGTATGCTTGTGAACCATGATATAATCTGATTTGGATTACTAAGAAAGCAAGTATAAAAAAACAGAGCCTGTGAACAGATGTAGGGTCTGTAACTCTGCAGGTGAATATTCCATGACATTTCATCTGCAGTGGTATTAAGGTGTGGGGCGACACTGGCCATGCGGGTAGGCGGCTGGTTGAAGCATGAAATTCATTGTCAAATACTTTCTTCCAGTTTAGGAGGAAAAAAACGCCTGCTGTGGGGGAAATAACAGGAAATAAACCTACTTACTGGCATTCATTATGTGAGGTTACTAGCTACAAGCTCAGAGCCTGACAAAAGACATTTCTCTTTTTCATCATGGCAACTATGTCATATTGAAATCCATCATGTCATTTGAGATGGCTCAATTCATAGAAAATATAGGTGTATTAATAGAATATAACAGAAATCCTATTACTCTTTTGAATCTCAGTGTGAAATGCATAAATTGCAAATGGGTGGGTGCGTGGAACGTGAGGCCGACCTGTTAATGAAGGGCTCTGATTAGCATTTGTTAAAACTCAGTGAAGTTCTTACATGCTAAAGGTCAGACTGCTGTTCTGACATGGGGAGATGAAAACGTTCTACTTTTTGGGGGAATGTCATGATTTGAATTAAGATTGTCAGATTGGCTGTAAGCTCGTATCACAGTGCAGGCGTCTTGTATGACCTTTTCAAGGAATTGTCATTTTCCGCCCCTGTGATGCCACCATGGCTCAGCGGGGGAGAGGCCCCTCTTCTCTCGCCATGTAATTTGTCCTGGGTGTTACCATTCACACTGCGCTACTCCCAGCCACTCGCCCAAATGCCTATGTATCTACAGACCAGCAGGCTGCGACTACAGAATAACGAGAATGTAGCCGCTCAGGTTCTACTCTATGCTCTGTGTACAGCAGGAAAGGCCTCTGCTGTGTGCTGTCGTTGGCCTGAGCATCACACACTCACAGCCCTGCGTGGCTCCAGTGCTGGAGCAACCACTGATCTAAAGCAAATATGATCGCAGTTAACGATATTAACTACACTCGCTACAACAACTACACTCATGAGCAGTCAAGCACTGAAGCCAGCTGTTGAAAGTTGTTGTGTACTTTGCACTAAACTATTTTTACTCACAATGATGTGTGTTCATGACAGGCAACACAATATAAGACACAAATGGGGACATAAATAATGTGTCTATAAAAAACAGCCTGCATATTAACACTTACTGTTGTGTTAGAGACACAAAATATAAAGGAGTTTTCTTCAACATGTTGCCATCATATTATTATAAAAAATACCTCGTGAAAAAAATGTGTAGGTAAAAAAACGGGTTAAATTTAAAGACATAATCACTACTTCAACAGAATGTCACTGACTATATTTCCATGTTGTCCAGGTCCCATCTATAACAAAGCCATAGAAATGGCATTCAAACTGCAGTTATAGTATCTATAACGCAGATTTAACCCAGATGCCTGAATGTCTTTGACCAGTAAATTGCCAGATTACCAGTTGGACTAAGAGGGCAAAATGCCATGGGGCCCCTTTGGGTCCCAAAGGCCCCAGGGTCACTGCATGTCAATTAGTTTTTGTAATTTAATTAACTGCAAATTTGTTAGAGAATTTGCACCCCTATAGAACAATATCAAGTATCCTACAGTATTAGCTAATGTCTGTGTCTAGTGAAGGAGCCTAGAGTCAAATCTGTTTTTATTAACTTCATTATTTGTGTGTATGTTGTGTTCATGTGGAGCATATTAATATCATGTTTGATGGGGTGACGATCTACTAATTAGAGGATTGGCGGTTTGACCTGGCTCCTCCAGTCCGCCTGAGGAAGTGTCCTTGGGTAAGATACTGAATGTGCGAGTAGCAAGTGGGGCAGCTTCGGCCACTTGTGTATGAACGTGTGTGTAAATGGACACATTATCACTCCCAGCTCCTCAAATACCGACGTCAGTGGCCTAAAGGAGGATTTATACTTATCCTTGTGTGCGATTTGTCCTGGTTTCATATGAGTAGAGCAAACCTCCGCTAGTTGTTAGACTAATTTATACAATGTATAATGCCATAGGCTTGTGCTAATAATGTTAGCATCTTATATTTGTTTGGAAAACGGGTTTAATATAAGACAGATGTTTTGTCGGTGAACCTTGTGAGTTGTCATAGAACTGAATTTTGTAACATTGCTTTTGTTAAATGTTGCTGTTGTCCCTGGCTTCATATGAGTAGAGGAAAAGTCCACTAGGCGCTAGGCTAATTTATACAATGTTAAATGCCATAGGCTTGTGCTAAAAACATTAGCATGTTGTATTTGTGTCCAGCAAAAGACAAGTTCTTTGTCTGTGAATGCTGCGAGTTATAGTGAAGCCGATTTGAGTCCTTATGTTTGAAAATGTCACTATTAAGTCATGTTTAATGTGTTTTAAACAACTAAACTTTTCTGCACTTCACAGAAACTCCACCAGCCACTAGTGTTGTGGATGTGTAACAGACACACCACCGTACAAGTATTAATACTCACAATGTGATGAGCTGACGCACATCAGCTCTACACTGACGCGTAGGCCTAGAGCTGATGCACAAGAGATGATGAACAAATATAAATCCTGTCAAACTATGACGCTCTAAGTACCCCTCCAGCGTCAGCTGCGGACACTCACAGACAGCATGTCCATTTATGCTCATTATGTGCATTGTGTCTTTTCAAAATAAACTCCTTTTTTTTCCCACATGAAACGTGCAGTTCCTGCTCATTAAATGCACACACTCTCTTTTCAAAATGAACTTAGAATGTTGACAGACAAAAAAATTAAAGGTTTACTTCCCCAGGTTTAGGCAACACAAGCTCGTGGTTAGGTTTAGAAACAAACATCGTGGTTTGGCTTAAAAGAAGTAAATTTCTTACCAACATAATGTAACGTCATGTGACATATGTCACTAGCATGGTACACTACACATACTAACACAATATATTGTTATTAAAATAACTGGATTGACTTTTAGTTTCACACAGGACACAAACAGCGGTCTCCCGAGTGAAAGTCCGGAATATGTTTGACCCATCTTTCTCCCCTCCTGCCTGCCCTATGCAGACTTTCTCCCCCCCAGAGCATTAAAAAATGCCACTCCCTGACGTGTCTCATATTGCAGCTGCGTGGGTGTCTAACGCCGAGGGCCACTGACTGATTGGTATCGGTAAGCTGGAAGCAAGACTAGGCTGAAATGGGTGAATGGGACATGTAGTGTTTAAGTGCTTTGAGTGGTCAAAAGACTAGAAAGGCACTTTACAAATGCAAAGTCTATTAACCATTTAACCAAATTACTACAAACTAACACAAATTAAGAATTATACTATCATAGCAGAATCACAAGATTGTTGCACTAGACCTAATGATAACTTTTTACTGCATAATAGTAGTTTGTGTTTTGTATTGTTCTTTTTTAAATTTCTTGTTGTGTTCTGTGTTCTTATTGTGCACATTTCTTGTTGAGTTTTTGAGTTTTGTACTCTCTCTTGTGTATTTGGTAATGAGTTGTATATATTTTAAAGGCCCAACTAGGAACAGCAATTGCACATTAGCTTAGGCTATAAAAGCTGTGGTGTTGGGCATTGGTTTATGCTTTATACCTGCCCCTATATGACAGGGTACATACAAATTGCACAGAGGGTGGTAGGTGGTGGGAGTCAGTAGGGGCCCAACAGCAAATATTTCCCCTGGGACAACATTATTATGATTTAAAAAGACATTTATCGTCATTTTCTAACTATTACTGGCAACAGAACAGAACCTCAGAAAGACACATTTTGATGCAGGATCAGAAACTTGATTATTCACATGAGGAAATGAACAAATACACCCAGGACAGCACAACATACCTGCAAAACATGCATCTTAAAGAGACTTAGGCCTGTTTACAGGCCACACATTTAGCCACTGTGACACAACTTGTGATGTCTGTCTTCTGAGATTTGCACCTACAATGAAGACCATACTGCATAGCAGCACTATAGCTGATGTGGCACCGCTGCCCTTTCACAGCTAATTGGTCGCTCTGTGCTCATCATCTGGTTATCAGCGGTGATTGGCTGATGGTAAGCTGCGACTGGTCATTCGAGTGTCACTAGCCTGTGTTCCTGTAATTAAAATCTGTCATCCAGAACCACATCCCTCGTCGCCACTAAACCCTTTCGTCAGATGGCAGAGCTCAGATAAACTGCCCTGCAGTCATTTCTCTGATGAGAGAATGGCACATTTGTGCTGCAAAGTTTAGGAAACAGACAGAAAAACACCTCAAAATCTCCTAAAGCTGGTCTTACTGTGCCAAGTAAATAAGCAAAATGCACATTAACTGTCACATTAATAAACAGATGAAAGAGATACTAATAAAACTCAGATCACTGTATCTGATGTACCTGGAACTAAAGACTTTGCTTATTCATGTGCAGCCAATAAAATGGTTGCTGTCTCCCTACTGCAACTCTGAAACTTTTAACTGCAACAGTGAAGTGCTTCATCATTGACAGAAAAAGTAGAACTACTGTAGGTAATGTAGTGGAAGAGAGGGGGAGGCAAAAGATACTTGATATTTTTAATGATGTTGAACATTTGTTCAGGGCTTTAACTACTGGAGGGCACTCCACTGTTGAGTTTCCACCAGGATGGCCTTCAGAAACATGGACGACAGAAATCTTTGGAAATTAATTAGAGACAAATCCCTTCTCGCTGCTGAAGTGTGGCATTTAAGGCATTGTCCTTGGTGCTCGTATAACACCACCTTTCAGTGTCGACCCCTCTCCTTCCAGCGGCTGGATAATGCAGCCTAATCCACATTAGCAATCACTCCAGTCCCTGTTGTGTAGTGGCAGTCCTTCCTAATTGCTTGGCATTATTAGGTACTTTACTTGTAAATTTGAAGAGGAGGAACATCATTCTACTGCATCCAAGCAGCAAATGATCCAATTTGCTTAATTTCCAAGAAACACCACCAGTCTGCTTTTTCCTCACTGCTCCCCCTATTGTTTGCGGAGGGGAATGATGGAGCAGCACATTAACTAGCAGTCACAAACGGGTGCTGAGATGTTGTTTTACTCTGTTGTTATTTGAAAATAATTTCAGAGATCATAGCAATCCATATTTAAATAAGAGGCAAATGTGTATTCACAGACAGAGAGCAAGGAACAGTAAGAGTTTCATCAGATTCGCCTGACTCTGTTGCAGGCCTCAATCAAATGCAGAAGCCTGACTGAAATCAGCCTGTATTCAAATGAACGAGAGCCATTGTTAGGAATATCCAAAGGAGGAAGAAGAGTACCTTTGATCTAATGTGACGTCTATCCTTCAGCACTGCAGAGCTGTTTACTAAATTAAAAAATGACATTTAGGCGCATGTGATAGCTGGAGCATCAAGGCAGAAATTAGCCTATCAGACTCACACTGCTGATTTGCTACTGCTGAAGAATATCAGCTTTAAATCCCTCACATCTAAATATGTCTGAGTGACCTAATCTGAAACTCAGACACTGGCCTGAGGGGCTGAAGAAGGGAAAATAGTCTCATAATCTGTAGCCCACTCATTCTTGTCTTTTTCACACACTCAGACATGACTCTCTCTTCCTCTGTGATGCTCTTTTTAAAGTTTTATAGTCACTGTCTTGGCGTCGTTTTCACTTTCACTTTTAAAGAGATTTACTTATGAGTTGTTGACTGCTGGTCTCTCTTTATTTCTCTGTCTGCATTAAGGGGCACATGCAGCCCAATCCGGCTCATCTCTCCCTCTGCCTGTCAGTCAGCCAGACGGCCTGCGTCCCTGGACTGCGTATGGAGAAAGGGCGGGAGGGTGGAGGGAGGGGAGGGGGGGGAGAGTCGACGTGGCCCAAGGCGTGCCACTGCTCACCAAGGGGGAACAAGGCACACATGACAGCCTGACGACACTTGCTTTTGTGTATCATATCATTTTACCAATCATCTGCATTTCATTTATGTGAGACTTCGTACTCCAACGCAAAGTGTCAAGCCTGTTGGCCTAGTTAGGTTGAGAGTGAAGCTGGCTGGGTAAAAAGCGAGCTGATGAAACCCTCCTGTCCGTGGCCCGCTGACAAGCCTGGCACTCCAAATGAAAGTGGAAAGGCAGCCTTATTACAGTACGTTTCATACAGCAAATGGGGAAACAAATGTGACTTGATATCCCAGGATGCCCTTTGTTGTTGTTATTACTGCTGTTGTTATTGTCAATAATGGTGATGATAATGCCTGGTGTTTTGTTTCAGTGCTCGCTTTTGTTGTCTTTTTTTGTTGTTCTACCCAAACAGGCTTTGTTGGCAGAAGAGCTGCTGCAGCAGGGAAAGAGGCAAATTCCTCACATTGAGGGTTGCACTTAGTTATTGTGAGTCTCTCTTTTTTTGAATGTAGAACATCAGATGAAAACTCCAGATCCCGAGTTCATCTGTCTTTAACAATGTGGTAAACAAGAGACCTGACGCAGAAAGTTTTGTCTGTCATTAGATCTGACTCTTGTAATGTTTTATCTACCACACTCAGCCTGGGTATCTCGTGTTATTTACAGTGTATCTAATGCTAGACATTGAACATGATGCATCTCTTCACTTTGCATTATTTATGATTTTTCTAAACTGGCAACGTCTTTCATGGGGTTTTGTGGAATATTTACCATCAGCCAGCCTGTATTGATGGCATCAATAAGTAAACAGCATTCTGTAGTCCACCTTGATTAAACTTATGAGGCCCAATCCCATTTCTTAATTTTACCCATACTACTTATTTTCAAGTGCCACCTTGACTCTCCAAACAGAGTTACAAAAGCTAGTGGTTGAGAACTTCCTCTATGAAATGTGACAACCCTTGAGATGTTATTAGTATGCTGGTGTTTACATAAACAGAAATGATGACTGTTGCTGGACACTGCTAGTATGCTGTGTTCTGCGGTGATGATTTCTCTTGCATGAGCTATAAGCAGCATTTAGCAGTCATCAGGATGCTTGCTTTTTGTTCACATCTTCAAGTTCATGCTATTGTTACACCTCTGTAAGGGGAGATGGAAAAAATGAAGTGGAGGCGATGTTGCTGACTTCAAGTCTAAAGGATAAAGAATTAGCAAATACATACATGTTAACCAAACTTCACGACAAACGCATTTCTGCACAACAATTTTAAAGCAATACACTACAGAAAATACGCACTGTTCCTTTAACACTTTTTCTGCCATTGACAAGATTTTCCGTCATTTATGACCCAACGATTTTCCGGCAATTCGTGTTTTCACTGGTGTAGGATGGGGTCGCTGTTACACATCTGGTAAAATAGAACAGCATTGCAGTGTCAAAAAGCAAACGAAGACAAAGATCAGCTGGAAACCGGAAGGTGATGTTGTTGATGGAACTGTAGCAACTTGTAAACAACAGACTCTGACATATCCTGTTTTGATTAACATTCTGAGCCCAATTTGGACAAAGAGGCAAACGAGTTTGGTGGGACAAAACAGGATCTCCATGACAGTGAAAGTGACACACGGACAAGAGGACCACAGTGGAGGGGGAGACAATAGAACACTGAACAATCACTGAACATGGAAACGAGCTCTGTAATACCTCAAAGAGAATATTATTTTCACCATTATTATTATTATTATTTTTTTATTTATACAATTTTGAACTGACATAAGGAAATTAGAAAAAAATGTAAAAAAATGTAAATGTGAAATTGATTTTATACTTAAAAAATGATATTCTTTGACAAAAATGCATTTTTCTCAGCTTTTTGTCCGAAATTCAAGTGTTAATAATGAAAGAAACGGAATAAGGTAGAATAAAATATTTTTTTGTGTTTAAAAACAGAAGGTCTCTCCTTAAGTTTCATGTTTATACCGTTTACATATTCATAGAACAAATTATTCTGTGGGTCTTGAAAGATTAGTGAATATGATCAAAAATGCTGGCAGTGGCTGGCAACCTAAAAATAATACTCTTAAGAACCTGCACACTTTGAAAAATATATGTCTAGTACCTTTAAACAATATATATTTAATGCACATTTTTATATCTATTAGGCTATATATCTATTATCAATCAGGCTAACGTTAGCAACCCCTGCTCCTACCCTGCCAGTCTGCACTGATAATACAGAAGCGGTAACAAGTGCAGCAACTTCGCTTCTGGACCTAAGTCCAATTTCAGGCATCATATGCCATCAAAAGGAGGGCAACTTTGAAATATGTCGAAATGCAGGACTGTAATGCACAAATCAGCAATAACAATGTTAGCTAGTTAGCTACTGAGATATCAATTAGTTTTTGTTTTTTGCTGTCATGCCTTTTGTAAAGAAGAGGACCATAATACACTGGAACAACAAAAACTTAAAGAATACGATGGTAATTAGATTTTCTAAACCTTAATTAACGAAGAAAATAAATTTGTGGATTTAAAGTAGATTTTGGGGTAGTAATTGCTAACGGCCTGGTAATGAAGCAGTTATTTCTTTAATTTATTTGATGACTTATTAGATTGATTGACAGCATGAACCTGAAGACATGAATGAATTGTGAGTGTCCTGACAACTGCTAAATGCTGCCTATAGCCCACGCAAGAGAAATCACCACCGCAGGGATTGTGGGTGGATTTTGTTGTTGGTGCGGCCATCTTGCAGTTCATTTCTGGTAGCATTCGGTTTGGAGTGTGCCTCTGAAAAAACTAGGATTTGAAAGCCATGTAGCCCTCATGCTTCTCCCATCTATCCCAACAATAATCCGGACACCCTTCTCCTATATGTGAACACGCAACATGGATGGATAAGGGCCAAGTGGTAGGGGTAAGGGGAGTACTGGGATTGGGCCATTGTCTCTAAATGTGTCTTTCAGATCAGAACAAAGACCGTTAGGATTCTTTTGATTTAAAATAATTTTTGGGTTAGCTTTTAGTTTTTAAATTTCTCAAGAAAAAAAATGATGTAAGTGGCCTAAACATTCGTATATTCTATATGAACATCTCTAAGTGTTGGAGCAAATGCACCGCTGTGTCCCTGCTCTTAAGAAGAGCACAGATTAGCGATTGGCCCTCTTCCACTCTTTGTTGGCGCTACTGTCAGTTTTCCATAGAGACAAGAACACTTGGAGACAAACATTTAAAAGCTCTTCATGGTAAAAACAGTAGGAGGACTCTGTCTGAAAAAGGTCTAAATACAGAAATGAATAAATAAATACAATAAAATGTGGGCACTGTTCTCATTTTGCAGCTTGGATGCAGCCTTGTCAAACGGCACTTAAAAGCGAGGGAGCTGGTCTTGGGGGAGGTTGAGATGTTTATTCTAATGGATGCCATAATGAATGCTTACGGAGTCAGGCCTTGGCTTCGATAGGGGGCTCTGTGCCAGCATGGTTTTAAAGGAGAGCAGTCACTGCAGCAGCCCTGGGCGCTTGGCACGCCGAGTTCTCCACAATCTCTCGGCACACACAGAAATGGCAGCAAGGACCTGGAGATAACCACCCGTGAAATCTCTCATCACATGCCTTTGATTACTTGTCCACTATTTACAGTTTTTAAACCCTGAACTTCAAACACAGCAAATAAAACACAATTCCTGTGACATCTCCTTCCTCATTGGGCCGTGTTTATGAAAGATGTATGCCTACAAATTGTCCCGATGTTGTGTTCTCTCTCACTTAAGACTCAAAAAGACAGAAATTGAAATCAAAATGCTGGATTGACACCAAGTATCTGATGCTTTCACTGAATCACTCAAAACATTTAATCGAGTTTTGAAAACAGAGGCAGCTTTATGTAGATTTTATAAATGTGTGTCTATTTTTCCAGATTAAATAGAGCCTATGGTGTGCACAATTTGTATGTGTGTGTGTGTGTGTGTGTGTGTGTGTGTGTGTGAGTGTGTGTGTGTGTGTGTGTGTGTGTGTGTGTGCCTGCTGGGGGTGAAGACTGAAGCGCTTTATTAAAATGATGAGAGCAAGTTCAATTTGAATCATGCAGTGCCTGTCAGTGGCTTCTCGAATTGCAGGGCTGATGAAATTGCTCTTGCGGTTATTTAAAAGCAGTTGTAATCCATCTGAAAATGCTGTGATATAATCCATTTAATTTCTTATTCCTTGCAGCAATAACATTGAGTAACAAAAATCTATCAAAGCAATGTAGCCTGGTGATTTAGTAATTATCTTTATTTTACATTACTGCAATTCAGCCCGGATTAATTGGAGTCTTATCTGAACAGAGCGGCAGGTCACTTACCTCAATACACCACAATGTGTTTTTATCTTAATCATCAACCTCCACAAACTCAATTGTGACCCACTGTGCCAAGAAATGATTATTTTCCAATGCATAAAATCGGCAATATATACAGACGAGCATACTGAAACCAAAGTGTCTTTCACCGGTTCCTTCAAAATAAAACTTAAAAGTGGTGAAATAAAAACAAAAAGCTCACAGCTGACTGCTGCATTACTGCGATAACCTTATCAGAAGAGGTGAAGTGGTGAAAAAAACAATGTCTGTGGGAGGAGCAGCAGGATGTATCACATGGTAAGTGTCATGGAGTGATTCCTATTTGGGAGAACTCACAAAATATCCAGTATTGATCAGCTGTTTAAGTTGAGTTAATGTATGAGCGATGCTCAATGTATTCCCTAATGGGTAAGCTGCCTGTAGGCAGTGCACTGGTAATAAGACCTCAGACAGCCACATAACTCAGCCTGTCTCTAAGACCACTCTCTTTTTCCTCCACCTGGGCTATCTGACATCTGATATTAGCGAAATCGCGACACTCTGGAAAGAGGAAGTAGAGGAATGGAGGGGAGGGGAAGGAGCCTTTTGCAAAGTCTATAAGAGCTATGGCGGTCTGAGGGAGAAGTAATTAGAGCTTTATTCGCCATGAAGGCACCAAACTGGGTTTTATTGCTATCATTGTCAACATGTGTATAATACAGATTATTAGATTAAAGTGGTGTTTTTGTTTTGGTGTTTTCTTTATGCTGTAGCTCATTACTATACATTACATTACTATCAAGGCAGCCATCAGTTTGTGTTCATGTCATTGCGGTCAAGCAGCAACCTCCAGGGCAGGAAAATAAAGCCATCAAGGAAGTGCCAAAAAAAATACTACAGCTCTTTGAATGGCTACTTGAGGCTGGCTCCAAAAGTAAGTGAATCCCTATAGATCCCCATGTGAAAATACTCAACTTTACTGTAGACATAAACATGTTTACAATAAGTAAATATCTATATAGCTTATTTCAACATTCATGATGAGGGTTGGGGGGGTAATCTATATAAATCACCTGTTAACATTCCATTAAGGCTTAAAGTTATGCATAATTAAAGGCATGGCTGCTTTGATTGACAGGCTGTCTGAAATGTGTGTGATCCACCCCTTGCTCCTGCACAGCTCCACCCTCCAAATATGGCCCCTCAACATCTGATACTGATGCACAAGGCACCCTTTAACGTCTGTATGAGACGCCACCTGGCTTTAAACCAGCTCCAGTGTAAATGCATCTATGTTATTATTAGACCTTCAGGGCAAATACAAGTGATGTACGAGTACTATAAAGAGCGAGTCAGTGTTTGGATGAGGTTGTGATAAACAGATGGATCAAACAAACACAGGACTTTCACCCAGGAAGCCAGTGTTTGTGGTCTTTATGACAAAAGTCTTTTTAAACCAAACCATAATCATTTCCTAAACCTAACTAAATAGTTTTGTTGCATTAAAGCTACAGTTGCCTTGTAGAATTTCTACTGGCCTTACTGCATGTGGACGAAAACAACTTATCAGAGCCGAGGAGTCTGTAACGCAGCTGTCCATCATGCCAATCACAGCTCGTGAACTGCAGTCAAACTAGGCAGCTCTGATCAAATATGAGTGAAGATTTGGATACTGCATTGCCTATTTTGCTCCTGAGATGTTTTCAGAAACATATTTTAGTGTACTGTTAAGTTGTAAAATGAGAAAGTTAATGACCCAGCCGCCATGGTGGATACAATCAATCTGAAGTGCCAAGCACTGCCCACCAGCCTGACCAAGTTTCTCATTTTACAGCTAAACAGTACACTAAAATATGTTTCTGAAAACATTTGAGGGGCGAAATAGGCGATGCAGTAACAGAATCTTGACTTATTTGTGGTAAGGGCTGTCTAGTTGGACAGTTCGACTTCCATTCATGACCAGTGATTGATATGATTGACTTTGACGCTACAGACTCCTTGGCTCTGATTGGGAGGGGCGTGGGACATGACATTTTTCATTAATGGTCTCATGTACTTCTTTCAGAATATAGTCACAGTTTCAGCAAATTTATTTTTAAAGGCTGCCAGCTGCACCTTTAACCTACATTTCCTGTGAACATGGAAGTTTATTTTGAAAAGATATCGTATGCATGTATCAAGCGGAAAATGACACATCCAAAACTGATGCTTGAAGAGTAGCGTTATAGTTTGAAGCGCAGTGCCACTGACCAAGCTGCCATATTTAACAAGCTGGGAACAATAATGTGTTTGTATTTCACTCAGTCTCTCCTTTTTTCTCTTTTTGATAATTCATATCCTCCTTTATATTTATATTAGCACTGTACTAGTGATAATATGGATATTGTCACATGTGGATAACAATCATACAAACATGATTATAAGGCTTTACTTTTAAAAGACCAGCAATGAGAATGATATTGTGAATTTTTTTAGCTTCTTGCATAACAAAGGTTCAGTTCCTAACACTCAACAGGAAGCTCTGACGTCAAAGATGTGTCTCTCACCCAAAGTCAGCTGCACTAACCCACATATACTTGCCTAAAACTCCATTGTGGTGCAGTGATAATGCAAGTGGCTTTTTAGACTCAAAATCCATCTAAACACAAGGTTTGCTGAAATGCTTGTCTGTAATGCAAGCAGGGATGTAACATAAAAAACCAAAGGTATAGTCCTTTGATGTGTGTGTGCGTGTGTGTGTGTGTGTGTATGTCTGCTTTAGTGGTGTTGAGGACATCAGCGGTAGTCCGTTTGTTGCCTGCCTGCCTGCTGGTGGATAAAAAACATAAAGGACTGTCCTCACTAAGATTAATTGATTCCTTCACATTTGGATTCAGTTCAGAGAACCAGAGAAATTGGTTGTTTTGACAGTGGCGTGGCCCTCACTCACTCACGGCCAAAAACACACACAATAAACAAACATGTATGGTATGTACATCCACAGTTTTGAAACAGTGGCTTTAAAAACTCTCTGCTTTCTCCTTCAGTTGTTTTGGTACATTAGCGTTAGCATTACCATAGTTAATCGCCATGAACATAATGATTATGAGGAATCACTGGGGCCATCCATCTAAAAACACATCCTTTCAGGACCTTATAAATACAACTTTTAAAACATCACTTGTGCTCTTTAAATCACTTACGCCATGCTAACTGCAGCGCAGTCTTCTTGGAAAACATTTTTTCCCGTCGCAAGAAATAAATACATCACTGGCGGCAGGTAGAAAAATCATTATTTGTGATTTGAATTTACCTTGCCTGTAGGTATGAGTGTATCGATGCCGTAGCAGAGCGTGCACAACAGGCCAAAATAAAAACATGTAAACTCTTGGCTGTGGTGGGACTTCATGATGGCATTTTCATGTATTTTGATCATACCCTCCGCTCTCCCGGAAAGCCTCTCGCATGTTCCACGGCATAAGTGCTCATGTCTAATACCCTCAGAGGACGTTTTGGTCTGTCTCTATGAGTCTAATTTACGGATATCTGCATGAATTGGGAAGGCCTGGGGCCAACCATCTCATGTCTTTTTAAGGGAGGGGGTGGGCTGTTGCGTTAGTAGGCCCTTTCGGGACAGGAGCAGCATTTCAGATAAGATCGGCGGCGGGAAGTGGTGAGCCGGGCCGTTTGTTCTCGTTGGCCATCTCTCATGTTGCACCACTGATTGGGAGGAAAGCTAAAATTGCTTTCACCGGGGCTCACTCCAGCAGTAGGCAATGATAACTAACAATGCCCCCGGGACCTAGTTAAAGCTGCATCACACGCGCTGGAAAACCACTTTAATGTGGCAGCATTAGGAAGCTGTCAGTTGGGTTGGTGGGGAAAACAGATTCCAACTCATCGTGGATTTTGAAAACATTTGTTATCCTCACTTCAAAAATGCATATAATCAAGCAGGCATTTTTAATTTCATTTCACACCGCTTACCATGAAGGAAAAAAAAGGTTTAAAGATCATAAAAGCAAAGATACAGAACAGAAAATTACCATGCTTCCGCTCTTCTCCCAAACCCCTCTGCTGCCTCGCTCAGTCATGGGGATCGTGGAGCTGTTGTCATACTGAAACGCAGCAGGTTGCGAGTTTCTCTTGTTTTACTCGGGTTATGATTCAGGTACTGCTCAGTGGACAAATTTTGTAGTCCTTACATTATTGACCCATCTGTGCAATTTCTCTAAGTGCTACTTAAAATTACTGCTATTTATAGCTGCTGCTAATTACAGTAAAGCTTTCCTTGTCAACTATAAAGTCAAAAAACAATATAAATAGTTTTTTTTTTTTTTGAAGCTCGATATGATGGAGCTGTTTCTCAAACACCACTTTCATTAATGGCACACAGTTTGAGAGTCAGGATTTGATCTGAACTGATTTACTTCATAAAAGAAATATTGTTTTACCTTGTACATTTTATATGAACATGTTTGAAAACATTTTTATCATTTTTATGTATGCTGTTTGAGAAAAAAAGAAGTAATATTTGAAGAATTAAGTCCCAAAACATAACTGATACTTTTCTGAACTGTGCTAACGATGCAGCTCTGGACCAGGGAGCCACAACAACTTATTCACAACTGATGAATATCTCCATTGGTCTGTATAGTGGGAAAAGCCTGAGAAAGAAAACATTTTCAGCAGTCTCTGCCAGTGAACTAACATCTCTGAGCTTTGTTTTTTACCAGATGTCTCACAGAAAATGAGCAGTATTCCAGTCTATCACCTTTGGAGAGAACTTGGTCCTTCAGCAGCTTGACAGTCGATGTAAAATGGTAATACCTGATTCATCAGCCTGTTCTCATTACCAGGGCATCAAATACTGATGCTCTGTCATGGCCCTCAGCATGTGATATTAATGCCAAAGGCAGCCTTTGGCGTGTTTATGAGATGCACTGGGCTTTCAACTAACGTAAATGTGAAACCATCCGTAGCATCACTTGACGCTAAGAGCAACTGATGCTGTATACAGAGTGAGAAATTCTGCAAAGGGCAGGAGGGAGGGGAGGGGAGGTGGATGGGTCAGACAAAACCAGACTTTCATCCAGGTGATGGCAGTTCATGTCCTGCATCCAATAGTCTGTGTTGTTTTAACTTAACATTACACAATTTACGTACAGTCGTTGTTGTCTGATGTATTTAAGTCACCTAACATTTCATCACATAACAAACATATTTATTTTAAGCCAAAACATGAGCTTTTTTCTAAACCTAACCAAGTACTTTGACGCCTAAAAAACCCAACTTTGACTGCTTCACATTAAATGTGTGCTACAACGGGTTTCTTCTGTGCATCACATAGATTCGCTGAAAGCAGTGTCTCCCAACTGGTTCAGCCATGGGGTCCAGATCTCTCCTTAGTCTTTAGTTCAAGGTCCACACAGTGATATAGATCCAGCGTCACACTTGCGTTTGGCCATGTCGTCGAGCTAGTTTACTGTCTCTGTCAAGTAGCTGTCCGCTATTCCCTCACTCTATAGCAGGAAACGACACTTCAAAATAAAAGCTCTGTGCCATTCACTTTACTTGAAGATAATGTGTGTTTTACATAAACTTGACATGTTTATGAGTCACTTGCAGTCCATTCAGAATAGACCTGTGACCCACTTTTGGACCACAACCCACCAGTTGCGAACCACTGTGCTAAAGGGTGCCCTATGCATCGTTATGAGATGCCAAAGGGTGTGACAAAACAGATTGTGGCCGTTCATAGTGGTTTTGTAAATGACAACTCACATAATTCATGATAACTTGTGCTGTTTAGCTTCTCCCACCTCATCAGGTAATTTAAGTAAAAAAAAATCTTGTGATATGCAAATTTTCAGTTTTGCAAAATGATAGTTATCTCTGAGACGTGCCTCTGTAAACCAGTTAAAAAGAAACATGCAGGCTGTAAATGTAGTTATTATAAATCTCATCTCTCTCTTTAATAGCGAGTATAATTAAAATACAAATGCATTCTAAATCCTTTTAAAATTTGCTGCTGGCAGGTTCGAGGCGGAGGAGAATTATAATGCTTGTTAAATGTGTTTACTTTTTCTTCTTTGAAAATAAATTGTCAAAAACAAGGTGCGACACGGAGCCTGATCCATACACTGTATATACACTCCACACTCTGATCGCTCAACAAAAGACACCCTATCTCTGCTTAATGCCTTCTCTTCCATTTGGCAATGCTCCCCGAGTGTCCAAGAGGTGTTCTTATCCATTTAATATATGCTCACAGTGTATCCTGTCAAATATAGATTTGAATCAATAGCACTCTGGAGTGGCTCGTTAAACTTAAATCAGCTTGGAAGTGGTGCATGCCTGCCTCACAGCTGCTGTCATTAACCACCGGCTTGCAGATTATTGGAGAAACGTCCTTGTGTGAGCAGATTCACCAGTTTACCTGAGGACTGTCGGTTGGAACTCCAATGCAAGATGAACTAGCGCCGAGGTACAAAAAGCTCATATCCACACCCTCTGGTCTTAAAGCAACACACTCAACCCAAAGTCTATCTTTCCAGTGTCCCCCATGTACACTTAGAAAGTTTGCAGTTTTGACCTTCGCAGAACATGGTGACTGCAGTCTGCTTGAATTCATATCAGTTACCATGAACTCCCACAGTGACCAGTTTCCACTGTGGACAAACCACTTCTGCAGCATAATGTACTTCTCCTGCTGTCCACACGTGTTCACCATGTTCCACATTGTTATTGTCTCACCAAGTTGTGGTGGAACATGCTCCCTCCATCTCATCCCTCACACCCAGCCCTTTTGAGCTTTACGAGAGGTGCAAATTATTTTGTGCATGTGAAGACCCAGACACCCCAAACCAACATCAAAGAACTAGTGGCGACAAAAGATGACTGATGCATTGCGTCACTTTGTCTATGTCTCGGCCAAAAAATTGCACTGGGACACACCACAAAGACTACAGCCAACGCCCAACTAGCGTGTATGTTCTGCACCTGCGTGAGAGGAGATAAATCTCCGCAACAGCAGGCGATGGTAATCTGCATTAATTTTAAGACATCTCTGCTAAAGAGCTAAAGATCTAAAAACATAATGTGACAGAATGTAACAAGTTTGTTTCAGTCTCACGCCCCTTGATGTTAGCAGTTTGTTTGTTTTCCTAGTTTCTGTTTTCTTCTCATGCACTGACCTGAACTGCCAATCAGAATGATTTCATCCACTGATGGGCCCCGCAATCTCCGATGCTGATTCAACATGCTGAATCATCTGGAAAGAAGCTGACAATGGGTGAGTAGTGCCAACAGTGCGGAACTCACTGGAAAAACTGTTGCGTCACCTCATGTTGCCTGTGTCTGTGTCAAAAAGTTGCACATGAACACACTGCAGAGATAACAGCCAATGGCCAACCAGCACGTACGTTCGGTTCTGTAGGCTGTATTCTGTATTCGGAAAGGAAAAAAAGGAACACTGTCTTGATGCTAGTTAGCTAGTTAGCTAAGAATCCAATGTTGAAGGAGCAGAGCATATTTACCATGCGCCAGTGAGCAATAACACAAACCATCATGACACATTTCTACTAGAGAGCTAAATGGCTAAAAAAAATAGCCCTTCAGCCCTTTGTTAACTTTTCTCATATCTGTTTCTGTTTCTCTGTGCTGAACAGTCAGTCAGGGTGATTTCAGTCACTGACAGTCTCCGCCATCTTTGCCATCTCTGATTCAGCATGCTAAACTGGCCAAAAAAAGTGGACAGGGGCAATGGTGCGGGACACACAGCACCAACTAGGGCGACAGTTCCTCACCGACGGCCCAACATTGACCGACAGCCAACCATTGGCTTGGTATGCCAGGGCCTTTAGACGGAGTAATGAAGTAGCTATGAATATCAAAGATCAACTCCACCTACTGTTAGCAGTAGAAACACTAAACAGATGTATGGTTAAGGTACATGAATGTACAGTACAGGTGATGTACCGTTTCTAAGGGTGCTATAGCAAAAGTCTTTGGTGGAAAGCGTGGCTTAAGTGGACAATGAGTTAAGAATTTTTATTCAGACTAAAATGCCACATGGCTCCCGAAAAACTGTAATTTTCTGTACATCTGCTGCCCTGAATGGCTCAACCCAGCTAATGTCTTCTTTTGTTTGGCAATAACATGTTGTGTTATTAGACTTGAATGGTTCGAACATAAATTATGGGCAGAAATGTATCCAAAATTCACAAAAACAAGCTGAAACATACACAACCACCAGTATGGTCATTTTAAACCTTTCCTCTCATGGTTCTCTTGACTGGCCTTGGCTTAAATTCTCCAAAAATGCCTCTCCTGTGTGTTCTTCTCTGTTTTCCAGCTGCATGAATAAATAAAAATACTGAAAAGTAAGTGATTCATCCGCTCTCCTGTAAAGAGTCGAGCTCAGTGCACAGCCACGCCTTGTGGGAAAGGGTTAACTGCGACAGCAACAATAATGAGAGCGCAGTGAGACGTGTGAAGTAATTAGTCAGTCTGCTCTCCAATATTTACCCAGTTAATTATTTGTGAGTATTACTCTTGTCTTCCCTTCAGATGGCTGCCTGTGTTGTTTTTTCCACACCATTTGTCACTGTCCACCTCTTGTGGGTTCTCATCCCCTCTTCCTGTCGTTTTTCTTTTTTCCCCTTTTTTTCTCTCTTCTGTAATGGCAGGAGAGTGGCATTTTGGTGAACCCTTGCCAGTGGAGGTGTTAGACCGCTGTCCCTGGTTGTGCGAGGTCAACTATGATTATTCATTCATCTGTCTGTTTGTCTAACGTTAGTAGCGAGATGTGATAATGGTTGCTAACTTTCCAGAGTGGTGCACACCACATAAAGGTCAGACAACCAAGTGATGAAGGAGAGGACTCTCCAAGTTCAAAGGTCGCACTTGGCCACGATAAACCTTACATCCATGCTACTTGGGATAATAGAAACAGAGAAATGAAAAGATGTGAAATAATCAAATACATAGAAATATATCTGAACGTGAATCCTTATCTGAAATGCAGTACTGCAGGTGTAGTGGTGGATGGATAGTGTCCATATTAAAACCTGAAAACAAACCTTGAGGAATAGTTTAACATTTTGGGAAGTCAACTTGGTTTTTTTTTGCCAATGATTAGATGACAGGATCAGTACCACTCTTACATCTGTATGGAAGATATTAAACTATAGCCAACAGCCAGTTACTTTAGCACAAATATTGGGAACAGTTAGTCTGGCTATAGGGCTGCACCATGGTGGTGTAGTGGTTAGCACTGTCGCCTCACAGCTAGAGGGTTCCTGGTTCAATCCAAGCCCTTCTGTGCAGAGTTTGCATGTTCTCCCCATGTCAACGTGGGTTTTCTCTGGGTACTCCGGCTTCCTCCCACAGTCCAAAGACATGCAATTGGGGATAGGTTAATTGGTGACTCTAAATTGCCAGTAGGTGTGAATGGTTGTCTGTCTCTATATGTTAGCCCTGCGATAGTCTGGCGACCTGTCCAGGGTGTACCCACCAAAGGGTACCAAATGTCAGCTGGGATAGGCTCTCAGTGACAGGTGTGTTGCCGTGTGTTGAAGTGCAACCTTTAGGCCTTGACAGAGGCGATGTGAGATGACCTAACAATCGGCCCTTGTTGTCACCATTGACTGTATGAAAAAGACTGACGACATAACAGCTCCCCAAAAATGAAGCCAAAACATCTTGATTGCCCCCTGGTGGCTGGCTGCAGTACAGGTCCCAAACCCCACGCTCTCCATGTTAGTGTATGGGACATGGGCCAAACTAAATAATCAAAGTACGCATCAAATACACTTTTCCCTAAAATGGTTTCTGTTATTTTAAGTAGTATTCATCACGCTGCTTTATGTTCAAGAGTTTGTTTTTCTGGTAGGTTTGGTTTTAATTAGTTATTTGATGCTATAGAAAGGGGGTTCGACATGAGCTATGTGTGCTAATCAGTGTGCTTGTGATCAATGGCGCTGCCCACGATTGGTCGGACAGGTGCTTGAGCGGGAATTTGGACACTGCCCAGACTCTGCCTCCATATGATCATCAGCACAAGATGGTAGCAGCCATATATAGGATATTTTGGCCTCATATTTGTGCTGTAGGGGTAACCTTAGATGTGTTGTCCATCTTTATATACAGTCTATGGTCGCAAAGAGTTCTTTGATGTCGGTTTGGTGTGTCTGGGTCTTAAAAGTTTCCCTGTTTCCAATCTTAATGTGAAGCTACGCTCTGTCTCCTGGCTGTAGCTTCAACAGACAGACATGAGAGTGGTGTCAATCATCTCATCTAACTCTCCGTAAGAAAGCCAATAAGCTCATATTTCCCAAAATTTCAAACTACTTTTTAACTTCATGAAAGTGTAACTGTCCATCCGCCACTGTAAGCGACACGAGTGGATGCAGGAAATGGCTGAAAGAAATCTATTATCACTGTCATTGTTTAATTAATGTTTAACATGTGGAGGAAATACGTCTCTGACCAGTATATGTGGGGGAGGGGTCAAAGCGGAGGGAATGGGGTGGGCTTGGTTGGTTGAAAGGAAGACAAAACAGTAATTATTTCATTATGGTATGACAGCAATAATATTACAGTAGTGCAGTGTGCAGTGCGCTTATCTGTGGAACAAATGAGCTCTCCCCCAGGAGAGCAGACTGCAACACTGAGCCTAAGGTAGGGTTTGCATTGCTGTCTTTCTTTCTCCCTCACACACTTTCTTTCCCATTTCTCAGCTACCTTTTTAATATTCTCATTCATAGCACATGCAATTATTTTTAAAATAAATTTAGCGCAGATAAAAAAAAAAAAAAAATTGGGCCTCTTGGGTGACGCAAATGACTTCCTTGTTTTTATTAGAAGACAAGGTGTTTATTAGGGGCCTTGTTGGCTTATTGCAGGAGGTTTCTGAGTTTGAGTAATTGTCCAATTAGGTGTAATTTCAGGATTGGTGCTAACCCAGGCGATTGTGCTGTAAGAGGAAGACTACCACCGGGACACACATTAATGAATCCCACTGAGACCTGTCTACCTTTAAGAAAGAGAGACTGTGTCTGCTTCTGTTTCGCCTTCCCAAATCTTTTTAACGAGGCATTATAACTGGGATTTACAATTGAGACAAGGCGCTACTTTTCCCTCCCCCACTTCATTGTTCCTTATTCTTCACCGTCTGTGCACCGGGTTACAAAAATAATTTATCATTCATGTTATTTCAGTTCTCTGAGCAATTGCCTCTTATTCAAACAGAAAGGTTACCTTAATTGTTATGTAGCTCAGCTATTTATGCCCTGGCATAAAAATGCATGTTTGCTGCTTCATGGAAAGGTCACTCATTACAACCCAAATAAGTTTTTTTTTTCTGTTGGTGTGGGCTCCTCAAAGTGTTTGTTGGCTACTTCACACTGAGAGATGGAACAAGGTTTTCAGAGAGAGCTCCAGAGGAGTACAGCTGTCGCCCCCTGTCTGATATGATGAACTGTCTGTCCCTCTGTTGGTCTCTCTTTTGTGGCTTATCATTAAATTCTTCTCACTTAAAGGAATAGTTCAACATTTTGGGAAATATGTTTTCACTTTCTTGCGGAGAGTCTGATGAGAACATTGATATCACTCTCATCTCTGTTCAATATGGAGCTACAGCCAGGAGGTGAGGCAAAGCTTATCATAAGGACTGGGAACAGGAGAAACAGCGAATCTGGCTCTGTCCAAAGACCAAAGAAATCCATCAACCAGCACCGGTAAAGCTCAGTAATCAACACGTTATGTCTTTTTACCAAAAATCCTGTGTTTTTTGTTTTGTTTTTTTGTACTGTAACAATATTGATGTGGATCAGTGCTGGATAAGGAAACTTTCTGTTGCTGCCTTTACACAGCTCAGACATAGCAATGCCACGGGGGGAGGGACTGTGGGATACGCCAGCTCTCTAATTCTTTTCATTTGTCATTTGCGGTCTGATAAATCAAATTCAGTGCCCCACATTGCTATCTTCCAAGTAATCGTTGCTGTCATATTTCACAGGACTCTAATGGGAACTTTCCAAAAGAAACCACACTCACGAGGTCCAGCAAAATATAACAGCTACAGTAGCTGTGAAAACAGTGATTTAATCTTAAGTAGGATGGAAAAATGATAGATACAGCAGGTCCGTTGTGATTCATTCTTTCATTTTCATTACTGTTTATCCTGTTGGGGGGGCTGGAGCCTATCCCAGTTGACATTGGGCGAGACACCCTGGACAGGTCGCCAGACTATCATAGGGCTAACACATAGAGACAGAGAACCATTTATGCTCACATTCACACCTACGGACAATTTAGAGTTAGCAATTAGCCAAACCTGCATGTCTTTGGATTGGGGGAGGAAGCTGGAGCACCCAGAGAAAACCCAAAATTTGGCTTGCTTCCAGCCTTTATTCCACTCTAAGCTAACTGGCTGCTGGCTCTAGTTCTTTCCTCAGTATACAAGCATGACTATGATCCTCTCATCTAACTCTTGGCATTGAAGCAAACAAGCGTATTTCCCAAAAAGTGGAGCTACTCCTTTCACCAAAACTATGATCTTTACCAAGTACCTTGAGTGAGCAAAACAAACATAAAAACATTAATTGTGCTTTAGTTGCCAGAAGAAGCCACTGTAGGGAAAATAAATAAAATACATGGCCTATTTCAGTGCAAAGATTTGTGTTGGCAGGGAATGTTGATAACATAGGAACATGACAAAGAATATAATCCAGGAGGCTTCATGTTACTTTTAAAATGCACTCGCTAATGCAGATTTGTAAACACAATAAGAGGAGTCAGTGTTGGCAAAAGAGATGGACAAATGTACAGAAAGAGAATGAGACAGAAAGAAAACAGACAGAAGAAAGGCAGGACTGGGAGGACCTGTAAAATACTGAAATATTAATAAGGGTGAGGGCTGTGATGTTTAAACTCTCGGACAACATCCTCCTGCATGTGTTTGCAGACTTGCTCTTTGTGGACAAATAATAGGTGTTGGGCTGGTCTAAAAAATTCAACACACTGCATAATGTACAAAGGTCTGGCACGGAAGCACAAGGAATATGAAGGTGACTCTATCAAAATGGGCCTGGCCTCCACAACATGCCCACACTTGCTCCTTACACCACTCTGCTGTTACATCTGTACAGGCCTAATGCTCCAGCAGGACACCGAGGACAGAGATGAAGGGAGAACTACACACTGCGAGTCATCAGCTCAGAGCTCAGTGCAACAGACACGGCCTCACACCACCTGAACCACGGGCTTATAGTGCACAAGACCCCAGAGTGGACATCATGCAGGCTCACTTGCTTTCAGCCAGTGGGGAGATAAAGCACTAAGCTGCTCATATGAATGCCAGCAGCATCAGGAGAAATGTGTCTGAAGCTCACATCTAGTTTGGGTTCATGTCAAGGTTGCATTACACCCACCCGCCCAACACCAACACCACCCTCTCCTCCTCTCTGTCTCGGCTTCATCCCTTCTCACATTAGAGCCTCTCACAGTCTCACCACAACCACTGACACCACCACGAGCACATCACATCCTTGCAGCAGCTACCCACCGCTCATCTTCACACTAAACCTTGTCCTTCTTTCAGGCTTACGTCTCAACACTCCCTCAGAAATAAGCCATTTCAAAAAGATTCATGAGCAGCTGGAGCCGCCATGCTGTATAACTGCAGCCATCACAGGCTTCTTCGCTGATACGGCCTGACGTCTCAAAAGGCTCCGGGATTCAAAACAAAATCAGGTTTCCTGATCCAGCGACAAACTGAGCTATTGGGAAGGCGCTTTTGCTAAGACTCTTTGTGACATGATGATTGGGAGACAGGCTCAAATTCCCTATGAATATGGATGCAACTGTTTATGCCTCTAGGAGAAAAAAAATCAAGCACATACTTGACTGGTAAATATTTGTAAAAAAAAAAAAAGAAAATCTTGGAATGCTTTTGGCAAGGTAGGCTATATATCTGTTTTGTTGGAGATAGATTATTTCTTTCCAGTGTGTGGGCTTGGACTGTCAGTTCATACTATCTTAAAAAGGATTATCTGATGCACCTAGCTCTGATTTCAATTTGAATAGGTGTGAATTTATTTTGCAGTGCTCAATATCACATACAAATAAGTCCCCTATAATCCAATTCCACCCCCACCATAAAAAAAGGATGAAATAAGAATCTCATTATACTGTCCTGCTTTATGTTGGCTTGTTCCCTCACAAACAATCTTCTGAATTCAATATCAGAGTGTTTACTCGCAGCTCTTGAATGGACAGGAATCTAAGTGAACGACAGGTGATCTTTTTCTAATTTCATAAAATTTCAGGTACAGAAATTCATCCCCAAGCATTAATTCATTTTGAAATACCTGCACCCCATGTCTTATTTACTGCCCCTGCGACACTGAATTCACAGTGATTGAATGTGGTGGTATGAAATTAGATTGCATTGTGTGTCTCTGGCTAATAATTCCAGATGGAATAGCTCCTCACTCTGCTTGACATGATGCACCCAGAGAGAAATATGGAGGCAGAGAGGGAAAGTTAAGGTTGCTTAGGTTCATTCGGAGGCCTTAGAAGCACAATGAATCAAGCTTTACTAAACCTTGGGAGTGGTGAGGACCTGTGTAATTTGCTCTGAGAAGTGTTCTCTGAGGAGGTGTGTGGTGCTTCTGGCCCCAGGAAGAGGCCTGCCCTCTTCTGTGAGTACGGTGTGATGTGATGATAAGATGAGGTGTCCTGTTTAAGAGCTTGATTAATGGCGGAGGAAGAGATGGCCTCTCAGCACAGATACTGTTTGGCTTTACTGAAGCACACTTCTGTTCAGGCAGGGGAGCACTCCTGGGGTGCTCCACTTCATCCTCGCCCAAACCCCAAATTACCAACACCACTGTCACCACAGCTCATCTTTACTTAAGGCATAATGGCAAAGATCACGATCAATTTTCACAAGTCCATCGGAGCAGGCTCCTTCATTATGTTTAAAAACCATTCACACTGATTGATCCACGATGAGTGCATGGTATTGATAAATAATTAAAAAGCTCTCAGTTTAATTTGGGGGTAAGTAGAGGATAGAGAGTGGGATGGGGGTCGGGGGTTGGGGTTGTGTCAGGCCAGTGGGCTCTTAGTTGGTGTAATGAAGCCTGGCCCCCTGCTGTGGCACACCCGGCCCCGGCTCCCTGTCTGCCTCCCCACTTTGTCCCAATGGACGCACAACCAGCTGGATTCGTCTGCCATATTCGCAGCAATCAATGCAATCCAGCTTGAAAGAAAATCAATAAGATGTGTCCACTTATGCCTCAGAGTGAGGATCCTTTGCTGGAGCAAAGCTGCAAAACCAACACCAGAGATTTCATAAAATGCTCTGTGAGGTGTCCTTGTGGTGCTCGGCAGTTTTCATATTGTTTTAAATTTAAATCATAAATCTCACATTGAAGCACAAACATTTCATGATACAGTCCACTGAAGGCTTCAGAGAGCAGATCCTCTACAAATATTCTTTGGAGGACAATACAACAATTAAGAGGGTATAGAGGACATACTGAGAGAAACCCAAAAAACACAGAAAAATCTCCCAAACTTCAGGATACATTTTGTTTTTCCAACAACAACAAATGACCTATTTGTTGTTTAGTTAAAAGGACATACATAGGTCTACTGACAGCTGACTTAGGTCTACGCTAGGTGAAAAATCCTCATGTACTGTCAGCCTGACAGAGACTAGAAGTCTTTCATTCAACAGGGGATGATTAACAAAGAGACTATTGCCAACAGAGGAAAAATAAATCAGATCTAGTCAAACTTCACGTCAAAAACTGACCTTGAGAACAACTGCAAATATTAAACAAATGCATTTCTACTTAATTCAGACAAAATAAAGCATGTATGTACAATAAATCATGTTACTGTTGTGTGATGAGTATCACCTATGTTCATAGGTACTGTAGTTGAATTAGACAGTCCCTCCAGAAAATCGCGATCTTGCTGATCGCAATAATTGACACAAATTCAATGAAAGTCTGCAATAGTTGCAGATTTTTCCACATTTTCCAACTGACCAGAAGTCGTCGCGCATGAGACATCATTTGAAACATCATCAAACGTGTCATCAAATCGCGCTAAAGGCATTGCAGTATAGAGAAACACTCTGTATTGACATAAGAATTTGCACTTTGTTTAAATGCATACAATATGTGTTGAATTTATTAAAATGTTATGTTTACAGAAGATGTAGTTTACTTGTTGTTTTACAGTCACATTGTCTGGTTTTAGAGCTACAATATTCACTCAGGATTTTTTTTGCAACATAATTGGACTCCATGTTTTGACACTAATTAAATAAAACTAAAGAAGAGAACTGAAACATTTGCAGCTGTTTTTGTAATATTCAGTCTGATTATTACAGCAAGTGATTACATGACTTATTTTTTGGAGCCAGTAGTTTAAATAAAATCACATTATTTTTCTCCTGACTTGCAATTTTTGTGATTAGCCGCAATTTCACGCAAAAAAATGTCGCAATTTTTATCGCAATTTTTGACAAAATTGCCTGCAAATTCAAGTTGTTTTTTTGCTGTGAGATCCTGGAGGGACTGACTAGAGATCTAAAAAAGACTGTTTTAGTTAAGCAAGTGAGATTTCCAAGGTGTCAGGACATTTTGTCTCCACAAAAACTACCAGATAGCACGACTGTGCAAGCAACTTATTAGGACCAGCCCATTCTTAGGTTTATCATAAGGCAACACCCCTTAGTGGCCACAGTAATGACTACAGGACCAGAGGAGGAAGTGAAGTCACATAGCATAAAAGCACCAAAGACTGAATATCAAAGAAACTCCTTTATGGTGATCTTGTAGCGTGGTGGATGAGTCAATGAGACAAACACAGGACTTCACCCAGGAGACAGGTATTCAAAACCCAAAGTCAACATAGCCCAGTGTGCTAACAAGTGTAGCATGCTATGCTAGTGACGTGACGTTTTTGACGTATGTCACGCTACATATGTAATGTGACAAAAGTACTGATTTAATGCCAAACCATAATGTTTTTCCTAAACCTGACCAGGTAGCAACAGCAACATGTTGTTTTGGAGGTCGGTGGAAATGGACTTGTTCTGTCGTTTAGGTATGAGAGAGCACTGAGTGGACCAGTGATACTCAACTTCAATCAATTAAGCACATATGTCCTCAGCATACGCTAGCTGTTTATTCTGTGTGTGCCCTGAAAAAAAACCCCAGTGTCCAAACAGCCCTGTGGCTCAGACCGAGCCACATAGCACTATTCCAGCCAATCAGCAACAGAGGACATTGATGCTTTTGCACAGGGCAAAGGCCATGGATATATAAAGAGAAAGGCAGAGGGAGCGAGATACGGGACTATCGGGAGAGGTGTATTTGTTTGGGTGATGCGTTCACATATCAACAATCTTTCGTAAAAAATCTTAATTTGCAAAATAACAAGTAACTTAATGTTTGAAGAAGTTCAATATTTCCCTTTAGAAAAGTAGCAGAGTAAAAGCATAATGTAGCAGTTCTTAGGCAAAGTACTCAAGTAAATTTACTTTGTTACTTTCCACAGCTGATGATCATATAAATATTGATCTGTCTTCAACCAATACAGAAGACTCACAGGAGATATTGTATTTCTACTTAGTCAAAGTCCTCCTGCTGTTTGGGGAGGCATGGAGGCCTAAATTAACACTTAATCTAAGTCAGTTTAAAGGCCATTTGAAACGTCCAAAAAATGGTCTGTTCCATCTGGGATCGAGCTCTGCGGGGCTGTTTTGGGGGGGTGGGGACTGTGTTGACAAAAGCAGTCCAGTAAAACACCAGAGAAACACGTGCACACAGTGTTATGTTATGAGGGTATCAGAATGTATTAGGCTTTTTTGGAGAAGTGTGCAAAAGCCTGGCGAGGAGAAGGTGTTGTCCTATACTCTGGGGTTCATCAGCTCATGGGGGGGTTTTTAATGCTCAACCCACCAAATCCACCACCCCCTGCTATTGCCACCTGGCTAAACCAGTTAACACCGCAGGCTTGAGGTCACGGCTCAGCGACCCTGGTGCAGACAGCTCCTAGAGGTGTGATATGAGGCCTCTGGTGGTGTCTGTCCCACAGCCTCACCCAGTGCTGAATATCACTACATGCCAGTCATGGACTCACACCTCGAGTGAAGAGCATGATGACTGTAAATCTGAAACAAAGCAAGGTCAACTCTGACACAGACAGATGGACACTCATGTGCACCAACACAAACTGACAAGCACACACAGCTAAAATGGGTAACAAAACACACACTGTGTCAGAGGTTGCGTCTGTGTGTGTGTGCGTATTGTGAGGTCCTGAAGTTGTCATTTACTGCCTCTCTGTAAACCAAAAAACAGCAGAAAAAAAGAATATTATGCTGTGTCACACTTTTTAGTGCTGATATCCGTCTAATTGATGACTTTGTGCCACATCAATCCATTATGCATAATTTAACATGGATCAAGTCCCACATTAACATAATCACCCATTGGATATTCTGCATAGTGTGACACGCTAGTGAGGAGCAGAACCCCAGCCTGAGAAAAAGTGACAGGGGAGATGCACCCCGCATGAGTTGGCAAACACACCCACACTTTCCTTCACACACACACACACACACACACACAAACACACACACACACACACACAACACACACAGTATAGGCCGGGATGGGGCTGATGTTAAGATGTCAGATCCTTATTCGCTTTAAGCGAATAGTGGGAGTCCAGTCTGAGCATTTTGTGTTTATGCGAAGCCACATTTGAATAAACAGCCCCCCCACCCTCCACCCCCCCCACACACACACATACACACACAGTGAACAGCTTGGAGAGTGAGGGGTGTAGAGCCGCCTGCTTAGACGCTGCCGTTTGCAATCACTAAGCAGCTTTAGTGTCTCCTACCACAGTCCTGATTTAAAATTCATAAATGCTAATCCTTCATAATTTACAGTTTAAAAAGCAGCCCTGCTCACAGACCCTGTGGCCACAGCTCTGTCAGAGTAATTATACCAAGGAGCTGGGAATGGACTACTAGCAGAGACTTTCAACAGTCAAGGAAATCCCCCTCACTGGCACCAGACCCAATTACTCCAAATACCTAAACAGATTAGCAAGTCATTTTCCAGTTCAATCTGGACATAGGTGCCAAATCGGTGTTATACTTTAGTCAGGTGGGTAAATAGCATTAAAGTTGGGACATGCCTGTTTCTTATTAAGTGGACGGTATGCCAAGTAATTTTATTAGCCATTTCATTTAATTTGTGGCCCCAGAGATTGTCTTTTACAAGGTTACTAGGCTCTCTCTATCCCTCTGGTGTCAGAGGGTGATTTGCTGCCCTCTCACTGTTCACTGACATTGCAGTGTGTATGTGTATATACTGAATATGTGTGTGTGAACGCCACTGATGAACGGATGCCTCTATTTGGGGAGGTGCCAGTTTCTAAACCAAATTCTTTGTCCTTGCAAGGACAAAATACATTAGTTTAGATGTAGATTGTCTGTGATTCTTTCAGCCAAGGTCACTAATAGAAAGCCATTATCGAAATGGTCTGATTTCACTGTAATGGTTCACAATGACACCACAAAACCATTGAAGGTCCTGTGAAAGGGCCCTGCTTTACATGTAGAAGCTCTCAGTGCAAAATGGCTCACCGTCCTTTTAAATGCATAATTAAGTAGCTATCTCAAATATTGATTCATCTCTCATCCGGACGTACCGCATGGTGAAAGAAGTATAGACATATGTAAAATTAAAAGACAAAAATGAAAAATGAAAGAAAAGGATGTTTAGTCATTTGTGATTACAATGTTCAACAACCCAGCAGATGACAGTTTCTCATCAGTTCAGGGGGATACACCATCCAGCATTTAATTTTACATGACATCGCCCACTTGGGTTGACTCTGTAAGATCTCAGAACGCAATGAATTTGGACACAGATGTCAAAAAGGACAAGGAATTGCTCAGATTTTCCCATGAAGACCAAAAATCTGTCCAAAATACACAAGGCACAGGCCCGCCGGGACATGCAGGCAGGATGGAGTGGGTTTTTTCTACCCACTTAATGGCATGCGTCCACAAGAGGCTCATTTCCACGCTTCCCATTCATTGTCTATGTTCGCAGTCAAGCAATGCATTCTGGTGGCACAGCGTTGCATTTTTGCAAATAGTTGAATCTAGGCTATTTCAGCGTGACTTGCCACCTTTGGAAACTCCCAAAAAACTTCAACTAACCACTGTGGATCCAGAATGAAGATGGACTCACCTACTGCATGGCCTATCTCTCGCCTTAAATGTTTTCAGAAACACATTTCCCTGAACTGTTTTTTGATTTAAGAGGAAGTTGCCAAATGTCTCACCAGTGGCATGCCCATCATGCGTCCAGTGCTCGGAAGAGGCACAACCTTGCTTGTCCAAAAACACTCCTGTGGACATGTACCATCATAGATAATGCAGTTGTTTATGTAGGTTGGAAGCATATAGACAATACTAACTGGTACTGAATTAATTAACTGGATCATTTTAGCTACAGGATGTATTAATTTGATTCTTTTTTTTTGTTAAAATTTCTCTGGTGCAATAAGGTCTTTATTTTAATCATTTTTAAACAGACTGTACTTGTTTTTTAAAGTTTTATGCAGGAGGGCTACAGAGCGGTGCATAGAGAGAGAAAAAAATAAAGCATGGCTTAGCTTCAGTTGATAAAAGTGACACACTCTGCATTGATTAATATGCATATTATTTTCTCCATTGATCAATTAATCAATTTTTTTCCAGAAAGTGTAAAAAATAAAAGTGGCAGATGCCCATTTTAATTTCCGAGAACCAAAGGTAATATATTATTGTTTTTTTTTGTTGAAACAACAGTGCAAAACCACTGTCATATATGACAAAGGAAAGCCTTAAATTTGAGAACCTAGAACCACCAAATATTTGGCAATTTTGCTAAAAAGAAACTGTAATGATTAACTGATAATTAAAATAGTTGCAGATTAATTCTCTGTCAGTAAGCTTATCAGTTAATTGACTAATTGCTTCAGCTCCAATGCATATGAAAGTGGAATATAATGTACACAGGGGCGTAAATATAGATAGTGCAGGCAGTATGGTTGCACTGGGGCCCGTGAGGTGGGGGGCCCATAGAGAGAGTGGGCCCTCCAACAATGTGTTGGGTTGAGAATGGGCCCTTATGAGTGACTGCCACCCTTGAAAACATGCCTGTGTTCAAAGAAGAATTCTCATTATATTAAAAACTGTGCCATTTGCTACATATGCCCTTGAAAAAGGCAAACACATCTCAGTCAGGTTTATTTTTTCTTTTTTGTAAAGTACTCAATAGCATCTGTAACAAAATTATATGCTTATTCTATTCTATAAATCATCAATTGAAATTGCTAAATTAAATTAATAATTTCTTATTTTCTTTGTATTTTTTGTCATATACAGATATACAGTGAGGATTGCTGGGTAATATGTATGTTGATGTTATCCAGTGTCAAGCCTCTGATCACATGTCTAGACGAAATGTGCACAGTAGCACGCACTGGGGCTCATCATAAGTACCTTAACGTCACTGAATGTACACCAGAATTTTCATGTACATAGTATTTTCGTAGAAATTATTTCCTGTATGCTTTACATTATCCATTATTATGTATTGGAAAGTCTGCCTCCCTCAGTTCTCTAAGTCGCTCAGCTTTCAAATTATGTGTTAAAGTGTTATCAAAACCAAGGTGGACAAATAAATATGAAAAACATTTCACAGCTCCCTTTATTTCACAACATAGAAAAAAAAAACTAACTGTTTTATCTTATGCCTGTCTGATATTTCTCTGTCCTATCAGAGATGGCCACAACCCCAGAAGATGCCCGAGCACTATATCACACTGACTCTCATCTCTAAGTGAAAGAAATCAGGATTCTATTAGAGCAGATTAGGAAGACTGCACTGGACATCATGTCACAAATCCCAAGCTTTAAAGTTCTTCCTCTGTAACCATCAGCCACGAGGAATGACTCGCCCAACAATGACATTTCTCTTTCTGTTTCACAGTATATCTGCAGAAGCCCGTTGCTACTGTGTACTGACACCTGTATGTGTGACTAATACAACTCTATAAAGCTGCTGTATGTTTTAGACACAAACACATACCAGTCACCACCAGTTCTCCTCACTGCTTCTGCCTAGGTTTACAGACATCTAAAATAGCATCTGCAGCAAGTAACTCAATTAAGTCTTGAGAATATGTGCTGTTTGAATGTGAGACAAAGTATACACTGGATATAGACTGTAGAACTGGCCTAATATGAGAAGAAACTACAGAAACAAGTCCTCTTGCACCCTCATTTTGTTTCACATTAAACTGTATATTAGAGTTATTATAATTAGCTATTTGTTTTTGAGCACAGGCCTGTCTTAAAGAGTGGGATTACTGCATCAATGATCTCACTTTAGGTCTTAAGATCTCACGTTACCCAGGGTGGATCACCATGGTAACTGATGCTGCATGGCTAACCTGTTTTTGAGCAGGTTCATTTAAGGATGGTGGATTGAACTTTGAGGCCTGCTACTAGTTAACTCTCTGCATAAAGTGAGTCACCATTCCTACACATGGGTAAATGAGTGCGATGCACGTTAAAGCTGCTCTAATGAATATATTCATATTAACAACTGATGAAATGACTATTTATAATGAGAAAGAGGTCTCTCATAGCGATGAACCCACAGACAAATATCACCTGACTGCACCTCCCCTCAGCTCTACAGAACTTTTTTATCTTTTAGGTTCACTCACATCTGCATTGCTTCCAGTTGTGAGGGATGCTTTTCTAAGGGGAAAACAAAAGAATAAACACACACTATCACACTCACTGTTTCACATAATAAAACCCAGCATTTTGCCAGACAACAAACAACAAAACCCGACATTATGATTAAACAGCTGCAGTGCTACTGTTTCATTGCTTGCTTTCATGTTCAGAAAAACACACAGAGGAACAAAACTTCTTTAATCTGTCCAGTCTGACCTCTGGGGCTCTAAAACATAGCATTTAGCAGCTTATAATATGACCAGCCCAGTCTCATTATGAAGTCGCTGAATACCAATGCCTTGTCAGTGATTTTGGCATCACACACCTGACGCTAAAAGCCACCTTTGGCGGATGTATGTTATGCAGCCGGGCAGCCTCAGTATGTAACACATCCAGATGTAACCTTTCCTGATGTAATATGGAGCTGGGAAGTCTCTATAGGGATGGCAGGAGGGGTGGTGGATGGGTCCAACAAACCCAGGACTTTCACCCTTGAGACTGGTGTTTGCTTCTTGTAAGAATGTAGAGCCAAACCATGATGTGTTTTTCTAAATCTAACCATGTGCTTTTGTTGCCTATACCTAACTATGTGCTTTTGCTGACATCCCGGCGTTGGCAGGAGCATCCTGGAACGTCAACACCGGTGGACACTTGGCGCATAATATGTAGTCGTGAAAGGTCACTGACAAAGCAGCGATATGACGACTTGGAATAAGTGCTGGAAAGACCGCTATTTCTATTCTTTGGTGGAGACCAAAACATGGCTGAAAAGGGAGCAAATACGCGGACTTGGACTCTTTTGATGGCAGGAAACTGGAGTCCATATAGACATTGCTCTGCATCTACTGTACGTATAAATGTGCAACTTACCGCTAACACATTAGCCAACAAATTATAAGGTGATAATAGGTCAGTGTTGGGTTTACAGCTTATTGTGCTGTGCCTTAGTGGACAAAGACAATATAGTATTGAAGGCCCAAGTGATAAACAATAAGCAGAGTAATAGTTACATGTTGTAAAGCTAGTTCTATGATAACAAGCAGAGCCATGAGCACTTGACCTGCAAAAAAGGTGACTCACAGTTGGTATCTTGCCTTAATTGTATTTTTGAGTTCATAAATGGTGGAAAAAAATTAATATGTGGGTCTGATCATGGGTTTTGGATGATAAATATATTAAAATAAAATGAAAATGATAAAAATTTCATTTAATGTTTTAATATTTTAATCCTTTAACTGCTGACTTTGTGTGTCACCTCTGTCTTTGGGGCCAGCTGGAATATGACGGCCACTTAAATTAGGCATGTTTGTTGTTGAGATATGCTGCTCAACATGTTGAGAATAGGCAAAAAAAATCAATTTAAACTGATTTCCTGAATTACCTTCCTTTTAAAATATATATTTTTTAATAAATGAAATGTCCCAAAATGATACCTTTACATGTGCTGCCTAACCAAATTTATTTGAGCAGCGTACGGTTATTGTAGGATTTGTGGGTCAGGTTTCCAAATTAATTGGTCATACAGTGTGTCTGGGAGGCGGGGCGGGTGTATTGCACGTTGCAGTTCCAGTCCAGGATATGTTTCACTTGACATTAGCCACATGCGAAATGTGTAGTGACGGGCATTTTAAGTAATTTCCATATTTGAGTACTCACATAAATTACTATACAGTACTTCAGTAGCATAAGGACATAAGGATAGGAATGCAAATTGGCCAAAAACAGAAAACAAGTGCAATTTTAAATTCATTTACTGAACAACTAGGCTTCAATTAACCTGTTAAACCAAAAAATTCAAAGTTAACGAGAAAAATCAACAAACTTTCTGTTGCTGCCATTGCATAGGTCAGACGCAACATTTATAAACCTTCTCTGGAGTCTGGAGCCTCTCTCCTCCTGGTCAGTTAACGCTTCCCCAGTTAGCATGAGCTAACACAGCAGCGGCTAACATCCCATGCTTAGCCGTTGAAAAGTCCCAACAAGCTCAAACTGCCACAGAAACAGCTCAACTCTGGCATTAAATGCATAAATGAGCATGAAATAATGTTAGCCATGTGATGCTAACAGTTAGCCCTGTAGTAGTAGTCATTTTTTAGAGCCCTCTCACCAAGTGTTCCCTGAGGGGGAGGTCACACTCCTGTACCAGAAGTCTAATGCTAAACAGAGAGGGAGCAACAGCGGGGTGAGGAGGTGATGAGCAAAGCGATACACTGCACACAGCTCTACAATGAAACAAGATTTTACCCAATTTAAATAGTGAAAAAAATCTATATCGGTCTGATCATCATGTAGGAGGCTGGGGCCCGGAACATCTTTACATTGAACAAATACTGATGTCCAACTCAAGGACTCGAGTGCTCATTTCCATCTCTAGTCACGCAGTTTAAATAACTCAATGTTGACTTTTGGTTTCAAGTCCTGTGTATTTTGACCCATCCATCACTCTGACTACCACTTGACCCCTTTGCGCCCCTCAAATATGGGCTGTAATAAGCTACTTGTATAAATGACCTCTGTGGTCGTATTTTGGAGAAGGACAGTCTCTGATATTTATGTACTCTCAAACAGGGATCAACAGTTTCACCCCATAAATATGCTGCTTTGCTCTGTTGATGCTGACTGTGATTAATCCAGTTAACCGTCATGGCAATTACCTTTTGCTCTTGTAGTCTGACGATGATGAACTCTCTTCACGAAAACAGGCCTGAGGTTTATTCCTATCAGTGTTCAAAGAAGCAGCCACAGAATGACAACACACTCGCACATGCTACTGTATATCTCCTCCAAAACACATCATGGCTTCTAATGTGTCGGGCTTGTGGTGCAGCAATTTCACAACCAAATAGCTCCCAGGAGTGATAAGACTTTCATTATTGCACGAACAAATCAAAGGCAACAAGCAGCATCATTCATAAAACAGATTTCAATATTTCACCTGTTTTAATTTAGGTGTTCAACAAAGCGACGGAGAGAAGACAGAGCAAGAAATAATGGAGAAGGTGGGTATAAGTACACAAAGAAAGCAGCACTCCAAAGGATATTGCTTTTAGTTATTCTAGTTGTGTGCTAAAGTCTGCGCTGCGCTGGGTTGTGCAATTTTGAAAAATAAAATCTAATCAAAACGACAATGCAAGAAATAAAAGACCTGCCCTGAGGCTGCATCTTACACTTCAGTCGAAAACAATATGATATTTCTAAGTTATTTTAGCTTTGAAGTCAACCACAATGGCCTAAGTTAAATTCATAACTAATGTTAACTCTGAGCAGTTTTCAAGACTAGAGAAGAACTGTGAGAATAATAGAGTAATTTTGCTGATTAGCGTCTGGCTTTAAGAGCTAATATCTGTTTGCAAACTCATCAGATGCTGTTAAATGTATGCAGGTCAATTAACAGTCTGACAAAGCCAACATGGGACTAGATGCACAGGGTGGACACATTAAAGGCAAATATAAATATTGCATACATCCTTGCAGTACCAGTTTTAAAGCTCACAACATTTGCTGTTGATTGTGTGTCAATTCACTCTCAATAATCATAATTTTTTAATTAGTAGTTTGTGGTGTTGTTGTTATTTTATCAACCCCATGCACAGCACATAACATCCAAATCACTGTCCACAGCACTGGCTGCTGTGTGTTTCAGCTACCTATTAAGCCATGGCCTTAAACACACAAGCAGCAGTTAAGTGCACAATCATCTGATGTAACAAGGTCAAAACACCCAAATTAAACATTTTATTTTCTCTGTGCGCCTGCTCTTTTTCCACTCATCATTCAGCCTTGTACACATAAAAGGCACAAAGCACCAAGACTTACTAACGAGTAAGCACTGAAGGAGTTCAATTGATGAAGATACAAAGGGATCTAGGAGGGCTGTCTCTGCTATGATCACAAACAGAGAGCAATTTTTTGTTTAGGTCAGGGGCAGTCGAGGGGGCGGCTAAATGGTTTAGCAAAGCAGGATGGTCCTGGTTTCGAACATGGGTGTATTAAGAGAACTGGTTACCATATTCCAAAATGGCATCCCATTCTTTCCAATGAAAGCTGTTTACCAGCAGCCTTGTACCTAAGAAATTGTGATTGTATGCTACTAATTTGTTACGTCAACATTTTTTAAATAGAGTAAGACTGCCCAAATTATGCTGGTTATCAACATAATTAGCCACAAAATGCACATAAATTACAGAATATTCACTCACAACATGTTTAGTTTGTTAACCCTACAATATCAGTTCTTGCGAACCAAAACAGAGCTTAAGACAAACAAATGATAATGTTGCTTTGTAACTGCTGGATGAGTAAATTAGCAGCTGTTTGCTAACACATGATAATAAGTTTGCCATATACATATGTGTGTGTGTCTGTGTGTGTGTGTGTGTGTCTGTGTCTGTGTGTGCATGTGCATGTGTTTGACCCAAAAAATCTGTTACTGCAGACTTGAGGTTAGAGGAATTGTGGTCTTTGTTTAATATTGAAAGAACTTTAAACATCCCCTCCACTCAAAATGTGTTTCTTATGCTTTTGTCCCCTAAAATGTGTAACCTTGACTACAGTGACTTGAATCTGTGCACAGTTTATCACTAGAGTATATTTTACATTCCTCTACTAAAAGGGGGCGATGTCTGTGCATCTCCCTAAAATCAGAGAAACAGCATTTGATGGGAACAGACCTCAACACAACACTGACAAAGAAGCCTGAAACCTCCAAAGGAGAGTGGAGTCTGCATTAGTATAGTGAAAAATTTGACAGCAACCATGGTAGAGTCGTTGACTTTATAAAATAATGCACATAGCCATCATAATGTCATCCACTGGTTAGTGGACTGCCATTCTGAAGCCTCAGTTTTGCATTTCAGCTGTCGCTGTCTTTGTTTTTTTGGAGCCAGAAGTGACCAAATTTGGATGAGAGGGTGGAGCTGTTGAGGAACGAGGGGTGGATCTGACTTATAGACTGCAGACTTTAAGCCTTAATAATATATAAACAGGAGAGTTGTATAAAAATTCACTCCCATGCAACTGTCATGAGGGCGGAAATTAACTACAGAGACCAAAAGCATTTTTTGTACCAGGCTGTAAACATGTTCATTATGGAGACTGACTTGGTGCTGGAGCCAGCCTCCAGTGGCCATTTGAGGAACTGCAGGTTTTTTTTTTTTCTCCGCAATTCTGCGTTGGCTTCATTTTTCAGCCCCAGAGGTTGTTGCTTGGGTAGAGTTCACAGTTTTTGGATGTAAACTGGACCCTGGGGCTTCACTTCACTACCAGGCTAACAAGCTAACAAATAACATAAATAAATAAAAGATGCCAACTGCACTCATGACAGTGATACCTCCGCTAGGCACTGACTGTGGTGCACAATGGACTCCTCATCTGAGTCTGGGTCTGACTGAGGCTAAAACATGTATGGCTCAATCCCTCTGGCGTTTCTTTTAAAGCTAACACTCCATCTCTTTTTCATTAGTCAACCAATTGCAGTTTTGCATAGCCAGACCTATCTCCACTCTTGGTTTTAGCACTGTGCCAGTGCTGGAGAAAGCTGAGAGCAAAACTTAGCACAAGCAGCCGTGGTGGGCGGGGTGGAGGCCAGATCCAGAATTTCTCAATGAGAAAGAAGGATGGATTCCAGCCCTGGTTCAGAGGTTTATTCTAATTATTTAAATGAAAAAAAAAAACATGCTAAACAAAATATTAATCTAAGCAGAGTTCTTTTTACATGCTTACTTGAAACATGTCTGGAGGGGGACTTTGACCAAAGTGCTTTTGTTCACTAAACCTTACCCTGACGCTTCCTGCAAAATATTTATGGAAAAACAAATGAGTATACATGAACGTAATTTTAAGGAGACAGGGTTGTTACCAGCTTTTCTGGGGCCACAGAGCACGCTCATAGAGTCCTTCTCTAGCTGAGCCAGTGAGCGCCCCACACACAGGAACTGATTTGGCTCTTATTAAAGATAGTAATAAATGTTTTATCGGATCCAATGGCTTAATTTGTGATAAAAACAAACATTCACATTAGAATATTTGTGAAGCTTAGAAGAAAAAATATTTATTCTTTCACAGCTGTTTCCTTTGTACAAGTCATGGGAAAATGCCTTTCTGGGCCCTAGGATGTCACATGAGCTGCAATTCCCACAGTTGCCACTACACCAAAATCACCACAGAGCTCAGAGCTGTTCCTGTGAGTCCTGCTGGCTAACAGAGCCTGTCTTTGTAGAGTTTGCATGTACTAACTACATTAGTGTGGGACTCCTCCAGGTTATCCACTGAGACCAAAAACATGCACATTTATTAGGTGCATTGCAAACTCTAAATTGCCCATGGCTGTCTGTCTGTGTGTGTTTGTTTAACTTCTGACGCCATCTTCCATGGGCTGTTCATTAATGGTAATTTTTTTATCTGACAATTTTCTCTACTTTCTCTAGTCTTACCCAAATGGATTCATGAGAGGTTTCTGGTGCATTCCTATGAGAATTTATAATTTCATATTCTTCCTTATTAAATGATTTTATATTGGCATGATGACACCATTGAGAAAAGCGACAGTAGCACTGTATCTGACGTCTGCATTCAGCGCTCAATGTGCAGATGGAGCTATACTGTCTACAATTCTTTCCTTTGATCCACTTATTCTCCTAGGCATTGGTAATAGACCCATCGCTATTGGGGGAGAAAAAAAGGAAATTGCAACACATTTCAATAAAAGTAATTGGTCCTCATGCAGACAAAACAGCCACACATTTGCTATCACTATGTATACGAATGCGAATGTAATTACCTTGCCTGTGAAGCCCCTCTCTCTCCCTCTCTGTCTCCCTCCCGCACTCTCGTATGATTATGTTTTTCTGCCTGTGTTATCTGTGAGAGAAGTGTGCTGCTGTGCTGATTAACAAATAACTCTGTGATGAGCCCCCAAATGTCCAGTTAGGTGCAAACTAGATAGGCCGTATTTGGACAGAGAGCTTAGGCCTTCTGGGAATAGAAAAACTCTGAATATATTTTTACAGCTAGAGGGCCAGCTTTTGCTGTTATTATATTATTATACATTTTATCCATGTTTCCATTGCAATATGTTTAAATACTGCACATCCACCCTCGCATCATTTCAACATTAGGCTCAGCCACCGTTGGTGGATGTGTAGCAGGCTATCCACATCGGCACAGTATGACTCTCATAACGTAATTAGTCCATCTCACTAGGAGGGTTTTGCTAGCTTTACCTATATGCCAAAGTAAAGTGCAGTCACTTTGATGATAAAAGGGATAAAAAGGCAGCGATAAGGTGGAATGTTGAGCAGAGCGAGGCTGGTGTGAGCCAGCCAGCGGAGGTCTAATTGGATGAAGGAACCCTGTTGCATGAGGCGTTCTTCCCTGAGAGTGCAAAGACATTATGAAAACCTCCCACGCTGCTTTCAGTTGATTCAATTAATTTATTTTTCTGTTAAACTGATGGAAATATTGCCTCTTTTCCAATAAAAGCCTGACAGCTTTAGCACTGCGACATGGCTTGAAGTCCTCAGCTCTAAGGAATTAATCGTGAATGCATTTTGCTCCCGTCACCAGCCCTGCCCTCAACCCGATCCCAAAAGGATGACCAGAAATCACCCTGTCTCCATGGCGGCCCAGCCCAGGCTCAGCCTGTGGTCGAGTGATCTCATTCAGCGTTATAATTCCCCTCTTCCATGTTTGGTGCTGTGGCTTTTGTTTTGACCGGGCTGAGAGTGAGCCTTAACTGATCGCCATGCCTCAACGCAGCTGAGGAAAAACATTGGTTCAAACAATAGGCAGAGGATCAGAGAGGTGGGAGAGTGAATAATGTGTCAGGTGCTCCGAATGAATTAAAGTGCAGAGCAGGGCTGTGGAAATACCTCTGTGTGAGGCCCTAATCAGTTGCAAACAAGGGAGGGAGAGAGGGGGAAAAAAAGCTTTCATTCCTGTAACTAATCATTTGCGGTTTCCCAATGCAGTCAGCCAACGCCAAAGGCAGAGACTAATAAACTGGGAGGCTGTGTAGATTTATAAATGATTAATTAAGGGGCCTCCCACGGGAACTACAGCAGCTATAAGCAAAAATATTAATTAGTTGAGATGAGACTTAAACTAACAGGAAAACATTCCAGCCATGTTGGAAAGCACATGGTGGGGGCAGCTTGTTTGACTCTGGGCTGACAAAGAGGGCCCTCACTGCTGCACCACTGTAGGGTGAGGGAGGGGGCTGTGTTGAATTTGGCTGGAGGATAATGAAGAGTTACATAGAGTGTCAGACAGAGAGACACACAGGTCCTTAGTATTGAGTTGTAAGGAGAGATGACTGAGTGACTGAGAGGGTTAGGATTGGGTCTGAAATGAGTTCTCGACTGCCTCAAGTACCTCTGCACCCCCCCTCACACAGCTACATTACCATCTCTGGTTGCCTCTCTTCATGCCTGCCCTTCAGGGAGGTCTCTAAAGCCTCTCTCCTCCGCTCCTTTTCATGAATGTCAAGATGCTGAGTTTAAAGTCCTGCAGATTAAATGGGAAGTGTTGAGTTTATTCTGCGTCTAATGAAAGAACTAGGTAATTTCATGCAGAGGATCTCAATGTCACAATGCTTCCCAACTTCCAGAGCAAGAGTCGACTTATTTCCTGCTCTCCACAGGGAGGGTGGCAACTGATTTCACCATTTTTGATTACTGCAGCATCCTCCAGGAGGATGCTACCTAGGTGACATGACCAATCCCAAAGAGTGATCAATCCAAGAGGGTGAACCATAGAAATAAAAGGGGAGTAGAGCCTCTCTGCAACCTACAAGGCTGAAAAATGAAGCCAACACAAAGTGCCAAAAACTGCAGTTCTTTCAATGACCACTTGAGGCTGGCTCCAGACGCCAGTCAATCGCTACAGACCCCCATGTTAAAATGCCCAACTTTCCAACTGAAATGAAGATATTTTCAGCCTGGTACATGGTCTCTATAGCTAATTTCAACATTACAACATTGAATTTTTATATGATTTACCCGTTTACATTTTATTAAGGCTGAAAGTTACGCATAATTAATAGCAGGCTGCTAATAGTGTCCTTGGCTTCTCAGTCAGATCCACCCCTCACTCCACTACAGTGCCAGCCTCTCGCCCCAGTGTGGTCACTTCTGGCTCCATAAAACCAAGATGGCGATGGCCATAGTGCCAAACTTGAGGCTTCAAAATGGGGGTCCACAAACCAGTGGGTGACGTCACTGTAGCTAGGTAGCTATTTTTACAGTCTATGAGAGGAACAGACATTCCTATTCACATCAACACAGCAGGAGGGTCACAGTGGCATCCATTTTTATGTGTGCACCGTTGCCATTGCAACCATTGTAGTGGGCTAACTCCCGTATAAGCAAACCAACTTGCGGCAACTCGTAAACTCTCTGAGGTGAGGTTTTGCAGTAATAACCCAACGAGCAATGAAGTAGTACATCTTCAAACAAGCAATCCGTTACTTTTAAAATTCCACCATGACTGTTATTTTCTTGTTTATTTTGTTGCCATTAATTGCACATTTGTTGAAACATAAGGTACTATAGCTGTCCCTGAAGGACGAGTGAGAGCCGCTGCACAGTGAACAGCTGAGAAGCATACAGAAGGCCTCATACAGGGGATAAACAGCATGTAGATCCAGCATATTTTTCACATCAAACTCGGTGAATTGAGGGTTTATTTGGACCAAACCAGAGCTGGTGATTGTTGGAACAGTAAACTAACTAATTAGATGACTAACAAGACTAACTGCGACGGCTTTAGTTAGTTTCTGTCGAGCTTTAATGAATTGTGTTTTATGATGGGTTAATAAGGCAATTAAGCTTAGTTTGGTGAAAGAGAGAAACTTTGATTGGTGTATGGTTGTATTTTTCTGTTTAGTTAGGAAAATAGATATGATAATAAGACACAACGGCGTTCTCAAACTAGTGAGTGTGACAAACTGTACTGAGGTGTTGTCAATATAACAACTAACAACAGTTGTACTTTTCTTTTGTACCTGTCAAATGACCATGGCAAACAGTTCAATATCCTTTTTACTCAAGTTATTTCTATTGGGTGACTAATCCAAATGAGTCTGTGTAGGTGTGATACAGTGATAAAGTGTAGTATAGTGAGCACCGAGGGTTCTTGGTGCTGAAACTATTCATGGCCACTGTCAAATCTGACAGGCTGATCTGATCCACTTTCTCTGTCATCTATCGAGTCAGTCACCAACTGCCAGAGAGCTGCGAAGTCCAACAGTAAGCTGTCCCCTGTGTTTCATGTTGGATATTCCATGCACTATCTATGTTGCTAAACATGAACAGACCTTCGTGTTTCTTTGTAATATTCAAATCGCAACAAGGGGCCTCGAGGATTCTCGAAAAGACGCAACTGACAAATTAGCAGCAGGAAAAAAACAGCTCATATTTGTTTCAGGAATTTCACAAAGCCAACATCAGTTTGTGTCAGAAATGCAATATCTTACAATTTGAAATCACATATCAAGTCTCTGACATATGCCCCCTCCAGTCTGCACTCTTAAGAATAATGTGGCTTGCCTCTGCATACTTACACATACTGTACACCACAAGACAAACCAATGAAAAATTGCCCCAGATGGTAATCACACTTCCACGAATGACTCTTTTTTTTTTTTCCTCTATCAAAAATTGCAAAGTAAAAACAAGACAATAAAAAGGAAGCCAACACTGCACTGGGCAGCCAGCATGAAATACAATTACAGAAATATGAATTCATTTGTAAAGGTCGTGCGTCCTTTTCGAAGGTCTTTGTGATGAGAGCAAAAACCACTGGAAGCACAAACTGCCTGTGCCAACTCAAATATTATCACAGTTAGTAGAAATTGGATCAGACCTGTGGGACAAATAATCTAAGCAAAACTTTGAGACCTGAAACAATCAGAACCTTAAAGAGGGTCCTATGCATCTGGATGAGATTAACAATCACCTGACCGTACTGTGGATGGCTCTAACGTAATCCATCCACAGAGAAGCCACGGAAGAATCAGCCCTGAAGTGACTACATCAAAAAATCCCCATATGTCAATCTTGACTTCAGTTTCGCGAGCAGGTTAAAAAGAACTGGCCCCGACTATTTTCATGTTTTCGGCACAGAATCAGATGAAAAGAGTCTGAGATGAAAAATTAGGGCCAAGTAGACACTTGAAGAGAGAGGCAGACATTCCTTTAAGCCATCATAATTGACTCACTGGAGGGCCAGGCTCTGGTGGCGGTGAGGTGCTTCAGAAGTCAATGTTCCCAGAATCTTGTGTCAAGGGTGAATACATGTTTTTAGATTTCATAAATAAATATTTCATTCCACTGTCAATGGCATGTATGTGGTGGAAGAGAGCCCTTTCATGTCACTCTGGTTTTTGGATGGATCGGTGATATGTGTGCGGGAAAATTGGGGCTACTAAAGGCTACCAAGAGGATTGAGCCAGAAAAGACTCCCATTTGAATGATGGGCAAAGAGTTGAACAATGTTTTTTTTTCCTCTCTCCTGATATGACTGCTGAGAGTGTCCAGCAGAATTGGAGTGACGTTTGACAACAATTAGTGGGGCTGCTTTGAGCTATGATAGTCAGGCCTATATATAAGACTCCAACCGCCGAATTCACAGCAGATCAGACCGCCACACATATCAGCCACATCATACTTCCAGGCAAGACTGATACTGCGTTGCAATATTAATCATGAGAGTCAGAGATATGCATATTCAGGTCCAATGGGAGACACAAAAATAGTAAGCTTCTATTACATAAACATGTCTGTCCAGCTGAAACATTATACTGAAGTCTGCCAAATTAAATGACAAAATAAAGCAGAAAAAGCCTCCTGAAACTGTTACAAATCACTGTTAAAAAAATAATTAATTTGCACATTTTCTGATCTGAAACTACTGTGGTTAAAGTTTGGTTAGGTTTACATACAAAAACCCGGACCTCCTCCATTCACAGACTTTGAGGGTCTATAACATTAGCTGTGTTTCCATCCAAATCTAGAGCAAATTTTCAGAAAACTGGCGAAAGAAAACACAATTATATGCACTTTTCCATCTACTACTGTTCTATGAATATTGGGAGATTAGCAGTGGGTGGCAGTTATTCTCCAGTAAGGTGTCATTTTACCAATGGCAAAAGGAAAGGGCACAACCAAGGGAAATAGAGTTCTGAACAACTAATATTACAGCTCTGACTTCTGGAATGTGCATATATAAGCTATTACAAGCCATCCAAGGATAATGAAGAGACCTGGCAGTGGCCTTGCCAGTATGTTATATGTGTACGCTATCATTAATTCACTGAATCTGTTTATCACTGCACTCAGTACTATTTGCCTATTATCAGTATACCTACTTTTCCATCTCCCTCAAGCGTAAAATCTTTTTTGTGATATTTTTCAAATTTCTGGCGTTTCCATTCTGATTTTTTTTATGCACAAATTGAAAATGCTCACAAAAACAGGTGGATGAAAATGCACATGCTGTCAAGCTACTTGCTCCTAACCAACCGTCATAATTGACATGGACACTAGAGGTCTTTGACAGTTGTACGCAAACATCCATTGGTTTTAGACATGTTCACAAACTTCTCAAGAAGTACTCTAAGTCCCTTAGCAAGTACACCAAAATGATTTACCGGTATGTGTACACTTAAAGCCCTCAAGCAGCTGCTGTAGTTATGATGGGAGCAAAGGCAGGAGTAAGGAGACGTTAACGTTGGAGTCGATGGATGGGCGAACAAAAATGTAATATGTGAAAAAGCTGTTAGTTTCGACAGTAAGCGTTGTTTTTTTAAGGATGGTCCTATTGTTAACTGAAACCTAACCAAACCTTTACCATAGCATTGTGCCATCATAACATTGATAATTTTATAATTAAACCGTGATTTGTAATAGTTTTGTAAGGAACACATTAAAAGCGTGGTCCTGCCCAACAAGGCTTCAGATCAGAAAACACTTCATGAGTCATCCTTCTATGTGACCTTTTTTTGTCATTTAATTGGGAGGCTTTGTTTTTTCTTGGGGAAACAGTCTCGATGTAGCAGTGTTGTACCCGTTTTGTTCTGGACCACTGGCTGTTTTGGTTGTACACACTGCTAATGTGGATACTGATAAACAGACTTTGTATCTCAAGCAAAAGCACAGTCAATAAACAACACATAAGATGGCCAAATGTATGTGGACAGCTGAAAATCTCATTTTAAACCGTGACTATTAATATGCTGCTATAACCGTCTCCACTCTTCTGGGAAGACTGTCCACAACATTTTAGGACATGGCTGCAGGGATTTACACCCATTTAGCCACGAGAACATTTGTGAGGTCAGCCACTAATGTTGAGCAATAAGGCCTGGATCGCAGTCAGAGTTACAGTGTATGAATGGAAATATGGTTATTTTTTAGTGTCCAGTCATTTACATGTCCCGTCTCTCAGTGGGTTATTCAGACACATTAATGAACAACAAACCAAGCATTTCCATATGTGTACTAACCAGCATCTAACGGCATCCTACTGTCATACAAATTGGGATAGCCTATATAGTATAGTGTCCCAGGAGATATTCAACAATAGAAATTAAATAAATAAAAGCACACAGCCTCACATAAACACAAGCATAAACAAAATATACAAAATACACAAACATAAACAAGCAGAAGAAAATCTACATTAATGTATTCTGGATGGCGCTGAGGCGTCAAGTTCCTCCACATCAAACTCAGAAAACCATTTTTAATGGACATGTCTTTGGGAGTGGCATCACTGACATGTTGAAACAGGAAAATGGCTTTCCCCACACTGTTGTCACAAAGCACATCTTTGCTCGAAATATCATCTTATACTGTAGTATTAAAATTCCCCTTCATTGTAACTAAGGTCCTGTTCACACCTGGTATTAACATAAGTCTTGGGTGACTGGATCGCAAATGGACAGCTAAGTACAGGTGTGAATTCACCCAATACATCCTCAATGCATGAGAGCCAATTGCTGGGCCGCATATGGCCACCTTTTTTTGGCACTGTGTGTGCTAATATGTCCTGGCCACATTGAAGATCTGCCTATTCAGCTTGCTTATAAACTCCCCTCCACATAACTTACTGTTGCTGCCATTACACAGGTAAGACGCAGCGCTGAAGGAGCGTCTCTGGAGCTGCTTTTCTGCTGGTGAACAGTCAGGTCTGCTCAGTTAGCGAGAGCTAACACAGCAGCAACCAACACTGAAACAGCTCTAAACTGTTGCTTAACCCTTTAACAACCTTTACATTACATTATTCGTTTGATGCTATGATAATGCAAGTCCATGTAAGTAGCCATGCAATGCATGCTGGTAGCCCTTTGAGAGAAGTTGAATCTAGACTACCTTATGCAAATCAGGGGCATCCCATGCGACTCACCGCCTCTGGAAACTCCTAAAAAAACCTTTAAACTAACCACTGTTGATCTAAAATTAAGACAGATTCAACTGCATGGCTTAATTCTCACCTCAAATGTTTTCAAAAACACATTTTGGTAAACAGTTTTGGGAATATAAGAGAAAGTTGCCAAACAAGCCACCATGTTGGTGTAGTTTAAAATCCAGGAGCAAGCAGCCCACATGCCTGGTGGAATGCCCATCAAGCGTCCAATGCTGGAAAGCAGCTTGACCCCTTGCATCTAAAAACAGTTCTGTGGACATGTGCCATTAGGCCTTCACTGTGTGTGTGTTTGTGTGTGGGCGGACTCTCACCAACTGTCCCCGGCATGAGCTCACACTCCCGCAGCAGTTGTCTCTTATGATGGTGAATGAAATGATTCAGTCTACTGTGTTTATCTGCAGATGGAGCAGAGAAGTGAGATCCGATCACAAGTGGTCACTCGAGATGCATGTGGAGACGCGTTCTGATGCCAGGTGTGAACACAGCTGTCCATCTGCGAACAGATCACCAAGACACATGTACAGCCAGGTGTAAACAGGGTCAAAAAAGGCCTCAACCAAACCTTGAAAAACAGCCCCGTACAAAAACCACACAATGTGTCCACATACTTTTGGCCACATAGTGTACATTGATATGAGCAAACTAACAAACAGTTGCTGTTTTAATTAGTCCATGTTCAGTATCAGTAGACAATTCAATCAAAACTGTCGACATCAGCAGCACATACTGGGCTGTATTTACTTTTATTATTTGTACAAATTCAAAGAGCTGCTGCAGCTCTACTGTACTTAAAACACACACACAAAAGCATTCTGATGTTGTGTGTGTGTGTGTGTGTGTGTGTGCGTGATGTAAATGTTTGTGTCTTGAGTAAATTGCAGGTAGAAGCAATGACTTCAGGAGCTAAAAACAAATTTAGGCAATAATTGAATTGTAGCATAAAATTGCAAATAACCATGAGCCATTATGTGAACACATTCTCTCCCCTTTCACTAAGAAACCAAACCTCACACACACACAAACACAGTGCGTATGCATGAACGCACACGCACACAAACGCGCGCGCACATACGCAAGGTGGGAGAGACCTTTGAGGGTTTCACAATAGCACATTTATCCGCAAAATTAAAAATGGTGATTGATCCGTGGAATATTAACGGTCAACAACGTTTTTCATTAAGTTGTGAAGGGGAGCGAGGGGAGGCATTCTGGAAGAAGAAAGAGAGCAGGAAGGAAAAAGAGCGAAAGCTTTATTCAATGCTGATCCTGTACTGTAAAAAGGCCCGAAGAGAAATGTAAATACTAGACTCCAATAACACGACAGCACACTAATCATATTTACAAACTATATTAAATCTGCCCATTGTGTTTGCCTTGCTGAGGATTGGCTACCATGTAATTGTCATTGTAACCAGTGTTGGCTTATGGGAAAATTTAACTGCAGTGATATAAGGTGACTGGTAGGATTATTATTACTTTATTATGACCCAGTATATGTTTATTAAAACAATTTGTCATGCAGAACAGGAGTGGGGAATGGAAACATTAAATCCTGCTCCACTCTGGCCGCAGAAATGAGTTACAATAAAATTAATGGTGGGGAGGCCTGGGCTGACACCAGAGTGGTACGTAATAACCTGCTGCTTCGTTTCATTTGCCGATCATTTCCTGTTGGGCCCTCACCATTAAACATACATGCTGGGGATTATTGAAATAGCCCTGCGACAGCCATTGTAGTGCAGAAAGTGTGTCTGTCTGAGTGTGCGTCTATCTGTGTGGCTGTGTGTGTGTTTGTGGGTGCGTGTTTTGGCTGGAAATGCTGCTTTTATGTGGCTGGGCATTTGATCTTAAAAACACCGGCGTCATGGCAATATGCCACGGTGTGTTTGTATTTCTGGTTGTGTTGTTATGAGAGGAGAGATATTAGGACAGAGAGGCAGTAAGGCTGGGATCTGAAGTCTTAGGAGGAGGCGTCATTTCACTGAGTGCCTGGGAGGGGCAAGATTAGTCTGTCAGTCCTGTCTAAAATGACTTTGAGGCTATAGCTACAGGGATGCAGCAGAAGTTTAGCCAAGGAGTTAAGTGCATTTACACTGAACAATGCCCTTCATTCCCCTTGCGGTTTGGTGTTTGTGAGGACAGCCGTGGCAAGGTGTGGACTGATTATATGACTCGCAGAGCATTTTTTCTCCTGTATCTGGTATGTTGCAGCCGCAGCAAACTTAAAACAAAATATAGTATGCTGTCTTGGCACATCCACCTCAACTAACACAAGAAAAACACTGTGCAGATTTACATTTTAAATGCCATATACATCATTCCACATCTCAACCTGACCAAAACAAATGTTGCATGAATTCAGGAGAGGCGCCACACCCTCTCCAGTCACTGTAATTAACAGTTAATGTTAACCAGAAACTGTCTGAGGCCCATATGTTGAAATTGTATCTACTTCCTACCCTAACCCTTTAAAGGGTGACCTCGGTATTTTTGAGCCCGGACACTATTTTCTTATGTTTTTGTGTCGAAGTCACTAATGTGGACAACAAATTTTGAAACTGGTCCAGTAGTGTGCAAGAGCACTGCAGCAGGCAGCAGCAAAACAGTCTGCAATGTAACATTAAAGGGCAATTGTGCACTATTAATTTATGTCCACTAAAAGTGCTTGTTTCTGTGACTAACAGGCTCAGGTTGTTATTCCGACAACAGCGGGGATGCTTCTGGTGAAACAAAAAGGATTTTACTCTTTAACAAAGAGGGCTACCTCTGTAGTGATCCTTTCTATAATGTTGTCAGACACTTAGGGAGCTTTCAGAGCAAGAGTTCGCTTACTTTGGTCCAAATTAGGGACTTATTTTGTTACAAAGTTTTATAATTGCCTAGAGTTGGTTCGTGTTCTCACGGCAGCATTTACAAGCAGCCCAGATCAAATGCCTTGCGCGAGAAAGCTGCTCTTGATTGGTCAGAATTTTCATGTGGGAAAAATCCAGGAAGTAAACAAAACATTGAATAAGAGCACACTTGTAAGATAAATGCAACACTTTCTAATGTCACAATGGAGGGACAACTACGTGGGTTGATTTTAGCGCTGCTCATCGTGGACTATATTGCTGTCATTGTTCATTTGAGTCAAACCATACAGTTTGAAAACGAGGCGCGGCTCCAACTAGAAAACAATGTTTTGATGCATTGGATGTGCTGAATGTGCATATTAAGGCAGTACAGGAGGAGGCACACATTAATAATCCTCCAGGACTGTAACATGCTCATGTTTAACCCAAACAATGTGTCATGTGACTGCAGTTGGTTCAGATCGAGGTCGGAACACGTTCTCACCACAAATTAACCGCACCAGAGTTTGTTTGTAACTGGACTGAGAGCACCTCTTCAAGAAGGTCTTAGTCCGGTTGTTTTGGTGCGAACCAGAGTGCGATTGCTGTGTTCACACCTGCCCAAACAAACCGCACTTAGGGGGCAAACAAACTTGAGTTCGATTGAACAGAACAAAACAGGGCAGGTGTGAAAGCACCTCCAGAATAATAATCTGAGCCTGTCAGTGACAAAAACAAAATCTGTTACTGGACATACATTGATGGTACACAAATGACCTGAGTGGTCTCGCTCAATACTGGACCAATTTCAAAAATTATTGTCTCCATTAGTCACTTAGACACAAAAACATTAAAAAATATGGTCCAGGTGGTAAAATACCAGAGTCACCCTTTACATTTCACTGAATCATGTAATGGGAGAAACGTTATTACTAAACAATCTGAAATGCTTGCAAAGAAAACAGCATTCTGCTCGGAGTATTAAAAGGTCACTGACACCCATCTGTTCAATACTTTCCCCTCTCTGGTAGATGCTACTTTATCAAGTCTCATCTCAATGCCCTACTACATACTTACTGTAAACAGTGCGGACTCCACCAATTTTTACAGGACAGTGTTTTTGCAGTTATATACTGGAAATCAACATACTTAACTGTTCAATGCAAACAGGAGATGATACTAGCATCTCCAGGCATCACTCAAATTGCAGTGAGTAAACTTCCATTTTTTCTTATGTAGAAATTTTATTTCTTTTTTGTTTTCTGGGGTTTCCCTGGAGCACAAACTGTTTTAATTTCTTGCAGCTGTGAGCAGCTCCTCCATTTCCTTGTGTTTTCCATTGTGGGAGATTAATGTCCATCAACAGCACATTTAATAATCGAGGATTGTTTAGTATGCTTTGAGTACACTTAATTTCATTGAGAGAAACAGCTGGTGGCGCTAATTCTCTGGTCGGGTGTCATTAAACCACTGCAGAGAAAGGCAAAATGATGTATTTAAAAGAGCACTGGTGAAACCTCAAATGAACAAAAACAACACAGAAGACATGATGCAGATATGGCATTTAGAAAACTTTTATGTATTAATGTGACAGAGGTGTCCTTACCGCTCCACACTAGGGTTGAGCCAAATACTTGGATGAAACAAATATCTGGTACAGACTTTTTCTAAGTACCAGTATTATATGAGTTAAATGTGTTTATATTCATCCCTGTGATGAAGGAATATCCTTATTTGGGTATTTGTGTTAAGTCTCTCAAGCTTGTGATCAAAATAATCTATAGCTCAATTGTTCTGTTGATCATTTTCCATTAAATAATAAATGTAGCAACTTCTGATTGGCCTATATCAATTTCAGGCTTAAAACAACAGTTGCTGGTTAGGTCCCACCGACTTCTAATTTAAACACCACCCACTTTTGCCTTCAGCCCCATGAATTCTGAGTACAAATACACATAGTTGAGTTGATTGAACAGACACAGACACAGATAATTGTGTACTCGCTCGTCCCTACCTCACACAGATCTGATGTTTTTGTTGGCTGGAATCTGTAGTTTCATCAGTGTCAACCCATTCTCAATCCCACATCCCAAAATATCAACCCTTTATAACACCCCCCGGCATCTCATAGTGACGCACAGGGCACCCTTTAGCGTATCTATGTGATACACAGCTGAAACACATTGTAACATGTGGTTAATGTTGTGAAACAGTCACGGTTTGGTTTAAGCGACAAAACTACTTGGTTAGGCATTTAAAAAATCAGGTTTTGGCTTAAAATAAATAAATACATTATGGCGTCAACAGCACATAAACTGCATTAACGATACGTTCAAACAACACTGACTTGTATTTTCACACAGGACTTGAACTGTGGTCTCCTGAATTAAAGTCTGGTTTTGTTTGACCAATCCACCTCCCCTCCCTCCCACCCTGTGTGGACTTTCTTGCTCTCCACACTACATCGCTTGCTCTCATCATTGAGCATTACCACGGGTGGGTTTACACTGGAGTCATCTGAAAGCCTGGTGCATCTCATAAAAACGCGAAAGGCTGCCCTTTGGCGTCAGTATCACATGCCAAGGGGCAACACCCTGGGAATGAGAACAGGCCGTCAGTGGACACTTGACTCACATTTTGCTATTAGTGATGCATCAACTTTTCCATCTCAGCCAAATATAAACTTCTTTGAAATGATGCCACTTAAAAAAATCCACTCAGGTATTTTTTGTAAAAATTCGAAGTGCACATAAAAACAAGTGGATAGAAAGGCACTTAAAAACATAAAGGAGATATTAGGATTGCGAATTGATCTCATGCATGATCAAAACTTGTGAGTTCCTGTATAAGACACTGAACTCTAGCTGCTCATCCACTATAAATATTATGTGGATAAAAGCATGACCTAACTGGTAAATGCAGCTGTAATTGTACAGGTATGAGTACAGATTCTGCACAGACACAACTGGGTGTGAAGCTCATTATCACTATTAGAATTTTGTCTCCTTAAATTGGCCAATGTGTCTGGGATTTGAACCGAGTGAGCGTTCTGTGTGCATGAAGCATTCTCTTAGGTCTTTCACTGATGTTGTCATTGCAATGCAGTTTATTGTTACAGTAGCAGGGTCTTTAATACGCTGCCCTCTCTCCCTCTCTCTCTCTCTTAGGAATTTCATAGTTATATTGAGAAAAGAATTGGTCACGGTAATAAGATAGGATCCATCCGATGCCATTCAAAATAGCCTGATCAAATCTCTGGTCTGCAAATCTCAGAGTATTGTGTTGTGTTTTTAAATTTACTGAACACCAGTTATGCCAACAAAGCCTCTGTTTTCTAAGAAATGTTTCCTTATTACACAGGATACACAAATAAACCAATGCTACCCTCTAATTCCTCAATAATTAAAAAATAAGCCTGTGCTCACCATTACATGACTCTGTGCTCTGCGATGGGCTCCAAGACCTCCAACAGCTCACACAGAGGAAGAAAATGAAACCATTTGAGTTTGTAGTGCAAATCCCTCCATCATAAAGTGTTGGAGAGAATAATGCAGGCTAGAGGACCATCGAAGAGACTTTCATTCAAAGGACCTGTATGGTTGGTTTTACATGTTTAAGGCAGTTTGGGGCAGAGATGGCCAGGACTGTTTTCTATGAACTGTTGTGGTTCATCAGTCTGTCAAAATGAAGCAGTGAGCTGCAAGTGGCTGAAATGTGCACAGAGCCAAAATGTGAGAAGTGATCACTGGGATCGACAGTAGTTGCAACCCTTTAACATTATGCTCCGTCTTTCAGTTCACTGGTGATATTACAAATACTGCCACATCCATTTGTGTAATATGTTATGAGCCGTTTTCACATTTAAACTCTAGGTACTGTCCGGAGTGTGTCTTTCACACATGTAGCACACAGCAGGAGACTGTCTGTGTCAGAAGTGTTCTCACCTACTGGAAATACTCCATTTGGTTTAGGCGAGTGGTGGCGACTGGGTAGAGCACGCAGGAGGCAGGGTATGTGGCAGATTAGACAGTGGTCACGTAGCCTGTTTGTAATTTGGTCATAAACAACAGATTCTCTTGCCATTCCTCTAATTTGTCTGACGAGTTCAGCTTTCGGCCGTTACTGACCATCCATCCAGTCAGATATTTTCGTTGCCATCTTCCTGTAAACAACCCTTCTTCTTTACCCTGTTTTCTTCGTGCAAGCCTCATGATAGAAACATCATCAACACGCCCATTTGCTCGCTGTGAATTCCCTGGACAATTGCCTGCTCCATTCACTCATGGGATCAGTGGTGTAGGGTAGCTAGGATGGGCCCCAGTGCATGCTATTATGACAGGCTCTGGTGCCAGATTTTGCATTGAAACAACTACCATATGTTTTAATAGTATCATCACATGATCAAATACAGACTTGACACTGGACAACATGAACATACATATTACCAATCATCACTGCAAATCTGTATATGACAAAAATACCAAATAAAATAAGAAATTATTCAATAAATTGAATTTTTCATAGTTTATATTTTTTTATAGTTTGAAATGAACATGTAATTTGTTACAGATTGCTACTGACTATTTCACAAAAGAAAAAAGACATTGACGGAGATGGGTTTGCCTTCTCGAGGGCATATACAGCAGATGACAGCATTCGTAATTTAATATGAGTTCTTCTTTTAACACAGGCGTATTTCTGAGGTGGCAAGCTGAGTCACCCGCAAGGGCCCGTTCTCTGCTCTAGAAAGAGCAGGGGCCCTCCAACGACTCTCTCTAAGGCCCCCCACCCCATGGGCCTCAGTGCAACCGCACTGCCAGTATTGTCTATATTTACACCCCTGCATGGGCTCAGTTGGACATTACATGGACTTGTACAAAGGAGCTGGCAGGATAGTCTTTTTAATGTCTGATCCAACTGATTCGGACATCTGCGTTCTCACATACAACTCCTCCGAGTAATGTCTAGATAATTTCAGGGAAAGGAACTATGGTCACCAAAGAAATGATGTTAAAAAAAAAACTGCAAAAATAAAACCCAGGGTATAAAAAAAGGAAGATTCATTTGTCAGGACAAACTAACAACTCTGCATCCTTTGGATAGTACAAAGGGCTCCATTCCAACTAAAAATGAAAAACTAATTAACATTAATTCCATTGAATCCCCTCAATAAACTTAAATAATTACTTTTAGAAGATTTTAGATTGTCTCTGGATAATTACAATAAGTATTTCTCTCATGCAAACTTTGTTATGAGAAGTTATCCAATTATGGAACTGTAAAAATGTTGCCTCACACCATACAGCCAAAATCAGACTTTCACATGTACTTCACTGGTCCAAAAACGCTCGTTACATGTGCACAACACAAGCTGCATTAGCAGTATTATAATGATGGCATTATGAAAACACATCATAAAAACTCTATTCTTATATACTCTGCATCGAGCATAAATGAGTCATACGATTAAGCAGTACATAATCTGAAAGCTGAAATTACACTTTGTTACTTTGGCCGTGCCATTTTTGACAAAATTACTGTCAAAAAAGTGGTGGTAATCAAATGGACAATTAGTTTTTAAGTGAGGTCGCAGTGCTCATTCCTAGTTTCCTAACGTCTGTGCCCCCCCCATACAAAGCCTCTTATGACCACATTAATGCACCTAATTACCATGTCAATCACAAGTAATGCTTATTAATTGCCCCTCAGAAAGGGGCTATTTCAAACAGTGAGTAGTGCCTTTAAAAGCCCACTGAAAGGCTGACTGTAGGGTAGGTTATGAGAGAGAGAGCCATGTTTCAGCCCTACTGCTGGCATTAGTCAATCTGCTGTCCAGATGTCTTCCACAGGTGACAGCTGCAATAGCCTAACAAGCAAATTAATCACGGAGCTTTTGTGGCGCTTCATTTTAGGGAAACTCATTTCGTTTCATAAAAGGCTTCATCTCGTGTGAAAAATGACAAATTGCGGCCATGGAGTGATGTGGAGGACCAAGCAGCCGGCTCTCATTTCTGTACCATGCCTGCAAGGTACTGAAGAATAGAGAGGCAGAGAGATAGAGCGAGGGGAGAACTGGGCCAGAACCGGCGACGCAGTAATGAAGCCCAGCTCTGCCCCCGTGGGCTCAAGTTCTGACGAGCCTCACAGGTGGCTCGGTCAGATTAAAACCCAGCGTGGTTATAAGGACTAGGCTTTGAATGAGGGGATACACTCTGTGGTCTGTCAGACATTGTCCCCAAATTGGAGGACATTTTGAAAAGCTGGCCCAACAAGGGCTTGGTGGCACGGAGTTTTCTTTGATTTAAACCCAGATGGCTTGTTTAACTTTAATGGCTTTTTTTTCTTTTTGCTTTATATGTGATGTTTTATCCCACAGATTAGTGGTGGTTTTGGAATTTCTGGGTATGTGTTAACCAGTTTTAGTGCAGGCAGCCCTTAGAGTTGCTAACACATGTATAAAGCAGGGCAATTACAAACTACAGTATGTATTTTCGGAGGATTTGTTGAGAGTGAATAGGTTTTGAATTAAAACCAATTTATGTCGGCCTTACACCAAACAACTTTTCAAGCAATTTCACTGTCGCAGACAACTTTCCAATTTCGGAATAACATCATGAGAGTTTTACGTTGGTTGGTGCAAGCTCCCGTGATCTCGATTGTTTTTGTAAGGTGGTCCCAAAACTCCAAGTTGTCTTCAGTCAATCCCCTTTCCCGCTGAGCAACAAAACAACTAACACCCGCCAACATCTGGATTTTTAATATAATGGGAAAGGTTACAATCAACATTCACAGGTCAAATGACTCTGCAGTTGTCATAGTTATTTATTGGCTGCAGTGATAGAAATACAACACCTGGATAAACGGGCTAACTTTAGCCCGTTTACCAGTGAGATGCAGTGACACTCCACCACAAAGTACAATCCGTCCCTGTCCAAGCAGGGCTCAAACATCATTCCAAATTAGTCGGCACTGAGTTTGAAAGATACACTGAATAAGTGAGGGCAATATAACATTTTCACTGACCTCCATGCTGTTTTCTACTGTTTACTGACCCTGTTTTCTGGCCTGTCTGTGACGTTGAATGTGACACACCAGACAGACAAACAAAAAAAAAAACACACAGAAGGCAGAAAGGCTTGTTTGTTGCAGAGCCATGTACACAGCTCTAGTGTACTGGCAATGGGAAAGCAGTCTATAGCTTATTTTTAGCCGATTTTCTCGTATTTCAAAACCCCCTGTACATGTGATAATTTTAGTGAAAAAGGGATATCAGTCTTTCTCTCGTCTTGCCCTTCTGTCAAAATCAAACATTTAATGTTAAGTCTTTGGTCTTGGCTCATAGAAAATAGAGAAGAAGAGGTAAGCTCTCTCCAGCACCAAATAAGAAGCAGCAAACTGATTGGATGGTAAACACGGAGGAGCTCAGGGGAGGCAAGAACATGAACTAGTCTTGGTTCTCTTGTACCGCAGAAAAGTGGTGGAATCGTGCAGTGACCAAGAGTCTGTGTTTAATTCAGCGTGTATCTGATCCATCAACCAGAACTTAGAAATCTTAGTTTTTAAAATGGTTCACCTCTCATTCCCACGGTCTCCTCCCACTACAATACCACAGCTAACCAACAGAGGCTGGTAGCAAGCTGAGGCTCCAAAATCTAAAATGCAAAGTTTTAGTGCTGTCCCCTAATAGTCGACCAGAAAGGTCATAAGTTGGATTTCAAGATTTCATTGGGCGCTTAGTTGCAGAAAAAAAAACTCTATTAGGAGCTGTGCCTTGTCAAAATAAACCAAAACCTATATGACTGGACCACGTGGGAATTTAATTTGAAACGACAGACACAGGAAGTGGCCACGCTCAGCAGTCAGACAGGAGTAACGTTAATTAACAGGGCTGATACCTGCGGTTATTACACAGGCTAGTTAATAACATGTCGGGCAGGAAATCCAAAGTGTGGGATCATTTTGAGAAGGTGAAGGACCAACCCAAGGTGATATGTAAGCTCATCTTCATTGGTCGACTACAAACATGACGTATCATCTGAAACATGGAAGTAGCTACATGCCCATTAGCCAACAGCGTCATTACCAGGCGGCTCGCTCAGTGTGTGACGTGCACTTGTAGATAAAACATAGGCCTATATTAATGAAGGTTCATTAGTACGGTTTTGTATTTCTCTGTAATGTAGCACAGTGTTAACAATGTTACTGATACTATTCTTTCTCACACCTTGCACTCAAACCATTGTGTTGCCCCGCCCAAAATATATCATTTAATTATTTAATTAATATCGTAAACATGCGGGCGACTAGTCGACTAATGGCCCTAAATGATGACTATTAGTCGTATAGGAAAATTCTTAGTAGGGGGCAGCCCTACAAAGTTTGTGTGCCAAATTGACAGTAATACTGTGGACATATGACGCCATATATCCTCTATTTCGAGAGTTAAGTGTCTTTGCGGACATGTAAGGAACTGTTAATATGTTATATTTATTAAAGAAGGTTTGGCATAATATTATCCACCAGGAGCAGAGATGGGTGAGATGGGAAATAATCTGAAAAGAAATAAAGTGCAAGTCTTGCAAATCGTGAGCCTGCAACATCCCCACTCTTTGTATGTGACTAAAAACTCACATTGTCTTCAGATATGAGAGGGTGTTAAACTTTAGTAGAAGCCTTTCCAAAGTTTCCCAGTGTTTGTTAGGCATTAGTTGAACAGAGATTGACCCCAAGACAAACCTACAGCGTACTTTTGATCAGAGAATGAACAGTGTGTGCTTTATATACATTTAGAGGAGCAGCTGAACTGTGGAAATATTTTTATGTCAAAACATCAAAAAGAATTTCAACTTAAACTTAAAGGTATTTCAAAGGGAAGTATGGGAAATTGAAAACTTACAGTGGCCACGCAGAACCAACAAATTAAACTTTTTGGATTTAAAAGCTTCACAAAGCCATTAATACAAAAAGGAGATAAATCCTTGAAAGCCGTCCAACAAAAACTGTAATTATCATTGTCAGGAGAAAAGAAAAGAGCACAGGGAGGCAAGAGGATTACACTCCTTCACAACAGAGGAATGTTCTGTGTTTATTTCTCTTCATTTGTTGAAAGAATTTCTGGGGTGACAGATGTCAGCAACACTTTATAATTTAGCATAATTATCATGTTCATTCTATTCTACCGGTGCGTATTGTATTCCACCGTCTATTCTTCAAATTCTTACTTCAGCTCGCTTTGATTGCGTAGAAACTCGTAGTCCCCCTCTTGAATGTTTGACCATGGCACACACAGGGAGTCTTTTGCTTAATGGATTAACAAAAGCAGATTCTTTGACAATACAAAGAATGTGTTGCAGTATAACTGAAAAGTTTTCATTTTGTTTATCTTTGTTGAAGTCTTCAACTTTCTCAGTCGATGTATACCTATTCAGAGACAACAATGCTTATGGATGTTTCAGTGTAGATGCTTCTGTGTCTACAGAAAATGTCAGCCTTCAATAAAAGCTTTACAGTCTGGTGTTAAACGGGCCATATTTCTCTCATTTACTTTTTGGTCCTTAAAGCATTTTCCTCTATTAAGAGTTAGTATATCACTGTTCATATTGATTCTGTGTAGGCTGCAATTGAGTTACAATGTTTCTGAAGTATTGCAAAGACCTAAGAATCCATAAAAGTTACTACATTTAAAGTTGCCAGGACAAACTTAACAGTACAACTTGTTTTCAAGAAAGTTTATTTTGAAATTGAGCATTTGAGACGCAGTAAGAAAAGAGCATTTGTGTAGAACATAACACTCATTATGAGAAGTTAATTTCATCCATTTTCAAGGTGACTATTGTATGTTACCAGAGACGGCTGTTGGTGATATTATATAGGTGGGCTCACAAATTATACACATCAATAGTTCATGGTGAAGCATCATCACATCTGAATTTCAGGTTCATTAGACTTTCCTTTAAATACACTGACATAAGCAATAAAGGAAAAATAAAATTAAGTGATACTTCCTCTTCATTTCTGTTTTTGTTTATATCTTTGTGTGAGGTTTACACTCAGTCTGGTGATGATAAAGGAGCGGGACAGAGAAACAAACTTCTCAGCTACATGTCATCACATGACAGCTATCTCTGTCTCCCCCACGACTGAATAAAATAGTTGAGCATCCAGTTGGTAATGTGTTCTGATAAAAAACTATGATAAAAAAAATATGCAAGCTATTCCGAGTGTAAATTACCAGTTTCATCACAATGATATTATATCGATAATTTGGACAACGATATGCAGATATTACAAAGCCTGCCGCGATACGATTTAGATACGAATTGGTTTAGGGGCCTGCGATCGATATGAGACGATATTATCTGCCCATTTAACACAATCTGTTACAGAAGAAGCTGCCACCCCTCTCTTTTTTTGCTTTTGGCCATAAAAGATACAACGACACATAAATAATGAAAAATAATTGTAACCGCTTAAGTGCAGTAAAGTTTACTTTAAAATGACCTCACTAACACACATAAATTAGCACATGGGATAAGTTAACCTGCAGGGCTTTGTCAGAAGGAACTTTCTGGAAGAAATCTTTTCATTTTAACCCAAACCATCAACTTTTTCATAAAACTTCAGGGTTATTTGGCTTAAAGCCCTGACGGCAAACTTCTCCCAACAGGCACGAAACAACAAGATCATTTAAAGTATCAAATTCAGCTCAATTACAACTTTCAAGGTTGATGACAAAACAATTGTTTTTTGCTAGTCACCCATTATTAGCTTTAGCATGTTTACACTGCATAGATTAGCCCAGAAGCTAGTGGACTCTTTTTTCTCTACTCATAGTTTAACAAATGACATGTAACATTATTGTTCTTCTTACTTTTTCTATCTCGTTCTTGTAACAGCATTGCTTACATGTGCTCTGTCTGCTGATCTGTATTTTCTCTAAAATCCAAATTATTTCACACTGCTGATTTATTCCTGAGTAAACAACATTATCCTCATTGTCTTTCTCTTGACTGTTTCGTCACCTGCCTGCTGCTGTTTGACGGTGACAGACTTTCAAAATAAAAGCGTATCCTACAGATGACAATTTGGATGATGTTTTTACTTTGGCATCAATGATATTGCATCCTTGATCACTGAATCAATATGTCAATCCAAATCGATGGATTGTTACACCCCTACAAGCTATGACCTCATATTATCTATTTGCTGAATGTTAACTTATCCAGGTTAGCCTTTTACGAGCCTAAACTAAACGCAGTATCGTAGTTCCTAAACTATAGTCATGACTTGGTTGGTCGGCCAGCTGCTTCCAGTGTTTCAACATAATGGCAAATTAGTGAGTAGCGTTTGGACGACATGTCTCCATTCTGCTCTGTTTTTTTAACTTTCAATTTTTCTTCCAAGGACAACAAAGAAAATGGAGGATGAAGTAAATAATCCACCTTGTTCAATTACACTTCTCCCTCAAAACTCACTGTAAATACTGACTGTACTGTTGGTCCGCTGTGCTGTCAATGGTCAAAAGTCAGTGGACTGTGGGCTGAATTTAGCCTAAATGATCAGCAAATCAAATCAAGGGGGTCTTTACTCATACACGACGAAGATGAATGGAAGCTGATGTTATCGCGTTTCGACCCATTTAGATATATCCTGTGTTTTTGTTGTGACTATTTGGAGCCCTTGCTGCTCTTAGTTCAACCAAAATTTAAAACAATCTGCTTTAAGTTTAAAAAAAAATTAAAATCTTAATTGTAAAAGCTAGAGAAGGCTTGGCCCTGTAAGATCATTTATACAGGCCATTCCTGTATGTTACATTTTACATGCCATTGAAGCTACTCAGCGATCACAAATACCCTAATAATAGGAAAATGTCCTGTGCATGTCAAACCAATGTGCTGTAATTATTGCCACGAAAGGAATTCAAGGAGGCGACGCTCAATCAGTAAGTGATGTCTTGATCTTGCCTTGCAGAGTGTGCGTCGCCAAGGGGACCCCAGACCCCGACGCCCAGATGCAACATCTTCCCAGAGACTGAGATATGGCCAACCTCTGACTCTTCAATGTGGTCCCACTGGCAGATATGGTCTTATCAGGACAGGCTGTAGCATACATCTTCCAACAGCCAAACACAGATACAGAAAAGGGGCCCTAAATAGTGTGATAGGTGAAATTCTTAGCACATGTGACTGTTGTGTATGATCCACTGAAGTGCACTCAAGATTAGACTATAGCAAACAAACAGTTAAAGGCAGGTGGATTTGATGGATTTATCACTTCACATCAACCGGTAGGATTAAATGACTGATGAGTGTTGCATGATCCGATTCTCTGCTTTAATCTCTGACTTATTATTCATGTAAATTTATGCTCTGCGAGGAGCAGAAGTAAAGGAATAGTTTGACATTTTGGCTGAGAGGTAGATGAGAAAACTCAATGTATGGCTCCTGTTGGCAGCCAGTTAGCTCATCTTAGCACAAAGACTGGAAACAGGAAAACTGGTCGTGTGGCTCTGTCCAGGTGTAACAAGATCTAGGTGACAAAGGGAACGAAATAACCCATTGTAAAATCACAACATGGTGTGTTTTCACATTTTGTTTTTTGTACAGATTAAACAAATGACACGTGTGAGAATAAGCAAGCTTCTAAGATGCTGGCTGACTGATCTGCTACCTGTGGACAGGCTGGCTGTTTCCAGTCTTTGTACTAATATAAGCTAATTGGCTGCTTCTTACTGAACAAACAGATATGAGAAAGAGTCTTCTCGTCTAACTCTTTGCAAAAACGTCAAACTATTCCTTTCATCCTACAGCATAAATTAGCATTGATAATGCTAAATCAGAGATTAAAGGAGATTACTTGGAGCATGGTGGATGGCAACTGTAAAACACCACACCATAGATCTAAATTTGGACAATCAGCTTTCTCCATTAAGGGCTGTCAACTCTGGAACACATTACCGGCTGAAATCAAATTAATTCAGATATAAAATCTTTTACAACAAAGGTTAAGTGCAGGCTAAAAGCAAACCAGAGCTGGACCCATTTTAATCTAACTGCTTTGTAAATAACCAAGATGTACTGGTGTACGTGCACTGGTGACTTATTGTGATGTGTATTTTATTATATTTCCATTTTGTAATGTCTTGTGGTTTTGTGATACTCAAGGCTCTATATTTTCATTACACTGTACATGTAAAAGTCCAGCTTGGGGCAAGAGTTGAAAATTAGCAATAACTATAAACTCTGCTGTGCATCCGTTTCAAGCTCTGTATTGGAACTCTGTCCCTGTTAAATATAATAAATAAATAAATAAGTAGAGAATTGGATCACATAACTCAGCAATTATTTGGTATTTTTTATTTTAATTGGTATTTTTTAACTTGTACCCTATTTTCCCATGTGTTTATGTCTAAGTGATTAATTGGAAAACACCTTTTGAAATTGGTCCAGTGTTGAGCGAGAGCACTGCAGCCAGCAGCAGCAGAGCAGCTGCAATGTAACCATGCAGGGCATTTGTGCACCACCAGTTAACATCCAATAGAAGGGCTTGTTTTTGCCACTGACAGGCTCTGAATGTTTAGGCAAGTGTCTCACAACCTTATGTAAGGGATCACTTCAGAGGTAGACCTTTTATTAAAAAGCAAGATCCTTTTTGTTTATCCAAAAACAGTCCTGAAATTACTATCATTTAACCAATCAGACTCCATTCAAACAAACAGTAATTTTAGCGTGTACAGAGCCAGCATATTTTCACAATTAACTGGATAAATTATGGGCTTATTTTTCACCAAACCAGAGTTGGAGATTGTTGGAGCAGCTTGTGTTTCAGTTGGCTTTGAATGAAATGTGTTTTACAGTGATAAAGTTACTGTTTATCTAAATGGAGTCTGGCGGGTTTGGGAATCGCGGGGTGGTTTCGGGGCTGTTTATGATTGAAACAAAAAGGGCCTCACTTTTTTATCAGAAAGGGATCTTTTCTATAATATGTCAGACACTTAGAATAACTATCTGAGCCCGTCAGTGGCAAAAACAAGCACTTTTAGTGGTCGTAAACTGACAGTGTACAAAGCCCTGATTGGTCACACTGCAGTCTAGTTTGCCACAGTCAGCTGCAGCAGTGTTACTCAATACTGGACCAGTTTCAAAAATAGTTGTAGGGTCTAGGTTGAGAAATGCCGAAGTTACACTTTACTACAAGTTAATCTGAACGTGAGAGTGGCATCAATCTTTTCATCTAACTCTCAGCAAGAATGTGAACAAGCTTATATCACAAACTATTCCTTGAAGTTAGAACAAGAAGCTACACGTCTGTGTTCTGACATTCACCAAGGAGGGAGAGAGATGATAAAGCGTAATCTTACGAAGTGATTTTCACTTAAAGAAGAGATTAATTATCATTTATTTGCATTTAGTTGGTTTAATTGTAGCTTGTTTAGCAGCTCCATGGGTTTTGCCTTTGTGTGTGTGTGTGTGTGTGAGCGAGGGGGTTGGAGTGAGAAAGAACAGGAAGTGGACTAGTGTCGACTTGAAGATATGGCAATATACAGAAACACACACAGACTCATGCACACTCTCGGACACTCAACACCCCCCTCCCCTGAGGGCCTAAAAGCTAATTAGCTCCTAAAGCATTTATTTATCACAGATAAACTGTCCAGCAATCTCACTGGCACATCCCCAATGGAAATAAGAACTACTCATTAGTTTGTTCAATTAAGCTTTCTTTTCCCACTTCAGCCTGCCCTCCCCACATCACACACACCGCGACGAGAATGCACTTTTTGGTGCTGCAAAAGTTGCAGACTTTCCGTGTATACACTGCAGTAAAGGTGGAAGCCTTCGACATCTCTATCAATATGTATGTGACCCAAATTAGATTTAGAGGCTAAACTTAATCAATCTGTATGTGGAAAGTCCTTGAAAGGAGAAGTATGATTAGTAATCCTAAAACAAGACAACAAGGGTGGAGGGTGGGGGGGTCTAGGAGGGATTATTTCCCATTTTACATTTTACTGTAAGACACTCGCAGCCGACTGCTGGTGCTGTTGAATAAACTCATGAGGTGAACTCTCTCCACATTGCAAACTTTTCCACACGAAGGCCTATTTGGGATTATTTTGAGCTGAATGAACTGAATTCATATCGTTGACTCTGCTGCATTTCATTTATGCAGCATGACAACAAGCTGGGACCAAGTGGATCCAACTTGGTGTCGTGACAACTTGGTGTCATTAGCCAATTATTCAGTGTGCCAAAATAGTACTTTTGGGCCTCCATCTGTACGGCATTTGCAAAAAACATGTTCTTATTTCAGGTTGGATGGATCGTGTTTAATCTGGAGGCTGAGATATGCAGTTTATACTGTGTCTGATACAGTATAATCTTTAAATACAGCTGAGGAAGATGGCAGGCAGCGTGCTTGTATTTAATGTTTTATATGATATTTAATGTTCTGTACAGTGGCTGTAGCAGTTTAATTTGAGTGCCACTTTTGTCTTAATTGTTGCCAAGAATCTCAAGAACATCTTTTTCATGCAGTACAGTTAAAGGTCCAGTGTGTAGGATTTAGGGGGATATATTGGCAGAGATGTATTAAAATATGATAAGTATGTTTTTAGTGTATTAAAATTAGAGTTGTTGTGTTTTCATTCATAAAATGAGCTGTTTATATCTACAAAGGAAGTGGGTCATCATCTATGGCGTACGCCATGTTGCACCGCTGTGTTTCTACAGTAGCCCAGAACAGACAAACCAAACACTTGCTCTAGACTGGGCCATTTGTGTTTTTGCTTTTTCGCATTTTCACACCAAGCACCATAGTTTGCAGCCCCTCCAGGATGAGGGCATCAGAAAAACACAGATTTTTTTTTAAAACATGAAAGTGCTTGGTGTTTTGAAGAAGGATTTCTACCTCTGCGTCGAATTATTGCTGTACCTACGGCCTAACCTGACATGCACCTCCCAAGAAATGCAACTACAGGTCACTGTGACACAGACCTCCTGTCTATTCTTGTAAGCTGAAACCATTTCCCTCAGTGGATACAAAGCTTTTATTTACTTTTATTTCACAGATAAAAAACAATAAATTGTGAAGACAATAACGCCTCCACAAAAATAGCATTTCAAGTCTTGTGTGTGATTTATCCTGGCTTCATATGAGCAGAGGAAATCTTCGCTAGTCGCTAAGCTAATTTATACAATGTAAAATGCCATAGGCTTGTGTTAATAACGTTAGCATGTTGTATTTGTTTGGAAAACGTGTTTAGTATAAGACAGTTGTTTTGTCTGTGAACCTTTCTTGTAACGTTACCTTTGTTAAATGTTGCTGTTGTCCCTGGCTTCGTATGACTAAAGGAAAAGTCCGCTAGCTGCTAGGCTAATTTATACAATGTAAAATGCCATAGGCTTGTGCTAAAAACATTAGCATGTTGTATTTGTGGGGAAAATGTGTCGAGCAAAAGACAAGTGCTTTTTCTGTGAATGCTGCGAGGTATAGTGAAGCTGATTTGTGTGCTTGTGATTGAAATTGTTGCTATTAAGCCATGTTTAAAGTGTTTTGGGTGTGTTTTAAATCAACTAAACTTTACAGCACTTCATAAAAACCCCCACCGCACAAGTATAACTGCTCACAATGGCATTGATCATGTGTGTAGGCTACAGCGTAGGCTCTGAATAGAGCTGGTGCACAAGTATAAATCTACCTTTACCAGTTTAAATCACTGTGTCTGTTTTGAAGAGGAAGAGACTCCCGTAGATATTCTGGTTCATGGTACAGACCTCCTGAATAATGAACACTTACAGAATTCTAACCAAGAAAAGTTTCAGCTGGTTGCAATCTGCAATCCTCGCCGTTAGATGCCACTAAATCCACTTAAATCCTACACACTGCTCCTTTAATTATAAATTTCTGTGAACTTTAGCTTTGTCCTCCATCATTAAGTGCTTTTTTTCTATGATAATATATAGTCATTCTCTGAGATACAAAGAAAAAGATTTTATGAAGTACCGTACCTGTTCTTGTTCTGACTCATTTCATTAAATCATTAAAAGCAAATTGCATTTTAAGCACCATTGGTATTTGAATGTCAGAGGCATAATAGATTTGTTGAAGTAACATTGAAGTTATTAGAAGGTCAAACCCTGATCACAGATAAAGGTCACAGATAGTCCCACTGATTCCAGTTTTCCCTCATACACCAAAATACTCAGTAGCACAACAGTCATCAACATTGCATGGAGGCAAACTTCTCTGGCCTGCTGATGAATGCTCTGAACTTGGAGAGGGGTTTTTACTTTCCTCAGGCCTGAGTATCTATCCCCTCAAGACAGTATTGCCGAGACACCACGAAGGCAATATTTGGCCCATTCCATCACTCTAATTCACTCCCTGCACATCCATATTTCATTCGGCCTCGGCTTTAATGAAAGTCATGGCAACTTCACCACCACTGGAGTCTCTAAGCGCACACATTGAACAGAAAAAAAAATCATAAATAAGGACATTGGCCTTCATACAAAACAATATGAGAGGGAATGAGGCCCCAAAGTTGGGTGGAGAAAGGAGGGGGGTGGGGGTGGGGGGATTCAGCTGCGTTGTAGCTGGGGAGGCCATCTGCCCGGAAGAGCCAGGCTATCTCCCATCCCAAGTCCCCCTTTTCCTCCTCCCGACCCCCACCCTCCCCTCACCGCACAGACAAGTGCCTGTTTATCCCAATGCCCTTCAGAAGACATTAGCACAGGTCTCATGTGCAATCCTGTTATCTTCCACTGGCCTGAATATGCTCAGATTTTAAGTAGGGTTTGCTGTGTTGAGTTGAGCGTCTGTATCCCCAGGAAGCAAACATGACATCCCCACTAAAAGGCTGCGGGGACACTGGACTGGGTGGTGCGGCTGTTACCTGCATATGCATTGTGTTTACACAGCCCCCTCCTGCTGGATACAACACTGCATTAGCAGGAAGAGCACAGTGTTATTTCAGAGCTCTCTGGATGTTGCTCATGAAACAGAAAACCCGAGAGTAACTCAAATTAGCTGTTTGAATTCTCTAATTTTAACTTTAATGAATTAATAACAAAATAAAAATGTGACCTTTAGTAAAGGAGTAATTTGCAATAGACTTGCAATAGTCTGTAATTCTGTTGACAACAAACATGAAGACAGAAATAGTTATTTAGATATTCAGACTTTAATTCATAGCTTTTAAATCTTTCTTTTGCAAAAAGAATCAGCAAATTTCTTTTTACTAAAATATCAATGTGTGTGACAAAACTTTGAGTCAGTTCAAATTAAAAAAAAATTAACTTTTTTTCAGAAAGTTATTTTTAATGAACTGATGTCACATGATTTCTGTTTAGATATGTGATGAAAGAGCTTCGCTGAGGGCATACACCCACTTTCTATCATGTGCTTCTAAGGCACTGGTTAAGTAATGACCCCTGAATCGCTCTACTTTCCCCACAGCCATCAGATAGTCCTTAGTCTACCAAACATCTGTGATTCATTGTAAATCTAATTATGTTTGACAGTCAGAGTGATGACATTTCTTGGTGTCTCTAAGTGTAATATCACATCATGTGCCACTTTAAAGGAATAGTTTGACAGTTTTGGGAAATATGCTTGTTTTCCTTCTTGCCAGAGTTAGATGAAAAAATGTGATTGCCTACCACTCTCATATCCAAAACCACTCTCAATCGCGCCATTAAATATGAAGCCAGGAGACGGTTAGCCTAGATCAGCATAAAGACTGGAAACAAGGGGAAACAGTTAGCAAGGCTCTCTCCTATTGCCTGGTACAGACAACATGAGAATCAGGCTAATGTTGGGCTCAAATTACAAATATTACACGTTTAATTTTTCTGATATGACATCCTGTTGTGAGGGGAGAACCCCGATGATCAACCCAGTCTCACTCCCAATTTGTCAAATACTGATGCTTGGTCAGTGGCCTTTAGCGTCAGATACTAACCCACTGCAGGATCGTCTAATAACAATGTGGTGTGATAGTACGTGTTCCATCCTACGCTAGTGACGTATGTCACATGACCTATGTGACATGTGTCATGTGACAAACTTATTTTAAGCCAAACCACAATATTGTTTTCTAGACCTAACCATGTGCTTTTGTTGCCTAAACCTGAGGAAGTTTTTTACCGACATTCTATCTTTATCTTTAACAGAGACTGAATGCATTTAATGAGCAGAAACTGCACATTGTTTCTGTGAAAACGGAACGAAAGCAAATGATAGCATTTCCCAAAATGTCAAAATAATTCTTCAGGATGAGTAAGCACATAACATTTCTTTAGTTTAGGCGACACAGCCGCTGCTAGTAGCCCAGACAACACAGACGTGCATGCAGAGCTTTGTATAGCAGACAGTCAGACTCTAACTGGAATAGCTCAAATGAAGTTGTATTAATGAGAGTATTTTAAAAGCGTACACAAGTTGCTGGTGTCCACTTCCTGCTGTCTAACCTCTGCTCTCCTCCATGATACCGCAGGTAGCAGCACTGGCTCATTGGATATGCACCATCCCAACTGTGGAGCTTAACTGATTAACACAGCCAGTCACCAGATTAATGAAAGCTGTAAATTATGCCATTATTACTCAATTCATTATTTCTAAATAATTACACCAAATGCACAGGACGAGACGAATGCAGCTGCTGCACTTCAGTCTCTGCCTCCATGTCTCATAGCTATAGATTTCAGAGAGATATTTCTCTCATTTAGTCTTCCCTCTGGTATAAATGGAATGGACAAAATATTAGAAACACTGCACATTATGACTTTCATGAAAGTACGTTCCCATTGTAGGACTGTTGTAGGGCTGTATCCAACTAAGAATTCTGTCAGCTGAATAGGATTTGGCTTTTCAATACAATTATTCAACTGTTTGTACAGTTTTTTCCGTATAGAGTTTGAGAGTTTGACGGGGGTTTGGTGGGATGTCCAGGGTTAGCCCTTCAAGCTAATATATGCTTACTATTCTCAAGACAGATTAAAATGTGCAACAGCTGATGCACAAGTATAAATCCTGCTTAAGAGCAACAAAATCTGCTCAGGGCAAACACAGGACTTTCTTCCAGGACACCAGTGTTTGTGTCCCAGGTGAAGCTGGGAGTCAACCCTGAAATATTTCAATGTAACGTAATATGTTGTAGTATGTGAGATACATCATGTCACGCTGGTAACAAACGTACTTATTTTAACCCATATCATGACCTTCTTTTTTAAACCTAACCATGTTTAGGTGACTATGACAGTTTCACACATTTTTAAACCTGCAACTGTTACTGGTTTTATAGGCTATGAGCTACTCTGTCATTCAGCGGTAAGTGCGCTAATTTAGGAAACCCTCCTGTGAGTCATGTTAGAGGGTAGGAACATAAGTAGTCATATGGGTTGGAGGACTCATTGGTTGCATTAGTTTTAGCTAGATGTACCAAACAAACTGACATAACACACATTTATTTACTACTGAATTAAATATATATATATATTTTATATTTCTCTAGTTTTGCTTCTTTTTGAATGGAATGTGTTTCTCAGATATTTCATGGTGGAAATACTTGTAAATGGCAGCGGAAAACATCGTTTACCTGCATTTGCTGAAATAAATGTATCAACAAGGTTTCAAGTCAATGGTCTAAAAACAAATACAGATGAGTCTATTATCCTATTACAGCCACTCAGAACGGTATGATGCAGAGAGAGATAAAGAACAGGCTGAGCCCATCAGAGGACATTAAATGGGGCCAGCTCTCACTCTCTCCTCTCTCAGCTTTCACAGGGAACCAGCAGAGCAGAGGAGGCAACAGTACAGCAGGCCGGGATCACACAAGGCCTGCAGAATTACACAAATAAATTGCTACCAAACTCATATGCTGCTGTGTACATAACAGTGTGACTGTAAAAGTGTGCTCGTATCAAAGATAAACAAAGTCTAAGCGAGGGTAAATTATATTCTGGAAATTAAAACAAAAACATTTGACACATAAACAAAACTTGACTAATTCATAACATCAAAATTTATATGCATCTTATATCATGTAAAGAAGCCATTTTTTAAATAATAAAACCTATTTTAAGATGGAATTAGTGCCACATTTACAAAGCAATGTACTGTAAAAATCACTGTAAAATGCTTCATATTTTGTTTATTCTCCTTTTTGACTTTGTCCACAGAACAGAAGTAGAGGCTGCTGTTTCCTGCAGGTGACAACTGACATGTAATGACAAACTGTTTTCATTTGAATTGTGGATGTAAAGAGGATCGTCGCAAATGAAAATGAGGAGGGAGAAAAAGCACGTTGCAAATATCCCCTGAAGCTGCCTCTTTAAAGACGCCGGCTCAGCATAAGGTATTCACTTTGCAGATAAAGGCGTTCTTTCCACTCATAATCAACATATACAGTAATGCATCATTTTCTACCAGATAGCAAGAGAAGAATTAGCTCAAATTATTTTAAGTTTTTGTTAATTACTTTTGGAGCCTGAAGCTGTTCGCTGCAGCAGCTCATGCCTCAGAACTGCCGGAAAGTTTACAGTCACACGGTCACATTACCCGACTTATAATTCGAGCACTTATCACCCGACTCTAAAGCAGTGCTTTATGAAGCATCCCGGTCTTTATCTGTATGTACACCTCCAATGTGATCACATGGCTAAATGATATTTCTGCTAACACTCATCCCTTAAATTAAAAAAAGCAGTGGGCGTGCATTTCTGTGGGCATAATCTTACACTCCTGATCTCAATGGGGCATTTATAGAGGGTTTTATAACTCTAATTATCTTAGCCCATTACAGTATATCAACTTTTAGTGGTTCATTGTATTCCCAATATGCATCAACTGGACAGATGCCTTTGTGGCAGAGAATATTTATCTCTAATAAGAAGGCATAGAGGTTATACTTTAGTTGGATGCAGTGTTTTATGCCTACATAATTATGACATTATTACAGATATTGTTGGTATAGAGCAAACTCTTTCTTTGTACTATGACACTAATAGTATTAGCATGGTAATATAAAGTGAAACTATAAACACATGTAAAGACGAGGTTTGCTTAAAATACACTGATGCCTAAAATTATGTTTATATACAACTAATGTGAAACAGCAAATACGTTGTGAGAGAAGCGTAATGTTATGCAAATTATGTTTTCTATTAACATAATGACACAATCACAGTCTTTCACTAACCTTAACCAAATTGCTTTTGTTGCCTTAACCTAAGACAGGAGTTTGGACGTGAACCCAAAGTTCTGGTGTTAAGATTCTGCACTAAGGGTGCTTTCACACCTGCCCTGTTTGGTTCGGTTCAGTCGACCTCAAGTTCGTTTGCGCCCTAAGTGCGGTTTGTCTGGCCAGGTGTGAACGCAGCAGTCGCAGTCGGTTGCACACCAAAACAACCAATCAGTTCTGAGCACATTTATAAACAGTTGTAAAGCTCTAACGTGTAGGATTTAGGGGCATCTATTGGCTGGAATGGTATATAATATTCATGCTTGATATCACACTTTACGTAAGGATTGCTCCATGTTTGAAATCATATGTGAATACAGCTGTGTTATACAGTGTTATTAGAATGTATCAGATGTTTTTACACCAGCATTAACGGTTCCTTTATATTAGAAATTTCCAAATACATTATTAAACACTGAAATGTCTTTATGTTTGCTTATAAGTACATTAGAATGTCTTATACGTTGTTAAAAATCATTTATACAGTGTCTATATACTGCTTATAAATGCTAAATAGGACAGGTTAAATCAAGTATTACCCTGCATTAGGGTTGGGTAATATGGAGAAAATCAAATATCACAATTTTTTTTTCCCAAAAAGCTCAATATCGATCACCAGTAATGTAGATATAATGACTAAGTAGGTAAAGGCAAATAATAAAACAGCTATAATAGTCTGGCAAGTTTAGAAAATTTACTGTAATGGAACCTTTAAAACCAGTAAAGGACAAGCCTTACAGTGTTACAATATCCAAAATCTATAACGATATCTAGTCTCATATCATGATATCAGTATATTATCAATATATTTCCCAGCCCTACCCTGTACAGTATATTTAAGATGTATATAGGATGAGAGCCGACCTAAAGGATGTTACTAATGCTTTGCTGCAAGTTTCCGTAGAGCATCCGCTGAAACGCGGGCCCCCACACCGCAGCAGCCGGTAGCTCAGCCCCTGACAAAGCTGTTAATGTTCTGCAAAGAATGTGCAAATTGCAGAAACGAGTCCAAGTGTGGGCAGAAAACACTTCTGGTACTTAGAACCAGTGATGGAACAAATTTGGTCAAATTGGTAAAGTGCCCAAAGGGAGGAGGGAGATGTTCCACGGAAAACCAATTCCAAGCTTGGGTGAGCTCAGGATTGTTTGGAAACTCTCCAATCTGGGGGCCTGCATTGAATTGCGTGTCAGGCAGAGACTGTTAAATAAGATTAGAATAAGGACCAAGAGAGCAGCACAGGTACCTCACAGGATGGCTGTGTAATGTCGAACCACAGTTACTTTTTAACAGCCATACATCAGCTGAGACACCATTGGAAAAATGTTACATGAGGTGACATGTAAACTCACTGGACAGTCGCAGGAAACGTTAGAGGTTTCTGTTGCATTATGAGCTCTGTTTGGAACAAGTCCTGTTTCCTGCTTTGATTTATTCCTCGTAGCACCAATTAGGCTTGGCCCACTCCTGGAGGAGTTGAAAAGCTGACGATGGATATGTCATGGGATGGTATGATCAAAGAGCTAAAGAGCAACAGAGAGAGAAAGGAATCTCATTCAGTTTCATATTTATTAGGCCTTCAAGAGACTTGTATTACAGCTTGTAAACGCAGCCACTTCCAAAAAATGCAGCTTAAATCGTAAAAAAAAAAAAGCAAAATGAAGACGAATGAAACGAATAGACACATTTACATCTTTTGATGAGCACTCCAGCGAGCTAATGTGAGAGAGGGATCTTGAAGCCTCCAAACACTGACTGATCTCTGGCTCCCGTCCCTTTGGTTCAGTTCAACGAGGGCAGTGAATCATTATGGGAGAGACATTTAAAAGGGGTTATACTTACTGTTAGTTTCTATGTTTTACACTGAATGGCTCTGGACATTGTAATCAGCGGTGTAGCAATAGAGGGGAGGATTTATCTATTCACATCCTGTGATCCTGACTGAATAAAATGCAGTGAGTGATACTGTACTCTTGTATGTTGACACCACTTCATAAAATAACTGGAAGAATGCATGCTGATCAAAAACACATTTTACACTTAAATGCATATTTCATGTCACCCCGTCTGATTCATTTACTTCATTTAAAAGCTATCAACTCCCTGGTATTACTCAAACTAGTTGTTTTTAAAATAAAATTATAAAAAGCATTGTTATATTTATGGAAAGCTTACAAGTAACGTGATTTTTATATTTAGCTTAATCTGAGTTAAATGGCTGCCTGATGACCTGAGGTATGCAAGGATGATTGAAAAAACAGTCATGCATTTACACATATGGTTAAAATCATCATTTTAACTGCTACTACTAATGCAAATTACTGGACTTCTGTAAACAAGGTCTCCACAGCCTGAATGTGTTGGTGCATTGGTACATTTTTTTAATTTAACATCAATTATCAATTATAAACAAGAAATGACTAGTTGTTAATTCCCCATTAGTACTGAACTAAGACTGCATAAATGTATCTGGGCATTCTCGCTAGAATAATGTGGTAAAATATACACCAATAACGTGCCACATTAAACTGATTTTAACTGATTATTTGGCAACTTGGGGGCTGTGGAAATGGTTATTACTTTGCCTGTTTATGCATCTACCCATTATAAGCTCGTTCTCATTCCCTAGTCGTCAAATAACGATGCATTATCACGCCACTTAGCATAATAAGGATGCCAAAGGCACCCTTTAGCGTCTCAGTGAGACACACTGGGCTCTCAGCTAACTCCAATGTAAGCCCATCTGCAGCAAACTTGACGCTGTGAGCAACTGACATGGGCAAGGCAAGGCAGCCTTATTTGTATAGCACATTTCATACACCAGGGCAATTCAAAGTGCTTTACAGAGCAATAAAATATAACATATAATAAAGGATACAGATTTACGACAAAAGAATACAGAAAAAAAAGATGTAAAAGGCAAAATTAATTCTAAATGATTTACAGTAAATAATGGTCATTAAAATTAGCAAAAGTGCAGGTAAGAGCTGCAAAGACCAAAAGATTATTCAAAATGATTTTAAATGGATTTTCTTAAAGTGGCAGTGTATTTAAATCAATTAAAGTATTTGAATAGTAAAAATTACAGTGTTAAAATTACAGATATAGAATAAAAACCAAGAGTCAGCATATAGTGGGAGGGAGGGAAGGTGGATGGGTCAAATCTAAACTTTCATCCAGAAGATCACAATTCCTGTCCCATGTGAAACAAAAAGTTAATTTTGTCTTAATATAATGTTACAAAACTTACGCTACCTAAGTCCCGTGTGAAACCAAGTCAAAGCTATTGTAACACAACATTATGTAATTTACATACGGTCATTGTGCACTGATGCCACTCATGTGACATATTTACTTCAACCTAGTTATATAACAAACACTTATTTTAACCCAGAACATGATTTTTTTTTTAAACCTTACCAAGTAGTTTTGTTGCCTAAACCAAACCGCGACCTGTGTGCTATATTATTAGCTTAACTGCGCCCTGTACACTGTATCAGAAGTCAAAGGGCATGATAAAGTGCTGGTATTTGATGACCTGGAAACAAGAACAGGTTGCTGTTACTAAACAACATAACATGTAGTCATGTCTCTGGTCAATCCAGTTTTCTTGTTGTGTAGCTCTGTTTATGGTCCCTACTGAGGGAAATGTGTGTCTCTTTAGCTGCTAAATGCTCCTCTATGTCCAGAGCTAGTTGCTAACTTGCTAACATCTGCTGTTTCGGAGGTGAGCAGGTAGCGTACGGTGGGTTTTTGGAGCTTTTCATCTAAGATCAAAACCTGCTGAATCTGGAAACAATGCTGATAAGAGCAGTGAGAGTGAAACAGAACGGTAAAGTTACAGGCTAGAAAATCAAAACACAAGCAGAACTGGGTGACCCTGACACTTCAAGTATTCATTTGAACTCTTATTTATGTGTAAATATTGATTAGTGCGCTTTAAATGTACTATTCCAAAACACCGTACTGATCTGCTGGTAGTAGCTAACTATAATTAAATACTGAAGATGACAAATGACTCTACAATCAAAGCTACTAACGCAAAGTGTTCACAGGTTCCTTGTTTCCTACACTCGTACATGATAACAGGTCTAAGCTGGACCTTACTGCAGTCTGTTCCATGGGCGATGTGGGTTGTGTTCAAAGAGAAGATATAGTTTTGGTTCATTGTTAAGTAAAAGGATGTAGAATTAACAGGCCACCTTCCTTCCTTTCATCCTCAACTTAGTGCTGTTTGACTGAGACAGATGGGGAAGGTAAATCAAGGCAGCTGAGTGGAGAGCACTGCTGACAGCACATTAGAGCCTCTCTCAATGAACTGTCACAAGTGCACAGTGAAAGTAAAGTTTGATCATACGTGGCTGCTGTCCTGTCAGACATCCTTAAAAGCAAATGGGGCCTAAGTGCTGCGGAGCTCTGAATGAGCCTGAGATGACAGTTGTAGTCGGTGCAAAGAGAGGGCATCGGCACTCCATCCTCCATCCTGCAAAAGGACAATGAGGTGAGGAGGACTCTGGCAGCATTTCTCACCCTACACCCTTACCACCGCAGTAAAAGCATCTGACAAAGTGTCAGTCTTCCACATCATCATTCGCATCATTAAGAGCCGGCGACTAAACTTTTATGCTGCTTGTGCAAAAAGGTCATGAATCTGTGCAAAACTCCACATCGCTCACTCAGTATGCACATTTCTTACTAAAGTGAACAGCTTTATTAAAAAGCAATTTCACCATCATTATTGGGAAGGCCAACCTTTAATGTTACCCGCTTTTAGAGAAGCAGACTCTTTTTTCAGTATTGGCCGAGAAAGACTTTTTCCACTTATAGACACATTCAGGCTGTTTTTAACTATTCACGATTAGAGTGGGATCTGACCAAGCAAGCAAACATTTAAAAAAATATCAGATTTAAGCATTTCCCCCCTAGATAGCTTACAGTAAAAAGTGACAGGAAATATTTAAAAAAAAAGGGGGTGATGACTGGCTATGAAGATGCTGTATACTCATATTTGTACAGTAGCTTTATCGTCATAATGAAAGTGACCTCAGTAAAGCACAGATCTCCGCCCGGTGGCTGCCCGAGCTGATCACTGACACTCTAGACAATGCAACCAGCATAGCTATGCCTGGTGGAATTGTCCCTCCTGGCGCTCTTACAGTCAAGATGACGGTGGAAATTACAAACCTATCTTGCCTCACTTTACTGGATCATAACATATCAGGTATAGAAATAATCTGCAGGTGCTCTGGTTTAAAATGAGACTAAACTTTTTTATGGATGTCAGTTTTTGAGCCATGGTGAAGGCCAAAATGTGGCCTCTAACAGCTAACTAGGTAAGGCTTCTTGTTTTTAGACAAGCTGACTGCCAGAAAACTTGTGGCCCTTGCCGGCCGGTTAAAAAAGGAGTCAGCGGTCAGTGACAGCATAACACAGTCAACCACACAGGTTTTTCAACAACTGTGAACCACCGCAACCACGAGATGTCCTTGAGTCATAAATGTGCACTCTAAATATTAGGCGGATTGGTCCAGTAGTTTGTGAGATTAGTTGCAGGCAGACGAATACACACACACACACACACACACACACACACACACACACACACACACACACACACACACACACACACACACAGCCATACGCATGATCCCCTACAGGCTCACATCTGGTGGAGATAATGAACCATGTTGTTGTGTTATTTTTAGGTTAGATGACAAACCCACCTGTGCGTAGGTGTAATTACTCAGATCTTAATTTTGGGTTACAGCAGTTTCAGTGGTGCTATACACAATGCTATATGGATCAAAATGCAGGAATGTGACGTGTGTACAGTTTACACGTTTAAGTTTACAGCGTATATCTTTAGAGGATCCTGAACTGATGCAATCTGATTTTTTTTTTATATCTGTGCTGAAGCTGCCTATCCAAAGCTGCCCCACCAACTGACCTTACACATCACCCCCAATCTTTTATTTGTCAGTATAACAACATGATCTCATACTGTCATAGTCACAACTAGGTATAAGAAACAAAGACAATCCCATTGTTGTATTGTCATGATAAAAACTTTCTGCTCATTTGTTTTATTTCCCTTTTTTTCCGCAGCTCCTGTTACCTCTTTCCAACTGGACATGATGCCAACGAGCAAACATGGGATTGTTTCAGTGTTTCCCAGTGATGATGTCCAAACCTGCTCTGTGTGTCAGTGAACAGGCTATGTCATGTGTCGCTTGTTAAAAAAACACTTGCCCTGGCTCTATTATGGCGAATCTTTGCACACCTATTTCAGAGCAACAGCAAGCCACTGCTTAGGCTGGCTGAGGGCATCAATAGGCTCCCTAAATGTTGTTGTTGCATGAGTATATCTAGACACTTTTTCATGCTCCATCTGCCATCTATGAGTTCACTTGCATGCTGTATGCTAGATATTACACCCCAGCTGTCTAGGAAAAAGAGGATTGCGCTTTTAAATTCATCTCCCAAAGTTTCTTCCCTTTTTTTCCTCATCTGCTGGAGTATTTTTTTATAGGTTCTCTGGCCTGTTGCTGCTCTGGGCTTTTTAATAGTCATGGAAACATTGTGCTGATATTGAGCTTCGCAAATACACGACATAAAATGACTTAAAGTAAAGCACTATGTATCCTAATGATTTTCAGTAATTACCGTACAGGTACTGGTCTGGTGAAAATTGTGTTACACATAAAATCTTATGCACTGAATTAAAAACCCAGACTCCTGTTTTGCAGGTGTCAGACGATGACAGGTAAGAGTGACATTTAGAAAGCAATGGGTAATGAATAATGTGATTGCTTTCTTCTCTGAGTCATGAGTAAAATAATAAATAATCACTGACATATATATTTTTTAGTAAATTCCTTAACACCGCTATTTGCATTAGTTATTCTTGATACAAATGGGCCAAAAGATTCTGACCCGATTTAAATAACACTGCCAGAACCAGAGACTTGCCTCACTTAATCACATGTGGTCCTTTAAAGTAAATTGGATTTCTTTCCTCCATTGCAAAGCCTAAGAGACTGTCCCACTTTATCTAAAACATGCTGTTCCACTTTGACTGGGACTGAAACAGTAGACAAAAATTCAAACATCATGTTGATGTTTAAGTAACTGTTTTGCGCAAAACTGGAATTTTGAGTTTACTTTCATTATTCGATTATTCTGTTAAACCCCTAGATGTAAAAACATGTGTGCCTTTTGGTAACATTTTGGCAATCATGTCCCACAATGCAGAGTGGATACGCCACCAAACACAGAGTATGCCACCTAAATGACTAAAATCTGATGACAGAAAATAATCACTGCAGCATATTTTTTAATTTCTGCCGTTCCAATCAGAACAAAACGAGGCTTAATTAATGACTGTCAATGCCTTTCATTAGCATCAACTAGCAAAAAATACCTCTGCCAAATTATATACACATATTTGTAACTTTTTAAAAACACATTTTTGTGAATATTGGTTTTCATTTATTCCACAAAGCATTTGCAAAGTGTAGATAAACTGCAGATTAAGCTGATTAGATAATGCTTGATTGCAGCTTTTGAAAAACGTTATGTGTAATAACCAAGGCTTAATTTGTCTGATTGGAAAGCAGACCACCTTAAATTACAGAAAACACAATGGGACACTTTCTGTGGAAATAGGTAGAGAGGGCCTGTGCTGACGTATCTTTAATGAATAACTTACAGGCCCTTGGACCAGCAGTGGGAAGAGCCTTGTTTACCTCAGCCCAAACCTGCACTCCAACACTGTATGCTACTTCACTCTTCCATTAGGGTGTGTGTTGAGGCCTGTGCCCACTGTTTAGCCTGGCGCAGAGGTACTTCTAGCTGTAGGAATTTGGTCTCCCACACATTCTAAAACCCACTTTCACTCGCTTCCCAGTGGGCCAGCATACCTTATCTCTGATGCAGAACACTTTCATAAGTGCCCTGCTGGAGAGGGAAAACACACAAACAAAGAAATATTCAGACATAGATTGAACTTTGTTGTTCTGAACCAATTTGTTTGGTAGGTGGTAGTGGGCAAATGGGCTGTTTTTCCAAATGGAATGTTTTACACACGTAAAAAATTTACCAGATGGGTGAGTAAAACATGTACATTGAATGTGGGATCATCATTATGGCATTAAAAATGTAAACATTTCTAGAGGCCTTTTAGATTCCCCGTGTGAGCGCATTCCTTCTACGCTGATGCTTTCAGTGTTGACCATTTAACGCTGGCGTCGTAACTGTCCTCCGGGGAGTTTTTCTTTAACAAAGAGGATAACCTAGTTCAAAAACATTGAACAAAGGACAATGGCAGAGCAGAAATGGTCCGTAAGTCCATCTCATTCTAGCTCAATGCTTTTAACGTCACTGTTCCTCAGACAGACATCACCCTGCCTCTAAAAGTGGGTCTGAACCAGGAGAAACAGCCATTATGAGCAATTCAACTGCATGAAAGTAGTGTCTGACAGGTCCACTCTCAGTGACAGATGCCATTATAACCTGTAAAATGCGATACTGGCACTTTAAGGTTATATCATTTTACCCTTCAACTCTAGCAGCCCATCTGCTCAATAATAAGGGCACGCTCCTTTGTTTGAGGTCATATAGCCAATGTGTTCGTAATCACCAGTGTTTATTATTATTTTAAATCCCTTTTGAAGTGAGATATTAAGGGATATTTTTAGGCTGCGAGTCTATTGGCCAGCATCTTGTGTTAGATTTTTTTCTCATATACTGTATAATGTTATTATCCTCTCACAACAAAGCAAAATCTATTTTGTCCCTGCCTCTGAGAGCAGTATAGTTTCTACAGCTTTGAATCAAGGCTCCATTTCTTGAGCTCCAACTCCTCCAAACAAGAAGCTATGAAAAAAAAAAAAACCCTCAAATTTTCATCGTCACCACAGTTCAGATGACAATTATGACAGCCCAGGTTTAATCATAGAATCGGGTAGTTCATTTTCTCAATGTCAACATGAAACCTTGTCAAAAAATGAATTCTGTCTTTCTCTCGGGAGATAAGCAGGCTCCAGTGCACCGGGCTCATTCAGAGGAAAAAAAACTTGCAGGTCACAAGGCAGCGACTTGCATGTTTTCTTATTTTTTTTTCACCCTCTCGCTCTATCCTCCCCCCTCTCCTTTTTTTCTGAAAACCACCCAAGAAGAGATTAATCATGAAGGGAAAACTCAACTTCACCCTCTAGCTGCAGGTCACAGTTCTTATTTCGTGTGGAATTGGCTTTCGGAAAGCAGAAGGCCTGCCCGGGGGGCAGGGACCTGATATGAGAGGAATTTGAGAATGAAGCAGAGGGGATTGATTAGCCCACTTCATATCCCACACTCCGTAAGCACAGTCCAGCTGCAATCTAACACACCGCTGAGCTGAATAGACAAGAGAAATTGGATTCCTTCCTAATATTTAACCTTCAAGTCAGCTCTAACAGCTGTTGATGGGTTGCTCTCCCAGGTAGTTACAAGAGGACTTTTTACATGTTACATGGAGAGGGAATAGCAAAGTGGGAATGTGATGACTTTTCTGTAGGTTATTCAATTACAATGGTGCAAAGAGCAGCTAGGCCATTGAAGCACATCATCTGCATGCAACTGCACTGAGGGATTTAATTTTACACCTCTACTTGTCTGAACAGGCTGTGTGAGTGTGTGTGGGCACACGTATACACCACTCACACACACGCTGGCAAATGTGCACACACACACAAACAAGCCTGCATGCGTAGACACACATAAAGAGCAATTAATGCCAGGAAAGTTGAGTGTGTGGCTAATGGATGGATCATATACAGCACATAATGACTTACTTTGATGTTGGTTGTCAAAGTAGACCTATTTTAGACTCGGAGCAAAAGGCGCTTGAAAATATCCCGTAATGCCTCCATTCTTTTTATCTCTTTTCACGAGCAGATGTTAGAACAAAGAGCGATGGCATCACTTCCTTACCCTTAGATCTCGAGAGTGACTACCATTTAGATTCCTGGTTTTCTTGGTCTCCACTCAAATCCAGATCAATGTATAAAAATATGAGGAGTTGACTGATAAATGGTGCATCTCAGTGACTCTGTGACCACATTAGACGCCAATGAATATTTAGTGGCTTCATTTATAGGCCAGTTTGATCATATCCACCCACCATCTCCCGTGCCAGTCTTTGGGAAGTGTTGATAAGAGAGCAGGATGTCATCAGGCTCTTTTCTCAAGTCATTAAGCCATGCAGTTTTTTTCCAAGCAAAGTGTTGCCCATTTGAATGAGCACATTAGCGAATGTCTTATGATAATTAAGTGCTTGAGTTACAGAACTGCAGAATCAGATTCATTAGTAGAGTCACACATTTTTTATTAGCACCTTATTCGGTTCCAGGGCTGCAGCAATGCCTGACGACATACAGCTTCTGCACAATGAGGATGAGACATTTTAGCACTGAACCTCCATGATTAGAGAGGGCGTATTGTGGAACTTCACATCATGGATTTGAAAGAAGTATATTTAAAGTAAATTTAGCTGATTTTTATGTTCCCCCATGAGAATTTAGGTCAATTTGCTGAAGCATATTTCAGGCGCGGGAAAGCAATCCAATAAAGTAGTCTGGTACAAATCTATAGATAAATGATGCTTCACATTCAATTACAGTGAGGATTTTATCTTTACTTTTCAATGATTTTGTCAATTAGTCAACACAGTGTTCCTTAATTCATCAAGGACTCTGGTCTAGTATTAGTCAGTGTGTAAGCATTCATTAGATTAGCAAAGGCACGGGGAGAGAAAGAGAAAACACATTAGACGACATGGATGTTTTTCGTTAAAATAAATCCACTAGTAAAAGACAGTTTTCTGTTATGTGAGAATGAGCTCTGCTTCTTGAACTGGGCTCATAGCAGCAAACAAAACAAAGCCGGTAAACAGTCCCTTATTCCTTGAGTTTTTGACACATTGACTGTCGAGCACACACACAGCACACCAAACCAAATCCACTGGGGAGCCCATGCAGGGACCATGAAACTATACTCACTACACAAATTAATTGGGGGGAAAAAAAATAACTAATTCTGACATTCCCTGAAGAGGGTCTTTCATCTTATAAATAGTGGCTGCAAACTTGAGTATTTTTGCTTAAGTAACACAACACTGCAGATGATAGGATTCGTTTGGCTCAACCCCAGGGGCCCAGCATGACAAAGAACACTTGTTTAGCAACTGCACAACCGGGTCCCAACATGGGCCTGTGACTGTGCCCAACCTCACCTAGAAACCTGCTCCATTTGCATTCTGCCTCTCCAGACGCTAGGCGACAGAGTCTAAGGGGATGCAGCGTCCCAGAGATGGCATTGGAAGCTCACACATAAATTAGTCTTTATTCCCCCATCTCTCCTCCCTCTCCTCCCCCACTGCTGCTCCTCCCCTCTCCCCCCTATTTGTCCCATGGCTTCATCACATCACAGTTCATGCAAAGGAGAGAGTGAAATCCAACTTTTCTCCATCTAATTACAATCTGTATTTACTTTCCTGGGGCTGCTGTGTGAGCCAGCATATCGGCTTTTTAAGTCTGGAAACCAATGTTTAATTCAGCATTGAACATGTCCTTTAGAATAATAAAACAACAGTGTAAAATAAAGTTCACACCATATCCAAACCCACAACACTGTATCCCATACTTTCTGCTGGGCTAAATGTAACATGTTTATACTATACAATCTAAAGACTGTGTTTTCATCAGTGTGTTTTCTGCCTATTTTGTTGTTTTTCTCAATATTTTAGATTCGATTAGTTTTACATCACATGCTGGGAGAGTTGTTACGAATACTTTCTTGCCACAGCCACAAGCATCCTTTGAATCTTCTATGTGAGCACACCCTTTTGCCATAACACATGACAATATCACTTTCAGATGTGAAAACGACACTGAGAGCATGTGAATTTTCCGTCATGAGCAGTAAACTCACATGAAACTGCTGCAGAGAAACCAACACATTCTCCCTCCCAAATGATCAAAACCCCACACTTGGTCAGTGGATCAGCATGTCAAAATATGACACACTAGGTACCACTCCTGTGTCAGTTTTGGATCCTAAGGGACAGCGTGTCAATTTACACTCATTCCATGCATTGTCTCTTTTTAAAATAAACTTCTGTTTTCACAGGAAATGTACAGTTTTTGCTCGTTAACTTCATACGATCTCTTTTCAACATTAACTTCATACATAGGTAAAACAGTTTTTAGGCTCCTTAGGTTTAGGCAGCAAAAGTATGTCAGGTTTATATACATAGAAAAAACATAGTTTGGTTTAACATAAGTACTTTTGTTACCATAACATAATGTCATGTGACATATGTCACTAGCATAGTATGCAACACATACTGGCACACTACACTGTCATTAAAATAACTAACAACTATAGACATTTGGTTTCACACAGGACACAAACAGCAGTCTTCCTGGGTAAAAGTCCAAAGTATGTTGGCAAACACCTACCTTCCAACCTGCCCTATGATTTTCTCACTATGGTAGTTGTCCTGAAATGCAGCTGTAGCTACCTCAAAGGCACCTCAGAGGTAAAGCGGGACGTCCACGAATTGGGAGATCAGTAGTTTGATCCCTCCAGTCCGCATGTCTAAGTATCCTTGAGCAAGATATAAAAACCTTAATTGCTCCCGATGGCTGTTCCAATGGTGTGAAAGTGTGTTAAAGCTGTGTAGCAGGTGGCATGTTGTACGGTAGCCTCAGCCATCAGTGTGTGAATGGATGTGTGAATGGGTGAATGTGATTCGTAGTGTAAAAAGCACTTTGAGTGGTCATAAGACTAGAATGGGGCTCTACGAGTGCAAGTCCATTGTACATCTTTTCTTCAATTTAGAGCAAAGTCTTCGGTTTTGTGCATCTGTACATGTAGAGATGGGATTGAGACCAAGTTGGAGAAACAAGACAACTGACACTGAGTAGAGATAGCCTAAAACAAAGAGTACGTCACTGGTAAGGAGAAGGTACAGAACACAGGCATGATGGTTTAGGCTCCTTACCTTACTACATTTCTGCCAGATTTCTTTCATAATGCCAACAAAACAATCACAAACAAAATGAGCAAAGGGTTACACCACGATGAAATTATAAATCTCGTAAAGAGGAAAAGGTCAGAGTAAACATGAAGGTTATCGAACAACAGATTATCTGTCAAAAACCTACATGTGTTAAGTGGTTAAGCACTGTCTCCTTCCAACCTCAGCAGGCTGAGACTTTGTATATATGTGGAGCTTCCATATTTTCCTCTTGCTTACATGGGTTTTCTCCCATGCAAGCAAACACTCTGAACACATACAAATAGGAGAACATGCAACTCCAAATTGCCCATAGATGTGAACAGTCGGAGCTGAGTTAAAGAGTGGCAGCTGGTCTGAGGTGTACCCTGCCTCTTTCTTAATATGTGCTGAAATAGGCAACTGTAGCAGATGCTTCCATGTGGGACACAAGGGGTCACTGAATGGCTCGACAAATAAGAAAATTATGTTTATCATGTTCTCTGGCCTTCACAGTCATCACATCTCAATTCAACTGAACATCAATGGGAGATTTTGTACCAGCATGTTACACAGCGCTCTACACCTGCACAATCAAAACACCACATGAGGGGATATCTGTTCATTCCTCTGGTAGAGTTCAGAGAGGAGGCTTATGGTGGCCCAACATCTTACTTGAACACTATTTGTTGGATTTTCTTTAATATGATACCCATCTATAGTTGTATTCTCAACATGCCATCTTTTAAAGAGGATGTGTTATTGTATTAGCAGCTAGTAATGTGTTGACAGTAGAGTCCACAGAGCTGAGAAACTCTCCCTCCAATCTGTCCATCTAATGGGAAAAAAGGGAAGACACAAGACCACTGTGGTGTTGACTCTTTCAAATGCCACCCCCACCCAACCCTTGCCTTTCCAGACAGTCACACTCTGCGTTGACACGTCATTTGCTATTGCCGCAAATGCGATCATTAATTTACCCTTCCCAGTGAAACTTCATATACCCATGACACATTTTTTTTCTTTGTCTAATTAAATATAATTTTGAAGCTCTTTAAATCCAACTTCATCCAAATGCACAATCTAATTTTTCATTTGCTTTTGTACATGATATAAGACATCAAGTCAATAATTTATTAAATTACTTTTCCCATTCATTTTCTTCTATCTATAATTGATCTCTCCAGTTGAAATTCTGTTGTTCCTCTTACTCAGCCAGTCTGCGGAGAGGCTGCGTGACATCACTGTGAACAGGGCTTGTACCTCGCCATACCCTCACTGGAAAACACACACACACACACACACACACACACACACACACACACACACACACACACACACACACACACACAGCGTAGCCTGGTAGTATTACACTTTGCTAGCTGGGGCAGTTTTGTTAGTATCTTTTCTGTGGACACTACTGCCTCTGCAGAGGGCAACAAACAAATAAAATGATAAAATGAAAAAAAAACATTAATGTGAATAACTTGATTGTTTGCAAACAATTACTGGTAATTGTTGGTAAGCAACTTTACCTAGACAATATCAAATGGACATTTTTTTATGATATGCGTAAATTAATCATAAATAAACACACGCTGGTTATTATTCTGAGCAATCATCTAGTCATTCCTCTCTTGCATCACTGTGACACTTTCATCAGGAGTGACAAAAGCTAACATGCGATCAGCTAAGATGTCATGGCGATCAGTGTTTAGGGTAACATGCTGCAAAAGTACCACGTTACAGTAACAAAGCAGTAGCAGTAACAAAGTAATATAATGCACTACCAACAGGATGTTGGGTAATATTATTAAATTTACGATGTCATGTAACACGTTACCACCCAAAATAAACTGTTTATTGTTTTCATTTTTTATTCATCTACAACGCACCACTTCCACTAGTGCGGCACCACAAAAAACATCCCCTCAAGGTTGTTGTGTGTTGTTATGTCATTCATTATAGGCTACCTTATAGAAGAGTGCCAGTGATCATCTGCGTTATCATGTCCGGTGTGTTTCAATTCATGTACTTACACCGTATCCTGTTCTGCTTTTACGTCCTAAGGCTACTTGAAAGCAGTGGGGATAAGGAGCTGGCCAGTTTGTTTTTTCCTCTTCCTGATGATATCACACCTGGGTGATGTTAGTATATGTTGGATGTTTCCATTCACGTCCCCTACAACTGCAGAGCAACATCGGCACACCGTCCCATTCTGCATAGCTCTCTCCAGTGCTGTTGGAGCTGACCGGCACACCTGGAACCAGCAGATGGGTCCTAACCCCATAACCCTAACCCTAACCCTTTAGTGTATTAATTTGCAATCGTCAAAGTGACTTTCTTAGCAAGCCATTCTGTTTGTTTTGCTAACCTCGATATTTGTTTATTGTATTTCATATCATAGGCCTACAAACATTTATCCATATCTCATAATTATCAGACTTTGATCCTCTGCCTGGCCCTCCCTGTGTCCAAGGCTATTCATTTATTTTAAACGGTTTAGACTACTAAATTGTTCCATATCATCACGCTATTATTAATATAAGTAGGGGATTTTAATACAAAGTAGTAACCACTGTGTGTGAATGCATGAGAGGGTCAGACCTGTGCAGCACTGGATTTGAAATGAACTGTAATAAACTGGAGCTTCTGTGCTTTGATTACCAGCTGTGAAACAACATGACCCTCATCCATTTAAAATACCTATTTGTTCCTCTGAGGTCATTTTGGTGAAAGTAATGCAACAGCAATGTTACAAGTAACTTATTACTCTACACAGAGAGTAATATTGTAATGTACCTGATTACTTTTTGCAATATGTAATGTGTTACATTTTGAGAGTAACTTGTTCCAACACTGATGGCGATTCCTGCAGTTTCAGGGGCCTCACATCATTTAGATGTTGTAAAGCATTTCAATTTTGGACCTGCTGCTCGAGGAGGTTATTTTAACAGTTCCAGTGGAGGACAGGGAGAGAGGACTTGAATATGACTATTTCCTGGTTCCTACAAAGACAAAGCACCAGACCCATTTTGGATTTCCATCCACTGAATGCTTGCAGAGTAAGTATGCCTCTCTGCTAACATTAAAATGGCTACTAGAGCTGGCTCAGCCAGGTGGTTCACCACTATAGACTTGAAAGATGTTTATTTTTATGTTGCAGTGGCGCCCTGAGATGAAAAGTTCCCCTGTGTAGCTTTCTAGGGAGTGGCTTACAAATACAGCTCACTGCTTTTCAGCTACTTTCTGGGTGCCAAGGTTTCTGCCAAGGTAGTAGAGTCTTCTTCTACCTAAATGACCTTAAGATTATTTTTGGCCTGGTCTCCAGAGTCAGCTATGTTCTACACAGTGCAGTTGATGCTTCACCCCCACCAGGTAAGAAAAAGAAGGAGAGCTCCCCTCGGCTCATCAAGCAGGTGCTTTATCCAGGAGTGGAAGTGACTTCTGCCACACTAAACACCGGACGCTCTGAGCCCAGATGCACAACAATGACAGCCTTGATTCTCATGCATTTTTTAGGTTTACTGGCAGCAGCTAACACAGTGGTTCTCTTGGGTCTTCTGCATATGAGGTGCATGCAGATATGTTTTGAGCATTACAGCCTTACCACTTCCCCAGCAGCCAGCCAAGTCTGGTCCGGTGGAGAGATCCTTTCTTTTGGGAGAGTGTCCACCTGTGTTTACAGACAGCCTCCTGATGGAAGAGGAATCGACTTGCATGACAGTTCTTCAATTTAGAGCAAAGTCTTCGAACTCCCCAAAACCAAAGGCTATGACTGATGGTACTGATCCAATAAAAGCTGCAACACAGCTTTGTGTTTTGATTCAGCGTCAAACACCTTTGGCTGGCACATACTGTGATGCATTAGTGGATTACAGAAAGTTGTAATAATCAAAACTTTGCTGTGGCAGAAATGTACACAGTGCCTTGGGAATATTTGAAAGTGTTTCCGTTATTATTAACAAGGATAAGTCATGTCTGAAGTCTGCGACACCGCCCTCTGAGGGTGAGGTGGAGAGGTCTATCAAGTGAAATCTATATAATAATTTCTGTGACCCTGTATGAGTGATGTTCCTCTTAGGCACTCTGTGGTTAGCGTCTGAGTCCATGTTTGTACCGTGCTAATTTTGGTTGCTGGATTGGGGTTCTTCCTTTTTACTGCTTAGTGTCAATCAAGCTTGGAGCTGAGTTTTTTTTTATCTCCCCATCCTCCATCACAACAGGGGCCGGAAAGGCACCTGTTCCTGTGTAACCAGTTCATGTTGATTTCATGTCATGCTGGTGTCACAGCAAGAGGTGTGAGTGTCATGCCCCCCCCAACCTCCTTAAGCCTATAGCGAGCCTGTTCATCGGAAATGTAGCTCTATGATGACAGACAGAGCTTCTGCCTTTTCACATTGCTACTTGACAATATTGCTGATTTGGTGAGTGTCCAGTGGGGTCATGCTACCCCTAATATAATACTAAACTATTTATATTTCAAAACACAGTTACAAAGTGCTGTACAATAAAACTAAACACAATTAAAACACAACAAGAATAAAACAAATAACATGTCATAAAATGTCATCTAGTTAAAGATGAAATATAGGGTGAATAATAGGGTGGGTCAGTAATATAGGTAAGAAAAACTATGCTTGTCTCAATTTAGCAAGCAAGAGTAATAAATAGTACATACTTCAGGCAGGGTTCCATAAGGGATAGGTCCAGTTAATTAACTGCACACATCTCCTTTGCAACTGTATGCACTTTGTCTGAGGCAGTTAACATGTATATATTTGCACTCTCTGACACTGTTGACAATGGCTCCATATAAGAGATCGACCAATGGTTCTTGCTGATATCAGCTCCATATTCAGCAATTATCAGTTATCAGAAGCATTATTTGTCTTATCCAATAGCCAATAAAATACATTTATTAAAAAATGCGCTACTCTGGCTCTGATGTGGCCACATTAATCTCCCGCCCAAAGCACTACCTGATTGGCTACACCTATCAACACTGAATTCTGCTGTCCCACAGACGTCAAAGACGAATGCATCTGCATGACTGGAGCTGCCCCAGTGAGCAAGCGGGGTGTGTGTTGAACATAAGGCAGCCAGTATTACCAAAGTTGTAATAAACAACATTGACTTTCACCCAAGAGGGTGGTGTTTGCATCCTATAAGATTCTAAAGCCAAACCCTGCTCTGTTTTCCTAAACATAACCACTGAGGTTTTGTTGCCTTAACCCGACCATGTGTGTTTGTTCTTGAAGGAAAAAAAACAATTTGCAGTGCTGTACTGACATAGTGTGTTATTTTGAAAGAGACTGTGTGTAAACAGGTAAATTTCCTGTGAAAACGGAAGTGTCTCTTGAAAGAAGACAATGCATGTAACAGGCAGAACTTGACACGGCGTCCCAGAACGTCAACAACCAACACACCCAGGGTACCTTGTACGTCATATGTGGATGTGGAAAGTCCATGACCAAAACGTCAATATGTGACGAGGTCGGAGTGAAAATGTGTTGTTTATAGAGATAAGCCAAAATGACTGGCGCACCGGATCTCCTCTACGTAAAAGCCACTGGCCCCAGAGGCTTATCGTCCTCAGACTGATGGCCGATGGGTCCCCACAACCAGGCATTATAAAATGGAAGAGGGTAACATTGTTTCATAGCAAGAAATCAGAGAACAGAGAGCTCAAGTGTATTGCAGTTCATTACAAATCCAGTTGTGGATGATATTGTATAGCCTAATGTGGGCAGACCCACCCCCCAATTTGGAGCCTATAACAGCTGACATTGGGCGAGAGGCAGGGTACACCCTGGACAGGTCGCCAGACTATTGCAGGGCTGACACATAGAGACAGACAACCATTCATGCTCACATTCACACCTACAGGCAATTTAGAGTCACCAATTAACCTGCATGTCTTTGGATTGCGGGAGGAAGCCGGAGTACCCGGAGAAAACCCACGCTAAAACAGGGAGAACGTGCCAACTCCGCACAAAAAGGCTACCCCACCCTGGGTATGAACCAGGAACCCTAACACCACCACTAACCAACGAACCAATATTTTACAACTCTTAAGAGGCACACACTCGATCCACGTGGCACAATTACATAATTGCAGAGGTTTGCTGGTCCCATGAAAGAGTGAAGACCAGAGGTAGATCCAAGCAGTGGGCCTTTTTGGGATCAACCTGTGATCATAGCACCAGGCTTACAAAACAACAAACAACCCATAATAGCATGTTAACATGTTTTTCAGTCATCATTCAAATGCTCCTCATGTCAAAGGCAGAGTGAGATTTGTAAGATAATTATCCTAATTGTGACCAAAATAATTGCTGTGCGTTTTCTACCTGAACCCTTCAATAGCTCCGGTGACAAGGAGAGAACAAGGGTCTGACAACAAGGCCAGACAAGGAACAGTCTAAGAAAATTGGTCTATAATTAAATGTTTACATAATTTGATGGTTCATTTTAAAATTCAAGTGCTTCCCTGAAACAATTTCCTCTCCCTAATTACAATTTCCGTCTAGACTGACAATTACAATGCAATCTTCAGATCTTTGGAAATGTGTTTTTGATTTATTATTTCTGCCTTCATCACAGTAGTTAGTGACAAGAAATGAGTTTATAAAATAAGAGCTCAAATTATCAGGGCCTTTGACTTCTACAGCTGACTCATTATCGTACGTCAAAGAAAAGCTGAACATTTTTGACAACCACGTACAGCCGGAGAAGATCAGAGGGAGAAATAGGTTGTTTCAATTTTCTCAAAATGCCTTCCTGCTATTGAAATGAACTGCAGGGACATCAAACATTCTTGGCTGCGTAGCTTTCAGAGGGGAAGACAGACAAAATTATTTGATGCCATCTGAGGCTCACCAGTGCTGAGGATCACAATACAGCTAGTTGACACACTGGTGATTATTCATGGCACTCACGCTTATTATGCCGGAGAGACAGAACAATGGTTTCCTGTTGTGGGAAGTGAACAGTTAGAAGTTCTAACCTCTGCCAAAACAATCGCCCTATGCATTTCTCAACAACGGAGGGATGGAGGGATGCACACATCTCCGTCTCCCTTGGGTGTAATCTGACTTGGATAAATATTTGCCATGCAGTCTGAACATCACACAAAACCATTGTGATGCTCTTGTGAAGCTTGCTGTGATTGCTTTACTCTACCGCAGAGAAGGATTTTAGCCTTCAATTGACTTTCTTTGCTAAAGTATCTACAAGCAGGCCTGATATGCAGCTGAAAGTGCAACAAAAATCAATTTAGAAATCAATGGAAAATAAAGGAAAACCATCTTGGATAATTTCACAAACACATAGACAGACATAGATAATTATTTTTAACATAAAATTAGTCAAAAACCTTTAGAGTGTACAGCAACGTGAAGAGGAATTTTGCTTCGTATGTTTGAGTTTTATTTCCTTAAAAAAAAAAAACAAGGTGACAAACAGGTGGGTTGAGTATTGGCAGTCACACAAATGATATTGCTTTGTCTTTGAAGAGCTCCGGTAAAGCTGTTCTCTGAATTTCTGCTTACCCTACAGCACGCTGGCCCATGTAGCTCGTGTTTTACTATCACACACATCCATCACTGAGTCAAGAATCATATCAATACTTGCCCATTTCCCCATTTGGGGAGAGCTGAGTAGATCAATTCATTTAAAAGGAACCACAGCCAGACATCCGTTTTAGAGATTAGAGCATATATTGGCTAGTCATCTGATGGAGGGTTTAAGGTTCATTAAGTCAATGGAATCCTTAATCAATAGGCAAACTTTAAGTCCAGGCTTTTATGGCAGAATTTCTACTGCATATCTAGTTACACTGGTAAGGCACAAAGCTCTAAACAGCCTTGGCCTTATTTTGATCATATTTATATTGTATTTCCTAACGTCTGTGTATTTTGTCCTTGGTGAACAGCTAGCCGACAAAACGCCTAAACTATTTGTAACAGAATATTTCAAAAGGCCAGTGATGTATTTATAAAATTGTGAAATGCAGTCTTAGAGAGGAGGTTTTACAAATCCGTTTCATAACCTCAGTGCTGTGATGAGACTCCAAGGCAATAAAAGTGGGGAAATATTGGTGAGAAATAATTCCTTGTTCCATTCTCAAAGTCAAACAACTGGTAATCTTTGATAGTCAAAGACAAAGGATAAAGACACATGACAGGCATCAAATGCGTGCTGCCGTATCCGTACAGTATTGTCCAAATGACAGTGGGTGAGTCCTCAATCACTGGGTTTATGTAAATCCTACAACTCAAGTTTCTATCTACAGTCCAGCGTATCCCTCTCCAGCTAAATCATGGGGCATACTCTGGCCGTGATTCTTAAGTGTCACTCTGGTCCACCTGAATTATTGTTTGTGTGTAATGCAGGGGAAGAACCAGCATGCAATGAGAAGTGGTTGTGCCCTCTGATTGATTGTTAAGTGTTGTCCAGGAGCCCATTGCCAGACTCCACTTAACGGCCTGCACAGCAGAAAGCAATCAGTGGCTGTTACTAAGGGTCTCGTGGGGACGGGTCCGGTCATGATTGATCTTCAGTGGATCTCTGAAGATGTCTCAGAGAACTGGGTTTCACCAGAGTTGTCTTCAGGTCAGAGAGAGTGCCCTCGGACTTGAATGTGTGGCACCACATCAACTGAGAACTTTGGATAGTCGGTGCAACACAAAGAAGCCCAGACCCTTTTTTTAACGGATTCAACTTTCCTTGTTTGGAGAATATGAGAGGACTTGGTGTGTCTAATCATAAGTGGTATTGCCCTGTGAGGCATTTTAATTGGCATGACAAATGGTGTGTATTTGCATACATCATTCATACGGTATGTTAACGGCAAATTACCGCATGAAGCAGTGCATTATAGCCAAATAGTAAATCCCAGTGGATATATTACATGTCTCCAGGCACTATTGTACCTGAGGACACGCATGCACACACACACACACACACACACATACACATACACACACAGCCGCTTCTAGTACCAGGCAGTAGAGCTGTCGGCTCTCCAGTGGTGTGTCAATGTGTTCAGTGACCACAACGCCTGGTGTTATTCTCATTACAGAGGGATCAAAGGGACATGAGCTTCATAGCAGCGGGGACTCTCTTCAGCCCCCTGAGAAGCAACTCCTCCTCTAATCTCAAAGGTCACATTTAGTCATTCAAATATAAAACAGCATCACATCACTCGCACCAATGTGACCTGCTGGAGTCCTCTCTGGAGCCGGGGTTTCAGAGGAAACAGACAAAACTGTTCTATAAAGAAAGGGAAACTATAACACATAGCGCTAACTGCCGTTTGTCCTTTAGCAATAATTAGCCTCTAAGGTGCCCAAAATTATGGTGATGACCCTGTTGGTATTTAATCTAGACTGGTAAGTAATGTTATTTAAATATACAATTAATATTCCGAGGCCCACGTAGCACACACAAACAATAATCCTCATTAAGAAGCCGGATGAGGGTTTGTCCTTGCACAGTATCATAATGACTGAAAATCACGGCCATGAATTGTGCAAACACTTTATATTCTGTGCAATCTCTGTTTCAACCATGCTCCAATGTCAGGGGTTAAGCTAGGTAAGGGACTGTGAGTTTAAATTTAAACCTCACATCTTAAGTATCTTTCTATTTTATTTATTTTATTCCTTTTTCATACATGTTCTAACTTGCAGAAATTTACGCTCATTTACCAGGGTTACTTCAACTCATGGCAGGTCAGATCTAGGACTTTTTAAGACAATTTTATGCTGATCAGAGTTAAATTTAAGACCAATTTTACAATAACCAAATTGGAGAAAACATGAGCAGACATCAATTACTTTGGCTGAGGAGCAGTTTTGTCCAAATGTTTATTGACTTTTTTTGGGAAATGCCTGGTGTTTGTTGGCCAGTTTGTCTTGAGAGTTTTCTTGCCAATTTTGAGTTTCTCACTCTGCATGTGGGATTCCACTGCCTTGATTCCCATAATGGCAAGTTTGAAAAACTTTTTGCATAAAATACACCTAGACTCTTATTCATTGCTGTGTGCTTCAACCAAGCGTAATCTCCGGGGCTGAAAAATGAAGCCAGACCAGATGTACCAAAACTGCAGTTCCTTGAATGGCCACTTGAGGCTGCTTCCGAAAGTCAGTCACTTCTCATAGAACCCCATGTTATAATTACGCATATTTTAGGGCCGGGCCACTTGGGTGACAGGCTGTCTGTGAGGTGTCGCTACAGGATGTAAGTCAAATGCTGAACTCATGTCTTCAAAACGTGAGTCCACAAACCAGTGGGTGACATCACGGTATCTACATCCATTATTTTTATATAGTCTATGGTTTCCGTCATGCCACAAAATCTTGGTTAAATAGCACATTTTTGTTAAATTTGCACCTCCCCATGTCATCCAGGGAACAGTGACAACTAGCTAGCAGCCAGCGGAGCCTCTGCTCTGAGTATCCCGCTATCCTGATTTGCATGACGTAAATACGAGAGACGTGCGGTAAATTATATTTTAAAAAATAGATGTTACCATTTACTTTCAGATTTTACAATGCAACATAAAAAAAAGATTCAGAAAATCCTCCTATTAATGTCTTAGCATATTTATGACTTTTAAAAGACTGATTTAAGACATTTTAATACCAATTAAGGCCTTATTTTTATATCGCTGAATTCAATGCCCTTCATGGATTAAGGATTCCCAGGAACCCTACTTCCATACAACATGTTATATGTGTAAACAAAACAATTTAACATGTGCTGCGCAGCATACTACTGCAGTCAAAGGTACAAACACTGCTCCAAACACGCGTTCACAATTAAAATCACACCAGTGATTTTTGTCATGGAATTTAGTTTTCATTCTTTAAATGACACAGTGAGTGGACAGTGATGGTGGCAGCTAATAACATTGCAGTGCCAACAGCAGTTCCTCGGGATCTGAGCAGCTGTTCTGCAGTCTATATTGGCCTGTTCTTCAAGTGGAGAAAAAAAAGAGCAACCTAGATGAGAATTTTGTGCTTCAGTGGCTATTGAAAGATGAGGCAATAAACGGCTAAACTTGAGTAATCACACACTCCCTGAGGAATTTCTCAAATGGGGATGGTCAAAAACCTTGAAATTTGAGCCCCTCGCACGCGGCCCAGGCTTTAACATTTGATGAGATTCATTATTGTAGGGAGCTGAATACAAGTGTCTTCTGATTACAGGGCCCACCATTAAAAGTTCCCACCAGTGTGCATTTCCATGGTGGAGCGTCAATGGGATTAAAATCTCAATTCACTCCAGTCAATTCTCCAGTAACAAGATTTCATTAAAAGCAGGCAGGGAGGAAAATGGACTCGAAAGCACTGAAACAGCTGGACTATAAATTATAAAAATGTGCTTTCTGCTAACTGAACACACCTTCAGCTTGCAGATGCATTATTATTTAATGTTCAGAGGAGCTGGTTTTATGTAAATTGGAGTCTTCTATTCTCTTCAGTCCCCTTCTCAATGCCAGGTACTTCCAAACCAAGCAAAGGGAGAGATTATGCAAACCAATTAACATATGAAAATAACGTATTAATATACTGTCTCTGAACTGTATCCAATCAGTTCCTTTTCACTGGCGTGTGTACAAAACAATTAAAATTAAATTTATACTGCTCTTCCTTAACATATTCTGCAGCAAATGGAATCAGTGAGCAAATGCTGACAAAAGTTTTACAGGCCTGTGTTCTTCCTTAAAGGCACACTGACTTTAAGAATATTTATAAGAAGCCATGCTAATAAATTCCACTCTTTGTTTCTCCCTAATGATGTGTGCATCTGAGACAAAGCAGCGAAATCCATAGCGGTAGCCAGGTGCTAATGAATGGCTTACATTATGCTGTCCACTAATTACTACCGCACCATAAATAAAACACAAGACAATCAATTAGTGGTAGACGTGTGTTTGTTAGTCATGGGCAGCAAGTTCCTCCAGGCCAGGGCTCTGCAACAGACCTGCCTCTTCAGGGTGTGATTTTGAAATAGATGGGATGAGTTCAGATGAATCACATTTTGAATGTTACCGAATGCACTTCTGGAGATCTATTTCCACTCTGGCAGATTATAAGGAAATTAATATCTGCACAGTTTCAACTGAGAGGTGTCGTAAAATGTTAAAATGCACATGGAGCAGAAAGTCCTTTCCACTGAATTAGACAAAAGAAATCCAACAGGCGGCTATCATCTCTCTGCCTTTTAATGGAGCTTTGCAAAAAGGCTTTCTCCTCCACTTCATACAAAGCTCCTCCAGTTTCCCAGACACCAACTGGCTGACGTATCACACTTGATTTGAACCAGAGCAGGGGAAATCAGAGTGCATTAACACTGCATGTAGAAGGCACTAACTGAATGATCCTAGCATTATGCGGCCTCTGGCCTGGCCTATCTGCGTAGTTTGATGCATAATTTGAGCATTAATGTAATTTACATTTTAACACAGTCCCAAAAGTAAACTGATTAGGTGATAGTTATCTACTAATGTGCCAAGAGGACCCACATGTCACTTGCATGCAGGCAGAGGGACAGGATTACACATGACAAGGTTGGCCTTGCAGGAGCACAGACAAAGAGACAATGCCTGCCAGAAGGACAGACACCAGAGAGGGGTACCACACACACACACACACACATGCACACAAACACACACTCAAAGTCTAACACAGAATCTTGTGAGGTAAATGGTTGTCGTTCAGGTTTGCTAGTGTAGCATTTCTGTCTAACAGGATCTATCTTTCTTCTTTATTTTCAAGGACCTTTAAACAGATCATACCAAAAAGGAGTGAGAACCGTAACAATAAATCTGGAGGATACAACAATAGGTTCTCGGTTGTGTTTGCAGTCCTTAGACCACTTGGTAGCATCTACAAATATGTGTTTGTGTAAAGTTTCAAGGGCAGTTCACTTGCCAGACATCGTATTAATCAATCTAAAATTCAAATTTGAAAACTTATTAAAAGTTTTTCTGGGCCATCAAATGTCTTTTATCTCTGTCCCGGCAGAGTTCCTTATTTTTCATGGGACAAATTAGTGCCCCTGTAGATGACAGAGGCGCTTTAAAGAAAGTGCAACAGAGTTGCAGTCCCATGATGCAACGCTCCCAGTGGTTACATCTGCTCCATTCTTTCATCTTTCTCCATTGTTAGGTGGGAGCTGTCACATTAGGAGGAGAATCGTGGCTTCTTCCCACCCCCAAGTACCCCTTTTTTCCCATTCCAGCAGTTGGCAGGGTGGCAGGCCCATACAAAGGAGCGTGCACCAGGAGCGCAGAGGGGAGCACCGTTAGAGGAAAAACAGTTTGGGAATTAAGGTCATTAATTTTCCACTTTCAAGGGCTGCCACACAGACGGAGATAAAGTCAGCATAAATATTCCGCCGAAGTTTCTCCTGTTTTTCTCCTCTCCCCATTTTCATCGGCAGCCCATTTATCTCCATGCTGTCAATTAGAGGCAAAAGCAAAGAACTAATTAGGAACTGTGCAATTTTAATTAGCTGTTTTGATAATTAAACTAATTGGTTCCCTTGTGTTTCTGCAATGTGTGCTGAGAACTTTTTTGATATCTGGGCAGCAGATTTCCCATCCGCTGGTTAATTAGTCACTTTTGCATTAAAAAGGAGCCTTCCTTAATAGCCTTAATTTGCAGTTGAAAAGAGAATCTACCATCAATAATTTGTGTAATTGGTAACCGTTTGATTGTAATTTAGAGGCACGGCCGGACAGCTCGGCATGTCTAATTCCTAATGACTAGGATTAAAGTTGGATTAACTGTTTGGGAAAGGGATTCACTCTCCTCTCTTTCCTACCCACCAAATGACACCTTGTCTACATTTGATTGGTCATGAAATTCAAATTGACTAGGTGAACAGCAGGGCTTATGCCATTCCTATTTCTTTCTATATGGTGAGCCTGTCAGGTTACATCAAAAAGATTCCAATAATTCCTCCCCGTCTCAGGAGCTCCACCAAGAAGATAATAAAAAGAGGTTACAATTTATTATGTGATGTGTTAAACCTCTGCTATCAAACCCATTTGTGTACAAGTCTGAGGGGAACACATGGCAGAGATCAGCCACTAGGAGGAGCAGAACCTTAAAGCTCACAGTAACAAAGTAAAGTACATCTCACTGTTCAATGAAACTTCATTCAAGTAGTAGGCAACGCTTTTCTCTCTGAACATTAAATTCCATATAAACACAGTGTACGTTCCCAAACAGTAACAGAATGTCCAGCTGCAAGTTAGAGGCCTAAACTCAATGCAGTGATGGTGACATTACTATAAATCATTCTGTACAAGTACTTACCCAACTGGTGTTTGCTACAGAAGCAGAAACACCAGGGGAAATCACACTGATGTTTACAGGTGTCCGCTTAATGCTAGAATGCATTTGAATATTGCTAGAAGCTGGGAAAACCTGGACTAAAAGCATATCATTCAACATCTTAACTATCAGGCACCATCTCTATACTTTTACAACACAGAGCCCCGTCAGTAGTCTGATTAAAAAGCACCATTCATCCCACTTAGCCAGAATACAATTAAGGGACATGGCTTTAAAAGCCCAGCCCTGAAGCCTCTCCCCATCCCACATAAAAGGAGCACTCTCCACTGAGCCTTGCCTGTAAATATCATGTTTGATATGAGGTTTTAATCTGCTTAGCCATTCTGAACTATAGAATGGGCTCATCCTCTCTCTGAAACCTCTGTCCAATGGCTGTGTGCCTGAGGACGAATAGGAACACAACACTAGTGCGCTATCTGATTAGGTGGGGTTAATTACAGAGCACTGTTTTGTAGTGGCTGCATTTGAGAGCCGCCCATAAATAGATGGGCATGGCTAATGCATGCTCAGAAATGAATTTTAATTAACTGTGTATCAGAGAGGCCCACTCAGGGGCTTGTTTGTAGTATGTACTGACCCTGCTGTTGGATGTGGAGTGGGAAAGGGTCTGCGCCCAAGACACTGTGAGAGGGGCTGAAGAGTACACTGTGGCCTACATGAGCCACGTATCATGGGCACACAAAATGTTGTGTCTTTACACAAAGGTAATGTGGGTAATTTATATTGATGAGAACCCTGATTGAGAGCCACTCTGCAACCTGTCCATGCCTTCACATTATGATCAACTCAGTTGGACTGAGACACATAGTCTCTGCAGCTACTCCACTTGTCCAAATGAGGATCAAATACCAGCGACACTTTTATATACATGAAACTTCCCCGGCTACATGATTTTGTGTAAAATATTGGCTCAAAAACGTGGCGCACTATTGAGGTAATTGTGGTAAATTCCCGACTCCATCCGTTATTACCCGCCCCTCACACACACCATTTTCGCTCCCTCTCTGAACGGTCTTTATATAGTGTTTTTTTCCACATTCAAATGTCAAATGGCTATTTGAAGTCAAGCCCCGATGATACTGAACCATTCTTTCCCCTTTCATTTCCAGTTTTCTGTGTGATTGGATTAATTATGTGCCACTCACTTTGCTAGAGGTCAGCAAACATACATTCTCGGTCATAAGTCATCAATCTATGTGACCGTGGAGATGAAAAGTCAAGCATGTCAGCCAGGAAGCTGGACAGAGAGGGATCAGGCCATTGATTTCAGGGCCAAGCCAATCTCACCACAGCCTGCTGCCCTGAGAACTGAAATTATCCCTATGGGCTATGTACAGTGAGCTTTATACCTTAGATTTGTGGCGCATGATCACATTAGCGGGGCCTATAAAAAGGGAAAAAAAGTTATTTTAAATGCAGGGCAGGATCATTATCAAACGGGAAAGCATGTGTAGTCCTTATACTGTACTGTTCTAACTCAATCTATAAAAACTGCAATGGGGTCCAACTCAAAATAAATGCCACTATATCCTCCTGACACCCAAACTTTTTCTTTTTGGTATGTATTTTTAATTTCTCCTAGCTATTTGGGATTAGTAGGACCTGACAAGTAGTAAACATTAAACACTGTTAATGATAATAAAAGTCCCAATGTCGTCAAATGACTACTTTCTAATTAACAGCATCTTAGCTTGTTACTGTAGCTAAAATTTCTCAAATTTCTATGGCATATCATACTACTTATGTTCTTGATCATAAATAATCAAGTTTCAACCACTTAAATCTGATCAGGTTTTGTCCACTTTTGCAACGGGGTCGGCTGCAGACTGACTTAGCTTAGATGGCCGCCATCTTGTTTACATGATGGATAGCATGAATTAGTGTGCTGTGGTCTTACTACCAAGAGATGGCACAAAAAAGTGTCCACGAATGAGGCCTCAGCTGTGCAGAATGAGGTACAAGGTCCAGTAAACCCAAAATGTAACCTCCTCATATGAGGACACAGGGTCTCAGGAGGATATGTGAGTATATGTGATTATTTTTACTCAATTTAGCGCACATATTTCATTCAAGGTTTCCCCCTCCACCCCTGATTATATAAAAAATAATCTTTAAAAAAAAGAATTTCCACTGCACAAATCTTACTGAAATGTAGTTGAGTGCAGATCTTAAAGAGGCCCTTGATCTGAAATAGTCTGAGTATTTATTATTATAATTATTTATTATTGCAATTAACAGCATCTTAGCTTGTTACCGTTGCTCAAATGTGTCAGATTGTATGGCATATCATACTACTAATGCTCTTGATCATAAATAAACAAGTTTCAACCTTTAAATTTGATCAGGTATTGTCCACTTTTGTGTCGGGGTCGGCTGCAGACTGACTTGGCCGCCATCTTGTTTACATGTATTACTGTATTGTGGTCTTATTACCAAGAGACGGCACAAAAAAGTGTCCATGAATGAGGCCTCAGTTGAGCAGAATGAGGTATAAGCACCAGTAAACCCAACATGTAATGCCCTCATGTAAGGACACAGGGTCTCAGTGATTATTTTTACTCAGTTTAGTGCACATATTTTATTCAAAGTTTCCACCTCCACCTCAAATATATACAAAAATAATCTCTAAAAGAAGAATTTCCACTGCACAAATCTTAAAGAGGCCCCTGAAATATTATTATTATTATTACAATGATTGGATTATAAGGTAGTTAATGATAATGTGCTTAGAGTAGGGTTGGTGCAAAATGTAACAGAAGGCAAGGACAGACTGAGCAAGCTCACACCACAGACAGCCTGCTGGCTGCTGACGAACCAGCATTATTGTAGCTATACTCCACTCCACTCTCCTAAATGGCTAATCTTTGTTGGATCTCACCCTTAATTGGTTAACAGTCTCCGCAGGGCAAGTGAAAGTGGTGCTATTTAAGGCTCCACCATGAAACAGCAACACTTTCATCTTGGCAATAACAGGCAACAATTATATTACCAGATTCGAAACTGAACCTTCTATCTACCCACTAATCAAAAACGCAGCCCATCTGTTGTGCTGTCTCTTTTGAAACGACTGTTTATCTGCAGCCTGTATGATAACTGTGTCTGGACACTAATTAACTGCTAAATAGACCGCAATTAGATGTTATTTCTATTAAATTCTGCAGAGGGGGAAAAAAGTAAGGAGAAGAAGGAAAAAAAAAAAAACAATAAGCGCATTTTATGTTTACTCCAACTGTACCAGGCACCGATGGAGCAGCATCACTCTGCCTCTATGTCTCTCCCTCCTTCTCTCCCTCTCTCTGACACACGCGCACCCGCGTCCGTGCGCACGTGCATCAATACAACCTTACGTGCATGCGCGCTCTCTCCTGCTCCCTCTCTATCACGCACGTTCAGCAGACTGGCACACACACACACACACACACACGCACACACACACACTTTCCCTTAGCTGTGCTTTTGTGTTTTGTCAGAATTAATGAGAAAAGTTCCCTTGCCCTAGGGGTAATTAGTGTCCTTGGAGTTAAATAAGCTAATACTTAGACACCTCTGGCACAAGCAATTATGTTTGTGTATTGAATAATTGATTCAAAGAGGGGGGAAGGGCTGCTAATCAGATCTGAGCATAATGAATTGATTTAATTAACAGGGGAATCCGAGGGTCTCTGGAAGCTGCGCGCATTTATTCAGTAGCAGCAGAGGCGAGCGCGGCACATAAACTGGAGGAGAGAGGCGGCGTGAGTTTGCTTTTAGCAGTTGTCAGATTTGCAATTGGATTTGTTTGAATGTAGTTGTTGTTTCGGAGCAAATGAGAACGAGAAAGAGAGAATATTAACAGCGAAGGGGGAGCTCGGCCGTTCAGTCTGAGCGTCTGATCCGTCCGTGTGTGCACACTTACAGATAGGCGACACTAGATTTATATCGCTTTTCATTGTTTTGCCTTTTTCTTATTCGCATGGAATTTATCAAGAGCAAGCAACGCTGTTTGATCGCTATTTATTTGCGTTACACTTCAGTCCGGATAGGGGGATCTCGCCGCGTATCTCGCCGTATTCCGTGTATGAATTATTATTGATAGGAGGAGAGAAGAGAAGAGAGAGGAGAGGAGAGAAAAAAAAACGTGCAGACGGCAATTCATCTTTCCAGGGTTTTGGTTTATCGAGGCGTAGTCTAGTCAACCGCGCGTTTCAAAGCCATTTCCAGGAGAAGCTGTGAGCAGACCGAGCGGTGCAGCCTGCTGGAGCCGAGGACGGATCGCCCGGGGAAGGACTCCTCGTTCCTCAGGACGATGGTGTTGGACAAGGAAGAGGGTGAGTAACATCTCCGGCCGTAGGATGCTATAACCTGGGGAGTAACGCGGCAAACTACTGACATTTTACACGTTAAGTGTTTCCCGTCGCCCCGGACCCTGCGCACCCGCAGCCTCCGCTTTATATTGGCTTTTTCAAACCCATTTAGTCACGACAGGCTCCGTGTTTGCGCGAAGAAACCTTCAACACTGTGTCTGCTTTCTGTACCATGAAGTTGAGGTTGCACTTAAAAGGCAAATAGCCCTGCCTAAACTGCAGTTTAGTTGGGGAGAAGAGTTGCATGTTTATTGAGAGCAGATTTGTCTGTAGCGTTTTTTTGATGTGTAGCCCAGAGTTTGAGGATACTCCACAGACGCTGCAGTGCATGTGGCTCCTCTTTTCTTTCCTCCTCTAAGTGCTTTTTGCGTCTGTGAAGTTAGCGAGGCAGCCTTTGACATCACCACGGGATGGGAGATGACAGCAGAGTGCTTTTAACTTGATTGCAAATTATGGATAGCGCCGTGCAACGTTCACTCACTTTCCATCCAAATAGGCCTACTTGCATTACTTATCTATTTCAATGTATTTAGGTTAATGGGTGAGGCAATCTAATTAATTTTAATTTAAATCAAACTCGCCTCTAATGACGTCCCATTTTGGATTAGACTGATGTTGAGATGTGCAGTGCATTTATCACATTCAGGTCTAAATGGTACTCATGCATTTAAATACATTTATACAACATAATGATTAAATTCAAATAACGACTACACACAGCACTGAAGGCTCTCTGTGCCCTGAAATGAAGTTATCCTCCTCCTTTAAGAGTATTTCGAGTGCTGATCACCGGCTGACATGCACAATGACAACCTCCACTAACCTTAAAACGCACATTTTTTGTGTTGTTCCTCAAAGTACAGTACATAGCCTTTGTGCATTTGAGTTTATCCAGGGCTCCTCCTCCTCCTCCAAAAGTAATGGATGCATTTGTAACCCATTATTTATGTTTGAAAATGGATATTTCATATCTCTTAGCAGAGCATCCTTTCACTTACACATCTAAAAACCAATAAAAGGATTGCGGCAGGGACATAAATTGGTCTGTCTGGCTGAATCCATGTTGTGCTGCAAATGTACTCAAATTAACTCAACTGTAAATTGTCTCCTTTGGATGTCTGTCTAGCTAAAAGTTCCCTATATGATTCATGATTCAGATTGCTTTTAACAGTTATTGGCTAAGCAATATGGTAAATGTACAAGGTGATGCAAATGGCATTAGTGGGAAAGGATGCACAGGAGCATGTAATGCAGTCAATACTACATTAACTACTGATGCCCAATTACAGAACCAGGGAGAGTGGCTTTTAGGAGCATTAGGACTTGCAGAAAAGCTGAGATCACCTGCTGCTCATTGCCTAAAAGCTTCACCCTTTATTTGCTGGGCCCGACCAGCAGCTCCAGCATTTTGGCCAGGTTGTCAACAGAGCTGCTTGGATCTGGTCTCTTTCATTGTGGTGCCTCTTAGCGTTTATTGGCTCTAAAGTTATAGGCTTGTCAATTCAACCTTCTTGTCTGATGTATCCACTTAGTGCCTGTACAAATAAATGTGTGCATATGTGGAGAGGGAGGTGTGTGTGGGTCAGTGTTTTTGGGTGGCCACATGGGTGTATGTGTGTGTGTGTGATTACTGTCTGTTTCTCCTGATTGATTCACTATTATGTCCGTGTGTGTTTGCGCGTGCTGCTTAAGTGTTCATATTTCAGTCCTTATGTGGCCCATAAAACAGATCATCAGTGTGTCTGGTCTTGTGTTTAAAGCCTGCCATCCTGGCTGGCAACAAAGTAATGCTGCTGCTTGTTTGGCAGACTGTTTTTGAACTCTGACTTCCTTCTGAAAAGTCTGCAACAAATTGTGCAACAAAAGCAGTAACTGGAAATGAATATACGTGACCTCTTATATTAGCTTCATTGAGAAAATCGGCCTGTTACACACATTTCCCTCTGTGGAGTCAAAAGTTTAACATAACATGTCAGACAGCCTGCCGTCAGTTGATCAAAACCTAAAATATTCTTTATATTATTTTCATGTTACATGTAGCTACCTGCTCATATTATGCGTCACAAGCTATGTGCGCATTGTAAACTTATCACCATACTCTCAGGTGATGCAGTCATTAACTTATAATATGCACTTTCTGGTAAAGCACTGAGTCAGAAAGCACGGAGGAGGACTGTAAAAGGAATACAGGCACTGCTCTGTGAAGTGACCTAATATGCAGGTCATAGTTGGTAATGAATAGCAACACATGTACCAATTCTGTGTCAACATTTTATTTCACCCTGTGATATGAAGGTTCCAATTTGCGTCTAATTTGAGAGGAAAAAGCAACTCAGCCATTTTCTCTCCTCCTTCGTACCAACTGCAGGAGAAGCAAGTGAGTCCACACTGAAGGCATATTTTTGCTGAACATTAACACAACTACAGTATACTCTTTGCAGACCTGAGCAGAAGAAATATCCTCCAGCTCCTGATGCATTTCTGGTTACCTCTGCTTGTTAATTTATGACCCTGTTATCATCCTGTCCAGTGAAATTTGTACATTCATAAAGCATGTGATTGAAAAGCAACGCTTCAGATGAATACAGACTGGTGATCTGTCGGCTGCTGTAATAAAACTTGGGCTTCAGGCTCCGATTTTTATTTTGAAATAATAAGAATTGCTTCATTCTTTACCGGTGTTACCATGGTAATACTGTCTCGTAGCGATGTTATATTGATTTAGAAAGTGGACAGTAATATTTCTTTTCTGTTATTTGGTTTCTGAGGGTTGATTTCTAATTTCCAGTTGGAGATTACTTTTATATGTTCCTTAAGTCTTTTCACTTTTCCAAAGGAATGCAATTTGCTCCCCTGTATTTGCTATTTTCTCAGCTTATTGGTTTGCTCTTACTTCAAAATTAAACTTGCCCATTTCAAATATTGAAATTACGTCTGGTTTTTGTGCTCTGGGCCGTGAACAATATTACAAACACATTGCTTCGTTTGATATTTCTTAAGTCACCACAGTTTCCTTTAAAAAGCTTTATTACAGACACCTGCACCGCCTTTGCAGTACTTTTCCAATTTTGTCTTAAACATAGATAGCTGAGGGAGGCCGTTGTGTGTTTTAAACAGTTATGAGTGTAACCTGTGCACAAAAAATGGATGCAGGAAAATCTCCTTTTATTTATCAGCACACACATAACAAAACAGCACCACAACATGCAGTATGAGCCTCCTCTGACACAGATGTGATTATAACATTATCCACTCCGCACTGACATGTAACATGTTTTGCGCCCTCATTGCATATGAGACTAAAGCTGTTCTCATTTATTAACACAAAATCACATTTATACCCTTTTCAGCTGTGAGTGTTTAATTCCGTCTAATCTATTTCTGATATTACAAATGCAGAATTCTTTACTGGAGACAATTTCGTCTGTCACCACTAAACCTCCAGATCCCTATCAGCCCTGATCGTTTCACATCTACGAGTGCTCGAGTTGTGTATCATTTTCCATAATCTTAGTGGAATTCAAAGGGGCTGAATTGAGACTTAAGAGACACGTGTTAGCGAGCGCGCCCACCTGCCTTTGATGTAAATGGCTGCACTCATCAGCGTGGCACACAAACTCAATTATGCACTTTTGAGCTGTAAGAGCATCCCTTTTATTATTGCCAGAGGCCACATGCTCGCCATGTTATCACACAAATTCTCACAACAAGATCTGGCTGCCACATGCATCACAGGGAGTGAACGATCCCTGTTGTGTTGTCCAAAGTCTGACCCTTTTATTCACTCTAAATGATTTTTTCAATGTCACGAGGAATTTCTGGTATATTGTCGAGTTGTGCGCGAGCGTGGTGAAGGTTGCAGAGATAGAGCTGCCACGTTGAAAATTATATGAACAAATAAGGAACTCTAAGCCGCAAGGGCACATACACATCAGTCCAATGTTACAATAAAGCCTTTCAAGAATTTCACAAAAATGCTGACAAGTTGAGATGAATCTTTACACCACCTTTTAAACCACCTTGGAGAAACCCAATGTCTTATCACAAGCTCTGAGACAAATGAGACATGCACAGATGTAATGTTGATGTTGCACAGGGGCAAAGCTACTCTCACCTGCAAAAAATAAACCTCATCCAGAGTTGAACTGGTGTAAAAACATTACTGTATTTATCACCAACATGTAATCCAGCTTTAATGACAATGAGCCACTATATATGCATATACATTAGAGATGAGACGATACACAATTTTATCGTGTGTCATGATAAAAAAACACAATAAGTTGATCGTGCTGAATTTCATTATTGGAATAATCTCTAACATCGTGTCCAGCAGCACCCAGAGAGACTGCTGGGTGACCAGCAATAAAAGAGACTCTGCGGAAGCAGCTTGCAAACACACCAAACTCAGAAGATCTTAATTGAGCATTGGCATATTTCACATTGAAAGACATAATGCCATTTCAAATTGCTGAAAAGCCTGACTGTTTTTAATAAAAAAAGATTTTTGTCCTATCTGTGATGCAATAAAAATATTTATTTCTCAACAAAATCTAAGGTAAAGTGTTCCCTCCCACACTCTTAGTGCCATTTTAAAAGTTTTAACTACATTTTGATAATTAACAGGTAGTGCTGCAATGGTATGAGTTTTTTACGGTACGATAACTGTCTCAGAAAGTGTTATGGTTTCACAATATCACAGTATCATACAACTATTATTACTATTATTAACATTTTTGGGGGTGGGCGTTGAACAAACGCTTTATTATAAGTGAAACCTGAAACCATTTTTTAAAATAGATCTCTGTGTTAAAAGTCTGACAGGTAGTTGAGGAGGAAAGGTGAGGTTCTCTGTCCGGTTGCATATTGTTTTTCAAAAATGCTGATAAGCAAATGTACAAGTATGGTAACCATCAGTTTTCATACCATAGTATACCGGTTTCAAAGAGTACCGCTGCAACACAACTATCCGGATAGTATTTTCATTTGCAATTTTTTGGCCGGGATAAAAGTGACATGTAATTTTCACATCGTCCCTGATATATATTGTCAGTTATTCATGTGTTTGAACCTGTTGGAGGCAGGTGTCACTGCCACTTGTCATTGCAAAGCTGACTCGCAAGCTGCTAACTACACTCATGTTGATGTTATAAAAAAAAGTATTCACACATTGATGCCTCTGCAGACACACACACACGCACACTTCTTGCAACATCTCGTTTGTTTTTTTCACATAAAGTTATTTATTCACCTGTTTACCTATTGCGTGCTCTCTGTTCTGACTTGTCTGGCATCCTGATGCACTCTGTAAAGCTTATTCTTTGCTCTCTGGAAAATAATTTCTCCTTTATTCTGTCACCATAGGCTTAGTGAAGAGGACGGGAAAGATGGGAAAGGGGAATGACATGCAGCAAAGTTCTTGAGATGAGCAGATGTCAAAACTACAATGTCACCAGCTACAGTTCTTTGGCAGCTGAGTGCAAGTGTCAAAATGCCCAAAAAAATGTTACTGAGGAGAAACCTTCATATTCCACCTGCAGTAATAAAATATCACGTCACCTGTTACACTCTAAGGCAGCGTAAGCACTTTGCACAGTGAAGCCTCAGTGGAAATCAAACACATATGGCACAAATGACACGTTTGGAGGGATTTTAGACCCAGAATAAACGTGAATGATTATATATTAATTTCATTACTATGGTGCAGTATTTATTACTATTATTCATTCAGTGTTAAACAGGTCTTGTTTAATCCCTCCTGAAATAGTCCCTTGATATACATTTGTTTAAATGAAAGGCACGTAAGCATGTGTGTGTGTGTGTTTGTGTGTGTATTATAGCCTGAATGATAGTGGATTTTTAAAGCCTATAACATCGATATTTTGGCAGGTATGATATCTTGACTGAGTCTTTGGCTTTTTTTTCCCCCTAAAATGTCTTGTTACTTATCATCGATATATCTGCATCTGATAAATGATTTTTTGGTCTAGCTCCTGGGTCTTCAACAGAAGGTCCGCAACCCTTAAAGGGTCCTCAGAGTTACTTCAGAGGGGCCGCCAAATTAGTGTTCGGTAATATAATTTACGCTTTAAATAAATCTTTTGTTTGTTTGCTTGTTTCAGAAATTAAAATATGTCTCAAAATACACATAATCATAACAGCAAGGTGAACTATTAAGTGTTACATACTATTAAAACACATTGGCTAACATATCAGCCGTTTTATCGTTTCAAGTGTACGAACATTCTTGTGAGCCACATTGGACCGTATGTAACTTTTGGAGCAAGAAACTCCGTCACATCTCAAAAACAAACATGATGCATAAAAACAGGAATCTGCCGATAATTATTTAAATAGCTTAGTAATGTATACACCATAAAAGGGTATGTTTATACATGGCACTTTTACCTTCCCTACAGTAGGCACAGTTTAACATGCATCTAAGTTTTATATGATAGAAGTAGTAGGGGGTCCCTGCTCCGTCTCTGTTAGCTAAGGGGTCCATGGCCTGAAAGACAGTGAAGACCCCTGGTCCAGTGCCCATGAGAGTGTTTGTTCTGATGGTAGTATTTTAGGGTGGTGGGATTTTAGGGTGTGGACATGTGTAAAATGTGCTGAAAATTAGTGTTTCATCAGCTTCTCATGGCAAACATATGGCGCAATCTGAGAGCTGCAGTCAACAATTTTCACGTACGTTCATGTGCTCGTCAGTCGTCTGAATCAGGCGCTGATTGTTTTGATTAGCACCGGTTCATGTTAAACAAGAGGACAAATGGACACCTGCAGAAATACAATACAGTATTATTGTAATAATATAGCCTTAGAGTTCAGCTGTCTGCACTGGCCTGCTGTGTTCTCTCTATAGTGCACACATCACAGTGCCAGCAGGAATTCTTGCCGATGCCATGTTTCCCATTTGCCAAAGCCCCCGATCGTTGTTGCTGAGTGTATTTTTCATTTGTTTTTGGCCCTGCCTGTGTGAGTGTGTGGCTCTGAGGATGACAGTGTTGATTGGTCAGTGAAACACTTTGTTCTTGTGGGTGTAAGGAGCAGCACAGCCTCTAGGGGCTGCTAGCGGGGCTTTTAGACTTTCAGACTTGTTTCACTGTAAATATCTTTCAAACACCACTCTGTTGTATTCCCACTGCAGTATTCAGAGAAAAAGTAGCTTTGGCCTTAAGTTGGAGGTTTTGCTTTGATGCATCTCAGACAGAGATATATTATGGGTTTCCTTTTTTATTTCTGATCTATTTCCCTTTATCTGGGGGTGCAGGTTACCAGTCAGAGGATGCCATTCAGTCTAGTAACATGTGAACTTCACAGCAGTTTAACCTTATGTTGTTTTAATGAGACTTGACTGGTGTTTTGTTGGCCTACTGTATAACTTGCTGCTCTTCTGGTTTCACATACATTCACATACAACATGTTCTTCTAATCCAACTCAAAATTACCTTTACCTGGCTTTTTTTTTTTTGCAAAACAAAATAGCACATGCATATTTAGAAGCCTCTTATGAGCTGCTTTTTAATCCAAGAATCCAGAGAAATAGAGGCGGATGGAAGCTTTATTAAGATATTACAGCTATCTTGTTGGTAAATAGAAAAGCCTAGGGTGCCTTCTCTTAAATAAGAGCCAACTTGCTGCAAACTAATCTCTTATTGGATGACCTTCAGTAAATAAAATCTTAAATAGCTAATTAAAGTCTGTGATTAAAGGGGGTAGTTCTTTCCCTCTTAAAGCTAGTAGATTAGGTTTTGGATATTGAAGCTGCTGATTTAATCAGTGCTTAACTGTGCTGTGTGCAACTACAAATTCAGAGACGAGTGACAGCCGCCATCCACACACACACACACACACACACAGAGCCCAACATTAACTGAAACTTGTTTCCGAGACCTTAGACCCCCATTATTACAATCACACCTCTTTCATTTTATATCATTTCATTTGACCAGTCGTCTCTAGTTGAATAGCCATTTGATTTTAGCCAGTAACAAGAATTACTCCGTTAGGAAAACGAGCTGGACTTTATATTATGAGGCAATATAAAAGTGTTAAAAGGAATTTATTAAAAGCAAGCCATCTTCTTAATGAAACATCAAACGTCATCCACAGTATTCCTCTCTTGGGAGGTTTAGGATAGGCTGTACTACATGAGACACTTTATTTTACCAACCCACCCAGTCTTCGTGAAGATCTCTTCCCTAACTGCACCCAACCAGCCTCCCTCATTATTTACCCCATCAGGTGTGGGAGTAGGTGCTTGAATGACATTAGAGGCCAGTGCTGCCAAATAACTGCCCCCTGTGGGGAATTTGCATTATTCAAGATTAAAGAGCCTCACACAGTGCACCACAGTATGGTGTTCCTTCTTCCCCTCCATTTTCGACACACTGAGGACCCTGAATGGCACACCTGTCTCCTGGCATATCCTTTGAAATAATAAGTGTGCAGTAATTGCTGGGGAGTGGGGAGGATTTTGTACATCACTTCCTGACCTCATGAGTGACACAAACTTTAGAGGGCTACATTTATTCCTCTCCAAATGCATTTTTAATGTGGACTAAAAGTGTTTGTGCATTATTCTGTTCCGGATGGCGGAAGGTGGCTGTGACAGGTCTAATGGTTTGATTTTTTTTTTTTTTTTTGCCAGGAATCACGAAGTGGCAGATAAGATTGCCTCGTCTATCAAATTTTTAAAGTATATAGTTTGAGAATAGATGGGTTTTTTCTTTATTCAATCTCAGACTCTGGGAAAAAAAAAATGTCAGTTGATCTGGCTCCTACTGTATGAGGATTGAAAATGAAGATGCATTCACCTTCTCGGTTATTGACAGCTTGCGCTTAAATGAAAAATGGTAAAATGGCAGGTTTCAAGAACTAAACACCTCAGAGCAACAGCAGACAAAGCCCGACACTACGCCCACATTTGATTGGCTAGATGCAATACCAAATCTTCTCCTCGCTGTGTCAACACTCAGACAGTCCTCCCTCTTTAAGAGCTCTCATGGGTTTATTTGGGGTAACCCTGCATAATAAAACCATGAATGTTTGTGTCTTTTCTCCTCCTCCTCATTCATCTTACTCCCTCACTCTCATTTTCTGGCCCCATCGCTCCCTCTCTCACTCTGTCTCTGCTGTTGACAGCTTACCTTGCAGAGCTCTAATCTCACCCTACTACTGAGCAACCAAGTGTTGGAACAAGTCGCCTTCTGTAATAATTTGGAAACTCTGCCAGTTTCATGTCTTTAAAAAAAAAAAAAGCCGCAATGAATTTAATTAGAAAGCTGTTGCATATCTCTGTGATACATTTCTTTTAATTAACCCCATGTGAATAAATTAAAAATAATAGGGGGCTGAAAAGTGTGGAAAGAACACCCTAATGAAGTTTTCCGTTAATTAGGATGGAGTCTGGTGCCAAACCACAGTGAGTAGTGAGCACCAGGAGCTAACAATGCCTTCTGTAAGCCTCAGAAAAGGGCCCAGGGCCTTCGTGCTGACTTCAAGTGTAAGAAATGCACCTCTGACGTGATGGAAATGACCGTGGGCTGGGAGAAAAGGCAGTCCTGTTCCAGGCTGCTCTGCTGAGACTCCCCATGCCGCGCTTGAAGCTGGGCCAGTGTTATTGCAGCCCTAATGCGGCTGACTCATTTGGAGCGGATCAGGAGTAATTATGGTAGGGAAAGTGGCTGCCGACCGTGGGGGTCAGGACACTTGTAACATGTGAAAAGAGCAATTATTCCAGGAGACAAAACCCTCCCTTATCCTGGGCAGTGCCAGGGTCAATGCAAGGGACGGCTGGGCTCCGTTTCACCGGGGCTTATTAGCCACAGCAAGCTGCAAAGTTTGAGAGAGTGCATCTTGTTAATGAACAGTCCCCTCCTCATCCGCACCAGCCCTGTCTGCTCTCTCTCCCACTTACTGTGGGTGTTAATTATGTCATAATCATAGCATGCATACAGTCCCAGAAATCACCTCACAGACCCCAGCATTCATACACAACCATCTGGAAATGTAGCATGCCTTACAGTAACATAGAAGGCTCTTACAGCGAACTATAAGAAAAAAAAACAGTCAGTATGAAATGTAATATTGACTTGGGCCTTGTAAGAAACTACCTAATGTGAGAGAGAGGGAGAGTGTGTGTCTCTCTGTGAGTGTGTGTTCATGCATATCTTTTCTTTTACTCCTTGCATATGCTCCAACTAAGGATAGGGACATGAATCACACAATGAATCAGTGGTGTTTATTTTGCTTATCATTCAGAATACACTCATGAGTCCGCTTTCAACTGGCATGTGTATTCCAGCTGATGTTATTACCAGATGTCTTGTATTTTGTCTTGGCACAAGAGAAACGTGTCTATGGGCTCAATTACGGCGATGACGGGAGCTGAATGAAAGGGGCTGATTCATGCACACAATGGCAAGACATCTGCATGAGATCCCTATTAACCTTAGTGGCAGACACCTTGGCCTAGGGACAAATTTTACTTGGGATTGCCATGGCCACGGCATTTACAGTGGTGGCTGAAAAATAAAGAGAGTGAGGTTTAAATCAGCCCCTGTGGCTTCTGAACTGCGGGCTCGCTGAGCGCTTTAGCCAACATAGTGTTTCTGATTTTCCGCTGTCCTTATATTGTTCCTCCTCTAAAATTATAATATAATTTTAAGATTTATTTGAATGATTAATTTAGTCATGGAGGGTTAACGTGTGGTGGTCTGGTATCCGCATGCAGCAGTTTCATCGTAGGCAATTAATGTCTGGTTGATGTCTTATGCAGGAGTGCTTGAATTAAGTGATGGTGATGGTGATGATGATGATGATGATGACAAATGCACTTGTTTCGGCTAAATGCAATCATTTGGTAATGTAGTGTCTAATTTCCCTGAGCATCCCAGTCGTCTGTGTATTCACCACGCTGGTGGCTAAACCTCTCTTATTTGCTGCAGCTGGGAGTTGGAATTATAGGGGCCCCCGAGAGGAGGCCCACCCAGGGCCAGCTTCCACCCTCCTTGAAAGCCCACCTCCCTCCCCATGTGTCAGGAAGGCTGAGTGATTCTCATCAAGATCCTTTACCTCCCCGTGAACCAGCAAAGTCTGCATCACACCATGGCGTCAGTGCTTTTAATTGATCAAAAGACATTTAACAAAACACAGAATCAGATGTAACTGTCCCCTCTGCCATTAAGGCTGAGTGCCTGTGAGAGCAGCTGTTCCACTGGGATCGTGTGTGTAGCAGTGTGGCGAAGTCGACTTCTGCACAATTTTGCAGTGTGCACTTGAAAGCAGAACTGAGATGATGTGTCAAAGAAATGATAACTCTATCAACTTTAGAATTATTTGGCAGCTACTTTAATAAGTGATTAATCAGTTCTCATGCTAGCATTTTCTATTCTTCTGAATTTTATATCATGTAAACTGAACATATTTGGTTTTTGACTGTTGGTCAGACAAATCATGCAATCTGAAGACGACACCTCAGACTGAGAAACTGTGATAGAGCTGCAACAATTAATAAACCTATTCGTCAATCAACAGAAACGTAATTTAATAATCGATTAATCATTTTGTCTGGTAAAAAAAAATAACATGCTGCTTCCAGCTTCTCATATATGAGGATTTGAAGCTTTAGTTTGTCATACATGACAGTTAACGGAATATTTTGGGGGTTTGGAGTGTTGGTCAACTAAAACAAGTTAGTAGGGATGTAAATAAAAAGTTTCATCGCATTACCATATTATATTGATTCTATGGGTAACATTACGACATTTGCTGATAATACAAACTCTGCCACAATTCGATTTGATTCATTTCAGGGGCCTGCGATCAATATGACAGTAAATAAACATCCTTATTAAGATAGGTGTGTATATATTTAGATTTATGTTTTTCTGGGTATCTTATCTCATGTCACTGCGTTTTTTATTAACTTGTGATTTTTGCATTTCACCCTTCAGGCCATTATATGGGTCGTGTGAGGCCTCCGATTGGTTCCTGCCACTATATAGGTGGGGCCATACCTGTGTTGTATGTTTTCAAAGCCCTGACGAGGCTCTTTTAATGATTTAGCCACTGCAATAAAGGCTTTTTAATTCTTTCCTTGTTTTTCTGAATTTTTTCGGAGTGCCAGGATGGCCTTCCCGTCAATCCTGTTGTTTCCCATCTCTCCCTTCTTTTTCAAAATAAAATATCCTTATTGTCTTTTTATTGGCAGCTTGCCATTATCTGCTCGGTGCTAAGCTGTTAGCATTGTTTGAATGTTTAAGAAGGACGTGCACTCGAATGAAAACGGTGACACAGACGTGCAGTGGGAATTTCACAATAAAGGCATACCATAAATATGATGATATGTATCGATGTCTTTACTTTGCATTGATCATACTGAATCGTTGATCATTGAATTGATGTATTGATCCAGATCAACGCATCGTTAAACCCATATACGCTAGCTAAATAGATCACCTTGAGCTGTGGAAAAAATAAAGAGATTTTTCACTTTTTTAATGACATTTATAGACAAAGCGAGTCATCGATTAATCCAGAAAATAATGGGCAGATTTATTGACAATAAAAATAGTTGCTAATTGCAGTCCTATGTCTGTAAAAGCAGAGAGAGCAGAAATACAGAGACAATAACCCTGGCAGTGCGAAATTTATCAAGTGATGTGAATTACTGTTATGGTTATTATTATTTCCTGGTTCTGCAGGTGATGCCAAGGCAATAACCAATCTTCTTTGAGCTCACATGATATGACAAAGCGTGGCTGATGGCTCAGAGACTAATAGGAAACCTGTATACATTACTGTTTGCAGCTTGATCTGCAAGCACCTGCACACTTGTTACAAAAATAGCAACAAAACATTTAAGTGATAATGACAGGGGAAAAGGGGGCAAATCTTCTTTCTTTTCACACACTCTTGTCCATTCAGAGCGAGCGTGGTTGTGGCATTGTCTATAGCATGTGATAATTGTAGTTCTCCAATATCAAACATTTCCTTGAGTGCTCCAAACAGCGTATTTTCTTCTAAAACCTTAAATATATCAAAAAGGTTAGCGGACTGATGTGATTTTTTGATAGCTGTAAAGACGGAAGTCTAAATGGGGTAACATAGAAATCGGATGCTATCTCTATAATGGAAAATACATGCTCTGACAGACTGCTTGGGCTGAGAAAAACTAACTGTACATATTCTTGAAAGATACAATCTTAAAGAAAGTAGATGGTAGAAGGGAGAGATGACAGGCCTTTACACACAGTACTAATGGCAAATTAAATTCCCTCTCAGGAAGAATATTTGGCAGGGCAAGTGCTGTCTCTCCACTTTGAGGGGTAAAATGCATCCCTTGTTGGAGAATGAATCGTGATGTGGAGAGGCATGCTTTTGGTGACATCAAATGACACTGGAAGGTCAGTGGCACTTGTATCTGTTAAATGGATTGGATTAAGTGGAGGCTGCCTCCTAGTCTGCTGCTTCCTTTCATAATGCAGCTTTTCTTTCTGGGAGGTGGCAAGCATGGGAGGTTCTGTTCTACTCCACAGTTTCACATAGCGCCGGGAGTGGTGACAGGTGCAAGAAAATGTCTCGTGGCATTAAGGGAATTGAAAAGACATTTACTTTACACACTCATTTTTTTTTCTGTCACTGCTCTTTGTTTAGTAGGTTTGAGCTAGTGCTTGCTACACTACTATTAAAGCTGTTTTCCAGAGGCTGCTTTGGTAGAAGACATCAAACCCATGTTTGTTCCCCGCAATGGCTTCAAGAAAGAGGCATCAGTTGAATGTGCATACTGTTCTCCCGGCAGACATTCCTCCATTGAGACATCTCTCTTAGAGCCAGAAGGACAGACGGACCAGGACGTATGCATGAAGATATGAGTGTCAGACTCACTGCAAACAGTGTTGTCACTTTGATGGTGCTGAGCAGGGTTTGAAACAAAGTGTGCATCCAATAGAGGGGGTGAGCTGCATACAGTAATTCCAGGATAGGTTAAGCTTTGGCCTTTTCAAACGTGATGTAAAACACACACGTGATATGTTTAAGGAGTGTGTGGCAGGTGGTGGTCTCAACCAATTAGGGGTAGTTCTCTGGAGGTGGAGGAACGACCTTTTTGTATAATTAGTTCTCTTATTTAAAGCAAAGATTTTGAGTAGAATAACTAATTAGGTGTCATAAAAGGCAAATTAAAGATTTTTGTGATCCCCGAGGGAATTGCAGCAACTCCTTTCTTTTTCTTTGCACAAGCTCTGAAGCACACACACACATGTACATAGGCATACACACACACACGCACAGGCATTTTCTCTCTCCTCATTAAGACTGTTTTTAGTTCTGTAGAAGTCTGTCAGGCGAGCACTGTTGGCATACCTGCAGAGAGCTCCCCTAACAAGCCATGAAATGCAGGTAGAAGAGTCCGCCCTTAGCCAGTGTGGCTTGAATTTGAAGCTTTTTAGCTTCATTTACACTGAACATTGGTATTTATAGCAGGTTTTGTGATCCTAATGTGCCAGCTTCAAGGGGCCTGTTTTGGAGAGGGAGGGAGGTGAGGGAGCTGGAGGGCAGGCAGAACACTAATTGATGGCTCCCATCACCAGCACCGGACCAATTAGCCTCCCCTTTCCACTTCTGATAAAGAAATAAGACGGCTCAACACCACCAGAGCACTTACTGACATATAAACCAAAGCCATAAATTTGACTAACAAGCTCTCCTATTTCTTTCACCTCTTTTTTAAAAGGGGAAATGCTAATTATATTACATTCATAGCATTATTGATGTGTGGATGGCCAAAAATTGCAGAGCAAATCTGGATCCAATAAGGTACTTTGTGAGTCCATTTAGGTGTACAGATGTGTGTGTGTGTGTGTGTGTGTGTGCGTGCGCATGTAAGAGAGACAGAAAGACGGAGAGAGAGAAAATGTGCTTTTCTAGTCCAAAGAAGTCCTTTGAAAAGTGGTATAAGGTTTTTGTGAAAGAGAACAAACTTGACAGGCTCAGCAGAGAAAAACAGTGCTCAGAGTGAAGCAGTCCCTTGTTACCAGCTGAGGTTGTGTTTATCACTGAGCAAACCACATAAGTTACTGTAAAATGGCAGCGCTAACTACAGAATGACCCCATTCACACTTAACATTACACTGTAGCAACTTACCGTGCATACTTTCCTGCTAATGAAAAGGAAATATAAACTTGTATCTGGTCTGGACAAAATGTACCTGTGCACGGCTCCAAAGAGCAACAGTGTAACAGTGACATTTCATATAAAACTCAGCGTAACGTGTCTTTAAAATGGGCCTTTATAGATGCCCACACATACAAAATGCTGGCCTAACCCCCTGTGATGCAGAGTGTCCGGTCTTTTTTTTTTTAGAGAGAGAGAGAGAGAGAAATGTGTTTTGAAAGTAGAGTGGCAAGTGGCGTCCACTGTGTGTTCTTTTAGATGGATCAATAGCTCAGTGTGTGAGAGAGTGTCTTAAGAGCTGTTGTCTTGTGCTTTCAGCTGTGGCAGACCTGTTAGTGCTACAGAGGGGAGCTGCGCGCCCCTGCCTCTGTACCAGCAGTGGCCTGAGGGGGGCTTTTAGTCCAAACACAAATGTCAACCACACATAGACTATTAGTGTTTAGTGCAGTTATTAAATGGACTTTATTTGTCCTTTAGGAGGCTAAAAGGCGCGCTTAAAGGGGACCTGCGTGACAGCAGGGCAATTTGCGAGTTTGGTAACTTAGGCTCGCTCGTTGCAGACACATGAGTACAGATAAGTGTAAAAGGAGGAAAGGCTGTAATGCTCTGAGTAGGGAACACCGTGTGTGTGTGTGTGTGTGTGTGTGTTTGTGGTTTGTGTGTGCAAATGTGTGTGTGTATGTAGGAAACACAGAGAGTGAGTGTATGCTAAAAGGCACTTAGGCCATAACATATCTCACTGGGGTCTGGTAGCAACGTTTTTGTGGTCAGAGGCTTTTTAAAAGGTTAATGTTAATCTATACCAAACAAAGCCCATGAGGAGCTTTTACAGCTGTGGACAGTTGAGTGAAATGGGCTTTGATGAAATGGCAGGTAACTAACGCACTACACAGCTCGCTGTAAATACCACAGTAAGCAAAATAAACATTGTGTCTTTTATCCTGAGAAACACACCAGACATGCCCCTTCCTCTGGAACCTGCTGCAAGTGATCATGTAACTTTTGTATTACAGCATGTTCTTAGTGGAACAAGTAAGTCAGGGCTTTGTAGTCCAATGTGACCTGTGCGCCTATCTACATGGAAGAATGTTTTCTTTAATGCATATGAAGCAGGTAGGCAGTGTGCTGTGGCCACGCGCGAGGCCAGGCTTAGACGCCTCGAGAAGCAGCCGGCTTATCAAAAAGAGAACATGAAAAGTCACTCGTGTTCCTGGGCCGTAAATCACGCATGGCTGTTTGTCTCCTTATCACTACAGGTGTGCCGATGCTCTCCGTCCAGCCCAAAGGGAAACAGAAGGGGTGTGCTGGCTGCAATCGCAAGATTAAAGACCGCTACCTGCTCAAGGCCCTGGACAAATACTGGCATGAGGACTGTCTCAAATGTGCCTGCTGTGACTGCCGCCTGGGGGAGGTGGGCTCCACCCTCTATACGAAAGCCAACCTCATCCTCTGTCGCAGGGACTACCTGAGGCAAGAAAGACACACAATCACCTCTCTCTACTCACAACAAACACAAAAGCTATGCCTTTCCAAGAACTCTGTGACATGAAAGCACCACAAAGGATTTTTTTTTTACCTCCTGGTACAGTGTGGTTTCTCAGCGTGTGTGTTTCCTGTGGCTCCCATTCACAGAAACTCAGCTAAATCTAAATCATGCAAGATTCCTCAGCGTTAGAACTACATCACAGCCAAACCTTATGTGTTGACAGTTTGTTGTCATATTGTTTTACAGCATGTATGAGGCGGAAAGTAATGTTGTTTTGGGATCCTCCAACGCGAGCATATTGCACTGGGAGAAAAAAAGGAACATTTTAGGAGCAGAGCGTCTCTTTGTTTTAACTCTTAAAAATTCTAAATACTGTATAACTTATAAGAATTCTGGTGCAACCATCAAAACATGAGTCATGCTGTCATGACATTTCTGTATCACTGCATCCAGAATACAGAATGCAAAGTCGCAGTTTGAATATAAAGTGAGCAGTGGGCTACACTTGGTTGTAATTTACAATAGGTTGTTCTCATAGCATAGTTAACGTTTAGCATCTGAAAAATATCTATTGCGTATTCATTTTGAAGACACTGGGAGCTACTGAATCAACAACATCACAAAAGCAGGCATGAAATTCAATATAATACAGATTTTATATAGATGCACCAATTATGAAATTTTGGGCTGATATCAATACTGATGTTTAAAATAATTTGGTCGATAGCCGATAGCGGATACTGATTGTTTTGTTTTTGTTGTAAATTAACTCCCCTTTTGTTACATGAAACAAAGAAATCTCTGTTCTCTTTCAAATCGTTCAGTCATTCATTACATCATCTTTGACAAAGCACAAATTCAGTCACACACATTTATAAAACAACCTTTCTTATGAAAAACACCTTAAAAAAAACTGCTTCAAAAACCTTTCTACTATAAATATATCACAATTCCCTCTCTATATCCATTTTATATTGCTGTGAAAATATCAAAAAAGTCCTCCCTCAAACATTTAAGTTTCTCACCAGAAACAACATTTTACAAGATTATATTTGAACGCATCATGAAAACGTTATAATTGGTAAATTTCACTGAGCTTGAACACATCATAATTTGTTGTTCATAATGTAGCATTGTAAGGCAAACAATACGGTGCGCTCTCTAGATAGTGAATTTACTGCATCCTGTCAACCCAAAGGCGTCCAAGTGACGACCTCTGTCCGTCCCTGGGACCAAGGGACGCCGTTAGTCTCAATCCCTGCTGTCTTGACTGCACAAAATTGATGTGAAACTACAGAAACATCGGCCACTGCCAACAGTTAGCATCATCTTATTTGCCAATAGGCTGATGGCAGTCAACAAGGAGAATATTGGCCGATCAGTGCATCCCCAAAATTAAATAACAATTGCACTATACACTAAAACCCCCCACTAAAGTATCACTGTTACTAACACCATGATTTTTTAGTCTTACTAAAGGTCACTTTTAGTTACATGTACCATTATGTTTTGATTTTTGTCATTGTAATATTTCCACGGTGTCAGATGTAGTCATCTCAGTCTTATTTTGGTAGATTTGTTTTACTTCATTCTGATATTTACAACAACAAGACGTATGTCCAAGTGAATCCACTCCATGCTTGTTTTTGCTGTGCTCTTTTCCCATATTTTAATCTTGTCCTCTGTGTTTGCATCAACACAGAAGATTTCTGTCATGGAGTAGACTGGCTCTCAGTTGTACCAGAGCTGTAGGCTGTGAGAAACCTCCAGGCAGGCTTGTTGCTTCATCAGTGTCTTTGGCTCTGTATACCCCCCTTCAGATGCCCCTGCCATCTGCTTGTTAAATTAAACATGACCATTTCCTGGGCGTTAAGTCACATTCCCAATGAGATTCTACCATTTATCTGAGAGGGAATCCCCCAGGGGCCGACTTAGGGATGCCGGTGCCCTAGGCCCCCCCGTCCTCAAACTCCCTGTCCTGTGCTGTCCTCCTCTTTCCCTTTCTCTATTTCCCTTCTGTCTACTTGTCTCCTCACTCCCTCACTGATACTTCCAGTTTACTGCTATCCACTCAGTCTGTATAGGTTCGTTATTCTGATTCTAAAATACTAAGAAACAGCAATTTGCATCACTTCTAAAATCCAAAGAAAAGAGACCTTAATCAACTTGCTTTTCTTTCTACCTCGCTCATGGATCTCCATGACATTTTACTTACATCTCAGCTCTTCCTCTGACCTGGAAGAAGCCCGCAGCCCACTTGAGAGGCGCTTAGGGACGTTACATTGAGATAGGCCATTACCATCCATCAGTTCCCACCCACAGTTAATGCTTTTAAGATGCAGTGAGAGGTCCACTAAGACCTGATGTTGCCCCCAGAAGGGGCAGATGGTGCAGATGAGGTAATAATAAATGGGCAAATGACCAAGAGAAGGCAAAAATGATGAAGCTCAGAGTTTCACTTGGTAAAATACATCTGCTGAAAGGACAGCAACCCCAACCCCCCAAGCCATAAGTGCCTAACTGGCACTATGAAGGGAGAAGGAAAAGCTTTCTCGCACATTAGACCAGTAAGATGTAGAGGTCAGAGACGGGATGAAAAACTGAGCATGACATATGAAATCAAGAGTTAGGAATACTAAAATAAGAATAAAAAGGAAAGAGGAGGAGGGAGCTTTCTGTGCTCCTCTGTTGCCCCGGATTGCCTAATGAAATCCATCCCACTCGCCTGCTCTTCAGCCTGCAACAAATGCAGAACACTTAATGGCTAGAGATGCTTGAGATGAATTCTATTATGGAACAAATTAAAAACCTTGCCTTGCGTATAGAGAAGAGGCAGTTTGAGAGACCAGAGTATTTGAAAGTAGGTGATGCAGTCTCCATCCAGGCACCAGTTTCCTTTTCATTCCTTCTTTTCTGTGTAGTAAGACGAAGGCTCCCCTCACCTGCAGTAATGAAGTTAAATCTGTGCACTGAATTAGCCTCCTGCACTTCATTAAAGACAAGCGGGTGGATCAAACACACTTTGGTTATTTCCCAGAGTTTGGAACCCTGCCATGCTCACATTAATTATTATAGGAGCTCCATCTGTGATTGTCCTTCAGTGGCATTAGCAACTTATTGAATGCACTCACGCTTTCCTGAATCTTACACTTCAACACACACAAACACTAAAGCACACACATACCTTAAACAGCGTCCTCCCCTGCCCTCCAAACCATTGCACCGACAAAAAAGTTCAGTCTCTCATATCCCTGACATTCACTTTCCTGAATCAAGAGTTTTTTTTTATCAACTTGGCCACACTCTTTCATTATAAATGAGAATAATAGATTAATTAGGCGTTTCCTTTATGTCTAGGGCCCAGGATCGCACGACTTCACCAGAGGGTTGACAATCTAGTCATGGTGTGATCATCAGGACTTGAAGCCTGAAATCATTTAATCCTCTATTTCATATATTAGAGAGGACATAATAGTCATCCACTTATCAAAATGGGGTATAATTAACTGTAAGAGGAAAACGTTTTCAAGATAATGAACATTATAAGTTATCCACAAACCGGTGAAATAGCGGGGGGAAGATGATAGCTCCATCTGGATGTGACTGTTTTTCATAACTGTCGTCCTCTCCCTATTACTTTAGTTAGTAAAACAATTGCTCTCCTCCCGTAACAGTTGCTCTTCCTCTCTGGGCAAGATAGATCTGAACAGAAAAGGTTTACACTTTCAAAAAGACGCAACTGTTGGGGAGGGTCAGAACATGCGATGCATGCATTAACAGCTTTCCCTTTTATGAAATCTGACAAACTCTGTGCAGACTGGGAAGTCTCAAAGAGCTCAGAGAACAGGTAGAAAACTTCAAGAGCCACAGCCCAATCTGAGGGAAGCAATACAGAGAGGCAGATGATGCGCTGTAGGAGCTTTAAGGGTTTGAAGTTAGCAAAGCAGCAAGTTGAAAGAACTAAAGAAGGCCCTCTTTTCTCTAAAGACTGATTGTAATAACTCAATAACAGAGAAAGGAGAGCTGGGCGTCTTTACATTTCTGCCATCCAACTCTGCTCCCAACAACCCATATCAGCATGCAGAGATACATTTTTAGCTACTAAATAAGAGCTTTTTTAAGTAGTGTAGAGTATGGCAGCGCTCCTGTGCTGGAGACTGTAGGAAGCAGACATTAGAAGTGATACATGAAGTCATATAAAGCGTATAGAAGCAGACATGAGAAGTGACGCTTATCATTAGTTGAGTTTGGTTTGTTTCACACACATTAATCCAAATCCATGAAATGATAAATATAATGTAAGCGTTCAGGGTGTGCTAGAAACCAGTAATGGCTTATAGGGGTGGGGGAATAAAATCATGACAGCGTAGTATCGTGATATTTTTGTTTGGCATATCGTATCATCACACCGTGCAAAGTATCGATTTTTTAGTTATATGAATTATTAATAAAACAAATACAAATTAAACTTCAGGTAGCCCACTAGAATGCTTTTTCAGTCTACTAGATAACAAAGATGTTGACAAAGTTTTCCTTTGGTGACATAATTTACAGTTAAATAAATGGAAAAAATTGCAATATATCACAATATATTTTATCGCAATACTCAGCATATCACAACATATTTAAAAAGGCAATCAATTATATCGTGACGTCAGCATGGTGATAATATTGTGTCATGGATTCTCTGGTGATTCCCACCCCTAATCGCTTATATTTTAAAAAAAAACACACTCAAAAGGACACACAAAAGGTCAAGTGTAAACGCATGAAATCACTTGTACATTTTAGATTGTGTTCAAAAATTCCATATTACTAGGTTTGAGAATGAGCTCCCAAAATTACTGATCTATACTTTGCTGGAAAAGAACTTGAAATAAATGAAATGCAACTATTAAATGTTTATAAAAAATGTATAAATAGATAGCTACAATAGTGATTGCTATTGATCTCATTATCAAAGCCTATAATCTGAGATGTAATTTAATATTTAAATATATTATGATTTATATAAATTATGATATTAAATAGCTATTATTATTATAATCATGAGTCATATTCAAGTAAAACGTTCCCAGATTTTTGCCTCCCAAATATAAGAATTTGCATACTGTATGCTTATATCATAGGTGATATTAAAGTGAATATCATGGACTGTTGGTCAGTAGACAAGACATCAAACGCTCTGTGAAATCTTAATGGACGTTTTTTACTATACCAGTTACCACTATAGTTGCAGCACTACTAACTATTATGCACTATAAAAGGGGTCATATAATATCTGAGAAAAGAAATTTGAAAGTACCTAAAAATAAATAGCCAGCCTGCCTTCACTTTTTACTTCATTATGCCGTACAGAAATCCATGCCAGGATGTCTCACAGGTTGTGGGGAGCAATCCAAATCAGCACTTCTAACCCTCTAATCCATTTAAATAAACCACAGAAGCGTCTATTTTAAAAGAGGACTTTTTGTGCTACAAACCCCTGTTGCAATGCTGATGACTGATCGACAAAACCTGACGGGCGCACTGTATTATGAGCAGCTCTGAACAATACATCTCATATTTTCCAGAAACTCACCATTTACACTCTATTTAAATAGAAATGCTGAAAAAAACCGTGTTGATGTTGAATTTTTTTTTTTCACTTTCCTTTTGGGAATATTGATTTATTTAATCCAAATGACCAGGGAAATTGAAGTGCATGAGCCACTGCACTCCTACAATACAGGACATGTGTCAGAACAATACGTGGGAATTCTGCAGAAAATAGTCTATTCAAACAAAAAAATCTATTGTGAATGGAATGAATGAATGTTTTTCAAAGGTAACCCACAATTTATGAGGGCACTGTTTCAGTGCTGCGAAGCATATCAAGTTTAAAGGAGAAAAAAAGACAGAAGCAACCGTATTAATGGAGCTTTCTTGCGTGTGTATATGCTCAAGGCACTGTATATACTGTGTATGTTTTCAATAGAATCCTCAACTAGAGTTACAACACAGTCATCATCGGCTAATTGGAAATCTTTGGCTTGTGTTAATCACAGTGTCGTCCAAACTTCAGCACAGTATAGAAGTGATCTCTGACCTGTTCATTCTGTTCACAGCGCTGGCTTTTTAGAGCTTTAATGGACCTAATTGTATGTGTTCTACTTTGTGTGACTTCTTCATGTTTGTGGTAATATGTTGCATTCTCTCCCTTGACCTTTACATTTGCCTCTACATCATAGTTTGGTGTAAAACATTCATTGCTTGCTATACGCAGCTCCACTTCAGCTGTTACTCATGAGACTGCTGCAGCGGTGGTTCAACTCCGGTTGCTTTTAGCTTCACAGGAGCAGGAAGAGAAGAGTGTAATGTGTTTGAACAGTTCTCTCAGGCTGTAATCTCCTTTTAGCACGAGGAGCCCAATTAAGCCTTATGTTGATACCACGTTATAACCCAGAAACATCAGTTGTTGGCTGAAGAACTGTGTGAATGGGATACTGTCTTACACTCTATTCATGTTATGGTGAAAATGGAAGACGTTTTTTTTTGCTGTGCCAAATTTCTGCAGGTGATAGTAAATCGCTAAGCAGATAAGGAAGCAGTTTAGCATGGATGAAGTGGATCTCTTCATGATTTGAAGACTATCAGAGTGATTCAGAGGAAGCGGTGTCAGTTAAGAGAACATAGCACGGTTCTGTAGTTTCATTTTTACTGAAAGCCTTTCTGTGCTATTAGCTGAATACTTTTGTCTCCTTTTTGGCTAGCTAATCTAAAGTTCACTACCAACTATTCTCTAAAGATGACAGCCTCAGCACCCATTAAGGCCATCGTGCAAATATGCTTTGAGAAAGAGAAGCAGGTCCAGCAGAGCGGAGTAGTAGGTGGAGATGGTGTTGATATGGATGTTCTGAGGTAAATACAGCCAAATGCCTGGAAAATACCTGAATGTCTTATCAAAACAAAGAAAAGTTTAGTTGCAGTCTGTAGTGAATTGATGGTTAAGTTTATCCTGGGACCCAGAAGAATCTGCAAGCTCATGTTTTGTTTGCTTTGGCAGATGCAACTGGTCTCCGCTGCTGTTAGACAGATTTCCAGCCGACCTGGCCAGAGGCAGGCCAATCACAGCCGTTTATCTATCATGGGGTTTGTCTCAGACGATGGCTGACAACTTGCAGAGCCTTTGTACTTTGCACAAAATACAAGATTACATCATTCGTAGCTCAATCAACCTCGCACCAGGGACACAACAACAAACATAAACCTAGCTTAGTAAAGAGAAGCACCATTAAGGCAACTTTGAAAACAACCAAGATGGCAGCGGCTGATGTGGAACTTTCTGTTGAAGCACTGTTTTCAAATTCTGATGGTAAAAATGGCAACGTTCGTTCACAGACATATTGGGCCTCACTCACAAATAGTGCATACACACAAATCTGTACTGCAGTGTGTATGAAAGAACATTTTAGTAGAAATCTGGGATTCATCAATATTTTCTGACCAGAATTTGTTCCAACTCTGCAAACAAATTTACAACTGCTTCAGACCATTTGTAGGCACAAATGATAAAGGCCAAGCTGTCTCAAAAAATGTAAACACAGCATTTAACTAAATACATAACATAATAAAACTGTAATTCCATAGATTGTGCATATATTCATTTGTAGTCAACTGGTTAATTAGTAGCCTATTAATGGGCTTGCAGTTAGCATGTCATGTTTGTTTCAAAAACATGTTTAATATAAGACAGTTGTTTTGTTGGTGAACCTTGTGAGCTGTAATGGAGCCGAAATTGCAACGTTACCTTTGTTAAATGTCGCTGTTGTCCCTGGCTTTATACGACTAGAGGAAAAGTCCACTAGCTGCTAGGCTAATTTATACAATGTAAAATGCCATAGGCTTGTGCTAAAAATATTAGCATGTGGTGTTCGTGGGAAAAATGTGTCCAGATAAAGACAAGTGCTTTGTCTGTGAATGCTGCAAGTTATTGTGAAGCTGATTCGTGTACTTGTGTTTGAAATTGTCTCTATTAAGCCATGTGTAATGTGTGTTTTGGGTGTGTTTTGAATCAGCTAAACTTTACAGCACTTCACAGAAAGGAGGTGTAACTGCAGAGTGACACAGACACACCACCGCACAAGTATAAATAAAACAGCATAGGTCACATTCGTAGGCTACGGCATGCATAGAGCTGACACACAAGCATAAATCCTGCTTTAGAGTAAGAACGTTTTTACACATGTATTAGTGAATGAGACCATTGATGCTACACCATCACAGCTCATCTCAGCACTACGTGACACGTGTCATTGCTCCGATTGGTTGTCGGTCTGTCCAATTATGTCCAGAAGCATTTTGGTCTACATTGATATTGATAACGCCCCCTGGAAATCGAAAATTAACTAAAAAGGTTCCATCTGCCTAGTGGTACACCCACCTCATCAACTACCACTACACTACTGGATATTGTCTTCATTAATGAAAGCCTAATTGCTAATTGCATTTTTGTTTCTAATAATCTGGTTTTAATTCTATTAAAGTCTATATTTAATGCACATTCATTTCCATCCTTTCTCCCTTGTGGCTCTTGTGAATCCCATCTGTGCTGTGTTAACACCTCCTTATGAAGAGTACTGCTTAGTGTGATGATGTCATTGCAAAAGAGAAATTATTATTTCTGGTGTTTTAGTATTAAGGTTTTTATCCTCACAGCTTTATAAAATAAGTCTGAAAAGTCAATTAAAGTAGCCTGATATGCTATTAAAGTTAAAACACAGTATACCTTCTGTACAGTAGCTGAGACTGCCATCCTCAAAAAAAAAAAATCTGTGTTTCATAACAAAGGGGAAAAGTGGATATGTCCACAGTATTTGGATATTGGTTTGCAGAGAATATAGATGTAGCTGAAAGGTAAAAACTAGCCACAGGTGTCGCACACTGCTTTGACTGAAGGTAGAACTTAGTGTCGGCAGCAAGCTGGGCTTCCCCACCAGGCGTTTTCACAACCTGTATGTATCAAGTCAGCACCGTGTCCGCAGCCCAGCGGGGTGTAATGGATAAGGGTTAGAATAATCCTACGAGCTGTTATAGGTGTGTGCATGTCAGACTCTGTAAGTGGCCGAGGCTCTCTGGGCTCTTTTATAGCCTCGGTTCCCCCGAGGGAGAGAAAAAGACATCACTGTGTGACCCTTCAGTCCAGTACGGAGCTCAGGTGTGGTGGGAAACCTGCAGCAGACCCTGCCACTTGACTGCCATGATGACACAGCAGGTGTGAGGCAGTGGGATGTATCTAATGGGACAACTTTTAGTGAACAGTACACAAAAAGAAAAAGAATAAGCCTTCATTTCATCATGTTACAAAACCAAGAAATCAGGGTTGTGCAATGGAAACAATGAGCGCTGAAGCACTGATATTTGGTCAATTTTTGGATCAATACTGAATGTGTGAGAATCTTCTAGATGTTTGGAAAAGGAAAAAAATGGTTTTTAAAAATGGTTCTCTGTAGACAAAAACAACTACTTTGTGTTTTACAGAGTGCCCCGTGGGTGGCTGATGTCTACTGTATGAGAACATGCAGTATTTTACTGAAACAGTAACCAGTTGTAACAATGTCTTTGTTTAACACCGTGTGAATCCCTCTCATGGAACATAACAGCCTTTCTCCCTCTGTTTCTGTCTCTCCTGCTCCTCTGGGGCAGTGGCCCCTAATTAGAAGCAGGGCTGCTGGATAGACGTTTTCTTTAACAAGGTGAAAGCAACTGAATGGGACTAGCATAAACGAGGCAGAATATCAACACTGTGACTCCTCTGTCTGAGCCCCTACAAGTTTGGGGGAAAAGTGTTTAACATACTGTTGGAATGGCAATCTGCTGTTGCCTTATTCCCTCTTGCAAAGCTGTGAAACGGTCCTTCTCCTCCTGCAGAATATATAAATCTATCTGTGCTTCAGAATCTCCAAATTAAACATAGGGGCAGGCGCTTGGAAAATGAAAATGTAAATCTGACTGGGAAAAGCATTTGAGGTTCCTTTGCTTTGAGGAGAAAAAGAGATCTACACCAGTGCCTCTTTGCTCTGTTTGTGACCTTTATCATTTGGCTCATATCTAATAAGCCTAAACAAGCGGCAGCGGCGAGGTTTGAGCAGCAAGTCTGTTCACTGTGAAACATTTAGTTAACTCTTCAAGGTTACATCTCCCATCACTGTCTCAGGCTCCTCTCTGAATGAAAGGGGGAGATGGAGGAAGAGAGAGAGAGAGAGAAGAGATTGAGCCTGAATCCTTGTAACAGAAATCTTTTGAACTTATGACTACATTATAGAACGTAGCCTCCTGTGTAAAAATCCAGCCGGCTTTGGTTGAACATAGACTCATTAGGTGTTTTAGTTATGAAAGACGAAAACTTTCAACAATTCAAATGGTTTGCTTCAGACCTGTTTTCATTGCTTTTGTAATGTGCAAGAGGGGGAATTCTTTGAAGAAGGAGATTAAAACCATGTGATCATTTTAATTAGATCATTAGCCAAGAATTAAAGATCTATGTTTGTAACTCTCATTAACAAAAATACCAAGTGGGTGCCAAGAAAGATTTGCGCATTACATTCGACGCATTTCGCCCTCTTTTCCCTTCCATTGCAGCATTTATTTTATTTTATTTTTTTTCGCTGCTATTGTTCTTGCTGTCAGTACGTTTTTGTTTGCTCTTTTATTGCATCAAGGTAAAGGGAAGGTGGGTTAATCTCCGTCTGTGCTCTCTGTCTTTCAGGCTCTTTGGTACAACGGGGAACTGTGCAGCCTGCAGTAAACTGATCCCAGCCTTTGAAATGGTGATGAGAGCCAGAGATAATGTTTACCATTTGGACTGTTTTGCCTGTCAGCTTTGTAACCAGAGGTAAGAATGGGGATCATAACTGCACAACAATATTGCCTTTAAAAAAACATGAATGGAGTGTTGAAATGTCCAATAGCTTAAATATTAGAAGCTGTTTAAAAAACTCTCTTAAGGTACAACAGACTTTTCTGTCTTATTATATTATTACAGACCACTGAACAAGTCTGAAAAAATGTGGATTGGCTTCCTGTGTTGTAAAAAAAAAAAAAGGTTCCTGTATTGCATTTGTAATGCCCTGCTAATTGTTTCCTATTGTGACACACTGCCAGCAGTTTGGCCGTGCTTGTGGCTAGCGCTGTAAATCTTTTAAGCCAGAGCGATGTAAAATTAGCTCCTGTTCTTATGTGTTTGAGGAGGTATAGGAGCTACAAAAATAAAGTCCTCCAGAGGTGTGTTGCTGCATAAGGGAGAACGGACCTACACAGGTGTGAAATGGTGTTTCCTTAGCGATAGGATTTATTATGAAATTGGAGTGAGCACAAAGCCTATGGTATGATACACATAGAATATGACATACCCAAATATTGCTTTTTCCCATTAATATACTGTCAGTAATGGCACCACTCTGGGAGCAGAACGTCCTTTGCATGCTTGTCAGGGGTGCTGTGACCCTGTTCCTCCACACAGCACAAGCCCATTAACCTTCTGCAGGCCAGATTCAGTTACCATAGTGAACACCTGCTGTAAGGGAATTATGACTGCAGTCTCTCTTCTCAGCTGGCAGACATGAAGCCAGGTCTCATCTGGCACAGTATTGCCATGGCCGTGACTGTTTTACCAGCCTGGCTCATTACTAAAGCCAAGCTATGCTCGGCTATATTCTTATCTTCACTCCCCTTCAGTCACATTATGGAGCTGTCTCCACTGTGTCACACAAACAAACAGCAGCACAGAGAAGAACATCAGTAAGGCAGGCTGTTATGTGCTATTTTCCCTCTTCAATTGACTCTGAGACTTCAGAGGAAAAAAACATTCTCGAGCACTGGAACCAAACTGGTGTGTGAAAAGCTAACCCTATGGCAGAGTTTCCTTGGAAACTCCTGTGGTGCCAGCGCCTTTTTGCCAGGCCGGGGAGAGTTGACCTGCCTTTCATCGGGCGCCAGTGCTCGTGTCTGCTTGCTTTGAAATGATAGGGTTTTAATCCACTTTTATTTGAAGCCACACATTCATGATGACCATCAAAACAGGCTTTGGATCTGACGAGGCGCAGTGTCAGCGTGCGTCAGGTAAAACATCTCGAACCAAATGTGCGCAATCAAACAGAATCATCATTACCTGCTGATCTTAAATGCAACATTTTCAGTGCCAGAGCAGAGCAGAGTGGAGCAGAGTCAGCCAGTCAACACACACACACACACAAACACCACTTTGTCATGACGCCAACAGTAATCGTCTTTGTGTTTTTAACAACAGTTCTGCTTTTGTTTGTTTTTCTCTGCCGACAGGTTTTGCGTGGGGGACAAGTTTTTCCTAAAAAACAACATGATTTTGTGTCAAATGGACTATGAGGAGGGCCAGCTGAATGGGAGCTTTGAGACACAGGTTCAATAGTTGGAACCTCGTGGCAGCAACAATCGGCTCCACACTTTACACACGAGATGGATGTTCTGCTGCACTTGGAAAAAGACAAGCGTCTGTCTGCTTGCCTGCAATACTTTTTAAGACCCCTTTATCAGTCCCTAAGGACTCTATTGTAAATGTTCAACTTTTTGCCCCTCCCACACCCCAACACTGAGCAGTTACAAATTTTGATGTACAGTTGTGCCTGCTTAGCTGAGCACTGTATTGCTTGTATGTTTTGTGAAATTTGTTTCCGGTTTGTTTTATTTTCCTTTTAGAAATGGTTCATTGGAGGGTATGTACAGTCTGTTTTCTCTGTATATATAAACTGGAACATTTATTTTATGAAATGTAATGCAATTTTATTACTAGTGTGAATTAAAGATTCTTAAATGTTCATAGTGAGTTTTTTCTCTTGCACCAAAACCAAAGCTGTCGGAGGAAGTCGGCCCATGTGTTGATATGTAATCATGTCTCCAAAAACGGCAACGCTATAAAAAGCTTTGCAAGAGAAAATATATTTGAAGTCCTCCTTCAAAACATGATGCAACAAAACAAGTTTTATTACATTTTACAGAGTTCTGATGGAATTAGAAATGCTGTTTAAAATGAACTACATAAGATTTTATTTGGAATAAAAGAATGCTTCTCCAAACTGTGTTGTTGTGAGCGTGCAGGTGTCATGAAAGGGAGTGAGTTAAGCTGAGCTGCTCTCCGTGATTCATGCTTCACTAATTGCCATCTGATTATGAGGGTGAATTGGCCTGGAAATGAAATGCAACAGCAAATAAATTAGAGAGAAAATAAATGCTCATTGAGTTTGAGCTCATTCAAACTCATCAGCAACAGAGGTGCAGAGCTGTATTAAAAAGTACTCTTCCCAGAAGACTCTTGTTAATGGAGCTGTGTGACACTGTCTGTTTATCTGATGAGGTTATTTCTGATACACGAACCAACAGTCGACGATGTACCAAGTCTGGTGAAGCTGGCTGATATTCAGCTGATCCTTCAAGTGATAATTCATATCAATGGCTTTGCCTGTTACATGTAGTTGTATGAATTAATCAAGTAATTATTTTATTCTGACATTGGCAGCTAATAATACAGGGTGAGAATACTTCATTTGATTATTTGCAGCAAATAACGTGATGCTGATGATAAATGGCTGTATATTAATGAGTCAGCACAATGTGGACCTGTGATTTCTTCCAGAAATATCAAAATATTTACAGACCTGATGAACTTTTATAGATTGAAAACATGTTAGAAAGGTCTGTCACTGCAGGGTAACACAAGTATGCAGCATTCTTCATGAGACCAGTCTGAATTTCCGTTATTCCGCTGGTCGTGTACAGTTTATTCTGACTTCGGGTCACAAGAAGCTGAGTCAGTTATAAAAATAGTTTCTAAAAGGGCTCAAACCAACAGTGATTTTCACTGATTTCACTGACTAATGATTACATTCTTGCTTCACTGATTTATCACTTTGTGTACAAAAGGTGAAAACAAATTTCACAGAGCCCAAGCTGACGTCCAAAACCCCAAAATAGTCAGTTAAAAATGATGCTAAACAGAGAAAAGCAGAAATTCATCACAATAAAAGAGAGGGAAGTAGTAAATGTTTGTTACTTTTGTCGGAAAAAATGACTGAAATTATTATTCAATTATCATAAAAGTTACTGATTGACTTTCTGTTGGTGGACTTCATGATTAACAACTAATTGTTTCACCTTCAGCTTATTACATTTCACATTTTAGAGCCACTTGGTGCCGATTTTAATTAATTCTGCCGCCTTAAAATCTCCATACTGCTGTCATGTTACTATTTTAAAAAAAAATAACAGCCATGTTTCTTACATGGTGAAACTATGACATCTAATTAGAGAGAACAAACATCATTCTTTCAGAGAGAAAAAAAGGACCTAAGCAGAAAGCAAATGGCTACAGCTGGGGAAAATGAATAGCTCTTAGATCACATCATCCATTTTATTTAAGTTCAAGTTCAGTAATAGGTAATATGCCATACATCAGTCTGGATGGAGGTCTGCAGCCTTTAATTACACTCTGGTATATTTGACGTCACATGTTCCCAGACGCTGTAAGTGACATGTTAGACCCTGAGAACCCAAAAAGGACACAGACTTGTCAACTTACATTACTGGCTTTGATTTAATGTGATGTCATACAGTGCATGGAAAACTGTATGCTACCTTTCTCTCACTGCAACCTTGTCTCCTAGAAATTCCATTTGTATGTTACTAAACTGTTTTCTTTGTTATGTTGTTGTGGCAACGTAATCACACTCACTGCCTGGATTATGTTCAGAGACAATGTGTCTTTCAGGAAACAAAACACTACATTCATGTATCACGTAGGCTTCGGAGGAAATGTTTGAGGAGGATGGGGAGTGTACAAAGTGCAGGACGTTCACACCAGAACCTTGAGTTAGTGTCCAGACTTCTGTCTTGGGTTTAGGCAACAGATGCACTTTGGTTAGGATTAGGGAAAGATCATGATTTCGGTTACATGTAAATAAAAAGGTAATCAGAAATAGCGCTGTATTTACCATGAGTGGATACTGTACTGCAAGACTTTGGTGGAAAACAATTGAAATGTATTCAGTATCAACTTTTTTGCAACTTGCCAGATACATTCATTAGCAACGTTTCCTCATTATGGTAATAGAAAACGTAAAATGCTCAGCATTACTTTTCCCTCAAAATGTATTTGCTTTTTCAAATTACTTGTATGTAAACGTAATTGGGGTTGCTCACAGATGCACAGTGAGTGTAATGCATGTCTAAAAGATCATATCACTGCTGGAGGTTTAGATCGAACCTATGCTGTGTTAATGCTCAATAAATCAGACAGATATAATTCAGAATATACAGCATGCTGAATTTGACTCAGTTCAGAGGGAAAAGGCCTACAGCAATTACAGCATTGTCATAAACAGGTAATTTGTCAAACCTCCGCTGTTTTATTATCGATTATTATTTTTCAACACCGTATTCTTCTTCTTCCTTTTTTAGTGAAAACGAGCAAACTTCAGATTTCAACCCATGTGTGGCATTCTGTAGGCACTTTCCTACTAGCAGGACACAGAACAGCAATATAATTTGCTAACACATAAATCAAGTGTGCAAAGAGCATTAATTAGAAATTCATTAAAAATTCAGACTCACCGGCAGGTGTGCAAATAAAGGATTAGGTAGACATCAATTATACTACATAAGAGAACATTTTAATTGCAATTCCTGGATTGATTTACAGAGGGAAACAATCAGGCTCCGTGCAATATGGCTGATTGCTCATTTTCCGGAAAAATAATGAGAAAAACACCTCACCAGGTAACACTGTCCCCAGCTGTAAATCCGTACACACAAACAGATTCAGAGGTGTGTGTGCTCTGTCATGCACAGACACATGTAGGCTTATATACGAGTGCCCATGCCCACAAACACATTTTTAATGCCAACCATATAATAAAACACATGCGCACACAAAAATAAGGTAGAAACAAACAGACACGCACATACAAAATTACAAAACATGACACACACAGACATCCTCCCACACATAAATACACATGCACTGCAGCTTGGCATTCCCATCTGCTTGTGTTGGTGGAGAAGTTCTTAAGCACCAAATGTTGTGCTGTTATGACTCAAGTTTGTGAATTCTCCAACCTCCTCTGTGTTCCTGATTACTGCATTATGGCATCTGCTTAATTAGCTTGGCTTGTGTCATATGTTGCACACGAGGGGGTGTTAAAAAGTGCCCTTCCTTCTTGCTCATTATCTGCCTCGATTCATGTGATGTATAATCTCTCTTGACAGACATTCATATTGACATAGGGACAGCTGTCAGCAGAGCATGGTCATAAAGAGTGCACATAGAATAAAAACCACAAGGAAGGCAGATAAGTGGAAAGGCTGCCAAATTTCTAAGTGAAACTACTGATTCTGTGTTTCACTCTGGATCCATCAACACTGCAACAGTTCTAATTATACTGAATTTAATTTTATGGATGAGAGTTTTTTGGGAGAAGAAACTGATAGTAGGCCGTGCATTTTGATTACTACAGGTAATATTCAAAGTAGCCTCCTGCCAGTGTATTTTCTAAATTGGTGTGGTGTCCAACTCTTGGCGAGGAATCAACCTCATTATTGCCATGTGGGAAATTCTAATCATTATCTGCATAACAGCTCTGGACAATCATTTCCATCCCACAAAACGCTACTTTCTTGATGGAACAGAGTTTGAAGATTAGAAATGTCCCTTCTTTACAAGTCAAAATATCAAATTCCGTCTATAATCAAAAAGCATGACAATAACATTACAATATTACAATAATATACTCCAACAGGGCTGTTATACCAATAGGACCTTTACTTAGAGATGATGTTGCCACGACACAAACCTATCGCCAGTAAGAGCATAGATTCTGCAGAACCGCAGATTATGCACAACGACTATTAGGGATTAAAACTGAGAACTGGTTCAGAATCAATTCCTTTCATCTCGGCCAGCATGTTTTTCTAACAGCTGTGCTCTGTCAAACAATGACGTCAAGGGTTATGTGTCTACGTTTCTGGAAACTTGCAATAACAAGTCATTACAGAGATGGAGAAATTGTCCTGAAGTGTGGCTTCATTTCATGAAGACAGATGACAACAGTGCTGTTTGTAATGTCTGTAACATGACAATTTCAAGTACACGTAAGGGTTGAAACAGCAGCATAATGCTGGAACATCTTTCTACAAAACATGGGCGTAAACATTGGATGCCATGTGTTTGACACTCTGCACACGACTGCCACAGCCTCCAAACGTGTAAACGTCATCGACTCAAGACAAGTACGTCACTGGTTAGTGGATGTGGAGATGTATCATAGTATAAGTGCAAAATTTGAGCTGCCAGTGCCGCTACAGGAAATGTCAGAGGATCACCAAAATCATGACTGTATTCCCAAGGAACCTGGACTATCAGGAAAAGTCAGGATTCATCAGAGTATATTATTCATCATCTGGTGATCATGAACATCTGTAAAAAATTCAAAGTTATGGACCAAAGTGGTGGATGGATGGAAGGACTGGCATTTCCATCTCATGCCAATGCCACTGCTAAAAACATACATATTAACTTAACATTTTAAACAAACCACAGAGTTAAAAATAGCATGGCTGTACAAAAAGTGTCCTTCACTGCTTGTGTATCACATTTTGTCTATATTTATCATGACCAGAGGAAGATTTGTCCTTTGCCACTGAATAGAAAACAACAAGGGGAAATCTAATTGTTTGGAATGATTCAGTATTGGATATACTGCCATCATTACATGGGTATACGTGGGATTTGGTCTCTTACTGTTTGAAAATAAAAAAGCAGCTGATCATTAAAAAAAAGAGATGTTGATGCCAATGAGGTTGGTTGATGTATTTTTGTGTCTGTATGCGTAATGTTTATTATATAACGATTTGAATGGATAATCTATATTCTCTACTCATGAACCATTATGCCGCCCTTCACACAGACAGCTGTGACCTTACAGCCTCAGTCTGAGACAAAGCCACAGCATTTGTTTTAAAGTGTGGTGAATACAGTTATCTTAAATAAATCAAAACATGAGCAGAGATGCTAACGATGGTCAAGTGACTATTATTCTCCTTGAAAATAAACTGATTTTGACACCCACTCATAAACTCCAACATATGTTCCATTGATGCCTAATGGGTGTGCTTGGGCTATGAGAGACTGGAGAGGGCAATTAGTTGCATGTGGCTTTGATTAGCACTGATTCCACAACAGTGCTGGAAGGAATATAGAAAACAAAATACTAAATTACTGCTGAAGCTCTTTCTGACAGAATGCAATGAAATGGAAGAAACTATTAAACTTCATGGTAATAACAGGTAAATGTGAACACGTTAACTATAGCATGGTGCCCACGGCTAAGATTATGCATATTCTACCTACAAACAGCCTCTGCCAAGCAATGCATATAAAACTGAAATAAATGGCTACAGATGCATGAACTTGCCCTGAAAGAGGTTTGCTTACTCTGTGATCTCATTCTTAAATGAAACCAATTTGCCTAGAAATTGGTTCTAAGGCCTAATGCTGAACTCTGTACATCAGCTCCGCCACACACACACACATACACACGCACACACACAGTTAGCTTTTACAAATGCACTTTCACAGTCACACTGCTTCCACCCCTTCCACCCCTTCCCTCGCTGCAAATCATGTTTGACTTTGAAGTGCTAATTTTGGAAGTTTAGCCAATTTTTATTTGCTGCTTTGAAATGTATCCCCTAAGCTGCTGCACCAGCAATGAAATATACAGACCTTTACAATGAGGGATAAGTGACCAAAATGAGAAGCGCCTGGTTTTCTTCCTAACATTATATAACTGTGAATAATCCCCACATAGCATTTTCTCCTGTGCCATCAGTGCCTCAATTTATATTCAAAAATATTATGCAGACTTTTTACTTTTTGCTCATTGCTCAATCCCTACCTAAAGTTGGAGCTAATTTAAGATATCCACATACAATGCTGCAGACAAAAACCCTAAAATATTTTCCACATAATTACTGTATTTTATCAGTGTTCCTGAACAAAAACGACATAACTAAAATAGGGTGAGTAAAACCGTAATGCGAGTAGATGGCTTCACTGTGGTAATGTGTATGGATTTTGCTAAAAGGATACTTGATGAGTGTCTAATAACAGCAGCACTGTATCACCAGTACATTCTCTGCAGGTTAAACCACAGTGCAGGCCTTCACTCATATACTGTCATGACAGCCCAGTCGCCATAAGGAAATGTTGGCATTGTGTGTTTCTGCATAACCACGGAAAAATTACATTTTAACATTTTATAAGAATCATATCAATGTTTGTAAAGTGACACAATATCAAAGCTGACTTTGTCATCTGGAGGTGGAGGGGAAGGAGGATGGCGATGTAGCGAGTCATTGTCTTCCCAGCAGGTTCTTAGTAACCAAGCGCGGGTGTTTCGTAGCAACCCGTTGCTGTTTTTCCTGTGGCTTTTTTCAGGCACAAAAAGAGCTTGTTTTTACCGAAACATTGCTGCTGTGTGGTCGGGATTTTGGCCCAAAAAGTGGCTGTTTTTTTTTTTTTTTTTTTAAACCAAGACATCACTACTTTGTCTATCAGGATTGTGCCCCAAAACTGGGTATCTTTAAGCCAAAACATATTCCTAGCCATAACCAAGTGGTTCTTGTGATTAAACCTAACCACACCTTAACCACAGCGACGTCGAAAGTTTCAACTTATCCTCTACATAACGTGCAAATGTAACAAATCCATTGTTTGCAGAAACGTTCAATGCCATTTTTTCTAGCAGTTGGGTTGGTAATGTTTAGGCTTAGGCGGTATCACAGTGTTACAGTATACCAGGGTACTTGGAAATCTCAATGGTTTGATTTTCAATACCATCAAAAATACAGGCGGTTCTCTTACTATTGAATTAATTGTATGTAGTGACCAGCAAGTGCCACCAGAGGTCAGGCTCTGGTCTCTCCTGGTGAAACAGGATGCTGGTGGTTGTGGGGATAACGTTACAGGATTGTAAACAACAACAGAGAAACATACTGCAGAAATCAGCATATTTTCACATCTAACTTGGTGAATTAAGGATTTATTTTGACCAAATCAGTGTTAGTTATTGTTGGAACAATGGACTAACTGACTAAATGACTAAAAAGTCTAGTAAGACGGTTTTGGTCAGTTTTTTTTTATTTCTGGCAAGTATGAATGAAGTGTGTTTTGCAATAAGTTAAAGAGGCAGTTAAACTAATCTTAGTTCTCTGAAAGAGAAAGCAGAATTTCAAAAGGTGTATGGTTGAATTTTTCTGTTTAATAAGGGAAATAGGTGTAAGGATATACCTTTAACATTCTCTGAGTTTCAATTGTGTATGTATTATATTGTAAAAGCTAAGAGAGCTTGAGGAAAGTAGCGCCGCACACCAATAGCATCAAATACCATTTAGCCCAGTGAAATTTCAGTAGGGTAGGAAAGTATAAAAATTAGATGCCACCTAAGCCTAGTAGTGGTCCACTTTAAAAACATTTAAACCTGATAACAAACCCTGGTTTGACCATGTGGCCTGTGGACGGCTGTCTTTGATATAATTTAGGTACATCAGCTCTATGTAAACATAAGAATGGCATTATGTCTTTTGAGCTTTGTCCGTACCGCGTACGACACCCAAACAGTGGGGGAAAAAAATGACCACGGTAATAAACGTAGCAGCATTTACCACCGTGATGGATGCAAGGATGACCTCAATCACAATCCTTTTTTTAACTGCTTTCAGCGGGAGCTGGAGCATTATATAGTAAAATAAGTTGATCAGATTGGCTCCTCACCAAGCAGCCCAGCTAATAACATGGAAAGCAAAGAGCTTGAGGGAGAGAAGATTTGGAATGTGGGCCCCTCCACTTTCCAGCACTGCTCTGCTTTAACACAGCCCTGGACTTGGCAATAAATTGCTTTGGTAATCAGCTTTTTGAAAAGCTTATTTACTGCTTGTTTTGTGTTTATTGTAGTTCTCAGAATGAAATACAAAATTGGATTTTATTACATGTGCAATTTTCTCCTCTCGTAAAGAATAGAGAGAGAGAGAGCGAGCGCATCACCTTGTTGAGTATGGATGATCCGGAGAGAATGTATACTGTATATTATTTTTGATTATCTCTCTGTTTTGATGCAGTCTCCTTACGCGCCCAAGGATGCACACACTATGGGATTGGGTGGAAACATTTCATGTATAAAATGTCCAAAAAAGCTGAGAGATCAAAAAGTGTACTTGCTACACTGGGGTGTAATCTATATGTGAATGAGTGACAGAGAGTGAGACAGGAAAAGGAAGGTGTGGAGCAGTTTGTTGAATGTATCAGTTTTGCATTCTGTTTGCAAGTGAACAAAGTAACTGCTTGCTCACTGTACAACTAGAATAAAAGATTAATTTATCCACAACTCTACTTCACAAATGCACAAACCATGTGTTCATGCTTGAAGAATCACAGCTCCAGTGGTTCTTTTCACTTGCATTATTATGCTGTACACAATGAGGTACACTGAGACAGTGGGCTTTTGTAGACCATGTTCTATAAAGTCAACATGAATCTGACATACAGTACTATAGACCTTCCTGCAACCCAGTGGTTCTTTCAATCTTTGTTGTCAGCACCCACAACTCTTTCGGTTTTCATGTCATTTTATTTAAGCTTTATGAATGCATTTTACTACATAGGTTGATAGAAACACTCTGATATTCAAACAACCCAAGCATCATAAATAAGCATTTAAAAATGTTCTTTTTTCCAAACACCACATTTTGGTTTTTAATTAAAACACTGCTGTTAGCTCAAGTTTAATAACAATCATCAGCAATAACAATTTACTACAATTACCAACAAAACTTAATGGTGACCTCTTTGTGACTTAGTGGTCATTGTCATTCCCGCTATGCCTCCTGTGTAGCCACAGTGTCACAACCTGTAAATGTGTTGTGCCATTTCCAGACCTCTGATGAATCACCTATGAAAAGCTAATTAGCCATTTACATTCACTCACCAAGTAAATATTTTTGCACAAAAGGTTTTGAACATCACTTTTGTTCTTTTTACAGCAACTTGGATTTTTTTTTTTTGCACCAAACACATATACTACACTTACTGAGCTTTGTAAGGTTACTTTCAGTTTCTTCAGGGCTATCATTTTTATTCTGTGAATCACTCTATAGTATCAAGCCATGTATGAAATCCTCTTAACATTCCTATGGGGGCTTGGATGATGTATCTGGCTGCTAATAACTGTACAATGACCTTAAAGCATTAGCGGTATTTGTATTTACAAGATCACTGATATTAAAACACATTTTGAATTAAATGCTTAGTGACTTTATGTAACTTTATGGCCTGACACATTCTATTATAATCTGAAATTTTGTAGGGGTGCATTCCAGGTCAGAGACTTTTATTGCTAACATTTTATAAGCTTGGCTCTTACATTTGATACAGATGATCATAACATTCTGTTGAACATATTGTCCACCTCATTGCTGCATTTTGAACCTGTTAATATTTAGTCAATATGTGTCCTTTATAAGTTATAATCTGTTATTAGTTTTCACTAATGATCAACACTGGTTTATACTGTTACGCAGATGACACCCAAGTGTTTAAATCTATTTTATGTCACACTTAAACTTTCATTCAGCTAAAACACATGAATGAGTGAATTTGATTGTGTTTAAATTAATCTAAAACATGCATATTGCCTAAAGCGTATTATACCAAATGACGTCTAGTTAAGCTGCTTAAACCCTGTGTCTTCATGCAATTGTACCAATAAATGCTACACTTGTGTGAGGAGAATTGGAAGATAGTTTAATGTTGTAATTGACCTCAGTGAAGAGAAAAGAAAACTGTCTCCACTTTCTAATTAGTTTATAACTTCTCAGCACTTGATTTGTTCGTAGTTATATATAATATATATATATATATATATATATATATATATATATATATATATATATAATAACACACTGCAATGAAATAAAAACTACACTGATGATTTCAATTGAGTTTGAAGGTTGTCTATCTTTATTTTCTCTCATCTTCTGCTGCATTACTATAAATCAAAAGTTAAAATCACTAGCATGTATATACTCTGATCTGTTGTGTCTCCATGTGTATCCCTGTGTGAGTGTGTGTGTTTGTGTATAACCTCCTGACCCTTCCTACTTTTTCCGTTTATACTGCTTTTGGGAAAGTGGGAGAAACAAGGAAGACAAAAAAGTTTACAAAAGCACGCACATCTAGACAGTAAACACTACATGCTGGACAGAAGAATGTGTTAATAACAGAAAAATTTGAGTCTGCACACAAGATAATACTCCAATGAACATAAATTTGATTACCACCAAGGTGACGTTTTAAGCGTTGATGTAGAGTACCTTCGCCAATCTTTATTTTGATTAATATGAAAATAAACTTGATGAGCCTCAGTTGTTCTTACTTAAATATATGTACATTTAATTACAACACAAATCGGATCAGAGAAGCTTTTGGTACAACCCATGCAGCATGGACAGAGACATATCAAAAACTTAAAATTGACAGGACAATCATCCAGCTCATCATCATCATGCCAAACAACTCCAATCCAATCATTTTACCACTTTACATCTACAAGGTCTTCATCTTACAGGCTCTTACCCTTCAGACACCCTCCAGCCTTCTAACATGCCTGCGTGCAGACAGTGAAGGACTCTGAGGTCTCTGAAAATACCCAACCATGACCATGAATGAATCCATGATGACATTCACATACTTCATATTTAATCTTTTTTTCTATGAAAACTGTCAAGCTCTTCTTCAGATCAAGAATATGCAGACACACCTTCAAATACCTACTTGGCCCAGTCACCTGACAGCGCACCAGTCAGGTCACCTGACCCTAATCAGCTCCCTCGTAATTAATAAATAAATACATACATAATATGTATATACATATTACATAGATCCAATGTATGAAAAACGACATCAGTGCAGATAATATGATGATAATATACTCAGCATGTCAGTGGACATAGTAACTATATAAACAACATGATCCAAAATGCAGAATAAAGTCTCTGTAAAATAGACTATACACACAAGATATGTACAAAGCTCCACAGCACGCTGAAAAGATACACTTATCTGTCAGGTCGAAATACCTTTTTAAGTGCCTGCAGCTTAATTAAAATGACTTGAATATCACGTGACAAGAGCATGTGCTATGAACAATCATGATGTCATGTGATAACATCGCTCTGGTCACATAATATTCAAGCTGGTCTGATCAAGCTGTAGGCACTTACAAGGTCTTTTGACCTGACAGACAAGTGTATCTCTTTTAAGTGTATTTTGGAGCTTTGTACATATCTTGTGTGTATATATGGATATGCATTTTCTAGAGAGTTTATTCAGCATTTATGTTTATCTAATATGATTTATCTAATAAGTATTTATTTACAGTATTTACTTTATTTGATCCAAGGGAGTTGATCAGGACTAGGTGCTCTGTCAGGTGATCTGGCCTAGTAGGTATTTAAAGGTGTGTCTCTGTATATTCTTTGTCTGAAGAAGAGCTTGATGCTTGAAGCATCATCTTGGTGGTAATTAAATATGTTTAGAATGTATATTTTTGAATTGAAAGGAAAAGTGCGATTGACATTCCCCTGTTTCCTTTCAGTTTTTAAAACATTTCTTTATGTTAGAAGGCATTATTGCTACAAGGCAGGGGAAACTGAATGCCTACAAAAAAAGATGGAATAGATTAAGGCCAAGTTTAGAAGAAGGATGATAGTGATTTAATTTTTTTTTTTTTGCACTGCAGACTTTATTTTTTTAAGTCAAAAATAAGACGGACAACAGGAAAGTAAATCAGTGACAGTTTAAAATTTTAATGCACTATCTAATGTAAATGTTTTTGCTTTTGTCAAACTGACATTGATAGACCCCGTACAGTTTTTACATAACCCAATCATTCAGTTTGGTGCACAAATAAAAAGTTAAGAACAATAAAGTGCACACAGCCAACCAGGGATGTGTATTTTTTCCAGGTTGCTGGACTCCACCACTCCTCTACCACAAATCATACTACTCCAGATGGACGGTTCACACTTGCTTGTCTGTTTTACAGTGACTGTTTTTAGCTAATCTCAATCAGTTTATCGGTTATCATCTCTTTCCTTATTTGTTTTTCTGATGTAGTACAATCTCAGAAGCAGAAGCAGAATCAGAAATACTTTACTGATCCCTCAGGGGAAATCATGAATTGTTGCAGTTGCTCCGATGCAAAGAATAGAGAATTATAAGAAGTGAGAAAAAGAGTATGAAATAAAAGTATGTAAATATAAAGCAATAAAATTAAATTAAAATTAAATGTGCATTATGCTACAGTGTTTAACACTAGTACTTAAGATATAAAAATTAAAATATTATTAAAATATTACAATCTAAAGGAAGACACATCTGAATGACTCTTTCCCCAAACACATACACACTTCAAACCTGGTAATCAGACTGAGGTGCCATTTTGTTTTACTTAATTCATTTGGCCTGTGCTGTGTTCATGTTCTTGTGTTTTGTCAGAACCACTGAGTCCCGAGTGACACATCCATCCCACCAATGTCATTTTCAGTGGACAGTAGCGTGTGATAGTGAGTTAACATTTTCCACATTGATCAAAGTAATACGTTGATTTATTTATGTCAAAATAGAAACTCTTTGTCAAGAGTTGTTGTATCTACTACAGCTGCATCAATCTTGCATTTTTAATGAACGTAGCCAAGTAGCTGGCAAACTATCAATGTAGCTATGGAAATTCTGCCCACAAAGCTCTGATCGGGCCATAATTTTACCAACATATCATCAATGACATCTGTATTGTGTTATATGCTACACTTAAATAAGTCAAAGCATAATATCTGACCTTAACCCTGCTCCAGTGAAGCAGTGGTAAAATATACAAAGGGAGAGCAGGAGTTCAAATTCAGTACATTATGTCCAGCATAACTTCCAAAGCTAGTCCTATTCATATTCAGCAATTATTCTGGTGGCACATAGTTACAATGAAATCCAAATGAGATCTCTGTAGCACTGACATACTTTCTGCTAGCAGGTACAGGATGCCTCATATATGATTAATTAATTGCGGCAGCCTGCCATCTGTGTTTTAACTGATTAAATAGCTCACAAAGTGGGATGCACCTTTTGATGTGAACCTTTGGGGAACTGGCTCTGTCTTTGTATTTCTACCTTGATTAAGCACAATACTCCCGCACTTCCTCCAGCCCTCTATTTCAAAGTCTCTTTAATTTGGGAGGAAAGGACACAAAGGCATTTGGGGTGCTTTAAAATGTTGCCCATTTCCAGTAGTCAAGGGGCTGTCTCTCTCTTTCCGTCTTTTTGTTTTTTTTATAAAGTGAATGTTTCACACAGGGCTGGGCCGGTGAGCAAGCGTCGAGCTTTCAGATAAAAATTGATTCCAGTAAATTCTCACCTGAGATCCATCACGGTGAAAGGCTTTAAAAGGTCACACATGTAATAAGTTCCTATGGTCTCAGTCCCTCCAATAATAGGCCTTTAGTCTGCCATGGAAGGCTGGTATATAGAAATAATTGAGTAATCTGTGGACCATTCAATTCAATCGTGGGACTCAGTGACAGTGCAAGGCCTGCTGGGCTGCGAAGAGGTTGTTCTGGAGAGTCTTTCTGCTGGCAGGGAAATGTTTTGTCCCCTAAAGCCATGCACCTCCATCTTTGCAACGGCACAGTGGATCGCTGACATTTTACAGGCTCTTCCAGGCCTAAATTGCACAGGATCGTGTCAGCATTTACACTCAGAAAGAAGTATGAATATGCTACACAGAAATGCAAGCCTGAGAGTACTAATTAAATTAAAAGCTATGTCCGCATCCTCATAAATCAGCATGTATCCCCAACATACAGTTAGGTGCATCTGCTGTAGAGAGAAACAGTACTGAATGTTTTTGTATCTGGAAACTTCTGAGGAATTAAAGTAAAAACTATGATCTAAACTAAGAATTTCAGTTTTAAAATGATTATCTTGTAAAAATGTGTCTAAAATAAACACTTGATGGCTACATAACAGGATATCATGCTAAAAGACTGAGACTAAAGCTGTATGTTCTCTACAAAAAGTCAGCATCCCTACCAGTCAATGATCCACATTGCAGACACTGAGACAAAGAAACAACACTGGTCCTGTATTGCAGTGTTGAGTCATTTATGATAGGGAAAAATACAAAGGCCTGACTCATATTTCCCTAATTTCATCCAGAAAAGACTTTAAGGTTGAGGACTAATCCAAGTGTTTGAACGTAACCCTATCTCTGTAAGGGCTGTGATTGCTCAAGTGTAAACTTTCTAAAATCTTTTTTTAGGAGTATTTTTTTGTATTTTCACCAAAATCTGAGAACAGTTTGTAAAGAGGTATGCAGGGGAAACATGGAAGAGAGAGGGGTACAACATGTAACAAAGGTTCCCAACTGGAGTCAAACCGGTGATGATGTGGTTATGTGGCATGCGCTGTGACCACTAGGATACCAAGGCACTCCAAACCTCCTCAAATCTAATAAAGAACAGGACAGAGTCACTATCCTGCACTCACATGGCATTCAGGATCAGCTTCCATACAGTGGGGAAATATTGTGCTTTTCTGAATATGGATTTTTTTTTTTTGCAACATAAGCCATAACTCCAACAATAAGTGCATGAAATGCTACATTATGTGTGCTCTTGGAAATAGCACTTGGCGAGGCTACTGCTGTATGTAGTATGCTAGTTGGCTGGACATGCTAACATGCGTAGCTCACATTAGAGCACTCACAAGCACCATTTAATCAATTCCTAGCAATTTTACTCTGATATTTCAGAAAGGCTACAACAAGGACACCACAAACCAAAATTTTACATACCAAGTATCTTGCTTACTAGAATTTATGCTCGCCGCTTCAACATGTTGAGAAATCTAAAGCCCAGTTCAGACCAATGATTCGTGACAAGACAAAACTGTTTTGGAATGTTGCAGAGAAAAGTTGCAGCAGTGTGAAGTGGCCGCCTGAGCTCGACTTAAGCCGGATGATGGTGTCACCTGCAGCTCATCTGGTCAACTCGCCGGCAGCTGTTTTGGAACGTAAAGCATGACACCTGCTTCTACAGCCAATCGGCTGTAGTGAAAATGACTGCAGATGGCGTGTTTGCCTGCTGCAGCAGGTCCTCTGTCCCCGCCAAGCATCAGTTTTTTGTGCCATACTGATTATGAGTACAGCCCATCTACTGCTCGTTGTATTTGTGCTTTTCACCATTTCATCACTACAAATGCAGCAGTAGCCAGTATCTCACTATCACTGTCCTCATTCATATTTTAAGACGCTATAAATCATATTCAGCCACAAAATAAGCCTGAAAAGCTGAAAATCAGAACGGAAGTACAGAGAGGTGTTGCATAGACACGATACACCATCTAATCTAGTTGCATGGTGTGAAACGGCAGGTTTTTAGAACGTTGCAGAACAGCGCATTGCAAGTAGGTGCATGTTTCAACTCATCTTGTGACAAATCCTTAGTCTGAACTGTTCTTAAAGCATGAAGGGCCTGCTCTGCCTAGTTACGGTTGCGAAGCTATAATTGGGCAATCAATAGCCCCATTTCACACAGAGATCACGCTATAAGGTGCTAGGAAGTCCCTTTATTACGCTGCCTTTGCTTTTTTAAACAGAAAAAAACAACAGAGGCTTTATGTGTGATTTTAGATAGCATGGCAGCATTCTGGAAGAAAAAGAGGAGTGACGAGTGTGACCTGTAACACAACAGTCACATATAACATACACGTTGGTAGCGCTTTCAAAACAATAACAATGGCATAACATGGCAATGACAATCATTTACAGTCCCTGTTGTATTGCAGCTGATCTCGTCCTCTGTGTGGAGGGTAAGAGCTCCCAAACCTCATTGTTTTCCCAATTTATGAACATTTTTGGCTGCTGGTCTTCTTCGTTGAGTTAGCTGCTAACTGCATCTAGCTGCTTTTAAATCTCAGGTGACTGGTCGCACACATGTCATCAAAATGTTACATCTGTCCCCTCCATGGTCCCATCCTGCCAGCTGTCTCTTTTACATAGATGTCAATTTGGCGCTATTACAGCCTCTGCTGCTAGCTGAAAGGCAAGACAGCTTTATCCCCTCATCGCAATCGTACAGTACCTTTCATAAAGAACAGTGAGGAGGTATAATGGCACAACATTCCTGCATCGAGCAGACAGTGTAAAAGGGGCAAATATTTGGGGAAAGGGCTAATTGAACTGTCAAATGTGTGCTGCCATGCAAAGCTGAGAACGCCAAAAGGCCTGGTTAACATAAGAAGCAATTAAAAATGAAGAAAATAAGTAACTGACTATAAAACAAAGTCCAATCTCTAAGTTCATTCAGATACCATCTGGCATTTGAATAATCACTTCATATTGCAATTCAGTATGAAGCCTCTTACACTACAGCCTCTGAATGAACCACATCACTCATCACTCCATCTCTTTATCTTTCCTACCACATTACAGTCTCTTTCTTTTATCTTTACACAGTATCTATGTATTTTTATTCTTCTGAATCTGAAAGAAAAAGGGGATGAACCCTGTGTCTTGTGTTATATCGCAAAGTCCATTAAATGCGATGAGTGTTCTGTAATTAAGTCCTTCAGTAGGGTACTTTTTGACTAAACATAGTTGTCAATACTGATGTCGCGCAGGGTGAGACTGACCTTTGTCTTGATAAGTCTGCAAACTGCAACAGCATTTACTTACAAGTAACACATGTCATAATAGTCTTTACACATAATTTTACTCTCAGCAAAAAACTGTTCCCACCCATCAAAGAAGTGTTCTCCACACATACACACACACACACACACACACACACACACACACACACACACACACACACACACACACACACACACTACATGACAGATTTAGAAATATGACTTAAACCAGAACAGATGGCCCTTAAAAGTAAAACACAGTAATTCAATCTGGCTAATGGGAGGAAAGCCACAAACTGCTCCATTCTCATTTCTTTGACTGAGGAACTCGGCTGAATTGCTTCTCCAGCTTTGATGCTCAACCCCTCTATCATAGTGTGTTTCTGTGTTCCCCATGCATATTATAAGACATTTAAAAGGAAAACAGTGTATATTTACTAGACATGCCTCATCATGTGCACAGACAGGAGCTATTAGTGCCTAGACAGAGGGGGAAATGTATTGTAATTGATTGTTACAAAAGATTACCCTCTTCAAGAAGCATCAAGCTATTTCAGAGCTGCATTTGACGCCTTAGAGCGCCGTGCAAAGAAGGCTCTTTCAGCGCCGCACATTCACACTGACATGCAGTTTGCAAAACAATTACCATGCGCCGTTGAATGATCTTTGTCCCCACTTTGGTTCTTTATAAGTGTGAGTACAACTCACTCGCCAGCCACGTGGGCAATCATGGCTCCTATCCACGAGGGTGTCAGCTATAGGCAAATGGAATGCCTTATGTCCAAAAGCTGCGTGAAGGACTTGCTTTCACCACTAAAATGATGCAGTTAAAATGATAATGAATTGCTTTTGGAAAGTTGTGGCTGCGTTCTGGCAGTTACGAGAGCACAATGAGTCTCCACGATGTTGGTGAATGACATTGCAGTTTGAAATATTAAATCCTAAATGTGTTCCAAAACATACATTAGGTTTGGTGTGGAAAAGGATTCAAAGAAAGCCAGCTTAATCGACAATATAACATCCAGCTGCAGGATGCAAAGTCTTTTTCAAGGAGTCTGTGAGGTTGAGTGAGCCATCGTCTTAGCCTCATGAAGACAAAGCATTGCTGTGTCTGGAATTGATTTAATTTCACTCACTTTCTGTATGTTTATGAAAAAATCTCCAGTTACAGAGGGGCTGTATTCCCTCATGTGGTTTACCTAATTGCCCAGTGAATCTGACTGTAGATTTCGACTTTACAAATAGATCAGCTCTACATTCTGTACAGAAATTATGACAGACTAAACAGCCGATTTGATGGGAAACGCATCTGTGTCGTAATGTGTGTAAAAGGGGGGGGGGGTGGGTAGTGAATCTGGAATTCCCAACTAGCAGAAAATTGGTTTCTGTGTAGCAGCAATATAGCTTGGACACTTTTAGACGGTCTTTGGAGGAAATATATTAACCTGCTGGGCCATGCGCACAAACTTTCCAACCTTTTTGTTGACAGGTTTTATGAGCCTAATGCACTTTGTGATGTATAGCATAATAACCCAGTCTATGACTGTAGGGCCTTACTCTTAATATCGGCTGCCGAGTGAATCAGGCAAAATTATTGTAATGAGACAAAATTTCCATACAACATCAAAATGAGTTCATTACTCTGAGTTATATTGGTGAAGTAACCAAAAGAAATTTATGGTTTTATTAAGCTGGAATCGAATTTCAGCCATAAACAGAATTACGCAAACATGCAGACAGCAAAATGTAATAATAATTACATTAGCGTTATCAAAAAGGTTATCTGAATGGCCCCTGCTGCCTCTTATTCATCGCTATCAAAGCAGAGATACTGTTTTCAGCTCTGCTTGAATTTCCCTGCCTCAGTAGACTGATTGAAATTTCTACAATTGCTCGTCCAAATTGATCATAACCCTGAAAACAGCTGTAAAAAATGCAGGTTGGAACTGAACACTTGCAACTGGTCAATTCAAGTCTTCTGTTTTAAGCCTAACAAGAGAGGCACAAACCAGAGTATCTCACATCCTTTTTTCTCACAGCTCGCTCTTGCTCTACCTGGGGGATCCCCAGGCAATTCCAGGATAGCTGGGAGATGTAGTCCCTTCAGCACATCCTGGGTCTGCCCTGGGGTCTCTCCCAGGATGATCATTTCCTCTACACATCCAGAGAGAGGGGCTCATACTGGGATTAATTTGTATCATAGAAAATGAATTTGTGTGGAAATGGTGTGGTTCAGAAAATAAACTGACCTTGGATATGATAGTGTTTTTACATAATTCAGCACTGATGTACAATTGAATTACAATCAAACAATTACAGGCACAATCTACTTTAGGAGGATGCGGAAGCTGAAGCGCATACCTTGTGTATCCATTAAACAAAGTATCAGTAGTCATTCCTCCCAAGGTTACCATCTCTCTCAGTAGCTGGCTGTACTCTCCAGCTGTCCACTGAGGACTGCTTCAGTGCATCCTCTACATCAGCTGATTATGCTATCTATCAAGCCCAGCTGTCACTGCCCATTTAAACCTTTGTCAAGTCCTCCATGCAATGCAGCCTGCAGTAAACCAAGTAATTGCACTTTTGTAATCCAACACCTGAACATCACTTGCCCTGTATATTTCTAAAACAGATAAGCCAAGATGGTGCATTTAAAGAGTCATATTTTTGGGACTTCGTGTTGCGTTGATGGGAGGAATGGGGAGCGGTCTTGATGACAAATAAGCTGGTATCGAAAAAGCATTTTCTTGTTTTTGTTGTAGTTACAGCAAGCTAAAAGAAGGAAAAACAGATGCCAACTGCTTTTTTCTTGTTGCCAAGGCACAAACAGGATGCTGGCAGCTACAAAGATTCAATTATAAAAACTACAGAAAATAATTAGAAAAAATAATAGCACTTGAAAAAAACTGCCCCTCCAGAAATTGCGCATAACAATAAATCCGTTAATTAGCTCATTAATATTCAATTGGGGTCAGTGGACTTAATGGAACCTTTTTCATGGGCCAAGGAAATGTTTAACACTCACTTTTCCTCTGCCTGTTCTCATTATCAACTACGCACAGGCAGGCCTTATCAGCCCTCCAGATGGTGAGGAACAATGCAGCACCATTATCGTCTTACAGCAGCGTGTGTGCCTTGTAACCGGTGTGTGCCTGGGACAGTGAAGTATAGATACTGAGGCATTTAGTGTAATTGATATGTGGTATATATCGTATTGTTTAGGCCTGTTTGTTTGCTCTGCTGGTATTCAAGGCGAGAGGAGAGGCGAAGATTGATTTTCACCGCAGCCATTCCCGCTCTCACCACAGGTCACAGATAACTTGTCAACGCAGGTTTTTGGGGCTGGTGTAAAATGCATCAAGGCTAAACTCTCTCGGGCATAGTGGAGGATAGGGAGTTTCATCTCTGCAAACACAAGCCCTCTCATCGCCATTACCTTGTGCTTGAGACAGATGTTTTATTCAACAAGTACATGGGATGGCAAGATGTCCGAGCATCTCTTGCTTCTCTGTCACTTTCTTATTTTTCGGCTTTGCAGGTACAAACAGATGTCATTCACTGTATTGATAAATATTATTTTTTTATATTGTTTTCAAACAGTTAAATGTCTGACTCAGTATTTTGATTCCAGTGCTTTAAAAAGCAAATATAAGGGATGCTTATTAAAAATGTTTATGTATAAAAAGGAAGCCTACATGTTGCAGCCCTGTCACCTAGAAATTATGTTTATATACAATTAATTTAAAACAGCAAATGTATTTTGAGGGAAACACAATGCTGAGCAAATAGTGTTTTCTATTAACATAATGAGGAAATGTTCCTAATTTACGTATCTGGCAAGTCATAAAAATGTTGACATCAAATGTATAAGCAAAATGTTGCCAAAATAGGCATCTTGCAATACAGTATCCAGTAATGGTGACTATAGCATTATTTTCTATTATTACCTTTTTAATTATAATACACTAAAATCATGATCTTGCCCTCACCTTAACCAAAGAACATCCGGTGCCTGTAACTAAGACAGGATTCTGAATGGGAGCCTAAGGTTCTGGTTTCAAGGTCATTTACTTTGTTCAACCGCAACCTGAGAGAAACATTGTTACTGAACGTAATCCAGGCAGCGATTATGTTGCCACAACAGTGTAAATTAATAAAGCAGTTAAGTAACATACAAATGTAATTTTTAGGAGATAGGGTTGTATATTGTTAGATTTTAAGCTTTCAAGTATTACTGATATTGGTATCAACCTCAAAAATCCAAACTATAGTGACAACTGCTGTTTTAATTTCCTGCTCTAGGGCTCAGCAAAATATCATTTCATATCAAGCTGTCTATTCCTGGTTTTATCGGCCATATTACAATAAAAGGATGTCATTTTCTCAACTTACCAGTAGGGGGCGTGTCATATCATATTGTTCGCGATAATACCGGTATAGTTCTTAATATCATTAAATCCGTATTGTGATACTGGCGATACTTTGGCTTGTTGACATATTGACATCATACTGTTACCCACGGCAACAACAAGCATGGCTGAAAGTGAAATTATTGCTGACTCCGTGGTGGCTCAAGAAAGAGGAGCAGCTTCAGTAGTGTGAAATAAACTGTGGTGTCCTGCATGTTTTATGAACAGCCCTGGACTTCTCAGACTCTTTTAACGAGTTACCGCTCAGAGAGAACTCATTCAGCGGCTCCTCTGGCAGCAGCACAGCGTCTCTCCCTCTCCTCTCTGGGAGTTGGTGTCATCAAGTGATTTTGGCATAAACCTTTGGTGACGTAAACCCATGCTCATGGCTTGACAAAAAACTACATATATGTAAATGTGCGATGGTCATGGTATCATAACAACCTGTCACAGGTTACAGCGTGATGATTAGAGGAGAAATGGCAGAGCATAACTATTAATATTGTATATAGAATCTGAATGTCACTCTTGTTTTAAAAAAAAAAAAGAGATTATTTCAATTTAATTTTTACTGAATATTTGAAGGCAGACTGTTGACATGTAAAACAACATCACTTCTTTTTGTTGCAATGCTATTTTCTTAAATTATTTTTTTTTTTTTCACTAATTTTTCATATTGCTGAGAATGTTGTTATCAGAAAAACAAAAATATCATTATATTATTTTAGGGCCATATCGCCCACCCCTACTCACAGACTGTTCTAGCTATTTTACTATTTGCCATTACCCACAGAGTCATTATATCCACATCGCTGATGATTATTTTTCAAAAATCTCATTTCACAAATCACATATTTTGCGGAAGCACTAACAGTCAACCCTACAATATTGTCGCAAAGGTATTTTTTCAAAAAGCTTGCGGTATTTGCATTTCTCCCTATCGCCCAGCTTCATGCATTGTATCAAGTATATGTCCCAGTATACTGTCTTTGTGATGCTCCTATGTTTCCTTTGAGGAACACATAAAAGCATTTCCTCCTTCAAAGCAGCCTTCATCGTTCATTTCATCAGTGTATCTTATAGTCAATCTGATGCTCCTTATTTCATTAAGACACCTTGTCTGGCAGCACAGAGGATCTGTAAACTTGCCATGTTCCCGCGGCTGAACTCTCTCTTTATAAACTTCTCAAAGATTCAGATTACTTCAAGCTATTTTCATCAACATACGGCACAAGCCTATCATCAGAAAGCAGACCAAGACAGAACCACTCATGCATACACAATTGGCCTGGAAATGACTGTGTCAAAGTCTATGGTAAAGCCCAGTTTAATTAATGTAGGTATGATGAAAGCTAGTTGTCACTATGGGGCATTTAAAACCAATCACATTTACATTGCCTTTGTTGGGATCTCGCCCAGAAATCAGGAACACCAAGAAATATGCTAGCAAGGATTTTACAGTTCTGTGATTTTCTGAGCAGAGTAAATAATGCAATCTGCAAAGAAATCTTCATTCACTGACAGTCAAAAGGGAAATTGATGCCACTTGTTACAAATATGCAGTGCATTTATTTTTTATCAGCGTTTTCCATAACACTGTGGATTAATGTGCCTCAATTCGGAAGATGAACCGTGACATCGTCATTTTCCATTAACGTGCTCCATCTCTTGTATCCATCATTATATCTACAATAGCTAAATGTCAACCTTTTGAAAGCCAACATTTTCAGTCTTATCCAGGGTTATCCCCCTTTAAAAGAAATAAGGTAAAACATGAAAGCACAGTTTGTTTTTGTCTTTGTTTGAAGCAAAGGCTGTGGATTTTTACAGAGATAAAGGCGGCTGCATTTGTTCTTAACATGTCAGTTTATTGACACCGTTCTCACAGCAAAGGGAGATTATTAGGAATGATATATTATCACATGAAAAAAAAACAACATTTTTGTATCAATTCAGTGGTGCAGAAAAATACAGGGATGGACTGAATGACTTAAAGGAGATTTTCACACATCTTCCTGACAACTAAGTGAAACTAAAGAAGGTACAAAAGAGAATTGAATTTGCCTGGCTGAAACAATGTCGGTGGGAGGATTTAACAATGGAAGCATTTCTAAACAAATAACTGACAATGTCTCTCAGCTGTGAGAGCTAACAGAGCACAATGGCTCGGATTGAATGTGCTGAATGTGCTACGGCTATCCCACAAATAGAGGTGATCCTAAATCATGTGCTTAAAGGTTGCAGCTTGAGAGCCCAGGTGTCATGGATAATTCCTACTCAGATATCTATAGCCCTCACTATCTCACCCCATTCTCTCTCCCCTAGCTTAACTTCACCTCTGTCAAACAGGCAAGCTGCCATCCTATTGATCCCCCCCAACCTCCACACGCCCACCCCCCAGGCATAGGGGCAGCCACTAAACCTGTGGGCAAAGGGAAAGAGGACACTCCCCACTGAGTGCAATTGGGATTTGAGAAAGTTAAACACTTCTCAAGCACAAAATTTCAGCCTGGGCAGCAGAGAGGGGATTCTGTCCTCAGGCCTCCTCACGCTCACCTGATCAGAAGGTCAGCCCCATCACCATCGTCCTTCTTGCCCATCTTGCTCTCTTGCCGCCTTTCAGTAGCTCTGGAAGGGCTCAGCTTTCTCATTTACTTCAAACACTGCTGTCAACAGTTTTTGCGGCTGTCCTTGACTCTAAAATGATATCAGGTTCATATTTTGAGAGTGACACACTGCGGGGGGTGAAGGGCAAAAGTGCAAAAGGGATGAAGGGGATAGCAGTTGAGGTCTTACAGTTAAAAGAGTAACTTTGATGGACAACACAAATCCATAAAGCACTGATACGGCAAGACAAAGTTGGTCCAAGATCGCTCAGTAAACTTTGCCATTTGGTTTTAAGAAGTGTAGTGGGTAGTATTCCTAGAGTCACTGAACCACAACAGTGAAAAATTGTAAAATATCAATGAATTTATGGATACATACAGTCCATCAGTGTTTTCTATAGACGCATACAATGCTCTTCTCACTACGGTTAAGATCTATTAAAAACCCTCTAATTCCATTACAACCCAAATAGGAATTTGAGTGCTCCGACCACACCAGTCACAACACATCGGCATACAATGGTTCATATGATATCTAACAAATCAGAGCCCCACGAATGATGTTGCATACTTAACATAAAGTTACGCCGATTACGTTTAGGCAAATAAAGTAACCTTGATTTAGTTTAGGATAGAAACATTGTTGATTGGTTCAAAACACCAGTCTCCGGGGGGAAGTCCTTTGTTGTTTGACCAGTCCACCACCCACACCTGCCTCCTTACACAGGCTTTTCAGTCTACCATTTTTGTATTTACTCCCATCCACTGATACATTACATACACACAAATAACTGGCTCATGATCATGAGTTGTATACGAATTGTGGTACGTTACTTTTCATACTGTAGGTATACGTGCAAACAGTGCATGAGAACAGCCTACCAGTCGACACATGGTGTATACATTCAAGGCATTTATGACCAAACCAAAATCTAGGGCTGTACCTGCCTCAGCATTATGTCAGTCGAGTCAGATTTGGTGGTTCAATACGAATATTTGACATTTTTTTTCCATATAAAGCTTTGAAAGTTTGAACAGGCTCAGCAGGATGCTCAGTGTGACAGTTGCAATCATGTAATAAATATATAGTATAGTAAACGAGCTAACTGCGCTAACGAGGGATCAGAAATGTGCAACAACATTTTTGCTGACACTAGATATAAAAAAAAGGCAGAGCTGTAATGTATTAAGTTGCTGTGAGCTGTAAATTCACTACTTCTAAGCAGAAGAAATAAGTTACAGTGATCTCAGTGCCTCTTCCTCTGGGCCGCTGCATGGTGTCTGTAGCTGTCTGTACCAAAGAGCAGCATGAAAGTCAAGACCACTCACTCAACAGCTAAATCTTGGTACCAAAACATCCCCATAAATACACTGCACAGCACACTAACTAGCAAAACAAACAAACAACTGCTCAACTTGAAGCAATCTCAGTTGACTGAGGGTCTCCGACTGATGACTCAAATCTCCAACTTTCAGAGGGCAGCCCACCAAAATCCTCAGAAAACTCTGACTTGAAGCCAGACGCACATCTTTACTGTGCTTGTGTTGAAGCTACAATGATGCCACACTCGCCTGCTAGCTGAAACACCAATAAACATGTTCTATTATCATTACTTACAGCATTAATACACAGAGGGGGGTTGTAGGATACACTTATTGAAACAGATGTGTACTAGATTAAACAAAGCCGTCATAGCAGCATGTATGTGCTAGTTGTTGTTTGTTGTGCCTACACAGAAACAAGCCAACTCAACAGAGGGCTGCAGTGCTGGTGTTTCTATACTGCACTGTGTGTTCTGTGCCATCGTGTCGCAATTCTCATGTAAAATCTTTGTTTTTCCTTTCATACATGTACAAATGTTCCAGTGGCACAAATATTTACACGTTTGGATTCGTACAATCATTCCCAGCTTGTTAATGTCGCTCAAATTTAACAGGACACAGATGACACAGGAAATAACAAAGGCAGCACAGGACAAAACAAAATGTGCAGGACCAGACACAGAGGATCTTGGACAGATCAGAGGAGACACAGGAGGGGGTGCAGGAGGAACATTTATATATTGTAGATAGTTGAGTGAGTGGATCAAAAGCTCCATCATATTTTTTTATGAGAAAATAATCATTTCTAATGTGACGTTGTATAAGGTGATTGACAGGAAAATAAGATTGATTCCTGGTAAGTTGTTTTGTCCTGTCAAAACAATATAGTATAATAAATGCTATCTTTAAATAGCTTTGTTTACAAGCTTTGACACTTGTCAGGATTTGATTTATTTTGTCCATATTTTCAAAATGCGAAAATAACATCAATGTAACAGAACTTCAAGATGGATCCGTACTGAAGATGTAGTCCTACTAGTAAATAATGCAAAGTGCCTTATAGGTTACACAAACCTGAACAAGACACAATGGACAGATAGCAGGAGAAGACACAGTAAGTCCTTCATTATACAGCACTGTAGTACCCTAGGCAAGGCACAGGATAGGATACAATTTGGCCAGACCATCTATTGGTCGAGTCAGTGAAAAAATATCTCCATACGTATTTTTCTCTTGTTCTTAGTGGCTGTCTGTCACTTAAGTGTAAAACACATGATACCAGACAGGTCAACAGCGGGCTTCATGGATAGTATACACTAACTGAATACAAGTGATTTGTTGCTCCCGACAAATACTCCTAAAAACACAGCTGAAAGGTTTCTATTGTGGCTGACGCCCCTGTTACCCCGGTGCCCTTTATCTATTCAGACCTGTGGGTCTCCTGTAAAACAACCTGCAAGAGTGAAGGAGGGGTATTTAAGGCCGTATCACCACTACAAAAAGAGCCGCATGTTAACAAGAACAAGACAAGCACATTACGTTCAAACAATGCAGCACTGCCTCCAATCCTGTGCTCTCTTTCACTCACTACATCCCACCCCCTCGGGGTTAGCAGACCTTCCTTCATGTTCAAAGATTATCTGTTAATCCAAAATGTGCAGGAGCATGAGACGGCAGGAAAGGGACCAATACTCTGGGGGTAGGGAGGGAGGGATGCATGGCTTTATTTGTTTGTTGGCTTTCATATTAATCCATTGGAACACAGTGCATTTTCCCCCCTCTTTTCTGGGCATGTGTAAATGTTTTAGAGCCATTAAATGGAAGATGAAATTTTCAATGGATAGCATGTAAAAGTATTAATTGTAAAGACCATTATTTGGTGTCCATGAGGCTGAATCAGCTTAGCCACTCCATTCCCCCATTTGCATACAAAATGCTTTATTTTGGCAATCAATGAAAGTGCTCCACTGTATGTGTGGCTTATCACATGCTTGCAGGAAATGGATTCCTTAGCCATCTCGTTAAATTCTGTTGATGCAGAACAATTTGAAACATGGCACAGGCAGCAATGACATTTAAAGATGCCTCGGCTTAATTATATTTTGCAAACATTTGGGCTGTTTGTCCTCGGGGATAAAGTGCCTCCACTACAAAGTTAACTTGTTAATAATTCAAAATGAATCTCGCTTTTTGTTGAGCACCAATCATTATCTCCTATTAGTGCTGGTTAAGGGCATTCAAGGTGCCTCAAACACACAGGGGGAGACATGCTGCTATTTAATGCTTAAAATGAAGCACACACATGCAGAACCATGAACTTGGGAAATTTCAGTGGAAAAAAACAGCCACTAAAGTTCCTGGAAAAATGTCAGCCTTAAAGACAGAGAGGAGATGCTTAAGTGCACAAAAATAAACACATGCACTTATGTGCAAAAATACAAACAGGAAACAGGAAAAGGAGATGTTAGCAGAGATTATGTAACTTAGGCACTAAAGGCCACCGTATGCTCTAAACATGCTGTTTTGTACGATGTGTCATCCGACCAAAAGTGTTTATAGCTACTCTGAATTACCGTACTTGAAGGTGAAGCTGCCTGTCAAACAGCAAATCCAGATGCAATTAATCGTTCAAATGAGGTTAACAAAGCACACTGACACACACACAAATTATTTCAGTGTATATAGAGTTGAAACAGTTGAAACAGACACATCTTTGGATTTTGGACCAATGGCATTTTTTGCCATTTAGTGGCATTTTATAAACCAAACAATTACAGATGTGCGATATTGGATTTTTTTTGCTGATATCCGATATGCCTATATATAACAACTTATTTGGATGATAACCAATACCTGATATCAATATATCCCCTTGTTTTCTCACCTAATTCTAGTGATCATCGAGTCTCTTCTGTAGCGGAATTAACATAATATTGTGCATGTATACTCTTATCGTGATGGCCCACCAGCAGATGGAGACATAAAATAGAAAGCTTTTCAATGTATGTAATAGTCATTCATTGTGCAAAATGAAAGAGAAAGCCTGTTGGCCGATTTTAATAGTTCACTTTAAAGCCGATATTGGCCAATGCCGATGATGTACAGATATTATTAGCATGTTAGCAGATTCTTAATTTCAAAGCCAAAGTCAGCCGATAATGATGATGTGCCTATATTATCCTGCATCCCTACAAACAATTCATCGATAAATCAATAAACTAATGAGCAGATTAATCGATAATGAAACCGTTAATTACAACCTTTATTTATATACTGTTAGGGTTAAAGGGACAGTTCACCTCCAATCAAAAATACATATTATTCTCTTACCTATAGTGCTATCTATCAGTCTAGGGGTGCGTTTCGAAATACTCACCCCGAGTGCCAGGGTGCACTTTAGCACAAACTGGACCGTTCGTAAATCCGGAGTGCTGTTGGAATGTACTGATCGGTTATCCAGAGCACCACAATTTAGGAGTGGTAGAACGCACTCGTGGCACTCTGTCTGGCGAGCTGGCGTAGCAAAGTGTAGACCGGAGTGAATGCGTGATTAACCTAGACATAGAACACTATTTCTTCAAACAACAGTTTAAGTGTAGTGTGTCAGATTGGATTTATGTACGTACCCTAGATTATTTTGGTGTGAGTCACCGCACCAAAGTTAGCAGCATCTACTGCTAGCACCACTGAGCTAGGCTAACATTACAGCTCAGCCAAGGAGGAACGCCATTAATGTTTACATCTCAGGCCGTCACTAACACGAGCCTCTCATCCATGAGCAGATGCACACGTCTTTCTGCATGGTGATACATTTGAAAGAAAATAGTTCCGACATGAAACTGCACCCAACAAGGTCTGTGGATTATCCTGAGCTACCAGGTCATGATTTCTGGAAAGAGACATTGCTGATGAATTTTTCAAATATATTTTTTTGGTTATTTGAGCACCACAAGCCGAGTGCCATCTAGTTCCATTATATTTGAGAGAAGGCAGACGCATCTATGGCCAATATCTCCAACACTCGGCAACTCAAATCAAAACAATCTAGACTGAGAAACAGCAATGCAGGTAAGAGGAAAAATATGTATTTATATTTAAGGATTAACTGTCCCTTTAACTGTATTTTGTAAAAAACAACAACAACAAAAAAAACAGTGCAGGATACTGTTTATGCTTCAACTAAGAAAACTAAAACCGAAAAGACAACAGAGCAGCAACATACTCCTGAAACTTAACGTCTTAGCTCTGCTTGTTCACATACAGGAAAACATGTCTTTGTATACATGCTGCTCTCATATTAGCCCTCCACAGAAAGAAGTGTGCATGTTTTGTTCATGATAGTCCATAAAAGCAACACAAATTTAAATTGCATCCCTCTGTGATAGTGTCTGTCCTTCTGATACTGACAAATTAAAGTGTGCAGACTGGCAACCACACAACTAAAAGACAGTCAAGGTCTGGCCTATATTGTAAAGCATGTTTCGACTCCATTAATCCACCTCATTCACTTTTCACAGCCGTCTTTCTTCTACTGTATGAATATACAGGATTCAAATTTGTGCCAGTGTGTCCTTCATGAAACTCAAAGCCAGGTGCATCCCCATCAATATCAGCAAAAAGGGGACAAAATTAAATCTCAAAATATACACTGTAGGAGTGCATTGATTTAATATACTGCCATAAGCCCTTGCTCCTACACTCGACATGCAATTTGGAAATAAATTGACTGATTTAGATAGAGGCACGGGGAGGAGTGGGAAAAAAAACCTGATGTAAACCTGGTCCGCGACTATTGAGTAAGGTGACATTGCGCAACAAATCACTTGCATGAATAGAGAAAGAAAACGATTTCTATTTCTAAAAAGTAATTTTGTTTGGGGAAGGTGCGTTGATTGCCATGTATGTGAATCTATTCCTCACTACACTCGAGGAGTATGAACATTTTATAAAAGTCAATGTTATATTTTGCTGTTAGCATAATAATCAGAAAGGCCAGACTTTCATCCAAAGAAAAACAGAATCTCATTTATTCCAAGTACATAATAGAAGGCCAACTGCAACAGCCTATCTCTCCCGTGCTTTGTACACTGCTGTGCAGGAGCAGAAATAGTTGACTTTTGCAGCAGCAGAGTCCATTGTGTTTTAATTGAGCCCAATGAAGAATAATTAAGTAATTAAAGGCTTGATAAGAGAGAGGCACAGTAAACAGATAAAAGACAAGTGCTGGTATTAACAATATGGTACACTGCAGAGTGAATTGGACATACCTCCAGTATGGCATCACTAAAAGAAGACAAAGCATCAAAGGCACTCCCCAAAATGGGCCAACAGTCTGTATGTCATTTCTTAAAAGAGCTTGTGGCTGTGAATATGCACACAAAATTTAATACTTCCCAGCTGGATTTTGGGAATGGGAGTGCACTGTGATATTTTCACCACTCTGACATTAGCGGGTTTATTTTTTGAGTAATTGCACAGCTTGATGTGTACTCAGTGGTTTCCATGAGAACGATGAAAGTCTTATTTCAACAATGCCGCAATTATGGGGAAATGTGGGAATACATTTTGAGCCAGTTCACAGTTGAGTTGGCTGGAATAATAGGAATAGAAAACAGAAACAGGGAGCAATGGTGAAAATGGCAATTCGAAACTGTTTTTAAAATACCAGCCTGTTACGACAACAAATCCCCACAACTAAAATCTCTAATACCCTCTATGTGTCAGATACTGCAGCATGTCCATATTACTTTGAAGTAGTTCATGGTGCCAAAATTTCCCAAACAGTGGTATCTGCTTTATTCAACATACAGCAGCCATAATCTCTGTTGGCATCATATGCTGGTTGGCAGTGATAATCTATAATCCATTCATCCAGAGAGGGTACACAAATGCATATTTGTTTCCTAGGATTAAAAGCTTATAGAGGGCTGTATGGCATGGCCAATAATGTTCATCCATGCCAGCTATGACAGAATTTTCAGCTGTATTGCAGATACAGTGGTTTTTAAGTCACAAGGCAATATCCCAAGTATTTAAAAACAAAGTACAGAATAAAATGTTCCAACTTTATTGGGATGGGAAAACCCAATGTAAATATTCAGCCATGACAATATCGCTTTTAATGATAATTTTACAATTCGTCAGGTTCGCAGAAGTGAAAAGAATTTTGAAATAGTCCTTTGACAGCCCTGCCTGCCAGCCTGTCGTATGGTCAGCAAACGAAGCTGTCACATGAAGGTCACCAGCTCAAAGTCCAAGACTGAAAAGGTCTACAACCATTGTTTGACGGAGATGGAATCCTACATTGCTGCAGAAATAAGATGCCAGTCAGGACATTGAAGAAAATCCTTCTTTAACCAAAACACCAACTGTAGTTTCAACACTACCAATGAAAAAAAAATTTAATATTACTTTGTCAATATTGTCAAAAAAGCCTGAAGTCTATCAAGGTAAGCACACTGGTTCCAATTTGGAATTTATTGTTAAGAAAAACGATGTGACAACAAGCTTGCTGTTTTGATTCATAGACAAGCTGCAAACAATTGTACAAAATTCATATCAAATATCGAGCTTACAACAGTAACTTGATGTGATTCTTCACTTAGCTTAAATCTCCTTGATGTCTGTCTATAAACACTACTTTGACTAAGAGTTTCCAATGAGCTTGAGAAGGGATAAAACGGGACTTTGCCCATGTGATGCTGCACTACAGGATAATATTGCAAAGGCCTTGATGGTCTAACATTGTCTACCTGATGATCTCTTATACTTCTGTCAGTTGAGTGGACGCATTATCCTCTTTAGTAAGGTCGCCAACAGTATCAATACTTCACTGCTCTTTAAATACCGTGTGTTTAAAATGATACAATTTCTGTTAATTATACATTCAATGTCAATGTCAATATTCAATGTCAATTAAACATTCAAAAGTACCGAAGCTATTTAAAAAACAGATCTACAGTCAGATTTTCAGGCTGCACAGACGAAACAACAGCAAAGAAAATTAACTGATCCTGAACCTGTGGCTGTTCCAGCATTCTCTACAGCAACAAACCCACCATGTGACTGGACAGCGCGAGTTGACATTGACACTTGCCCTCTTGCAAGTAAACTCTGTGTTCACACAGGCAGCGTGTCTCATGCAGTTGGCCAATCAGGCAGGTGAAAAATAAATGTGATGTCTAATTTGACATTACTTGAAAATAAACCGCGTAATGCTAAAATGTGAAGCAGCTGAGCTGCGTGTGCTAGGCTGTCTCACCACCAAGCCTTGAACGGGACTAATGAGAAAAATCTGACATACTGGACACCATAGAAGTTAACTCTGGTGTTGATAATGTCATATACCACATAATTTTACTAATGTGAAATATGTCCTCAACGCTGCATGTGAGAGACTTACTTTTTTTAGCCCAGAAGCTGACTGTCGTGCCACTCCAATGAGGGCCACGGTGCGATTGTGTCCTTTTTAGAGGCTCTGTAATCCTGCCTTCAACAGCAGTGTCTTTTTAAGAGACTTTTTTTTTATAAAATCCATAATGATAAATCCAACACTGCATGTCCTCTGTCATTATTTATCCATTTTACAGTGTTGAAAACTGTTATTGTTGTTGTTAGCCATCCACTAGCCATTCATGACACCTTGGGTTGAGTCTGTTGACGAATCAGAGGCTGTGTTTCTGATGTGTTAACCAATCAAAGGCTGATCTCTGAGGTACTGCCCTTTTTCCAGGCCCTGGTGTGTGTGTCTACATCTGTGTATGGGGCCAGCTGGTTTGCGTAGTTCGCTTGCGAGGGGTGATGTTGGATATTTTGGACAAAGTTTGACCGGCAAGTAAGCTAACAAAGCTGTAAAAGCTTAATGTCAGGGCCTGCTGGAGGCTTGTATTCAGTGACTCGCTTTACATAAAAAACATAAAAACAAATGGAAAAAAGATCCTATTTTGCATGCCTGGGATTTTTCTTCCTTCTTGTCATGGTACCAAAAGAGGTCTCGAATAACATTTTTTATACTAGTATTGTTTTAAAGTTTAAAATTGTGGTATTGTGATTACCCTACTCTGTGGTATATTTTGGCCATATTTAAGTTTCCCTGCATACTCGAAACCCAACGTTCCCAATAACATTGACGTATTTAGCTAAGACTACCAGCATATCATGCACATAAAAGACTTAATTGTTACCAACATTTAACAATCCAGAGCACACTGACCATTTTCAACAAAACTTTTTATAGATCATTAAACCATGCATATGGTTTACCACAGTAAGTGCATGAAGTGCTGTCCACTCCAAAGTATCAAAATGTCCTCAGTGAGCAAAAGTAGTTGACTAGAATAATAGTAAATACATCTGAGTGTACTCCAAGCTCTATATAACAGATTTCACTTGTAGTTTGTTCCCTCAAGCTCTGTTTCAGGACAATAAAATAACTTGCTGCACCCATCACCCAACTAGATGGTGGCCAGTCTTAAATTAAGAGCTGTGCCCAACACGCTGAACTCGAAGACCAAGAAACCAGGTGGGCATGCTAGAGGGTTACGTCTGTACTCACAGAACTGGAGTTACATCACTGTAACTACTGTTGTACATGGGAACAGACCTCCACCCTTTCAAAGTCTTCTGAAAGCCATGACCAAGAGCTGGTAGAAAAGTAGTATACTCAAAACAGGGCCTGATGATGCAACCACAAATTTCAGCCCAACTTTTTATTAAGCCAAAATTATGCTTTGGTAGTGGAGGACCAACCAATAGAGACTCTCACAACCCACAGTATCTAAATAATAAAGTGGACAGAGGTGCCTCAGGTATCCTTCCTCTCACCTTGCATTACAAGCCAGCTCCTCTTTGTACAGCACTCACCACTAAAAAAAACTTAAGATCTGGAGGTCATTATCAGTAGATATGACTACACTAGACTGACTACAAGTTGAGTCATATTCAGACCATATTCCGTTTACGCTGGAGGTTCAAAGGTGCAGATTCAATTAAACAATAGCCAGTAGCCTTCAGCCTCCAAAGCACCTCTTAATAACATTCGAATACCAGATGACTCCTCACTGTCAAGCATTCATGCCATATGCAACCACATGCAACTGCCCCTCAAATTCATACAATATAGAAAACACAACCTTTCTAAAGCACTTCATCAAGTGGTGTGATGACAGTTCATTTATTCATTCATTTTCCATAACCGCTTATCCTGCTGGGGGTCACGGAGGGCTGGAGCCTATCCAAGCTGATATTGGGTGAGAGGCAGGGTACACTCTGGACAGGTCACCAGACTATCACAAGGCTGACACATAGAGACAGACAACCATTTGTGCTCACATTCACACCAGAGTCACCAATTAATCTAACCTGCCTGTCTCTGGATTGTGGGAAGAAGCACGAGTACCTGAAAACCCACGCTGACACAGGGAGAACATGCAAACTCTGCACAGATGGGTTCCCCCAACCCGGGATTTGCACCCCTAACCCCAGGTTCAGACCAGGAACCCTTTTGCTTTGAGGTGGCAATGCTAATTACCACACCACCATAGCTATATGGAGTCTATAATGCACTAAGAGCTTAAAATCAATCCTAAAGGTAGCTAGTGAAGGGGTGAAAGAACTGGAGTGTCCACTTTGTACTTGATAAATGTTTAGCTGATGCATCTGACCAAGCAAGAGGCAATGGATTATTTGCCCATTTCAGAATAGAGAGCATGACAGTTTTCTAAGTGGAATATGATAAATACATAAATAATAGATTCCACATTTTTGCAAAGATATGACTGCTTCAAACTTGAACAAGACTGCATCACTTTTTAAACATGCTTGTCTCTGCGGGAGCTGCTGTATAAAAACTCCAGATTTTCTGCAGTAATTGCATGAATTTGCATTTTCATAAAACATGACAAATATTTCAGATTTATTTGCATCTAGCTGTAGTAAAACATTGAGCCATCCACTTCTGAATGTTTATGATGACAGTCAAATCCCTGTGGGTTTTGAGAATTGCATAATAAGTGGAGCTGCATATCATCTGCATAATCAAGAATACTATATTTTATTTATATCTATCTATCTATCTATAGATATATAGATATAGATATAGATATATATATAGCCTAAAGATACCTTATAAATACAAAACAGAACCGGACCTAAATATGACCCCTGGGGAACTCCACAATGCATCATACAAAAGAAGAACCTCAACACCTCAATATTTAGGTGTTATTCTAAACCCTAAAAGTTTATAAAGCAATTGTCATGTTCACTGTCCACCCAATGCTTAATAATTAATCCACAATTAAGAGTTTTAAGTACAGTACTAAGGTTAACAGTAAATCTGATCAAATGCTAGCATTCAAATCAATAAGTAATAGATTACTTTGAGTAAATTAAGTTGTATTTTTTCAGTTTGGTGAGCCCTAAAACCTGACTGGAGTTCATTCATTCAAAGAGACAATCTCCAAAAACATTCTCCAGAACTGTGAAAAGAAGAGGAGACTTGCTTATGACTGTTCAGGGTATTTGCATCTCAGAGGCATTTCAAGGGGTGTTGGACGTTGGCATTTTATTATACATGATCTATCTATACATTGAACATACAGTAAGTCACTGAACAAGTAAAGAGCAGCAATTCAAAGCTAGTTTGAATTAGCATGTTAAAATGATTCAGTCTTACATTAAACCCAAATGGTAACACTGTCAAGACTGACTAAACAACAAAATGATACACATTAAAATAATGCAATATCACAATGCTTTCATAACTGTGTATGACCAAAGACAAAAACTATAGCTGCTATGAATGAGGAGAGAAATGATGCCATTAACAAAACCAACAAGCCAATGACAATCTGTATAACTGACAATGATCCATGTAAAAATTGAATATGTGTTTGCAGGTTAACCCCAGGGATGTATCAACAAAGACTAAACATATATAAGCATAGTGAAATTGTAAAGCAACATTTATCAGCTTAACCTACTCACAATGTCGAAGGACATCCTGACAGGGTTGTAAAAATATTCTGACATGTTCGATTGAGAAAACTCTGTCTTTGTTACGTTAACTATACACAGCTCCAAGTATCCATTCATGTTGCTCCATGTCTCTTCAGCCTTCAGCAGCCTCTAAAAACACATGCCTAAATTCTCTGTGTATGCTCTCTGCACCATTTTAGCAGTGTTTGATGTTTTTTTGCCATGTAAGTGCACAATGGCAGATACTGACTGTTGCCTGCTTTCAGCTTGATAGGAGTAACCATGATGACATGTGTGCGGTGATGTACAGTACACATACAAATATGTAAGGTGAACTATATTCCTCTGGAAGTACACCTAAGTAATCTTTGATCACATTTATACCACCGATTATGTATCTGACCCCTGAACTAACTGGGTATTTCCTAGGCCATAACACATATATCACTCTGTATCAAGGCCGTGGTCTCTGCATGGCCTTTTTCCTGATAAGTTCTCTAGGTCCCACCAACTTGACCTTCGTGTTGTAGATTTGAGCTTAAAGGGACAGTTCACCCCCCAAATAAAAAATACATATTTTCCCCCTTACCTGTAGTGCTATTTATCAATCTACATCATTTTGGTGTGAGTTGCAAAGTGTTGGAGCTATCAGCAGTGGAGATGTCTGGCTTCTCTTGAATACAATGGAACTAGATGGCACTCGGATTGTGATGCTCAAAGGGCCAAAAAATACACCTGAAAACTTAACAGCACTGACTCTTTCCAGAAACTACGACCCAGTTACTCAAGATAATCCACAGACCTTGTTGTGAGCAGTTTCATGTAGGAACTATGTTCTTTCTACCAAACCATACCTGCCCACTATATCACTGTGCAGAAGGAAGCGTCAATCTACTCATGGACAAGAGGCTCTTGACAGTGCAAGATGTAAACATTAATGGCGTCCTCCTCAGCTGAGCTGCAATATTAGCCAGCTCAGTAGTGCTAGGTGAGCTAGCAGGAGATGCAACTTCCTTCGGCCCAGTGACTCACACGCTCTACACACTAAAATGAGAGTGCTGTTGTTTGAAGAAATAGAGCGTTCTATTTCTACATGTAATCATGACTGGTTAAGTTCATCACACATTCACTCACGCTACCTTCTGTACATGCATACCTTTTTTTTAAGCAACAAACATGAGCACAAACTTGCCAAAAAAGCTTTTATATTTTTTTTTTGTTTGTTTTTTTGTTTGTTTTTAACTATAAAGTTTATTTTCATACAACTAGATAAATCAATGACCTTTACCCACCTATGTATTGTACCTCTTGATGACAGTACTTGTTAAAATATCATGCAATCCAAATATGGAATATGAACTTGTACTAATTGACTGATTCTCTGTCTTTGTCTACATACAAAATAAGATTCAGAAGTGCTTTGATGACAAAAAGATTTTGTTTTGAATAATCTTTATTTTTGTCTTCAGCCGCCTTTGTTATTATCTTTAGTTGCCTAACTTCTAAAAATATCTTAAGTACATGTGATTACATCGATATCTATATCCACAATCTAGAAATGTATAATTTGATTTTGTTTTGTTTTCAATATAGTGCTATTTTTCTGTTGGCAGCTAATTATAATTTAAAATGTAATTAAAGATGTAAAGGATATATGCATGTTAATTGAGATTTTATTTTGCAGTTTTACTTTATATTTATTTATATTTTTCTCTCACTTTGAGGTGAGGTTTTTAGATAAGCAAGTAGAGAGTTTTACATCATTTGCACATGTATTTTATTCCTTTTTTCTCTGTCTGATCTTTTTTTTTAAGTGCAAATAAAACATTTAACATAAAACAAACTTAGCATAGCCTTAATCTAATTTCCAAACTAATAAACCTAAAAAACTGCTGTCGGCAGGAGATATCCCACACAACAGTAGAAAATATGACTTTGTATTACAGTATGTAAATAGAATACTGAATGTATAGGCTACTAATGTATCTTTCTCTAACTGCATTTCCTCCACATATTCTAATAATTTTACTGCATCTCCGTCACATGGTTCATTCATTTTCTGGTCTTAATGTTAGCTCTTAATTAACTATCTGTGTTATGTTTTAAATTTAACAATTTTCCACTTTCAACAGTACTATACAGTTCAAAATTAAAGTTTATTACGTAACAAACTAACGTATGATAAAACAAAGTTATTACGATGTTCCTAATATTGAGGCCCTCACAGGAGTCCTGATGGTTATGGTGAAGTGATGCCTCATTAGAACTGATAAAATGTGCCTGTACCATCTCTAGTGAGCTACCAATGTGGTAAAATTGCACATGGTTTTGGGAAGAGAAAAAAAATCCTCCTTAGTCGATAGATTGTACCATTTACAGCAAATCTATTAAACGCCATAAGCTACACATTAAGGCTGGTGGGACTCTGAGTAGACGATCGCCTGTTCTCTACATGCCGTACCTGAGCCTGCACTGCCATCTGCTGCTCTTTGGTATGAAACACACAGCAGAGGGTCCGCAGACTGGATGGGTTATAGGTCACGTGTTGCTTTCAAGTGCTCATCGTAAATAACCAATTTGTGAATGCAAGTTCTGTATTCAAGGCCATTGCCTGGGAATAGTTAATAAATCCTGAAAAGTACCGCTGTCTGTTTTAGAAATCAAACATCACAAAGCTAATTTGTCTTAAAACAAAGGGAAGCACTGAAAGATTTGCACATCAGGGGTGTCAACTCAAACTAAATGTAGTGTTTCACCCACCCTCAACAGTAACAGATGCCAGGTTGCCAGTAGCAGCCATGTTGAAAAATTGGCAACCAATCCTTGGACCTTTTAACATATAAAAATAAGGATACAAAAAGCAAAGCATGCACCCCAAAACAAATACATTTTAATATTTGTTGCCGTAGTGATATTTGAATATTGCTGGTACAGTCAGAACCAGAATCAGACAATGCTGCACATGCTTTGGTGTGTTTACTAGCCAATGCACAGGCCTCTGTTTGAGAGATAATGGTGAGGCAAATTAAGTTGTTTGACTGTGTGATAAAAAACTTGACTATCCCATCAACATCATTAACAAAGGTGCAAATTGTTTCAACTAATAAAGAACCACATGAAAAATTATATTGCAAAGTATGTACAACACATGTAAAGTGTCTGAGAAAACACACACTACAAAGAATTTGGCTTGATTACCATAACAAATATTTTATTTTAAGCTGATTTATAACTGCACAGTATCCTAATCACTCAAAATATAAGATGACTAAAAATGGCAACCATATTTTCAGTTCAGGCCACCAAAAGCTGATGCCTGGTTGCCAGCCTGGCGACCACTTTTAAAAATTAGTGTTAAACCCTGGTTCAGCACCATCATGATGGCTTATCTTTGACATCTTCAGCAAGCTCAGTTTTAACATTTAAACTTACAAAGCAGAAAACAACATATTGCTTTCCTCAGAAAAAAGAAGTGTCACTCCCCACTTCTTCAGCACCTCTTTATGGCACGCCACAACATGACACTATGACAATTCCAATCAGAAATGTCAGCTAGTGGAAATAACAACGCAAACCCGGAGCATTTACCAGATCGATATCATGAGACTGACACGCCTGTGCTTGTGTTTTTTTTTTCCTGTCTCTGACAAATCAAAGTGATGCACTTTCCTTCCAAAGCCATCACTCTGCCACTTTTATCAAACCTGAATAACAACTAGCTGACTGAGAGCTGTCATGAAGTCGCACACTGGAATCCTACATTGCCTCACATGTCAATCAGCAGAGCGCTGATCTGCCTGACAAACACTGCTCATTTAACAACCCACACAGTAACACAGTGAGCTGACTTACCTTAAACCAGGTGTACTTCCCTCACCAGTCTCCAGGCAAAAGCATCCACGACTCATTTCCCAGCCTTGGCTTGTTGCAGCAGTGACACTAGATTATGGCAAAACAAACAAACAAAAGGAAAGTCAATAAACTCTGAGTGATAAACTTCCTGATCTTGTGGCGCCTCCTAGGGGTAAAATGGCCCCTGATTTATTCAGGTCTGTGAATGTTAGATTGTGCAAAAGATCTGTACACAACACGGATCATGTTATTTAACTAATTCTGTGGAGATTTAATAAAATTTAAGGCTGTGGTTTTATTTGTATTTGGGCCAAAATAAATAATGATGGAAAACCTTGGCTGAAATGAGGCTGGCATTTGCAGAAAAATGTGGTTTGACCCAAGAAATCTGGGGGAAAGGGAATTTTGTTACCAGGATATGGCTCCTGTCTACTGAACAAACATAAAATAAATTATTCTAATTACTGTAGGTCTTGTAATTTCTAAAATCCAGATACTTTTAGGGCATAATAATAATGATTTTAATTATAATTCCTAATATGCATGAACTCGGCCAGTTGATTCCCTCTTTGGGGATTTGCAGTCAATATTTCCAACAGCACTTGAAGGCAGCTGGTCTAATCTGGTCTAATCTGGGCAGCACCGTCACCAGATGAGCGATGACATCTGTGGATAGTAGCTTTACTGTTCAAGTGAAATAAACGCATGGCTGTCATTTTGTGAGACAAAATGTCTATAACAACTTGCCAGAAGGTTACTCTTATATCATGCTCTGTTCTCTGTGTTTCTCTCTTCCTGCCCAGAATGCTTTTACCCAAAGGGAAAAAGGAGATGGGTCGGCCTGAGGGTAAGGCGGCTTATCAGATCATCATTCATCCATCCATCCATCTCCATCCCGCTCCATCTCCGATGTCTTTTTTTCTGTTGCTGCTGCTGTTGTTTTTGCTGCCAGCTGTTACTTTGACTATATAGAGTGCGCCAGGCCCAAGGCCCCATCAAAGTGCACCCGTTCAGCATGTTACACAATGGAAGGGAAGAAAATAGAAAATATCGCTGAGGAATATGTAGAGAATGTGTTATGAATTTTTTAAAGTACTGTATTTATATATACATATATATTTGCACATGCTCAAAAATGTTTAAGGCTGTTCATTTATATGCTTTAATACATGAGTAAACTAAATGTTAAAGAGCTTATACATAATACACAGTACTGTAAAACTGAAGACATTGTAGGGTTGTATGTTTTTCTGTGTGTTACAAAAGGTTTTTCTTATGTTTTTACACCTCATGTCTACCATGGGAGGACTGACTGATTAAGCTGCTGCGTTTGTTTATAAGTCTGACCTGAAAATGAGGGCGTACACTTAACATGGAACATTAGACTGTAAAGCCTCCGACCATATATCTGTGAGTGCCTTCTGCATTAAAAATCAGTTTTTCTTATGAGAACATTCTAGTTTCATTTTAGGAGTTTTAATACATATTTTATTAGCTGGAAATAACTAAAATCTCCCCTAATGTCACTGTGTGAAAGCTGGTGCAGTTGAAAGCAACATGCAGGCTGCAACACACAAATCAAGCCGTGCTTTAGACACAATTTAAAAAAAAAAAAAGTAAATATTATAGAATACAAATTATGATCAATTACCAACAATATAAAGTTAAATCATCAATAGCCTATGACCACAAACAGATGCTTATCAGATATCACGAATAACCACACCTGATCAACAGCAAAAACAATAATTTTTTTTTTTTTCAAGACATGCTCCAAATGTCACACACATCTACAATAACACGTTTCTCTGAAGTGTCACTCCCTCACAGATAACATTACTGTCACAGGGGTATTCATTCCTCTCTGTGTTGTACTGTAAAACTTCCTGGAAACCCAAATACAATGATAAATCCACAAGAAACAAAGTATTCATCACAGCTGCTTAGCCTCCGACTCTGACATGGATAAGTCACTTTTCTCTTCAGCCTCATCTTGTTGGCCCAACTTTAGAAAATGATGGCTTCCCCTCTGTTTTTGTTAGCAAGTCAATAGTTGTCTATAGATGCTGGTCAATTTACATCCATAATTGTTGGTAGCGGCAGCATGCTCACATCCTCACAGTCCCTTTGACTTCCAACAGATGTTTCTTTTTCCACTAATAATTTCATATTTATGAGCAGTTGTTTGAGGTGTATCTCTGGAACAGTGTCTACCCTGACTGTCTGATCAAAAACACATGGTTTCCAAATATAGACCTTAATTTAATTGGACCAAATGGAAAAACAATTTAATTTTGGGAAAACTTGCAGCACTGGAATCCAAAATAATTTCATTAATCAAGGATGTAAGTAGTATAGTGGCTTTCCCTGTCCTCATCAGGTCCCTTCATTGAAATCATAAACATACTGCTTGTTCAGCAGTTCAGTTTGCAAACAGAGATCGTATTTAAAGCAGCAACAGTGAGTCCGGCTTCCAGATTAATGGTGTTGCTGCCTTGCACAGGACCATTAATGACTCATCCCACCATTTTTGACCCACTGTCTTTTCATATCATATGGGCCTCCTGCTTGGCTGTTGACAATTTCCCAGGGTTCCAGTAACTTGGAGCATTGCTACCATTTAACAAGTCAACACTGGCTTTTATGCCAGGAGCTTTGATGGCTGACAGGTATGGCCACTGTGCCAGGTCTTCTTGTGTAATGATACTGTCAGTTGTTCCAGGCTTTTTCCTTTGATTGAGCACATTGAGTAATAGCACTCACTGTTAAGACTAGACACTTAAAGGCTGGCAAGAGTCTATGTTGGAACAACCTTCTCCTGACCCATGGCAGTGTTGTAGTCAAGACCACCTAAATCAAGACCAAGTCATGACCAAGACAAGAGTGTATCGAGATTAAGACAAGACCAGTACTCTGAGGGGTTGTGGACCTCAGATCCACTTTCTCATTAAAGCACAGAAAACAAATGCAGATTCCTCTTCATTCACCTCTTTTATTGCCAGACTATATGTGTGTATACACATGTGTACACTGAGAAATGTCTTGATGAAATAATCAAGACATTGCAGAGGTAAATTTTTTGTATGGGAATTTTGCTTTGGTTTCTTTGAGCAAACAATCAAGAAGTAAAGGAGCTGACATCAACTTAACTATTTACAACACTCCTTTTACTCAAAGGCAATTTAGTCATATTCCCGAGTTGTGGTTGTGACATAAAATCCCAAATCCACTTTGTCCGACACCAAGACCAGACTGAGTAAAAATGTAGTCGAGTCCGCGACAAGGCTGAGATCTTTAAAAAGTGGTCTTGAGACAAATCTCGAGTACTACAACACTTTCCCATAGTACCAAGGAGAGAGTTTGTATGCCTTCCTCCCATATTCAGGTCTTGCGTGAGACTTCCTGAACAAAATGTGGCAGAACTGCCAGGATCCAAAAATGCATAAGCATTTTGTCTCTTTTGCTGGACTTAACTTTGACAGGCAGCATTCGTAGGACACAATTATCCTCTGTGGCCCTGTATATCCACAGGTTCCCTGAGAAACAAGTGCACCACTGACTAGCAGTTCCTTGGACTGTTTCAAGGCTGTACTCACTCTTTCCATCTTAATGTGAAGTATGGTGGGATGACTTTGACTGAAAGTGGGTCGTCCACTAACTGAAAGACCTGCGGTTTGATCCCAAGCTCCTCCAGTCTGCATGTTGAAGTATCCTGGTGCTGAGCCCAAAACTGCTCCCAGTGGCTGTGCCATCGGTGTGTGTGAGTGTGAATGTTTAACTGAGTAGCAGGGGGCACCTTGTGTTCTAAATTCCTCAAAGCAGTTTTCACAAATGACGAGTCCTGAATATTACCAAAGACAGAGTCTAATACTATCTACAGTTCAATGACAGTGACGAGAACGGTGAACCATGCCATGCGCTTGCATTTCTCTAACACCTCATGGTCAGCGGTGAAAACATCAGTTTTGACATTTCTGTTCTCATGGTAGTTGGTGTATCCATTTCCTTCATACATTCAACTTCTTCCATCATGTGAAAACAACCATGCAAGAACAAAGAGCAGGCCCACAATGCTTTCAAGTCCTCAGATTTGACTGCGGGCCAAGCCAAAGCTTTCTCAGTGAACGCAGCAGCAACTTAGAATTCATTTTCAAAACATGGAGCTCTTTTGCCTCGACATAGTCACGTTCAGGAACCATGTGCTAACAGCTGCGAACAAGTTCCTCTGGTTGCCCTTAGTGAGCTGTTCCAAAATATACAAGCCATCAGCTTTGCTGGTGGCCTCGTCTTCCACACTTTGCTCACATGCAGGCTCTGTATTTAAGAGAATTCCCATCAGATACTAAAACGACTTTAGTAGGCAAAGACAGCGCATATTGCTGTTGAACAAGAGCTGCTGTAATCTCATTCTGTCTTTGCATTATGTTGTAAAAGCTACCAAATGCTTCCTCTTTGATTTGTGGTTCCATAGATTTTGTGACATCCAGCGATGGTTGCATGTAAGCAACAGAGAGATTATGTTGTGTTGTCTCATGCACAGTAGGCTCATGTTGGTAACCTGGTCCAATGTGAGCATCTTGCTTTGGTTTCATGGTGAGCTGGTCCTTGGGACATGCGCCCGGTAAGAAAAGATCATTTAGGCATCAGTGCTGGCTCCTCTCTGTGCCTTAATGAGTTTCCTGAAAGAGGTTCATACTCCTTTGCCATGGGATTGAGGACTTTGGAAGTTGAAAGCTGTTGAGTTTTCCTCTCCAGGCTGGAACACATGCCACCTGATGGGGCTTTGGACACATTTTTGCTGACTGAGGCTTGGAGCATTGTTATTTTGGCAGCTGTTGCAGCTGTTTCAACTTCTAGCTCAAGTGGCGTCCTTCTTCTCCTCAGCTGTTGTCCCTGTTCCTTCAGCACATGCTGATTCTTGGGAGCTGCTGCAGCGGCAACAAGTGCAGCTCTCTCAGCTTCTGCTTTAATGTGTGCAGATGTTGTGGAACTGCTGCTTTTCCTGCTGCCAGATCTTTGTCTGCTGGAATGCTAGCAGCATTTAATACAGTCCTGGAGGAGAACAGTATCAATGACCTCATTTTCATTTCTGTCATTGTTTTTTTGTCACTTTTATCACCACTTTCATTAGTGTGTGTCAACCATTTACACACATCACGATTAAAGTCATCATTTCCCAATGATAGCAGCATCAGCAGCCAGAATCGGGCCTGCTGATCTGGCCCAATTCTGGGGCGTCATTCATACTAAGTCTCAGCCAAGTCAGGCAACCAGATGCATTCTCGCTAATGTCATCTGGCATGCTGAGCAAGGTCATTTTGGCTACGTTGGTTATAATTATTTTTGTTTTAAACCATGTTTCTTGCCTTTCAAGTGTATCACCATTCAACAAACCTATCAATGAGTTATGCAATGATTCATCATACAAAGCAAAACTTGACAAAAATTTATTTAACCTTAGGTTCACCTTTTTTTTCTGGCATCAACTCTTCCACAAATGTTCTTAGATTACTTGCTTTGTGTAATTTAGCCAATACTGAGCCTAGAGCCTTTCCAAGTGTTTTTCACAAAGTGCCTTGTTACATTAAACAACCCAAATTTGCCAGTCTGAATTGGTTTCCCATTGTCCTCTGAGTCATTACAGCTAGATGCCATTCAAAACATTAGTAGCATTTGCCACTGCAAAAAAAAAACAAACAAAAAAAAACGCCTGTACACGTAAACACAACAAAGTCAACGTTTTGTTTCCCTGTAGCTTCCAAACTTGGATTTGCGCCCTAAACATGTGTGCACACACAGTAAAATTGTCATAATTATTTAGTAGCATACACACCTTGTACTGATAGCTGGAGGAAGACCCTCTGCGTCCTCTCCACACCTGACTGCGCTGGATTATCCACAGTCGGCGTCCTAACTCTTCTACAGCAGCTCCAGACGCGCACAGTTGCGCCCTTCACCAATTGCGCGCAGAAAGTGTGACAATAGTTTAAAGGTTCATGGAAGCAGGTGTTTTTGACTAAATATAGTGGCCTCCCATTAAATCACTGGTGCTGCAGTGTTGGCAAACTTAATTCACGCGCACCGTAGCTGTAAGGCGCAACCACTTTGCCACTTCATTTACTGCTTACAAATAATAACTTTATATATTAACTTAACTTGAATCGAGGTGGAGCATCGTCAGCCCCACAGTGTAGTAGCCTAATCACATTTAAATTACTGCCAATGCAGACGTCATTGTCCCCTGGCATATAACACACCTGGCTGCAATCACCCTTCCTGTATACCTGCAGTGTCATTGTAGTTACTGCCACCCAGTGTACAGACAGTGTATTACACCAAAGGTAAACAGGCAAATGAGGCAAATTTATGGAATATGGGGGAAAGCTGCAGGTAGGCTTGTGTCTGGTTACTTCTGGAAAAGATCACTGTTGAATATTTACAAGAAATACCTGCTCTAATCATTGACAGACTGATTGATTTTTGTCTCCTCCAGTTGGACCTGGGTTCTACCCTCCTCTGATGCATCAGCTGTCAGTGCCAGAGGACCCAGAACAGTGGGATGTGGACCCTTTGTACTCCATGACACACAGTGCTGAAGCTATGGCCAAAGTAAAAGGCATCGGACGAGGCAAAAAATACAACCTGATGGCTCAAGTGATACCCATATATGGCTTTGGGATACTTCTTTACATCTTCTATATAATCTATAAGGTGATTACTGTGACCGACCTGATAGGTAGGCCGGTTGTATGAATATATAATATTCTGCACAGTACTCTTTGTCATAAAAATACAACACAATGAGAAATACCATGGTGATATCTCTGACAGCAGTAGGTATGCATTTATTTCCCACTTAGGTACTTTGATGCACAGTAGATTTTTTTTAAATACCAATAACTACTGTTATGCTCTAATAACTTTTATGTTCACAGCTGACATGTCGGGGAAAGACAAATAAATCAGGACACTACACCACAGTAACAAAGGCAAAGATGGAGAATAAGATGCGTAAGTACCTTCAGCAAATGGTTGCTTGATTGTCTCAGTGTCATCCTAAAAACTAGTTGTTTTCTAGGGTGTAATGTAACTGTTAATTGATGTTAACATTTGGTTTTGTCTTACCAAATAATGATTAATGAGTGCATAAAGTTCTTCAGTGAAAGAATAATTGAAGCCATAAGTACAGTACCAAAATACTTTTGTTTTTGTAAGGGAAATTTGGTGTGTTACTAACACTTTTGTCGACTGAATGTATCAGTACAAATCAACCACATGCCCTCAGCATATGTGTGTGTCAGTATACATATAAACTGACGCAGCTATATGTAAGTTGCACATTATTTTTTGATTTTAAAACAGTGTTTTCTCTTGTATATCTTGTAGCACCCGATTATGAGCTTATCAGGCTTCAGGAGAGACTTCTGCGAACAGAGGAGATGATGGAGAGGATTGTCTCTGGGAAGAGTCGTGGTTCTGGGAGGTGAGATTTATTTTTCCTCTTTACACGCTACTTTTCACTGCCCATAGCACAGAGGAACTTGAATAATTACTTCATACTGGGATAAATCAGCATAGAAATAAATGGGCAAAAAATTAAAGGGAAAATTATTCAAAGGTGGAAAGGCCACCGGCATTTTTTACTTAACAGCTACTGCTACTATTTTATTTAAAAGTCCTTTGGACAGGAATAGAAAAAATTGGAATTGGAAAAATTATCTAGTGACCAGTTTGTTGGAAAGCAGTCGTCACATTCTTTGTGAGTGATCTGAATTAGTCATAACTCATTGAATACATCTATAATCTGTGCCTTACCTCACTTGGTAAGAGCTTTAAGAGCAGGACATCAAGACCAAACAGGAAGTGTGCAGTGTAGCAAGATATGGCAATTGGATGTACTAAAAATCTAACTGAGAAAGAATCGTTCACTAAACTGGCATAAAGAGATGTATCATTGCATTTCCATCTTGCATGACTCTGTGCTGCTCTCTAGTGGAGCAGGAAGAAGGAGGAAGAGTAAATCTTCAACATCAAAGAAGGAGGAGAAATTACTGAAGCAGCTTAGACAGATCACACTGCTGATGCAAGAGGGCCGGTTAGAGGCAGCTTCCCCAGAGATGGAGGCTGAGGAGGTCCCCTACTGTGAGGACTGGGAAGGTACATGTCTACATCTGAAGCTCACATCATTTTACAAAATCCACATTGGTTGCAGTTATAGCAGCAGATTTTGTTTCCAGGGCAATCAGATATATTTGGTATTATAGAAGAATCTGTTTTATGCAACAACAAAAAAAAGATGTGTCTTTTTGTGCACCAATGCAGGCTACCCAGAGGAGACCTACCCAGAGTATGATGAGCCCTATAGAAGACGTGGTTTTAATATCTTTACACTGGAGGAACCCCCCCAACAGCCCACTGCTGAGGCCCTGGCAGAGAGGATGGAGCAAGAGGAGGAAGAGATTACAGCAAGGAAACTATCTATAGTGGAAGAGGTGGATGAAGAGGCAGAGGAGGAGGGGGAGGATAAAGAGGAAGAAGTGGAGGAAGCAGAGGAGGAGATGGAGGAGGAGGAGGAGGATGACGAGGAGGATGAGGAGGAGGAGGAGGAAGAGGAGGAAGAAGCTGAAGCAGAGAAAAGGTTGCTGCTCAGTCTTCCTTCATCCCAGCCTGCTGCAGAGAGAAAGCAGGAGAGACTTGGTTTGGAGGTGAGCAAAGAGCTGCAGTGTCTCAGTGGAGGGAAGAAGCAGATCAGCTTTAGTGAGCACAAAGATGTATTCCACTACCCTAAAGAGGATACATATGAGGAGGAGGAGGAGGAGAAGGAAGATGAGGTGGAGGAGGAGGATGAGGGGACAGAGGTGGAGGAGGATGACGGGACAGAGGTGGAAGAAGAGGAGGAGGCTGATGAAGATGATCCAGTGATGGAAGCAGAGAACCTGCTGTTCAGCAGTGAGGGTTGTCCCAACCCAGAGGAGGAAGCTGAGAAGGATAAAGAAGAGTATTTGTTAGCGCCTGTGGAGGGTGGCGGTGCTATCCAGGCAGACATGCCTAAAGAAGTCGGGGCAAGTGGGCTGAGGATGCGGAACAGGAGGGAGACATAAAGGACTTTTCCTTTATGAAAAATGATTTTTTAAACATGCAGTGAACTCAATGTTACTCAGATTGTACTTTGTTTATTGATAATCCCTTATATATAGAACACAAGATAAATAGATGTATGCAGTGCTGCTTTGAAGACATACTTTTATACAAAAAATGTCTCCTTTCACACCATAAAAGGACTACTTTGTCGCAGTAATAACAATTTGTGTATCAAGTATTCACTGCTTGAAATCATTAAGAAAACTGTTTTTCTAGCGTGCCCATGGTGAATGGAGAATCCAAAAAAAGCGAACAGTTTAACAACAGCAAAACTATATCAAAACATCCATTTACGTACTCTAACTCAACTCCTGCAGTGTAATCCAAGTCTCATTTATTCAGTTGAGTGCTCAGTACTTCCCAAACCCAACAATTATTCTCCTAAAACCTTATGATTTAAAACACATCAGTGTTGCCAGGGCGAGTGTGTCCATTTGAACTCAGACACGCTTCCATAGGTTGTAACTTTTTAGCAAAAATGCATGTGTTTGGGAAGTCCTGAGCATACGACTGAATAAATGATACTTGGATTACACTGCAGGAGCTGCGTGAGTTTTTGTAAATGGATGTTTTGATATGGTTTTGCTGTTGTTAAACGTGGACCCCAGTGACTTCCATTCATGAAAAATGTTAATCTTTTAGATTCTCTGTTCACCATGGAGGCATGTTAGAAAAATAAAGTTTTCATTATGAATTCAAGGCAACTCATAATGTGTAACTGATATATGAATGAATGGTCATTTTGCAGGTGAAGTGTTCTTTTAATAAGGTCAGAGCGTCTGATGGTCGATATGTACATTTTCATGTTCAGGCTGTAGTTTAAGGCCCTTCTTTCAGTCATTTAAAACACCTGTATGGGTGAGCAGAAACTATAAAAGAACTGAATTCTTATCATAAAGTTAGTGACTGCCCATTTATCAAGAAAGGCTACAGTTTCAAAATGGAGTTATAATGTTATGCACCCAGAGAATGTTTGCATTATTTATCATCACCCCAGATTACTTTTACACGACACTTGTAATATTACTTTTTAACAGGAAAATGTGTCACATCAGTAGTAGTTTAGTGTGCAGGAATTGACACTGTCATGCAATATCTGGCTCCACCTAGTGCTCCATCATGGTTCTACACTTTGGGAAGCTCCCTGTTGTGCTAATGCAGCATAACAGACTAGAATACACAGCAAGGCGATAAATAACATCCAGGGAGCACTGCATTTAACCCCCGAGCAAGACCCATCACAGTGCACACAAACAGAGCAGAAGCAAAGCAGGTGGAGGCTGTGGTGGAGAAGGCTTTTGCAAACTGGTAGCAGTGGTCAACAGCAGCAAAGCAGGTGTGAATATAAACAGTAAATGTGAGCATGATGATTAATACATACAGATGAGTGCAGTGAGATGGGAAGGGTGTGGTAAGAAAGCTCTCCTCTAACACAGTAGCACATCTTTGACTTCAAGTGTTCTGCCAACATTAAGTCATTAGCTGCTTTTCACATCGATGCCTCTGGTGATTGATGGTATTAAGCTGTACTTTATTACACCCTGTAGGGAAATCCATCCTTTGCACTCGATCCAACTGTTAAGGAGCAACAAACTGCTGCAGCACAAGGGCCAGGGACTAACTCAAGTAGTACAGCAGCTGTGAGCCACGGCCAATGGCAGTGAAGTCTTTCAGTATTACTGAAATATATATATATTACACTTGTCAGGAGTCAGACGAAAGTAATGACTCTGTGACAGAGCACAGTCTCAGTTTTTAATGGTTGTTACAAGCAGCATAGAGCTGAAAAAGTCAGACATATTCATTAAGGTTAGGGTTAGGGCTGTTGATGAGAAAACAGCTTGTCTAACCAAACTGTCTATCAGCAGTGTTGACACACATCACTCTTACAGCCAGTGTCCTCACAGCTAACATCAAACATGTCTGTCTGGCCAATGGATCTTTCTCACTGCGGACATTTTGACTGTCATGCGCAGCTGTGACTACTAACAATAGCAATGGCTGCAATCCACTGAGGTGATCCAGTCCCAGAGCCCTGCCGCTGTACATGGTGACTCGCTGACACCTGAACAGTCAAAACCATAATATTATATTTACACCTGCACCTCAAAAAGTCAGCTATAAGAAAAGTCTAATTTTGTAATTTTTTCTAACATTAAGATAAACATTGGTATTTTATTTTGATTGAAATATCCTATTGTATATAGCATCTTTTAGTTTAAATATTTAGCATTAAAACTGTTACATAATCTTTGACATCTATTTTTCTGAGACATCTTTGACATCTGAACATGAGCAGTCTTTCATGAATGTGTATTAACATGTGTAAGCTGCAAAACACAATAGACTAAGCACATTTTGTGGTTGTGACTCACAAAGCAAATTGTAAAAAAAGAAAAAAACATACTAAGATTATCAAGGACAGACATAAAGTGGGTGACTCAGTCCTCTTTCTGTTCACACTATAGCCTGCATACAGTATAAAATATATTGACATAGTTTTGTTTTTACTTTGACATGGCACTGCAGTGCAGTTATGAAGCCCTTCGCTTTCAGATGAACTTAAAACTGGAGGAAAACCTTTGCGTTTCTGCGCTGTAGACTGTTGCCATTTGATGTATTCTACATTCCACATCTGGAGACGTGCAGTATATTCCGTGGACCAAACAACTCCTTGTCCTGTGTCCTTCTTGTCCACAGGAAATAACCAAACTAAATGATACATTTTGACACTAGATTTCAACATTTCTGTAAATGTTATTGTAGCAGGTCAATTATACAGCAGTAGCATGTATAGCAAAGTCAAATGTACATTTGTAATATTAAATATTATAATTACACAAAATGTGTTTCAGCTGTTATTACCTGACACGCTCAGACCTCTGTAGACAAAATGTGAAAACTCTTATACTCAGTTTCTGCACCCTTATGTTCACCTTTGGAGGTACCCCACCTGTAAAGGGGTGTCTCCCACCTTGCCTCTCCCCTTTTGCTGTTGTACTCCAATCTGTGTAGGGGCTCGAGTTTGTATGTTTGTGTTTGATGGAGGATTTTGTTTCTGCCAATTGCTGTCAGAGTTGTAAGGAATAAACGGAGATTGCCTCCAAAGATATCCACAGTCTGGGCCTCTTCATATCGACACAACACAGTAAACACTAGAGTCCATTGGTTGCATTACATTAATGAGCCCAATTAGGAACCAAAGTACACCGAAGCTCCATGGGTGGATCATGAGACAATAGAGCCCTGGGCACAGATATGCAAAAGGCCCCACCACCTCTCCTACATAGGGGCAAGACTCACAGACTTTGCAGTGGTTTTGCTTCTGTTTTTGTTGTTGTTTTTGCACCTTGTGTGGTTGCTATGCATCTTTTTGTGGTTCGGGGTCAATTTGGTAATTTGGTATGTGCTCATTTTGTGTCTCTTTGTAGTTGCTTTGCATCTGTTTGTGGTGTTTTTGTGTCTCTTTGTAGTAATTTTGAGTCTCTTCCTGGTTGGTACATGTTAATTTCAGTGACATGTTGCAGGTAAAGGCCAGGTGGGCCCACTCAGTAATCCATCTGTGTGCAGCTAAGAACAAGGTGATGGATTTTCTGGGACTGGACATTATTAGGAAAAACAGATGGTATATTCACTGCTACCTTGTTTTAAAATAAGATCAAAGGGAGAAAAATATGGAGTCAAAGTCATAAACTTGTCATCCAAAAGAACAGGGTTAGGAACACATATTTTGACTCACTGAAGTTTTATTTTTTTCCATGAACAAAGGACTGTGTTTATACCACCACAGTAAATTGTACACCATTTACTGTACATTACAACGAGAGCACTAAAAACAGAAAGTGAAAGAACCTTTGGTTCCTGGACACATGTATGAAAAGCAGACTTTACAGCAAGAGTATCAACAGTTTTAAAATAGAAATTTAAAATAGTTAGAACACAATTGAGTACAAGAATAGCACATTTGATAAAGATTTCCTCATAACCCACAGTAACAATAGCGGTATCAGAGATTGTTCTTTGCCTTCATTCAGCATTTTTTTTTAATGGTCATAAAATACAAAATACTATCAGATATTTGAGAAAGAACACTGCCCCAGAAGAAGCAAGAGCAATAATATTTTGAGTAAAAATGTGAACAGCAATAAACCACGTGATATAGAAACTTACTGCCGGTCAGATGAGGAATGTACCAAACTCCACCTCAGTGGAGCATAAAAGTAATCAAAGATGTAAAGAGCAAGAAATGAAATATGCAAGTGTTTAAGCTGTGGCAGATTTACTCTGTTACTGTGTGTTTGATGGCAGTACATCAATCTGTGTTCAGTTTCGTTTTTTCCAGCTGGGAGACATCAGAAGATATGAGCACAACCTTAAGCCTGAGTGCCTTGGATGTTTTATCTGCTGCCAGATTAACAGTACAATGTAAATAATTATTTGCCTCCTTGGTGTAATGTGTTCTTGGCCCTGAATGCAATTTAAAAATACCTGGACGATCACTAAAATGTTGTCCAGTGATATGGAGGTTTCTGGCAGTGGCGCCCCCAGAAACTTTTCATAGGGGTGGCCAGATGAGGCCACTGAAAATCTTGGGGCAGCACACAAAAAAACAAAAGCCATAACTGAATTTCAGGAATACGATTATGCTGTTACATATAGGCTAGTTGAAAACTGTGTCAATATGGAGAGTTAAGGAATCACATTCTGATATACTTTGGTTTTTTATCTTAAAACTAATATCACAAATTATCTGATGTGCATAGACTAATACCAGTACAGTTAACATTTTGAGTTCCACAACAATCCTGTTTTAATATCTCACGTATTTGTACATGTCAGGCGATTCATTGTTCTTTAAATAGGCTGTTTGTCTTTTTCCATAAAAAGACAAATATACAGCTTTAATTTGAAGGAGCACATTGATTGTAAGGAACAAAACATTTGCTGAGAAGAAGCCTTTGCAAGTTTAGGGGAGACTCGTAAGTCATTCATTTTCATTCAGATATCTTTAGGTTAGGGTTCAAGGGACTCCTTTGAAAATGGCCATGCCAGCTGTTCCCTCACCAAAATTTAGCCTAAATTTGGAGCATTATTTAGGCCCCCTCCCTACAAGCTGTGCTGACATGGTTGGTACCAATGGATGCTTTAGGCTGTCTAGTTTTACCAGAGAACCCTAGCTTAAAAATAAGCTAGTAAGAGCTATTAGAGTTAGTAATTTCAGCCTCCAGTTTTTTTGCCAGGGGGGCAGTAATTGAATTGAGGCCCCCTTCTTGGGGGCGCCACTGGTTTCTGGAGGTTTTTGCAACTCCAGCTACAGTATCTAATCAGTCTAAATGACCTCTGCATTAGACAACTAGCTACAGAGAATTAGCTCCAATGTATGCGAGGACAGCAAGAACAGCAAAGACCAATTCAAGCTCAGCTCCTTTTATGGCCAAAGCATAACACTGGAATTAGTCTTCAAAGGCACAATAAAGTATGTACAGCTATATCTCATCCACTACAGACTTCAAAGTAAAGTGCACCATCATCCTATACATTCGCATACATGACACTGTGACACAATATTGTATATGGTACACACCACAGTGTTACATGCCTTTGCCCTGTTCACGCCCTCATCGCTAATTGTTTAGTGTGGAAACAAGACATATTCCTTCTTGTGATGCTAATTTATGTGCTTGCAGCTCCGTGGAGCCAATACTGTTGACAGTGTTGCGAATGATAACAGAAAACAAAACATGTAATAAATACATAAATAACAAAATAAATATATTGTGACGTGCATGGTGGTTTTAATTCAGTAAGTATATAAGCAATATTCATGCTTAAGGGAGAGTGTGACAGTTTTGTGTGGCAGATCACATGAAATCCAGTCAGCTTTTAAAACTTACAGATGTGTAATTGTTAGTTATAATTTACAGATAAAGAAATGTTAAATTCCTCTAACTACTACAGAAAGGAACAGTGTTTGTTTTCATAATGCCTTTACAGTACAAAATGACTATAGTTATCAAAACAAATGAACTGGATTTTGAAAGTGGATTTACTCTTTGTGCTTGTTTTCTTCCACTGACCAAGACCATCCCGAGGTCCCACCCCCAACCCCCCCACCACACACACAAACACACAAAACTTGAGGCCCCATAAAGCATTCTGGGATATGCAAGACTTCCAAGGTACTGGGTGATTTGGAGATCTCAAACCAGCCCCCAAGGATACAATAACAGCCCTTGTTGAGAGGACAGATGGACCAGTTCTCCACTGAACTTCAGGCTGGGATCTATTCACAGGCTAACTTGCTGTCAAAGCTGGAGAGGGCGATGGCAAAGGCTTGCAGGGCACACATTGGGTAGTTATAGTCCATGGTGAAGACGTCCTCTGCCACACGGCCAAACTGCATCACAATGTAGTCAGCTGAAGAGGAGAACAACCAGGAAACACATGATGAACAAGCTCTTTTGAAACAATATTCTTGCCTTCTTCCCTAACTTTGTATTTTTAATTATGGAGACCCAAATCATCCAATATCAATGCAAAACAAGTTGTTATGAAACAAATAACTGTATGACTAAATAATGATGTTTCTACTGCGTTATTCAGCTTCAATAATGTTTGGTTGTTCATTCATTCGTGGGGGGGCTGGAGCCTATCCCAGCTGACACTGGGCGAGAGGCGGGGTACACCCTGCTCACATTTACACCTACGGCCAATTTAGAGTCACCAATTAACCTGCATGTCTTTGGACTGTGGAAGGAAGCCAGAGTACTCACAGAAAACCCACGCTGACACGGGGAGAACATGCAAACTCCGCACAGTAGGGCTCAAGGTTCAAACCAGGGTTCAAACCAGGAACCCTCCTGCTGTGAGGCGACAGAGCTAACCACTGCACCACTATGCTGCCCCCAATAATGTTTGTATCATATGATTTGTTATCATTTCTTATTATTTATTACCACTGACACCATTTTATTCACCATTACTTTCTCTCATTACTTTTTAGAGATTAGAGATTAGAGCAAATAATTTTTTCAATGAAAACTTAGGTCAGAATGCTAAGATAATAATCTCTTAAATAAAACAAGTGAATGCATTTAAGATATACTATGCAAGATTTTCCTAAAATAAAAAGCCAATGTATAGACTCATACAGAAGTAATCCCTCAAAATTTTCATTTATGACCCAATAGAAGTGTGTGGCGGTGTATTTATCTGCAGAGACTTTGCCCTCTGCATGTATTTTCTCCTTATTTTCAGTGTTCAGGACGTTTATGGGTGTGTACCCCCACAGCGTTCAGGTGAGGTCGGGGTACTATAAAAAGTTAGCGAGGGGGTGCCAAACTGTAATGCAAGAGACACAGTGCTGAAAAAACGCAAATACAATAAGACAAAATGTCCATCGAGTGAATCTGGAGTTTGCTTTTACATTTATTTTCACTGTGTTCACAATTAGTATCTCACAATCCTGCATAGTATACCTTTAAGCCTCTGTGCTAACGCCTGTAAAAGACTATAACATGGCATTTGAGAGGTAAAGAACTCACGGTCATTGTCGTGAATGATTTGGAAATTCTTGACGGAGGCCTGAGTGACTCTGCCGTGGAAGTTGAGCACATAGGATTGTGTGTCATCGTTCCACACAGGCGTCTTGTTGTGAAGTTCAATCACGCTCTCTGTGTTCTTGTTCTGCCACCTGGCCAGCAGTGACTCATGGTCCTGTAGTGAAGAACAAAGTAGAGTAGCTTCGGACATGGACATCACTGACATCAGATCAATTATGGAAGTATTAGAAGAGGTCGGCACAGATGTGGCTGCTGACAAATTAAGTAACACATACATTCCGTGGGCGAATTGATACTCTCTCGTGGTCCATGTTCATTCCAGGAATGATGACGCTCATTTTGCGAGGTCCTTTGAATCCTAAAACATTGGTTTCCTGGAGTAAAACAGAGATTAACTGTACTGTGAACATGTTCACCCAACAAACTTACAAAGCTTTAATAGCATATTACAGTATATTCTTATTTTGCATAGAGGTTATGTCACATTTCAGCTGAAACTGCTTAAAAAAATATACACTTTTATCAAAACAAGAGACAAATGTATTATTGATGTGAAGAAATACACACTGCCCTATCTACTATACTTAGTTGGTGCAACGTCAGACAAACATTTTATTAAAATAATGTATATAATTTGTGATGACTGATGACTACATTACAATCAAGCAAATGTAATGTTCCCGTTGACTATATATAGTATCTGTCTGTCATGAAGGTTAAGGCCATTCTCCTGTATAAATATTCAATTGGATTTATACATGCACAGATGATAACTTGATTACAGCCTGATTATGGCAATGCCCTGACTCCTCAGTTTGTTGCATGAATGTCTTTATCTGATTATCTGTCTCTAAATGAAACTCTGCGTTTCAAAGGCCACCAGACACATTAACCCTGACGTTGTCTTTTCACAGCAGATTAAATTACATATGCAGTAGGTCTTTTGTTGGTTCCTTTATACCTCTGACATAAAATCATTCAAATGACATCATACTTCCAATCATGTAAACCCTAATCAACCATCTCTGTATGTGTAATCACACTGAATTAACATGTGTCTCATTGCCAACATTTGTTTTCAAATATTAGAAGAACTGAGTACAGCTTGGGGTTTAGGAGCAAACTCACATAGCAAATGGCTGCTAGCTCTTGACGCAGGTTGCTAGCTTCAAGGCTGGTGGTGCTCTTCATGGGGTTCAGGCCGCTGTCGTATACGGTGAACTTAGTTCCCATGAGGTTAGACCTGCAAAGAAAACATGACAGTAGATGTAGTTATACATCTTGTCAGCGAACTAATCAAACTGTGAGATTCTTCCGTTCAGTGCCAGTTTATAACATAATTAAAAGAAACAGCAGCCATTTTAAATACTCCACTTCAGGTCACTCTGATTGCTGAACAGTGATATAGTTGTTGTGCTCTAATGGAGTTTGTTCTTGTGGGACTGGGGCACAGCAGGAATTAATGGCCTTGCTTCCCAGCAGGAGAGTGAACAGATCCAGAACCTGACAGAGTGAGGCCATGGGCACTGATTTGCCTACTTGACTTGCTGCCCTAGATGAACCTCAAAACAGCTTGTTCATGACCATTAAATATGGAAACAGAAAGTGTATCTGTGTTGTGAAACAGCATTTGTGTATTAAAGAAAAGAATAAATCTTCTAGGGTGCTATGGAGCACGTAAGAGAGTAGACATGTCCCCTTACTGCTCTGACAGAATGTGACATAAATAAACTTCTTTACTGTACATTTTTTCATACAAATAGTCTAGGACGATTGATTACAAACTTTAGATTAATCAGTCTAATTCTTAACCACTTCTTGACCACAATGTCTAATTCTTGTCCAAAAAAAAGCCACGAGAGGAGGCCGCAAAGCATCGCAACATCCTGAGCAGACTACACTACTAACAGAGGATGCTAATGCTACTAGCACCCTTGATGCTACACTGCTACAGTCCATGATGGACTCCTTTTAGAGTGACATTCTACGAGCCTTTACAGTTGATAATAACTTCTTACAGTAACAATATTCACTGGGCATTTCTATACCGAGGGCAGCATGGTGGACAAGTCTGTCACCTGACAGCAAGAAGGCTCTGGGTTCAAACCCAGCTTAGTTTGGGGCCTTCCTGTGTGGAGTTCGTGTGTTCACCCTGTGTTAGCGTGTGTTTTCTCTGGGTTCTCCAGCTTCCTGCCACAATCCAAAGACAAGCAGGTTAGGTCAATAGTTCCCTGTAGGTGGTTGTCTGTCTCTGTGTGTCAGCCCTGTGATCGTCTGGGAACCAGACAAGCTCCTGACAATCCTGTCCACCCTGGTAAAGCAGTAAAGCTCCAGAGGAACTATAGTGTGAACAGAAAGAGGACTGAGCCCTTTTAAGAGCTGGAGTTGACCGGAAAGAGAACTGAATCCTTTTTCAAATGACCTGACAATGTAAATTTACAATAACAGAGTCCCTTTTCTGTTGGTCCAATTTTTTGATTCACTTTAGGGGTGCTTTCACACCTAACTTGTTTGATTCAGTTAAAACAAACTCAGGTCCGTTTGGGCAGTTAGTACAGTTCATTTGGGCTGGTGTGAAAGCTCTAAATCGAACCCTGGTGCAGACCAAACAACTGAACCAAGACCACTCAAAAACATGGGTCTCAGTCCAATTCCAAACTGACTGGTGCAGTTCATTTGTGGCGTGAAAGAAAACAAACCAACCACAAGATTTATGATAGCAGAAATGTGATTTTAGCAGGATTTCAACAGCTAAACCAAAAATAAATCCATCTGCTGATCGTGAAATCTGTCCGCGATCTATTTTTACTAATGCATACATGGAACCATGGTAACACATATGCACATCAGTGAGGGTATGTTCCCTGATGAAAATGCTGTTAAAACTGCCATCACTGTGTACTGTGACTGTTACTTAAGTCCATTAAAAAGTGTGTGACAGTGTTCCCACAGTATTAAGCCCCGAATCATTGCCGTCTTCTTTTTATCCTGTCTCTGTGTTAGTCATTATTAATAACATGTGATTGATTTGTATTCTAATAATAGCCTACTAATAACGGTAGCAATCAGTTATTTCACTAAGAGCTCTTTGTGACACCAAAGAACATAAATAAAAACACTTTGGAAGCATCACAGTGCTCCTGCATAAACGTCTGTCAGTCCCTGGAATTCGATTTCCCCCATGAGTCCTGATGATGCAGAGTGACAAACACCAAAACTGTCCCATCAACAAACTACCTGTCAGTTAATAAAACTTCATGTTTACTCCTCTTGGTTCTTTTGCAAAACGTTAATGAGAACAGGAACCAAACAGGAACTAAAATCCAACAATGTACCATTCTTTCCCTCTGTTGTGAGCCAAATGAACCAAACCACAGCTGTGAGAGCCCTGTAGGAGGACTGAGTTCGGCTCATTTAAGAGTGCTTTCAGACCTAGAGTTCACTTGCTTTGGTCTGAATCAGGGACTAATTTTCTTACAAAGTTGCATAATTGCCTAGAGTTGGTTTGTCTTGTTTAACCCAAACAATATGTAATGCAACTGCGGTTGGTTCAGATCGAGGTCGGAACACGTTCTCACCACAAATGAACCACACCAGACCGAGACCACCTCCTAAAGAAGGTCTCGGTCTGGTTGTTTTGGTGCGCACCCGAGCGCGGTTGCTGTGTTCACACCTGCCCAAACAAACCGCACTTAGGGGGCAAACGAACTTGAGTTAATAATCGCACCAAACAGCGCAGGTGTGAAAACACCCTAAAAAGGACAATATACCACCCTCAAAGTAGTCCAACAGAAAAGGTACTCAGTTCTCATCTCCAGACCAGATGTTAATGGAATGGTTATTTTTGCGAGATTCTCACAGTATAGGGGGCATATCCAATATACATGAGAAACCGTCTTAGTTAACTTGTATAACAACTATGGGGCAATTGAATGTAGCTTGACAGGATGATCTAGGTAGAGCGATAACAAAAGCCCAACGGGAGACAGCTCTAGAACAGATTTATAAATCTTCAGTATGCACAAGACATGGCCTCCTGCAGTTTAAGGTAATATGTCGCTTACACCGGTGTAAACAAAAACTGGGTTAGATATTTTCAGAAGTAGATCCGTCATGTGACTGATGTGGGCTTGCACCAGCATCATTAGCTCATATGTTGTGGAGCTGCCTGAGGATATCAAAGTACTGGAGCAACTGTTTCTCAGACCTTATCAAGAATTATACAAAGACCTATTGACTTAGATCCTTTGATGGTGGTTTTAGGTGTTACAGACTCTACCACCGTGAAGAACAGTGTGAAACACATCATGGTATCATTTGTTAGCCCTCGAGCACGAAGACTGAGTTTACGTAAGTGGAAACAGAGAACTGCACCAACACATTCAAATCTAATGAACGACGTAATGAAGCATCTGGAACTAGAGGAAATGTAATTCTCTCTGAAAAACAAGAGGAGGAATTTTACAAAATTTGGCAACCCTTTATAGACCATTTCAATTATATGGCTCCTCTGACAAGGGTTAATTAAGACTTCATCCATCACCTTTACTATTCCCCCATCTGAGTGCAGTTCGTTTCAGAGGGGTCTGAGTTCTTTATGAGTGTTCACATATGCCCAAAAAATGCTGACTCATCACTCTGAGTCCACTTGGAGGGCTGAAAGAGACCAAGTGTAATGAAACAGTCATATACAGTTAGTGGGGTCATGACACAAGTTATTCTCACATCATGACCTTTTCAATCACCTCATTTCTAAAGTGTTTTGTTTAAAACAGACAGGTAATATGATTTGCAAATATTCTGGGGAGATAATACAGATTTAGTGATGCTCTAAAAAGCAGAATTACCACTGATATGTGAGCCACATGATGAATCTAATTATGTCAGCACAACGGGATATTACATTGCATTGTTTTTTTCGTTTTTTTTTAGCAAGTATAATTTCTGATAAGAAATAATTATTTATCTTATTATGCTCTGTTTTCATTTCTCAATTAAATTCATATTAAGTCAGTGACTATGTGAAATCCACCACTGTAGCCAATTACATAGTCTTAAACAACACCAAGGTACAACCCAGACGTTGACTGTAGTGGTTTCCACATATGTGTGCCTCGTTTGTAAGTGGTACCGGTTTGCGATGGTTTTTCAAAGCCACAGCTTCAAACTGCTGACTGAATCCCTCTTATAGTCCATACCTCATTTAGGCCAGCCCCCTCAAGGACTCTTGAGAAGCACTAGATGAAAGGTCACTGTTCATTTAAATTTAGATCGCCATCATTCAAACGGGATTGTGATTGCACAGGTTTGAGCGGTGCATCGACCAATGGTCAGGCCCGCTCTGAAGATTAAAGGCTGCACAGAGCTATATTTGATTAAACTCCCCAGGAGTTTCCATGGAGCCACTAACGCAGCCTTGAAGCTGTCTCCAAAGATTATGTCTCGACTCACTTCCTGCCTCTGACTGTGGCCTTAAACGTTAAAAGAATTTACAGTGAACCTTATGGTTCGCTGTACATTTATGAGGAAGGTATATATTTTTTAAAATGAAGGGTGAATTACAGAATATTTTTAACCTTACTGTGAAGTGTTATTCATACAGTTTTTTCATAGGGCTCAAATGAATGTATAAATGAAAGAATAGGGATTGACTCCAAATGTATTTCAATTATTTACATATGGAAATGTAAGTTGTAGTTAGATTGAATACCCATTTAATATAAATTAAACAAAATGTATCAACACCAAATGGAAGGCCTTAGGCAGGGGTCAGCAACCTTTACCACCAGAGGAGCCGCAAATTATATTTAACCCTTATAATAAAGATAACACAGCCTTATTAAGTCTAAATTAGCTTATCAACATTACTAATGGGTCTAATCAATGACATGTTTTACCATTAGGTGGCTACTCTGCAGTTAAGTATTTAGAATATTTGGTACCTTGCAGGAAAGTAAACAAATCTGTCTATGTACTATTAAATTCAATATTTTCTCCAAGACTTTTCCTGTCCGGAGTTGGAATGAACAGCTAGCTTTGCTAAGGAGACTCAAGACAAACCACCACTCTTGATGTTTGAGAGAAAAGGCACCAGGCTGTAGACATAACTATGACTCACATTTTAGTTGACGAAATGTTAAAACATTTTTTACATTTGTTGCAGTTCACAATCGCTCAGTCTTTTCAGACAAACAGATGATCGAAGTTCAAGAGTCTCCTGAAGACATGTCGGCTGGTCAGACACCTCACACAACTGTTGTCTATATTCATAATCATCTGGTTGATAAGGAGCAGCCGGGAGACCACGTAAACATTACTGGTGTTTACAGAGCAGTCCTCATGTGCGTAAACCCATGTCACAGCAACGTGAAGTTGGTGTACAAGACTCACATTGACAAGACAGACGAGAAGCGCCTATGTGGTTTAGACGAGGAGGCTGAACGGAAGCTCATTTATACACTTTTACAATTTGATAATGTAAGAATCACTTTAGGGTACAACAGTGATAAATGAAAATAAAATGTTAAAAAATAACCAGGATTCGTTTCCATGTAGCCCAATTTTTGGTCAAAGCCACAGGGAGCCATTAGAGAGGGGAAAAAGAGCCGCATGTGGCTCTGGAGCTGCAGGCAGCCTACCCGTGGCTTACAGGGGTGACACTTAAAGGAAAACTCAACAAGTGGTATCAGTGAAAAATTAAATAAGGAATCATGTACAATGCTTTACATGATTTCTCAGTGTAAACAGTTCCAGGTGTGGGCTGCCAAAATGCTTTATGCGAAGCCAGTGAAGACTTACCTCAGTTTACCAATGAAGCTCTCTCCACCTCGAGACAGATCAGTGGGATCGATGGAGATGAGGTAATTTGATGTTTTACTCTTTTTCCTCTTCCTGCCTGCTAACAGGAACACCTGTTGCGAGCAGAATCAGAAACCAAATTAGTAAATCAACTTGTTTGGACACACAAAACAATCTCTTGTGAATACCTTATTACTGAAACTTTCACTACATGCAATGTCTGTTAAGCCTGTAGAAACTGTGCTACCTATTGTGAGGAAATAATTGATTTTTCAGACTTTTCACAATGTTTAATACTCCATTAGTGTTTGGATTGGTAAATAATGTTGTTGTTTACAGTTACAGAGTTTCCGCTGCCTGACCCTTCTCACCTTCTTGCCGTCTTCTCTCTCCAGATGAAGGTAGTAGGTGGGATACATGCCTCTGTCCATGCCTTTCTTATCTCTGGTAATTCTGCACTTCACTCTGACCCCCTGGGGTGCAGGTCGCAGAGAAAACTCTTCAAGGTCATCTACATCGACAGCAGGTTCATTGACCGGTGGAGTGGGTGCCGAGGCCACCTCCTGTAGGCGAAAAACAGCCCGCGAAGGGCAAGACCCCGCGTGACATGGTGGACTGGTGAGTGATGCATTAGAGTTGACTTTCATTAGAACAGAGTAATGAGCCTGAAGATCAAATCGTCCACTGGGACCGAGAATGAGCACACGGTGTCTAAAATAAGGAGCTGGTGTAGAGACGGAAGATTGAGTTGACTGAAGGGAAAGATTAGAGTGGAATGAGGAGCAAAGATGGCTATCATGAGTACAATGCCAGCTGAGGTTTCACTCTGAGTGGAGTGTAGAGGCTGTAAAGAGGATGTGTTTTTAAAGAGGGTTACATGGTTATCTGAGTGTAGTCATCCATTATAACACCTGAAATGGAGAAAAACAAAACTGACATCTGTAACCTCATACATTAGATCAAATAGATTCAAAGCTGGCTGACTGCTATGGATCAGAAGTATACAAACCATAGGTGTAGATTTGGGGGGAGACATAGGGGACATGTCTCCCTCAGTATTTAGAACATGAGCCAGCAGGGGACTTTTATTTGACAAAATTAAAGACAAATCCACCATTAAATGACGCAGAAAAGGCACAAATTAGTGCATAAAATCACCAGAATACAGAAAATCAAGTATTCAATGCTCAGATTTTATGTCAAAGGACCTCCAAACTCCTGTTCTATGCCCCCCACCACCACCAATATTGAAACAAAACCTATGCCCTTGCTTCCAACACATGTTTTCAAAATACTTGGCAGTGTGTTTGATTACATATTGCACAGTAATGCTTACAATAGCCCACCTGGGCCTTTATGCACAGCTCTGCGCCTCAGGTGTGTATCTTCCAAACAAAATCCCTTTCAAACTGCTGCAGGCACATAAGGTGTCTGTATGAGATTATTGTTCCACCACCTGCATACAGTATCATCTGCTTTGTTGTGGTGAATAAATAAATAACAGGCCAGAAATAGCAAAAGCCCCAAATTATTTCAATATTGCCTGCAGAAGAAGAAAAGCCGAAGGGCAGCAACACTTTATTTGTATCACATTAAGCCATAATGGACTATAGCTGTACTTTCAGCCATGAAACTTAAATAGAGTCCAGCTGAGTGACAAAATTGAATCTACATTTTCCTCTGCATGTCACTGACTGGTTGAACCCAAGTGGTTACTGGGCAGAATAAAGACAGATCATGCAGAGAGCGCAAGTGCATGCTGTGAGCTTCATTTTACCTTGCATGACTTCTTGCTAGTGGCTGAGCCTGGTCTTGTGTTGCTGTTGAGCTGTGAGGAACTGGAGCTGATTTCATCTTCGTCGTCCTCTTCCTCGTCAAAATTCATACTGCTGGAAATACCTTCACAGAGACAGAAAATGAAAGACGAAAGTGAGAAACAAAGAGCTGTCACTTGTTATTCACTGCAGTTTATTGGTAACATGAAACACTGTGATAATTGGAGCCGACAGGGACAAATTCCCTCTTCATCACGTACAACTTCAGCAAAAAAAAACACCTTCATAGTTCGAGGTTTAAATTGAATAACTTGTGCCCCATGTTAGTGAGTGCAACTAGGTCACAAGTTTCCATTAAATGAACCAGGTGTCAGAAGTCAGTGGAGACCTACAGGGGTTTTTACTAAATCTGAGCTCAGGTGTCATCACTGCTGTCTACTATCTCTTGTTGTCACACAGTACTTATGATGCGATACGATACGATACGATACGATACGATACAATATGATATGATACACTTTATTATCCCCGTTGGGAAATTCATCTTGGACCCAGGAGCTGCACAAACATTGCTGCTTTACAATAATAGTCCAGCATTTTATTGCATTCAGTATCTGGCTCTTTCATGCATACTAATATCATGGCAAATGTAGGTGATAAAATACAAAACTTGGGAGTAGTTTAGTAAATTATTATAGATGACTTCTGTACAAAAATAGTTGTCAAACAAGTACTTAATAGTGACTGTTTCCCAGCAGTCAGTGGGTCCAGTCATCCATGTTAAGGAGGTATAATGTTACTTATTTAGTGCCCAACAATACTGTGATTGAAATTTCAAGTTGGTCCACACTTAACCTCTTTGAAAATGTGGGAAGGAACAAACTCTGTTCATCTTGTGTAAAGTTGCAAATTACAGCCCTGTATAATAAGGAATGGGGTTGTTGCAGGGTTTTGTTTGCCAATAAATTTCTTAAAAGGAATTTGCATTTTAGTCACAAAATCATTTAGAGACACGACTTTTCCTGCAGTGAACCCGCACCCATCCCTCATACGAGGTCAAGGAATGGCAATAAGAACAGCAACATATCAGTTAATAATAAGAATAATGACTGGGGTACATTGGTGTGAGGCAAAGGAGAGAAAAAAGAGTGACAGATACACTTAAAACAAAAAAAACAACGAGAAATAAAATAGAATAAAAATTAAAAAATAAATAAATATGTATACATAATAAGGCTCTTTACCTAATTGATTAGGGGGCTGCCAGTAGCTGTAAAATGTATCTGTCGAGCCCCTCATGGAGAATTTGATCTTTTCCAACTCCAAGACAGACACTGTATCACGCAGCCATGAAATAAGGGATGAGGGTGATGATTTCTTCCATAGTAAGAGTATTCTCCAACAGGCTATTTAGGAGGTAAATGAGCCGATGTTTAGTTGTTTTCTTTTGAACACACTTCTGCCAGTGTCGGGTACACCAAATAAAGCAATCTATGGGAAAGGTTCTATTACTTGTTCGAATATTTTTTTAAATTATGGGTTAGATTGCAAGGAGAACGGGAGCATCTGTCATACGTATCAGCCATATTCAGGTATATCTTGGAAAGTCTAGCTTTAAGAAATCTTAATAAAAGTATGGAATAATAATTACTAAAATAAATACAGAAAGAGAGAATAAATCAGAGACTAATTTCTTTACAAAATCTTTGTTTCTAGTTTTTGCAAAAACAAAACTATAGCTGAGTCACTATGTTCACCACTGTCCAAAGTGTAGAGTACATTATATGCACTATGTAGTGTCCTCAAAAGTCACACTACTTTTTGTTTAACATTTTGCAATGCAATACTTTGCATTTGTACCAATCAGTAAGGACAAAAAAATATGATTTATAAGTGTCCAAAATCTCAATTTACTGCTCACAATAGAGTAAACTATTAAGCGTTAGCCCTGTAAGGAATGATACATGAGTGTAATAGTGATCAATGTTTACATTAACTCTCATATTTTTTCAGAAACAAACATTACGATGACAGAAAAATATGTCAGCATCATATGTTAGAGTTATATCATTCACACACTCGGTCTTAAAATGGCATTTCTATTTGCAGTTGCAAGTTCTAGCATGATTCAGTGTGTTTCACCCTCCTACCAACACATCACAGCAGTGGACCAGAATGGCGTGGGTGTAAATGTGGACTCATGGTTGTGTTTTTGCGAATGCAGTGAGACGGTACCTTTCTTGAGCATGGTGACGCGCAGATCCTGTTTACTCTGCGACTGAGTGCAGCTCATGACAGGCTCCGAGTCGCCCTCCTCAGAGCTGGGGTGACCCACTGTCAGGATCTGGATCTGACCATCATCCTGCAGGGAAGCCAGGCCATCGATCGCTGCTGAGCCACAATCCCACAAGAGCAAACTCCATCAGAACTGTACAATAATCATTATCTCATGTTAAAGTGAAAATAGACGAGTTTTTAGCTCTAATTTATAATAATAAATTAAATATTGATTGCACAATGACTATAATGACTGTAGAATAATGACAACATCTGCCTTTGGACTGGGTCACTCACTTTCCCTGTGCAATTCTATTTGCCACTGGGTATGATCTCCTGGGAAAATTAGGGCTGATTTACAGCACAAAGAAAGTGTGTCAACAATTGCGCAACCAAAACAGGAAGAGAATAGCATTTTGTATCCCTGGTAGCTATCAGTAGCTATTGCCAGGTACCAAAAAGAGCATCAGTGGAAGTTTTTTGCAGTTACTATCCCCTGTAGCCAAAATGGCGGACAGTGGAGGAACTGAAGGAACTGGGGAAACTATATGTGCAAAAGAAAAAGAGCCCTGTTAATAGAGAAGGCAAAGAAGGCGAAGAGGGAGAGTGACAAAAACTGAGGTAGAATAAGAGTGAACGTCAGACTGGCATTCACTCATTGGAGAGAGCTCTGGGACTTGAGAGGGTTCAGAACCAATAGTGACTTGGCATTCTTTCTGTTGAATCAGTAAGCAGTGTGCGATCTATACTATGGCTCTCAGGGGAGCTCACATGTTTTATGAGGGGTGAGAAGGTGGGGAGGCTTGCAAATGCCATAAAGAGAGGACTGACTATGAAATATTCACAGCTGCAAGCATGTAGGTCTACTTGGTTTATGTCAGCACATCTGAATACATAATAATCACTTAATTTCATTTTGCATTTCATTTTCCGTAACCGCTTATCCTGTTGGGGGTTGCAAGGGGGTTGGAGGCAGGGTACACCCTGAACAGGTTGTCAGACTATCACAGAGCTGACACATAGAGACAGACAACCATTCATGCTCACACCTATGTGTAATTTAGAGTAACCAATTAACCTGCATGTCTTTGGACTGTGGGAGGAAGCCTGCAGAAAACCCACACTGACACAGGTTTGAACCAGGAATTCTCTTGCTGTGAGGCGACAATGCTAACCACTGCATCACCACCCTATAATCAGTTAATGACCTCATCAAACCTCCTACGACCAACTAAAAGCAGGGCACAGTACTCTGCAAAGTGAAGTACTATAATCTACAGTTTATCCGTACAAATAGGACATGGATAGAAAAAAAAGCAAACCTGCAAACACACAAATGTATTAGCATTAAATCAAAAACAGAGCACACTAGGCTGCCTACAAGGGATCAGCGATTAAAGATACCCATGCACAATAATTTCTCTCTATCATCATCACTGACCATGCACCAACAATAGCCTAATTTAACGCATGATCCATGATGATGAAGATACAGAAAAATCTGAATATATGGCAAAAATACCATCATGTCAATATTTTAGATATCCCCCTAAAATTGAATAAATCATGTTTTGTAGCTCATACCCTGTCTGTAAGGTACAAACACTGACATTGACGAGTTGTCTGTTTCCACATCAACATACAATAAAGCACCAAAATGAATCCCAGCAAAGTAAAACAAAGGCAGCTGTCTGTCATCATATCCTGTAGTTAACGCTTGCCTGAGTAAATGTGATAACATTTCCACATCTCTGCTTTGATGAAGATGTGGGTGTTTTGTGCTGGGTTCTTGTGTTTTAAGTAATTGTTTTGCTGACTGGCTTCACTTTCTGGCTCTTCTATTTAATTAGCCTCTAATGTGTAAGAGGGAGGAACTTAATGTCCACGCTGCTTCAGGCGTTCAAGCACAGTTCACTGCAGCTTACAAACAACGGACAAGCTCCTCTCTACTTGTCCTTATTTCACCTTATACAGCAGATGTGCAAAAAAGAAGAACGATAATGGATATGGAATGACATAGAAATTTAGCCTAAGGTGCATGGAAAATTATAATTTTTTTTACATATTTCTGACAGGTAAGTAATAAAAAATCTGTAAATATATAAACAACCTTGATTAAAATTGCTGGAAAGGACGGATGTGCATGTAGGAGGCTAGTCTGTATTTAATTTAGTTGTTTTTTTTAGATTTGGGTTTTGTTTTTATCCAAATGCATTTCACCAGTGTTGTGTTGCATATCTCATTTTAGATGTAGATATATTTATGGAGCAGCTTGAGTTACTCCTACTCCTATACTCATCTATTCTGTAGCCCTGATGAAGCTGATTGCATAGTAGCTGGGTAAAGTAGCTCTCCTGAACCTGTGCGCTCGTGCTTGAGAGAATCAGAGAGTGAGACAGAGAGGGAGTGAGACAGCTTAATCAGCGGTGAGTTTGTGGTGCTACTGGCCTGATTAATCTTTTACCCCAGTGGGATCGTATTCACTCCCTTCTGTTTTGTTTTTTCTGGGACACAATTCTTCCAAAGATGAGCATCTGCTGTATTGTGTTTGATCACCTGACAAACATCTCTAATATCAGAAATGTGTGAGCAAATTATGTATTGTAAAGACCAGCAATAATGCTGTCATAAACCTTAAATTGTTTCATTATGACTGATTGCTTTGTGTATCAGTTCCTTATTGTTCTGTAGCGATTCTCTCAGTCAGTGTATATGGCATATATTAACTACCACACTGCATAGTGTCAGTCTGCAATAACATACTGTGAAAGCTGAAAAGCACAGAAGCAAAAGGGAACAATCACAGCATTGTAGATGAAGCTGGATTCACCATTTCAACACTCAGTTTTTCCTCCTCCATCTAACAACTAATTTATGTCTCCACTTGTGTCGTGTTAGCAGGCTGACGGCACTCAGACGGTCATACATCATCACGCACAGTTGAGCTCTGACAGCCAAGGCACCACAGTGGTGGCCAAGGGGGCAGCTTCACTGGCTGTTTTTGTTGCCAGATGTGGCTAAAAAAAAATCAGCAGGCGCACCATTATGTGAGGCCTGCAAAGAGGGCTTGAATAGACAGTTGCAGCTGCTGGATAAGCTGCTCTTTCATACTGTCTCTAGTGACTTAAAATCTGACCCTTTTTGTGTTAAAACATGAGCCAGAAAAGACCAGGAACAGTATGCTTCGAAACAATATTCTAATCTTGCTAGCAATATGTACAAAAATGCTTTTGGTGTGTTTATACTGTCAAATATCTCCTGTTTATTTTGCATTTTTTGTTTTCTCACCACCTCCTCTCAGCTATTCAGTCTTTCTTGCAGCATGCCTGTCCATTCATCTCATTTCTATATATCCTTCACTCTGTCTGACTACCCTTAATAGGCTGGCTGGTAGGCTGACCTTTGTGCTTCCCCTTCCTCTCCTTCTTGTCGCTGCCCGTCTGTGGAGTGGAGCTGGCCGATGCTTTGCCCTTTTTGGCTGAGCGAGGCGGCTGTATGTCCGCTATCACCTTCACCTCCTCCTGTTCAGCTTCTTGCACTAAACACAGGGATGGAGACGACCAGCAGCAGATGCAGGGTTATCGGAGCAGATGGACAGAGAAGGAGAGACACGGAAAAGAGGGCTGAGTACAGTTTAAAGTTTCACTGACAAAAAAGAAATGAGAAATATTATGTTTAGCAGATAATAAATAGAAGGTCATACGACGTAACAGTTAATGCAGTCAGTGTTCAGTGTCGTTTACTGAGTCTCTGGCATGAAATAACAAGTACATGAATGTTTAGCCAGAAATTGTCACAGAGATCAAATAATACAGTGGTTATATCTGCTCTCTACAAAAGCTGACAAGTGTAAGACATGCCCCTCTCGACGAATTTAAAGCTGCTTGGGAGCAGTACCTAATCTTTCACTGTGGGACGACATACAGGATTCAATCTTCAGGCTGGTTAATTCAACATCCCTCTGTGCCTGTCATTGTCTGTTACAGTTTGAGGTTGTGCACAGGCACTTATGTGCAAAGTCAAACTATCTTGTATGCACTACGATCTGAATCCCTGCTGTGACAAGTTTAAATAGGTGAGGCCTCCCCTATCCATATGCTCTGGATGTGTCCTAGCCTGGAAGAATACCAGAGGGACATTTTCCAAACCGTATCCCTGATGCTCAATTTTGACAAAGAACGTAACCCTCTGGTTGCCCTTTACGGCACCACAGGAGAGGACAGCGTGCACATGACTCCAGTCAAACAGCGCACACTGTCCTTCCTCTCTCTTTTGGCCAGACGTTCAGTATTGCTAAGAGGGAAAAATGCTGCCCCACCCACCCACGCTTAGGGGCTGAGGGACACTGTGTCCTGTCTAAACCTTGAAAAGGTCTGCAACTCAGTCTGCAAATTAAAACAATATTTCCAAAAGGTGTGGGGACCTTTACTGAGGATGCTTTTACACCTGCCCTGTTTGGTTCAGTTCAATCAAACTCAAGTTCATTTCCCCCCTAAGTGCGGTTTGTTTGGGCAGGTGAGAACACAGCAACCGTGCTCGGGTGCGCACCAAAACAACCGGACAGAGACCTTCTTGAAGAGATGGTCTCGGTCCTGTTACAAACAAACTCTGGTGCAGTTTGTTTGTGGTGAGAACATGTTCCGACCTTGAGCCGAACCACCTGCAGTCACATGACACATTGTTTGGGTTAAACATGAGCATGTTACAGTCCTGGAGGATTATTAATGTGCGCCTCCTCCTGTACTGCCTTAATATGCACATTCAGCACATCTAATGCATCAAAACATTGTTTTCTAGTTGGAGCTGCGCCTCGTTTTCAAACTGTATGGCTTTCCTAATATAGTACATGATGACCAGCACTAAAATCAACCTGCGTAGTTGTCCCTCCATTGTGACATTAGAAAGTGTCGCATTTATCTCGCAATTATGCAACTATGTCACAAAATAATTCCCTGTTTCGGACCAAAGCAAGCAAACCCTAGGTCTGAAAGCACCCTGAAATACTCAGTCAAAAGTTACTTTCTTACTCTTGTTTCATCTCTCTGTGAATCTGTGTCATTCATACAATCTGTATGAGCTGATCAAATTCTAAACCCCTCTTCTATTATTTATGTATTTGACTCATTTTTCCCTTTTTTCTTTTCTAAATATAAACCCAGACCTCAAGCAACTTCCTGTGTGCTCCTGTGACTCCAGGGACTACGTATCCTTATGGAATTCCAGCTTATTGTTGGGGCCGATTGGGGTGAGGGATAACTGAGACAAGATTGAATGCTGTGTTCCTACACAATGGATGTACTCTACTACTAACATATTTGTTGATAACTGTACAGTTTTCTGTCTTTATTTTGTAAACTTGTTAAAATTCAATAAAAAAATTCTTGAGAAAAAATGCAAAGGTTGCACTGGTTGCACACACTAGTTCTTCTAACTTAAAGGTTCAGTGTGTAGGATTTAGGGAGATATAATAGCAGAAATTGAGTATATTTTTAAGAGTATGTTTTATTAAGTGTATAATCACCTGAAAATAAGAATTATGTTCTTGTTCCCTTAGAATGAGCCCTTTGTATCGACACAGGGAGCAAGTCCTTGTCTGTGGAGATCGCCATGTTGCATGTTTCTACAGTAGCTAAGAATGCACAAACCAAACACTGGCTCTAGATAGGGCCATTCACACTTTCGCCTTGGCCACCATAGTTCGCAGCCCCTCTGCGAGGAGAGTGTCGTAAAAACATTGATTTTTTTAAATGTAAAACTGCTTTATTCTGTATTTTCTGGTTTAAAGCACCTGGTCCATGTGTTTTGGAGAGGAAGAGGCCTCTGTAGATAATTAAGCTCCCACTAAAAACCTCCTGAACAATGAACACTGAAGGAATTCAATATTGGAGAAATTTTAGCTGGTTGCAAATTGCAGTACTCACCGCTTGATGCCACTAAATCCCCCTAAATCTTACACACTGCTCCATAAAAAAAATTTATTTCGCAACTGTGAACTGAAATGGGAACTGCTGAAAAAAATCCTCTTTCTCTATAAAAATCAATCAAATCTTGTATACAGATATAGTGATATGTTACAGATGTAGTTTTTAAAATGTATTTTTGTAACCAAAAAAGATTTTAAGTGAGTATAACGGATCCATTTTTGCTTACATGAGAATAATATTTGGCTGCTATTGAATGCAAATGTAAACATTTATGCAGCTGTACAGTTCAGACGTCCACTTCCTGCTTGTGAATAGAGCGATATACTGCTAAACTGTAAATGGAAGTCAGTAGATTTATTTCCCTTGTTTGGGGTGAAATGATAAGGTTATTATTCCCTTTCTTTCCATCAGTATATCAGCATAGTGCAGAGTAACAATTTCTCCCCTCTCAGCAGGGAAAGTGACAGTTCAAGGCCTTGAGCCCAGAAACTGGCCCTCAGTACTGGGGATTAGATGGCTGCTCTGGTCTCTGTGTGTAGATAAGAAGAGTCATCAATCCCATTCTTAACACCATTTCTGCTCTCGAGTAGAGAGATTTGCAACACAGTGTGAGCGCCTGCAACTGATGGTACAGAATACTGCACTGGTTCTACACATGCTCTAATATAAAATGATAATATTAGAAACTGTTAATTTATTAATCAGCTATTTTTATAGTTATATGTTTGGCAATTGTGCTACTTGTAGTTTACAGTTCTAATTGAGAAAAGAAACAAAAACTACATAAAGAGAAAATCTGTTTCCTTCCCAAGAATAAATACTTTCTGTAAATACTACAGATTGATCAAACAAGCAGTCTAAGATCTCTATTTGCTCAATCCATAGTGTTTCATAAACCCTCTGTTTGAGCTCCCTGGATCTACAGAGTCCCAGATGAGTGCCAGTCTTTACTCACCATGGTAGATGGTGCTGCTGTTGCTGCTGAGGTAGGATTCCACCAGCGGAGCCTGTTCCTCGCTCTGTTTGGTCCGACGAGTGCGAGATCTCCCATCCACATTAGACTGGACCATCAGAGGCTCCTGCCTCTTCTTCTTCTGCTTCTGTTCAATGAGCACTCGCTGTTGTGAAGGTTTCACGTACGTGTGCACATGCACACAAACATGCCCAAATAAAAAGAAAAATAATGAGGGCACAGTTCAGCAAATTAAAGGAAAGTAATTATACGCACATCACACAGGTGCAGGCTATTAGAAAACAGTGTAAATGAAAAAAAAAAACTGACACCTGCACACTTATTGACTTTACATCAGGGGTTTTCAAACTTTGGGCCCAAGGCACACCAAAGCTCAAGCCAAAATCTCAGGGCACACCTGTATTTATATCTGTGCACAATAGCTTCTATAACGTGTGGAATCGCTCTTATTATGACATAAGACAATAAAAATAAGAAAAAAGAAGACAGGTAGCTTTTGTGAAAATGTCTACTGACAGTTTTTTTGTTCTCTTTTCTTTCGACGGTAAGTCCTCATCGCTGGCTGCTTTGTTGTAATTTGCTCATACAATAAAGTGATCCATTGTCCTTCTCACGGCTTTCTCCTTTTAATTATCATCATCCCTCACTGGCTGCCAATCAGGGCCTTTGATGTGTCACACAATTATAATTCCCACGCACGAACGGCGACAAATAGGTTCCCCGTGAAGGTTTTTTTTATATTAAATTAAATTACATTTTTTAGCTAGAGTTTGCCTCTTTATTAGGAAATGGGTGTGCACGAAATACTGAAACATTCAGAACTTTTTGTATAGGCCCAGTTGAATATTGCAATAATAATGTATGGTTATCACAAAATCCCGCAACACACCTGGATTGGCATAACGGCACACCATTTGAGAATCACTGCTTTAGATGGTAAACCACACCTGCCATCATAGAGCTTGTCAGTCTATTGGTGTGCATTATATATACAGTTTCAGCAAATGAAAGAAGTTACACCCCTCTTATTATATATTATTAAAGGAATAGTTTAAGTTAGCACAGAGGTCACTGAAGTCAGCACCAATGACTGCAATAAAGCCATGATATATTATAATCTCTATAACTGCATGGCCGTATTTAACCTGACAGTCCACAAACAAGTTTTTGCACATATCTGTGTATGATACATTTCTAAACAAACTTGCCTCACTGAATGATTGTGTAATATATAAGCTGCTAATTGTTTAACATCACCCAACTTGGGATCAGAAAGCTATGACAGTATCATTTAGAGGCAAAGCTTTACTCTACTTACTTAACTTAACACAATGCAGTTTTTCATTTTAAACCATTGTTTGTGATAATACCTCATAAGGCATCGCAGATTTCCTTGTGAGCTATCTTCATACATAATGTTGGCTTTAAAAGCAAGTGGCAATAGCAGTGTTGGATAAATCTTTTGAGCCAGCACAAGCAACTGAAGATGTTTAAGGATGAGCTACCCAAACCACTTTGACCGGGGGCTGGATATAGCTATTCATCTGGACCAACTGTCAGCTATATGCAAGTCCTCAAACCAGAGCTCATCAAATATTGAAGGTTTCTATTAGTGGAAAATTCAGGCAGCAGAGCATTGGAGAGCCACAGTATCCCCCGCAAAGCTCACTTTTATACCTTTAAACAGTGCATGGGTTTGACGGTTAAAATAGTGCTTGTCTTGTCATAAAACTGGGCTGTCGAAGCAGTAGAAAGATGCAAATACTTTTGAAATTGGGGCTGCATGACCAGAGAAAACAGAGGAAAATGGCTGTGGCATTTGCTTTGGCTCAAGAGGTAAAGACCTACAACTACCAGAATGCACTGAGCCACAATGGCTCAATAATAGCTTCCATTAATGAGCAACATAATGCAAGCCTGGTTGTTTTGACACAAGAAACAATATGGCGGCTGGCTGGTAAGAAACAATACAGCCAAACAGTGAACTAAAATACACTTCTTAAGATATTTTAGGCAAAAAAGGCAATACAGTTACAGAGTTTTGGTGGTTGTTTGATCAGCACTGCCTGCTTTCACTGTGTGATCTGAGTTTGGTCTGCATTTGAGAAAGTCAGAGAGGGGCTGGTTTCTTTCTTTCCGCTTCTATATTCTTTGTGTCCATGACTGCAGACATATGAAAATGCAGAAGTACAATCTGCAGGAGGTAATGCCCTAGCACCAGAGAAAATCTGCTGAATGACACGCTTGAGCTGAGAGATGAGCAGAGAAATCTGGGCACTGACAAAATGGAGGGAACTATATCATAGTTGATTTACACAAACTACCCACCAAGGCTGCCCCCAACTAAGAATTTTGCTAGTCGACCAATAGTTGTCATTTAGGGCCATTAGTCAACTAGTCGCCTGCATGTTTACGATATTAATGTAATGATTAAATGATATATTTTGGGCGGGGCAACACAATGGTTTGAGTTGAAGGTGTGAGAAAGAATAGTATCAGTAGCATTGTTAACACTGTGCTACATTACAGAGAAATACAAAACTGTACTAATGAACCTTCATTAATATAGGCCTATATTTTATCTACAAGTGCACGTCACACACTGAGCGAGCCGCCTGTTAATGACGCTGTGGGCTAATGGGCATGTAGCTACTTCCATGTTTCAGATGATACATCATGTTTGTAGTTGACGAATGAAGATGAGTTTACATATCACCTTGGGTTCATCCTTCAACTTCTCAAAATGATCCTTCACTTTGGATTTCCTGCCCGACATGTTATTAACTAGCCTGTGTAATAACCGCAGGTACCAGCCCTGTTAATTAACATGACTCCTGTCTGACTGCTGAGTGTGGCCTCTTCCTGTGTCTGTCCTTACAAATTAAATTCCCACATGGTCCAGTCATATAGGTTTTTATTTATTTTGACAGGTGCAGCTCCTAACAGAGTTTCACATTTGTTTTTGTTTTTTTGTGCAACTAAGCGACCAATGAAATCTTGCCGACTATTGACCTTTCTGGTCAACTAACGTTTGGTCAACTATTAGGGGGCAGACCTACTATCCACACTGATACAAAGCTAGTTGAAAATCTGTGAAGTATCTCTTTAAAGCTTTGATGTGTGGGTAAGACACGGGTTTACAAACAAGCTTCTCTCTCTTTGACTAAACACTTACAAACAATGCCAAAGATATTGTGTTACTTTAAACCTTCAAAACTTACAGAAACCAGCTGAATGAAGAGTAAAATCATGAAGTAATATATTTCCTGCCTCAATAAATGATTAATCCAAACATTAATTGACTCTTGACACACCAGCTCATTAAAACTCGGCTCAGAGAGATAACAAGTCCTGGCTGGCCATTTGTGGCCTCATGATGGAGCAGCGGAAGTTTGTGTCATGATAAAAGTGCCCTGTTATAATTGATTTTGCCACTGTGTTACTCTATTATCAGAACTGCAGGAGGAGCAGTAAAGACTTACCTGTCTGTCCAGTTTCTGCTGTCGGAGGTTGGTGCCCTCATCATCTAAAGTGCTGCAAAGAAAAGAGCAGAGAAGGAGGGGCAGTGTTAAAATGATGGAAAGTGCTCCTCAGCTGTTTATGATGTTTATAATGTAATAAAGACATTTTCCAAAATGCTTTAGTTAATTCACTCGCTACTCTGAAACTGTAGCAGAAGGTTGAACACTTACAGTATCTGACTGTATTTTAGCTTCACTGCCTTTAATAAACAATACATGGTAATGAAGCAGGAAATAGTGTGTTTGTTTCTGCTGTGAGACATTTTGATTTCACATTGAGACCTAAATTAACCTCATGGCTGTTATTATCTCTACACGCCCCACAATGCATTGGCTTATTATTCCCTGAAAAACAAAATGAGTGTTTGTGAGTATATAATAATTATATAAAAGGTGTTCTGATAGCTTTGTGCATTCTTATCTTGAAGACTACAACAATGTGGGACTATAAAAGGATTAAAAGTATTAGAGAAGATTTTCTGGTCTTATATTTTGGGGTGTTTAACTAAAAAGCCTTATCTTGCCTGTACTGCATGGGCTTATCTGGTGTATATTTTGTTGACACTAACAGTTGCTTATAGACTTAATGAATATAAAAGCTAGTCACTCTCGTACCTTTCATTTTATTTATTTACTTTGCCCACAGGCTAAAGCGCTGATCAAAATACTTCTAAAGAATAAATTAATTTAAAAAGAAATATGACAGACAAAATATACAGGAGATCATGGATGACATACACAGGAGAATGTGCACAGTACATTAAAACATTGCGGGTCACGGGGGGGGGGGGCTGGAGCCTATCCCAGCTGACACTGGGCGAGTGGTGAGGTACACCCTGGACCGGTCGCTAGACTATTGCAAGGCTAACACATAGAGAAAGACAACCATTCACACTCACATTCACACCTACGGCCAATTTAGAGTCACCAATTAACCTGCATGTCTTTGGACTGTGGGAGGAAGCCGGAGTACCCAGAAAAAACCCACGCTGACACGGGGAGAACATGCAAACTCCGCACAGAAAGGCTTCCACACCCGGGATCGAACCAGGAACCCTCTTGCTGTGGGGCGACAGTGCTAACCGCTGCCGTGCCGCTGTGTTCTAACTCCCCACCCTGGATTCGAACCGGGAACTAAGATACAAAGTCCAACATACAAAATGCACCAGTCACTTGTACAATAAGTGTAACTGAGGACACAGCTGCACAGCTAACAGTGTCATAGCATCTTGGATAAAGGTGTTTATATCTTCTGGGTGGCTCATAAAACTGACACTGAAGCAGTTTAATGAGAGCATGTGTACTTTGATAAATACAGCCCTTTAAAAAATAACTCCCCCTCAAAAACAAGTGCCAGAGTGCTTATAAAGCTGTCACATCTTCTCTTTGAGTACAACAGCAACATAATCAGAGGCATCACTTGAGCATGATGCTGTAAGTGAAGTCATGGAGTCCAGAGAAAAAACATATTATGAAGCTGTCCCAGATCATTAGAGAGAGAAAAGGAACAATTTGAGATGTCCTTGGTTTCCATTGCCGAGTTGATAAGACATCCTGAGTTTTACCAGAAAAGAGCCACAGAGATCCGTCTCCAAAACATGTCCGATTTACTAAAAACTCCTCCTTTCACTGAGACACTGCTTTATTTCCTTGAGACCTATAATTTGATTTTAGGATGGTTTTCCTCGCAGCAGACGGATTATGAAATGTTAAATAGGCCATTACATGCCTTATAAGTTAATTTGCATTTGTGGAGCTTTAAAAAAACTGTTGCAGCTGAGATTTTGCAAAAGTGACAAGAAGGCGTAAAAAAAAAGTGACTGTGAGTGGAGGTGCGTGTGCAGATCTGCTCAACTACATCAACAGAGATTAAATTATAACTGCAGCAAACATTTTCACTGTTTTTCTTTGGATCCATAGCTCACACGGAGGAGTCTGTAGCAGAGAGCATATAGACAGCAACGTCTGCCACGATAAAGGCAGAGACAGAGGGTGTAATGATGGCAGGTGTCGTCTGCTGCACACACTGTAAAAGCCCTTTGAGGCACATTTATGATTTTGGGCTGACTGAACAGCAGTTATTCTCCACCTACACACTTTACCTTTCATAGACAAAGGATTTGATAGATGAAAGAGATTTAGCCTGTACGGTTTCACCACAAACTGCTTAAACGGACATTGTTAGCTACAGTAATCACCCCCTCAGTCCTACTAGCGTGAACGTCTTTCAGCAGGTTATCCTGTTGGTGTTGCAGGGGAATGTGACAAATGTGACAGATGCTACTATCCATGTGTACGTCTGCATTTTTTATATCTCTCAAAAGCATTCTTGTGTCCTCTGCAGCCCATTTAATGTCTGATGCAATGCACAGAGAAAGCAAGGACAAAAGGAAATCACGGCGGATTCATCGCAAGAGCATCATCACATCCCAACGGCACAGACGGCACAATATCAAGCACACACCTGATCTCAGCCTCTGGAAATGATTCTCTGCTTTCCGGAGCAGATTGTACGAAAACAGCTGGGAAATATCTTCCTCTACAAGAACACCAGTATTGACTTGAACATTATTTGATTTGGTGGTGCACTGCACCCTGACATAATGCCACCGGCCTAAGCAAATGCCTTAAAGGTCAGTGTTGGTAAAATGAATGTCTAAATGATTTCAGTAAGTTGGCCACTGTTTCTCTCTCCGCAACAGAATGCTTTAAGTGAAAAACATATGGATAAATGCAATTTTTTTTTAGTGCTGCCTTCTTTATATGATAATCTGTGAACGAGCAAACATTAACATAGAGGGACAAACATTATAGACACTACTTATGCAAAGATAGAATAAAAACCCAAGTTACAGTGTAATAAACACTTAGAGAACATGTAGTCACATCACATTGTGTACAATGTAAAGAGCATTAGCCACATGTTCTGCCATATTAAAACAGGGCTGCAGCTATTTTCATTATCAATGTCATTTTCACGAATCAACCAATTAAATGTTTGCAGTAAAAAAAAATCATGGGAGATGGATACAATGCTTTAGCATTGTTTGACCAAAAGTCATAAAGCCCAAATTTACATTGAGATGAAACAGGCGAGAGCAAGTCTTACCTTTGGGAGTATTTTTTTTAAATGATGCATTATTTAAAACTATAGTAGGTAACTTTAATAAAAAATAACTTGTTGTTATATTTGCTGAAACTGTACCTACATCCACACTGATGATCTGTCAGAAAAATAATGTTCTTCTGCCTCCTCATAGTGCTTCTAATGGCCTTTGCAAGAATCCACCACACATGAAAAAAACAACCAATTAGAGCAAAGAAGTCTCTAAACGCTGCTGTCAATCATGATCTCATTATTGCCGCCAATCACTGCTCCTAAACTGCAGTCAGGCTGTCAAACTAGGCAGAGCTGCTCAAATATAAATCAAGACTTTGTTACTGCATTGCCTTTTTCTCACCTCAAATGTTTTCAGAAACACATTTTAGTGTACTGTTTAGCTGTAAAATGAGAAAGTTCCTGACCCAGCTGCCATATTGAAAACAGTTGGGACAAAACAAAGCACCACCCACTAGCTGGACCAACTTTAACAGCTTAAAAGTACGCTAAAATATGTTTCTGAAGACATTTGAGTTGAGAAATAAGCAATGTAGTAACAAGAATCTCGAGCCATATTTGATCAGCGCTGCCTTGTTTGACAGTTTGACCGCGATCACGAGCAGTGATTGACATGATTGACGGCTGCGTTAGAGACTCCTCGGCTCTCATTGGCTGCTTTTGTTCCACAGTGAGAGATTTTGATTTTAACAAATATCATTAGAAGTGCTATGAGGAGGCAGAGGAATTGATTAATTAAATTAAAAGGGCAATTGTTTTACAAGTATGTGAAATGTCTGCCAGCTTGGTAAAAAGGATTACTTGATGCTCAGGGAGAGAGATACTTTTGTTCCATGCTCGAGACAAAATGACAGAAAAGAGAACTGACATTGAACAGTTTTTATTATTTTTCATCAGACTGTTTTTACTACGACCTTAAAATATAACGTATCATGTTGATTCACCGCCGGACCTAGCACATTCAGCACGCTGGGCAAGCTTCCCCTGGCGCCCCCCCCCCTCTGGCTGGCGCCCTACGCAGCTGCCTATGTTGACGAAAGAAGATCCGCCACTCTGATGATTTAATTAGAAAACTAGCATTTACATTGCTGTTAACTTTAAACCTTCCTCTTCCAGTGCCCCCTGATTAAACAGCTTTTAATTCAGAGTGACCCTGAGTATACCTGCTGTGTTTGTGTGGGAGTTTGTTCATCCATCTGTCTCTGCTTGGAAGAATAAGTGAAACTCATCTCATGTAAACAACTACAGATCGGGCTAAGCAAAATAACAACAAATCCAATTATGAATGAATTTGTGACAACATGTCTCCCACAAACAAAGTTATAATTTGACAGATGCCAGTCTTTCCCAGTAACATGGTTAAAGATTATCTCCATGCCGACAACAGCGCTCCATTTCCACAGTAGTGCTTTTCTTGCATTTGTGCTGTTGTACTAAGTTTTTAGTAAATCTGAGTCGAATCATTAGACACTGCACAAACTTCACTGACAACAATCATCAGGGGTTGGTGAACGTCACGGATCCCTGCTGCTGTGGAGGATCAAACCAGAATTTTACTGTGCCGCCCCCACTGTGCTGCCTCACTGATTGTACCTTCAGCTCATTTGGCCAGGCATTTTGGAGACCCCCTGAGAAACCTCAACGAATCCTAATTAGAGGTCAACGAGAGGTTTTCTCGAGAAGACGTAGGGAGAACGATCTACCGCAGAATAGAAAATGATGGAAGATGAAGGGAGAAGTTTTCTGCTGAGGTGTGGTGTATGAGAAAATGATGTTGTTCCAGCAGCCTTAACTGTGAGTGGAATTGTTCTACAGGCGTTATGTTTTATTTACATGCAAATGCAGATTGTGACAAAGTGTTTCCTTACAGTCATTCTGCCTTTTATATGACATTGTGTTGCATATGCAGCTCGTGACACAAGCAACTAATGATTTTTTCCAGTGCACAATTCCCTTATTTTACATTCTATTACCTTCTGGGCGATGTGTGTGTGTTTAAAAGCCATTTTTTACTCTCAACAATTAAAAAACCTTTCATGCTTACTGCCTGAAGACGTATAAATAATGTGACATCCAAATGATAAATGGCCATATAGGTGTATGTATTTGCATAATGAATTTGGTTGGTTACACAATGCTTATTGCAGGGCTGATAGTTACAACATAATTAAAAGCAGAATGCATTTCAAATTTTGTATTTTAATTATAATATTCCATTCTTTACTTGTCAGTTCGTTATCTCTCAGCTTGATTAATGCCAGCAGCAGCAAATCTGTTTTCATTTCCCGTTAAGTCTCACCGCTGCACGATAAATAAAGCTAACAGGTGGTTTGTCAGGTGGTTTGTGAGAGTTTTATACTCATACCTCTGTCAAAAGCCTCAGCGTGACAGTCACAGTGACAGTGGATAGTCACTGCTGCAGCTACAGCATGCAGGATCAGTCGGTGAATATTCTGTCTACCTGTAACTCTGCACTGCCGACTCTAGTTTGACAACAAAGGCCCACACAGATGCAATGAAAATGTATTTACCTCCCACTCTCTGTCAGACATACAGACAAACAAAGCACTCCATGTCTGCAATCACAGTAATCAAGTGTGTGAATAGGCATCAGACAGGAAGATAATGACACAAACAGAGCTGTGCCTGCAGAGGTCAAACAGCTCGTTATTCTGGAGAGTCTCTGGTCACTCTTGCTCTGCAACACACTGATAGTGAGGTTTACAGGAGGCTTTCTAATCTATTTAAAGGTGCAAGAAGGACAAAAAGTATCAAGTATGAAGACGGCTCTGTTTACTATTAATGAGACCAGAATTTTGGTTACGAGACCGTCATATGGTCAAGTGAACATCTAGTTAACAAAATCTTGTATTTATTATTAAATAATTGTGGACCTAAGTGTGCAAAGCCATGTTTTCCATTTAAATTAATGATATCTTTTAAGCTGTTTAACTATTTGGTTGCTATTTATCTGTCTATGTTTGAGAGCAATAAACTGATTCATTGTACTGTTTGACTGTCTCTATGCCTGTATCTCAATTAAAATGTATTTGTAAATTACTGTTATTTAACAATATGAAAGAAGAAAATAATATATTAATATAGATGGAATTTAAGAATCAGATTTCTGCTGTGCTGTATCAAGCACCAGGCCTTTATTCACAGTTAAGTGTTATGGAGCTAGAACAGGAAGTTTCGGTAATGACAATAAAGTTTGGCTTTGAAAAAGGAAACATGAAAAATAAGACACAGGCATTAGAAATTATTTTAATTTATTTTTATATTTTTTGCATGCTGACATTGTTCAATGACAATCTTCTGATTTTTTCTCTAATGGCCTTCCTTTTTCAGTGTCGTGTTTTGTTTTGTTTTTTACGCCGCTTTCTGTCACTGTTTTTGTGTGGAGGGGAGGAGTTTGAAGGGAGGGGGCAAGGACAGTGTGATTCACACAGAATCTGCATTCTAAGGAGAGAAAGTCCTCTCTGAACCCACAGTCCTTCAAAAGTGACATAACAAAAAACTTGGATGATTGTCATTGAAAAACACATCAGAAAAACTATGAAATATAATAAAATAATTTTTAATAACAAAATAACATTAAAATACTGCCAGTTGTAAATTTCATCCTGTTAAACATTTTTAAAAGCAAAAATCTAATGAAAATCTTTATTTGGACACAAATTAGAGGATTTTTCATTAACTCTGCCAGCCACAAGTGACTCTGACATTCAGGCAAGTGACGGATTTGGCTGTTATCAGTCGCTGAGACTCCTCTTCACACTTTTAAAATAGTTGTACATGCATCACCAAGTTTTATATGTGTGACCGTCACCGGCTGATTCAGTGGCAGCGACACCTGGCAACACTGGAGGACAATCCAAGTGTGCACACTAGAACATGATTAGTTTACATTTGCATTCAGTGCATGAAATTTGATTGTGAGAACATTAATATGTTGAGCACTGCAACAACCCAGCTGACCTTATCAGTAAATAATAAGGCTAATTTTGACAGAATGTGACATTATAATGAAGAAATAATACATATCATGACATTAAACAACCTATGTATTCAATTAACGAACCTCTGACAAGATTTTCTGAAAAGGGTATGTGTAATAATGTAATGTAATAAGTGTACATGCATTTTGATACTATACAAATTTCATTGTTTTTTCTGCTGTCCTCCCTGGGTTCCCATGTCAGAGATATGAAGAAAGATCTAGAGATTTTCATGAGTCTGGTGAGTTTGCTCCCCACAGAGAAGAAATGAACTGCTGTTGTGTGTGTGTGTGTGTGTTTGTGAGCTATTTTTTTCATCATTTCATTAATTTCTGTGAATGCATGCACAGTATATCTCTAATGAGGTGAGAGAGCCACACAGTGCAGCTGTCTCCTCCAACTCTGCACAGAGGTCCATGCATTTTTCATGGCAGCTTCACTGGATGAGAGAAAAACTGCTCATTGAGGAGCCACCAATCTGTCTGCCCCGACCCTCTCACTGACACTCAAACACGTAAAGAGATCATTTTGGACACTGGGAGTGGTTAATGTCTTGTTTATATATATATTTTGTCCCCTATTAAAATCCAGCTTTCAGCACATTTTTTCTTGAACAAAAAGTGAAGGGGTGAGAAGACAAAAATGTACAACAACCCAATAAATACTATTTGTTCTTCCCACTATTTCATCAGTCATGAACAATCCCTTTATGTTTGTTTAAAGACTTTATAAAACGCTTTTGCATTAATCTTATTTCATGTGACACCTAAATGTCGGTGTCTTTCAGGTGTTTTCCAGAAGTTTAATTTCATTCTGAAATTCATGGACTGCCACCGTAACTTATAGCAACCATGAGCCAATGGCATCAAAGTAAGCAGGGAAACCATGGCAATGGGTATTCAATCAGAGGAACGAGCCAGCAGCAGTACTGCACTTGAAATGATGAAAGCAGATGTAGGTTTCAGAGCAAGATGCTAAAAAGCTCATGTATGCTCACACTTTTCTTATTCACAAGAAAACACTTTGCTGCAAATGGGAGGATTATATTCCCAGCATCATGCAATATGTATCATATTTACACACAAACACATGAAACACACACTCTCACACAAAGGCAGGAACTTCTCTGGTGATTTTAAAGCCAACTAAGTGATGAAATGTGTGTCATTTAAACTACTTCCTTTGAATCCAATATAGCAGCAGTATTTTAAATTAAATTACAGGCACACATGAACAATATAACAGTGTAAGGAAAGAGGATATTCCTCTGCATGTGAACCAAATTGAGACCTCAATAGTTTATGCAGCTGAAATACTGGGATTCACTTCTGCATTATTTATATATTTTTCCCTGTGGTGCTCCTTTAGAAAAAAAGAGCCTCAGCTTAAATCATAAATACTTATGAGCAACATTTTCCCATTGAACATGTTCATATTAGCAAAAACAAGAATATAAAGCCACCTAAAAAATAAAAATAAAAATCCTGTCTCCATCCACATTGTTTGCTTTTATAGTGCCATTCAATGTTCCCCTTATCAGTCTGATCTCCTTGTCAGACACTCACATGACTGAACACCCGCTCAGATACACACACATGCACACACTGCTTCAAAAAAAAAAGAAGAAAATGAACACTGTGCCCCTCTTTCTCCCGTGTTCCCAGGCATGTGGTACAGTACCTGTAGGGAATCCAGTCGGAGGAGTGCTTGGAGCTCATTCTGTATCAATCACTCTGACTGCTGCTGCCTAACTGCGAGGCTAACGGCCTGCAACAGCACCAGTGCAAGTGTCTACGGGGGTCTGAGGACAGCGATCACAGCCAGAGAGCCCACATCGCCTGTTCATCCTCTGCACGCAGCCCTGTATTCCCCAAGCCTGCCTGTGTTCCTTCGTATTTCCCTTCACTGTGGGGCAGCAGATGACTAACAATCCAGACAGAGAGCCACACTCCTCAGTGATGCACACCGAGCGCATGAAATAGCCGTTTTCTTCTCTCCCATGTGTAACGCATCCAGTCAATGCCTCTCCTCTTCTCCTCTCCCATCCACCTCCTCTGCTCCTGCTCTGCGCTGGCTCTCTTCCCTCGCTCTCACTCAGTGGGCTCTATCTAAATCTCCCTCCGTTTCTTGCCCTTTAAATCCCCCCACCCTTCCCTTTCCTTCCTCTCTGTCCAAATCTCGCACTGTGCCTCTCTACCCAATCTATCTCTCGTTATCTCTCGTGTAGCATCACCTACAGCACCATCCAGTGCGCAGCCTTAAGCAAAAAAAGGTTATAGAGAGTCCCCCTTTGTCTTCCCTCTTTGATGTTCCTTCTCAGCTATTCCTGTACAGTGCCACCCCCCCCTCCTTCTCTATAATGCAACCACACAAACTCTCTTTCTGCTTCTTTCCTGCACACTGTCTGTGTTGCATGAGGCATGTAAAGCAGGGACTCAGATGTGTTTTCTGGACCATAATTTATTTATTCTCTCAGAGTAAGAGGCATTAGCATATGACTAGTGTTAACAGCCTTTAATTCAACACTCTCTACAGCCAGACAAAGGCACCCTGTGATAGTGCCACAGCTCTGAACCTCTCTCACACACATCTGCTTCCGCCCTCCGTCTGCCGCCCCTCACTGTCACCACACAAACACACATCACTCACTGTGTTCCCAGGGTTATTCAGGAGTCCATCTATAGACAGTTAAACCGAGCGGCTTCCTTGTGACAAAACTGCTCTACAAGGAGTCGATTCATGTCAACTCCATCAGCAGATATCTCTGGTTTTAAGTGTGTGATCCATGCATGTGCTGATTTTAAGAAATCTGAAACAATCCTGAAATTATTCAGGGAGGAAAATCTATCGCTTGTGGGTACAGATGAAAGCATCTTCCCAGCCACTGTCTCCCTGCAAAACAGCCTCAAGCCAGATCTTTTATTTGCTGTATTTCATCATCCATGTGTTGCACCAGTTCCTGTTATGTATTCAGATGGATTCAGGACATTCAGTGCACCAAACCGTTCTGAAACCCACAAATGCACTGAAGTGCACACGCACGTACACGTTTATGATTGCCAGGGCGTTTGTACTGTGATGAAGCTTACAGTAAGTTCATTCTCCCAAGGTCAGAACTCATGTGCTGATCACTGCGTCACATGATAACGCTGTAATAACGCATTGTGCAAAATGTTATTTAAGCAAAGACTGGTCAAAAATTGGAGTCACGCATTCAAGCATCTTACTTCAATTATTTATCGCATGCCTACAAAGATGCATCTCTGATAGAGTTCAGTGGTAGACTGCCAAAGTAAACCAGGGAGAAACTGAAACAGCCAACAGAGAATTTATTTTTATATGAAGTGCATGACAAAAATAACAATTTCATATCATATAAAAGTAGCGCTGGGCTTCTTACTGTAATATAAATTCTGATTTAACACTCACTGCTCAGAAAATATTATTTTTTTTTAATCTATAGTTTTGAATTTACATAAGACAGAGGACATAGCTTACATACTGTTAAACAATAACGCTACAATGACACTATACTCAAATACAAAATCAAACAAAACATAGCAGATGTCGGGGGAAGGGGGGGAATGCAGAATAAATGCAATTAAGTTCTTTCATGAGCCATTCTCCCTTGATAAGATCTTATAAAAATCCAGGGTCCATCATCTCCATGGTCATATGCACAAAGAGCTGAAGTTCTTGTGTAATTTCCATTTCATCATAAAGATCCGTTCAACTGACATAAAAGCTACAGCAATAATGCGGTGTGTTAGCTTCAGCTGCATATTCTCTATCCTTGTGCCTGAGAGGCAGACTGATGGACACCGAGGTATTTTCATATCCAGGATAGAAGACAAACTTAATATCACCATGTCCCAAAAACATCTCACTGGGAGGCAACACCACAACAGATACATGAGTGATCCTGCCTCACCACAGCCATAAATGTAAAAGGGAGCGATCTACATGGTGTAATACACGCCCTATGCACCACTTTAATTTGTAAAATTTTGTATCGAGCACATGTGGATACCATTGTTGTGTTTCTTAGGACGGACTCCCACTGCGCTGAGGTCAGGATACACCCAAGTCCCTCTCCCAAGATGGAAGCTAGGCTGCCTGAAGAGGCGAGGCACAATAACCCATACACTGCTGAAACTGCTCTCCTTCCCTCGGCAATACGACTCAATTTATTATCAAGTTCTCTATTGTTCCGCCTTGGATATATTCTTTGAGATGAGTGACCTTAAGATTGATCTCAACTGTAGGTATGACAGAAATTCAGCATCTGTTAAATTATACAACTTTTTACCACATCCCCATCCTTCGCAATCTTCCTCAGTTCATTTACACCACACTGCCGTATACTGTTTGTTAATACCGTTGTGATTATTATTGAATATTCCTTCTGTGGTGTCTTGTGTAGTGACAGAGATTCTCAATCGATTTCAATCTATAGGTTTCCAGCATGTGCCTTTTAAATTGCTTTCACATGATGTTAATAGACACTGACAGCCAACCTGAAATGAAAACACAATCATACATCTTTTCTCCACATGCATTCATCAACACACTGCATTGTCCAGCCAAAACTACATATAAGAAATCTAACTAGAACTTGGTTTTATTCTCCTCTATAACTGACAGCATCAAAGCTGACTGCAGCGTCTTTACTGAAAACATAATGAAACATTGATTGCATTCTCCAATGGTATGGCCTTTCAAAAATGTCAAGTCACAAAGGTGTTTCATTTTGACTCCAACAGAAAAAAACTGTTGACAACAGTAAAATAAATCAGCTTTCATGAAATTCCAAACAAATCGATCCCTCATACAGTGTTTCTCTCACCAGGTTGCAGACCAGCAGGGATGTTTAAATCAAACAGAGGACTGGGGAGTCCACTGGATCTTTTCTTTTTTTAAATGAGGTTGAGTATTAAATTGGTAAGCAGGCGCCCTATGTGTTTTCTATACTGATAAGTGTGTTATTTTGAGAGTGAAATAATACTGCATGAAATTACTGAGAAGCATGTTGACAACAGTTTGTATTTTACTGAAGTGGGAAATAGTCAGATGTCCCTCCCACACAGCTCTGCTGCTGTTTCTTCTGCAACTTACAGAACCGTATTTCCTCTACACAAGAAAAACCCTGCATGGTCTTCCCCCATCAAACTCAGAAAGACTCACAGAGAGACAGTGCAGTTTTTGGTTTTTATGTCGCAACCCAGGAGACCTGCGTTCTTTTTGGGCTTTGTAATTTATTCCATAATGCAGTTGTTATGATGAGACATCAAAATATGAAAATTTGCTGAAGAAAAACAACCTGCATCATCAATCCTCCCAGCAATTATCATTATTTGAGAAGCAGCACAGTAATTAGGAGGCATCTTGTGTAGCTGAGGATGGAGATGAAAGCCTCCAGCTAGCATCAGCTCTGCTCATGTTCTTGAGCAAGGCACCGGTTCCCCACATACTTAACATGAACTTAACATGAAATGGGGGCAAGAGACGTTACGTTTAGCCAACAAATGCACACGGATGGGTTCAGGCAACAAAACACGTGGTTAGGATTAGGAAAAAAGAACAGGGTTTGGCTTTAGAATCTTACGGGGTGCGAACACTGCTCTCTTGGGTGAAAGTCAGTGTTTGTTGGACCCATTCACCACCCCTCCCACCAGCCCCAGTCAGACTTTCGCCGCCTTAGCTTTCATCCTTTAAAGGATGCCCTTTTTCATTGGTTTCTGACGCTGCAAGTTGCTGCCCAGGTGCCAGATTTTGACAACTTCAGAATGAGACCAGGCTCGAGTGAAAGTCCTGGTTGTTGGACCAATCCACAACCCCTCCCACCTACCCTACTCAGACTTTTCGCCCCCTTAACTTCCGTTGTTGTCCAGCCATGTCTTCTCTGGACGCCACAAGTCCACATATCATGCCAATGTGACGGCTTTTTTCATCAGTGTCTGACGCTGGAAGTCGCTGCCCAAGTGCCAGTATTCAACGACTTCAGAATGAGGCTGGGCTGATTTATCAATCTAGTATGTTTTGGTGTGAGCTGCCAAGACGTCTGCCATCTCTCGAATATAATGGAACTAGATGGCACTCGACTTGTGGTGCTCAAAATGCTAAAAAAATACATTTGTAAAACTCAGCAGAAATGTCTCTTTCCAGGACTCATGGCCTCAAGATAATCCACAGACCTTGTTGTGAGAAGTTTTATGTTGGAACTATTTTCTTTCTACACAACTACACCTGCTAGCCGTAGCTCACCTGGCATCACTGAGCACTCAGCCAAGGAGAACATTAATGTTCACATCCCGCACTGTCACAAGCCCTTTGTCCATGCGTGGATGTCTGCCTCCTCTTGTGCAGTGATACATTTAGTGGATAAAGTTTAAAAGAAAGAAAATAGCTCAATTTGATAAACAGATATACCTCAATTTTTGATAAATCCAGATAGACAAATAGCACCACAAGTAAGAGGGAAAATGTGTATTTTTGACTTGGGGGTTAACTTTCCTTTTAAGAGATAACTATAGATGACAATCAACAAATGTATCTGATTGTTAAAGAGCCTCTGTGGTTAATGGTGCGTACCCTGCGAATCTGCCAGTGTGATGAAAGTGGAAGTAAATGGAACAAGCCACACCACTGAGGAACAGGTGTAAGCGCAGCACCCTGCTTAATATTTGATGCTGAAGGGGAGACTTTGAAGTTTGGTCATGAGAGAGATAGAATTGGGAGGAAGGCTGACTTTCATATAATTTTGTGGAGACAAAAGTATATTTTCCATCCTACTAGACTCAGCAAACAGAGTGCTTTCTTTCCTTTTTCCCCCCCATCTGGCCTCATAGCCATTACAGCATTAAACAGCAAATGATAAGATCCTCTCGACAAATTAGATTTTTCCAGTCCAGAATTTGTACAGAGTTTTCCCAGAGGCATTTTATTGTTGGTAACAGAAGGGCAGCAGTATCAGTAATTATAATAATGGTCCTGGCACAGACGGCACACACTGATGTGAAAATGGATCTCTGGCTTGTGTCTGCATGTCTTAGTCAGACTGGCCGAAACACAGCTGCAGAGCACACAGCCTTAATAATATAGCAGCCTGATCAGGTATGCAGGATGTGTGCCAACTGAGGAGCGACATTTACCTCTGTATGAATCTACGTGTTAAATATTTGTATATTTTATTCATCACATGTAAATCAAACAAAACCCAGGTGCCACACAGGAGCCACAGCTTATGAGCAGGAAGGCCCGAAACAAACTTATGTCCATGTATGTCCACACTGATGTACAGTATATTATGTGTGTTTTATAGTGGGCACTACAGCGGTCGCTTCATTTCAAAGTTCCAAGGGCTTGCACTGCGCTGGGACAAAAAAAAAACTTCTCCTACATTGTTCCCTGGACTTGGATTAATCTATAGAGTATAGTTGGGGTGTAATGATACATCGATTTGGATCGATGAATTAATTCAATGACCAATAGTTCAATATTATCAATGTGTGCCATCATCTTAAAGATGTACCATTCTTTTGAAATTCTCACAGCATGTCTGTGTCACCATTTGCTTCCAAACGCACCTCCTTCCTAAACATTTAAACGGTCCTTGCAGCCCAGCACCAGACAGACAATGGCAGACAATTTATTGCACGTCTGTCCGTCCTGGAAGAGCTATCCCTCCTCAGCTGCTCCTCCTGAGGTTTCTGTCTGTTTATTTCCCCTATTAAAGGGTGTTTTTGGGGAGTCTTTCCTTATCTGATGTGAGGGTCTGAGGACAGAGGGAATGTCGTATGACGTAAAGCCCTCTGAGGCAAACTGTGATATATAATATTGGGCTGTATAAATAAAACTGAATTAAAATTGAATATTGATTGATGACCCTGGCATTGAATCAGATCAAAATTGTATCATGGCAGACTTTGTGCTATCAGCGAACATCATATCATTGTCCAAAGGATATATACTGTATATCGTATTGTGAATAATCTTAAGATTTACGCCCATACAGTGTACTGTATATTAACAAACTAGTCCCCTTAGAAAAATGTAAAGCCATGTTAAAAGTCCTTGTAACTGAGAAATGCAACTGCTATCTTTGAGCTGGATTTTAGTCTTTTTTCTTGTGTGTTTTATGACTGTATTTCCTCTCTGCTGCGTTTTATGTCTTTCTAAACTGTAACCAGTGTGTCATCTCCGCCAGGCCTACCTTAGAAAAGAGAACTTCCCTCTCAAGGGACTTTCTGGTTAATGAAGGTTAAATTTAAATAATAATAATAATTTATTTTCGTCAGCTGCGTTGCTCTTCTGATGTCTTCACCTCTGGAAGACATCAGGATTTACAGAAACTATGTGCTGTCATGCATCCCAAAATGAGGGCTCAGCCATCAAAGGAATAGTCCTGCAAAGTTGTAGATTATGAAGGACTGAAGAGTTACTTCTCCTCCTCAAGTGCATACTTGAAATGAAAATGGCCATTTCTCCCCTCTTGCCTCACAGATATCAAAACTAATGGTGCTTCTCTGCAATTTGTAAATTCAGAAATACACATGTAAGAGCAAATAAGGTGGTAAATACCGGTGGTAAAGTTCAATGATACCTGAGTTGTGATTTTACCTTATGATGGACACTTGGAAAACATTTTACCAAGTTTAGGGCAAATCACCGAGCGTAGGAGGGCTTTTTCTACTCTCTGCACAGTTGTTGCCAACAACATGCCAAAGATGCTGGAACAAACACAAAAATCTGATAAATACCTTGTGATCAGGTAATATTGCACAACTTGTTAGTAAGGCGGTGACTTACATCTTGCACACACACAGCATTGTGTGTCTGATGCATGTTCTTGTCAGGGAGTCTTCAGTTGTGAGGTCACAGTTCTTCCCCAGGTTGTTTTTGGCCTTCCAGAGAGGAAACAAGAAAAGCCTTAAACACCCTGGTGAACTGTGACCTCAGAAGTGTAAACAGCTAATCTAACTTTGGGGGGGCAAGGCAAAACATGCTGCATGGGATAGGACCCAATGAAAGCAGATAGTTGCAGTCTAATGTTCCACAGGGAACAAAGAGTATTAATGAGTAAGTAAGACCTCACACATTTCGATTAGGATTCAGGACTGAATTATGTAAAACAACATATATAAATATACTGAAATGAGGAAGTCTGTAATCAAGCCAGTCTCATTCTGAAGTCATCAAACACTGGAGCTTGGGCAGTGATTTCTGCGTCAGACACTGATGACAGACACCATCATTTCCTGTTGGCAAGATACACACCCAGACGCCATCAGTGTGTAACAGCAAGTGACAGCATCAGGGGGAAACGTGGTCAGACAACAGCATTAATTAAGGGGACTAAAATTCCAGGCAGGGGGTAAGAGGGTTGGTGGATGGGTCCAACAATTACAGCTTTTTCTGTTATCAGTGTAGTATCTTGCGTCCGTAGATGCCCAGCCCTAATGGATTTACAAGGCAGATTATATGTCTGCATGTCTGTAAGACCAAATATACGAATTACAGGAAAACGTGAAATACATCAAATAAACTGATCTCATGTTGTATGTGTGTGTTATAGTTTGCCAAATTTTCAAGTTTTTGAAATAAAACTAGCTCATATTTTACTACTCAGTCCATCCTTCTCATTTTCTTCAAACCAAAATAATTTAGGATTTTTGTTCTGTATTCTTACAAAGACGCACACAGAATGTCAAATGAACATTCATGGAGCTCACCAAAACCCTGACCATCCAGGTGAGTGCAATGGGTTAGTGATGTAAGATGCATTGGATAAACCTGTCATGCTCTCCAGATTCAGGCAGGACAGAGCTGCATCACTCTGCTGCATTTGGAGAAGCCTTGCAACGGGACTGCCCCCTCAAACTCTTATGACGTATGCAGCCTTGAAATGCGGACTTCGAAGGAGGCAATTAGGACACAGCTACGGAGTGAGTCACTGACTGGATCCACATTACATCACATCACACACGGGAGTGTGCTGCACTTCAGAGAGACTGGAGGCGAGCAAAGGCAACCTGTCAGCAGTAAATTGGTGCAAGCTAAAAAAAAAGCCCCTATCTGCATCAGGATTAAGAGGCTGATGGTGTTTAATAATGCTCACCTGTTTAATTATGCATAAACAAAACAGGAATGATGATGGGGTGACAACGGATATCAGATGGAACATTCTGTGAGAGAGTGCTACTCGATGGTGAACAGAAAAAAAGGTTTTTTAGAGGCTCAGATGTGCTTAACTGTACACACCTCTTAGTTGTTTAAAAGCCCTTCTGTTGCAACAGTTGTGAGAGTAATAGGAAAGCGACTGACAAACTAAACATTTACACATGAAGGCATAATGATGAGAGGAAAAAAAGCACAAAACAAACTGATTTTTTTGTAGTGCATTCTGGAAAATCTTAAATAAAAATACACTTGAAGAGGGAGTAAAGCATTGTTCCCTGTTCTCACTCAGGAAAGTGTCCAGAAACAAAAATGAAACAGCAGATGCATTTACAAATGCTTTCAAGCCTTTTCAAAACTGTGATTACATTGCATATTCAAACTACGTCTGACAGTCTACTTGAGAAACCGTACTCAAATCTCAGTCATAATCAGATAACATTTGATTCCAGTTTCACGCTGGAGTGCCAGGCTACAGCACTGCTTAATAAATTTGCCATAAAACCACCCTGAATGTAAAATACTCTATACGAAAAGCTGATTACACATATGGACTGACTGATTAAAAAAAATCCCACTCTCAGCCAAAAACAGCCCACTGAGGCCTATGAATCAGCAGCAGTCTGACGTTCCATTCGCTATCATCATTTATGGATGGAGACCTCGAAAAATGTCCTCGTACAAACATTCAAAGAAATTTATTTGAGAGCGCTGGTGGGTGGCTAAAAACCAGGAAGCCAGCCTTTGAAGGTTGCTGTGGGGCATCAACAGTGGCATCTTTATTTTAAGGGCAGTTGTAAATCTTAGAATGTGAGAGCGGGAAGTTGAGAGGGAGAGAAACAGAGAGACTATGTGTGTTTGTGAGTGTGAGCGAAAAGTAAATCTCACAGCTTCAGAGGCAGCGAGTGAGAGACTGTGTGTGAGCTTATGCATGCAAAAGAATGAAAAGAAAAATGAGCATATTGGCTTGTGTCCGATATCGACTGGATCTAATGTGTGCAGGCCATTGATTCCCTCTAATGTGGACGATGTGGTCTTTGCCGGTGACGGCAAATTGTGGGGGAAATCGAATGTATAATTCAGCTGCATTTTCAGGAAAGACTTCTTTTGTATTAGCATCACATCTGGTGCACCTGAGACTGTGTATGTGTCTGTCCTCGAGACTGAAGCACAGCATGAAACTATGCTAAGGAATCAGCAGGTGAGTGACCGACACAACCACACACCCCCACACACACACACGCACAGCCCTTGTATCAACAAAAATCCCTGTATCTCATCTCTCAGTGCCCAACAGAGGGCATGCATTAAACATGATTTGGATTAGAAAATGTCACGCTGGATGAAACAGTGTCCCAGTGTCCCAGTGAGGCAACCAGATGGACTGCTTCAATACACCAAAGTTCCTCTGCATCCTCCCTTCCATAGCACAACTGTATCTGTGTATGTATAATATGTACAGTGTACTACTGCCGCCTGTAAATGTCAACTGATCATTAGAGAAGCTAACAATTCACATTTACAGTCTGGGTACTTTTCTGCATCTTACTGCCAGTCTGTATTGTTCTGAACAACTGAACTGAAGCTCACACAGGAGCTCAATCTGATCTACGGTCTAAAGAAACTAATTTATCATCCTTTCAAACAGTTTAAAGATAAACTCCAGATTGGATGATATCACCCTATATTTCATAAAACAAACAAACATGTCATAAAATTTGTAATAATGCTGGTTGTTAGCTGAACCTCACAAACACAGACACACATTTAAAAAGATATTTGCCTAACATGACATGAACATTGCCTCAGTAACACCCAGAGATCTGAATCACTCCCTCAGTGAGAGAACTTGAATGAAGGCTATATGTCTTGAGCTTTGCAAGCTGATGTTTATGGCAGGGTTTCCATTTGGAAACCACTAGTTTCCACAGGCAACAGACAAAGATGCACAGCTTAGTATAATAAGAGGCACAAACCCAATATGGACTCATGAGTCATCTCCCACATTTTCCCTCTGTATATACAGACATGTTTACATTTCTAGACAGCCAAATTGTGCCCTTAACTCGCAATGTCATTTTCCAGCTGTTAAAGATCCAATCCCTGACTTTTTTTTCCCCCAGCTGTTAAAAGTGTACTCCCTGGTTTTGCAATGCAATCATCAGAATAAATATTGGCATTGCACATTTCTGAAAGCGAGGGATATGCAGCACATTATTATGCAGCAGATGACTTTTTACGTTTCTTAAGTTTTCACAATGTTGTGGTTATCATGTGGTTATGTCTCAGCACAAAAATCTCTTGGGTAGGGTTCGGAAAAGATTATGTTTGGGCTTAAGATACCCAATTTGGGGGCCACAATTGCTGCTGGAAATGCAGCAACGGCTTACTAAGAAACAACCACTTCTGGTGGTACAATCGGCTGCTGGAAAGTGGTGATGACTGGCTAAAAAAACAAGTGGTTTTGTTGTTTGTTGGTCTCGAACAGTGGTCTGCAGCTTGGCAGCTAGCATGCCTAGGTGTCACGCCATCCACCATCCCCTCCACCTCCTCATGACAAACAGCCCATATACATCAAATCAAAACTAGGTCACCTCAGAAATGTCATTATGATACATATTAAATGTACTGCACGTAAATATATTTCATGTTTTTTAGGTTTATTTTGTTCCAATGCTTTATTCTGCTGGGAAACCTTTGGTTCTGGCATTCATGTGGATACCACCTGACACGTTCCACCCACTCAAACACTGTTGTAGACCAAGTACCCACCTCATTGCAACAGTACTCCCCAATGGCAGTGGTCCCTCAGCAGAAAAAAGCGGCATGCTACACTACAAAAACTATTTAGAAATGGCCTGTGGAGCGTGGCAAAAAGCTCAAGGTGTCGACCTGGCTTCTAAATTTCCCAGGTCCCAATCTGCTCAAGGATTCTTGTGATGTGCCGGTACCCCAGATGTACCCCTAATCCAAGGTGGGGCCTCCTTGGCTCTGACCTGTCGAGGCATGGACACAGGATCTCTGGGAGAGTCCTGCCATGTCCTGCTTGTTAATGGCACTTGCCACAGAGGGAATTCGGAGGCCAGGTTGACACTTTGAGGTCTTTGTCACGTTCCTTGGGCCATTCCTGAGCTATGTTTGCATGCTGCTTTTTTCTGCTGGGGGCCACTGCCATTGGGGAATACTGTTGCCATGAGGGGGGGTACTTGGTCTGCAACAGTGTTTGAGTGGGTGGAACATGTCAGGTGGTAACCACATGAATGCCAGAACCAATGGTTTCCCAGCAGAACAATTCATTGGAACAAAATAATCAAAGTTATTCAAATCACCTGTCAGTGGTTTCAACGTTTTGGCTGATCGGTGTATGACGTGAAAGGTAGCCTGGGTGTGTCTGAGTTCAAGTACCCTTGAATCAAACTTTCCTCAGCTTTTAACTGTGAAATAGCGCTTGTTTCTTTTAATCTACATCATGTTGTTATTTGGAGCACATATCATGTTGAATATTATCATCTACATTATTGATCAAAGAATTTGAGGTTTGTTTGATGTTTTCCCAGGCAGCTGTCTATTTAAGGAGCTTTCATGCTATCTTATAATTGTGCATAGCACTTTATAGGATCTTAAGATTAAAGTAAGCTTTTATTAAAAAAAACAATTGTATTTAAAACTACATTTTACACTCTTTGGTCCACAATACATACACATTTAAACTTACACTGCAAAACTGTGAATTTTCATCACACTGTCGGGGCGTTTTCAGACCACAAAAAATCTAAATAAATCAGAGGCATAATTTGTCTTTTCAGAAGTAAATAGCTTGTTTTTGGTTAAAACTGCATAAAAATGACATCCCATACAAAGTGATGTGCACACACTGTACCTCACACCCTGCTGACAGAAAGACAGCAGAGAGGCAGAGATGTTAAATGAGAGTGTCGTCTTGTCAGGTGCAGTACAGCGTGTGAGTGCTGTATCTATCTTTAGAGGATTATATGCATGTGACTCACTGTTCCTAAGCGGTTTCTGCTCATATTTATCTGTCTTCTTTATGTTTAATCTTTAGTCCTCAAATTAGTTTTCGCAGAGCCACACACTCACGGCTCAGTTTGGAAACCTCTCAGTAATTACACGCTATGAATCAGATGAGCAAATTACTGCAGATAAAACCTGAAAACTGTGAGCCGACTATTCCTAAATGACACTGTTACAGCTTGTTCACTGTGAAGTCATGTTCAACTGAAGTACTTTTCCATGAGAAATTTAGCTGACCGTGCCTTTCTGACTCTGAGAGAGCTGTGCTAATGACTGTTTTTGAATTCCACAGACTCAAGCGGAGAGATGGAGAGAGCGCCGTGGTGTGAATGTGTGCAGCCCTTGCATCCTAACTCAGCATCTTTGCGAGGAGGCGGCGGCTGATGTCTTTCTCTGTATGTCACGCTGCCTCCTCTGACACACGCTCCTCTGCCGGCTCGCTCCCGTGACCATGGCAACAGCGGAGACTAATTATCATTTAAAAGCTCACCGGTTAACCATAATATCTGCTTCAAGAAAAGACACACATGCACAAACACAAACCAATTACCATCACGCCAGTTGCCATAGCTGTGATTAATCAACATCTGGCTGTGCTTGCAGGGTGAAGTATCATCACTGTGTTGCTGCAGTAAGAGGCAGTGCTTTTTTTTTTTTTGACCAACAGGGGGACTCACTGAACAGCGACAGGAATGTGTAGTGATCACTCATGGGCACATGGAGGTGCTGTACAATAGCACAAGCTTTGCATTTCTGCCTGCACAAACCCTTCAATAACAGCTTCACAATTTCTGAGAGGGAGGGGAATTCACAGTTACTGTAAACGCACATCTTCTACAAGAGCTAACAGCACTGACTTGTATGGAAAATTAGTTGCTGAATACAGTGTGCCAGTCCCATTCTTGTGTTTGTCATGTCAGTGTTGTATCTGAAGGTATTAATCTACTCACAATCAGAGGGATGTCTTTACATTTTGAGTGCTAGACCAGTGAAAACATGATGTAATGAAATCACGTGTCATGCTGCAAATGAAAGTAGTGAAAGTCAAATTTACAGTCAGTCTTTTGAGCAGATTAAAACTAAATGCCTTGCTTAAGAGCACCTTGATGGTGACTGTTGTGGGAGGTGAAGCATTACTTGTAAGTAATCCCACCTTAAAGGAGAACTACGCCTATTTTTAAAATTAATTCATGTTATTCCTATGGTCTAAGAAACTTCAAAAACATAAGAAAACATAAAAAACCCTCTCTAAAATCCAAAAACTAGAGTGCTAAAACTTAAATTTGTGATGTCATCAAGTATGTGAATGGTGAAAGATGTTGTCGATGACACTGAAAGCACCCAGGGGAATGTTCTGAGTACATGGGTTCAACAGAATAAAGCTCATTTGGATAAAAAATGAAAAAGAAAAAAAGTCTGTAAGCCCACAAAATCAGTTTCCCATTCATTGTACTGTATATAGGGCAGCTCCGGACTTTATACCCTATGACATCACAAGTTGGAGACTTACTTCTCTGGTTTCCAGCCCTGAGAGAGCATAGCTCATGTTCACAAATACTGAATGAACGTTCCTTGGGTGGTGTTCCCCTTTAACTTTCACTGCTGTGAACTGTAGGTTATAAAAGTCGTGCTAACAGGCTTTCTATCATCATTTATCTTTATTGGCTCTTTCCCACTCTTTACAGCACAAACCAGTGACTGTAATAAAGATGGACAACACGTCTCCACTTCCCCCTACTGTAATAAAGCCAAGATATTCTGGATATGGCCTCTGCCATCTTGTTCTGGTGACACCATTCGTAGCCAGAGTCTGCACGGCAGCACTCTCCGTGGTATTAAGGTGCCACCATCAAATCAATAGCAGAGCAGTGCCATTGATCATGAGCACACTGACTGATACACACAGCTGTCAATTTTGACATCAAACCGCCTTATACCATCAAATAACGATCAAATAACTAACTATAATGAAACTTATCAGAAAAACAAACAACTGAACACACATCTACCTAAAATGACAGAGACCATCTTTGGTAAAAATTTATTTGACCTGTACTTTGATTTTTTTTAATTAACACTTCCAATAATATAGAGAGGATGTTTTGGCTTCACCTTTGGGGAGCTGTCATGTTGTCTATCTTTTTCATATACTCGATAGTATCAGCATGGATGTATTAGGAGAACTGGATTCAGTATTGACAGCAGGACCCTGTTAATTGCTAAGAAAGTTGCTCAGTGGTGCATGAAGCCAAAATGGTTCATCTGTCGTGTATGAAATCACCTGGATGATTGCCACTGCTTCCACATTGTGCCACCCATAGAGCAGGTGCACTAGAGACTCACGGCCGCAAAGCACAACCAAGTGCAGCTGAGTGTCTTACTTCTGCTGGCCAAACAGCTAACATCCGGTCACCCTGCTAACTTGAATGGGGATAAAATGATTTAATCATGCAGCTCTTCTAGTCAATCCTGACATGAGTCATGAGTCAGTGATTCACAGATATCTCTTTAGCCATGTAAGTCGACAAGAAGTCTTTTTGGGCCGTAGGGCATCACGAGGTGGATCCTAGAAATTGCAGTACCACTGTTTGGCCACTACAAAAACTGGCTTCAAAGCCAGGCGGGTATAAACATGCCAAAAAATTGATCCTTCGCTAAGCCCCACCCCTTTGTGAAGGTCCATCAAGCTGTCGGAGTAAGCACGGAGCAAACACTGTAATTTAGTGTATTCCCTGAAGAAATATTATCACATTTTTGGAAAAACAAAGAGGAAGTTTCGGAGAGAAGCAGACAGAGGGGTCTACAGTCTGTGTTTGAAGGATATATCCAGGATGTCAAACTGACTCAAAAAGACAAAGATAGTTAGAAGCTAAAGCCCAACTATAGGCTACAGATCACAGTGTCAAAGTGAACCATCACCTGATGATTGAGACAGAAGATAATGAATATAAAAGGAAACTTCATCAGTATTCATCCAGCTGTGTGTCATCACAGTGTGTGCAGCTTTAAATGTGTTTGTTCCTGCTTTAGGGCACCTTCTTAACTACTAAGATTATTTTACTTTTAGAGACAGGCATGGAAGAAACAAATGGGATTGGCACACTGTATTTTTATCTCCTAAGAAAGAAAGGCAATGTTTCAATTTCACATTGATCCTCAGAAGGCCTTGGCAGGAAAACAATACGTGACATCTTGATGAAGCATAATGGAGACAGTGGAGATGGTGGTGCATCCAGATGAATATATAACTAATGATCGTATAACAGAGCTAAGTTATATGGCTGGTTGCCAAATAGCTCCCAACAATGTCCCTGTGGCTGCTCAGCACCTGTTTAAGTCTTTAAGAAGGCCAGCTGCTCTCTCCATGTTCAGCAGATCAAAGTAATCCTCCAACTATCTATTAATCACATAGCAGTATGGTTTATGCTCCCACCAGTCCATCACCATTATTATCACTATTTAAACTGAGAGGCAGCCCACGGTGAATTAAAGGTCCAGAGTGTAGGATTTAGGGGCATCTATCGACAGAAATGGAGTATAATATTCGTAACTATATTCTCATTAATGTATAATCACCTGAAAATAATAATTGTGTTTGAGCCCTTATACCTCCATACAGAGCTGGTCCACCATGCTGTTCTACAGTTGCCAAGAGCGGACAAATCACACACTGAGTCTAGATAGGGCCATTCATGTTTTTGCGTTGGCCACCATAGTTTTCCTAAAAGCTTGGCTTTTGTGGTGTAATGAGTTAAATAAGCTGAATTTCATCTGTTAGCTTTTGAGCTATCAGCACACCAAGACACCTAACATGTTTAACACCGCATTATTGCAGTTATGCTAACTATATACCACACACTTAAACATTAACTTACGCACGGTGATGTTAACTTCAGCTAACACTACAATGATGTTACGAGATTAACGTTACTCCTCTTATATGTAATATTTGTGGACATGTGTAAATGTGGACGTGTATGCAATTAGCTGAGGTCACTAAGATTACTTTAATACTTGTCTCTAAAGTTAACCTTTAAGTATGGAATCTAACTTTGCGGCAATCTAGCACGGCAAAGCCAGGTGCAGCGTACAGTAAGGTTACCAGTTTTGGGCTCCCTCAGTCAGATCCACCCTTTGCTCTTCCACAGCTCCCATCCAAATATTTGCATGTCCGGCTCCAGAAATCCAAGATGGTGACAGCCAACATGCCAAACTCGAGGCTTCAATATGGCAGTCCACAAACCAATGAGTGACGTCACTGTGACTGCATCCATTATTTTTACAGACTATGCTTGGCACACAGGAGAAGTTTAATTTCTGCAACCTCACCACTAGATGCCAGTAAATCCTACACACTGGACCTTTAAGACACATAAATTGCATGCTAAATTGCAATACTAGTATATTTCAAGCAAGATTGACTGTTGCCATTTTTAAAAAATAAAATTATGTTGACGAACACTTATCAGATGTCATATAAAAAAGGTAAACAACATGACTATGATTCCAGTGAAACAGTATGAATCTGTGACATGTTAATTGTATATTCAAAAGAGATCATCTCAACATGTTTGGAGACAAAATGTTCCATTTAAAATAAATGAATAAGACATAATAGATAATCAAACAGGATACAGGAAAAAGCTGATTGGATACTGCTTTGGTCTAACTCAACGGATAGCCAATTACACGCCCTGTTTGTCTTGAGTAACAGAGGTAAACTGCACGATGAAAGGTGGCGTAATTAAAACTCTTGCTGGGAAAAATTGTGTTGTAAAATAAAAATTTAACTTAAAAAAATAATGATTTTAATGCTGTGACATTTCAGTAACTAGACCCTCATCACGCATGAAGGTCTGATGCAACAAATAATCATTAAGTTTGCAAGGCAGACAACGTGCGGGAGTTTTTCTACAAGTTGTGTTCTGGTAGTCCGTCTCCTACGCACCTGTTTGGACATAGATGTGCAAAGTATTCCTTTGTTCTTTTGTAAAATAAAAATCTGACATTGTAAAAAAAATAAAAAATAACCAGCATGTAATAAACTCTGTCATTATTACTGTGAAAAGAAGAAGAATAAAACAACTAAAATGAGTTTTAAAAAGTATATTGGATTATTTCACAGTTTCATTATTACATATTTTGTCTGTATTTATTCAGATGATTATTCATTTAATTTTTTATGTATTCAATATTAGTAGATGAAATTTGTTCCCAGTGCTCCAACAACAAACAAATCTTCTGTCTCTGCAATAATCTCATGTATAATTCTTTAGTTTGTTTGTTTCTTTGCCTTCTCACTGTTTACTAGGAGTACATCCAAATACACCAACATAATTGTCAATATATGCAATATAAAACAGCAGAAACCACTAAAATCCGACCCCAACAGCACATTATTATGACGTCTATTCTCTCCCACGTATTGAAGGAACAGGGGGGAGGGTGTTCACACTTACAGTCTGCTTATCAATGGGGGATACTTAATTACACACACACACAAACACGCACAAACTCATTTCTCAAAAACTTGATACCACTTTTCAATTTTACGCCGTGATGTTTCACCATAGCAACTAGCTCCAGAGGCATATCCCACACACATCCACCAGAAGTACAGAGCTGTGGAGGAGAGGATGGAGATGAATAAAAGAAAAGCAAGAGGGAACAGAATTAACATAATTTATATTTATGGGCCTTTAAGAAAACAGCGTTCACAAAATCCTTTAAGAATCCAATAAAAATGTAAAACCCGTGAATTTAAAAGGGGTAAATTAAAGACATTTTACTTGCACCAGTGAAAATTAATTTAAAGGAGTGATTTTACAGATGAATGGATCCAAATCTCCTGCAGGGCCTGAGAGCACCATTACATTTCAGACTTTAAAAGATTTCACCTGACAAATTGAGGCTATGCGCTTGCTCTTAGGAGACAAAATAAAGATATGTCATGTATAATGTATAGTGTTGTGACATACTATATCAATGGTAGTCCAAGGGTACTGCAGGCTAAGAAACTAATATGCTATGCTGACGGCAGATTAGAGAATAAAATGGAGTGATAAAAAGACAGTGATAGGGAACAAGGAAGGAAAAGAAACTGAGTAAGATGAGTTAATCATTAACATGTGGAATACGTGAAGAAATGACAATGACCAATGCATAATTAATTTCATCACCTTTCTTGATGCCAGCTGTCCACAGAGACGCCGCAGTGCCAAACCTCTCTATTGGATTTCTGCTCATTTCATCAACGTTTAAATCACATTTCAAAATCTGCTCATTTACTGTTAAGCATTGTTTCTAAAATGTAGGACCTTTACTGTACCTATAGTGACGCTTTGAGCGCATTTAGTTAAGTGGCCAAATATACATACCCATTCGGAGCCTACATGCTGGCCATCAAAATTAAAAGATGCCAGATGGGTTTAAAGCAGCTGAACAAGCTGAAAACGAAACACTGACATATTTGCTAGATATGGAGCACATTAGCTTTAATCTGAAGCTGACTTTCTGACCACCAAACAAATTCAAGTCCAATATTCTCTGTACTGTTGGCTCTGTTTTGGTCTCCGCCTACTACTGAGAGAAATGTGGCACTATAGCTGCCAAATGCTCCACAATATTCATCAGCTAGTTGCATGCAGGCAGGTACAGATTTTCGCTGAGGGGTGCTGCACAGTATAAATGTGTGGGCGTGACCATGTATGTGCATGCACTTTGACAGATGACTGCCAGCTGCAGTCCACTGCATTTTCAGTAAGACTGTGCCACACTGGGTGTTTTTTTAGCAAGATATCTGCAGCATTTCCAGCATTTTAGCAAAACACATGTGACGTTTCCATCCGTTATTGTGCCACCAAAAGCGGGTATTTTAAACCAAAACATTATGTTTTTCTAACGATAAACAAATAGTTTTTGTGCCTAAATATAACCACGTCAACCACAGCATTGTTGAATCGTAAAGAAACATAAGATTTCAACATATCCTCTGCATCAGTGGTTCCCAACTGGTGGGTCTCGGTCCAAAAGTGGGTCGTGGGTCCATTCTGAATGGACTACAAGTGACTTGCCAGTGTGTCAAGTTTGTAAAAAACACACTTTTTTTAAGTACAGTCAATTTCCAGCACAGAGCTTTTATTTTGAAGTGTTGTTTCCCGCTGTTGAGTGAGTGACTAACAGACAGCTACTTGACAGAGACAGCAAACTAACTCGATGACATGGCCAAATGCTAGTATGGCACTGAATGTATGGAACTGTGTGGACCTTGAACTAATCTGGACTCTGTGGCTGGATCAGTTGGGAACCACTGCTCTACATAATAACGTACAAGTTTTACACATCCGTGGTGTGCAGAAACATTACATTGGAACATTTACTCTGGCAGCTGAGTTGTAGAGCTGCAGGGAAACTGTTCAGACGCACTTACATTGGTGGGACCGTTAGTCCAAAGAATGTGCAACTAACCTTGTTGCTAACTTTGCCGCTTTGTGCCTTTTGGTGATGGGCAATTAACACTGTGTTTATCAGAGCCTTTTCACTGCGAGCAACTGTAGCTGTGAACAAGGTTGATGAGAGCAGTGAGGACTATGTCAAAATAGAACGAAGTTGTGGGCTGTGAAAATAATAATAATAATGATGATAATAATAATAATAATAATAATAATAATAATGAGCAAAAGATGCTATTAAAAAAAAGGTTAAGTGATGATTTTCTGTGGGTCTGTCACTATCATCAACCCCTGTAATATTACACTGTAAAGTAACCTAGTACCCAACCCAGAATAAATGTTGGCAGCGTATGTTTCTAAGAAGCATGGATATGTTTCATTTGTAAATTTCATATGTGACAGATATGTCAAAACTTAAGGTTTACGCACAAAAACCACTTGGTTGTGGTTAGGACAACATCATGTTTTCACTTAAAATGCCTGTTTTTTTGGCCACAGCTGTGAATAGAAATGTCCTTGATGTCTCTTTAAAAAATACCCACTTTTGTCACCACAAACACAGCTGGTCTCGAACTGTGGACCATCTCGCCTACGTCTCACGCCATTCACCATCCCCTCTTCCTCCTGCTGAGAAACTCAGTTCATATTCATGTATTCTAAACGTCACTTTTGAAACGTTGATGTGAAACGTATAAAATGTTGTATGTCTGTGGTTTGTAGAATTGTATTTTCTTCAGGTGACTGGGCTGAATTACCACTCCCTTAACGCTTTACATTAGTGTTTACAGACATGAGTGTTCATGTATGCCCTTGGACAGATATGTATATATGCATGTGTATTTACATATGTATACTGCATATGCATCATAAATCAAACTGACTGTGTTTACATGTGTGTGTACCTGCATAAATGTATGACTTCACCTTTACAGATATGCCTGTGACACAAATCCATTTCAGAGAGTATGTGAGTCACATCAAGATGGAATTACAGATTAATATACATCAGCACAGACTGCAGGAGGCCACTGTGCATACTGAACATACTGTTTAAATATGAAGACATATGATATCACCTCTGCATTGCATCAAACTCTTTTTAGTTACATAGACTTGCTGTCTCTTCTGCCTGAGGACATTGTGGGCAATAGCTGAGCCCCAGTCCCTTTCCCCCCCTTCTTTCTCTAATTTACTTATTGATTCATTTCATTAGTCCTGATTTTAATTTTATTTATTGCTTAAATGCACATACATTTGCATGTACTCTGCTTATGTTCACTTTGTCTTTGTTTTGCTCCTCACTGCCCTGAGTCCAAGGAGTTGGTGATGGGTGGGAGGGGTTGTTGGAGGTTTGACTGGATGGGATATCGGAGGGAAGTATGAGGGGAGGATGGGAAGGAGTCATAGAGGGTGCGTAAAATGGGTGGTTGGGTAAATCTGCATTAAAAAAATATGTACAAACTGCCTAATGAAACTGACACACACACTAAAATTATTTCACCAAGTTTTACATTTAAAAGCACAAATAAAACTAGCAGCATTTTGGTTTGCATTAACATTAAAATAATAACATGAACACAGGAAAACCATGTTAAGTGTGCATTAACATTGAAGATCGCCTGTCTTTGAAATGCTTGCTTGAGTGTCTTTCTCACTGTAAATGAAGACAAACAAAACCAAGTGCATTCTGCACCTGAGCAGGAAGGTCACATGCACACTTCGCACATTACCTATGAAAACGAATGCACCGCAATCCCATGTAATCATGAGCCAGTAATTTGTGTTTATCCCACATAACTGGAAAGGATGCGATTATGTGACTAATGCACTAACAGGTGTGTTGGAGCCGCAATAACATTCTTTGCATTTATTTCGATTTATTTTTAAATAATGGTGACTTCATGTAAATAGATGCAGTTTTGTTGTTTGTCGTTCAAACAGGTAACGCGGGTAATATAAGTAAGGTGCAGGTAATGAGCAGCAGGTGTGTGAGGGGGTACGCAAATTGTTTCTTGACTGTGAAGTGTGGCAGCATGAATAGTTTGTAGTGTGTAAATTGATGAATGTAAACTAGGACACTTAACTGTTGACTGGACACTGAAGTGAAAACTTACCTAAGATGAATTATAGACAAACGATGTTTTACCTCTGTGAAGGTGAGCACGTTAAAATAAATGGGTCATCGCACACAAAGAAACCGGATGAAGTGGTCATTGGTTTATTGTTGTTGCCCAGAACACGCGTCTGAACACGTTCTCCCTGTTCGCCCCCCCCCCAGAGGCATTAAATGTAACGTTTTTAATTAAAAGACTCTACAAGGTGTAAATGAGGAGCTAGAATATGGACTAAAGTCTGCATGAGGAGGGAGACTAGGGTGGTGGATGAGTCACATAACACAGGATTTTCCCCCAGGAGACTGGTTTTCATGACAAGACACTTTGAGTTATTTTAAGGTATGTTGTCACCATGTTTCTTTTACTAAACCTAACAAAAATTGCCTTACTTGCCTAAATCTAACCCATGTAACTTTACGTTGAGTACATAGCAGCATTCATGGCCTGCTAATTCATTACATATCATACAAACTGTGAGCATACACTGGTCTGGAAGACTGTTGCTAACTTTATTATTTATTATATATTATTATTATACTATACTTTTTATTTATTTAAATTTGAAATTATAATGCTGTACTGACCTTTAGGAATTTTAGTGCAGTTTATAGTAAAACCAGTAACTGTTTCATGGTTTTGTCCGTACGCCTGAGTAAGAAAAAGAATAGAACAGAACTGCTGATGGAGCACCGCACACACACACACAAACACACACACATCACACATCAGATTTATAATATGGAATTCAATCTGGCCAGCTATTTCATCTTGGTAAATGCTTGGGAAACGCAAAGGGTCCTCATTTACTCAACAAGCTCCTAATAAAGAGGTATCATCCTTCAATATTTGCTCTCGCATCTCAGGGTTTTGTTTTTTTTTTAGCCATCTATATGAGCCAAGGGCACAGCTGGACTGTCATGCTGCTTCAGACTCTTGCTCCAAAGGCACACCTGCTGCTGAGAGAGTAATTCAACACAAATTCACTTTGATGTGAAGAAGAAGCAACAACCTCTCCTGTTTTGATAAGAAAGCAAAGGCATCAAAGTGAGGAGGCTACAAACACCATCACGCCACTCGTATAGCGATTGTGATCTGTGGATGGAGGTGGTGCTATTCCTTTGATGAAACTGCCTTCACAAGTCTAAAAATAAAGGATTTGTTTCAGTCAGGAATGCCTAGCCGACAAAAAGATTACCTTTACTGATGGCATTTGGTAATGCTTCATAAAGAAAACCTTGATTGAACTTGAGGCAGTGCATGTTTGAAAATAAAGAACTTTAATATTAGGGCACTGGTTTCCAATGACACAGACAGGCATTTAATATAAATCACCATTTTCATTGTAGGCTTTTTTATTTTTGAATTAATAAGCATTTTGTGTGATAAGAATTATCACAGTCATTAGTTATTGTGTTTAGATATTTCTGTTTACATTAAAAACCTTCAGCATAGAGAAAAAGTCCATTCGATATTCAAGGCTGCTAGTAAGTAATGGCTGCTGCTACGAGCTGGAAACAAATGCAGTGTTTGGAGATTCAAAATATCCATTTCTTTTCAAACTGAATATGCATTACTGAGAAACTCGTGAAGCCTTGGAAGACTGTCCCACTCAAGCACCTCTACACCTCTATACTGCATCTCCCTCACTTCAAAGATCTATCTTTTAAAACTCTTCACTACAAAATATAATCATCCACTGTCCCTGGTGGACATTTAAGAGGCTCCATCCTGCACTGTGTAGCTGATAGCCTTTTGTCATCTGCATCTAAAATGTATTATGTTTATAAACCAAAAGGGGAACAACAAGAAAACTAATTCAAAATACCCCTTTCTCTGAATGAGACATTTCCTGAACCCAGGTGAGACTGAGAACTGAATTAGATTACTACAATTTATAGAGTAAGCAGAGTTATATATTATAAAATGCATGTAATCGCAGATTGTAGAGTGTAATCTGATTGACACAGATATGTAGGGATTAACTTTACAAGAAAATGTTTTTTTAATGAATAGTTAGTATGTTTTGGCATGCATCTCGATAGCTGTACAAACCTACATACACTACTATATTCCTGTATCCTAAAATATCAAGACCTTCAATCAGTACCATCATATGAATTTAACAGGGTCAATTATACAGCAGTTATATGTGTAACAAAGTCAAATGTACATTTGTGATAATAAGTATTATAATTTTATTACCATAATATCTGCACACACTATATTTTGGGGTTATTTTTATTATGTAAGTTACTGTTTTTTATTAATGGGTACATTATTTATATTTAAGTAGAAGCAGTTTCAGCATTATTGAGTTACTGGTAAATTATTATTTCACTGTCATGTATAGTACTTTGTATACTGTTTCATTTGTATTTTCATGTGCAGTGTTTGAGTGGAGTCATTGTGTTTCCTTGGTTATGAGCTAATTGGTTCCTACCTGCCCTTGTTTTATGGGGACAGGTGTGAGTGATACACAAGCGAGAGTGAGTACCTTGTGCTTAGAATGAAGAGAAGTTTCTGTGACCCTAAGTTGGGATGTGTTAGTGCTGTCTTGCCGTGTTGATAAAAATTAAACCAAGAGGAAGAACCTAATGTTGTAGCCCGCTGAACTGGGGAACACCAACAATCAAAAAAAGAGGATTATAATTGCACAAAATTAGTTTCAGTTATTACCTGACACACTAAGGCCTCCATCGTCAACATGTGAAACGTTTGATACTCAGGTCTGCATCCCTGCGCTCACCTTTGGGGTACCCCACCTATAAAGGGGTGTCTCCCGCCTGACCTCTCCCCTTTTGCTGTTGTGCTCCATGGGAGAGGTAAGCGACATTGCTCTCATAGTAATTTCTATGTTTTAGCGCTGCTAAGCTTGTTCATTTTTCAGCCTAAACTTATTGTATAATATGCTAACATATTCCTGTGTCACTTAATTTAGTAGGGGCTCGAGTTATATGGTCATAATTGATGGAGGGCTTGTTTGTACCTCTTGCTGTCAGAGTTGTCAGGAATAAACAGAGATCAACTCCAAAGATATCCACAGTCTGGGCCTCCTTATATCAACATAACCCAGACAACAATAGAGTCCACCGGTTACGTGAAGTAAGTGTAATTTAATAAGACAGCAAGTTGGAAAAGCTGCAGAGCATCCTACTGGGTCTAAATAATCAATTTAAAGGTAAAATCTAAGTAGATATGTTGATAATAGATTAGATGCCTAAATGGATAAATACATTGGACTGTCATACCTCTTTTTTTTAACGATCAATCATGAATTTAAAGAGGACCATTTATGTCTGACGAGGGAAGGTTTTAATAGCATTGAGGCTTTGAGGGCTGTTCTCTTGTCAGAAGCACTGTACATTAGCTGACTGCTCCTTTACATGCAAGCATTAATCATATTAATCACTTCAATGAATATGTATTAAGTGACGTTTAAGTCTTTGCTTTCAGAGCTCATGGCCTGCCGGCATCGCCACCACAGCAGAAACTGATTGCTCCCTCGCAGCAACAAAGAGCCAACATACAGAGAGAGAGACGTCAGAGAGGGAGCTCCTCCACTTTGGCATCTGATGTTGGACCTAGAGTGGCCGACAAGGTCACACGCTATAATGGCCAAAAACATTTCTATGAGGAGAAATGGGCTGCAGGTTCAGGGACGATGTCAATTCTAAATTACATACAAAAGCTGAAACAACAATTCAGACATGCTGCAAATTTAAAAAAAAAAACATGCAGCCAAAACCAAAACAAACACAGAAACAATGCAAATTCAAGAACACATAAACCCTGAAAACAAATGCAACAGAAAAACTCTGCATATCCAGTCAACACCACTTTAGTTTTTCAGGCCATTGTACAGATCCTATTTGTCAGCTACATTACAAGAGGTGCAACTTCACACCACAGCAGCAGGTCAGCTGGCTTCACTGTTTCCCCAGACGATGGGAGAGTTTTTCCTTTTAACTGCACAGGAAGGATTGGGCTGACAGGCTGGCAAACCTCTCTGAACTCTACCTGAAAAAAAACTCTGAGCCTCACCTCAGTGGATCCTGAAGCACACGCACCATTTCCCTCCTCACCTCATATCTGTTCATTAATCTCTCCTCTGTCTGTCCACCATATTCACTCAGTCATTTATTTGTCATACAAGGTACAACTCCAGTGAAATGTGATAAATGTGATATTCGCTTTGTTGCTGATGTTCCCAATAAAACAAGTAACATCACTAAAACAGCTCTGTGACCAAAATGCAGGCATTAGCCAAGCAGCTATGACTTTGTAAAATAAACTGACAAGTTATTTTATGACCACATTAAAAAACCAGTGTAAGGTCTGCCATTAGGTGTAAATCATTATTCACATCAGGTTCTCTCAGCCTGTGTTTTTGTGCCTGTCTGGCTTTTAATCTGTTACCTTAAATCACCTTAATCAGCCAGGTTGGTTTAATACTGCATTTTATTGCAGTTCTTTGAGTTTAATTCTTCTCAAAACACTATTTGTCCTCCAGAGGCAATTTGCAGAGGTACACAGAGTGGTACAGTGATTTGGCCATTATCTGCATTCTTAATACTTATGGAAAAAGTTGTGCAGGAGCTTAGAATTATCAAGCACATTTTAAAACAGAGTCTCTATTTGCATTCAGGTGAGGATAGTTACACTGCAGCTGTTTGGCTGTTTACACCATCCCTATGACTCAGTATTATGGATCCCACTGTGTGTTGTAATTGGCTAGTGCTAATCACGTTGACACGTCGAGGTCAGAAGCGGTTAGGATTAGGGCAAAGAGGTCATGGTTAGAGGTAGTACTAGCCAATCTAGAACATTCTCTGAGATTAAAGTTATACATTTTACAGTTGTAAATGTAAAACATTTTATCATTGACGCAAAAAAGCTAAGACACGACCTCTACTGAGCCAGCGAGATGCTGAGAAGCTTGTTGATGCTTTTGTTTCCAGTCGTTTTGACAGACCATTCAGAGCGCTGCTGCCAGGGTTTTAACAAAAACTAAGAAGAGAGACCATATAACTCCCATTTTACATAACCTGCACTGGCTCCCAGTGTCTTTAAGAATTGATTTTTAAATCCTTAATGGCATTGCCCCCTCCTATATAATACATTCCCTATCACCTCATAACCCTACACGGACCCTGAGATCCTCCGCAGCTGCTCCTTTAACTGTTCCTAATGTCACAACAAAAACCTTTGGGATGCTTCTTTAAGGTATTACACCCCAAAAATATGGAACACTCTGCCTTTAAATATCAGACTTGCTGGCTCAGAAGAAAATTTTAAACAACGACTCAAACCATATCTTTTTAATACAGCCTATAGCTAGCAGCTTTTTGTTTTAATACATACTTTTTTTAATTATTTGATTAATTAATTGACTGATTAATAAATGTATTCTTCTCATTTCTCCTTGAATAAGTGTTGTATAATTAAATGGTTTTATTTCTTTGCTGTTTGACTCTGCTGCTGAATTGTAAAGCACATTGGGCTGCATTCTGTGCATGAAAGGGGCTATATAAAAAAAGTTCATTCATTTACAAGAAAAGAAAACACACAATTATACTGCCAGAACGTCTGGTGGTGTATAAAGAGCGACACAATCCATGTAGGGAGTAAAACATGGTGGGTGAATGTTTCCAGCACAGGACATTCACACAGGAGACTGGGGTTAGAGTCCCATGTGAGTCGATGTTGGTGTATTTTTTAGACTCACTTAATTCATTATTTTCAGTTTTTAGGTTATATAAAGCCTTTAAATGGCTAAATAGACCAGTTTGTGTTAACATCATATTTTGACAGTGCTAGGACACGCAGGAATAGCCACACTAGCCATTGCACCCCGTGTGCAAAGAGCATTGTTGGCTACACACATCTGGGCGCAAATAGCATCTGCCATTTTAAATTTAAGTGATTTTGTTAGTTTTGCATTAGTTAAACTTTTCCTGGAGGACATCTGTAACAGGTTTATGTGTGACAGGTGAAAAATGTGTGGACAGTATAAGTAAATGCCAGCTCCTGCTTAGGTGCCACTAATGATGGCCAAAGTACATTTCTTACTCAGGAAACATCTGACATTTGCAATTAGCGTGCCCAACACCCGGATAAAAGACACACAGAGAGGTATAAGGTGTTGACCTGGTTAGGTTGTTTTAGATTTTTAAATCCATCAAGTTTAATATCACAAAATGTCACACAGGATTTCAACAGTTGGGGCCACAGCTACAAATGATCTCAGGAGGTGTCGCAGCATAGACAAAAGCCTGGAGGCTTTGTTTGGTATCTGTGGTTACTACAGAAACAGGTGGACAGTGACTAAGCTACAAACTGCATAACATAATAACAGCAGTGCTGCAGAGGGGTTGTTGAGCTGGAGAGTCTGGAGGTCTGATGAATAAGAAATGACAGGACTAACCACCACAAACAACAACAGGTTGGAAACTGTGTTTTTCATCTAGGTTTGCAAAGGTTAAATATTCCAAAAGGCACAACAACAACAACACAGCTAAAACATGATGCTGTTGAATTCTTTGTTTCCCAGTAAGTTGCAACTTTTAATAAAGATATAGCAGTAACAAACATCACGCCAGAAGGCAGGAATCTCCTAAAATATATGACTGTTAAGGTTTGAGGACGGGCTCTCACAGCAAGTGTAGTGGACGTTATGAAACTCTTTGGACACAGATGTCACATCAGCTGCTCTCCTGCACTGTACTGCAGCAGTCAACTGTATCAAGCCTGCTTTTCCAGGGTCATATCTCCTCATAATGCTATGTAATAGTTGCTTTTCAAAAGCTGAATGTTTTCTCTAGCACAGGCACAGCATTGAAACAAAGGTACTGTCTTTAAACTTATGCTGACACCATACTCCACATTTCTGAGGATGGGGAGGAATCTGAAGAGACAGAGCCAAAATACTGTGCTCTGAATATCAAATATCTGTATACTCCTCATTCACACATCACTTTAAAAGAATACTTTGTCCATTTTTAACCAGCTTTGTATTATAACAATGTGTCAATCATCTATCAACTCCAATCAGCCGGATGATGTTTGCTGGCTCTTTGGGCTGTTGCTTGAACTACAAATTATATTTTAGCATTTTTGTATGCCCGACACCACAAACAAAAAGATTAGAAAGGCGAGAATTGCCCCTCTCTCGCTCCCAAACTCAGACCAAACTGTAAAACTAGGCAGTGTTGATCAAATATAAACCAAGATAATGTGACAGTGCTGCCTGATCCTCGCCTAAAATGTTTTCAGAAATATATTTTAGCTTACAGTTTACTGTTTTTCGTGATTGTTTGCTACCAGCTGGCCGCCATATTGCTTTGTGTCAAAAAGACCAAGCTCGCAATACATCATTCACCAGCGGGAGTGTTTATTAGTCCGTTGCGGCGCAGTGCATTCTGGTAGTTGTAGGTTTTCTACCTCTTAATAGTCAATTTCTCCGTTTTCTCTGGTCATGCAGCACCAATTTCAAATGTACTTGCACCTGCATAGACTGCCACGTTTTATGAAAAGACCTTCTGTCTAGCAGTGAAATCCTTTTTTAAGACAGTACACAGAGTCTGAATGATTCAAGATTATGATAAAGAAACACCTAGTCAGACAGTGAAGGGCAGAGGCTCTGTTTATTAAAATTGTCTAGGGGAGAAATCTAATTCTTAGTCAGCGTCTTGTGGATTATGACATGTGCAGCAGTGGCTGAATAATACCCTGCCTCGGTTGGTAAAACACACATTTAACAACATTTTTGAGACACAAGTAACACCACCTAATAGATGGTGTTTGTTGTTCCATCTAATGCTTTGGTTTACAGCAAATATCTCCACAAACTCTAATCAGACTGTCATGACAACCACATTCAACTTTCATTCTCTGTTCTGCTTCTGGCCCACTTTTATTTATTATTATTTTTCTGATTATTAAAAATGTGTTTCTTTTATAATGGACCTAACAGTCTTCTTGGATGGAGACAGATGAATCAATCTCAAACCATTTATTTGGACGCAATTTCCACTAAGGTACATGGTTCTTTTGTGACTCATCTTTAAAGCCACCCACAATAGCCCCAAACACACGATGGATTCCCACTTCAGGAGCTTGCAGCGATTAGTGTGTATGTATGACTCGGTGTGTAGCTGACTACCAGTGTTAGAAATACACTCGTGGAGGAGGGTCTCTTACAAATCTGGTGCTTAGGACTGGTTGGGTTTATAAATAGCAAAATGCATTATTCCATATATGCTGCAAATTAATGCCAAAATCCAGTCAGGTTAAAGCTTGTGTAAGGCAATAGAAAAGGGGATACACAGATGCAGACTGAATGTCAACAGCTCTTGCTGTGGCCAATTCACACTTGCACCACTAGCTGAACAGACATGAGCACACCTCCGCTCATCCTATCAGATCTCATCTGAATTGCATTCATGGATAGTAGTTATTCAGATGCACAGAACAACACCATACTCTATGAAAGCACCTCACAACCATATTCATTGCAACTTCTTGCTGCATGTCTAAATTAATTGTTAAATGGTTTATGCTGCGTTCACATGGAATCAGGCATGATTGACAGCAGACGTGAAAAAAAACCTTTTGGATGGCACAAGAAAAACAAACTATTAGTCAATGAGATGGCAAGATGGTAAAACAAAACGTGCATTATCAATATATCGATATTGAATCGTTTACAAAGACTGTAATAAAATATCTGAAATAAAATGGAGCTCTATCTGAAGTTCAGTCAGGAAGACAATACTTTCAATGCTCACACTGTAAGTTTCTTTCTCACTCTGCCATTCAGTCCTTGGACGCACGCTCACTCACTGTCTCTAGGTGTCATTGTCTCTGTAGGTCAATTGAGTCATTAGTTCATTCACAATCAACCAACAGCACAGTGACACACCTTCTCTGTCAGCCTATCATCTTACTGCTCCTCATTTTAAATATGGTTCTTTCTCTGCCGTAGTTTTTACTTGCTGCAGTCATCCTCATCCTCCACCTCATCACCACCTGGTCATTTCGGATTCATCAGCCTCATCCACCTCAGCAGTCAGCAGCCTCAGAGTCATCAGCCACCACCACCAAAATCAGTGATTTATCTTGCTGCCGCTCAGATGTCCCTCAATCACAAAATATCTCCCGCTGGTGTCCAAGCGCCAAAGACTTCTGTTAAGTCTTTATCAGCACAAATCATCTGTTAATCTGTACTCTCATATTCTGTATTTAATATTATCTTTACTTCATTCTTCTGTCTGTCCTGATTGAAATGATTTCGTGTTTATTATTATTTATTGGAATTTTGCTGGTAATATCCAGAAATTGTCCAGGTTGCCGGTGTGTTCACCTTGTGTGAGGAAACTACCTAAAATTCCAATGTAATTCCATTAAAATAATTTAACATTAAAAGGCCAATGCCGTCTTTTGTTAGTATTTCCAGTATTTTCTCGCAGACTCTCCTAATTTTACTGTCATGCTCACGTCTCCTAAAACAATATCCAGATTGCCATCTGCCTTCTCCCTGATTTCATGTGATTATTGTCAGGAGGTTTTTTAAGTCTCCTCGGTTAACGGCACAGATTCCAAATGATCACAGCTGAAATTCTAAGACAATAATACAGGCTAAGGCTGCTGAGCAAACAATGCAAAGCCTCCAAAACAAACACAGACTGAGACTACTTCCACATCAACCCAGCAAAGTCTAGAATCGCTGTTTACATGTAAATGCAATGTGCATTCTCACTGTAACATGTCAGGTCTTTTTTTAAAGGTTTACATTGACAGTTAAATATTGAAACAGTGGGAAAACTGTGAAACTGTAACTGCCGAGTCTAAGCAGGTTAAACCCTACAGCCCTCGACAATGTCTTACATCATCGCTTACATCACCGGTTTTTTCAGTCCTTACTTTAAAAAACTAGTGGTATCACAACATACCAGTGTTGACGATAACCAGAATTTCAAAAATTAAATGTTGATGTGTTTATGATACACATATAATTATAATGTGTCAATAATTCAGCGCCTCTTAAATCTTTTCTGTTTCCTTCTTTCATTGTCTCACTCCCCTAATGCCATCTGGTTGCCTTTATGCTATCCATTGAGTGTTTTTTTTTTTTTCTGTATGATTTGTACTGTTATAGTTACAGACTCTCTCTCAACCTCCTTGCATGCGCATTTTGAGCATAATTCATTGGCCAAAAATGAGACAAAAAACAATCAAAGTTTTCAAAATTTCCATAGATAATATAGTTATTGTAAAAACTCTTTGACGATCAACATGTAGTGAAAATCTAATATTGTGCCGGGACTATGAACCCCAATCACTGTTTTCAGATTCAGCCACTTTGGACACTGTTTTGGGGGCATGAAAAATACAAGCTTGGTGTGTATGGAGGACCAAATCATGATGACACATACTGTGAGAAAAGATGTTCTCTTACCTTTATGCTCTGTCTGTCTGGCTTCAATACTAGCCTTGAGTCTTTGTGTGACTATTGAGGGGATTGACACCTAATCTAATTCGAAGAAATGTTTACAAATAAAAGAAAATACAAACTTGGTGGTGAAATTAAAATTGTCCATGTATATGTCCAAGATGGTTTAAAAAAGAGACACAGTAACATAGCAGGATACAACATTAACACTCAGGAGTGATGGGCCTTTGATTTAATTTCCATCTCTGATATCACCTGTACTTGAGTAGAATTTTCATTAGTTTTTATCTAATGAATGGTTACTTCATTATCACTTTTTAAAATCTCCACAGTTCTTGCTTTCAGGGGGTCAGGGCTCTCTGAACCTAATTATCAGGTCCAATAAAGAAGGATGAGAAATTAAGGGGAAACTCAGCATGTATAAGTTCTTCTTCTGCTTCCTCTTTTTCTATACACGTTTATCCTGTGCAGTTTGAATGTACAGTGTACACAAGGAAGTTCTAACTAATCTTTGTCTTTGATTAAAGACATGATCACTCTGTACTGAGCTCCGCAGGCTCTGAATTGTATCTTGTCTGCCCACCTTGCCCCTCCATCTCTAGGATACAGTGTTTACTGAGTGGGTGCCAGGACACAGTGTGATTGTACATCCTGTAGGTCCAAATACGAACAGACTTCACCATGAATCGCAGTGCCTGCAAAAACACATCAGTAAGATACGGTTGTACTCTAAATTGTAGCCTATAGGTCTTACGAGTATGACTACGCTTATTCACTGATCTGACACTGTAAATTCAAGATACATATAGTCAAACCCACAGCTGCACTTACCCTCAAACACATGTCATACCTACACACCTACAGTTTTTATTTCATTATGGTCAACAGTTGTTTATCAAGCACAAATTCACAATAACTGCAACCCTGTTCACAAACACTTGTCACTAGAACAATGATGCCTCCCTAAAACAACCAGTTAGTGAGTTAAGAAAGGAGACATGGCAAAATGGTGTCCTGCATTTAGCCGATTGCCATGAACACAAGCCCACACTGCAACCAAGGGCACAAACTGTGGCTGTTAAAGGGTGTAGGAAATTTTGTGGCTCGGTCGGCCAACAGTGTCCAACAGAGCTGCTGGTCACAGCTAAAAGTTCAACATGGTGTTTCTTTGCTGCCTTTAATCTCACCAAGAGAGGACACATTTTTAACAACTATCAGCTTAAGTTTCTAATTTTGCTGGCAGTCTCTATCAGCTATTCATAATTCCACGAGTTGGACGTGACTAATGAACTCATTTTGCTAAGCAGTGCTCATTATACTATGTTGTCTCATCTAATGTGTGACATCTTAAATAAGACTACCAGCTCCGTTCACATGGTTAAAATCTATTAATTTAACTTTTAGCTAGGGAATGTCACAAGAATGTTTTAAGCTGTTCAGAACCCAATTATGTTCTAAACACAAAAAATATAGTAAAATGTTGAATTTCTACTGTAAATGCACTCATGAATTATTAGCAAAAATGTATTTATGTTATTTTTTTTTTCCAATTAAAAAAAAAATTATTTATTTTCATGAATGTTTTGCTCATATCAATGAATAAGGTGATGCTTTAAAACATATTAAACCTATATTTTGTATTGCATTTGTCATCACGACCCATGTTCAAAACCTCCTGAGATTAATGTTCTGTGTGCATTATCAACAGGATGCATTATGAGCTGATTTTATCATTAGAAAATCCAGTCAGAACAGTATTTCACAATTCAAATAGTGTTTCCCAGTTTGACTATCAGATCCACCGTCCATTTCAATGGACAGATGTTTCTGAAAAAATCCTGAGTACAAGCTAACTCTTTCATATGACATTTTTACATGTATATATAATATAACACGTCATGTTTACTTTAAACAACAAATAATGTACTTAAACAATATGATTAATAGATTAAATGTTGCTTGCCTTTCCTCCTTTCTCACAGTCAGCCATGCATGTTAAAAAGGGGGCCGTGGCTCAACTGCAGTCCACTTAAGATGATGTAGAACACTGTGATTGGCTTACAGACATCCAGTCAAATAAGTCTGTGCATTCAAGGCTGAGACACAGGACAATAATCATAGATCCACACATCCTAGAAAAGTTCTGTCCATTGCAATAGACAGGGGATCTTCATGGGCTAAGCTTATCTACTTAGTATCTCTACCGTCATAATAATATATGTGGGCATGATAGAATAGTTCAATTACTACAGCTACACCGACCAACAATGTAGTCTTTGGTCCGGCTGATAGGCCATTCTTGGTACATTGGTTGACTGTACACACATCCACACTTTCTCATTTTACAGCTACACAGCACACTAAAATATGTTTCTGAAAACATTTGAGGTGAAAAATAGGCAATGCAGACACAAAATCTTGATTTGAGCGCTGCCTAATTTGACAGTTTGACCGCAGCTGACAAGCAGTGTCAGACATGATTGACAGCTGCATGAGAGACTCCTCAGCTCTGATCTGTTGTTTTCTGTGACTATCTGCCTCATATAATACTGTGTGAAAGCAGTGACAGTTTCAGCAAATATGACAAGGAGTTATTTTCATAACCAACTGTAGCTTTAAAGGCTCAAAGCAGAGACACAGGTGCTGTGTCTGATAGGATCTCTGCTCAGGCTGATGCTGGGTAAAGTAGAGCTGAAATTACCTGAGGCCCCCAGAGGTGTGGCCTCTGCTACCCTGACAGCGGATGTAACAATTATAGGAGGTTCAAACAAGTTCAACCTGTAAACCAACACAGTCCTTTATCGAGGTTTACTCAGGCAAATGAGTGAAAATACTTCTGTGTGTGGTCCATGGCTGTGTACAGTACAGCCTTTAATAGGAAGTGTCAATAGTCGTCATAGATGTTGCTTTGGGGCCCTGTAGGTTGAAATATCTGCATGTTTGTACTCATCCCCCAACCTCAAGCTGGGCCCCTTGCTGGTATGTTAAAACCGATGCCATTTTTTCTGTCCCTTAGAGAATCGGTGCCACCACTGGAGATGTAACTGCTCTTTGACAAGATACAGATTGATAAGATTCGTATGCAAGTTTCTTTTATGCTACGAATGAGTTGCTAAAAAATAAAGACAAGAAAAAGCAACCACCAGCATCACCTTCACAGATCTCACAGAGGTGGCCTTAAGCTCTATTGAGCTTCAAGCCTGACTGAAAATAAGACATTTTTTCTCATGTTGCAACTGCAAATGTATTCAGTGTGGGTTTTAGTAAGCAACTGTTATTATTCATTCAATAAAGCCCCTTTCCCGCATAACAAAAACAACACTAACACCCACTAACATCTAGCTTTTGTCTCTAGTGGGAAAGGTTACAGCTAGCATTCATACCCAAAACAAATAACTCTGCAGTAGTCACTGGTATTCATCACCTCCAGCCTCTGATCAATCATCAGTGACTGAAATATGTCACCCAGGTAAACGTGATCATTTCCCCCCCTTTTCGGACATGATGCAAAGACTCACAGCCACAGATTTCATCCCACTCTGCCCGAGCAGTGCTCAAACATTGTTCCATGTTACTTACTACTGAATTTAAAAGAGAGCAACCTGGTTTCACTGCGAAGGCATCGAAATACAGCACTTGGGCAGTGACTTGCACCGTCAGACACTGATGGAAAAAAGCCACCCTTTAACGTTGACATGATACGCGGTCGGTTGCTGTTATAATTTAACAGGCACTTCGCAGTGTCAGGGAGAAACGCGGCGCGACAAGAATAAAAGGTAAGACAGCGAAAGTCAGAGTAGGAGGGGTGGCAGATGGGTCACCGACTTTCACTTGGTAAAGTGGTGTGCCCATCCTGTAAGATTCTAAAGCCAAGCCTTGTTCTTTTTTCCTACACCTAACCACTTGTTTTGGTTGCCTAAACCCAACCATGTGCATTAGTTGTTGGAGGGAAAAAAGCGCCAATTTGCGCTGTTGTACTGGCGTAGTGCATTTGTTTTTAAAGAGACGGTAAATTTCTTGTGAAAACTGAACCGCATCTTGAAAGAAGACAATGCATGTAAACAGGCAGAACTTGACATGGCGTCCTGGAACATCAACAATCAATGCACCCAGGGTATCTTGCATGTTGTATCTGGTCGTGGAGGGTCCATGACCAAATGTCGATATGTGATGAGGTCGAAGTGAGAATGAAGAGAGACTGATTAAGTAAGAGGTATAATAAAGATGTAACCATGTAACATTTTCATTGGCTTCCATGCTGCTGTCTACTGTTTATTAACCTGTTTTCTGGCACATTTGTTGCGCTAAATGTGACATACCAGTAAGAAAAAAACAGGAAGGCATACTGTCTACTGGCAATAGGAAAGAAGTCTGTCACCTATTCTTTGTGGGTTTTTAAGCGTATACTCCTTAATGTAGGTGGACAAAGGGTATATAAGATAAAGGTGTAAACCAGCGACCTAAATCTGACCCCTGATGCTAATACCCTGAGCCTGTAAGAAAGTGTCATATTATCATTACAATCTGGTGTTGGTTGGATTGATTTTGGCCTCAAGATGGAGTTAATAATTCATCGCAATAGTCAGCTCTAATTTAATCTCCTCCACTTTGACCATCATTCTGTGAAAGCTGCTTATTTTCACACCCAAAACAATCTGTTCACCTAAATTTTGGGAAACACATACTGCAAAGTAAATCCCTACCACTGGATGTTATTGGTTTTCTGTGGGGAAATAACATATGATGTTGCTGTGAAAACAAACAACCCTTTAATGCACAGACCCCGGCACCCCTTAAAGACTAAAGCTGCTTGCAAACAGTAAACATTATTTCAGAGAAGTCTTGGGAGGGTAAGAGACCACTGGCTCTAGCAGCAGCCTCTTGGGATGTCCAAGCACAGAATCAGAATACCAATTATATTGTCCGAGCCAGCATTAACAGTGTTGTCAGGGTAAAACCTGCTCTATTGATGGAGCCTCTGCTGATCAATGATACAGCCACAGTGTCTCCACAACCATCCATTGTTTTTCACAAGGTTGGCTGAGGAGGAAATTGGTCAGCTAATCAGGTGCTGTATGTTTTGGTGTGTCTCGGCTAGTTAAGTATTCCTTAATATCTTTGTGCAGTAATATGTTGCTGCGTATTGAACATTACAGTGAGTTTCCTCCATTTTCACCAGTCATGACTATTCAAACTGACTGACTCATTCACACTTATTCCTGACATTATGTTGATGACATCACACTCAAAATGGACATTTTGTTGTTCTCCTTCACCATACTTATTTACGAAATGTCTCATAGATCACACCTCGGAAAACAACCCTTCACTTGCTTCTATTATTAATCCTTCCAAAATAAATAAATAAAAAATGCAGCTATTGTCAAAGACCAACATGACTCCACGGGTTTTTACATGTTTTTTAATCATCCGAGCTCTCTGTGCTCATACTGCACACGTCTGTTAGAATTTGTACCAAAATGTGAGGTCCTGATCACAGTCACACTCCCTGCTGAGACATATCCTGCCAACTTGCTGACTAATGAGTCCAGATCTGTGATTGAAGCACTTTAGCTTGTATACACAGATATTCTACCACTGTGCTGACGAGTATTAGACTACTGAGTTAATGTCACTTCTCCAGCACATGTAACTTTCAGTATATAATGTCAAGTCATCAATAGATAGACAGATAGATAGATAGACCTATTGAGTGTTGTGAAAAAGCACAAAGTACTATGAGAGACATATGTTTTGGTGGTGGTGGTGGTGGTGGGCTGTCTAGGAGGATGGGAGATTTGTAAATACACCACTGACATACAGACACAGTGAAGAGAACATCCCGTATATTTGCCAGCACACACAGTATGATGCTTACAGGCTACTTAACACACTCACATCACATCTCTGCTTTCCAAATCTGCACCTGTCAACAAACTGAGGGGGGAGTTCCCACCAATAAACCAAACGCAATAGACTTAAGATGAGAACTGTCGTTTTAAACGTAGGCTCCACTTGTTATGATGGGGACAGCTCGCTTACCTGTCATAACTCCACCTACTGTAAGACATGCTCCTGTTGCTGCTGACTCCCTCCATGTCTCCGGCGAACTGGGCGGACTGGACTGGGTGGTGAGACGGCCAAATGTAAGCGTGAAGCCTCCTCTCTCCGTCCTCACTGAACCAAAGCAAACACGAACTAAAGGGACCGAGTGGATGAGCAGCAGAGAGGCTGTGCAGAGACAGACGCTCTCCTATGGGCTATACCACCACGGAGAGGGGAGCGCGAGCTGTCAGCTCAGCTCACGGTGCACGCGCTGATGCTGATTTATTTCATTCACGCGGACCCACACAAGGATGATTAATTTTTACTGGCACATTTCCCCACTGACTGTGTCAAAAGCCTCGGACACGTCAGCTTGAATGAGGGGCACGTTTCAATGGATTAAACTGTGGTTTGTTTATTTTGATTATTGGCATCTCGTGATTGTTTGATAGCCAATAGCAATTAACCTCTCACTCATTTGCTGATCAATACAGAAAGGCACATAGTAGCTGTGCTAGAGCCCACAAGCACTGCTCTGTTCATTTATTTTTAAAATGCTGAATGAAACTGTGTGAATGAGTGCACTCTCAGGAGGTAATTGGCCATGGATGTAATTTCATGTAAATTAGAAAAGGCCCAATTTTTGTATTTTCCACACAGCTCCTTGCTCAGTGCGAGCAGGTTAAGACTCCTGCCTCTCCTGGATCACTAATTGGATGTCTGCACAACTGTGATTTTGTGCAAACATGGAGACACTTTAAACCAACCTATCATTAGGTGAACCAATCCAGAGAGGAAAGATAGGAACGAGGGCAAAGGGCGTGCAGGGAATCCACTCGAGCCGCCATTTTAATACTTGATGAGTCCCAGTATCTGCCGTTGAATAGCTCTTATTTAAGACAACAAATGAACATAAAGGAGCTGTGGAGGTCCTCCAACCTTCCCACACTTACCTCATTTTCTTTTGTCTATATTTAGGGGTCCAAGCAGCGACACCCGCTCAACACTTGGTTTTGTTCTCATTATCGTTCTTATGTGTTATTTTTCTCCGCTAAAAGTGCTGATGCTGTGAAAACCATAAGACAAAAACTCACCAACATTAGCAGCTGGGACTCAAATTCCACCCATTCCTTAGGTTCTTTTGTCCACATATCTCCAAAACAGCTTGGCTTTTAGTCTAAATTTATTTTACCATTTCAAACTCTAAATTCGTTCTACTCAAAAAATGTCAAATTTTACAACTTTTCTCAGTTGTCTTCAAACACTATTTTTGAGAACCCATCAGAGACCATTGGTCCAATCACTCGGAATTTGGCAGGATAGTCTACAGACATTACTTATCTAAAGTTATCAAGGAAATATTGATTCATCAATCTGTTATTCTGTCATGAAATTATACATTTTTAAACCTGTCTGAAAGTTAAATTTTACTTAAAGGAGATGTCCAGTATTTTGCACTTTGAGCTCCATTCCTGGTTGTTTATGATGAAATAGAGTGGTTAAGACCAAAATCTTGACGATTGCTCCTTCTCTGAGAATTTGAGAGAATTTGGCTTTCCCCTGCGTGACTTAACAATGCTGTCTATGGCCATGTGTAAATCTGTCCTAAAACCACCTTAAACGTTGGTTTTCAAAGCCATGAAACTCACCCAGTGGTCGGTGGTGTTCGTTGATGTTCCGACATAAAAATTGTAGCAAACTGAGATTTTGGTCTTAATCACTCTATTTCATCATAAACAACAGGGCTCAAAGTGCAAAATACTGGACTTCTCCTTTAAATGCTCATAAATCAACATTGGCTTAAGTGATTGTAACCATACCTGGTGCACGTTCAAATGCTTTGTCCGAGCTTCGCTGGGCAGTCTTGGGATATTCTGCCACAAATGTGAAAAGGTTGTATCTTGTAATCAGCTGAAGGGATTCGTATGAAACTCTGTTTGCACACCTAGAGTTATTCCTCAGTCAACACATAAAGTGCGTATGACAATAAATCTTATTTTCTAGACATTTCACATTCAAAAATACAATAAAATCATAATAAATCACCAGTATGTGCTACAGAGCTGAATTTCTTTTCACCACATCCACTGCATTGTGACATCTATATCTCCATAAGTCTTCACTGAAATACTACCAAAAATAAGACAGACATTTCTTTGGAGAAGAGGTATCAAATCAATCGAATGGTGCATCCACAATGATATTCAGTATCTTGTTGTAATTTGTATTATATAAACATTTTTGTTTAAAAAAAAAAGTCTCCAAAATATTAATAACAATACAAACAATTACAAACAATTTTTTTTTTTTTTTAGAATTTCATCACTAAAGCTTTAATTGTTGTGTTTTAAATTAAAAAAAAATAAAAATACTCCAGTTTTTCATGTGTGATATTATCGTTTCACTCTATGGAAAGGTATATAAAAAGTCATGTCATCCTGGTGGCGCAGTGGGAGAGTTGCCTCCTGTGATCTTACAGAGGTCCAGGGTTTGAATCCCCCAGAAAGTGGCATCCTACAATTTTTACCCAAATCTTTGACAGTACACCTGAGATAGCAGGTTGATGTGTGCCCTTTTTCAGGATTGTATCTGAGCTGTTAAATTGTGGTGAATTTTTTAGGTTTGGTGACCTCCATCTTTCTGCCTTCTGCCTCTGAGGCTAGTTTGGCTTCCTGGCCTCTGAGCCAGTTTCCAAGATTGGAGAAGTCGTTTGCAGGTGATTTTTGACATTTCTCACATAGTAGAAGTATTTGTGTATAAAGTAATAGACATGGAAGGCATTCCAGATTTGTTACAAAATAAAGTTCAGTATAGTTATAGTCATTCTGAAAGTAGATTTATATACCTCATTAGAGCATTGGCACATTTCATTTTTCAGTCTTAAAGAACATCAGAACTTTTCATTCTTGGCAATTAAATAGGAAACAAGTATCCAGATTCTTGCATTCTGCTTTGGCCCCTGCTCAATGCTGCTTGCAACTTTAATATATTGTGTCTTTACCACAGCCAACACTGGGGGATGCCTTTCTCTTATTTGGGGGCAGCTGTGGCTCAGGAGGTAGAGTGGGTCGTTCACTAATCGGAAGATCTGCAGTTTGATCCCTGGCCCCTCCAGTTCGCATGTTGAAGTATTCTTAGACAAGACACTGAAGCCCACATTGGTCCTGATGGCTATTCCATCAGAGTCTGAGTGCGTTTAAGCTGAGAAGCAGGTGGCACCTTGTATGGTAGCCTCAGCCACCTGTGCGTGTGAATAGGTGAATGTGACATGTAATGTCAAAGTGCTTTGAGTGATTGGAACACTAGAAAGGTGCTATACAAATGCAGGTCCATCTATTTATCATCTTTCCATGTTCACTTTTTTGAAGGAGCAAAAAGGTATCACTTAGATCTGATTTACTAATTATAACATGTTTTATTGATTGGACTGCTGATAATGATGAGAGCATTGGGACTGTTACTTGCTTTACACCTACTCAAGGTCACTAGCATTATTCAGTGTTAAATACTAAATGCTAGGTGATGTCTATACACCCACAAAACCAAAATTACTAAAACAGGTCACAGCATAATGAATACCTCAATGGCCTTTTGGTATTTAATCTTAAAAGTCCAGTGTGTAGGATTTAGAGGCAACTATTGGCAGAATTAGAATATGATATTCACAGCTATGTTTTCATTCTTACACAATCACCTGAAAATAAGGGTCACTGTGTTTTCATTACCTTAGAATGAGCTGTTTACTTCTACATACCAAGCAGGACCTTTTTCACGGAGTCTGCCATGTTGTTTCTACAGTAGCCCAGAACAGACAACAGACCGTAGACAGAGCCATTCCCATTTTTTGCATCAGCCACCATAGTTCTTTGTCTCACTTGGCTCATAGGTGAAGTTTCAGTTCTGCTTCCTCACCACTAGATGCCACTGAATCCTACACACTGGACCTCTAAATGCTGATTCTCTCTTTGTATATGCAAGGGCTAGCAAGGATGCTGTATACTCTGAGGACATGAGACCAATAAGCCTAGAAGTTTGCAGTCCAAAATTCTCTAACGGTATGCAACCCTTGTAGCACAGTAGCATCACAGGAAATGTATACATGCACAAAGAGTTGCAAAGGACATTCTACAACCACTAACAAAGGATTGAAAGCATAGCACAGCTGAGGAGAGGAATGACATGCCATGTCAGAAAAGAGAGAAGCCCTTTTTCACAAGGAGAAAAAGGCTGTAAAAATCACACATATTGTCAAGGATAATAGGGACATTACTCAGAGTGACGAAGCTCTACGTGATGTGTTTACTGAACTATCTGACTAAGCTTTTAGGAGTTACTATTAATGGTGTGATCAGGGGCAAAATGATGTGAATCTTATGCTACGGACTGAACACCTTTAGGAGAGTTAGGACTGACATGTTAGACAGCAATCTCCATCTCCATCTTCATCATCAAAACACACTTTGAGGGAATATATTTTAGATGAACATTGTTCATCTTTTAAACAGAGTTGTAGAAAATGCGCCAAGGAGCACTGAGGCTGCTCTTGAATGCCCATCATCATTACTAAAACTCTTTATTTTGCCACCCATCTTTATTTCCTTATCTTACATGTCCTATATGTTAACCTCTAGTGGTTCAAGCATTTAATATTTCCTGAGTCAAAACAACCCCCTTGTGGTCAAATATGTGTATGCATGCATCAGTAATGTCAGTCATCAGACTGCATATGCTGTATACTTCCAGTGTTTATTTCCTCTTAATGGCTTTTACTCGGAAAAAGCAGGACTGTAGACTTTTTGAGGGTCTGTGTGTTTGAACAGAACTAACAGCAGAAAATGTCCTATTATATTCCCTCAGAAAAAGTATATTTCTCTCATACAGTCGGCCGATGCTGTGGCAGCAGAAATCAACAATAGGCCAGAAGTCTTTTGGGAATTTAGGAGCTCCGATAAATGTGGTCAAAATACAAAAAGAAAACAAATAGAACCCAGAGAGAAAAATGCAGTTTATGTGCAACATAAACCAAAGTAGATCAATCTAGATCCATACTAACTGATAATATTGTTAAGAGATGGTACAGAAGAAATTCCCCGTTGGAAATTTGTTTTCTGAGATATGAGTGGTCATATTGATTCTATAACACCAGTCATGCTGTAAATAATATTGATCTCTCTAACACAGGGCTCGGTATGTAAGGTTCAGGTCTGTGAAGCTTTTTTGAATCTAAAAGAAAGATTCTCTACCCCATCTGGCTCAATGACAGATTTTATTTTAGCACCAAAAGCTAGACACAGGGCAAAAGACACTGATATGGAAGGAAAAGAAAGAACAGTATGATTTGGATGTACACTATAGGATTTGCAATAAGATGGGAAGTAGGTATTTCAAATCTCAGTGATTATAATAATTCATTCACGTAGTTTTAAGCTCCTATGTAAAGACCAGAATCATTTCTAAAGACCCTCTCCCACCTGACCTGGCATTTGCCGCTCTGAGCTGGAGGTGAACACCTCAAAGATAAATATATTCTCCATCACTAAGCCACAAGAAATAACATTCTCGGTCACATCTGTGTGAATAATCCAATTTTGTTAATTTTGGGCCAACAGTCATCTTCAGTTTAAAATAATCAAGAGAATTAAATATTCCTCTTTACATATATACACAGCTATGCTGTGAATGTGTACTCACTTATAAACATATAAAAATACTTGTCAACTAGTTTGATAAGAAAATAATGTATAAAAGTAGAGTAGAAACATTTAATCAAGTCCATTACTTCCATCATCTGATTTTCATGTTGTTTATATTACAAGATGATGATATGAAAAACAAACTGCAGTACTTCATTTATATGCCCGAACAGAAGTACAGAAGTGGAGAGGGAAGGCAGAACAGTATATTGTGTCTGTGGTGATGATAGCTCCACAGGTGGCAGGTCCGGTGAGTTCATGTCCCATTGGAGAACGGCTGTTTTATGATGTGCATCTCAATGCTTCCACTTGTTTTCCAAGTGACAGATCATTTGGGGGGGGAAGAAAGTTACGTTACAGAATAAATCAAGGACACAAAACAAAAACATTGCCACTGTGTTATTGGAATGATATAACAGTAATTTGATCTATATCATAGACTGAATGTTTGACAGAAAAGATGCATTACATCGGAATGATCTGAACTGAACTCTGAAAGCTTCTTGATTTGCAACAAATGGATCTGAAGTGAAATATAGAGAGTACAGTGTTCAGTGTTTCGATCTGAAATCATGTTAGTTGTCAAAGACACAGAATGTGCTACCAATAAATGTATCTACTGCTTCTTAGGAATCTGAAACAATGCATGACGTCCAATTCTGACTGAACCGCCACCTTTCGGTACATTGAGGGTAAGAATGCTTCAATCTATAAGACTTTTTAAAAAAATCAAATACAGCAGACACTCCATATTTGGCAAATTGAGATGAAAGCAGAAACCACAGACAAAGAAGAAGAATCCACTGCAGAATGCCAGAAAGTTCTATCATTGTAGCTTTAAGGGCTGTCTAGGCTTTATATTTATATACATACTTATATATTCACTTTCATATATGTAAAACCAAACTCAACCTCACACACTGTACTGTGGTGATTTAATAGATCATTAGAAGTACACTTTGAAAATCACAACAAATGTCACATATGTACAGTAGCAGATTAGCACATGGGAGTAAAGGTGGATATGGCACAACATACACAAAGCTTCATAAGATAATCTCTCTGCTCTGGTCAGACACCGGAAACTAAAGAAACTCATTAACATTCTGGATATATAGTTTTCATTCAATCTCGGTAGCAAGTACAAATGTCACTACAAGGCAAGAGAAGTCCTTCAGAGTACAAAACATTAATTTGTCAGGCTGATTTAGAAGGCAATGTTTAGTGTTGGGACTCTCTCGTGTGAATTAGATTACGGCTGAAGGTAGAGTGGTGTTAAAATTTGGCATTGTCAGTTGTCCATAGTGATGTCCTGGGGACAGCAGTTCCTGGTCAGAGTATCTCAGAAAAGGCTGTCTGAAGTCATGCACGTGGAGAAGGCAGCGGTCAGTCATCCACTTAGGATGTGATGTCAGGCAGAGTGGGTGGGGTTGTAGAGAGTAGCTGCATGAGTTACAGTGATAAGGCCGACTCAGACGATCACACAATGGCAGCCGCTCTTGTCTTTCTCTTTCCTTGTAGGTTCTGGCGACGGTGGACATTCCTGTTCTTGGAATTTCCTGGGAGTTGGGAGAGAGCAAAACTATCATCTCACACTGGACTTTTGCAAACTCTATTTTTATTTTATTCTGAAAACAGAAATGACGGAAACAAGAGTTTTCAAAAAACAGATATGTATAATACAGCTTTGGTTATTTCTCCCAGACTTCTGTCTGTGCTGTTTAACAATATTTGACCCCCTTTACACCTTGCATTAAAATGCATCTCCTATCCAGATTATCATATTGAGATTATCTAGATATAATATAACCTGATTATATTTCCACCCTATATGTAGGAATCAGTCCGTCAGCCCTAAACCACCTGCAGCTTGTTCAAAATTTAGCAACAAGACTCCTCACTGGTACCAGGAAGAGAGACCATATGACTCCAGAATTGATTATAAAATTATTTTATTTGTTTTTAAACCACTGCATGGTCACGCACCTGCTTACATCTCTTAACTGCTCATTCCCTATTCCACCTCCCAACCCCTCAGATCTAGTGACCAATCGCTGCTTTCCATTCCACACACCCAGTTAAAAACTAAAGCTGATTGAGCATTTTCAGTTGTTGCTCCTAAACTGTGGACCAGTCTCCCCCTAACAGTTAAATCATCCCCCTCTATTTATACATTTAAATCCTGCCTTCAGACCCATCTCTTTTCTTTAGCATTATAATTATCATTAGGGTCATATACCTGACCACACTGCTTATTGCGTGTATTTTCTGTGTTTTATTTTGTTGTTGGTGCAAAGCTATTTTTGTGTTTTTGTTTTTATTGAATCATTCCTGTATTTTTTTATTTCTTTGTGAAGCACTTTGGTCAACATTTGTTGTTTTTAAAGTGTGCTCTGTAAATAAACCTGACTTGATTTGACACCTGGTATTAATATGTGTCACTAGTTTCCAAACTGAGATCTGATCACTCTGCTCAGCTCACAACAACCAAACACTGTCTGCATGGGCCCCGCCTAGCAACAACTATGAGGGTGCGCATCATGGTATTGTCTGCATTTTCAGGGACAATGCTGGCTTAAAAAAAAAAATTAAATAAATAAATATATATATATACGGCAGTGAGGTCAGTGAGGATGAAACAGGCCTACGTGATTGTAAAGACAGTGACTGACAGGATGTTTTTCAGGTGAGGGAGACACCCCAGTAGTGTTAGCATCAGGTGACGGACAGCTCAGTGTCAGGTGACGGCAGAGGCACTGCTGCCTTGCTGGTGTGAAACAGTCGCACCTGATTTAGAATATCTGTCCATGTAGTTGTGGATTAAAAACACAACTGTGTTTACACTTGTGTTTAAAGTGGTCACAATGTGTGCCTAACCACCACTGATGGTGGTTTGGCTGATGTGATCACAATCTGTCCTCAGTGTGTTTTGCGTGCATTTACATCTGTGCTTTCATGTGGTCAATCACTATCTGATTGCAATCAGATCAACCAAAACACATTTTAATGCCAGGCGTAGAGGGGGTCACAGAATCACAAAGTGATGACATTTGTAGGGTTGTTTGTTTGCTCATGCTGCCAGGCGACTGTCAATCAAATCTGTTTGAACAACACACACAGTCCTGATGAGGCAGATCAGCTGAGTTTTGTTAAACTCTTAATAAACAGCACCTGAAAATGTTTTTTAATCCAAACTCTGCGTTTGATTGTTGCTTATTTAGTCATGATTGGAGTCCATGTCTTTACTGGCTAACTCACAGCAGATAAATGACAGTAAAAAAGGAAAGAGAAATACAGCAAAGGTCCCTGACAGGATGTAACCAGGAGCGTTGTGATTCATGGTCATTGATTTAATCCCTTGGCCACCAACGTGCCACCAGGGCACCCTGAGTCATGAATATTTAATGTTATGTATGAAAAAAAGCCCTCACTGTATTCTGCATTATTTACGGTTTCGACAGAAGTGCCTGAATGTTCATCTTTTAGCCACTGTTAGCCACTGAAAATCCTCATGAATGTAAAAGATGCCTTTATAAATCACCTACCTGATTACCCTAACCAGCTCGTGGAAAGCCTGGTCTACGTTCATACGGATTTTGGCTGAAGCCTCCATATATGTGACCTTCAACTGTCTGGCCAGCTGCTGGCCCTCTTCCTGGGTTACCTGAGGCAAAAAGAAGAGGAGAAATTTTAGGTCAAACACATGTAAAAGCATTTTCATAAACCCTCAAAACAAACTGGCGTTGATAACACACTGAAACATCTGTAGCTGTTATCCTCTGACAGGTAGGGATGCAGCAGGTTCAGCAAAGTGGTAACACATGTCATATCTGTGCTCTCACATGGTTCATATACTCATCTTCAATGTAATCCAGTAGCTGAACTGTATCCAGATTACAATGTTACAGTGTCAGCCAAAGTGTCCTTTGACTAATTGTGTGTCCATGTGTCAAGTCCTGTCATTTAAGGCTTCCTCTGCAACTTCGGTAACGATAAATTTGTATTCTCAAAAGATAACGGCTGCTGGAACTACGCCTTCTAAAGGATTTTGATCTCAACTTGTTAATAAAATGTTTAGGTGTGTGTAGATAAATCCTTTTTGAGCATAGTTTAACAATGGTTTGATGTGCAAACCATCTTTAACTGTCATGACCTTGTGATCCTTTTTGTTGGTCCTCTACCTTTACTCCTCTAGTCTAAATAAGTTACCTACATATTCAGCGTTGTTTATTGTATTTACTAATAATCCCTGCAAGAACACAGACTAACGGACCACAATTATAAATCTGGAAAGGGCATAAAGATGTAGTAATTACTGTAATACTGCTGTAGTACTATGTGAGTGCTACATACTTCAAGTGCATATGACTTAGTATGAAGAATTCAGTTTGCAGTGGATACCACACATGTTCAGACTTTCACATCCAAGTGAAAGTGACCCTTAATAACACTGAAAGAAGAACTTTGTTGTTTTCCTTTTCTCACCTATAAATATATCCAAGCATGAGAAGTATTAAATATTTACATTTACGCTGCCACTTCTTATTTGTGACCTAACAAGGCTTCCTCCTGAGCCTTCACAATGTCATCTAACATTTGTTCCAAAGCCACAATCACTTTGTCCTTCATTACCAAAAAAAAAAAAAAAGAAGCAATTTTTGTATGCATGTCCTTATTTTTAAACATTGCATTTCATTTTGTGATTTCTCCCGTGTAAACTTACTACACACTTAAATTAGTATGAATGCATGTGGGACGGCCTCTTTTTTTAAACAGCTGTGCAGAGAATCTGGACCTGAATAATGCAGAAGTAATTAGATCCAAAGCTAGACTCCCTGATGGCAACAGACTAGTAACGAAAATGAGAAAATGTAAAGTACAAACCAGATAAAATTCAGATTTTTCTACCATGTTTGGTGGAAAATATTGATATGAGGAAAGATGTACTAATGTGTTTGTCAAATAGTGTAGAGCTGAAAAAAATCTATTCATGGAAAATATACTATTACTTACACTTAAAGTGTTTTTATGTGTTGTGTTTTTGGGGATCTGAGCTACTGTCAAGCTGATTAGGTTGTGTGTAGACAGCATAGATAGAATAAATAATAAGTAATGAACTACCTCAAGCTGGTTTCACATTAACGCTTGAAATAGTAAAGCTGAAACCCTTCGATAATTATTAGCTATTTGTGCCTGTATGGCTTCTTTTCACCATAAGGGGGTGGTGTGGTTTCACTACAGGAAGTGACGATCGACTGCATACCAACAGCATCAAATTCATCATTTCATCACACTCCCTTTTCTCTCCATCCATCCTCCCCTCCTGACACCACCATTTCTACAGGCTCTCTTATTCTTTCAGTCACATCCTGTTGTATCTTGGCAGCTTTGCTGCAGCTGCAGCGCTTGCTTCCACTTTCAAATATGCAAATGCGAGTCCCCCAGACTGCTTGATATCATCTCTTTGTTAGTCAGTGGGTTCAGATCTCTGCAATCTGTTGGACTTACTTGTCTCTGTAGTTCCAGATCTGCTTTGTTTCCTACAAGGATCATAGGGAATTCATCTCTGTCTTTCACTCTGAGGATCTGTCTTTGGAATTTGTAGATTTCTTCAAAGCTGTAAAACATATCACACAGTGTTATGTTGTGTTTCTTGCACAAACAGGTTATATAGGGTTTTTACATGTAGATGCCTTCATCTAAAAATGCACATGCGCCCGGCATCACAGTGTTGCTAAATGAGCCACCCATGCACACAATCACACCCTTCACCCAGAAGTTGGGGTCACCGCCACTGTGGATCAGACTGCAGGGCTGAACGTGTTAGCCAAGAGAAGAAAGAAGGCAGCCACACTATTACAGAAACATAAAATGTGTTTGTCTGGGGCTCTGCTCTGTGCACTGACCTGACCGTTGTCCCACTATAATATAAAGGCCATGTGCACTTTTTCAACCAAAGAGCAAATAAAAATGTCAATCTGGGGGAGAAAAAAAAAGGCAGAATGCAACCACAAACCCAGGACGGCATTCCAGCCACGGGCCCGCAGACAGCTTGGTGAGCACATAGTAAATCTGGAAAGACTTGACTAATATAAATGGAGGAAGGAAAGACTGTTTACAACATAAACATTGGGAGGGGGCTGTGGGTGGGGGCAGGGGAATGCAGCTCACTGCACTGCTGGGCAGGGACACAAAGACAGGGAAGATGGGGTGTGACAGACAGACTGCAAGAAGAATACTATACAGTGTGATGTGAAAAATATCTAAGAGGTGACTCAAGCCACATAGAAGGGAAACCAGCTCTTATCATCCAGTAAGACTGTCATACAATCAACGCCCCATTTTTTATTCCATTTATTCTATCAACATTTTTTCTGCAAAAGCAAATTAATGTTTTTACATTTGGTTATTATCTCTCTGTAGACCAAATGTCGCGACATCGCGCTAACAACAACAGTCACTTCCAGGTAGACAACTGGCACATGAAATTGGCTAAATTGTTTATTCCTGTTATCATTTTCAGACATAACAGTAACATTTAAAGATATTTATTTAAACACGGTGGTCTGACCTAACTCAAGTTTCTGCTGTGCTTATTTCATGTACTGTGCTGGATTCTGATTGCCTACCTGAAGCACAAGAGACATTTTAGGCAATTTGATCTCATTCGTAGCAGCCTAACTCCTTACTTTATTAAAACAACATCAGTTTGCTTAGGACTTGGAAATCAACCAGGACTGAAATCCTCTGGATTATAATCTTTGAGATTTTAGTTTTAAATCTGGAAAAATCATCTTATTCAACACTGTTTGACAGTATGATTTGTCGTATATTCTGTATCAGCTTGTTCCGCCTCTTGATGAAAGCTAAGTAATACTTACACTGAGTGAAACACATAAACCTACTGTCTTTTTTACAGTATAACTGCACCATTACATCAGGGAGAAATATCATAGATATCTTGTGCAACATTCAACCTGACATATTTGGTGCCTTTGGGGACTTTCAGATCTCCTTTAAAGGGTTAGGGTTAAAATAAAGTTTGAACAAAGTTAAGCTGCATAGCATGTATCTGACTCACCAGTGCCACAGCGGGGTTAAAGAGGTTAAAAGACTGTTAGTGCTTATACATACGCTTGTCAAGAAGAGTTTAAAAGTTATGAAGTGCTTGTCAAGCCCCCTTGCTTTTACTAGTCTCTTGTCTCTGTGTTAGCCCATATACTACTGCCTACAGCACATGGGCTTTAAATAGGAAGCAAAGGTACACGAAAACGTGAATTCAAGAAAACAGGATGAGGGAGAAATGTTAAGAACAAAAAGAAAATGACAACAAGAACAACAGCGAGGGGGTCCGGAAGTAAAGGCGGCAACAAGTGAGAGTATCGCTGCAAGATTTATGGTTTTAGTGAAGCGAGAGGCGGGGGGGGGGGGGGGGGGGGGGGGGGGAGCGAGTGTAATTGTGAACAGTAAACAGAGATGTGCAAACAGAAAGAAAGAGAGAAGGACAGAGAAGCGAGCTCGTAGCTGTGAGTTTGCACATGACGAGAACTGTCACTCACCTTCCTCTGTCAGTGACTGAGAAGACGAGCAGGAAGCCCTCCCCTGTCCTCATGTATTGTTCTCTCATGGCTCCAAACTCTTCCTGTCCAGCCGTGTCGAGGACTAGAGAGAGTGTGCGCACACACAGCGACATAAATCACACACAAAGAATAACTTGCAGCAAAGTAGAGTTTTGCAAAGAAATTCCTCGAGTGCAATATAATGCAATAGAAACACACACATAGCCTGCATGTGTAGTCTTTGTGTGTGTGTGTACATGTGAGTGTGTGTATTTGCTCTGGTCATGTTTGTTCAGCAAAGTGCACTTACTGTCAAGCCTGGCCGCCCTTTCGTCAATCACACACTGCTTGGTATAAGAGTCTTCAATCGTGGGGTCATAGTCGGTGACAAAGTATGACTGCAGGAGAGAAAGAAGAGACAAGAGAGACAAACTGTGAATATGTCTGGGGTTTATACACTTTGTCAGGTTCAGACAAGCTGTGTCCCAACTCCATACTAACTACTATATACAGATGTTTGCTCTGTGTTTACAAGACCAACATGTTTTAGTGTTATAAACCAACAGGGAATGACGCAATATATGTGCCCTGCAAAGGCATTCACTTTAGAGTAACACTGCCAATTACACTTAAAGATATACTGTGCAAGATTTTCCTAAAAAACAATGTATAGAGTTGTCACTTATGATGTGCAGCAGTATATTCACTTGCAGGGACTCTGCACTCTGCATGTATCTTCTTATTTTCTTCTTATTTTGCTATGTTCAGGATGTTACTAGGCACAGCACGCAGATGCAACACATTCTCACTTTCAACTCCTCTAATACTAATGCTTATTGAGTGGCCCTATACATCAAATTTGGACACTCTTAAGTGACACCCCTGGACGCTCAGGGACAGTGTGTCAATTTATTTACATTTTTTTTGTGTCAGTTTCTACTCCTTAAACTCATCAAATACCGATGCTTGGTCAGCAGCCCTACACCTCAAACTCTGACACTCTAGATACCCCTCCAGCGTCAGTTTTGGATGCTCAGGGACAGCATGCCAATTTACGCTCGTTACATGCATCGTGTCTTCTCATAATTAACTTTTTATTTTCATAGGGAATGTACAGTTTCTGCTCAATAAATGCATACGGTCTCTTTTCAAAATAAAGTTTTGTTTTTACGTTAACTTCCTTAGCTTTAGACAACAAAAGCACGCTGTGGTTACGTTTATAAAAAAAATGGATTGGCTTAAAATAAGAATGTTACTAATGTAATGTAACATAACGTACATATGTCAGTAGCGTAGTATACTACACATACTACAGGCTTATTAAAATAATTCAATTGACTTTTGGCTTCACTGGAGAAATGAACAGCAGTCTCCTGGGTGACAGTCCTAAGTTTGTTTGACCTGCCGGCCCCAACTTTGTCACTCTTTAAACTACAGCAGTGGCTCAAAGAATCAAAAAATGCTGTTGCCCGGTGCGTCTCATACTGCTGCTAAAGGCTGCCTTGGTGTGTTGGTATCAGACGCCGAGGGCTACCGACCAAGCGTTAGTATGTGATGATTTAGGAGTGAGTACAGGTTGGCAGACCTTAAAGAGGTGGCAACCAGGTGCCAGGTGCAGCATGCATCCAAGTGAGAGCTATGAAAATTGCGAACAGAGTGCAGAGAAATTAGCGAGTGAAACGCCACGTGGATGAAGTTAGGGTTGGCTTTCACTTTTGCTGGCCAGTAGCTGACAATTTCTGCACAGTATACTTAAAATAAAAAATTCTAAGGTGTTCCTGGAGCTGTTTCACCACTATGCACAATTATATTTTTCATTTTCTTTGTGCATGGCAGGAGAACAGCGTCCACAGCTTAATGACTGTCCTGAGTACACTTAATTTTGTCACCAGCATCAACACACAACCATTTACTGAAATCTTGTTTAATGTGAGTATGCACCATGGATTAAAGACACAGACACAGTGTATAAAATCAGCTGGTTTTATAATGAATGGATATGAGAACAAACAGCGACTCTGTCCTTGTGTTTTGGTTACAGCAGCACAGACAGCCTCAATGACCTCTACCTTTACAACCGTACTGCAGACAGGAGGTAAACACACTGTCTGCAGACACTTGCACAAAAAGTGTCATGTAAATATTCCCTCACACAACAACAACCCCTGCTTAGGCTCGGACAGCAGGCTGGTTTTTCATGCTAACAACCCATTTTACAAGACGTTTCCTCAACTGCAACAGTCACACTACTCACTCCTGAAGCCTTTGATTCTTTTATTCCGGGGCCAATATCTGGTCTCCTAGTAACCTAAACTGGAAGGGTGGGGCCAGGGGGCAGGGAGCCGGGAGGAGGAGGAGTCATGCATTTTTTACATTTTTCCCATGTTTTGTAGTTCTCGCTCTCCTTGGGGACTAGTTAAGTGGTGACAGCTGAGGGGAGTGCTCGGGGAATGTCGAACCAACACCCTAAAACACGGAGCAATCACGAGAACAGAACATCCAGACAAGACTGCCTGTCGTTCTAACAACAGGCCAAATTAAACTTTTACATTTACATGTCAGGTTGTTTGTGTGTGAATCTGGGAGGTCGTTTCACACAGGTAGTGCACTGTTTGTTTGCTGTTATTGGGCAGCCAGGGACGTGTACCAAATATCATGTAACTCTTTTAGTAACATATAGACAGCTGATGACATAACAGGAAAAAAGAAGCGGCTAAATCACTTCCTTGATTGTGATTAGAGCCTGACTGATGCATCTGCATAACAATTAGCAACCAATTTTAGCTTTACAGAGACATCAGTATGGGGTTATATGTTGGCTGATTGTAGGAAGTAGCTGTAAGCATGTCCAGAAATGCCTTAAATCTTAGTCTGAGGTCACTGGCAAACTTTGGCCAGCTACGTCTGTAAGTGACGATTATTTTCATTATCAATTAATACGCCGATCATCTTCTTGATTAGTTGCTTTGTCAGAAAATACTTGCTATAATTTTCCCAAACCTTTGGGGTGAAGGTGATGGATTCGATTTGCTTGCTTTATTTGACCATCAGTCCAAACTCTAGAACTATTTACTATCATATATGGCAAAGTAAAGCATGAAATCCTCACCTTCGAGTTTGAAAACTGGCTAAAACAATTAACATTATCATAATATTTTTGGATTAATTTTCTGTTAATTGACTAATCTACTAATTGTTGCAGCTTTATCCCCATTATTGTCTTCCAGCTCTTGAATACCAATATCAGTGATCGCCTCAAGCTCTAATTTTCATATGTGGATGTTTGTGATTCCAACTTATCCTCCCTTGTATACATATTCTTTCTCCTCACCTGCAGCGCCCCGTTGTTGCAGAAGATGCAGGTAATCTCTCCCTTTCACTCTCCTGTCGCTCTGCAGCATGCAAGTACACTGGCCTGTGTCACATCCACTCACCACTGTTCAATAATTCATCAGCATTACTGTGTATCCTAAGAACATGCTTCACTGCACTGCACTGCCAGTGTGCCTTCAGACGACCAGACAGAGACAGAAAGAAAGAGAGAGTAGGAGAAAAAAAAAAGCTGCTTGTGTTTCTTGTCCCTCCCACCACCAGTACCACCACTCTCCCAGCCGTTGCTTCAGCACGTGACCTCGGCTTCCCGTCAACCTCTTATTCCTATTCTGTCAACCTCGGGCAGCCGCATTGAGCGCCGCACTCCTCTGGCTATTCCTCCCCTCCCTCCGCATGCACGGGTAGTGTAGCTGCCTCACGCTCTGTTCTGGCTGAGCTGATTCTCTCAGAGCCGTTTCCCGTGATAGATGAGGCTGTTTTGCAGTGCCAGCAGCACCAGAGCCAGCACTAACAGGGCCGGAGCTCAGCCTGGCCAGGCGATGGTCTGGGTGAGGGAGTGCAACATGACTCAGGAGGACTACCAATAACTATGTGACATAAGCCTGCCTGAGTCATGTCCAGTAATATGACCTATAAATCCTATATTGGTCCATGACTTCATCAGAAGTAGCAGGCTCCTCACACAGAATGAATCAGGTCGTATGAGTCAAGCAGAGCTGCCCCAAGGTTTCTGGGGGCAACAGCACCCACAGCTACATCCACCAACTGCAACTAGGGCTGGGTATGGTATCCCTTAAGGGAATGTTTACCCTCTTACTTTGGTACTAAAATAATTGTTAGGGCTTCAACAAATGATTCATTTCATCATTGATTCATCTGCCTTTTTTGTATTATATACAAAATACTTTTGTATTTTGTGTACAATTCAGCTAAGAGCACTTTAGTCAAAGAAAACTTTATTTCCATTTGCAGTATTATATTTGGCAGTATGGCTCTGTTCTGGGGCCTCTCTACCTTTCCTTGGCCTACGCAGAAAGCCTCTTCCACGTGCCTACATGGAAAGCCTAAGGCGAAGAGAGCACACCTCTCTGCCCTTCCACATGCAAACGAGGAAAGACTGAGGCAAACAGAGCAAACCTCCCAGCCCTTCCATGCGCCTACATGGAAAGTCTAAGGCAGGGAGAGCAGCAGAAAATACCCCCATTGGAACAGAGCAGCATCAATGACAAACAGAAATGACACTGATAAGTCAGACACGGCATGAAAAGGAGGAGCTGGGGTGGGGGCAGGTTGCGAAGTGGCTTGCAGAGGAAGCATTAACAGTAGGCAGGTCAGAGCAGTTTAAATAGGGCGCCCTGGATGAGATTTGCCAATTGGTTGCATAGAAAGGAATCATGTGATCTGTCAGCTGACTCCCCTCCACCAATCAGCTGCTCCATCAGTTGACTGGGCTGTTTGAGATCAGCTGACGTAGCTGGGATGTGAGCTGAGCTCGACAGTATGTCCTGCCTAAACTAAGGCTATGCTCAATTTATTGATTGTTTGGTCTCAAAAAAGTCCAAAAACACCCATCACAGTTTCTCAGAACCCAAGGTGTCGTCTTCAACTGTCTTGTTTTGTTCAACCAAAAGTCCAAAACCAAAAGATGTGTCATGTTTACAAAAATGAAAAATCGGAAAATCCTTTTCCTTTTTGTCAGTTCATTAAAAATCTTTTGTAATTCTACTAATGACTGGTACTGATACTGTAATACCAGTATCATTTTGACATAAGTCAGGAAAAAGCAGTGACTTCAGGTTTCTTACTGTTATCTGCCAGACTGTATCACAGGTACGTGCTGAGGGGGCAGACGGATTCCTAGACAGATTTCCATGAAAACAGTGGGACGGCTGACACCAACAGTGGGATCAACAGCTCAGTTCTGCTGTGTGTGAGCGCAGTTTGGACTGTACATACAAACACACACACACAGATGATCCAGAGTGGCCTTTGTAGACTAGATCTTAAAAGATTCACTGCTAATTGCCCTCTTCTCAGATAAATTATCCAACTGCCCTGACCACATGCTGACACAAGCAACTGAGGCATTTAAAGTGTTCTGCGGCAACTTTGACAAGCTGAGGTAAACTAGTATTTAAATAGAGCCAACTCGCTGTATAACAACGTGGAGCATGGAATGGAGCTAAAAACAACCTAAGAACAAACTCAAGCTCCACTGAGGCAATCATTAGGCCAGTGCTGACATGACCACCATCGTGGGCGTGTGTATATGCGAGCTGTTAAACCAGGATTATTAACATCCTTGGAATTTCACCCCTGCTAAAAGAAAATTAGGCACCGCATAAGCCCACTGTACAAAGAAGCACAACTGATAGATTAGGAGAACAAAACAAAACAGAGGGACAAATCCAAAATCCCACAGAACCAAGCTGCAGTACAGTTTAGATGTTGGTGGCAAGGTGGGTCAGGCCACACTCGGCCCCGGTCAGCTCACCAGGAAGGAAACTCCACCTCTGCAGCAGGCAGCTGGCCCGGCCGAGCCTTTGGGTGGTGGTGATGTCACAGACGACATGTTCCCCTACCCCGCCTACCTACCAAAGTCCAAACCTGTCACTCAGTTCCCCTCCAGCATTCCAGCCATACATCCCAGCCCTCCACCCACACACAGCACATGCACGCTTGCACCAGGAAAACATTAGAGGCCTGTTTTCACCATGAATACAGGGCCAGTGGATGAGCCTAACAGTCAAAGGAAGGGTCAAGAAACCAGTGCTGCATATCAGGATAATTTTCATTATCCATTACTGTCTTGACTATTATTTTTAAATTTGGAAAAGGCAAAAAACATCTGAATTTGGAGATTCTCACCTCTCTGTCCTAAAGCCCTCCAAAAGACAGTAACAGTAACTCGCAGTAATAGCGCGCAGCACATTCACTCAGCCCCTTGTTGCTCAGCGTTCTTTCTCCCTCGGTTCATCAGACCACAAATAAGACAAGCTAACGTTAGCCACCCCACTGTCCCTTTGTCTCACTCCCCACCACTGTGGACTACTTCACCAGGAAGTCAGCAGGCAGCAGCTCGGGAGACGGACCTTTGGTCGGCAGATGGCAGATGTAGCTGTTTGAATTTGACCAGCGCACTGTCACCAGTGGGTGTCACAACGAGCTGGTTGCCAGTAACAGTGCCAGGTCTGACCTCTGTAACAGTATTAACAGATATGTTGCTGCTCCAGTGGAGAGTTGGAGCTGTCCGGTCTCTCGGAGCTGGGGTTTGCGCTGGCTGGTTTCGAGTTGCTTAGCCACGTCCTGGAGATCCAGGAGCTGGTCTCTAGTGGCAGGGGATTGGGAGTGAGGTGGAGGACATGCTGCTGATATTAGCTACATAAATGTGAGCATGAAGGAGCTTTGGGCTCCAGTTAGTTTTTCTCTCCATCTCAGAAACACTTCACCGATATTGAAACGTTTTATTTCGTTTACTGTCAGACTTTCTTTTTAACTCTCTTTTTTAAAAGTCTATCTTCCTTTTTCTGGGTTGCTTTGCAGCGTAGGCAGCTGCTGCCAGTGCTGGACCTGCAACTTTCTCTGCAAGGCTCTCAGCCATTTAATCAATCTTTCACCAAACAGACTTGCACACGCATCTGTATTTGTGGAACAGCCAATAGGAACACGCTCTCTCTGAAATGACCTGTGATTGGCCAAAGTCTCTCGTCATGGCCTAGATTTTCTTTAGACGAAAAACAGAGCCAAAAGGAGGTGCAGAAGTCTTCCTTTTCTTTGAGTCCACTTGAATTAAAATATACTCAAAGTTCATTATGGGATTTTGGCCACTGACGCCAAAACAAAACTGCCTACCCCAGCTTTAATTAGTTAATCATTTTGTCTATAAAATGCCATAAAAAGTGCTCATCAAACTTTCTCAAAGTCCAAGTTGATGTCTTCAGATGGTTCACTTTGTGCGAACAATAGTCCAGTATCTAAACAAGTTCAACTGACAATGACGTGATATAGAAGAAAGCAGCAAATCATCACATTTGAGAAGCAGATACCAGAAAATATTTTGCATTTTTGCTTGAGAAACAGCTTAAATGGTTGTATAAGATTATCAAATCTGCTGTTGATAAACTTCCTGTTCATTGACTAACTGACAAAAACTTTAAGCAATTTAGCCACGACTGACACAAAAAATGTCAGTTATGCATTTGATTGAAAGATAAATAGAAATCTTTGAAGAACAAACCACAAAGATAGCATCAAATCAGTGTGTAATTTCTAAACCGCCTCACTATTCAATATTAAGTATCAGATGCCGCGTGTGGTCCAGCTTGTAGTGTTTCAAAATGTGAATATATACATTTATTTCAAGCACCTGCTCAGGTTTCTTTTTAGCCGACTGCTCTTCAGTCGAGACATAAAGCAATAAATCCTGTCTGACTGTCGGTTGCCAGCCTCAAGGAAAGCAAGAACGGGTGATACGTGTAGGCGTGTAATCAACATCATGCTTGCACTATGCACCCACTTCCTCTCCACACAAACAGCTTTACTAACACTAAATATAGATCCTTTTCCATCTCTGTCTGTTATCCTACTTGTTTGGTTGGAGCCGCCTCTTTGACTCTTAACCAATATAGCATCATTAACACAGAGCACAAAACCACAGATTCAGCATCAACGCAGAAAAAAAAAAAAAAAAAAAAACCCTAAGATTTCCACTACAAAAACTCAGGCGATTAATTAACAAAAACACACTGCACCTACGCAGATGAGGGGAAATGGTGTGGCTGCCTACTAGACTGTCATAATGAGAGGGAATGCTGAGCTAAAACAAATAGTCATCAACACGGTGAGGAGTTAATTACCTTCCACATATGGCCCGATGCCCGATGAGAATTCACAGACCCTGACTGGAAAATCATCAGCCATAGTTACTCTTTAATTAAAGAAAAATGTAGACTGAATGCCATTAAATTGTGTTATTCTAGGAAAAATTCTGTCAGCATCTGCAGATTTATTATATTCCCCTACCCCCTCATTCACCACACAGACACACCACTACCTTCCTTTTTTGCAAAACCTCATACTCACTACAAGAGATTTTGTCATTTAGAATTGTGGTAGCAACACCAATCTTATTATCTTATCTTATTTTGACAAAGCGGTGGCATCAAACATTACTCAACTGGAGATGCCGATAACTCCACAACCATCACTCAAACTCACTAGTTTTGTGCACATTGTGGACTCTGACAAAAAGATGCAAGAATAGCTCTAGATAAAGGAGTGGGTGTGCATGTGGTTTCATGCATTTTGCACAATGAACCGAAGGTGAGAGCAACAACATTCTCAAGACTCATGCTATTGTTTGCGCAAGTTAAATCAGTAAGCTTTGTTCATGAAAGACTGAAGAGAGTCATTGTGTTTATCGCTGCAAGAATCTGAATCAGTGAAACTAGTTTTTAAATTACCTCACAGCAGCACAGTTGTAGGACTCTCATTGGCTATTGGTGGTGTTTGAGATTATCATTTACTTATAGCTTCTCCTACAAGTGTCAGGAGAAGCTGGCATTCTCTAACAGTGAGTGATCATCTTAAGCTTCACCAAACTCGTCCTTAGTTCTGCTGACAGAGCAATACTAACTGCTGCACAGACTGAGACATCAGCACCAAGAAGCTGGACAGGAGCAGCCGCCACACAGCATGAGGCGGGGACAGCCCTCCAGCTGACAGGTGGAAACATACCATTTGTAAGACTTGTTCAGTGGGCCACAGCCAAGTGCAGCAATTTCAATTAAGGACACAAACATCATGCAAGACAGTCTGGAGCCTGCCAGGTCGCGCCCTCAGACAGACAGCAGCAGAATGTGACAAGACTGTGTCGAACGATTTCTGATAACACATCATGACATGAAAACATTACAGCGTTTAAATACATCAGAAATGTATAAGAGCATACATATTCACATGTTTCTCTTTTCAGGGATTCCCCCTGAAGGCTAACTGATATTTTACTATATTCATATGTTTTTCTTTGTGCCTTTAAACTTCGAGCTATGGTTGCTCGAATGCTCAAAGCTTCTAGCATTGCTGTGACAATCGACGTCCAAATCGGTATTCAAATGCTATGCAAATATATATTTGCTAGGGGTGAGGGTGGGGTAATCGATACAGCATAGTATCGCGATATTTTTGTGTGGCAATACCATATCATCACATAGTGCCAAGTACCGATTTTTTATTTTCTAAATTATTAACATCACAAAATGAAGTTTTATAACCAAGTTCAGGAACAAAGACCACGCCTCACTCTCATCCATTTCCACACTAAAAGTATTTAAGCACACCTTATCCATTTCCCTCCCCTTTGACTCCGTTATCACATCCCTTCCCCCCAAACATCTTTTCTTTTTGCTGCTATCTCTCCCTTTTCTCTCTCTCGCCACAGAATACAAGAGTCAGGGGGCTCTATCCATAGAAGAGCAAGCGAAGAGATGACTCCCCCAATCTATCCCAAGTTCCCTGGTCTTGTTGCACCCTCCTCCCTTCAGCCAACACTGAACCGCCATCGATTCAACCCTCCACCTGTCCGCGACCCTAATTTCTCCCATTAATCCCCCCACCTTTCTTCCTTCCCTGTCCCTACATCCCCTCAACCCTCATCTCTATCAAACATTATACGTAATAAACTAATTGCAATCTATAACTCTATTGGCGTGGTCTTTGTTCGTGCTGCAAATGAAATGGCTGAAGTGAGTTGAACATGCTGAAAACTTTATCTTATTAGTTAAAGCAGATGTTGACAAAGTTTTCCTTTGGGGACAGTTAAAAAAAAGGTAATAATAAGGTAATAAATTGCAATATATCGCAGTATATTTTATCGCGATACTTAGCATATCACACAATATTTCAAATCGCAATGATATTGTATCGTGACTTAAGTATCGTGATAATATCGTATCGTGGATCCTCTGGTGATTCCTACCCCTAATACATGCATTACCCAAAAAAATCTCAAAAAGTCAGAAATCCAACATTATTCAACATTTGTATAGGATATAGTGTGTTTATTTATCATTTATGAGCAAATTCATTTGTATGGAGTAAGTTATTTGATGTGATTACTGCACATTTTGTCGCCGTTTTTGCTCCAATATAAAGGATTTTGTCCTCATTTCTTACTTAATAGCAAAGTATATAAATAATGACCACAAGTTTGAGGAAAGTAAGCTTCCAGCAAAGCTTTGAAAATGTGCAGGTAATTCTCACTGAAGCTTCGAAACCCCAGAAATGATATGCGGGATAGCCCTGCTTCAATCTTTTTCAAGATAAATCTCAGTTCACTGAAATCTACTGCAATCTGTGTCTTGGTCAAACTTCTCTTAATTACCTAAGCACCAAACACCAAAGCAGCGTAGCATAGAGCACTGATCTAAGAAAAAAGAAATTTGACTGAGGGCATCTGTGTATCACTTCCTGTCCCCGAACAAGCGCAGGTTTAACCTTTGCCGAACCTCTCGGGTTGGACTCTGAGCAGCTGTTGGTAGTCAAATAACCACCGTGAGGGTTTAATGTTAAACAGATGGAAGTAAGGACCAATTCCTTTGCATTTCTGCACTGTCCGTCCACCTCCATCATCGCCTCTCTTCCCAAGCTTCACAGGGTTTCACACAAGTGGCACAGGAATTTGTGTGAGGAGCATTGTTTTGTCGAGTAGTTAAGAGCGCTTGAAGTGAGAAATAGTGGAAAAAATAAGACAGAATGAAAGGTTTGAGGGGGAGGGAGACTGTAGGCAACATCGAGAGGGAGAGCGAGAGAAAAAAGAGGGGGAGGGAAAGGCATTAACTTCCTGTGGAAACACCCACTTTTCCCATGAGCTCATACAAACCAGAAAGGTCACTGATTCAATACCTAATACACATGGAGAGAAAGAGAGCACACAATGTGTCCACTGCCTTAAAGGGCCACCGGGGAGCATTCTGTTAAAGCTGGGAAAGCTTTAAGACAGTACTTATTGCTGCGGAGAATTAGCTGAAAATACAAAGTTCTGCTTGACACCGGTGATTTTCAAAACTCTGCCGTCCAGCTGAATGCATGTCCAACATCCATGGTAATAACACTTTCATTGAATGTTTACAGTTAGAGAATGCAGTGTGGGTGAAGCACTGAACCCTTGGCCTGATGCCGAATTAAATGAACCCATGCACATCACTCCTACAAGCTCTCTTCCTCCTAATGCGCAACAGATCAATAGCTTGTCCCTTTAATCATTGCCTTGTCCTTAAATGCCGGCAGACCAGTGAAATTCTGCCCCACCAGACAAACCATTGGCATAACTCTCACATCACTCCAGTTCTATGACCTCACTGGAAATGCAGATCCTGCCACTCTGAAGTTCACAGATAATTCCATCTTTATTACAAGCAGCAGAGATGATCGCCAACACTAAAGAAATAAGGTCCAGGTTGTTAATTATTTAGCTTTTCCTCATTTTGTTGCATATATATAATGTTACAATGTCAGATGATAATATTAAACATGGCTGAAGTTTTAAATACTGAGGTAACCATATGTAAAAGTAATCCTTATGAGCAAACACCTCAGGCCTCAGACTGTTCTGAATACTGTTTCAAACCGTTTCTCTATTTTCGAGATGACATCAGCTTGTGATGAATTTCTTTGTAAGGTCATCTGCTGCAGGCACACTGCTCCAAGTGTTTACATTACACAGCCTACACTGCTACATGTAGCTACATGCTTATGTCAGGAAAACATGTAGTCTTGGATGCCAACGTTGGTAATTTCTCCCAGATTTTGGAACATATTCCTGCTGGAACATGTCCGCCTGTAAAGACTTTGGTTTAGAAGCTTTTATTGGGGATTTTTCATGGTAGAAAGTGCCATTATACTCTGGTATAGTCATTCCCTGGCTGCAGTGATGGTACAGTGATGCAGAGATACGAAGACCCAGAAATGCTGACCAATCATGGCAAACTGGGCATTTTCAGGAGGGGGGCTTTAAGAGACAGGCGCAGTGTTCCAGCACAAATAATATGAGAAAATTGTTTTTTGTGTGTTTTTTGAACATTAAAGCATGCAAGCATGTCATAGAAGCCCTACAAGTATGAACCTGAAAATGGGCATGATAGATGCCCTTAAAAAACTAGAACAATCCCAAGGATTTCATTCATACTAGTCTTGCTAGTCAGTGAAGGTCAGTTCTGTTATCTGTGGACTTTTGGGCAGCCATAAAGCACACACACATCCATACATACGGTGCTGGGTACCAAAAACCTGCATAAACAAAACCAATTCTTTAATTCTGCATGGACCTGGTGACAGTTTCAACCACAAACTGTACTTCTGTCTCATCTTTTCACTTTGTGATATTAATGTTTTTACAGTCTTGGTGAAGCGTACCACTGCACAGTCACTTGACGGGGCGCAGCCGCATCACTCGTACGATAAGTTCAGTGGGAGTCAGGTGATGAGATGATCAAACAGGCTGTGAGCAAATCCCCAGTTATGACACTTAATTAAAAGTGGTAAAAGATGAAAAGCAAAACTACTGTTATTATCCAATAAAAAACAAGTCATAGCTGTTTATTTTTTAATAAAAATATTAAATTTCATGCCCTCAATTCAAAATTTGGTATTGTCAATGGTAGCGAATATCACATATTTTCAGATATTGCATCAAAGTTAGAACTTCCAGCATCATGATGACGCTAGCCTCAACTGTCCATTGTAAATGTTAGGGCTATAAACAATGATTACAGCAAAACTTCAATTAGTAGCCCGGGCTACTATTTGCTTAAATCACTCAAATCAACAGGCCTATATTTGGGACTGGCCTTTAATTCCTTTCACACAAAACTGTTGCTCAGCAAAGATCAGCAAATATTATCAAATTGTTTTTTTTTTTTAAATCAACATGATTTTTACTTGTATAAAAACTAGGCTTCAGATAATATATCATTAATGAATCACTCATTTGATCTGGCTCTGCCAGACAGGGCATCAGAGAGAGAGCGGGTTATGGCACCTAGCGTACCAACACCACTTTATCCTGTTAAAAAAATACTTACAACTTGATTGATTTTTATAAAAAAACCCTTTGATTCTTTTGATCTGAGGACCCTTACCAATTAAAGGAATATGAATAATTAACAGGGCAATCGAGGAATGGACACTTCATTTGAGGTGGCCCATATCCCTGTTTTATACGTTCAAAGAACTGCCTGGCAACCAGACCAGGCGTCTAATTGAGACAAGGCTTTATGTACACACCGGGCTAGTAACTGGGACTAGGCTGGAAGTTTTACAATATATCCATCATCAGTTAATCTGACGAAAATTGTCCAATAATCCACTAATTGTTTTGTCTCTAAAATGCTATAAATGTAATTAAAAAATAGTGACAAATGCCCATTATAATTTCCCAGAGCCCAAGATGGTTTCTAACACAAGAGAGCATTAAAAAATAACTAAAATTCAAATCAAAATTACAGATTCATTTTCTCTGTGTAGGCTAATCGATTTATCAACTCATCGTGTCGACTCAGTGTTGCTGTAAACCTCATTTTGCCGTGCTAATCCCTGGTTCAACCTGCTGTACTCACAGTGACTTTGCATACAGTTTTTCAATGCAATTACAATTGAAAGATTGCAAAGAACATTTCTGCTGTGTTACTAATAATTTTCAGATCTAAACATTAAGAGTTTGTAATTTGGGTTAAACTGGTTGTTTGTTTACAACCTGTCTGATTGTCTCACTTGTACTCATGTGAGCTTGCTATTATGTTCCTCAGTCCCTGTGGTTAAGCCACAGAGTGAAATGCCATTGTAACAGATAGTAATGTCCAAACTATTTGTATTTCCATATATTTAATTCAAGTTGCCATTAAACAAGCACAACAGATACTTGGCTTTATCACAACTATACTGGACATTACAGGTGTTTCACACTACAAACAAGTTACACACAGTATCTGAATGGTCCAGTGAGCACTTCAGGCTGTAGAGTTGAGATAGCACCCATGCAGAGAATAAAGCAGAGGATAAACGTCCCACCAAGCAGGCCAACTCCTGGCACAGTCAACCCCCTGCCCTCCTCTAACCTCTCTGGCATTAAGACTTCAATCGCCCTGCTAAATATCAATGTGTGCTGGACTCTGAACACTTTTGAACCCGCTCAAAGGTGCCGAATCAAAGAGGTGCCATTTAAAGGCCTTTTTCCACCCGACCACCGGGCTCAAAGTCGCCTGTCTGCTCTATGGTGGTCACACTACAAACTATTTCTTTATCTCCGTTTCATAAGAACACTTTGTTGTATTATAAGTGGAGACCTGAGTAAATACTTTCGGAGCCCACAAACTGATTAAGCAGAACAACACAAAGACGGAGAACTGTGTGAACCGCCCTTATTGTTCTAGCTGATCATGTGACATCACTAATGTTCCCCTTCCCTGCATTAAGCCTACCCTAAGCCCAGCCATTGATGGATGATCGATGCTGTTTTCTCTACAGCCCTTCCTTGTTTTGCTGGGCAGAGACAGAAAATAAAGACATATTTTGATAAGAGTAATTCTCTAAAGAGACATGATGATTCCCCCCTGACTGCATTTTGGTCTGGTGAATCCTCATCAATGCCTGCTTTTGTGGAAATGGGAAAACCTTGGTCCATGTGACGCTGTATCAAAATCGCCACAAATTAAGTGGAATAGATGTTGAAGATAAATGAAGCAAGGCACTGGCAGAACAGTGAGTAATGCAGCAGTGAGGCTCCTGTAGTTAAGGAGTGAGGATCATGATATAAACCAGATACAATCAAAGACAAAAAGCAATACCTGCAGATCCTAAAGTTGATCCAGAAAGCTCATCAACTTGCTGACTTTTAAAACATGAAGTGTATCATGATATACTGGCACTATCAATCCTCGTGTTTGCATATGCTTTTGTTTCATTCCAGGCTTTATTCTTCTTCCTCTGCTTGTCTTGGTGCAGAAGTAGTTCTGCACATGCTCACATCAACAAAGCTTTACTGTGACGGCTCAGCGAGAGGACACCAGCTACTGCAGTGGCTGTGTGGACAGAGAAACTACTGTGTGACTTTCAAAAACCCATACAAAGTCACTCAACGGAGTGTGGCTCACAGTCTGTAGTCTATGGTTTTCAGGAAAACCGTATGACAGACCGAATAATGGGAAGCTCATCAGTACCAGCACTGAAAATGAAGAGGATCCAAAGAGTTGAACTACCAATTAAGATAATAGATTAATAATCTATATCTAATAAAATACCCATAATTGACATATTATTACCACAGCAAATAAATTTCTACTGCTACCTACTTTAAAATGATCGACTGTCTCCCAAACACCTCTAAAAAAGATTTAACTGCACAGCAGCACCTGCAGAAATGTATTCATCTTCTCCACCATCTCCCCTCTCTTCCTCTGGTACAACTGCTGAGTGTGTATTTCTGCACCAGTGTACTCTGCTGCAGACTATAATTCTTAGCATGGGGTGATATGTCAAAGGAAATGGGGCCACTCACTGGCATCATGTCAGATACACAGCAGCATTACTGTTGTGTGCTTTTAGGCCAGCCAGCCCTACAAACACAGGCAGCAGAAATGTTATTACTGGAGCCGACAACTGCTCATAAATTACACCTAATGGACACATCTTCTCTTTCTGATGGTTTTCCCCCTGCCTGCCCCAGTCACCCGCACCAGAAGTCAGATCATGAAGATCATTATCAACAACTGTGCCAGTCACAAGTAGGGGATTTTTGTAAGAAGACAAATAAAGGTGAGTGAAATATTAAAAGAAAAACCTGATTGTAGAAACTTAAAGGGATAGCTGGGATCTTTTAAAGTGGGGCTGTATGACGCACTTCTTCATAGTCTGTGTATTACATACAGTAGATGTTGGAGCAGGCAGGAGTACCAACAGGGAAGCTTAGTAGTATACTGCAATGGAGGGGAAAGCAACATAATGTATTTTAGCCACCAAAAAAAAAAAAAAAATCAATATCTGTTTAAGTGTACATTATATTCAGAATATTCTCACCTCGCCACAGACAGCCCTTTTTGAAGGGGAAGCTGTCAACCAGTCCAGTTCCCCATCTACATTCGCGTCAAAGCCACCAGACTTCATTGATAAAAACAGTAATTTTATCTCACTGAACACAGGAGCTGCTGGTCTACTGCTGCCTTGATTAGTTAGTTTGTTTGTATGATTGTGTGACTTTTGTGAATCTGAGCTAATCCTTCAAAACAAAGCCGCACAAAAACACCCACAAAAAAAAACTAATGATGCGCGCAACACCTGTGTTCAGCAATGTTAAATCACTGTTTTTCTCCATGGAGTCTGGCTTTGAGGAGAGTGATGTGATAGAATAGCTTCAGTTCCCTGCTGGAAATCGCCGTCTGATGGCAAGGTAAAGTGGTAAAAAATATTCTAAATATAGCATACGTATAAACAGACACTGACTGTTGTTAGGTGGCTAAAACATGTTTTGTTGTTGACCCTCACAGCAGTACATTGCTCAGCTTCCAAGTCCGTATTCCTGCCTGCTTCTCTAAACTAGCAGCGTCCCGACTGACATTTACTGATGGTAACACACTTAAGCGGGATTTTGCTTGTGCAGCAGCCCCTACGCCATAGCCTACGCACGTGGTCTACACCGTTGTGAGCATTTTTACTTGTGCGGTGGTGTGTCTGTGTCACTCTGCAGTTACACCTCCAAAACACTAGTCGGCAGCGGGGTTTGCGTCGATTCAAAGCAGAAGTATAAATTCCGCCTTGCTCACAACAGGGTAGGCTACGGCATCGTGTCTGCCATACAAGTATAAATCCCGTACTGTGGATAAGCACCTTATACAACTTCCAAAGATGCAAGCTATCCCTTTAATAAAAGCAAATACAGGGCACGACAGGTCACTTAACAGTTTTAAAACATGATGTTAATCATATGCTATTAGCCCACAGTTTCCAGTTCTGTAGCCAGTGGAAGTGAAGCTGCTCTGTAGGCTTGTGGCCTAACACTTTAGTATTAGAGTGTGACTTTTAAAATGGCCAGCTTGTAAACAAGGTGGTGTCTTTTTGTGTGCAGGGGCCTGAGCTCCACATGCTTTAACTAGCATCTAGAGAGGCTGTGAGAGGACGTTTTGGTTTGACATACCAAACACACTTTATAGGCAGCTGTTGACTTGGTTTGCACTGGCGTGTGCCAATCTAGAAGTCTGCGCCGGGCCTGCCGACACCAACTGGTGCTGAAAACACAGTCACATTTGCTGCGTGTGTTAGATCAGTATAACAGTCACACGACAGCTGTGTCGCTGACTCAACCAAAGTCAGATATTCCTAAATGTGTCTACACATGTACCTGATGCTCACTGAACAGCTTTTCTGATTACGATCTGGAGTCTCATCAGTGGGAGAGAAACTGAGAGGACACAAGTCACACTTGGCCGTCGTCATCAGCACATTTTGGACAGTGAGTCGTGCTGTACTGTCACCTGTTGAGGGGTTGTCTCATTCCATACCTCACCTCCCCCTGATGGACAGCAGGTGCCCCGCAGGCCTCTGGACGGTGTCTGCATGAGACGTGCCAAATGTCCACCAGCTGCCTGGCAGGCAGCTCAGGGCCCGGCATCAGCGACAAGCACAGACGTATAAAAAGAACCATTCATAGTGCTCTATTAACTGAGCTGCATGAAGTTGGTCTCCTCTATATGAGGCACACTACAATAACAGCAGAGACAATGTTCAAAAAGAGACACACACCAATGACAAACACTAAATATAATCAACACAATCGTCAGTAGCACGCTGATTAAATATAGGCTTGTCACATACAAAGGTGGACATACATTTGGAATGCTAAATGTTCGGAGGTGGTGGGAGTGGGAAGCTAAAATAAGCAGCATGTCAGTTTCCCATGGACGGAGTTGTTGTTATATGACTCTGAGATGCGAGACCTGATACTGTGGCCAGTTATTCTGAAACAGACAGATGTGTGAATACAGAACAATAGCCAAAAAACAACACAGAGGAACCCGCTGCCCTCGCTGTCTATCTGACTATCTGAGGGGGCAGTGACCAGAAAACAACGGGGGATATCACAGGTGAATATGGGATTTTTCTGCACCTATCAGAGGGAAATGCTACAAGTTCAAAGTTTCTACATAATATGACATAAAATAATCTTCATTTAAACAGGGAAGGCCATTGAGAGCAAGCTCTTTTACAAGGACACCCTGATTTCAGTACGTATGAAGCAATAGAAGCACACAAAAGTTACTGTATATATCCACAAGATGCATAAACAATTGTTATATGCCTCATAGTGCTGTCATTGAAATATCATTTTCTATGATAAAATGCATGAAATTGAACCACAAGACACAATTTAGATGCAAGCCATATTTAGCACATACTGGCGTCATAGCAATATTACATATAATACTGAAAAGCAGCATGTGAAAATTGGTTAAAATCAGCTTCTAAGAGAGACAGTTGTTCCTCGAAAACAGTAACTGAGTCATTCTTTTTTCATTAACACAAGAGACAAGGTGTGCACGATATGTACTGACTTTTTGTTGATTTAAAAAATGCTTTATAATTGTGAAGACCATCTATATTTAACATTTTTAAATCCTAATTTTCTTCATTATCATCAATATTCAAAAAGACGCTGTCTAAAAAAAACTCCCAGTCAGTTAAAACTAGTCATAACCAATTGAATACTACCTCAAAATAAGAAATACAATCACACGGGAAAAAATCTTTACATGCAAGCCTTCTATATCAGTGGTCCTGGTCCAAAAGGGGGTCGCAGGTCCATTCTGAATGAACCGCAAGTGACTTGCAAACGTTTCAAGTTTATGAAAAACACACTTTATTTTTAATTACAGTGAATTTCCAGCACAGAGCTTTTATTTCAAAGTGCCATTTCCTGCTGTAGAGTGAGGGACTAAATAACAGCTACATCACAGAGACAGCTATTTTGACAACATGGCCAACCACAAGTGTGACACTGAATATATTAAACTGTGTGCACCTTGAACTAATGACTCAGGAGTAATCTGGACCCTGTGGCTGGACCAGTTGGAAACCACTGTTCTATATATTACCACAGTCTGATAGCTGTGCAGTGGGATAGCATGGGGATTAAATGCTTTGCTCATGAGTACATCAGCGACAGTTGTTACTCTATATGAATGATTACGTAAAAATGCACAGCAAGCATTTACGAGGTCACACATACACAGTCTGACTGACTGTCTCCTCTGGTGGTGACTTGCGGGGCCTATAGCGTGCTTCCATGTAGCTACCTGCAGGGTCTCTGTGGTCAGATCCCCCAGTGTTTTCTCTGTCAACAACATAAATGTATACAGAGGAAACTAGCTGTGAGGTGAAACTTGAGACAGAGCGAGAGGACGAAGCAGAAAGCTTCTCTCATTTGGATAAGTTTGGCTCTATTGAAACACTGTTGTCCTTCTTTAACACCGTTTTCTGGCAAAGATCAATCTAAGTTCATGGTGGGTGGACATGACTGTCTACATCAGCTGATTTTTAATCATTCAAGCCACACTGTTAACCTTGAGAGTTCATGTACTGTAGATGCCTGTGATTCATGCTGATGATGTTATCTACAGCATTACAGGCAAATAAAATGCTGTGCAAACATGACAATGTTAAAGTCTTGGTACTGATACCAGAGCAAATGTCATCTAAACACAAGTAGCTTTAGACGAACTTATCTGAAATACAATCCAATTTAAAACTTACAGGTTGGACCAGAGCTGTCCGATCAACAACTACAGCACACCTTACGATGACATCACACCAGCCCATGATGCCACACTGGTGTGTATGATGCAGTGGCCCACATGACAGAGGTGAGTTTGGCCTAACAGGTGAACTGGCCAGATTTTTTCCATACAACCTAGACTTCACTGGATCTGTGGACGGGAATGACTCATTGAAACTGGGATACAACAATCTGAAACTTAAAGCAAATGTGAGCCGAGAGTTGCCTCCTACCCCCTACTTCTGGTGCTTTTGCTCGCACCACACCCATCTTCAAACTCGACCTTCATCTTGATCTCAACATCACACCTGTATAAGTTTATGACTGCAGCTTGCACAGCTGTGATGCTACCGCCCACAGACAGTAAGACAGACATGTAAAAAGCTGCACAAACACACACAGACTCAAACAGTGAAAACAATACCATGTAACAACATAATAAATACAACGAGACATTTAATGCCAGCTTTCAATATTCTATGCTATCTCAAAAATGCATTGATTATTTAGTTTATCTCTGCAGCATCAAGGCCAGCTTATTGTACACAACTCTTTCTATCAACTCGTGAGCAATACTCCGTGCGTAGAAAGTACCGATAGCTCTGATTTAAAATCTTCATCCTTTACTGCAGATGTTTCACCAGCCTTTAATTTTCTTTAGAATCTGCACATCGCTGTATTCTACGAAACTTCTACACATGGTTATATTAGCGATCATTTAGATATCGTATAGTCATCCCCTCCTTCCTGTTATTCGACTAAATGAGGTTGTGTACGGCCTTCCTTGAAATTTTGACGAGATGGTTATCAGTAATTATTTTGTATTTTCTATTGAAAGACCCGTTTAAAATCTATAATTGTCCTGCAAGAAATCAACATGAAGACCTTTCACGCAGATCTAACCGTTTTAATAGGCTGTGTAAGTGAATGTTGTGCAAAACAAAACAATAACACAATGCACACTTATCATCTGCATCCACTGGCACGCTGACAAGTTGGCTCACACAGCCTGAAGAATGCATACTAGCCAACTGTGCCATCAGTGCACACACACACATTTTTTCAATCTATGATTAGAAAGAGACTCTCTGCTCTCTTGATAGTTTCTTACTTACTGACTTGTGCATACACGCTACAGTATTCATTAGTATTATCTTCCTTGTGGCTGTTGCAGAGAGACACACAGACGGAGAGAGATAAGAGTGGCTGAAATGATCATCTGATCTCAGATCTGTAATGTGGTGGGTAATGTTTTGAATCACACCTTCGCCTCTGGCTAACAACTCTCTAACATCAACAGAGAAGGTGAACGGGAACTGGTTTAGAGGGTACGTGATCACAGACACCATGCAGCTTACACTTATGTTTCTATCTCGTCACCTTAAAAGACATATAAGCTTTACAATGATAAAGGCTTTCTGTAACAGGGAGTGCCTCAAGGCTGTGTGTGAGTCAGGGTGTGAGAGGATGGGTAAATTCTAATAATCACTGGCATTTCTCTTGACTTGAAAAGGCCGTCATATGCTCTGCCCAGTGAGATAACGAACACGGTACAGCCCCGAGTCAGAGAGAAAGTTCTTCTTCCACTGAACAAGAAAACGATTGTGTAAACAGCAATGTGACGTAATTCTTCAAAAATCAACATTACAAGTGATAAAAGTTATTTTGGAAGCGCAAAACAGAGCGCTCATTTATGACAAACAAATGTGACAACAGATACACAGAAGTACGTAGAATGAGGAAGCACACTCACAAAAGAAGGTGAGATATATCAAATGTTTTTTCAGGTGTAAGTTTTGGTTTGTGTGTGCGTGTGTGTGTGTGTTAGCTTTAGTCAACGTGTGTAAAAGCTACTAAGGGTCACACAAGAAACAGACATAAAAGGGAGTGAAATGAAATATTTGTGTACAGCCATATTTTAACACTAAATCGTCTCCTTTTAGTTCTTCTAAATGACAATAAATCTTATCAACTGTTAGACTGACTATAAAACACATACAGTAACACTCAGACTGGAATCCACCACAAAAATATACAATAATCCAGTTGTGGCTCGTGTTGTATTGACTTCATTATTGTTCGTTTAAGCTATTGCTGATTAAGAGTAGTCTCCCTCCCTGGATAGTCATTAGTTTTTCATTAGCTCGGAGCGAAAGGGATGACCTGCTCGTCTCTTGAGCTTTCCCAGATGGTTGGGAGTGTCTTTGCAGATCCCAAACTCCCTTTTGCATGAACATTCCTATGGTGTGCTGCATGGCATTTTGCCAGATTCAAGTAAATTACCTCAGCAACGTCATTGTTTATCCATGTACTCAAACAAGCCTAAAACATAGAGCCTCACTAGTGTGCCTTTGGTGTTGGAATGTTCATTACATCCCATAATACAAAGGCGTCACATGGCACAAATAATATACTGATTTAGACGTCTACCTATATGTACAGCATCTAAATATTGTGAATGAAAAAACGGCTTTTTTGCCTGTAGGGTGGCACAAGAGAAAAAGCTCACAGAGTGTCTAAGCTGAAATGGTTCGTCCTCTGGGTACTAAGAATGTGCTCAGTATATTGCTTGGCAGAAGTGATGGTGTTGGTCTGACAGTCACCAAAACCATGGATAACTACCCCCTAAAAAGAAGGAAAAACCATGGCAAATTTTGTGGAAATCTGGTATATATGTTGAGCAACCAATAACGCCAGCTTCCCGCCCTGACCACCATCAGTAATATCAGCCAAGTCACCAGAATAAAATGTTAGCATTTTACGTTTTTGCAAACCATGGATAAGTTACATTTGTATGTTTCATACAAATTACATCATTTCAGAGTACATGGCTGAGTTACTCATCAGGAAGTGGTGGTGGATGGCGCGACTCCTTGACGAGACGGCTGCCAAGCAGCAGACAACTGTTTAACACCAACAAAAGCGATTATTTTTTAACGACAGATCAGGACCTTTCTAGCCATGTTTATCCCAACAAAAGCTGGTATTTCTTAACAAAAGTTCTAGACATTTCTAGCCCTGTTTATAGTGACAAAAGCAAGTATTTTTTAAGGAAAGTTCAGGACATTTCCAGCTGTGTTTGTAGTAACAAAAGCAGGTATTTTTTAAGAAAAGTCTGGGACATATCCAGCCGTCAGCAGCAACAAAAAATGGTATTTTTTATGTGAGTTTGGGACATTTCCAGCAGTGTTCGTACTGACAAAAGCAGGTGTTCTTTAATGACACTTTGTGACATTTCTAGCCATATGTGTCACAACAAAAGCAGGTATTTTTCAAGAAAAGTCCAGGACATTTCCAGCTGTGTTTGTAGTGATAAAAGTAGGTCATTTTCAACGAAAGTTTAGGACATATTCAGCCATGTCTGTAGCAACAAAAAATGTTTTGTTTTGTTTTTTTTTTTTTTTACATAAGTTTGGGACATTTCCAGCCATGTTTGTACAGACCAAAGCAGGTGTTTTTTTAACAACAGGTTGGGACATTTTCAGCCATATTTGTCACAACCAAAGCAGGTATTTTTCAACAGTAGTTCAGGACATTCCAGCTGTGTTTATGGTGACAAAAAATAGTATTTCTAAACAGGAGTTTGGGGCACTTTCAGTTGTGTTTGTAGTGAACATACTTGATATTTAAACCAAATGGGTTTTGTGCCTAAACCTAACCGCACATTAACCACAAAACACAGTCATAACCCTTCCAATGTCTCTCTGTCTGTTATAACTTCTGGCAATTGTACCTTCTGTTGCTATAATATGCCAACTTTCACAAACTTCAGTAACCTGTCCATATAGTTGACTAACAATGGGGAAAAAATCTTGTAAAGAGTTATGTACACTGTGTACACTACAACCTCTGTTGCTTCAGTGCTACAGTAACCAAACACAAGGTATGCTGATTCATAATTGATTGGTTGATTGGACATCGGGAAAAAAGAAAGCTGCAAAAAGAGGGAGAGCAACAGCAGAGATTACAAAACCGACAGTTAAGGACAGTTTCCGAAAAGTTGTCTTTAAATGTTTTCATATCAGAGCAGAGTTACAGTTCTTTCAGAACAATACAGGGACACAGAATACACTTGCACGTTATCTGACCCAGGCACATTTGACAACGTTTAGGTGTAGAGAGGAGAACAAATGTCTCTATAGTAGCAATAGAGTACATACGAAGTTACTTCATAAAAGAAGAAGGAAATCCTATAAAATTACAGACCCAATGCAGGTGGAAACTTGGCTCTAATGGCAGCACAAGAGTCAAATGAGGGTAAAGGGTGGTGGTGGGAAAGGGGAAATAAGGCACAGTCACACTAACTTGTGGTGCTGTGCTCAATTCAAGCGGGCTATTGTTTCAAATATCATTGTGAAGTTTTAACTGGAGAACAGTAACATGAAACAGATATTAATGTGAGTTTAGCACCGGCCTCTAAACTAAATGGAATCTTAAAAAGAAATCAGAACAACTATATCATACGACTGAGTGTTTAGCTTTTCAGATATGATATACACTCTGCATGCTGTTTGAAGAATCACTTTTGTGCATGCTGATATTGCATCAACCGGATGGATGATTCACAAGCAAAGTGACTGTGAAACCATTCACAAAAACAGTGGGTCTACAGGAATTGTTTGCTGTTTAGATTCTGTGTAATCGTCTCTGCACGCAATTGAAGAGAGAGAGAGAGAGCTTTTATTTCTGTTAGTGACGTGGCGCTGAAATGTATTTTCTCCTGCATCTTTAAATATGATGTTTGTAGTTTATATTTACATGCAATTTATCTTCTGGTTAGAACTTTACTGTTGTGAAAACCGATGAAGGGTTTATTTGCTCTCACTGCGGTTCTGCTCTGTGAGAAATCAACAGGTGACCCTCTTACAGAGCTAAACAAACAATGCACTCTCACAACCTGCCTGAACAGGCACACACACGCAGCTGCAAACCCTACAGTAAAAAAAAACACAGAGCTTACCGTCATACGGTTTAGTCTACCATTACAAAGAAAAGATATTAAGTCCCTTAAAGGAGATGAAGAAAGGCCGGTCACAATATAAATGGAACTGTTTGCACTCAGCGGTGTGGCATGTGACATGTCACTGAGCTAGACAGAAAGCTACAAAACTGCCTGTATCCAAAAATGGGCTGAGAATATGCCGTGTGTGGTGTAACATACAAGTGAACTTCTAAACTAAATCAAAAACACACATGCACAAAAGTGTCGCTGCGAACACTTCGTCTAACCACCTGTGGCTGTTTCTGAGAAACGCGCATGAAACTGCGCCCACCACATTCAGCTCCAACACTACTATGATTACCACACCTTGCCTCCACATGCCCGAGAAGAGCTGTCCCTGTAATCCATGTTTATTCTATTGAATTACTACTTACAGCAACATTCCTCTTAAATGACCTCAAATGTAAGTTATCAAAAATATGTGAGATATGTGGAACAGGAGTAGGAGTAGAAGAGAGAAAGGGAGAGGTCAGTTATGCGCTGTGACTGTAAATCCAGCTGAGGTCTACAAAAATCCTCAACTAATCTGTCTGGACTTGATCAGTCAGGATGTTTTGCTCTCGTGCGTGAATCTCCGCTGCCGAGGGCCACCACCGCACTAATATTAGCAAGCATGTGAGCAAGCTAACACCATGCTTTTTCATCCAGGAATCAGCTCACACAACATCTCATTGTAGAGCTGTTTCATTCCAGTAGCTTCTTTGGTTACTCTGTTTTTGATGTGCCATTATTGCTGGGGTACAAACAAACTGACACACACACACACACACACCACCCCACATGCAGTCTTCACATGGTCAATGTGAGTCATGTTTTCCCTTACTTGGGATGCTTCCTCCCTCACAGACGTCACATTAAAACAACACACTGTGTTCCACAACTTTTGTCAGGTGACTCAATGTTATGTCATCCCAATGCTATCTCAGCTTGAGTCAAACGCTCGGCATTTGGGCAGCCAGCAGCTCCCAGGGACCTGCCACTCTGTTACTGCTAGCGACATCATCTTTTATCGTCTGACTCCCAGAAATCCCTGCTTCAGCACAGCAGTTGGGTTTTTTTTTCTTGGTCTTAGACTCTGCTCAGCACCCTCGTGATTAGCACTGGGTGTCAAAGCTCAGTGCTTTTGAGAAATGACTGAAATGTGCCCACAGAGTTGACTGTCAAGCATCAGGAGGTGGTATCAATGATTCACAGTCTTGTTTAGTTATTTGATCACATATTTACTCATCTAAATCATAACTTTTTTGTGGGCGAAGTTTTTTGTACGGCTGTATTTTGTTAAGAAAACTAGTGCATTAGAGTTTGGTATTTTTTAAAGTCAAGTATTTGAAAAAATGTTTTGGTGTCAGTGCCAAAATTCAAGTAGCATATTGGCTCCAGTGTTAATTTTTTTTAAATGATACAAATTTGAAACATGCTTTTGAAAGTAGTTAATGTGTCATGGTCACCCACAGACACCCAAACACACACACATTCCTCTACATACAAACTAATAACACATGATGCTACAAACAGACCCTACTGAATATTCAAAGTGTCAGAGCACCTCTCCTATTTAAAATCATACTTGGAGTAGACTTTAGTTTGCAAAACTACCTCAAATAGCCTATTTTTACACCAGTAACTACTTACATACTTGATGACAGTATATCAAATGATAGCTTGTCTCCCAAATTGTCTTGAACACAACATAAAACTGTTATTAAACTGTTTACTTGTCATTTTTCTATTTATGAAGTTAATGGAAACCATATCTACAAGAAATGGAAGCAATTACTAGAGGTGTGGACTTGAGTCACATGACCTGGACTTGAGTCAGACTCAAGTCACAAATTTAATGACTTTAGACTCAACTTGACAAAATCAAAAAAAGAATTGCAACTGGACTTGGACTTTAACACCAATGACTTGTGACTTCATTTGGACTTTAAGCCTTTTGACTTGAAAACATGACCCCTTCTCCGTAAACCCAAAGATTAAAAAGTATGTTATTTAAAAACTGTGTCATGAATCAATTCATTTCCTTCCCTTCCTGAATCAGCTATCATTATGATAACATTCACGCTATTCATTCCCAAGATCCACTTTGTTGCAGGAGAGAACTACAAAGAACTACAGGACGTTACTGAGTACCAGTTTGGGAGAATGATACATCAGATAATTTCATTCACATACAAAAACTACGTGTTGCTTAACAAAAAACAAACTTCAGTGTGCAAAATATGCTAGCTGACATTTGAAGTTGCACAAAGAAAGGTCATTTGATGCTAGTATAAACATAGTTAGCGAGCTAATGCTTGGCTAACGTTAGCTTATCAGCTCAGTAACTTCTTAACAAACTTGTTTGAATGGAAAAATGTTTAAAAAGCATGTATGATTTTTGTAAATTTAATATTGGTGTTACATTTGAACAGCGCATTATGACTTGTCTGGGAGTCGAAACTCAAACTTTAGGACTTGGAACTTGACTTGGGACTTGCCAGTCTTGGCTTAGGACTTGAATGCAAATACTTGAGACTTACTTTTTACTTGCTAAACAAGGACTTGGTCCTCAGGCAAATACTGTTTGTGGAAAAAGTGGTGCAAGAGTGTTTTTTGTCGACAGCTGCTGCAAACCAGCAAACCAACCAAGAGTTTCAAAGTAAGGTTTTTGGGTTATGAAGAGACTTTTGACACTTGTGGTAGCAGAGTTTTACTTCGATGAGTACTGACAGTTCTTACAGGAAGCCTGCTCTAAAGTGTATAATGAGTTAAACTGTATGTACACGTGTAATAAAAGTAAAACTGCAATAATTCTTTGTGGAAATTCCCTTAAGAACTTACAGTTTTTTTGCAAAACACACAAAGTTGAATCTAATACTCTGCCAGGATTGCCACCAACACACACACACACACACACACACACACGTATCTCCAGTGATTCAGGAAGCAGGTCATGTTTTTCCATACAAAAACTCGAAGGTCCTAAGAGCAGCAGTGGAGGGACTTCCTTTTGCCGAAGGGCTAAATTCCACATGGTCCGTGACCATTAACCCACCCAGGCTGACTCAGACCCCCCACCCCCTCGACACTCAACATAGTTCTGGGGAAAGCCTCGACTTCACAATCAGCTGTTAGGTCTTTTCCCTTGGCAGGCAACTTCGAGAAACTTCTGAAGAGGATGTATGTTCTCCTCCTGCTGTCAACATCTCAATCTCTCTCACGTTCACGGCACCAGATACGCCAGCCGGCAGCGAGAGAGGCATGAGAGGAAATTACACCCTGAATACAAAATACATACAAAGTGGTTGGTGGAGCGAAAATCCCACACCAATACGCCTTACTGTTTACTTCCCTGGGGAAATGTATTGCAAGAGTATGATGCAGATACGTTAAGGATACCTTCTGGATGGTGTTGAACTCACTCATCCAACAGAAACAACATGCTTTAGGTTGTTATTTGATCATTGGTGTGGCTGTCCATTAATCTGGAGAGACTAAATCACTGTTAGCATGTAAATACAGCTTAATGTAATGATAAAACTTTGCAGATATCAAACATGATCTTCCATCACAGCTTCACAATTACGACACTAGTGTTATCACAGCGTTGTTACCATTAGCTCATTAAATCATGCGAAATGTCTTTAACATGTGCTTCATACTCAGCTTAAAGCGCTCCCCTACATCAGGTCACTCAGGTCAGTAGGCTATGGCAGAAATCTGTGCCACAGCAATCTGATCCCTTTTTTTTTTACTTGGTATGCAGTTAATGAGCTTTTTGAACCCTCATTAGACTCAACTCCCCTCTAACACACACACACACACTCACAAGCTTTTCACCCCCACTCTATAACGTGTGCCAGGCCACTATTGTCTGACAGTGTGGAGACACGCAGCTGCCTGCAGTCTGGTCAGTAACACACTGACACGAGAGGGGAAACACACAAGGCAAAGGGCAAAGTTTGTCATCTCTGTCATGCAGTGTGTATGAGTGTGTGTGGGCTTTCCGGAAAGGGGAGTCCTTACCTAAATGACTATGAGCCTTGGAAGGTCAAAGCGAGGCAGGTTAAGTCTGCAGTGTGCTGGAATGCAACCAGGGATAGATGGGGGTAAAGTGTTTACATGCCTTTTACAGGCTATAGTGGCACAGATGAGTTTTCAAGTAGGTGTTGTCTCTCGGGGGAGTTTTGATTTCTAAGAATATTTACATTGCTGTAGGTGTCTGGTTGCTGGAAGTGCTTGAGTGAGGTTAACCAGCTGCTTATTTTGGTGAGCGTCTACATGTGAACACAAAAGTTAATCATACTTCAATGAGCTTTTTATGCTGCTTATTATACACATTCTGGTTTCTATGTAGCTCACATATTTCTAATGAGATTTTGTAGCTTTTAATGTGAATTTTTTTTGTTTCCTCTCCAAGTGTGTTCTTACAGGGACTAATGTGAGTTTTGTGCAACTTTTTCTGCACTCCTAACACTCCTCTGCTTTAAGTTTCAGGCTTGGTAGGCCCTTACAGGACTAAATCTTAGCCTGGGCTGTAAATCCTCTACTTTACTTTGCAGCAAGTTAATAAAACAGGACAACTCTGGAGCTCCACAGACCCACTTTCCTTTCTCTTCTGACTAGCGGCTATAAACTGCAAAGTGGAAGTAGGAGCTCTCGGATATCGTCGTGTTAAAGTGACAGCCGTCCTTCCTCGTTTAATTCACTAAATAATGTTCCCCACCTCACCCTAACATCTCCTAACACCCTCTCTGTAAATAGTTGTAGGCCTCGGTAAAGTAGAGAAAACAGACCCCGGTATCCGCTTACGGGGTTCCCGTGTCTGGCCTCCCCTCTTCTTGCGCCGTGTTTTCGGATAAGCAAATCAAAGCAACGGGCTGAATTGAAAGCAAAGGGTGCACGCTACTGACCTGAATAAACTGGATAGTCAAGGCTGATTTCCCGACACCGCCACCTCCGACCACAACCAGCCGATACTTCTCCTGCACCGAGCCGTCCTTCCAGCCTGCCATCGAGGACACTTCGCTGCGCTCGCCGCTGCCGCCGCCGCTGCCGGAACACCAGTGAGCAGCAAACACCCACTTTTTTCCTGTAAACTGAAGAGGCCCTGCAGTGTGAGACACCGTAGCGTGGAGAGGAGCCCAGATATGTGCCAAAAAATGACTCGTCGGTGTTAGTCCGTGTGGTGCACGGAGAGATAGAGACGGGTCCGCGGAGCTACGGGCGCCTGTCCATACGCCTAATCGCGTTTGAGCCTCGACAACACTGCGATGTTCGAGCTGTGGATCCGATAGTAGGAGTAATCAGCCAGGCCAGTACTAATGTCTGGCGCTAGGGGCCCTTCTACAGGCTGTGTGTGTGTGTGTGTGTGACTGCCTCAACACCCCACCTACAGTACGCACACACATACACACACACAGCCTAAACCCACCCTGCAGCCCTGTCCTGAGACTAATATCACACACCCCTGCAGTCACATTCCTGTCCTCACACACAGCCTGCACACACACTCATAAAAGCAATGAATGTTTACTGCAATTGCAACCAATTATAGTGATGATAAAGATGCCCTGCAGCTGCCATCATAGTACAAACTTCCACTCATATAAACTGTATTTTTGTTACCTTTTACTCATCATGAGCCATCCTCACTGTGCTGTCACAAAATAAACATTTGGTGAGGCAAAACTGTAATGCACAGTATTTAAATCTTGCTTATTTCATCATTCTCATGTCCACTCTGGCAGAAAATGATTGCAACATATCACATGTCTGCTTCCCACAAGTTGAATTGTCCCATTGTGCTGTAGCTGAGACACCTTCTGAGGATGCAGATCGTAAAACACATCATTAAGCAGTAAAAATAGGCAAATAAAGCAATAAAAATGCTGATAAAATGTTTTTTAATATATATATAATTCAGATTTTTATTGATTTTGGTTAGGTTGGTGCATGACAGCTGTACACATCAAATGAGACATTCAATTTTGACAAACAAACATGAATATACAATACAAACAGGGTACAAGAGGGGGACAGCACCTGTCCCAGTCTGCCAATAAAACAAAAATAATAGTGATACTAATTTTAAAATAAAACAGGCAGTGCAAGACAAAACAAAAATCTCACTTCCAGGCCCTCAGACAATGGAAAAATAATCCCCCAGACTGGTCCTTGAGCACGGTGAGTCATCCTAGTCAGCATGGATTCATAAGAGGCAGTTTTTGGTCGTATAGTTGACCCATTCTTTTATTTCTGGGTGTTTCATTGTCTTCCAGCACCTGAGTATTGTTCTGGCAGCTGTAATGACTCCAGCCATAACAACTGAGAATTCATCCCTGACACATTCTGCACTTGTGATCTGTCCCCCAATAAACACAGGCAATGTCTTAGAGAAAATGCTTATCATAAATATCACTGCACAACAAACCTTATAAATATACAACATAAACAAATGTTAAAGCTCATTCAGCTACATGTTGGTGCATTATGTTACAGTGACTTTTCATAAACACGTCCCATAACAAAGGCATGAGGTTTTGTTATTCTAATCATCTCTATATCATAAAGAGTTCAACAAGTTCATGTTGCACTTTGAAGTGGTGTCATGATAACTCATCACTGAAAGTAAAAGCGATAGACTCTGATTTTCTATTTCAAAGCTGGCATTCAGCCCGAAGTGCAGACATAAGCCAGTTTATCTGAGATGACAGACTTTACTTCAGTGTGTACGAGCCTGACCTGTATTATGTCAACATGTCAATTATATGCCATGTTGTGACAAATCTTACTACAGGATTACACTGAGCAGAATACCGCCACACTGTCTGCTGTGACACCTGTGGCGCCACCTAGTGTCGAAACACTTCACCTCAAAAGTCATGATGAAGAGTGTTCAAGGAAATAAAAATGGTTTGAGACATTCATGTTAATACTTCATTCATATCCAGGCCCACTGTCAGAGGGGGTCAAAGGGTACAGATGACCCCGGCCCTATGAAAAGGTCAGTGGTTGACCCTTTAATGGGATCAAGTGCAACGATTTACTTGCTGACTTAAATCACTGGCAAAAGAACTTGTATGAATTTACATGATAAATAAATGTAATTTTCAGTGTTCCATCTGATGCTCCCCAAAGCAGTCTTTAAATGGCACTGATTGAGTTTGACTGGAAAACTGCGAGTTGACAGCCTTATATTCTTTACACCATTTCAGATCTGCACACAGTTTGACCAATATTTAATTAAAGTAACCTCAAGATTGAATGATTAAATAAAGAAAAAAAATATTTATTCACTCCTGACTTCTTATGCTTTAATACTTGTTTGATTTGACTTTTTTTCTAATCATTTATTGGAGGGCATTTTTTTAGCCCAGGACACACACATGACCATCTTTGCTTTTCAAAATAAGAAAACAAGGTCTCAAGAGTAGATATGAATATAAGTAGAGACAAAATACATGTGGAAATATGATTATTGGATTATATTATTTGCAGGAAGTATAAAAAACTTTTGAAAATGTTGTCCGTCTGCCTGTATTTCCTAACAGCTGGCCTGTTCATATCTAGAGAGGCTACATGTAGTGTTGCTTCAGTCTCACCTGTGTAAGCTCAAAGTACTGAAGACAAGCTTGTTAGCAGCGTAGAAAGCTATAAAAAATAATTGCTGCAGCAGTTTTTGTAAAAACATGCAGAATAAGCATTAATAAAATATCACAGTAAAACTCTAACTGTCTAAACTGGGTGTCTACAGATATCAGACACTTAAGTTTAACGCCTTTTTAGACCTTTTTTCAGGATAATTTCTAACCTAATGTAAGACTGATATTTTAATAAATCATTTTGTTCTTATTGAAGGATTGCAGGTAACCATAAAGGTGAGTAGCAGTGGCGTAAGGCTGTTACCGCAGGCCCCAGTGCATGCTATTGATGGGCTCTGGTACATGGTAGTTACTAGTAAGAAGGCACACATACACACCACTGGCAACTGTTTATAAAACAGCCAAAAAATGTAATCTAGATGCTTTGCTGCTATTTCCTCCTGTTCATTTCCCTTATGTCCTTCCTCGACTGCTCGCTGGACTTGCAGATGTGCTCAGCTTGTCAGTCTTAAATCTAAACTAGCTACTGTATCGTATTGTCTTGTCACATCATAAAATAGAGACTTGACATCAGTCAACATCAACATACATGTTACCCAACAATCATCATTGCATACCTGTATATGACAAAAATATCAATAGAAATAAGAATCATCTTTGGGGGCCATCTTCCTGATGTATTCCTGGATCTTGGTTGTTTCATCCTGGACAGTGGCTCTGATGCTTACCAGTCCTCAGCCCCCCTCACTACGCTTAGTGTACAGTCTCAGGGTGCTGGACTTGGGATGAAACTGTCCATGCTTTGTGAGAAGCTTCCCTGTCTTGATATCAGTGACTTCTATCTCCTCCTTTGGCCAGCTTATTATACCAGTGGGATATCTGATGACTGGCAGGGTGTACATGTTGATGGCTCAGACCTTGTTCTTTCCATTCAGCTGACTTTTCAGGACCTGCCTTACTCCATGTAGGTATATATGAGGTTCCATGCATACAGGTTTTAGTAGGAATATGGTTATTAGAGTGCAATAGGGAAATCTACATTTTGCCAACAGGTAAGTGCAAGTATAAAGTAAAAAGACTTATATTATGTATTAGGTTCATTAGTCGGTTAAATATTTGTAACATCAGAAATGCGGACTTCCACGCCAAAGAGCTTGACTCATTTTGCAAAAACGAAATTAAGAGATGGATTAATGAAATTAGATGAGATGCTTGTGGCAATTAAGATCTCATAAATTGACATTTTTAAAGCCTAACATTTATAAAAATTGAGCGAAGGGCATTGTAACACTTTTTAGGACCTGCAGTGACCCTGCTGAAATACACAGATAAATTAAAGGATGAAAAGCAGAAGTCGCTTTGATACTGCGCTTGAAGCAAAATATAATAAAGCCACCATAAATTTACTGTTCCAGACACCGTACAGTCCCTATAAAAGTATGAGGTATTAAAGAAAGTGCTCCTGTGTTGAGGTAGTTACTTTCTGCCTACATGACAGCTCACCAAAATAGAAAAGCATTACAAAAACATAGGGTGCAAAAGCTCAGGTCTTAGGTTATGGAGTGAAGCTGTGTGACTGCAATAATTATGGGTAATATCTACCCCAAATCTAAAGAGGCCTTGCAATGCTCACAGTAGCTTGGCTGTGAAAGTGCTGCCAGATAGCCAACTGTTTATTTTTGCAGCTGAAGCCCTGACCTCAAAGCCACCTCTCAGCCTTTATCTAACCCCCTGGAGAGACGGATTTCACAGATATTGTGAATGTATGACCGGGGTTGTGACCCTTTAATCTGGCATATTCCCAGAAATGTCCCTTCACTCATAAATTATAAACAGGAGGGCAAGTGGAATATGTAACTCTCTGCCAACACTAATCCATCTCCATCTCATTATCACAGTAACAGTAAAACATGCAGATGGCTTTCAGAGTACCTTTGAAATCACTGCTATATATTATGTGAGGTTAAAAGAAATCGTGTCCCTGCCAACGAGCTGCAGTCTTCATGATGTCATTGTCAATTTAGGGGTACTGACAGAGCAAATTCCTATCAGTTTCACGCTGTGCAAGATATCACACGAGGCATCTGAGGAATTCTAATTAGAGCCTGGAGCTGTGAAGCTGGACACAGCAGGAGCTCCAGACTGGAGTTCCTTCACTTTGGGACACGACCACCTTTGAGTGGCAATTCTCCAGAGATCACTTACTGAACATCTTCCATCATGCCACATGTACAGCACTCAAACAGTGGCTGTTTATAGAGTCACAGATTTTTCATCCAAACTTCACCCTTCAAACTGTTATTTCTATATGTAGGGAGTGGGCAAAACATATGGAGCCAGAAAAGTTTTTATTTTATTTTTAATATTTTTATATCTTATGTACTAGCATTAAACATTGTAGCATGATGCACATTCTGTTTTATTTTATTTTAATGTACATTTCATTTTTATTTTATTCTATTTATATTTATTTATCTTTAAATATTTTTTTATTTTTAAATTTTCTTTCTTTTATAATTCTATTTTTTAAATGTACATTTCATTTCTATTTTATTTTATTCTTATTTATTTTTAATATTTTTTATCTTAAGTACCAGTGTAAACACTGTAGCATAATGCACATTCTATTTTTTATTTTAATGTACATTTCATTTTTATTTTATTTTATTCTATATTTTTAATTTATATGTATTTGTTATTTTTAAATATTTTTTTATCTTAAGTACTAGCACATTCTATTTTTTTTATTTTATATACATTTTCAGTTCTATTTGATTTGATTTGATTTATATTTATTGCTTTATATTTACATACTTCTATTTCATATTCTTATCATTCTCAGCATGACTGTAACAAATCACAATTTCCCCTCAGGCATCAATAAAGTATGTCTGATTCTAATTCAGAAAAAATAAAATTTGACATTTAAAAAAGGAAACATTGGCACTGAATCCACAGAAAAATAATTGTTAATACCTAAATTATTATTTTTTTTGTATCAAGAACATTTTCATTCTATTTTAACAGGTTTACATAATGTATATTCACAACAGGTATTATTATTTTTTGCATTTTGATGTGTTTTCAGTGGCAATCTTATTTTTTCTTCATGTCATTCTTTTTTCAGTGTCAGGTTGTTTTTCATGCTGACAGTTTTATTACGCCCTTTTTTTCAGTTTCAGATTTCTGTCACTGTTTTGGTGTGGAAGGGAGGAAGCAAGGACAGCGTGATTTACATAGAATCTATATTCTAAGGAGAAAACGTGTCCGCTGGACCTGCAGTCCTTCAGGAGCAACATGATGAAAAAAATCAGATTGTCGTTGAAAAACACATCAGAATGCGAAAAATATCCAAATTAAATAAAATAAAATTTATATTTTTGTGCAATAAGGGAAGATGTGATGAATAAAAAAGATTGGTATCTGTGTAAAATACTATTTATTGCCATCAAGAAAGCGATGACAAAGAACTGATAATGGATGGACATAATCAAGGAGATCTTTCTAATGGGAAAAATGACTTTCTCTCTGAGGTCGAGAGGAGCAATATTCCTCAGAAAATTGGAGAAATGGACTGTCTTTATTTCAGAAGACTTGGACGCAGCTTCACCGTGTGTCTGGACAATAAAAGGACATTTGACATGTGGACTCACTAAACTTTTGTGCCCCCACACAGTGTTCTCTATGCTGTTTATGTTTTGTCTAAACATCTAAAAATACTTTAAATAGAGTTAAAAATAATAATAATTTTTAATGCTGGTTTTGTTTTCCAGTGGATCTTTTATGGTGCTGATGTTTCCTTTTTTTAATGCCAAACTTTATTTCTGATGCCAAAACTTTCTGTCACTGTTCTAACTAGAAAAATCCCTTCTATTTACTTCATCTCCAGTTCCCTTATTAAAACTTGTTTTCTTTTCAGCCGTCTTAAAATGTCTGTTGACAGTATTAATTGACGTTCAAGTCACTTCATGAAAATTTCATGCCGCGCTACACATGAATCAATTAAAAGCTTAAACAGGAACTGAGGTAGGAAGTACAGGAAATGAATAATAGATATTAACAAACCCTGGTCCAAAGCCACTGTAGAGTTACCTCTCATCTAACAATACTGTTAGAAAAAGAAAAAAAACATTGACAAATTTACATTTGCTTTATTTTAAAAAGTAATTATGTAAACTATAATTGATGAAACATAAGCATTCTGTGTCCAAACTAAACTATAGGATATTAATGATGAATAAAGCGTGGAGCAATGTTCTCTCAATACATATGTTTATTGAAAATTAAACAGGACAAGGAAAGAACATTACTAAGGTGTAGTTTTCAGACAGAGGTGATGTAAAAAAAAATAAAGAAAAGCAAAGAAAGAAAACTGCACTGAAGCGACTGACCATACTGAGTTCTTAATTTGCTATGGTGAAAAGACTGCGAGATGGATGATAAAAGAGAACAGCAGGTGACTTTTACAAAGTCAGAGGGATCAGCCGGACCAGAGTTGTCTCAGACATTTGACTTTTTCTGGGAGAGATTGATCTTGTCGCCGAGACTCAAGGCCATCCCCTGTGAAACGAAGGAGGGAGGATTTATTGGAACACATTCTAAACATACAAATAAGAGCATTTATTGTACAATCACATGTAACAGTTTATTTCATATATTCCTTTCCGGGATTATCCTTCCAGAAGATGAATTTCCTGCACTGCTCATGTTAAGAGCAGATAAATTCAACCAAGCCCTTACTTCTCAGAAGCATTGGGACTCATGGTGCAGCAGCTGTGACTCACCTGACTTTTGGCTCTAATGCGTATGTGTCCATTGACAGGGGCGTCAGGCCCCAGGTGGATGGGCTTTTCGATGCTGACATTAGCCAGGGCATCTTCTCCAAAGATAGAACGGGCGTAAAGGTTGGCGGCCATGAAACCACAGAAGCCAGACAGTGCCTGGATTATAAGACGAAAAGACAGAGTTGAGAAAACTGACACACTTCATCTAATATGATGGGTTTGGTGATACATTACTAGCACTTATAATCGGACCACTACAAAGGCCACTTAGAATTCTTCTCATCATGCACAAAAAGTGGCACCTATTTCATTTGTCTCTGGGATTCGTGCCAGCTTTAAAACCTCATTTACTTCCTTTGCTCTGCTGTATTTGTCTCATACCAACCTTCTCAGGGGTCAGACACTTCATGTTGGTGGACTTGAGGATATGTTGAAGGTACTCGTTGAGATCAGTGATGTTGGTGTTCACCGTCACCTACAACAAAGAAAGACTGCTTAAGGAACATCTTTAGTGTTGACGCTTTTTAATTTTCCTAAATATTGTTATTGACCTTTTGAATGTAAATCAATGTGTTCCCTTAAAAACGTACAGGAAACGTAATTTCTGTAAAGCCAGTTTGTTTCTGGGGAACTGGACACAAAGTAGGAATGCAAAGCTGACCTTGTTTTCCCACTCAAACTCTGCCCACATCTGTCTGAATTCTGCATCGGTGCAGGAAGCTGGCTGGATGTAGTCCATGATGTCAATGTGGATGTCACTGAGGACGACGCAGTTTCTGTCGCTGGCAGCTCCCGACACATCATAGACTGGAAACAAAGAATCAAACATCCCCACAGATAAGAAAACAGTCTCTGGTTACAGAAAGCAAAAGAGACAAAACATAAGCTGAGTCATGATAGCACACAGACACAACATGATTATCTCACCGATGTTGCCAAATATGATGCCATTCTCAGTCGAAGCCACCTTCACGTTGGCCTTGATGTTAGCAAAATCGTGAGGAGCCAGAGTTAGAGGTGAAGGCTTCTCGACCAACTTGAGATCACCTGTGGGATGGATACATTTAGTGAACTGCGAATATAACACAAAACATGACTGGCAGCATTCACAGAGAAGAGATCTGTCCAGTGAGGTAGCAAATAAACCAGACTAACCTAAAGTAGGCCAGTTCAAGGGTGCAGTTCTGTAGAGTGTCACTGGTTTGGTTGACCACCAGCACGTCCAACACGATGTCATACTGGTTGACATGAACATAGGCTTCAGCGTACACTGGGTCTGAGAAACCTGTCAGCTGGGTCACCTAGAATGGACAAATATCAACCACATTTAAGAATCAATTATAATTCAAATAAAAACAAATGTTTCCTCACAGTTGGTGATGAAGAGTTTTTTTCATTCAGTTTTTAACAAGGTTTCTACAGCAGTGCATGTGCACGACAAGGACTTTAACAGCAGCGGGATGAAAAAGAAAATAATGACTCGCAGCTGTGTGTCCTTGCGTGATAAACAATTTTACCCATTGCCAAATAAAATGAAATTTAAATAAATAAAGCTACAACTAAATAGTAGACTATTTGTAAAATCAAAACACAAACAAGAACAACTGATCTTTTTCCCGCTGTGCAACCAGAAACAGCTTCTCCCTCTGAGGCAAATGCCACACTGATGTCTTCAAACATTTACGCATTAAAAGTGCAAAAATAATTGGGCAAGTTTTCAAAACAAAAGAATCAATCTAATCTCCAGCCCGCAATTAATCATCTCCCACAGACGTGTTTTTTTTTCCAGCGCACTTCCAGTTGTGTGATTTCTGCAGGGCTTGTGATGTACCTTGTTGAGTTTTGAAGCAAGGGGATCAGCGGCCTCCTTCCTCTGAGTGTTGCCCATAGCAGCCAGCAGACTGAGCTGGAACTGGTCCTCCTTAGAAGTCATTTCGTTTTTGGCTGTCAGCTGCATGAAGGAGATGGGGTCGTCTGCCTGCACTGTTACGTTACGTTTCTCAGACTCTTTCTGTGGTCAGAATAAGAAACAAATGTGGTCACAATAGAACCAACAAACCATAAATACCTACATCAGCAAGGGGAAGATAGCAAATAAAATCAAGTCACATTTTGTGGAGAATGAACACAAAACCAAAAATGCAGTAACAATGTCCCTGTCCCTCATTTATTAATGTTGCACTGTAAGGCCATACATCCTTATAAAAAAAACATTATTGGCTTATAAACATAATCACATGTTCCACAGACATATATCTACAGTAGCAATACTGTTCTGAGTCAAAAAATATGCAGTTAACACCAAACATGTGTTCACTTCCTCTACTCGTGCTGATGCTTCAGCTGTGCCCAGCTGTCAGGAGGTTAAATATTGAGTTCAGCCCTCTGAGACAACGATCATTACCTTCTGTGACAGCTTCTCTTCTTCCAGTCTGACAGTCAGCATATGTGACAGGGATCTGCGGCACTCCTTGTTGAAAATGTCATTCATAAGTGGCGAGCACTCTGACAGGACCTTGAGGCACAGCGAGATGCGGTCCACATCATCGTCTGTAATTGGCTTCTTGGGCAGAGAGGACTTGCCCAGGTGCAGCACAGTGACCATGATCAGCATGGCCTCTGCAACAAAGGACTGAGGGGGACAGGAAGGCAGCGGGGATTAGACCAACAGGCAGCTGGTTTAATGATTTTTACAAAGGTGTTGCCTTTCAGGGGAAGTGAGGCGAGGACAACTTACATTTTGTTTCTTTTTGTCTTGGACAATAGCAACATAGCGCAAGGCCACTTTGGTCAGTGTGGTGGCCAGAGAAGCTGCCACGTAGAAGTCTCCGTCCATCAGGAAGCCTCTGAGTGGAGGTCTGCAACAACAAAGCCAGTGTTTATTGTGTGAGCTGGATTGACCAAACTCCATACAATCAACTGAATATTATAGGCAAATAACTACACCCCCCCCACAATGCACGATTTTACCTGTCCTCTTCTTTCTTCGAAGGCCTGGAGGAGCTGAGGGCACTCTGTGTCACATAGGTGCCCATCTCTGTCACCAGCTTCTGGGCTGGAGCTGCACTCACTTCATCCTCTGGTTTCACCTCCCCTGTCTCTTTCTTTATCTCATTTTCTACGATCGGGATCTGTCCATGCAAGAGGCACATGTCAGATAGGACTGGGACTATCAGGTAAGCTTGTGTTGCATTAAATTCAGAAAATAATGAACAAACATACCTCTCCCAGGGACCTGCGCACTTCTGTCATCACACTCTGGATGTCTTCCTTGGTGCTGCAGTATTCTCCCAAGATCCACAGCGCTCCTCTGTAGATCCTGAATAAGGAGAAAGACGTCATGAGCATTCACAGTGCTACATACTGACAAAACTCAGCCAAGTCATCAAACAGTTGACAAGTGTCACTGGAGAGGAGAATCTTGACATGACGATCAGAGCACAGTGACCAAAATGACACCATTTTCATTCCTCATGTAAGGTAACCAGCCGCTAAGCTTTAATTATTACCCTGTTTTGTATGTTTTCAATTGTCTGTCGTCTTTTTTTCTTGATTTTTCACATAATTTCAGAGAGGACGCACAATTAGTGAACTACTGAAATGTGCCACTTTAACATGAGCCTCTTTATTTTAAAAGCAAGTGCCCAACAGACAATGCAATGCCCTCAAATTGACAGTTCAGCTCACATTTGTAGAACTGCTTTAGTATGAGTATTGACTTCTGATTAAATAAACCAGCCCAGTCACCTGAAGAAAATGTTGGCATTGTACGTTTCTATTATTCACTGATACATTACATTTGTAAGTTTTATACGCATCACATTAACTTTGTTTAAAGAGGCATAATTCTGATAACATGTATATGAGATGAGTTTGTCATGGGGAGGTAGAAAGGATAGTGGATTGATGACACATAGGCCACAGCTGATGATTAGTAGACCAGCAAACAACATATATCCAGCGGCAATTGTGCCATCAAAACCACGTGTTTTAAGCCAAAACATGATGTTTTCCTAACCATAACCAAGTGTTTTTTGTGCCTGAACATAACCATGCATTAACCCCAGCATTGTTGGAACATAAAGAAACGTAAAGTTTCAACATATTCACTACGTAATAACGTACAGATGTTACGTATCCGTGGTTTGCAGAAACGTACATTTATTCTGGTGAATGGTTTCAATAAATAATGATATATAATAATGACCAATTTTATCTTCTTTTTCTAACCATTAAGGGAGAGAAAAAAACCAAGACAATGCATAGTATTTCTCTCAGTATGCTTATTAAGCCTTACTTGACAGTTTTGATGGCGTGAAAGACTTCCAGCATCTTCTCGATGATGAGGGGTCTCAAGTTGTCAAACCTCTGAATTGCCTCCCGTACAAACTCCAGCACATCAGCAGCAGCTGCCTCATTAGTGTCACTTAAGAATTCCATCAGCTGTATATCATATTAACACAAAGAAAGGTCTTACTGCACTGTTATCACATATATAATAGTATAACCCAGTCGTTGTTATATAAACCACAACTGGGTCTCTCTTAAAACGAAATACAACAAATTTTAGGAGCATGTTTTTTACTTCTATGGACTCACCACAGGTATGACATTGGCCGCCATGTCAGGGAAGCGCACGCTGCAAGAGTGGAGAGTGCGCACCAACAGCTGCCTGTACTTATCAGTGTCTTCATGTTCCGTTACGTTGTTTGTCTTAATCACTTCTTTCTTCAAAACAATCACCAACTAGAAAACAAATAGCCGTCACTATATTTGCAGTATATTCCCTTTTTTCTCTGTGTCCATGTTTGGACTTAAAACAACAATAACATCCATATAATGTGCACGCCACTGACCTCTTCTACATTGCGAGATGAAACAAGGTCCAGAGCCAGCTGCAAGGTCTTCTTTCTGACTTCCAGGTCAGGAGTGCTGAGAACACGCAGGATGTCCATCACAAGATCCTGGATATATAAAAAAGCATCGGTGACAACCACATTAAGTCTTAATAGAGATGAAGCACTGTGGATGCAGCAAACAGACGCTGTCTCATAATAAAACTATATTTGCCAGGCTGTGATATCTACCAAATTTAAAGGGTAAGAGTTTTTTCAGTAGGGCTAAAATATTAGTTAATGTTCTTTTTAATAAGAACCTTTTGAGATGAAGGACTCTGGTCTTTGTGATAAAGTGCAGCAAAACCTGCCATAATTCAACATACCTGGAGCACACGCTCATGAGTGGGATGCTCCTTCAGTTCAATCAGACGATCAAGAACAATCAGCTTCACATTGTTGTCGCTCTCCTTGATAATCAAATCAATGTAGCACTGGGCAGCAGCCTGAAGTCCAACAAAGCACAGAATTCATAAGAGACTATACAAACCATACATTACTGCTACTGGGTCATGCGTAGTGCACTATCAATACCATATGTACAGTATATGACTTAAACAAGACTACTGATGAAACCTTAGTGATGTACCTTAATGGCTGTGGGAGCACTGGAAAGAGTTACGAGGGTGCCAGCAGCCTCATACTTCACAGCCGGACTGGAGGACTGCAGCAGGTTGTAGATGCAACGGATAAACCGGGCGCGCTCCGAGGGGTTGGCATGGCAAACCTAACAGACAGGAAACAAAAACAGCAAGAATTCAGACATTAAAGCAGCTCTTCTGATAGTATGCTGTTGTGCCACAAAGCATAAATTAGACTATTAAAGGCCTTGACTCACTTTGTAAATCAGCTCCACAATGACCAGCTGAAGAATGTCGCCAAACGTGTGAACTTGGTCAATACATGTGCTGAGATAATCCAGAGCTCGATCCTGTAAGGTGTGAATATATGAATGACATGTTAGTTAGGTCTGTCAGATAAATACGGTAACAGTATGTCAGCAGAAACAGTAAGAAAAGCACAATATCCTACAGACCTGATCGGCATGGATCAGCATCATGAAAGCATTTCTCTTACAGCTGGCATCTTTCTCATTGACAAGAAAGTCATGGATCAGCTCTGGAGCATCTGGGATGAGATGTTCAAAGTTCCTAAAAAGAATAAATATCATCAGCTGTTGTTCACAAACAAAATGAGTAGAGAATATCTATGTGTGGAAAAGCATAGAATATTTAACAGTTTGTACCTATAGATGGTGTAAATGGCCAGGACAGCATTGCGGCGCACGTAACTGTGGCGGTGCTCCAGGCAGGCCCGGATTGCTGGCATGAGAGGCTCAAGCAGCTCAGACTCCTTCAGCTTGCACAGGAAACGCAGAGTGGAGCCACGGATGAACTCGTTGGGATGCTGCAGGTCCTGAAATCAAAAGAAAGATGTCACATGATTTTTAAAAATATCAGAAAATGAAGCATACAACATATTCTAGCCAAGGTACTATTTCAACAGTCAAACCAAGCTGTCCACTTGTGACGCATGTTTGAGTATTGGATTCAGATTCAGATGTGGATATCTTACCGTTTCATACGCCCAATTCAATATGTAAAAATAACTATCTTCTCATTTTGTTTTCACACTATTACTGTTATGAACATCACTTTCCCTACTGCCAGACACAACGTATAACAGAAAAGAGAACACCTGATTTAAAAGCATACACAGATCTGCAGATAGCGCCAATGAGTCTTACCTTCCTGTAGGCATCGCAGACCAGGATCATCTCCTGAAGCAGCTTGCCATCTGGGGTTGTTTTGGGAACAATCTCCCAGAAAACCAGTAGCAGCTTTTTGATGGTGTGGTCTTGAAGCGGCAGCACAAAGCGTATTATGGTCATCAGTAGTCCTGGCAACTTCTCGCCATTCAGGATCATGATAATGACCTTCTTCAGGGCTTCAGTCTTTGCCTTGATCTCCCCCTTTTCTGTAGAGAAATGATTATTGTTATTACTACAATGAATGTGACCAGCATAGCCTCAAACATTGTGATCTCAGGAGTTCATAGGAACAGGAACCATTTCTCTACGGAAAAATAACCTCCATAAAAATTGCTTACAGTGAGGTATGTGGATTATCCAGAATAACTAGAACATTGTTTCAGAAACAAATGTTTTGCTTTTGATTCTTAGAAGTATTTTTTTTCCAACACTGAGGACCACAAATCAAATTCCAATTACTGCCTTGTATTGAGGTGGAGACAGAAATGTTAGAAACGAATATCTCCCTCCTGCATGTTTTACTAAGGTTTAGTAACAGAGTTTTGCAAATAAACATGAGGAATAGTTACCCAGATCAGCTTTAAGGCTGACTTCTGAAGGGGGCTCTGAGTCAGATGAAACATTGATGAGAGTGTAACAAACATTCTCTGCAGCCGTCATTTTGCTGCTGGGCTTGTATCCGTTTAGAAGAAACCTAATGAATGTCGCTCACTGGATAACACCTACGAGAAACAGAGGAACAAGAGATTTAGTTAATGGTGGTGAAGACATTTACACAGACGTATAAATATAAACGCAGCAAATATGGGATATAACTATGAAGGCGACCATAGACTGCACATAATCAGACACAAACAAAATAAATCTACTGTGCAGCACCATGTGCACAAGAGAATAAGTCACTGTGGAGTTGTATTTCTTTTTATTTGCAGCAAGTGCAGCATGGAAAACTGTCATAAAACGGGACCAGACAACTCTTCTTATGAGCATTTTAAGCCAAGAAGTCATCCAGTTATTAATCACAGGGCTTACTTTGACTGAGAAACTGTCAAAGATACAACTAATTTAGTTTAGAAACCACACTTGACCAAATATAACCTCTTCTTATTTACTGCAAGTAAACTGCAGGTTTACAGCACATTGGCTCATTGTTTATTTAGTACAGTTGCCTCGCAGAATAGAGGCCCTTCTAGCGTCCCTCTAAAGAGATGAATAACAGATGAATTGGAAACTCTAAGTAGCTGTGAATTTATAATGTTGGTGTTGGCCCTGCCATAGACTTGCGACCTGTTATGGGTGACTCTCTGCCTCTGACCTAAGGCATGCTGGGATATGCTTTGGCTCCTACATAACCTTGTAAAACTCCTTCAGAAAAACATCAGCAACAGGTGACCCCATCCAATATAAAGCCTAAAACACAAAAAGTTATCTCAGGCCTAATAAGAGGTGTTGCATAAAACACAGGGTCCCTTCCCTTGGAGTCCACTTCACATCACAAACATTGAAAACAATTTGAGAAACCCTTCATTAAGAAGCCAAATGTTACAATGTGAGAAATGCTGGCTTATGCTCTAAACATAATATACATGTATGCATAGTATAGTACATTTAAAGGAAAGGCGAAAGTGCTAGAGAGTAATTTGTTATTTAAATAAAAGAGTACATGTTGACACTTTGGAAAACATACTGATGACTACAACACAACAGTATGTGTTGTTTGTGTTATACCAGATTTTCTGCTGCATCTTGAGTTTAAAATTAACTTCATTATTTAATTAGTTTATAGGTTCACAAATGTTCACAATTATCTTTAAACAACAGTCAGGTGTCCATGTGCAATGAAACAGGTTTTGTTTGCCGTCATAATTCCTGCTTTTCAAACTGGCCATTTCACGGTACATTATCAACATTCAAGTTTATATGAGGCTTCAGCAGTCTGCATCAGTAAAATCAAGTGGATACTTCCAAAGTTACAGTCAGTAACAGACCAGTATTTCGTCTTTGTTTTCCCCAGATAGTGTTTCCAAGTTGATCTGTGGTGAAGAAAATGTAGTCTATAACTCTGGAGGATACTCTAGATTTGCCAAATCCAGACTGCTCATATCAACTTCAGATACAATTTGATATGATTTTTGCACTGGATGTGAACTGTGTTGCTCCCATCACACAGGTGCATTCAGAAGGAGCTTCCTAATGCCAGTATGAACAGGAGAAATAATTACACTAAGAAAACCCTGTTTCAATGTACATATGGGCATCTGACTATTGTTTTAAAGAGAGTTGAACATTTGGGAACCTATCCTTTAAACATAAAAGTTTGCTTATGCTTATGCACTGCAAATGCATAATATATTGCTTTAATGCCACTGGCTAAACCAATTTGGTAGTGTGAACACTTGTGAAAACAAGCATGAGCATCTAATAATATATAATTTTGCACCTTTGCTCACAAAACTCATATGTTACATTGAACAATTGTATCATATCTGCACCTGTGTTGTGTCAGACAAAACATCCTAATAATAAAGGCCTGGTTATTAGACAAAACTTAAACTGTCTGCATTAAGGATGTTAATATGAATGACTTCTCAAAATGTCATCTGAGCATGTATCTGTCTTATTATGGTAGTGGTCACCGCCATAACACCAAATGACCAGCAGATTGGTATATTACTTGTATGTTGCATTTTCCTGTGAAGGCAAACAATACAGAAAAGTCTGCACGATGCTTTTAGGAGTATTAAATGAAATATCAATGGTAATATCAAATATACCCAAATATGAAATTATGATGCGAAATAATTGACATACCCGCTTGCTTTTCTTGACTGAGTATAGAGTCAATAAAGTTTCATGGCGTTAGTTATAGAAACAAAATGAGGAGCATGGTTACTGCTGAGCTGTCTCTAAATAGATTTAATTAACGTTGCAGGTCGTTACTCAGCAAGAGGTCATGTTTATAAGGTTAGGATATCTTTTTAACATCTTCTGACACTTTTGTTTGTAAAACTGTACCGCTGTGATCACGAAAACACAACTAAGAGCTGTCATTGTGACAGCAAAGTATCTTCAGGTACAGTGTTAGGACAGGTTAGTAAAGCTCAAGTCTAGTAAATGTGACACGCAGCGTTAACCCCCTTCATACAACACTGCAGCTACAGTTAACTCGCTAACGGCGTTACCTGCGTCAACACCAACAGCTGTGTAGCAAAACCTCAATAAAACACATGTATCAGTTAGTTAGTCGACTATTCAGTTGGTTAGATTAAGTTAACTAATATATGATTACTGCTAACTAGCGAGCGTTAGCTAGCGCCAGCTTAGCTTCTGACCAGGCTAGCAATGAAATGGAGGACAGTAACGTTAGCTAGCTGACTTTAACGGTTACCACGGGTCAGGAAACAGAGCGCCGCTCATGTTGGTTAAAAGTCACATAACCTACCAAACTGCACGACTATTATCCTCCGAAATGGCCGTCTATATCCAGTTTTGGATTATTACATCTGTAAAAATCCTCAGGAACTCCCTTTGGCGAGCTGTCTCTGTAGCTCTCCACTACTTCCTAGTGACGTGGAAGATCACTTTCTGAGCCACATCACTGCTACCGTGCGCCGGAAGGTCCAAACGCGAGAGCATAAATCCCGAGCAGGAAAAGACAGGACAGCTTTCCATTCAAAAACAGACAAGATAAATTATTTCTGCAGCTAATATTGTCATATCGGGCACTTAAAATTTGTATTATGTTTAAAGACACAACTGTAAAGCCAAACATGACCCATGAAAGTAGATGGTTTTCAAGTTTATTTTTCAATAAAGCTGATTAAGTAAATGAAAAAAAAAGACTTGAGCACTAAACAGCACTTACTTCACTGCCATTTAATATTTAAAAAATGATCAATAAAAAGTGATCATTGCAGCAGTTATGTAGGCAATTTATTCCAAATTGAAGATACATTCAAAAAGTATGTACAGCTGGAAAATACAATGTTGGATATATCCATGTATTACCGTGTATTCAGTCTTGGTTGTAAGTTTTTCCCAACTTCCATTTCTAAGTTTAGTTTAGTAAATATAGACAGTGCAGGCAATGCAGTTGCACTGGGGCCCGTGAGATGGGGGGCCTGTAGAGAGAGTGGGCCCTCCAACAAGGTGTTGGGTGGAGAACGGGCCCTTATGGGTGACAATCACCTTGAAAAATTCATGTGTTCATGTGAGAACTCTCATTAAATTAAAAACACTGCCACTTTGAAAAAGGCAAACACATCTCCATTATGTTAATTTTTTTTTTTTGTAACATAATCAATAGTGTCTATAACAAAGTAACTTGCCTTATTCTATGACCATAAAACAACTATTCTATAACTATGAATGAACAATTCAAATTGTTAAATTAAATTAATAATTTTTAGTTTTCTTTGGTATTTTGTGTTATATACAGATATGCAGTGATGATTGCTGGGTAAGATGTATGTTGATGTTATCTAACGTCAAGTCTCTGATCATGTGATGAGACGATATCTGCACGATAGCATGTGCGAGGGCCCGTCATAATAGTGTGCACTGGGGCCCATCCTGACTACCTTAGGCCACTGGTTTAGTGCATTGGTTTATTGGGGCTTCCTGGTACAGTCCTCTTCAGACTTGAACATTTCATCCACATACAATTAATTTAAAATGTAATAATCACAGAAAAAAACCCAAACATTGCTGAACAGAAACTGAATTACTTAAGTGCCTCAGTAATATGGTACAATAGATTTTAATGGTGAACAGCACCCTCCAGTGGAAGCTTGGTCTCAGTGTCACAGTGGACACGGAAACTTGAATGAACCGTAGTCTTACAGTGAATGTCTTAAAATCTTTCATTCAGTCAGAATCTTCCACACTTGACTTACCAAAAAGATAGTCACACTGAGCTTTCAGAGCTTAAAGTTTCAAAACTACTCAGAAACAATATTTGGACATTTTATTTTCCATATAAAAGCTCAATAAATTCATAAGCCATTAAATCTAGCTTTGTTATAATTTTATTGTGCCATCAACAAATAAAGATCAAAACCAACAATTAATATATCATATTAATAAGTATCGTCTGTGCAAAAACAAGAAACAGCACTGGCTATGCTCTTCATAATGAAATGATATGTTCTGTATTATGTTGGTGAGGATCAGTCATCCAGGTCATGGTAATCCTAAATGCTACATCGTAGGCACCTGGACTTGCTTGAGTTTCTTGAAGATGTTTCATCTCTCTTCCAGGAGGCTTCTTCAATTCATGAAGTGAAGGCGGGTCATTTGAGAACCATGGATTTATATGGCAAAAGAGCATAAGCTACATCAGGCTGTCACCACACAAACAAAATGATTTATTAGATTAAATGAATAATACGTTTTGGGGTCTTCAAGAAAATTGTTTAATTCTGTAAGCAACTAAATGCTTGTACTGTATTGTGTGGCCTGCAAACACCACAATAGAGTACAATCACTCTCACACTGATTAACACCCATTTCCATCCAAGTGTTTACACAGGCATACATATTCAAATGGAAGTTTTCATGATAAGAAGGGTTTATGGTTCCAGTCAAGAGCAAAGTACTTGTTTATATTACAGAGCCTTGTCAGCCAAAGAACAATGGCTTCACATGTGCCTCTATCTACTCTCTATACTAACTATTAAAACTGTTGTTTATCACTAGACTTTATTTTGACTTAGTGAAAAGATCCTGTTCTGTGGGCAGGGTTCCTCTCAGACCAGGAGGATCATATTGTACCACATTGTTCAGATTAGCTTAACATAAAGAAAGAAATATATAAAAGGACATTGTTGGACAATGTCATGTATTGATAGCCCATAAAAAGTTGCAAGCCTGGCCAGCCTGTCCCCAAACATTAACACCACTGTCATTATCTACTGGTCATGGGACTTAAGTAGAAGAAAAAGACACTCATAAGTACACAAGTTTATTTAGTGTTTAACGGCAGCATTGTTCGCCCCACTGACAAACACAACTGAACTAAAAGTAAACACTGACTGGGAGTATTAACATTACAAACGATAATGACATGAAATGTTTACTTTTCACAGACATGTCAGGTGACACCTCTTCATATAGCCTACAGTATATGTGACACACATTTGGTGACATGGACTCATTTCATTCTTATCTGAGATACATCTAAGCCATAGCTTTTAATGAATTCAAACAGGCCTTCCATCTGTCAGAAAATGTGCAATCTACATGGTGCACTCACAGTGTTATTTATGGCCTGAGACAAGCCCAAGTTCAGCAAAGTGAAAGACTTGTCTGTGTTTGTTTCTGTGGACTGGATGCAGGATTTGCCATTTTCTTGTGGGGGAGGAGGGTTAAACTCTTTTCTTTTGTTTCTGTTTGTTTTTTTGTATTTTATTCCTATGCATTTAAAAGGTTTAGCTTTAATGAAATCTGCTGTATTGATAATCTGCCTGGACATTTGCCTGTCCATAGACCTTTTTCATGGCAGACATTTTAACTTGTCATGGTAGCAGAGACACATGTAACTTTTTACATTAAAGATAGCTCTATTCTCTTATAGGTCTCCATGAACAATGTAAGAGCTCTGGAATGGGCAAAACTAAATGCTATGCAGTCAATGTTATTATGTCCTGCTGTGACATGTCTAAATTTGTGCTGTTAAAAGGTCTATTAGCTGTCTGTGGCATCTCTATGATGAGTCTGTAATGACCTCACCACTCAGTTTGTCTTCTGCTGTTGTAACTTGTTGAAGTTGATATGATGACTGGACAATAAAAATAACAGGATGTTATGTGAATTAAGCAAGGGATTTTTGCTTTAGGGTAAGAACTTGTTTAAGGTGGCAGCTCTCACAAATCAGTAGAGGAAGTCAGATAATTTGGGACGTTAGGTAAAATGGGACAAATAAGGCTTTACATCTCAGGCTCTCTAAATATTAGCAGCCAATCACGGTATATGTCATTGCATTGTTAATACAGATGTGCTCTACATGAAACAATCATTTTTATTGGCCTGAGTTAACTGGTATGGGCAGAGCAAAGGGTCGAAAAGCCACTGGTCCCAGAGCTTCTAACATAAGCTATGTGGCATGTCCATTTTCACTCTTTGGTAATAAGAATACTGCAGCTAAAACAATAAGATTACTACAAATGACTGTAGGATGTTGCATCAAAACATTTTACAATATGCACTTCATTAGTTAAGGAGTAGGGTTTTGAGTGAGTAGTTAATTCAGGTACAATAGGACAAATAAATAAGCTCAAATGGGACATTTTTCTAAAGTGAAATCAGCATGTTTTTAGGCTACCAGGTGCAATAAACCACATCATGTGATTGTGTGCCATTCTGTCATATTACAGACATCATGTATAGTATTTCTCACTATTAAAGATGATGCAGCGAGTCCATGTCAGCCACAACAGCCCTGAATTTGCCATCATTATTGCACACAGGCAAGCACACACACACATCCATCATAGACAATGTGACACAAAGGAAACAGGCGGCAAGAATAGGGAAAGCATGGCAGAAAAGTTGGAAAAACTTTTTCAATGAATAGCCACAGGTTACCTTAGTGACATGATAAATTAGTGCTTGAACCGATGGATAAGTTAAACCGTTTAAGAACCAAACATACATGACTGTCCCATTTTATCTGAACATATCATGGGGGTGAGGTAGTGGTACTTGATATGTTTGAAGTTAAAAAAATTCTAAGATATTTCTCTTATAGCAACATATTTTCTTAATAAAAATATAGCAGAGTATATAATAAGTTCTAAAAGTAACACTTAAGGTAGTATTCAGAGTTTTAGATTATTTTCTTGCTATCAAAAGTGTCTCAAATTGCCTGGCACCTTACAGTTTATCTTCAGTCAGGTCTGTCATACTGACAGGATGTTCCTCGGGATGTAAACAAGCTAACATTAGCTTTACTTTGTGGACAGCCTCGATGTATTTAGCTAGCTAGAGCATCCAGTGAGGCTTTTTGTGTCAGTCAAGAACAGTGGCTTTGACTGTGTATTATTTATCTCGCAAAAGATGTTAGACGACATATTTATAGATATCTGTCCACTGCCCGGCATTTGAAGCCGGTGTTGTTGTGTTATTATGATCAGTTTAATCGACAATCATCTTACCAGCCTGAGAGCAGGAGAACCAAACGATCCCAGAGCAACATGATGCAGCGACACACAGTGGCACAGCAAGGGCAGGCGACACTTTTACCTTAAAATAAAATAAACAAAAATAGGCAGAAATAATATAAAATTAAAAAAAACACGGAAGATAATTACTTTGATTATTTATATACATTAATTTGTGGTGGAAGAAGTATTTAGATCGCTTACTTAAGTAAAAGCACTAATACCACACAGTCAAAATACTCCACTACAAGTAAAAGTCCTGCATACAAAACCTTGCCCTAAGTAAAAGTTTGTATTTATAATAAGCAAAATGTTCTTAAAGTGGCCTGTTAAAAGGAAATGTACTTATTCTGCGCTTAAGTGGTCCCTATCAGTGCTTTATACATAATATTTTTGGATTAGGCTAATTCTGCTCCATGGGTATGCATGTTACATTATACAGGTGTGGCCCAACCTATATGTTTAACGTTGTGCTAATTTTACTCCTTTATATACTGTTGGGTGGTTAAATCTACAGCAATATAAGTCAGTGTACTGTCCTGAAAGAACCACACAACAGGTCAGCTTTTCACAAGCTTAGAAAACCAGCCCTGTTTTCAGCTTTTTGATGATGCATTTTCCAGTTAATAAAAGGTTTGTAATATAAAGGTTTATGAATGATGTATTTATCTTAAGTAAGTCAGAAAGATACAAAGGAAAAACCTCCAACTTTTAGAGATACATGTTTTTTTACTTGACAGCAGGGTGTGAGAAGTTGTATTGCGGAAAGTAACAAAAGCTGTCAGACAGATAAGAGCAGTAAAACCACAATGTTTACCTCTGAGATGTAGAGTAGAAGTATTAGTGATATAAAATGGAAATTCTCCAACTTTAAGTTTGTACTTAAGCACAGTACTCGAGCAAATTAAAGTATTTACCATAAAATTTCAATTAAAAGCCTAGTCCCTTTTAGTAGCCTGGTGTGGCCACACATTGTGACAAAAAAAGACCTGTCAAGAGTCTTGTGTGAAAGGAATTACAGGCCTGTCCCATATAGACACCTGTAACAAATACAGGCCTGTTAATTTCAGTGATTTAAGCAAATAATAGCCCGGGCTATTAATTGAAGTTAAAGTTAAAGTCTACATCAGTTGGTTAAATAAAATTATTTATTCATCTCAATTTAAAACAAAGTGATATTGAAATGTTTCCACATGAAATCTAAAAACACACGAGATATTTCAAGCAGTTAATTTTTTTATATAAGTTCTTTGAATGTAAACAAAAAAATGGATTGTATTTCCCATCTTTGCTGATTAACAGTTTTGTTTGAAAGGAATTAAAGGCCTGTCCCAAATATAAGCCTGTTGATTTCAATGATTTAAGCAAATAATAGCCTGGGCTATTAATTGAAGTTTTATGGTAGATACAGTCCACCATTGCAGTTTATTAAACTATGGCCAAGCTTAACTATCAGCCCTATGCTTTATAGGTGAGAAACTGAGTCATGGGAAGTATTCATAACTAATTACACACTTGTTAGCTATTTGCACATTTTTTACAACCTCTACCTCATTTCTCACTGTGTTGTGTACATAATTGATCCTCTTCTTCTTTTTTTTACTCCTGCAATTTTGATATTTTGTATTTTATTCCTGTATGTTTCTCTTGTATATCTTAAATTTTAGTACTGCTTATTTTTGTATATATTTTCTATTTCTATATTCTCATATATTTTAATTGTGATCTGTTTTTGTTTTCTTGTATTTACATTTATATTACTGCCCACATACTGTTTGATTACTTGCTGTTGTAACACAAGAGTTTCCTAGTTTTGGATCCGTAAAGTACTATCTATCTATCTATCTATCTATCTATCTATCTATCTATCTATCTATCTATCTATCTGTCTGTCTGTCTATCTATCTATCTATCTATCTAAATTGAAATAAAGTATGGATCAGTTGGTTAAATTAACTTATTTAATTATCTCAATTTTTTATATGATTTTTTTTCTACATTAAATCTGGTCTAAAACACATGACATATTTTAATGATTAATATTTTAATAATAAAGACAGCTCTGCAATAAGGAATGCACCTGTAACAATTAAACTTAGGCCTATATGGTGGGAAGGTAAAACCGTTATGGAAATCTAATGCAATCATGAGTTTTAGTGATATTTTTTCTTTGACTGGAAGTTTTATTACAGTTTGGTAATCAGCTGTAACCTCAGAGTATATTGATTATGTTGTATCAATGATGCAGCCCAGGATTGGTTCAGCGCTCCACATTACAAAGCCCTGCGGTGTGAGTTGTGTCCTGTAGGCGGCGACAGAGAGCCCCTTTTCTGTAAAAACAACATCTCACCTTCTTTCTTTAGTCCAAGTGCTGGAGCACGTTTGAGTGACCATGGAGTGCATTTGCTGTCATGTAGTTCAGCGTTAATACGGCGTGAATATCAGAAGAGGGGGGACTTTCGCGTGGGTACGAGGGAGCCACAGTCGAGCCATGGCTGCACGGGAGGAAGGAGAGGTTTTGCACAGTAAAATAAGGCACCACGACGGAGCTGGAAGTGTAAACAGCTCAGAGGGCTTCAGGAACGGCTATGTGAAGAGCTGCGTCACCCCTCTCAAACAGGACCATCAGAGGGGATTTTTGTTGAACGTCTGCAGGTTTTGCAACGAAGACATTCTCAATTCAAAGTTGTTAAAGGTCTCTGCCCTCTACGTCGGCGCGTTTGTGATCTTCGCGGTTTCTTTCCTCATTTCTAGGAGCTTGCAAAGTGACTCGCTTTGGGATTTGCGGACTTTTTTGTCGGGCTTCTCCCAGTCCATCAGTCCTTTATTCAGCATAGGATGTGCTTTCTTCTTTCTAACGTTTTACCTGAGGAGGAAAAAGAAGGAGAGCAGCAAATGTTGGCTCGTGTCACTGCCAGCATCGTGTTACCTCGGGGATTTTTTGGTTTTGCGGTTTTTGCAATGGGGAGAGGACCAACACCAGATGCAAATGGTGGGCAGGTTGTTATTCGTGCTGGGATGTGTGGGTCTGCTCACCCTGATCCCCACTCTGAAACTCAAACACAGTGTTCTCATACTGGTTTTCGCCAGCGTTGTGTGGCTGGTTTCTTTCACAAGTTTGAGCGGTCTGCCTGCTCTGCTCAGACCGCTCTTCGCCTGCTTTGCCGGGGTGTCGGGCTCCCTGTTGGGGCTCTGTTTTGACCGTTACTACCCGTCGAGGGAAGCACCGAGTGGGATTTCCACCGCGGAGGAAAAGGTCCCCGTGATCAGACCTCGGAGAAGGTCCAGTTGTGTTTCACTGGGGGAGACGTCGACCAGCTATTATGGCAGTTGTAAAATGCCTCGCAGACCTTCGTTACCCTGTATATCCAGAGAGCAGGTAGGTCTGTAGGTCCCCCTGCAGGACCACGGCTGTTGTTATTGTTCAAAAGTAGGCCCACTGATCACCCACAGCTGCACATGTGCATCACAGGAGCAAGACACACACAAAACAAACTATAAACCATCAGAAAAATCCCTCAGAGCAAAAAAAAAAATCAGTTAATTTGTCACACTGAATGATTAAATATGCAATAAACACATGCAAAACCCACATTGCACACCACAGTATATATTGCAGTGTTATTATGCAGGCCTGCATGTGTTATAAATATCAAGGAAAGGCTCTGCCCCAATTTGCATTCAATTATAATCATAGCATTTCAACCAGCTATATAAAAACTGTGTTTAATAGCCTTTAGAATAGAATAAAAGTCATTTATTGTCATTGTACCACTACAATAAAATATTTTTAAAGCTACAACTGCACACAGTGCAAGTTAAAAGGTACAGACAGGTGACAACCCTGAAAATATCTTACATAAAATAAACAATAATCACTAATATTATTCAGATCACTTGCTTATGTAAAAGTACTGATACAATGTTGTAAATAATACTCCACTACAAGTAAAAGTCCTGCATCCAAAACCTTACTAAACTTAAAGTATGTAATTATAATAAGCAACATGTTTTTAAGTATTAAAAGGACAAGTACTCATTCTGCACCTATCAGTGTTTTATACATAATGTTTTTGGGTTAATATTGCTGCCTTAGTGTGTATGTTGCATTTTACAGCTGTAGCCTGGCCCATATGTTTAAGGTTGTGCTAATTTTACTCCTTTATATACTGTTGGGTGGTTTAATCTACAGCAGGATCATCATATGTTAGTGTAGTATCCTGTGAGAAGCACACAACAGAAAAATAATCACCAATAAATAAGAATAAAATGACTAATAATTGATAATCAGAGGCAGATGTTGTTATTGCTCTTAATGTATGTAATGTCACCCAGACTGGAAATGAAAGTAAGCACAGTTTCTAAGGCATTAAGAGTTCTGCTTGCGTTACAATTAAATATCAACATCAGCATGTTATTGTGCCTACAACACTGCTTGCTATCATGACATCCATGCCCATCCACGTTTAGCTACATTTTTAATAAATAAATTCTTTTAAAAGTTAATACAGCAGATAAAAAATGACCTTTGTGTGTCCATCTGCATCATGCTGTAAGAACAACAACATAACCAGCTGCACAGCAAGTGATGTGGTCCACAGTCCCATCTGAATGTAGCAGTCAACAAAACAAAATGATGGTGAGCGCAGGCAGGGATTATTCAGTGTGTACAGTCCACATTAAGCGTGTGTTTCTTCTTCTTTTTGTTTGCTTGTATACACAAGCCCGCACAAGCTGCATAAAACCAGTCTATTTACATACAGTAGCTAACAGGTCCACCACACAAAGTGATGCTCTTTTCTGCTTTGCATTAGTTTTGGAAAACAATGCACCCGCAGTGTATGGAGTGATATCCATTCTATATGAAGGCTATCATGTTGCACACAGTATGTCGTGGACAAAACAGCTGACGCAAGCTGTCGCCTTAACTAGTGTGTGGACAAATGCCAGCGTTATTGTCAGTATTTTTTTTTTTTGAACAGTGTATTTAAAAACAAAACATGCAGTTCTTTAGTGGATGCCAAGCCGTCAGCTCACACGCATTGTTTTTGTGTCCTTCAAGCTTTGTCAGAAATGATAAGAGAACTAAAAATGTATATCCAGTTTGTCTCAGTTGTGCTATTTCCAGCAGTTGTTTTTCCACTTCATTGTGTTTTAGGCTATTAGCAGATTAGCAGTCACATTGAGTTAGGCCTTAAACAGTGCATGAAAACTAAAACAGAAAAACAGTTTGGATCATTCAAGACCTTGTATAAACACCATGCACCATTTTACCTTTTGCTTTAACCTGTGAGATACAGAAACATTACATCTCTGACTACACATCATTTTACTGAAAATTGAAAAGGTGCTAATATATACATATATATTTTTGGTTCAAGTTAGGCCGTGATGGGGGATCCACCGCCAAGTAGCTTTGTCACAATACTGGAATTTCTAACTTCGATAAAATACCTAGAAAAATATTGATAATGAATGCTATTTTTGATACCACAGGGCAAATTGACATTAAGGACATATAATAGATTTTTTATTAAAAGATTAATATGACACTAACTGTAGAAAACACTATCAATAAGAGACGGAGCAAAAAAGCGCAGTGTATCGATGCTGCGGAAGATGAGAGTTGATATTTTCTCAAATAATCAGCATGAATATGCAGTGATAAATCAATATTTTTGATAACATTAGCTCCAACATTTGCCAACCTTTTCATTTGGATGAGAAAGATACTGACTTGAACTCAAGATGAGGTGTTTTTGAAACTAAAATATGTTACTTTAACATTATATGCAGAAAAATTGTGATTTACATGCAGCATATAAATGTAAAAGGATATAAGAGAAAAGATACAGGTATAAATATAAAAACATATTTTAAAAAATGAGGAAACGTAGAAATGTATATGAGAAAAATAATAAGAAGATTAAATTGTAATAAGAGTATTCCCATTCCACGTTTATATTTTATACTTATGTAGTTATTAGTGTTATGTTTGACTCCACTGACATCCGTTTATTGTAGTGGTAACATATCCAGGGACTTGATCTCCAAAACTTGAAACTGACTGATATCTTGAATAATAATAATGTTACACTTGAAGTACTACACCTTATCATTATTAGTTGAAAAGTTAAAACAGGACATTATTTTCACTTTTGATTAAACAGACCATTAATTTTTACTTTATAATCCTTTTTTTATTGCGCCATTGATTATCTGATTCAGTCAACCAGTTGTTTGTCCTCCCCCACATCCCCAATCAGATCTTGAATCTCTTTTATACAGTGTTAAATATCATATATTAATTGTAGACAGAAATTTGGAAAATGTCTAAAGACAAAAACTTGTATTCGGCAGCCTCTCTGCCAGAAGACTTTTAAGTCAGAGTTGTGAATGTTGGTTGAGTGTGTCTGTCTGTCTGTAGGTGTTAGCCCTGCGATGCAGCTTCCTGGCAACCTGTCTGAGGTGTGTGCCCACTGCATGCTGGGAAAGATCTTACTCACTGGGGTAGTATGACGACCTACAGTATTATCGGTGTAGCCCATAATGTAGGGGAGAGCTGTGGCTGTTGTTCTCAAATCTTAAAAAAGCTGCTTCCTCCGTAACCAATATTTTGGAAATGTTTTGAATTTTCTTTCCTGGATTTGATTATTAGGAAATATAGTCAGTGAAGAAGAAGTGTAAACTGAGCATTAGAAGTAATCTTTTGTGTTAACTTCTCTGTATCACTGAGACACTTTCTGCGTCAGAGGCATGGAGGCAGACTTCGAAAGGAGTCACTCAGGGTTCACTGGTGATGTCACACATGTTCTTCATCTTCACACGCATTTTGAACACCAAACAGTCAAACCCCCTGCCTGCCCCCCCGCTGCTGTCTGAGAGGTTCATCGGTTTTCTGTCTTTCAGTTGCAAAGATGGGGGGTTGTTTCTGTGTTTACAGTAACACGTGGTTTTATAAACAGCAAGCTCATCATCACCTTGGAAAAATGGTTGTGTCGAGTTTCGACATCACGTAGGTGAACGTGTGAATAATTGAATGAATTGAAACGAAGTAAACTGTCAAGAAAAAGTTGCTTTTATGACAAAATCTGAAATCGCCGTCACAGTGTTCGCATCATCCTCAGCTTTTTGATAAATATCATATTGTTATCACCATGGTTATGGAACATTTCAGGTGTTTGTTAAAATTGTATAATGACACATGCCAAACAAATATACTGACAACTGTTCAACCGCTGCCCCTAAAGAAGTGTTTCCCTGCTGGAGGGATGGTGTTTTCATAAAACTGGGCTGTCTATGCAGCAAAAAGAGACAAACACTTTTGAAGTTGGTGCTACATGACCAGAGAAAATAGAGAAAAAGGGCTGTGGCATTTGCTTAAGAGGTAGAAAACCTACAACTACCAGAATGCACTGCTCTGCACTGGACCCAAAATGCTCCCGCTGGTACATGACGTAAAGCGAGCTGGGCTTTTTTTCCACTGGAAACGATATGGTCGCCGTCTGGTAACAAACAATCTTGAACTACAGTTAAACAGTAAGCTAAAATATCTTTCTGAAAACATTTGAAATAGAAAAAATATTAAAATAGGCAACACAGTAACAGAGTCTTTGTTCATATTTGATCAGCACTGCTTAGTTTTACTGTTTGATCTCAGTTTTTTTCAGCTCCTGTCTTCTTTTACAATACAGGAAACAGTATGGTGCCCACTTCCTGTTTGCAGATTCTCTCATTACAGCCAAACAGTGAACTTAAACATGTTTCTGAAGACATTTTAGGCAAGAAATAGGCAGTACTGTAGCAGAATCTTGATTTATATTTGATCAGCATTGCCTATTTTTACTTTTCCATTAGAGTTTGGTCTGCATTTGAAGGGTGGCGGGTTTGTCTCTTGATCCACCTCTGTAGTTCGATCAACAGCCCTAGAGCCAGCAAAAATCTGCTGGACGATGCGAAACGAGAGACCTGGGGTCTCATTTATAAACATTGCATACGCACAAACGAGGCCTGCAAGAGGCGTACGCCACCTACCATGGAAAAGTTGTGATTTATAAGAACAGACTCGATGGGAGAAACCTTGACCCATGCTTACGAACATTTTGGAGACGGGAATTCGGCGACGCAGATGGTGAGGTGGAAGCTTGATTGTAGAAAGTGTCGAATATTTTTTGGCACATGCCATTTTTGGCTTTTGTTCGCATTTGATTGGACTGCTAAAAAATGGGCAGGCTTAGTGCAATACAGTGGAGCAGACTCCACACACACCTCCCTTGCCGTTAGATCAGCACAAGAATGAGGTAGAGATGAATGAATTAGACATCTGTTGCTATTTTGAAAATGAAAACAAAGTTTTTGCCCACTGATGTCCAAACACACATGGCTTCCTATGTCTTGATATTACTCTGTTAGCTACTATAACCCACAGACAGTTGAGTGTGGTTTTATATGACCAGTGTGGCAAGCTAGTGGCCCAAAGTCTCATTTGATTGGATGAACTTTGTGTAAACGCCCCTGTGCAGGATGAGTCATCAAACATGTGAAACTGTTTTACCTGGTTTTACAGACAGAGTGAAGACAGGGATATTGATGTAACAGTGCTCTGATACTGACACATATTTGGCATATGACAATATAAATGATCAGTTAACACAGACACAGGATTAAAATTAGGACAGTCTATTTTCCATTCCATTCAACACTGTAAAAGATAACTCTCACTGGTGAAAAGGACCCAACCAGGAGTTAAACAAAATTTAAAAAATGGATAATGCAGAGTTGTTCCTGGCTCAAAATGAGGCACAGGTCCTGATCCTGTTCACATGGTCATGTCTGCCGTGCATGTGTGTAACACTTTTTACAGCAACACATTTTAGTAGTTCTGATTATTGTATGATTGAAGAAAATAACAAAACATATAGAATAATAAAGCATACTTTATTTAAAAAATAAAGGCCCCTTGTTCTTGTGGTGGTGCTGCATCTCATCAGTAATATGAATTATTACTTTTTAACTGCCTGTAATAATCAGATAATGTCTGCACTGTTTCACCTGCCCTGATGATTCTCCCCCTCGCACTGGCCTTGTAAAGTAACCGTTGTTTCTACGAGCCATGTCTGCAGAGCAGAAAACATTTTATTGATGGGATGTAATGTTAATTTAGGGAACCTTTTTAAGAGACTAGAGATGCTTGGATGCAAAAAAAAACCCCATAACTCACTTGTTTGAACAGCCACAAAATGCCAGACACACTCCTGCTGTAGGGAAACCAGACTAGGTTGAAACCTGGTATGTGGCTGGACTGTGTGGTCAATCTGCTAAACTTCCTGAATATTAAATGTTCATCTGCAATTTTCTATAGTGGTCCCAGTGATATTTGTTCCTGAAGTGTACTGAAGTAGCACAGGCCTATAACATGACATGGTTGACAAGGGACTGAGAATATGACAACAAATACTGATACACTGAATGTCTTGGAAAACATTGTGAGTTTGCTGGCAAAATAATATCACACAAATCCCAAATATTTTGAGATTTATCATGAAATTTTTGTAATTTTTACTCATTTTTTAATACATTAATTGAAATGCACATAAAACCAGATGGATGAAAATTCAAGTTGATCGTTGCATCCCCGTCCATAGCTCATGAACCGGCTGTCATAGGGAGGCATCATCATAATATTTATGTTATGTTTTATTGTATCGTATCAGGTGGTAGTGAGGTTGTGTGAATTCATGTGTGTATGTTGTTGCAGCTATCACGAATTCACTCTTGTTTTGCGTGTGGTGGTATGGACATTATCAGAGGGATCACTGTGGTGCGTACTCATTTTGAACACGCGATTGCCATTGGGGAAACACCAAAACCAATACCAGCCAATGGTGTAAATTCATCACTTCATCAGTCAGTCAGTGACAGACTTTCAGGTTTACAGGGCTGGTCCCCACTTTGCTGTGGTCCAGCCAGAAACAGACAGCTCTTTTCTTTGTCTTTGGCAGTTTTGGCCTCTCCCAGTACACTGTGCTGTCGATGATACAGTGTTCTACATTGGCGTAATGCTGCAAATGCAGTTTCAAGTAACAGAAATCCACTGAGTACAAACTTGTTAGAAAAATACTGTTTTCTATGAAGACACCTGTCAGAGCTTTTTCAAGAGCTGGAAGCGGCACAAAAGTTTTTGGAGGCGGCCACCTCTTGATTCTTTATGCAGGAAAATCACTATACCTTTATGTTTTTGTTTGAACAAGGCTCAGCTGGATGTTAAGTGTGACAGCAGCATTCATGTAATACAGTAAGCTAACTGCTCTAATGACAGATCAGAAATGTGCAACCGTAAGTTTTGCTGACACTAGATATCAAACAAAAGCCAGAGACTGTATCCTATGAAGCATCTGTGAGCTGTAAATACAACTTACGGTGGAAAGTTTCTCCTCCTCTGTGCAGCTGCATCACGTTCGCAGCTGTCTGTACCAAAAAGTAGCATCAAGGGCGCTCACTCTGCAGCAAAATCTGGGGGCCAAAACATCCCCAGAAATACACTGCACAGCACACTGACTATCAAAAAAACCCTTAAACAACTGCTTGACTTGAAGCTATCTCTCCAACTGATGATTCGAATCTCCAGCTTTCAAGGGCAGTCCCTTTAATTTCGTATATTATGACCGGTGTTATGCAAGTTACTCAAAATCAGGATTTATTTAGCTACAGCTACTTGTTACTTCTCTCAAAAGTAACTGAATTACTTTACCAATTTCTGCATATAAAAGTCATCAGGTACTAGGGAAAATAATGTTTTCTGTTTCAGTTCTCCCATTAAGGCAAACATACAGTATTTTAGTGTTGCTGTGGCACAGTGTAAGACAAGACAACTGCCATTTTGATCTATGATTGCACCCATTATCACCAGGATGAAAAGTAAGTAGTGGGAAAACAAAACAAAGTAGATATGTTTTAATAGTTGTATTTATTGTAGCCTAGACAGGACTTCAAATCAGGCAACACAAGTTAGTTCTTAATACTGATTTGGCAGAGTAAAATGAAGTCACAATTGTGTGTGAAATGTCAGACATTTCACAGAATTATTTTTATCACAAAAGGCCTAATGAAATAACAGTGCAAAAACACAAATGTACTGAGGTTCATCCTTTGACCTTAACAATATTTCAGATCCTGCACATAGACTACAACTCACTACATCCCAACAAGGGAAATATAATGTCCATATTTCCAGAAAGGCAAGCTCAGATTACCTGAACTATCTTCCAGTATGCACAGTGACAGTCTAATGCTGATTGATTAATTGATTGATTGATTCAAGCTATTTATTGCGTTGTTGTAAGGTCAGATGATGACCCATTGATGCGCTGGTCGACCAGTGAGCCCCGTGGTGTTGTGAATAATGTTATTTATAACTTACAGAAACATTGTGTGCAATAGTCCACCTAACGCCTTCTCTTGCGCTTCCCATCCACCACCCACCCTCTCAAACACACACACACACACACAAGACGAAGGAACTGAGCTCCGCTTACCTAATCCATGCATCACTACAGCTGACGTCAGATCAGCTGGGGAAAAAAAATCTGCATAAAAGGCTACGTTTGTTGGCTAATCAAGACAAAAGTAATGAGTAACTAATTTAAAATTTCACATTTTTTTAAAATTTCAGTAATTGTAATTGCGTTGCGTTACTAGTGTTGCGTTACCGTCAGAAGAAGTGGAGTTACAGTATGCATTAATCCCAACACTGATTATGACAGTTCTTGTGTTTTAACACCAACACCATGACAGACATTTGCAATAATGATGATTTCATACCCCTCCATGGCTATTCTTTTTATTAATCATTGACAAAAGCAAAGTTGATGTTTTGAGACTCAACTGTACTGTGTTGAGTTTGTTGACTCTATCCAGTGTTTGAACTGTCTGATGTGCTCTTCACAAACACATTTTGCAAATCACCATCATGAATATTCAAATTCAAAGTGCTGCTTTGGACGACGTGTCCGTGGCCTGAAGGACAGCAGGGTGAGAGTTGTGCCACCAGACACCTGAGGTTGTATATGTTGAGCTTGTAGTTTGTCATGCACATGAGGGAATTAAAGAGCGGCAACAGTGCTTGTAGGATGCTGAGATACCTGGCATACTTGCACCTAAAAATGCAAAAATCTCAGACTAGTTTGGAGCCTGTCCCTTTTTTCCATTTTGTAAATCCATTTTGTGAGTTCAAATTGAGGACACAGGTGTGTTTTTTTAGACATTCAATGTTTCTGTTGTTATGTCACAAATATTTCTTCACCCACTGGAAGTAACTACTCACAGAGAGCTTCCAAGGGCCACCTAAAGGTAGTATTTGGTATTACAACACCAGAAGTTAATTAACAGCTGCTAATTGTGTATTACTACGGGGTTTACTGTGTAGACAAAGTCATAAAAAAACACCGCATACAGCTCAGCAGCTCTCGTATGTTTTGACAAAGGCTGCTATTGTTGGTGTAGTTCAAGGTAACCCGAGGAGTTTTTGGCCACTAGTGGTGCTGTAGAGCAACACTGTGATGAGCAGGTTTTGGCATTGTTTCTTCTGTGTTCTAACCACAGTCTGTGTAATAAAGATGGATGACATGACAGCTCCTCAAAAGTGAAGCCAAATCATCTCAATTTCCCCCTGGTGGCTGGCTGCAGTATTGGTCATGAACCCCACCCCCTCCATGTTAGCGGATGGGATATTAGGCAAACTAAAAAATCAATTGATTTGTCAAATAATTTTTTCTCTAAAGATGTTTTATGTTATTTTAGGTAGTTCTTATTACACTGATGCATGGTCAAGGGCTCATTTTATTTACAAGTTTTGTTTGACTTAGTTATTTGATGCCAACAAAAAGGGAGGGTTACACGTGCAGCTGTTTGTGCTAATCAATGTGCTTGCACTCTATTGTACCGCTCGCAGTTAGTTGGATGGGTTTATGGGCGGGAACTCGATACTGAGCAGATTCCAGTTTCAAATATCACCAGGACAAGATGGCAGCAGCCGTATCCGGGATATTTTGACTTCATTTTTGTACAGATGGAGGAAGTGGAGATGCATCATCCATCCTTATATACAGTCATTGGTTCTAATGTCATGCACATGAGGCTGCACTTGCATGCCAAAAATCTGTTAAACCAGTGGTTCTCAACTGGTGGGTCCTGGTCCAAAAGTGGGGTCGTGGGTCCATTCTGAAGGGACTGCAAGTGACTCGCCAACATGTTAGGTTTGTAAAAAAACACACTTTATTTTAAGTACAGTGAATTATTGGCACAGAGCTTTTATTTTGAAGTGCTGTTTCCTGCTGTAGAGTGACTAAATAACGGACAGCCACTTGAGAGAGACAGCAAACTAGCTCGACGACATGTCCAAAAAACAAGTATGACGACATGTCCAAACACAAGTATGACGCTGAATGTATTTAACTGTGTGGACCTTGAACTAATGACTAAGGAGAAATCTGGACCCTGTGGCTGGACTAGTTGGGAACCACTGTGTTAAACAACTTAAGCTCCTACTTTGGATGTTTTTAGAACATTTGTGTTGCTAGCTTGGCTTGAGTGGAAAATGTTAAGTTCTAAAACTAAACATCGTACATCGTTTTTGATCACCTGTATAATGCCAAGACTTCATGTTTACCAATGAGTGTTGCGTGTTAAATGAGTACCAACACACTGTACAGAAACATTGATCACCTCATTGACATTCAGCTGTCCGATGGCACAGATTTCCCCTGTTACTCATCTGTATACAGTTTCAACACCAGATACCAGTCATCCTTTAAATATTTAACACTAAGATGATGATACTATGACATTGTTAGAGTCACATATACCACTTATGCAAATATTTCTTACTACTTGTAGTTATCTTTTTTTTTTTTTTTTTAAACAGGTCCAGTTTGTAGGATTTAGTGGCCTTTGGTGGTGAGGTTGAATATTATACACTTTTTTGACAATAGCTATGCCTAAATCCTACACACTCATTCTTTAAATAATGTATTCATTAGGACAAGCTTATAGAATTATTTTTAACTGTGGCCTGGTCAAACAGTGGGTCATAAAATTACTTTCTTTGACACACACCCCATCAACATGGCGTTAAAGTTTTTTTTTTTTACGTCAGCTTTAAAGACATCTTTATCGTTTGCATATTGTAACTAGAATTACACTATTAGCACATGAACAATGAGGCAACAACCAAACAAAAACAAAAAGGATTTACAGACCTATTCATTTTCATGTCATGTTATGGTCACATTATGAGTCAAAACATTGCTCAATTTTTCTTAAAGGTCAACTTCTCAGTTCTCGTTCCCAGTGTTGTGTTAGAGTTCGGTGACGTTCTCTGTGACTGAGCACATCTTTTTATTGGAGGTGCGATCCTTAAATGTGTTAGACTGACAGGGAATGAAAACCCTTCCTGGCTGATTCCATCTTAAAGTCTTCCTTATTATACAGAGGGTTTTGAAACAGTGCTTAGACTGCTCATTTAGAAATCATGCAACAGGACAAAGGTTTCTGTCTAAAGGTGCAAACATGACCGTCATGCACACTATAAACACCATAAACACAATCTTTTATGCAGTGTTGAAGATTGATTTATTTAGCCTGTTGCAGCTTCAGTTAATGTTCATTTGAGCTCTGATAATTTCAAGTCTCAGTTTTGTGTTTTGGCACAGTAACTTAAAACCTCTTGCACAACCAAAACTTTATGGATTGACTGCATGTGCCAGGGGTTAGGCTCACTGAATCCTGGATTTACTGCATTAACTGTGTCCCTCTATTGTGTTTGAATCTCCTGCAAAAGGAGACCTAAATAAGTCAGTGAATCCTATAATTGTGTCTTGCACTTTGAGACTGCGTCGTAGTCACAGCGGTCACACGCTGAGACCCAGAATTTGCGAGTGAGAAATAATCTCTGCTGCATATTTGGGTGTGGGTCCTATTTCAAATCCAGAATCCAAAACAAAATGATTTTATCATCCAACCTGAATGGCAGGCTGTTCTTTCCCAAATTTATGTCAGCATGTGTCCCTTAGACCTCGTAGGGTTTTTTTTAGATGAAGTAGATAAAGTGGAGATAATATTTTTTAAGTAGGATTATTGTATTTGGGCTTTCATGGCAGAAATCTAAAAGCTCTACTTCATGAGTAAGACCTTAGAAGCAGTGCTGGCAGCGCAATGTACAATTCAGCGTGAAGGCCCCTTTTTTGTGTGGTTACCACTCCACGGGGGCAGGCAGGGGTAAATAATACACTTAACTAACCCCCCATCCAGACGAGAACAGAGAAGCAGGCTGCAGAGAGAAAAGGTTGCAAGGGAGAGCAGTGAAAACGCAGAGCAGCTCTCAGCTGTCACGTTCGCTTGCTGTAAAGCCATGTGGAATGATATAACATTGACGTCACAACCCAGTGACGTACCACAGGGTGATTGCAAAGAAGAAAAAAAAAATGCCAAGTCTTATTAATCGCCCTGTAGAATATAGTGTCTGCCTCCAGCAGTGATGAGAAAGGGAGAAATTGTCCGTCTTCAGACGGTGTGCAATAGAAAGAGTCTTTAGGAGGACGAAGTTGCCACGGAGAAACCACTCAGCTCATTCATGCAGAAATCCTACAAAGCTGTAGGATTTTTAAATATTTCAAAATAATATATATTTCCCTATTTTATAATTTTGTTGCTGAGTGTGTGCTGCAGTTTAAGGCTGACACTATTAGCACAGCGGTGTAAGTGTATTAAACTAGTTATGTAATGTTTACTTTGATTGAGCAAATCCCCCTTCATCACTATTAGAGAAATACAGACAAAGTAATTGCTGTTAAATCTAATAGTAGATTTGTGGTTTGAAAAAAAATAATAATGTAGTTATTATTTGTGAGAGATCTAATGAGAAAAAAATCCAAATTATATTATGCCTAACGTAGTGTTTATACAGTTTGCATCCTCAGCCTCTTTATCTGTATCGTCTGAGGAGATTAAAGGCTCCGTGCATTTAGTAAGAACCGTCTCCTTTACCTTTGGTTTACTGTTATCAAAACTGAACCACTGTCTGACAAGGTGTGTTAAAAAACTCAAGGTGAGGTGTGTGTGCTGAAACAAGCTGTTTTATTCTCCAGTATATAGTAAATCCTCCACATGCTGGTTATAGCATACACAAATATCTTGATTTAAACAATATTATATATATAGGATAATCAAATTAAACCTTGTTGGGCCACCCTCGATCTCTTACATGCTCAGATTGCATCATGCACATTTGAGAAAACACCACAATCGTTGCTCATATTCTTTTTGCGCTTTAAAAAAATGTATATAATTAATTAAGCTCTACATAATTTTTAGTGTGTTCTTTTTCTACATTTCATTTAACTTAAGTTGAAAATGTGCATTACCTTTAAAAAAAAAAGGCATTAAATGTTATCTGCAGTTAAAGGTTATGCGTGTGTGTCTGGCTTTTTTTTTTATTGTAAGGAAACTTACATCTTGATACTATCAGTGTTGTGTACAATTTCTCTCAGCCCAAGTGAAACAGCTTGAGAGCATTAAGTCTTATGTGGCATTCGCAGTTTAATCTTTGATGCAGGTAATATACAAATATGTAATTATATGGTCATTTTTAGTGAGAGTGTTGTTCATTGTGTTTGAGCTGATTGTTATAAATGAATTGTATTTGATGAAATGTGAAGCTGAGCTGTTGTTTGACTGAAGGAGAGTGACGTGTCAACTTAACCTCCATGTTTAGGAGCTTGTGTAACAGTTGCGATATCAAGACCAAGATGTCCTAATTCATTGCTTAGCAACTCCTCATTGATGCCACAGGTAGCTTTGATAGTAGGTAAACATTTTATGAATGTCAAATCAAGGGCTGAATCAGCATTTATGGATGCTGCCTAAATGTGTAAAGGAGCTTTTCAGGTGTTTGAATTGTATATAATTTTATTATTTGTGGAAATTGTACTGATTTTGGTTGCTTTGGTTTGTTGTTGTTTGATTCAAATTTGCTGCTGTGGAATATATATATTTATTTTTTATCCTACTTTCTTTAACGTCAGGACTAGTTTGCATAGCTGCTTTTAATTTTTCATCGGCAGCAGCGGGACCGGTAGAAAGGGTTAAGCTGAGCGAGGTACTGTGTGTTTGGCTGACTGCAGAGTGAAACAGGATGCAGCGGCTGCATTGTCAGCCTGCTGGTGTGAGTGCAAACAGATGAGGAAATGCTGGAGCGGGTACTCCAAAACTCGGGTTACCCTGGAAACGGTTTGCGTCATGATCACCAGCAATTAGCTTGCAGCTCTTTAGTTTTCATGATAGGTCTACCAGAGCTTAGCCTAATGACTCTGGTGTCTGAAGAGTCACCATCAAAAGAGGGCTGACAAAATATTCACTGGACTGTTTGATTTTGTTTCTTTGCTTTAACATTATTATTATTATTTGAGGACATAGTTAGGGTTATGGCTTGTTTGATGCTCTGTTTTGAACTGCGTAAAGAGCTGTGCAGCGTGTCCCCTCTTTCTTATTTTTCTCTAATGAGCCTTGATGTGATGTCCTGACCTCGTCTATCTGCTTGTATTATTGTCTGCACAAAGCTTATCCGTGGCTGAGTTTGCGTATTGTTTAGGCCCAGAATGCTGGACTGGAGAGGGGGGATGCCGACTACTGCCATCAACTACGTTTGGGCTAATTAAACCTGCAACTATTGTTTCCACTACATGAAAATATAGATATGCAATGACAAAATGTTCCCTCATGCTGCTGGCTTTATGTGCAATCAAGCCTTTTAGTTTCAGAGTTCAGGAGACAGTGGGGTTTTTTTCTGCACAGCTCGTCTCAAAGGATTTTTGATTACACCACAAGGTTCCCAACAATGCAAACATTTCAGGTGGCTGAGCTTTTAAGTTCAGGATGAGGTTGTTGAACCTTGCATGTGTTGACTGTTTGTTCAGTCCAGTCAGTGACAGGGTGAGAGTAGAGGCGAAGAGAGCTCGGATAGGTTTGGTTAAATTAGGTTGTTATGACATAGATGGTGCGAGCCCATGCGTAAATTGTTGCTGTGGGAATTTAAGCACGAGGTGAGGGATGTTGTTAATTTAAGTTTTATTAAAGTGAGTACATACCATAGGTTTTACTGACTGTTAATAGCCTCCAGACCACTTTATTGATATAACATCATCTTTTCCTTCAATATGCTGCAAGCTTTACGTGATCATTTGAAGGGATGGTCAGAAAAGAGTGATTGCAGCCTTTTGTGGCACTGAAAATGTTCATAATTATAATTTTTGCATTGCATTCTCATCTAAACATTACACAGCAATCTCACCAAAATTGAGCTCACTTTCTCCCGCTACTTTTCTCTCCCTCGTTTTATTCTCTCTACGTCTGTCTCTCATTCTCTCTGAATTTCTTTCTGTCTTTCTCTGTGCGCCTCTTTTGAAAACGGTGTCAGCACTGCTGCTTTTACACCAAAAGGCTGTTGCTAAGTGACGGTTGACGTCAGCCGCAGCTACAGAGGAGGGCTTGTGTGTGTTTAGCAGCTGAGGGCAGATCCCACTGAAAAGGGCAAAACTGAGAAGCACTATTAGTCACTGCAATGAAAACCCTAACTTCAACCAACAGGAATCGCCATTTCCAATAACTGTGCACAATTTATTCGGAGTGACTTATGGTAAAAGTAAATCTTTCAAAGTGGAATGGTGAGGTTTAGGCAAAAAAAAAAAAAAAAAAAAAAAAATTTGGAGAAACTGCTCCCGGCCAATCCCCACCCCCTTTTCTTCACTTTTTCTTTAGTCTGTCGCTGTCTCCTTTTCTTTCTCACTTTAACCCCCGTCCGCCCCTCCCCCAACACGCAAGCACACACACAGGCTCAAATGCCAGACCCCCCCTCCCCTTCCCCTCACATAATGTAAGTGAGATTTTGTAGATAGATTTTGTGTCTGACGAAAGTCTCTGACTCTGAGCTTCAGTGTGATATCTCCCCCATCCGGCCAAGGTTGCTCTTGATCTGCTTGCCATTGTTCAGTGTAATCAATTCCCAGGGACCGGTATCATCCTCTCCCTCCCCACCACTGCACCCCCCCTCTATCACCCCCCCTCCTCCCATGCCTTTCTCTCTCCGATGACAGCACACGAAATGTGACCTGTTAGAGTGGACCAAACAAAAAGCTTGTCTACATTTCACTTTAAAACAACAGTGAAATTCCTTAACACAGTTAAATTGTTTTAACTCATCACTTTGTGAGAATTTTGTATGTTTCTTTTGTGATAACTGTGTTGTCTGTTAAAGCTACAACACTGCTCGACACACACAGGAGATAGTGTCCTTGTTTTTTATGTGAGAGAAGTTAGAGAGCGATGACGCAGTAATTTGCCAGTCTATATACAGTAGAAGACGTCTGCTGTATCTGCGCTCGGAAGAGTGTGATGTAAGTTATTATGGCTGATGCAGGCTGCTGCTGGAGATAAACCAGCACCAGCAGAGACTTGGGGGTCTATGGGCAGAGATAGGTGTTTGCAACAGTCATATGGAGCCCGCTGATGGCAGAGCGAGCGAGCGGAGGGCACGGGGTTTTAATCGCACACCCCCTCTGCAGCTAATGCACACTGTGCTGTTCAGATACAGTCAGAGCTGTGGCCCGCCCCAAACTGTTATTGCTCCCTGGTAAGGCCTTGACATGATGGGCTCATAAGAATTTTTAAAGAGTGATGTTCAGGGATCGAGGCCTGATGGGCAGTGGTTTAGTGGCCAGACAGACTTTCCCTCAAGTAGAAGATGAGTTCAAACTCGTGTCAGGCTGTACTGAATAGTTTTTTTTTTGGCGAGTATATTCATTTTGTTTAAACCTTATTTATGTATACACAGTTATAGACAAAGGCTACACTATTATTATTAATGTTATATTATTTGTTGAATTGATTGAAAAGGATAAATGTAGTCATTTCCAGAATTCACAACATACTTTTGTCTGATGAAATATTCTGCTTAAATCCATATTTGTTGGCATTTAGCCTTTCAAAAACAACATTTTCCCTGGATCAGAATAACAGTTTGCTCTCTTGCTTGATGCACGCAAAGGGAGGCACACGCCTGAATTAATGGGGCGGTCTAGCCTAGCAGCGATCTAAAAGCACCATACGTAACAAATATATACCCACAATAATTAAAAATTAATTTGTACTCTAACACTATTATAGAAAATTACCTAAGTCACAACAAAAAAGATTATATCAAATTGAGGATTTATTTATTTATTTTTTTTTTATTAAATTTTATTTTTTTGTTTAATTTTCAAATATAAAGTTTAAAAAACATATTTTTTTGGGACAGCCCTGCACTAATGAAACTTTTAAAAGTGTTGTTTATCAAGACACTGAATCCTCCTCAGCTTCATGAGCACACCTGGCGCTGTGGAGTGACGCAAGAGTTCTTTCTTTATTCAATAAAGACACACTGTATTTGTGTATTAACACACTATAAAAGATTTCAAAAGTTTTCCCTTACTTTTCCTTATTTAATCTGCTATGCGCTGGAATGACTGCTGTAGTTTGACCCTCCTTTGTCCTTATGTGTCCCGACCCTGCATCAAAGGATCAACTGGATCAACAGGTAGACCTGATGCCACATATCAACAGCAGGCACCCTGGCATGGTACCACAGACACGGGGCATTAGGCACCGGGTGCTCGGCTGCACTCAGCGGTAGTTGGCTGGGGGGGTAGGCATGGATTAAAGATGCAGTATTTGCGTCATAAGGTGAACTCTATCGGCCATAGTGGTCATATAGGAAGTTTTGTGTTACTGTTGCGAAGTAATCAAACAAGGTGCACGCATTGGGTTGTTTGTCTGGACAAGAAGCAAAAACAGGCTTGAAGGAAATTAAAAAATAAAAGATGCATTTGACATTTTTCTAAGCTAGCTGTTTGTCAGCAGTTGTTTCCTTTCACCTTTTCTTAATGTGGTTCAGTTCACAAAATGAGACTCATACAAATGTTACTAAGACTAGCTAAATCACCACCTTTCTTCCAAATATTTAGGTAATTTAGGACAATTTTTTTCACTCACTTGTTGGCACAAAATTAATTGTTGTATGCAGTTACAGTTGTATTGCAAGTATTTGAGCTGAAAGAAGTACCATAGTCTTTAGTGTACCTGTAAGAACAACTTAACTCAAATTTGCAGATCTTGTAATATCTTGTAACAATACATTTTTCCAAATAGCATGCAGCAGATAGAAAATAATTTACCTTCACGTGCAGTTAGGGCTGCATTATATGCATAAAAAGAAATTAGATAAATTAATAATTTAGCAATTATTTCCACTGGTTGTGATATGAGTTGCGATTTTAGTGGGAATGTAAATGTTTGCATCTTATTATCACTGAAAAAAAGATGACGTGATTTTTGTTCTGGGGTTTGTCCCAAACAAGCGAGTTCCCTTACATCTGAAACATGATTTGTAGTCCGGCACATCTCTGTTGCACCACAATGCTTCATTTATGATATGTTGTGACACATTTTGCCTTCATCAAAAAACTCCAGCTCCTCTGATTTAGATATTGAACTCGGTCATATTGCTACTTAAATTCACTGTGCAGCCCTGCATACAGTTAAAAATGCTCTTGCCTGCCGACACAGCCACATCAGGGAACAGAGACCAAATAATCTCAGTATGCTTGAAGGAACACTCACAATCATCATACATTTCACCTGTAAATAAAAGTGCTCGATCTCATGCACCAGGCTTTCAGTAAAGCATCAGTATGGTAACTAATCCGCTTTAATTGCTTGTCAAAGAAACGATTGCTGAAGCTAAAATATTAACTGTGCAGCCCTACCTTAGGCTAAAAGTAGCATAGAGGTAGTCTGTTCAGCTATGTATACAGTGAAGATCATTGATCATGTTTTGGACACATTAATAGGCGGTTCATGTAGATAGTGCAGTAAGTTAACTGTTTGCATGTCATGGAGCGACAGAGCGGTGAGAGAAACAAGCTAAAGGTCACATTCGGGCAGCGCTGCTCTCCAAAACAAACTGCAGTGAAATGTTTATTTGATATTATACATCATGATACTGTAGATTACTGATTTGTCCAGTCAGTGTCCAGTGTGTCAGACGCTTCATGGCAGTAACCTCTTTGATGTAAATACCCACAATTCTCAAATAAAGCAGATTGTTATCTCACAAAGTGGAATGAGATCTGAGACAAATATATTGTGTGATATGTTTCTTGAGGAGCTGCCATAATTGAATTTACATTTTCTAGCTCTCCTTTTACTTTATTCTTCCACCTGACAATCACCATTTTGCTCTACTGCCAATATTCGGATAGAAGTCTTGCCCTTTTATAAACTTTAGTTTTGGAGTTTTGAGTAATGCTGCAACCTCTTTATACCTAGAAATTTAAAGCGGTGTCCAAAAAAACGGATTGTATACTACACAAACCTCGGTAAACTGGGTACATGTAGGCCTCACCTTTGCTCTCTTTAACTCTGTTTAGTAAACCTACCTCAGGGTTTGTTTGTGTGACTCTGACTCATCTGACAGTCAGCCAGTGTTCCAGTATTTATGCCATGTGGCATCTGTCTCAGGTGATGTAGGCAGAGCTTGCGGAGCTCTGAGTTTATACTTACAGATGTAAAATGCTGATCTCTGGTGGTTCCAGCATTATGTTCTGACCCGCACTCTGTCAGCGCTGCCTGCTGAGTCTGCTCCTTCTTAAGATGGGATATTGAGGGGGAGAGTAACTGAAGACCCCCGTCACTCTGAGAGCAGCCTCTCCTGCCTCAAGTGTAGATATGTCACTTAAAAAGAATGCAGTTACATTTTGGTCAATTTTATTATATTTCTTTCTGCCTTCATTTGTTAGATTAGTTTTTAGCAGTCTTTAAGGATGCTTTTTTTTTTTACTTAGTTTAATGGGCAGAGCTGGCGCAGGGATCTCTGTTTGTGAACGCATAAATAGCAGAAGATAAGTATCTTCAAACGAATAAGATATCCTGTGCTCAGTTGTTGAAATTGGAGTCATGTGACTGTTGCATCCTGGGATGAAGGTCACCCCCAACCAGCCTCCCTGGGATGCTTCTGTGCTAATTGGCTGAAATATGTGAAAGTGTGCTCTTTGTGTTGCACAGATTTACAGCATGATTTTATGAGATTCACTGGACATACTCTTTGGTTAGTACTTCTTAAACCTTACTGGTCTTCCTTACTTTGCTCCTTTGATTCATAAAACTTGGTGACAGTCTCGCTTCATTATTTGTGCACGAAACATCAGGTAAACACCAAACCATCCACCTCTGTACCAAGCCAGGGTGGATTACTGTCCTGAAACATCAACCCTTTGCTCTCAGATGTTGCAAAAAAAGACATTTTTAGCCTTTCACACTACTGTAGGATAATGTCCCTGATGAGTTACAGTGTTGCAAACTATCAGCATGGGGTTGCTGTGTGCCCACACATTGTAGTAGAGAGTGTTCAGTTGTCCATTGTCTGTCCATACCAAAGGGAAATGGCTTGTTGCACACTTGTGGGTGATTGCCTCACACTTAAGGAGGGCGTTTTGCCTGAAACATCTGTGTTGAATTGAATGACAGAACTGGAGTACGGGCATTGACATTTAATTATTCAGAAATACCCAGAATATCCAGAAATGTATGAAAATTTTATATTCTGAATTATTGGAATTGGGCAGCGTGGTTGTGAGCTTTGTTGCCTAACAGTAAGAGGGTTCCTGGTTTGAACCTCTGTGCAGAGTTTGCATGTTCTCCACATGTCCGCGTGGGTTTTCTCTGGGTACTTCGGCTTCCTCCCACAGCTAGGTTAATTGAATGTGTGTGAATGTGAGTGTGGATGATTGTCTGTCTCTATGTGTCAGTCCTGTGATAGTCTGGCGACCTGTCCAGGGTGTACCCCGCCTCTCGCACTGTGTCAGCTGGGATAGGCTCCAGCCCCCTGTGACCCCCAGCAGGATAAGCGGATAAGGAAATGAAGTGATGGATTATGTAAATAGAGATCAATGAGAAAACAAACAAACATGGCATTAAAACGCAGACCCAGTGTTTTTTAAAGACAGACTTTAAAGCTGCATTCTTGGCTTTCTGGCCACTAAAGGACAGAAAATATCCAAAACCAGCTTACAGACGCACAGCTTCCAAATAATATGGTCCTATAATGATTCATATATTAACCAATATTTGCCTACTTAAACATCCAGCAGACAAAGAGCCACATTATTATGTTCTTTGGGTCAAGTTTCAGGCCATCTGGTGAGTGTAAGTTCAAAATTCATTCTCCTTTTATTTCTGATTTGGTCTCCACCAACTCCTGAGTAGAATGTGTGCATATTTAAAAAAAAAAAAAAAAAGTTTTATATACTTTATAAATCCTGCAAGGGGAAATTCAGTGTTTACACTCTGTTGTTATTTTACACACAGGTCCGAAATACACACACTCATGCACAAACGGGACCTATACATGCATCAAATGGAGAGATGTCAGAGTCACGGGGCTGCCCATGGACAGGCACCCCGAGTAGCCCTAGTTTTTGCGATGTATCCTGTACCTTTGGCACTAGCTGGCACTTGTTGGCTTGTTTTTTAGCTGATTCAGCAAGTTGCATTGGCGTGGGAGATGGCAGAGCAAACAAATGGCGAAAGTCAAGAGGGCATGAGATCAAATCAAACTTTTTTCTTTTGATTACATCATGTTTAAGCCACTGAGCTCTTTAGCAGAAGCGGTTTGTATTTTTTTGTGTTATTGTCCGCTAGTGCATGGTAAATACACTTTGTATATACATATTAAGGTATCTGGCTAACTAGCATCTGACATCCATCCTGTGCGTCTCCCGGTTTCCCCCTTTGTAATAATAATAATAATAATGAATACAGACTACTGGTGCCTGCTACTATGGAAAGTTATTTTCTGTCACGCAGGCGCAGAATTGTGCTAGCTGGCTGTTGACTGTAGTCCTTATGGTGTGTTCAATGCAAATTTTTAGCCAAGACACAGATGATGTGATGTCGGTTTGGTGTGTCTGAGCTTTAAAACCAAAATATTGTCCTACAAAAGGTTATCGGGCTCCGTAGAGTTGCAGAGCTTAGTTATAATTCTCTCTCAGCTTGTGTGCTAGTGTATTGATTTACAGCTACTTATTTTATGATCTTTTATCACTTAGCAAAGTTTCTGTAGGCTATCACACCTTGTAAAAATAACATCCAGCCACGATTACCAGACAACAAAACCCTTTGTAGCTGTGAGGCATTTTGAAAAGTACATGCAGGACCCCTGTATGATGCTGACCTTTACCTCTGTGATCCAACCCAGGCCTTCACACCACCATCAGGAGGGTAGGAAAGGACAGGCTGCAACATGCCCTTTGTTGCTATGGAGCACACAAACAGACTCTCACTATGAATTTGCCTAGAACAGTGTAATGAATTTGGTTAAATGACCCTCGCACTGAATAACCATAAGTTGTTTGAGTGTGTTCTCAAATAACTAGTAGACTGACAGATGTTGAGGCGATCCAGAGCGGCCTGTTCTGTATTGATTTTGACCTTTAACTTGACAAGTGTACAACTGTAAGCTTCTTAAGCTTTTTTTTTTTTTAATTCAACCCCCCTGTCACCTCAGCTCTAACAGCAGCTTTGTGAATGTGATCCGTAAAGTGGAAATAAGAAGCCGCCTACAGCCAGCGTCGGTCATTTGCTTGTAAATGATTTACTTAACACACAATTTCTGTTTTGGCGTCTCTTCTCGCTGTTCTTCTTGTCTGTCTCACTCTCCCTCTACTTCCCTGTTAACTCCTCCTCCCACTGCTCGGCTCTGATGGATGGCGTTTGTGTTCACATGCTTGTTATTGGCCAGAGCTCCAGGGCTCAGGCGTTAGGTTGTGTTTATGAGAGGAGCCTGCACTGATTCCATGATAAAACCAGATGTTCCCTTACAAGGCTTCGAGCCTCCCTCATCTAGCTCTCATGTCCATATCAGGTATAACCTTCCTGTTGTACTCAGGCCTCTCAGCCTCTAAACTATAGCTGGGTCTTGGGCTCCACAGTGGTCAAAAAAGGTTGCGTGTGAAGGACATACGTGACATGTTTGCACTTTGATAGCGAGAAACAGAGTTAGAATATACTGAGAATATTTGTTTTTACCCAGCAGAATAGAAACATTACAACAAATTACCAACTAAATATGGCAAAAACTGGATATAACAGCAGAGTTTGTGTGTTTTTGTTTGTGTGTAATTTACACTGACATTATAAAAAGGAAAGTATAGCTTATTGTCACACTTGAAAAGTCAGAGCCACAGCGTGTGCGGCATTTTTGCTTGATAAATGACTTAACCAATCAATCAATTTTCAAAATTGTTGCCCATTAATTTACTCTTAATCCACTGATCACATCAGCCACTGAATTATATAGGAATGAACAGCTTCATGTGAAGCCTCTCTCCATGTTCAAAATGTTCCTGCCTGCCTTTTACAACAAAGGCTCAGTACAACTTGTAGTGCAGCTGCCATTATCGGTTAATGTACTAAAAGTTTCCAAGAACTGGGACGTGATGTGTTGCCGCGTTATCAGATCTGAGCCATGTTAACATACGAAAGGCCTATCAGATGCCAAAACACCAGACGTGAGGTTATAATACCATGAGAAAGAATTTTACAACTCCAGAAAGCTATCACAATGGCATCATTTAATCTCATCAGGTTTTGACAATTGTGACGTACGTGCCAGAACTATGCTGCTCACATCACAAAGTAATCTACCTGGAATGTGCACTTGCACTTATTTGATTTGCCAGTTAAGTGTGTTGCTGTGTGACGCTGTTTTGCATTGTTGTAAGAGTTGAGCCAGGTTCAACGTTTTTTACCGGGCTACACTGTGTTTTTGTGCCAGAGCCCAGAACCGCCTCATTGAAATTAATGAGAAGGCTGTAGTTTTAGACGTAGTGCTATTGTTGCTCTGAACAAGGTGTTAGAGGTTAGAGAGAAAAAAAAATGTTGATCAGATCAACACGACATCCTATGTGCCTTAAACTTATTGAGTACTTAAGTGCTAATTCCTTTTCTCTACAGCTTTAGTGGGCATTAAAATCTTTGTTTCATGCCTCTAAACAGAAACATATTTAAAATGTGTGAAAAAACAAAAAGCCATGCAACCAAAAGTTTAACACCTCCATGTGTGCAGGATGTCTTAGACAGTAAAGCCGTCTGGTCCAGGGCTGCTTTGGCAATGTGCACAGTTCCAGCAGAAAACACTGGCACTGAGATCGCCTTTGTCTCTTATCTTTGATAAAGCTAACTTCAAACAGCTTCTTAGAAACCCAAATTTGCGCTGATATAGAGGGAAATACAGGTGTAAGAAAAAAGAAACAGAGCAGAAAGGCAGGTCAGAGATGGTTACTTTTTGCACCTCCATAAACAGCTGCTTTAATTGATGATATTTGAAGCCCTCATCAGGCTCTGACTGTACGCTCTGTGCGTGACAAGGTCAATGGTCCTTTTAATAATTACTTGTGTTAACACTGGGTGAACCTGATATATTTATATGAACCTGCAGATCAGCAAATCAATGTCAGCAGAAAGGACTTTGAGAAGTACTATTCAGAGTATTTACACTCGGGCTCTCTGCCACCACTCTCCAAAGGTCATACATGCCTATATTCTTGCCAATCTCTTGTGATAGCGATGAATTGCCGTGTTCCAGGTCAACAGAAAACTTAAGCTCAGATAAAATGTAACCTGCATACACAGCCTGCACTGCGGACTGCGTGCAACTATTTATAGGGGCATGATTTACTGAATGGTTTCCAGTAAATGTGGGGCTAAAGTCATGCATAGATTAAATCTCTTTATGTGGAATATGTTTTGTTGTGTAAAATGGATTTGAAGTTCATCTTAAGGCCAGTCTGTTTGCAGTCACCAGCTTGACTTAACAGGTGTAATTTATTGCTTGGATCACTTTTAACAAGCTGAATTCTGTTAATGAATACTATTTGTGTGAGTATAGATTTACCACTGTAGATGGCACACAGTGGAATGAGATGAAAAAGGAAAAGATGCATGTTGTCGTTCAGATTCAAACACACTTTCATCTGTTTTTCTTTTCATGGTTTGGGAGGTCTTAAAAACTCTGCATATGGTGTGCAGACTTTATTTTGCCAGCACTGGTAGCTGCAGACTGAGTTTGGGTGTTGTGTACAATCAAAAAGTTACGGGTCGTTTGAGCATAAAACACACCATTGTGGGGAAAAAGTTCATCACTGACGCACTAGGGGTTGACCTCATTCACATTGTGGCATTGGCTTTGACTCACACTTTGTCTGTGTGAGTCAACGCTGACAGTTAAACAGATTTTTGTCTTTTGTGAAAATACAAATTTCTTGTCACTTCAGTACACCATGTCATTCACCTCATTATCTAAAGTTCTCCTACGAGGGTGGAATAGCAGACTAGACACATTATTGTTTTATCAATCAGTATGACAATAACTCCACATATTTTAAGTTCCCCTCCAGGCATTTTAAAGTATGTAAAAATACTCTTTCTCACTGAGACATTCTGGATCTGGCCTTTGGCCCGCCCACCACTGCTTAAACCAGCGCTAAAACCAAGTGTGGATCTCAGGCCCCCAAGAAGTGCGCTGGGCTTTGAAGCCAATTTTTGTAGTGGCCAAATTGTAAAATTACAACTTCCGGGTCTCTTACATGATGCCATTAGGCCCAAAAAGATTTTTTCCCCATAGACTTACATTGTGAAAGAGACGTCTGTAAATCAGTGGATTCAGTTTTCAAGTATCACAAATCCTGCGCTATGCTTCGTTTCAGTATTGAGATTCGATCCATTCAGTCCAATAACATTCTGAAAATCTAGAGGAGCAGCATGCTTAAATCATTGTATTCCTGTTTAAGTTAGCGAACCCCTAAGCTGGAAGTTAGCTGCTTGGCCAACAGAAGTCCGCCGCTCGGCTCACGAAACTCTGTAGTGCACCTGCTCTAAACACACTGAGCAACTTTCAGTGGAATGAGCCGGGCCTCACTGTGAACCTTGTATCCCATTCTCTCTATTCATTTATAATGGAAATAGGTCTGGCTGGCTATGCAAGACTAGTACTGGGTTAACTGGTAAAAGAGTAGCGTGCATCAAGATGGAGTGTTAGCATTATAGGAAATGCCAGAGAGGTTCAGCCATACATGTTTCAGCCTTAGTCAGACCCAGACTAAACAAAGAGTCTGTTGTGCACCAAAATCATCCACTTGTAGATGTATTAGATCGGTAATTGTAGTTTGCATCTTTTATTTGTTCATGTTGTTTGTTAGCGGTGACTAACAGAGCGTTAGTGGATGTAAAACATACAGTAATATCTGCTATGATGTCACAGTGTGTTCATTTTGTCACATATATGATTATATACCAGTGGTCCAATTTAAGTTTGCAGAAAAATATATTCAGTCTGGCAGAGATAAGTACACTCTGCACTGGAATTTTAAGTTTTTGTTACTGGTATTTTCATATTAGACAGTGACTGACTTTCATATTTGGGACGTACCCTTCTCTTGCTTGCCTGGTTTGAACAGTCAAGGTCAGACATTTTAGGGAACATAAACAAAAGATATGTTGGAATAAAGGGGATTTTTTACTTGATAAAAATAAACCAAAATAAGCAGTTCAAATACTTCTTATGTATTATTAATACTATTATTACTATCATTATTTTACTGCTGTAAAATTCTATTAATAGCATTTTGTACAATCCTCTTATATTTTTTCTTTAAAACAAATAATATGGGATGTAAAAGAAAATGACATAAATTATTACCTTTAGTAATTATAAGAATTAGTTAGATTTTGGTCATTTATCAAACATAACCTAGATCTAAATTTCTCACATTGTGTATTTTTAATTAAAATTGGGCAAAGGTAAAGCTGTGTAACAAAAATTATTAATCTCTTTTAAAATAGATAATGTCCTAATACAAAATGAACATGTCAGTGCAGCATGTGTTGCAGTTCAGACTTATTTGCACCATTTTTTGCACATTTTATCTGTCATTTTTGTGGCTTCTTTTCGACATGAAGCTCGGCAGACACCAAGCAGCTGCTGCCCCATTTCCTTAAAAAAGGCTCCATCATGACCTCTTTGGCTTTCCTCCCACTGGTGTACATGTATGACGCTCTGTGCTCTCTGATGTAACTTTTTTTGGGGACTGTGACTGATTGCATTTCTGTTTTCAGTTTTTACTTTACAGTTGAGACGTAGTGTGAAGCAATGCAAATCTTAAATCTGGCATCAACAAAACTGGCAGTGTGATGTGACCCCTTTGTGATTAGTCAGAGAACTTAAAGGTTTTTTATTCTTCCCTGAACAATAATTGATTTTATCTTAAAATAAATTAATATTGTAAGCTCTGATAAAATGGTTTGACAATGTAGCCAAGTGGCATTCACAGAATAGTGCTATACAGACACATAAAATGATCTAACCGACTCAGTAATGTTGGTTACACACCATTATCTATCTGAACTTTGCTGACATTAGGTGACATTTGCATTGAGGGATGTCAGTGATATACTGTTAGCTGGTAAACCACAGAGAATATTTTTGACCTGGTAATGCATGTTGGTCTCGAGGTTAATTTTGTAACTCTTCTGTTTAGTAGTAGTACTACTACTATACTGCACCACATTAACAAAGGTAATAAGGTATTCATGCTACAGTGGTTAGCTAGCCTTGGCCGCTCTGCACTGCGAACCACCCGTGTTGGATAGGAGCTAGCTAGCAGCACCGCTCATTCTGCAATTGCTGCTGGCAACACGATAATCCCGCCACCATGGCTTGGGATGATGTTATCAGCTCTTATTGCCGAATAAAAGGCACTGCTAGCTAGCTAACCAGTGAAGATCGGAGGGTGGCCAATGGGCACCGTGTCTCTGCAATTTAACGCGGCTAGCCACCTGTCTGCCAACAACGCCAACAAGGCATGACATTTATAACCCAAAACATTAAGGTTTAACCAACTTTAAATGGATATTGCTTTGCGTTGCGAAAGCTCATTGACTCAGTGGAGCGGTGGACTTAAAAGAAACAGCCTCTTGCATTTCATGTCATGCTGGTTTTTTTTTTTCTTGAATTAGTTACTGGTAAATGTTGGGCTTTCGGAAGCGAAATGAACCGAAATTGACATTCTTATTTGCTATTCTCAGGTGCTGGTCATACCAGACCATGTAAGCATACAGCAGCAAAACCACTGAATGTATTAAACTGACAAAGGGTGCCTTATAATTTTAACATTTCATTTGTTTGGGAATTCATGGACTATTATTTCTTTCAAAAATTACACAGTCTTGCTTGAACTTGCAGGTTGGTACTCGCGAGCCCTGAATCATCTTCATTTACTACCAGCACACCTAAATTGATTTCATGCAGTTTTTTGAAATGCAGTGGTGATACATTCTCCTCCTGCGTGTGCATCTGTAAACTCATTGTTAATAAGAGTGCTCTGCTGACTGACATCCAGGTCAGTCCGGGATGGGCTCAAGAATCCTTTTAGTCATCATCTGCGTTGATAACCATCTTGCAGTACATGACGTCCCAAACTTTTGTTGTGGCAGGGGGTTTTTTCTTCCTTTAACAATGCTTCCCTTTTAAACAGCTATAACAGAAGGTGCTGGCAATCTTATTGCTTAATCTTGTTGCTCGCTCCACGTGATGATCTCTTAAAGCATTTTCTGCAAAACAATGCACCACACCAAAGATAAAACAGTGTATTATGGTAACGGTCTATTCATGCGTAGAATTGCAAGTGAACACAATAGGTTAAGTAAAATGAATAGATGAAGATAAATGGCTCACTTCTTGTGCGTCACACTGACTAAATGTATTGGGAAATGCAGATATTCTCAAGCTCTGTGTTACTGCCAGCACAAAACTTTCCTGTGGACTTAAAGTAAATATAGATGAACACCATCTGACTCTGCAGGGTGTAAAATGATGCAAATCCATTTCTCATAATGTTTGTATTTTTTTTTTATGAACAATGAAACCGCTTAGATTCTTTGAAAGGTGCAAAACTTAAAAAAACAAATCAGACATTCAAAAGCAAAAATGAAAAAGTAGTAATTATTTAATAATCTCTAATGTAGCTCTTGCCAAGGCAGTCGTCTGTCTATATTCTTGTCCTTCCTGCATCTCTTTCTGGAGGAAAATTGATCCAAGATCAAATGAGAGATGCCGTAAATCTGACAATGTGCAAGGTCTGCTGGGACCCTTAAGTATCTCCCGAGGCTTTCGCTTGAAACGAGGACACACCTGCAGCCTCAGAGCAGCCTGAGGGATGTCTAGTCTTGCTGTCCCTTCCTGAGCCTCCAAATTAAGAATTTCAGTTCTGCAGTTATCAAAAAGGTCTTTAATAAAAGACCATAAACAAATTATTTCTGTTTGAAAACGTTATATTGCATATGGGCCGCCATCCATTCAAGCATACTCAAAACGTTCAGTCAGGCTGAATGTACCTAAGCAGGCCAAAAAGAGCACATCCAAAGAGCGCATGAGCGAGCATCATCACATTATTTCTAGCGCCATCTGCTTTAAGCCTGTGATATTGCAGCTCCAGTTGCACATGTGTCATACCACATAGCTCCCATGAGGTCAGAGACCCAGCCTCCAGTTAATAGCCTTGTGGACACCAACCATGACTGCCATACTGGATGTCTGATAAAAAAGCACATCCCATCTTGTCCAGTCTTGTGGCCTTAATGAAATAACAGTATTGTGAAGGAGCACCATCCAACTTGGTTTAGCACAAAGAACTTTATTTTTTAGTCCCCAAATGGCTCTCAGTGTTCAGTTGCAACTCTTCATCTCAGCTTTTTTTGTCAGCCTTGTTCTGGTCCATCTGCTTTTTTCTGGGGACACAGCAGGCTGACCAAATTCACAACAACCAGGAAGCAGACAGAGACTGCTATCTTCCTCTCTTCAAAGAAATTAGTGGGTGGGTGTCTATAGGTCATGCACTGTATGTCTCCTGACTCATATAAACAAAACGCCATAGTAAAACCGCATGCTGTGCCCCAGAGATAGAAGATGAGAGAGCTGTGTGGGCTACTCATTCTGCTGCAACAAACTCTGACCTTTGACGTAAACCAGACAGGCTGAGGACTAGTTGGTTGTCTCCGCCAGGCATAAGCCAGCAGGGGATCATGCATTTGGTCGTGTGTGTGTATGAATGCCTGCGTTGTTTGTGTATCTGTGCTCAGCGAAACGCACATACTACTGGACCAATCAGCCTAATATTTTGTGTGCACATTTATAACTGTATGCTCAAGGATCTCTTGTGGTTGGGGTGGCTCACAGTTATTGAAAAACTTCTTTTAATGACAGCTGACTCCTCACTTCTCTTAACCAACCAGTAGGGGCCGCAAGTTTTCTGGTTAGGGGCTAAAAAAGACTAGCCTTACGGGCACATTTTGGCCTTCATCATGGCTCAAACACTGACATCCATAGAAAACTTTGGTGTCATGTTGAACCAGAGTATCTGCATATTAATCCCAGTCCAGCTATATTATAATCCACTTAAGTTAGGCTCAATATCAGATATTGTTTTTGTTATCTTCGCCACCATCTTGAGCTCAAGGAAGCAGGGAGGGACAATTCTACTGGGCACAGCTGTGCCACGTGCATTGTTTAGAGTGGCCGCAATCAGCTCCAGCAGCCACGTAGCAGTCGGAACAGTGCCGCCTCTTTACTATCCAACTACTGAGAAATTACTATTTACATTTACACAGCACAGAAGACCCTTAACACAGAACGTCCTCCACTAAAATGACAACACTTGACCACAAAATACTTGTTGGAATGCAGTAAACATCACAAACTGATGATATCTTGAGTAGGTGGTACCCCAGAATTAAAGATGTCCCACATGAAACACAGTTGCATACAAACGTGTGAACACTTATATTCACTTTCGTACACTTGAGGCCATTGGGTGCATGTGAAAAAGCATCTGTAACTCCAGACGGAAAGTAGAATTAATGTAGCATTATCCTCAGAGAACAACAACTATGGCTGTCTGCAGAGAGACAAAGGCTAGGGAGGATTAGGAAAGTTGTTTCACTGTATCTCGCATTGTGACGAAGGTCAGGCCTATGACCTCCAGGTGGGTGTGTCTTTCTGGATGAATGCATGGAGATGTAAAGTTTTTAAAGCTTACTGTATTACAAGATAGCAGTCATAGAATAGAATAGGAAGCCTTTATTGTCACTGTACAAAGAACATACAACAAGATTAGGAGTGCTACATTTGATTAGGCGCCAACTAGTTAATTAGACAAGAAACTAAAAAACAGACAACATAATCATTCCTAAAATCAGAAATAAATACTATAGAAAAACATTAGTTAAGTACACAGGTTGGTTCACAGATTGACACATGTAATGTGACATAATGCTGGGATGTGAAGGGAAACAAATTAGTTTTCTCCATTTTCTAGAAAATGGATTTCACACTGTTATGGTGGCTTAGAGTAATCTTGTTATATACCAGCAAATTACGTAAAAAAAATGTCGGTATTCAACTTTCTGGATAATATGATAAAACATTTGAATGACACGTGTGTGCCTCATAACAGTAAGCACACCAGGTTGAGCAAAATATTGAAAGTTATAACTGTTATGCTCAGCTGTTCTCCTGTTTCACCTAGTTTCAACACTGTTTTCAGACATGAGTATCTAAAATGTAGTCCAAAATATACATAAAATACCTGGATCCAAACATCTTTGTTGAGTTATAGTAGCGTTCCCTCTGTGCCGGGGTCATGTGCCATTAATTCAGTGTTGTTACCTTGTTATCGTCCTGTAGCACATGAGAACACGGTGTCAAGTAACCTAATGCCACACAGACACTGCACTCATGTTGGATCGTTGCCTGGCTAGTAACCTGTACTACAATGTGCTTTAGATCAGTTTATCTTTGGTGTCACATGGCACGTAATACTTGGAGCAGGTGATTCTGCTGTATAGAGGGTAGACATAGCTTGTATGGGTTGATCTTGAGAATGAGCTTTAAAGGTTCTGTACATAAAGAAGTAAGATTTTCATGCCTTTTTTTTTATTATAAAGCAGGTGTAGGTGCTGTATAAATACTGTGAAAGTATCCACAGAGAAATGCACACAGTCTGTATTCAGATACATTTGTGTTTAGACAAGCCAGCAGGACTTCAGTGAAGTTGTGATGTCATATCTATTCTATATAAAGGTAGAAATTGCTGCTACAGTACCAATTTAGTCATTCCCCAGCTGCAATGACAGTGCTGAGACGAAGAGAGGTGGGGACGACCCAGAAACACCGGCCAATCAGAACAGACTGGGCCTTTTTGAGAGGGGGGCTTATTACTGATTTATACTTGTGCGTCAGCTCTATGCAAAGCCCACGCTGTAGCCTACGCACGTGGCCTACACCGTTGAGAGCATTTATACTTGTGCGGTGGTGTGTCTGTGTCACTCTATAGTTACACCTCCAAAACACGAGTCGCTGGTGGGGTTTCTGTGAAGTGCTGTAAAGTTGGGTTGATTCAAAACACACATTAAACATGACTTAACAGAGACCATTTCAAATTCAAGTACACAAATTGGCTTCACTATAATTCGCAGCATTCACAGACAAAGCACATGGCTTTTGCTGGACACATATCCCCACAAATACAACATGCTAATGTTTTCAGCACAAGCCTATGGCATTTTGCATTGTATAATTAGTGGCTAGCAGACTTTTCCTCTACTCATATGAAGCCAGGGACAACAGCAGCATTTAACAAAGGTAACGTTACAACATTCAGCTCCATTACAGCTCACAAGGTTCAACGACAAAACAACTGTCTTATACTGAACACGTCTTCCAAACAAACACAACATGCTAACATTATTAGCACAAGCCTATCGCATTTTACATTGTATAAATTAGCCTAGCGACTTATATGAAGCTAAGATAAATCACACACAAGACTTGTGGAGGCTTTATTCTATTCACAATTTATTGTTTCTTATCTGTGAAATTAAAGTGAATAAAAGCTTCCAGGAGGTCTGTATCACCGCGACGTGTAGTTACATTTTTGATCAGGTGCACTTCAGGCTATGGTGTAGGGTGAGGCATTGATACGATGCAAAAGTATTAATCCCGCTTTAAAGTGACACGCGCTAAAACAGAGCGTTTCAGACAGAGAGCGAAGACAGGTATATTCAGGCAAACAGTATGAGAAAAATGAAGTGTTTTTTAAACATTAAAGTGTGTAAACATGTTGTAGTACAAAGCCAAAATACAAATATGTACCTGAAAATGAGCATAATATGGGATCTTTAAAGCCTTACTAGATGGTAAGTTTTACTTGATAGCTATGTTTATCTGAATTTGGTTAGACTTTAGGTAAAAGTTATAACAGACGACAAAAAGGCATCATCATGTTACACTGAATAATAAACCCCAATGTTCCCATTTGGACAGGTAGGAACTCACAAAACTCCTTTCCTGCCCTGCTAGAGGCAAACATTGTACAGAATCTGTTCTTAAATGTTATTGTATTCTGTTAAACTTAAATATAAGAAGCATCAAACTTCAGTTTTCGATACCTGCTGCTGTTATTTTTTGTTTATCCTAGAATGTTGTGTCACTTACTGATTGTTCACTGTACGAAACATCAGGCCACTAGTGTTTGTTTACATGTAGAGCAGAGGATATAGACAAATGTGGCAGATGAGCCCCTCAAGTGCCCTAAAAATGCAGCGTGACGTGACGTTAATTCCGAAGCCTGTTTCATGCTCTTCATTAGCCTGGGTGTCTCCCCATTGAGCGCACTCTGGCTTCTATAAATACCCATTAAGTTTTCCACAGTGAAATGTTGGGTGCCATTTAAAGAATGCTACTTTGCGAGGTGAAATAAACACGTCATGGTTTAGTTTGTATGGCTCCACCTCTCTAAGCTTGAGATTAGAAATTTTAAACTTGGAAGGTAGAAGTTCACACTCTGGAAACTGTGAGGGGCTTTTTTAGGGGCATTGTGGCGATAATGAAAATGAAAATAATGAAAAGTTCTCCTTTAACAGTTGTAATAGTAGCAGACAGTGTTATAATAACTGATACAACCAGACTAATGAGACCTGTAACTGTTAACTTGTTCGTGCCTTGGATGATTGGAATTTTTAAACTACTTCCAAGAAGACATTTCATTTGTTTGCTTATTTTTCTTTTTTTCCACTTGACTGGTGCCAAATAGGACAATATATTGTCATACTTATGGACTTAAAATACTCTACATGACATCAATAGTGACTGGCTTTGCAGGGCAGACGCTGAACAACACCAGTCCAGTGAAGTGGTAGATGAGTGTGAAAGAGAGGGATGACATTTTGCACGAGCTCCTTTCCCTAGTCAAAGAATTTTCCATGGTCCTGCCAGGTTGCCCTGACAACACTGGTGACAGCCACAGGCGGACTAGCCATCTGGAGTACCGTGAGTTTTCCCATTGGCCCTGTTGACCTGTGGGCTGGTGGCGAGCCAAGCAGCACAGATGCAAAAAGATTTTTACAAGTCTTTGGTCCTGTAGATTGTCTGGCCGGTTACACTGAGAGGAAGCACTTCATCTCTGCAGACCTCTCACAGGCAACTGCTTAGTCACTTACACTTTTGTCATCGACCAACTTCAATGTGATACATTCTCTAAACCACTCATCAGAGAGTAACAGATTGCAGTCAGCATTGTGACTTTGTAAAGCAACTGAACAAAAATGTGGGAGAAAAAGAGTAAAAAAAAAAATATTGAGACAGTGGTCGATCTTTGTCACACATATATTAGTTAGAAAATCTCTCTAAAATCAGTCTATCAAATGCAGTGTTGTTATCAAGCTGGATACATTTTAAGTATTTTTATAAAAAAAAAAGTCATGATTTTTATTTTAGTCAAATAAAAATTACAAAAAAAAAATCTTGACTATAGGGCTGCGAGACTTGAACAAAAATATCATTTATAAAAAACAATAAATACATCAAGATCATTTTTGGATGCAGTTTAATCCTACAAAAATGAAAATAAACATCATCTTGAGAAGTTCTAAAAACTTGATTTAGTGAAAAATTTGTTGCTGTTGAATTGACTTATAAAAGATGTGTAGCACAGAAGAATCTTCTTGGGTGTTTGTACTATAGACTGTATATAAAGATGGACGATGTGTCTTTGGTTTCCCCCACCAAAACAAAAATGAAGCCAAAATATCTGGGATACAGCCGCTGCCATTTTACCCTCATGATGTTATGTGGGGCCAGAGTCTGCATAGTAGCGTTCGGGGAGTGGTCCTGCCCATACACCAGCCCAACTCAATAGGCCTGGGCAATATGAAGATATTATACCGTTATGGAGATATGAGACTATATATCATCTTAGAGTTTGGGTACTGTTGTATTATGATGTGGCAGAATTGGTGGTTTCCGACTTTTCTATTTCTTTTAATGCTTTCCTTACATGCTTTCCACTTAATTGTTATATTCACAGTATTGCTAATTATTAATCAGAAATCTCATTGTGTTAATATTTTTTGAAAAACAAAACAAAACAATCAGCACAACTTTTTTGCATCAGAGCGGGTATTTGGTCAGAAATAGTGTTATGTTTGATTTTGTCTCCCAGTCCTAGCGTTATTGAAGAGTTTTAGAGGAGATTTAAAAATATCAAGATGTATATTGTGTTTGGAGATATAGCCTAAATATATCGTGATTCAATCTTCAGGACATATCGCCCAGCCCTATGACTAAGACCTGTACTGCAGCCAGACACAGGGGGCGATCGTGGCGTCACTCTTAGGGAGCTGTCATGATGTCCATCTTAATATACTGTCATTGGTTTTATACTGAGAGTCTAGCGCTGTTTCATTTTCTGTTTCCACTTTGCTCAGTGACATCACATGGCCAAAAAATAAGCAGTCTTATGTCCTTGCTTCATATCAAGCCATAATTTTGAAAGGGCACTGACCACAAACCTCAAACACATTAGCTTCTGGTGTAGGCTGAGCTCTAGTGATGCTGCTGAATGTCAAAGATCGGCATGCTGAGCACTGCTCGTGGGCTCACAAACACTCTTTGACCCAAAATCTGACACTCTCTGTCCATTTAGTAGCAAAGTACCTTTTAGTAGTGCTTCCTGTCCTTGTTTGTACATGGCACATTTTGCAGAATGTCTTCGTCAAAGCTGCCTCGTCACTCTGAGGATATCTTAAACCACTTCTTTGTAATTGTGGTCGTTAAACTGAATTTGTCAGTAACTTCCTCATTGGTCTATGGGGTTAATGTAAGTTCACAGTTGCACTTGTTTTATTTCTTTGTGACCATTTTGTGTTTATCATTATCACATTGGGAGCCATGTATCCGTCATTGTTACCAGTCTTTTTTTGTAGTGGTATTGCCATCACTAGTAAAAAGCTCTGAAACATGCAACCTGGGAAGGCATGTGAGCAACCTTTAATGATTTCAGTTTATTCTATATATTCTTATAATGCTTCACTAAGGTAGTTGAATGTAATGTTCTGTTGATATTGAACACAAAATGCATTTTGTAGAAATAAGAAAATGTTGTATCTCTAGTATATTTTATAGTAAAGTCATAACATATTTTCTCATGTGTCAGTTTTGTGTGTTGGAGAGTGTGTGTTTGAGTGTAGGAAACATCTTTGTAGTGAGTCAGTCTGGGTCAAAAGTTCAGAGACTGTTTTTTTAATCCCAGTCTGCTCCTTCCTTCAGTCGCCTCAGCTGCTGGCCTACCGTCAGCTAACCTGCCAGAGCTTTGGCACTCTGCTACAGGCCCAGCCATATCCTGGCAGTTCAAGCTATGTCCGAGCAATAGGAGACACACACAGAGACACACACACACAGACACACACGCAGACCTCTCATCTGGTTAGCTCCCTTTCCTGAACAGGCTTAAAAGAATCAAGCCAGCCTGTGCTTTCTTTTCCTCTCCCCGTATCATCTTTTCTTCCCGTGCGTGTCTTGACAGCCAGAGCCCAGTCCTCATTATCGGTGTGTGCATGTGCAGAGGGCTGCTGACGCTGTGTGTGTCGCCGCAGACTGACGTCAGCAGTGCCCTGCTTCTCTCCATACAAATGCCTGCCTGCCATTGATACCTTTCCTCTGCCCCCCACAGTCTTATTAGCGTGTTTTTATCAGTTCTAGCACCTCTCACAGCAGAGCCCAGCTAATATGACACGCAGGTGTAACAAACTGACGGTCTAATAGCTCGCGCAGGTTTATTGACTCCTGTTAGGAAATATTTACGACTTGTCTCATGTTAAATAACTGTGTGTGTGTGAAGTGTTATTTTGTTGTGTACTGTATGTCCCCCGAGTGTTTGTGAGCATGTTTGATTGTGTGTGTTTTCTCCGAGTGGGCCTCTCCCTGTTTGCATTGTATCTGTACATTCATGCAGGTGTAAATATAGTGCAGTTATTTCCCTTTTGGAAATACGTGCACCATAAATAATCTTGTTGTCTTACTCAGAATGGCAGAATGGCACGGAGTATTGCAAACCCTGTCTGTTCCTGTGTGATTTAAAGCTAGTCAAAATAAAAAGTAGTGAAATATATGAGTCGTACAAACAAACATTTTAAAAGTAGGCAGTCTTGTGTTGTGGCAGACACTTTCCTGATGTAAACATTAAGCTGTGATATTGATGTATAATTAGAGGTTGCACAAATGTCCCGACAAAATCAAACTATGTGAATTCTTCATTTTAAGTGGTAGTTTTGGTTTATACTGGGGTGGGTGACATCGATTTTACTTGATGTATCACAACTTGCTCCATGTGGTATTTATTAACTAGACAAGCATAAATTGTCGCTGTGCTTTTTAAATTTATTTATTTGGCAGTGGCACAAACATGATAGTGTGAGAGGCGAGGTGTGTTTCTGTATCTGCAGGGCTCCAGACCGCAACTATTCAGTCATGCTTTGCGACCATGGAGCACCAAAGCGACTTGTAAATATTATTAATATGTGAACTGGAAAGCTGTTAGTTTGTTTCCTGCTAGCAGTGAATAAGTCCTCATGTTAAGCCGTGCTGCTGTTACTGTTAAACTTCCCGCTAACTGCTAACAGCTACATGTTGACTGGAAGCTTCAAGGTTACAGCAAAAACATAAACACCTCCGGCCAAGATGAGCCAGGTGCTTCAGAATAAAAGCACCAGTCGTTCTGCTTTGATTTATGTTTTTATAGAAATACTTAAGCTCTATTAAACTTTGTTATAACAGTGATTTATTTAGCTTCATTATAACAGTACTTTAGTTACATTCACTATTACAGTACTTTATTTAACTTTATTTGAACAGTACTTTGACTTGATTTTAACAGTACCTTATTTAACTTTACCATAGCAATGCTTGATTTAACTTTATTATAACAATACTTTACTCATGTTTACTATTACAGTACGTTATTTAACTTCATTATATTTATTTACATTTACTGTAACAGTACATTATTTAACTTTATTATAACATTACTTTATTTACATTTACTATAATAGTACGTTATTTAACTTTATTGTAACACTAATTTATGTACGTTTACTGTAACAGTACTTTATGTACATTTACTATAATAGTATGTTATTTAACTTTACTATAGCAGTGTTTTATTTACATTTAATGTAACAGTACTTTATTAAGCTTTACTATAACAATACTTCATTTAACTTAACTATAGCAGTGCAGCACTTTATTTAACTTTATTATAACGATACTCACGTTTACTATAACAGTACGTTATTTAACTTTATTGTAACAGTCATTTATTTACATTTACTGTAACAGTACTTTATTTAATTTGATTATAACAGGACTTTCTCTTTACTATAACAGTGCTTTATTTAACTTTAGTATAACAGTATTTTATTTAATTGAACTGTCACAGTAGTTTATTTAGTAGTTTAGCATTTTGTAGTCTACAGTAGTTCAGAGGAGATTTTAAAATATTGAAATATATATCTTGTATTGTGATATAGCCTTAAAATATTGCAATATTATTCATAGGCTGTATCGCCCAGCCCTAGTTTATAGCATGGTTTACTCACATTTGCATTTTTCCGTCTCTCTCAGCGTCTCTAACCCTGAAGCTAGTGGTGGAAGAAGTACTTTAGTAAAAGTAGCAATATCACAACGTAAAAATACTCCGTTACAAGTTAAAAAGAGTTGATAGTTGTTAATATTAATGGTACATCTTGGTCCCACTTCACCTTTGTAAAAGTAGCACCAAGATGTACCATTAATATTATTATCATTGATGTTATTATTATTAATTGTATATATTACATTATTATTTCAAATAGATTATCATTTTAATGCATTGTAATGGTAATTTTAGCCGCATCATATACTCTTGGGTAGTTATGAATCATATTTTTCTAAGATGGTCACAAGATTCATACATGAATGCGATTATATACAAATAAAAACTACAATATATCCCTTTTAAGACTGAATGAGTTTAAATATAAAGTAGTATAAAAAAAGAAAATCTCAGAGTGCAAAGTGCTTGTGCCTCAGTGTGCGTTATTTATGTTTCACAATTGCACCGCGATGTTTCAAAGGTGAGAAATAACAAGAGGTGTTTTGCAGTGTGCGTGTGTGAGCGTGTGTCTGCATGTGTACAGGTGTCTTACGTGTCAGCAGCTGAGTTGTGTGTCTCCGTCTCCGCGTCTGCCCTCATGTCATGTTTTCATAACATCACTAAAGAAAATGTCTCGTGTTCATTGAAAGATTTTAATCTCATCACTTGCAGGAGGCCCTCACTGTAAATAAGTTGTGGCTTGGCACACGCTGTAATGGTGGTGGTGGTGGTGGTGGTGGTAGCACCTATTCAGCCAGCTTTTCCTGTTTCTGTGCTGTGTGAGAGGTGGAGAGGACATCCATGTTTTTGTGCACTGTGCACAGGTTATGCAAAGGTATATGAAAATGGTGAGATGTAGATGGACTGTACACACACACAAAGCTATATTGTGTGACACACTAAAGACCTCTGAGTGTGTCACTGTGTGTGTGATCGATAGGGTGAAAAGAAAATGAAACAAAACATATTTAGGTTGAGATAAATGGAGGCCTACATTTGTGTCTACATTTCCTTTTCTTTTTTTTTTATCTCCGTCTACAGTTCCCTGTCCTTAACTCTCCATCCACTCCTTAATGGCATCCTCTCCTTCAGCTTTTACCCATCTCCCTGTCTGTTTCAGCCCTTCTGCGTCTCTCCGTAAACAAGCAGAAGGCCAACAACTCTGTCCTCCGGCCGTCTCCCGCCATCCCGTTGCCATGGTGTATGGAGCATTGTTTGCTGGCCTCTATGTCGGGTTGCCATGGCAGGGCTTATTTGCCATATTAAATGTTTGGCAGCATTGTACAGATGCTGATGACAAACACCCAACATCCCACTTTGATCAGTGAAACAGTTGCTGATTAGAGGAGATGGGATGAGGCCACTGATCTATTTAACAACCTTAGTTATAGCTTCTCATGCATTGTGCGTGCATCACATGCAGGAAGGAACATGTCTGTATAACATGAATAATACTGCAGACAGCTGGAAAAATATAGTAAAATGTTTTGTGTGTGCTCTTATTTAAAAACATGACCTTGAAGCTTTTGAATACTGGCGTATGTTTTTATAATCACACAATGTAGAAACGTAGTGATAGAGTTCATATCAAGTTTAACTAAAAATTACATTTAAACCTGTTCCCTAAGTCTCAACCTTTTCATTATGTGACCCTATTTTATATCACTGACTAAACTGAGGACCCTGACTAAGTGATATATTGGATGTATTTTTAATATTATATTCAATGCATAATAAAACCAGCACTGAATGACTGATTAACAGTACAATTAACCTAAATAGTGAGCACAATAACTGCAGGAAGTGTGTGTAAAATGGGATGAATTTTGAGCTGATTATTTCTTTGAATGTTGCATCTAAGATTTTTGATATTTTAGAACTTATTATACCAGTCTTTGTCTGTATTCTATATATATTTTTATTTGATATTTGATATTTTGGGCTGGTATATAGATAAGGAAAGCTTGTTTTAGGGGAGTGCTTATTTATTTTGTAACACTGGGTGGTACTTGGACTGTAAATAAACTGGGTCTATTACGTTTAGTATTTGATTGGGTGGTAAATAGAGATAGTTGAATATTAGTTGTGAGCTAAAATAAGAAATGTAAGAAAGGGGTAGGCACATGTAAGTTTTATTCTACCTAGTTCTTTTTGAACATTTATCTTGTCTTGTTTGTTTTTTTATGATGTTTTTTTTTATTTTTGGTTCAAAATTAAGTCATTCATTCATTCATGCATTCATATATATAGATATATATATACATGGGCCTCGTGATCCCTGAGAGTACCTCCAGGTATGGGACCAGTGCCCTGAAATGAAGTGCATTTATTTATTTTACTAAATAATAATACAGTATAATGTCTTCTTAAAGTTTTTTTTTTATATTAATCTGTTGTAAAATCTGTTATGTGCTGTGATTATTCCTGACAGTATGGTGACAGGCTCAGATGTGACAGAAGGAGAAATGTGTTTACATGTTAGGTTGAGGTTGCTGCTGTTTGTGGAGGTGCTTTTCAAAACGAGGCTTAATCCTCAGTGTCTCTCCCCCTTGTGGTGTGGGGGTGAGACTGCATGCTGGCGTCTCACAAAAAAGGTATACTGTATGGATTTTACACATAAAACTGCCATATTTCTGCCCTATGAAAACATGGAGGTGGACCTTAAATCATGTCCTTTTGTCGCTGCATGACTTGGACTCAGATTCACGTCAAACAGTAGCAGATGTTTTCAGTGGTTATGCTGTCAAAAGTAAAAGATTCGAGGGCTTTCACTGAAATGCATGACAGGAAATTCAGTGAATGTGCAACAGTATAATTTGACTGTATAAAAAGTCTAAAGTTTGTTGCTCTTTTAACTAAATTTTTGTATTTAGACTTAACCTAGAGGATTAGGTTATTTCAGGTCCAGCAACTTTGTGTTACACAACCTGCTGCAACTTTGACTGTAACGTGTGAGAGCTCCTGTTTGGTTACCAACAGATAGCGTGGAAATGCTGCCGATTGACGTAGTTGGAGCCAGATAAGATCTCACAGCTCCATTGTAGACGCACCACGGTGGTTTTAGTGGTTTGCTTTTCTTCTTTTGCTTTCAGTGAAAGGCCTCCGTCTGCTGTCGCGCAGGCAGTGTGCACTAGCATACCTGTAGTAGAGAGTGCATCGTGTGGTGCAGGAAATCCTTAATGTAAACTGTTACTACACTGTGTGTTTAGATAACAGGCAGAATAGACTAGCAGGAGATGTGTCGCACCGTTTCTGACCTGCCAGTGCCCTCACTAAAAAGTCATAAGGCATGATGTGAAGTATAAGTCAAAGCTTGTGCTCTTCCCATGTATATACGTTTCATATCAACACCTGCAATGATGACATTTGACTGACAGTCTGTGTGTCTCTCTTGTGTTTTTCAGATGATCTTGTGGGACTGGGATCTGAAACACTGGTACAAACCACAGTATCAGGTCAGTACTGTGTTTATTTCAGGAGGTACATGTGCATGCTTCATCCAGGTAACACACACACAGTACAGATGTATACAGAGAGAGTGGTCCACCTGTAGAAGCTGTCACCTTCAGGACATTTTTTTGGTGAGGCAAAATCCACATTGTGTAAAACCTGGCATACAGTGACCTTGGCATTGTTGTCATGCCACGTTTTATCTTACTTAGACATTCTTTGTCTTGTTTGAACTGTTTGCGTAATCTGTCAAAGAATTTAGCTCCCACAGACACAAAATCATTATTTGTTCCTGATAGACGGAGCCGAGAGCCAGCCAGGACATTCTCCCCTGTGAGAACTGCCCTAAGGTGCACAACCTAATTTGTGCAACACTGCTCTTACATTTAACTTCAGATATTAGCATGGCACTACACTTCTCATGTGGGCTCTGGGTACAGTGTGTTTTTGTCACAGGGGTGCTCAAAGTTTTGATGACTAAGTGCAGTATTTAGGGAGCCAGCATATGATTGAGGGCTGCACAAATAAAGTGGAGTTGCGAGCTGTCCACCGAAATTGCCGACTTTAGCTAACAGCACTGAGAGAACGTGGGTGAACGTCTCTTGTCCACAAGCATCTTTTTCATAGTTCTAAGAACTCCTGTTTTTATTGTGTACGGTACAGGTGTGCCATATCATCTCGTTCATGATGACACCAGTATAATTTTGATATCATATGAAAAATTCATATCGTGATACTTGTGATATTTCGGCTTGTTGACATATTGACGTCATACTGTTACCCATGGCAACAACAAGCATGGCTGAAAGTGAAACCATTAGCGACTCCGCAGTGGCTCCAAAAAGAGAAGCAGTTTACAGTTCACGTTTTTTTAATTTGGGAGCTGTTGTGGTTGATTTTATTTTGTTGTACTATTAATATTGTATACAGAATCTGAGTTACTGTTGTTGTTCACAAACTAAAGAAATGAGAGATCATTTTTGTTTAGTTTTGACTGAATATTTGAAGGCACACTGTTAGGTTGACATGTAAAACTTTATCACTTATTTTGTTTCAATTCTATTTTCTTACATTAATAATAATTGTTTTTTACTAATTTGTCATATCGTCAAGAATATTGTTATTGCAAAAACACCCTGAAATATCGTGATATAATTTCAGGGCCATATCGCCCCTCCCAAGAGTCCACTCTGCAAGAACTAGAAATGATCGTTCTTAGAAATCCAAATCAAGGGACTTTTTAACCCCTGTTGTTGCAGCACTGGCAACTGCCATTTTGAAAAACCCTTCAGGCATGTGAACAACAGTCAACACAAAACACAGACAACAGCTCACGATGAAAAATGGGAGAAAATACCAACAAATGGACCGACAGTGAAGTCCAGGCTTTACTGAGCGTAAATGTGACGGTAGATGCAGTTTAGACTCGTATGTTGCACAGAAGTGAACGTGATTGTAACAACCACTGGCTGGCTTATGTTACTTCAGCATTCTTCCTGGCGGTGCAAATGCAAACAGAAAAAAAGCCCATAAAGGTATGTTCTTCTACGGGGAGCTCCCCAATGGGCAGTTCTCTCAGGGAGTCTGAAAACGCCTCATATTACCTCAAGCAGGAGGCAACTAGACATCACTGTCTCAAGCCATTAGCCAAAATTCAGGCTTTATTATATTTAACATTTTAACAAAACTGTACCACAAACTACTTTAGTTTGTGCTGCAAAGATCTGACGGTGCATTTGCTGCCCTGTTGCCTAATCTGTGTGATGTGTGTGTGTGTACGGCAGGGTGCAGTGAGCGGCAACGGCGTGGATCTTTCAGTCATCAACGAGGCCAGGAACCTGGTGTCAGACCTGTTGATGGACTCGTCTCTGTCGCCGCACACCATCTCAGCCCTGCGCAGCATCTCGAGCCTCATGGGGACATTTTCAGGCTCGTGCCGCCCCAGGGTTAACCCCTTCACCCCTTTCCCAGGTTTCTACCCCTGCGATGAGGTGGAGGACTCTGTAGAGAGGGGAGACAGGAAAAGCATTAAGGTAGGCAGAAGCATAACCACCGCACCAACATAGTATGAACATGTATCGAGATGAGCAATAGGCCAGTCTCAGTACTAAAGTCGTCCTGATATCTGAGTGTAGACACAAACTCAGACACATTAAAACAACACAACATTGCACAGCAGTTTCTCATACTGTGAGAAAGAATTTTACAGCTTTGCAAAGTTATCAGAGCGTCACCACTTTATCTTGGTGATCACAAGTTAGATAGCAGACACACACCATTCGCATACTCGACCACATAGTGTGTTGCCAGATGCTGCTGCCTTGCGATGTGGTAAAGTCGAGTCAGTTTAAACACACTGACCAAACAAGCCTTCTGTTGGCTTCATCATTTTTAGACGCTGTGCTCGTGTCTGTCTGAACGTGGCCTAAGTTCACAAACGCTCCCATCTGTTTGATGTGATCATGTTGTTTATGTAACCTGACCAGCATCTTCAGTTTGTGTATAAAACATGTATCTATACCGGAGACTTCCTTTGCACATCAGGGTTTGAGCAGCAGAAACAGCCTCCCCACCCCTCAGCCCAGGCGGAGCTCCACCTCCTCCTCGTGCTCCACACTCCCTCCTCTTGACGCCGCCTCTTTACGCTGGGAACGCAACAACGGCAAGAGACCCCACCCTGACCTCAACTTGACCAGGTATCAACACAAACAGGCTTTACCACCTTCCAGAAACACACACCGACCTCAGAGTTGTTCACAGACGTCATCTGGGCTCTACCCTGATTCTGCCCAGCGTAGCGGGCAGATTAATGGCTACTCCTGCAAGATGTGAATAATATGACTGTAGTGGAGCTGTGCTCCTCCTCAGGTGGCTCAGCAGCACCTGTGCACAGTCAAATAAAGGGTATTTTTTATTTTTATTTTTGGTCAGCCTGAAAAAAAGTTATGAATGGGCCTCAAGAAATCTTCATTATTAAAAACAGAAATAGTGCACTTCACAGAAACCAGGTCAGCTGTGTTTTATACATCTGTACTGAGAGGACCAGGTGGGAGATGTAGATCACATTTGGTGTTGAACAGAGAAGCCAGATTTGATTTAAAACTGTGAATATTGTTCTCAGGGTTCACTTTTACATCCCTCCTTGTCTCACTACACAACACACATCCATATCATGCCACAGTATATCACTGCTACATCATGTTCCCTGTGCTTCAGTGTTACTTTTATTGTCAGAGTGGAACACTGCTTGTGCTACAGTCATTCAATATATGTCGGATTTGATACTTTAAACTATCAAAACGGTATCCTAGGTTTTGTAAACATGTCACTCTCTGATCATTATTACTTGTCGTCTTTGTCCATACTGCGAACTACAAACAAAACAACAAACAAAAACAGCCGCTTGCAGGTTTGGTTTGCTGCCTTTGTTGTGGTTTGAAGACGTTTGTGTGAGTTGGAGACGCTCAAAGATAGCTAGCTAACCCACAAACCCTGCTATTACCAACTGAGAGACGAAAAGAATGCAAATACATTTACATTTTGATAATAAAAAAAACAGAAAATGTTCCAGTTGACAAAACTGGCAGTGTCTCTGAGTTTGTTTTGGAGCAGTCTTTCACCCACAAACAAGAAACTGTGAGAAATTGTGATTTGTCGCTTTCTGTCATTGTGTTTCTGCCGACATCAACATGTACCCATGAGCCCTGTGTGAGTTTCAGCTCGCACAGAGAAACCAAAAGCAGGAGTTGTTAACACGTCATTGTGTTGTCTCGTCTCGTCTATGAGTAAAAACAAAGAAACAGATCTGCATTTTACACAATCAAGGAATGAGTTCAAGCGGACCATAATAATGGCGCCCACTGTTTACATGCACTGAGAGAAAAGTCTGGCTCCTTTAGTGACTGTAAACAAATCCATCACGCAGAGTTCAGTCTTCTTCAACAATTAACTTGGTGTGGACAGGGGGGTGTAGTGTCTATATGTCTCCACAGGATGGCAGTAGAGACCAGCTATGATTGCAGATGAGCGTCTTTTAGTTAAAGATGGTCAGGTTCTTTTTGTGAAAGAGTCTTAGATAACTGACTCGACAGAGGATAGTGCAGTCTGGTACTGAAGCGTTTTTTTATCTGTGCAAAAAGTATGCTTCGAGTTATTTTCCAGAGCCAGTGCTGACTATATGTTTTGTGCTCCAGCTCAGGTCTGTCTAACGGGCCCAATCCAAACCTGCTCACGATTCCCAAGCAGAGGTCTTCCTCTGTCACCCTCACCTATCATGCAGGGCCCAGGAGAACAGGTGAGGCTTCACCACAAACCTCCCACTGACACTACATGTGAATTCATAGCTCAAGTTCTGACTGAATCTCATGCCTCGCATTTTTTCCCCTCTGTCCTCTCCAGGTGCATCTCCGAGCCTGAGCCCAGTCACCTCACCAAGCCACAGTCCTCTCCCAGTTGGTATGGGCTCTTCATCATCCCTCGTCACTCGATCACCCGTGGAGTTCCCGGACACGGCTGACTTCCTGACAAAGCCAAGTGTCAATCTGAACCTGCACAAGCCCTTGGGCTACACCCTCAGCTCACCTGATTTCCAGCAGGCCTTCCGTAGCTCCACCTTGCCTCTCTGCACCAGGTGAGACCTGCGGCGCTGAAGTGTTATGTTACTGTGTCTTTATGTTTGTAACTATGACAAAAGATATGCTGCAGTCGGTCATATGTGTGGTTGTCGTGTCTGTCCGTTCAAGCTGTGGTCGTCAGATGCTCAAGGGAGCTTCTAGCGGTGACACAGGGGAATCCTATCAGCCGTTTACCAATGAGGCTCAACGCGGCCGCTCAGGTACATACAGTTTCATTTAATGTAGTGTTATAGTCAAGACCACTTAAACCAAGGCCAGACTACAAGACACACATATGATAAAAAGTGGGACATGCAAACCAAACCATTTAAGATCCACATTCCCATAAAATCTCCCACAAAACAAATGAAAATCTCTTTTCATTCACCTCTTTTATTGCTATATTGTGTATATGTGTGTATATGTGAGTGTACCATGAGAAATATCTTGATAAAATAATCAAAAGGTAGAGCAGATGTGAATTTTATGTGTGGGAATATTCCTTTGTTTTCTATAAGCAGACAAATATAAACAAACACTAAGGAGCTGAAACCAACTCAGCTTTCTTTATTCATGCCTTTTTTTGCGGAGGCAATTAAGTCATGTCTGTCCTTTCTGTCTGAGACTGAGACAACATTAAGTAATGTGGTTGAGTCCCAGATGATCTTGATACAACACTGCAACAGTGATTTAATGCACATTATACAGTGTAATGGAGTGCAGGCAGACAGTCTTGACCAGTCCCATAGTGTTTGAGATTGAAAGATAAACACATCTGTGAGCAGTTTAGGGGGTTAATGCTGCCCTCTGCTGGACTCCAAATACAGTGCAGGTTGATGCACACCCATGAAAGAATGAACATTTCACTTTGTTGTCACATCCTTTCCCTGATATAGTCTAAGTAAGGGTTGTATAAATATACTTAAAATTTGTGAATGTAAACTGCAAAAATCTTGTTGAACACCTAGAGTTATAGATTAAAAAAAAAAGCTTTGATTTCTCAGTGGTTATCTACAGTCACTATTCATCAGTCCTTTTACTTGTTACCTGTTTTAGGCAGGTCATTTTGAAAATAAGTAAAATCAGTTTTAGAATAAGCATAAAATGATGCATTAATTCACTTTAAATTCAAACACCTGAAAGTAACCTAATAATGCAAAGTAAAAACAAAGTGTTTACATGTAGGTGTCTGCGTGCGGCTCTCCGTTCACTGCGCTCTGTGTTCGCAGCAGGTGAAGGGCTGGAGTTCCCAGGAGAGCCTCTGATCAGGGAGGAGAGTGTGGAGGTGGACGTGTCTGGGGACGGGCGGCCAGACGTTGCAGGGAACCAGGTGCAGGCGGAGGAGGAGAAGGAGAAGATGTCGAGCACAGACCAGCAGACTCAGGAATCAGAGGTGTGCTCAGTCAAAGGGACTCTAGTTACAATATGGTTGTTGTTATGGCCGCTCTTCTCCTATCTCGCACCGTATGTTTGTGGAGAACCTGGTGCTAAACCACTTGCAGACGACCTGATTCTGGGTCAGGGTTTCATACATCGCAGAGCAGCTCCCTCACTGTGATCTATTATTACTTTATCTAGTGTTGCTTTGAGTGATTAAGCAGGAATTCAGGTTTTTTGCCAGTTTTTTCAAGGGAAGATAAAACTTGTGCTAATCTCTACAACGATTTCTGATTGTCTCCAGGGTGAGCAGGAGTTCAGAATAGATCCTATGCTGGAGGACCACGAGGCTCTCATGGAGAGGATGAACACCTGGAACTTCCAGATCTTTGACCTGGTGGACAAAACAGGAGGGAAGAACGGGAGGATACTCAGCTATGTTAGTACAACAAGCACAGAGCCAATCATGTCCTGGAGTAGTAGTATGTTTTAATTGGTTGTGCTGTCCACTCCTGATGAATCTTTTAAGAACAGAAAACTTTCAAGTGGGTTGTAACGATTATTGCAGCCTTAGGACCTGTTAGCAGCACATATAGCCTTTTAGTCTAAACTGAACATACCCAGGTCTGACTATGTGAAGTATTTAAAGCTATACTATGAAGGATTTTCCTGACAAACAATGTATAGACTCATATAGAAGTAATCCCTCCCAGTCATCACTAATGACACATTAGAAGTGTGTCGCAGTGTCTTCTTCTTCAGAGACTCTGCCCTCTGCCTGTATTTTCTTATTTTCTTCATATTTTCTGTGTTTGAGACGTTGATGGGCGTGTACCTCCACAGCACTGCTTGTCTATGTACAGTGATGTCACTTTAATATTTCACTGAACATATGTGCTGGATATCTTTTGTTTTGACTGGTGTTTCAGTGACCCTGGCTTGTGTTTCCTCAGGTGACATACACCCTTTTCCAGGATACGTGTCTGTTTGAAATTTTCAAGATCCCTGTGAGGGAGTTCATGTCATACTTCTGTGCTCTGGAAAGTGGCTACAGGGACATTCCCTGTGAGTATTAAACACACATCCATATATATATATTTTTAATGTCTTGTCCCAGGATGTATATGTCATGTGTATTATTAGAGGAATGAAACTGCCATTGCGTGTACTGTACATGGTGAAATAGACTGATCTAAACTGCTCTGCTTACAGATCATAACAGGGTCCATGCTACTGATGTGCTCCATGCTGTCTGGTACCTGACCACTCGACCAATCCCCGGGTTCCAGCAGATTCACAGTGAGCATGTGACAGGAAGTGACACAGGTAAACACAAGTGGGCACATAAACTCATCAGTCATAGACGGTTGTTACAGTTTTTGGAACACGGGTTATAATCCGGCAGTAGAACTGTCATTTTAGGCTGAACGCATGATTGCATTATGTAATCTCTGATGTGTAGTGCAGATTTCAGCCAGTGTCTGAGGGGTTTGTCATTATTCAGTCTCTACTGAAATTTTTCCATAAGAGCCTGCTCACAGTAACTGTCTTCTCTGATCGCATCAATAAATTGTTTTTAAAAAATCAAACCTTCTTCTGAATGTGGCTGGCGTGGAAAATATAGTTTTTAATTAGTTAAAAGCATTTTAGGGTGCTTTCACACCTGCCCTGTTTGGTTCAGATCAAATCAAGATTGCTAAAATGTCCCTCCATTGTGACATTAGAAAGTGTCGTATTTATCTTGCAAGTGTACTCTTCTTCAATGTCTTGTTTACTCCTCGATTTTTCCAGCATGGAAATTCTGACCAATCAGGAGCAGCTTTCTCGCTCAAGGCATTTTATCTGGTCTGCTTTTAAATGCTGCCGTGAGAACACGAACCAACTCTAGGCAATTATGCAACTTTGTAACAAAATGAGTCCCTGATTCAGACCAAAGCAAGACAACTGTAGGTCTGAAAGCATCCTTAGTCTACCATCGTAATGAACATCTTGCGGGAGAAGTCAGATCATTAGGGGGTGAATGTGCATTGATAAGGAATTTTATTCAAAAAGTTGAACAGAACAGGGAAAAAACTAAACATGATTAGTCTCTAGTTATCACCTATACAGCAGATGTAACTGTATCAGTGTGGCACCCTCTAAAGTATGCACACTGATACTTCTTTAAGGAATACAGCAATTCCGGCTGATTTTGTTTGTGGCTTTTAGTAAGTTTCTTCTTTTTTGGGACGTGGCCTTCACTCTACAGAACACAGATGGTTTGGTTTAAAACACAGAGATTCCCAGACTCGTCTCTGCTGATGATATTTTAGCTCCATTAGAAATTACCTGAGGCTTATCCACTGACGTCTAACACTGAGGCTGCCAGAACAGCTGTCATTTGATAAGAGGGGTCAGAGAGAGGGGGATGAGAAAATGGCAGTGATAGGAGAAATTGAGCAGAGCAGAGAACAGAACAGGGCGTGTGTGCGTATATTCACCAGTTTTGCATTCGTAAGGTTTTGATTAAATGTGAAACCTGACTGTACAATGACTGTGCAGATGTGCACGTTATTTTTCATCGCTGTGACCTTCATTGACATGCATCTTGTTTGTTGTTGTGTTCCAGATTCCGACAGCGGGATCTCTCCAGGCAGGATAGCCTACGCCTCCTCCAAAAGCTCCTCCATTTCAGATGACAGCTATGGCTGCCTGGCCTGGAACATACCTGCCCTGGAGCTCATGGCCCTTTATGTAGCAGCTGCAATGCACGATTATGACCATCCCGGTCGCACAAATGCCTTTCTAGTAGCCACTAATGCAGCTCAGGTACACCTGCAGTATTTATTGGTACTTGACAAATGTATTTCAGCTCAGTGGAACACATAAACACACTGGTGTTTACAGAAACAAAGGATCACATGTTCAAAATATGGGTTTATGCAAAATGACATTTTACCACAGCTGTTGTTGCTGTGTCAGAACACAGAGCATTTACACAAGCAAGTGCAGGAGTGAGATTAACTTCCTCTCACACAATCTGGCACTGTTCCTGTGACCCCTGCCAAACAGCATGTATACCCAGTAAGTTAATGACACCATGAACATTGGTCCTGCTCTGTACATCGGGGCAATCCTGCTCTAAATATATCACGCAGTGTTTGACGTCAGAATTGATTTTCAAACTGGCCATCGTCTTCCATTTGTAAATGTTCTCAGACTTTATTATTAATTTGCTGGCTATCCTTGCAAGCTCCTGAGCACTGTGCTTTACATACATGTGCATTTTCCAAGCTGTACATCAGCTACACAGCTACACACAGTGTTTCCATGGATAATAATAAAATAATTGACATTTTGGATCCTGCACTTGCTGCAGTGTCAGCATTTATCCCTTTGTCTGTACTTTCCCCTCCACTGTGAGAGACATTGTTTGCAACAGGCTTGCAACTTGTCCTCTAACAGGAAGGCAAATATCAAGGGCAAATGTCACCACTGACGTCTTGTCCCCGAGACAAGCCCTGTGTACAAACACAAAATCACATGGCCGTCTCTCTGCAGTGGTGACAAAGTCTCTCTCAGTGGCTCCTCGTGAATGCTGCGTTGAAAACTGCCCCTCAACACAAACAGTCTTGAGTGATCAGCCCACACATGCACTAAGGCACACAAAATGGACTGCATATCCTGTGCTTTTTCTTTGAATCGTTACGTAATCATGTTGGGTTTGTACGTACCTCTGTGTCACTTTGGCTTCCTCATGTTGCATTTGCAGAATTAGAAACAGTTCACTTGAAATGATCCTTTGTCTTCATGTGTCATGAGAATCCTACAGAAACCCTACGTTTCCAGTTTTCCAGTTAATCTTTAACTTCACAGTCAACATTTTCCCTAGATGAATTTTCCATACATGCTTCACAATGCAAAGCCAAGCTATACACAGTGTAACTGATGCGAGGTTTCTTCTCGATTGAGACAAATATACAAGATTAACACAAAGTTAAATTATCTCTACAAAGTGTGTCTCAAGTGGAAATCATACATGAGATGAAGTCCACACCACATGGCCAGTTAATCCCATTGTGCACTCCCGCTGCGGTCAGTCAAGTAAATGAGGGGTGAAAAGGTTAACTGCGTGCCCCAGTTCAAATATTGTATTTTCTCAACATGACCAGTGATAGCGCTGACACTGTCTGGGTTTTGTAAAAGTCCCAGGAAATTGGGTTAAACGAAAAGAGAGGAAACCCTGAACCTATTGATTGCTAATGATGTTGACAGTTGCCTGTTAAAAGGATCTTTTAAGCCTTTCGTGGTATCTAATGTCCCCGTAACTGCTTTTAACCCGCCTCTCCACTCAGCTACACTTGCACTTGCGCCCTGTTACATTTCTACTTTCATAACCAAATACCCTCATGTCCTTTTTATCTCATTTTATTGAGTGCTTGCTATTTTTAAAGCCATTACAAATTGTGTAACACATCTGCAGACGTGTTATGTAAGCAAATTTATTACTGACATTTTAGAGGAAATTGTAGGAATCTTCTTAGCGTGTCATCTTTCCTCTCTCTCACCACTTGGCTTTTCCTTCCTGTGTGGTGTGTAGGCGGTGCTGTACAATGACAGGTCGGTGCTGGAGAACCACCACGCTGCGTCTGCCTGGAGCCTCTACCTGTCCAGGCCTGAGTTCAACTTCCTGGTCAACCTGGATCACGTGGAGTTCAAGCGTTTTCGCTTCCTCGTCATCGAGGCTATACTGGCCACAGACCTCAAGAAGCACTTTGACTTCCTGGCTGAGTTCAATGCCAAGGTCTGAGATAGAGAAATCTGAACAGATTGCTGAGTTATATGATCAGAATACATCATGATGAAGTGATTGATCCTTTAATTTCTGGCAAAATATTGATTGAAAGGTTAGGAGGATGTTACATTAAAGCAGTGGTTCCCTACTGGTGGGTCGCAGACCAAAAGTGGGTCACGGGTCCATTCTGAATAAACCGCAACTGACTTGCCTATGTGCCAAGTTTGTAAAATACGCACTTTAATTTTGAAGTACAGTGAATTTCTGGCACAAGCTTTTATTTTAAAGTGCCATTTCCTGCTGTAGAGTGAGTAACGGACAGCTACCTAACAAAGACAGCAAACTAGCTATATAACATGGCCAAACGTAGGCATGACGCTGAATAAATTTAAGCTTGTGGACCTTGAACTAATGACTAAGATGCAATATGGACCCTGTGGATGGACTAGTTGGGAACCGCTGCTTCTAAGCTTAGTTGGGCAGAATGCTGGATAATGTGTGCAGGATAAAGCGCATAACTAGTTGTTATAAGTCATCTACCTTTGTTTGTGAACAGGTGAACGATGTGAACAGTCCAGGAATTGATTGGACCAATGAGAACGACAGACTGCTGGTGTGCCAAGTGTGTATCAAGCTGGCAGACATCAACGGGCCGGCCAAAGTCCGTGACCTGCACCTCAAGTGGACAGAAGGCATCGTCAATGAGTTTTATGAGCAGGTACAGACTGCAAACTATTGCTGCCGAGTGTGTTCAATAAACACAGACTGTGTCTTTCTATCTTTGGAGTTTTTTTTTTTTATATATATATATGTACGTTTTTAAAAAAAGCAATTCTTCAACAGATTCCCTTTTTTTATACCGTAACATAACCCCAGTCCCACCACAAACACCTTCAGAGAGAACACACGACTGACACATTTATATCAAACAACTGTAAAGAAATGCACTTCCTTGTGTTGGACACTAGAGGCATCATTCATGTATTTACAGATCTACGGACGCAAGTCACATACATAAGTGGAAACAAGGCGTTCGGGAAAGGAAAAGGGACAAAAAAAGCAGAGATTAATAAATATAGTGAGCTCTAATGATCCCTCTGTAGTATATCCCAGAGATGCAAACTTATAAAAGATATATCAATTAACAGACTGGGGGAAATCGTTTAAAGGAGATCTATTGCACTCATTTTCAGGTTCATACTTGTAGTTTTGGTTTTTACTGGAACATGTTAACATGCTTTAATCTAAAAAAAAAAAAAAACACTATTTTCCTCATACTGTGTGTTGATGCTCTGATTTAGCGCCTCTCTCTTTAAGCCCCACCCCTGAAAAAGCCCAGTTTCCTCTGATTGGTCAGCGTTTCTGAGTCTTCCGTGTTTTGGTGTGTCTACTCCTTCATTGCAGCCGGGGAATAACTATAACTTTGAATAGAGGCACTTTCTAAAGTAAAAAATAACCAATCACATCTTTCAGCAGGAATGTGATGTTAAATTAGGGAGAAAATATCAAAATCAGTAACCAAGATTAGGGGTTTCCTCAGCGTCAGCATGTAGCAGTGTAGGCTACATAACGTAAACTATGGCAGTAGCATGCCTGCAGCAGATGAGCTCATAAAGACATCTGTTATGAGCTGACGTCAGCTTGTCTTGAAAGTAGGAAAAACTTTTTAAAGGGAGTATTCGGAGCAGTCTGAAGGTTTTTGCTCACTGGGATTACTTTTACATAAGTAATTTGATTAAGTTATTTGAAACTTTGGCCTTGTTTAATGTGAAAATCCAACATTGTAACATAATATATGTGACAGAAAATAAAGAAAAGCAGAATATTTAAAATCTGAGGAGGACTGTTAAGTTAAGTACAGGTCAGTCTTTATTTTCCTGCACAGGAAATGTGGCTTTCTGCATGATAAAAAAATAAATATCAGTTGGAAAGTGTAACATTAAAGGCACTCTGCTCCTCTTACTATTGTACCAAAGACCTGTGTCCCTGAGACGTTTTTAACCATAATCTTTGTTGTTAATCTGCAGGGTGATGAGGAGGCAAGGTTGGGATTACCCATCAGCCCCTTCATGGACCGCTCCTCTCCACAGCTGGCAAAGCTACAGGAGTCCTTCATCACTCATATTGTAGGACCACTTTGTAACTCCTATGACGCTGCTGGCCTACTTCCTGGCTACTGGATTAATGAAGAGGGATCAGATGAAGACGATGATGAGGGGCAGGTCGACACAGACACAGATGAAGATGAGGATGATGAGCTAGAAGATGAGCTGGCACCAAGTAAGACACCAACAGCTCCTCAGTACTATCAAGTTTAAACAATTAAAGTTAGCCAGTTTAGATTCTTTTAAACATTTCTTTGTGTTTTCTCTTTGCAGAAAGGAGGAAGAGCCGCCGTCGGTTGTTCTGCAGCATCATGCAGCACCTGACGGAGAACCACAAGGTGTGGAAGAAGACCATCGAGGAGGAGGAGAAGAGCAAAGAGCTCGGCATGCAGCAGCAGCCCGACGGCCTCCTCCCCAGCCTGCCAGCCAGCCTGCCCACCTCCCCGTCAGACGACATCCAGGTCATCCAGGAGGAGGAGGAGGGCGAGGAGCGTCAGTAGCAAGAGGACGAAGGAAAGAGCAGAGACGCGTGTAAAAGAAGAGGAGAGGCAGTGCGAGGACACGAGTCCCTCAACCAACTGCCTTTCACCAACATAAACAGACATGAGAAACAGACAAATGCACATAATACACACTTTGCTCCCTCTCTCTCTGACACACACACACACACATTGAAAGATTCACTGTGCAGACACTCAGATGCTTAAGCAGTCAAATTGTTTTTGGAGAAACAAAAAGGCCTTACTACTGTGAGCGGATCCTTGCTGCAACGGTGGGAGCCCAACTCCTATGCACTTTCACCCCATGGAGAGTCGAGTGCACCCAGACTTGGTTCAAATAAAGGTGCAAAAGAAGAAGAGTGCGGACTGGGGGGTCCAGCATTAACTTGCCCTCCATGGTGACTTGGCTGTGATGCTGCCTTGAATGCAAAAGCGCTTACACCTCCCTTAGGTACAAAACAATTCCTGTCTATTTAAAAAATGTTAAGGTAGAGGAAAAATAATGAAGCAAGCGACATCATGAAGCGATCGATACCCTTTACCAAAGTGAACAGTTCAAACACGGAAAAGACAAGAGACTGAGACTGTTTCAGCCTCAATGTCAGGTATATTTTTGAATTATATATATACATATATATATCAAATGTGCCTGTCTGAACCTTTACTGAGTCCATATCGGCCCAGAGCCTAGGCTTGTGTAGTTCTCTCTCCTTGCTGGCGACACGAAACACTGTATCAGACTCAGTCACAGAGACATTATATTGAAATGTTGACTGATTAATAGCATTATATCTGCATCATGTTTGATGCTTTTACTCATGTGCACCACCCGTCTTTTTTTTTTTTTCTTTTTTTTTGGATTCTTTAACTCTCCTTGCTTCATTTTGTCTGAGTGTGTGAATATTTTTGGCGGGAATGTGATAAGAGAGAATGAGTAGGGAGAAAGAGAGCACATTTTTAATTATTTTAGTATGTAATTTGTGTGTATGTTTGTGTGTCCTTTCAGTAATGGCTGGTTTCTAATCAGTGAAATGTCCTCTGGTGTTTTAACATTGAGATCAGGAGTGCTGTTTCAATGAATGGATTCTTCATTTTCCTTTTTTTTTTTTTGATTCTAAGTATTTTCTTTTTAAAGGTTACTCAGGATTCACGCAAAGTTGAATAATTATTTTGCAAGAATTTATGTCATTAATATGAAACACACAAATCTGGGTGACTGAAGTAGTTTGTAATCTCTTTAATGAACAACTTGACTACAAACAAATTCAAGCAATTGAAATCCTCTGTGACAGAGGAGCATACAGTATATGCTGTCTCTCTGCGATTCATACACTGTTTGCATAACCTTTTTACGACCTCACTGGAGAAAAAGCTTATCTTGATTGTCAGCAGACTGCAAACGTTTCTCCTGCAGCGACGCAGTTTTGCAGCTCTGCAACAGTATATTAGGTAATATCTTTTTTAAAGTCAATGTTCAATCTTTGTTTTTAAACAAGCAGGAACATGTCTACTCATCTGTGTTTCAGTCAGCAGGCAGACACTGATGTTTAGACACATTTAAAGCTCACCCAACTCTCCTTTTTCCTCATTTTTTTTTTGTTTTAGCCAAACCCATAACTCGGCCAGTGTGTAAAGAAGGGATCCAGGGTTCATTTCACTTTGGTTGTGTTCATGACGTGCCACGAGGCAGGTTAAAAAACTACTAGTTCTCTATTTTTGTCTCTAAGAACTCTTGGCATTCCACTAGAATAAGACGTTTTATGAAAGGGAAGGCACAGTTGTTGCCTATAGCTCCTTTATCACCTTATTAAATCATAATCTCTGGAGAAAATGTTAAGTAAGCAGTGTAAATCAAGATAGTAATATTTAAAGACAAAAAAAATAGATAAAGGTGTGCACATTTTAATACCAAACAAGTGTTTAGCCGCTGTACAAAAGAGTATGTGCATATAAATATATATTTTTTAAATAATCAAATGAATGCATCTGTTTTCTACACGCAGCTGACATATTGTACATTGAGATCCTGTAATAACCATTGTGTTTCCAGAGTTTTTATCTACTTCTATTTACAGGTGTGGAACTGTGGGGTTTGGTGTTTTGATTTTTTTTTTTTCACTTGGTTTCAGCCTCTCCCTGTTCTGTATCATAACCACTCTCGTTATTCTTCATGACCTCTCTCTGTCACTGTCGTCTCAGTCGACCCAACTAGTGCCAAACTTTACCTACATACAGTAGTTTTGTGGGCTGTGATTCGCTGATCGGCACAATCTCTCTGGGCTCCAGTACTGTTCATGCAAGAGAAACACCTCGAGTCAAATGTTCCACCCAGGCTCAAAGTGGCAGTGACGGTGGCAGGAGTCAGAGTCGGACTCAGGTCAGAGCCATATACATTCTGACAACTCTGTCGTCTGTGTTTTGTTTTTTTTTTTCGTTCACACGGACCCGTGCTGGATCATAAAGCCTCGGTAGCTCCTGACCCGACATGTTCCGGCTCATTAAGTTGTAAAAGTTTGTTGGCTTCTCACTGTGCAGTCTTTCAAACCACAGTGTCCTCTGATGATTGTGCCATAAATACATCTATGAATGGTTGTTACCCTTATGTAGCATCAATATATGTACGTTTGTCTAATGTAACCATTCACCCTTATCTACATTCTGGGGGCAACTGATTTTTGTTGTTATTTATAGCTGTCATAAAACACCATCCCTAAAGTATCACAAGTTCTCATTGATATTTATTGGTGTCTGTCTCTGTGTGAACTTGCAATGTACGATATATATATCACTGCTTTCTTTTTGTGTCCATGCCACCCCAAACAGCCAAAGGAGAATAACATCAAAGACCCCAAACCAGGGATACTCAACTTGCTTTGCCCGGGGGCCACTTCTGCAAAAATGAGAGGAGGCCAGGGGCCAAACAAAAATATTTATCAGTATGTAACATTGATTAATTGACTGTTTTAAACCTTTTGACGTGATCCAGTAGCAGCAGCCCCGCACAGTTTCATTCAGGGGTTATCCTGGACTCCGGGGAATCCTCCACTGGCACTTATTAAAAAAATTTTAAATAAACAAATTCTATTGATGCTTTTTAATGCACTCTGGCACCTCATTTGCAGTCAAAGTAAAAGGAAAAATAACCCGGTGTGAACTTACTTTCATTGTGAATTTAGAAAACTGGTCGGGACCCTATCATGAGCCAGGTTTGGCCCACAGGCCCTAAGTTGAGTATCACTGCCCTAAACACACCAAATGTTTCCCCACATACGTGTTTTCTCTTATAACACTTCCTCTCAGGACAGTGTGGGTGTGTACGAACTGATTGACGTGGCCTTCAGTCTTAGGTAGGTTGCACTTGATAAAATGGGATAACATACATTGGCATGATACCCTGCGTAACTCCATCCAACTTAAACCTGAGCAGAAGTGTACTCAGCCATAGTGCTTAATTATTATAGCTGCCATAATACATTTTTTTGCACCAAAGGTCCAGTGTGTAGGATTTAGTGGCATCTAGTGGTGAGGTTGCAGAACTTAAACTTCTCAAAAACACAAAAACATAAATGGCACTATCTAGAGCCAGTGTTTGGTTTGTTTGTCCTGGGCTACTGTAGAAACAACATGGCGGACTCTGTGGAAGAGGATCCACTGTGTTTGTTGATAAAAATGTCTCATTCTAAGTTAACGAAAATACAATAATTCATATTTTCAAGTGATTATAAACAAATGAAAACATTAATTATACCATTTCTGCTGATAGATGCTCCTAAATCATAAATACTGGACCTTAACGAAAGGGTCATATCGCTACGTGAGATGTGAAAGAGGTCGCTCGTGATGACAAATCCAGAGACAATTTCTCCCTGACTACAGTTTCCCTTGGAGTGTCTTTTGTCATATTATTTACAGTTTAGGAGCACTCATACCTCACTCATCAGCGACATTTTGGGCTAAAGCAGGAGCCTGTTTTTTGGTGAAGAAGTTCTAAAAACATACAGTGTGCTGCCTCCCCAACACCAGCCGAGAAGACGAGCACAGAACAAAGTGGAGTATTAAGCAGAGACTAGTTGCACAAAACAAGTTTTCTCTTGTAGTATGACACATAGGACTTAATTCCTCCTTAGTTGAGGGACTTATTTAAGGATGTTGCACATATACCCTTAAAATGTGTCCATAGGAAAAAACAATAAGGCATTTACTGCATTGAAAGAAATTTTACTGAGGTAAAAGTTTCCATAAACTGTGTTAATTTACTTGGAATTATTTAGGTTATTTGCAAAAGAGTCAGTGGTACCATACTTTTTTTTAATTTGCCTTACTTTAGTTGAAAATGACTTTTGTGCAATGGTTCAGGGATTCCTTAATTATAAGACCAAGACAAAGAGAAAACCTCAAATATGTAAGTGAACATTTAAAGAGAACCTGAAGGAGAAGACATAAGGGTTTTTTGTGCAACCAATTTTACTTTGAGGAACCCTTTTTAGGACTTAAAGGAAAATCTTAACTGTAGGTGTTTTGTGCAACCGGCCCCTGATATTCCCCTCAGGTTGAGAGGCAAACTGAGCCAAAATGAGAGTGAATATCCAATTTAAATTCACCAGGTCGCCTTAAACATGACTCCAAATGGATGCTGTTTTCTGCGTCTGCCCAACTTGTGAATAAGCCTCCATTTAACACGATGGCCATATTAAAGTTGTGCTATGTCAGTGTGCTCACAGCTTGTTGCTCTGCCCCCAAGTGGACACAAAAAGAAGATAAAGCACATCATGTATTGAATTCCCATTGCACTACACAGTGCAAAGTTGGGGGAGGTAAACTCAGAACATGGATGACACAGCTGATTTTCAAATCGTGACCACACAGGTTTCACAGCTTATGATAAGTCATGGTTACATTTTATTCTGGGGTACAAATGTGTGAAAGTAATAAATATGAGATCTTTGCACATTTTAGAGTTCAGTTTGAACAGTTCAGCAGCAGCTAAAAGATGACAGGGCAAGTTTTAAATATCTTAAGAAATACTTTATGAATACACAAAATAACTCATATCACCAGTACTGCAAAAAAAGGACAAACGTTAACCTCAAACATAAATGCAGTACTGTGTTAGTACTGATAAGCACCATTTAGCAGAAATCAGTGTTGCACAGTCACTTTCTAGAAATCTGCCAGGGTTGCATCTGTCTTCTGAGAGACAAATTTTCCACAAAGCGCTATCCCCGGAGGAGGCGTCAGAGTCAGTCCAGATGATGTAAATCTTGGGCCACATCCAGCTCCGACACACAGTGTCCAGAACCTTCTTGGAAACTCCCATTTCGCCCCACATGTACAAATGAGTGGTGTCATTTGTCTGACCTGAAGCTGTCCCGAGAAGGCAGGGCTATGAACCATCATAGCTGTGCTTTCTATCAATCATTGACATACACGTAACCCATCCTACTGCACCAAGGTTCATAGACATTTCATTTTCTGGGCTCCACGCAACTCTGAACTACTGAGAACTAAATCAATAGCACCGAGTGTTCCCAGAATGTCCTTTCAGCACCAAGTCTTTAACACCTCCCCTGCTGCATTAAAGTATTGTGCAAACATGCATATTGCTCAGTAAAAGTATTCAATAGTAACTGAATAAACTGGATCACTTGTCCATATGCAGAGAGCTTCTTTTGTCACTTTAAGTCCTTTGGAAAAACTGTGACGCTACAATCAAGAGTGATACACTCTTATGCACCTGTGTCATGTGATTGCATTGCTGTGCAAAATAGTAAAACTCTGGCTTGAACACTTGAACAAGCTGTAATAAATTCCTGCTCGCCTACTTGTGATAAGGAGTGTCTCCAAAGCTGGGGCTTCTCTGCTGCCTGCGGACGGCACAGATGGAGTACGGTTTGGGCTGCAAGGTCATGCCCAGTTTGGGAGTGACAGTGGGAACGGTTCCTGGAGGGAACTGAAGATGAAACCTCTGCAGAAAAGTGGTGAAAAAGAGGAACATCTCCATCCTGGCCAGCTGCTCGCCCAGGCAGCAGCGCCGCCCTGAAAAGAAAAAAGAAAAAAAATCTTTAATTTGGACTCTCTCATACACACACAGGGACAACATCTGGCTGATTCATTCAAGTTCTCAGAAACACAAAAAGGCTACAGATGAGGAAAAATGGGTTTAACTGAGGATTCTGGGTGCTTTTCTGTATGCTCTATGGAAATGTCCTGTAATTGATAGTATATGAGAACAGGAACTTCACCAAAATGAAAATCATATGCTACAGCTGAAGCACACACATTTATCATTTCATTTATACACACATATATGTTTTAAATTTAAGGATTTTATGGATGCTACCACTGATGCGGACAGTAAACTGTGATGAAAATGGCCTATATAGAAAATTGATGTTTGTATGTAGACATGATGCACACAGTTTTATTTTCCTATCTAAAGGGGTTAGTTGCTGGTAGTAGGTGTTGGTTGAAGAACCCAAAGCAATCAAGGAAATTCTCTAGATTTTTAAATGTGATATATGTCTCACTAAAGAATACAGCTACAATTACTATGTTAAACATAAAGAGACTAACCCATGGAGAATGGCAGGAAGGCCTCACGCCTCACAAAGTTGCCATTGCTGTCCAGAAACCTCTGTGGTGAGAAAACCCCCGGGTCGCTCCAGTACTTCTCATCAAAGTGCACCGAGTAGAGGTTCGTGATCACCATGGTGCCTTTGGGAATTGTGTAACCGTTGACTTTTGCATCCTGGGAGGTGGCACGGAAAATACCAAGAGGGACAATGTTGCAGAAGCGAAGGATTTCGTGCAGGACAGCCTCCACGTACGGCATCTTCTGTTTGTCCTCCAAAGTGGGTGCCCTCCCGTTGTCCAGCACGCTGTCAATCTCCTTGTGCACCCTCTCTTTGCAGGGAAAAAACAGACACCATCATGCATTTATTCACGCAGAACACTACATAATCATTAAATTTGGAGCATCAAATCTCACATAAGAAATAAAATGTTCTCATACTGGGATGATGCTTTGACTGTAACTGACCTTGTATGTTTGGGTAGAGAGCCATGTACAGCATGGCCCAGCGCAGGGTGTTAGTTGTGGTCTCTGTGCCGGCAATGATGAGCTCCCCCACTGAATAGATGAGGTTCTCATAGGAAAAAGAGGAGCTGGGTTCTCCTGCGTTCTGCTCCAACTCATCCAAATAGGCATCAACATAGTGGCGAGGTGCATGTGGCACCCTGCCCTGTGAGAAACCCTTTATCACCTGCAGTAAGAAGTCATACACCTCAGTGGCATTGCGGAACAGCTTCTGGTGTTTCCCAAAGGGCACATACTCAATCCAGGGAAAGGCGTTGTAGAGGAGGGCCCAGCCGCTCACTGCTAGCTCCACGTTCTCACTGAATATCTCGATCATGTGCTGGAAGTTGCGGTCGTCGTAAGTGAAACGCTGTCCGAAGATGATGAGGTTGGTGATGTTGGACACAGCGTTGGTCACCAAGTGTTTGGGGTTGAAGGGCTTTCCCTTGTGTTCATCTATGGCATCGACAAAGAACATGCACTCCTCTGAGATCTTCCTCTCAAAGAGCCTCTGTCCACTGCCGAAGTAACGGAAAGAGTTGCAAGCCAGTTTCCGGTGTTCAATCCAGCCTTTGCCATATTTACAGTTGAGGAGTCCTTTGGAAAACAGAAGAGTTTTATCATTTATCAAGTCAACTTTAATCATTCACATACTGTTGCATGAGAAATAGCATGCTTTAATATCTTATAATAACATCATCTTACCTCCCATTTTGGTCATTTTCTTGAATAATGGCAGCGATGGGCGATCAGCAAACACTTCACTCTGATGGTAAAGGCACTCCCTGACACAGTCATATCCATTTAAGACCACCGTCAAGATGCCTCCCAGATCAAGACTGAAGATCTGAGTAGTACAAATTACAACATGAGCACTGTGCTCCTTAATTTTTTGCACACGTTTTTCAGCACATGAATGCTTCTGTCAAGGAATGTGAGCTTTAAACCACAATTGCAGACATGTTGAAACATTTTGCTGCTCTGTGGCACTAGTCTCCAAAATGGGCTTTCATGCAGAAAACTGAGGATGAGTTCAACTTGACTGCTGTCTAACAGGACAGTGTGTGAATGAAACTCTGACTATCTCTAATTTTACAGGGATATCCTGCTCTGCACAACTTTAAATGCAAAGTGTGCCACCAAAAGCAAGTTTATTTTTTGGCAGGAGGCTTTAATTTTGGGGAGCCCAAATGCTGCAGACCGCCAAATGTTGGGGCGAGTCTCTTTTGTTCGTTCCATAACTAGTTCCCAGTGTGTGCTTGTGCGTGTGTGTGTGCTTGTGCATGTGCATGTGTGTGTCATTAAAGTGTGAAACCTCTTACATAAGGTCATGCACTGCACAGTTTGCAGTGCGCTCAATTAAAAAGCTGCAGTTTAAAAAAAATGCGCTGTAGGCTGAGTCCGAGTCATTTACCTGTCCATGAACTTCACTCTGCTTCTTGAGGAAGACGTGCGGCTCGGTGGCCAGAGACATGATGTTTCCTATCACAGGGATGGGAGAAGGACCAGGAGGAAAGCCCGGGGGTCTTCTCTGTTTGACGAGCTGGCGAACCAGCAGGAAGGCGAGGAGGGCGACAGCCAAGCAGCCCACACCGAGCAGAGCCTGCGCGCAGGACACCGGCACCAGAGACGGCGATTTAATTGAAACCATCTTTCCAAAAAAAAAAAAGTCCCTCTTCCACTGCTAACCCACTTCTGCTGACTTCGGCTTCTCCTCAGAGGAACTGAAGCACATATGTATCATCTTGCACATTTTCTATCCCCCGCCTCTAAGGCTAAGATTGGCCAGAAAAAAAAGTCAGAGTCAACTGTTGGTGAACTTTGTTCTGCTCTTGATCAATAACCCGGATCATTTTTGGTGGTTATTAGGTGGAGATTTTTGGCTGCTTTTAATGAAGCTACAGAGGGGGCAACACACCAAACTCACAAAGTCTCACTGCACTTCATCAAAACCCATTATTAAAGTTGTAAAAAGGCTGAGACATGAAAGTTGTAAAACGCTGGCTGAAACGAACGTGCAGAGCAGCTCTTAGATGCATAAATAACACTTGAACAAGCAGTAGCCTAATTGACATCAGAAAATTATATAGGCCTTAGTAAGATTTAAATATATCATGTTACAGGAGGGGAAGCTGGGGGTGTATTAAACAGATGGGCACAGAGCCACCCATTGTTTCAGGGAAAACAGACAAAACATGCACACACAGTCTGGAAGCAGCTTTCTCAGTAGGGAGGTGAGAGGAATATGCTGCTGCTGCAGCAGCTCAAAAACAGCTTTGGAGAATTTTGAGAGAAATGTAATTCTTGGACCCTAAAAATAATGTTTGCCCCCCAAAAGATTTAGAGTTATAGGGCAGTTTAAAATTAAAGCAGATAAGGTAATCATGTTGGAGAACTCAAATGTTGGGTACAGCTGTTTAAGCAAAGTAAGAGCACTCTTATGCAATGATTAAAATATGCTTGATCAAAGTAAATATAATTCTCATGATGAAAGCAGTCAAGGTTTGTTGGTTATTTTTTACTGGATGTAATTGAAATTGAGCAGATTCTGTGCACTATTATTAATCAGTCAGTCTTAACAACAGTTAAAGACACAGGGGGGCAAAATGTGTTTAAAATACTTATTATATTTTGCCCTATTTTTCTTATTTAAGCACCTCAGGATCACAGGTGTACAGGCCACTTTATCTAAAGTGTTCAGTACTTTGCATAAAACACAATAAAGTTTAAGGTGGACATATTTTTGGGGGGTGGAGCAAGGCATTATGTCACTGGCTTAATCAATTCAATCAGTTTTAAATGAAGAAGACAGAGCATAGATTGATTTATAAAAAAGGGAACAGAAACAAAATATTGTAAGGTTTTTGGAGGTCAGTGAGATGGCTAATTAACTTGGTTACATCGTATATTTTTTTTTACATTAACTTGCATTAATTAAGGTGTCAAATGTAAATGTAATTTGTGTTGGATGTGTTCCGTCTGTGTAGTGGTCGAAGTGACTATTGCTTCTGCTGAACGTAGCAGCTGCAGGTCGGGTTATCTTTTAGATAAACTGTCTAAGCTAATTTTCAGAACTGGTGAGCTAAAGATAAACCAGATAAGCAAACAAACCAAGGGTGGTGGGAGCCAGTCGACAGGGAGGCAGACTGACTGCTGATAGTGTCATAGGCAGTCAGAGCAAGTGTTGTGCGGGGTCACTGCCCAGGTGAGCAGAGCTTCCCTGATAACCTGACTCCACCCACCAGGTTTCTGCAGGAGAGGCTAGAGAAGCCTGTCAGCAGAATTGTCACAATGTAGGAGATCAGTCCAGCGTAATACAGTGATCCGCGACCCACACCTTAGAAGACATGTGGGCCAGGGGCATAAGGCGGCATAAAGTGAGAGGGCCAATGGTTGAAAAATGGTCCCTTCCCAGTTTCCTACCCCCCTACTTCTGGCCACACCCATCCTCAAATTTGACCTTTATTTTAATCTCAACTACACACCTGTACATTTTGTGACTGCATCTTGCAGGGTTGTGACGCTTTTGTGTTGACAAAATCTGCACATTCATTCATTCATTCATCCATTTTCCGTAACCGCTTATCCTGTGGGATAATTAACTGACAATTTCTAAGTGATCCAGCAACACTGGAGAAGAAACAGTATCTGGGATATGGCAATACAGTACGCATCATGATAAAGGTGTTACGATTCAATATAGTGCGGTATATTATGATACTGTGAGCAAGGTGATGTATTGCGATTTTTAAAAAAAAATCTAATTCCAGGAAAACTGTCGTAGTATAAAGAAAATACAAGCATAAACGTAAAATCTGTTGGATCTCCTTTTTGATTTATCATGTAACATCCAACATCATAGCTCTACTTCTTCTGCAGTCTGAGCGAAGGAATTAACTTCCATCAATAACAACATAAAAGTGCTTGCAGGATCTTGCAGGGTTTAAACACAACACAAAATAAACCACTGCAACAAATGGCTTTACTTTTCCAATCCATCTATTTTTGTTTTCTGTATGACACTCACTGCATGTTCGCCCACTGTCTGTTCTTGTTTATTAATTTTTTCTATTACTACTTGACATCAGTTTCACCCCTTCTTATAGAAACTGGCCTGTTGCCAATCCTGCCCAGATTTATTCATACGAACAAAAATTGTCTGATGTCAGTTACTGTGTGTGCACGTGTTCATGGATCACAGCGCTGGTTTCCATTATGAGCCAAACAATATTTTAGAATAATGTTATAACTGTAATGCCTTGGCATTTTTACAAGTTTAATAGAGGGTTTGATGAACTGTAGTGTGAGTGTGTGAGTTTTATGGTGTGCTGCCCCCTAATTTCTGTTATTACTTGACATCACTTTCAACTCCTTATATAAATGGGCCTGCTGCCAACCCTGCCCAGCTTTAATTCATACAAATAACTTTAGAAAAAAAATATGGAAACTGAGGGAAGCACACACATTATTGAATCATCACTGAATCCCACATCAACAACAACATAATGATATCTTGGAAAGAGATGCATCAAATGCAGTAAGACAGTTTTTAGAAATCCAAGACGTTTTTGTGTAACCCTGTTTTGTTTTGAAGCAAATCAACTTTGCCCCAGTAAACTGCTCGGTTTTCTTCACCTAAACACCTAAAGGTTAGGTCATGCACTATGCTCAGAGGTCAAAGGTTAAGGCAGGCACAACATTCCAAACTTGCATAGTTGTGTGAGACTTTTTTCAAGCTTAGTGGCTAAAACCTGAACTCAGCACAGGACTGTGTGTCGATACTTTAAAAATCAGTATAGATTCTTAATACATACATAAGACTGTAGGACAGCAGTTGTTTTCAAGCCAAATAAAAATGTGAATCTTGAAAAACATATTTACCAGTTTTACCAAATTTCAACATAATTCCTTTAACTCACTCTACAGTTATTTATTCATTCACTCTTTTTTTGCAGACGAAGTTTTCCTTAATGGTGTAGACAGAAGTGGAGAATGGATAGAGCTTACAAGGATTAACGCAGGTAAATGTCATTTTATTAATGGGGTTTAAAACTAAAAACTATTTGCACTTTTGTAAAACCATGCTCCTCACTTCACTGTGTGATCAGTTCATCATGACTGGCTTCTCATTAGACATGAAGTTGTTTATCCAGCCGTTCCTTCCTGCTGAGGCAGCTGGTAAGCTTTTTTTTCTGAGATGCCTCAAATGGCCTCTACAGACCTCTCCCAATCATTCAGATTTGTTAGGGCTACCTAATGAGGACATTCTTGCAAATTACTTCATTGCTTCCTGCCAGCTCCACAGACTCAAAAGCTATCCTGGAAGTGTTAAACACATCTGTCAAATTTAATCAAATAAACATCTTTTCACTGTCACTGGTTGGATTAAAGGGGAATTATTCTGCTTTTCCTTATTTTCTGTCAGTATACACTGTTACATTGACTATGTTTACATGCACACTATTAAGACAACATGCTAAATCTGATACAGTCACGTAAACAACATAGTCCATTAGATATTCCAAATTAGGCCTTTATTCAAATGTAGCATTTTCTGACTAAGACATGGGATTTGCCTGTATTATTCGGGTTTTAGGGGCATGGTTAGGACGTGTATACAGCATGTACGTATATGCATCTCAGTTGGGGTTTTTACCACAGCCTCTTGCTTGTCTACGTTCAGCTCTGTGTGTTGTACACAAACCAGCAAGTAAGAGTTTGTAGAAGAAAAGCCCATATTTCTGGTCAGAAAGAGTAACACACCTACTTTTTAGGAGAGACTTGAATACAGGTTTTTGAGTATGCGCAAATATCGCAATGCCATCCTTTTAGTCATGGGAGCATTTTACATTAATCTGAGTATGTACTGCTGCGTGTTAATGTTTACATTTTCATGTAAACACCTTAGTAGAAATATTGTCTCTTTTGGATCATGTGCAAAAATGGGAATGTTTTGTGCATGTAAACGTAGTCAGTGTCTGTTTTTCATGTTAAATGTAGCCAAAGTTTCAAATAATGACGTAAATGTATGTAAAAGTAATCCCTATTAGCACAAACCTCAGGCTTCAGATCACCCTGAATACTCCGTTAACAACTTTTTTTCTAGTCTTGGGACAAGCTGTCAGCTCCTGAGGTATTTCTTTATATGGTCATCTACTCCAGGCACGCAACTGTAAGTGTTTACATTAAGTAGCCTACACTTAGCTTACACTGTGGCTACATGCTACTAGCTTCATGTCAGGGAGACATGTAATCTTGGTTGCTGATGTTGATCATTTCTCACCAGTATCAGATTATTTTCCTGCTGGAACATGGCCTGTTGTACAGATTTTGGTTTAGAAGCTGTTATTAGTGTTTTTTAATGGTAGAATATACTCCGTTACAGTCACTCCCCAGCTACAAGTAAACAACAGGCTACATGCTAATGGCTTTATTATGATATTGGTATGATGCGTTTTCTCTGGACGACATAAATATTATGTCCTGGCCGCAATGAGTTTCTTCAGTGGAATGGCTGGGCTCAGCCTAAGAGATAGGGTAAGGAGCTCCGACATCTGGAGGGAGCTCGGAGTAGAGCTGCTGCTCCTTTGCATCAAAAGGGGTCAGTTGAGGTGCTTCGGGCATCTGATCAGGATGCCTCCTGGGCACCTCCCACTGGTAGGAGGCCCCAGGGCAGACCCAGAACACACTGGAAGGACTACATATCCATCTGGCCTGGGAGCACCTCAGGGTCCCCCAGGAGGAGCTGGAAAGTGTTGCTGGGGAGAGGGACGTCTGGGGTGCTTTGTCTGGCCTGCTGCCCACGCGTGTTTTTATGACCTCAGTTAGAAGTAGGCAATATAGATTAATATATACACTGTTATATATTAAATTTTCTTAAAGGGACAATTTTAAGAAAATTCTTAAAGGGACATGGTATCAACTAATTTCCAACCTTCCCTGGTCCCATCACCCAAGGGTCTTGGAGCACAGCTCAAAAGACCAACATGGAGCCGATGCCCCTTGGGCCCACTACCTGCAGGGTAAGGTTTTGGGGTCACATGCACTGTCAGCTGGGTGGCAGGCAAAGGCAAGGATCTAGGCGTGCTGACCCCCTGGCATTGCAGCATCTCAGGGTATCTTGGTGTCAGCATCAATGTGGGTTTTGTACTGACCATTGTGATGAAGAGTGAGCTGAGCTAGAGAGCAAAGCTTTCAATTCACCAGTTGATCTGTGTTCCAGCCCCCTCCGTAAGCCGAAATTTGGGTGTGTCTGAATGACACAAGTGGCCAAAATGAGTTTCCTCTACAGGGTGGCTGTGCTCACCCTTAGAGATAGGGTCAAAAGTTCAGACATCTGGAGGGAGCTTGGAGTAGAGGCACTGCTTCTTTGTGATGAAAAGAGCCAGTTTATGTGGTTTAGGCATGTAACCAGAATCCTCCTGGGCACCTCCTCTGGTGGTTTTCCTGGAATGTCCAACTGGTAGGAGAACCCGGGTCAGATCCAGAACACGCTGGACAAGTCATTTAACTTGGAAACGCCTAAAGATACCCTATTAGTAGTCAGAAAATGTTGGATGAGCAGCATAAAATGGATTGAATGGATGGAAATGTAAGATCTTAAGTTTTTGGAGTTTGACCTATAGGGACTAAAAGCCAGGATATCTCAGCCTCTGTTGCATCAATTTTTACCATTCGTCTTTTAATGTAAGCGAAACAAATACTCAAAAAGCTAAGGTATTTTATCACACTGGTGCAAAAAATACACAATGGCCTATGTCAAAGATATTCAAAAGAATAGCGACTGCCATATAAAGGGTATGGAAAATATCTGACAAATATACACTGTCTTAAGGTGTACAGTATACATACTATCATATCCCCAACCCTACTGTATCCTGGGGTTAATTTAATCCTGTCCTGATCAATGTGTGCAGTTACTGCATGTGTGGTACAACAGCATCTGTCTTTACATTATAAAGCCATTTGCAGAGAGTTCTTCCTGATTTGTTATACTATGGGGCATGTGTGGCATGTTCAATTGGGTGGGTCCCATGACTACTGCGGCTCTACAGTAAATTATTTACCATCCGGATGACTGGAATTATCAAGTGCATGGGGAAATCTAATTTCCAACCTTCCCTGGTAATACTAATGCTGTCCAGAACCTCTTTTCCAACAACATAATGGCAGTAGCAGGAAGATCAAGAGGTCTTGTAATCCCTCTGCAACTACTGGCCAGGTGTTTAAATGTTAGGTTAGATTTGGTCAGCTTTCTAATGGAGAGCAGCAGGTGTACGGAAGTCTCTCTGCTAATGGATACTTCACTTCATGTTTATATTTCCATGATCCTAAACTGTACCTTCATGTTCTTTTGGAAGGTGCAGAAAGTGATCTGTAAACTTTTTAAAGGTGCTTCACATCCATTAGAGGTTTTCCACATGGTTGCTGTCATTTCACATCATTCCCCTGTACTGTCAATTTTACTGTACTTATTTTAACACTTTGTGATGAAGCCAAAGATAATTTCCTACAACACAGACACTAAAGTTCCTCATTAAAGGACCAGTGTGTAGGATTTATGGGCATCTATTGGCAGAAATGGTATACAATATTCATAACTATATTTTCATTAGTGTATAATCACTTGAAAATAAGAATCCTTGTGTTTTCGTTACCTTTGAATAAGCCTTTTTTATCTACATAAAGAGCAGGTCCTTGTCTATGGAGTCCACCATGTTGTTCTACAGTAACCGAGAACAGACAAATCAGAAACTGGCTCCGCATAGGTCTGTTCGTGTTTTCACGTTGGCCACCTCCTACATGCTTGGCACACAGGAGAGGTTTCAGATCTGTTACCGCATCGCGAGATGCCACTAAATCCTACACACTAGGGGGTGGAATTACCAGAGGATCCACGATACAATATTATCACAATAGTTGAGTCACAATACAATATTATTGCGATATTAAATATGTTGCGATATGCTGAGTATTTCGATAAAATACATTGTGATTTATTACTTTTTTTCAACTGTAAATTACGTCCCCATAGGAAAACTTTGTCAACATCTGTTCAAGCTAATAAGATAAAGTTTTCAGACTGTTCATCTTACTTCAGCCTTTTCTGCAGCAGCAGCAAAATGCATCTAGCAGACTGAAAAAGCACGTGATTATATTATGCTAGTTGGCTACCTGATTAGTAATTTGTATTTGTAGTATTAACAATTTCTATAATATAAAGAAAATTAATACTTTTCACTGTGTGAGGTTACGATATTGCCACACAAAAATATTGCAATACTATGCTGTATTGGTTTTTTTCCCCACCCCTACTACACACTAGACTTTTTACTAACTTGACATTTGCCTGCTTTCTCCATTCCTCCATACCAGTGCAGATTCAGAGTCCATCCAGCTACCAATACCACCCTATGACAGTTACTTTTGTTCTCACTCTTATAGCACTTAAAAGCTTGCTCTTTTAGGACTGGACCAAATTACTCACCCCCCAAACAGCTAACCTATTTGTGTCTATGAACCACCACCTCTGTCAGGATTGCAGGCTTTACATACTTGTGTCCTCATATCAGGAAAAAGATGTGATTCAGACTTACAACCTGGTGAGTGATTTTATGTCAAAGCTGACAGGAGTGCAAACAGAGCCACATTGCCATTTCCATCCTTTTTTGGGTTCCATATGAATCTGTTAAGCCGTGGTGAGTTGAGCGGTCATGCTAAGGTATTCATGCAGAGAAGGTAACACTGTGCTATGTTAGTACTCATTTTGTATGATACTACACTTTCGTCTCTGCCTGCTTAGGCTACTCCCTTCCCAACACAGTAAGTTTCACAGAAAGAAGCCTTTATCTCCTACTCCAAATTCTCTGGGATTCACTTTTATTCAGGATCAGTCTAAAGTCTCGGACAAGGAGCATTTTTTCAATTCATAGCTGACCTGGTAATTGCCTATAATGTCAAGACTTATTCAAGGTCCCCCCTGCAGGTGCTAATGGCCTCTGTTTAATCAGCTTGCCCTTTTCAATTCAACATGAACCTGGAGGCTCAGAGGGGTAAAAAACTTTGCACAGGAATGATGTACATTTCACCTAGCAATGATCCACTCATAACCTTGAATTTCATCAATCCTCACGTGCTAACCTTAATATTTAATACATGACTGTGGGGTCACTCAGGCTGATTATCAGCTCTTGCTGCCTATTCCAATGATGCGAGGTGTCGATATGAGAGAGCTTTGAGGGAAACTGTCCTTTCATTTCCAGCGAATAACGCTGCTGCTTCTTTTTGGAGGAAGAGACATTCACACTGACTCAGCTGAGACTGTCACTGATGAGCACTGCACTGAGCATAATGCTGTCCTCTCTGTCATGAATGCTCTCCTGTGTTGCAATTAATTTTCCAGGCCAATTCATGGCTAACATTAGGGAATGTGAACAGTGTGAGATAATTGCATTCTTGACAATACACTTTTCCCCTTGGAATGTAATTTCTCTGCCTCAGCTCCCTGGTCAGAGCAGGCGGTGCTGAATAAAGGCCTGGGAGCAGATTGATTGCTAAACAGTGTGGAGAGTTATTTACTTTTACACAGACTAATGTAGGGTGGCTGTTGACTTGTTAAAGGTGGCACTTGTCATGGTAGAAGAGACATCAAGACAATAATCATTGTGTGTGTATTAGCTGGAGTCTCCTGCTCTAAAGTCTTTAGTCTTCCATGAGCAGTTTCTGGCATCATGTGGAGCTATTGGGGACTAATTTAGTGCCTCTGGTATAGAGCCTGCAGGTCTGCTCAATAGTACTAAAAGGCTCATTCACACTAATGAGTTTCCTTGTGATGCAAAAACTAACTGGGAGGCAGGGTGCTTTATGACACATCATCCAATATTGTTACATAAGGGGAATTACAAGATGGCTTGAGACCAAGTGGCCAGTAATTAGCTCGGAGAAGCCGGATGGACACTACTGAATTCTGTGGGAAAGTTTAGTTTGTCCAAGGAGAGCTCACTGTAATGCTATTCCCAAACAAGAAAGGCATTATTTTATCCAATCGTACATAATGAGCAGGATGAAAATGGTTCTTTAGGTTAAGTCAGGGATAAAACTTGCAGAAGCATAGGAAGAAAAAGTCTAATTTGGACTCTGTACTCTTCAGACATTGCCACCAATTGACCTCTCGCTAAGCCCTGCCCCTTTGTGATGGTCCGAAAAGCTGTGGGAGTAAGCATGGAGCCCACACTGTAACTAACTGCACTCCCTGAATATCAGCAAAGTTTCTTTGCTTCCTTTCACTGGTTCCTGTACAGCAGGGTCGGTCTTTGTTTCACTGTTATAATCATTAAAAAGCAAAAGCAGCATGTGTATACATTCAGTAGGCTATATCCTCAGTTTCTAGCTAGCTAACCCTACACTTTTCAAGGCCTATTTTTGGTTTTGGAACATGGAAAAAACATATATCTTTGTCCAACCTTTCCAGGTAATAAGTATCATTAATACACAACAACATTTAGCTTGAAGCAGCCTGAAAATGAAGGAAATCTGAAACACAGCTTTATCACTGTCGGACCCTAGTCTGAGCTGGCCCAATGCTACGTTCTGATCGGCCAGTCTGCGTCCAGGGGCGGGACTTAGCAAAAGGTCAACTGCCTACCAAATTACTCTTCTTCTGTATTAACCAACGCACTTCTAAATTGTTCAGCAGTGTTTCGTGGGGCAATATTATATTGAAACACGTGAGAAGGCAGCAGGGTACAACTGGACCTCTAGATTCTGTGGCTGTTGAGTGGCATATTGATGAACATATTTTTTGGCCTGAGTAACACTGTTGTTAATATAATTCTGGATAATTTGAGGCTGTTGTTTTGTGTTATTTAGCAACCTTCTGTGAAGTGTCTCTTGGAGTAACAGCTGTCTCATTTTCCATGACAAACTTTGTCTGCACTTGGCCCTTGACCCTGTTCCTCTTGCCACACTAAAAAAGCAACTTGAGTGAGTGACTGCGACAAAGGCTGTCAAGAGGTTTTTTTCCCTTTATGTTAGTTTAACACATAACCTGACTCACTGACTCACTTGCGAAAATTTACTGTCTTTGTAAATGTAACGAAATCTTGTGGTATTTCTGATTTTTTGTCCACTCTGTATGTGGGTAAAAGTAGGTACTGCACACCTTTGGAAGCCATGCCTCTCCTGAGCCCTGGTCATCCCAACTGCTTAAAGAAAATTAAATGGCACCACGTTAAAATCATACTGACATATTTTAATAACAGAGGAACTGGTGAATTATGTTAAAGGTATGCTATGCAGGAATTTTGGTCACCGTTTGTAAACAGGGGGTTTCCCCTCTTTGTGTTTTTTTGGCGCTGTGCCTCTTGAAAGCCTGCTGCTTATGGTCAGGCACCTGGTCACTACCTTTATATAAACTCCCGACCTCACCTCAGTGCAGTGAGGTACACTCCCATAAATGTCCCAGACACAAAAAATAGGGTGAAAATAAGAGAATATTACAGACTGTATTAAATAATGGCCGTAGCTACAGTGAATTCACCTACTGGTTTGCGGTCTCCTGTCTTAAAGCCTCGAGTTCGGCATTTCAATTGGCGCCATCTTGGTTTTTGGAACCATAAGTGACCATATTTGGATGAGATGGTGGCGCTGTGGAGCCAGGGGTGGATCTGACTCATAGACTGTAGTGACGCCTCTCAGACAGCCTGTCAGTCAAAGTGGCCCATCCTTAATTATGTGTAGATTTAACCCTTAATAAAATTTAAACAGGTGAGTTATATAAAAATGCACCCCAGTACAGTTGTCATGAAGGGGGAAATTAACTATAGAGACCCAAGCCATTTTTGTACCAGGCTGTAAATATATTTATTTCTGCTGTAAAGCTGAACATTTCAACATGAAGTTCTATGGGGATTGACTGGCTTCTGGAGCCAGCCTCAAGTGGCCATCATGGAACTTGGTGTCGGCTTCCTTTTTCAGCCCTGAAGGTTGCCGCTTGGAATATACACGCAAAGGGAAGAGTCTCTGCAGATACAGACATCGCCACACACTTCTAGTGAATCATGACTGATTGATGATTTTTCGGTATGAGTCTATACATTGTTTTATATGAAAATCCTACATAGCAGTGGTGTAGTGGTAGATGATGAGGTGAGTGTACTACTTGGTAGATGGGTAGGGTACCAAGGAAGAAGTGGGTATACTATCTTACATATTCCAATTACTTTTGGCTGACAGGTGGGTACACTGTAAAAGGCCAGAAAAAGAGGAACGTGTACCCCACATATCTACATGTATCCTCCACTTCACCACGGCTGCATAGTACATCTTTAAATTCTCTGACCATTGTAATTATGCACACTGTAATATCAGGGGATTTACAGTCTGTTGGAAGGCATTAGTTCTCAAGAACATGAGACACTGACTATGACAGTGAGATTTTTCTTTCTCAATGGTTTCTTACCCACCCTGCTTAAAGAATGACAACTACAAATGATGCTGCCGACTGGACTGGTTCAAACACCTGGCAGCATTTTGTGAATTAAACACACTAATGACCATACATTGATGTCATTTGTGTACAAGCTCTTTTATTGGCTTGCTGTAAGTGACGTAGGACTTCTGATTGGCCAACAGTTTGAGGTAAAACATTTGACTGGCCAATAGACTATGATCAAGTGCTTACTCACTTAATATAGAAACCTACGGAGAACATATATAAAAACCCTGCACTGTGGGGAGTTCTCAGCAGATTCGCAAGTGAGGCTATCATCAAATTCTTCATTACCAGAAGATCTATCATCTTACAGTGAGTATCGATAAAAGACGGCTTTAGTTAATTTAACTGTGCAAATTATACTGTCGATGTTAAATAGCAGATATGATTATATGTTTCTGGATGAAGATGGGGACTGAGTGGACTGGAAAGCCACCTATACTGGTGGGTACTGGTTGCTCTCACAAGGGAGATGCAGCTTTGTTGGTTTGATGACGTTATACTATCTATGTTAGGCTGCAGCTAATTCAGCTAATGGACAGAGCTGTTGGCAAAGCTTCCAGTGTCAGTATATCACTAATAACTCTTCTATCTGCCTCTGCACCTTCAGCTGCTCTAACAGTGAGGGAGTCACAGAGAGAGACAGAGAGAGGATTCATATAGCTGTGAATGCACGCAGTAGATGGGAAATCCTGTGCAAAACCAAACATGTTTAACGGAATGAAATGTTGTGGACATAGACCACGCAGTATCCTTTTAAAAACTTCTCTTTGCAACAATTTTCATTACCTTGTTTGGTATTGTATGTGTTTTCCACAGGGAATCAGAATAATGCTGAAACTCTGGACTCTCCTTTTTGCCTCTGCGCTGATCATCTGTCAGATGTACGTCTCACAGGCAGCTCCCTCCAGGTGAGAGTTGTGGCATGATTCCTAAAAGTGTACAAAACATTTACTATGTAAAAACTTTTTAAGTGTGTCTGATATCTTTTGATGTGTTTGCGAATGTTTCTGCAGAATATTTTCCTTGTTTATCACTACTAATCAAGTATTTTTTATAAACTTCATTTTCTCAAAATTTCAAAGATCAGTTTGCATGCTTATAGATATTAAAATGCCATTTGACTTTGTGTTTTAAAAAGAACAACTGTTGTGGACTGTGGACTAGTTACACAGTTTTACACCAACACTGGTGCAGAACCAGAACCAGAGAGATCTATCTAATTAAATGTGCATTTTCAGAACTAGTAAGATGGAGTCAGATGGAGTCACACTATCCAATGATGAAGCCCAGAGGTTACTCAGAGCTATCAAGGAGTTCATGCAGATAACTTCAGATGAGCAAGACCACCAAACAGCTGATGGAAACAGGTATGTCTTTAATATTTTTAGGTAGCAGTATAGTATAGTTCACCTTGCCTATAATAAAAAACTCAATCTGTCTATCTAAACCACCACCAGTTCAGCACTATATAACACTGTTATCTATGAGCCCAACAGCTCCGACTTGTTGGTGTTTAGTAATTATCAAGGTATTTAGTGAACCTACTGTAACATCTGCTCTCTGTCATATTCCCTTAATGCATGGACTGCAGTTATTCATGCACTCATCCATCCATTCATTCAGTATTAAATGATGTGCCTGCAAGACAGTGTCCTTGGTCAGAAAACTGACGAGTGCATGATATCATGACATCAAAGAACATGAGAGAACATGCATGATAGACATTACTAAAGAAAATGAAACTGTGCAACAGCATGACAACTCAACTACAATATCTTCGTATGCCTGTTGGATATGTTAGCATGCACTTGAAATATTAATTTAATGCATGACATTTTAGAAAACACAATGCACGTAGTTATCAATATTTATCTGCATGCCACGGTTACTGTAAGCCTGTTTCTGCATGTTTGTCTCCGTCTCTAACAGCTTGGATAGACCCATGTCTAAGCGCTGCACCGGCTTAAGCACGTGTGTGCTGGGCAAACTCTCCCAGGATATTCACAAACTACAAACCTATCCCCGCACCGACGTGGGAGCAGAGACGCCTGGCAAGAAGCGAAGTCTATCTGAGCAATATGAAAACTACGGCAACTCATACAACTGAAACTCTCCCTTTCTAGCCCATCCTCTGTCTGTCTGAGTTAACTTTTGCTTGTTCGTCCGACTCTATCCACTCGCAAGACTGCTGATGCATGTGGATCCTATCTTCCTGACTAACTTCATAGATATGTTCTTGCTTTAATTTCCCCCTGGCAAACTTTAGATTTTAACAGAGACTTGAAAACTTGGAATTAGCTACAAAAATGATGTGACTTGGACAGTTCTGTACAATACAATAAAATACAGACACAACTTTAAAACCTTTCTGGTGTTATTTCTCCACTTCAAAGTGACTATGTTTCCAATTTAATAACTTCATCTTTTACATAGAAGCTATTTCTTATTCATTCAAGAATGAAAACATACATTATACATTGAATAAGAAAATGAAAGGAGAAAAGGGTAAGCATCACTGTGGACACAAATTTATTGCAATATTTTCCTCTACATATTTCCATGGTGATTAATTTGTTGTTGATGAAGCTAAACAATATTGTTCAATGTGTGTCATTCAGATTCCTGACCTAATCTTGACTATAATAATAAACTGCGTTCCCTTTCTTCTCCATTCTTACAAGTAATACAACAGCACAGAAGCGGGCATGCAACACAGCCACCTGTGTAACCCACCGTTTGGCTGACTTCCTGAGTCGGTCAGGAGGACTGGGACACAGCAACTTCGTTCCCACCAACGTGGGTGCCCAGGCGTTTGGCAGACGGAAGCGGCACGGCCCTGTGTGAGCACAAGAGCAGAAACATGGTATGTTAGCACTCACTGAAGCTTATTCTGTAAATTTAAGTACAAGGGAGCCAAACCAAACAGACTTATAGTCAGTAAAAAGGCTTCCTGCTTGAATTCTTTCAAACACAAAATGCACATGGATTTTTAATTTTTTGGTGTAACATAAGTAAGATAAGATTTTGACAAATCCATCAAGGGAAATCTCTCAATATATTACTGTCAAATGTGTTAATAAAAATACGGCCACATGCAGACTTTGGTGTAAAATAAAGCCAAATGCCCCACAAAAATATTTTGTGAATATGAATCTCCTTAGAAGCTGAACTAATTTCTTTGTTTTCTACCTAACTTTTGGCTCTCCAGGACCAAGTGCCTCCTTTGAGTGACAAAACTCCATCATCATCCACCTGCAAACACCTGGAAACAAGAGCATACAGTATTCTTCACAAACATGGACTGATCTCTCGCTGTCAGACTACCACCAGAAAGTTGTCATTGTTAATCTGTACTTAAAACAGAGAAATAACTAGCATTGGTGTCATCATCATCATCATCATCATCATGGAGAGGTAACTAAGAAGATATTTTCTTTTGGTAAAAGAGATAAGAAAGGATTTCTTCTCTGTCTTGGCTTGTGACTGTATCTGCAGTATGCAGTGTGTCGAACTGGAAGTCTTATACAGAACATCTGCACTACGAACAAAACCTTCAACAACTGTGGCTGTCTTGTGCCTCGATGTAAAACATGTCATTAGATTTCATAGTAGTGCACAATGCAAGTGTGAAAAATGTACTTATGATTCTGAATATTGTAATAATCGTGAAATGAAAGCAGGAATAAATTGTATTTTAGCTACATTAGGCTTTTGTGTCTTACTGTGCTTTTGTTTGATATGGGTGGTATGAGCTGTAAACCACACTGAGTTTTCCAGCAGCACTATGTATTCATTTCAGCTTCACATAATGTGATATGAGTAACATCAAACTATATATGACACTTGCTTTTCCATTTTCAGGGAAATAGAGAGGACATCATCACAAAAACATCACAGAACCATCTCCAAATTTGATTAAAGAATATTTCTGTTATAAAAACATTTTTGTTAATTTGATATTCCTTTGATAAAAGATACAATGACATAGGCATATCACATTTGAACACATCTAGTATGTTTTAGCTTTCTATACCTGGCTCATTTTGCCCTCCAGTGGTTACAATATGTTACTGCTTTTCACTGGATATGAAGCGTCTCTAAAGAATAAATGTCTTAAATGAGGGGTATGTTTAGCTTCTCATGCAGCATCGCATCACTACATGTTTCTTGTGAAGTTTAATGTTGTTTTAATGGAAAAAAAATCCATTTGAAATGTTTCAATTCTAGACTTTCTTACTCACAAAAGTAGTAAGTAATAATTTTCTTGTAGAAAAAAACTGGCTGAAGCCAAAAAGGCAGTCTGAGGCACTCTTGATATAATGAAAATAAAAATCCTTTAATAAACAGGGATATTGTTGTTAACAATTTTCTTATTTAAAAAAAAAAATCCATACTTAAAGACTCATTAATCATGCTCCACGTAACAATACTGCAACCTACACCTATCTTTGGGCATCTTGGCAGGAACTTAGTTTAGTTGCTTAAGGTATATGTAACTTTATCCTGTGATATTGATACAAATGTTGTGATGCAGATGTAGTCATTCATTATTTAGATTATTTTTCTGGCCTTTTATGCCTTTATCAGATAGAACAGACCAAGAGTGAAAGAGAGGGGTTGACATGCAGCAGAGGGCCATGGGCTTGAAGCGAATCTGCGGCCTCTGTGGCAAGGACAAGGCCTTTTTAAGTGGGACACCTGCTCTATCCACTGAACTACATGGACACCCTGTGATATAGAAGTTTTCATGGAAAATCTTTTGAGAAACTTTTTACAGCTATATCCAGATAAGGAGGTGTGTTTTTTTGTAAATCCACCAAACTGAATATGAACAGATTTGTATAAAATCATTAAAAAATATTATTACAGCCATGTTGCAGACCCACTCAATAACATTTAGAAGCATTCAATTTATCTGTCATGAAAGATGTATGGTAACACATTCTCAGCCTAGACGACTCAACACATAATACATGGTATCCTGCTGAATTTATTTTATAATGGGCAATTTTCTAAAGTAGGTTGAGAATGCAGTCAGACCGGGAAAGACAGATATCATGTTCTGACAGTGAGTGATAAACCTGTCATTATAGGTGTCATTCTCCTCTGAAAATTCTGATTTAATACCTCTCCGCTCTTCAAACTCTTTTGTTTTATAATTTTTATGTCATCCTAAGCATGTGAAAATTGAAAAGTGTTTTGAGCAGTATGAGCATGAAATTGTGGAGAAAACTACTGTCTAGTATTGATTCAGTAAGGGGCAGTGCATTTTATTTTTTAATAAGGGACAATTAAGTATTATCATAATACAGTATGGTGGTACCCTATTGCTCTCTGTTGGTAGGCGATGGAAACTGTACCATTGATGACAGAAACAGTCCCTTTTTGTTCTGGATGCTTGTTGAATACGGTTGTTGAAGCTGCAAATTTAGCTGGACAGCGCAACAGGTACCAGAGCCCTGCAGGGACATTTTAGAAAATTCTGATTTAACATTAGCAAATATTTGTTAAATAAACAAGTATTTGCTAAATTGAGGGTGAATTACTTTCAAAAAGAACTACCATTGGCCACTCCATTGCCCGAGATAAATCTTAGTCAATGCAACTCACTAATCTAATGCTACTTTTTGTTTACCCATAATCACTTCTAAGGTAGCGCCCTTAGGAACAGGGTGGATAGATTTGAGTGTGTTATACTCAGTGGCTTGTGGTAGTTAGGACAGGCCCCAGTGTACGTTATTATGATGGGCCCTAGTGTAAGATTTTGCGTCTAAACTAGCTACGACATTGTCAACATATTAACAACACATATTACCCAGCAACTGTCAGCGCAAATATGTATATGACAAAAATACCAAATAAAACAAGACAGTATTCATTCAATTAAACATATTTTATGATTTATTTGATGTTTTATAGTTAATGTAAAGTAAACACATAATTTTATCGTAAAATGGATTGCTACCGACTTTTTCACCCCCAAAAAATAAAAATAATAAACTGTGATGGAGATAGGGGGATGACACGGTGGTGTGGTGGTTAGCACTGTTGCCTCACAGCAAGAGGGTTCCTGGTTTGATCCTGGGTGCGGGAGCCTTTGTGTGCGGAGTTTGCATGTTCTCTCCGGGTACTCCGGCTTCCTCCCACAGTCCAAAGACGTGCAGATTGGGGATAGGTTAACTGGTCACTCTAAACTGTCCGTAGGTGTGAATGTGAGTGTGAATGGTTGTCTGTCTCTACATGTCAGCCCTGTGATAGTCTGGCGACCTCTCCAGGGTGTACCCTGCCTCTCGCCCAATGTCAGCTGGGATAGGCTCCAGCCCCCCGTGACCCTCAAGAGGATAAGCAATCAGAAAATGGATGGATTTAATAGAAGAAGCTTTATTGTCAGGGTTTGCCTTTATGAGGGCATATATAGCAGTTGGCCCCACTGTTTAAAGTGGCATGAGTTCTTCTTTGAACATGGGTGTATTTCTGAGGTGGCAGCCAGAAAGAGTTACAAGAGCCTGTTCTCTGGCCAACACACTGTTGAAGGGCCCGCTCTCCTTATGGGCCCCCCATCACCAGCACTGCCTGCACTGTCCATATTCATATGATGTAGTCTTGAGCTGTCAGTTGCTTTGCTAGCTCACTTCTGTATTACTACACACCACAGATTTTTTTTTTTTATTTCCACACTAGTCTTCAAACCTAACCAACGCTGACTCATGTGATGTCACTTGAGGCAATTTATCACACAGTGGTTTAATGCCACTTTTTCCACATATGCAGCACACCTGAGTCCCTTACCTGTAAACAGGTGTGGAAAAGGAAAAATGGCGGAGCTTCCCTTTAACTGCAACCGAGGCTTGATTGGACAGGGGCGGCAGGTCGGCTCTCTGTTGCCCCAATAAGGAAGATTAGGCACAGCTGTTACCCAGGCAGTCTGTGGCAAAGAAAACAATGTTATTGGCGATACAGTGGTCACGTTTATCTTTTTTCATAGTGGTGATAAATTAGAAAAGGCTCAGTGGAAAAAATGCAGGCAAATCTCCCCGAATTTACGTGGATAGCAAAGAAACAACGGAACAACCAACACCTAATGCTAAAAGCCGACGGGGACAGCTAAGCTAGCTAGTTAGCATCATTAAGCTAATGGCTAGTGCTAGCTAAGTTGGCAGTTTTGCTACAGAGAGACAACGTTAATTTCCTTCGACAAGAAAAAAGACTCATGCCGTGGTTTCCAACGGTGGCAGCTACGGACACAAAGTTTGCCCAACCTTGATATTTATAATGTTCATAATGAAGAACTTACAACGGCTGCAACTATCACGGGAATGGCGCACCTGTACAGCGACAACTACAAGCGGTGTGGAGATGACTGAGGAGGGCAGGGTTACCATAGAGACGCCGGAGAAGGTGCACCACAGTCTGCCAGAGCTCAAGAGTTCACCTGATCTGAGGAAGTGATGCTTCAACCCAAAGTAAGTAACTTTATTTTATTTTTTTAGGCATTGCTATAATGTGAACATGTTTTTGTTCTTGCTGGTGTGTGGCATTTGTAACATCTTGGCATTGTTTATCAACGTTGATGGATAGGCTAAACATTAAAGGTGTTGATGTTTGATGTTGAGGTCATGAGGCTAATGGCTGACTGTGGAGGGCCATCAGCTCGTCTTGTTTACCTGAGCCTCTCTTCCTTCACCTAGGATCACACTGCTATTTCCCATTTTGCTCTTCCAACACTTTCACATCAGGGCATTGTTGATGTTGCTCATGATCTTCATACAAACTTGCTTATTTTAGTACAAGGTAATTATGGTTGGTAAGTAAAATCTTGTATTGTCACACTCCCTAATGCAAGGAGGAGATGGTACCTGTCCTAATTGGCCAAAAAAAACCCCTCACAGTTTACAAATACACACCTGCCACTTTAGTAGGTACACCTGTTCAATTGCTCATTAAGGCAAATAGCTAATCAGCCAATCATGTGGCAGCAACTCAAGGCATTTAGGCATGTAGACATGGTCAAGGCGACCTGCTGATGTTCACACTGAGCATCAGAATGGCAAAGAAAGGTGATTTAAGTGACTTTGAATGTGGCATGGTTGTTGGTGCCAGACAGGCTGGTCTGAGTGTTTCAGAAACTGCTGATCTACTGGGATTTTCATGCACAACCATCTCTAGGGTTTACAGAGGATGGTCTGGGTCTGGGTCGCTCTGGCCGAAAATGCCTTGTTGATGCCAGAGGTCAGAGGAGAATAGCCAAACTGGTTCAAGATGATAGAAAGGCAACAGCAACTCAAATAACCACTCATTACAACCAAGGTATGTAGAAGACCATCTCTGAATGAACAGCATGTTGAACCTTGAAGCAGATGGGCTACAGCAGCAGAAGACCACACCAGGTGCCACTCCTGTCAGCTGAGAACAGGAAACTGAGGCTACAGTTCACAGGAGCTCATCAAAACTGGACAACAAAAGATTGAGTCTTGATTTCTGCTGCGACATTCAGATGGTAGGGTCAGAATTTGGCGTAAACAACATGAAACCATGGATCCATCCTGCCTTGTAACAACGGTTCAGGCTGGTGGTGGTGGTGTAATGGTGTTAGGGATATTTTCTTGGCACACTTTGGGCCCCTTAGTACCAACTGAGCATGGTTTAAACACCACAGCCTACCTGAGTATTGTTGCTGACCATATCCATCCCTTTATGACCACAGTGTACCCATCTTCAGATGGCTACTTCCAGCAGGGTAACGTGCCATGTCACACAGCTCAAATCATCTCAAACTGGTTTCTTGAACATGACAGTGAGTTCACTGTACTCCAATGGCCTCCACAGTCACCAGATCTCAATCCAAAGAGCACCTTTGGGATGTGGTGGAACGGGAGATTTGCATCATGGATGTGCAGCCAATCTGCAGCAACTGTGTGATGCTATCATGTCAATATGGACCAAAATCTCTGAGGAATGTTTCCAGCACTTTGTTGAATCTATGCCACCAAGACTGAAGGCAGTTCTGATTCTGAAGGCAGAAGGGGGTCTAACCCGGTACTAGCAAAGTGTACATAATGAAATGGCCGGTGTGTATACATGTACACTGCACAATTTGTAGGTTTAACATATGAATAGTTGGTCACTATGCGGTATAACAACTTTGATTCAGATTCTGGCCATGTAAGTATGATAAACGGCCTACAAAATAAATATGTAAAGAGTTTTTCCTTTTCTTAGTAATGTCTGTCGGATGTTGGGTCCTCCACTTTTTCAAATGTTCTGTTATAGCAAGTCAGTCTGACCTTTTCCTGCAGAGCAAAGGATGTCCCAAGGAACTGTGGTGTTATAGGCCTGACAGCCCCCTCGAGTGTTGTCACTATTTCTCTAGGGTTCCTGTGTAGCAGACCCTGAGTTTCATGGCTGCTAGTCCTTCCTAATTGACATGCTTGTTATAGCAGTAGTTTGACTTTGTCTCTTTAGGGAGAATATGCTTTTTTAAACTTGGAATATCAGCAACAAGGGATGATTATATCATAACACAAAGGCACTATTGTATTAATGGTAGCAATGTGCAAACAAAGTGGACACTAGTTTCTGTTTGTTTCTAAATCAGATGTTGACCAAACTGTGGAGAAATGGTAAGGTGGGTCGTTGAGGTGGTGGGACAAAATGACTTGTTAGGATTGGTGTTGAGAAGTTATGTAAACTCAGTAGAATGGATGTTAGTTGAATCTGTATTGACCAACATAGGATTTGTTTGGCAACTTTACCCATCACATTTGTAGTCACTTTTCAAGTGTCTGACAGTTTGTCTTTTGATGTGTTCATATAGTTTTGGAATTTAGACATCTGGTAGATGTTTTACAAATGTCCTGTGTGTCAGCTGGACAAGATGATGGTGTGGAGTATTTATTCACAACGACAGACACTATCATCCATCTGCAGACCTGTGTCAGGCCTGGTAGATACAGATCTTAGGTATCGATATGTAGCTTCGTTTTTGCTATTTTTGCAACCTTTGTTTTTGCAGTTTCCTTTTTTAAACTTCCTTAGTAAACACTAAGTAAGCTTTTAGCAATTGTCTGTGCACTTGTCCTATATGAAATTAAGAAAGTAAATAGATAATCCAGTCTTTACATATTCCATATGTGCAGTCTGAAAGAAGTTGTAAATGTTGAAAAATAAACTTGATCGTGTCTGTGGTGGCTGAAACACGTTCAAAAGAAGGGTGTGTTCAAAATTTGCTCTGTCCCCTGAGTGTTGACCGACAACACATATCTTAGTTGATTAGACAGATGAGAATGGGGCTACTCTTGGATGTGAGTAGCCATGTGCAAACTCCCAAACAGAGCTAATGAAGGAGATGAGGGCTGCTGTTAGAGTTAGTTCAGAGCCTCGGAGGAGCTGTTCGAGATGCCAGATCTCTCGAGCGTCTGGGGACGAGCATCTGTCACTTTCGCCTCTTCACCATCTGGATGACAAACTGTGAGTCAGTCAGAGTGACAATGTCTTACTTTTCTTGTTAAGCACAGGATCACAGACTTTTTGTGGTGCCAGCTGGTTGTGTAATACAGAACTTTTTTATTTAATTTCCATCATAGGGAGAGAAGGCAACACCATGTCCATGTTGGAGTGCATCGCCATAATGATTGAAGTGGATTATGGTGGCAAGCAACTGTCGAATGCATGTTCGTATCAGATGCTGACTTTTGCTTATGCAGTTCTACTTTTGATTGATGCATCTTCAGAATGTCCAAACAATCCATCTCAATTGTCCCTTCTAAAAAATTCAGATGTAGATGGCGTGTTTTGCATTTTGTGATCAACATTTCCTCCTGGGAGCTACCTGCTGCGTCGACAGTCTTATGGTATTGTCAGTAAAAGCTCCACGGGAGGAGTTGATGTTTACGAGCTTACTCAAGTTCCTCAGTGAGGAACTGGAAGGCTCTGCTCATTGATTTTCTTCACTCAGATTTATTCTGCCTGTCCAGTCATCACACCAGAATCCCTCTGGTTTCTAACCTTATGGCCACCAAATTGTATCTTGCACTTTGAATCACTAAATATTTGAAATACGGCTAAACTAAGCCCTTTAAATGTTTCCATGTAATGTCTTGTAATGTGTATCTATGTAGTGTTTCTGCATTAATAACAGAACTGAAGTGAATTTTAAACCCCAGGGCAATGTGTGGCCAAATGCACAAGTTGTAATAATGTGTGCAAGTACATGCAAATCCACTCTCTGTTTCTCTTTGCAGTGCAGTGCCACCCTGTGGCTTAAGTTGTGATGGCATACAAAGATGTGTTGTGTTGCATGTGGGCTGCATGAAGAATTCTCAGTGATTAGAGGGTGGATATAGTTTGAGTTGGCCCTGTGAGAAAAGGGTTTTTGTTTGTTGTAAGTGACATTGCCTATAAGTCAAGATAACTGTTTTAAACCCAAATGGTGCCGATGGTGGCAAATGGCATTGGTAAGAAGAAAAAATGAAGTTTACAACAGCGGCTTCCAACATACTGATGATAACCTGCATGATGTCCACCAACAGAGGGAGTAACGTTCTTGTCTCTGTGCTTCTGCTTTGTTGTGGCACTGAGAATCAGTTCTGCCTTGCTAAAAGACAAAACACTTTTTATATAATGTATTACCACTATTAATTGAGCATCAACCAATATGCTCATGCCTAGACCTTTGATCAGAAACATACAGTATTGCTGAGATAATATATGTAAACACAGCATTGAACGCATGTTGAATAATAACATTCCTACTAGGGCTGCACAGTTAATCAAGATATTATCGAAATAGCAATATGGGCGAGTGCAATATTCAAATTGCAGGAGCTGCAATATATATATTTTTATAAAGGTAAAATGTGTTGCATCATACCATGATATATGAAACACTGTGGTGCTACAGTGATGCCAAGGTCTACGAATCATATCCTAGATGTACATGCTTGTGTGGTACAGACCCCAGCAAAAATAACAAAATTGCAAAAGTGACTCATATTGCGATCACGGTATCTGTCAAACTAATTCTGTAAAGCTTTAATTTTTACTAAATCATTGTTTTCACCTGCATCAAGGTGGTTATAGTTAGATATCATGAGAATATAAATTTTCATTGGCCCCTATCTTCTTCAATACCAGTTCATTTTCAGCCTTGTTCCTTGAATGTTTTCACATATTTGTTGTTTTCTTTATTTATTTTGAACACTAGTTTAACTATCCATACAGTAATCAATAACACATTGTGCTGATTTAAGCTGTTCGTTCTGTCAGTGAGACTGTCTATGCTAATGCGGTCTTGACACCAATAAGGATTCTCAGTTCTCAAAAACACAGTCTGCCGACTTGAGGAGCCTTTTCAATAATACAACACTTTCATATTATATTCATAATGCGCTACGGTGAACACTGCAACCAAGTCTGCTGGGTTTAATTTAATGTAATTTCAGGGCCTAATTTGGCTTCCTACATGTCAGTGATAATGAAACTTTTGTATTTGATCTAGATGCCCTCCATTTGGTGTTTCGCAAAGACAAGACTTCAAGATGAACTTTGTGCATAGCATTTAATTCAAAGACAAAGATAACACCAGCAGGGCTCTACGCTCATATTTATTTTTTTGGAGCACCCTCATTTTTTTCTTTTACAAGAATTAAGGGGCACAGTTATTATTTAAAGAAACATTTAACATGAATGGTACAGTATGCATAAGATGCAGGGGCAAACAGACTAAGATGTACTTGGTACAAAGGACGGTGATACACTGTGCTTCATGAATGCTTTCCTTTTCAATCGGCATGGCTTCTGACTCATTCTTTTAAGGCTTTGAAATCAGGGTTGGGGTTTTAGCATTTTATTCAGTCTGAATCCAGCATCAAGTCTGCTTATTAAATCTGAATCCTTTCAGAACTCTTAGTGAAACTATGCATGTTTAATGTTCAGCTTTTAAAAGTTACTAAAATTATGGATAACTATAAAAATTTGTAGGCTGAGGAGACAGAAACAGTTTTGAGGGGCAGCCTTATCTATGTGAACAAATTGTAGCTATAAAGGACAACCTAATTCATCCTCATGAATTGTTTTTTTGCCACATATGCTCAATCAGTAAAAATAAATATATATATATAGCAGCAGAAGATATCTAATGTTGATTGAATATGTGAACATATGAACCTATTTTTTAAAAGCAACTGGCCCAGGATGCTTAAGATTTTTATTCAGAACTAAATGCTGATCTGCTTCATTATAAATATGATATAAGAGAAATTTTAACTGGGAGATTTTGACTTCTAAAATTAAATCAATTAGGTGAAAGGAATATAAGCTTCCCAATATGTTTCAGGGTTTATTATACATTAACATTACTAGTCTCTACTTTAATGTAAACGTTACTCTGATAATAACTGCTTAGTATATATCCTACTGACCATCAGCCTAAGTGCATATCAAAAGCAAATGCCACTAACTTCGTAAACTCTTATAGCTCTATTGATTTATTAAAAAAAGTAAAAACTTTTATTTTAAACGTAATGTCTTTTTAGATCCTCAAGATGGCAGCAAAGAGCCATACAACTCTGCTCCTCAGTTAATCAATTTTCTATTTATGAAGTCTACTAAAAAACTGTTTTGCTGT